>CP136055.1:242046135-244674468 GCA_032464435.1 Aegilops umbellulata | reverse complement strand
TCCTTCGGTAAGCACGAAGGGAAATTAAAAAATGTATGAGTTTAAGAGTTACTCTCATTAGAAGGTGGGCACGGGTAGCTAATCCGCTCTTCCTCCTTCCGCTCTTCGCTCTCCTCATCATCTTTTTCATCCAATGAGCCCACAGTTTCATCAATTCATTCTTCCATAGACTCCTACAAAATATTAGTCTCTTCTTGGACAGCGGAGACTCTCTCAATAAATTCATCAATATCGGAATTGAATGCATAATTCTCATTGCAATATTTAAGTATAGCAAAATTTTCAGGTCTGTAAACAACATCATCCAGATTTTCACACTCTTTAAACAAAGATTCAATTTCATAAGCACCCATTAAAGCAACGAATTCTTCTATTTGTTCCACATCATAGTAATCATATATACCATTAGCATAAGAAGCCAAGGTTTTATCATCATTAAATTTGCATGAAAAGGGAAGGTGTGGAGCCTTCATCCTAGAGCAACAAGTATAATCATATCTCAAGCATAGTTGCCGAGCATACCAATTCAACATATGAATCTGATCCCATAATAGTTTCCCTTTTTGAGTCAAGCGATAATCCCTAAAGTATTCACATTGATCCAATGTGTCTCCCATTATATAATTGAATGGGGTTTTCTCGGGATTATTAAAGTAGTGCATATAATCTTTCACATAAAGAGCATTGAGGGTTTTAGGAGGTTCCCTATCTCCATGAGTAGCAAGTACACCTAATTTTTTTGGTATTTCGTGTTCCATATCCATAACTAAAGATAAAAAAGAACTTAGAACAGAAAATAAAAATTACTTAGTGATAAAGCAAACAAGCACACACAAGAGTATTCACCCCACGCTATAACTCCCTAGCAACGGTGCCAGAAAAAGGTCTTGATAACCCACAAGTATAGGGGATCAATTGTAGCCTCTTTCGATAAGTAAGAGTGTCGAACCCAACAAGGATCTAAAGGTAGAACAAATATTCCCTCAAGTTCTATCGACCACCGATACAACTCTACGCACGCTTGACGTTCGCTTTACCCAAAACAAGTATGAAACTAGAAATACTTTGTAGGTGTTGTTGGATAGTTTGCAAGATAATAAAGAGCCTGTAAATAAAAACTAGGGGTTGTTTACATAAAGAAGCAATAAAGTTAGTACAACGAGTGTGGAAAAGTTGTGCTAGGGGTTGCGGAATTGTCCCAACACAAGATAAACACAGACAAGTAGGACTAGGGTTTTATGCATCATTTGCGGCCCAAACCTGGGTAAAAATTCCCCTCGCGTTGATCGCTAGACCTGCTCTTGGCGCAGCTCTTCACCCCCGCCAACCATAGAAGGGATTCCCCTGGATCCCATAGGTGTCGTTTTCCCTGACAGAGGGAGAATGCCAGTAGCTGGAATTCTGGACCTGAAAAAGCTACGTCAAGGTTACCTATTCTGCACATCTCCAAATGAGCTTAAAATTTATGGAGAATTGTTTTGGAATATACAAAAATACTAGAGCAAGTAACTACTAGAGGGGTGTGCCCAGCACAGCCCACCTCCGGTGCCCATCTTCTGGTATATAGGTTATTTTGACCTAGAAAAAATAAGATGAGGACTTTCGGGACGAAGCGCCGCCGTCTCGAGGCATAATTTGGGCAGGAGCACTTTTGCCTTTCGGCAGAGCGATTCCGCCGGGGGAACTTCCCTCCCGGAAAGGGGAAATCAAAGCCATCGTCATCACCAACAACCCTCTCACATTTGGGAGGCCAATCTCCATCAACATCTTCAACAACACCATCTCCTCTCGAACCCTAGTTCATCTCTTGTGTTCAATCTTTGTACCGAAACCTCAGATTGGTACCTGTGGGTGACTAGTAGTGTTGATTACATCTTGCAGTTGATTACTATATGGTTTATTTGGTGGAAGATTATATGTTCAGATCCATTATGCTATTTAATACCCCTCTGATCTTGAGCATGATCATCATTTGTGAGTAGTTACTTTTGTTCTTGAGGTCACAGGAGAAGTCATGTTGCAAGTAATCATATGAACTTGATATGTGTTTGATATTTTGATGATATGTATGTTGTCATTCCCTTAGTGGTGTCATGTGAACGTCGACTACATGGACTTCACCATATTTGGTCCTAAGGGAATGCATTATGGAGTAGTTACTAGATGAAGGGTTGCTAGAGTGACAGAAGCTTAAACCCTAGTTTATGCGCTACTTCATAAGAGACCAATTTGGATCCAAGTGTTTAAGGAATAATTAATTTTGTGCCCTTAGTTGTGTCCCCGTCAGCATGTTTACCCCTAGTTTCCGAAAACACTCGCTCTTGCCCAAACCACTTTGCTCATCTTATGCTTTTACCCTTTGACTGTTTGACCGTCATTTAAAAAAACATAACAAATCCATACCAACTCAGAAAAATGTGAACAAGATATGAAAACGTTCATAAAAACATCACCTATATGTGCATGTCATTTGCATTCATGAAAATGTGTTAGAAGGTCCCCATCTCAGATTGAGCTCCCATGATCTCAGCATTAACAGTAAAATCCAAAAATAATAATTTGTTTCTTCTAAAAATTCTAATTTTTTAGGCGGCAAACATTGACCAATGTCTTGAGTGCTTGCCAAGTTTCATAAGGGAATGACATTCGTGGAAGTTGTGGTGAAAAAACCAAAACTGATGCTCGAAAACAATAAACTTTTTGGAGTGCTATTTTGTTTTTTGGCCACGACTTCAATGAACGTCATTCCCCGATGAAACTTGGCAAGCACTCAAAACTGAAAGTGCTAGTTATCGACTAGAGGGGGGGTGAATAGGCGATTTTTATGAAAGTCTTCAAAACATGGGAGTTTTGAAGACAGACAATAGAAATGAACCTATTGATATGCAGCGGAAAGTACACTACACTAGATAAGCCATAGTCAAGTAAGCAATGAAGTGAAAAGCACGAAGACTATTAGCAGCTAGGTAGTATTGTCGGATCACGGGTTCCGGCAGACCCTTAAGGTTCAAACTCTGGGGTGCGCGCGGAGATCGTGCCCTCTACCTCTCCGTCTCGCAAGGATCTAAACTACTGCAAGAACAACACAAGAGACACAGGGTTTATACTAGTTCGGGCCACCGTTGTGGTGTAATACCATACTCTAGATTGTGGTGGGTGGATTGCCTCTTGGGCTGATGAGGAAGAACAGTATAGGTGAATGGCCTCGCGAGGGCCTGTTCTTGGCTAGGGGATGAACTGCTAGGGGGAGTTCGATCGCCCTTCTCTCTCTCTCTCTACTTGCTCTAGGTCCTAAATCAGATTGGATTCTAGATGCCCCTACCCTGGGGGTGGCTAGTCCTATTTATAGGCAAAGGCCCTGGGCCTCTTCCCAAATATTGAGCGGGAAGGGTGCCAACAATTGGCCAATTTGAAGGGGAACATCAGGTACACTTATCCTGACTAAAGTTGGTCTTCCCCTGCCAAAGGTTCTGGTGATGACGCCGGCTTGGGCTCCACAGTGACTTCCTCCTTGTCGTGGAGCTGGTCTTGGTCTTGTTGCACTGAAATGGGTGCCCTTGCTTGATACTCTCGCCTGCTCTTGCCCCCTTTGCACCAAAGAGGAAAGGGAGGACACTGCGCGGGCTGGCGCCCGCCTGGCATCTTTGATCGTCATGGCTTGCGTCACGGGCACCTCGTGAGGTACCCCACCTTGATCTCTCCGCCTCCTCGCGAGCCAGCCTAAGGAGGCCGTGCTGGAGGAAGCGCCGTGTCGTCCGCCTCGCGAGGCTTGGCCCCTCGCGAGGGTCTTGAGCCTTGTGTTGATGAAGATGGGCCACGCTGGGCCCCCACTCGAGCCACGCCGCAGGCCGCAGGCAGGCAAGTCTGGGGACCCCCGTTCCCAGAACGCCGACAGTAGCCCCCGGCCCCAAGGTGCGCATGGACTTGGCCGTGCCGAGAGGCGAAAGGGCAAGGGCGAAGCGCCGCGGGCCCTAACAGCATGCGGCCTCGGGCGCCGTGTGGCGGTTGATCGGACGTGGGCGGCAATGTTTACCCATGCTCCCTTATTCCGCGCCGCGCTAGGTTGCCCCGCAGTTGTACACAGCCGCCCTTTTCCCTGTTGCTTGACCGTCTCCTGCTCTTCCTCCCTCCTAACTCTGACCCTCGCTTCCAATCCCATCTCGCATCTCCTCTCTTCCGCCCGCTGCCATGGCTCCAAAGAAAGGGAAGGGGAAGAAGCTTGTGGCTCCATCTCGCCCGCTGCCGCCGGTGGCGCCTGCTGTCGGCCGCTCAATCATACTCAACCTGGAGTGCCTGGACAAGCTCAATCCGGCTCTGGCCACCGCCTTCAACGAGTGCGGGAGGACGACGGCGTGGCCTACGTGTCACCTCCCCACTGATAGGATAATCACCGAGGTCCATTACTTTGCCGACGCCTTGTGGGCGGGTTTGGTGGCTCCCTTCTCCGATTTCTTCAATGCCATCCTTGGTCATTATCAGATCCACATGATGCATATGGGTCCTGAGTCCATAGCTCTTCTTTCTGTCTTCGCTTTTGTTTGTGAGGCGATGGTGGGCATCCCTCCTTCTGTTACCCTGCTGCGCCACTTCTTCTCCTTGCATCTTGTCGACCCCACGCAATGCTCGGCATGCGTGAGCTTCGTAGCTTCGTCCGAGACCGCAGCCTCTGGTATCGACTTCAACCTCCCTCCGCCTTCAGCCGAGTTCCGCGAGCGGTGGTTGTACATTGATGTCGGGGTGCCCAGCCCCCGGCTCGCGAAGCCGACATCGCCTGCTGTGCCTAACTCGGGCTGGGGCCAGGAGACGCTCGCAAGTCCCCGGCTCGCCTTCGTCTGGCATCGCTTCATGTCCTTGAAGAAGCTTGGCATAACGGCGCCCAAAGTGGTGAAGGAGTTTCTATCGCGCCGCATTGCCCCTCTCCAACGCCATTCTCGTAGAATGTGGGCCTTCAGCGGGCATGGTGACCGCATGAGGCTTCAGGGAGAAGACCTGATGCCCGAGGTGCTGAGGAGGGTGCTCTTGGTCCTGACAGGCGATCCCAACCCCAGGGGTGTCCGGCAGGGGGGAGCCTTGCTGTACCTCTGCCACAATAGGGATGACTTCGTGAGGCAGATGCCCTCTTTCGACGAGTGGGGGCTACGCCCTGTCGGCCTCCAGGGGCCTCGCGAGAATCCTGTGGTGGAGATTTCCCTTCCAGTCGGCCTGGGTGAATCCTCCTCGAGTGGTGGCGCAGGGAGGCAGGAGACAACGGAGGTCGAGGGAGCCGCGAACGATGTGACCACACCTGGCGATGCTCTTGACGGGGCAGCTCACGAGGTCCACGCTCCCGAGGCCACGGGCGAGGCGCCGCCACCTCCAGTGCTTGAGGCCGAGGCTCCTGAGTCCCCGACCGGGATCTCTGACGAGCCAACTGCCCGTGCGTTCCAGGCATGCGCCCTCGACACGAGTGGCCTTGGCGCTCCGTCCTCTTCACAGGATGGTTCCTGTAAATCTCTCCTGGGTCGTTTCCGTGTGGACTTTGAGGCCCTCCGGAGAAAAAGGGAGGCCTTGGGCGACGACTTCCCCTGCCGCTTGCTGAAGCGCCGGAAGTACTTTGCTGTCGATGAGTAAGTCTTCTCCTTTTCTGTTCCTTAACCTGCTTGCCGCATCCGCTGATCCTTGCCCTGCAGGCCTCTGCCTACTGAGCTCGATGAAGTCGTCGGGCCGACGCCCTCCTTGACTCCGTCTCCTCCACCACCCCTGGGTGTATCGATCGGCACTGCCCTTGTGGTTTGGGAAGGTGACGGCGCGGACCGCCGCGTAGCGCGCGGTGACTCTCCCGCCCCTGCGATCTCCTTCCGCGGGCCTTCCCTCGACATACGCAGCCTGCCGTGGGCTCCCTGTTTGGTCGCGGGCTGCGACCGGCTGAGGCACCTCCGGGGCCCTTCTCCTGAGGTCAGGTTGGACTCAAGTCGGGCTTCTGATGCGGCGCGGCAGTCCGTCGGGAGGGCGCCAGCCCCCAACCTCCTGCCTGGGGCCGGAGCGATGATCCGAGGTTCTCGACGCCTGCTTGAGGCGGATGATGGCGCGGCAGACGTGCTTGAGCATGCTCGGGAGCGTCGTGCCCGTCGCCACGAATTCCTTCGAAGGGCAAGTGGCGCCGTAGACCTGCTTGGGCAGGAGCTTGCTGAGGAAGACACACGCCTGGAAGCTGAGGGCTTGTGCCTGGCTGTCGAGCGGCGCGAGCTGGAGGCAGCCGCTGCCCTCGCGCATCGTCAGCGCATCCTTGATGATGAAGAGGCGAAGGCGTCGCTAGAGGCCTCTCTGGCGGCTCGGTCTCAGGCCGTTGAGGAGGCCCGAGGAGCAGACCAACGGCGAGGAGCAGCAGAAGAACAGGCTCGGGAGCTCTTGGCCTGGTGTCGCTCGTTCGAGGAGCAACTGGAGCTGCGCGAGGCAGCCCTTGCATCGATGGAGGTGGCTTCTAGCGACCCGGCTGAGCTTCGGAAGCGCGAGGAAGCGTTGGTGTTGGAGGCCGCCGAACGTGCTCGCGAGCTCGAGCAGCTGGAGACGAGGGAGCGCCTGGTGATGTAGGCGGAAAACGATGTCGCCGCACGAGAAACGCGCGTCCTGGAGGAGGTTTGCCGTCGGGTGACGACAGCACGCCAAGGCCTCGAGCGTGAGTTCGAGGGGAAGCTGGGGATGATCCGAGTCGAAGCTGAGGCTAGAACCGCCGCCTTGAGGGCCCAGCGAGATGAGGCGACGCGACGAGCGGACGCCTCCCGGGTCGCCCTTGAGGCAGCGCAGAAGGAGCTGGCCTCCTCCCAGGCCGAGGTGCTCCGCCTACGCCAGCGTGTGGAAGAGGCCGTGGCCGTCGAGCGTCAGAATGCCGACGAGATACGCCAGCGGCAAGTCCTGGAGCACCAGCACGGCCCCATGCTCACCAAGCTCCGGGATAGGGCCATCATTGCCCTGGGCAACATCTGTGAGGTTGCCGTGGGCGAGCCGCACACGATTAACTACGCCGGCAACCTGCAGTTCTTCACCACCGTGGTGACACAGCTGGAGGCACGGTCAGCCAGAGCCGATAGGTTGGTGGAGGAGAGGAGCCGCGCCCTGCTCGGGCGCGCCTTCTCCCGCGTCTTCAGCCATCTTCGAAACATGGATCCCCACTTCGACTTCGACATCGCCATCGCCCAAGTTCCCCAAGCTGTTCGGGGCGACCTGGCTGAATGGGTGGAGAGCAGCGTAGATGCTCTCGTCCGGGCCTTCACTTCGGATGACGACGGCGTGATCGTGGGCGCCGACGAAGGTGGCATGGTGGAAGACCCCAATGCCGCTGACGGGGGCGCAAACAACGAAGGCGAGTTCAGCGACGCCAGCGACGGCTCGGGAGGCGCCTCCGAGGATGCATTGGGGGATTTGTCGGATTGACCATGTGTTATCCTCGCCTTTTTACCCTGCATAGATAGAACTCAAGCGTTTGGCCCGACGGTTGTGAGAGAATTTTGGGAGGGGGAGCCCCTCATGTATGAACTTGTATCTAATGTATCTGCAGTGATTAGATCGTACGCGTGTCCAACGGTAGGCTGGTTCGCCCTTATCCCTTGCTGGCTCCGGAGCTGCCTTCTGGAGGGCGTCACGCCCCGGGTGCTGGGTAGTTGAAACCTCGGGAGGCGGGGTCGTTACTGACAGGAAACCCCACAGGCGTGGGCCGTCTTTGCAGGCTCCGGGCCTTTTCTCAAGCGAGACGTCTTCACAGGCGTTCGCCCTCTTCACAGGCTCCGGGCCTTTTCCTCGAGCGAGACGTCTTCATAGGCATTTGCCTTCTTCACAGGCTCCGGGCCTTCTCCCGAGCGAGACGTCTTCATAGGCATTTGCCTTCTTCACAGGCTCCGGGCCTTCTCCCGAGAGGGATGGCTTCACAGGCATTCGCCTTCTTCACAGGCTCCGGGCCTTCTCCCGAGAGGGATGGCTTCACAGGCGTTTGCCTTCTTCACAGGCTCCGGGCCTTCTCCCGAGAGGGATGGCTTCACAGGCGTTCGCCTTCTTCACAGGCTCCGGGCCTTCTCCCAAGAGGGATGGCTTCACAGGCGTTCGCCTTCTTCACAGGCTCCGGGCCTTCTCCCGAGAGGGATGGCTTCACAGGCATTCGCCTTCTTCACAGGCTCCGGGCCATCTCCCGAGAGGGATGGCTTCACAGGCGTTCGCCTTCTTCACAGGCTCCAGGCCTTCTCCCAAGAGGGATGGCTTCACATGCGTTTGCCTTCTTCACAGGCTCTGGGCCTTCATGAGAAAACGATCTCCGCAGGCACCAATGGTCACCTCGCGAGGGAGCGGCAGCGGCAATCTGGGCCGTGCTTAAGATAGGCCTGGCCCAGCTCGCGAGGGGCTCGCGAGGGGAGGCAGCTGTGATGAGATGGTGACCAGAACGCGGGAAACGATTCAAACAAGACCAAACACCCCTTCCCCGAATGCACGCAAAGCTCAGATTCGAATTCAACCTAAAACCAGCGGGGGAAAAAGGTTACAACCAAAGGAAGAAGGCAATGAAAGCAAACAAAAAGGCCGCGTCCGGCACCTAATCTAGTCTTCGACGTCTTCTCAGCGCGGAGCTAAGTGTTGTCCACTGGGCGTGGGAGGGAGCCCCAGGGCCTGAGGCCGGCACCCCTGAGACTCCGGGGCGTGTACAGCCCCACTCATTATTACGTGAGAGTGTCACGGGGCGGCGAGCTTCACAGGCACTGGGCCTTCTTCATAGGAACCGACCTTGCTTCATATCGCCAGACGAGGGCCCCGCCTTGCGCCACACTCTAGTGCCACCAACGACGACCGGAAACCAGGACGCTGCCGGTGGGGTAGAGCGGTCGCCAGCGGTTCCCCCGACGACCACGGGTCCTCCGCCAGGGGCAGGCCCTCAGGCGCCTCCCCAGCGGAGGGCCTATCTTCTAAGAACGCCTTGCTCCGAACGCCGCGGTGGTGATGTAGGATCTCTGCCCCTTTCCTGCAGCCCCCTGCGTCCTCCTCCCGAGGGGTAGGAGACCGCAGGGGCAGGGCAGCTGCTTGTCGCGGCGACCTGCATCTCCTGTGACCCATGATTAGCGTATGCCTGCTCTTGAGGAATTAATGGTACCCGATAGTCGCTGCCTCCGGTGTGACCGATGGAGCCGTCATGGGGTTCCTGGAGGGGCTCGGCCTCCGGCGTCTCGTCCTCCCAGCTGGGGCTGAAGAGTGAGCCCTGTTCACCCCCGTGAGCGTGCCCTTGGTCCATCATGTGGGGCACATATTCCTCTGGCGCCGCCACCCCGAATGTTGTGCTGTAGTGCTCCATGTGCCATGCAGCGTTGCTTGTCGTGCCCACCGCGGGGTGGTAGCGTGGTTGGCCGCTGGCGCCGTGGGCCGCACCGAGCCCCTCTCCTTCATGCGCCGGGGGCGGGGGTAGCGCCACCGCCAGTCTGGCGTCGGCGGATTCGCCGGTGTTGGGGTAGTCTTGAGGCCCGCGTGGGTGCGCGGGGCCCCCTCGTGCGCCGCCCTGAACTTGAGGCGGGAGCTGGACGCAGAAGGGGTGAGCCCCCGAAGCGGCGAAGCCCAGGATCTCGGCGACCCGCTCCAGCAGCACGTCGCGGCCGCCCTCCAATAGCCTGCACTCCAGCAGCTCCCGTGCTACCATGAGCGCGGCCCTTGAGTTCGCCTGTTCTCGGCGGGTGTACGGTGTCGTAGCTGCGGCGTGGTTAGAGGCCCTCGCTGCCGACCGCGCCTGTCGCGGCGTGAGGGTCACAGAAGCTTGTCCGCGTCGCCCGCGGCCCGCAGCGCCCTGCGGACCGCGAGCTGCCTGTGGCGCGGGGTCGCCCGGAGCGGGAGGCTCTGCGCAGATGGGCCATGCCGCCCACGAGCCTTGGTTGCCCGCCTGGTCGCCGGACATGATGACGACGACGCAACGGGAGACGGAGCGATGGGAAGGCAGACTCCAGCGCACCCCTACCTAGCGCGCCAAATGTCGGATCATGGGTTCCGACAGACCCTTAAGGTTCGAACTCTAGGGTGCGCGCGGAGATCGTGCCCTCTACCTCTCCGTCTCGCAAGGATCTAAACTACTGCAAGAACAACACAAGAGACACATGGTTTATACTAGTTCGGGCCACCGTTGTGGTGTAATACCCTACTCTAGTTTGTGGTGGGTGGATTGCATCTTGGGCTGATGAGGAAGAACAGTACAGGTGAACGGCCTCACGAGGGCATGTTCTTGGCTAGGGGATGAACTGCTAGGGGGAGTTCGATCGCCCTTCTCTCTCTCTCTACTTGCTCTAGGTCCTGAATCAGATTGGATTCTAGATGCCCCTACCCTGGGGGTGGCTAGTCCTATTTATAGGCAAAGGCCCTGGGCCTCTTCCCAAATATTGAGCGGGAAGAGCGCCAACAATTGGCCAATTTGAAGGGGAACATCGGGTACACTTATCCTGACTAAAGTTGGTCTTCCCCTGCCAAAGGTTCTGGTGATGACGCCGGCTTGGGCTCCATAGTGACTTCCTCCTTGTCATGGAGCTGGTCTTGGTCTCGTTGCACCGAAATGGGTGCCCTTGCTTGATACTCTCGCCTGCTCTTGCCCCCTTTGCACCAAAGAGGAAAGGGAGGACACTGCGCGGGCTGGCGCCCGCCTGGCATCTTTGATCGTCATGGCTTGCGTCACGGGCACCTCGTGAGGTACCCCACCTTGATCTCTCCGCCTCCTCGCGAGCCAGCCTAAGGAGGCCGTGCTGGAGGAAGCGCCGTGTCGTCCGCCTCGCGAGGCTTGGCCCCTCGCGAGGGTCTTGAGCCTTGTGTTGATGAAGATGGGCCACGCTGGGCCCCCACTCGAGCCATGCCGCAGGCCGCAGGCAGGCAAGTCTAGGGATCCCCCTTCCCAGAACGCCGACAAGTATGGATCAGGATGGAAGAAAGTATGAAGCCAAACAACAACAGTCTTCACACAGTGAAGTCAATCAGATCATGCAAGCAGGCAATGACTTCACGAAGACAAACTGTAAGTAAGGAGAGGTAAGAGATAGAACCAGTTGCTTGGTGAGGACAAGGATTTGTTGGACCAGTTCCAGTTGTTGTGACAATTGTACGTATGGTTACGGAGGCTGAGATTCAACTCAGAAGACCGCGTCTTCACCTTATTCCCCTTGAGCTAAGGACACTTAGTCCTCGCCCAATCACTCTGGTAAGTCTTCAAGGTAGACTTCCAAACCTTCACACACTTCGTTCACCGGCAATCCACAATGACTCTTGGATGCTCAGAACGCGATGCCTAACCGGCTGGAGGATTCACAGTCCTCAAGTGTAATAAGTCTTCAGATCACACGGACAGAAAGACTTCAGTGATGCCTAACACTCTTTGGCTCTGGGTGTTTTGGGCTTTGTCCTCGCAAGGATCTCTCTCTTAGATGTTTCGGAGGTGGGTTTCTCTCAAACGACAAAAGCCATGCACTAACTCTGAGCTGCCACCAATTTATGGTGTAGGGGGTGGGCTATTTATAGCCAGGAGGCAACCCGACCTGATTTGTCCGAAATGACCCTTGGTCACTAAGGAACTGACACATGTCCAACGGTCAAATTTCAAACACACGCGGCAGCTTGACTTGCGCTACAAGTAAAGGGGGCTAGCTTCTAGGGTTTAGCCTCCTTGATCTCGTGGTAGATCTACTCTTGTACTACCCATATCATCAATATTAATCTAGCAGGAGTAGGGTTTTACCTCCATCAAGAGGGCCCGAACCTGGGTAAAATAAAGTGTCCCTTGTCTCCTGTTACCATCTAACCTTGACGCACAGATCAGGACCCCCTACCCGAGATCCGCCGGTTTTGACACCGACACCTATACTATCCGCCATTTCTAATTTTTTAAATGAATTTCTTTTTTGTGTGCTCGTACCGCTCGTGATGTGGCAGGGCTGGCCAATATTTTCCATGCTAGATGTGTTATTCTCAAGATGAGTGTTTATTCACTTGTCATTGCACGAGAGTACAATGGTAATAGGGATGCACATGCCCGAAATGGAAAAGAAATTTACTTTATGTTGTCAAATAATAAATTCCTTGGAAAGTGTTGGTATGGAAGGCACCCGTGGATACGGCTAGCCATGGATTGTGAAAGAATGGTGGAAAAAGGAATAAACTTTATTTTTTGTTTGGGAACCGCCTATGATATATCTAGCGTGCAAAGTGTTGGGAATTACTCACTCGTTTTCGTTGAAGGGAAAAGTATGCCTCTCAAAAAAAATTATCTCTCAATTTAAGTTTTGAGCTCTGGCACCTCTACAAATCCCTACTTCCCTCTGTGAAATGCTTATCTATTTACTTTATGCAATTTTTATTTTTATTTGAGTCTCCATCTTCTCTTATAAAGCACCAGCTAGGGAGCACTATGATCATACTTGAGCATTGGATGTAGCTAATATGCGAGTGTATTTCATGAATGGATCAATGATTGAGCATGATGGGCTAGGGATAAATTTCTTTAGTGTTGATATTTTTAAATACATGGTTGCTTATTGATATGCTTGAGTATTGAAATCTTCATGTCAAAACTAGACTATTGCTTTGATGTCACAGCCCCAGATTTGTTTGTAGTTAGTGGCATCTGCATTCATGCATCATGTTTGATTTCAAAGGAATTTTGAAATGGGGATGACAGAACCCCAGCACCCCCCTGAAACCAACTAGGGTTTACTAAAATTATTTCAATGAACCCAAAATGCCCTTCATAAATGTTCACCATTTTTGGTCCTGGCTAAACCCTCTCCCAAAAATGGTTTCATATTTTTGGAGGCTATTCTGGATTTTCGCACCAAGCCATAATTATTTGCATTTGGGCAATTTAAATCCTATAAATAATTTAAAATGCCCAAATAATCTTGAAGGTATTTTTAGGCTGTTGAGAATATTTTCAAATGTGCCTCTAAATATTTTCAGGGTTTTCCTAAATGGAATAGTATTTCTACTATTTCAAAACACAGAACAGAAACAAATAAAAAGAAAAACTGAATAACAGAGAGAGAGAAAATTACCTGGCAGCCCACCTGGCCCAACTCCAGCTGGCGGCCCAGCCCACCACCGCCTCCTTCCCCTGTTGTCTTCCTCCTCTGCCAGGAGGACGGGCGTGTGCCCGCCGCGCGCGCCCACGCGCCGGCCACCTCCTCCCTGCCTGGCTGCCCCCTCTCCCCTCTGGACGCTCTGGTCCACGCCACGCACCCCCCCGACCTCTCTCTCCCTCACCCGCGGCCTCTCCCCTCCCCTGGACCTGTTCCTCTCAACCACCGAGCGGGTCCGTCGCCGCCGACAAGCCCCACCGCGGCCACTGCCTCCCCCTCTCCCCCTGGACATGCCCACGAGCTCCGCCTCCGTCGTACACGCCTCCCCACCGAGCCACGCCCCGCCGGATGCCCCCGAACGCCGGCCACGCCATCTTCTTCAACCTCGGTCCGCCGAGATCGCCATCGCCGCCCCGACCACTCCGGCTCTTCTCCGAGCTCGCCGTTCGCTTTCCTGCACTCGCCGTGAGCCACCGAACCTTTTCCCCCTCTCTGTTCTCGCTCTCGCGCGCCGTAGCTGCCTAATCTTGCTCGCCCGCACGCGCCGCCGTCTGTGATCGCCGCCGCCGAGCCTCCGGCCACCTAGTGGTCCGGCCGTCGTGCTCATCTCCCTTCCCGCACCATGTAGAGCACGTAGGTGCCTCGCACGAGCCTCCTCGGCCACCCTAGCGTCGACCCCGAGCTCACCCGAGCTCCGGCGACCGCCAAGGTCGACGCCAGTGACGAACACGGCCACCTCAGGCCCAGCCACTGCCACTACTCGATGCGGCCGAGCGAGGGCTTCCTCCTGGTGTCCTCAGTGCGCCAAACGGTGACCCGTACGAGAAACCCGAGCAACTCCGGTGAAACCCCGCCGCGTATTTGGTCGCCGCCGGCCAAGCTCCGGCGAGCTGACGTGGCGCTGACTTAATTAGTGCTAATGACCCTGCTAAAACTCCCTAGAGCCACTGCCATGTGGGCCCAGTGCATGTTTAGTTTAACTTAATGTTCTGTTTAGATTAGTGCTAATCTTGCGGGTCCCACGTGCCAACTTTGACTTGGTCAAGTCAACGTTGACTGGTCCCACATGTCATCCACCCAACCCAGCTCCGAGACACTGACGTATGGGTCCCACGGGTCAGTTTGACCTGGAGCGTCTCAGTTGACTTGCTGACGTCACACTGACGCCAGGCTGACGCAGTAAACCCTTTTCTGGATTTATTCTTATATAGGAAATTCCAGGAAATAGTGTAAACTTCAAAAAATCATAGAAATTAATCTATAACTCAGAATGAAATAATTTATATATGAAAAATTATCAGAAAAATTCAAGGAATCCATCTGTACCATTTTCATGCATGTTTGAACAATGCTTGTCCTCTGTTTTGGACAAAACAAATAAAGGGCATTTAAATAATCATATATGGAGTTGGAATTTGAATTATGTATTCAAACCAACTTCATTTAAATCATAGCTAGATGCATTAGTCAAAACACATTCATATTGCCATGTCATGATCATGCATCATATTGTTGCATTTGCATTGATTGTGTTCTTTTCTATTGCCGGTGCTTGTCCCCTCTCGGTAGGCGTATCCCGACGATGAGTTCGATGACACCGATGAAGAACTATACTATCTTCAGAAGTGCCAGGCAAGCAAAACCCCTTGTTCATTCCGATACAATCCCACTCTCTCGCTCCTGCTCTCTTTTACTGCATTAGGACAACAACGATTCAACTGTTACATGCTGCGGTAGTTGAACCCCTTATCCTCTGCATGACCTGCCATTGCCACAGTAAATAGATGAAACCCACTAGCATGAGTAGGAGTTGTTTGAGCCTGATGTGCCTACTCATTCATGCTTGTTGTCATGCCTGCTACTGCTTAGAGTTGAGTCGGGTCTGATTCGTCGGGAATGAATTGGAATGTGGTGAACATGTCCTACTGTGTGTGAGCTAAGTGTGTGAACACGATTTGGTAAAGGTAGCGGTGAGAGGCCATGTAGGAGTACATGGTGGGTTGTCTCATTGCAGCCGTCCTCAGGAACTGAGTTCTGTGTTTGTGATCCATGAACAGTTACTACCACACATTGGGCTCCAGGCGCTCCAAGCACTCTCGACTTATTAATCAACTTGATCTCTGTCCAGGAGTTGCAACTAGTTTCTGGTGTTTGTAGGTAGTGTTAGTAGTCTACCAAGTGGCACCCTATACAGGTGGGCTTGGGACAGACTAGGCACCGTGGCTGGGTATGCCGAGCGCCGCCCGTTTGGTGGGCTTGGAACCCTGTACACATCGTTTGGGGCCGTGAGCGACACCCCGGCCGGATCTCCTTGCGGATGGAACCCGAATAGGCGATAAACCTGGACGAGAGACTTGTGTGGTTAGTCAGGTCGTGGCCGACTCCCTCGCCCGGCTTCCGCTTGAAGGTTGCCGAGGTACATGACGTGTACAGGGCGATAAGTGGCGAGAGCTTGTGTGAAGAAGTACACCCCTGCAGGGTTATCATTATCTATTCGAATAGCCGGATTCCTCGGATATGGAAACTTGGACCCCTTGCATAGTTCATAGACAAGTGAAAGTGGATACTCTAAAATGCGCAAGATAAGCGTGAGTGCTATGGATGGCGTTCTCGTAGGGAGACGGGAGCGGATCCATAGTGGTGTATTGATATGGTGAATATGTGGACTCGTGTGCGCCACCTCAAAGGAGTTACTCGCAGTCGTAGTTCAGGATAGCCACCGAGTCAAAGCTGGCTTGCTGCAGTCAAACTCCACCACCCCCTTTATTGGAACTGATGCATAAGTAGTTAGTTCTGATGTAAGTCTTGCTGAGTACGTTTGTACTCACGTTTGCCTATTTTATGTGTTGCAGAGAGACGTCAGTCTCGCTAGTAGTACCGCTTGGACTCCGACGTTTAGCTTGATACCTCAGCTACGATCTTGTGCCCTCGGCAGGATCTGGTAGATAGTCAGGCTTCTCAGCCTTTTTCATTTGTAGATGTCTGTACTCAAACATGTTAAGCTTCCGCATGTGTTTGACTTGTATGCTCTGAGTGTTGGGTCATGAGACCCATGTTTGTAATATCTCGCTCCTCGGAGCCTAATGAATAAATACTGGAGTCGTAGAGTCTTGTTGTGATGCCATGTTGTATCTACCCATATCGAGCATATTGTGTGTATGATTGAAATGCTTGCTATGTGTGGGATCCGACTATCTAGTTGTTTATCCTTGGCAGCCTCTCTTATGGGGAAATGTAGTCTAATGCTTCTGAGCGATAGTAGTCCGCTACAGCCCGGTTCACCGGAGTCCTGCTAGCCCAGCACTACTGCTCGGAACACTTGACTGGACGGCATGTGTTTCACTTCGTTTCTGTGTCTGTCCCTTCGGGGAAATGTCACGCAGTGACATCCGGAGTCCTGCCTAGCCTGCTACAGCCCGGTTCACCGGAGTCCTGTTAGCCCAGTGCTACAGCCCGGATTCACACGCTGTTGACCGACATGCTCGAAGTTGATTCATGTATGCCTGTCCCCATGGGTTAGTGCCGCTTTGGGTTCACGACTAGCCATGTCGGCCCGGGTTCTTTGTCATATGGATGCTAGCGACACTATCATATACGTGAGCCAAAAGGTGCAAACGGTCCCGGGCCAGGTAAGGTGGCACCCGTGGGAATACCGTGCGTGAGGCCGCAAAGTGATATGATGTGTTACATGCTAGATCGGTGTGACCTAGGATCGGGGTCCTGACAGCGTTGGTATCAGAGCCTGACTGCCTGTAGGATTACCAAGCCAAACTGGTCGAAGTTGTGTCTAGAAATGCTTTAGTTATATAAGGGAATTGATTGTGGAAGGGAACGTAAGGCTCTTTTACTCCTTTACCTTATGACCTTCTGATCTGAGTCAACCTCTTCTCTTCTACGGGGATTAAGAACTAGGCTTCTCTTCTATCTCTCAGGATGACGTGTTACTAAACCGTAGTTGCCTAGGATTGTTGAGTTCAAGCCTCAATTCAGTTTCTACTACTTCCATGTGTTCTTAGCTGGCTTCAGAACATTGATATTGTGATGTTGAGTGGCTATGCCACCATTTTATGCAGGTTGTCTCTAATCATTTCAAGCATTTACACTCGTTATGCTGTCCGAGTCATTCCAGGTTTCTAAATAATCTGATGCATTTGCAAGTCCTTTCTTTCCGTTCCCGATGTCCTTTTTGGTCAGAATAAGCACACTAATCGGTCTGTTGAGGTACTCCGTTGCCTTGACATATATGTTGGAGTTAGTATTATGACCCTAGGTGTCTTACGAAACCACCCATAACCTAGCCATGCTTTATATTCCCAGTGTGATGATTCTGGCCACCATTCTCGAAAGCATCCCGTGATGCCATTTAGTAGTAAGTATTCTATTCCTGGGTTTTGAACCCGAGATTCATCCTACTTCATGTTGTTAGTATTTGCTAGTTCCCTTAAGATATTAGTAACCTTTGCGATATTCCTCGAGGTACGTGGTATTTTCTTCTTCCAAATACTACGAACCGCTTATGGCAGAAGTTCTTTGAACCAAAAGATCACAACCAGAGTGCTCTTGATGAGTTCTCCATTCTGCCTTGTGAATCTGCCAGTTCTACCTTCTTTGCATGGGTTATCCGGAAGAAATATGTTGAACTTGGTTCGACATACTAATCTATGCATCCACAACTCAGAAAATCGTATGTTCCTCTGAGTTGTCCCTTTTTTAGTTGTATTCTGACCCTCTGGTATCAATTGTTGGTCAAGAATAGTTGTGCATTCATGTTATTGACGCCTATTATTCCTGTGGTCCGTCAAGCCATTCTATTCCGGAATGACTAGGAGAAACAAACTCCAGTACCTCATCCATATCCAGGATTGGGTCAAAGCAGTTGTATACCACAGATCAAAATGCCAATCCAGCTTTTGTTCTGTTCTACCTTGGAGTGTCACCATCATTATGTCAAGAGTGTCATGAGAATTGCACCACCTCTTGTGAATTATTAACGCAGTAATACTTCTTGCCATCATTGTTCATTCCTCGGTTTCCGTGTTGCCACAGCCGGAATGCCGACAAGTGAACCATGATGTGTGAAATCACTACTCCTAGCAACTCCGTTGCTTGGTAGTTAATGGTCCATAATCTCATTCTTAGCGTGTTGGTTATCAACTCATCACCCTAAGATTAATCGTGCTACCTAGTCCTTATTCCTGGTGCACTCTTCGATCAACGAGTTGGGATTTTGCCAAACCCTTGCTCTTTTGATCATATCGTCTTGCCCTGAAAAGCAAGTCTGTTCTCGAGCTTAGTAACATATCGGTGGATTGTGATATTCTGAATATCTTCTCGGAAGTATCACCAGGTTGTCACCTGACCGCTATGTTGAGTTCGTGATCAAGTTGGGTTCTTGTAAAACACCCTTTCTCCAAGAATCTGTGTTGGATATCCCTGAGCTAGTTGGTTAAGCTAGACAACAACTTGGAGAGTTGGAAGGTAAAAGCTTTGCTTAACTTAGTTCGTCTCTAAGGGATATCTTCTGTGTGTGTGTTGAAGAAAGATGATATCTCCATCGATTGGTCCTCGTGATCAGTTGATTGGATCTATTGCCTTGTAAAAACTTAGACTTGAGTATGGGCTATCGTCAAGTCAAATCAGAACCAACGATGTTCGTAATGTTGTCTTACTCGTGGTTAATCCCTCGAGCATACACCATTATATCTTTGGTCTGACCAATGCTATCACCGTGTTCACATGATGGTGGAAGTCCAGTGTTATGGAAATTCCGATGAGTTGCTATTGAGCCCACCAACAGCATTTTGTCTTCCCCCCATGATTCATGTTGAACATCAACCTAGTGTTGGAAACTTTGTAAGCAATGCCTTCGTGTTCCGTTCATGAAGCATATGTTGGATGAAAGAAGTGACTTCCTCTAATTCATGGCATTTGATGCAAGATGCCGCCATGAATTCGAGAAAGATTGTTTTTGTTTCCTTGGAATCCTCCCAAATCGGTCATGCATGTGCAAAGTATTCCGTGGTCTGTTAGACTGATCATCTTCGTTCCATACGAATTCCGTAGCACACCAAGCCACTGATTGATTTGTTCAAGGAGAAGAAGTTTCTTCCTAAGAGCTAGACTTATGCAAGGACTTCGATATCCTCGTTGATGGTTTCCCCCCGAACTCGGTAGTGTTTCGTTGTAAGACTACCAGGTGACCATGCTTGTCTGGGACAACGTGTTCACATGCTTGTAGCATAACCAGCTCATGTTTTGGAGCTTGCTATCATAGTTCATTTCCCGAGAATCTCACAACGTCATCTCGTCGGTTTGTGTTGCAAACTTTCACTTTTCTTTCTAGATTCGATGAGTCTGGAATGTCCTGACGCCAACTAGATCTGAATCTCAGGCAGATATGATGGTTGAAACGTTTTCCCAAGAACTATACTAATGGTCTCTCTGTAACCCGGTAGGTGGATGTCGTGGCCAACACACCCAGCTGGAAGACCTATTATTGTAGTATCCTGATTGAGAAAGTTGGCCACCTCCCCATAAGGATTTCGTAGGATTTGCTTCCGTAGTTTTCCTTATGGATTTTTGTGCTCCTGAAGTCCGACCTTTACTTGATGGCCTTATTGATGCTTCTAGGCATTGACCGTGGTACCTAGTACATCAAGGAGAACATTAGAAGCGGAGGGCTAAATGTCTCTCGGTCGATCATCCAGATTTTGTTTCCTTGGCCTCGCTAAGGTGAAATCTGAGAAGGTGTTATCTTCCTTTGCGTCTGCATCGTCCATCACTATTCATCATGGTGGTATGTTGTGTTGCCAAGATCCTTGACACGGATGTTGGTAAGACCTTGATGGCTATGGAAATGCTCAAGTTCTTGAGAGCACGTGTATGCAAATCATCCATTGCGTTGCCTTCAACAAGGTAGTTCACATCATCCATTCTAGTACGAGTATGTCATTTCTTCGAGTCCTTTCAAGCGATCAATTGTTAATTGCCTTAAGCTGGTATGAAGAGTTTCAATGATCTCTGTATCAAAAGTAATTCTTTTTGCCACTTAAGGGAATAGTTCTTTGAGTCACCTTCCCTGAGGTGCCCCATTATGGATCATGGCAATTTTTCCTCGCTACCCTGTCACCTCGTCAAATTGTTTCCTCCGTCCCCCCCTCATGCATGTTTTGCCTCTCAGTTCGAGAGATGTTTTAATGTCTCACTCGAAGAGTTGATCCTGAGTTGTCCGATCTTCGAGAAGATCGATCCTTCTGGAGTTTTCCCTTTCCTCTCATGGTCATGTTAGTTGGAGTTCTTAGAGCAAGACATCAAGGCAAGGATGATGATAGAATCAACGCTCTTATGAGGTGCAACCTGGATCGTGAAGATTGTGTTGGTCTTGTGCCCCCTCTGTCTTCTTACCTCACGTCTTGAATCTCGGGGCGAGATTCTTGTTTAGTGGGGGTGAGTTGTCACAGCCCCAGATTTGTTTGTAGTTAGTGGCATCTGCATTCATGCATCATGTTTGATTTCAAAGGAATTTTGAAATGGGGATGACAGAACCCCAGCACCCCCCTGAAACCAACTAGGGTTTACTAAAATTATTTCAATGAACCCAAAATGCCCTTCATAAATGTTCACCATTTTTGGTCCTGGCTAAACCCTCTCCCAAAAATGGTTTCATATTTTTGGAGGCCATTCTGGATTTTCGCACCAAGCCATAATTATTTGCATTTGGGCAATTTAAATCCTATAAATAATTTAAAATGCCCAAATAATCTTGAAGGTATTTTTAGGCTGTTGAGAATATTTTCAAATGTGCCTCTAAATATTTTCAGGGTTTTCCTAAATGGAATAGTATTTCTACTATTTCAAAACACAGAACAGAAACAAATAAAAAGAAAAACTGAATAACAGAGAGAGAGAAAATTACCTGGCAGCCCACCTGGCCCAGCTCCAGCTGGCGGCCCAGCCCACCACCGCCTCCTTCCCCTGTCGTCTTCCTCCTCTGCCAGGAGGACGGGCGTGTGCCCGCCGCGCGCGCCCACGCGCCGGCCACCTCCTCCCTGCCTGGCTGCCCCCTCTCCCCTCTGGACGCTCTGGTCCACGCCATGCACCCCCCCCGACCTCTCTCTCCCTCACCCGCGGCCTCTCCCCTCCCCTGGACCTCTTCCTCTCAACCACCGAGCGGGTCCGTCGCCGCCGACAAGCCCCACCGCGGCCACTGCCTCCCCCTCTCCCCCTGGACATGCCCACGAGCTCCGCCTCCGTCGTACACGCCTCCCCACCGAGCCACGCCCCGCCGGATGCCCCCGAACGCCGGCCACGCCATCTTCTTCAACCTCGGTCCGCCGAGATCGCCATCGCCGCCCCGACCACTCCGGCTCTTCTCCGAGCTCGCCGTTCGCTTTCCTGCACTCGCCGTGAGCCACCGAACCTTTTCCCCCTCTCTGTTCTCGCTCTCGCGCGCCGTAGCTGCCTAATCTTGCTCGCCCGCACGCGCCGCCGTCTGTGATCGCCGCCGCCGAGCCTCCGGCCACCTAGTGGTCCGGCCGTCGTGCTCATCTCCCTTCCCGCACCACGTAGAGCACGTAGGTGCCTCGCACGAGCCTCCTCGGCCACCCTAGCGTCGACCCCGAGCTCACCCGAGCTCCGGCGACCGCCAAGGTCGACGCCGGTGACGAACACGGCCACCTCAGGCCCAGCCACTGCCACTACTCGATGCGGCCGAGCGAGGGCTTCCTCCTGGTGTCCTCAGTGCGCCAAACGGTGACCCGTACGAGAAACCCGAGCAACTCCGGTGAAACCCCGCCGCGTATTTGGTCGCCGCCGGCCAAGCTCCGGCGAGCTGACGTGGCGCTGACTTAATTAGTGCTAATGACCCTGCTAAAACTCCCTAGAGCCACTGCCATGTGGGCCCAGTGCATGTTTAGTTTAACTTAATGTTCTGTTTAGATTAGTGCTAATCTTGCGGGTCCCACGTGCCAACTTTGACTTGGTCAAGTCAACGTTGACTGGTCCCACATGTCATCCACCCAACCCAGCTCCGAGACACTGACGTATGGGTCCCACGGGTCAGTTTGACCTGGAGCGTCTCAGTTGACTTGCTGACGTCACACTGACGCCAGGCTGACGCAGTAAACCCTTTTCTGGATTTATTCTTATATAGGAAATTCCAGGAAATAGTGTAAACTTCAAAAAATCATAGAAATTAATCTATAACTCAGAATGAAATAATTTATATATGAAAAATTATCAGAAAAATTCAAGGAATCCATCTGTACCATTTTCATGCATGTTTGAACAATGCTTGTCCTCTGTTTTGGACAAAACAAATAAAGGGCATTTAAATAATCATATATGGAGTTGGAATTTGAATTATGTATTCAAACCAACTTCATTTAAATCATAGCTAGATGCATTAGTCAAAACACATTCATATTGCCATGTCATGATCATGCATCATATTGTTGCATTTGCATTGATTGTGTTCTTTTCTATTGCCGGTGCTTGTCCCCTCTCGGTAGGCGTATCCCGATGATGAGTTCGATGACACCGATGAAGAACTATACTATCTTCAGAAGTGCCAGGCAAGCAAAACCCCTTGTTCATTCCGATACAATCCCACTCTCTCGCTCCTGCTCTCTTTTACTGCATTAGGACAACAACGATTCAACTGTTACATGCTGCGGTAGTTGAACCCCTTATCCTCTGCATGACCTGTCATTGCCACAGTAAATAGATGAAACCCACTAGCATGAGTAGGAGTTGTTTGAGCCTGATGTGCCTACTCATTCATGCTTGTTGTCATGCCTGCTACTGCTTAGAGTTGAGTCGGGTCTGATTCGTCGGGAATGAATTGGAATGTGGTGAACATGTCCTACTGTGTGTGAGCTAAGTGTGTGAACACGATTTGGTAAAGGTAGCGGTGAGAGGCCATGTAGGAGTACATGGTGGGTTGTCTCATTGCAGCCGTCCTCAGGAACTGAGTTCTGTGTTTGTGATCCATGAACAGTTACTACCACACATTGGGCTCCAGGCGCTCCAAGCCCTCTCGACTTATTAATCAACTTGATCTCTGTCCAGGAGTTGCAACTAGTTTCTGGTGTTTGTAGGTAGTGTTAGTAGTCTACCAAGTGGCACCCTGTACAGGTGGGCTTGGGACAGACTAGGCACCGTGGCTGGGTATGCCGAGCGCCGCCCGTTTGGTGGGCTTGGAACCCTGTACACATCGTTTGGGGCCGTGAGCGACACCCCGGCCGGATCTCCTTGCGGATGGAACCCGAATAGGCGATAAACCTGGACGAGAGACTTGTGTGGTTAGTCAGGTCGTGGCCGACTCCCTCGCCCGGCTTCCGCTTGAAGGTTGCCAAGGTACATGACGTGTACAGGGCGATAAGTGGCGAGAGCTTGTGTGAAGAAGTACACCCCTGCAGGGTTATCATTATCTATTCGAATAGCCGGATTCCTCGGATATGGAAACTTGGACCCCTTGCATAGTTCATAGACAAGTGAAAGTGGATACTCTAAAATGCGCAAGATAAGCGTGAGTGCTATGGATGGCGTTCTCGTAGGGAGACGGGAGCGGATCCATAGTGGTGTATTGATATGGTGAATATGTGGACTCGTGTGCGCCACCTCAAAGGAGTTACTCGCAGTCGTAGTTCAGGATAGCCACCGAGTCAAAGCTGGCTTGCTGCAGTCAAACTCCACCACCCCCTTTATTGGAACTGATGCATAAGTAGTTAGTTCTGATGTAAGTCTTGCTGAGTACGTTTGTACTCACGTTTGCCTATTTTATGTTTTGCAGAGAGACGTCAGTCTCGCTAGTAGTACCGCTTGGACTTCGACGTTTAGCTTGATACCTCAGCTACGATCTTGTGCCCTCGGCAGGATCTGGTAGATAGTCAGGCTTCTCAGCCTTTTTCATTTGTAGATGTCTGTACTCAGACATGTTAAGCTTCCGCATGTGTTTGACTTGTATGCTCTGAGTGTTGGGTCATGAGACCCATGTTTGTAATATCTCGCTCCTCGGAGCCTAATGAATAAATACTGGAGTCGTAGAGTCTTGTTGTGATGCCATGTTGTATCTACCCATATCGAGCATATTGTGTGTATGATTGAAATGCTTGCTATGTGTGGGATCCGACTATCTAGTTGTTTATCCTTGGCAGCCTCTCTTATGGGGAAATGTAGTCTAATGCTTCTGAGCGATAGTAGTCCGCTACAGCCCGGTTCACCGGAGTCCTGCTAGCCCAGCACTACTGCTCGGAACACTTGACTGGACGGCATGTGTTTCACTTCGTTTCTGTGTCTGTCCCTTCGGGGAAATGTCACGCAGTGACATCCGGAGTCCTGCCTAGCCTGCTACAGCCCGGTTCACCGGAGTCCTGTTAGCCCAGTGCTACAGCCCGGATTCACACGCTGTTGACCGACATGCTCGAAGTTGATTCATGTATGCCTGTCCCCATGGGTTAGTGCCGCTTTGGGTTCACGACTAGCCATGTCGGCCCGGGTTCTTTGTCATATGGATGCTAGCGACACTATCATATACGTGAGCCAAAAGGCGCAAACGGTCCCGGGCCAGGTAAGGTGGCACCCGTGGGAATACCGTGCGTGAGGCCGCAAAGTGATATGATGTGTTACATGCTAGATCGGTGTGACCTAGGATCGGGGTCCTGACATTTGAACCATATAAAAGTCCAAATGCCCATGCTACAAAAGAAAAGAATATGTGATGAACTTATTAGGCAACATTCCACATCAAAAATTATACTTTTATCATTTACCTACTCGTGGACGAGTAGGAATTAAGCTTGGGGGGTTGTGCCCCCCACAGAGACCTCCGGCACCGCCTCTTCGCCATATAAGTTCCCAAATATTCCAGAAACCCTAGGGGAGTTGAAGAAACACAATTCCAGCCGCCGCAAGTTCCAGAACCACGAGATCCAATCTAACACCATCACAGAGGGGTTCATCATCCTCATTGGTGCATCTCCGATGATGCGTGAGTAGTCCACCATGGACCTGAGGGTCTGTAGGCAGTAGCTAGATGGCTTCTTCTCTCTTTTTGATTCTCAATACAATGGTCTCTTGGAGATATATTTGATGTAACTCTTTTTGCGGTGTGTTTGTTGGGATCCGATGAACTTTGAGTTTATGATCAGATATATATCCATGTATATTATTTGAGTCTTCTTTTGATCTCTTATATGCATGATTATTTATAGCCTCATATTTCTTCTTCCAATCTTTTGCTTAGTTAGGCCAACTAGATCGATTTTTCTTGCCATGGGAAGAGGTGTTTTGTGATGGGTTCAATCTTGCGGTGTTCTTTCCCAGTGACAGAAGGGGTAGCAAGACATGCATGTACTGTTGTTGTTAAGGATAACAAGATGGGGGCTATCCCTACATGAATTGATCTCATCTACATAATGTCATCGTTCTGATTCCATTACTCTGTTTCTCCACGAACTTAATACACTAGATGCATGCTGAATAGCGGACGATGTGTGGAGTAATAGTAGTAGATGCAGGCAGGAGTCGGTCTACTAATCTTGGACGTGATGCCTATATATTGATCATTGCCTTGGATATCGTCATAATTATTTGATCTTCTATCAATTGCCCAACAGTAATTTATTTACCCACCATGTGCTATTTCTCGAGAGAAGCCACTAGTGAAATCTACGGCCCCGGGTCTATTCTTTATCATATTTGCTCTGAGATCTATTTTTATTCGCTTTTATTTTCAGATCTATTATTACGAAAACCCAAAAATACCTTTCTGCACTTTTTTATTACTTATTTTATTTCACGTTTTATCGAGAGCTATTTATCCAATCTATCACAAATATTCTCCTATTAACTTGCCAATTTCTAGCGCTGTTACCTTGGAGGGATTGACAACCCCTCTTACGCGTTGGGTTGCAAGTAGTTGTTCTTTGTGTGTAGGTATCGTTTACATAGTGTTGCTTGGTACTCCTTCTGGATTGATACCTTGATTTCATAATTGAGGGAAATACCTACCGTAGTTGTACTGCAACATCCCTTCCTGTTTGGGGAAATACCGATGCAGTTTCAAGAAACATCAGTGCTATCATTGGTGACTTGCGTGTTCCTCCTATCGGTTTGATATCTTGGTTCATAACTGAGGGAAATACTTATCTCTACTTCGTTGGATCACCCTTTCCTCTTCAAGGGAAAAACCAACGCAAGATCAAGAAGTAGTTATGCTTGGGTGCTCTTCTTACTTGAACAAGCCTCCCACTTATGATTAACCCCTCTTGGAAGCATCCGCAACTACGAAAGAAGAATTAAGATAAAATCTAACCATAGCATTAAAAATATGGATCCAAATTAGCCCCTTGCGGAATAGCGCATAAACTAGTGTTTAAGCTTCTGTCACTCTAACAACCCATCATCTAATAACTACTCCACAATGCATTCCCTTAGGCCCAAAGATGTGAAGTGCCATGTACTCAACGTTCACATAACTTCACTAAGGGAATCATAGCATACATATCATCAAAATATCGAACAAAATATCAAATTCACATGATTATTTGCAACATGACTTCTCTCGTGTCCTCGAGAACAAAAGCAACTACTCACAAATCATATTGATGCTCAAGATCAGAGGAGTAATAAATATCATATTGGATCTGAACATATAATCTTCCACCAAATAAACCAACTAGCATCAACTACAAGATGTAATCAACACTACTAGTCACCCATAGGTACCAATCTGAGGTTTTGATACAAGATTGAACACAAGAGATGAACTAGGGTTCTAAGATGAGATGGTGCTGGTGACGATGTTGATGTTGATTGATCCTCCCAAGGTGAGAGGGTTCTTGGTGATGACGATGGCTTCGATTTCCCCCTCCCGGTGGGAAGTTTCCCCGGTGGAATCGCTCCGCCGGAGAGCAAAAGTGCTCCTGCCCAAGTTTCACCTCGAAGCAGCGGTGCTCCATCCTGAAAGTCCTCTCCTTATTTCTTCTAGGTCAAAAGACCTTATGTACCAGAAGATGGGCACCGAAGGTAGGCCAAGGCCTCCACTAGACACCAGGGCGCGCCAAGGGGGCAGGCGCGCCCTGGTGCCTAGTGGGCACCTGGGTGGCCCCCTCTGGTATTTCTTTTCTCCAATAATTTTTATATATTCCAAAGTAATTCTCCGTAAAATTTCAGCTCATTTGGAGATGTGTAGAATAGGTATCTCTGATGTAGCATTTTCAGGTCCAGAATTCCAGCTACCGATATTCTCCCTCTTTGTGTAAACCTTGCATATTATGAGAGAAAAGACATTAGAATTACTCCACAAAGTGTTATAATGCATAAAAACACTATAAGTAACAGTAGGAAAACATGATGCAAAATGAACGTATCAATATGATACTGACATTAGTTAACACACGCACATTTCATTGGTCAGCTAATGCTCCCACTTGAGTTTCCAAATGCATGTGGCCACATATAGAGAGACATCATGGAATTGCATTTCTTTGGGCACTCCGATTCATCATGGGTGGGCAACCAACATTGTATAGAAAGACGCGGAATCTCAATAATATGCTTTCCCTTCTATTCTTTAACATGTCCCTCTTATGTTCTTTTTTAGTAAGTACTGTATGTTCCTTGTCAGGAAGGGGAGCAGGGACATCTGTAGTCGAAAACTCTATTGGGCTTCTTCTGCTAGATGATTTCAACACTTCGAGTTGGTCTGCCACAATATCCAGGAAATGGTGGGAGCTGTGCAATCTTTGATAGACTAGACTGATAGTAACAATAGTGTGCCTTCAGATGAATAGAGCTGGCCTATAGGTGATCGATAGGCTTTCAATTAGTAGCGGCAATACAACCCCATTTTTTCCAGCCATATGCACTTTCTCGATTTATTTATGATGGTTACGGTGTACCCCTTTTATCTACACTATGATCTGCTGTCAGGACCCCGATTCCAAGTCACATCGATCTAGCCGGTAACACCTCATATCACTTTGCGGCCTCACGCACGGTATTCCCATGGGTGTCGCCTTACCATGGCCCGGGACCGTTTGCGCCTTTTGGCTCACGTATATGATAGTGTCGCTAGCATCCATATGACAAAGAACCCGGGCCGACATGGCTAGTTGTGAACCCAAAGCGGCACTAACCCATGGGGACAGTCATACAGGAATCAACTTCGAGCATGTCGGTCAGTAGCGTGCGAATCCGGGCTATAGCACTGCGCTAACAGGACTCGGGTAACCCGGGCTGTAGCAGGCTAGGCAGGACTCCGGATGTCACCGTGTGACATTTCCCCAAAGGGACAAACACAGGAACGAAGTGAAACACATGCCGGCCAGTCAAGTGTCCTGAGCAGTAGTGCTGGGCTAGCAGGACTCCGGTGAACCGGGCTGTAGCGGACTACTATGGCTCAAGGAAGCACTAGACTACATTTCCCCATAAGAGAGGCTGCCAAGGATAAACAACTAGATTGTCGGACCCCACACATACCAAGCATTTCAATCATACACACAATATGCTCGATATGTGTAAATACAACATGGCATCACAACAAGACTCTACGACTCAAGCATTTATTCATTAGGCTCCGAGGAGCGAGATATTACAAACATGGGTCTCATGACCCAACATTCAGAGCATACAAGTCAAAGCACATGCGGAAGCTTAACATGTCTGAGTACAGACATCTACAAATGAAAAGGCTGAGAAGCCTGACTATCTACCAGATCCTGCCGAGGGCACAAGATCGTAGCTGAGGTATCAAGCTAAACGTCGATGTCCACACGGAACTACTAGCGAGACTGACGTCTCTCTGCAAAACATAAAATAGGCAAACGTGAGTACAAATGTACCCATCAAGACTTACATCATAACTATCTACATATGCATCAATATCAACAAAGGGGGTAGTGGAGTTTAACTGCAGCAAGCCAGCTTTGACTCAGTGGCTAACCTGAACTACGACTGCAAGCAACTCTTTTGAGGTGGCGCACACGAGTCTACATATTCACCAATCAATACGCCACTATGGATCAGCCCCCGTCTCCCTATGAGAACGCCATCCATAGCACTCACGCTTATCTTGCGAGTTTTAGAGTATCCA
The DNA here is from genome assembly GCA_032464435.1 of Aegilops umbellulata. Classification (NCBI taxonomy): domain Eukaryota; kingdom Viridiplantae; phylum Streptophyta; class Magnoliopsida; order Poales; family Poaceae; genus Aegilops; species Aegilops umbellulata. The sequence goes on along the minus strand of CP136055.1, from coordinate 244,645,323 downwards.
CTTTCACTTGTCTATGAACTGTTATAGGCAACCCAGACGTCCATTACCGCGGACACGGCTATTCGAATAGATGATGTTAACCCTGCAGGGGTGTACTTCTTCACACACGCTCTCACCACTTATCGCCGTTTACACGACATGTACTCGGCAACCTTCAAGCGGAAGCCCAGCGAGGGTGTCGGCCATGGCCTACCTAAACACTCAAGTCTCTAGTCCAGGTTTATCGCCTATTCAGGTTCCCTCCGCAGGGAGTCCGGCCGAGGTTTCCACATACGGCCCCGAACGATGTGTACAGGGTTCCGAGACACCAAACGGGCGCCCGGCATGCCCGGCCACGTGCCTACCGCATCACATCCCACCCCTCCGGTCAGCACTGCCCACGGCCTCCAGCATGCTACAAACACCAGAAACTACTTGCAACTCCTGGACAGAGGACAAGGGTGATTAAGAAGCCGAGAGGGTCCATTGGTTTCGGGCCCAATGCGTGGTAGTAACTGTTTCATGGATCACAAACACAGAACTCAGTTCCTAAGGACGGCTTCAATGAGACAACCCACCATGTACTCCTACGTGGCCTCTCACCGCTACCTTTACCAAATCGTGTTCACACCTTAGCTCACACACAGTAGGACATGTTCATCACTGTTCCAATTCATCCCCGATGAATCAGACCTGACACAACTCTAAGCATAGCAGGCATGACAAACAAGCATGAATGAGTAGGCACATCAGGGCTCAAACAACTCCTACTCATGCTAGTGGGTTTCATCTATTTAATGTGGCAATGACAGGTCATGCAAAGGATCAAGGGGTTCAGCTACCGCAGCAAGTAACAGATGAATCGTTGTTGTCCTAATGCAGTAAAAGAGAGTAGGAGCGAGAGAGTGGGATTGTATCGGAATGAACAAGGGGGTTTTGCTTGCCTGGCACTTCTGAAGATTGTATAGTTCTTCATCTGTGCCATCGAACACGTCGTCGGAAACATCGTCGACTGAGAGGGGACGGTTACCGGCAAATAGAGAAGGACACAATCAATGCAATGCAACAATATGATGCATGAACATGACATGGCAATATGATGTGATTTGGCCTAATGCAACTAGCAACACAATTAAGTGTAGTTGGTTTAAACCCAAGGTTCAAATTCAAACTCCACATATGGTTATTTAAATGCCATTCATTTGATTTTTGCAAAACAGTAGCTATAAGTTGTTCTAACATGCATGAAAATGGTACAGATGGATAGATTGGAATTTTCTGATCATTTTCCATATATAACTTATTTCATTTGGAGTTATGGTTGATTTTCTATGAATTTTAGAAGTTAGCAATATTTTCTGGAATTTCTTGAAAAAGAATAAATCCAGAAAAAGGTTAACTGCGTCAGCATGACGTCGTGGTGACGTCAGCAGGTCAAAGGCGCCAGCCCAGGTCAAACCTGATGGCTGGTGAGGGAGTCCTGGATTAGGGGGTGTCCGGATTGCCGGACTATAACCTTTGGCCGGACTCCTGGACTATGAAGATACAAGATTGAAGACTTCGTCCCGTGTTCGGATAGGACTTTCCTTGGCGTGGAAGGCAAGCTTGGCGATGCGAATATGTAGATCTCCTACCATTGTAACCGACTCTGTGTAACCTTAGCCCTCCCCGATGTCTATATAAACCGGAGGGTTTTAGTCCGTAGGGAGAACAACAATCATACCATAGGCTAGCTTCTAGGGTTTAGCCTCTCTGATCTCGTGGTAGATCTACTCTTGTACTACCCATATCATCAATATTAATCAAGCAGGAGTAGGGTTTTACCTCCATCGAGAGGGCCCGAACCTGGGTAAAAACATCGTGTCCCTTGTCTCATGTTACCATCCGCCTAGACGCACAGTTCGGGACCCCCTACCCGAGATCCGCCGGTTTTGACACCGACATTGGTGCTTTCATTGAGAGTTCCTCTGTGCCGTCGCCATCAGGAAGGATGCCTTTTCCCGTCTTTAAAGACGACACCGTTGCTAAGGGAGCTCTGGCTGCCGGCCAAACTCTCCATCTGGGTGGTTTTCTTATGACCGCTTGTTCGGTTGCTGCGCCGACGATGACCTCTCGGGTCGTCAAAAGCAATCTTCACGTCAACTCGGAACTCGCCAAGCAGTTAGATCCAATGGAGCTCTCTTCCTTAAACGAGCTCTTGGATCGCATCGCTGCCCTGGGAGTCGCTACAGATTATGACCAGATTGGGCCTAAACCCGATCTGAGAGAGATTAACTCTCCCCAGGCCACCCATCACGTTGCCGTGATAGAGGGACAGTGCGGTGACCTTTCATCTATCTTAAGGACTAGCTATGTCTGGATTCCCGATCCCTCCAAGCCGGATACCCGCGGAGGGGAGGACATCACTCAAGACCTGAACTTGGAGTCAGGCGACGGGCTAGATTCATTGGGCAACATCCAACAATCCGAACTTCCGAGTTCGGAAACTCCTTGGCCTCTGGGTCTCAGATTGGGTGAGGTTTCGGATTTAATTCCACCCACCCACCCGAACATAAGCAATCTATCCCAAATTAGGCAAAAGCCCGAAGAAACAGTACATCATTACTGGGCCAGATTCCTCCTGGTTATGAACAGGATAAAGGACTGCTGCGAGGAAGACGCAATCTCATTCTTCTGCAATAATTGCACGGACAAGGGAATCCTCAACACCATAATTCGCCGTGATATTACACGCTTCGCTGATTTGGCGTCCATAGTACGAAAGTACTGTGTGGTGGAAAGCGCCTGGAAAACCGAAATAAAATTTTGGGACAATCCGGCCCTGAATACAAACCCAGTCCGAAATAAAAGGGTGCATCATCGCCAGACACCCGGGTTAAACACCAAAAAGCAAAAACCCTCTATAGGGCATGGAACCGTACTGTAAGGATGGCTTAATGGACCCTATAAAATTCACAGTACAGAGGGCGCCACACCAACTCACAGCCTTAGAGCATGTTGGATACTCCGGCAGGTGGCCAAAATTGGTGAAGATCTTCTAATTCCTAAGGCCACAGAAAACCACCCTAGGGATACCGGTACGGTATTAACAGTCTTCGATACTTTCACATCAAATAATATGCGAAAAAGAACACTCCGCAGCCTTGCCGAAGTCTACCAAGTAGCAACAATAAACCCATGGAGTGACACGGCTATTACTTTTGATGCCAGTGATGAACCTAAATTCCGAATAGCCCGAGCACCAGCCGCATTGGTCCTCAGTCCAATAGTGGACGGCTTTCGCCTTACCAAGGTACTCATGGATGGAGGCAGCGGATTGAACCTCATTTATGAGGAAACCCTTCAAAAAATGGAAATAGACTGGAACCGCATTGAGCGAAGCAGCACAACCTTTAGAGGAATAATCCCCAGTCGGGAAGCGCGTTGTACATGAAAAATCACACTAGATGTGGTGTTCGGCACGCCGGATAATTACAGGTCTGAAGAGGTCACGTTCCAAGTGGCCCCGTTTAGTAGTGGATACCACGCTCTGCTAGGGCGGGAGGCGTTTACAATCTTCCAAGCAATACCCCATTACGGGTACATGAAGCTCAAGATGCCCGGGCCTAACAGAATCATCACTCTCGATAGTGATCCGGACATAGCACTCCGCGCCGAAAATAAGACAGCCGCACTGGCCCTCGAGGCACTATCCGAAGCCCTAGCGGCTGAGGAACTGACTGCACTGCGCTCCACGGTGAACAGGGATGATGTGACACTCGACAAAAGATCCAAGTCCACCTCCTTTAAACCAGCGAACGAAATAGTCAAATTCCAGGTCCATCCAACGGACCCCAATAAAACAGCTTCCATCGGGGCACAGTTAAACCCTGATGTAGATGCCGCACTACGAGAGTTCCTACCTGAGAACTGGGACATTTTGCCTGGCACCCTTCAGACATGCCAGGAATCCCGCGCAGGCTGGCCGAACACAGCTTAAATATCCTAAAAGGATTCAAGCCAGTCAAACAGGCTCTTCGGTGTTTTTCCGAACCTAAGAGACAGGCCATGGGAGAGGAAATAGCCAAGCTTTTGGAGGCCGGATTCATCAAAGATATAAAACATCTGGACTGGCTAGCAAACCTGGTGATGGTACCAAAGAAGGACAAATCCTGGCGCCTGTGCGTTGATTTTAAAGACCTTAACAAGGCTTGCCCAAAGGATCCCTTCCCCCTCCCCCGCATCGATCAAATTATCGACGCTACCGCAGGACACGATTCGTTGTGTTCCCTCGACGCATATTCCAGCTACCATCAAATCAAGATGGCAGAGTCAGACCAAGCCACAACGGCATTCATCACACCATACCGCCCATTCTGCTTCAACACAATGCCCTTCGGGCTCAAAAACGCCGGCGCAACATACCAGCGCATGATTCAGACATGTCTGGCAAACCAGATCGGCAAAACAGTGGAGGCATACGTAGATGACGTGGTCGTTAAAACAAGACATGTCGAATCTCTAGTAGAATACTTGAGGCTAACATTCGATAACCTCCGAACATACGACATCAAGCTCAACCCGGAAAAATGCGTTTTCGGCGTTCCAGCCGGAAAGCTCTTGGGCTTCATTGTATCCGGTAGAGGAATTGAAGGAAATCCAGCCAAGATCCGAGCTCTGTCACAATTGGATATCCCAAAGGACCTCAAACAAATACAAAAATTAACTGGATGTGTGGCGGCTCTAAGCCGCTTTATCTCCCGCTTGGGAGAAAAGGCACTACCCCTTTACTGCCTCCTTCGGCGCACCGAACACTTCGAGTGGACGGATGCAGCCACGTCGGAATCGATGAAATGAAAGCCATCTTGGCAACAAACCCAGTCCTGGCCGCGCCAAACATTGGCGAATCAATGCTATTATACATTGCAGCAACCCATCAGGTCGTAAGCGCAGTGCTCGTCGTCGAACGAGAAACGGACGGACACAAATTCCCCCTTCAAAAGCCGGTCTACCATGTGTCCACTGTCCTTACTCCGTGCAAGTCACGGTACCCTCATTATCAAAAGATTGCGTACACGGTATTTATGGCATCCCGGAAGCTGCGGCACTACTTTTAAGAGTGTTCAATAACAGTAGCCTCGGAAGTGCCACTCAACGATATTATAAACAACCGTGACGCGACGGGCCGGATTGCAAAATGGGACATTGAGCTCCTCCCGTTCGACATAACTTACAAGCCACGGCGAGCTATCAAGTCGCAAGTTTTGGCCGACTTCGTCGCAGAATGGACGGAGGCCGAACTCCCTAAAGAGTACGTCACATATTCAAACTGGGTCATGCACTTCGATGGCTCCAAAATGTTGGCCGGTCTAGGGGCTGGCGTCGTTTTGACGTCCCCCACAGGAGACACAGTTCAATACGTACTCCAGATAATGTACACAGACTCCAACAATGCAGCCGAATATGAGGCCCTTTTACATGGTCTCCGGATGGCAGTATCCATGGGCATTCAATGGCTGAAGGTGCGCGGGGACTCGAACCTCACAATATCCCAAATAAATGGATACTTTGATGCCAAGGATCCAAAAATGGCAGCTTACCGTAACGCCGTCTTAAAAATGTCAGCTCGGTTCGAAGGGCTTGAATTTCACCATATAGCCTGGGAAAATAATCAGGCGGCAGATGTCCTGGCACGCATCGGCGCAAAACGCGATGTAGTCCCCCCCAACATCTTCTTGGAAAGGTTGTTCAAGCCATCCGTAGTATGGGAAGGGGAACCCGGCAATAACAGCCCGGACCCAACCGCACTGCCCGACACTGAACACTCTGACATAATTGGAGGCTCTGCCAATGACATAACACATTCAGCCCACGTAATAATGGCCGTCATCGCCCCATGGACAGAACCATTCCTAGCCTACCTTACTAGGCAGGAACTCCCCGAGGACCAAAATGAGGCACGCTGCATAGTGCGGCGATCCAAAGCCTACAAAGTCCATGAGGGAGAGCTTTATAAGAAAAGCAATACCGGAGTCCTTCAAAGGTGCATCTCCGAAGAGGAAGGGCGGAACCTTCTGGCTGAAATTCATGCCGGACTCGATGGTCATCACGCTGCAACTCGGTCCCTTGTAAGCAAGGCCTTCCGTACAGGCTTTTATTGGCCGACGACCCGGGCAGACGCCCAGGACTTAGTCCAATGATGTGTCGGTTGCCAGCTTTTTGCAAACCAAAGCCATATGCCACCCACCGCCCTCCAAACTATCCCCATTACTTGGCCCTTCGCGGTTTGGGGGCTTGACATGGTTGGACCCTTAAAGGCGGAACCCACAAGAAAAAATACTTACTGGTCATGGTGGATAAATTCACCAAATGGATAGAAGCCAAGCCTGTTAAGACGGCCGAATTCGGACAGGTGATAGACTTTATATCTGGGGTCGTACACCGTTACGGCATCCCCCACAGCATCATCACTGATAACGTCACAAACTTTATGGCCGACAAGGTAAAACTCTGGTGCAAAAACATGGGCATCAAGCTCGATTATGCTTCCGTCTATCACCCACAAACTAACGGCCAGGTCGAACGTGCAAATGGTCTTATCATGAGCGGCATCAAACCTAGATTAGTGCAGTCCCTTAAGGAATCTAATACGCACTAGGTAAAGGAGCACGACTCCATACTCTGGGGGCTGCGGACCACGCCGAATCGCACCACCGGATACACACCATTCTTCATGGTGTACGGCGCAGAGGCAATTTTGCCCTACGACATAATTCATGACTCACCTCGAGTGCGCATGTACGAAGAAATAGAAGCCGAGCTCGATCGGCAGGACAGTTTGGACGCCTTGGAGGAGGAGCGTGACGTGGCAAAAGCCCGTTCCGCATTCTATCAACAGCAGGCTCGAAGATACCAAAGCAGAGAAGTACGGGCCAAAAATTACAACGTTGGCGAAATAGTTCTACGCCTGCCGGACAAGAAAAAGGACAAACTCAAGCCCAAGTGGGAAGGTCCCTTCATAATTGACCGGTCCTGACTGGTGGAGCGTACCGCCTGCGAGATGCATCGGATAACCGACTCGAGCCGAACCCATGGAATGCAGCCCGTCTCCGAAGATTCTATGCCTAGCGCCGGACTCTGTGTTCGTCTCCTTCCTCTGTCCATTTTTTATATACTTTATGTCTTACATTTCTCTCCTTCTCCCCTCCCTTCCTCTCATAACCTTTAAAGGCTCATCAAGTGACGCGCTATCCGCGCTCATTAAACCTGGGGGCTTATTTAAACAGAAGCTTATTTATACGGGCTTCATGCCCAACACATGTGTCACACTTCTGCATGTACCTTTTATTCACCATTATATGCATCAATATGACTTAAGTTTTGGCCAAGCTGGGTTGTCTGGCTTCTGTGCTTACCCCTACGTTCCGGATTGTTCGGCTAGGTGGTAAAGGGAGCACCTCTGCGATTGCTACTGCCGGGTCAGCCGGATGTGTACCCCAGACTGGGTGAAGCCGAAAGCTAGCATTCTTAAGGGAATATTCGGTCGGTGAACTAAAGATGATTTCTCACTTATTTATTTATACGCCCCCAGATGTTTCTCATGCGTCTCTTTTCGCAGTCCGGACATGCACTTTAGGGCATGCCTCCCAGCGAAAGGAACCCCTAACGGAACTATTATCCCTGGAAGATGTTTCTTACTAACCATGTAATATAAAATAACTAGTTGGGCACTTGTCTGTTCAAGCAATAAATGACCCCTACGCCTGGTCTCCATGCATGCCCCGGTTCTTATATAACCGCGAGGGTATTCGGACACACTCCGGACCGTCAAGTCCCGAGGTTGAAGCGAAAAGGTCGGCCATGACAAACGATATACAATCCGGCTAGAAGGCATTACACATGTCACTTCAAATTACATAGTCAATCTGACTGATTGTATTCCTCTTCAATACCATCTAATAGGTTGTCTAGTTTACAGTCCTGTTGGGAATACTTTGCGGCCAATTCTACTTGGCCGTATACTAAGCTCACAGGGATCTCCTTCTCATCTGGCCCCACAGGTCCGAACTCGGCCATGTGATTTGGGTCAGCCTTCGTGTACCGCGTCTTCACCATGGCCCAGGCCTCCCTGGCGCCTTGACGGCAGGCCGATATCTTCCACAATCGGAAGCGCCGCCGCGCTCCCTTTAGCTTCTCTGCAAGCTCTCCAAGGCCTTCGGGCATGGAGACGGATGGCCACAAGGCCTGGGTGACGCCTTGCATCACCTGCCGAACTCGCTCGTACAGTTGTGAGAGGTCGGGAAGAAGGTCACCCGTAGAACCGGGCATTTCCTCTGCAGGACGACCTGTTAGCATACCTACAGATATTACTCTGTTAGTCGACTTCCTCGCCGAACTCTTTTTCAAAGTTCGTTTAAGCACTTACTAAATATGCCGCGTCGAAGCCGCTGATTCTCCTTAACGGAGTCAGACAGCTGGGCACGAGCATCCTTCAGTTCAACGCCCAACTTGGTGTTGGCATCTTGGAGATCGTTCTTCTCCTGCCTCACCTTTGTCAGCACGCTCTCACCAGCCTTTAGCTGGCGTAGGAGTTGTTGCCTATCCGGATTTAATCCGGCGCCATCTACAATTTCATTTGTCAGATTTGCACCCACGGCGCGCTTCACAAAATACTTATCTTTCGAAGCGTATATTACCAGCGGGGGTCCCCTTGGGCTCTCCTGTCGCGGCTAGTGCGGCCTCAAGTTGGGCTTTGCACTCTTCTAGCTCCTGGGACAGTTGGGTATTCTTTTCCGCAAGAACCTGTATTATAAATGATCCTTAAATCAGTTATTCTAACTGTTTCAAGTCTCGGGGGCTACTGATATATATAACCATTAAATTTTCTCACCCGTATGTCTTTTACATATTGCTCCGTGGCTCCGGCTAGATCATTTTGAGCGCACGGAGGTACGCATCTCCCGAATTGAAGGTATCCAATGCCTCTTGGGAGAAACAAGTGTCACGAAGAACTGTCCGGCGACGCCTGTGGTTCATGGCACTCTCCACCTCGGAATTGGTGGCAGACAGCCTGTCTGCATCCTCTGCCGGAGGAGCGTCCGGTGCGCGCCTCATGCTCGCCTCCGCTTCCGGACCAGGCTTTGGAGCCTGGCTGGTGGAGGCGTGATTGGCATCCTCTCCGGATATAGTCCGGCGAGGTCTCTTCGTCTTGAAGAGAGCACGAGCGTTAACATTCCTTGAAGGAATAACACTTGGGAATAAGATGACGTGCTATACATTTGCGCCGGCGTCTCAGTCCGGACCGCATTTCTTTTCAGCCCGTGGGGCCTTGCCGCCCCTCGTTGGCTAGTCGCCGCAGGCTCGGCCTCCCGTCTCAAGGACCTCCCCTGCAAAACACGGTTGTTATACGGCAATCGAAGACACGCGAGGATAGATCCCTTTTCAAAGTGCTGGGACTTCGGTCTCAGTTACCTGTGAGGCTGGGAGTAGCCCTGGGTAATCGACCGTAATGGCCACCAAGGCGTTGTCCTTGCTCAATTGATGGAACGCCCCATCAATCAGCTCCACAGATAAGTCCGGATCCTCTTGGGAGGCCGGGTCGAGTGACCGTCCTGGATCCTCGGGTTGTGGAGGAGGGCTGCTTATTTCTTTAAGAGCCTGGTGCGGTTCCTGCGTCGAAATCGTTAGACTGAATATTTAACGATGGGAATATAAAACGGATGGGCAAGTAAAAGTGTCCACTTACCCAACTTGGAGGATTATACATAGAAAATCCACCCTGTGGGTTGACGCGGATAAATTCCTCATCTTCTCCCTTGTACAAAGCGGACAAGATCTTTATTAGAGCGGCAGCCGATTCCGGCCCCTTACGGCCGTGGCGGGTGGCATCGTCCTCCCCGTTGAAGTCCCACATGGGGTGGCCTATATACTGGAGCGGTTGCACCCCCCGCATAATGCATGCGGCCATGACCCCGATCATGGTCAGTCCGGAATGAGCCAACAGCCTTATCCGGCCCATCAGGTAAAGAACGTCCTTGTCACTTTCCTTCTGAGGGCTCCGTGGACGCCAGCTTAGGCGCTTCTTCCGGGGAGCATTGTTGAACTTAGGAAGGCCGATCCGGACAGGATCCAGCAGCGGGACGTCCTCTATATAAAACCATTCTGAAGGCCAGTCCTCGGACGCCTTCTTTGGGGTTCCGGATAGATATCCGGTCCCGGCGATGCGCCACACTTCGGCTCCGCCCACTTGATATATTGACCCCTTTTGAGAACGGGGCACAAGGCAGAATAGCTTCTTCCACAGCGTGAAATGAGCCTCGCAGCCCAAAAACAGCTCACAAAGGGCTACGAAGCCCGCGATATGCAATATGGAGGCAGGCGTGAGGTTGTGCAGCTGGAGGCCATAGAACTCCAGGAGCCCCCGGACAAACGAATGAATTGGAAATCCGAGCCCTCTTATTAAATAAGGGACAAGACATACCCGCTTTCCTTTGGAGGGATTGGGGGCGCTCTCCGCTTGCTCTCCGCCATTATAGGTGGCAAGTCCGGCTCGAACCGGGACCATATAGGCCGGGGGAGAAATCCCTTGGTCTGGAGCGCCACTAGCTCGCTGTGCGGGATGGAGCATCTCTCCCAATCTCCAGGCTGAGGGCTGGAAGGGCGAGAGGAGGAGCTACGACGGCCGGCCATGATGGAATGGACCTCTATTGGATACGCTCTGATGAATGCTCGCGGAAGGGAGATGGTATGGTTTGGATCTAAATCCTCGTCCCTTTAAGTAGGCGGCTCATTTACGCGGCTAGGGGTGTAAATGTAAAAACACCCTGACTTTTTGTATTCCTTTGACACGTGGAAGACGACCATTATTGAGTGTGGAAGCCAAGGAGCGCTACATTTACAAGAAACCGGACATTATTCAATAGGTACACGGAATTTGGAGAACCCGCCTTGCAATGCTGAAGACAATTGGCGCGCTGGACTCGTCGTCATTGAAGCCTGGTTCGGGGGCTACTGAGGGAGTCCTGGATTAGGGGGTATCCGGATTGCCGGACTATAACCTTTGGCCGGACTCCTGGACTATGAAGATACAAGATTGAAGACTTCGTCCCGTGTCCGGATAGGACTTTCCTTGGCGTGGAATGCAAGCTTAGCGATGAAAATATGTAGATCTCCTACCATTCTAACCGACTCTGTGTAACCCTAGCCCTCTCCGGTCTCTATATAAACCGGAGGGTTTTAGTTCGTAGGGAGAACAACAATCATACCATAGGCTAGCTTCTAGGGTTTAGCCTCTCTGATCTCGTGGCAGATCTACTCTTGTACTACCCATATCATCAATATTAATCAAGCAGGAGTAGGGTTTTACCTCCATCGAGAGGGACCGAACCTGGGTAAAAACATCGTGTCCCTTGTCTCCTATTACCATCCGCCTAGACGCACAGTTCGGGACCCCCTACCCGAGATCCGCCGGTTTTGACACCGAGAGCTGGGACCCGCACATCAGTGTAACAGGGCAGGGACAGAGGCTGACTAGTGGGTCCGGTCAATGCTGATGTGACCAAGTCAACGGTGACAGGCGGGGCCCTCTGAGATTAGTACCAATTTAACAGAGAAGTTAAACTAATTAATTTAGGCACGGGGGCCCACTTGGCAGTGGCTCTAGGGGTGATTAGCTGGATGTTGGGTTCAATTAGTGGCGCCATTAGCCGCTAATGATGCCCACGTCGGATGCGCTGGCGGTTAGACGACGGCGACGACCCAGAGCGGCGGTGGGTCACTGGAGTGGCACTAGGTGTAGCGGCTGGGTGTACTGAGGGCACCAGGAGGTAGCTCGTGCTCCAACGCATCCAGCGGAGGCAGCGGAAGGTCGCGGGGCGGCCGGGGCTCGCCGGAATGAGCTCACGGCGGAGGCCAGAGTACGGCTCCGAGAGGGCGCGGGCTACAGGGCACGGGGAAGCTCGCCGGTGGGCTCATCGGACTCCTGGAGAAGTACGGAGTACGATGACGCGCGCGGGAGCGGCTCCCTTGGGCTCTGGCCATGGCGGCGCCATGGTCGGCGGCGACGAGCTCTCGGGCTCAATGGAGCCTACGGTTAGAGGATGAAATCGGCAGAGGGAAGAGAGGGGTTCGGTGCGGAGGCTCACAGCGAGGCTAATGAGCGCGAGGGGGAGGTCGGGGATGCACTGACGACGACAAATCGTGCGACGGCGGCCGTAGGTGTAGAGGACAAAGATGGCGTCGATGACGGTGTTCCAGGGTGTCCGGCGCCATGTGTCTTGGCGGAGATGGCGTAGAGCTCGACGACGGAGCTTTCTGGCATGGTGGGGAGGCCATACAAGCTCGGTTGGCGCAGTGGTAGCGGATGGCAGTGATGGGTGCGCTCGGCCGTGAGAGAGAGACGAGGGAGAGGAGGGGATGAGCACGGGGGAGCAGTGAGAGGGGACGGGGTGTTGCGTGGCGCTCGTGGAGGCGTTCAGGCCCTCGGCGGCAAGCAGGAGCTGGCGAGGCGCGGGCTCACGTGCGTCGGCCACACGCGCGCTGTCCTCCTGGCAGGAGGTAGGCGATGACTGGCCTGGGCCAACAGTGCTAGGCTAGGTGGCTGCACGGTTGTTGGGCCGCAGGTAACACAGGTAGTCTCTCTCTCTCTCTCTCTCTCTTTTATTTCCGTTTTCTATTTTCTGCTATTGTTTTTGATTTAGTAAAAATACTAAACCACTTGGTAAATCCTGAAAATAATTTTTGGCACCTTTGAAATATTTCTCAGCAACCCTCAATTACTTTCAGGATTATTTGGATAATTAAAAATATTTATAAGATTTAAATATCCAAATTCAAATACTTATGGATTAATTCCAAAATCCAAAGTGTCCAAGAAAAGTGTGCACCACTTTTGGCAGAGGTTCTAGACCAATTCAAAAATGATGAACTTTTGTGAAGGGCATTTTGGGTTCATTGAAAAGATTTAATTTTGACCCTAGTTGAATTTCATTTGCTGCTAGGGTTTATCAGTCCCCATTTCAGGTTTCGGGTAAAATGAGACATGATGCATGGATTCAATGCCACTATTTACAACCATGAATCTAGGGGTGTGACAACTCACCCCCACTAAACAAGAATCTCGTCCCGAGATTCAAGACGTGAGGTAAGAAGACAAAAGGGACGCAAACTATCACAATCTTCTCGATCTAGCTTCCCTGCTCGTAGATTTGATTCATTGACTCAAATTGATCCTAACGTCTTGCTTTTGAGATCTTCTTCCAAGATGATGACGACAGAAGGAAACTCTACAAGAATCGATATTCTTAAAGATCGAGAAACTCAAAATCAAGTCATGGAGTGAAACGTAGGAACATCTCTTGAGTTGAGACACAAAACACACATCAAGGGGTATGGAGAGGAATAGATGACGAAGGTTCAATTTGGTAGGCAACAATTCCATGCTTAAGAATATGGTGCATGGGTTTCAAAGTAGCGAGGAGTTAGTTGCCATGATTCCATAACGGGGCACCTTAGGGAAGGTGACTCGTAGAATTATTCCCTTAAGTGGCAAAAAGAATTACTTTTGATACAGAGATCACTGAAACTCCCTATACCAGCCTAAGGGAAAATTACAAATGACCGTTTGAAGGAGTTCGGAAGAACGGCTCACTCGGTCTAGAATGGACGATGTGGATTGCCTTGTTGAAGACAACACAATGGATGATTTTTGCTTATCATCGGAAATAGATGGGCCCCATGGTAGGAGCACTTTTGAAGTCGATCCTGATCAGTAATTACTGAGAAGGGTAGTCTATGGTAGGATGGCACAACGGCGGTGCAAACTGGGAACAAAATGCAAATGCTGGGAATGATTCTACTAACTGGGGAGAAACCCAACAGTGGAGAGTGATTGCACTGCCGGAATGGTTATAGCATAACCGAAAGAAACTGGGAGCGATCCCAGTTAGTGCTAGTGATAACACCCAGTGCTTGTGTGTGCTCTCAAGAACTTGAGCATTTCCATATTCATCAATGTTTTACCAATATCCGTGGCAAGGATCCTGGCAACACAACATACTATCATGATGAATAGTGATGGATGATGCGGATTCAAGGAGGTAAACACCTTCTCAGATTTCACCTTAGCGAGGCCAAGGAAACAGAATCTGGATGATCGACCGAGAGACATTTAGCACTCTGCTTCTAATGTTCTCCTTGATGTGCTAGGGCATTCCATTCATAGATATGGTTGATATCTAAAACATCAAATAAAAGGTCGGACTTCAGAAACACAAAATCCATAAGGAATAACTACTGGAATAGACTCTACGAGATCCTTATGGGGAGGTGGCCAACTTCTTCAAGCAAGATACTACAATAATAGGTCTTCCGGCTGGGTGTGTTGGCTACAACATCCACTTACCGGGTACGGAGAGACAAATATTATAGTTCTTGGGACATGTTCCAACCATCATATCTGCCTGAGATTCAGATCTGTTGGTGTCAGAATAATCCAGACTCATCGGGTCTGGAAAGAAAACTGAAATTTTGCAACACAAATCGACGAGATGACGTTGCGAGATTCTCAGGAAATAAACTATGGTAGCAGGATCCAAGACATGAGCTGGTTCTGCTACATACATGTGCACACGCTGTCCGAGACAAGCATGACCACGTAGTATTCTTATAATAAAACACTACCGAGTTCAGGTGGGGAATCATTATCGAGGATAACGAAGTCCATGCATAAGGCATGCTCTTAAGAAGGAACTCCTTCTCCTTGAACAAATCAATCAGTGGCTTGGTGTGCTAGGAAATACATGTGGAATGGAGGTAGCTAATCTCTCAAATCATAGTATTCTTTGCACATGCGTGATAACTTGGGACGATTCCAATGGAAGCAAAAACAGGCTTTCTCGGATTCACAGTGTTAACTTGCATCAAGTGCACATGACTTAGAGGAAGTCACTTCTTCCATCCAAGCATAAGCTTCATGAACGAAACACGAAGGCATTGCTTACGAAGTTTTCAACACTAGGTTGATGTTCAACATGAATCATGGGGGAGACAAAATGCTGCTGATGGGCTCAACAGCAACTCGTCGGAATTTCCATATCACTGGACTTCCACCATCATGTGAACACAGTGATAGCATTGGTCAGACCAAAAGATGTAATGGTGTATGCTCGAGGGATCAATCGCGAGTAAGATAACATTACGAACATCGTTGGTTCTGATTTGACTTGACAATAGCCCATACTCAAGTCAAAGTTTTGACAAGGCAATAGATCCAACAGCTGATCACGAGGACCAATTGATGGAGATATCATCTTTCTTCAACACACACACACACACACACACACACACACACACACAAGGATATCCCTTAGTGATGAACTAAATCGGACAAGCTTTCATCTTCCAACTCTCCAAGTTGTTGTTTACCTTAACCAACTAGCTCAGGGGTATCCAACACAGATTCTTGGAGAATGGGTGGTTTGGAGGAAAACCAACATGATCATGAACTCAACATAGTGGTCAGGTGACAACCTGGTAATACTTCCGAGAAGAGATTCGGAACATCATGAACCACCATATGTTACTAAGCTCGAGAACAGTCTTGCTTTTCAGAGCAAGATGATATGATCAAATAAGCAAGGGATTGAATAATCCTAACTCATTGATCGAAGAGCGCACCAGAAATAAGGACAAGGTAGCACGATCAATCCTAGAATAGTGATTCGATAACCAACACGCTAAGAATGATATTAATGTCAATTAACTACCAAGCAACACGGTTGCTAGGAGTATTGATTTCACACATCATGGTTCACTTGTCGGCATCCCAGTTGCAATAACACGGGACCGAGGAATGAAAAATGATGGCAAGAAGTATCACTGCATCAAGAATTCATAAGAGGTTGTGCAATTCCCATGACATTCTAGACATAAGATGGCAATACTCCATGGTAGAACAGATTCAAAAGCTGGGCTGCATTTTGATCTGCGGAAATACAACTGCTTTGACCCAATCCTGGATATGGATGAGGTACTGGAGTTTGTTTCTCCTAGTCATTCTGAGATAGAATGGCTTGACGGACCACAAGAATAATAGGCATCGATGAACACAATCACACACATACTCTTGACTATCAATTGATAGATGAAGGTCGGAATATAACTAAAGGGGGACAACTCAAGGAACATATAATTTTCTAAGTTGTGGATGCATGGATTAGTATGTCGAATAAGTTCAACATATTTCTTCCGGATAACCCATGCAGAAGAAGAAGGACTGGCAGATTCACAATTTGAATGGAGAACTCGTCAAGAGCACTCTTGTTGTGATATTTTCATTCAGAGAACTCTTGCCATAAGCAGTTCATGGTATTTGGAAGAAGGAAAACTCACGGACCTCAAGGACTATCGCAAATGTTACTAATACCCTAAAGGAATGAGCAACACTATCAACAGGAAGTAAGTAGAGTGAATCTCGGGTTCTAGAACCCAGGAATAGAATACCTACTAACTAATAACATCACGAGATGCGTTCAAGAATGATGGCCAGAATCATCACACTGGGAACAGAAAACATGGCTAGATTACTAGGTGATCCTCTAAGACAGCTAGGGTCATAATAATAGTTCCAACATATATGTCAAGGCAAGGAGTACCTCAACAGACGATTAGTGTACTTATTCTGACCAAAAGGGCATCGGGAATAGGAAGGAAGAATTTGCAAATGCATCAGATAGTTCAGAAACCTGGGATGACTCGGACAGCATAGCGGCTATAAATGCTCAAAAAGATTTGAGACATCCTACAGAATGGTGGCATAACCACCCAAAATCACAATAACAAGGTTCTGAGACCAACTATCAACATACAGAAGTAGTAGAAACTGAACTAGGGCTTAAACCCAACAATCCTACGAGTCTACGGATTAGTAACACGTGATCCTGATAGAAGATGAGAAAGCCTAGTTCTTAATCCCCGTGGAAGAGAAGAGGTCGACTCATATCAGAAGGCATAAGGTAAAGGAGTAAAAAGAGCCTTATGTTCCCTTCCACAATCAATTCCCTTACATAACTAAAGCATTTCTAGACACGACTTCGACCAGTATGGCCTGTTAATCCTACAAGCAGTCAGGCTCTGATACCAATGCTATCAGGACCCCAATTCCAAGTCACATCGATCTAGCCGGTAACACCTCATATCACTTTGCGGCCTCACGCACGGTATTCCCACGGGTGTCGCCTTACCATGGCCCGGGACCGTTTGCGCCTTTTGGCTCACGTATATGATAGTGTCGCTAGCATCCATATGACAGAGAACCCGGGCCGACATGGCTAGTCGTGAACCCAAAGCGGCACTAACCCATGGGTACAGGCATACATGAATCAACTTCGAGCATGTCGGTCAGCAGCTTGCGAATCCGGGCTGTAGCACTGGCCTAACAGGACTCCGGTAACCCGGGCTGTAGCAGGCTAGGCAGGACTCCGGATGTCACCGCGTGACATTTTCCCGAAGGGACAGACACAGGAACGAAGTGAAACACATGCCGGCCAGTCAAGTGTCCTGAGCAGTAGTGCTGGGCTAGCAGGACTCCGGTGAACCGGGCTGTAGCGGACTACTATGGCTCAAGGAAGCACTAGACTACATTTCCCCATAAGAGAGGCTGCCAAGGATAAACAACTAGATTGTCAGACCCCACACATACCAAGCATTTCAATCATACACACAATATGCTCGATATGTGTAAATACAACATGGCATCACAACAAGACTCTATGACTCAAGCATTTATTCATTAGGCTCCGAGGAGCGAGATATTACAAACATGGGTCTCATGACCCAACATTCAGAGCATACAAGTCAAAGCACATGCGGAAGCTTAACATGTCTGAGTACAGACATCTACAAATGAAAAGGCTGAGAAGCCTGACTATCTACCAGATCCTGCCGAGGGCACAAGATCGTAGCTGAGGTATCAAGCTAAACGTCGAAGTCCACACGGAACTACTAGCTGGACTGACGTCTCTCTGCAAAACATAAAATAGGCAAACGTGAGTACAAATGTACCCAGCAAGACTTACATCAGAACTATCTACATATGCATCAATATCAACAAAGGGGGTAGTGGATTTTAACTGCAGCAAGCCAGCTTTGACTCAGTGGCTAACCTGAACTACGACTGCAAGCAACTCTTTTGGAGTGGCGCACACGAGTCCACATATTCACCAATCAATACACCACTATGGATCTGCCCCCGTCTCCCTACGAGAACGCCATCCATAGCACTCACGCTTATCTTGCGAGTTTTAGAGTATCCACTTTCACTTGTCTATGAACTTTTATAGGCAACCCAGAAGTCCATTACCGCGGACACGGCTATTCGAATAGATGATGTTAACCCTGCAGGGGTGTACTTCTTCACACACGCTATCACCACTTATCGCCGTTTACACGACATGTACTCGGCAACCTTCAAGCGGAAGCCCAGCGAGGGTGTCGGCCATGGCCTACCTAAACACTCAAGTCTCTAGTCCAGGTTTATCGCCTATTCAGGTTCCATCCACAGGGAGTCTGGCCGAGGTTTCCACATACGGCCCCAAATGATGTGTACAGGGTTGCGAGACACCAAACAGGCGCCCGGCATGCCCGGCCACGTGCCTACCGCATCACAGCCCACCCCTCCGGTCAGCGCTGCCCACGGCCTCCAGCATGCTACAAACACCAGAAACTACTTGCAACTCCTGGACAGAGGACAAGGGTGATTAAGAAGCCGAGAGGGTCCATTGGTTTCGGGCCCAATGCATGGTAGTAACTATTTCATGGATCACAAACACAGAACTCAGTTCCTAAGGACGGCTTCAATGAGACAACCCACCATGTACTCCTACGTGGCCTCTCACCGCTACCTTTACCAAATCGTGTTCACACCTTAGCTCACACACAGTAGGACATGTTCATCACTGTTCCAATTCATCCCCGGTGAATCATACCTGACACAACTCTAAGCATAGCAGGCATGACAAACAAGCATGGATGAGTAGGAACATCAGGGCTCAAACAACTCCTACTCATGCTAGTGGGTTTCATCTATTAAATGTGGCAATGACAGGTCATGCAAAGGATAAAGGGGTTCAGCTACCGCAGCAAATAACAGATGAATCATTGTTGTCCCAATGTAGTAAAAGAGAGTAGGAGCGAGAGAGTGTGATTGTATCGGAATGAACAAGGGTCTTTTGCTTGCCTGGCACTTCTGAAGATTGTATAGTTCTTCATCGGTGTCATCGAACACTTCGTCGGAAACATCGTCGACTGAGAGGGGACGGTTACCGGCAAACAGAGAAGGACACAATCAATGCAATGCAACAATATGATGCATGAACATGCATGGCAATATGATGTGATTTGGCCTAATGCAACTAGCAACACAATTAAGTGTAGTTGGTTTGAACCCAATGTTCAAATTCAAACTCCACATATGGTTATTTAAATGCCATTCATTTTATTTGTCCAAAACAATAGCTATAAGTTTTTCTAACATGCATGAAAATGGTACAGATGGATAGATTGGATTTTTCTGATCATTTTTCATATATAACTTATTTCATTTGGAGTTATGGTTGATTTTCTATGAATTTTAGAAGTTAGCACTATTTTCTGGAATTTCTTGAAAAAGAATAAATCCAGAAAAAGGTTAACTGCGTCAGCATGACGTCGTGGTGACGTCAGCAGGTCAAAGGCGCCAGCCCAGGTCAAACCTGACGGTTGGGACCCGCACGTCAGTGTAACAGGGCAGGGACAAAGGCTGACTAGTGGGTCCGGTCAATGCTGACGTTGCCAAGTCAACGGTGACAGGCGGGGCCCTCTGAGATTAGTTCTAATTTAACACAGAAGTTAAACTAATTAATTTAGGCACGGGGGCCCACTTGGCAGTGGCTCTAGGGCGTGATTAGCTGGGTGTTGGGTTCAATTAGTGGCGCCATTAGCCGCTAATGACGTCCACGTCGGATGCGCTGGAGGTTAGACGACGGCGACGACCCAGAGCGGCGGCGGCTCACCGGAATGGTGCTAGGGGCAACGGCTGGGTGTGCTGAGGGCACTAGGAGGTAGCTCGTGCTCCCGCGCATCCTACGAAGGCAGCGGAAGGTCGCGGGGCGGCCGGGGCTCGCCGGAACGAGCTCGCGGCAGAGGCCAGAGTACGGCTCCAAGCGGGCGCGGGCTACAGGGCACGGGGAAGCCCGCCGGTGGGCTCATCGGGCTCCTGGAGAAGTACAGAGTACGATGACGCGCGCGGGAGCGGCTCCCTTGGGATCTAGCCACGGCGGCGCCATGGTCGGCGGCGACGAGCTCTCGGGCTCAACGGAGCCCACGGTTAGAAGATGAAATCGGCAGAGGGAAGAGAGGGGTTCGGTGCGGAGGCTCACAGCGAGGCTAACGAGCGCGAGGGGGAGGTCGGGGATGCACTGACGACGACGAATCGTGCGACGGCGGCTGTCGGTGCAGAGGACGAAGATGGCGTCGATGACGGCGTTCCAGGGCGTCCGGCGTCGTGTGTCTCTACAGAGATGGCGTAAAGCTCGACGACGGAGCTTTCTGGCACGGTGGGGAGGCCATACGAGCTCGGTTGGCGCAGTGGTAGCGGACGGCGGCGATGGGCGCGCTCGGCCGTGAGAGAGAGACGAGGGAGAGGAGGGGATGAGCACGGGGGAGCAGTAAGAGGGGCCGGGGTCTTGCGTGGCGCTCGTGGAGGCGTTCAGGCCCTCGGCGGCAAGCAGGAGCTGGCGAGGCGCGGCCTCACGCGCGTCTGCCACGCGCACGCTGTCCTCCTGGCAGGAGGTAGGTGATGACTGGCCTGGGCCAACAGTGCTGGGCCAGGTGGCTGCACGGTTGTTGGGCCACAGGTAACACACGTAGTCTCTCTCTCTCTCTCTCATTTCCGTTTTCTATTTTCTGCTGTTGTTTTTGATTTAGTAAAAATACTAAACCACTTGGTAAAATCCTGAAAATAATTTTAGGCACCTTTGAAATATTTCTCAACAGTCCTCAAGTACTTTCAGGATTATTTGGACAATTAAAAATATTTATACGATTTAAATGTCCAAATTCAAATACTTATGGATTAATTCAAAAATCAAAGTGTCCTAGAAAAGTGTGCACCACTTTTGGCAGAGGTTCTATACCAATTCAAAATTGATGAACTTTTGTGAAGGGCATTTTGGGTTCATTGAAAAGATTTAATTTTGACCCTAGTTGAATTTCATTTGCTGCTAGGGTTTATCAGTCCCCATTTCAGGTTTCGGGTAAAATGAGACATGATGCATGGATTCAATGCCACTATTTACAACCATGAATCTAGGGGTGTGACATCTGCCTAGTGACTGTGCACTCTCGTTATCATAGTTTGGCAATAAACTTTCTATACGGTATATTATGAACCTATCATCTGACATCTTTCCTTACACCCAAAAGGGAGCCTATTTTTTGTGTAGTTGTGCCAAATTATGTTAATGTACGCACCATATTACAACACACATGGGCTCTTTCATCAGAATCCAGTGAGAGCACACAAGGGTATACATGGAGCCCCTATTATATTAGAATATCCTCTCCACTACAAAGATAATCTCACTATTATTTATGTTTTCATGCTTCTTAGATATTGTACCTAATCACAACGAATATAAGAATGCACACATCAGAAGAATATTGCGGAATAGTTCAATGGGTAACAAACTTGGCATCAAGGGATTGAGGTCCATTCTGGATGCAATGAAACCCACATGCTCCCGACCTACAGATTCGTATTCAGAATATGATCCTAATGACTATTTTGAGCTCAAGGAGTCAAAGGCAGATGGCCTATCCTGTTCACCCAATAAGGCGTCTGTTCTAATTTGGCAAGGTTTTATTGGTTGCACGTATCTTGCATAAGGTGTCTTGCATTTCTTTTGCTTCGTTGCGCCATCTGCTTAGTTTACTCATGATATATGTGAATATTCCATGCCCATCCATTATCAATACCTATTCCATTTGTCGTCATACCATGTTTTTCCATTCAAATGTTGTTCTTGTGTATCAGACATACAAAAGGAAGAGGGTGATTGTAGCACCTGAAGGAGTACAAGCAAAGTCCTTGAAAAATGTGGTGGTACCGGAGAAATCAAATAGCACCCCACTTATATTGGCGATAGAACCACCACCACAAAAGCTAGGATGTCACAACTAAGCTGCTCGCTGCTTTGCTCTTATTAGTACCTCTTGTCCTATTGTTGTACTTACATTCATATCTGGTGGATTATGTGACATCATTGTACATTATAGCTTGCTTATCCACTATTCACTCCAAATTATCAGATCTATATTAATGATTACACTAATGTAGAATAAACCCAATGCTTATGAAGAAGTTTAGCTCTGCATTGTTCTTGTAAGTATTTGTTATCCTTCATCGCTATACCTATATTGTCAGCTAGTTGTTCATGTACACTTTGCAGCTTATTTTCCCTTGCCCTCCATTTTCTACCCATCAGATCTATATTTTCTCTTGCCAAAATGTTGAATAAATCCAATGCTACTGAAGAAGTTTAGCTCTGCATTGCTCTTGTCAGTGTCTTTTGCATGTATGTTGTACTTACATTTATAGTCTGCATCTTAGCTTAAATAATCTCCATTTGTTCCTATATTATCATATCTATATTTACTCTTAAAAATGTAGAATAAAGGTAATACCCATCAAGAAGACTATGTGGTAAACTTCTTGAATTCCCCCCATCAATATGGACAAGGGCTTTATAGAGCCGATCTTCACTACTAATGTAAGTTTGTCCTCCTCGAGCCGTCAAACTTTCTTGTGTATATTTGGATAGCTATGACTGCAAATGTTGTTTATTTTTGTCGTTTGCATCAAATTGCATGTTCAAAGTTTATTACGAAGAAGTACATAAACATAAGTTTGTCCTTCTCAATTTCAGTTTTTAGTTGTACAACCTAGTTCCTTATTCATACCATGTAAATTAGACTAAACATAACAAGTTATCTTCTTTAGCATTGTATGTATTGTTGTGTTCTTGATCTGTAATCCAATGGTGTGGTGAAACTACCAACTCCAGCACAATATCATATCCTCCTATGTCTTAACTATGAACAACGTCTTAGTATGTTAATGTTATTTAAATCATGTCTCTTTAGTTACCAATCTGAAATGGGATAAATTGACAATACACTCACCATCCATGCTTATACAATGCTTAGCACTACATGTATGCTTGTGTTCTTGATTTGTAATCTAGTGGTGTGGTGAAGTTGGCTGCTCCTGCACAATGCTATTTCATGCCGTCTTAACTATGAACAATGCCTATTATGTTAATGCTATTTTAAACCGTGTCTCTTTATTTCTGACTAAGGGATGAGATGAATTCACAACACTCATGCTTATATATGCAAAACCTGTTATCTACCAACTTGTTTCTCTTTCAAGGTGACATCACTGATGGTAGGAAGAACTGCCACAGCGATATGAGATGAACCCATTGCTTGTCTCTCTTACATATATTCCAGAGAAGAAGGCAACACATCTTTAGGATAGCGATACAACCCCAAAGTCATGTCTTGATGTAGTGTCAAACTTACTCGCTAATAGCAGTGACACAAGCTCGATGAAGTCGCCGCCTGAATCTGTTCACTTCTCCAGACTAAAATTCATGCAAAAAGACGTGCTTCAGCTCAAATCCGACTGGAACTCCAATCTCTATGCAAGATTAACCATAAGTACATGACGTCTATTGGTGCTATGTAGCTTGAGTTGGTGGATATAAGCGTCAAACAAGCGCAGTCTCATCAGGTTGCTAAGCTGCTTGCGCTTCCTGAATTATGTCGAAGTGCTGCCGGTTCTGTCTATTATTTTGCCTGCGTGTCTACTTCTAGTGGTGGCGACCTTTGATGTCCATTGTATGTAATCTACTGTCTGGTTGCCCTTTATTATCAGTGGCGGCGAACTTTGATGCCAGTGGATGCAATATGATGTGATTTCTTTGTTGTATAGTCTAGGTTTATTCTCATCATGATGTTGTAATTTACTTATTGTATATGATGTCATCGCTCTGTGAGAAGGTCATAAGCTTCGATCGATGCTCAATGGGCCAATACGCCAGGTTTATATTAAAAAATCGGTACTAAAACTGGTCGGCCCACCAATCTCTATAAACGGGCCGAAACATGAGCCAACAATCATCTTGGGCCATTAGCAGGCCTAGACTTAATCTGGTCCACTATTAGTTTCGGGCCTTTAAAAAGCCGAGTAAACTGCTTGCCTTAATTGGGCCAGAAAATAAAATGGGCTTTTAACAGGCTAAGATGTAGATTGAGCCTGAATTGTGCCGAACAAATGACAGGCTGACAACAAGCTGGAATATACATCGGCCCATTATTGGCCGAGTAATATGACGGACCATTAACATGCCGAAATATAGTTGGGCCTTGGTTGGCCAAATCACATGACGAGTTGGAAGCAGGCCAGATGCATAGTGGGCCAAAATTAGACCCAACAATATCAAGGGCCTTTAACGGGCCGATAGGCAGGTTGGGCTATAATGTATCCATGAAGACCATGGGTCATTAAGAGGCCGGAAGTCACTATGGACCATAATTAGGCCCATATGCAGCTCGGGCCTATAAATGGCGGAAAGTGAAACCGGGCCGAAAGCGCCCATATGTACACAGGGCCGCTGACAGGCCGAAACTAATATCGAGCCGAACTATTAAATGGACCATTAAGAGGCTGAAGCGCAAATCAGGCCCCCAATGGGCCCAAAGGCATAGTAGTTGTTAACGGGTCATATCTGTTATGGGTCGTAATTTGGCCCAAAATATGACAGTCATTTAACGAACCGGATCAGATATGGGCCATAATTTGTCCCAAACTATTGCAGGCTTTTAACGAGTCGGATCTGAGAAGGGCCGTAAACTGGCCCATAATATTGTAGGCTTTTATCGGGTCGTATCTAGTATGGGCAATAATTTGGACCAAAAAATGGTAGGTTGTTAATGGGTCGGCCCATTAGATCTGACGAAATCTTGTGTGCCTTTTCTTGGGCCGACCTTTTAACCTATATGGGCCTCTATTGGGCCGTTCCACGTGTCAACATGTCATTGGCGACCCGTTACGGTGGATGACACGTGTCTGTTACCCTTGACGAAAACACTTCCATGACGAGGCATTTATCGTCATGGAAGTGGACACATCCATGATGATAATTTTAGTATTGTCATGGAACACTACTTCTACGACAACACAGGCATGACTATCTTGATTCTGTCATACTGTGACAAACATGTATCCTGCATGATAGAAAACATAACCTACTATGACAAACACGTATCCTGCATGACAGAAAACGTAACCTACTGTGACAAACACGTAACATGACAGAAGTGATTTTTCTAGTGTTGTTTTGATGACTGAGAACATATTTTGTTAGTTTTCAAGAAAGTTTATTGTTTATACTTTAGCTTCTGAATGAATCGTCACTTGATCATGAGAAGTTATATGATTGATACATGATGTTATAGTAATGATCATGGTGCTACCATGTCCGTATTTTTTGTCGACAACTTTGTCTATAAACATACGGTCATGATTATAGAGTTTGGTATTCGCTTGAGGACAGGCTGAGTCTAAGCTTGGGGGAGTTGATACAACAATTTTGCATCATGTTTTCCTACTGTTATTTACATTGTTTTAAAGTTATATTTCACTTTTAGGTGCCATTCTAATGTCTTTTGTCTCTTAAATCGCAAGCTTCATCACAAGAGGGAGATTTTCGGCAGCTGGAGTTCTAGACCTAAAAAGAACTACAACAAAGATAGCTATTCTACGGAGCTCCAAACGAACTAAAATTTTGCGGAGATTTAATTTGGAATGTATAAAAAATACTGGAAGAAGAATCACCAGGAGGGGACCCACCAGTGAGCCACAAGCTCAGGTGGTGCGCTCACCCCCTGGGCGCGCCACATGAGCTTGTGTGCCCATCAGCAGGCCTCCGGGGCCTTTCGGGACGAAGCACCGCTATCTCGAGGCCGAACCTAGGCAGGAGCACTTTTGCTCTCCGTGGAGCGATTCTGCCGGGGATACTTCTCTTTTGGATGTGGAATTTGAGGCCATCGTCATCACCAATGTTCCTCTCATCATGGAAGGACTCATCTACATCAACATCTTCACCAACACCGTCTCATCTCCAAACCCTAGTTCATCTCTTTTATTCAATGTTTGTCCAAAACCACATATTGGTACATGTGGATTACTAGTAGTGTTGATTACATCTTGTGGTTGATGCTAGTCGGTTTATTTGATGGATGATCATATGTTAAGATTGTTAATCCTATGTTATTCTCCTCTGATCATGTACATGAATATGATTTGTGAGTAGTTCCTTTTTAGAACATGGGATAAGTATTGTTATAATTAATCACGTGAAGTTTGTCCCCGTTCAATATTTTGATGATGTGTTACGTTGTTCTTCTTCTAGTGGTGTCGTGTGAACGTCGACTACACGTTACATTACCATGATTGGGCCTAGGGGAAGACATTGTGTGATTGGTAAGTAGATGATGGGTTGCGAGAGTGACAAAATCCTAAACCCTAGTTTATGCACTATTCCGTAAGGGGCTGATTTGGATCCATATGTTTCATGTTATGGTTAGATTTATCTTAATTCTTCTTGCATAGTTGTGGATGCTTGCGAGAGGCGGTAATAATAAGTGGGTTGTTTGTTCAAGTAAGAACGACACCCTAGCACTAGTCCACCCACATAACAATTTATCAAAGTAGTGAACGCAAGCCGATGAATCGTGATGAACATGACTACACAAAATTCCCATGTGTCCTCGAGAATGCTTTGGTCACTACAAGAGGTACTTCCAGCTTGTCCTTTGCAATAAAAGGATTGGGCCACCTTGTTGCACCTTATTACCATGGTTACTTGTCACTAGCTATCAATCATCTTTAAATCAAACTGTCTGTTACTATTAGTTTACAATACTAGTAGAGAATTCCTTGCTGAAACCGCTTATCAATTCCTTCTGCTCCTCGTTGGGTTCGACACACTTACTCGTCGAAAGGACTACGATTGATCCCCTATACTTGTTCATCATCAATCGCCTTTGCCTACTGCACTTTAGCATTGGACAACATCGTTTAGAAGCACGCCTACCTCGCTGGCACCGCCAGGGCTTCTGATGAGGACATCCCAACCATGGGCACCACACCACCAACCATCAATGGTCCAATCACAAGAAGCCGTGCAATGCAAATACATGATCAGGTGAACGCTAACTTAAGTCTATCATTTGACCTTTAAAACATGGTTGTGCCTTCACCTCCTTTGTTGCTGGTTGAACTCAGGTGCGATATCGAAGAAGGCCAAACACATTTCAGTCCATGCAAAACAATGTTTTATGGCGATGAAACAAAGTTAGGAATTCATGAAGAATGAGTTGTGTGCTGAAGAAACATTGTTCCGATTCTGGCGAAACAATGTTTTGCACGAGTTTGGATATACCAACTTGTGAAAGATTTCTAGAACTCGAGTTTTCTGCTGAAGGAAACATTGTTCGACCCCAATTAACAATGTTTGGTCGGGAACTGCCAACCACCTCCAACGGGAGTTTTCCAGAAGCTACCTCATTAAGTCTTGAAGCCATTTAGTCAAACAAAGCTGGTTCACTTTCACACCTAAGCTGGTTCAAAAAGCTAGTTCTCTTTCACACCTATCCAGGGGGTTGTCGCGATTATAAATAGGCTAGCTCTACCCTTCGTTGGGAACTTTTGCCATTTATATCAAAGACCAAAGACATAGACTCCTCTTGAGATTGGAGAGCTCTTGTCGGATGTGGGGCTCCGGCTAACCCGTAAGGTTCAAACACTGGGGTGCGTGCGAAGTATTTCCCTCCTATCGATCTACGCTCTAGCTCGCTAAGATCTTGCGGACGAACTCGACAAACTCACAACACAGAAAGAGACACGAGATTTATACTGGTTGGGGCCACCGTGGTGGTGTAATACCCTACTCCAGTGTGGTGGTGGTGGTGGACTGCCTCTGGGGCTGATGATGAGCAGTACAAGGGAAGAACGACCTCCTGAGGTTGGGGTGTTCTTGAGTTTGTGTTGCTGAGGAAGATCTGAACCAGTTCCGGATCAGTTGCCTCCTACTGTGGTGGCTAGTACTATTAATAGAGGCCCTGGTCCTCTTCCCAAATGTTGAGCGGGAAGGGAGCCAACAACGACGGGCAAATTTGAAGGGGGACAGCTAGTACAAGATATCCTGACAAAAGCGGTCTTCGCCTGCGAAAAGCCCTGGGGTGACGCTGTCTTGGGCTCCATGATGACCTCCGCCTTGCCGTCCTCCTGGTCTTGGTCTTGTTGCACCAATATGGCAACCTTTGCCTGATGCCTCGGTACTCTTCGTCTGCGCTTGCCTCCTTAGCACCAAGGAGGAAACAAGGACTCTGCACGCACCGGCGCTAGCCTGGCACCCGCCTGGTGCCGTTCGTCATGGCTTACTTCACGAGTACCTCATGAGGTTTACCCCGCCTTGATATCTCCGCTCCTCGTGAGCCTGCCTGGCCAGGCCACTCCAGAGTAAGTCTTGTGTAGTCCGCCTCACGAGGCTTGGACCCTCGCTCAGCCATGCCATGGGCCGCAGGCAGGCAAGTCTGGAGACCCCCGTTTCCAGAACGCCGACAGTAGCCCCCGGGCCCAAGGCGCACTCGGGCTGGGCTTGACGGCGAAGCCAAGGGTCAAGTTCGAGCGTCGCGGGCCCCAAAAGCCTGCGGCCTCGGTCGACGCATGGCGGTTGATTGGACATGGGCGTCTCCGCTTCCCCACGCTGCCTCGGCAACTGCACAATTTGACGAGTCCCTGCGACATGCAAGGAAAACCATCATTACCTGCGATCGTGGGAGACGCCGGTTGGCCTCCTCTTGCTATAAATGGGGAGGGGGCCGAGCCCCCATTGCCCATCTTCTCCTCGCTCGCTTGCTTCGTCCTCCTCGCTCCACTGCTGACAGTGCCACCGATGGCGCCGCGAAAGAAGTTCTCTGCCGCCGAGAAAGGGAAGGCCCCTCGCGAGGGCCCTGGCTCCCCGGCGCCCAAGCGCGGTCGTGGCCGTCCGCGCAAGCACGCCGCGCCCCCCGCTGTGACCCACCGTCAAGGTGGCGATGTGGCACGCGGCGGGGATCGTCCCATCCATGGTGGTCCAGCTAATGTGGGGAGGCGCGCGATGGTGGCGCGGCCTCCATTCTGCTGAGGTGCTGCCGGAGTTTGTTGTTTGGTCAGAGAGCCCGGCCGGCAACTGGCTCCAACTTCCGCGCTTCTTCGGCGGCGAACTACCGGCCTCTGGTCCGGGCGGGCTCTGGCTGCAGGCGGATGGCTGCTGCAGCCGGGCCTCTTGGCCCGTGGCTGGCAGACGTTCGCCCGCGCGCGGGGCTTGGGCAGGCGATGCACTCTCCATTTCAAGTATGACGGTGAGTCGACCCTCTATGTGAGGGTGTTTGGGGAGGATGGTCGTCGCGCCAGGTGCTGCCCTAAAGTGGACGACGGCGAGGAGGTGCTCGGCCTTGGTGACGGCCGTGATGAGGACGAGGGCGAGCCCACCTTCGGCGGCAGCCACATCTCCTCCAGCTACAGCGGCTCTTTCTCCGGTGACAGCTCCAGCAGCGGTGGGTACGATCAGCCGCCACGTCGCCGCGCCCGCTTCGAAGGAGGCAGCGGGTCATCTCGCCGTCGCGCCTCCATGAAGCGCGAGGTGGGGTCCGGCTAGGCTTGGGGCGTCGCCAAGGACCTGCCTCCGCGGACTGTTGCAACGTTACTTTTGCTTAGCCTTTTCTTTCTTTCCCGCATCAGAAAACGAAATCCAGCATGGGACCAGAGGGGCGTGTATCGAACTGTGATTCTTTTGTTAATGCATTGTGCAAATAGTTCTCATGTCGTACTGTTATTTTGCGCAAAGATAACTTAACCTGACGCACTTAGGAAACCCTTTCCCTAGAGCGGTGTCCGCGTTGCTCAGAAACTGCAAAAAATTCGTTAGGGGGTGTACCGAAGACCTGCCGTCCACCCAAGCCCTGACTGGGCGCTTTACATGGCGGTACCCGAGGGGCACGGATTTAGGAGAGGTGTGCCAGCTTCCGGGCTCGAACGAGGGTGGCTCGTGAAAAGGCAATGAGAAGAGAAACGCTCGCGAGGGCACTTGCCTAGCCCCCTCGTGGGACATGCGAGAGAGAGGGTAAAAGAACACCGGAACCGAAGAGAGAAACGGTGAAAGGCCGGGAAACCGAATTAGCAACGAACGCCAAGAGCAACTCGGATTAAGGAAAAGCGAGCCAACTTCGGAAAGCAAATGAAAAGCCGCGTCCGGCACCTAATCTAGTCTTCAAGTCTTCTCACCAGCGCGGAGCTAAGTGATGTCCACTAGGCGTGGGAGGGAGCCCCAGGGCCTGAGGCCGGCGCTCCTGAGACTCCGGGGCGTGTACAACCCCAACTCATTATTACGTGAGAGTGTCACGGGCGGCGATTCTTCACAGGCACTGGCCCTTCTTCACAGGCTCTGGGCCTTTCTTCTCAAACTCTGGGCCTTGCTTCTCAGGCTCTGGGCCTTGCTTCATGGGTAAAATTTCCAGAGGTGTTGGATGTTCCAGGCATTCTGGATGGGTGTTCCATCCTGCGTCTCCAGGCGCGCTGCACCCGGCCTGGAGATATGGACGACCCGGAACGGGCCCTCCCACATGGGCGAAAGCTTTTGCATCCCTGAGAGGACTCGCCTCAGGACGAGGTCGCCTAACTCGAGCGTTCTGGAGCGGATGTTGCAGCAATGGTACCGTCGTAGAGCTTGTAGGTACCTTGCGGCTCTCAATGCGGCTACGCGATGGCGCTCCTCCCCCAGCACGAGATCCATCCCCCGCGTGGCATCCTGCTGCGCTTCGTCGAACGCCAGGACCCGAGCGGAGCGATGCCTGACCTCGTGAGGGAGGACTACTTCAGCTCCATAGACGAGGAAGAATGGAGTCTCGCCCGTTGGCTTGGTGGCTGTGGTATGAATGGACCACAGCACGGACTGGAGTTTGTCGTGCTAGCCCCTGCCGCAGGCCTCTAGCTTCTTCTTGAAGGTCCTGGTCTTGAGGCCCCTCGGGACCTTAGCGTTGGCGCGTTCGGCTTGACCATTGCTCCTGGGGTGAGCCACCGAAGCGTAGCAAATCTGCGTTCCAAGGTTAGCACAGTAGATTTTGAAGAGGTTACTAGTAAACTGCGAGCCGTTATCTGTGATGATGCGGTTGGGGACCCCGATGCGGCTCACGAGGCCCTTGATGAACTTGATAGCAGAGCCGGCCGGAATGGTACGGACGGCTTCCACATCCGCCCACTTGGTGAACTTGTCAATGGCGACGTAGAGGTAGCGGTAGCCCCCTGGCGCCAGTGGGAATGGGCCCAAGATGTCCAGCCCCCAGACCACAAATGGCCACGTGAGAGGAATGGTTTGGAGGCCCTGAGCAAGCTGGTGGATCTGCTTGGCATGGAATTGGCAAGCTTCACAAGACTTCACCAGCTCGGCTGCATCGTTGAGCGTTGTGGGCCAACAAAATCCGCTGCGGAACACCTTGCCGACGAGGGTCCGTGACGATGAGTGATGTACGCAGTCCCCGCCATGTATGTCAGTTAGCAGCTCCCTTCCTTGATCGCTAGAGATGCAGCGCAGCGTGACGTCGTTCGGCCGTTTCCTGTACAACTCGCCATCTTGAATGTAGTATGTTGTGGCCTATCGGGCCACGTGCTCCGCATCTTCTTCCTTCTCCGGCAATGTCCCATGCATCAGGTACTCCTTGAATTTCTTGGTCCAACACTCCTCCTGGGGCTCGAGCGCCAGGAGCAGCCGAGCTCCTGAGGTTGGGCCACAAGCTGGGGCTCCCGTGGCCGGGGGCCGTGGGAGCTCCTCCCGAGGCTGAGTTGTGCCTGAAAGAGGAGGCGTAGCTGATGGCCTGAAGAGCCGCTCTTCGAAGACGCCAGGTTCTTGCGGTTGCCGCTTGGAGGCTCTCTTGGCGATGTCGTCGGCGTCCTTATTGGTTCCTCGGGGCACGTGCTGCAGCTCCAGGCCCAAGAACAGTTTTTCCATCTTGCGCACCTCCGCAAGGTAGGCCTCCATGTGCTCATCCTTCGGCTCGTACACTTTGTTGGAGAAGTTGACGAGGAGTTGCGAGTCGCCCTTGACAGTAAGACGCTTTACCCCCAACACTGTCGCGGCCTTCAGGCCAGCGATGAGGCCCTCGTATTCTGCGACGTTGTTGGAGACCTTCTCGCCGTGCTGGAAATAGAGTTGCATGGTGTAGTAAAGCTTGTCCTGAGTGGGCGAGATGAGCATTGCTCCAGCCCCCGCGCCCTGGTGCGCGAAGGCGCCATCGAAATACATGACCCAGCCGTGTGGTGCCTCACTTCCTGGGGAGGTGGACCGGTCCTCTCCTTCCCCCAGAGCTGGGGCATCGGTCCATTCTGCCACAAAATCGGTGAGCGCGGCTCCCTTGATGACCCTGGTGGTGCTGAACTCCAGTTGGAACGCTTGCAGCTCGATATTCCATTCAGCGACTCTTCCAGCCGAGTTCGGGCTCCTGAGTACCTTCTCCAATGGGTAAGATGAGATGACCTTGATGGGATGGCCTTGGAAGTAATGCTGCAGCTTGCGCGAGGCCACCAAGAGTGCAAGCAGGAGCTTTTGCGACATGGGGTAGCGTGCCCTTGCGTCTCGCAGTACGGTGCTGACGAAGTACACCGGGTGCTCGATGAGGGTTGCACTACAAAAAAAGACACATCAGTGACATTTTGGGCCGAACCATTTTTTTTTCTATCATACATATGACACTTCTATGACGATAATTGTGACAAAACCCGGTATCATCATAGATGTGGTGGGCTCCTACTTCTATGACAAAAAATCATGATAGAAAATGGGTTTTTCATCCTGGGCGGGCCGGAGACGCAGCTGCATGACATTCTTTGGGCCGTCCATGACGGAAAAAACCATGGTAGAGGCGAGCGGGAGGAAAATTTCGGGGAGTTCCCGGTTACGGTGGGAGGTCGGGGGCCGAGCGATGCGCGTTTCTCTCGTACACGTACGCGCGTGTGTGCGAGGCGTTGGCTCTAACTGAACCCGAGCGAGGCTTTGGGCTCTAACTGAACCCGAGCGATTGCACTACAGGCTACGCGTTACTGAACCCGAGCGATCGTTCAATGGCTGTTAACTGAACCCGATCGAGCGATTCCTCCGCTACTGCTGCTAACTGAAGCTGATCGATTGGATGAACAGTGAGCGTTGTGGGGGGTGGATGAACAGCGAGCGGTGGCGTTGCCTCTGGATGAACAGGACCCCGTGGTGTGGAGGGCTGGATGAACAGTAGACGGTGGAGGGGTTCCCGTGGAGGGGTGGTTGAACAGGACCCCGTGGTGTGGAGGGCTGGATGAACACTAGACGGTGGAGGGGTGCCCGTGGAGGGGTGGTTGAACAGTAGCCGGTGGAGTAGCGCGCGATGGAGGCTGGATGAACAGGAGCCCGTGGAGGCTGGAGGAGGTCGACGGTCGAGATGAACAGTATACCGTGGAGTCCCGTTTTGCGGTACGCCACACCCCTCCCGATGAACAGGACCCCCGTTTCGACCGTAGGAGGTCCGTTTCGTCCGTTTTGCGATACGCCACACCCCTCCCGATCAACAGGACCCGTTTCGACCGTAGGAGGTCCGTCTCGTCCGTTTTGCGGTATGCCACACCCCTCCCGATCAACAGGACCCCCGTTTCAACCCTAGGAGGTCTGTTTCCTCCGTTTTGCGGTATGCCACACCCCTCCCGATCAATAGGACCCCGTTCCGAATGTAGGACGTCTGTTTCCTCCATTTTGCGGTACGCCAGGCCTCGTTTCAATCGTCTGTTCCGTCCAAGCCCTCCCGATGAACACGACCACGCAGTCCGTTCCAACCCAACCGGTTGGCTCCCACGCGTTCCGTTGCCTCCCGATGAACACGACGCATTCCGTTGCCTCCCCATGAACACGACGCATTCGGTTTCCTCCCCATGAACATGACACATTCCGTTGCCTCCCCATGAACGAGACGACGATGCTGTTTCTCCGTTCTGACCCAGTCATGTACACGAGCCCTGGCCATACGTATGCGCGAGTAGGCGTTTGAGACCCCGCCCGTATGTACACATACGTGGCCGTATTTTCTTTCTTGCACCTTGGCCGCTGTACGTACGTGTACATGCTACGTGCGCGCCTCTACTACGACACGTGCGCGCCTATACATCGACCAGTATGTACGTACACGTTCGCGACCAGAATGACAACGCTACGTACGCTTTGACCAGGTGGGTCCTTACTGTCACGCACTTCCTCGCCTACGAAGATGTAGCTGGTGGGTCCCAGCAATCAGGGGGCGAATCGTTTTTTTTGCCCGGACGCACTTCCTTGCGTGCGAAGATGTAGCCGGTGGGTCCCAGCAGTCAGAGGGCGAATCGTTTTTTTTTTGCCCGAACGCACTTCCTTGCGTGCGAAGGTGTAGCTGGTGGGTCCCAGCAGTCAGGGGGCGAATCGTTTCTTTTTTGCCCGGACGCACTTCCTTGCGTGCGAAGATGAAGCTGGTGGGTCCCAGCAGTCAGTGGGAAACGTTTTTTCCGCGAAATACAGTGGCCCGTCCGGTGGGTCCCAACTGTCAGGTGGAGGAATCATTATTTTCTGCATAATAAGGAGGCACTTCCTTGCTACGGCCGTGGACCCAGCTGTCAGCCTCTCCGCGTACAGTCCATGTCCGATGGAAGTCGTTCCTTGACCACGTTGACCAGGCCGCGCCAAGAGCACCACGGCGGTGGACGACAGCGAGGCCTAGGAAGGGGACAACGCAGAGTCGGGGAAGACGCGGCAGTGGAAGCCCGCGCGGAGAGGAGTACGAGGGTTCACTGGTTCGGCTGCGGTGTGAGCTTGCCGTCGCCGCAGGGCCTGGCCAGCGGTGGGAATAGTACGGGGCGGTGAGGCCTCCGCGGCAGCACAGCCGGCCACGAGAGGTAGGAGCATGCGGCACGACCGATGCTACTTTGGGCGGCTGGAGCAAGAAGACCAGAGGTTGAAGAAGCACTAAGGCCGTTGGATGGACATCGTACGGTCACTGGAGCTAGAATCGTTCATATTGACTAAGTTGACGAATCCCTCCGTCCCCGTCAACTTAGTTAGCTCACAAGTCATCCTCCCACTATGGTGGGTCCCAGCTAGTAGGGGTATTCATTTTTTGTGCGTAATAAGGAGACACTTCCTTGCGTGTGAAGATATAGCTGGTGGGTCCGACATGTGAGCGGGGGGATGTTTTTTTACAAAATACAGAGGCCCTTTCGGTGGGTCCCAGCTGTCAGGTGAAGGAATCATTATTTTGCGCGTACAGTCCACGACCGATGGATGTCGTTCGTTGACCATGTTGACCAGGCCGCGCCGAGAGTACCATGGCGGTGGACGACGGTGAGGCCTAGGAAGGGAACGACACTAAGCTGGGGAAGACTCAGCAATGGTTGCCCACGCGGTGGGGAGTACGAGGGTTTACTGGTCTGGCTGCCATCGCCGGAAAATAACAGGAGGTGTGGGTGAGTAGAGGAATGGCCTGGCCAGCAATGAAGTAGGGTGGGGCGGTGCGGCCTGTGCGGCAGCACAGCCGGCCACGGGAGGCGGGAGCAGGCAGTCCCACCGGAGCTGGTTTGGGCGGCTGGAGCAAGAAGATCAGATATTGAAGAAGCAGCACGACCGTTGGATTAACATCCAACGGTCACTGCTGCTAGAATCGTTTGTGGACTAAGTTGACAAAGCGAAAGTACACGTCAACCTAGTAGACCCACAAGTCAGCCTCCAAATCTGTCCCCAACAGCATACAACCTGAAATTTCTAGCCAGATTCAAATTAATTTTAAATCTAAATATACCTTAATTTAAATTCAATGAAATTTTACTCGCACAAAAACAATGAAATTTAAAATATCAAAATCCGAAAGAAAACAATATTTTGGAACTAATTGCCTGTTTGCTGTATTTTTTCATTTTATAGCCCATTTATTATTACTTATAGCCCATTTATTATTACTTATAGCCCATTTTCTGTGCAAAATGCATCCCTCCTCGTCTTGAAAGATTTCCGGCCCAGCAGGGTGTAGAAAAGCAAGTAGGCCTACATTGGTTATTCTCCAAAAAAACAAAATAGCTGGCTAGCCATTTTCAGAAAGGAAAAAAAACCAAACTGGGCCGGTCATGTGCTAAACATATGAAATAAAAGCCTGGGCTAGACGGGCCACGGGTCCCGCACAACCCAGCGCGCACTGCTGGGTCCCTACTGTCATCATCACCACATACAGTCATCTCCTTATTCCTCTCGGTTGTTGACCATGTTGACAACACCGGAGGGTGGCGCCGCGGCGAGCAAACCAAGGCAGAGGACGATGGTGAGGCCTCGGACGGGAACGAACAGGAGCCGGGGAAGATCACAGCCAGCCGTGGGAGGCGGGAGCAGGCGGTCCCATCGGCGCTGGTTTGGCTTTGGCGGTTCGAGGAAGAAGAGACTGAAGAAACGCGACAGACATTGAATGTCAATCCAACGGTCAAGGTTGGCACAATCGTTTGTTGACTAAGCGGACACCAAGTAGCATACTTCTTTATATATAGGAAGAAAACTGCAAGGAAAATGCGTTCGTCTGCCATCCTCCTCACAGGGAACGTTCGCCGCATAAGTGACTAGCACCCTTGGTTTACAACCGAGAGGTCTTGGGTTCGAGTCCCAGGAACTCTCAATTTTGTCCTCCTTCCTTCCTCCCAAAAAAAGGGAAAGAAAATCAAAGACTTGGGAAGGTGTACAGAACAAGCTAGTGTACCAGTAAAGAGACGTTGCCGAGTTTTAGAAAAAAGAAAGACGTGCTCCTGTAGCTGGTTCGAATCCAAACCTAGACTATGACTATATATGGTGCTATGCTACTCTGCAAGTAATGAAACTGACATATCCAACGTCCGCTTCTCCTCTTCTTTACTTACTCTGCCTAGCATCAGAAGCTCTGGCCGCAGCAACCATGTCCGCTAGCTGCTCGTCCACCTGCTCTTCAGCAGGCAACAACCAGATATGCGCCAAGTCGCCACCCGTACCATCGCCTATGGGTCTCATCACATCCCCGCCGGCACGCGCAGCGCAGCCGATTGCTCATCGCAACCCGCTACCGTTGGTGTGGTGCCACCGCTGCAAATCACGCAGAGTCATCCGTCGCGTCTCAACCACAATCCGCAACCCTGGCCCAGTCTTCTACAAATGCCCAAATCATGGGGTAATAATATGTTTAAGTGTTGTTCTGCTGCTTTCAGTTGCTGATTTTTTTAATAGTTTGGTTGATGATCTTCCAATTTGATTCGTGCAGAAAAGGGAAGATTCGTGTGATTTGTATTTCTGGGAAGTTGCTGATGTGGGGGAATGCAACTACGTTGATTATTTGGTTAGCCGAGGAATCCCAATACCAGCAGGTTGGGGTGTTGGACAAGTAACTGAAGGAACGGCAGAAGAGGAAGATGCAGAGCAGAAGGTTAAACATGCAGTTCCTCTGATCATGGCCAAGCAACAGCTGCTGAACGGCCTTGACAGCAATGAGGAGATGAAAGAGCTTGTGAAGATAATGGGCAAAATGGATGTGCTCTATAGGATGATTGTCTCTTTATTTGCAGTGTATGTAGCACTCGTGATGTATTCAGTGGCTACGACATGAGCACTTTATTGAAACTAGTAATGAATGAAACCTGTGTAGCAGGCTGGGCGTAGTGTTGTGAACATCTAATGATTTCTATTAATGGAAATCAGGGGGTATCCGCTTTTGCTCATATAAATAAATAAATAGAAGAGGCCCTGTCGGGTCAGCTTTGTTCTCATTCGAAGACGTCGAGCAAATTGCACTCCAACAGCAAACTATGTCATCAAATTCAAGTTTCACAGCCAAATGTGAGTACAACTAAACAATAATGTCATCATGTTTTAGTTGTCATACAATCACCAAACACAAATCAGCATACATAACAAGTGATGTTCTCACAGCAAAATACTAAACAACATGTTCATTAGGTTTCAGTTGTCATAGCAAACACAATTTCACATAGTAGATAAAAAAACGTCTTCTGACAGGCAAATACGACAAAAGCAATGTAATCATCATCCGCAGTAGCAGCGTC
This sequence comes from Aegilops umbellulata, assembly GCA_032464435.1. NCBI lineage: Eukaryota > Viridiplantae > Streptophyta > Magnoliopsida > Poales > Poaceae > Aegilops > Aegilops umbellulata. The sequence goes on along the minus strand of CP136055.1, from coordinate 244,607,117 downwards.
AACATCTTCGCCATGTGTATCAGTCTGAATCGTAATTCCCCATGGTGTCATCTTCTTCTTCGTCCTCAACGTCCTCGAACGTTGGCTTCTTCTTGATCAACTCTTGTATGTCCACAGCACGACAGGCAATCTTTTCGCCGACGTCATTGACGTGATGGTTCTCAAAGATATTAGGAACATCTGTGTTATCTTGTACATCAGGAGCAGTGTAAGCATCTTCTTGTTGCGCAACTTCATTAAACGAATTCATGTGCTCAAACCTTTGCAATACTCTCCAGTCATCGCTACGTGCAAATGTGTATTCCAAGAAAAATATCTGTGTTGCTTGATTTGCCAAAATAAAAGGCTCATTGGTCTGGTACGCCGCCTTGACATTGATGGATTTGAAATAATCATCAGCTCTGGGTTTTGCGATCCTGGAAAATAGGTTATACCAACGAAAGCACAACAGAACCACAGACCAATGATCCTCGAAACTGGAGATATACTGCAACTGAACAATATCTGTTATGTTAGCATACATTTCAGTTGTCTCTTTGTCATACGTATCCGTGCTCATGATGGCACTGTTTTGTGTCTTCCTGCCTTCGTCTCGTGCAAGGGTGTTCTAGCACACATCTCCAACAACGCAAGATTCATAATGTCTCACCCGAGTATCAGGACCCATTGCTAGTGAGTAAAGGGCATCATCAACTGCCTGCCCATCCTCCCGCATCTTCTTAACCTATGGTTAGAAAATAGACAAGCTGATCATCTTATGTACTCAATATATTAAAAAAACTGACAGTGCACTTCAAAAGCTTACATGGTTCTTGGACCATTTTGCAAATCCTGCCATAACCAGTTTGTCAATGTTTCTTGGATTTTGCGGCAGTAACTCCTCTTTGTAGATGCTGCACAACATAGTGATCGCGTCAAAGATCTAAATATATAAGAATGTGCTGCAAGTTTAGTAGATTACGATGTATAAACTGCAGTACTGCACTTACTTGATATAAGGTAGTATCTCAGGATAGTTATTCAACACATACCAAACCATTTTGTCCAAATCTTTAGGTTTGTCCTCTTGTCGACTCTTCCCTGTAACTCGAACAGAATAGTCGAAAACATTGAGCCCGGGATTGTCTTCACCCACCTCTTTGCTAAGCTGATCAGTTGTTTCAATGTATTTTGAGCAGAATGTCAACGCTTTTGTAGCAATGTAGGCCTCTGCAATGGAACCCTCGGGTCTAGCTCTGTTCCTAACATAGCCCTTGAAAGTGCCTAGCCGCCTTTCAATAGGGTACATCCAGCCATACTGTACTGGACCTCTAAGTAGTGCCTCATCAGGTAGATGAACAGCCAAATGCACCATCACATCAAACAAGGCTAGAGGATATATCTTCTCAAGGTCGCGTAGGATAGTTGGTATCTTGTCTCTAAGATGCTCCAAAGCATCTATCCTGATATTCCTACTGCAGAGTTCCCTGAAGAATTGTCCCAACTCTGCAACTGCTCTGTATAAGTCAGGGCGGCCCAATCCTCTAAGGATAACAGGTAAAACCCTTTGAAGTAGGACGTGGCATTCATGAGTTTTCAACCCTTGTACCTAGTTTCCATCTGCACTGACTCTCCTTTCATGGTTGGAAGAAAATCCATGTGGAAATCTCACACGTGACAGGACCTCGCAGAATTCTTTTCTTTTTACCTTGTCCAAGACGTACACAGTTGGTGCCATATCCCGTGGTTTACCTTCATCTTGCACCTGCAAATCCTTTCTGATACCCAGGTGTGTCAAATCAATCCTAGATTTTAAGGTATCGTTCGTCTTGCCTTCAATATTAAGAAGTGTGCCGATAATGCTGTCACATATATTTTTCTCGATGTGCATCACATCAAGATTATGCCGCAGATCCAAATCTTTCCAATACTCCAAGTCCCACAAAGTGGACCTGCGGGTAAACAATAATCTCTCTTCTACCCTGCCACGCTTCCTTTTCCCGGTACCATTACCAGGATGGTTTCCTGGTGTAATATGCCTGACCTTCTCTAATTCCACTTGCAACTTATCGGCAGTGAGCCTCTTTGGCGCATCACGGTTTTCATGCTTTGCATTGAACACATCTCTTCGGTATTTTCTAGGATGCGGATTGTCCTTGGCAAGGAAACGGCGGTGTCCAATGTAACAGATCTTGCTAAGTATGACAGCGGATTCCTGTCACAGCGAACACATGCATTGTAACCATGTGTCGTTCGCCCTGACATAGTGCCCAAAGCCGGATAATCATGGATGCGCCAAATTATAATAGCACGCAGAAAGAAATCAGTTGGTGGCCTGCTATATAGGTCTCGAGTGAGAACACCCTTCCATAGCTGTTGAAGTTCCTCCACAAGAGGCTCCATGAAAAAATCAAAATCCTTTCCAGGACTTTTTGGACCTGGGATGAGCAAGGCCATCATGTAGTTTGATTCTTTGGTGCAGACATTTGGAGGCATGTTGTAAGGGATAACAAGCACTGGCCACATGCTATATGTGGCGCTCTGGTGGCCAAATGGGTTAAATCCATCTGAAGCTAAGCCAAGTCTAATGTTTCCCGGGTCAGCAACAAACTCTTTGTGTTTATCATTGAAGCTTTTCCACTCACTACCATGAGATGGATGGCTCATTACATTCTGATCTCTGTACTCCTGGTTCCAAGAATGCCACAGTACATCCTCTCTTGTTTCAGCATCATGAAAAAACCTCTGCAATCTTGGTGTAATTGGAAAATGTCTCCGAACATTATGAGGAATCCTCTTCACATCATCGCCATCTTTCCATCTTGATGATTTGCATTTCGGGCATTCACTTAAGTTGGCATAATCCTTTCGGAATAGAAAAATGGATCATATCATATCCAATTCCAACTGCACGAAGGAAATTCTTCATTTTACTGTAGGTGTGTGGCAGCTCAGACGCATCTGGGAAAGATTTGCGGAAAGCAACCAACATCGCATCGAATGATTTGTTGGTCATCCGCTCAGATGTCTTCAACTGAAGAAAGGTGACCATAGCTGAGAATACTGACAGCTTATTTCCTGGGGTGACAGCAACATTGCATTGTTCCAACATGCGGGCCCACCGTTTTTCTTCTGCAGGTGAAAGTTCACATAATGCACGAGCATTTTGTAGCATTGTTTCAATGTTGGTCAAACTCACTGGCTCCGCCACCACCACCTCCTCCTCCTCTTCCACCCGAGCATCAGGCAGATCAAGATGGTGATCTGCTGCATCCACGTATCAATAACATTGACGTTCACAGCTTCAACATGATGAACCCGCCTAGTATATGTGACCGACATCCCATACAAGTGTAGATGATTTTGCACAGTTGATTGGGGTCTTATAACTAAATTCATACAACTGCTACACGGGCAGAGCACATCTGATTTCGGACCACCGTACTCAGCTCTGATAAAGTTCATGAAGTTTTCAACCCCCTCGACATATGCAGCGGAGAATCTTCGAGTAGAAGTTATCCAAGTCATGTCCATCTGTTAGACATACAAATTAGTTCTTCTACTAGATATTACAGGAAAAACATATATGCTTTTTTATGAAGTCTAGAAAAAAAATACCTAGTTCGATGTCTAAAGCTATGGCAAGATATTTGGACGAGCAGATCTAAGTAACGAAATATATGTAAAGCTAATTCAGCAAACATATTTGAGTGCCAAATTATGGAAGGCTGTTTCAGTAGTCAATGAGGCCGAGCACACAGCCATCGAACTATCGAAGGCCATCGCAGCAACAAAGATCGAGTATAAAACGGTGTAGAGCTATTTCACCTAACAGATTGGCTACTAGACCATGGCAATCTATGTCACAGTAAATATATGGCAGGATATTTTAGCAACTAATCGGCCTTGGCATGCCATCTCAGCTAAGCAGATTGAGTGCAGAATAGGGCAAGGAAGCTTCTTAAGCAGAGCATATTGACAGTAAACTACTTTGGCAAACAGTGAGATTAACAGCGTCTATCAGCTAACATTTAGCGCAACACCGACATGAACGGGGCCTTAGTCTAGAATGCGCGTACCATGGGAGAAGCTGACCGCCGTGCGTCTCCACACGAACATCGCCAGCGGTGGCGGCGCTGACCACCGTGCGCCTCCACAAGAACGTAGCCAGAGGTGGCGGCAGTCTACGAGAGCGTACTGTGGGAGCGAGAGGATCGCCGAACCGCGGCGCCCACGTATCGGCGCGGCGGGGAGGGCGGCTTTGGCGGAGCGAATGGAGTGGAGGGGGGCATGGGGGAGGGGGGGTTTTGGAATATTATTGGGTAGTTAGCCGAAGGGCGGTTGAATCGGATTTGGGGGAATTTTTGGGTGTGGGGGGAGGATTTTCGCAAGGTGGGCGGGGGGAGTTTGGCGCATGGTCGGTTTCTCCGAGTGCAGTCCCACGTGTCAGTGAAGAGGCAAGCCGAAGCGCGTTCCGTCTGCATGAGCCATGTGTAGGACCGAACGTGTGTGGGGTGCAATGCGACCGCGACAAGAGTGTTGTGAGTGTACCGCATTTTTTCCTTTTAAACTAGGTGCTTCGCCCCCTCAAAAAAAATTGTTGCTTCGCGCGATCCATCGATACTACTACTAGTAATCCGGTAATCCCGACTAAAACGGCGCGGCCGGGTCTTTTCCCGCGCGATATGCTGGGAGGTTGGCTTAGTTGGGTTTTTTAGGACGAGTAATGCTACACCTACGTAATCCCAGTTACGTAATTAACGTAATGTGAAACATGTGAGTTGTTGATTGTAGATTGGGGGGAGGGAGGGGCCCACCACCATGTAAATCCGGGGAGGAGAGAGAGAGGTAATTTACGTTAACCCTTTCGTAGGTTCCCGTAGATGTAGAAAGATGTGAAATGCGTGAATGTGTAGTGGACGTACTATTGGAGTTCCTAAGATAATTTGTGTATGTATAGACCCTATGTGTTTATTTTACTTCGCATGTTAGATTTGTCTCGGTTCAATAAAAAGCAGAGTTGGTGATGATGGTGTGCCTGTCATCTTGCAATATAGGTCGTCCGATCTATATATAACGGATAGGAAGGAAACTATGACAGCTTACCCGCACTCCTCTCCACATTTGCAGATAAGGCTTTCCCTTGTTCATCCTTTTCTCCCACAAGATCTTGATCTTCCGTGCAACGCACGGGCATCTTGCTAGTACTCCTAAAATATGTATATTATTGTGAAAGTTCATATACACCGGCCGAGATTAATGCAAACACGGCATATTTTCATTACATTTCAAACTTTTATAGGACAGAAAAATAAAAGAAACCCGACCCTAAACCTATTCTACGGCGGCGACCGACGTCCTCCATCTGCGATCTCTATGTACGGGGGCGGGGTTCAAGACCCGTGAAGTAAAGGTGCGGTCTCCGGCGAGGAATAGTAGAACATGGGATACGGACCGGCCAGTTGGCACACCATGCCCTGCCGCCTCCCATGCCCTACTCAATCTCGGAGGAGTCCCCGACCTCGGCGGTGCCGGACGTTGGACGGCGGCAAGTAGGACGCATGGCTGACGGTGCTCCCGTCGTCGGCCGCCGGCATGGCCACCTCTTGTGCGGTCGCGTCCGTGTCTGGCTACGCCGCTATTGCGTCGCGAGAGGCGACTTGAGTGAGGGCGGCGACCTCGAGCTTCATCCCCGAAGACAAGCTCTCCCGCATAGCGTTCGCACTTGCGGTCATGGCGGATGTGGTGCCAGGTAGGAGGACAATGCGCTATGGTGTGGAGGTTAGCTGGGTGTTGTCGCTTTAAGTAGCGCATTCCGGTGAGGCCAAGCATCCGGGTGCGTCATTAAGTCGCCGGATTTGGTTCCTCGAGCACCGAGCCTCTTAACGATGACATACGAACGGCCGGCATGAATGCGGGCAGCTGGCGCCGGCTGGGAACGCACCGCGCGACGGCACGAGGGACGAGGGTTTTGGTGTGACAGGGTAGTCAGCTGCGGTCGTGGCAACGTTGGAGATGCCCTTTTCTCACATGTGATCCCCGCATGTCATTGAAAAAAATCAAGATGACCCGGCATGGTCTCAGGTCCAGAGGATGCAGTTGGTCGTGCTACACCACTCCGCGGACACGTCGCGGCACCCCGTGCATCCTCGGCGAGCCAGGTGTTGGGGTGTGTTTGGATTGTGGCCAAATACCAAAATTTCGGTCATGACCCAAAGATTGGTCTTTGTTTGGATGGTTGCCATTTTTTTGGCATGCCAATGAACTCTAGCCAACTCTAGTTCATTTTTCTTGCCAATATCGGCCAAATCATGGGCAACCAATACCTCAACCAAAATTTTGGTCATGACCCAAAGATTGGTCTTTGTTTGGATGGTTGCCATTTCATTGGCATGCCAATGAACTCTAGCCAACTCTAGTTCATTTTTCTTGCCAATGTCAGCCAAATCATGGGCAACCAATTCCTCAACCAAAATTTTGGCTACCCAATGCTTTGATGGGGCAACCTTGGGCACAAACCAAACATACCGTTGGTCGTGCCACAGCACTAACGCCACCCTCGGCACACTGAAATCGACCGTGTCTAGCAACGATACGAGCGTGTCGCTCACCGTGGTCGCCGTGTTGAGAGGCGGTGCTGGAGCTACGCCCCGTTGTTGGCCCCAACGACCCACATGAACGGTTGTCGGTGGCGAGGAGGTCATGGGCCAGCTCCTCCATTGGACTAGTCTGCGCTACATCGTCCCGACGGGTGTGCCCCACATGTCGGTTTCCCTGTTTTCCCGGCCATATTCGAGCGTCAGTGCTCCGCGTTGCGCATTAGGCCTTTCACTATGTAGGCCAAGCGAGACAACTTATTGTTTATTTGAGTCGTTCAAGTATAATCATGTGGCGTTTGCTTATTTCTCATTCCTCTCCAACCCTCTTCTCCATCGATCATGTCGCCCTCCAGTCGAGTCCATCCTCCCGCATGCCTCATTTGAACATTCCGTCGAGTATCATTCGCATGTACCCACCCTAGTCCTCTTTCATTATATCTCCGGACCCCGAGATGAAATCGAGAGGGAACGAGTGGGGGCACGTGATACCTAAGGCGGATTCAAAATTTTGAACCGGTGATCGTAGCATCCGCAAATCATATATAAAGGGTATTGAATGTTCGTTTCGTTTTTAAACGTACAATATACTCCCTCCTATACTTTCTAGTTTACATATAAGTTTTATGTGTAGTAAAAGTATCTCTACTTTGATCAAAAAGGTATCAAAATTCAACAACGCCCAATCAATATTGTTAGATTCATACGTACTCCTAGATTTTACTCGAGATGGTTTCCAATTTGACTATTGACAAGATTAATAGTACATGAGATGTATAATGTGAAAATTCTATCATTGGAAACTCCTTTCACATACGAATTTGACCGTATGCTTTGTGTAAGTTGCATGTCATATATTATTACTCTAACATTTGGTCAAAGTTAGCCTCGAAAAACGCATTAGACCCTGTATGCTTTGTGTAAGTTGCATGTCATATATTATTACTCTAACATTTGGTGAAAGTAGTATAGTGGAAGTGGATCCTCTAACGTGGGTATCCCTGCCTTACCCTCCCTTTCGGTCACTTACTGGTAGACCCCATGCTTGCTAGGCCCCGCATGTCAGTTACTCAATGGGTTCGGCCACGTCAGGGGATCCTCATCCGTAGTATACTCCCTATGTTTTTATTTACTCCGCATAAAACAGAGGGAGTGGTTGTATGATAAATGACGCGGGCGGGGGAGGGGGAGGGACGTCGGTTTGCTCTCAACTACGGTCCCACAAGTGAGAAAAAACGCAAGACGAAGCGTGTTCCATTCGGTGAGCGACGTGGAGGGTCCAGCGTGCCGGGCTGCAACGCGAACGCGACAAGAGCGATGTACAGTCAAAACCGATTGACCGGTCGTCACCGGTACCACTATTCACACCAGAACCTTCGCTGCTCGGACTACGCCAGCCACTGCCCTAAAACCACACCAAATCTCCAGCCCATTCCCCCACCTTTCGATCCCCTAGCCCGCATCAAGTGTCCCCTAGTTCGCCGGAAAGCCATGGTGCGCCGCAAGATCACTTACTACTCCCTCCTTTCCGGTTTATAGGGCTTATATCAAAATTTTAGTTTTTCCATTTTATAAGGCTCAATTTGGTTGTTTCCCATCACATGTTCAGATTCCAAGGTGCATTAAATCATTGCATGCAAGTATTAAGAGAAAATTGACCAATGCATGTAATTTATGCATGCATGCATTGCAATTAATGCATTGGTAAACATATTTTTTTGAGGAAAACAAGAGCATTAATTGGGTGCTTTTGCAAACTACAAAAAGTATTCCACCACTCACCATCTACCTTGGTTGGTGAGATTTTTGAATTGACCCTTATAAACCGGAAAGGAGGGAGTACAATATGCTCAGTACGGAGCGCCGCGCAGAAATCGCGGCGGCGGTCGGTGCCACAGACCTCCGTTCCCAAGCTCGCTTTGCGGCGGGCCAATCCCCGAGTTCTTTGGAGCCAAGATACGAGGAGGAGGAAGCCGATCCAATGTTCATGGCGGAGGTCGCGGTGTAGAAGGCCCCCGATGGGTATGAGACAATGGACGTCGACTTCGTGCCGGCGTCCGAGTCCCCCATGGTGTAGGCGGACCAGCGGTTCAACATGGCGATACTAAAGGAGGACCGGGAGGTAGAGGCTCAACTCGACGCGGAGCGCGCGCATGCCGCTGCCATCGAGGCTCTCCTGCAGGCGGAACCGGATGTCATGGATGTGAACCGGGCGGCGGAGGCTCAACTTGAGGCGGAGCACGCGGATGCCGCTGCCATCGAGGCCCTCCTGCAGGTGGAACCGGATGTCCTAGACTTGAACCGGGCGGCAGAGGCTCGACTCGATGCAGAGCGCGCGGATGCCGCTCTCATCGACGCCCTCCTGCAGGCGGAACCGGACGTCCTGGACTTGAACCGGGCGACGAAGGCTCGACGCGGAGCGCGCGGATGCCGCTGCCATCGAGGCGCTCCTGCAGGCGAAACCGGACGTCCTCGACTTGAACCGGGCTGTACTCTCATCCGTGCAGAGCGCCCGCACGCTCATCTTGAACAAGTAGCTGGAGGCCGAGGACAACCACGGTGCGGAGACACACGTCGGCAGCGACGGCAGTTTTGCACCGGCAGCCAAAGATGACGAGGCCGTCTCTTTCCACGAGCAGTGATTAGTTTTCAATGGTGAACATCATATGTTGATCATATCTACAATATGATTCACACTCGACCTTTCGGTCTCAGTGTTCGGAGGCCATATCTGCATATGCTAGGCTTGTCAAGTTTAACCCGAGTATTCTGCGTGTGCAAAACTGGCTTGCACCTGTTGTATGTGAACGTAGAGCTTATCACACCCGATCATCACATGGTGTCTCGGCACGACGAACTGTCGCAACGGTGCATACTCAGGGAGAACACTTATACCTTGAAATTTAGTGAGAGATCATCTTATAATGCTACCGCTGAACTAAGAAAAATAAGATGCATAAAGGATAAACATCACATGCAAACAATATAAGTGATATGATATGGCCATCATCATCTTGTGCCTTTGATCTCCATCTCCAAAGCATCGTCATGATCACCATCGTCACCGGATTGACACCTTGATCTCCATCGAAGCATCGTTGTCTTCTCGCCAACTATTGCTTCTACGACTATCGCTAACGCTTAGTGATAAAGTAAAGCAATTACATGGTGATTGCATTTCATACAATAAAGCGACAACCATAAGGCTCCTTCCAGTTACCGATAACTTCTACAAAACATGATCATCTCATACAAAAATTTATATATCATCACGTCTTGACCATATCACATCACGGCAAGCCCAGCAAAAACAAGTTAGACGTCCTCTACTTTGTTGTTGCAAGTTTTACGTGGCTGCTACGGGCTTAGCAAGAACCGTTCCTACCTACGCATCAAAAACCACAACGATATTTTGTCAAGTGTGTTGTTTTAACCTTCAACAAGGACCGGGCATAGTCACACTCGATTCAACTAAATTTGGAGAAACAGACACCCACTAGCCACCTGTGTGCGAAGCACGGCGGTAGAACCAGTCTCATGAACGCGATCATATAATGTCGGTCTGGGCCACTTCATCCAACAATACCGCCGAATCAAAGTATGACATGCTGGTAAGCAGTATGACTATTATCGCCCACAACTCTTTGTGTTCTACTCGTGCATATAACATCTACGCATAGACCAGACTCAGATGCCACTTTTGGGTTATGTAGTACTTCAAAAAAAATTGCCTACGATCACGCAAGATCTATCTAGGAGAAGCATAGCAATGAGCAGGGAGGGTGTGTCCACGTACTCTCGTAGACCGAAAGCGGAAGCGTTTAGTAACGCAGTTGATGTAGTCGAACGTCTTCGTGATCCAACCGATCAAGTACCGAACACACGGCACCTCCGCGATCTGCACACGTTCAGCTCGGTGACGTCCCACGAACTCTTGATCTAGCTAAGGCCGAGGGAGAGTTCCATCAGCATGACGGCATGGCGACGGTGATGAAGTTACCGGTGCAGGGCTTCACCTAAGCACTATGACGATCTAACCGAGGTGTAAAACTGTGGAGGGGGGCACCGCACATGGCTAAAGATCAACTTGTGTGTCTATGGGGTGTCCCCTCCTCGTATATAAAGGAGGGGAGGATAAGGTCGGCAGACCAGAAGGGGCGCGCCCAAGGGGGGGAATCCTACTGCAAGTAGGAATAGGTTCCCCCCTTTCCTAGTCCAACTAGGAGAAGAAGGAAGGAGAGGGAGAGGGAGAGGGAAAGAGGGCCCGCGCCCCCTCCCCTTGTCCTATTCGGACTCTCCTTGGGGGGGGGCACCACCTCTTGGCTGCGGCCCTCTCTCCCCCCTAAGGCCCATAACTTCTGGGGGGGTTCCGGTAACCCTCCAGCACTCTGGTTTTATTCGAAACTATCCGGAACACTTCCGGTGTCCGAATAACATGGTCCAATATATCAATCTTTATGTCTCGACCATTTCGAGACTCCTCGTCATGTCCGTGATCTCATCCAGGACTCCGAACAACCTTAGGTTCATCAAATCACATAAACTCATAATACCAATCGTCATCGAACGTTAAGCGTGCGGACCCTACGGGTTCGAGAACTATGTAGACATGACCGAGACACATCTCCGGTCAATAACCAATAGCGGAACCTGGATGCTCATATTGGCTCCTACATATTCTACGAAGATCTCTATCGGTCAAACCGCAGAACAACATACGTTGTTCCCTTTGTCATTGGTATGTTACTTGCCCGAGATTCGATCATTGGTATCATCATACCTAGTTCAATCTCGTTACCGGCAAGTCTCTTTACTCGTTCTATAATGCATCATCGTGCAACTAACTCATTAGTCACATTGCTTGCAAGGCTTATAGTGATGTGCATTACCGAGAGGGCCCAGAGATACCTCTCCGACAATTGGAGTGACAAATCCTAATCTCGATCTATGCCAACTCAACAAACCCCATCGGAGACACCTGTAGAGAATCTTTATAATCACCCAGTTACATTGTGACGTTTGATAGCACGCTAAGTGTTCCTCTGCTATTCAGGAGTTACATAATCTCATAGTCATAGGAACATGTATATGTCATGAAGAAAGCAATAGCAATAAACTAAACGATCATAGTGCTAAGCTAACGGATGGGTCTTGTCAATCACATCATTCTCTAATGATGGGATCCCATTCATCAAATGACAACTCATGTCTATGGCTAGGAAACTTAACCATCTTTGATTAACGAGCTAGTCAAGTAGAGGCATACTAGTGACACTCTGTTTGTCTATGTATTTACACATGTACTAAGTTTTCGGTTAATACAATTCTAGCATGAATAATAAACATTTATCATGATATAAGGAAACATAAATAACAACTTTATTGTTGCCTCGAGGGCATATTTCCTTCACATCTCATGCACAGACATCCAATAGACCGTGAAAGCCGATATGACGGAGTTGAGCAGCACCAGGTGCCCTGCGGTCGCAAGCATATTGAATTTCCAGCCGGCCATCCTTGACACGATCTTGTCTGTGAGCGTCTGGAGGTCAATATTGCGCAACTTGTAGAGAGAGAGAGAGAGAGTGGGAGGCCGAGAAATTTGTAAGGGAAGGTTCCACATGGCGCCCCCAACGGCCCGGCCATGTCCACTACAGAGAAACTCTGGCCGTTTGAAAGGATCGAGAAGAGGTGTCTAGAGGGGGGTGATTAGACACTAAGTGCCAAAAGTTGCAGTTTTTAATATTCTTAAGTTTTGGTGGAGTTTAGGCACAAGTTTAACAAACACAATACATATCAAGCAAGCATGCAATGATTATATGAGCAGCGGAAAGTAAAGCATGCAACTTGCAAAAATGTAAAGAGAAGGGTTTGGAGGATTCAAACGCAATTGGAGACACGGATGTTTTTGGCGTGGTTCCGATAGGTGGTGCTATCGTACATCCACGTTCATGGAGACTTCAACCCACAGAGGGTAACGGTTGCGCGAGTCCACGGAGGGCTCCACCCACGAAGGGTCCACGAAGAAGCAACCTTGTCTATTTCATCACGGTCGTCGCCCACGAAGGACTTGCCTCACTAGCGGTAGATCTTCATGAAGTAGGCGATCTCCTTGCCCTTACAAACTCCTTGGTTCAACTCCACAATCTTGTCGAAGGCTCCCAAGTGACACCTAGCCAATCTAGGAGACACCACTCTCCAAGAAGTAACAAATGGTGTGTTGATAATGAACTCCTTGCTCTTGTGCTTCAAATGATAGTCTCCCCAACACTCAACTCTCTCTTACAGGATTTGGATTTGGTGGAAAGAATATTTGAGTGGAAAGCAACTTGGGGAAGGCTAGAGATCAAGATTCATATGGTAGGCATGGAATATCTTGAGCTCAACACATGAGTAGGTAGTTCTCTCTCAGAAAATGTGTATTGGAAGTGTAGATATGTTCTGATGGCTTTCTCCATGAATGAAGAGTGGGTGGAGGGGTATTTATAGCCTCCACACAAAATCTAGCCGTTACACACAATCTGCCAAACTCGGTGGGACCGAATCGTTAAGCTCGGTCGGACCGATTCGGCAAACCTAGTGACCGTTAGGATTTTCGGTGGGACTGAGATGCAACTCGATAGGACCGATATGGTTAGGGTTTGGGCATAACTTAATCTCGGTGTGACCGATTACACAAACTCGGTGGGACCGATTTTGGTAATAAGCTAACCAAGAGTTGGTCAGGCAAACTCGGTGAGACCGATTACACAAACTCGGTGGGACCGATTTTGGTAATGAGCTGGCCAGAGGTTTTGCATTGTAATCTCGGTAGTACCGATTGCACAAACTCGGTGGGACCGATTTTGGCAATGGACATACACAGTGAGATTACAATCCCATCTCGGTGAGACCAAGATCCCTATCGGTGAAACCGAATTGCTAGGGTATGTGGCAGTGGCTATGACATGTGAAACTCGGTGGCGCCGGATAGAAAGAATCGGTGGGGCCGAGTTTGACTTTTGGTTTAGGTCAAATGTGGATGTGGAAAGATAGTTGAGGGTTTTTGGAGCATATCACTAAGCACGTGAAGCAAGAGGCTCACTAAGCAACACCTAATCCCTCCTTAATAGTATTGGCTTTTCCTATAGACTCAATGTGATCTTGGATCACTAAACTATAAAATGTAGAGTCTTGATCTTGAAGCTTGAGCCAATCCTATGTCCTTAGCATCTTTAAGGAGTTCCACATCCTTTAGTCCATGCCACTCCATTGTTGAACTTATCTGAAACATACTAGGTAGAAGTGTTAGTCCAACAAGAGATATGTTGACATTAACTAATAAAACCACCCAGGGAGCACTTGTGCTTTCAATCTCCCCCTTTTTGGTAATTGATGACAACATACATCAAAGCTTTAGATAAAGATATAGAGAATAGCAAGTAAAGCTTTGGAAAGACATGTAACATGCATAGGCTCCCCCTACATGTATGCAATCATGTGAGTATGGAATATAGGAGCATGTGAATGTATAAGCATGACAGAGTAAGCAATGTGTTACATGTATCTTGGCTATATGCATCAGAGCAAATGATGTGAATATGAGAAAAGTACCTTCATGCTCATGAGTCCTTGCAAACAGTATGTACATCAGCAAGAACTTCTCATTCACATGACTGTGATGCATATACTTACCTTGTGGTCTTGAGTTGGCTTAGAATGGGATGAACCTGCGCAAACAAGGTTAGATAACACAGATACACCTACTAACCAAAGCAAACAAGAGAAACCACAAGAGAACCAAGACTGGGATGACATGTAGAGTGAGTACTAAGTACTTCATTGGATATAGACATGTCCCCAAAGATAAAGATATGCAATAAGATTATAGATTTCCTTCCCTTTGATGTCTTGCTCCCCCTGAATCTACATGAGATATTGGGAGAAGATAGGGAACAGAAAATCAGAGCAATAGAAAATAAACAACAGAGCTTGAGCTAAAGCAAACAAACATGTCTTTCCCCTCTTAAAGACATGTGACATCACTCCTCTTGAACACCAAGCATCTGGGGTCATTGATGATATTACTTTCTCTCCCCCTAAGTATATTCTCCCCTTATAGGAAAGATTAAGCTTTGGTGTGATCTCTATCTCCCCCTTTGACATCAATTTCCAAGAAGGGTCTTCTGGACATGTGATACAAATGGGTTGGTCCTTGAGTCACAGAGCAAAGCAGCATGTGTAATATGATGCTGGTAGAGGACAAGAATCATTGAGTGGAGCTGGAGCAAATAGAAATCAGGAATCAGTGGCAAGTTGGTTTTACTGGGATGAAATCGGTGACTCCGAGTTGTGTGCTTCAGTTGCACCGAAAGTTTTCGGTTGGATCGAAGAGAACAAACCGGTGTGACCGAGTTCATCAGAGTGAAACCACTTGTCACCTCAGCTCACTAGACAAGTAAGATCGCACAAGGATTTGCAAGGAATTAACTGAAATATTTGCAATGAATTGGATGCAGAAAATGCAGAACAAAAAGAAAAAGAAAAGAAACTAAAAGATCTAGATGAAGTTTTTTTTGAAAAGGGAAAACAAATATGCAAGCGACAAATGCAATAACACAGAAAAGAACACAAGAGAGCTTCATCTAGAGTTGGGCGGTGACAAAGTCACCTATGTTAGAGTATATTGACGTAGGAGTCAAGTGATAGCACTTGATCATAGGTCATACTCATCGTTTAAGCTCAAAATGGGGTTACCATTTTTCGTTTAAGCATCTTGATGTATTCACATCTTGTTGAGTTTCTTTGACTCATGACTTGGAGTAAAGCTTCTCTAAGATGGAATGACATACCTTGGGTGGTGGTGTTGATCTTGCTCATGTAGTTGAACTTGTGTGGATAGCTCAAGGTTGATGTAGTTCATCAAGAGTTGGGAGCACCACTTGGATTTTGAGTTCATCTACCTATATGGGTTAGTCTTGCAAGGAAGAGCACTTGTGTATCCAAAATGACTATCATGAAACTCAACATAGAATTTGTCAAAGGATATGTTTGAAAGGTTTCGTGCTTCCTTGTCTTCAACCACCTTTGTGTAGAATCTTGGTGATGTAGAGATTGCTCAAGATATGAGTGAGTAGCAATCTCATAGATTTTAATTCACCCAAGTACCTACACGGGTTAGACAACATGCAAGGTGCAGATATATCCAAGACATATGAATAGCATCATAAGAGAAATATCAAGGATTAGTCATAGGCTCATGCCTCGCATGTATCAAATGGAGTTCCTACTCCAAGTTTGAAGCATCAATGATGTTCAATTCACCTCTTAACCTGCAAAACACTTTCTCATCAAGTGGTTTAGTGAATATATGCGCTAATTGCTTATCGGTGCGAACATGCTTAAGGTTAATGTCCCCTTTGGCAACATGATCTCGAATGAAATGATGACGAACTTCAATGTGCTTAGTTCGAGAGTGTTGCACGGGATTGTGAGCAATTTTAATAGCACTTTCATTGTCACATAGAAATGGAACATGTTTCACATATATCCCATAATCTTTAAGAGTTTGGGTCATCCAAAGTAATTGAGCACAACATGAACCAGCGGCAATGTATTCTGCTTCGGCGGTGGATAAGGATACCGAGTTTTGTTTCTTGGAAGATCAAGACACAAGAGATCTACCAAGGAATTGACAGGTACCCGAAGTGGACTTTCTATCAACCTTGTCTCCGGCATAGTCCAAATCGGAGTAGCCAACAAGATCAAAAGAGGACCTCTTAGGATACCAAATGCCAAAATTTGGTGTATGAATTAGGTATCTCACTATCCTTTTCACAGCCTTAAGATGACATTCCTTAGGAGCAGCTTGATATCGTGCACACATGCACACACTTAGCATGATATCAGGACGAGAGGCACATAGATATAACAATGATCCAATCATAGAGCGATAAACTTTTTGATCAACCGCTTCACCATCTTTGGTCAAATCAAGATGTCCACTAGTAGGCATGGGTGTAGGCATACCTTTGCATTCTTGCATATTGAACTTCTTGAATAAGTATTTGGTGTACTTCGTTTGAGAGACAAAGGTACCTTCCTTAGTTTGCTTGATTTGCAAACCGAGAAAGAATTTGAGTTCACTCATCATAGGCATCTCAAACTTCTCCGACATTAGCTTTCCAAACTTCTCACTAGAATGAGGGTTAGTTGAACCGAATATGATATTATCAACATAAATTTGGCACACAAATAGTTCTCCATTAACCCTTTTAGTAAAAAGAGTAGAATCAATTTTACCAATTTCAAAGCCTTTTCAGTAAGGAACTTGGTCAAGCATTTATACCATGCTCTAGGAGCTTGTTTAAGACCATAAAGGGCTTTGTGAAGTTTGTAAACATGATTAGGTTTCTTAGGATTAACAAAGCCGGAGGGTTGCTTAACATAAACTTCCTCCTCAATTTTGGCATTTAGAAAAGCACTTTTAATGTCCATTTGGTACAAGGTGATATCATGGTGATTAGCATAGGCAAGTAAAATGCGAATGGACTCAAGTATAGCAACGGGAGCATATGTCTCACCATAGTCCATACCTTCAACTTGTGTATAGCCTTGGGCGACGAGACGTGCTTTGTTGCAAACCACTTGTCCATCTTCATCTTGCTTGTTGCGAAACACCCATTTGGTACAAATGATGTTGTGGTTGTTGTCGGGCTTCTCGACCAATGTCCATACTTGATTTCTCTCAAAGTTGTGTAGCTCTTCATGCATAGCATTTATCCAATCCGGATCCTTCAATGCTTCTTAAACCTTCATAGGTTCAATTTTAGAAATGAATGAGTAATGTTCACAAAAGTTAGCTAAGCGAGTTTTAGAGCGAGTGATTCTCCCGGTTTGGATATCATTGTAGATTTGCTCGACGGGATGATCTTTGGCAATTCTTGCTCGAACTTGTGAAAGCTTTTGCTTGGGTCGGGGTGGAACATCCTCTTCATCTTGTTCTTCTTCTTCTTCTTGGCCTTCTTCATTGTTGACGTTGTTGTTCTCTCGTCGTGGTGGAGAAGGAGGTTGTTGATGTTCATCTTGGTGTACTTCCTCGTTTTCTTCATCTTGATGTGTCCCACTTGTGGATGCTTCCGTATCAACTCTTGGTTCACCTAGTCGTGAGGTAGAAGCTTCCACTTGGACGGACGAGGTACTCTCCTTCATTTCCGTTGGACGAACCTTGCCAATGGACAAGTCTTGAATTGCTTCCGAAGGATCTTTGTCTCCTACATCAATTGGCAATTGCTCTAATTGCGAGCCGTTAGATTCATCAAACTTCACATCTACCGTCTCTCCGAACCTTCTTGATCTTCACATCAAACTGATTTTGGGCCTTCCTAGCGAAGTTTTTGAAGATCTTTTGGACCTGCGACTTGTCATCAAGAAAGAACACCCACGTAAATCTTGAAAAATCATCAACTATGACTAGACCAAATGAGTTACCACCGAGACTCTTGTATGCATTTGGACCAAAGAGATCCATGTGAAGTAGCTCGAGTGGTCTTCTTGTGGTCATGATGTTCTTCGCGCGGTGACTTCCTCCAACTTGTTTCCCTGCTTGACAAGCACTGCAAAGTCTATCCTTGTCAAATACGACATCTTTTATTCCAAGGATATGATCACCTTTAATAAGCTTATCAAGATTTTGCATTCCAACATGACCTAGTCCTCTATGCCACAACCAGCCTTTAGAAGATTTAGCAATTAAGCAAGTTTTAGGTTGAGCCCTTTTAGTGAAATCAACAATGTAAAGATCTCCTCTACGTATACCAGTAAAGACCATTTTATGATTGTCTCTACGAAACACTTGGCAATCTACTTCAGTGAATAGGACATTGAAACCAAAGTCTGCAAGTCTAGAAACTGAAAGTAAATTGTATCCAAGGGATTCAACGAGCATGACATTTTGTATGGAGCTATCGTGTGAGATGGCCACCTTATCAAGGCCAACCACCTTACCCTTTGAATTATCACCAAAGGTGACATATTTTCGAGGGCCGTCATTTTCAGCAAGCTCACGGAACATCTCTTCATCTCCGGTCATATGATCAGTACATCCACTATCAAGGACCCACTCCTTTCCTCCAGCCATGTAGCCGCGAAAATTTGCCATAAGACCAAAATGTCTCATTGCATCATCAAGATCATAGTCACTATCATCATCTTCATCATAATATCCAGCTTCAACATCATCTTGTGATTGATCAATTCCTAGAGAGGGTAATTCATTAGGTAAATGATCATCAAAGTGGTTACCTTTATGAATTCTAATAGCTTCGGATATGATATCACTAATGATTCCAACATTTCCTTTAGCACGCATGAGATTGGTAAGCTCAAATAGACAATCACCAAAACTAGGATCACTAGAGTTCATCTAACTCAAAGCAATAGACTTATGGAGAATTTCGTCTAAAATTTTTAAGGAGTAATCGGGGAATCGTTCCTCAAGAAATTTCCATATAGTATCGGCACAATTAAGAGTAGGCAAACTAGCAATCAGATTTTTGGGCAATCCTCTAATGATAAGCTCAACAGTTCTAAGATTGCGAATCATGTCAATATCTTCATCCAGGGTAGGGTGCAAAGAATCAATATGAGGTGCACAAGGACTAGCAATGTACTTGTTCAGATGATATTCATTGAAAATCTCAAGCATTTCATTTTTCCACTCATGAAAATACTCTCCATCAAGAATGGGCACTCTATGTCTAAGACTCCCTAAAGTAGACACATCCATCTTCCTCCAAAGGTGTTTAAACCAAGGCAATGGAGACCAATGCTCTGATACCAATTGAAAGGATCGAGAAGAGGTGTCTAGAGGGGGGGTGATTAGACACTAAGTGCCAAAAGTTGCAGTTTTTAATATTCTTAAGTTTAGGTGGAGTTTAGGCACAAGTTTAATAAACACAATACATATCAAGGAAGCATGCAATGAGTATATGAGCAGCGGAAAGTAAAGCATGCAACTTGCAAGAATGTAAAGAGAAGGGTTTGGAGGATTCAAACGCAATTGGAGACACGGATGTTTTTGGCGTGGTTCCGATAGGTGGTGCTATCGTACATCCACGTTGATGGAGACTTCAACCCACGGAGGGTAACGGTTGCGCGAGTCCACGGAGGGCTCCACCCACGGAGGGTCCACGAAGAAGCAACCTTGTCTATTCCATCACGGTCGTCGCCCACGAAGGACTTGCCTCACTAGCGGTAGATCTTCACGAAGTAGGCGATCTCCTTGCCCTTACAAACTCCTTGGTTCAACTCCACAATCTTGTCGGAGGCTCCCAAGTGACACCTAGCCAATCTAGGAGACACCACTCTCCAAGAAGTAACAAATGGTGTGTTGATAATGAACTCCTTGATCTTGTGCTTCAAAAGATAGTCTCCCCAACACTCAACTCTCTCTCACAGGATTTGGATTTGGTGGAAAGAATATTTGAGTGGAAAGCAACTTGGGGAAGGCTAGAGATCAAGATTCATATGGTAGGAATGGAATATCTTGAGCTCAACACATGAGTAGGTAGTTCTCTCTCAGAAAATCTGTATTGGAAGTGTAGATATGTTCTGATGGCTTTCTCCATGAATGAAGAGTGGGTGGAGGGGTATTTATAGCCTCCACACAAAATCTAACCGTTACACACAATCTTCCAAACTCGGTGGGACCGAATCGTTAAGCTCGGTCGGACCGATTCAGCAAACCTAGTGACCGTTAGGATTTTCGGTGGGACTGAGATGCAACTCGGTAGGACCGATATGGTTAGGGTTTGGGCATAACGTAATCTCGGTGTGACCGATTACACAAACTCGGTGGGACCGATTTTGGTAATAAGCTAACCAAGAGTTGGTCAGGCAAACTCGGTGAGACCGATTACACAAACTCAGTGGGACCGATTTTGGTAATGAGCTGACCAGAGGTTTTGCATTGTAATCTCGGTAGTACCGATTGCACAAACTCGGTGGGACCTATTTTGGCAATGGACATACACAGTAAGATTACAATCCCGTCTCGGTGAGACCGAGATCCCTATCGGTGAAACCGAATTGCTAGGGTTTGTGGCAGTAGCTATGACATGTGAAACTCGGTGGCGCCGGATAGAAAGAATCGGTGGGGCCGAGTTTGAATTTTGGTTTAGGTCAAATGTGGATGTGGGAAGATAGTTGAGGGTTTTTGGAGCATATCACTAAGCACATGAAGCAAGAGGCTCATTAAGCAACACCTCATCCCTCCTTAATAGTATTGGCTTTTCCTATAGACTCAATGTGATCTTGGATCACTAAACTATAAAATGTAGAGTCTTGATCTTGAAGCTTGAGCCAATCCTATGTCCTTAGCATCTTGAATGAGTTCCACATCCTTTAGTCCATGCCACTCCATTGTTGAACTTATCTGAAACATACTAGGTAGAAGTGTTAGTCCAACAAGAGATATGTTGACATTAATTACCAAAACAACCCAGGGAGCACTTGTGCTTTCACCGTTGATGGCAAGCACCGTGCGTTTGCTGAAGTCAACTATGAGTCTCGTGGTGTCGCCAAAGGCGCGGAGGATCGATCTGAGAGTAAGCACCTCTTGCCTCACAGGGTTGAGGAATATTGCAACGTCGGCGGCATACATGGAGGTGGGGAACTCCGGCACCCTGCCTTTGAACTTGGATAACGCCCCCTCTTGCACTGCATTGACGAGCAGTTGTTGCAGCGGCTCCATAGCTAGGATAGACAAGAAGGGTGAAATCCTTCCCCGTGTGACTCCCATCTAGGGTTTCCCTGCCTCTCTCCGGCGCCACCGCCGGTCCGCCTCGTCTCCTATGGTCCTTGAACCATGGAGACACGGTGGATCTCGGCCCTTGCCGGCGAGAGGGCTCCGTTTTTAGGTGTTTTTCTAAGTTTTGTTAGGGTTTTTGCCATGAGCAAGAAGACGAGGCGGCAATGGCTTCTTGATGATGGAATAAGGTCCTTTCGCCTAGCCCCCATCCTGGTGATGCTTCAAATGTCGTCGGAGGGCGTGTGGAGGTGTGTCTCCGGGGGATCTCGTGGGATCTGGTCGGTGTTTGTCTTCGGTGGATCCGTCTTGATTCGGTATTTGTGTTGGGGAACGTAGTAATTTCAAAAAAATTCCTACGCACACGCAAGATCATGGTGATGCATAGCAACGAGAGGGGAGAGTGTTGTCTACGTACCCTTCGTAGACCGAAGCGGAAGCGTTGACACAACATAGAGGAAGTAGTCGTACGTTCTCCTCGCGATCCAACCGATCACAGCACCGTTACTCCGGCACCTCCGAGTTCTTGGCACATGTTCAGCTCGATGACGATCCCCGGGCTCCGATCCAGCAAAGCGTCGGGGAAGAGTTCCGTCAGCACGACGGCGTGGTGACGATCTTGATGTGTTACCGGCGCAGGGCTTCGCCTAAGCACTGCAACGATATGATCGAGGTGGAATTTGGTGGAAGGGGGCACCGCACACGGCTAAGGAAAGATCTCAATGATCAATTGTGTGTTTCTGGGGTGCCCCCTGCCCCCGTATATAAAGGAGCCAAGGGGGAGGGGCTGGCCGGCCAAGCCTGGCGCGCCAGAGAGTCCTACTCTCTGTGGGAGTAGGATTCCCCCCCCCCCCAATCCTAGTTGGACTAGGATTCTCCAAGGGGGAGAGAGAGAGAGAGGGGGCGCCCACCTCTCCTAGTCCTAATAGGACTAGGGGAAGGGTGGAGGCGCGCAGCCCATGAGGGCAGCCCTCTCACCTCTCCTCCAAGGCCCATGTTGGCCCATTATGCCCCCGGGGGGTTCCGGTAACCCTCCCGGTATTCCGGTAAAATCCTGATTTCACCTGGAATGCATCCGATGTCCAAACATAGGCTTCCAATATATAATTCTTTATGTCTCGACCATTTCGAGACTCCTCGTCACGTCCGTGATCACATCCGGGACTCCGAACTCCTTCGGTACATCAAAATGCATAAACTCATAATAACTGTCATCGTAACGTTAAGCGTGCGGACCCTACGGTTCGAGAACAATGTAGACATGACCGAGACACGTCTCCGGTCAATAACCAATAGCGGGACCTGGATGCCCATATTGGCTCCTACATATTCTACGAAGATCTTTATCGGTCAGACCGCATAACAACATACGTTGTTCCCTTTGTCATCGGTATGTTACTTGCCCGAGATTCGATCGTCGGTATCCAATACCTAGTTCAATCTCGTTACCGGCAAGTCTCTTTACTCGTTCTGTAATACATCATCTCGCAACTAACTCATTGGTTGCAATGCTTGCAAGGCTTTATGTGATGTGCATTACCGAGAAGGCCCTGAGATACCTCTCCGACAATCGGAGTGACAAATCCTAATCTCGAAATACGCCAACCCAATATGTACCTTCGGAGACACCTGTAGAGCACCTTTATAATCACCCAGTTACGTTGTGACGTTTGGTAGCACACAAAGTGTTCCTACGGTAAATGGGGTTTGCATAATCTCATAGTTAAAGGAACATGTATAAGTCATGGATAAAAGCAATAGCAACATACTAAACGATCGGGTGCTATGCTAATGGAATGGGTCATGTCAATCAGATCATTCAACTAATGATGTGATCTCGTTAATCAAATAACAACTCTTTGTTCATGGTTAGGAAACATAACCATCTTTGATTAATGAGCTAGTCAAGTAGAGGCATACTAGTGACACTCTGTTTGTCTATGTATTCACACATGTATTATGTTTCCAGTTAATACAATTCTAGCATGAATAATAAACATTTATCATGATATAAGGAAATAAATAATAACTTTATTATTGCCTCTAGGGCATATTTCCTTCAATTTGTTCGTCTATGTCTATGTGTCTGCAAGTTGGAACCTTCCGATCAACGCTTCTCTTCATCAGCGGCGGTTGTTGTTCTGGTGCGCTGGTCCTATAAGGCCTTAGCACGATGACTTCCCGGCTATCTACTACAACAATATTTTCCTGGCTCCGAGGAGGGAGGGGCGATGGCGGCGGCGTGCCTTCGGCTTGCCCTAGTGCTTGTAGTTGTCGCTATGTGGTCCACGAACATAGATGTAAATTTTACTTCAAGTGTTCTTTGTACTACCTTTACAATTGATGAATAGATGGGAAGTTTTCTCGAAAAAAGCTAAAGCGGGTCCCCTATCTAAGAGCATGACTAGTAGAACCCTCAAACCCTCAAACCCTTAAAGAAGTTTTAAGGGTTGAGAAGTACCAGTTTTTGGCACTTTTAAGGGTTGAAAAACAGGGGCAAAGACTAGAACCCTCAAACCCAACCCTTAAACTGCTTTAAGGGTTGGATTTGAGGGTTCTAGTCTTTGCCTCAACCCCAACCTTTAAAACTGTCATTTCACATATCACACATTTCATCACATTTCATCATATGACATATCACAAATTCCATCATAGTTGACACAAAACAATGATCATTCTAGTTATTATTACACCACCGAATAAAACAATAATCATTCAAATTATTACAATGATGTTTGAGCAAATTACAATAATTATTCGAATCAAATAGGACATAGAAAAGTAAAACAAAGATACATCATGGGCCAATGCACCGCCCATCCAACTGCCAGTGGTGCTCTACTAGATCATCCCGGAGGCGACCATGAGTGGTTGCATCCTCAGTCTCACGATGTGCTTGAAGAAAAGCGTGTATGCGAGAAGGGTTTCTTTCCGGTTGCACACGGGTACCAACATTGTCACAGAAACATGGGAGGTTTAACCCTCTCTCATCCTCTAGGATCATGTTGTGTAGAATCACACAACATTTCACGATGTTCACCAAGGTTTTTTTGTCCCAAAACCGAGCTGGACCCCGAACTATGGCAAACCTTGCTTGCAAAACACCGAAAGCTCTCTCAATATCCTTGCGGGTTGCCTCTTGTGCCTTGGTGAAATGAGTCTCTTTTCTTGTTAAGGGCACCCCATTTTTCTCCCTGATGGACTTCACAAGAGTTTCCCATTCGGGATAGATGCCATCGGTGAGATAGTATCCCATTGAGTACTCATTGTCAATGATTTTGTAGTTGCAAGCTGGAGCATCCCCAGAAATCAATCTTTTGAACAAAGGAGATCTATTGAGGACATTGATATCATTGAGTGTTCCCGGCAACCCAAAGAATGCATGCCAAATCCATGTGTCCTCCGATGCTACGGCCTCAAGCACAATGGTAGCATCATGGCTTTTACCGCAATACATTTCGTGCCATGCCTTTGGGCAATTTTTCCACCTCCAATGCATGCAATCAAGACTACCAAGCATCCCCGGCCATCCCCTTTTTTCATTCATTTCCATTAATCTCTTTATATCTTCCTCATTTGGTGCCCGAAGATACTGCTAACCATACAACCGGATGACCAACTTGGCAAACCTACGGACGGACTCCGTGGTTGTATCTTGCCCAATGCGAAGATACTCGTCGGTATAATCCACGGGTATGCCATAAGCGAGTACCCGCATTGCCGCCGATATCTTTTGTTATGCACTAAACCCCATGATACCGGCGGCGGATCTACGACATTTAAAGTAATCGGAGGCGGCCTAACAATCGGTGACAATCTTCACAAACAAACTACGATGCATTCAGTACCTTCTGCGGAAGAGACGAGGAGGGTATGTAGGTACCTCCGTGAAGTAGTCTTGCATCAAATGATCGTGTCCGAGAGCGTGATTCCGGTAGATGGTGAGTCGCCCCATCTTCGACCCTCTCCTCTGATCCATAAGCTTCGCGCGGTCTTCAAACGCTTGCACGTCGACGAGGAGGCTCATCATCTCGACGTCGTCGTCTTGCAACAACTCGTCAATGTCCGAGTCGTCGGATGACGACCAATCCAACGAATCGGACAACGAGTCCATGTCGTCGTTGTTCACCTCCATCTACATACCGAGTGGCAACAACTGTGAGTGCCAATGAAGCAAAAATTAAAAACTGAAAAATTAAAAAAAATATCACCTTCGGGAGCCAGGGCCCGGGGTCGAGCGGGGCGTCGAGCGGGGCGGGGCAGGCATCGAGGGCCGGCGCCGAGCGGGGCGAGGACGGCGTCGGGGGCCGGCGTCGAGCGGGGCGGGGATGCGGGAGAGCGGCCGGGGCAGGGCGCGGGCAGGCGGCGTCCGGGGCGGGGCGCGGAGGGGCGGCAGGCGGGCGGCGAGCAGGCAGCAGGCGTCGGGGGCGCGGAGGGCCGGTGGCCAGGGCGCAGAGGGGCGGAGGGCTAGCGGCGGGATCGGGGGAGGGCGCGGCGCGGGGATGAAACTTCCCTCCCGCGTGAGGGTGTAACATCCCAAATTTTCAATTTGGAATGTTATACATTAGATCATCATGCATATCATATTTTTCTTGCATTTTTGTCGATCCTAGAAATTTCACGCAACTCAAGGACCCTCGGAGAGAGTTGGAGATTTCGTTATTTTCATATCTGAGTTCTCTCAAATTTTGAAAGAAAGGGATCATTGGTTTTATCGGAGTTATTTGCATTTTATTTGGATAGGGAAAAATGAGCGTTTTCAAAATTTCATTTTTGGCCCGGAGAAAAGTTCATTTTGTTCGACTCATTTTTAGGAGTCGGGGAAATTTTACTTTATTATTTTTGGAGTCTGATAGATTTATTTTTCTGTGTTTTTTCGCGCGCGAAACCAATTTAAAAAAAATATTTTTTTTGCAGCGCCTTGGGCCAAAGGCCCAAGCCAGCCGCCGGCCAGGAGGCCAAGGCCATCGCGCGACGCGCGCCTAGCACACTAGGGAGGCCGCCGCCTCTTTGCCTCTTTAGGAAAATCTTAGTAGTACTTTTGTACTACTTTCGTTATTCCTTTTTGTTTCTAGATCTTTCCTTCCCTTTTCTTTCCTATTCCTAGTCTAATTCTTGATCCCTCCTCCAAGTAAACCCCTCCCCTTCTCAATATAAATACCCCACACCCCCCCTCTAAATCATCAAACCCAAAGCCCCCAAGCCACCACCAAGCCTCACCCGCGCCTCACACCTGCGCCCCTCACCCGCCGCCGCCGCAGCCAGTGCCGCCGCCAGCGCCGCCGCCGCCGTTGCCCCGCGCCGCCGCCGCACCTT
Source organism: Aegilops umbellulata (assembly GCA_032464435.1). Lineage (NCBI taxonomy): Eukaryota > Viridiplantae > Streptophyta > Magnoliopsida > Poales > Poaceae > Aegilops > Aegilops umbellulata. Next base: position 244,580,441 of record CP136055.1, on the reverse strand, counting down.
GCCACCGCCACCGCCGCACCTTGCCACCGCCGCTGCCGCACCTCGCCGCCGCCGCCCAACGTCGCCGTTCGCCAAGGTAGCCGCGCCGCGTCTCTTTCTCTTTTCATTGGATCATTTTCTTATAATCGTTCCGATTCTTTTCTTCTCTTCCATTCGTTTTTCTTTCCGGTTCTTCGCTAAACCGTTCCGGTTTTCTAGATCGGTTTTTCGTCCGGTTTTCTTTTCTGAAACCCTAGATCGGATTAGTTTTCTTCTCCGATTTAGTTGCCTCGAGACCGTTCGCCGGACCGTTCGTTCTAACGAACGTGATCACCGGATTCTTCTAGGTTAACGAACGTCCGTTCGTTCAACCGTTCTTCTTTTTCTTCTCGATGGATTTATTCCGCGATCGCGATCTCAGATCCGATCTTCGTTCTAGTTTATCTTTTCGCTCGTTTATCGGAATCAGGTGATTCAAGCGCCTGGAGTTTCGTTTCGAAACCGCCGTTCCGTCTAATCAACTTAAACAAAGTTTTGCTATGGTAAAATTTGACCTAGTTTCACTTTGCTAGAACCAAGTTGTTTTCTTTCGCCGTTTGTTTTCCGTTGCTTTGTTCGATTCGATTCTTTTTGCAAGCGGAGTTCTTAAGTTGAACTTTCTGGTTAGATCTTTTATTCGAGTTTTCCCTGTGCATTAGATGAGTACTTATTGTATGCTTGTTGTTTGTCTGCGATAGATGGACCGGAGTGTGACGAGTAGAGCTATCAAGAGTTTTGAGTGCGAATCATCTTCATCAACATTGTAGGCAAGTTCACACTTTGATCATATCGCTTTTCATACCCAGTTTTTATGCATTACTTTCAACCCTCAAACATTGCATGAGTAGGATTGATAACATGTGGGTATTGGGAAGTAGATGAGGTAGTACCTATTACCTGTTTTATTATGAAACCCTTGGGAGTTACTTCTACACGTTGCTTATATTGCTATGCTATGCTCGTAGACGTGGTTTGGGTATGAGTGAAATCCATGACAGATGTGAGATTGTTATTTAATGGTTCAACTTAAGGTGGCAACTTAAATACACCTCTGGGTGGATTGCTAGGGGCACCCTGGGGATAGACCAGTGGACTTGCCCGGACACCTGGGGATGTACCAGTGTTGTCCTAGGAGATCCCGGGGATATACCGTGTGATCATCCTACGGTCCGCCACCCAGGCTCAAAGGGATCATGAGATTATTCATACTAGAAACTTCCGTGTGCAGCCACAAGACATTATGGGCTCTGGCATAGTTGATTAAGTCGTGTGAACTCTTACAGGGTAGACTAGCAGATGTAGGGGAAAGTAGGTGTACCGGTCTATCCAACGTAAGGTGCTAGCCTTCTGAAAGACTATGTCTCGGTCATCCGTTTCTCAAACACCATGTAGTACGAGAAACCAAACGGAGGCGATCGAGTCTTGTGGGGAAAAGTGCGCAAACCTCTGCAGAGTGTACAAACTAATCATGATTAGCCATGTCCCCGGTTATGGACGTTTTGAGTATCTAGTTCTTGGATTATCCTGTTGATCTCATCATGTTACTTTAATTAATTTTGTTGGGTGTTAATGGTTACTTTTAATTGGGATTGAGAATGCTGTCAACCATTCTCAATGTTTAACAACCACCATGATAGTTAAATAAAATTATTCCTTTGCAGTAGGGAAAAATTGGCTTTTCGCAAAAACCCTATAACCATAGAGCTTTTCCACCAGCCATATATGCATGTAGTAATAGCCATTGTTCATCATTTTCTCTATGGTGTGAATTTGCCAGTACATTCAATGTACTGACCCGTTTCAGGCTGCAACGTCTCATGTTGCAGGTTTTCTTACGACGAGTAAGTGATACGTTAGGGTTACGATTTCTACACTCAACTTTGCCGTTGGTGTTGATGGGAATCCACAACCTTGTTGCTTCCGCTATATTGGATTGAGGTAATAGTATTTACGTTAATTTATACATGTGATTTACCTCTGTTATAAATTCTTCGAGTACTGTGTGTGTCAGCATACCGATCCAGGGATGACACGTAAGCACAGAGACTTGACCGTCTGAGGTCGGGTCGCTACAAGATGGTATCAGAGCACATGTTGACTGTAGGACGTGACCCTAGAAACTGGACAGCCCATGGAAAGGATTTTCTCTAAAACTTTCTTTTTCAAAAAGATCTTTTAGCTCTCATCTCTTCTGAGCTTATTCAAATATTCCCTTTTAGTGAGACTATACCCCTTTCCCTTTTGACCAGTTGAAGATTCGACCGATGAGACCACTCCAAGAAGTACAAGATATCGGACAACCACGATCACTATGGAATGAAGGAGAATTACCGTGCATATGAATAATGGAAGCTACAACGGTTGAAGACTCCGAAGAATTTCCAGATTTGTATGACCTAGGAAGGCTACCTTTATGGAACTTGGCAGACTATGGAAGCTTTCAATACCCGAGATCAAGGTGTATCGGAGAAAGTCCGGAGCATGGAGAGTTAAAAACTCAAAGTTCTTTTAAGGAAAACCCTAAGGCAGGAGATATCAACTACGAAGAGATAGCTCATGGAAATGACAAGAGCAGAAACATGGCTATAGATGGTATTATCGCCGCTTATGCTATTGCCACCGTGCTGAGTTAAGCATGCATATGCATGGAAGACTTGGATGGTAGAAGGCTGATGGAGCACCTATCAGCAAGATGAAGTTTTAACCTTAGCTGGTGTATCACCAGGATCTGGAGTATTACATCAAGAAGTTAAGATGGACCTACAAGAAGCAGTATTTTGATAAGGAAACATTCCGTGAAGAACTTAGGACCAAGAAGCTAAAGTAGCCAAGCTAGAGGAGCAAAACCTTGAGACATCTAAAGATTCGTCATGAAGGATCATGGTTCATGTCGAGGTTGATGAAACCCAGAAGTTTGGAATGCAACTCCAGAAATATTAAAGGACGCCACAAGAGACTTCGCGTCAACACAGATGATCTGGCAAAAAGGGCAATCATGATCGGAAGAAGCCATCGGAGACATGAACAAGACTTGAAGAGTTTGGCGACTTTGAAGATTTATTGACCTTTAGAAGACCAAACCCCTGTTACACTTACGTTAGATGCGACGTTTGTGAGCTGTCATTTGTTTGTTGTTTTTCCGACAGCCACAATAAAATCTGTCTTTTCAAAACCTTGTTTGTATTGTGTGCATCCCTCTCTACCTCTCCTATCCCACCCAAAACCCATGGACCCAATAGAGGATGAATGGAGATGAGCTTGTATTTTCTGGACCAATGAGTCAATTGGAGACAGACCGATGGATTCAGAACATGGAGGATCATATGGAGAACAACCCTATAGTCGGAAAGGATAAGGCCCAGCATGCTCTTCAGTGCTTTGAAAGAGGTGCTGCTACTTGGTGGAGGATGTACCAAACCATCAATGGATGGCAAGGAATAACCACTTGGAAAGAATTAAAGTTGACTTTGCTAAAGTCTCAGTTTGTGTCCCAGAAATTGAAGCCTTATGGAAAGGATATGAAGAAAACTTGTGCATGCAAGCTTTGTGGAGAAATAGGACACAACCACAAAGAGCACAAGGATGAATGCCCTAATTGTGAAGGAAGTCACCTAGCTGAAGAATGCCCAACTAGGCAGATCACTTGTTTCTTGTGTGAAGGAACTACCCACTACCCTGCTCAGTGTCACTTTTACCCCATGGTACAAAGAACCATCCAGTAGAAAAAAGACGCAACGAAAGGAGCCCTAATGGGAATTCTAAAAGAACCTGCGATGAAGGAAGAGGTGGAGGACACACCCAAAGAGGAACAAATTAAACCCTGCACCAAGTCTTGCTATTCATGTGGAGAAGAAGGACACATCTCCCAGAATTGTATGAATGGTCCTCTATTAGAATTCCCGACTGAGGAAGTAGAGCATGACCCACAGGAAATAGAAGCCCTGATTGGAATGGAAAAGTCCAGAAAGAGAAGTAGATTGGATTCCAGGAAGGATCTGAGTCATATCACCTGTTACAAGTGCAAGGAGTCAGGGCACTACATCAACACTTGCCCAAAAAGGAAGCCAAGGACCCAAGGAGGCTTTGTGATCAAGAGGAAACCTCGAAACTTGTCAGAAGTATTATGTTTTCGTTGTAATGAAGCAGGGCACTTTGCCAGGGATTGTCCCAAGGAGAAGGAGACTTGCGCTAAATAGTTGAGTTAGCAGCAATGTAAATATAGTAGTAGTAGTCAGAACATTTTCCTTTATATTGAGATATTAAGTTGAGGCATGTAATGGAAAAACATGAGATTGTAATAATTTGAGAATCAATAAAGTTAGCAGTGTTGGTACTGATTTGGATTTTATGAGTCACTCTATGAGGAAAGATGTTGACCATTTTCGAGGATATGGGAAATATGGTCTATGAAATATTGGAGCATTTTAAGGGTGGTAGTACCCTGTAAGAACCGTTGACCCTGAAAACGATAAGGATACTCCCTGAGTGGATTTAGGACAAAATTAATACGAGTTTTGTCTCGATATGTTTGATACCCCAAGAGTGTGTGGGATGAAGTTGGAGACCGTTAGTTGTTTGGACCAAATGTGATCAAGGAGTCAGAAGAGAATGTTAAGTTGATTCGAGATAGACTGAAGGTAGCTCAGTCTAGGCAGAAGAGTTATGCAGACTCAAAAACACAAGGAGGTAGTCTATGAAATTGGAGACAGAGCATGTCTTCGTGTGTCCCCTCTGCGAGGAATTAGACGATTTGGGGTTAAGGAAAAGTTAGCCTTGAGATTTGTAGGACCATACGAAGTTTTGGAGCGTATGGGAGAAGTGGCCAACAAATTGGAGTCACCCGAAGAACTGTCAGACGTTCATGATGTGTTTCACATTACCCGGTTGAAGAAGTGCCATGCAGAGATGGCCAATATTCCCCTGTAAGGACGCTTGACCCTGGAAAGGATGATGATGTTCTACGAAGTGGAGTATGGACTTCATAAGTATAAGTTTTTATCTCGGTATGTGGGATATCCCACGAGGATGAAGAGACAAATTACTATGGGATATAAAGGAGGTATGATGTTGGAAATATGGATCAATGGAAATTCCATGATGAGTTTGAATAATCATGTCCTAGTTTGGTGCCAACATAAGGAAGGGAGACAATACAATTGGATGGATTTTAAGTATGCTAGGAAGCTGGAAGTTGGATGTTGGATTAGAGATCCGTTTCCCCAATGATGAGTTCAAGGTTTACAAGTGATGAGATGGGCCATAACCCACAGGCCCCAGGACCTGCCAAGATGCAATCACATTCTTGCTAAAGGAAAAACCCTGGAAGAAATTACGATTTTATCGATAGGCGATCTTATAGGAGTAACGCAAAACCTGAGGGTTGGGAAGGAACGATAGATGTTTGTTTGGCTTGTAGAATCAATGGATTTATCCGAACCTGGTTCGTTGACAAGAGAAATTCTGCAATGCTTGTGAGGATGACTGAGTGTTAGAATACGAGATTCGCTAAACCATATACAAGGTAATGATTTGGGTGCGGGATGGACTGATCACCATACCGACTTACTCTTATTGTTCTCCTTGCTATGTGGGATGGTTAATCTGAGTGACTTACCCATAGTAGAGCGACGACGATGAAAACCTTGTTTAAACCTTACAATGGTATAAGAATTTTTCCCCTTGTACAAGGCACCTGTTGCCAACCGTAGGTTATATGGTGAGGATCAACCAGACCCATTTCCTGCAGGAGAAACCATAAATTGTTGACCACCATGAGATATCGATAGTTGTTTAGTATTGGCGCCAGACCCGTCAGGTAAGAAGACCCAGTCTCGGAATAACCTTACCAAGATGAAAGGATAAAAGAATTGAGGAAAAGGTTATGCCATTACCAGAAGAGCCTAGAGAAAGGAATTATACTGAAGATCTGAGAAGACCGGCCCTGTCAAGAATAAGGATGGAGTATATGAGTATTGATGGGACCATAACAATGTTTCTAAGGGTGCTAGCACCCGAGACCCAGGAGACGATCGATGGATTTTGAGAAGACCCCGAACCTAACCTATTTCTTTCTAGCCTCTCCGAATCTCGAGGACGAGATTCATTTTAAGGGTGGTAGGTTTGTAACATCCCAAATTTTCAATTTGGAATGTTATACATTAGATTATCATGCATATCATATTTTTCTTGCATTTTTGTCGATCCTAGAAATTTCACGCAGCTCAAGGACCCTCGGAGAGAGTTGGAGATTTCGTTATTTTCATATTTGAGTTCTCTCAAATTTTGAAAGAAAGGGATCATTGGTTTTGTCGGAGTTATTTGCATTTTATTTGGATAGGGAAAAATGCGCGTTTTCAAAATTTCATTTTTGGCCCGGAGAAAAGTTCATTTTGTTCGACTCATTTTTAGGAGTTGGGGAAAATTTACTTTATTATTTTTGGAGTCCGGTAGATTTATTTTTCTGTGTTTTTCTGCGTGCGAAACCAATTTAAAAAATATATATATTTTTGAAGCGCCTTGGGCCAAAGGCCCAAGCCAGCCGCCGGCCAGGAGGCCAAGGCCATCGCGCGCCGCGCGCCTAGCACACCAGGGAGGCCGCCGCCTCTTTGCCTTTTTAGGAAAATCTTAGTAGTACTTTTGTAATACTTTCGTTATTCCTTTTTGTTTCTAGATCTTTCCTTCCCTTTTCTTTCCTATTCCTAGTCTAATTCTTGATCCCTCCTCCAAGTAAACCCCTCCCCTCCCCAATATAAATACCCCACACCCCCCCTCTAAATCATCAAACCCAAAGCCCCCAAGCCACCACCAAGCCTCACCCGCGCCTCACACCTGCGCCCCTCACCCGCCGCCGCCGCCGCCGTTGCCCCGCGCCGCCGCCGCACCTTGCCACCGCCGCCCTCACCCGCGCCGCGCCGCCGCCGCCGTTGCCCCGCGCCGCCGCCGCACCTTGCCACCGCCGCCGCCGCACCTTGCCACCGCCGCCGCCGCACCTCGCCGCCGCCGCCCAACGCCGCCGTTCGCCGAGGTAGCCGCGCCGCGTCTCTTTCTCTTTTCATTTGATCGTTTTCTTATAATTGTTCCGATTCTTTTCTTCTCTTCCGATTTGTTTTTCTTTCCGGTTCTTCTCTAAACCGTTCCGGTTTTCTAGATCGGTTTTTCGTCCGGTTTTCTTTTCCGAAACCCTAGATCGGATTAGTCTTCCTCTCCGATTTAGTTGCCTCGAGACCATTCGCCGGACCGTTCGTTCTAACGAACGTGATCACCGGATTCTTCTAGGTTAACGAACGTCCGTTCGTTCAACCGTTCTTCTTTTTCTTCTCGATGGATTTATTCCGCGATCACGATCTCAGATCCGATCTTCGTTCTAGTTTATCTTTTCGCTCGTTTATCGGAATCAGGTGATTCAAGCGCCTGGAGTTTCGTTTCGAAACCGCCGTTCCGTCTAATCAACTTAAACAAAGTTTTGCTACGGTTAAATTTGACCTAGTTTCACTTTGCTAGAACCGAGTTGTTTTCTTTCGCCGTTTGTTTTCCGTTGCTTTGTTCGATTCGATTCTTTTTGCAAGCGGAGTTCTTAAGTTGAACTTTCTGGTTAGATCTTTTATTCGAGTTTTCCCTATGCATTAGATGAGTACTTATTGTATGCTTGTTGTTTGTCTTCGATAGATTGACCGGAGTGTGACGAGTAGAGCTATCAAGAGTTTTGAGTGCGAATCATCTTCATCAACATTGTAGGCAAGTTCACACTTTGATCATATCCCTTTTCATACCCAGTTTTTATGCATTAGTTTCAACCCTCAAACATTGCATGAGTAGGATTGATAACATGTGGGTATTGGGAAGTAGATGAGGTAGTACCTATTACCCGTTTTATTATGAAACCCTTGGGAGTTACTTCTACGCGTTGCTTATATTGCTATGCTATGCTCGTAGACGTGGTTTGGGTATGAGTGAAATCCATGACAGATGTGAGATTGTTATTTAATGGTTCAACTTAAGGTGGCAACTTAAATACACCTCTGGGTGGATTGCTAGGGGCACCCTGGGGATAGACCAGTGGACTTGCCCGGACACCTGGGGATGTACCAGTGTTGTCCTAGGAGATCCCGGGGATATACCGTGTGATCATCCTACGGTCTGCCACCCAGGCTCAAAGGGATCATGAGATTATTCATACTAGAAACTTCCGTGTGCAGCCACAAGACATTATGGGCTCTGGCATAGTTGATTAAGTCGTGTGAACTCTTACAGGGTAGACTAGCAGATGTAGGGGAAAGTAGGTGTACCGGTCTATCCAACGTAAGGTGCTAGCCTTCTGAAAGACTATGTCTCGGTCATCCGTTTCTCAAACACCATGTAGTACGAGAAACCAAACGGAGGCGATCGAGTCTTGTGGGGAAAAGTGCGCAAACCTCTGCAGAGTGTACAAACTAATCATGATTAGCCATGTCCCCGGTTATGGACGTTTTGAGTATCTAGTTCTTGGATTATCCTGTTGATCTCATCATGTTACTTTAATTAATTTTGTTGGGTGTTAATGGTTACTTTTAATTGGGATTGAGAATGCTGTCAACCATTCTCAATGTTTAACAACCACCATGATAGTTAAATAAAATTATTCCTTTGCAGTAGGGAAAAATTGGCTTTTCGCAAAAACCCTATAACCATAGAGCTTTTCCACCAGCCATATATGCATGTAGTAATAGCCATTGTTCATCATTTTCTCTATGGTGTGAATTTGCCAGTACATTCAATGTACTGACCCGTTTCAGGCTGCAACGTCTCATGTTGCAGGTTTTCTTACGACGAGTAAGTGATACGTTAGGGTTACGATTTCTACACTCAACTTTGCCGTTGGTGTTGATGGGAATCCACAACCTTGTTGCTTCCGCTATATTGGATTGAGGTAATAGTATTTACGTTAATTTATATATGTGATTTACCTCTGTTATAAATCCTTTGAGTACTGTGTGTGTCAGCATACCGATCCAGGGATGACACGTAAGCACAGAGACTTGACTGTCTGAGGTCGGGTCGCTACAGAGGGTGGAAGAGGAGTGCGGGTTGGGGGAGTTTTTCCTCCCAACCCTTACTTCTACAGGTTGGGAAAATGTTTGAGGGTTGGTGTCGGTGTCAAAACCGGCGGATCTCGGGTAGGGGGTCCTGAACTGTGCGTCTAAGGCGGATGGTAACAGGAGGCGGGGGACACGATGTTTACCCAGGTTCGGGCCCTCTCTATGGAGGTAATACCCTACTTCCTGCTTGATTGATCTTGATGATATGAGTATTACAAGAGTTGATCTACCACGAGATCGTCGAGGCTAAACCCTAGAAGCTAGCCTATGGTATGATTGTTGTTGTCCTACAGACTAAACCCTCCGGTTTATATAGACACCGGAGGGGGCTAGGGTTACACAGAGTCGGTTACAATGGGAGGAGATCTACATATCCGCATTGCCAAGCTTGCCTTCCACGCCAAGGTGAGTCCCATCCGGACACGAGATGAAGTCTTCAATTCTTGTATCTTCATAGTCCAACAGTCCGGCCAAAGGAAATAGTCCGGCTGTCCGGATACCCCCTAATCCAGGACTCCCTCAGTAGCCCCTGAACCAGGCTTCAATGACGATGAGTTCGGCGCGCAGTTTGTCTTCGGCATTGCAAGGTGGGTTCCTCCTCCGAATACTCCATAGAAGATCTCGAACACAAAGGCAGTGTCCGGCTCTGCAAAACAAGTTCCACATACCACCGTAGAGAGAATAATATTTCCACAAATTCGACCTGCTGACGTATTTGATATCATGACATCATGCCATGGCCCGGTTATTATCGAACCGTGTTTTTCAACCAGCCTTGGCGCATATTGTGAGGCGGTTTCCTTGGCACGTCTTGTCGAAGCAGAGATCGTGTCCCCTTATCACAGGATTCTCATCAATACGGGCGTGGGTAACCCAATCGTGCCCATTGATATGACTCCTCGGTTATAGGTAAGTCCCAAACGGTCACGAGGAGGACGCTTGGTATTCACCCTCTTTATAAAGAGGCCAAGGCCTATCCCTTTTTTATTCCTCGAACTCAATCGAATCCCTCCCCCGCCTCGAGTTCCAACACCCAAAGCTCAGGTCAGGCGCTTCGGACCTTCAGCCATGTCCGGATCCAACCCTCAAGGTCGGTGGATGCCCTCCTCTATCACGGAGGAAGACGTCAAAAACTTAAGAGAGGCCAGGTTTTTGACTGGCGAGATCGCGCACCGGCTGCCTGCTCAAGGGCAGGTCATACCTACTCCCAAATCCGGCGAGAGCGTCGTGTTCATATCTCACTTCCTTCGAGGTCTAGGCCTCGCTCTGGATCCCTTCGTGAGTGGGCTCATGTTCTATTACGGGCTGAATTTCCATGATTTAGCTCCGGATTCTATTCTCCACATTTCTTCTTTTATCGTTGTGTGCGAAGCTTTCCTCCACATCACCCCTCACTTCGGCCTGTGACTCAAGACCTTCCAAGTGGAGCCGAAGATGATCGAGGGGAGGCACGCGGAGTGCGGAGGTGTCGTAATAAGCAAAAGCGCCGATGCCCCATGGCCCGAGGGTTCCTTCCAGGAGGTGTCTAGCTTATGGCAACAATAATGGTTTTATGTCACAGCTCCCAGGGGTACCAAATGGGTGGCTCCCCTTGCCTTTCACTCGGGTCACCCTCCACGACTAACGTCATGGTTCAACAAGGGGCTGGACTGGGGGCCAGTAAAGGATATGCCCATACTGCAGAGTCGCATCCGAGATCTCCTCGAGAGAGATATTGTTCTGGTCACAGTAACGCAAGTAATGTTACTTTGTCGAACCCTGCCCTGCAAACGTCGTCCCCTCCATCTGTGGGAATTCAATCCAGAGGGACCGCGAGCTATTCAGCACTTCCTTGGCATGACGCTCGTGGAGATGTACAAATTGTACTTCGAACCACTAGCATGGTGTCTGGATTCTACCGAGGACGCGGGTCTAAGCTGCAATCGTCCATATACCCAAGTAAGTCGCCCTGTGGCCGAACACGTTGTATTTTTATTCATCACAACATCATTCTGAAAAGTCGCTCTTTGACCAGGACTGGATAGCAAAGGCGAAGATGATCAAGTGTCCGGCCCCCCTCCCCGAGGTCTCATCGGATCCGGTTCTAGCCAGGATGTTGGAGCTCGCGCCTTACCAAGCGCCCTCAGGGGAAGATAAAGGTGGGAAGAAAGAGGCTAACGCCTTCGCAAAGGAGGATAACCGGGGAGAAGAAGCCAAAGTTCCCTCTCCCCAAGGAAGGAAGAGGACCACCTCTGAAGGCCCGGAGACAATAGTTTCCAAACGGGGGAAGAAATCTTCGCCAGAGGGTCCTGCCCCAGGGGATACCCCGGCCGCACAGTGTCCGCCAGGATCAGCCCTCCATCGAGCTGTAAGTAAAAAAGAGCGCTTTAATAGTAAAAAACATCCTACTTTACCTCTGAGGAAAATAACCGAAACAGTTGTCTTGTAGTTCGGATCGTAGCCCTTCTCAGCAGAGTTCGTCTTCGGGGGATCTTCTTCCGGAAATGATGGAGAGCGAAACGCCTCCCCACGCCATCCCTCCTTATGAGGCGGGCGACCCCGAGGTGTCGTCTCGGAGGGCTTCTCCCGATCTGGCAAGGCCAGAGGGTGATTCTTTGACCACCTGAAGTCCTCAGTATCCGGCTCTTGAAGAGAGCAACCGGAAGAGTCCGGCTCCGCCTGTTATGCGGTCAGACGCACTGAAGGATCTGCTAGAGCAAGCGGCTATCTCAGAAGTGCGTCCTGCGCTAATGGGCGCGGTGGTTGAGAGGATTTCATCCGGTGAAAGCGGGTTGCATGAAGCCTTTATGAGTCTGCTGAAAGGTTTTGAGGTACGTGAAATAGTGTGTATTTTTGACAGTACCGCACACGTTAAGGTGTGCCCTATGCAGATAGTAGCCCTTGAGACTCTGGTTGCTGTCGAAAACGGCGGCGAACAGAGGATCATGGTCCCAGGTATTAATCTAGCCGCCCTCAAATGCAGGTGGCAGGAGGTCCGATGGCTAGCCAGATTGGAGAGGTTGCCGAGCTCAAGCGGCAACTGGATGCGGCAGATGCCGACATCGTGCTTATCAACAAGCGGCTTGACGAGGCACAGGGTATGTGATTTCTCCAGTGATCGATGCCTAATAAGAATAGCATAATGCAAGTGTCTTTAATATATTGCGCCTGCAGATGGAGCCGCGACCGTGGAGACCCTTCAAGCAGAACTTGCCCGGGCCAAAGAACAAGCCAGAAAAAGTGATGCGGCCGCCCTGAAAGCGGTCGAGGAGCTGAGGGCCAAAAAGGCTGCTCATTGCCAAAGCAAGGAGCAAATAGCCAAAATGGTTGTGGAGTTAAAGAATGCCGCCGGCCGTTACGAGCTTCTCAAAAAGGAAGATCGAGCAAAGATGACGGACCTGGAGAAGGCCACGGTGGCAGCCAAGGATGCCCGCTCTACAATTAGAGCGATGAAGGAGGAGCTGCGTCACGCCGGGGATATCGCGGCTGGGAAGCCCTTTATGCTGCGGATGAAGTTCGTAGATCCTAAGTATGCTCCTCTGGACCGGCTGTGGAGTTCTGCAGACGCCTATCTGGATTTGGCAGCGAGTGCTGCTGATGCGGCCGAGTACTTCAAAGATCAAAAAGATCGCGAAGTGGAGAAGCTGTTCTGGTCGCAATTTAATGGTCCAGCGCGTCCGCTTCCTCTGAATGAGCGGATGGCCGAATGGGCCGAGCTCCATAGGTTGTCCGGACTCGCCATGAGGTCTGTTGTGGATCACCTGTGGCCGACAGGGATAAGGCCGAACAGTTACTTCAGCTTGGTGCAGCAGTTCCTTGGTGTTGTGCCGCGCATCGACGCTATGAAGAGGTCGGCATGCATCGAGGGTGCGCGGATGGCGCTTGCCCGTGTCAAGACGCACTGGGCGGAGATGGAAGCACCGCCATTGCAGCCCTGAGTTCGGCAGTTAGCCGAGTAGCTGCCGAGCACTACTTTGACGAGGTCCTTGAAGGCGCTCGTTTAATAGAAGCGCAGTGCTCGAAAAATATTATGATGTAGTGATATGTATGCTTTATTGAAAACAATGTTTTAATGAATTATAAAGGCTATTTTTAGACTTTTGCCTGAAAGTATTGTGATGCCTCATGTGCGGCCGTTTATGTATATATGTATATAACCTGAAAGTTTGCAGTCGTCGGCTTCAGCCCCCACGCATATAATGCGGGGGTGTTCGCAGAAGACGCGTGTTCACACTTGATCCAACGTCTTGGTCCATTAAGGAGGTGATAGCGCACTAGGCAATCGGACTATATAGCTTTAACACTTTCATTTAGCCATAGGAGTTTGACGGTGGGGCTACTATATAGCCCCTAGTGGCTCCGCGCTCATCCGAATACGGGGCGCGTGCATGCCTGGTCGGGAAACGGCCCTTCGTTAATGCGGAGGAATCCCGAAGATTCCGCTAGGTCATCGAGTGGTTGACCAGTCTCGCGCTTTATCATAACAGTCAGTTTTCGGCTTTCTCTACTGAGGTGCTCGTCCGGCCGAACCAGGGCACAATCGCAGTAGTTCTCCTGGTGACGCCTTAGCCGATATAGCGGAACGTATAAAACGCAGGAGCCGGCCAAACCCAACATTTGACCAAAGACATGATTCGAAGCTGATGCATATAAGGCCTAACTCGCGACGCCGAACACTCCCTAAGGTGTTCGGTCTTTGAAATATATACTGGGCTTAAATGATGCCCTTGGATAGTGAACCCCTAGTGTCCAGGTACGAGCAATATTCTGACGTGGCCACATGCCAAGATGTCAGCATCCTTCTCGGTTGTATTGAGAATCCGGAGGATGTGAACAACAAAAGACAGTAAAAAAGGTTTACGTAGGGTCTTAATCTAAAGAGAAACCTTTGCACGGGTCCCTGCTGCACGTCTGTGCCTGTGTCTCCGTTGTGTCGTATCCTGGATGGGTGTAGCACGATTGTCATCTGTAAAAGAGAGGTACTAAGTGGAAAGTTGTTGTGCAAAAATTTGGTTATTATAAATAAACCATGAAAAAAGTCGAGATGGGTAAAGTTGAGCTGAATTATCGCGGCGAAGCCCCTGGTACCGTCTATAAGGGTATAACCATCGAACCAATCTCTATCCAATGATCAGCCGGACTCGTCTAACCGTGTCCGCGGTTCTAACGACTGGTCATCTGTTCTAGTGGTGAGGCCATCTAGTGTTCGGCTGTTAAAGCAGCCGTGCGTTCTTCTGCTCGTAAGGAGCGCTCAACATTTCCATGTACTGTGATGGTGCCGCACGGACCGGGCATTTTAAGCTGGAGTAAAGCATGATGCGTTATTGCATTAAAACAGGCGAAAGCCTCTCGTCTGAGTAGTGCTTGATAGCCACTTCAGAATGGAGCAATGTCGAAGGTTAATCTTTCGCTTCGGAAGTTGTCGGGGGAGCCGAACACAACCTCTAGTACTAGGGAGCCCGTGCAGCGGGCCTTTGTGCCTGGTATTACTCCCCTGAAGGTAGTATTATTGTGGCTGATTTTTGTTGGGTTTATCCCCATTTTGCGGATGGTGTCCTGATATATCAGATTTAGACTACTGCCGCCGTCCATAAGGACTCGTTTGAGATTATATCCGTTTATTATTGGGTCCAGCACCAAGGCCGCGGATCCTTCATGTCGGATACCTATTAGGTGATCCCTGTGATCAAAAGTGACCGGGCAGGTCGGCCAGGGGTAGAACCCAGGGGTGACGGGCTCTACGGCTTGTGTATTTCAAAGTGCGTATTTGCCTCTCTTCTTTGTCACATGGGTCACATTTACTGTTTTAACTTCTGGTGGGATTTTTTTTTGTCCCCCCGTGTCCTGCTGGCGAGGCGCATCATCGTCCTCGCTCGGAGTGTCCTCCCCCTTGTGTTCGGCGTTTAGCTTGCCAGCCTGCTTGAAGACCCAGCATTCTCTATGGGTATGATTTGCAGGTTTGTCGGGGGTGTCGTGGATCTGACATAATTTGTCTAGAATCTTGTTTAGGCCGGTTAGTCCATCTCTGTTGCCTTTGAAGGGCTTTTTCCGCTGACCCAGTTGAGAGCCTCTGAATCCGGCGTTTACCGCCGTGTTATCTCGGCTGTGTTCTTTATTCTGGCGCTTGTTTTTACTGTGTCGTGGTTTTCCATTGTCGTCCCTGACTTCGGATGTTCTTGGGTCGCTGGTGCTGCTTCGGGCTAACCAGCTGTCCTCGCCCGCGCAAAAGTGGGTCATGAGGCTTGTTAGAGCTGCCATTGTTCTCGGCTTCTCTTGGCCGAGGTGTCTGGCAAGCCATTCGTCTCGAACGCTATGCTTGAAAGCTGCTAAGGCTTCAGCGTCCGGACAGTCGACAATTTGGTTCTTCTTAGTGAGAAACCTGTTCCAAAGCTTTCGGGCTGACTCTCCGGGCTGTCGAATTATATGACTTAAATAGTCAGCGTCCGGAGGTCGGACATAAGTCCCTTGAAAGTTAGTCCGGAAAGCGTCCTCGAGCTCCTCCCAACTTCCAATGGAGTTTTCGGGGAGGCTTTTCAGCCAGTGCCGAGCTGGCCCTTTGAGCATGAGGGGCAAGTATTTGATGGCATGGAGATCGTCTCCGCGAGCCATGTGAACATGGAGGATGAAGTCCTCAATCCAGACCCCAGGGTATGTGGTTCCGTCATACGCCTCTATGTTAACTGGTTTGAACCCTTCTGGAAATTCATGGTCTAATACCTCGTCGGTGAAGCATAGGGGGTGTGCGGCATCCCTGTATTTGGCTGTGCCATGGCGTATGGATGGTTGTGGTATTTGGTGATGGCTGAGTGCTGGAGCGCGTTTTCTTGATCCGTAGATGGATCTGGCTGCGTCGGCCCTTTGATGCGGGTCTTCGCGTCGGTCATGTACTGACTTATGTGCGGCCTCGTTGGCCGCTCTATCGCGGTTACGAGGTCGCCGATCTGACCGGTCGGCGGTTTTATTTTTTGGCTGCGGGGGCTCTAAGGCCTCCTCGTCGAATTCAGGCGGCAGCTTTCGCTTTGGGTAGCTCTTCGTATGGCGACTGCTACCGTACTTTTTTGCCGTGTCGAGCACCTTGTTCCATCTACTGTTGAGTGTGTTTTGTGCGGCCTTGAGCCTTTGTTTCTGCTTCTTCAGACTTCTTGCTGTGGCGATGAGCCTTTCTTGCTCCAGCTGCTTTTCCGGGATGTTGTCATTCAGACTGTTTTTTTCTCCGGAGACGGGTTGATTGGCTTGACGCTCGGCGTCACCGTTTTCGGACAGCGGCTCCGCACTTTGGTCGTCGTCCGTTGGCTCACCCTGCTCTATCACTGGGTGAATTTGGCTTCTTCTTGCGCTATTATCGTTGTTTTTGCCAAGGCGGGATTTAGAGCGGTGCCTACGGCGCCGTTTTGATTGCTTGTCGAGGGAGCTATCTCTCGCTGCATCCTCGTCATTATTTTCTTTGGGTGTATCCACCATGTATATGTCATGTGATGAATTAGTGGTTCAGCGCCCTGTTGGCGGTGGTTCCTGTTCGTCTCCTGCATCGTTGTCCGTACCATCGATGTTTTTAGAGTCGAAGTCGAGCATGTCAGTTAAATCATCGACAGTGGCTACTAAGTGGGTGGTGGGTGGGCAGTGAATTTCTTCATTATCCGCATCCCATCCTAGCCGAACATAGTTCCGCCAAGGTTCTCCTGACAAGGAGAGAGATCTTAACGAGTTCAGTATATCGCCGAAGGGCGAGTGCTGAAAGATATCCGCGGAGGTGAACTCCATGATTGGCGCCCAATCGGATTCAATAGGTATGGGCGCGGGTGATTCGGAGTCCGTGGCCGGGGACGAGTCCAGCAATCCGGCGACACGGCTCTCGTGAAGGGTAAGGTCAGTATTCGGCTCTATCGCGACTGAGGGTGCGGCCTCCGAGGCGGGGTCTATCCTCCCATCCTCGGATGGCACGATCTGTTCCGGACCGAAGGCCGGAGTAGTTGCTGGTGTGATCTCCCGAACACTGTCCGACGATAGAGTTATATCGTGCTCGTCGTGATCGTGCGGCACACCAGGCATGGGCCCAAATCCGTCGAAGATCAAGTCTCCTGCGGATATCGGCAGTGTAATTCAAGTTTCCAAACCTGACCTGATGGCCATGGGCGTAGCTCTCGATCTGCTCCAGAAGGCCAGGCGAGTTGGTCCGCAGTGCGAAGCCGCCGAATACGAAAATCTGTCCGGGGAGGAAGACCTCACCCTGGACCGCATCGTTGTCGATGATCGAAGGGGCCATCGAACCTTACAGCGACGACACAGTGGAACTCTCAATGAAAGCACCAATGTCGGTGTCAAAACCGGCGGATATCGGGTAGGGGGTCCCGAACTATGCGTCTAAGGTGGATGGTAACAGGAGGCGGTGGACACGATGTTTACCCAGGTCCGGGCCCTCTCTATGGAGGTAATACCCTACTCCTTGCTTGATTGATCTTGATGATATGAGTATTACAAGAGTTGATCTACCACGAGATCGTCGAGGCTAAACCCTAGAAGCTAGCCTATGGTATGATTGTTGTTGTCCTACGGACTAAACCCTCCGGTTTATATAGACACCGGAGGGGGCTAGGGTTACACAGAGTCGGTTACAATGGGAGGAAATCTACATATCCGCATCGCCAAGCTTAACTTCCACGCCAAGGAGAGTCTCATCCGGACACGAGACGAAGTCTTCAATTCTTGTATCTTCATAGTCCAACAATCCGGCCAAAGATAATAGTCCGGTTATCCGGATACCCCCTAATTCAGGACTCCCTCAGTTGGACCTCTAACTTTTTTTACGGGTTTGAGGGTTTAGAGGTTCTAGTCTACGGCTTTTTTTTCGACGAAAACTGTAAAAAAAGGCAGTTATTTTTAGGGGTTTAAGGGTTTGAGAGCTCTACTAGACTTGCTCTAAGCCCCCAGCGATGCATGATCATCGGGCCTGATGCACCATTGACAAGCACACGAGATGACGCCGACGAAAGGAGTAAGGAGATCCAGTCACACCCCTGGCTCGCAGCATATCGAGCAAGTAAAGTCCAGGCCAATTTCACACCGGCGCAATCAGGCTATCTAGCCGTAGCTAGACGCGACGCCCCAATGCGGTACTCCCTCTGTCCCATAATGTAAGACATTTTTTGCCTCTAGTGTAGTGTCAAAAAACGTTTTACATTATGGGATGGAGAAAATAGTTTTGTGTTAAAAAAAATGTCTTAGGTTACGAGACAGAGGGAGTAGTTTTTAACGGCGGCACTCTGCTGCCAACCCCCTCTTCCGTTTACCAGCTCACGCCCAGAGAAGAGAGAGAAAGAAACGGAACGGGGACGCAAGCCTTTCTGCTGTCTCCGAGGGGTGTGTGTGGAAGTGTGGAGTAGAGTGGACTTTGGAGTCTGGCTGGAGTTGGACTCACGCCTACTCCGCCGCGTCTTTCTCCTCTCCGCACATCACATCGCATCGCATCACATAATTGCTGCTGCTTCTGCTTCGAACCACTCGAGCGTTACTCCCCCCCTCCACTCCACTCCCCGTCCGTCCTCCCCAGATGGTTTCTCTCTGACTTTCTTGCAATTGCTAGGCTGAATCCATGGCGAAATGCCGCCTTCTGCCCCTGCCGCTCCTCCTCCTGGCCCTGTCCGCGCTTCTCTCGCGGGCCGGGGCGGCGGCGGCGCCCTGCCACCCGGACGACCTCCGCGCGCTGCGGGCCTTCGCCGGGAACCTCACCGCCGGAGGGGACCTTCTCCTCCACGCCGCATGGTCCGGTCGCGGCGGCTCCTGCTGCGCCTGGGAAGGCGTGCGCTGCGACGGCGCCGGCGGCCGCGTCACGGGGCTTCGGCTCCCCGGGCGGGGGCTCGAGGGGCCCATCCCGGGGGACGCCCTTGCCGGCCTCCCGCGGCTCGCGGAGCTCGACCTCAGCCGCAACGCGCTCTCCGGTGGCGTGTCCGCCGTCGCGGGCCTCGCCGGCCTCCGAGCCGCCGACCTCTCCGCGAATCTGCTCGTCGGCTCGATCCCCGACCTCTCCGCGCTCCCGGGTCTGGTTGCCTTCAATGCCAGCAATAACTCCCTCTCCGGCGCGCTCGGGCCCGACCTATGCGCCGGCACGCCGGCCCTGCGGGTGCTCGACCTCTCCGCCAACCGCCTCACCGGCGCGCTACCCTCGTCCGCCAACCCGCCGGCCTGCGCCGCCACGCTCCAGGAGCTCTTCCTCGGCGCCAACTCCTTTGCCGGCGCCCTCCCTGACGCGCTCTTCGGCCTCGCCGGACTGCACAAGCTCTCCGTCGGCTCCAATGGGCTCGCCGGCCAGGTGAGCTCGCGCCTCCGCGAGCTAAAAAACCTCACCCTGCTGGATTTATCCGTGAACCGCTTCTCTGGCCGGCTCCCGGACGTGTTCCGCGACCTAACGTCGCTGGAGCATTTCACCGCCCACTCCAATGACTTCTCAGGGTCGCTGCCGCCGTCGCTGTCGTCTCTGTCATCCCTACGCGACCTCAACCTCCGGAACAACTCCCTGTCCGGTCCGATTGCTCATGTCAACTTCTCTGGTATGCCAGTGCTTGTTTCTGTTGACCTCGCAACAAACCACCTGAACGGAACACTACCAGTTAGCTTGGCAGATTGCGATAAGCTCAAGTCGCTCAGCCTTGCCAGGAACAAATTGATGGGGCAATTGCCTGAGGATTACGGCCGTCTCAGGTCGCTCTCCATGCTGTCCTTGTCCAACAACAGCTTGCACAACATCTCAGGTGCGCTTACCGTGCTGCGCCGGTGTGAAAACCTCACCACACTGATTCTCACCAAGAATTTTGGTGGTGAGGAGCTGCCTGAAAATGGCAATGGGGGGTTCAACAGCCTGGAGGTGTTGGCTCTTGGCGATTGTGCTCTAAGGGGGAGGGTTCCGGAATGGCTGGCTCAGTGTAAGAAATTGGAGGTGCTTGATTTGTCCTGGAACCTATTGGTCGGCACCATCCCGTCGTGGATTGGTGAGCTTGACCACTTGAGCTACTTGGATCTCTCAAACAATTCATTGGTTGGCGAGGTACCCAAGAGTTTGACACAGCTGAAGGGCCTTATGACTGCCAGAAATTCGCAGGGTATGGCATTCACTAGCATGCCATTGTATGTGAAGCATAACAGGAGCACAAGCGGCCGGCAATATAACCAGCTCTCGAATTTCCCACCGTCGTTGTTCTTGAATGACAATGGTCTGAATGGGACCATCTGGCCTGAGTTTGGAAACTTGAAGGAGCTACATGTGATGGATCTGAGCAACAACTTTATGTCTGGGAGCATTCCTGATGCACTCTCCAAGATGGAGAATTTGGAGGTTCTTGATCTGTCATCCAATAATCTCACTGGATCGATTCCGCCGTCCCTGACAGATCTCACTTTCTTGTCTAAGTTCAGTGTGGCTCACAATCATTTGGTTGGGCCGATCCCGAATGGGGGACAGTTCTTCACCTTCACAAACTCCAGTTTTGAGGGCAACCCTGGTTTATGCAGGTCAGTTTCCTGTAGCCTGAATCAGTCTGGGGTAACTAATGTTAACAATGAAATACAGCCTGCAACAAGCATCAGGAACAGGAAAAACAAAATACTTGGAGTGGCAGTCTGCATGGGGTTGGCACTTGCAGTAGTTTTGTGTGTTATTTTGGTTAACATTTCCAAAACGGAGGCCAGTGCTATCGATGAAGAAGACGACGCTGGGGGCGCTTGTCATGATTCATATTATTCCTACTCAAAGCCAGTGCTGTTCTTTCAGAATTCTGCCAAGGAGCTAACTGTCAGTGACCTCATTAGGTCGACTAACAACTTTGATCAAGCCAACATTATAGGGTGTGGTGGATTTGGTCTCGTGTACAAGGCCTACCTCCCAGACGGAACAAAGGCGGCAGTGAAGCGACTTTCTGGTGATTGTGGGCAGATGGAGAGGGAGTTCCGTGCAGAGGTGGAAGCGCTGTCCCAGGCTCAGCACAAGAATCTTGTCACGCTGAGAGGCTACTGCCGCCATGGAAATGATAGGTTGCTCATCTACACATACATGGAGAACAGTAGCCTGGACTACTGGCTGCACGAGAGAGCGGATGGCGGTTACATGCTGAAATGGGAGTCAAGGCTCAAAATTGCCCAGGGTTCAGCCAGGGGATTAGTTTACTTGCACAAGGACTGCGAGCCGAACATCATCCACCGAGACGTGAAGTCAAGCAACATTCTTCTGAACGAGAACTTTGAGGCGCACCTGGCTGATTTCGGGCTAGCAAGGCTAATACAGCCCTATGAAACTCATGTGACTACTGACCTAGTTGGCACCTTGGGTTACATACCACCTGAGTACAGCCAGTCACTGATCGCCACCCCGAAAGGGGACGTCTACAGCTTCGGTGTCGTCTTGCTGGAGCTTCTCACCGGTAGACGGCCCGTGGAAGTGTCCAAAGTCAAGGGATCCAGGGACTTGGTCTCCTGGGCACTCCAGATGAAATCTGAGAACAAGGAAGAGCAGATTTTCGACAGGCTGATTTGGAGCAAAGAGCATGAGAAGCAGCTGCTGTCTGTTCTCGAAACGGCATGCAGGTGCATCAGCACTGATCCTCGGCAGCGTCCATCCATAGAGCAAGTCGTTGTTTGGCTCGACAGCGTGTCACCGTAATACATCATGTTATCTTCCCAGTTCTCTTTTTGTCAATGTCTAGTTCTTGACATGGGTGCGTGATAAACAGTAGCAGTAGAGAAACTATCTGAGAACTATCAATCTATAGATGGAGCTTATCTGGTGTAAATAACCGTGGGTTTCTTTCTTCTGGATGCTGAACCGGCAGAGAATGACTACAAGTCCTGCCATTTCTTGCTGATGTCTGCGTTTCAATGAAATTTCACCAAAATTTTCAGTCCCTATGAAAATGTTGCTGCAGCCTAAACTTACGATTTCTCTCCTCTAGAAACTGATTTAGGGACAGCCATGTTGTTTTCAGAAGTAAACGCATGATGCTATCTCTTTTAGCTTGCATAATTGTTGGTACAAACTGTTTAGAGCAACTCTAGATGAGTCGCCATATGGCCTGATCGCCATAATAACCTTTGATTTTTACCAATCTCTGTCAGAACGCATAATTGTTGGTACAAGCTGTTTAGAGTAACTTTAGTAGAGTCACCATATTATCATGATCCACCTAATAACCGTCAATACGACAATTTTAGGTCAAAATGACAGTCTAGCAGAGCCGTCATATGGGTGTCGATCGGAATAGTTTATGGAGCTATGAAACTCACTCAATAAATGGTCCCGTAGCCTACATATTTGGAGCTTGCGGAAGCCCAGTATGGAGCCCGCTCCAAAGCCCAACCGCCAGCGTGAGAGGGAAGTTTCAGCTTCTTCCTGCTTGCGCCACAGTCAAGTTTCGAAATTGTGCAGCCTCGGACAGTCAAGTTTTGAAATTGTGCAGCCTCGGACACACCACCTGACCATTAATATCACACCCGCTCCATCGTATATTCGTGGTTGCCCACCGAATGGATGCCATGTGACATCATCTCCTGTCTTGCTTGTGAGCAAGTCGGGAGGTGATGTCTGAGCAGTTGAGAGGCATGAGCGTGGCCGCTTTTCTCACCATGAAGCGAGTCCTTTGATGGCCGCTCGTCACCTCCTAACCGCCCTCTTAGTGGCGGCCCCGGCGGCCTATAAAAGGCCACTGCTACCTCCCCTCTCTCCCATTGCCTTCTTTGGTGCCTCCTAAATCTCTCTGCCCCGCCTTCATTCCACTTCTTCCTCTGCAAAACATGTCCAGAAACCAATGCCTGGACCCCTTTTGGGAGCAACTGAAAAGCGGGTCTTGTTGAGCTAGCGAGGGATGGGGCGGAAGGGAGCGATAGCTTTGGGACCACGCGCTCGCGATCGCCATCGAAGCATGGCCGGCATGGTATGAGGATGACGAGGCCGTCTTCCGAGGCAACGAGGCCCGCAATGTCCAGCCTGGGACGAGCGCATCGAGACCATCCTCCGAGGTTAAACTAGGCCCTGTCGGCGAATCCATCTGTCGCTGCCACAACTATTAGCTAATTAGTTTATATTTTAAATAAGTATCATTTGTTCTATAATGTAAGTGGCAACAAGATTAATTTTCCGTCCAAACCATTAGAGATTAAGTCGAATTGATGGAATCAGTTGTGATTTTTTTATTATGGGGAAAGGCCATGTTTGCACGTTGTTTGTCAGCCTCCATACCAAATAGAATGCGCTTCATGTGATATGGAGTCTGCCAATACGACTACTGTGCTAGAGTTGCTCTTGGTGCAGCAATAGGCTGCCAAACATACTTTGTACTTCTAGATTTCCGATTATTGTTATTGGATTTGCTCTCAAGCGCAATTGTTTTGATGCATCAGACCCCCTTTGTAAAAAAAAAACGAACAGAAATTTTACTTCGATTGAAAAAGGCAAAACGTGTGCGGATGAAATATGAGCTATCTAACCTTGGAACAAGAGTATGTGGCAAGCAAAACAAAGCAAGACAGGAGACCGTGCGATGCAGCTAGGGAATGAGCAAGCAGGATGGTCAAACTTTTTAGCCATTCCAATCCGCGGCAGGCACATGAGGGCGGCGGAGCGAGAAGCAAATAGAGAGGGAGGAGGTAGTGGTGATTAAATCTGGTCATACCTCGGGTCAAGCGGGCTCAACAAAGCCTGGTTTGAAAATACCTAAGCCCAAGCCTGGCTGCCTGGTGACGGTGTTACGGCCCAACCCACGGCCCCTGCCGCACCAGCCCACACCAGCGATCAAGCCCAAGAGAAGAAGGAACGAGCCTGCAAGCCCAGCAAGCGATACAGAGGCCCAGAATGGACGACCTAGCTGCTAGCGCGGCACCAGGTAGAGGCAGGCAGAGAGAAGACACTGGCGGCGACGGCTCTCACTCCCGATCCCCTTTCTCCTTGTAACTCATGAACCCTAGACAAATTCCTTCGATTCCTCTGTAATTCGACTGTGATTGTGCCAAGCTATCAAGTGGGATCATAACATTTGGTATCAGCAGCCTTTCCACCCACCACCTCAACCCTGGCCGATCGATTCCCTTCGATCATCCAAACCTGTCGCGGCAAGACCACAGCCATGGAGGAGACCAACAAGGCCCTGGCCGATCTGACGGCGGCGATCAGCAGCATATCATCCCAGATCGGCGAGATCCACCCCATCGTCCTCGAGCTCCAGGGGTGGCGACCGGCCGTCGAGCGCTCGGTGGAGGACCTGCGTTTGGAGGTGGGCGAGCTGCGGCAGCTGCTCAAGGAGGTGCGGCCAGAAACCGCGTCGGTGTTGGATCCGGCACCAGCGGCGGCTACGGAGCTGGCGCATCAGATCTGCCTCATGGATCTGCCTCCACTCGTTCCGTCAACAGCAGCACCGCCGCTCAAGCCTTCCCCGATCGCAGATGCGCGTCTTCCTCAACCCAGCGAGCGCCTCTTGCCTCGCAGTGGCGATGGCCACGGGCCCGCTGGCCACGGCAGGACTCAAGATCACCGGGGGATGTCGCCGGGGGAACGGACCCCGCGGGCACCTCCGGTCATGGGTATGGCCGATTTCCACCCTTTTGCTGCAGAGAGTTCGTTTATGGGAGAGTGTCAGTTCGGATTCAGCCGATTTCCTCCTCCCCCACGTTTTGATTTTCCTTTGTTCGATGGCGATGGTCCACGAGCTTGGCGTCTGAAATGTGAGGCGTATTTCAGAGTCTGCACACTTAGTCCTAACACTTGGGTGAGTTGCGCCGCGATGTATTTCATCGACGGGGCACTGTCTTGGTTGCAGTCCACCAAGGCGCACCTAATCTATACAGATCGGGGTGCATTTGCAGAGGCAGTTTGTGCACACTTTGGGAGAGAGGAATTCCAGTCTCTGTTGCGACAATTCAATCGTCTGCAGCAGAGTGGTTCATTGACTGAATATGCAGAGAAGTTCACTCAGTTTATGCACAATTTAGTGGCCCATCATGAATCGTGGGAGCCATCTTATTTCATTACGCATTTTATTGAGGGGTTACAGAAAGATATACGAGCCCCAAGACTCTCGATACTGCTGTCGATCTCGCTTGTTTACAGGAGGATGTGTTGGAAGTTATGCGCAGAGGATCGTCGGTACTCGGCACCGGTTACGTTCCGAGGAGTGCCACACGCAGCCCTTCCTCTGCCACCGCCACCAGCAGCTGCGCCGACCAAGCCAGCGCTACCAATGGAGGGGCGCAGCGCGGATCATCGCGCACTGGAAGCGGCACACCCTCAACCAACAGAAGACAAGATTGCAGCCCTCCGTGCGTACCGACGCGCTCGCGGGCTCTGTTTCACATGTGGCGAGCGTTGGGGGCGCGATCACCGCTGTGGGCCGACCATCCAACTGCATGTGGTTGAGGAGCTTCTCGCCATGATGCACAGCGAACCGGTGGACACGAGTGAACCAAGTGCGCGTGACGAAGCAGCCATCGATCAGAGCGCAGACTGCTGCGTCCTCTCCAAGGAGGCACTCGACGGAGGGGAATCCCCCCCACCATGCGCCTCCACGGCTGGGTGCAAGGGCGCGCGGTCTTGATGCTCGTCGACTCCGGCTCGTCTCACAGTTTCATTTGTGAGTCGCTCGCCACACAACTGCAAGGCGTGGTCAAGGCCAAGCATCCTCTGGCAGTGCGGGTGGCCAACGGCGGCGTCATGCGCTGTGACCAAGAGTTGCCGGCGTGTCAATGGCAAACCCACGGGGTCATCTTTGACACCAACCTTAAGGTGCTTCCGTTGGGTTGCTACGACGTCATCCTTGGCATCGATTGGCTTGCGCAACATAGCCCTATGAAGGTGCGTTGGCTCGAGAAGACTATGGCCTTCGACTATAAGGGCGACACGGTCCACCTCCAGGGTGCACGGGCAGATGTCAGCCAGTGCCATCAGCTCTCAAGCGACGAACTTACTGAGCTGCTACAACGCTCTGGAGTCGCGCGCATGGTCCAGTTGTATGCCACAGATCAAGGGTTGTAGATTATCACCAAAGTGCCCGTGCCTGCCGAAGTTGAGGCCTTGATCAGCGAGTTTGGACATCTGTTTGCTGAACCTAAAGGACTACCGCCACAACGCTCCTTTGATCACACAATTCCTCTCATGCCCGGGGCAAAACCAGTCAATGTGCGTCCATACCGCTACAGCCCGGCTCAGAAGGACGAGATCGAAAGGCAAGTCGCAGATATGCTGGCGCAAGGTATCATTGCGCCCAGCTCTAGCCCGTTTGCTTCACCAGTGCTGCTAGTCCAAAAGAAGGATTTATCTTGGCGTTTCTGTGTGGACTACCGACAACTCAATGCAGTGACAGTCAAAAACCGCTACCCTCTTCCCGCCATCGACGAGCTTTTGGACGAGCTGGCTAGTTCCATGTTGTTTACCAGTCTGGGTCTCCGGGCTGGATATCATCAGATACGTATGAAGCCCGAGGATGAATACAAAACCGCTTTCAAGACCCACCACGGTCACTTTGAGTTCAAGGTGTTGGCGTATGGCCTCATGGGGAGACCGACGACTTTCCAAGGAGGAATGAACATAGTGTTGGCTCCAGTGAACCGCAAGGGGGTGCTGGTCTTTATTGACGACATCCTAGTGCATAGCGCCACATTGAAGCAACACTGTGAGCGCCTGAGAGAAGTGTTCCAGCTACTCGACAAGCACTAGCTAAAGATCAAGATGAGCAAGTGCACCTTTGCCAGGCCAAGTCTCCTGTACTCGGGGCATGAGATCAGTGGAGATGGAGTCCGCACCGACAATAAGAACATTGCTGCGGTTGCCACATGGCCGACTCCATCCACCATCAAGGAGGTGCGCGGTTTCCTCGGTCTCGCAGGGTATTATCGCAAGTTCGTGAGAAACTTTGGCATCACCAACTGTCCGCTAACAAACCTGCTCAAGAAGAACACAGTATTTCGATGGACTGAGTTGGAGGAACCGGCTTTCCAGTAACATAAAAGAGCACTAATGACTCCACCAGTCTTAGCACTGCCGGATTTCAAGGTCCAATTCGAGTTGGAAACAGATGCGTCGGACAAAGGCATTGGCGCAATCCTGAAGCAAGGCAAACACCCGGTGGTTTTCTTGAGCAAGGCTTTGGGTCCACGTATCAGCGCCTTGTCCACATATGAGAAGGAAGGGCTGGCGATCCTCTTGGCAGTCGAACATTGGCGGCAGTACTTGCAGAACGACGAGTTCCTGATCCATACTCACCAGCGAAGCTTAGTGCATCTAGAGGACCAACGGTTGGCGACACCGTGGTAGCAAAAGATCATGTCCAAACTCCTCTTCCTGCGCTACCGCATCGTCTACAAACGAGGTGTGGACAATCGCGTTGCAGATGCCTTATCCTGACACCCGAGACCCCCACAAGGAGATCTTGCATCGATCACGATAACAGTGCCGGCTTGGTTAGACTCAGTTCAGCAGGGTTACAGCGAAGATTGTCACATCCCTAGCTTCTGGTGCTGCCTAATGTTTGTATCTTTCTTGCATCATGTCTAAATTTCTGAAACTTGGAATTGAGGAAAGTGGAAGCCTCAAAAACTTAAATATAAAAGGGCAAGAACCCTTAAACTTGCATTCAGTGAAACCAAAATGGCCTTCACTAATGTTTGATAATTTTGGCAAGGGTTTGTATCCAAACCAAAAATATTGAACATTTTTAAGGAATTATTTTGGCACTGAATTTAAATCATTATTGTATTTGAATTTGGAATTATATTCATAATATATGGGATATATTTTCAAATAACTTTGAAATGTCTTATGTGCTGTTGGAAAAGTCCATCTAGCAACCTAAATTATTCATAGGATATTTGGCACTGTTTTGAATTTGTTTAAATTTGAAAACAGTGGCAAAGTAAAAGAAAAACAAAATAGAAGAAAATAAAACAGAGAGAGAGAGAGGAAACTACCTGGGTCACTTACCTGTCCAGCCTGCCTGGCCCAACTCCTGTTCTGGCCCAGCCCACAGGGGCAACACCGTCTTCTTCCTCCTGCCAGGAGGAGAAGCAGCTGCGTGCCTGCACACGCGCGGCCGACGACGCCACCTCCTGCTTCGCCGTGACAGCCTCCTTGGCCTTCGAACCGCGCCACGGAGACGCCCAGCACCTCCCCCTCACTTTCCCCCATCTCTCTGGTGCCTCTCTCCCTCTCGCGCCCGAGCGCAACCGCCGCCGCCGCCGCTCATCGTTGCCGCGGCCATCGCCTCTCTCTTGACCCCTCGCTGAGCCTGCGAGCTCCGCCTCGACGTCCTCGACCTCCTCGCTCCGCCACTCGACGCCGGGCGCACTCCTCTGGCCTCACCGAGCCCGTCCCCGACTGCCGTCGCCGAAGATCTCCCTCGCCGCCTCGCTCAGCTCCGACCTCCCCCGAGCCCACTTCGACGGCCGTCACAACCGTCGTGGGCCACTGACTCTTCTCCCTCCCTCCGTTTTCCTCTCGCACGCCGTAGCCGCCGCACCACTTATGCCCAAACTCCGGCGCCACTGCGAGCTCCGTTCCGACGAGCCACGGCGTTCCCGCAGCCTCCCACCTGCCCCACCAAATGCGGGAGTGCACGTGCCACATCCCGGTGCCCTCAGCCGCTGCCCCCATGGCCCGTGACGCGGACTCCGCCGCGACCAGTGGTAACCGGCGACGAGCCCGTCGCCTGAGCCGCTAATCGGTGCCCCCGCCGCTCAGGAGATTAGTTAGCGGCTAATCCTCCCACTAACCAACCCGTAATGCCACTGACACTTGGGCCCCGCTGCCTAACTAACACTGGTTTAGCTCCTGTTTAGATTAAACTAACCACTTGGGCCCCACAGGTTAGTTTGACCTTGCCATGTCACACGTTGACCAACCCCACACGTCAGTGCTGACTTGTTGACATGGCTGTTGACCCGGCCCCACCTGTCAGCGACACTAACCAACACTGGGTTACTGACCAGCAGACCCCACAGGTCGGTTTGACCTGGACCGCGCCCGTTGACCGCTGATGTCACAGTGACGCTATGCTGACGCAATAAGTATTTTCTGGATTTAATCTTATATAGGAAATTCCAGAAAATAGAGCTAACTTCTAAAAATCATAGAAATTCAACCATAACTCCAAATGAAATAATTTATATATGAAAAATGATCAAAAAAATCCAATCTATCCATCTGTACCATTTTCATGCATGTTAGGACAACTTATAGCTACTGTTTTGAACAAATCAAATGAATGGCATTTAATTAACCATATGTGGAGTTTGAATTTGAACCTTGGGTTCAAACCAACTACACTTAATTGTGTTGCTAGTTGCATTAGGCCAAATCACATCATATTGCCATGTAATGTTCATGCATCATATTGTTGCATTGCATTGACTGTGTCCTTCTCTATTTGCCGGTAACCGTCCCCTCTCAGTCGACGATGTTTCCGACGACGTGATCGATGACACCGATGAAGAACTATATTATCTTCAGAAGTGCCAGGCAAGCAAACCCCCTTGTTCATTCCGATACAATCCCACTCTCTCGCTCCTGCTCTCTTTTACTGCATTAGGACAACAACGCTTCAACTGTTACATGCTGCGGTAGTTGAACCCCCTTTCCTCTGCATGACCTGTCATTGCCACAGTAAATAGATGAAACCCACTAGCATGAGTAGGAGTTGTTTGAGCCCTGATGTGCCTACTCATTCATGCTTGTTTGTCATACCTGCTATCGCTTAGAGTTGAGTCAGGTTTGATTCATCGGGGATGAATTGGAATGTGGTGAACATGTCCTACTGTTGAGAGCTAAGTGTGTGAACACGATTTGGTAAAGGTAGCGGTGAGAGGCCATGTAGGAGTACATGGTGGGTTGTCTCATTGAAACCATCCTCAGGAACTGAGTTCTGTGTTTGTGATCCATGAACAGTTACTACCACACATTGGGTTCCGGTAACTCGGCCCCTCTCGGCTTATTAATCAACTCAATCTCTGTCCAGGAGTTGCAACTAGTTTCTGGTGTTTGTAGGTAGTGTTAGTAGTCTACCAAGTGGCACCCGGTACAGGTGGGCTTGGGACAGACTAGGCACCGTGGCCGGGTAGACCAAGCGCCGCCCGTTTGGTGGGCTTGGAACCCTGTACACATCGTTTGGGGCCGTGAGCGACACCCCGGCCGGATCTCCTTGCGGATGGAACCCGAATAGGCGATAAACCTGGACTAGAGACTTGTGTGGTTAGTCAGGTCGTGGCCGACTCCCTCGCCCGGCTTCCGCTTGAAGGTTGCCGAGGTACATGACGTGTACAGGGCGATAAGTGGCGAGAGCGTGTGTGAAGAAGTACACCCCTGCAGGGTTATCATTATCTATTCGAATAGACGGATTCCTCGGATATGGAAACTTGGACCCCTTGCATAGTTCATAGACAAGTGAAAGTGGATACTCTAAAATGCGCAAGATAAGCGTGAGTGCTATGGATGGCGTTCTCATAGGAAGACGGGAGCGGATCCATAGTGGTGTATTGATATGGTGAATATGTGGACTCGTGTGCGCCACCTCAAAAGAGTTACTTGCAGTCGTAGTTCATGATAGCCACCGAGTCAAAGCTGGCTTGCTGCAGTTAAACTCCACCACCCCCTTTGTTGATACCGTTGCATATGTAGCTAGTTCTGATGTAAGTCTTGCTGGGTACATTTGTACTCACGTTTGCCTATTTTATGTTTTTGTAGAGAGACTTCAGTCTCGCTAGTAGTACCGCTTGGACCTCGACGTTTAGCTTGATACCTCAGCTACGATCTTGTGCCCTCGGCAGGATCTGGTAGATAGTCAGGCTTCTCAGCCTTTTTCATTTGTAGATGTCTGTACTCACACATGTTTAGCTTCCGCATGTGCTTTGACTTGTATGCTCTGAATGTTGGGTCATGAGACCCATGTTTGTAATATCTCGCTCCTCGGAGCCTAATGAATAGATACTTGAGTCGTAGAGTCTTGTTGTGATGCCATGTTGTATTTACACATATCGAGCACATTGTGTGTATGATTGAAATGCTTGGTATGTGTGGGATCCGACAATCTAGTTGTTTATCCTTGGCAGCCTCTCTTATGGGGAAATGTAGTCTAGTGCTTCCTTCAGCCATAGTAGTCCGCTACAGCCCGGTTCACCGGAGTCCTGCTAGCCAAGCACTACTGCTTAAGACACTTGACTGGCCGGCATGTGTTTCACTTCGTTCCGGTGTCTGTCCCTTCGGGGAAATGTCACACGGTGACATCCGAAGTCCTGCCTAGCTTGCTACAGCCCGGGTTACCCTAGTTCTGTTAGCCCAGTGCTACAGCCCGGATTCACACGCTGTTGACCGACATGCTCGAGGTTGATTCATGTATGCCTGTCCCCATGGGTTAGTGCCGCTTTGGGTTCACGACTAGCCATGTCGGCCCGAGTTCTTTGTCATATGGATGCTAGCGACACTATCATATACGTGAGCCAAAAGGCACAAACGGTCCCGGGCCAGATAAGGTGGCACCCGTGGGAATACCGTGCGTGAGGCCGCAAAGTGATATGATGTGTTACATGCTAGATCGGTGTGACTTAGGATTGGGGTCCTGACAGCTTTGGTATCAGAGCCTGACTGCCTGTAGGTTTACCAAGCCAAACTGGTCGAAGTGGTGTCTAGAAATGCTTTAGTTATGTAAGGGAACTGATTGTGGAAGGGAACGTAAGGCTCTTTTTACTCCTTATACCTCATGACCTTCTGATCTGAGTCAACCTCTTCTTTTCTACGGGGATTAAGAGCTAGGCCTTCTCATCTATCTATTAGGATGACGAGTTACTATGTTAGAGACTTATATGATCGTTGGATTCAAGCCTCTGTTCAGTTTCTACTACTTCCGTGTGTTCATAGTTGGTCTCGGAACCTTGTTACTGTGATGTTGAGTGGCTATGCCATCATTTTGTAGGATGTCTCAAATCATTTTCGAGCATTTACAGCCGTTACGTTGTCCGAGTCATCCCAGGTTTCTAAACAATCTGATGCATTTGCAAATCCTTTCTTTCCGTCCCCGATGTCCTTTTGGTCAGAGTAACCACACTAATCGGTGAGTTGAGGTACTCTATTGCCTCGACATATATGTTGGAGCTATTATTATGACCCTAGGTATTTTAGGGAGTCACCTAGTAATCTAGCCATGTTTTGTGTTTCCGGTGTGATGATTCTGGCCACCATTCTCGAAAGCATCTCGTGATGCCATTTAGTAGTAGGTATTCTACTCTTGGGTTCTTGACCCAAGATTCACTCTAGTTACCTCGTGTTGATAGTGTTGCTCATACCTTTAGGATATTAGTAACCTTTGCGATAGTCCTCGAGGTCCATGGTATTTCCTTCTTCCAAATACCATGAACTGCTTATGGTAGAAGTTCCTTTGAACCAAAAGATCACAACCAGGGTGCTCTTGAGGAGTACTCCATTCATATTGTGACTCTACCAGTTCTATCATTTTGCATGGGTTATCCGGAAGAAATTTGTTGAACTCGTTTGACATACTAACCCATGAATCCACAACTCAGAAAGTTATATGTTCCTTGAGTTGTTCTCTTTAGTTGTATTCTGACCCCCATCTATCATTTGATACTCAAGAGTATGCATGCATTCGTTGTCGATGCCTATTATTCTTGTGGTCTGTCAAGCCATTCTATTACAGAATGACTAGGAGAAACAAACTCCAGTACCTAATCCATATCTAGGATTGGGTCAAAGTAGTTGTATTCCACGGATCAAATGTCAATCCAGCTTTTGCTCTGATGTACCTTGGAGTGTTACCATCTTTATGTCAAGAGTGTCATGAGAATTGCACCACCTCTTATGAATTCTTGACGCAGTGATACTTCTCGCCATCATTATTCGTTTCTTGGTCTCCGTGTTGGTTGTAACCGGAATGCTGACAGGTGAACCGTGATGTGTGGAATCAATACTCCTAGCAACTCCGTTGATTGGTAGTTAATGGGCAATACTCTCATTCTTAGCATGCTGGTTATTGAATCATCATCCTAAGACTGATCGTGCTACCTAGTCCTTATTTCTGGTGCACTCTTCGATCAATGAGTTAGGATTGTGTCAATCCCTCGCTCTCTTGATCATATCGTCTTGCTCTGAAAAGCAAGATTGTTCTCGAGCTTAGTAACATATCGGTGGTTCGTGATTTTTCGGATATCTTCTCGGAAGTGTTACCAGGTTGTCACCTGACCGCTATGTTGAGTTCGTGATCAAGTTGGTTTCTTGTAAACCACCCCTTCTCCAAGAATCTGTGTTGGATACCCCGGAGCTAGTTGGTTAAGCTAAACAATAACTTGGAGAGTTGGAAGATAAAAAGCTTTGCCGAATTTGGTTCTTTTTGAAGGGATATCTTTGTGTTTGTGTGTGTGTTGAAGAAAGATGATATCTTCACCAATTGGTCCTCGTGATCAGTTGTTGGATCTATTGTCTTTGTCAAAACTTTGACTTGAGTATGGGCTATCGTCAAGCCAAATCAGAACCAACGATGTTCGTAATGTTGTCTTACTTGTGGTTGATCCCTCGAGCATACACCATTACATCTTTTGGTCTGACCAATGCTATCACCGTGTTCACATGATGGTGGAAGTCCAGTGATATGGAAATTCCGATGAGGTGTTGTTGAGCCCATCAGCAACATTTTGTCTTCCCCATGATTCATGTTGAACATCAACCTAGTGTTGAAAACTTTGTAAGCAATGCCTTCGTGTTCCGTTCATGAAGCTTATGCTTGGATGGAAGAAGTGACTTCCTCGAATTCATGTGCATTTGGTGCAAGTTGTCGCCGTGAGTTCGAGAAAGATTGTTTTGTTTCCTCTGGTACCATCCCAGGTCAGTCATGCATACGTGCGAAGTATTCTGTGGTTTGGAGATTTGCAACCTTCATTCTATATGAACCCCTAGCACACCAAGCCACTGATTGATTTGTTCAAGGAAAAGAAGTTCTTAAGTGCTAATCCTTAAGGACCCAAAGGTACATGCGCAGGACTTCGTTATCTTCAATGATGGTTCCCCACCTGAACTCGGTAGTGTTTTATTATAAGACTACCATGTGGTCATGCTTTTCTAGGACAGTGTGTTCACAGGTGTGTAGCAGAACTAGCTCATGTTTTGGATCTTGCTATCGTAGTTCATCTCCCGAGAATCTCGCAACGCCATCTCGTCGATTTGTGTTGCAAACTTTCACTTTTCTTTCTAGATTCGATGAGTCTGGAATATCCTGGCACCAACCAGATCTGAATCTCAGGCAGATATGATGGTTGGAACATTTCTTAAGAACTATAATATTGGTCTCTCTGTAACCCAGTAAAGTGGATGTCGTGGCCAACACACCCAGCCGGAAGGCTTATTATTGTAGTATCTTGATTGAGGAGGTTGGCCACCTCCCCATAAGGATTTCGCAGGATTTACTCCAGAAGTTGTTCCCTATGGATCCTTTGTATTCCGAAGTCCGACCACTACTTGATGGTTATGTTGATGCTTTAAAGCATGACCGTAGTAACCAGTGCATCAAGGAGAACATTAGAAGTGGAGTGCTAAATGTCTCTTGGTCGATCATCCAGATTTCGTTCCCTTGGCCTCGCTAAGGTGAAATATGAGAAGGTGTTATCTTCCTTTGCATCTGCTCGTCCATCATTATTCATCATGGTAGTATGTTGTGTTGCCAGGACCCTTGACACGGATGTTGGTAAAACCTTGATGAATATGGAAATGCTCAAGTTCTTGAGAGCACGCGCAAGTAAAATCATCTCTTGCGTTGTCTTCAACAAGGTAATCCACATCATCCATTCTAATCTGAGTATGCCATTCCTTCGAATTCCTTCAAATGATCAATTGTGATTTTCCTTAGGCTGGTATAAAGAGTGTCAATGATCTCTGAATCAAAAGTAATTCTTTTTGCCACTTAAGGGAATATTTCTGCGAGTCACCTTCCTTAAGGTGTCTCGTTGTGGTATCATGGCAACCCAACTCCTTGCCACGTTGACACCGTTTACCACCCTCCTAGGTGTGGGAATTCCACTACTTAAACCTTGTCATATGCTCATTTCCATCATTCCTGATGTGTGTATCGTGTCTCATCTCGACAGATGTCGCTATGTCTCGTTCTGTGAGTTGATCGTCAGTTGCTCGATCCTCGAGAAGATCGATTCTTCGAGAGTTGCCTTTCTTTCCGTTATCATGTTGGATGGAGTTCTTAGAGCAAGATGTCAAGATCAAGATGATGATCATGTCAACATTCTTATGAAGTGCAACCTATATCATGAAGACCATGTTAGTTTGCGCCCCCTCTGTCTTCTTACCTCACGTCTTGAATCTCGGGATGAGCTTCTTGTTTAGTAGGGGTGAGCTGTCACATCCCTAGCTTCTGGTGCTGCCTAATGTTTGTATCTTTCTTGCATCATGTCTAAATTTCTGAAACTTGGAATTGAGGAAAGTGGAAGCCTCAAAAACTTAAATAAAAAAGGGCAAGAACCCTTAAACTTGCATTCAGTGAAACCAAAATGGCCTTCATTAATGTTTGATAATTTTGGCAAGGGTTTGTATCCAAACCAAAAATATTGAACATTTTTAAGGAATTATTTTGGCACTGAATTTAAATCATTATTGTATTTGAATTTGGAATTATATTCATAATATATGGGATATATTTTCAAATAACTTTGAAATGTCTTATGTGCTGTTGGAAAAGTCCATCTAGCAACACAAATTATCCAGAGGATATTTGGCACTGTTTTGAATTTGTTTAAATTTGAAAACAGTGGCAAAGTAAAAGAAAAACAAAACAGAAGAAAATAAAACAGAGAGAGAGAGAGGAAACTACCTGGGTCACTTACCTGTCCAGCCTGCCTGGCCCAACTCCTGTTCTGGCCCAGCCCACAGGGGCAACACCGTCTTCTTCCTCCTGCCAGGAGGAGAAGCAGCTGCGTGCCTGCACACGCGCGACCGACGATGCCACCTCCTGCTTCGCTGTGGCAGCCTCCTCGGCCTTCGAACCGCGCCACGGAGACGCCCAGCACCTCCCCCTCACTTTCCTCATCTCTCCGGTGCCTCTCTCCCTCTCGTGCCCGAGCGCAACCGCCGCCGCCGTTCGTCGTTGCCGCGGCCATCGCCTCTCTCTCGACCCCTCGCTGAGCCTGCGAGCTCCGCCTCGACGTCCTCGACCTCCTCGCTCCGCCACTCGACGCCGGGCGCGCTCCTCTGGCCTCACCGAGCCCGTCCCCGGCTGCCGTCGCCGGAGATCTCCCTCGCCGCCTCGCTCAGCTCCGACCTCCCCCGAGCCCACTTCGACGACCGTCGCAACCGCCGTGAGCCATTGACTCTTCTCCCTCCCTCCGTTTTTCCTCTCGCACGCCGTAGCCGCCGCGCCACTTATGCCCGAACTCCGGCGCCGCTGCGAGCTCTGTTCCAGTGAGCCCCGGCATTCCCGCAGCCTCCCACCTGCCCCACCAGGTGCGGGAGTGCACGAGCCACATCCCGGTGCCCTCATCCGCCGCCCCCATGGCCTGTGACACGGACTCCGCCGCGACCAGTGGTCGCCGGCGACGAGCCTGTTGCCTGAGCCGCTAATCGGTGCCCCCGCCGCTCAGGAGATTAGTTAGCGGCTAATCCCCCCACTAACCAACCCCCTATGCCACTGACACATGGGCCCCGCTGCCTAACTAACACTGGTTTAGCTCCTGTTTAGATTAAACTAACCACTTGGGCCCCACAGGTCAGTTTGACCTTGCCACGTCACACGTTGACCAACCCCACACGTCAGTGCTGACTTGCTGACATGGCTGTTGACCCGGCCCCACCTGTCAGCAACACTAACCAACACTGGGTCACTGACCAGCGGACCCCACAGGTCGGTTTGACCTGGACCGCGCCCGTTGACCGCTGACGTCACAGTGACGCTATGCTGACGCAATAAGTATTTTCTGGATTTAATCTTATATAGGAAATTCCAGAAAATAGAGCTAACTTCTAAAAATCATAGAAATTCAACCATAACTCGAAATGAAATAATTTATATATGAAAAATGATCAGAAAAATCCAATCTATCCATCTGTACCATTTTCATGCATGTTAGGACAACTTATAGCTACTGTTTTGAACAAATCAAATGAATGGCATTTAATTAACCATATGTGGAGTTTGAATTTGAACCTTGGGTTCAAACCAACTACACTTAATTGTGTTGCTAGTTGCGTTAGGCCAAATCACATCATATTGCCATGTCATGTTCATGCATCATATTGTTGCATTGCATTGATTGTGTCCTTCTCTGTTTGCCGGTAACCGTCCCCTCTCAGTCGACGATGTTTCCGACGACGTGATCGATGACATCGATGAAGAACTATATTATCTTCAGAAGTGCCAGGCAAGCAAACCCCCTTGTTCATTCCGTTACAATCCCACTCTCTCGCTCCTGCTCTCTTTTACTGCATTAGGACAACAACGCTTCAACTGTTACATGCTGCGGTAGTTGAACCCCTTTCCTCTGCATGACCTGTCATTGCCACAGTAAATAGATGAAACCCACTAGCATGAGTAGGAGTTGTTTGAGCCCTGATGTGCCTACTCATTCATGCTTGTTTGTCATGCCTGCTATCGCTTAGAGTTGAGTCAGGTCTGATTCATCGGGGATGAATTGGAATGTGGTGAACATGTCCTACTGTTGAGAGCTAAGTGTGTGAACACGATTTGGTAAAGGTAGCGGTGAGAGGCCATGTAGGAGTACATGGTGGGTTATCTCATTGAAACCGTCCTCAGGAACTGAGTTCTGTGTTTGTGATCCATGAACAGTTACTACCACACACTAGGTTCCGGTAACTTGGCCCCTCTCGGCTTATTAATCAACTTGATCTCTGTCCAGGAGTTGCAACTAGTTTTTGGTGTTTGTAGGTAGTGTTAGTAGTCTACCAAGTGGCACCCGGTACAGGTGGGCTTGGGACAGACTAGGCACCGTGGCTGGGTAGACCAAGCGCCGCCCGTTTGGTGGGCTTGGAACCCTATACACATCGTTTGGGGCCGTGAGCGACACCCGGCCGGATCTCCTTGCGGATGGAACCCGAATAGGCGATAAACCTGGACTAGAGACTTGTGTGGTTAGTCAGGTCGTGGCCGACTCCCTCGCCCGGCTTCCGCTTGAAGGTTGCCGAGGTACGATCTTGTGCCCTCGGCATGATCTGGTAGATAGTCAGGCTTCTCAGCCTTTTTCATATTTAGATGTCTGTACTCAGACATGTTAACTTCCGCATGTGCTTTGACTTGTATGCTCTGAATGTTGGGTCATGAGACCCATGTTTGTAATATTTCGCTCCTCGGAGCCTAATGAATAAATACTTGAGTCGTAGAGTCTTGTTGTGATGCCATGTTGTATTTACACATATCGAGCACATTGTGTGTAT
Source organism: Aegilops umbellulata (assembly GCA_032464435.1). Lineage (NCBI taxonomy): Eukaryota > Viridiplantae > Streptophyta > Magnoliopsida > Poales > Poaceae > Aegilops > Aegilops umbellulata. The sequence continues at coordinate 244,541,960 of CP136055.1, read as the reverse complement.
GATTGAAATGCTTGGTATGTGTGGGATCCGACAATCTAGTTGTTTATCCTTGGCAGCCTCTCTTATGGGGAAATGTAGTCTAGTGCTTCCTTGAGCCATAGTAGTCCGCTACAGCCCGGTTCACCGGAGTCCTGCTAGCCCAGCACTACTGCTTAGGACACTTGACTGGCCGGCATGTGTTTCACTTCGTTCCGGTGTCTGTCCCTTCGGGGAAATGTCACACGGTGACATCCGGAGTCCTGCCTAGCCTGCTACAGCCCGGGTTACCGGAGTCTTGTTAGCCCAGTGCTATAGCCCGGATTCACACGCTGTTGACCGACATGCTCGAGGTTGATTCATGTATGCCTATCCCCATGGGTTAGTGCCGCTTTGGGTTCACGACTAGCCATGTCGGCCCGGGTTCTTTTTCATATGGATGCCAGCGACACTATCATATACATGAGCCAAAAGGCGCAAACGGTCCCGGGCCAGGTAAGGTGGCACCCGTGGGAATACCGTGCGTGAGGCCGCAAAGTGATATGATGTGTTACATGCTAGATCGGTGTGACTTAGGATCGGGGTCCTGACAAAGATCCTATGGCACAAAGGTGGATGGCTCGTCTAGCTACAGGGGCAACCAACAAGGACGGTTTCACTTTGGACTCGGGCATCATCAAGCAGCATGGACGAGTCTGGTTGGGTAACAATGTGGCTCTTCAGAAGCAACTATTGTCAGCTCTGCATGCGAGTGCCATTGGAGGGTACTTTGGTTTCAACGTCACATACAGGCGAGTGCGGCGGCTATTCACTTGGCCAGGGATGAAACAACATGTCAGACTATTCGTTGAAGACTGCCAGATTTGCAAGCAAGCCAAGCCGGAATGAGTGAGGTACCCAGGGCTCCTGGAACCCTTGCCCGTGCCTACACAAGCCTAGGAGGTCATCACTATGGATTTTGTTGAAGGTTTGCCACAATCAGCCAGGTACAACAACATATTGGTGGTGGTAGACAAGTTTTCGCGACTAGCCCATTTCATTCCGTTGTCGCACCCGTTCACTGCATTCCAAGTGGCTCAGGCTTTTGTGAACAATATCTACAAGCTCCACGGATTGCCAACAGCGATTGTATCCGACCGAGACCCCATCTTCACAAGCATCATGTGGAAGGAGCTGTTCCGTCTGACGCACACTGAACTACGCATGAGCACGGCTCACCACCCACAGACGTATGGGCAGTCAAAACGAGTCAACCAGTGTCTGGAGACCTACTTGAGGTGTTTCGTCCATGCATGCCCAACCAAGTGGTCCCAATGGTTGCCTCTAGCTGAGTTCTGGTACAATAACTCACCACACTCTGCCTTGGGGACGTCTCCTTTCGAGGCTCTGTACAGGCACGCACCAAGGCACTTTGGCATCACTGACCCACTGTCCTGCGCTGCACCAGATCTGGAGGATTGGCTGCAAGACTGAGCACAGATGGAGGCCTTGCTTTGTTAGCACCTTCTTCGAGCGTGGCAACAGATGAAAGACTCTGCAGACAAGAAAAGATCAGTTCGCGTGTTCGCGGTGGATGACTGGGTGTTTCTGAAGATCCAACCCTACATCCAACGGTTGCTGGCTACGAGAGCTAAAAAAACTTTCCTTCAAATATTTTGGTCCATTTCAGGTGGTGCAATGGGTCGGCCAAGTCGCCTACAAGCTTCAACTTCCCGCCTCATGCAGCATTCATCCAGTTTTTCATGTATGTCAACTGCGTCGAGCACTTCCTCCATCAGAACAGGCGCTGGATGAGCTACCAGCTGAAGCAACATCCAGTCCCGAACTGGTGGAAATTCTGGGCACTCGTCTCCACCGCCGTGGCAAGAACCAAGTCCTGCATGTGCTCATCCGCTGGACTGATCAACCGGCGCCTCTGGCGACATGGGAGGACCGCGATGAGCTGCAACACCATTATCCAGAAGCTCTAGCTTGGGGTCAAGCTGGTTCTCAAGAAGGGGGGAATGTTACGGCCCAGCCCACACCAGCGATCAAGCCCAAGAGAAGAAGGAACGAGCCCGCAAATCCAGCAAGCGATACAGAGGCCCAGAATGGACGACCTAGCTACTTAAGCTAGCGCGGCACCAGGTAGAGGTAGGTAGAGAGAAGACACTGGCGGCGATGGCTCTCACTCCTGATCCCCTTTCTCCTTGTAACCCATGAACCCTAGATAAAATTCCTCCAATTCCTCTGTAATTCGATTGTGATTGTGCCAAGCTATCAAGTGGGATAGCAACAGACGGTATCCTGGACTTATGGGTGCTAGCCACGTCGGCCCGCTAGTCATGGGCCGGGCGAGGACCCGTAGATAACAAAAAAACGAGGCATCTTTATACTCCCGTCGTACTCAAATAAAATCATATGAAAACTTTGGATACACTTCAAAACATGTTCAAATCATCAGCAAGCTTATCTTCAGATCGGTTCTAAAAAAAGAGTCCCGATAACGCCCATACGTATGGGCGTTAAGGGGCCTGGCCACATGTTTCGTGTGGTATTTAAAGAACCAGTCCACACGTTTATGTGTGGGCAAAACAAGTAATGCCCACACGCCCGGCCTTTTGCCTTGTGGTCCCTCCCACACATCTACGTGTGGGCAAAATAGATAACGCCCACACGCCCGTACTCACGGTCCCGCATGCTCCGTGTGACAATCATCACACGTCCCCGAAGTTGCCATGGTCCTGACCCTCTTCCATGTTCGTTTTACTGCAGTTGCCATGTTGCTGAACTACAATTGCCATGTCTGACAACTACAGTTGCCATGGTTGCTCAACTGCAGTTGCCATCTCAGGTCAAGTGCCAGATGCCATTTTTTGACAACTGCAGCTGTTGGTCTGGTCTACTACAGTTTCCATGATTTAAAAACTTAGGAGTTGCCACCTACTAACACTAGGCAGTTTCCATGTAGCACTACAAAAAAGGCATGACAAAAAACATATTCGGATAACGAGCGAGTTGCCATCTGCTTACAAGCATGCTAGGGCAGTTGCCATGTACCGCGCAAAACACATGGCAACTCGGATAAAGAGAGAGTTGCCATCTGCTTACAAGCACGCTAGGGCAGTTGCCATGTACCCTGCAAAACACATGACAACTGACAACTTTGGGTGCGGGAGAGGAGACGGGAGTGTGGGTGAACTGATAAACGCCCACACACCAGCCCCTCTGTGTGCGTGAAAACTAACATGTGAGCGAACTGCTAAACGCACACACACCAGCCCCTCCGTGTGGTGAAACGGACATGTGGGCGACCGAATGAATGCCCACACACCAGCCCAGTCCTACGTGGCATAAAAAATCTAAAAAAACATGCCAAGATTCGTCCAAACACAAATGAACATTGATCCATGCGTGTGGGTGAGATGCAAACGCCCACACGTGTGGGTGCTAGTATTTTCGAAAAAAAGCCTATCCCTAGATGTAGCCGACATACATATAACCATATGTACCCGTGGTCCCTACATAAACCGAGGGGTTTAACTCATAGGGTTAATTTAGATACATTATGATACAATCTCGATGTAGATCATCATGTACTTTGTATTCCATCCACAAAATATAAAAAAGAGAGGAGTAGGTTTTACCTCTTCGAGCGGGCCTGAACCTAGGTAAAGCATCGTGTTCCTCTTTTTCATGTTACCCTCTAGCTAAAATCACCAGCTCGAGACCCCCTACCCGAGATCCGTCAAACTTAACTCCGACATTGGTGGTCCATATAGACCCTGCTGTGTGGTCAAAATAGCTTGACGACTCATCTTCGGATCAACAACAACATTGGCTGTGGGAAGACCTTCTTCCACAGCCTTTTGTCTTCGGCAGTGTCACGCTCTATGCCAATGCGATTGGCCACCTCGGCCAGATCAAGAATTTCGCTCCAGGTCTGATCATCAGGTTTGGGAACATGAAATACGCTCTGGTCGCCCGCGGCGAGCTTGCATTTTCGGGCTGGGTGTCACACCAGTCCGAGGACTCCCCTGCCGCTGACGAGCCGACCTCAGAACAGGACCATGGCACGGATCACTCATCGGATATGGCTTTGAGATCAAAGTTAAACACTACCTCGCTGGACTAGACATCAAGTTTGAATGACAAACTCCCGAGGCCATGTCAGATGGAACCTCGACAAAACTTCAACTGAGCTCAGTCTTCAGTCATGACATGGGTGAAGCCGACAACGTGCTTTAAACGAGATGTTAGATCAAATTCAGAGCCTCACTATCCATATGATTGGACCTCGGTCTACAATCAGATCTAGGAAAAGTCCGGAGAGGCAACGCAGCCTCCTCCCACCTAGACGAGGACTTAACCGACGTTCTAGCATATGCATCCGACGAAGATGCCGACATGGATGAAGATGTTGATGAGATGTCAGACACTACATCACTGCCTACCACCCTAATACATGCAAGTGGGCAACTACCTCCACCTACGACGTCTACATGGTGGTTACCCCCAAGGACGAAGGAGGCAGCGGAAAAAACCCCAAGCGCCGACTTAGAGGTCGCCATAATGGAGGCACTAGCAACGTGAGGCAATCAATGATGACACCGAAAACAGTGACACTGTCGATAACAATGCTGCTCAAGATGGCTGAAAGGATCGATATGGTGGACTAGAGGGGTGTGAATAGGCAACTACCAATTTTTAGCTTTTCTTTACAAATTAGGTTTAGCAACAAATAGGTTGTCTAGATGTGCAACTAGGTGAGCAACCTATATGATGCTAACAAAAACAACAACAACAACAACAACAACAACAACAACAACAACAACAACAACAACAACAACAAGTGCAAGCAAATGATACAACACAATAATAGCTTGCACAAAGTAAAGGGAAGAGATAACCACAAGTGGAACCGGTGGAGACGAGGATGTGTTACCGAAGTTCCTTCCCTTTGGGGGAAGTACGTCTCTGTTGGAGCGGTGTGGAGGCACAATACTCCCCAAGAAGCCACCAGGGCCACCGTATTCTTCTCACGCCCTCACACAATGCGAGATGCCGTGATTCCACTAGTGGTGCCCTTGAAGGCGGCGACCAAACCTTTACAAACAAGGTTGGGGCTATCTCCACAACTTGATTGGGGGCTCCCAACGAAACCACGGAGCTTGACCATAATGGAATGTGGCTCTGAGGTGACCTCAACCGTCTAGGGTGCTTAAACACCCAATAGTAACAAGATCTGCAAAGGATTAGTGGGGGGAATCAAATTTCTCTTGGTGGAAGTGTAGATCCGGGACTTCTCAACCAATCCCTAGAAAATCAACGAGTTTGATTGGCTAGGGAGAGAGATCGGGCGAAAACGAGCTTTGGAGCAACAATGGAGCTTGGGGGAAAGAGGCAGGTCTTCTTGGGGAAGAAGACCTCCTTTTATAGTGGGGGAACAATTCCAACCGTTATCCCACATCTCAGCCCGCAGAGGGCGGTACTACCGCTGGCAGCAGCGGTACTACCGCGAGCCCCAACGGTACCAGGAGCCAAGAGAGGAGCGGATGTGGATGAGAGGGCCTTGGCGGCACTAGCAGCGGTGGTAGCCACGGTACTATCGCTCAGAAGCGGTACTACTGCTGCTACTACCACTACTACTGCTGCAGAACCGGACACGAGAAACTCAGTCTCGAGTCGAGGCGGTATCAATACTTAACCAGAGCCGCACTACCGCCCATGGCCAGGAGCCGTACTACCGCTATGAGACAGCGGTATTACCGCTTGTGGCGATAGGCGGTACTGCCGCTCTGGACCAGCTGCACTACCGCTGGCACCTTCCTTATGCCACATCCACGAGAATGGAGAACTCCAATGAGGCGGGAAGGAGCTGGGGGTGCATGAATGATGTGTATGTGTTGATTCCACCCTAGCCTTTTCGATGCGGATCCCCTCTTGATAGTACGGTGTCTCCTACGACTCAAGTCCACCAAAATCAAAACGAACGAGCCTACACCGTCTTCACTTTGAGCTCCGAGGGGAATGAATCGTCTCATGCCAATGAAAGAATCTCTGAAATGCTCAATGCACACAATTAGTTTGCAAATGCATTGTCATCAATCACCAAAACCACTTAAAGAGAAACATGCCCTAACAATCTCCCCCTTTTTGGTGGACTGATGACAATACATGATTTCCATAAAGTTATGACATGAGAGTAAGCGAAACCCCAGAGACTACAAAATATAGATGGGCTCCCCCTAGATGTGCGCACTTAATTAGAAGTGCCTTTGGAATGCAAAGTACACACATTAGGATCAACACCCCCCTTATATTTTATAGCGTGACAACACTTGCATCTATAATGAGAGATATATGAGGTAGGATGCAATAGAGTAGCAAGTGAGAAACATAGAATCATAAGATAAGCATGCAACTCACATACTAACAAAGCACTCAACATACATAGATAATAATAGGATAGGGTAGCATATGTCGCACACCATATGATAGGTAACCAGGTCTCACGAGCACAAACCAAACCAAAGCAAAAGACAAGAAAAGAGTTTACGAGAGAGAAAGACAAAGCAAATAAGACACACTCGCAACTCGACAAATCCCTAAACTCTCTCCCCCTTTGGCATCGAGACACCAAAAGGGCAAAGAGTGCTGCTACGACCACATGTGATAGCACATCCAACGATCTCCATCATCACATCCCCGCATGATCGCTCGCTCCTCCGTCATTGGCAGAGGGTTGCTCGGTGTCTGAGTCTGTCCAAGGGCAGTGCTGCGGAACCCACTCCTCCTCATCAGTGATCTTGTCCTCAAATCCACTGTTAACTATAGCACCAAACTGATGCATGAGCTCCTTGTGACGACTCCTGGCCTTCTTCTCAGACACATGAGCCATATACTGCCCATGAGACTCCATGCAGAAAAGTTTCTTCATCTTGCGCTTGAGCTTCTTTGCCCATGAGGGCTCCGCTCCAGAGGGCACATAGTCCTAATCATCATCAGCATCAGCCTCTACCTCAACCTCGTCAGCACCTGACGGAATCCCAGACTTTGGAATAGGAGTGCCCCAAAGCTCCTTCTTTCTCAAACGCTTAACCTCGTGAGAGACCAACTCACCAGTTTCCAGCACGACACCAGGATAAGTGTGCACCCATGCCTTTTCAAGAAGTCACATGAGAAAAGGTGCATAGATGGGGCACTTGCGCTCAGAGATGGCGGAGACGAGCTCAGACCACATGACATGAGAAATGTCCAAGGAATCTCCAGTGTTTTCTTCCTTCTCATGCTAGAAGAAAAGCAACATGTCCACAAGGAACGAATGAAACATATCCAAGTTCCCAATGCAAGGGAAAAGAGTCTCCCTGAAGATGCGATGAAGGATGTCTAGATAAGGAGGCGGCTCATAAGTCTCCTTCTGCATCTCAGGGTTAATCTTCAATGTGAAGTATGGACAGAGAGATTGCTTGTGAGTAGAAGTTGCATTCCAGTGAGGATGAAAGCCAACCGGGTTCTCAAGCCCTTGATCTTCAATCCCAAACAATTCCATGAACGTCTTCCATTTGACGGAGAGAAGTTTGCTATTTGTCATCCAAGTCAAAGTTCTTTCCTCATCAGTGCTAAGATGGACCATGGCATAAAACTGAGCCACCAAATCCGCATCAAAGTCATTGTTGAACTCCATGACCTTGAGAATATTCAACTAAGTACAGATCTGCAGTGCTTCGACAAAGTAGGCATGATCCTTCTCCATATAGGTAATGACGACGGATTCGACATCAACATGGAGATTCTTCTTTGCTTTGATCACATTAAGGAAGATAGCCCACAGAAATCGGTTCTAGAACGGGTGGTTGACCAGATTTGTTTCTTGATCTTGCTCATATGGGTTACGCCGACGCATCTCCCAGAACTCCTTGGCAGTCATCTCATTCACAGACTTGACCTTCGGCTTGGGAATCTTTTCAATGCCCTTGGAAGGCTGCTTGGACTGAGTTGGAGGAACACTTGAAGAGAAGCAGTCGTTGCCTCAGAAGTGTGATAGCGCTTTGAACCAGTACGCCCGGGGTTGACACGATGGACAGGTTGCTCCGAAGGGCCATCGCCTGGAACTAAACACAAGAACATGAGAAATAACAAGAGAGAATGAGCATAAGCCAGCAGAAAAAGCAACAAGGATCAATATTTGGTAATAACATGATGGAGGTTGGCATCCAGCGGTAGTACCGTGACTTGGCAGCAGTAGTACCGCTCTATGCGGGGGACGGTGGCTTCCCTACTGCCGTGGCCAAATCCGGTACTGCCGGGGATGCCAAATTAAAAAATATTCCTACCAAACTTCAATCCAACAAGTCTAGAAACCTTCACCAACCTACTCAAGCCTCGATTTGGCCAAAAATCGATCAATGCAAAGATTATTGCCCCTAAAGCCTAGATCTGAAAACTAGAAGAGAAGAGTAGGAGAACAGGGGCAATACCAGCATCCATAGCAAGAGGAAGGGGTGGGGATCGATTCCACTGGAAGAAAAGGTGAAGGACGACCTGGCGGCGACCTCCCTCGGTGAGTTCGTCGCTGGAGCACGAAGGAGACGGGCGGGTCGAGTCGAATGGGTATGGGGGAGAAAAGAAACGCTCCCTGCCCGACATAACCCCCCAGTCCCGCCCCACATCGGTAGTATCACTCGGGCGGGCGGTAGTACCGCTTGATGTTAGTAAGCTGTAGTACCGCCCGTCCTCAGCGGTAGTACCGCCCAGCCAACAAACTCGAAGACCAGACCCAAAGACCGGCTCAGCTCAAACAAAACAAATAGACGAAGAGACGTGGTAGCAAAAATAAAGGCATGGCACAAACAAGGACCAAAATGCACCCACGAAAAGACTTAAAACAAAACCACACAACTCTCAAAGAGAGGGAGGTGGCCGAGGCCACCTATGTCAAGTGGTATGGCACCGCGAAGATTTTAACCTTGGGCCCATGGCAAAAACTCATATTTGAAGCACAAGTACCATAAAAAATGGCTAATGTGAAAGACGTGATCGATTTATGCATAATGGGGGAGGGAGAGTTCATTGAGAGAACACCACTCCCCCTATATCCATGCCTACATCTAGAACAAGATATGATGATGAGTGTGGTGGGGTGTGCCCAGACTCAAGCCACATTGCTCAAATCAATGATATTTAGCTCATGCCTTAACTCACGAAATATCGCTTCATCTAGAGGCTTGGTCAAAATATCCGCTAGTTGCTCTTGAGTGTTGATGTAGATGATATCAATATCTCCCCGCTTGATGTGATCCCACATAAAATGATGACGTATCTCAATATGATTCGTCTTGCTATGTTGCACCGCGTTGTGAGAGATCTTGATAGCACTTTCATTGTCACATAGAAGAGGCACTTTGTCACAATTGACACTGTAACCCTTTAAAGTTTGCCTCATCCATAGCAATTGTGCACAACAACTTGCGGCGGCTACATATTCGGCCTCTGTGGACGAGAGAGACACAATTTTGAAGGAAATATGCCCTAAAGGCAATAATAAAGTTGTTATTTGTATTTCCTTATATCATAATAAGTGTTTATTATTCATGCTAGAATTGTATTAATCGGAAACTTAGTACATGTGTGAATACATAGACAAATAGAGTGTCCCTAGTATGCCTCTACTTGACTAGCTCGTTAATCAAAGATGGTTAAGTTTCCTGACCATAGACATGTGTTGTCATTTGATGAACGTGATCACATCACTAGAGAATGATGTGATGGACAAGACCCATCCGTTACCTTAGCATAATGATCATTAAGTTTTATTGCTATTGCTTTCTTCATGACTTATACATATTCATCTGACTATGAGATTATGCAACTCCCGAATACCGGAGGAACACCTTGTGTGCTATCAAACGTCACAACCTAACTGGGTGATTATAAAGATGCTCTACAGGTGTCTCCGAAGTTGTTTGTTGGGTTGGCATAGATCAAGATTAGGATTTGCCACTCCGAGTATCGGAGAGGTATCTCTGGGCCCTCTCGGTAATGCACATCAAGTCTTGCAAGCAATGTGACTAATGAGTTAGTTACGTGATGATGCATTACGGAACGAGTAAAGAGACTTGCTGGTAACGAGATTGAACTAGGTATGATGACACCGACGATCGAATCTCGGGCAAGTATCATACCGATGACAAAGGGAATAACGTATGCTGTTATGCCGTTTGACCGATGAAGATCTTCGTAGAATATGTAGGAACCAATATGAGCATCCAGGTTCCGCGATTGGTTATTGACCGGAGAGGTGTCTCGGTCATGTCTACATAGTTCTTGAACCCGTAGGGTCCGCACGCTTAATGTTCGATGACGATTTGTATTATGAGTTATTTGATTTGATGACCGAATGTTGTTCGGAGTCCTGGATAAGTTCACGGACATGACGAGGAGTCTCGAAATGGTCGATAAATAGAGAATGATATATTGGACGATGTTATTCGGACACCGGAAGAGTTCCGAGAGGTACCGGGTAAAAAGGAGTGTCGGAGGGGTTACCTGAACCCCCCGGGGAAGTAATGTGCCAACATGGGCCTTAGGGGAGAGAGAGGGCAGGAAACGAGGAGGTGGCCCCCCATGGGTAGTCCGAATAGGACTAGGGGAGGGGTGCGGCCCCCCTTTCCGTCTCCCTCTCCCTTCCTTCTTCCCCCTTCCACCAAGTGGAATCCTACTAGGACTTGGAGTCCTAGTAGGACTCCTCTCTCTTGGCGCGCCCTACAAGGGCCGTCCGGCCTCCCCCTCTACTTCTTTATATACGGAGGCAGGGGGCACCCTAGAACATGAAAGATCAATTGTCTTAGCCCTGTGTGGTGCCCCCCTCCACAGTTTAAACACCTCGGTCATATCATCCTAGTGCTTAGGGGAAGCCCTGTGCCGGTAACTTCATCATCACCGTCGCCACGCCGTCATGCTGACATAACTCTCCCTCGTCCTCAACTGGATCAAGAGCTCGAGGGATGTCATTGTGCTGAACGTGTGTTGAACACGGAGGTGCCGTACATTCGGTACTTGGATCGGTTGGATCATGAAGACGTTCAACTACATCAACCGCGTTACTAAACACTTCTGCTTTCGGTCTATGAGGGTATGTGGACACACTCTCCCGTCTCATTGCTATGCATGTCCTAGATAGATCTTGCGTGATCGTAGGAATTTTTTGAAATACCGCGTTCCCCAACAGTGGTATAAGAGCCAGGTCTATGCGTAGATGTTATAGAGTTGTGGGCGATAATAGTCATACTACTTACTATCGAATTACGCGTTCCATGGACCCTTGAGAGGTTCGAACTCTGGGGTGCGCATGAAGAGCGCTCTCTCCCTAGCTCGCTCGCTAAAGGATCCCACGGCCTAGCTCGACGGACCCAAAGAACGAGAGAGACAGGGGTTTATACTGGTTCAGGCCACCTTGTGGTGTAATACCCTACTCTAGTGTGTGGTGGATTGCCTTGAGGGGCTGAGGATGATCTAGTACAGTGGATGAACAACCTCAGGAGGTGAGGTGTTCTTGAGCTCGATGAGCTGGTGAGATGGACTTGGTGGAATGGCACCGATCCCCGATTCGATCCCCCTCTATGGTGGTGGCAAAGTCCTATTTACAGAGGCCCTGGTCCTCTTCCCAAATGTAGGTGGGAAGGGATCCCACAACGACCAAGTTTGAAGGGGGACAACTAGTACAAGCTATCCTGACAAAAGTAGTCTTCGCCTGCAAAGGCTCTGTTGGTGACGCTGCTGCGGGCTCCGCGATGACCTCCATCTTGCCGTCCTGGCGGTCTTGGTCTTGTTGCACCGATATGGAAACCTTTGCCTGATACCTCGGGACCCCACGCCTGCGCTTGCCTCCTTAGCACCAAAGAGGAAACTGGTGCACTGCGCCCGCTGGCGCCCGCCTGCCTTGGTCGTCATGGCTCACGTCATGTGAACCTCGCGAGGCACCCCTTTCATAGATATCTCCGCTCCTCGGGAGCCATCCTGGCGAGGCTGCCCCCAGGGAGGTCTTGCTATCATCCTCCTCGCAAGGCTTGTCCCCTCATGAGGGTCTTGAGTCGTTGCTGATGAAGCCGGGTCCTACCGGGCCATTGATGGAGCCATGCCACGGGCCGCAGACGGGCAAGTCTGGGCACCCCCGGTCCCAGAACGCCGACAATATCCCCCAGGCCCAAGGCGCGCTCGAACTTGGCTTCGAGGCAAAGCCAAAGGGCAAGTGCGGAGCGCCGCAGGCCCTAACCGCCTGTGGCCTTGGTTGACGCGTGGAGATTGATGGGACGTGGGTGCCTCCGCTTCCCCACGCTGCCTTGGCAACCGTCCTCGCCTGACCAAAGGCTGGCGCAGGCTATAGAACCTTCATTGCCTTCCTTCGTCTTGCTCTAGAGCCTCTTCTCCTTCTCGCCCCAAGAGACTCCAGATCCGCCAGAATTCCTCCCCGAGCTTGTAGCCGATGGCGTCCGACAAGGCGAAGGCCGCGCGGTCGCCCTCCTGGTCCGAGCCTGTCTTGTGCGCGCCTATGGTCTCGGGGAAGAACCTCACCGCCACGCTCCTAACGATGGCGGGTGACAGCAACGAGGGGAAAGAGACTGCACTCTGGGTTGACTCCACCGAGCCGGAGGCCTTAGGCAGTACCTTCTATCATTTCTTCATGCACATCGTCTTCGCGGGGTTGGTCCCTCCTTTCTCCGACTTCTTCTATGTCGTCTTCAGCCACTACAATCTCCACGCCCTCCATCTTCATCCCAACTCCGTTCTCCTCTTGTCGATCCTTGCCTTTTATTGTGAGGCATTCATGGGGGTGATGCCGTCCGTGGCGCTGCTTCGCCACTTCTTCTACCTCCGGAGCATGGAGGGCCAGTGCTCGAGGTGCGCCAATTTCGTTGCGGCCAGCTTGACCAATGCAATCTCAAGAGCTGGGAAGAAGGCCGAGGGCTTCATGAACAAGTGGGTCCTCATGGATGCCAAGATCTCCTACCCTCGGCTGGCGCTGCCGACGGGGATGCCTTCGCCTCATGAGAGATGGCTCAGTGCAGCGCTCGCCAACCCCCGGGCGAAGTAGGTGCTGGAGAAGATGGCGGCCGACCTGAAGCCAGACTACCCGAAGGCGGAGAAGCTGACGGGGGCCATGATCATCAAGGAGTTTCTGTCGCAGCGCCTGGCTCCCCTCCAGGCGCGCTCGCGCCCCTTATGGAGGCTCATGGAAGAGGGAGGCGACCTCCGCCTGCGCCCGGACGCCTTGTCCAATGAGGAGTTGGACAAGGCCCTCCATCTCCTGGTCGGGGAGGACCAGGGGTACCCACCAGATACCCATATTCTGTTGTACCACCGCCCAGATGGGGCGGAGGTCGTCGCCGCCATGCCCGCCTTCAACGAGCGTGGGCTCGTCCCGCCGGCGCCCAGTGAGGCCCCGGTGGTGCTGTCCTCCGGCAAGTCCGGCGAGGAGGAGGGGTCGGACTCGGAGGCAACCCGGGAGGGGGCGGGGGAGACTTCTCCATAGCGCGTGGCCGATCTCCTCCGCACCTTCCCCGATGACGACGACACCGATGAGCGTCCAGTGAGGGAGTCACCGTACTTCGCCGTGGTCACCACGAGGTCGAAGGGCACCCCTCGAAGAAGCCGCAGGCCAGGGTCCCAAAGAAGGGAAGATCGAGGCTGGTCTCTCGAGGTGGTGCCTCCGCCTTGTCGCCGGCCGGCGCTGCCGTGGATCGGGCCGCCGTGCCCTTGTCTGCTCCCGGGGCTGGCGCGCCGGTGCCCCAGCTCGCGAAGCCATTGGTGCTCCAGAAGAGGGTGAGGGAGTACACCGCCTTGGACCAGTAAGTTCTCCATCTTGATCTTTTGTCCCTGTTCTTGCCGTAGTTTCTTGATGCCACCCCCTTGTACTGTTAGGCCAACGCCTGTGGTGAAGAAGAAGGGGGCGACCACAATTTCTGAGACCCAGCAGCCTGCCGCGGTCGTGCCTCCTCTGGCGCGGAAGGACAGTGACGACCCTCGAGCCTCAGCGGCCGGGTCGTCCTCGCAAGGGCCGGAGGCCTGACCTCAGGAGAAGGTGACCTCCATAGCCAAGCCGGCTCTGGAGGCGCCCGCCCCCAGCTCGCCTGGTGAGGTCACGAAGGCTCAGGAGCCCCCGGCCCCTTCTGCCGCCGCTAACCTACAAGCCTTGGAGCCGACACCGTCTCTTCCTCCTTCCATTGTGCTGTCGGGCCGTGGTCGTCCCACTTCGCCTGATGCTCTGGAGGGCGCTCTATTCGTGTTGACCTAGCTTCGCGACAACCTTCAGGGTGCCGACCGCCAACTGGCGTCAGGGCGACTTGAGTTGGTCTCGGGATGGTTGCAGTCTGATGCATCCATCAGGGCGACGTGGAGCCAGGCCGTAGCAGCCTCCAAGGAGGGTGAACGGGCCGCTGGCCTGGCCACGGCCGCCCATGACGCAGCGCTGAAGGATGTCGAGGCTGCCAAGGAGCGCTTTGGGTGGCGGAGGCCGAGCTGGAGACCTTGCGCAATGAGCGCACCATCGAGGCTCGTCAGCGCGAGGTGTGGGAGGAGAATATGAAGGCTCGAGAATACGCGGTCGCCGGTCGTGACACCGAGCTGGAGCAGTCGGCGCGGGTGCAGGCCGTGGAGCGCAGCCGCCTAGAGGAACTGGAGAAGAAGGTGGAAGCGGAGAAGGCCCAGCTAGAAGCCAAGGCGAAGGTTCTTGCTGAAGATCGTGCGGCCTTCAAATCCCTTGAGCTGAAGTCCCGCGAGGCACTGCGGGAGCTCTATGGGAAGGGCTTGAAGAAGCCGTTGGTGACTTACGAGGAAGGCCCCGCCGAGCTACTCCCTCAGCTCATCACAGCGCTCGAGGGCGTTGTTAAGGGGATCGGCCCCATGGTGAAGGGGGAAGCCCACAAGGTCTCTGCCTCGTCTCTGACGCGCGTCTTCAGCCATCTTCATCTTCGCGACCCCAGCGTTGACCTCGACGCCCTGCTTGAGGCCGTGGATGAGGAGCACTGCGCAGCTGCTGCCGAAGCCGTGAAGGACCGGGTGGAGGCCCTACTAGAGAAGTTCCTCGGCATCGACCCCGCACCCCCGGTTGATGGTGCCGCCAACCCTGCGGCCCCGGCGGATGGTACGGGCGACGACAATGCCGCCGACGAAGGGGCACTCCTTGCGGGTGATGGTAGCGCCCAAGGCTGAAGAGAAGGCTCGCTGGCGGCACTTCCCTCCAATTTTATTTCCGGCAACATGCACCGTGCCTCGTGGAGGCGTTAAAACTTGTGTTTGGTATTTGAAGAACAATATGTCTTGTAATAATTTGTTAGGGTTCCGCGATTTCCTTCCCGTTGCTTTATTGTTCTGCGTCGGCAGGGCCCGGCCCCGCGCGTGCCTCAGCCGCCGTTGGGCCGTCCGGATTGCCAGGACGGGACCAAGGGGTGAGGGGCTACGCGACCAGTTAGGTTCCTGAGGCGCGATGCTCAGGAGTCCCCCTTGACGTACAAACAGCCTTCGGGAAGGGAGTGCGAAAGTAGGCCATAGCGTTCTGCGTCGGCAGGGCCTGGCCCCGTGCGTGCCTCAGCCGCCATTGGGTCATTCGAATCGTCAGGACGAGACCAAGGGGTGATGGGCTACGTGACCAGTTAGGCTCCTGAGGCGCGATGCTCAGGAGTCCCCCTTGACGCACAAACAAACCTCCATTCATGTCCTTGCCAAGGTCCCGCTCGGGAGGTGCGCGCGACGACCAGGTCCGAGGGACCTGGCAGGGCAGCGTACGCTCGGCATGACCTGAGCGCAGCCCCCGTGCCCAGCCCCCTAGCGCGACCCTCCCGAGGGGAAAGGGTTGCGATGAGGCTGGACACAGAGCCTGACAGATCCCTGAGGTTGATCGGCCATGGGGCTGCCATCAGTTGTTTATCACCAACGCGGAGCATAGCGCTTCCGCACTTGCATGGGCATAGCTGCTCCTCGACCGTGTCGACTGCCAGCACGAAGCATGGTGCTTCCACTGGTGCGTGGGTGAGGGCTCCCTTTGAGTGGAACCCCCGGGGCGTGTACATCCCCGCCCTGACACGTGGCTTGCACGGCAGGGCTAGACGAGGTGTGTATGGGCACTCGTGAGCCAGCACGGGACTCACGAGGCCCTACCTCAAGGCGGGTTGCGCCTGATCTTGATTCTTGACAGCTGTGGTGACCCTGCGAGATGGTTAGACAACCTGCGCCGAATGAATCTCTTGAGGATATTGCATGAGAAGGACAAACACCAGCGACCCCAGGAGGTGACGTGAACGGGGCCGGCCCTCCAGACAGAGCTCAGTTGCTGGGTTTATCGATGCTGCAGGGATGGACCCGAGCACAAACGTCATGCCCAGTCTTCTCATGCAAAAAATTCTGAAGAAAGACAACCGGCGCGCGGCTCCCGTGATGGCGAGGCGCTGGGTCGCGCGCCATAGCTCATCCGCCCATAATTAGCTCATGTGAGAACCAAGCACCAAGGACCATGGGAGGTGATGTGCACGGAAGCTGGCCCGTGAGCCAGAGCTCAGCCTCTTGGATTTAGCGACGCTGCAGGGACGGACCCGAGCACAAACGCCGTGCCAGCCCTTAATCATGAGGCGGTCATGGGCAGGTTTGCAAGGGCGTACGATGTCGGGGGTGTCATGCGACATATGCCAAGGGATGGCTTATCACGGAGGGGGCTAATAAGACGTCGCCGGTGCCAGGAAACAAGATGAGGCGTAGACATGCACGCCGGCGAATACTACCCAGGTTTGGGGCTCTCCTAGGAGATAACACCCCTAGTCCTGCTCTGCGGGGTCTCCGCATGATCACTCAAGTAACAATGGTGGCTACAAGTTCGCTCCTTGAGCTGTTTCTCTAGAGGGGGAAGAGGAACAAGTCTAGCCCTAGCTTCCTCTCTCTATATGGGTGTGTGGATGAACTAGCGTCTGAACCCTTTGCATGGGTGCCCTGGGGGGTTTATATAGGCCTACCCCCTAGGGGTACAAAGGTAATCCATCCGGGTGCAGGCCCCGGCCGTCAGTGTCTACGGTCACCGGCTTCTCCGCCGGCTGCTGGGGGCCGCCATCTGGTGGGCCCCGCCGCCTGTCTCGTACCTGACCGACAGGCTGCACCCGCCGCTCGCGGGTCTTGTTGGCTGCTCAGCACTGTAGCGGTGCCTGTAATGATGCATGCTTTGTCGGGAGGGGCGTGGCTATAGTACCGCCGCCTGGCGGGCGATCACTGTAGCCATTCCCCGTCTCTTCTGGTTAATGATCCACAAACTCCAAGGAGAGGAAGGCCGCCTGGTCAGGGGCTGGCCTCCCTATGAGCCGACTGGTCTGGGCTCGTCGCCTTCTGGTTCCTTGTAGACAGGTAGGGCCCGCCGCCGGCGGGCCGTACCGACAGCACGTCGTGGGAGCATGGCTCCCTTTGACATGTGTGATGTCACGGGCTGCGTGGCAACAATGCCGCGCCGTACGGGAGATCTTCGTCTGGTACGACGCATTGTGGCCACGCTTGGCCCCAGATTCGGGGGTGGCAAGGCGTGCTGTAGCCACGCCCCTTCTCATCGCATTTATGTGCGTGCAAACTTTGAGGACGCCTAGGGACGCTTGCTAGGAGCCGGCCTCTCTGGAGGCCGCCTGCTAGGAGCCGGCCCACCTCGTGGCCGCCTGCTGGGCTTTGTCGTCTCCTGGCAGCCGACCGCGAGGAGGTGGCGCTTGGCTCTTTGAATCTTGAGGGAGCAGCCGACCCCAATGTCCTGAAGCGCCATGGGGGGCCGATGAGGCTACCCGTGGCCAATTACTCCGACAGTAGTCCTCAAAGCTGATGAGGCTCCATTGCTGGTGAAAGGAAGGAGCCTCGACAGCTTCCTACTCCGAGTGCTTCATTTGATATTGCTCCGTCTGTCTTCCGTCGTACCGACTGCTAGGAGTCGGACATGTCCAGGCAGGCCGTCTGGTGGTTTTTGAAATGTCTTGGCAGGATCTCGGTGGTGCGCCAGCCTGGCACCAGTCTTGCCGCCGGTTAACTGCATGCCACGTATCACCAGCCGGCCAGGCCGCCAGCCAGCCGACACACACGATGGGACATCACCATAGGCCAGGGCCCACCACTACCGGGCCTCGGCACGCGCGCGGATCCACTGTGGCCGAGGCAAACTGTTGGGATTTCGTGGCGTGATTACTCCACGCCGTTACTGCGCGGTTAATGCAGGGTCGTGGGGTCGTGGGCACAGTTAATCCCACGATCCCCACGCCTCGTCCCCTCGGCTTCGCAACCTATTGGGCTATAAATAGGGGGAGGAGGGGGGGGGGTGCACTAGCACGCGCGCCCTCCTCGCCCTTTGATATCTCTTTCTTCCTCCCTTTCTTCACCGCTGCGACGCCTCTACCCTTCGCCGAAACACCGCCACAGCTCATCACCGCAGAGCCTTTCTCCTCCGCGTTGTTGCCGTTCTCCCGTGGGTTCGCCCATCTCTTGCCGCGCCGCGCCTTCATCGAGCTCCCAACTCTCATGGCGTGCGACAAGGCGAATTCCGGTGCCTGGGACGGTTACCCGGTGCAGGCTATGTAGAGGTACGCGTCCCGCCGGCGAAAGAAATCTCGCCGGCGCCGCAACACGGCGAACGCGTCGTCTTTTGGTCTCACTTTCTCCGTGTCTTTGGCCTACTGGCTAGCGGCTTTCTCCGCTCCTTCCTCAAATTTTATCACCTCCAGCCGCATCACCTCACACCGAACACGGTGGTGCTGCTATCGGCCTTCGTCACGCTGTGCGAGGGCTACCTCGGTGTTCTCCCCGCACTCGAGCTATGGGGGGAGTTCTTCTACACCAAGCTCGACGTCTCCGCCAAGGACGAGGCGGCCCAATGTGGAGCCTTCGTCGCGGTGCGGCGCCCAGGAGCCGGCAACCGCTTCCCGGCCATCACCTTGACCCAGTCCATCAAGCTGTGGCAGAAGTCGTACTTCTATGTGAAGACACTACAAAAAAAAGACACTTCCGTGATGATACGTGTTTGCCACAGTAGGTCACGTTTTCTGTCATGCATGTACATCCATGAAAAATTTATGACAGAATCAAGATAGTCATACATGTGCTGTCGTAGAAGTGTTCCATGACATTACCAAAATTATTATCACGGAAGTGTCCACTTCCATGACGACAAATCGCGCGTCACAGAAGTGCTTTCGTCAAGGGTGACTGACACGTGGCATCCACCACAACGGAACGCCGTTAAGCTACCAGCTCCGGTTTTGGATCTGATAACCCGTTAACAGCCCCGACCAATGGGGATTTTCCACGTGTAAAATCATCATTGGCTGGAGGAAACACGTGTCAGCTCACCGTTTGGACAGATGTCCCAAAGCGCCTATGATACGTCGACACGTGGCACGGACCAACAGAGGCCCATTCACGTGAAAAGGCCAGCCCGTTTGACTTGGTCAAAATGTGGCGGGCTGGCCCACGACAAGCTTGTTAACGGCCTGTTCGCATATAGCCCATTTATAACCCGCTATCCCAGGGCCCATTTACGGCCTATCCGAATTAGGCCCAGTAGCGTCATTTAGGCTGTCCAATATAAGTCCAGCCTGTTTTAACTTCCAGCCCATGTATGGCCCATGACGTCTTTCGGCCCATATGAGGCCCTTAGTAACCCTCGGCCCCTTAACGGCCCGTGGTAAAACTGGCCCATAATGAACAATGTATCACTTTATACCCATTAACGGCCCATTATTCCGTTGGGCCGTTTCCAGCCCATGATATCTTTCGGCCTTCTCAGGGCCCATTTAATCTTGGGCTCATTTCCAGCATTCGGTTACTTACAGCCCGTTACTGTCATTTTCTGCTTGTGGGCCAAATTCAGCCCGTGGTTATAGTCGGCCCGTTTGCGGCCCGTTAATATGTTGGGCCGTTTTCATGTCGAAAAAAACCCGTTGGGCTGTTTTCATAGAGTTATCAAATACGGCCAATAAACGGCCCGTCATTGTCCACGAATAGTACGACCCATGATTGGCGAAATGATGATACGCCCCGTAGAAGGCCCATGGATCCTACGGCCCGTAAAAGGCCCATGGATCGTACGACCGGTAGAAGGCCCATGGATCCTATGACCCGTATAGAAGGCCAATGGATCCTACGGCCCGTAGAAGGCCCATGGATCATACGGCCCGCAGGAGGCCCATGGTTACAACAGTCCGTGTGTTGCCATGATTATTTTGGCCTAGTTTCCCAAAAATAGGTTATTGTGGCCACTAGAAAAACATAGATAAAGACTTGCAGTGACTACAAGCAAACAACTAAACAAGACAATAAGGAGGTAATTAAGCAAGCAATTAACACTAGCCTATTAGCGCTATTACACATATTACATCCACTGGGCATCAAAGTTCGCCACCAGTGCAAATATAGGGAACAAAACATCATATTACATACACTGGCCATCAAAATTGGCCACGAGTGCAAATAAACACGGCAGCAAAACAAGAGCATAACTGAAACAACTTCATAAGAGCTCAAGAAACGTGGTATCCACCATGCTGGCAATAAGCTTAGCAAGCTTATTAGCTTTGTCCTGTTTGGCACTAAAATCCTCCAACGCTTGCTGTTGCACCAGAAAGTATGCATCTGAATGTGTCTGCGTTCTTGGAACGGGGGTCCCCAGACTTGCCTGCCTGCGGCCCATGGCGTGGCTAAGCAGTGGGACGTACGACCCATCTTCATCAACAAGGCATCCAAGACCTTCGCGAGGGTCCAAGCCTCGCGAGGCGGAAAACGCAAGACTTCCTCTAGAGTGGCCTAGCCAGGCAGGCTCACGAGGAGCGGAGACATCAAGGCGGGGCAAACCTCACGAGGGACTCGTGACGTGAGCCATGACGAACGGCGCCAGGCGGGCGCCGGTGCGCGCAGAGTCCTTGTTTCCTCTTTGGTGCTAAGGAGGCAAGCACAGACGAAGAGTACCGAGGCATCAGGCAAAGGTTGCCATATTGGTGCAACAAGACCAAGACCAGGAGGACAGCAAGGCGGAGGTCATCATGGAGCCCAATACGGCGTCACCCTAGGGCTTTTCGCAGGTGAAGACCACTTTTGTCAGGATAGCTTGTACTAGTTTTCCCCCTTCAAATTTGCCCGCCGTTGTTGGCTCCCTTCCCGCTCAACATTTGGGAAGAGGACCAGGGCCTCTATAAATAGGACTAGCCACCACAGTAGGAGGCAACTGATCTGGAACTGGTTCAGATCTTCCTTAGCGACACAAACGCAAGAACACCTCAACCTTAGGAGGTCATTCTTCCCTTGTACTGTTCATCATCAGCCCAAGAAGCAATCCACCACCACCACACTGGAGTAGGGTATTACACCACAATGGTGGCCCGAACCAGTATAAACCTCGTGTCTCTTTCTGTGTTGTGAGTTTGTCGAGTTCGTCCGCAAGATCTTAGCGAGCTTGAGCGTAGGTCGGTAGGAGGGAAATACTTCGCGCACACCCCAGTGTTCGAACCTTAAGGGTTAGCCGGAGCCCCACATTCGACAGAATGCTCCAGGGACTTCCGCAGTCCTTCCGCTTCTTGTCGCAACACAGCTGATCGATGTCTTTCAGCTTGTAATTGAGACTCGAGAAACCGAACTGATTCAGACAGTGAGTTTGAATAGCTTGTGCAAGTGGTAGTGGCCAGTAACTCCAACACTAAACCAAGACAGGACTTTGGGGTTGTCTCACTGTCTTCGAGATAGTCTTCCTTAGCTGTTTTATCAGCTTTGTTGGAGACCAACAAGGATGTGTCACTATCCTGAACCTTATCTGCATTACTTCCTTTACCATTGCTTAATAAGGCACTCTTCCCCAATATTCTGTCAGCATTCTAAAAGAAGAAACAAGCAGACACATAACAGTTTAGCATGTACTAGTATATGAGACTCATTTCGGTGAACCAGTTCATTAGTAAGGTGGAAAGGATCAAACTACCAAGTCTTCTATTGCCAAGTACTAGTACATAATAAAAGCATCTAACAAGCATATATCTATGTCCTATGGTCACTGCATTGTCTTGCCAAATCAAAATAGAGACACGGTTCAAATCATATCAGTTCAAGACAAAGCAGAAGTGAAAGAATACAAAGCGTGGGAAACTACACGGCACAACAAATTTCAGATGGGTACCACAGGTCTACATGTACAACAACACTATTGGCTCTGTTGTGATGCTAGTAATGTGCATGATATGAGAAGTCAACTATATACACAATTGAAATTGAAATCAACAGAGCTATTGATAAGAGCAAGCCTATTAAAGAAAGATGTGTGAACATACCTGCTGTGCCATTGCAGTTTTGATTGGATCCTTCAATTTAATAATAAGTTTGTATGAGTAAATACAGTGATACAAGAGCAAAGCAGTGTGCACGATAGCAATCATAGTTAAAAAAGGCGCGCCTAAGCGAGTGCGTAAGCGCGCATAGGCTCTAGGCGTTGGCGAAACGCATTGCGCATAACTACGCTTGATCTGTGCATAACTGCACATAAGCATGCGCTTTGTCAGTAAAGCGCAAGGCGGTGGCAAAACGCACAATTAACGCCTAGTGCTTTTTTGAACTATGATAGCAGTGGAATCTTAAATTAGAACAGTTGTTCTTCCGGTTTAGGCACTTGTTCTACATGAACAGAGTACAGTAACACGCAAGAATATAGTACTTAAAAATAGAAAATGAGCTCATAGACCTTACCACATTCTTGGTTCGGGACCAGTACAGAACAAGGCGTTCCCAGTCATCGTTCAGTAAATGTGTCTTAGGAGAACGTAAGGGAATTTGATGAGTTTCTTTGCTGGTGAAGTACGTTTTCTTCAGGTAATTCCGATACTGCTACCAAGCATTCTTGAAGATAGCAGAGGTATTAGCACAGGTTACCTCATCCTGAGTTTCCAAATCGGTCCTTCTCTATAGAGAAAAATGGGAAATTTTGTTGTATTATAACCATCATGGAGGTAGGATGTATGGGACAAAGCAAAGTAATTTCCATGAATAACATTACTTACACATAACTCCTGGACAAACACCTGCAACTGGCATTTTCCTTCATCTTCAGTATAACATTTCCAAAATGGGAAGATACGCACATACGATTTAACAACATCAAATGTGATAGATGCTAAAGTACGACTAGCTGGTTGTGCTTCCTCCATAAGAATAGGCATACCAACTGGTGGAGTTGGGGTTCACCGTGGTAGTACTGGCCCTTTGGGCACTGGAGCTGCCTTACTAACTGCTCTTGTTTGGGAGCTCTGTGATGGAGATGGTGCTGTGTCAACAGGAACTGGGTTACTATCTGCTGGGGTTGGGGTTAGATTGGGTGAAGCTGGTTCTCTGTCCATCGCAGTAGGGGTACAATCTGCGAGAGTTTGGGTTATGTGTGGTAGGGCTGGTTCTCGTGCATGTACAACCGGGGTGCTATCTCCATCAAGAGGTAGCACCGTTTGATTTGAAGACCGTGTTTTTAGTCCGCTAGATGCTGGCATCACCCGCTCCAGTTCAAATGGCTGATAAACAGGAAACATAGTTGAATGTACATACATTGTATGAGAGACAGATGCAATAGATAGCGTGGAAAAAAGAGGGCATGAAATAGTTGACATGTATATTGTTTAACTAAAATGGATAGCATGACATAATTTCACATATATGATGTCTATCTAAACTGGATAGCATAGCATAACATAATTCAAAGATATGATGAATAACTAAACAAGATCACATGACATAATTCACCTACATGTTATCTAAGTAATCAAGATCGCCTCATTTAATTCACATATGTGATTTATATGCTAAACAGAGGGCATTAGATATAATGTCTGAACTAAGAACATGGTGTTTAATATTGTGTATATGATGTCTAATCTATGCAATGCAAGACACCATATGCATGATATGAGCAGTATAACCATGCCAAGTTAGGGCATACACCTTGGTGGGGGAATAGGACTGGTCATCTGTCTCTGAATCCATCTCTGAGGAGCTATCGGGGCCCAACAAGAGATCTGCTTCGACAGGTAGCACTGTCTGCTCAAAAGGCCTTGTTTTCACTCCAGATTTTTCAATCTCCCACCCAAATGGCTGATTCACAGGAAGAGTAGTTTAATGTACAAACATTGTCAACAAATGGAAATGTAATGAAGAAAAGGATGGGCAAGATATCATTCAAATATATGATGCCTGGTTAAACAGGATGGCATTGCACATTTCACATATATTATGGTTGGCTAAAAGACATGAGACTGCACAATTCCCATATATGATATAGAAACTAAACTGGTGGCATTATAGAACCTGTCTAAAACTAAGCAGATGACGTATATGATTCCAAAGGTAGGCACTGCAAGGCAACATATGCATGATATGACTTAACATCATCATGCCAAGGTAGAGCAAACACCTTGGTGGTAAATAGGAGTGGTCAGCGGCGTATGAATCCGCCTCATAACAGATATCTTCCTCTGGATTACAATCTGGAGAGGGGTGGGGAGGGTTTGCCATTGAACCCACCATGGAGCGATGTGTGCATGACATTGTATTGCCGCGCAAAACTCTTCTTTTTTTATCTACTTGTTCAGCATGACTATGTACAATATCTGACATGCATACGAAAAAAATATGGTGAGATTATGTAAGGAGTGTTGGAAATATGCCCTAGAGGCAATAATAAAAGCATTATTATTATATTTCCTTATTCATGATAATTGTCTTTGTTCGTGCTATAATTGTGTTAACCGGAAATCGTAATACATGTGTGAATAACAGACAACAACATGTCCCTAGTGAGCCTCTAGTTGACTAGCTCGTTGATCGACAGATAGTCATGGTTTCCTGACTATGGACATTGGATGTCATCGATAACGGGATCACATCATTAGGAGAATGATGTGATGGACAAGACCCAATCCTAAACATAGCATAAGATCGCATAGTTCGTTTGCTAGAGTTTTCCAATGTCAAGTATCCTTTCCTTAGACCATGAGATCATGTAACTCCCGGATACCGTAGGAGTGCTTTGGGTGTGCCAAACGTCACAACGTAACTGGGTGACTATAAAGGTATGCTACGGGTATCTCTGAAAGTGTCTGTTGGGTTGACATGGATCGAGACTGGGATTTGTCACTCCGCTTGACGGAGAGGTATCACCGGGCCCTCTCGGTAATGCATCATCACAATGAGCTCAATGTGACCAAAGTGTTTGATCACGGGATCATGCATTACGGAATGAGAAAAGTGACTTGCCGGTAACGAGATTGAACGAGGTATTGGTATACCGACGATCGAATCTCGGGCAAGTAAAATACCGATTGACAAAGGGAATCGTATACGGGATTAATTGAATCCTTGACATCGTGGTTCATCCGATGAGATCATCGTGGAGCATGTGGGAGCCAACATGGGTATCCAGATCCCGCTGTTGGTTATTGCCCGAGAGCCGTCTCGGTCATGTCTGCATGTCTCCCGAACCCGTAGGGTCTACACACTTAAGGTTCGGTGACGCTAGGGTTGTAGGGATATGTATGTGCAGTAACCCGAATGTTGTTCGGAGTCCCGGATGAGATCTCGGACGTCACGAGGAGTTTCGGAATGGTCCGGAGGTAAAGATTTATATATGGAAAGTCATCATACGAACATCGGGACAAGTTTCGGGGTTATCGGTATTGTACCGGGACCACCGGAGGGTCCCGGGGGGTCCACCGGGTGGGGCCACCTATCCCGGAGGGCCCCATGGGCTGTATAAGGGAGGGAACCATCCCATAGGGGGCTGGTGCGCCTCCCCCCCATGGGCCCATGCGCCTAGGGTTTGGGGGGAGGGAAACCCTAAAGGGGGCGCCCCCTTGCTTGGGGGGCAAGCCCCCTTCCCTGGCCGCCGCCCCCCCTAGGAGATCTCATCTCCTAGGGCAGGCGCCCCCCCTTGGGGGTTATATAAAGGGGGGGGGGGAGAGGGGGCTGATCACCCGATTGCCCTGGCGCCTCCCTCTCCCTCTCCAACACTTCCTCCTCCTCCATTGAGCACGGCGAAGCCCTGCCGGAGTACTGCAGTTCCACCATCACCACGCCGTCGTGCTGCTGCTGGAACCTTCATCCCCAACCTCTCCTTTGCCTTGCTGGATCAAGAAGGAGGAGACGTCACGCTTTCCGTACGTGTGTTGAACGCGGAGGTGCCGTCCGTTCGGCACTAGATCATCGGTGAATTGGATCACGGCAAGTACGACTACCTCATCCACGTTCACTCGAACGCTTCCGTTGCGATCTACAAAGTGGTATGTAGATGCTATCTAATATGAATACTCGTTGCTTGATGAACTCCTAGATGGATCTTGGTGAAACCGTAGGAAAATTTTTAATTTTCTGCAACGTTCCCCATCAGTGGCATCATGAGCTAGGTCTATGCGTAGTTCTTCTTGCGCGAGTAGAACACAATTTGTTGTGGGCGTAGATGTTGTCAACTCTTCTTGCCGCTACTAGTCTTATCTTGCTTCAACGGTATTGTGGGATGAAGCGGCCCGGACCAACCTTACACGTACGCTTACGTGAGACCGGTTCCACCGACGAACATGCACTAGTTGCATAAGGTGGCTGGCGGGTGTCTGTCTCTCCTACTTTAGTTGGAGCGGATTCGATGAAAAGGGTCCTTATGAAGGGTAAATAGAAGTTGACAAATCACGTTGTGGTGGTTTTAACGTAGGTAAGAAAACGTTCTTGCTAGAACCCTAATTCAGCCACGTAAAACTTGCAACAACAATTAGAGGACGTCTAACTTGTTTTTGCAGCAAGTGCTTTGTGATATGATATGGCCAAAGTTGTGATGAATGATGAATGATCTATATGTGATGTATGAGATGTTCATGCTATTGTAATAGGAATCACGACTTGCATGTCGATGAGTATGACAACCGGCAGGAGCCATGGGAGTTGTCTTTATTTTTGTATGACCTGCGTGTCATTGAGAATCGCCATGTAAATTACTTTACTTTATTGTTAAACGAGTTAGCCATAGTAGTAGAAGTAATAGTTGGCAAGCAACTTCATGGAGACACGATGATGAAGATCATGATGATGAAGATCATGGTGTCAAGCCGGTGACAAGATGATCATGGAGCCCCAAGATGGAGATCGAAGGAGCTATGTGATATTGGCCATATCATGTCACGTTTATTATTTGATTGCATGTGATGTTTATCATGTTTTGCATCTTGTTTACTTAGAACGACGGTAGTAAATAAGATGATCCCTCATAATAATTTCAAGAAAGTGTTCACCCTAACTGTGCACCGTTGCGACAGTTCGTTGTTTCGAAGCACCACGTGATGATCGGGTGTGATAGATTCTAACGTTCACATACAATGGGTGTAAGACAGATTTACACACGCAAAACACTTAGGTTGACTTGACGAGCCTAGCATGTACAGACATGACCTCGGAACACGGAAGACCGAAAGGTCGAGCATGAGTCGTATAGAAGATACGATCAACATGAAGATGTTCACCGATGTTGACTAGTCCGTCTCACGTGATGATCGGACACGGCCTAGTTGACTCGGATCATGTAATACTTAGATGACTGGAAGAGGGATGTCTATCTAAGTGGGAGTTCATTAAATAATTTGATTAAATGAACTTTATTATCATGAACTTAGTCTAAATATTTACAATATGTCTTGTAGATCAAATGGCCAACGTAGTCCTCAACTTCAACGCGTTCCTAGAGAAAACCAAGCTGAAAGACGATGGTAGCAACTATACGGACTGGGTCCGGAACCTGAGGATTATCCTCATAGCTGCCAAGAAAGATTATGTCCTAAGAGCACCGCCGGGTGACGCACCTATTCTCCCTGCAGAACAAGACGTTATGAACGCTTGGCAGTCACGCTGCGATGATTACTCCCTCGTTCAGTGCGGCATGCTTTACAGCTTAGAGCCGGGACTCCAAAAGCGTTTTGAGAGACATGGAGCATATGAGATGTTCGAAGAGCTGAAAATGGTTTTCCAAGCTCATGCCCAGGTCGAGAGATATGAAGTCTCTGATAAATTCTTTAGCTGTAAGATGGAGGAAAATGGTTCTGTCAGTGAACACATACTCAAAATGTCTGGGTTGCACAACCGCTTGACTCAACTGGAAGTTAATCTCCCGGATGAAGCGGTCATTGACAGAATCCTCCAGTCGCTTCCACCTAGCTACAAGAGCTTTGTGATGAACTACAATATGCAGGGGATGGTAAAGACCATTCCTGAGGTGTATGCTATGCTGAAATCAGCAGAGGTAGAAATCAAGAAAGAGCATCAAGTGTTGATGGTGAATAAAACCACTAAGTTCAAGAGGAGCAAGGGTAAAAAGAACTTCAAGAAGGACGGCAAGGAAGTTGCCGCGCCCGGTAAGCAAGTTGCCGGGAAGAAGCCAAAGAATGGACCCAAGCCCGAAACTGAGTGCTTTTATTGCAAGGGAAGTGGTCACTAGAAGCGGAACTGCCCCAAATACTTAGCGGACAAGAAGGCCGGCAAAACCAAAGGTATATGTGATATACATGTAATTGATGTGTACCTTACCAGTACTCGTAGTAGCTCTTGGGTATTTGATACCGGTGCAGTTGCTCACATTTGTAACTCAAAGCAGGAGCTGCGGAATAAACGGAGACTGGCGAAGGACGAGGTGACGATGCGCGTCGGGAATGGTTCCAAGGTCGATGTGATCGCCGTCGGCACGCTGCCTCTACATTTACCTACGGGATTAGTTTTAAACCTTAATAATTGTTATTTAGTACCAAGTTTGAGCATGAACATTGTATCCGGATCTCGCTTAATTCGAGATGGCTACTCATTTAAATCCGAGAATAATGGTTGTTCTATTTATATGAGAGATATGTTTTATGGTCATGCTCCGATGGTTAATGGTTTATTCTTGATGAATCTCGTACGTGATGATACACATATTCATAGTGTGAGTACCAAAAGAGTTAAAGTTGATAACAATAGTCCCACATATTTGTGGCACTGCCGCCTTGGTCACATAGGTGTCAAACGCATGAAGAAGCTCCATGCAGATGGACTTTTAGAGTCTCTTGATTATGAATCATTTGACACGTGCGAACCATGCCTCATGGGTAAAATGACCAAGACTCCGTTCTCAGGAACAATGGAGCGAGCAACCAACTTATTGGAAATCATACATACCGATGTGTGTGGTCCAATGAGTGTTGAGGCTCGCGGTGGCTATCGTTATGTTCTCACCCTCACTGATGACTTGAGTAGATATGGGTATATCTACTTAATGAAACACAAGTCTGAGACCTTTGAAAAGTTCAAGGAATTTCAGAATGAGGTTGAGAATCAACGTGATAGAAAGATCAAGTTTCTACGATCAGATCGTGGAGGAGAATACTTGAGTCACGAATTTGGCACACACTTAAGAAAATGTGGAATAGTTTCACAACTCACGCCGCCTGGAACACCTCAGCGTAATGGTGTGTCCGAACGTCGTAATCGCACTCTATTAGATATGGTGCGATCTATGATGTCTCTTACCGATTTACCGTTATCTTTTTGGGGCTATGCTTTAGAGACTGCCGCATTCACTTTAAATAGGGCTCCGTCGAAATCCATTGAGACGACACCGTATGAATTATGGTTTGGGTAGAAACCTAAGCTGTCGTTTCTAAAAGTTTGGGGATGCGATGCTTATGTGAAGAAACTTCAACCTGAAAAGCTCGAACCCAAATCGGAAAAATGCGTCTTCATAGGATACCCAAAAGAAACTGTTGGGTATACCTTCTACCTCAGATCCGAAGGCAAGATCTTTGTTGCCAAGAATGGATCCTTTCTAGAGAAAGAGTTTCTCTCGAAGGAAGTAAGTGGGAGGAAAGTAGAACTTGATGAAGTGTTAACTCTTGAACCGGAAAATGGCGAAACTCAAGAAATCGTTTCTGAGGTGCCTGCACCGAATAGAGAGGAAATTAATGATTATGATCAAGATACTTCTGATCAAGCTCCTACTGAAATTCGAAGGTCCACAAGGACACGTTCCGCACCAGAGTGGTACGGCAACCCTGTCTTGGAAATCATGTTGTTAGACAACGGTGAACCTTCGAACTATGAGGAAGCAATGGCGGGCCCGGATTCCGACAAATGGCTGGAAGCCATGAAATCCGAGATAGGATCCATGTATGAAAACGAAGTATGGACTTTGACTGACTTGCCCGTTGAACGGCGAGCCATAGAAAATAAATGGATCTTTAAGAAGAAGACAGACGCGGATGGTAATGTGACCATCTATAAAGCTCGGCTTGTCGCTAAGGGTTATCGACAAGTTCAAGGGGTTGACTACGATGAGACTTTCTCACCGGTAGCGAAGCTGAAGTCCGTCCGAATCATGTTAGCAATTGCCGCATACTATGATTATGAGATATGGCAAATGGACGTCAAAACGGCATTCCTTAATGGTTTCCTTAAGGAAGAATTGTATATGATGCAGCCGGAAGGTTTTGTCGATCCTAAGAATGCTGACAAGGTATGCAAGCTCCAACGCTCGATTTATGGGCTGGTGCAAGCATCTCGGAGTTGGAACATTCGCTTTGATGAGATGATCAAAGCGTTTGGGTTTACACAGACTTATGGAGAAGCCTGTGTTTACAAGAAAGTGAGTGGGAGCTCTGTAGCATTTCTCATATTATATGTAGACGACATACTTTTGATGGGAAATGATATAGAACTCTTGGACAGCATTAAGGCCTATTTGAATAAGAGTTTTTCAATGAAGGACCTTGGAGAAGCTGCTTATATATTAGGCATCAAGATCTATAGAGATAGATCGAGACGCCTCATAGGTCTTTCACAAAGCACATACCTTGATAAGATATTGAAGAAATTCAATATGGATCAATCTAAGAAAGGGTTCTTACCTGTGTTACAAGGTGTGAAATTGAGCTCAGCTCAATGTCCGACCACGGCAGAAGATATAGAAGAGATGAGCGTCATCCCCTATGCCTCAGCCATAGGTTCTATTATGTATGCCATGCTGTGTACCAGACCTGATGTAAACCTTGCCGTAAGTTTGGTAGGTAGGTACCAAAGTAATCCCGGCAAGGAACACTGGACAGCGGTCAAGAATATCCTGAAGTACCTGAAAAGGACTAAGGAAATGTTTCTCGTTTATGGAGGTGACGAAGAGCTCGTCGTAAAAGGTTACGTCGACGCTAGCTTTGACACAGATCTGGATGACTCTAAGTCACAAACCGGATACGTGTATATTTTGAATGGTGGGGCAGTAAGCTGGTGCAGTTGCAAGCAAAGCGTCGTGGCGGGATCTACATGTGAAGCGGAGTACATGGCAGCCTCGGAGGCAGCACATGAAGCAATTTGGGTGAAGGAGTTCATCACCGACCTCGGAGTCATACCCAATGCATCGGGGCCAATCAAGCTCTTCTGTGACAACACTGGAGCTATTGCACTTGCAAAGGAGCCCAGGTTTCACAAGAAGACTAGGCACATCAAGCGTCGCTTCAACTCCATTCGTGAAAATGTTCAAGATGGAGACATAGAGATTTGTAAAGTGCACACGGATCTGAATGTTGCAGATCCGTTGACTAAACCTCTCCCTAAGGCAAAACATGATCAGCACCAGAACTCTATGGGTGTTCGATTCATCACAATGTAACTAGATTATTGACTCTAGTGCAAGTGGGAGACTGTTGGAAATATGCCCTAGAGGCAATAATAAAAGCATTATTATTATATTTCCTTATTCATGATAATTGTCTTTGTTCGTGCTATAATTGTGTTAACCGGAAATCGTAATACATGTGTGAATAACAGACAACAACATGTCCCTAGTGAGCCTCTAGTTGACTAGCTCGTTGATCGACAGATAGTCATGGTTTCCTGGCTATGGACATTGGATGTCATCGATAACGGGATCACATCATTAGGAGAATGATGTGATGGACAAGACCCAATCCTAAACATAGCATAAGATCGCATAGTTCGTTTGCTAGAGTTTTCCAATGTCAAGTATCCTTTCCTTAGACCATGAGATCATGTAACTCCCGGATACCGTAGGAGTGCTTTGGGTGTGCCAAACGTCACAATGTAACTGGGTGACTATAAAGGTATGCTACGGGTATCTCTGAAAGTGTCTGTTGGGTTGACATGGATCGAGACTGGGATTTGTCACTCCGCTTGACAGAGAGGTATCACCGGGCCCTCTCGGTAATGCATCATCACAATGAGCTCAATGTGACCAAAGTGTTTGATCACGGGATCATGCATTACGGAACGAGAAAAGTGACTTGCCGGTAACGAGATTGAACGAGGTATTGGTATACCGACGATCGAATCTCGGGCAAGTAAAATACCGATTGACAAAGGGAATCGTATATGGGATTAATTGAATCCTTGACATCGTGGTTCATCCGATGAGATCATCGTGGAGCATGTGGGAGCCAACATGGGTATCCAGATCCCGCTGTTGGTTATTGCCCGAGAGCCGTGTCGGTCATGTCTGCATGTCTCCCGAACCCGTAGGGTCTACACACTTAAGGTTCGGTGACGCTAGGGTTGTAGGGATATGTATGTGCAGTAACCCGAATGTTGTTCGGAGTCCCGGATGAGATCTCGGACGTCACGAGGAGTTTCGGAATGGTCTGGAGGTAAAGATTTATATATGGAAAGTCATCATACGAACATCGGGACAAGTTTCGGGGTTATCGGTATTGTACCGGGACCACCGGAGGGTCCCGGGGGGTCCACCGGGTGGGGCCACCTATCCCGGAGGGCCCCATGGGCTGTATAAGGGAGGGAACCAGCCCATAGGGGGCTGGTGCGCCTCCCCCCCATGGGCCCATGCGCCTAGGGTTTGGGGGGAGGGAAACCCTAAAGGGGGCGCCCCCTTGCTTGGGGGGCAAGCCCCCTTCCCTGGCCGCCGCCCCCCTAGGAGATCTCATCTCCTAGGGCAGGCGCCCCCCCTTGGGGGTTATATAAAGGGGGGGGAGAGGGGGTTGATCACCCGATTGCCCTGGCGCCTCCCTCTCCCTCTCCAACACTTCCTCCTCCTCCATTGAGCACGGCGAAGCCCTGCCGGAGTACTGCAGTTCCACCATCACCACGCCGTCGTGCTGCTGCTGGAACCTTCATCCCCAACCTCTCCTTTGCCTTGCTGGATCAAGAAGGAGGAGACGTCACGCTTTCCGTACGTGTGTTGAACGCGGAGGTGCCGTCCGTTCGGCACTAGATCATCGGTGAATTGGATCACGGCAAGTACGACTACCTCATCCACGTTCACTTGAACGCTTCCGTTGCGATCTACAAAGTGGTATGTAGATGCTATCTAATCTGAATACTCGTTGCTTGATGAACTCCTAGATGGATCTTGGTGAAACCGTAGGAAAAATTTTAATTTTCTGCAACGTTCCCCATCAAGGAGAGCATGCAGAAATCTAGAGTGATGGTAACAAGCAGTGGATGGATCCAAAAATAATGATAGAAGGCTGATGATTGCTTTAATTTAATAAAAAGACAGATGATGATTGCTTTACTATTTGTTTCCCACCCAAGATGAACAACATAGGTATACCCTAGGTGAACCAGATATTAGACAGAGATACTATTCATTACTTCCTCGATATGTGCCCCATAACTAATTTAGAACTCAAGTTTGAACATTAATTTGGCCTGACTTGGAGTCCAAGAGGTGAACAGGACGATAAAGTAG
Source organism: Aegilops umbellulata (assembly GCA_032464435.1). NCBI lineage: Eukaryota > Viridiplantae > Streptophyta > Magnoliopsida > Poales > Poaceae > Aegilops > Aegilops umbellulata. The sequence goes on along the minus strand of CP136055.1, from coordinate 244,508,266 downwards.
CAGGTAATTTTAAGCAATGGATAACATAAGCAGAATCAAAAGAGTGCGACCTCTCTTGTGGACTCGTGTACTCCTCAGGTTCATCTACTGAGTCGATGATGGTGATGCCGTTGCGGTGGGTGCCGGCAGCAGGGAAGGAGATCTGAGGCGGCGAAAGACGGTTAGGAGTCGTGATGTCTGGTTTGGTGGATGTTTCTGTTGATGGAGCACCTCACGTGAGGTGGACGACGTCGCGGCAGGAGCAGGACAAACCACACAAAGTTCCCTTCGACACATACCTATAACTGAAGTAATTCTGTAAGGGCTCATTTGGCTTGGATGATTCTAAAAATGCAGGGATAGGAAAAACACCGGAATAGGATAGGAATGCACATGGTAAACAAAGCATTTGTAAACACAGGATTTCTGTCAACTGGGGTGTTTGGTTTACAGGAATTGGAAGAGCAGAGGAATGCAAAGAAACATGTCCAAAATAAAGTGAAACCATATGAAAGCGCGTACAGTTAGAATGTTATTCTGCCACTAATGCACTTGGTCTTGTTTTGATGCATAGTATTTTGAAAAGTAGGTCCAGGTGGATGTTTTGCTTCATTCCTTTCAACAAAATGCACGAATAATTGAATAGTAGAGTGTCATTAGAAAATTCCCTGTTGCTATGTTTTTCCGTCGAACCAAAATAGCCCTAATGGATCGACATGAATGTATAGTAATAAGTGATGCAACAAGTGTACAACCTCTTTGCCGTAGCCGTGTCGACCTCAACATCATTGGGTTGGTCGCTGAAGCAGTTGAGGCAGAGGTGGCTGTCGGAGGTGTGGAGAAAGATATGAGGAATCTGTAGACGGCGTCCAGGGCACTGCTCTGTTGTGATGGATCATTCTGTCGTTAGAGCAGCCCCGGTGAGCCGTAAGACGCCAAGGCTGAAGCAGCACAAGACAGACATCGTCAATCTCAACTGGGATTCTAATAGCATCTCCAATAGATGATGTAAAATAGATATAAGATTTACATCACCAAAAACTACCTGACTACAACAGATGAGGTAAAAACTGTTGACTCTGAACTTAACTGTCAAAACTGAAATTTACTGTGGAATCTGAATGTTACTGTCAAAACTAAATGCAATGGTAGCAGAGAGGCACTTGACATGTAGTTTAGGGAGGGCCTGCATTTCATCTTCAACCTGCACCCCCCTGAGCCGCCAGCCACCACCGGCCGAACCGTCAGCCCCAGCGCCGCCTCGCCACCCCGAAACAACTCCCCACCTCCAGTCCGCCGCCGCCCCGGCCAGCCCTATAGGCCCCCCGACCCCACCCTGAACCCTAAGATAGATAGTGGGGTACCTCTCCGGCGAGCCCCCGTGCCTGCTGCGGGTGGTTCTTCCTTAACTCCGGTGAGCCCCCGTCCCCGCTGCGGGTGGTTCTTCCTTAACTCCGGCGAGCCCCCCTACCCCCTAAAAATCGACTGACCCAAAAGTCGATTCAGTGGACTGAAGTGTAGCTAAATCGGAGCAGAGCAGTAGCACGAGCGAGGGGGAGAGCAGCAGCAGCAGCGCGAGCGAGAGCCGGAGCAGCAGCAGCAGCGCGAGCGAGCGAGCGAGCGAGAGCCGGAGCAGCAGCAGCTGGGCGAGCGAGCGATCGAGCGAGAGCTGGAGCAGCAGCAGCAGATCCGGCTGGTATGGACGCCACCGCCGAAGGGGCCTCGCATTGGGGGAGAGCCGTCGTGGAGATGTCGCCCGCGACGCCGGCTTCAAGGTAGCCGCTCCATGGGGGTGCGGGATGGAGCACCGTTGGCGCCGGGAGGTCGAGCTAAGGAGAAGGTGTGATGCGATGAGTGTACAACCTCTTTGGTGGCACCGAGTAGGCCTCGGCTTCGTCCGAGGAGTCGGTGAGGATGCTGCGATTCCGGTGGAGCAGGTTAAGGCGGCGCTCTGGGGATGGAGCAGCCGTGATAGATGAGGCGATCGTCGGAGCAGCTCCTTGGAGGTGAAGGACGGGACGGCTGAACCGGTGGGACGACGAGATGGACGGTGGATCCTCATTCAGGGAGGTGGACGAGGGACGTCGATCTATTGCGGTGGACGACGTCGTCGGGGAAGAGGCTCCGGCTAGGCAGCGGTGAGGTGGTGGACGGAGGAGGGTGGGGTTTTGCGGGTGGAGCGGAGAGGTTATGGTGGCCTGGGATTTTGAATCGCAAAAAGGAGGCGATGGGAGGGGGTGAACCATGACTTAGGGACGCGCTTGTCCAAAATGTTGGGTGTGTTACAAAAGTACCCCACACCGATTTGAACTAGCGGCCCTTTCGGCTCAGGGTTAGAAGGGGGATTTCGCGTGTCGAGATTTGGCAGCTGGAGGGAGTTTTCGCGCGCGTTGTAATTTCGGGATAGCAAGGCGCGGGTTGTGAAGGCGCCAATTTTGGGAGCACGATATCTGAATATTCGGGATATAACAAGGCGCGGGTTGAATTTTAGGGACAAGCCTAATGTGTAATATTGTACTTGTACATACCAAATCAATTCGCACTTCCCTCAACCAAAAAGAAAACAAAAAAATAAAACTATTCACACCACACAAAGAGAGAGTCTTACCCCATTTTACTATAAAAAATGCTATTTAAAGCTACTCATACCAACAATTTAGTGCAATTAAATGCTATTCGGTAGTATGAATCCATGTTATGTCCAATTAAATTTTTTCGCTTGCTGTATAATGCATGTGACCTACTCATACCAACATTTTAGTGCATTCCAAATGTCTTGTAACGCCCTCGATGCGGCTATATCTCCCACGTGTCGAGGCACGACTTAGAGGCATAACCGCATCGAAAGCAATGTCGCAAGTGAGGTAATCTTCACACAACCCATGTAATACATAAGGGAAAGAGATACATAGTTGGCTTACAATCGCCACTTCACACAATACATAAATAAACATTCATCAACCAGATTACACTCAAGGTCCGACTACGGAACCAAAATGAAAGAAGACTACCCCAAATGCTACACAGATCCCCGAATCACCCCAACTGGGCTCCACTACTGATCATCAGGAAAAGATACATAGTAACAACCACGTTCCTCGTCGAACTCCCACGTGAGCTCGGTTGCGTCATCTGCACTGGCATCGTTGGCACCTGCAACTGTTTTGGTAGAATCTGTGAGTCACGGGGACTCAGCAATCTCACACCCGCGAAATGAAGACTATTTAAGCTTAAAGGTAGGATAGGGTTGTGAGGTGGAGCTGCAGCAGCGACTAGCATATATGGTGGCTAGAACGCAAAAGAGAGCGAGAAGAGAAGCAAAGCACAGTCGTGAAGCTAGAAGTGATCCTAGAGCAACCTACGCCAAACATAACTCCAACACCGTGTTCACTTCCCGGACTCCGCCGAGAAGAGACCATCACGGTTACACACGCGGTTGATGTGTTTTAATTAAGGTCAACTTCGGGTTTTCTACAACCGGACATTAACAAATTTCCATCTGCCTCATAACTGCGGGCACGGCTTTCGAAAGATAATACCCTGCAGGGGTGTCCCAACTTAGCCCATTATAAGCTCTCACGGTCAACGAAGGATATTCCTTCTACCGGGAAGACCCGATCAGTCTCGGAATCCCGGACTACAAGACTTTTCGACAGTAATAAAACAAATCCAGCAAAGCCGACCGATTGTGCCGACAAATCCTGATAGGAGCTGCACATATCTTGGTCTCAGGGCACATCCGGATGAACACTACGTACGGCAACCGAAGATACCCCAAGTTGCCTCAGGGCGGCACCGTAAGTGGCTCTAGTTTGGACCAGCAATCGAAGGAGAACTGGCCCGGGGGGGTTAAAATAAAGATGACCCTCGGGCTCGCGAAAACCTGGGGGAAAAGGCTTAGGTGGCAAATGGTAAAAACCAAAGTTGGGCCTTGCTGGAGGAGTCTTATTCAAAGCGAACTGTCAAGGGGGTCCCATAAATCACCCAACCGTGTAAGGAACGCAAAATCAAGGAACATAACACCGGTATGACGGAAACTAGGGTGGCAAGAGTGGAACAAAACACCAGGCATAAGGCTGATCATTCCACCCTTTACCAAGTATAAAGATGCATTAATTAAATAAGATATATTGTGATATCCCAAAATAATCATGTTCCAACAAGGAACCAACTTCATCTTCACCTGCAACTATCAATGCTATAAGAGGGGCTGAGCAAAGCGGTAACATAGCCAATCAATGGTTTGCTAGGAAAGGATGGTTAGAGGTTTGACATGGCAATATGGGTGGCATGATATAGCAAGTGGTAGGTATCGCAGCATAGTCATAGCAAAAGAGCGAGCATCTAGCAAGCAAGGATAGAAGTGATTTCGAGGGTATGGTCATCTTGCCTGCAAGGTTCTCAGTGTTGTCGACAGCTTGATCGTCGTAAGCGTTCTCAACAGGTTCCTCGTTCATGTACTCGTCTCCCGGCTCTACCCAAAACAAGAACACAATCAAAGGAACAACTATCAACCACGATGCAATGCGCAATCAACATGATGCAAAACATGGCATGATACGCGAGATGTGGTATGCAATGCATATGCGTGCTCCGGAAGGAAAAGATGAACAAGTCATAATCTTCGCAAACCAAGCATGCCACTGGATAGGTGAGATGATTTTGGTTGAAATCGATATAAAGATCACCGGAATCGGATGCACGGTTTGCAAATGGCAAGCAAAACAAGAATGATATATTTCTGCGTTTAACAGCATGATGCCACTTAGCATGCAACAAGAAATTAAGCTACTGCACCCAAACATATCAGCAAAGCATATTACAGTGATCTACTCAAGATGCTTGACTAAAGATGAACACTGAGCTACGGCTAAATCACACCACAACAGGTTCAAACAAGCATGGCAAAAGTGCAAAAGATAACAGGTTCACAGACTTGGTGAAAATACTAACATGCCAGAAATTAACATCAGGATGACATGTTTAGAGCAAGGAAACAACATGCTACAGGAGCAGTTCATAGCAAAACAAGGCATGGCATGAATATACTCAAATAATTTAACAAAAGTTCCTTACTGACCATGAGCCAAAAAGGACCAGAAAATATAATAACACCCATGTCAATTAAGCAAGTTTCGTTACAGGTTTCAGACTTAGCAGAAAACTGGACATGTCAAAAACAGATAACAAGTAGGCATGTTTACGAGCTCGATGCACTCACTACAGAGTAATTCGTGATAAAATAAACATATACCCACCAAGAAGACATGGCATAGAAGCTATACATGGCAAGAATAACATCATATCATGCAAGGATCAACTACAACAAGCTTGGCAAAATCGAATAACACGTAAACAATCTGCCAGTAACATTTTATAGCAAAAGTAGAACTTGATTGACTCACGCTATGGTACTCCATAATTACAAACAAAGGCATTGATGGATATAGAAAATCCATATGTTCAAAACACCCTTACTGATCATGCTCAAAAGAGGCATAGATCTCTCTGAAACGACATGAACACATGGCATAAAAATAACAGCAGTGAATGACTTGGTGAAATTAATAAGCCTCTGAAAACAGCAACAATATGATCCCTAGTTTGCATGCTTGTTCTAGTCACCACAAAGATCAAAAAAATACATGGCATACACCCCTGTAAATATGGCATGGCATATTACAAAACACATGTAGGACTCAACTCCATAGGATGCACACATCAATCATGGCAAAAATGACAAAAGTGCATGTACTGATAATAATCTGGAACTAACATCACATAGCCCTCTTCTAATAGCATTTCGGGAATCAATATGAGATCAAATGAAAATTATGCAATGAGATGGAATGATGTACTCATCGAGGCAAACAATTTGACATATTATACGCACGAAACGGAGCAGTATGCAGCATGTTATGATGCGATGAACATGCAACCAAATTATGACAGAAAAAGACTTGAGGATTTCGGGGGGAGGAGAAAGTCAACCTAGTCTCAGATCTGGATCGGGGACGCGCGGGGAACAAGGTTCGTCGGAGTTCCGCCGGAGACGAGGAGGGAGGCGGCGGAGTCGCGGGAGGTGGCCGGAGAAGGGTGCGGGGCGCCGGATCCGGTCGGGATCCGGTGGATCCGGCCGGCCGGCGTCGGGTCCGGCCAACCGCGGCGGCGGATCGGCGCTCCGGGCGGGGCCGGCGGCCGGTGCGACGGGCGGCGGGGTGGCGGTGCGCGTGCGGGCCGGGAGGCGCGGGGCGGCTCGGCGCTGGAGGCGGCGGGAGCCGGGCGGCGCGGGGGCACGCGCCGGCGAGGCGGCGGCTCGGGCCCCGCGGGCCAGCTGCGGGCCGGGCGGGCCGGACGGCGGAGGCGGTGGCCGGGGCCACGTGGCACACTGTGGTTGGCCGGGACGGCGGGGAGGACGTGTCCGGCCCGATCCGGACGCGTCCGGTGGCGTCGGGGAGGAATCTGCTAGGGTTTGATCCGAGATTTGGACGGGGAGGGGTATATTTATAGGTAGGAGGGGCTAGGAGGCTCCAAATTGAGCACGGTTTTCGGCCACGCGATCGTGATCGAACGGCGATGGACATGAGAGTGACTTAGATGGGTTATTGGGCTGTTTTGGAGGGGTTTCGGGCTGCAACCCAAAAGAGGCCTTCACGGTTACCCGGTTAACCGTTGGAGTATCAAACGACCTCCGAATGAGCCGAAACTTGACAGGCGGTCTACCGGTGCTATACCAAGGCCGCTTGACAAACCTCGGTCCATTCCGAGAAAGTTTAATACCCGCTCACGGAAAAAGGTAAAAGGGGACGCCGGGGAACATAGGAGCGCCGGATTGCAAAACGGACAACGGGGAAAATGCTCGGATGCATAAGACGAACACGTATGCGAATGCGATGCACATGATGACATGATATGAAATGCATGATAAGGAAAAAATGCAAAATGACGGGAAAACCCAACCACGGAGGGAATATCATATCACATAGCCGAATATGGCAAGAGTTGGAGTTACAATTATGGCAAGTTACATCCGGGGTGTTACAACACTCCACCACTACGAGAGGATCTCGTCCCGAGATCTAGGACTGAAAGAACTCTGGATATTCGGAACGGAGGTGGTCCTCGCGCTCCCAGGTGGCTTCTCGGTCTGAATGGTGAGACCACTTCACTTTCAGGAATTTGATGGACTTGTTGCGAGTCTTGCGCTCAGTTTCTTCAAGAATAGCAACGGGATGCTTATGATAGGACAAATCTTCTTGAAGATCAATCTCTTCAAAGTTGATGGTGCGCTCAGGCGTCTTGAAGCACTTGCGAAGCTGTGACACGTGGAACACATCGTGCACATTTGCAAAGTTGGAGGGAAGCTCAAGTTGATAGGCGAGGTCGCCTCGTTTGCCGATGATCTTGAAGGGGCCCACGTATCTAGGGGCAAGTTTCCCCTTGATACCGAAGCGACGAGTGCCTTTTATTGGAGAGACGCGGGGGTAGACATGGTCTCCGATCTCGAAAGCCAAATCACGGTGTTTGCTATCGTAATAGCTCTTCTGGCGCGATTGAGCGGCTTTGAGATTCTCACGAATGACTTTACACATATCTTCAGCCTCTGAGATCAAATCGTTGCCAAGAAGTTGGCGTTCGCCTGTCTCAGACCAATTGAGTGGAGTACGTCACTTTCTGCCATAGAGAATCTCGAATGGGGCTTTGCCCGAGCTCGCTTGAAAGCTGTTGTTGTAAGAGAACTCAGCATATGGAAGACAATCCTCCCACTTCATGCCGAAAGAGATAACACAAGCCCTGAGCATATCTTCAAGAATTTGATTGACACGCTCGACTTGTCCACTAGTTTGAGGATGGAAAGCTGTGCTGAAGCGAATGTTTGTGCCCATGGCCTTCTGAAAAGAATCCCAAAACTTGGAGGTAAAGATGCTGCCATGGTCTGAAGAGATCAATTGTGGAATGCCATGCAAGGAGACAATTCTGGAGGTGTAGAGCTCTGCCAGCTGCGCTGCTGTGATAGACTCTTTGATAGGAAGAAAATGAGCCACTTTAGTGAGCTTGTCGATGACGATGAAGATGGCATCATTTCCACGCTTGGACTTTGGAAAACCAGTCACGAAGTCCATTTAGATATGATCAAAGTTCCATTCTGGAATAGCAAGAGGTTGGAGTAGACCAGCTGGTCATTGGTGTTCTGCTTTCACCCTTCTGCAGACATCACATTCATTCACGAATTGAGCAATTTCTCGCTTCATTCGAGTCCACCAATACGACTGCTTGAGGTCATGGTACATCTTTGTACTTCCAGGATGAATTGACAGAAGAGAATTGTGCGCCTCGTTCATAATGACTTTACGAAGATCACCCTTTGGAACCACAATCCGGTCCTCAAAGAAAAGAGTATCTCTGTCATCAACACGATAACACTTGTATTTGGAAATGCCCTTGGTAATACCACGTTTCACCTTCTTCACCATGGTATCCATCAGTTGTGCCTCACGAATCTGATCTTCCAAAGTAGGAGAGACTATGAGGTTGGCAAGAAAACCTTGAGGAACAACTTGGAGATTCAACTTGCGGAAAGCTTCACAGAGATCCGGTTGAAAGGGCTTGAGGATTAAGCTGTTGCAATAAGCCTTCCTGCTCAAAGCGTCTGCAATCACATTAGCCTTGCCTGGAGTATATTCAATACTCGGATTATACTCTTGAATCATTTTGACCCATCGAGTCTGCCTGAGGTTGAGGTTGGGCTGAGTGAAGATGTACTTGAGACTCTTGTGATCGGTGAAAATGTCCACTTTCCTTCCCAACAAGAGATGTCTTCATGTTATCAATGCATGGACAACTGCCGCCAACTCAAGATCGTGAGTGGGGTAGTTCTTTTCGTTGGGCTTCAACTGACGAGAGGTATAGGCCACAACCTTCTTCTCTTGCATTAAAACAGCACCGAGACCTTGAAGAGAAGCATCACAGAAAACTTCATAAGGCTTGGATTCGTCAGGAGGAGTCAAAACTGGAGCAGTGACGAGTTTCTCTTTGATAGCGTTGAAATCAACGTCACACTCAGGAGACCAGACATACTTCACATGCTTCTAGAGGAGGTTGGAAAGAGGCTTTGCAATCTTTGAGAAATTCTCAACAAACCTTCGGCAATAGCTTGCAAGTCCAAGAAAACTGCGAAGCTGCTTGACATTCTGAGGAGGTTCCCAATTCAAAACTGCAGACACCCTCTCGGGATTAATAGCAATGCCCTTGGCAGAGATGATATGCCCAAGGTAAAGAGCTCCATCAAGCCAGAATTCACATTTGGAGAACTTCGCATAGAATTTATACTCTCTGAGCTTGTCGAGCACCAATCGCAAATGTTTGGCATGATCCTTCTTATTCTTGGAGAAGACCAATATATCATCGAGATAGACCAAGACGAATTCATTGGTGTAGGGGTTGAAGATGAAGTTCATCAGTCGAGAGAAAGTTGGAGGAGCATTGACAAGGCCGAATGACATGACAGTATATTCATAAGAACCAAAGCTTGTTCTGAATGCTGTCTTGGGAATATCTTCTTCACGAATGCGAATCTGATGATAACCCATACGAAGGTCAAGCTTGGAGAACACTTTAGCACCTTTAAGTTGCTCGAATAGCTCATTGATGTTGGGAAGTGGGTACTTGTTCTTGATTGTCTTCTTGTTCAACGGACGGTAATCGACGCAAAGTCGGTCCGTGCCATCCTTCTTCTGGACAAAAAGAACACCACAACCCCAAGGAGAAGAACTCGGTCTGATCAGACCCAGACGCTCTTGTTCATCGAGTTGTTTCTTCAATTCCTTCAACTCTTTTGGCCCAAGCTTGTATGGACGCTTGCAAACGGGTTCCGTGCCAGGCTCAAGATCAATAACGAATTCAACTGGCCGGTGAGGAGGCATACCCGGAAGCTCTTCTGGAAAGACATCTTGGTACTCACAAACAACTGGAATCTGAGAGATAGCATCCAATTCGCCCTTCTTATTGAGAGAAAACAACCGAATGGTACCATCACGAGCGGCATAGATGATCACATCGTCAGAAGAGTGAGTCAATTGAATTTCCCTAGCAGCACAATCAAGCTGAGCCTTGTGCTTAGAAAGCCAGTCCATCCCGAGAATAAGATCAATATCAGAATCGCCAAGAACAATTGGTTTAGCCAGAAATCTATAGTTGCCCATCTTGATGGAAACATCCGGGACACAGGAGCTTGCGTTCATAAATTTACCCGGAGATACAACTGATATCGGTCTAGGCAAATCTTGGAAAGACAACTCATGCTTCGATGCAAAAGGTCTTGAAATGAAAGAATGCGATGCTCCAGTATCAAATAAGACTTTTGCAGGAATATCATTAACAGGAAGGTTACCCATGATCACTTCTGAAGAATCCTCTACCTGAGCCGCATTCATCATGTTCACTTTGGCATGCTTAGGATTATGCTTGACCACTGCATTGCTAGAAGATTTCACAGGAGGAGGAGGCGGAAGGCGCCTTTGGTTGAAGCACTTGTTCGCATAGTGACCCTTTTGCTGACATTTGTTGCAAGTCACCTCTGAGAGCGGACGATGATAAGGAGCATTTGGCCTTGGAGCTTGGTTCTGAGACTTGTTCTGATAGCCAGGGTTGGGCGGGTGGGAAGATCCACGACCACCTGAGTTCTTCTGCTGATAAGGCTGACGGAACGGAGGAGGAGGAGGCAACCAAAACTTCTGTTGCTTGGCCGCCACTAGTGAGGAAGAAGAGGACTGAACTGCGTCCCTGACTCTCTTCTTAGATGCCTCACACTTGAGCTGAGCAGCTTCCTATTTCAGTGCCATGTTGTAGAATTCATCATACTTTAACGGCTCAAAAAGCACGAGAGCAAGTTGCAGATCTTCTCTGAGGCCACGCCTGAATTGGTAGATCATGCTCTTCTCATTAGGGATGTCTTGCTTCGCAAAACGAGAGAGCTTCTGGAACTGAGTGTTGTATTGATACACAGACATGTTGCCTTGCTTGAGATTGCGGAACTCCTCACGCTTACTCTCAACAACACTTTTTGGAATGTGATGAGCTTTGAAGTCACGGCGGAAATCATCCCAGGTAATCACACGACCTCCTCTGGAATCTTTGTATTGTTGGAACCACTCAGCAACTTGATCCTTGAGTTGAAAAGAGGCAAACTTGACAAAGTCCTCAGGTCTGACATTGCTACATTCGAAGTGCTTGTTGATGTCCACGAGCCAATCATCGGCGTCTGTGGCCTCGACACAGTAGCTGAAAGTCTTTGGCTGATTTACAAGGAACTGATTGAGGGTAGCAAAATGCGGCTGATTGTTGCCTTGGCCTTGATTTCCCTGATTACCTTGCCCTTGGTTGCGACCTTGCAAGAGCTAAATCAGAATCTGAGCGTTGGCATTGGTGGCTGTCATCAAGGCTTGCCATGCCTCCGGAGGCGGAGGTGGTGGCGGAGGGTTAGCCTGACTTCCTTCATTGCGTTTCGGATTCTGACGCGTTGGCGGAGCCATCCTGAAGAGGGTGACATCCATTAGCATCTTGAAAGACATATATTCAAGCTGAATCAAAGGATCGAAATTGCAACATATAGTGTTCACAATAAACATTCAAACAAGAATGAACGAATGAATTCCAAAGTAAATCATCACACTTCCATAAGTTGAGAAGCCACTTAGAAAAAAGGTATGGAATAAAATGAACAAGGTACAGATGTGAACAAATACTTGGTAAGGATTACCCAATCACGAACCAAATATCTGCGGGAAGAAATACTAGAGCTACATGAATTCCCACTTATAAACTCCCGAAACTTTCTGGTTATGCAATCAGGTGTTGGGGATACAGGGGACACAAAATATATCACCCAAACTAACAATACCTAGATCCAGCTGTATCCATCCTTCAACACATAACCAAGAAACCTTCAGAAATCGTCTACCTCAACCTTCGAAAAGCATCCGTTATACGAGTTATGGCAATACTCCCGCACTCGCCTCAGTACTGGGCTATCAGGGTTATCTCACCAACAACTGTACAAAAGAGATTTTCGATGTCGGCGTACTAAACTCAGGTATTCCAGAACTGCAACGATAAAATTATGACGACAACACATCGGAGCTCAACTCCCCGGGACACCTCCACTAAACCCCTGCTGACAGGAGGCACCAAGACAATGTTGTCATCATAAAACCATCGGAACGATCCTAAGATACCCGCGTGATCCTAAAATTTTTTTTTTAGTGAAATTTGAGAAGAGAAGAGTCAAATCTCTACGTCAGGATGCCTTACCAGAGCGATGAGGAGACTGGGAAGTAAAAAGAATTCCTAAACTCTCCGATATATAATTCCTAAATGACTCAAAACATTTTTCTAGACACAACTCGGCGGCTAAAAACGATCAATCAGTGGGGGCTCCTAAGGTCGGGGAAGGCTCTGATTACCAACTTGTAACGCCCTCGATGCGGCTATATCTCCCACGTGTCGAGGCACGACTTAGAGGCATAACCGCATTGAAAGCAATGTCGCAAGTGAGGTAATCTTCACACAACCCATGTAATACATAAGGGAAAGAGATACATAGTTGGCTTACAATCGCCACTTCACACAATACATAAATAAACATTCATCAACCAGATTACACTCAAGGTCCGACTACAGAATCAAAATGAAAGAAGACTACCCCAAATGCTACACAGATCCCCGAATCACCCCAACTGGGCTCCACTACTGATCATCAGGAAAAGACACATAGTAACGACCACGTTCCTCGTCGAACTCCCACGTGAGCTCGGTTGCATCATCTGCACTGGCATCGTTGGCGCCTGCAACTGTTTTGGTAGAATCTTTGAGTCACGGGGACTCAACAATCTCACACCCGCGAGATCAAGACTATTTAAGCTTAAAGGTAGGATAGGGTTGTGAGGTGGAGCTGCAGCAGCGACTAGCATATATGGTGGCTAGAACGCAAAAGAGAGTGAGAAGAGAAGCAAAGCACGGTCGTGAAGCTAGAAGTGATCAAGAAGTGATCCTAGAGCAACCTACGCCAAACATAACTGCAACACCGTGTTCACTTCCCGGACTCCGCCGAGAAGAGACCATCACGGTTACACACGCGGTTGATGTGTTTTAATTAAGGTCAACTTCGGGTTTTCTACAACCGGACATTAACAAATTTCCATCTGCCTCATAACCGCGGGCATGGCTTTTGAAAGATAATACCCTGCAGGGGTGTCCCAACTTAGCCCATTATAAGCTCTCACGGTCAACGAAGGATATTCCTTCTACCGGGAAGACCCGATCAGTCTCGGAATCCCGGACTACAAGACTTTTCGACAGTAATAAAACAAATCCAGCAAAGCCGCCCGATTGTGCCGACAAATCCTGATAGGAACTGCACATATCTCGGTCTCAGGGCACATCCGGATGAACACTACGTACGGCAAACGAAGATACCCCAAGTTGCCTCAGGGCGGCACCGTAAGTGGCTCTAGTTTGGACTAGCAATCGAAGGAGAACTGGCCCGGGGGGGGGGGGGGGTAAAATAAAGATGACCCTCGGGCTCGCGAAAACCCGGGGGAAAAGGTTTAGGTGGAAAATGGTAAAAACCAAAGTTGGGCCTTGCTGGAGGAGTCTTATTCAAAGCGAACTGTCAAGGGGGTCCCATAAATCACACAACCGTGTAAGGAACGTAAGATCAAGGAACATAACACCGGTATGACGGAAACTAGGGTGGCAAGAGTGGAACAAGACACCAGGCATAAGGCCGAGCCTTCCACCCTTTACCAAGTATATAGATGCATTAATTAAATAAGAGATATTGTGATATCCCAAAATAATCATGTTCCAACAAGGAACCAACTTCATCTTCACCTGCAACTATCAACGCTATAAGAGGGGCTGAGCAAAGCGGTAACATAGCCAATCAACGGTTTGCTAGGAAAGGATGGTTAGAGGTTTGACATGGCAATATGGGTGGCATGATATAGCAAGTGGTAGGTATCGCAGCATAGGCATAGCAAAAGAGCAAGCATCTAGCAAGCAAAGATAGAAGTGATTTCGAGGGTATGGTCATCTTGCCTGCAAGGTTCTCAGAGTTGTCGAAAGATTGATCTTCGTAAGCATTCTCAACAGGTTTCCTCGTTCACGTACTCGTCTCCCGGCTCTATCCAAAACAAGAACACAATCAAAGGAACAACTATCAACCACGATGCAATGCGCAATCAACATGATGCAAAACATGGCATGATAAGCGAGATGTGGTATGCAATGCATATGCGTGCTCCGAAAGGAAAAGATGAACAAGGCATAATCTTGGCAAACCAAGCATGCCACTGGATAGGTGAGATGATTTAGGTTGAAATCGATATAAAGATCACCGGAATCGGATGCACGGTTGGCAAATGGCAAGCAAAACAAGAACGATATATTTCTGCGTTTAACAGCATGATGCCACTTAGCATGCAACAAGAAATTAAGCTACTGCATCCAAACATATCAGCAAAGAATATGACAGTGATCTACTCAAGATGCTTGACAAAAGATGAACACTGAGCTACGGCTAAATCACACCACAACAGGTTCAAACAAGGATGGCAAAAGTGCAAAAGATAACAGGTTCACAGACTTGGTGAAAATACTAACAGGCCAGAAATTAACATCAGGATGACATGTTTAGAGCAAGGAAACAACATGCTAAAGGAGCAGTTCATAGCAAAACAAGGCATGTCATGAATCTACACAAAGCATTTAACAAAAGTCCCTTACTTACCATGAGCCAAAAAGGACCAGAAAATATAATAACACCCATGTCAATTAAGCAAGTTTCGTTACAGGTTTCAGACTTAGCAGAAAACTGGACATGTCAAAAACAGATAACAAGTAGGCATGTTTACGAGCTCGATGCACTCACTACAGAGCAATTCATGATAAACTAAACATATACCCACCAATAAGACATGGCATAGAAGCTAGACATGGCAAGAATAACATCATATCATGCAAGGATCAACTACAACAAGCTTGGCAAAATCGAATAACACGTAAACAATCTGCCAGTAACATTTTATAGCAAAAGTAGAGCTTGATTGACTCAAGCTATGGCACTCCATAATTACAAACAAAGGCATGGATGGATATAGCAAATCCATATGTTCAAAACACCCTTACTGATCATGCTCAAAAGAGGCATAGATCTCTCTGAAACAACATGAACACGTGGGATAAAAATAACAGCAGTGAATGACTTGGTGAAATTAATAAGCCTCTGAAAACAGCAACAATATGATCCCTAGTTTGCATGCTTGTGCTAGTCACCACAAAGAACACAAAAATACATGGCATACACCCCTGTAAAGATGGCATGGAATATTACAAAATACATGTAGGACTCAACTCCATAGGATGCACACATCAATCATGGCAAAAATGACAAAAGTGCATGTACTGATAATAATCTGAAACTAACATCACATAGCCCTCTTCTAACAGCATTTCGGGCATAAAGATGAGATCAAATGAAAATAATGCAATGAGATGAAATGATTTACTCATCGAGGCGAACAATTTGACATATTATACGCACGAAACGGAGCAGTATTCAGCAAGTTATGATGCGATGAACATGCAACAAAATTATGACAGAAAAAGACTTGGAGGATTTCGGGGGGAGGAGAAAGTCAACCTTGTCTCAGATCTGGATCGGGGACGCGCGGGGAACGAGGTTCGTCGGAGTTCCGCCGGAGACGAGGAGGGAGGCGGCGGAGTCGCGGGAGGTGGCCGGAGAAGGGCGCGGGGCGCCGGATCCGGTCGGGATCCGGTGGATCCGGCCGGCCGGCGTCGGGTCCGGCCAACGGCGGCGGCGGCTCAGCGCTCCGGCGCGGGGCCGGCGGCCGGTGCGACGGGCGGCGGGGCGGCGGTGCGCATGCGGGCCGGGAGGCGCGGGGCGGCTCGGTGCGGGAGGCGGCGGGAGCCGGTCGGCGCGGGGGCGCGCGCCGGCGAGGCGGCGGCTCGGGCCCCGCGGGCCAGCTGCGGGCCGGGCGGGCCGGACGGCGGAGGCGGTGGCCGGGGCCACGTGGCACGCTGTGGTTGGCCGGGGCGGCGGGGCGGACGTGTTCGGCCCGATCCGGACGCGTCCGGTGGCGGCGGGGTGGAATCTGCTAGGGTTTGATCCGGGATTTGGACGGGGAGGGGTATATTTATAGGTAGGAGGGGCTAGGAGGCTCCAAATTGAGCACGGTTTTCGGCCACGCGATCGTGATCGAACGGAGATGGACATGAGAGTGACTTAGATGGGTTATTGGGCTGTTTTGGAGGGGTTTTGGGCTGCAACCCGAAAGAGGCCTTCACGGTTACCCGGTTAACCGTTGGAGTATCAAACGACCTCCGAATGAGCCGAAACTTGACAGGCGGTCTACCGGTGCTATACCAAGGCCGCTTGACAAACCTCGGTCCATTCCGAGAAAGTTTAATACCCGCTCACGAAAAAAGGTAAAAGGGGACGCCGGGGAACATAGGAGCGCCGGATTGCAAAACGGACAACGGGGAAAATGCTCGGATGCATAAGATGAACACGTATGCGAATGCGATGCACATGATGACATGATATGAAATGCATGACAAGGACAAAATGCAAAATGATGGGAAAACCCAACCACGGAGGTAATATCATATCACATAGCCGAATATGGCAAGAGTTGGAGTTACAATTATGGCAAGTTACATCCGGGGTGTTACATGTCTATACTACCGCTGCAATTCGAACTGAATTTGAATTCGTTTCTCTATTTCAATAACAAATCTACAATCATGATTGTTGCCAACTTCAACCATTATTCGTGTATTACCTTAATAACACACCACATGATTACTATAGAGATAGAGATGAACTATGTGTACTACATGAACTCGAATCTATTTTTTGAATACACTTGATGTTGATTCCAAATAATAGTATATTTGATGTACTAACTATATAGTCATTATGTAAACCATGTTCCATATATGTACACCGTGTTTATCACACATAATATAGTGCCCCGCCCCCTACATTATGACAAGTATTTAGACCTGAGCTGCAAAAGCCACACATTAGCCCAAATTATGATCAATGTTCTATATGTTATACGTCGTACTAGCAAGATGCCCATGCGTTCCACAGAACATCAACATGATCAAGGGGAGGCCTAATTTGCAAATATGGAGAGGGGTGTGGATATCTTTTTTCAAAATTGCAATAGTTTCCTTCCTATCCGTTAGATACAAATCGGACGGCCTATATTGCACGATGGCACCATCATCAACAACTCCGTTTCTATAAGAGTAGAGATAAAATATATTATATGTAGTATAACATGTTCATAACCATACCATGTGTATCACCATTATATATATTCACACATGTGTCAGTTTAAAACACTATGATAAATTCTTCAAATATCCGAATTCGCTTTTTATAATGAAGTATGATCTCTATTCGTCTTTTACATCCACACAATCCTATTATCTTTGTAGCTAGCTAGCGCTAACTTTCTCTTGTGCATGCAGACGCCCGCATCCCTCTAACCCTCCCTCAGCATTCTCTAGCTCCATCTTGCAAATTCGTCTTTTCACTTTAGGTAGTTCACCCATGGTGTGTCTAGGCCCCCCAGCTCCTTCTTTACATCACACATCGATCGATATGCCTCTCTAGCCAGGTGTGTCTAGCACAAACACAAGCTTCCCCTCTTCTCTTATCACCGTCCATGCCTCACTCTCACCACTCTTTCCATCGATCTCGTACTCACACACTCCTTCCCCCTCGATATAGTATGACTCTCGCACCACCTCCTAGATGCATCCCTCTCTCTCTCTATCCTTCTCTTTGTGCCTCATTTGCTTCTAACACACACATGTATGTATACTGATCGATCTCCCAACATATACCTAGGTCGACTTTAACTATCCCCCCATCGATCGACGTACCTCACAAATTATGTCTCTCCTTTCTCTGACAAAGGACGATTGATCTTCCTATGTAGTTATGTCTGCTTACCACAGCCATATCGCCCCCCATCATTCGTGCATGCCTCCTGACCCGTCTCTCACACGCACGTGCATAGACAGGCGGCCATCCCCTCTCTTATTGATATTGCAGGCATTCCCTCCGGTTGCCTAGCAAGCCTATCCCACCATTTGTTAGAAGCAACTCCACTACCACCCCTCCAACACTCTAGCTCTATCTCTCTCCCAACCTTATTCCTCTCCTACACATATGCATGGATGCCGTTTGATCTCCCTTAATACATGGCGTAGATCAATCTCCCTTAATACATGAGGTAGGCCTCTCTCCTGCTCCACACATATACCAGCCATTGTACCTCTATAGTTAATTAGGCCTCCCCCCACCACACACCGATAGTCGAGCGCTGTAGGTAGGCATCCATGCCATAGAGACAAACCGCACCTGTCCCCTCTCTCGTTCTAGTAGCCAGCCACTCTATATCTTTGACGTGGCACACACAAATTCGATGGCACTCTTTATCGACCGCGCGTGCACACACACACACACACACATCATCCCTCTCTTCGATTCTATGGACACCTCAAGTCAATGATACCTCCACTCTCTTCTCGTGGATTGCCCCTCTATATATATGATATATCCAGGACTCTATTTCACACACATTGCATATGTTACATTTTTTGATTGACCCCCCCTAAAAAAACTCTCACGAACCCACACACACTATATCTCTCTACGTTTGTGAAAGTGCTAGTTATCGACTAGAGGGGGGTGAATAGGAGATTTTTATGAAAGTCTTCAAAACATGGAAGTTTTGAAGACAAACAATAGAAATGAACCTATTGAAATGCAGCGGAAGATAAACTACACTAAGCAAGCCATAGTCAAGTATGCAATAACGTGAGAGTACGAAGACTAATAGCAGTTAGGTTGTAAGGATCAGGATGGAAGATGGTATGAAGCAAAACAACAATAGATGTCAAACAGTGAAGACAAATAGGTAAAGCAAACAGGCAATGACTTCACAAACACAAACTCTAAGTAAAGAGAGGGAGAGGATAGAACCATTCAATTGTTGAGGACACAGGATTTGTTGGACCAGTTCCAGTTGCTGTGACAACTATACGTCTGGTTAGGGAGGCTGGGATTCAACTCAGAAGACCGCGTCTTCACCTTATTCCCCTTGAGCTAAGGACACACAGTCCTCGCCCAATCACTCTGGTAAGTCTTCAAGGTAGACTTCTAAACCTTCACAGACTTCGTTCACCGGCGATCCACAATGAGTCTTGGATGCTCAGAACATGACGCCTAACTGGCTGGAGGATTCACAGTCCTCAAGTGTAATAAGTCTTCAGGTCACGCAGACAGAAAGACTTCAGTGATGCCTAACACTCTTTGGCTCTGGGTGTTTGGGCTTTGTCCTCGCAAGGATTTCTCTCTCTCAAAGGCTTAGAGGTGGGTTGCTCTCAATACGACAAAAGCCATGCACTAACTCTGAGCCCCCACCAATTTATGGTGTAGGGGGTGGGCTATTTATAGCCACTAGGCAACCCGACCTGATATGTCCGAAATGACCCTGGGTCACTAAGGAACTGACACGTGTTCCAATGGTTAGATTTCAAACACACGCGGCAACTTTACTTGGGCTACAAGCAAAGCTGACTCATCCAGCTCTGGGTAAGATTTGCTCTCATTGTCTTCGCTTGAAGACATAGGATTTTGGTTGAGCATCACTTCAGTCACTCTGACTTTGTTCACTTGGACCCCACTTAACAGTACGGTGGTTCCTATGACTCAACAAAGAAGAAAAAGAAACAACGAAACGACTAAGTCTTCGCGCTCCATAATCTTCACTCAATGTCTTCTCATGTCATAGTCTTCAATGTGAATATCTTCACATATCGCCATTGTCGTCAAGGTCTTCATACATTTTTAGGGGTCATCTCCAGTAGGTAAACCGAATCAATGAGGGACTACTACCTGTGTTATCCTGCAATTCTCACAAACACATTAGTCCCTCAACCAAATTTGTCGTCAATACTCCAAAACCAACTAGGGGTGTCACTAGATGCACTTACAATCTCCCCCTTTTTGGTGATTGATGACAAACTGATTGAAGTTTTCAACGGGAATAAAGTATGTGAAATGTAAAGGATTTAGGAATTGTCTTCATAAGTGGTAAAGGCTCTCCCTGAAGATGTGCATATAAGTAATTTGCTTTTTGGCATGCAAATGCACATGGCAGGTTGTACTTGTGGAGATCCTCTTCAACTTATGACGACAATTCATCATGCATGATATGATGTAGCGAAGATAATGACATGCATAATGAAAAATGGACGTCTGCAAGATGACTTAAGTGCGGAAGTTATCATCGCACATGTGGAATTTATCATCGCATCACAGAATAGCAAATAAGGTAGAAGACGACCATCGAGTTTAAGTGTTACAACTCAAAGAACCAAATGTATCAAAAACGAGAGTTGTAAACACTAGGCAAAATATAAAGCAACCGCCCATATGAACCCGCTTGAAGACTATCAAACTCATATGCTTCTCCCCCTTTTGTCAGTAAGGACCAAAAAGGTTTGAAGACATAGAGCACCTACTCGTTCCCATGAGCAGTAGGTGAAGCAGCAGGGTTGTCGTTGTTGTTAGGCGGTGCAGAAAAACTTGGTGCAGTGGCGATGCGTGCAGAAGTAGGGGGCGGTGAAGTAGCATCATCTTCATCATCGATCACTCTGGCATTCACAGTTGCCGCAGAGGAAGAATAGTCAGAGTCTTCAAGGGATGGAGTTCGACGTAGGACAACATTCCGTGAAGGAGTGGAGTCAAACTTGAATTTTTCAGTGAAGCCATCGTCTTGAAGATCTGCTTCAGCACTGAGCAGGGTCAAACTCTTCCATGATCGATGACAGGTCTCATGAGTGACAAAGCATTTTTGGTGGCAAGATTGCGAATGCGATTGACGTCCACCAATAGACTTTGCATCTGTCGTTTGAGCCAATCATGATGCTTATCTTGTTTCTGATGTAGTGCCACAACAAGTTCTCAGTCATTCAAAACACGAGAGCGTTTGCGAGGTCTTTGGGCAATGGTGCTATCAGTAGCTTCAGTGTGCGCACGGTGAGGCAAGCGAGTAATTCCAACTAACAGATAGACACGTGCAACAGCTTGAACTCCTTCAATGTTTTGCATGAACTTTGGTGATCAGCATTCTGAAGACTAAGAGGCTCCTTGGCAGGCTCTGGTATATGGCTTCAACAGACAGATCAACTTCTGGCAAAAAGATGATATGATTGCGTGCAGAGGGTTGATAGTTGAAGGCAGAGTGGAGCTTGATCAGACGCATGATCCAGGGAGCATAGAACTTCAGACCAAATATGTCAGACCCTGATGCAGCAAGTTGGCGGATAACGAAGTCTTGGGAATTGAAGCTTTTGCCATGAAGAATATGAAAGACCAAAGTCTTCATTGCGCCTTCCAGCTTGGCATGTGGAGAATGTCCTTTGATGGGCCAGAGAGTTCGCTTGATAATGTGATAGATTGTGCGGGGCAGATACTCAAGTTCTTCAACAAAGAACTCTTTAGGGTATTCAACATCTGGAGGCAAAGGCTTCATCATGCTAAGCATCTGACTCATATTGGGCTCAGGCTTGTGAAAGGTGCTTTCCATAGCAGCACTGTGAAGCTGACAACTAGGTTCATAAAGATCACCTAGAGTGGGCAGGCCAGTAAGCTCAATGACATCAAAGGCTTTGGCTTCATGATGAACATTGTCTGTCATCCACTCAAGGACCCAAGTCTTCGGATCCCTGTCGTAGCCACGAATATGAAGAGTGGCATAGAATTGGAGCAGTAATTCTTCATTCCAGTGCTCCTTATCAGTGATGAATTGCAGCAAGCCAGACTCTTTGAAGCAGTCAAGAGCTTCTTCCAAACAGGGCAGTCCAGTTATGGCTTCAGTGTCAAGACACATATGTGGGAAAATGCGACCTTGATTGTATAGAATGCATGAGTAATAACTGTGCTGCTGATAGCTCCATAACCGGTCAGAAGATATTCTTGCCTTGGTGTAGGGGTTCTTGGCGCTATCAAAGAAGGTGTTGTGTGCCTTGAAGCCATTGACATTGAACGATCCGGGTGCAGATGCAGTACCTGGAAACCTAGGCAGTCTTGGCATTGGCTTCTGAACCTGGGGCCTGTGCTCGACATGATAGTCAAATTGGGGACCAGCAACAGGTGGAGGAACAAGAAGAGGCCATTTGACAGTGATAAGCTAACCATAGTTGAATGCTCTCTTGATAGTGTGTGGCCTTGGTGGCGGAACAGGAGCAGTGGCATCAACAGAGACATCAGGCTGCACAACAGAGGATTCAGGTGCAGATGCATCATTGGCTTCATTAGCTTGTGGCACATTGGTTGGTGCAGGCTCCACATTTTCTTCAGCCATGCCTACGTCATTGGCTTCATTTGTGTTGGTGGTGGCAGCCTCAAGATTCTCAACCTCCACTTGATGAGCTGGAGGGTCGGGCACAGACACATTCACTGGAGGAACAGCTTCTTCAGAGATTGGGGGAGTAGGGACATGATCTTCTTCTGCTTGTTTGTCTTCGGCTGATGCAAGCGGATTGTCTTCAGCAACTTTAGCTTCAGACTCGGAGACATTCACACTGGGAGTGGCTTCTGGAAACACTTGACGTGCAACAGATTGGTGAGGTAGTTCTCCTTCTGGAACGCTCGAAAGAGGGACTTGAGGCCTTGGTCCTTTGCGAAGCCTGCGGAACGCTAGCGACGCCTTTGGAGATGGAGTTGGCTGAGCCTCAAAGTCATCCTCTTCTTCTTGCACAGGTGGTGTGACTTGTTGTTGGGGAGTACATGGAGTGTCTTGTTGTTGTGGGTGATCAGCCCACGAAGCATCCTGAGCAATTGGCGTCGGAGGACGACCAATGCTGATGAGTTCGCTGTTCGTGAGAACAGGCATGATACCAGGTCGTGCTCGATCTGAGGAAGAACTACATCATCTTCAACATTGTTATGGTGACCAATGTCTTCAGCAGCGGTGGGGTCAACTGCTGGAATGTCTTCAGCTTCATGAGCCTCTGTGGAAGCAGGCTCATGAACAATCAGTTGGCGCTCTTGGTGTTCAGATGAAAGGCAAACCATTGAGATAGGTTCAACAACTAAGGGCTCTGTGGGAGAAGCCCGATCTTTCTTGGTTCTGCGCTTCTTCTTGGAGGGAGCGACATCAGAAGCATCAGGATTTTTCCTTTTTCTGGCTTCAGCCTCGGCAACCCTTGTCTTCTTCAGTTCTGAAGCGGTTGACTTGACCTTTGGCTTCGAGCCGGTCATCCTGCTTTGTTAAGACAATGCGTGGCTCTTCCTGCCTTGAAGGTGCAGATTGGTCAGTTGATGGCTTCTTCTTCTTTGCAGCCATTATTGGGTTGATGCCAGGACAACCAAGAGCCTTGCGCTTCTCAGCCTCATTGTAGGCTTGCACACACTTGTCAGCCAAGCTCTTCATGCGCTCACGAGAACCTTTAGCTTCTTCACGCTTCTTGAGAAAGGCTTCTTTTAAAGTCGTGCAACATGATCTTGAAGTTTTTGACATCTTGCACGCTGAGCTTTGCCACATGCTTCTTGAACTGAGCTTTCTCATAGTCGATCTTGTGCTTCAGTTCAACGATGCGCTGAGCAAGAGCTAGCTCAGAAGCAATGGCGCCATTGAAAGAGACGCTGAGACCAATGGGAAGTTGCAGATCTTCAAAGCTGAGGTTGGGAGTGTCAAACCACTCATCAATGAAGTTATGGATGATTGCCACATCAAAGAGAGGCAAATCATTGAAGATATCTGCTTCTTCCTTGCTCTTGATCAGTTGCTCAAGAGCGTCATCTGCAAGGTCTTCATCGCTGGACAGATCAATGTGCTCTTCTCGCAGAATGGCAGCAGGAGTCAATGCCTGATCAGTATTCTTGACATTTTTATTTTTCTTCTCCATCTTCTTGGAGATACGTGACTGATCTTCAGACTGCACACTGTCTTCAGGAGGTGCAGTGGCCAGTGGCTTCGCACGTGAAACTTTAGGAGGAGCAGCTGACCTTGAAGCTTTAGTCTTCTTCTGCTTCTACGGCTTTGGAGTAGGAGCAGGGGCTTCATCCGTGTCAGCATCATCATTAGAGTGATCCACTTTGGCACCTTGAACAGAGATATGGGTGATGAGGCCGTCAAGGTTGTAGAAGGGTCCGATGATATTGGGTTCTGCATCGCGTGTGCCATCAGCACGGGGAGCAGGAGGACCAGGATTGAAGTCTAATCCCAAAGAATCTTTGTTCTTCTTTGATGAGGCTTTTGCAAACTGATAATTCCGTTTGAAAAGATCGTCATCTCGACACCACAAGAGAGAAGTGGGGTCAACGTTGGCAGGTTGAGGTCCACGAACCATACAGGGATAGAAAGCCTGTGCAATAGCTTCAGCTCTGTTCCTGGATGGAAGATTTCTGTACAAAATATCGCCCCAAGGCCGCTTGATAGCGTTCTTCTCAGCGTGCTCCTTGGTGACGAAGTTGTACTTGAACCATTGCTCTGCCCAATATCTTCGAATCCATTGGATTTGGGTCTTGCGCTGATTATAATCCTCTTCTGGATCTGTCTTGGAAAGCTTTGAGAGGTCATCAGGCAAATCTCTTGACGTTCCCCCACGACGCTGTCTGCCACCCTTCCTTACTGATTTCTCTGCAGCCATGAACTTCAAACTGAATGGCTTCAACACGTTCAAAGGCTTCAAAGGCTTTCGCTTGCTGGACAAACAGGAACTGGCTTCGGGAGAGTTAATGTGATGCTGTAAGAATTCTGCAAACGAATGCAGACTATGAGAACCAAGGGATTCTCCCACAGACATGTACCTATGACAACATTAGAGATGCGAGGGAAGGGGAAGAGGTCATATGCATTCTCAGAAGATTTTGAAGATAAATCAGTTTGAAGACATTGACCTCATGATGCGAAGACATTCACTTATATGTTGAGAGTTGGTTCCAGATTTGTATGAATCTGCAAATAAGTACAAGTGAGGAATCTAACTAGATATGAAGCTTAAGTGAATATACTAGGCAGTATGAGATGCAGACAGGATAGATCTGACATTGTATAGGCAGAAACCTATTTTGGCAAACATGATGAATCTTTGAGGATTAAAAAACAGTAAAAATAGAGTTGTATTTACCACGCGAAGAACTGCTAGATGAGAGGAGTAGGAGACCGAGCAGTTCAATCCATCGTGCCCTAACTTGGCGACGGAGGACACCTACGGCGGCAGCGGAGAGGACGATGTCCGCGACCGGCGTGAGGACGGCGTCGGAGAAGTCGCGGCAGCTAAGCGCTTCGTCGCCGGCATCGTCGAGAGCTAGCGGTGGCGCTATGGTTTTGACGAGGTGGAGAGGTGGAAGAAGGTTTTCTTGACCGCAGGGGACATGTATTTATAAGGAAGTGTGCAACACAATGCAATTACGCAGGTGCCCCTGGCGGTTCACATCTGAAGGGCACGTGGCAAGCATGCAACATACTCAGAGTTGTCCCACGTTCCCACGCCCGCCAGGTTTGTCGGATGGTCGTTCTGGCTTCTCCGGATTTCAGGCAATAATGATGAATCATTTAAAACAGACTTAATGTTTGTCTCTGTATCTTCTGCTGACAAGGACGCAGAGAAGACATTCGACAGTTTCAATAGAATGCATATGATTTGGACAGATAGAGTTTGAGATAGGAAGCATATAGAGATTAGGGTCCGATCACATTCACTTAGTTCAAAAGATTCAACTAGGAAGACATAGCTATACATGAATGCTGTAGAGGACAGAACACTAGTATATATATATATATATATATATATATATATATATATATATATATATATATATATATATATATATATCAGAAAGCAATCAAATCAACATGGTGAAGATAATCATGAAGACAAGTTCAAATTGAAGACAAACCAAATGCGAAGGCATATCAAATGTAACGCCATGAGTGAAACACTTCAAACAGAAAAATTTGGTGGTGCCGTTACCCACCGTATAGGAAGTATTAGACCCAGACACGGCGCACAATTATTGTGGCGCTCCGAAGTCAAATTCCACATCAATGTATTCACACTTAGAATGTAAGTCTTCATTGATTGAAGATATACTTTACTTCGTGTGTTGCACATCTAAGTCATCAACATGCATAAGTGTTAGGATGTGTGCCTGATCACAGGACATTTGAGGATTCCAAGATATTTAGCTCACACCGTAACTTGCAAAACCTTTTCTCATCCAAGGGCTTTGTGAAGATATCTGCCAGTTGCTCTTCAGTGTTGACGTGAATGATATCAATATCTTTCTTCATGACATGATCTCTGAGGAAGTGATGACGAATTTCAATGTGCTTTGTCTTCGAGTGCTGGACTGGGTTGTTGGCAATCTTGATGGAGCTTTCGTTTTCGCAGAAGAGAGGTACTTTTTCAGATTGATGCCATAGTACTTGAGAGTTTGCTTCATCCATAGAAGCTGAGCGCAGCAAGATCCAGCAGCAATGTATTCATATTCAGCAGTTGAGAGTGATACACAGTTCTGCTTCTTTGATGACCAACAGACAAGTGATCGTCCCAGAAAGTGACATGTGCGTGATGTAGACTTGCGATCCACCTTGTCACCGGCATAATCAGCATCCGAGAATCCAACCAGATCAAACTTTGAGCCCTTTGGATACCATAATCAGAGTGTTGGGGTGTAAGCCAAATATCGAAGAATTCGCTTCACAGCTAAGTGATGCGATTCCTTTGGTGCCGCTTGGAATCGAGCACACATGCAAACACTAAGCATAATATCTGGCCTAGATGCACATAGGTAAAGTAAAGAACCAATCATGGAGAGGTATACCTTTTGATCGAACTCTTTACCATTGTCGTCGGGACCCAGATGGTGTTTGGCTGGCATTGGCGTCGTGTAACCTTTGCAATCTTGCATTCCAAACTTCTTCGGGCAATCTTTGAGGTATTTTTCTTGAGATATGAAGATGCCATTCCTTTGATGACAAATTTGAAGACCGAGGAAGAACTTCAACTCACCCATCATGGACATCTGATATTGCTCTTGCATCATGTATCCAAACTCATCACTGTATTTCTGATTGGTGGAGCCGAAGATAATATCATCCACATAGATTTGACACACAAACAGTTCACCATCATATGTCTTCGTGAAGAGTGTGGGATCGAGGGATACAGGTTTGAAGCCTTTGCTCTTCAGGAAGTCTTTGGTCGTATCATACCAAGCGCG
Source organism: Aegilops umbellulata (assembly GCA_032464435.1). Classification (NCBI taxonomy): domain Eukaryota; kingdom Viridiplantae; phylum Streptophyta; class Magnoliopsida; order Poales; family Poaceae; genus Aegilops; species Aegilops umbellulata. The sequence continues at coordinate 244,480,947 of CP136055.1, read as the reverse complement.
AGGAGCTTGTTTGAGGCCATACAGTGCTTTGTTTAGCTTGTACACCATATCAGGATGTTTTGGATCTTCAAAGCCAGGAGGTTGTGCGACGTATACTTCTTCTTCAATCTTGACGTTAAGAAATGCACTCTTCACATCCATTTGATATAGCAAGATGTTGTGATGATTAGCACATGCTAGCAATATGCGAATAGCTTCAAGCCTAGCCACAGGAGCAAATGTTTCATCGAAGTCAATCCCTTCAACCTGAGTATATCCTTGTGCGACGAGACGTGCTTTGTTTCTGACGACTTGACCATGCTCATCTTGCTTGTTTCTATATATCCATTTTGTGCCTATAATGTTATGCTTGCGAGGGTCAGGACGCTTGACAAGTTCCCAAACATTGTTCAGCTTGAACTGTTGAAGCTCTTCTTGCATAGCTTGAATCCATTCAGGTTCCATAAAGGCTTCAGCAACTTTCTTGGGTTCTGATATTGACACAAAAGAAAAGTGCCCATAGAAATTTGCTAACTGCGTTGCTCTTGAGCGAGTAAGTGGACCAGGTGCATTGATACTATCAATTATCTTCTCAATCTGTACTTCATTTGCAACACGAGGATGAACTGGATGAAGACTTTGCTCTTGCTGATTATTGTCATCATTGGGAGGATTGTTTTCAGGCTGAGCATTGTCTTCAGGTTGGTTAGATGCAGAAATGATAAGTTCCTCTTCAGGCTGTTCTTCAGAAGGCATGATTTCACCAGTTCCCATTAGCTTGATAGATTCGCTGGGTGGAGCTTCGTCTAGTGTACTTGGCAGGAGCCTCTTTGTGAACCATTGGTTTCATCAAACCACACATCCACAGTTTCGACGATTTTGTAGAGATAGAGGTTGAAGACTCTGTAAGAGTGCGAGTCCTTTCCGTAACTGAGCATGAAGCCTTCGTGAGCTTTAGGTGCAAATTTTGACTTGTGATGGGGATCCTTGATCCAGCACCTAGCTCCAAATACTCTGAAGTAACTGACATTTGGCTTCTTCCCAGTGAGGAGCTCATAGGATGTTTTATTCAGAAGCTTATGGATGTAAACACAGTTGATGACATGACATGCTGTATCAATAGCTTCAGGCCAGAACTTTCTTGGTGTCTTGTATTCGTCGAGCATTGTTCGAGCCATCTCAATGAGGGTTCTGTTCTTGCGCTCTATGATGCCATTTTGCTGAGGTGTGTATGGAGCAGAGAACTCATGAGTGATTCCCATTGTATCCAGATAAAGATCAAGTCCAGTGTTCTTGAACTCAGTGCCGTTGTCACTTCTGATATGCTTGATCTTGACGCCATAATTGTTCATGGCACGGTTGGCGAAGCATTTGAAGACATCTTGCACTTCAGTCTTGTAGAGAATTATGTGTACCCATGTATATCTTGAGTAATCATCAACAATGACGAAGCCATAGAGACAAGCAGTTGTTGTGAGGGTAGAGTAGTGAGTAGGGCCAAATAAGTCCATGTGTAGCAGCTCGAAGGGTTGAGATGTCGTCATGATTGTCTTCGAGGGATGCTTGGCCCTTGTCATCTTTCCAGCTTCGCATGCACCGCACAAATGATCCTTCTTGAACTTGGTGCCCTCGATGCCTATGACATGCTTCTTCTTGGCGAGAGTGTGTAAGTTCCTCATGCCAGCATGTCCCAGCCTCCGATGCCATAGCTAGCACTCTGAAGCTTTTGCAAGAAGACGTACGGCAAGCTATGGACCTGCTGAGAAATCTACCATGTACAGATCATCTTTCCGGTACCCTTCAAAGACTAGAGATTTGTCAGATTCCATAAGTACAAGGCAACGATACTTTCCAAATAGCACAATCATGTTCAAGTCACAAAGCATCGAGACAGACATTAAGTTGAAACCAAGGGATTCAACAAGCATCACTTTATCCATGTGCTGATCCCTTGAGATTGCAACTCTACCTAGACCCAATACCTTGCTTTTACCAGTGTCAACAAATGTGATGTGACTCTTATCAGATGGACGTAAAGTTGAGTCCATAAGAAGACTTCGATCACCAGTCATGTGATTGGTGCATCCGCTGTCCATAATCTATTCTGAAGCACAAGGTGTCATACCCTACAGTATAGTTAGGGGGATAGGCTTCACCAAGAGCATTGTGAAGCATAAATGTTTGACGGGCAAGAGGATTATTGAAGCTCAGATCAAGATTAGGACTGATAGGATGAATGGCAAACGATTCAGGAACAAAATACATAGTAAGACCATTTGGGCATTTGATCTTGCGCCCTACAAGATGTTTTAGGTCCCCATCAATAGCATCAGACGCCTTTGATTTTCGGCTGGAGACCTTTCCCTGCAAGAGAAAGTTAATTCTTCTTAACCACCCACATCTTCAGGGGTGGCTTAGAAGCTATCAGTCTAAGTGCAGCATCTGAGAATTTGGGCTTTGGAGCCCTAGCAAATAGCCTTGCAGGAGATGAATGATACTCATATGAATAAGCAGAAAAATTCTTAGTTCTATGAACATAGCGGTTTGAAGACACACGCTCATATTCATAAGTCTGAGTATGGTTTCCCTGCAAAACATTGGCGTTAGGGTGACTCAGGTGAGTTCTCTGTCTGTATGAAGCCTTTGGACCATATGAAGCCTTAGGTATGGGGTTTGTCTTCTTCCCAGGTGGTGTCATGATGACATTCACTGGAAGATTCTCAAGACAGCTTTTGGGAACCCAAATCTTCTTCATAGGTGGCCCATTCCTGCAGTTAGTACCAACATATCTGGCAAACACTTCACCATTCTGATTCTTGAACAGTTTATAGTTTGCATCAAAGGATTCATCAATGACAACAGGGTTAGCACAGGTAAAGCCAGATAAGGTGGATGGGTCCACTGAAGGTCCCTTTGTAGCAACCCATGTGGTTTTGGGGTACTTCTCAGGCTTCCAGTAGGAGCCATCAACATTCATTTTCCTCTCGAACCCAACACCCTCTTTCCTAGGGTTTCGGTTCAGAATCTGCTTTTTGAGGACATCACACAATGTCTGATGCCCTTTCAGACTTTTGTACATCCCTGTTTCAAGCAATGTCTTCAACCTAGGATTTTCATCAGCAATAGTAGTGGTATCCTCAGCAGAGGGGTTAGTTACCACATTAGTAGTTGAAGACAATGCAACAGTAGCAGCAGTGGAACATTCAGCAACAGAGGTAGCGTTATCACGCTCAATACATTTTAGACATGGTGGTTCAAATCCATCCTGAGCGGGACTGATCTGTTGAGCGCGAAGTGATTCATTCTCTTTTTGAAGATCTTCATGAGCCGCTCTCAATTTCTCAAGCTCTTGCTTCCTTTGAAGATAATCATAGGAGAGCTTTTCATGAGTGGTTGAGAGCGTTTCATGATGACTTTCAAGTTCTTGGTACTTAGCATGAAGATTTTTTATGTCTTCAACTAAGGACTATGAACGAGTCATTTCCGCGCCCAACAGGTCATCGCTTTTGTCTAACAGTTTTTGACTATGTTCCATAGCCTTTTGTTGTTCAGTTGCAATTCTAGCAAGTGTTTTGTAGCTGGGTTTGGATTCACAATCAGAGTCATCTTCACTAGATGTTTGAAAGTAACCATCACGTGATTTTACCTTGGCACCACGTGCCATGAAGTAGTAGGTGGGAGCAGGGTCGTCCTTGTCATCAGCTTCAGCGTTGGTGTGGAAGTCATTGTCTACAGTGTTGAAGATGGACTTGGCAACGTAGGCTGTGGCTAGAGCCAGACTTGCGACGCCAGGGTCGGACTCCTCCTTAGACTCCACCTCCGCCTCCTTAGAAGCAGACTCCTCCTCTGAATCCATCTCCTTGCCAACAAAAGCACGAGCCTTGCCAGATGAGCTCTTCTTATGAGATGAAGACTTGGATGAGGACTTGGAAGAAGACTTTGAAGATTTCTTCTTCTTCTTGTCATCAGAATCATATTCCTTGCTATTCTTCTTCTTCTTCTCGTTGTCCCACAGTGGACACTCAGAGATGTAGTGTCCAGGTTTCTTGCACATGCGACATGTTCTCTTCTTGTAGTCATGAGTGGAAGCTTCATCATTGCTTGAGCTGGATCGTGAAGACTTTCTGAAGGCCTTCTTCTTAGTGAACTTCTGGAACTTCTTCACAAGCATAGCAAGTTCCTTTCCAATGTCTTCAGGATCATCAGAACTGCAGTCAGATTCTTCTTCAGATGAGGAAACAGCTTTTGACTTCAAAGCGCGAGTTCGGCCATAGTTGGGACCATAGATATCCCTTTTCTCAGACAGCTGGAACTCATGTGTGTTGAGCCTCTCAAGTATATCAGACGGATCGAGTGTCTTGAAGTCAGGACGTTCTTGTATCATAAGGGCAAGGGTGTCAAAGGAGCTGTCAAGTGATCTCAGTAATGTCTTGACGATTTCATGCTTGGTAATCTCAGTAGCACCGAGAGCACGAAGCTCATTTGTGATGTCAGTGAGGCGATCAAACGTGAGCTGGACATTTTCATTGTCGTTTCTCTTGAAGCGGTTGAAGAGGTTGCAAAGAACACTGATCCTTTGATCTCTCTGGGTTGAGACGCCTTCATTGACCTTGGATATCCAGTCCCAGACTAGCTTCGATGTTTCCAGAGCACTCACGCGGCCATACTGTCCTTTGGTCAAATGACCACAGGTGATGTTCTTGGCAGTGGAGTCCAGTTGAATGAACTTCTTGACGTCAGCGGGGGTGACACCTTCACCAGTCTTGGGAACGCCATTCTTGACGACATACCAGAGGTCGACATCAATGGCTTCAAGATGCATGCGCATCTTATTCTTCCAATAGGGATATTCAGTTCCATCGAACACGGGGCAAGCAGTGGAGACTTTGATTATCCCTGCAGTCGACATAGCTAAAACTCTAGGTGGTTAAACCGAATCACACAAAACAAGGGAGTGCCTTGCTCTGATACCAATTGAAAGTGCTAGTTATCGACTAAAGGGGGGGGGTGAATAGGCGATTTTTATGAAAGTCTTCAAAACATGGAAGTTTCAGAGACAAACAATAGAAATGAACCTATTGAAATGCAGCGAAAGTTAAACAACACTAAGCAAGCCATAGTCAAGTATGCAATAACGTGAGAGTACGAAGACTAAAGCAGCTAGGTAGTAAAGATCAGGATGGAAGATGGTATGAAGCCAAACAACAATAGATGTCAAACAGTGAAGACAAATAGGTAAAGCAAACAGGCAATGACTTCACAAAGACAAACTCTAAGTAAAGAGAGGGAGAGGATAGAACCAGTCACTTGTTGAGGACACATGATTTGTTGGACCAGTTCCAGTTGCTGTGACAACTGTACATCTAGTTAGGGAGGTTGAGATTCAACTCAGAAGACCGCGTCTTCACCTTATTCCCCTTGAGCTAAGGACACACAGTCCTCGCCTAATGACTCTGGTAAGTCTTCAAGGTAGACTTCCAAACCTTCAGAGACTTCGTTCACCGGTGATCCACAATGAGTCTTGGATGCTCAGAACGTGACGCCTAACCGGTTGTAGGATTCACAGTCCTCAAGTGTAATAAGTCTTCAGGTCACGTAGACAGAAAGACTTCAGTGATGCCTAACACTCTTTGGCTCTGGGTGTTTGGGCTTTGTCCTCGCAAGGATTTTTCTCTCTCAAAGGCTTCGGGGTGGGTTGCTCTCAATACGACAAAAGCCGTGCACTAACTCTAAGCAGCCACCAATTTATGGTGTAGGGGGTGGGCTATTTATAGCCACTAGGCAACCCGACCTAATATGTCCAAAATGACCCTGGGTCACTAAGGAACTGACACATGTTCCAACGGTCAGATTTCAAACACACGCGACAACTTTACTTGGGCTACAAGCAAAGCTGACTCATCCAGCTCTGGATAAGATTTGCACTCATTGTCTTTGCTTGAAGACATAGGATTTTGGTTGAGCATCACTTTAGTCACTCTGACTTTGTTCACTTGGACCCCACTTAACAATACGGTGGTTCCTATGACTCAACAAAGAAGAAAAAGAAACAACGAAACGACTAAGTCTTCGTGCTCCATAATCTTCACCCAATGTCTTCTCATGTCATAGTCTTCAATGTGAATATCTTCACATACCACCATTGTCGTCAAGGCCTTCATACATTTTTAGGGGTCATCTCCGGTAGGTAAACCGAATCAATGAGGGACTACTACCTGTGTTATCCTGCAATTCTCACAAACACGTTAGTCCCTCAACCAAATTTGTCATCAATACTCCAAAACCAACTAGGGGTGGCACTAGATGCACTTACAGTTTGTATCTCTCTCACACAACCCCACGTAGGTGGTGTATGTATACAAGAAGAGAATAGGTGCACCGTGCACGTACTCACGCTTCGTGCCCAGCCACACCCGCGCGGGTACACGGTGGAGCTCATTTCTGTACGAAATGGCAGCCAACGTGCTAATTTGAACGCGTGTAGCGGCGGTTGTTTACCTGCGGAGGTCGTGTACCACGCGTGCACGAAACAAAGTTCGACTTGATGCGTTGGCACATTATTTTTAAATAAAGTTATATTGCTCAATGGCACGCACACATAATATAAACCAATTTTTATGGAGAAAAAGGTAGTCCGCTCCACTATATACAATGGAGCCTCCCTGCCTGGTTTGTCTCTCTTCAGAGTATCTCACACAAGGCTGCGGTGGCCTCTCTCTCTCTCTCTCTCTCTCTCTCTCTCTCCCACCGTTGGTCACTGATCCGGCCGCATCCCATCCGCCGACGGAAAGGGACGACGTGCATCGTTTCTCCGTTCGACGGCGCCGAGACAGCACGTCCCGATCTGCGGTACACGCCGTTCTCTCCGACCAAGCTCCGGCGTGGTAGGGCCTACGCCACCTGCTCGCTGCCGCAGTATGGGCATATTCCGCCCGCCACCGCTCACCTAGGTGCATAACGACGACCTCCAGGTAGCCCCTCCGGCCTTGCTCCACTACCCGTCTCGCTGCATGTGGATCTTCCATAGTTCTTTGCACAAAACGTAGCTCGTCTTGCGTACTTTCATATTGCAATCTCGTCCTCACACCGTTTTAGACAAACGCAACCGTGTTGTTATCTTCCCTTAGGATAAGGAATATGCTTCTTTTTTGTCGTCGCAACTGTCATCAATATTTTTCTTTTTACAAATTTCAAATGGGCATATTTTAGTGTAGATTCACTCATTTTGCTTCGTATGTGTACTCCCTTCGTTCCTAAATATTTGTCTTTCTAGAGATTTCAACAAGTGACTACATACGGAGCAAAATGAGTGAATCTACACTCTAAAATATGTCTATATACATCCGTATGTAGTAGTCCATTTGAATCTCTAAAAAGAGTAGTCACTCGTTGAAATCTCTAGAAAGACAAATACTCCGGAGTATATTTAAGAACCGAGGGGGTAGTGCACAGCCGCATGGGAGACTCAGACCGGTCGTTGCGCCGCATTAATAGTGAGTAATGAGCAGTCAAATCATAAGCCCTACCTTTCCCACTGTAAGTTGGTCGGAAGAAGCAACCATCAATACACTCTTCTTTGAATCCGCTCATACTACTCCATCCGTCACTGTTTATAGAGCGCGCTTCAGAAAAAGAGAAAATCTCTGCGACCAAGGCGACTAGCGATCGGCCTGAAAAATAGCATTGCTAGTTATAGCACGGCGTCTATTACTAGAGGAAATAATGCGTACACACATGCATGCAGTGCTTCCACCCCGGGTAGACACATGCATGCACTTACTCCACTCTGTAGTACTACATCAAGAGAAAATTGCGGTTACCACGCTCCAATTGATTGAGCATTAAACCAAACGCGTCTAAAGTCTCTCTGGTGGTGGAAATGCATTGAGAGAAATGCATCATAATGAAGCGCGCCCTGTACTACTAAATCTTGCGCTTGGCTCTTCGCCTCTTCGTGAAGTCGAACAATGATGGTACTCCGCATGTTTGGTACTACAGTGTATGCCTCTGGCAATCTGACACCGAATGAACTGATGCATGTCCACCGCCTAGGCGAGGGTACGTTGCATTAGTCAAAAGGCATAAGCGAGCTTCACCTTGTCCTGCAAGCTTCTCCTCGTTCTGCGAGTTGACGGGACACACCAACAAGTAGTGCTAGTCCATACTCCCTCCTTTCCGGTTAATATGGCTTAATCTTTTTTGCGGGTAAATGAGAGAGCTTTATTCATATACAAGCATTCTTAGGACGATCAACCAAGACACTGGTCACTAGGAAGCGAGGTACCCCGCAAAAAAAAGAAGTAGGAAGCGAGGTGTTTCATCAAGCCAGCTCTCGGCCACATTCAAAGTGCAACAAGCACGGTTCGCACAAAGATGCGCTGCAAGGTTTGCTGACCTGTTTACATGCTGAATAACAAAAAAGACGAAATATTACCGAGCACTCCTATTTGTAATAGGATATGAGCCAGAATTAAAGCGAGAATTTTGGCGAGTGTTCCATGCAATCAACTTCCATTATCACATGCGAGAAACCTCGAAGAGAACCGAATTTGTTGAAGATTGCTTTATCACATTTTAAAAATATAATAAGAGTGCAGACGCTCCTCCATACGGTTCCTAGTACTAGTATAGTACTCCTACCTCTATAGACTATAGTAGTAGTACTAGTAAACTTTGCGCTTGGCTGTTCGCGCCTCTTCGGGAAGTGCAACAATAATAGTACTAGTATAGTGTATGCTTCTGGCAATCTGACACCAAATTAACTGTTGCACGTCCACCGCCTGAGCGAAGGACAGCTTGCATTAGTCAAAAGTTTGTCCTTGTCCTGCAAGCCACCGCACGCAAGCTTCTCCCATCCTGCAAGCTTCTCCTCGGTCGGCAAGTTGACGGGACACATCAAAGTAATGCTAGTCCATACTGCCTCCTCTCCGGTTAATATGGCTTAATTTCAAACAAGATAAATACATTGTCTGTCACTGTATATTTGTAAAAATACGGTCAGTGGACTTCATAATATGCTCATTGCGCTCAATATATACATTTTTTGGTGTTTATACGGTCACTAGCTCACCCTGGCTGAGTATGTGTGTGCATGCACGTGTAGGTTGAGCACTTGAGCGTGACTGTGTGTGTTCCGTCGTGTGCTCGGACATGCATGCATTAGGGCGTCACATGCGTTTTTGCGTCCATGTGTACGTGTGACTGTTGCATACACGCAGGGGGAGTATGTGTAGGGGCCACTAAAGGAGCAGTCAAATGACACAGTAAGTTAGTCGGAAGAAGCAACCATCATTTCAATCTTCAATGACACTTACACAATATAAAGTGGTTGATATGGAGAGAAAAAGAAAACCACTATATATACACTAGCAGGAGCCTAAGCTACAAGCCTGCTTGCTTGGCTTGCTCTCTTCACAACCATAGAATGACGGTGGCCACACCGTTGGTCACATATCCGGCCTGATCCTGCAGCTGGGGGAAGGGAACAATGTTCTGCGTAGACGCGGTTGACATCGGCGAGGGAGAAAATCCACAGTCGGTGCGTCCCAATCGGGGGCCACCGCGGTATGGGCTGATGCCGCGTCCCAATCTCCCTTCTAGCTACAGCCCGACGTCCGTTTCAAAAATATTAGTGCATGTCAACAAAAATTATACTAGTATCGCTGTTCCGTTTCAAGAAAAAGCATATAAGCTCTTACTTCTTACCCAAAGGATCTTTATATCCAACAGGCACAAAATATCCATTCGACTGTTGGAAATTACTTTCACTGCTGATCTGATGTCGAGGTAATTGCTGCATCGCCACCAAAACCCACCATCTCTTAAGCTAAAGTAGATCGAGCTAACCCCTATATTAGCATATTACTAAGATAAACAGAAGGCTCTGTAGAATCATTTAGGACGTGAGCTTGTCAATCTGAATGTGGAGGGACACCAGCTTAGCCCCGGCCAGCAGCTTGGGCGGAACTGTGAAGAAGGTCAGCTCCTGCACGACGACGTCGTCGGGATCCCTGTTGCTTGTCACCTCCAATTCCACCTTGACGGCATCGGTCCTGCCTTTGGGCTCCCCCACCGGGCCGTTCGCCCGTAGCTTGGCCACGTAGTGCGGCAGTGGGGACGCCCCCGCTCTGATGCAGATGACCGACACGGCGATAGGCGCGCCGATGTCGAGCATGCCGCCGACCAAGAAAAACGCGCGGCCGTCCTCCTCCGTGAACAGCAAGAGTCGTGGCTCCGACAGTGGCACTTGCAGCTAGAGCGCCTTGCCTTACTGGATCCTATGCACGGGCATGGGATGCACGGTGCTGATGTGGTGGGAGAGCCACGGTGGCGGGCCTTCGTAGCCACAGACGGGCACGGGACATTTGCAGGGCGTGAGCAGACAAACGCTCTGGTGACCGGCGAGCTTGTGGTAAGTGACGTAGAGCCCACAACATTCGTGCGGGCACTCCACCCTCACCGAGGAGAGGACGGCGTCCACCGCCGTGTTTCGCACGTTGAAGCCACCGCTGCGCTCGCACTTCTGGCACTGCCGCTGGTTCCCGGGGCGCTCGACGCGCCAGTCCGCGCAAGCCAGGTGCCCTCCCTTGCACTGCACAAATCAATCGAACAACACATCAATCAAGAAACCTGCACCTTGCTCGATCAGCCGAACGGACGAGGTGTATTCGAACCTCATATACTGGAGGCTTCAAGGGGCGGAGGCACAAGGGGCAGTGGAGCAAGGTGAGGTCCATCGAGACCATAGAGAGCTCCATCGTCGGGTCCTGTTTCGTCTGCATGATCTCGCCCTCCTCGTGCACAACCATCTCTCGCTTTATTAGGGTCGGGGCATTACCAAGCTTTACCGTCACATATTCATACTACTTCAGTGTGCATTAAATCAACACATGCAAATATCAAAAGGAGAGTCACGACATGCATGCATGCGTTGTAATTAAATCATCAGTAAACGCAAATTATTGAAATATATCTAGTGCAGTGCTTTGATGTGTCGCGTCAACTCGTACAAGACCGATAAGTTTGATTACTACAACACCCTCTCGCCTTAACCGCACCTGCCTTTGGCTGCATGACAAGTGGGCCACCGACCTGTCGGGCCCACCTGTCATGGACGCAAAGGCAGGAGCAGTAAGTCAATGAAGCTGTGTCCCTCCCTCGCCCATGAGCGTGGTGGCTGGCAGGACTAGGGGAAGCTTTTGTTCGCTACACGCTCTCCCTACCGTACGCGATGGACATGCAGCAATTCAATCGGTGTTAGATGGCCAGAAGCATACAGTAGTACTCCTCCACTGCAGTAGTACTCCATCATTTTGTTCGACTTCCCGAAGAGGCGAAGAGCCAAGCACAGGCCGGGCGCTCGTGTGTCAGTTTCATGTGTAGAGTAGTCTAGGATAGCGTGTACCGTGCCTGTAAGCTTAAAATCGTTGAGGACGGCTCCATGCTATATTTTTTGATTAAAATTATCTTGTGGCCCTACCTGTCATCTTGGTGATTCTAGTTTGCACGCTTATCTGGTCAAGACATGAATATATATTTCAATTTGTGGTGGGGTAAATGTTAGAGGTTGTAGCAAATGGAGTATTGTACACTACGGGTCTTTCAGCCAAGTTTAGAGGCAAACATGTGGGGCCAGTACTATGATGTGTCGCGTCAACTCATTCAACAAGGAGAAGCTTGATTTTACTACTACATGCCTTCTCCCTCGTCCATGCGCGCGGTGGCTCGCAGACGAGGATAGGCTTTTGCTTATATAGTACTACAACAAGCTATCCCTCCCGCTCGCGGTGGACGGAGATGCAGCAGTGGATTCGATACTGTAGAAGCAGTAGTAGTAACATCATTGTTCGTCTTCTCGAGGAGGCGAAGAGCCAAGTGGAACCCGAATGTGCAAGTTGCGAACCTTGGAGCACGCATATAGCCAGGCTCTTGCATGAGACAAAATTGCTATGTGAGCCCACTATTGTAGTAAGTACTTCCTAGTATAGCCCTGTAAACCAGAAAGGAGTATTTGCCTTTCTAGAGATTTCAACAAGTGACTAGACTACACCAAGACGGAGTACATATGGAGCAAAATGAGTGAATCTACACCGTAAATAAATACGTAGTTCTCTCATTTTCCTCTCGGCCTTGGTTGCGGTGCATAATATTGAGTATACTAGTACTATCATCTTGAAATTTACGAAGTCACCATAGGCACCTCGTCGTCGATGAGAACGTCTCCTGACACGCGATAGACGCGAGCGGCAGTCGCCTCCATAGGTGCTTGAATGCCAAGGAGGGAGAGGGTAGCGGTTCCCGAGACGTTGAACGGTCAATGATGCATCCTCAAATTACTCTACATGCAGAGGGAATTAATTGGAGAAGAAGAATAGAGCCATCATGATGTGAATGCGACAGAGTTTGGATTCTCATATAAAGGCGCCCCACCACTCCAATCCATCTACTCCTTAGTCTCTGCGCAACACTGCTCACTCCAATCCAAGACCAAGTGACTAGAAGCCAGAAGCACCTATGGAGGCGATGGACGCGAGCGGCAGTCGGCTGTGCCAAATCATCCAAGGCGCCGGCCTGCGGCCCCGCACCGCGCAGCGTTTCCAGACGATGCTGGCGACCGCCGGCGTCGTAGCCCTCGCCGGTGCCGGCTTCGCCTCTCGCATGGAAGACATGATGGTGAACTCCATCCGCAAGTTCGCCGCCGTCAAGAAGCGCGCGGACGACCTTGCTGTACTGCTCCAGCCCGCGTGCCCAGGCTCCTCATTGCATGCCACCCTCGTCAGCCTCCATGGTGACGAACTCTTTCAAGCCCTGGTGGTCCTGCAGTTGCCGGAGGTCGCGATGAAGAATGTGCACCTCGAGGCCACGCTCGTCGCACAGCGCCTCACCATGCAAGAAACCGTCGACCTGTACATCCACGTCTACGAGGAAATCGTCTACATAGGCCACTACAAGGCTAGCGAGGACAGAAAGACGTTGGCCTTCTTCCAGCGGCTGGAATCTTTGGACGCCATTGTTCAGAAGCACGTCGACCTGGCCACGAAAGCCGCCGCTACTTAGCCGCCGTTCGGTGGGCCGGCGCCCTGAGTCGAGGAGGTGGACGTCGTCGATGGATGCATCTCTTCTTCTTGCCTCCTGTAACCAGCACTGCATCGCCTCATGGCCTTAATGTTTTATTAGTATAGGAATATATGCCATTTTTATTCCAGTAGTAACATTTTCACTGTGAGGTGGGGCCGCAGTTGAGCAAACCGACCATCGGCAAATCCCCACCCCGCCCACCGGGCGTCGGCGGAGTTTAGAATTAGAAGAGAGAAACGAGGGAGAAGAGCTAGCTATAGCACAGACGCTGTTGTCAGATGGGACTCGCGTTGATAGAATAGGAGTATTGAGCACTAGTACCTCTTCTTTAGGGAAAAAGCAGTCGTATGTCTAGTACTACCACAAGTTGGGTGCGTGCGACCTATACTTGTCATCACTTTAGGTCTCCTTTTCGAACCGCAGCTAGGCTTCACCGTACATATTGTTTCACACATTTATCCTCCTATATGTACTCCTAGGCTATTTCCACGTGCACCCTTTCGCAGACATGTTGGACATAGAGCATCTGGGTCGTAGTGCATGCACGATTTGGAGCATATGCCGAGGTACTTTACATTTTAGACCTCACGAATTACATGCAAACCCCCGGCAGAAGAATAAATAAATGAATGAATTACTAAATGAAACCAGATTATTTTTGTAGAAACCGGAGCACGTTCATTAAATTTTGGACATAACACGTTTATTAAAAACTACCGGACCTAAACCAGTCTAAGGGCCTCTTTGATTCGCAGGATACTAGAAACACAGAAATGGGGAAAGTATGATGGCGATGAACCGAGACGAGGACAACTCTACTAACTTAGTTAGAGGTTAGAGTTAGATTCTAACCCTGAACTAACTCTAAACCAAAGAGGTGTATGGATGGCAGGGTTAGATTGACAATAAATTTTCTTTCTCAATCACTGCGCAACACTGCTCACTCCAATCCAAGACCAAGTGACCAGAAGCCAGAAGCACCTATGGAGGCGATGGCCGTGAGCGGCAGTCGGCTCTGCCAAATCATCCAAGGCGCCGGCATGCGGCCCCGCATCGTGCAGCATTTCTAAACGGTGCTGGCGACCGCCAGCGTCATAGCCCTCGCCGACGCCGGCTTCGCCTCTCGCATAGACGACATGATGGTCAACTCCATCCACAAGTTCCCCGTCGTCAAGAAGCGTGTAGTGAAAGCTCCTAGTAGTCCTGCCAGCCACCATGATCATGCGCGAGGGAGGGGGCGTTGTAGTAATCAAACTTCTCGGTCTTGTACGAGTTGACGCGACACATCAAAGCACTGCACTCGATATAATTCTTTTTACACATTTCAAATGGACTACTACATAAGGATGTATGTAGACATATTTTGCTTCGTATGTAGTCACTAAAAAGACTTATATTTGGAAACGGAGGGAGTACAACGCATGCATGCATGCCGTGACCTCCCTTTTTATACTTGCATGTGTTGATTTGATGCACCTTGCCAAATTTTGACTATAAATTTAACTAACCAAATTTTCATGCATGTCACAAAAAATTACGGGGCTGTTTGGATTGTGACTATGTTTGTCTTATGCTGCCACATTATTTTTCCCACACTTGCCTAACTTGAGTTTCTCAAATTGTTAGACACACTTTGGCTTGCCTAAGGGAATCTTGCCACACTTTTTGTGTCTATGACATGTGGGGTTCACTGCTAATAAAAAAATCTTGTCTTAGGTGTGGCGAATAAAAAAGATTTATATTTAGGAACGGAGGGAGTAGAAAATAGAAATAGTAATGCATGTTGGGGCAACCCACGTTTCCTATAATTTTAGCCGTGGGCTTGTTCACAATTTTTACGAGGGTGTGGTTGTTCATTTAATGGAGGGACTTGTACCAGACTTGAACGATACAAAGTGCGACCTGGCACCCTAAAAAAAAGTGCGACCTGGCACACGGTAACACCACTTGGAACAAGCGGGTAGCTATCTCAAAAAACAATCAACAACTAAAAAACGGCGACCTGGCACGTAGTACACAATTTTAAACGATTGTTTTGATGGAGTGAAAAAGGAAAACTACCCCACTACGTATATATAGGCCGGAGCCTCTGCGCTTGCTTGCTAGGGCTGCTCTATTCACACACTCTCATCCTCTCCAGATCTAAACAAGATAGGGGTGGTAACACTGTCTTTCTCCCTTCAAAAAACACTATCTTTCTATCCTCACCGCTGGTTATAGATCCAGACGTATCCCCCTCCACCGGTGAAGGGGAGGAGGGGCAGCATTTAGGCCATCGTCGACAGCGTGGGAGGAGACCCACTACCGGCCGCACCATTATTTCTGGTCGGCGGGAGAGGTCCTCCGATCCCTTCGTCGTTGCCCTAGTGTGGGCGGATCTGGCCTCCCTCCGCACACCTATCCACATCCCGACGACCTTCAGGTATATCTTCCTTCAAAACCGCCTTAGCTCTACTTCCCCAGCTCGCTACGTCGCTGCATGTGCATCATTTTCTACCTCTCAGCCCCTCTCGATCGGATGGTCCAACGTCACCTATTTTCTTCTTATATTGTTAGAGGTAAAGCTACTTCATGGAGTCGAATCTTGTACTTGGTTCAAACAAGAAATAAAGTGGGGGTGGGGACTTTAGTATGTAGTACATCGGACTTGGTACAAACAGGAAGGAAAGGGGGTGAAAGTAGTACAGACTGGTATGACCAGGACTAGATTTGCTATCCAGACATAGGAGTAGGTGGCTAGAGTGAAAAAAATGGGACCAACCCAGATATGTTTCTTGGATGTTTGTTTCTCGGGGCAACAAACTATGAATCACCACTTTATGCCCCTGTTTAGGTACATGGTGGTGGACTGCTGGTGCACCCACTGTCCCATGCCCTTATACCAAATATTTAGTTGTTCTAATCTAATGCCCCTGGTAAAAATGAAGCCATGCCACTGTTATAAGCCATGACAAGTTTAGCCAAATGTTTTTGCCTGTAATTGTTTGAGACTCTGATTGTTTCCTCTGTAGCTTTTTGTGCAAACAGGGATTTCCATTTCACCTGGTTGCTGTTGTGACCTTTTGGTGCACTGCACAAAACTCTTCTTAAAAGAAGTGACTTTTGTGCTGTTTAACTGGAATGTCAGAATGGAACAATTGGTTCATTTTGGTGGAACTACACAAAGGGAGATCGGTGTTCCAATCCTCATCATCCATATTGGCACCATAACCTTCCTTTAGGTAAGAATGATATTTAATGCATGTGTTCATCTCTATTTTGCGACTGCCATGAGAAAATAATGCTATTTTTACTTGTACACTTGTACTCCCTCACTGACAAAACCAATTCTGAAACAAAAGGCCAATCATGTACTTGGTTTCACCAACTGGTGAGGAGACTGAGAAATAGAGCATGAAGAGGAAGAAGAAGAAGAGTAAACAGTGCCAAGGCGATCTTGCTGAAGCTGGAGGCCTCACTCAAGGCCATTCAAGGGCTCCGGCAACGACTACCTTACATGTGAGACGATCCTCCAGGGAGCCCTTCCACTTCTGCTGTCTCACTTAATTAATTAGGAGTACTTAAGTACCACTAATTTATTGCTGCCTAGTTTTCCTGTCGGAGTTAAACAAATCTTCAGTAGCACCCTATGCTGAATCATGTACGTGTGTATGTTTGTCTATGAGGTGAATCATGTGGTGGAGCAGGGAGGGGATGCTAAGTTTACCCATTAAGATAATGAGGGTGCTTCTATTTGTTAGTGTATGTTTCATCAACTAGTCTCACTATTACAGTAATCTCACTCTCTCAATATATGTGCCAACAGGGATGCTCGATTTTGGTAGAACTGCACAAAAACTTTGGGTGCTTCATTGCCTCGACAGCTTCCCTCCTTTCCTATTAGTCGCTAATCTCGGCTTGCATTCTTCCTTTGCTGTCAGTCGCTTGGCTTATCTCGACTTCCAGTCAAAGGAAATAGTAATTGATATGCTACCTCACACAGGTTGGTACTGGTCTTTATCCTGATTATTGTGCTTGTCATATGTATTGGTAATTTGGTATTGTGCTACTGTTTGCCGGTTTCATAAATGAGTAACTTGGAGCCTGAACTCGCAGGAAAATCATTACATCGGGTGATTTCAGTAGAACTGTACAAAAGATCAGATGGACAGGTACTTATGCTGCTGTTATGTACTCCAAAGTTCACTTAGACAAGCATTAATGTTGACAAGAAGAAGTGCCTATATTCATTCCAGTATCAACCGGCGTCAACCAATTGTCAAACTCCAACTATTAGAAGAGTGAACGCCAAAAATATTGCTTGGCGCATAGCCCAGAAAAACGCAGTCCAGTCTTTGGTCCGAACTTGTGCCTTTTGGTTATCTGCACATATGGTAGCGAACTGTATGGCATGGAGTCTAAAGATTCCAGACAAGTTGGTTGACGCGTATATTCATCTGGCACTTAATCAGTCTGCACGCCAGGGATGCTCCATTTCAATTGAACTGCACAAAAAATTTGGGTGGTTCATTTCTCAACCGCCTCCTTTCTCGTCTGCAATGTAGAATTTTGGCGAGATACACGACCAAGATGAGCCAGTAAACTAGTTGGATGAAAGTAGTGGCCAAGTTGCTCAAACCTCCCTCGGCACGAGGCCACTATTTGTGGATAAACCTACAAGCAAAGTTCAGATTGTCTGTGCTGCCTCTTATGTACTCGAAAGTTTACTCGTAGAAGCATTAATTTTAGCAAGAAGTACCTCTGACTGAACACCATTTACTAGTCTGCAATGTAGAATTTTGGCGAGCTACAAGACCAAGATGAGCCAGTGAACTAGTTGGATGAAAGTAGTGGCCAAGTTGCTCAAACCTCCCTCGGCACGAGGCAACTATTTGAGGATAAACCTACAAGCAAAGTTCAAATTGTCTGTGCTGCCTCTTATGTACTCGAAAGTTTACTCGTACAAGCATTAATTTTAGCAAGAAGTACCTCCGACTGAACACCATTTACTAGTCTGTACCCTAGGTAATTAAAGTTCATCCATGGATCATATTGGTTGTGATCTCAATCATTTGGATGTGTAAACATACTGAACATGTGTATATCTGAATCTTTTTGTGAGTTATCTACGAATATTGTTGTGTGATCTATCAATCATTTGGATCCATAGACATGTTGAACTTATGTATATATGAATCTTTTGAGTTTTTGATAGTGAATGTTGGCTATGAATATGAACGTGTCCTATGAACCCGAGTTTGATATGAATGTTTACCTTTTCTGTTGTGCTTGTGTGTGAACTTGTTAGTATGCCTACTATGAGGTATGTGACGTGTGGGTGTCAACGGCACACCTTCTTCCCGAGAAGAATTGCACCTGCTTTGTTAGGGTAGCAACGGCGCATCAGCTCTTTTTAATGTTTTTGCTCTGTCTTGCCCCCTCCCCCGCTCAACCCCTGCCGTAATGTTTTCGGCCTCAAAACAAACATAGCATTGCGTTGTTTTTGGGGCTTGATGAAAAATCGAGTGCTGATTTTTGTAGGTTGGCCCGCACAGAAAAAGGGCTGCTAGTCCACCACGGGCTGGGAGGCTAAAAATACAAATTGTATGGTGCAGAGGTAAGTAAAAAAACGCCATGGAGAGCCATCCACTGAAGAAAAAAACATCTCTCCTGATGTGCTTCTTCAGTCGTGCCGCCGGCTCCCTCTATAATCCAGGTTGCTCGGGGATCTGGTATCATTTTTTTTCCAGAGGGTGAACAAGTATCAGCTAGGCCTAGGTTTTGTATTTTAACATGCGTAGCCCATGACATACGGGTCACAGTGATTTCAACTTATTTTTTGAGATCCATACCGGCCTATGGGCTTTTTCTTAAAGATCGGCAGCCCAATGTATTTTTTAACCACATTATATATTTTTATATTATTACTATTGTTGTATATTTTATAGAGACTTATATATACATTATGAAAACAGCCCATGTGTTATTAACTTATAAAAGTAAATGTTTAACAGAAGTTGGCAAGGAAAATCCTGGTTGTTTTCGACTCACAGGCAAGGGAAATCCTTGTGATTGCGTACCAAAGCTTGCGAAGATTTTAAGGACCAATGTAATAATAACGCGCTCATTTTTATTTTGAGAAACTCGCTAATTTGTTAATTATGTATATAAAAAATGTGCCTCTCCGGTTTCTTTTTGATATTAATTGCTCCTTCTATATATATAACGAGCCCAGCTAATTCGTGTATTTGAAGGAAGTGCAAATGGGCTGGGATTTCTTAGATAATATAAATGGGCCGCATTGACGCGAAATTATTTGTTCACCCAGCCCAGCAAATGGACTGTACTTTCTAGAAAACATGGGTTAAATATATGCCACATTTTTGCAGGCTGACATGTAGGCCAATAGGTCTAAGCCTACAAAGGGCGTTGTCAACTTGGTCGGCATGCACCTTCAATCTCTCGTATTCTTCCTCCAGCATCGCCGGGACCGCCTAGTCCGGCCTTCGGCGGCTAGCGGCTCTGCTTAGCATGCATCGCTGCGAAGTGGTACCCCACCGCCGGCCAGGCTATCCCTCCACCCCTCCACACCTCCTGTTATTCTCCACTGACTGCAGCCCCACGCCGCATAAGAACCAGTTATAACCCTTCTCCTCCACTCAATCTACGACTCCACTACCGCGTCTTCCCATCTCCGAGTCGTTCTCGTCAGGGGCCTCGCCGTCCTCCACCGCCTCGCTGTGCTCGGTGTGGCATGGTCAACAAACGAGAGTCATCGGAAGAGGACTGTGCGTGGAGAGCCTGATGGTTGGGACCCATGAGGTCCATGGTCGTACGCAAGGAATGTTGCTCCATATTAAGCTAAAAAAGTGTTCCCTCCACCTGACAGCTGGGACCCACCGGCTGTATCTTCGCACGGAAGGACGTGCCTCCTTGTTATGCGAAAAAATTATTCCTCCCGTTGACAGCTGGGACCCATCAGATTTGGTGGCTGACTTGTGGGCCTACTAAGCGGACGTGTACGCAGGGCTTTGTCAACTTAATCAACAAATGATTCTAGCAACTGGACCGTTGGATGTTAATCCAACAGCTGTGCTCCTTCTTCAACCTCTGTTCCTGCTCTTGTCTCCCATGGGCGGCACCGCAGCTGTGCTGCCGCGCACCCGAACCAGTCAAGTTTCCCACTCCTCTCCATCTGTGACTCCACTGCCCCGTCTTCCCCATCTCTGGGTTGTTCCAGTCTGGGGCCTCGCCGTCGTCCACCGGCCTTTGGTGCGCTCGGCACGGTGTGGTCAACGTGGTCAACAACCGAGAGTCATCGGAACATGACTGTACGTGAGAGGCTGACAGTGGGGACGCACCACGCCCATGGACGCATGCATGCAATGGAACACGTCGTGGTCAACCTGGTCAAGGAACGACTTCCATCGGAAGTGTACTGTACGTGGAGAGGCTGACAGCTAGTTCCACAGCAGCAACAAAGAAGTGCCTCCTTATTACACGGAAAATAATGATTCCTCCATCTAACAGCAGGGACCCACCGGACGGGCCACTGTATTTTGCGAAAAAATGTTTCCCCCCTGACTGCTGGGACCCACTAGACGGGTCACCGTATGTCGCGAAAAAAACGTTCCCCCCGCTGTCAGCTCGGACCCACCGGAAGTGCCTCCTTATTACGCACAAAAAAATTAATACTCCCCATGCTAGTTGGGACACACCTTGGTGGGTGGCTGACTTGTGGGCCTACTAAGTTGACGGGGACGGAGTGCTTTGTCAACTTAGTCAATATGAACGATTCTAGCTCCAGTGACCGTACGATGTCCATCCAATGGCCGTAGTGCTTCTTCAACCTCCCATGGCCGGCTGTCTGCTGCGGAGACCTCACCGCCCCCTACTATTCCCACCGCTGGCCAGGCCCTGCGGTGACGGCACCCTCACACCGCAGCCGAACCAGTGAACCCTCGTACTCCTCTTCGCACGGGCTTCCACTGCCGCGTCTTCCCCGGCTCCATGTCGCCCCCTTCCTAGGCCTCGCCGTCGTACACCGCCCTGGTGCTCTCGACGCGTCGTGGTCAACGTGGTCAAGGAACAACTTCCATCGGAGGAGTACTATACGTGGAGAGGTTGACAGCTGGGTCCACGGCCGTAGCAAGGACGTGCCTCCTTATTACGCACAAAATAATTATTCCTCCACCTAACAGCGGGGACCCACCGGACAGGCCACCATATTTCGCAAAAAAATGTTTCCCCCTGACTACTGGGACCCACCAGCTACATCTTCGCACGCAAGGAAGTGCGTCCGGGCAAAAAAAACCGATTCGCCCCCTGACTGCTGGGACCCACCAGCTACATCTTCGCAGGCAAGGAAGTGCCTGATAGTCGGGACCCACCTGGTCAAAGCATACTTAGTGTTGTCATTCTGGTCGTGAGCGTGTACGTACATACTGGTCGATGTAGAGGTGCGCACGTGTCGTAGTAGAGGCCCGCACTTAGCATGTACACGTACATACAACGGCGAGTGTGCAAGAAAGAAAATACAGCCACATACGTACATACGAGTAGGGTCTCGAACGCCTACTAGCGCATACGTACGGCCAGAGCTCGTGTACATGGCAGGGTCGGGACGGAGAAACAACGTCGTCGTCGTGTTCATGGGGAGCCAACCGGATGGGTCGGAATGGAATGCGTCGTCGTGTTCATCGGGAGGGCTTGGACGGAACAGCCGATGGAAGCAAGGCCTAGCGTACCGCAGAACGGAGGAAACGGCCTTGTGTTCGACCGGCCACGTTCGAAACGGGATCCTGTTCATCGGGCGGGGTCTGGCGTACCACAAAACGGAGGAAACGTACCTCCTACGGTCGAAACGGGGGTCCTGTTGATCGGGAGGGGTGTGACCTACCGCAAAACGGAGGAAACGAACTTGTGTTGGAGCGCTACGGTCGAAACGAGGGTCCTATTCATCGGGAGAGGTGTGGCGTACCGCAAAATGGGACTCCACGGGATATTCTTCATCTCCACCGTCGACCCCCTCCAGCCTCCACGGGCTACTGTTCATCCTCCGTCGACCTCCTCCAGCCTCCACCTGCGACTGTTCATCCACGGGCTCCTGTTCATCCAGCCTCCACCGCGCGTTACTCCACCGGCTACTGTTCAACCACCTCTCTCCACGGGCTCCTGTTCAACCACCCCTCCATGGGCTACTGTTCATCCAGCCCTCCACCGTCTACTTTTCATCCTTCCCTCACGGGGTGGTCCTGTTCATCCTGCCTTCCACGGAGGCATGTTCATCCAGCCCCAACCGGCTCGAACGGTCGGGGTCCTGTACATCCACCCCCACCGGGAACTGTTCATCCAAACCCCCCAGCAATGCTCACTGTTCATCCAGAGGCAACGCCATGGGGTCCTGTTCATCTACCCCCATCGGGAATTGTTCATCCAAACCCCCCAGGAACACTCACTATTCATCCAGAGGCAACATCGATCGGCTTCAGTTAGCAGCAGTAGCGAAGGAATCGCTCGATCGGGTTCAGTTAACAGCCATTGATCAATCGCTCGGGCTCAGTAACGCGTAGGCTGCAGTGCAATCGCTCGGGTTAGTTAGAGCCCAACGCCTCGCTCGGGTTCAGTTAGAGCGCAACGCCTCGCACCCACGTGCGTGCGTGTACAAGAGAAATGCGCATCGCTCGGCCCCGGCCACCCACCGTAACCAAGAACACCCCGATATTTTCCTCGCCCTCGCTTCTACCATAGTTTTTTCCGTCATGGACGGCCCAGAGAATGTCATGCAGCTGCGTCTCCGGCCCGCCCAGGACAAAAAGCCCATTTTCTATCATGATTTTTTGTCATAGAAGTAGGACCCCACCACATCTATGGTGATACCATGTTTTGTCACAATTATTGTCATAGAAGTGTCATAAGTATGAAAGAAAAAATTTCGTTCGGCCCAAAATGTCACGGATGTGTCTTTTATTTGTAGTGAGAACGTCAACCTGACGCTGGACTTCGTTAACCTGCCGGCCTACGAAGCCGGCCCACCGGCCGAGCCGCGCACTAACTGAACCTTCAAGCCGAAGCACCTGTCGCTCGCCTCCACCGCCGTCGTCGCCAGGCTTAAGGAGATGACGGACTTGGAGGGCATCCCGGCGTCTGACTTGTTGACCGCCTTGATGGTGTGCTGGGTTCTCCCCCTCCAAGGCCGGCCTCACATGATCAGCCAGATGAGTGGGCACCGAGACCCGTGCCGACTGCCCACCCAAGAGATGCCGGCCACAGAGGTGGCCCTCATGGTGAACGAGATCGCGAACCTCAAGCTCTCGGAGTCGGACTGGCAGTTCCGCAAGCGGCCGTACTCCCGCGCGCATCCGCCTCCTGCCGTAAGCTCCCGACTCTCCTTTCTTTCTTAGTCTTTTCTTCTTCTGCCGAGTTCTGCTTTGCCGACTGATCAATCGGACGTGTCGCAGCTCCTCACGACCCAGCAGGCAGCTGACGCCTCGGCGCAAGGCCAGGAATTCCTGCCGGACCGAGCGGTGAGCGACGCTGACGACCCCAACTTGGGGGCGGCCGCCTTGGAAGACGACGCCACAGGCGGTGGCGACGGGGCAGGCGGCTCCGGTGGAGGAGTCGGCGTTGAGGCGTGGACGGATGAAGACGAGGAGGAAGCTGAGCCACACCACCCGTCGACTGCTAACAGGGTGGGGACGAGCTCCTCAGTGGCGCCACCCGAACCAGGCGGCGCACCGAAGTGTCGAGCCGGCACACAGCTGCAAGGCGGCTGGGCGAAGAAGCCCAAGGGCTCGACCACTGCAACCAGGCGGGAGGAGGCCACCGCGAAGGCAGCTCGGTTCCAAAAGGCCCCGAAGCAGCCGCCGACGGTGTCCATGTAAGTGCTTGCTCTTCCTTGTGTTTTCCTTTGTTCTTTCTGTGTCTCTTTGTAAACCTTCTCTGAGTTCTTCTTGTCTTGTGCGAACTGACTCTCTCTTGAGCGGTCGACCTCCGCCTCCATCATCGGAGGGACGGAGGGTTCCGCCAACGCCCAGCGCATAGACCCGCTTGTCGACCTACGGGAGGCGACAAAGAAGAACACGCGGGAGACGCACGAGGATAAGGAGCGGGCGGAGAGGGAGAAAGCGGACGCGTCCAAGGCGGTGCAAGAGGAGGCGGACGCGGCGGCCAAGGCCCAGGCCGACGCTGTGGCCAAGGCCTAGGAGGAGGAGGCGTTCAAGGCCCAGGCCGACGCTGCGGCCAAGGCCTAGGAGGAGGAGGCGTTCAAGGCCCAGGCGGACGCGGCCGCCAAAGCACAAGCGGGAGCAGCCGCGGGTGGACAAGCTCCACAGCTTGTCATTCCGCTGCGCTCCATGCCGCCGGCGACAGGGATCCCGGTGCCGACTGGAGGGGCTGGCAACGACTAGCCGGTCATGGAGAGGGAGGGAGGCGACGCCGTCATCCTGAGGACGGAGGCATCCCAGCCGACGCCGGCTGCCAAGGCTCAGGGCACTCGGCCTGACACGCCGTCGGCGCCTCGAGTCTGCGGCGAGCTGGTGGTGGGGGCGACTCCCGTTGTCTGCACTCTGACGCGCCAGCGTGTGACGAGGGCGACTTCAGCACCGCGGCCTCAGAAAGTCGGAGCCTCCAGCTCGTCGGCCCCAGAAGCGGAGGCCACTAGTGCCGTCCCATGGGAGTGGACGTCTGGAGGCGGGACGGGCGTCCTAAACAAGGCTGCACAGGAAGTCCACTCCCTGCCAGGCCCAAGGCGACGCCCTCCAGGACTATACAAAGAAGTTCCTAGCGTCGCGAGCTGCCGTCCGGGTATGGTCCTTATGCTTTTGCTTTCAATCTCTGCAATCTTCTGTGGGGGCGCGCCAGCGCACCCACTGGGTGTAGCCCCCAAGTTCCGGGCCGGCTGCTGAGCAGGTGGCTCGGAACTTAAAGGTAAGTTCCGAGTGCTAACCCTTTCTTTTCTTCTGCTGATCCTGCTGCAGGATTACCACACCATTCGAGCGGCCGCCTACAACTCCCAAGTCCAGGAACTAGCTAAGCGAACCGCCGAGCTGACAGACAGCCGGAGTAAGCACTCTATTTTTTATTCTCGCGGGGGCGCCCCAGCGCACCCCCCGGGTGTAGCCCCCGAGATTCGGGCCGACTGCTGAGCAGTCGGGTCAAATGTTTCGGCAACTACCTTTTCTTATTTCTTTCATTGAATTGCTCAATCCTTAGTCCCACGGGGGCGCCAGCGCACCCGCGGGGTGTAGCCCCCGAGATTCGGGCCGACTACTGAGCAGTCGGGTCGGATCTTTCGGCAACTACTTCTTTCCTTGTTGATTTACTGACCTTTTCTCTCTCTTGCCTTCTGCAGGAGCCAATGCCACCTTGCTGCAGCAAATGGGCAAAGCTTGGACCGCGCTGCACGCCAAGGAGGATGAGCGCCTCAAGGTGGAGCAGGAGCGAGACCGCCTGGCCAAGCAGCTGGCTGACCAGGCGGACAAGCACCAGGCGGAGCTGCAGAAGCTCAAAGACGCGGATGAGGCTCTCCAGGCCAAGTTCGAGACTCATCGCTCGAACTGGGGTGACAAGGAGAATGCCCTGTCGGCCGGCTATGGCGAGGTCGAGGACATGCTCGATGGTAGGTTGATTTTTTCTTCTTCCTGTTGGTTTGTCCTGCAAACCGGCCTCCGACATCTCACTTTTTTCTTCTTCCCTTGAGGAGAGTATTTCCCTGGCTACTCTATTGCCGCCAGCCAAGCCGTCGAGGCTCATCGCAACGAGCGGAGGCTGGCTGGTGCGACAGTCGCGCGAAACGCCCCTCAGACCCTTGCCGAGAAAATGCTCGCCATCCAGGCTCATCTCCAACCGGCGCGTCGGGCTCTCCGCCGTCTTCAGCACACTAGAGCCCAGGTTGTCTCCGCCCTCTGGCCTGGTACTACCATTCTACGCACCGCCAGCTGGAACTCCGACTGTTGGAGGTGGCCATTGGCTGCCTCGAGGCGTGGAAAGGCTCTTCCGCCCGGGCAGGTGCACGGCGAGCCTTGGAGTTCATCAAGGGGTGTTACCCTGGGCTGAACTTGGACTAGCTAGCCACTCTCCGTGCCGAAGCTGGCGAGGAGTTGGAGGCGGTGGCGCCCCAGCTCTATCACCGTGCCGTGGCGATCGCCGAGTACACGGACACCAGCGTCTTCCTCCTAGAGCTGGACAAAATGGGCGCCGAGGTGCCGCCTAACTGGTTCAGGCTGAACCCAGAAGGCGGCCAGGACTCAGTGGAGGAGATCGCTGCTACCTCTTGAGCTTGCGTTGGTTTTCCCCGAAGAGGAGAGGATGATGTAGTAGAGTAGCGTAAGTATTTCCCTCAGTTTTTGAGAACCAAGGTATCAATCCAGTAGGAGGCCACGCTCAAGTCCGTCGTACCTGCACAAATCGATAACAACTCGCAACCAACGCGATTAGGGGTTGTCAATCCCTTCACGGTCACTTACGAGAGTGAGAACTGATAGATAATGTTTTTGGTATTTTTGGTATAGAGATGCAAAGTGAAAAGTAAAAGGCAAAGTAAAAAGCAAAGCAAGATTAAAGTGATAGAGATTGATATGATGAGAATAGACCCGGGGGCCATAGGTTTCACTAGTGGCTTCTCTCAAGAGAATAAGTATTCTACGGTGGGTGAACAAATTACTGTTGAGCAATTGACAGAATTGAGCATAGTTATGAGAATATCTAAGGTATGATCATGTATATAGGCATCACGTCCGTGACAAGTAGACCGACTCCTGCCTGCATCTACTACTATTACTCCACTCATCGACCGCTATCCAGCATGCATCTAGAGTATTAAGTTAGAAACAGAGTAACGCTTTAAGCAAGATGACATGATGTAGAGACATAAATTCATGCAATATGAAATAAACCCCATCTTGTTATCCTCGATGGCAACGATGCAATACGTGCCTTGCTGCCCCTTCTGTCACTGGGAAAGGACACCGCAAGATCGAATCCAAAGCTAAGCATTTCTCCCATGGCAATAAAAACCAATCTAGTAGGGCAAACCAAACTGATAATTCGAAGAGACTTGCAAAGATAACCAATCATACATAAAAGAATTCAGAGAAGATTCAAATATTATTCAAAGATAGACTTGATCATAAACCCTCAATTTATCGATCTCAACAAACACACCGCAAAAACAAGATTACATCGAATAGATCTCCACAAGAGAGGGGGAGAACTTTGTTTTGAGATCCAAAAAGAGAGAAGAAGCCATCTAGCTACTATATATGGACCCGAAGGTCTGAGATAAACTACTCACACTTCATCGGAGAGGCTATGATGATGTAGAAGCCCTCCATGATGACGGCCCTCTTCGGCGGAGCTCCAGAACAGGCCCCAAGATGGGATCTCGTGGATACAGAAAGTTGCGGCGGTGGAATTAGGTTTTGGCTCATATTCTGATCGTTTGGGGGTACGTAGGTATATATAGGAGGACGGAGTAAGTAGGTGGAGCTTCGAGGGGCCCACGAGGTAGGGGGCGCGCCCTAGGGGGCGCCCCCACCCTCGTGACTGCCTCTTTGATGCCTTGGCGTAGGGTCCAAGTCCTCTGGATCACATTCGGTGAGAAAATCACGTTCCCGAAGATTTTATTCCTTTTGGACTCCGTTTGATATTCTGTTTCTCCGAAATACTAAAATAGGCAAAAAATCAGCAATTCTGGGCTGGGCCTCCGGTTAATAGGTTAGTCCCAAAAATAATATAAAAGTGGAAAATAAAGCCCAATATAGTCCAAAACAGTAGATAATGTAGCATGGAGCAATCAAAAATTATAGATACGTTGGAGACGTATCAGGCATCCCCAAGCTTAATTCCTGCTCGTCCTCAAGTAGGTAAATGATAAAAAGAGAATTTTTGATGCGGAGTCCTACTTGGCATAATTTCAATGTAAAAATTCTTAATTGTGGTATGAATATTCAGATTCGAAAGATTCAAGACAAAAGTTCATATTGACATAAAAAATAGTAATACTTCAAGCATACTAATAAAGCAATTATGTCTTCTCAAAATAACATGGCAAAAGAAAGTTATCCCTACAAATTCATATAGTCTGGCTATGCTCCATCTTCACCACACAAAGTATTTAAATCATGCACAACCCCGATGACAAGCCAAGCAATTGTTTCATACTTCAACATTTTCAAAACTTTTTCAACCTTCACGCAATACATGAGCGTGAACCATGGATATATCACTATATGTGGAATAGAACGATGGTTGTGGAGAAGACAAAAAGAGGGGAAGATAGTCTCACATCAACTAGGCGTATCAACGGGCTATGGAGATGCCCATTAATAGATATCAATGTGAGTGAGTAGGGATTGCCATGCAACGGATGCACTAGAGCTATAAGTATATGAAAGCTCAACAAAAGAAACTAAGTGGGTGTTTTGAGGAAGCCCATCATTGGAATATACAAGACAAGTTCTATAATGAAAAATTCCCACTAGTATATGAAAGTGACAACATAGGAGACTCTCTATCATGAAGATCTTGGTGCTACTTTGAAGCACAAGTGTGGTAAAAGGATAGTAGCATTGTCCCTTCTCTCTTTTTCTCTCATTTTTTTTGATTCATCCAGATTCTCATCCCGACTTGCGGGGGAATCATAGTCTCCATCATTCTTTCCTCACTTGGGACAATGCTCTAAAAAATGATGATCATCACACTTTTATTTTTCTTACAACTCAACAATTACAACTTGATACTTAGAACAAGATATGACTCTATATGAATGCCTCCGGCGGGGTACCGGGATATGCAAAGA
Source organism: Aegilops umbellulata (assembly GCA_032464435.1). Lineage (NCBI taxonomy): Eukaryota > Viridiplantae > Streptophyta > Magnoliopsida > Poales > Poaceae > Aegilops > Aegilops umbellulata. Next base: position 244,452,113 of record CP136055.1, on the reverse strand, counting down.
ATCAAGAGTGACATGTATGAAAGAATTATGAATGGTGGCTTTGCCACAAATACGATGTAAACTACATGATCATGCTAGCAATATGACAATGATGGAGCGTGTCATAATAAACGGAACGGTGGAAAAGTTGCATGGCAATATATCTCGGAATGGCTATGGAAATGCCATGATAGGTAGGTACGGTGGCTGTTTTGAGGAAGATATATGGTGGGTGTATGATAGCGGCGAAACGTGCGCGGTATTAGAGAGGCTAGCAATGGTGGAAGGATGGGAAAAAGTGCGTATAATCCATGGACTCAACATTAGTCATAAAGAACTCATATACTTATTGCAAAAATTTAGAAGTTATCAAAGCAAAGTATTACGCGCATGCTCCTAGGGGGATAGATTGGTAGGAAAAGACCATCGCTCGTCCTCGACCGCCACTCATAAGGAGGACAATCAATAAACACTTCATGCTCCGACTTCATTACATAACGGTTCACCATACGTGCATGCTACGGGAATCACAAACTTCAACGCAAGTATTCTTTAAATTCACAACTACTTCCACTAGCATGACTATAATATTATCACCTCCATATCTCAAAACAATTATCATGCTTCAATCTTTTCTTAGTATTCAACGCACTCAAAAGAAAATTTCACAAATCATGAATACCAAGCATATTAATATTAAGCAATTTACCATGCTATTAAGACTCTCAAAATGATCTAAGTGAAGCATGAGAGATCAATAGTTTCTTTAAAACAAGTCCACCACCATGCTCTAAAAAAATCTAAGTGAAGCACATAGAGCAAAATTATCACGCTCAAAAGATATAAGTGAAGAACATAGAGCAAAAACTGCTTAGCTCAAAAGATATAAGTGAAGCTCAAAGAGTATTCTAACAAATTTTAATTCATAGATGGCTCTCTCAAAGGTGTGTACAGCAAGGATGATTGTGGAACACTAACAAACAAAGACACAAATAATACAAGACGCTCCAAGCAAAACACATATCATGTTGGTGAATAAAAATATAGCTCCAAGTAAAATACCGATGGAAGTAGACGAAGGAGGGGTTGCCTTCCGGGGCATCCCCAAGCTTTGAATTTTTGGTGTCCTTGGATTATCTTGGGGGTGCCATGGGCACCCCCAAGCTTAGGCTATTGCCACTCCTTGTTCCATAATCCATCAAAAGATTTCACCCAAAACTTGAAAACTTCACTACACAAAACTCAATAGAAATCTCGTGAGCTCCGTTAGAGAAAGAAAACATAAAACAACTTCAAGGTGTTGGAAATATGCCCTAGAGGCAATAATAAATTGATTATTATTATATTTCCTTGTTCATGATGATCGTTTATTATCCATGCTAGAATTGTATTGATAGGAAACTCAGATACATGTGTGGATACATAGACAACACCATGTCCCTAGTAAGCCTCTAGTTGACTAGCTCGTTGATCAATAGATGGTTACGGTTTCTTGACCATGGACATTGGATGTCATTGATAACGGGATCACATCATTAGGAGAATTATGTGATGGACAAGACCCAATCCTAAGCCTAGCACAAGATCATGTAGTTCGTATGCTAAAGCTTTTATAATGTCAAGTATCATTTCCTTAGACCATGAGATTGTGCAACTCCCGGATACCGTAGGAATGCTTTGGGTGTGCCAAACGTCACAACGTAACTGGGTGGCTATAAAGGTACACTACAGGTATCTCCGAAAGTGTCTGTTGGGTGGCACGAATCGAGATTGGGATTTGTCACTCCGTGTGACGGAGAGGTATCTCTGGGCCCACTCGGTAGGACATCATCATAATGTGCACAATGTGATAAAGGAGTTGATCACGGGATGATGTGTTGCGGAACGAGTAAAAGAGACTTGCCAGTAACGAGATTGAACAAGGTATCGGGATACCGACGATCGAATCTCGGGCAAGTATCGTACCGATAGACAAAGGGAATTGTATACGGGATTGATTAAGTCCTTGACATCGTGGTTCATCCGATGAGATCATCATGGAACATGTGGGAGCCAACATGGGTATCCAGATCCCGCTGTTGGTTATTGACCGGAGAACATCTCGGTCATGTCTGCATGTTTCCCGAACCCGTAGGGTCTACACACTTAAGGTTCGATGACGCTAGGGTTATAAAGGAAGCTTGTATGTGGTTACCGAATGTTGTTAGGAGTCCCGGATGAGATCCCGGACGTCACGAGGAGTTCCGGAATGGTCCGGAGGTAAAGATTTATATACAGGAAGTCCTATTTCGGCCATCGGGACAAGTTTCGGGGTCATCGGTATTGTACCGGGACCACCGGAGGGGTCCTGGGGGCCCACCGGGTGGGGCCACCCATCCCGGAGGGTCCCATGGGCTGAAGTGGGAAGGGATCCAGCCCAAAGTGGGCTGGGGCGCCACTTCCCTTATGGCCCATGCGCCTAGGGTGAAGGGGGAACCCTAATGAAGAGTCCTAAGGAGGGAAGGCACCTCCTAGGTGCCTTGGGGGGGAGGGAAACCTCCCCTGGCCGCCACCCCCTAGGAGATTGGATCTCCTAGGGCTTGCGCACCCCCCCTTGGGATCCCTATATATAGTGGGGGTAGAGGGCCTCTTGGGATATACCTTTTGCCTTTGGAGCAGCCCCTCCCTCTCCCAAGTTCTTCTCCTCTCCCGCAGGTGCTTGGCGAAGCCCTGCTGGATTGCCACGCTCCTCCATCATCACCACGCCATTGTGCTGCTGCTGGATGGAGTCTTCCTCAACCTCTCCCTCTCTCCTTGCTGGATCAAGGCATGGGAGACGTCATCGGGCTGTACGTGTGTTGAACGCGGAGATGCTGTCCGTTCGGCACTAGGATCATCGGTGATCTGAATCACGACGAGTACGACTCCATAAACCCCGTTCACTTGAATGCTTCTGCTTAGCGATCTACAAGGGTATGTAGATGCACTCTCTTTCCCCTCGTTGCTGGTTTCTCCATAGATAGATCTTGGTGACACGTAGGAAAATTTTGAATTTCTGCTACGTTCCCCAATAGTGGCATCATGAGCTAGGTCTATTGCGTAGATTCTTTGCATGAGTAGAACACAAAGTAGTTGTGGGTGTTGATTTTGTTCAATATGCTTACCGTTACTAGTCAATCTTGATTCGGCGGCATTGTGGGATGAAGCGGCCCGGACCGACCTTACACGTACACTTACGTGAGACAGGTTCCATCGACTGACATGCACTAGTTGCATAAGGTGGCTAGCGGGTGCCAGTCTCTCCCACTTTAGTCGGATCAGATTCGATGAAAAGGGTCCTTATGAAGGGTAAATAGCAATTGACATATCACGTTGTGGTTTTGCGTAGGTAAGAAACGTTCTTGCTAGAAACCCATAGCAGCCACGTAAAACATGCAAACAACAATTAGAGGACGTCTAACTTGTTTTTGCAGGGTATGCCATGTGATGTGATATGGCCAGAGGATGTGATGTATGATATATGTGATGTATGAGATGATCATGTTCTTGTAATAGAAATCACGACTTGCATGTCGATGAGTATGACAACCGGCAGGAGCCATAGGAGTTGTCTTTAATTTATTTATGACCTGCGTGTCAACATAAACGTCATGTAATTACTTTACTTCATTGCTAAAGCGTTAGCCATAGTAGTAGAAGTAATAGTTGACGTGACAACTTCATGAAGACACGATGATGGAGATCATGATGATGGAGATCATGGTGTCATGCCGGTGACGACGATGATCATGGAGCCCCGAAGATGGAGATCAAAAGGAGCAAAGTGATGATGGCCATATCATGTCACTATTTGATTGCATGTGATGTTTATCATGTTTTTGCATCTTATTTGCTTAGAACGACGGTAGTAAATAAGATGATCCCTCATTAAAATTTCAAGAAAGTGTTCCCCCTAACTGTGCACCGTTGCGAAAGTTCGTCGTTTCGAAGCACCACGTGATGATCGGGTGTGATAGATTCTTACGTTCACATACAACGGGTGTAAGCCAGATTTACACACGCGAAACACTTAGGTTGACTTGACGAGCCTAGCATGTATAGACATGGCCTTGGAACACAGAAGACCGAAAGGTCGAGCATGAGTCGTATGACAGATACGATCAACATGAAGATGTTCACCGATGTTGACTAGTCCGTCTCACGTGATGATCGGACACGGCCTAGTTGGCTCGGATCATGTAATCACTTGGATGACTAGAGGGATGTCTATCTGAGTGGGAGTTCATAAGATGAACTTAATTATCCTGAACATAGTCAAAAGATCTTTGCAAATTATGTCGTAAGCTCGCGCTTTAGTTCTACTGTTTTAGATATGTTCCTAGAGAAAATATAGTTGAAAGTTGATGGTAGCAATCATGCGGACAGTACAAGGCTTATGTCCTTAATGCACTGCTCGGTGTGCTGGACCTCGAACATGGTCTGTGGATGTTGCGAACATCTGACATACACGTTTTGATGACTACATGATAGTTCGGTAATGATAAATGGTTTAGAATTGAGGCACCGAAGACATTTTTGAAATGTCGCGGAACATATGAGATGTTTCAAGGGATGAAATTGGGATTTCAGGCTCGTGCCCACGTCAAGAGGTATAAGACCTCCGACGATTTTCTTGGCCTGCAAACTAAGGGAGAAAAGCTCAATCGTTGAGCTTGTGCTCAGATTGTCTGAGTACAACAATCACTTGAATTGAGTGGGAGTTGATCTTCCAGATAAGATAGTGATGTTTCACCAAAGTCATTGCCACCAAGCTGCTAGAGCTTCGTAATGAACTATAACATATCAGGGATAGATATGATGATCCTTGAAATATTCGCGATGTTTGACACCGCGAAAGTAGAAATCAAGCAGGAGGATCAATTGTTGATGGTTAGTAAAACCACTAGTTTCAAGAAGGGCAAGGGCAAGAAGGGATACTTCATGAAACGGCAAATCAGCTGTTGCTCTAGTGGAGAAACCCAAGGTTGAACCCAAACCCGAGACTGAGTGCTTCTGTAATAAGGGGAACAGCCACTGGAGCAGAATTACCCTAGATACTTAGTAGATGAGAAGGCTGTCGATAGAAGTATATTGGATATACATTATGTGAATGTGTACTTTACTAGTACTCCTAGTAGCATCAGGGTATTAGATACCGGTTCGGTTGCTAAGTGTTAGTAACTCGAAATAAAAGCTACGGAATAAACGAAGACTAGCTAAAGGTGAGCTGACGATATGTGTTGGAAGTGTTTCCAAAGTTGATATGATCAAGCATCGCTCGCTCCCTCTACCATCGAGATTGGTGTTATTTGGTGTTTGCGTTGAGCATAGACATGATTGGATTATGTCTATCGCAATACGGTTATTCATTTAAGGAGAATAATGGTTATTTTTTTGAATAATACCTTCAATGGACTTGCACCTAAAATGGATGGTTTATTGAAATCTCGATCGTAGTGATACACATGTTCATGCCAAAAGATATAAGATAGTAATGATAGTACCACCTACTTGTGGCACTGCCATGTAAGTCATATTGGTATAAAACGCATGAAGAAGCTCCATGTTGATGGATCTTTGAACTCACTCATTTCTGAAAAGATTGAGACATGTGAACCATGTCTGTTGGTATATACGCATGAAGAAACTCCATGCAGATGGACCGTTTGGACTCACTTGATTTTGAATCACTTGAGATATGCAAATCATACCACATGGGCAAGATGACTGAAAGCTTCGGTTTCAGTAAAATGGAACAAGAAAGCAACTTGTTGGAAGTAACACATTTTGATGTGTGCAGTCTAATGAGTGCTGAGGCACGCAGTGGATATCGTTATGCTCTTACTTCACAGATAATTTGAGTAGATACTGAGCATATTTACTTGATGAAACACAAGTCTGAATTATTGAATGGTTCAAGTAATTTCAGAATGAAGTTGAATATCGTCGTGACAAGAGGATAAAATATCTATGATATGATCATAGAGATGAATATCTGAGTTGCGAGTTTGGTACACAATTGAGACATTGTGGAAATTATTTCACGACTAGTATCGCCTGGAACACCATAGTGTGATGGTGTGTCCGAACATCATGACTGCACCCTATTGGATATGATGCATACCATGATGTCTCTTATCGAATTACCACTATCGTTCATGGGCTAGGCATTAGAGATAACCACACTCACTTTAAATAGGGCACCACGTAATTCCGATGAGATGACACCGTATGTGGCGGTACCTTCACCATCAGTGCCACGCTTGACAGCAAATAGGAAAGCGCGCTCGTTGCCTTCCTGCGGGCGAATGACGACGTGTTTGCATGGCAACCGTCCGTCATCCCCGGTGTTCCCAGGAGGGTGATTGAGCACAAGCTCGCTGTCTGTCCTCACGCGCGACCCGTCAAGCAGAAAGTGAGAAAGCAAGCCGTGGAGCGCCAAGAATTCATCAGCGAAGAGATCAAGAAGCTAGAGGCAGCAGGCCTAGTGAGAGGTGTGATCCATCCAACGTGGCTGGCCAATCCAGTCGTCGTGCGCAAAGCCAATGGGAAGTGGAGACTGTGCATAGACTTCACCGATGTGAATAAAGCATGTCCCAAGGATCCATTTCCCTTGCCGCGCATTGACCAGATTGTTGACTCCACTGCCGGATGTGAGCTACTCTCTTTTCTTGATGCATATTCAGGCTACCACCAAGTCTTTATGGCCAAAGAAGATGAAGAGAAGACCGCATTTATCACTCCGTGCGGCACCTATTGCTTCATACGCATGCCGTTTGGACTGAAGAATGCGGGATAAACGTTTGCAAGGGTAGTGCACACTGCTTTCGAGCCACAGATCCATAGGAACGTGGAGGCCTACATGGATGACATCGTGGTGAAGAGCAGGAGCAAGGAAACCCTGGTCCAAGATCTGGAAGAGACATTTCAGAACCTGCGCAAGATACAGCTCAAGCTGAACCCCGAGAAGTGCGTTTTCGGAGTCCCCTCCGGCAAGCTTCTCGGGTTCTTTGTGTCACAGAGGGGGATTGAAGCTAATCCCGACAAGATCAAAGCCATCGAGCAGATCGAAGCCCCAGAGCGCGTCAAGGACGTCAGAAAGCTTGCAGGTTGTGTGGCCGCCCTCAGTCGGTTCATTTCAAGGTCTGCAGAACGCGCCCTGCCCTTCTTTAAAATCTTGAAGAAGGCAGGCCCCATGCAGTGGACTCCAGAAGCGGAGGCAGCGCTGCAAGATTTGAAAAGGTACCTATCCTCCACTCCAATACTTGTCGCACCTAGACCACAGGAGAAGTTGTTGCTATACCTAGCGGCAACCAACCAGGTGGTTAGTGCTGCGTTAGTGGCGGAGAGAGAGGCCGACGAGGAGCCTATACCACCTGCAAGCGAATCCAGCGACAAGCGGGGGGCTGCTCCGGCAAGCTCTGGCCCCGACAAGGACCACCCTGCGCAGGAACAGGATGGAGCGCGGAAGAAGATGGTGCAGCGCCCGGTGTATTTTGTGAGTTCCCTCTTGCAGGGGGCTAGATCAAGATACTCTGGGGTGCAGAAGTTGCTTTTCGGCCTCCTCATGGCCTCGAGAAAGCTGCGCCATTACTTCCAAGCACATGAGATAACAGTAGTCACTCGCTTCCCGCTGAAGAGGATATTGCACAATCCCGAGGCAATAGGCAGGATCGTCGAGTGGGCACTGGAGCTGTCGAGCTTTGGACTCAAGTTTGAAAGTACTTCAACCATACAGAGCCGAGCTTTGGCAGAATTCATAGCTGAGTGGACCCCGACGCCAGATGGAGAAGCCCAAGAAACAAGCGCGCCCGTACAAGAAGCAACAAGCGAGTGGGTAATGTACTTCGATGGTGCCTTCTCGCTGCAAGGCGCCGGTGCTGGTGTGGTACTCATCGCGCCCACCGGAGAGCACCTCAAGTATGTTATCCAGATGCACTTCCCAAGAGAGCAAGCAACCAACAATACTGCTGAGTATGAAGGCTTGCTCGCCGGCCTCAGGATTGCGGCCGAACTTGGGATCAGAAAGCTGATTGTGCGGGGAGATTCTCAACTGGTGGTCCGGCAAGTCAACAAGAGCTACCAGAGCCCTCTGATGGAAGCTTATGTAGATGAAGTGAGGAAGCTGGAAGAACACTTTGAAGGGCTGCAAATGGAGCACGTCCCGAGAGCTCAGAATGAGATAGCAGACGGCCTTTCGAAGTGTGCTTCGTTGAAGTTACCTGTGGAACCAGGGACCTTCTTACTCAAGCTGACTCAACCATCCGTTACACCATCAGTTGGGCAGTCCAAGAAAAGGAAGTTGGTCTCCGGCGACTACTTGCAGGCGAGCCTTCCTGAGACCGCCGCCAAGGTCCCCAAGATCAACAACCAGAACGCCGGGGGACAGCCCGCTCCTGCGGATCCCAGGATCCGTCCAGTCGAAGCAGGTGTCCCCGATAAGCCTTGCTCCGGCAAGCAGATCGGCAGTCTAAACGCTGAGGAACAGTCCGCTCCTGCGGATCCGAGGATCTGTCCAGTTGAAGCGGGGGTTCCCGACAAGCTTTGCCCCGGCAAGCTTGCCGGGGGATCACCGGCTCCGGCGGAACCAGAGGTTCTTGCCGTAGAAGCCGGGGTCCCCGCAGCGGCCTTCATGCCTTTAGTCCTTGCCGTCGAGCCCCGGGCTCCGGCATGGGCGCAGCAGATCGTCCGTTTTCTGCAAACTGGAGAACTTCCCGACGACCCAGAAGAGATGGAGAAGATCACCAGGCAGTCAAGTATGTACCAGTTCGTGGACAACGAGCTGTACAGAAGGAGACTCAACGGTGTCAGATTGAAGTGCATCTCCAGGGAAGACGGACAGAAGCTGTTGGCAGAGATACACGGAGGCATATGCGGCCACCACATTAGCGCAAGAGCACTTGTCGGGAAAGCCTTCCGGCAAGGGTTCTTCTGGCAAGAAGCCCTCCAAGATGCAACTGCACTAGTAACCAAGTGTGAAGCGTGCCAGTTCCATGCAAAACAGATTCATCAGCCAGCTCAAGCTCTCCAAACAATCCCTTTATCCTGGCCCTTCTCGGTCTGGGGGCTCGATATCCTCGGCCCTTTTCCCCGAGCCGTCGGGGGCTTCGAGTACTTGTACGTTGCAATCGACAAGTTCACGAAGTGGCCAGAAGTGGAGCCAGTAAGGAAGGTGACCGCGCAGTCAGCAGTCAAGTTCTTCCGGTCGATCGTCTGCCGTTTCGGAATCCCCAACAGAATCATCACCGACAACGGGACACAATTCACAAGTCGCGCCTTCATGCAATACGCCCAGGATCTCGGCGCCAAGGTCTGTTTCGCTTCGGTTGCTCACCCCAGGAGCAACGGTCAAGCAGAAAGGGCCAACGCTGAAGTGCTGCGCGGACTCAAGACCAGGACCTTCGACAGGCTGCACAAGTGCGGAAGAAATTGGATTGAGGAGCTGCCGGCGGCTCTTTGGTCAATCCGAACGACACCAAGTCGAGCCACCGGACAGACACCCTTTGCTCTAGTCTATGGAGCGGAAGCAGTTATCCCCACGGAACTCGTATACGGATCTCCTCGGGTGCTCGCTTATGACGAGCTCGAGCAAGAGCGGCTGCGCCAAGATGACGCGCTGCTCCTTGAGGAAGGACGTCTCCAGGCTGCGGTACGAGCTGCTCGATACCAGCAAGCCTTGCGTCGCTACCATAGCCGCAAGGTCAAGGCCAGGAGTCTCGAAGAGGGCGACCTTGTTCTTCGGCGCACTCAGTCGGCCAAGAATTCCAACAAGTTGACGCCAAAGTGGGAAGGACCTTATCGGGTGAGACAAGTCGCGAGGCCCGGCGCTGTCCGCCTCAAGACCGAAGAGGGCCTACCAGTGAGCAACTCCTGGGAATATAGAGCATCTTCGCAAGTTTCGCCCATAAGGCGCGGTAGCCGTGATCCGCTCCGGCAACCATCGGTTTGTACAGGCCTTGCCGCTGCTGCATGTAACCCCTTGTACAAAGCCAGGCGAAGCCCCTGGCATCAGGTAAAGTTGCCCTGTTAGGCGACCTTGTTCTTAGGCACGTTCAGTCGGCCAAGAATTATAACAAGTCGACGCCGAAGCAGGAAGGCCCTTATCGGGTGAGACGAGTCGCGAGGCCCGGCGCTGTCCGCCTCAAGACCGAAGTGGGCCTACCAGTGAGCAACTCCTGGGAACATAGAGCATCTTCGCAAGTTTCGCCCATAAGGCGCGGTTGCCGTGATCCGCTCCGGCAACCACCGGTTTGTGCAGGCCTCGCCGATGTTGCATGTAAGCCCTCGTACAAAGCCAGGCGAAGCCCCTGGCCGAAGATAAAGAAGCGCTGGCGCCCTAGATTTTAGCATGCATGCTGAGTCAGAGTCTCGTCCTTGGTTAGGGTTGTCAGTTCCTAACTGTCGCGAACCCCTAACTTAGAGGTCGAGTCCGCGTCTTTTTCCCGTCCTTTCCCTTTGGCTCGCAGGAATTGAATGTCCTTGCCGGGCCGCTCAAGGACAAGGAAGAGGAGAAGGACGAGCCAACACCTACGCCCCGGCGAGCCAGAGTCGCCGGGGGCTGCAACCTCAGATAAGTTTTTGCATCCCTCATCATGCATTCTCTTATGGACTGTGGAATTTGAAAGCCTCCTTTCCTCCTGAAAAGCTACCGTGCTCTCTTAGCGGCAAGCCCCAGAGCGCGTTCCTGGGGCCCGTTTCGATAGCAGCCGCGGCAGCAAGAGGGAGGGAAGCGGGGGGCCGGAACCCGCCTGCTCCCCGCCTCCGCCAAGGGCGTGAGAAAGGTCGAGCAGTGCGGGGGAGCGGCTGGGCCTGTTGCCGGGCGAGAAACTGTCTATCTTAACGATGTAAAGGATTCGTTCCTTACCGCGGTTTCCACCCGCGAGACAAATGATCCGGCAAACATCCCCTTTTCATTAAAAACATTCCACTCAGGTACAGTTCAGAGAGAATGAAAAACATGAAAGAATGGATTACAAGGCTTAAACGCAACTAAGGCCCGAAGGCTTACAAGCTGAAAAGAGATAAGGTGCCCGTAATCCCTTTCTTGTCTCTCTCTCCTCAGAAGGTAGGGCAAGTAGGCGAAGAGGTTGAAAGGGGCACCTAGGCGAGCTACGGGTGGCAGAAGGCACCAAGAGAAGATCCGAGGGCTCCGCCCGGGGGTCTCGGGAGGCTGAAGAAGACGGAGGCGCCGGAGGCAGAGCTGGAAGATGAGGCAGCGGCCTTGCCGCCAGCCTCTTCCTCTTCCCCAGCCTCGCCACTCCGGCCGCCCGAGGAGATCAAGCCCCCCGGCAAGAGGAGCTTGTCGGGCCGAGGAGAAAACCCCGGGGGTCGTCACCGAGAGCAAGGGTGATGACGGCGTCTGGGGCGCATCTGGAACACGAGGCACCGGAGCGTCAGCCAGCTGTCGAAGTCGGCCCGTACTCCGACTTCGCGGCCTTCGACGTCCGCCCTCTGTCCTCCTCGGCAGCCCTCCCTACGCCAGCCGCCCAAGGAGACGACCCCGGGGAGTTCACGGAGCCCGGCGCGGACGATGGGGCCGCCGGTGCCACACGGAGCTGCGACCGACGCCTAGTCGGACCCGTCATCCCGGCGGCTGCTCCCCTCGTCGTCGCTGTCGCTCCCCTCCTCGTCACTCTCGCTCGAGGAGGAGCCTTCGCTGTCGGAGGAGCTATCTTCGCAGCACCGGGCCCGGATGCCGAAGCCCCAGAAGGCCTTGACGGAGAGGAGGTCCTCCCCCACCAGCTTAAAGTGGAGGGTGAACCCCTCCGTCAAGCTGTGGATCCGGGCGAACGTCTTCCACCCGCGGCCCAGACACGCCACGCCGGGGGCTCGGGACTCGACGTGGACTCGCGTCCCACTGATCCCGCAGCCCCTCATGCGCAGGTTTAGCGTCTCAGGCTGCTCCACCTCCAACACGCTCGCGAATGGAGCGGGAAGCCGGAGGTGGCGACGAGGCGCCCGGCGCAGCCTGATGATGAACTCACGGGGGTCGTCCCCGAGATGGACCGCGGGAAGGAACGGAGCCGCTGGCGGAGGCAAGGACGGCGCACCGATCCGTCCGCCCCGAGCGCCTCGGCCCCGTCCACGACCTCGTCCGCAACCTCGCCCTCTCCCTCTTCCCCTGACGACCGGCTCCGCCGCCGCGGGCGCAAGGGGAGGAGGGGCGCGTTGCCTAGCAGACACCCTCGCGGCAACCGAAGAAGAACCAGAGTTCCCCCCCTCCATCGCAGATGGGGGAAGGAAACCAGAAGCAGAAGGAGGAAGGAGATGGAGTGCGGATTTCCGTTGCCCCCTTTCGCTCCTTATAAAGGGGCGGAGTGGGGACGCGGCCGCCTCGCTCCTCCAATAGAAGCGGAGGAAGGGCAGGCGACTGGGGCCGACCCACGGCATCGACCCGCGCCGGCCCGACTCCCTGCCTCCGCCGCCGCGACTCCGAGTGCATGAGGACCGCGTGGTGGGCGCGCAGAACCGAGGCGACGGGTGGGACGACCTCTCCCCATCCCGTGATTATGGGGAACGGACGCCTCGAAAGCCGCGCCCCACCCCCGTTCATTTATCGAGCCGCGCCTCCGCGCCTCCCTCCACTTAAAGAGGGAACGGGCGTTTCGCCCCCACGACGCCGCGATAAGCGCGCGCCGCCTGGGGAAGGTGCGACGGGTGCGGAGTTAAGGAGCAACGCGACCAAGGCCACGCGTGCCCGTGCACTGTTAGGGCCTGGCCCAACGACGCTCGGCACCACACTGGCGCGCCAAAGATGTCGGGGTGGACTGCGTCCCCCGCGAGCACCTATGGGGCCGGAGCCCCTTTCGTTGTCCGGTGAGGGGGGCGGAGGGAGCACGGAGAGCAGATCGAGGCGAGAACACGGGCGGTTTACCCAGGTTCGGGCCGCGATGGACGCGTAAAACCCTACTCCTGCTTGGTTGTATTGAACTGGGGAGCTCGGGAGCTTGGAGAGCTAGCTGCACCGAGCGTATGGCTGTCTGGATTCCCAATCTCCGAACCTCCGAACCCCCTCTACGTTGCACACGGGCCTCCTTTTATAGCGCAAAGGGGTCACCGACAGGTGTCAACGTAAGAGAAAGGGGTAAAAGTGTAAAAGGGGTGGTAGTTGTAACAGTGCGGGAACAGTGGCGCTACAGTGCGGCACAGTGTTATCATACCTACTTCTGACGGTAGGGGACAAGGGCATTAAATGCCCGTCACGGTCGCCTGGACAGCACCGAGGCGGACCGTTAGGTGCGCCACCGCTCGCTACGGTAGTGGCTGCATGCCACCGCATACCCCAGGCTGCGCGGTGCCCCGCCATGTGCCCTTGGGGGAAGCCCCGGAGCGACGCGTGGGCGGGCGAGCTGGAGCGCAGTCCTGAGGTGGCGATTTGCCGCGGCAAGTGGCTTGCCGCGGGGGTCGTCTTCCTGTGCCTGATAGCTTGCGGGCTATCAGGCCTTGCCGGGGCGCATGGCGCGCCGTGGCGGGCTTCTCTCGTGGTGCCTGGGTTCGGCCTTCCCGACAAGCTCCTCTTGTCGGGGTCTCGATCTTCTGTCTCGTATACTTTGTTCTTGGATGGCATTACATGGGCTCAGTCGTCCCGGCAAGCTCCTCTTGCCGGGGTCTTGTCTTCTTGGCCCGGCAAGCTCCTCTTGCCGGGGGCCTTGTCTTCTTGGCCCGGCAAGCTCCTCTTGCCGGGGGCCTTGTCTTGAATGCTTGGTCTTCTCTTGGCGCTTCCTGGGCGGGCCTCGCCGCAGGGTGCTACAACTGCCCATGCACAAGTCTGGGGTACTAAGGTACCCCTACTTTAGTACACCGACAGTATGAACTATGGTTTAGAGAAACCTAAGCTGTCATTTCTTAAAAGTTTGGGGCTACGACGCTTATGTGAAAAAGGTTTCAGGCTGATAAGCTCGAACCCAAAACGGATAAATGCATCTTCATAGGACACCCAAAACAGTTGGGTATACCTCCTGTCTCAGATCCGAAAGCAATAGGGATTGTTTCTCAAACTGGGTCCTTTCCCGAGGAAAAGTTTCTCTCCAAAGAATTGAGTGGGAGGATGGTGAAGACTTGATGAGGTTATTGAACCGTCACTTCAACTAGTGTGTAGCATGGCACAGTAATTGTTCCTATGGCACCTACACCAATTGAAGTGGAAGCTTATGATAGTGATCATGAGACTTCGGATCAAGTCACTCCCAAACCTCGTAGGATGACAAGGATGCGTACTACTTCAGAGTGGTACGTAATCCTGTCTTGGAAGACATGTTGCTAGACAACAATGAACCTACGAGCTATGGAGAAGCGATGGTGGGCCCGGATTCCGATGAATGGCTCGAGGCCATATAATCCGAGAGAGGATCCATATATGAAAACAAAGTGTAGACTTTGAAAGAACTACTTGATGGTCGTAAGACTGTTAGGTACATATGGATTTTAAAAGGAAGACGGACAATGATGGTAAATGTCACCATTAAGAAAGCTCGACTTGTCGTTAAGATGTTTCCTGACAAGTTCAAGGAGTTGACTACGATGAGACTTTCTCACTCGTAGCGATGCTAAGAGTCTGTTGGAATTATGTTAGCGATTACTGCATTATTTATGAAATTGTGCAGATAGGATGTCAAAACATTGTTTCCTTGATGATTTTCTTGAGGAAAGGTTCTATGTGATACAACCAGAAGATTTTTGTCAATCCTGAAAGATGCTAACAAGTATGCAAAGCTCCAACAATCCTTCTGAGGACTGGAGTAAGCATCTCGGAGTTGGAATGTACACTTTGATGAGTTGATCAAAGATTTTAGGTTTATACAAAGTTCATGAGAAACTTGTATTTCCAAAGAAGTGAGTGGGAGCACTATAGAATTTCTGATGAGTATATGTTGTTGACATATTGTTTATCTGAAATGATGTAGAATTTCTGGAAGGCATATAGGGTTGTTTGAAAAGTGTTTTTCAATGGAAAACTTGGATTAAGCTACTTGAACATTAAGCATCAAGATCTATAAGGATAGATCAAAATCGCTTAATAGTACTTTCAAATGAATACATACCGTGACAAGATTTTGAAGGAATTCAAAATAGATCAGCAAAGAAGGAGTTCTTGGCTGTATTACACGTGTGAGTATTGAGTAAGACTCAAGACCTGACCACGGCAAAAGAGAGGGAAAGGACGAAGGTCGTCCCTATGCTTTAGTCATAGGCTCTACAGTATGCTATGCAGTGTACCGCATCTGAAGTGTGCCTTGCCATGAGTCAGTCAAGGGGTACAAGAGTGATCCAGGAATGGATCACAGGACAGTGGTCAAGGTTATCCTTGGTAACTGGTGGACTGAGGAATTTTCTCGATTATGGAGGTGGTAAAAGAGTTCGTCGTAAAGGGTTACACCGATGCAAACTTTGACACTGATCCAGATTATTCTAAGTAGTAAATTGGATTCGTATAG
The DNA here is from genome assembly GCA_032464435.1 of Aegilops umbellulata. Taxonomy (NCBI): domain Eukaryota; kingdom Viridiplantae; phylum Streptophyta; class Magnoliopsida; order Poales; family Poaceae; genus Aegilops; species Aegilops umbellulata. Next base: position 244,436,682 of record CP136055.1, on the reverse strand, counting down.
TAGAACAGTTATTTGGAATAGCTCCAAATAGAGCGTGGTAACTGCATCTAGGAGATGACATAGAGATTTGTAAAGCACACACGGATCTGAAAGGTTCAGACCCGTTGACTATAACATCTCTCAGAAGCATAACATGATCAAACCCAGAACTCTTGGGTGTTAGTCACATAGGGATGTGACCTTGAGTGTTAATCACATATCGATGTGAACTAGATTATTGACTCTAGTGCAAGTGGGAGACTGTTGGAAATATGCCCTAGAGGCAATAATAAATTGATTATTATTATATTTCCTTGTTCATGATAATCGTTTATTATCCATGCTAGAATTGTATTGATAGGAAACTTAGATACATGTGTGGATACACAGACAACACCATGTCCCTAGTAAGCCTCTAGTTGACTAGCTCGTTGATCAATAGATGGTTACGGTTTCCTGACCATGGACATTGGATGTCATTGATAATGGGATCACATCATTAGGAGAATGATGTGATGGACAAGACCCAATCCTAAGCCTAGCACAAGATCATGTAGTTCGTATGCTAAAGCTTTTATAATGTCAAGTATCATTTCCTTAGACCATGAGATTGTGCAACTCCCGGATACCATAGGAATGCTTTGGGTGTGCCAAACGTCACAACGTAACTGGGTGGCTAAAGGTACACTACAGGTATCTCCGAAAGTGTCTGTTGGGTGGCACGAATCGAGATTGGGATTTGTCACTCCGTGTGACGGAGAGGTATCTCTGGGCCCACTCGGTAGGACATCATCATAATGTGCACAATGTGATCAAGGAGTTGATCACGGGATGATGTGTTGCGGAACGAGTAAAAGAGACTTGCCAGTAACGAGATTGAACAAGGTATCGGGATACCGACGATCGAATCTCGGGCAAGTATCGTACTGATAGACAAAGGGAATTGTATACGGGATTGATTAAGTCCTTGACATCGTGGTTCATCCGATGAGATCATTGTGGAACATGTGGGAGCCAACATGGGTATCCAGATCCCGCTGTTGGTTATTGACCGGAGAACATCTCGGTCATGTCTGCATGTCTCCCGAACCCGTAGGGTCTACACACTTAAGGTTCGATGACGCTAGGGTTATAAAGGAAGCTTGTATGTGGTTACCGAATGTTGTTCGGAGTCCCAGATGAGATCGCGGACGTCACGAGGAGTTCCGGAATGGTCTGGAGGTAAAGAATTATATATAGGAAGTCCTATTTCGGCCATCGGGACAAGTTTCGGGGTCATCGGTATTGTACCGGGACCACCGGAGGGGTCCCGGGGGCCCACCGGGTGGGGCCACCCATCCCGGAGGGTCCCATGGGCTGAAGTGGGAAGGGATCCAGCCCAAAGTGTGCTGGGGCGCCACTTCCCTTATGGCCCATGCGCCTAGGGTGAAGGGGGAACCCTAATGAAGAGTCCTAAGGAGGGAAGGCACCTCCTAGGTGCCTTGGGGGGGGGGGGGAGGGAAACCTCCCCTGGCCGCCGCCCCCGAGGAGATTGGATCTCCTAGGGCTGGCGCACCCCCCTTGGGATCCCTATATATAGTGGGGGTAGAGGGCCTCTTGGGATATACCTTTTGCCTTTGGAGCAGGCCCTCCCTCTCCCAAGTTCTTCTCCTCTCCCGCAGGTGCTTGGCGAAGCCCTGCTGGATTGCCACGCTCCTCCATCATCACCACGCCGTTGTGCTGCTGCTGGATGGAGTCTTCCTCAACCTCTCCCTCTCTCCTTGCTGGATCAAGGCATGGGAGACGTCATCGGGCTGTACGTGTGTTGAACGCGGAGGTGCTGTCCGTTCGGCACTAGGATCATCGGTGATCTGAATCACGACGAGTACGACTCCATCAACCCCGTTCACTTGAACGCTTCCGCTTAGCGATCTACAAGGGTATGTAGATGCACTCTCCTTCCCCTCGTTGCTGGTTTCTCCATAGATAGATCTTGGTGACACGTAGGAAAATTTTGAATTTCTGCTACGTTTCCCAACACAACGTACTGTAATGAACTCATTCTTTATTTATATTGATGTTAAAACTAATGTATTCCAAGTTCTCTATGGATCATACCCTCCAATACTAGCCATAGATTCATCAAAATAAGCAAACAACACGCGAAAAACAGAATCTGTCAAAAACAGAACAGTCTATAGTAATCTGTAACTAACGAAAACTTCAGGAACTCCAAAAAATCTACCAAAATTATACGACCTATAAAATTTGTTTATTGATGAGCAGCAATTGGAATCATAATTTTATCACGTTCTGGTGATTTTTAATAATTCGGGCACTAAGCGCAAAGTTTCTGGAAATTACAGCAAGATCAAATAACTATCATCCAAGAAGATCCAATAGGTCTAGCTTGGCACAAACACTAATTAAAACGCAAAAACACATCTAAACATAACATAGATGGGTTATTTATTCCTAAACAGAAGCAAAAGCAAAATTGGGTTGCCTCCCAACAAGCGCTATCGTTTAACGCCCCTAGCTAGGCATAAAAGCGAGGATAGATTTAGGTATTGCCATCTTTGTAGGCAATTCTTCGATGAGGCATCTACCTTCTTTAGGAATTTCTTTATTTCTAGTAATTATCAAACTTTTAGGCACAAGATCGAAAAATTCATTTGTAGCAAATGGTTCCTTAATGATAGCAAAAAGATCGGGATGAATACTTATAGATTTAAGATCCGCAGTTTCCTTAGAGGATTCACCCTTATTTTTAGGAACATACATAAGCTTGGCAATTTTAGTAGGAGGACTTGGAGTATTCTTTACGGAAGAAAAAGCGGTTCCCAAATTTGTAATGATACCCTCAAGTTTATCGATTCTAGTAGAATCTAGATTTATTTTCTCATTAACTATAGGTTCATTTTCCTTAATATTTTTCAAAGTCATTCCTACCTTAGATCCATATTGAGTAATTTGATTGTGGATCTTTTTATCTAGATTTTCAATTTATTCAATGGTAGCAACTTTATTTTCAATAATTTCAAGCCTTTGCATAACATGTTCCAAAGTTAACATAGTTCCATTAACCAAAAGAGGTGGTGAGCCAAATAAATCTATCATGGCATTATAAGAATCAAAAGTATGGCTACCCAAGAAATTCCCCCCGGTAATGGTATCAGGGATATATCTATACCAAGGACTAGCACCTACACAAAAATTGCGAAGAAGAAGAACTGAAGTAGATTGCTTCCTGGTAGCTCTGTTTTGAGCATTGCAAATTCTATACCAAGCGTCTTTTAAATTTCTCCCTCCCTTTGTTTGAAATTTATAACTTCGTTCTCGGGAGATAACTGAGAAGATATAAGACTAGCCATGACGCCAAGGCAAGCGAGAGAAAGGCAAACGGAAAAAGAAAAGGAGAAGGAGAAGGAGAAGGAGAGGGAGAAGGCAAATAAAACGACAAGGGTGAAGTGGGGGAGAGGAAAATGAGAGGCAAATGGCAACTAATGTAATGCGAGAGATAGGGATTGTGATGGGTACTTGGTATGTTGACTTTTTGCGTAGACTCCCTGGCAATGGCGCCAGAAATGGCTCGTTGTCGGGAGTCCAAATCTTGACTTGACTTTTGCGTAAGCCTCCCCGGCAACGGCGCCAGAAATTCTTATTGCTACCTCTTGAGCTTGCGTTGGTTTTCCCCGAAGAGGAGAGGATGATGCGGCAGAGTAGCATAAGTATTTCCCTCAGTTTCTGAGAACCAAGGTATCAATCTAGTAGGAGGCCACGCTCAACTCCCTCGTACATGCACAAGTCGATAGCAACTCGCAACCAACGCGATTAGGGGTTGTCAATCCCTTCACGGTCACTTACGAGAGTGAGAACTGATAGATAATGTTTTTGGTATTTTTGGTACAGAGATGCAAAGTGAAAAGTAAAAGGCAAAGTAAAAAAGCAAAGCAAGATTAGAGATTGATATGATGAGAATAGACCCGGGGGCCATAGGTTTCACTAGTGGCTTCTCTCAAGAGCATAAGTATTCTACGGTGGGTGAACAAATTACTGTTGAGCAATTGACAGAATTGAGCATAGTTATGAGAATATCTAAGGTATGATCATGTATATAGGCATCACGTCCGTGACAAGTAGACCGACTCCTGCCTACATCTACTACTATTACTCCACTCATCGACCGCTATCCAGCATGCATCTAGAGTATTAAGTTAGAAACAGAGTAACGCTTTAAGCAAGATGACATGATGTAGAGAGATAAATTCATGCAATATGAAATAAACCCCATCTTGTTATCCTCGATGGCAACGATGCAATACGTGCCTTGCTGCCCCTTCTGTCACTAGGAAAGGACACCGCAAGATCGAACCCAAAGCTAAGCACTTCTCCCATGGCAAGAAAAACCAATCTAGTAGGCCAAACCAAACTGATAATTCAAAGAGACTTGCAAAGATAACCAATCATACATAAAAGAATTCAGAGAAGATTCTAATATTATTTAAATATAGACTTGATCATAAACCCACAATTCATCGGTCTCAACAAACACACCACAAAAAGAAGATTACATAGAATAGATCTCCACAAGAGACAGGGAGAACTTTGTATTGAGATCCAAAAAGAGAGAAGAAGCCATATAGCTACTAACTATGGACCCGAAGGTCTGAGATAAACTACTCACACTTCATCGGAGAGGCTATGATGATGTAGAAGCCCTCCTTGATGACGGCCCTCTCTGGCGGAGATCCGGAACAGGCCCCAAGATGGGATCTCGTGGATACAGAAAGTTGCGGCAGTGGAATTAGGTTTTTGGCTACTGTTCTGATCGTTTGGGGGTACGTAGGAGCTTCGAGGGGCCCACGAGGTAGGGGGCGCGCCCTAGGGGGGGGGCCCACCCTCATGACCGCCTCTTCGATGCCTTGGCGTAGGGTCCAAGTCCTCTGGATCATGTTTGGTGAGAAAATCATGTTCCCGAAGATTTTATTCCGCTTGGACTCCGTTTGATATTCTGTTTCTCCGAAATACTGAAATAGGCAAAAAAACATCAATTCTGGGTTGGGTCTCCGGTTAATAGGTTAGTCCCAAAAATAATATAAAAGTGGAAAATAAAGCCCAATATAGTCCAAAACAGTAGATAATATAGCATGGAGCAATCAAAAATTATAGATACGTTGGAGACGTATCAATCGCCTCCAGTGATGAAGGCGAGGAGGATGAGGATGAGGACGAGGACGGCGAAGATGATGCGCCGGATGGTGGAGACGACGGCCGGCCTCATCCTGACCAGGTTTCGACCAACGGACGACACGCCAGCGAGCCAACTGCCGCCGATGCCAACCAAGACGAGACCAACCAGACGGCCGCTCCAACACCAGGAGCCTCGACCTCCGCCGATCCTTCTGATCTGACTGCTACTCCTGTGGACTAGGCAGCCAAGTTATCTTTCTTTCCTGTTTTGTAATCTCTTCGAACAAATTTGTTAGACTTGTGCAGTTCCACCCGTTGGGGGTGTATTCAAACTCTGTTGAATGTCGACCAAGGGCCTTTTGCTGTAAAAATTGTCTTTTTCTGATTTCCAACTTGTCTTGCTTTTCTACTCCTTTGGCTTTTTCCTTTGCCGCCTTCCCTTGACTGCCGCCTTGCCAGCCAAAAAATCGCTCTGTGGTCTGTGGCTGGGTCAAGTATTTGGCCGTTTTGGGAAGGCAAGTACTTTAGACGTTTGGTAAAGTGTAGCAAATTAAGTTAGAAACCGGTCGGCCGGCTACTCAGCAGCCGGTCGGCGGAGGAAAGGCCCGACTTGGCCTATGCAAATGTTGTAGTCCTTAGCCATTTTTCGCGTGGGCACCGTTTCCTGCCTTTATCTCTTGCCGACCGGACAGTCGCTCTGCGAGCTGCGGCTTGTGGAAAGAGAGGGCCTAGGTGCCGGCACACTACTCGTCTGACTGCAGGTAGCATTGACATAGTACAAGGCGGCAAGCCCCCGGGCCGGCTGGTCGAACCCGGTGCCAGGAAGAATAATGCAGTAACACATTCATAGGCATAGAACTTATCATATAGATAAAAGGGGTAGCCCCTTAGCGCTCCACGAGGGCCCCGATGTCTTGTACTTAATACAAAAGGTAGTGTGGTACATACTGAATCAACTATAAAATCTTCGGAGAAGGTTTGCGTTCCATGGGCGCTCCGATTCCTTGCCCGAATCGTCTCTCTTGCATTCTCTCGGCTTTTGTGCGTCGATGAGGTAGTAGGAGTCCTTGCCCAATGCCTTGCTGATGATGAAGGGGCCTTCCCAAGGGGCCGAGAGCTTGTGCTGGCCGGCTGTTCACTCTTCGCTGGATCAGCAGGAGCACAAGGTCTCCCTCTTGGAAGGATCTTGACTTGACCTTCCAACTATGGTAGCGGCATAAACTCTGCTGGTAGATGGCGGACCGACTGAGTGCCAACAGCCGGCCCTCTTCCAGCAGATCAACACCGTCTTCTTGTGCTTCCTTCGCCTCCGCCTCCGTGTACATGGTGACGTGAGGTGAGTCAAACTCAATGTCAGTTGGGATGACAGCCTCGGCACAGTACACGAGAAAGAATGGAGTGAAGCCAGTTGATTTGTTCAGAGTGGTGCTGAGGCTCCAACGGACGACCGACAGCTCGTCGATCCAGTAGCCGGCCGACCGCTCCAGAGGCTCGACCAGTCGGGGCTTGATGCCAGAGAGGATGAGGCCATTTGCTCGCTCGACTTGGCCGTTTGACTGCGGGTGGGAATAGACGCTAAGTCCAGTCGGATGCCCTATGTCGCGCAGAAACGGGCCAAGGCTCCTTTGGCAAAATTTGTTCCATTGCCGGTGATGATGTTGTGCGGTACTCCGTACTGGGTGGTGATGTCTGCAATGAAGGTCACAGCAGTCGGACCATTCAACTTCTTGATTGGCTTTGCTTCAATCCACTTGGTGAACTTGTCCACGGCAACGAGCAGATGGGTCATGCCGCCGTGTGTTATCTTGAATGGTCCCACCATATCCCACCCCCAGACCACAAAGGGACAAGCCAGGGGGATGGTTTTGAGTGTAGAAGCCGGTAGATGTTGCTGGGATTTGAACTTTTTACACCCTTTGCAATGCTTAACCAATTCCTTGGCGTCTTCCAATGCAGTCGGCCAAAACAAACCATGGCAGAAAGCCTTGGCAACAAGGGATCTGGAGGCCGCGTGGTGGCTGCACTCGCCTTGGTGGATATCTTTGAGGATTGCTTGGCCTTTCTCTGATTCTACGCAGCGCTGGAAGACTCCAGTCATACTGCGCCTGACGAGCTCTCTGTTTACTATTGTGTAGGCTCCTGCTCGGCGTTGCACCTGTCGGGCTGAGATCTCATCAGCCGGCAGCTCTCTATTCACCAGAAGCTTGAGGATGGGCTCTGCCCATGAGGGTGCTTGAATTTCTTCTACTGCCACTACGACCACTTGTACGAGGGCGGTTGGGTTCGGAGGCGGCGGATTGGAATCGATTGCCGCTTGCTATGTTGCTGAAGTCCCCGGGCCGACTGCTGCAGCCCCCAGGCCGGGTTGTGAAGTCCCCGGGCCGGGTGCGACTGCTGCAGTCCCTGAGCCGCTTGGCGAAGTCCCCGGGCCGACTGCAGCAGCCCCCGGGCCGGGTTGTGAAGTCCCCGAGCCGGGTGCGACTGCTGTAGTCCCTGCGCCGCCTGCTCGTTGTCGTTTCGTGGCACGTGAAGGAACTCACACCCTTCAAAGTATCCGCTGAGCTGCTGGACGAGGAAACAATAGCTCGCCATGTTTGCATCCTTGGTGTCCCGGTCACCAGACGACCGTTGGACCACCAAGTCAGAGTCGCCGTAGCACAGGATCCAGCGGATGCCGATCTCTTTGGCCAGTCGGAGGCCGTGTATTAGTGCTTCATATTCGGCTACATTGTTGGAGGCGGCGAAATGGATTTGCAATTTGTATCTGAGCTTGTCTCCTTTGGGAGAAGTGAGAACAATGCCGACTCCCAAGATGGTGCGTATCTTTGAGCCATCGAAGTGCATCCGCCAATGGGTGGAGTCTGGAGCTGGCGGCAGGTACTGGGTCTCGGCCCAGTCAACAAGGAAGTCAGCCACTGCTTGGGACTTGATGGCGGTGCGTGGCTGGTAAAAGATGGTGTATGGGGCCAACTCGATGGCCCATTTGGCCACCCGGCCAGATGCATCTCTGTTGCCAATGATCTCGGCAAGTGGGGCAGTGCAGACAACCGTGATTGGGTGCTCTTGAAAGTATGGTTTCAGCTTCTTGGCGGCAAAGTGCACGCCGTAGCACATCTTCTGGTAGTGAGGGTAGTTCTGCTTCGAGGTTGAAAGCACCTCGCTCAAATAGTACACGGGCCTCTGGACCGGCTGTGCTATGTCGTCTTCTGGATGCTCTACCACCATAACAGTGCTGACCACCCGGATGGTGGCGGCGATGTAAAGGTACGTATGTTCTTTAGCAGCCGGAGCCGACAGGACATGCGGCGCGGTCAACATCTTCTTCAGTTGGAGAAAAGCTTCATCCGCCTTGTCATTCCACTCGAAATGAGTGGTCTTCTTCATGAGCTAGTACAGGGGAAGAGCCTTCTCGCCCACCCGACTGATGAAGCGGCTGATGGATGCCAAACAACTAGTGAACTTCTGGACGTCTCTTAGTCGGGTGGGTTTCTCCATCCTCTCGATAGCGTTGATCTTCACAGGGTTGCACTCTATGCCGCGCTCTGAGACCAGGAAGCCAAGGAGTTGGCCGACTGGTACTCCAAAGACGCATTTCTCTAGGTTGAGCTTGATCTGAAACTGGCGCAGATTTTCAAAAGTTTCCTTGAGATCTTCCAAGAGGGTGCCGCGCTTCTCCGTCTTCACCACAATATCGTCTACATAGACATGGGCATTTCTGCCGAGCTGCTTGAGGAGACACTTCTGCATGCAACGCTGGAATGTGGCACCGACATTTCTCAAGCCAAATGTCATGGTCAGGTAGCAGAAGGCTCCGAACGGTGTGATGAAGGCGGTCTTCAGGCGGTCTGGCGGGTTCAACTTGATCTGGTGGTAACCTGAGTAGGCATCCAAGAAACTCAACAGCTCGCATCCAGCTGTGGAGTCTATCACTTGGTCAATCCGGGGTAACGAAAACGGATCCTTGGGGCATGCTTTGTTGAGACTAGTGTAATCAATGCACATGCGCCACTTGTTGTTCTTCTTCAGTACAAGGACTGGGTTGGCAAGCCATTCTATGAAGAAAACTTACATGATGAAGCCGGCTGCCAACAGGCGGGCGATCTCTTCACCAACAAATCTTCTCTCTCCTCCGACAGTCGGCGGAGGGGCTGTCTGACTGATTTGGGGTCTGCTCTAACATGTAGCTTGTGCTCGGCTAAATCCGTCGAAACACCCGACATGTCTGTGGGAGACGATGCAAAGATGTCTCGATTCTCACGGACTAAACCGACGTGCTCGCTTTCCTATTCCCTATCAAGGTTGGCACCTATGATAGCGTGCCTCTCTGGGTGCTCTGGGTCCAAGGGGATCTTCTTTGTTTCTTTGTCCAGCTTGAAGGAGCCCTCAGTTTCTGACTCTTTGGGCTCTGCTGACAGGTCCGGCTGCTTGTTGACCATGGCCACCACCCGGTCGAGGATCTTCTTCTCAGCCGCAATCACGAGGGACTCGGCCAGCCGGCTGCTGGCAGCAGCACAGGCAGACGACTTCTCATAGTCCCCATTGATCGTGATAATGCCCTTGGTCCCTGGCGTCTTCATCTTGAGGTAGGCGTAATGAGGCACCGCCATAAACTTGGCTAGGGCAGGCCGGCCTAGGAGCACATGGTAAGGACTTTCCAGGTCAACCAACTCAAACCAAATCGCTTTTCGGCAGAAATGATCCTTGTCTCCGAAGAGGACATCTATCTTGACTTTGTCGTTTGGTGAGTAGGACAAGCCGGGCACAATGCCATGAAACATAGTCCGACTGGGCAGCAACTGCTCCTCTTTGATCTTCAACTTTTCCATGGTGTCACGGTAAAGGATGTTGATTCTGCTACCGCTATCTATCAGAATCCGGGAGAAACGAGCACCTCGCCTCTCTGTTGCCAGGGTGGCATCCAATACCAGGGCATAAGAACCTGGGGAGGGCATCACTTTCAGGTGGTCAGCTCGGCTCCAACTGATAGGCCTCTCAGACCAGTGCAAGAATTCTGAAGCAGTTGAGGTGACTGCGTTCACTTCTCAGTGCTGCTGATGCATGCTGTGTCTGTCATTGGCGACGCTGGTGAAGACAACGTAAGCACCATGCTCTTTAGGGTAGTCATCTTGGATTGCGCCGACTGCTGGACGAGCAGCCAACTGCTGGGGAGGCGGAGGCGGAGGCGGCGGGCTAGCAGGCAGTGGGGGAGTCCTTCTCCCTTAGCGATGCGGACTAGCTAGTGGCATTTCCGAGTTGTATGGTTAGACGGCTTCGCCCCGCAGTGGAACTTGCAAGGGGCATCGAAGGTCTGCTCAAAGGAGAAAGCAGGTAACCAAACCGGCTTTCCGCCCTTCTGGCGCTTGGGGAGGGGTTGTCCTTCAGGTTGTTGATCCTCAACTGTTGCCACCTGTCGGCTGGTGGAAGTCGGCTACTGGGCCTTGTGCTTGTTGTCGTTTAGCTGCTGGCGCCAACTGCTGTCTCCAGTCGGCGTCCGAGGAGCCGGTGGGAGCTTCCCAGAAGTATCTACACGGAGCTCTGACTTCATGGAAGAGTCGGCGGTGGCGTACTTGTTTGCTATGATCAGCAGCTCATCGAGTGTGGGCGGCTCGTCGCAAAGGAGTCGATGCTTGAGTAAGGTGCCCTCTCGACACCTGGCAGTGAAATACTCGATTGCTTGGACCTCGTGAACCCCTTCGCAGGAGTTGCCCGGTTCAGCCCACCATGTCAGGTAGTCACGGGTGGACTCGTTGGGGCCTTGGACGCACAACAAGAGCTGGCGAGGCTTGGGCGGCCGCTTGTAGGTGCTGGTGAAATTGCGGATGAAGACTTCAGTGAAATCTACCCAGCTGTTGATGCTGCGGGGCTTCAGGTTGTTCAGCCATATCCGGGTCGTGCCCTGGAGCATGAGTGGAGCGTACTTCACGGCAACGCGCTTGTTGCCGTTCGCTATGCTGACGGCCGTGGAGTAGTCGACCAGCCAGTCCTCCGGCTTCACAAAGCCGTTGTACTTGGGCGTATCTCATGGGAGCATGAACCCTTTGGGAAAGGGCTCGTCGCGGATGTGGGAGCCGAAACAAGGCGGGCCCAGCGCGTCTTCCTCTTCTAGCGCCAGGGGTCGATTGAGACAGTTGATCCGGTGGCGGGCGTCGTTCTCTCCAATTCCCTCTTGGCGGCCTAGCAGGTCACCGAGAGTTGGCTGGTCAACAGACGGCGGGGAAGCACGCCTCTCCCTCCTAGAAGGAGGAGGAGGCGGACAATCGTCCCGTCGTTCAACTGCTCGTGGGCAGCCATCTTGGTCACGCTCGAAGGTGATGCGTGTGCGGCTGCGGCTAGCAGCCGACTCTTTGTCTCGTCTGTCGCAGATGCCACCAGTCGGCGTCCGGGAGGTCGCGCCTTCTCGGCGAGGGGGTGGGTTCTCGACCCGCTGGCCGGGATCTTCTCCGCGGCAGTCGGCTTCTTGCTGTGTGGCAGCCGCGTCAATGAGCTGCTGGACGCGCTCTGTCATGTAGCGACGCTCGTCGCCCTCGAGGTTGTCCAGCTCGTCTGCTGCCGCCTGGGCAGCTCGTATGTTCTCCGTGGGCGTGGCATAGACAGGGCGGTCTGCCCCGAACATGCTGGCGATGGCAGCGCCACGCTGCCGGACTATGCCAACGCGGCTAGGCCCGCCAGCAGCCGGCGTGCCCCCAACAACACGGTCGATCTCGCGCTGGTAGGCCTCCGAGAGGCGTCTCAGGGTGGCCAACTTCTTGGCGCTCTCGACGAGCAAGACACGGTGAGCTTCTAGTGTGTTGGCGTCGGCATCTTCTGCGATGGGTGTAGACAGGTCTCGCAGCGCCGCCTTGAGCGTTCTTGGGCGCCGCCACCAGAAGCTCCATCGTGGCTGACGACGAGCACCTCCGTGACGGTGCTGCCGCCAGTTTCGGCGCGAGGGAGAGGGTCATCAATGACCACCATGTTGGTGGGGAAAACGTCAAGGGACGTAGTGTCGAAATCGACAAGCATCGGGTCGGTGGAGCCGATCGAGTCCAGGTCGGAGGCGGGCTCATTGGCGATGTCGAGCTTGCCAATTAGATCGACGAGGCAGCTCTCGGAGCTGGCTACGACCGCGCCTGGTGCGGGCTCATTGGAGAGGCGGATCTCGCCAACAAGGTCAGCGAGGTCAGCCGCTGCACAGGCAATCTCTGCGCCATGCAGCGTGTCGGTGCTAACGCCATCGGGCGTGCCGGGCTGGCTGCACTCGCTGGGCAGGAAGAGGGTTCCCGTCCAGAATAGATCTCTGGACGACGGTGCACCTAGCCCCACGGTGGGCGCCAAATGTTGGGGGTGTCATGCGACATATGCCAAGGGATCGCTTATCATGGAGGTGGCTAATAAGACATCGCCAGTGCCAGGAAACGGGATGAGGCATAGACATCCACGCTGGCGAATCTTACCCAAGTTCAGGTCTCTCCTAGGAGATAACACCCCTAGTCCTGCTCTGCGGGGTCTCCGCATGATCACTCAAGCAACAATGGTGGCTACAAGTTCGCTCCTTGAGCTGTTTCTCTAGAGGGGGAAGAGGAACAAGTCTAGCCCTAGCTTCTTCTCTCTATATGGGTGTGTGGATGAACTAGCGTCTGAACCCTTTGCATGGGTGCCCTGGGGAGTTTATATAGGCCTACCCCCAGGGGTACAAAGGTAATACGGGCGGTTGCAGGCCCCGGCCGTCAGTGTCTACGGTCGACGGCTTCTACGCCGGCCGCTGGGGCCCGCCGCCTGGTGGGCCCCGCTGGCTGTCTCGTACCTGACCGACAGGCCGCGCCTGCCACTCGTGGGTCTTGCTGGCTTCTCAGCACTATAGCGGTGCCTGTAATGATGCATGATTTGTCGGGAGGGGCGTGGCTACAGTACCGCCGTCTGGCGGGCGATCACTATAGACATTCCCCGTCTCTTCTGGTTAATGGTGCACAAACTCCAAGGAGAGGAATGCCGCCTGGTCGGGGGCCGGCCTCCCTACGAGCCGACTGGTCTGGGCTCGCCGCCTTCTGGCTCCTTGCGGACAAGTAGGGCCCGCCGCCGACGGGCCGTACCGACATCACGTTGTGGGAGCATGGCTCCCTCTGACAGGGGTGAAGTCACGGGCTGCGTGGCAACAGTGCCGCGTCGGACGGGAGATCTCCGTCTGGTATGACGCACTATGGCCACGCTTGGCCCCAGATTTGGCGGTGGCAGGCGTGCTGTGGCCACGCCCCGTCACATCGCATTTATGTGGGTGCAAACTTTGACGACGCCTAGGGCCACCTGCTAGGAGCCGGCCTCTCTAGAGGGCGCCTGCTAGGAGCCGGCCCACCTCGTGGCCACCTGTTGGGCTTTGACGTCTCCTGGCAGCCGGCCGCGAGGAGGCGGCGCTTGGCTCTTTGAATCTTGAGGGAGCAGCCGGCCCCGATGTCTTGAAGCGCCATGGGGGCCCGATGAGGCTACCCGTGGCCAATTACTCCAACATACGACGTTCATGGCATTGAAGTGCTGGACTTGTAGGTGATAATCATAAGGTAACTCATGGGAGGAGGCAAGCTAGTTCAGATAAATGTAAGAGCGATACATGCCGTAGGGACGGACCCATGTGGTCTGCGGATGATGCATCCCGAGGGGCACCCCCAACAGGGTAAATTAAAGATGCAAAGGATACACGTCGCAGGGACAGGCTCGTGCGACTTGGGGATAATGCAGCCTGAGGGGCGCCCCAACTGAATAAACCAGAAAGAGTCACCTGGCACCGTTGATGGAGAGAAGTTGGAGCAGCCGAAAACGCATGTTGAAGAAGTCGCTTCTCACGAGCCGCCTGGGTCCTGAGCCTTGGGAGGCTCTGGGGGGCCGGGAGGTTCAAGAAGAACTGTCGCAATCTCTGCCAAGACCACATGATGTCTGGCCTCCTGAGCCGCCAGAACGCTCTGTAGGTAGCGCTGGAAGGTAACAGCCACGTTCAGCAAGCCGAATGGCATGCGAACATAGCTGTGAAGTGGACCCTCGCACCGACCAACGTGCAAAGGACAGAAGCATTCTTGGGATGCGGCCCTGTTGAGCCCTGGGATGTTGACGCAGATGTGTAGCTCGTCGTCCTCGCCAGGACAAGGAGTTGCGCCGGGTGGCGGGTGGCGGTCGTCGCGCATGTCTCTTGCCTCTTGGAGCTCCTCGGTCGCCTTGGTGATGAATTCCTGAGCACCAGGCACTCCACGCCTTGTGCCCTCATGAGGGAAGCGTGCGATGAAGCATGCCTTGATACGTCTCCAACGTATCTATAATTTTTTATTGTTCCATGCTGTTATATTATCAATCTTGGATGTTTTATAATCATTTTATAGTAATTTTATATCATTTTATGGTACTAACCTATTGACATAGTGCCAAGTGCCAGTTGCTGTTTTTTCCATGTTTTTTACATCGCACAAAATCAATGCCAGACAGAGTACAAATGCCACGAAACTCCAAGGAGAATTTTTATGGGCCAGAAGGAACACAACAGGCCCTGGTTGCGCCTGGGGGTGCCTCGAGGGGGGCACAACCCACCAGGGGTGCCAAGAGGCCCAGGCACACCATGGTGGGTTGTGCCCACCTCGGGTGCCCCCCGGACCGCCTCTTTGCTCTATAAATACCCCAATATTCCAGAATCCCTAAAGGCATCGATGAAATATTCATCCAGCCGCCGCAGAGTCCAGAACCACTAGATCCAATCTAGACACCATCTCGGATGGGGTTTACCACCTCCACTGGTGCCTCTCCGATGATGCGTGATTAGTTATTTGTAGACCTTCAGGTCCGTAGTTAGTAGCTAGATGGCTTCCTCTCTCTCATTGAATTCTCAATATAATGGTCTCTTGGAGATCCATATGATGTAACTCTTTTGCGGTGTGTTTGTTGGGATCAATGAACTTTGAGTTTATGATCAGATCTATCTTTTTATATCCATGAAAGTTATTTGAGTTTCTTTGATGTCTTATATGCATGATTGCTTATAGCCTCGTATTTCTTCTCCGATATTTAGGTTTTGTTTGGCCAACTTGATCTATTTATCTTGCAATGGGAAGAGGTGCTTTGTGGTGAGTTCGATCTTACGGTGCTTGATCCCGGTGACAAAAACGGAACAGACACGTATGTATCGTTGCTACTAAGTGTCGGCGTTCTGGGAACGGGGGTCCCCAGACTTGCCTGCCTGCGGCCCACGGCGTGGCTGTGCTAGCAGGCCTGTACGGCCCATCTTCATCAACAAGGCATTCAAGACCCTCGCGAGGGGAGAAGCCTTGCGAGGCCGACGACGCAAGACCTCCTCACGAGCAGCCTCGCCAGGCAGGCTCGCGAGGGGCGGAGAGATCAAGGCAAGGCAAACCTCGCGAGGTTCTCGTGACGTGAGCCATGATGATCAAGATCAGGTGGGCGCCAGCGTGTGCAACATCCTTGTTTCCTCTTTAGTTCTAAGGGGGCAAGCACAGGCGCAGAGTACCGAGGCATCAAGAACAATACCAGCAGGACGGCAAGACGGAGGTCACCATGGAGCCCAAGACGGCGTCACTACCAGAGCCTTTTGCAGGCGAAGACCGCTTTTGTCAGGATAAACTGTACTAGCTGTCCCCTTTCAAATTGGCCGTTGTAGGCTCCCTTCCCGCTCAATATTCGAGGAGAGGACCAGGGCCTCTATAAATAGGACTAGCCACCACCGTAGAGCGGGATCAGATCGAGATCTGATCGAGAGCCAACCCTTAGCCACACACCGAGCACATGAACACCTCAACCTCAGGAGGTTGTTCTTCCCCTTGTATTGTTCATCATCAGCCCAACAGGCAATCCACCACCACACTGGAGTAGGGTATTACACCACAACGGTGGCCCGTACCAGTATAAATCTTGTGTCCCTTGTGTTGTGAGTTCGTCGAGTTCGTTCTCGAGATCTTAGCTAGTTAGGACATGGATCGGTAGGGAGGAAATCTTTGTGCATACCTGAGTGTTCGAACCTAGAGGGTTTTGCTGAAACCCGTGATCCGACATTTGGCGTGCCAGGTAGGGGAGCGCTGGAGCTTCCTTTCCGTCGTTCTGCGTCCAGTTGCTCCGTCGTCTCCATGGAGGACACTCTCCATGCTCGTGCTGAGCGTCGGGCTGCCCTCGTGTTAGGGTACTGGTAGATACTCTCTCGATTACTAGTAGCAATCACTCGCGGATACAAGTTTGGTGGCGATTACAGGAACGATACAAGAATTCGGTTGCTAGTGTTCGTCGCGAGACAGGAAGGGGAAAGGGGAAAAGAGTCGAGCCGCCGTTGCGGTGATCCTCTGGATAACCCTAGGTCGCTGCCACTCCTCTCCTCAAGTAGCTTCCAGGACGGGCTTCAGTTAACCCACGCTGGGCCGGAGACGCGTTTGTTGGGCTTCCTAGGCCGGGCCGCACGTGGAGCCGTGGGGACGTGATCCTAGGTGTTGCCTTGTAGGCCGGCCCTGTCAGGGACGCTGACATCCCCCTCTTCTTGAGAAGTGGCTTGTCCCCAAGACTCCGCGAGCGGAAAACGCTCCTTGAGACTCGCCTTGTCTTCCCAAGTTTCGCTGAGCGCCTCTGAATTGGACCAGCGGACGAGCACTTGTTCCCTCATCTTGCCCTTCTCCTGGCGCCATCTTGATTGTAGAACTGCCACTGGAACCGTGAGCTCATCAGAACAATGAGGTAACCGAGGTTCAACAACCATACCCGTGCTCAGGACGCGACGAAGGAGCGAGACGTGGAAGACTGGATGGATTGTTGCTTGTGAAGGAAGCTGGAGCTTGTAGGCGACATCGTTGATCTTGTCGATTATAGGAAAAGGACCGTAGTACTTGAATGCCATCTTGTGATTTGCTCATGGCGCGACAGAAGTTTGTATATATGGTTGCAATTTCAGGTAGACTTGATCGCCCACTTCAAACTGGCGGAATGATCGCTTCTTATCCGCCTATCTTTTCATCAGCTGCTTTGCTCTGTTAAAGTGTTGCTGTAACAGCTCCTGCACCATATCCCTTTCCTCGAGCCATGAGCTGAGAGCTGGCACTGAATAGGTGTTTTCTGCTGTTATCCCCCAATGTCGAGGCTCGTAACCGAACATAGCTTTGAAGTGCGTCATGCCTATGGCCGAATGGTGAGAGTTGTTATACCAAAACTGAGCCAATGGTATCCAGAAACTCCACCGCCGGGGGCATGATTGCGTGAAACATCTCAGGAAAGTTTCCACACATTACAGGGTATTACACCACAACGGTGGCCCAAACCAGTATAAATCTTGTGTCCCTAGTGTTGTAGTTTGTCGAGTTCGTTCTTGAGATCTTAGCTAGTTAGGACGTGGATCGGTAGGGAGGAAATCTTCGCGTGCACCCCAGTGTTCGAACCTAGAGGGTTTTGCCAGAACCCGTGATCCGACACTAAGGAGAAAACGATGGGGTCTATCTCTACATACATAGATCTTGTCCACATCATGTCATCGTTCTTATTGCATTGCTCCATTTTTCCATGAACTCAATACACTAGATGCATGGTGGATAGCGGTCGATGTGTGGAGTAATAGTAGTAGATGCAGACAGGAGTCGGTCTACTAATCTTGGACGTGATGCATATATAATGATCATTGCCTGGATATGGTCATGATTATTCGAAGTTCTATCAATTGCCCAACAATAATTTGGTTACCCATCATTTGCTATTTTTCTCGAGAGAAGCCACTAGTGAAACCTACGGCCCCCGAGTCTTCCTTCTCATATATTTGCCTTTGCGATCTACTCTTTTTCCTTGCATTTATTTTCAGATCTATTAAACCAAAAATACAAATATACCTTGTTGTGTTTTATTTCCATTTATTTTATTTGCGATCTTTCTTTCAATCTACTACAAATTTATCTCACGTATGTTTGCCTATCTTGAGGCGCCGTACCCCGGAAGGGATTGACAACCCCTTTAACATGTTGGGTTGCGAGGATTTGTTATCTGTGTGCAGGGGTTGTTTATGTTGTGTTGCTTGGTTCTCCTACTGGTTCGATAACCTTGATCTCATCACTAAGGGAAATACCTACCATCACTGTGCCGCATCATCCCTTCCTCTTTGGGGAAATACCGACGTAGTTCTAGCAGACAGGAACTTCCTGGCGCCACTTCTAGGGAGTCATCAAAAGGAATTTCTGGCGCCGTTGCCAGGGAGGATCTTCAACATATACCAGGTTCCTAATCAAAAATCCCATCTCCTTGCAATTTACATTATTTGCCATTTGCCTCTCGTTTTCCTCTCCCCCACTTCACAAATATTTGCCGTTTTATTGGCCTCTCTTTTCCGTTCGTCGTTTTCTTGCCGGTTCTGTTTTTGTGTTCGTTCTTGTTTGCGTAGTGTTGATGCCTCAAAGAAAATATTATGATGTTCCCTACCCAAATATTTTGCTTGAAATTGAGAAAAGTACTAAGGAATATATGACTACACAATTTGAGCATAATAAGTATTTTACTGAAGAACTTAAGGAGCACTCCGTTGTGCTAGATGCTATTACAAAACAACTTGATGATATAAGTAGAGAGGTTTGCAATCTCAAATCTAAGTATGCTTTTGCCAAAAGTTTGCTAGGAAAAATATCTGATGCACAAGCTACCTTAGTAAATCAAATGGACGCTAAACCAATCTCGTTAGAAGATAAAAGTGATGAAGATCTTAAAATGATTGGTGTTTCTTATATTGATTCCTTGTTTAGTAAAGTTAAGATTGATGAAAAAGGGACTGGAGAAGAGTCAACTTTAGGTAGAAGGCGTCCCAATATTTTGGAGGGTGAAAATTTTGTTGAGAAAATTGATGAAAGTGGGTTTGGAGAGATCAAAACTTTAATTAATGATGTGCCCACTCTTTTGGATTACAAAGACTTTAATTATGATAGTTGCTCTTTGATTGATTGCATTTATTTGTTGCAATCCATGATTGTCGGATTTCGGGTTCCGGCAAAACCCTTAAGGTTCGAACTATGGGGTGCGCACGAAGATCTCTCCCTCTCCCTAGCTCGCTCACTCACCACGATCTCAAAGCTCAGCACGTCGAACTCGAAGAACAAGGGACACAAGAGTTTATACTGGTTCGGGCCACCGATCTGGTGTAATACCCTACTCCAGTGTGGTGTGGTGGATTGCCTTGTAGGCTGAGGATGAACAAGTACAAGGGAAGAACAGCCTCTTGAGGAGAGGTGTTCTTGAGCTCGGTGAGCTTGTGTGGTTGCGGATGATCTGAATGATCTGTCCCTTGCTAAGGTGGTGGCTCGTCATATTTATAGAGGTTCGGGTCCTCTCCCCAAATGTTAGGCGGGAAGGGATCCCACAACGGCCAATTTGAAGGGGGACAACTAGTACAAGCTATCCTAACAAAAGGTGGTATTCGCCTGCCAAAGGCTTTGGTGGTGACGCTGTCGTGGGCTCCGCAATGACCTCTGTCCTGCTGTCCTGCTGGTCTTGGTCTCGTTGCACCGATATGGAAACCTTTGCCTAATGCCTCGGGACTCCTCGCATGTGCTTGCCCCTTTAGCACCAAAGAGGCAACGGGTACTCTACGCCTGCTGGCGCCCGCTTGGCCTTGGTCGTCACGGCTCACGTCACGGGAACCTCCCGAGGTGCCCCTCGCCTTGATCTCTCCGCTCGTCGCGAGCCAGCCTAGTGACGCCGTCCCTGAGGAGGTCTTGTGTCGTCCACCTTGCGAAGCTTGGCCCCTCGCGAGGGTCTTGAGTGTTTGCTGGTGAAGATGGGCCGTACCAGGCTGCTGGAGGAGCCATGCCATGGGCCGCGGGCAGGCAAGTCCGGGGACCCCCGTTTCCGGAACGCCGACTGTAGCCCCCGGTCCGAAGACGCGCTCGGACTTGGCTTCGAGGCGAAGCCAAAGGGCAAGTGGGGAGCACCGCAGGCCCCAACCGCCTATGGCCTTGATTGACGTGTGGCGACTGACAGGACGTGGCCGTCTCTGCTTCCCCACGCTGCCTCAGCAACTGCCCGACATGACGAGTCCCTTGTGCATGCAGAGAAAACCATCATTACCTATGATCGTGGGGGTCACTAGTTCGCCTTCTCCTGCTATAATTGAGGAGGGGGGCGGAGCCCCCGTCACCCATCTCTCCCTATTCTACTCGCTTCTTCTTCCTTGCTTCATTGCTAGCAGCGACACCCATGGCGCCGGTGAAGAGGTTCTCGGCCGCAGAGAAAGGGAAGGCCCGCTAGGAGGGGCCCGACTCGCCATCGCCCAAGAGGGAATGCGGTCGCCCACGAAAGCACGTCGCGACCCCTCGCGGCCGCGACAGTGCCTCTTCGCGCGGTGGGAGCTGCCCAGGTCATGGCATCCCCGTCGATGGAGGGAGGCGTGCCATGGTTGTGCGCCCTTCCCGGCCGCGCTTCCACTCGGCGGAGGTGCTGCCAGAGTTCGTCGTGTGGTCGGAGAACCCGGCCGACACCTAGCTTCAGCTCCCGCGCTCCTTCGTCGGCGAACTGCCGGCCACGGGTACATGCGGTCTCTGGCTGCAGGCGGGCGGATGCTGCATCAAGGCTTCGTGGGTCATGGTGGAGGTCTCCGTTGCGGGCAACACAGCCCTAGCCTGCGGTTGGCAGACGTTTTCCCGCGCGCGCGTCCTTTGCAGGCGGTGTACCCTCCACTTCAAATATGACGGCGAAGCGACCCTCTACGTGAGGGTATTCGGGGAAGATGTATCAGGACCCCGATTCCAAGTCACATCGATCTAGCCGGTAACACCTCATATCACTTTGCGGCCTCACACACGGTATTCCCACGAGTGTCGTCTTACCATGGCTCGGGACCATTTGCGCCTTTTGGCTCACGTATATGATAGTGTCGCTAGCATCCATATGACATTGAACCCGGGTCGACATGACTAGTCGTGAACCCAAAGTGGCACTAACTTATGAGGATAGGCATACATGAATCAACACCGAGCATGTCGGTCAGCAGCGTGCGAATCCGGGCTGTAGCACTGGGCTAACAGGACTCCGGTGAACCGGGCTGTAGTAGGCTAGGCAGGACTCCGGATGTCACCGTGTGACATTTCCCTGAAGGGGCAGACACAGGAACGAAGTGAATCACATGCCGGCCAGTCAAGTGTTCCGGAGCAGTAGTGTTGGGCTAGTAGGACTCCGGTGACCCGGGCTGTAGCGGACTACTATGGCTCATGGGAGCACAAGACTACATTTCCCCATAAGAGAGGCTACCAAGGATAAACCACTAGGTTGTCGGATCCCACACATACCAAGCATTTCAATCATACACACAATATGCTCGATATGTGTAAATACAACATGGCATCACAACATAACTACTCAAGTATTTATTCATTAGGCTCCGAGGAGCGAGATATTACAAACATGGGTCTCATGACCCAACATTCAGAGCATACAAGTCAAAGCACATGCGGAAGCTTAACATGTCTGAGTACAGACATCTACAAATGAAAAAGGCTGAGAAGCCTGACTAACTACCAGATCCTACCGAGGGCACAAGATCGTAGCTGAGGTATCAAGCTAAACGTCAAAGTCCACACGGAACTACTAGCGAGACTGACGTCTCTCTGCAAAACATAAAATAGGCAAACGTGGGTACAAATGTACCCAGCAAGACTTACATCAAAACTAGCTACATATGCATCGGTATCAATAAAGGGGGTGGTGGAGTTTAACTGCAGCAAGCCAGCTTTGACTCAGTGGCTATCATATACTACAACTACAAGTAACTCTTTTGAGGTGGCGCACACGAGTCCACATATTCACCATATCAATACACCACTATGGATCCACTCCCGTCTCCCTACGAGAAGGCCATCCATAGCACTCACGCTTATCTTGCGCATTTTAGAGTATCCACTTTCACTTGTCTATGAACTGTACAGGCAACCCAGAAGTCCTTTACCGCGGACACGGCTATTCGAATAGATGATGTTAACCCTGCAGGGGTGTACTTCTTCACACACGCTCTCGCCACTTACCACCATCTACACGTCGTGTATCTCGGCAACCTTCAAGCGAAAGCCTGGCGAGGGAGTCGGCCACGACCTGACTAACCACACAAGTCTCTCGTCCAGGTTTATCGCCTATTCGGGTTCCATCCGCAAGGAGATCCGGCCGGGGTGTCGCTCACGGCCCCAAACGATGTGTGCAGGGTTCCCAAGCCCACCTCGACGGATGGATCTACGCTTGGTACACCGTGCCATGGTGCCTAGTCTGTCCCAAGCCCACCTGTACCGGGTGCCACTTGGTAGACTACTAACACAACCTACAAACACCAGAAACTAGTTGCAACTCCTGGACAGAATTCAAGGCGGTTAATAAGCCGAGAGGGGTCGAGTTACCAGAACCCAATGTGTGGTAGTAACTATTCATGGATCACAAACACAGAACTCAGTTCCTGAGGACGGTTTCAATGAGACAACCCACCATGTACTCCTACATGGCCTCTCACCGCTACCTTTACCAAATCGTGTTCACACACTTAGCTCTCAACAGTAGGACATGTCTACCGCATTCCAATTCATCCCCGATAAATCAGACCTGACTCAACTCTAAGCAGTAGCAGGCATGACAAACAAGCATGAATGAGTAGGCACAATAGGGCTCAAACAACTCCTACTCATGCTAGTGGGTTTCATCTATTTACTGTGGCAATGACAGGTCATGTAGAGGAAAGGGGTTCAACTACCGCATCATGTAACAGTTGAAACATTGTTGTCCTAATGCAGTAAAAGAGAGCAGGAGCGAGAGGTTGGGATTGTATCGAAATGAACAAGGGGGTTTTGCTTGCCTGAAACTTCTGAAGATAACATTGAGTCTTCATCAGTGTCAACGATCACAACGTCGGAGCTTGTCTATCGAGAGGGAACAACCACCGGCAACAGAGAAAGAACACAATCAATGCAATGCACAATATGATGCATGATCATGACATGGCAATATGATGTGATTTGTCCTAATGCAACAGAAAGTCATTTTGATTCAAGTGGAATTCAAAGCTAGATCAAATTCCAACTCCAAATCTATTATTAAATTTGTCCTAAGCATGTTTCATCCTAAGCAGTGAGGTTAACTTGCTCAAACATGCATGAAAATGGTACAGATGGATAGATTGGATTTTTCTGATCATTTTTCATATATAAATTATTTCATTCTGAGTTACGGTTGATTTTATATGATTTTTAGAAGTTTTGACTATTTTCTGAAATAAATAAATCATTTATGATTTATTTAAATTCCAGAAAAGGTTTACTGCATCAGCCTGACATCATCATGACGTCAGCAGGTCAACGGGGCACGGTCCAGGTCAAACCTGACCAGTGGGACCCACTGGTCAGTGACCCTGCAACATTTAGTGTCACAGATAGGTGGGTCCGGTCAACAGCCACGTCAGCGAGGTCAACGCTGACGCGTGGGGCCACTGTGTTTAGATTAAATTTAAACTATTTTTGTTAGCTGGTTAGTTAGGCAAAGGGGCCCGGATGTCAGCGAGCCAGGGGGTTAGTTAGTGGGTCATTAGCCACTAATGATGTTACCACGTCAGCATCGTCGGGGTTAGGCCACCGGCGACCATAGACCGCGGCGGCGTCGCTCGTTCCGGCGACTCCGACGACGGGAGGTGGCGAGGTTGGGCTCTACGGCTGCAGCGCGATGAGGCGCATCGGGTGGTGGTCGTGGGCGGTGCCGGGGTGGTCAGAAATAGCAACGGCGACGAGCGAGGCAGCGGTCGGTGCTCGGGCTCGAGCGGGACGAGGCTAGGGTGCATGGAGGGAGGCTTGGGTGGTGGCGTTGGGTTTCTTGGGAGGTACTGATTATGTTCCAGTGCTTGGACGCAAGCGGCGGCGGCTATGGCCACGTCGGCATCGAGGCCAGCGGCGAGGAGCTCATGGCACCGGCGGTTGGCGCGGTTAGAGGAAGAAAAATACGGCGGGGCTCACGGGGAGGCGGCACAGTTGGGCAGTGGGCTCGGGGACGTCCTTGATGGCGTGAATCGACGGCGAGGGGCTCGGGTGCCCGAGGTTGAAGATGACCATGATGGCGATGAAGCAGGGCCTCTTGGCGTCTCGTAGCTTGATTGGGAGGGCGAGGAGGTTTTGGCGGTGCTTCTGGACTCGGCAGAAGGGTGAGGGGTGCACGATGGTCGAGGTGGTGCTCCTCGGCGCGACAACGACGTTCTTGGGCGGCTGCAGGGAGAGAAACAGAGGAGCGAAGAGAGAGCAGCGAGTGAGGGGAAGGACCAGGTGGGCTCGGGCGTCTCCAGGCGCCCGGTCGAGGACGGGGAAGGAAGCAGGAGGTGGCAGGGAGACGTCGTCGCGGTCGGCTGTGATGCGGGCACGCAGCAGCTCCTACTGGCAGGAGCTTGAAGAAGCTCCTGGCGGTTGGGCTGGTGGGCTGGGCTGAGAGAAGATGGGCCAGGCTACAAGGAAGCCACGTGAGGTTTCTGCCCCTTTTTTTACTTTCTATTTTGTTTTCTTTTGATTAACATTCTGCCACTGTTTAAAATTCAGAACAAATTCAAAACAGTGACGAAAACCCTTTGAATATTTTTATGTTGCTGGATGGACTTTTCCAATAGCACATAAAACATTTCAAAGTTATTTGAAACATATTCCATATATTATGAATATAAATCCAAATTCAAATACAATAATGATTTAAATTCAGTGCCCAAAATATTCCACAAAAATGTTCACCAATTTTGGTTTGGACTCAAAGCCTTGCCAAAAATATCAAACATTTATGAAGGTATTTTGGGTTCATTGAATGCAATTTTCCAGGGTTCTTTGCCCTTCTTGAATTGTAATTTGAGGCTTACAAATTTCCTCAATTCAAGTTTCAAAAATTTAAACATGATGCAAGCAAGATGCAAACACTAGGCAGCACCAGAAGCTAGGGATGTGACAAGATGGTCGCCGCATCGGATGCTGCCCTGAGGACAACGATGGCGGCGAGGTGATCGGCCTTGGCTACGGTCGTGATGAGGGTGAAGGCGAACTCGCCCTCGGTGCCAGCCGCGGCTCATCCAGCTATGGCAGCTCCTCCTTCGGTGACAGCTCCAGCAGCGGCAGCTATGATCAGCCGACATGCCATCGTGCCCGCTTCGAGGGCGGTAGCGGGTCGTCTCGTTGCTGTGCCCCAGTGAAGCGCGAGGAGGGGTCTGGCTGAGTCTAGGAGGGCGCCGAGGGACTACCCTCGCAAACCACTGTGAGTGCGCGCCCCGCTTTTGTTTTGTTCTTTCATTTCTTCCTGCATTTCAAAAAGAAACAAGTATGGGGCCCTGCAAGGGCGTGTAACGAACCGTGATTTCCAAGTCGCTATGTTATGTTTATTGTTCCTGCATCGTGTTGTGGCATTCGTGCTTCATGTAGGTGCAGGGAGATAACTTAACTTGGTGAGCCCGGGGTAGTTTCACGTCTCGTGGTGCGGCTTCTGGGACCTATTGACACCCCCTAGCCGCTAGCTCAGGAGTTGTTGACCTCGGGAGTTGTCGTAAAGCTGCAGAATTTTGTTAGGTCATCCGTTGGGTGCTTATCCTTCTTTGTGCGAGGCCCCAACCATGGGCTAGTTATGGCCTGGTGCACCACGTCGCGGTACCCATGGGGCATGGACTTAGGAGGAAGCGCCAAGCACGAGCTCAATCGAGGGCGCCTTGCGAAGATTAGGAGAGCCGGAGCTCTTGAGCAATAGAGCTTCGGCGAGGTGTGTGCACACACCTGTCGAGCCCCCACGCGAGTCGGGCGAGGGAGAGCGTCGGGCAACTGCCGCCCTCCTAGGCGTAAAGCAAGGAACGAGCGAATAAGCAGCAAAAGGGAAGGAAAACCCATCCGAGCAATCGATAGAGAACACGAGAACTCCAAATTCCATAAAAAGGGGCAAACCAACTACAGAAAGCAAATGAAAAGCTGCATCCAACACCTAGTCTAGTCTTCTCACCAGCGCGGAGCTAAGTGCTGCCACTAGGACGTGGGAGGGAGCCCCCGAGACCTGAGGGTTGCACTCCTGAGACTCTGGGGCGTGTACATCCCCACTCATTATTACGTGAGAGTGTCACGAGCGGAGATCTTCACAGGCATGAGCCTTGCTTCATATCGCCAGACGAGGGCCCCGCCTTGCGCCACCCTCGACCACCGTTGGGGCGTCAGGAAACCAGGACGGCGCCAAGGAGCAAAGGGGATGCTAGCGGCGCCCTCGGCGACCACGGTCCCTCTGCCGGGGGGAAGGCTCACTAGTGCCTCCCCAACAGATGACATACCTCCGGGTGACGCCTTGCTCCGTGCAGTGCGGAGAGGGGCCCTGCTCCAGGCTCCTCCCACGTAGCCCCCAGTGCGCTTCCCCTGGTGGAAGGGAGGCTGCCATGCTGGGGCCGTCGTCCACCGCTGTGACCTGATCCACTTGTGACCCATGGTTAGCGTAAGCCTGCTCCTGAGAGATTAATGGTACCCTGGAGCTGTTGAAGCCGGCTGGGTCGGCGAGGCTCCCGGGTGGCTCCTGGAAGGCCTCAACTTCCAGTGTCTCCTCTTCCCAACCCGGCTCGAGGAACGAGCCAGGTTCATCCTCCGGCATGTACTTCTGGTCCATCATGCGGGGCACATAGGCCTCGGGAGCCGTCATCCCGGAAACTCCGCCGAAATGCCCCGCGCGCCACGCCGTCGGGCCCAGCACGCCGCCTCGAGGATGGAAGGGTGGCATCCTGCAGGGGTCGTAGGAGGCAACGTTCGTGACTGCACCCACTGGGGGAGGCACATGTGTGGCTGGGTGACCGGCTCCACTGGCGGCGTCGTTGCCGATGAACCCTCCTGGTGCGCCTGGGAGCACGCGGGCGCAGCGAGACCCATCGTGCGATCTGACCACAACTTGAGGCGTAGGTAGGGAGCAGAAAGGTGGCGTAATCCTAGTCGTGGCGCCCAACAGCTCAGCGACGCGCTCCAGCAATGCATCGCGGCCGCTCTCTGCTAGTCGGCACTGCAGCAGCTCCCACACCACTATGAGTGCGGCCCTCATGTTTGCTTGCTCCCGTCGAGTGTGCGGCGCCGTTGCGGCGGCATATCTGGAGGCCCTTGCGGCAGCCCGCGCACGCCGCGGGGTAAGGGCGGAAGGTGTTGGACCGTACCGCTCGCGCCCCGTGGCATTCGGCGGTGAGCGTGATGCTTGGAGCGCAGAGTTGAGGTCTCTTGGGCGGACGGTGCAGCCCGGACTGGCCAAGCTGCCCAGTCGTCGGCGTTGGCCCTTGGGTCGCCAGACATCAGCACCGCAAAATGTTGGCGGGTCTGTTGATGGAAGAGAGGCTTCGGCGCACCCCTACCTGGCGCGCCAAATGTCGGATTTCGGGTTCTGGCAAAACCCTTAAGGTTCGAACTCTGGGGTGTGCACAAAGATCTCTCCCTCCCCCTAGCTCGCTCACTCACCAGGACCTCAAAGCTCAGCACGTCAAACTCGAAGAACAAGGGACACAAGAGTTTATACTAGTTCGGGCCACCGATGTGGTGTAATACCCTACTCCAGTGTGGTGTGGTGGATTGCCTTGTAGGCTGAGGATGAATAAGTACAAGGGAAGAACAATCTCCTAAGGAGAGGTGTTCTTGAGCTCGGAGAGCTTGTGTGGTTGAGGATGATCTGAATGATCCGTCCCTTGCTAAGGTGGTGGCTCATCCTATTTATAGAGGCCCGGGTCCTCTTCCCAAATGCTAGGCGGGAAGGGATCCCACAACGGCCAATTTGAAGGGGGACAACTAGTACAAGCTATCCTGACAAAAGGTGGTCTTCGCCTGCCAAATGCTCGTCCTATTTGTAGAGGCCCGGGTCCTCTTGCCAAATGTTAGGCGGGAAGGGATCCCACAACGGCCAATTTGAAGGGGGGCAACTAGTACAAGCTATCCTGACAAAAGGTGGTCTTCGCCTGCCAAAGGCTCTAGTGGTGACGCCGTCGTGGGCTCCGCGATGACGTCTGTCCCGCCGTCCTGCTAGTGTTGGTCTCATTGCACTAATATGGAAACCTATGCCTGATGCCTCGGGACTCCTCGCCTGCGCTTGCCCCTTTAGCACCAAAGAAGCAACGGGTACTCTGCGCCCGCCTAGCCTTGGTCGTCATGGCTCACGTCATGGGAACCTCACGAGGTGCCCCTTGCCTTGATCTCTCTTCTCCTCGCGAGCCAGCCTAGTGAGGCCGCCCCTGAGGAGGTCTTGTGTCGTCCGCCTCGCGAGGGTCTTGAGTGTTTGCTGGTGAAGATGGTTCGTACCCGGCCGCTAGAGGAGCCACGCCATGGGCCGCAGGCAGGCAAGTCTGGGGACCCCCATTCCCGGAACGCCGACAATGATAAATTCACCCCATTCTTATGAACAAAATAAAGCTTTTACTAAACATATTGTTGCTGCTATGATGAAAGCTTTCAAAGAGAAATTGGAATAACAAGTTTCAATTCCTCAAAAATTGCATGATGTATGGGAACCTACTATCAAAGTCAAGATTAAAAATTATGAGTGTTTTGCTTTATGTGACTTGAGTACTAGTGTTTCTACAATCCCGAAGTCTTTATGTGATGTGCTCGGTCTTACTAATCTTGAAGAATGTTCTTCGAATTTGCACTTAGCGGATTCTACTATTAAAAAGCCTATGGGAAGAATTAATGATATTCTTTTTCTTGCAAATAGGAATTATGTGCCCATAGATTTTATTGTTCTTGATATTGATGCAATCCATCTTGTCCAATTATTCATGGTAGACCGTTTTTACGCACTATCAGTGTCGTGATTGATATGAAAGAAAGAAATATTAAGTTCCAATTTCCTTTGAGGAAGGGTATGGAACACTTTCCTAGAACAAGAATTAAGCCACCTTATGAATCAATCATGAGGGCATCTTATGGATTTCGAACCAAAGATGACAATACTTAGATCCTTGCTTTATGCCTAGCTAAGGGCGTAAAACTATAGCGTTTGTTGGGAGGCAACCCAATGAATACATTTTATTTTTGCTTTTGCTTTCTGTTCTTGAGTGTTAGCACAATTATGCTACTAGTATGATTGTGTTTTTTGTGTTTTAATTAGTGTTTGTGCCAAGTAGAACCAATTGGATCTTCTTGGGTGATAGTTGTTTGATCTTGCTGAAAAAGACAGAAACTTTGCGCTCACGGAAAGAATTCTCATTTTTTACTATAAAGAGATTTTGCCCTGATTCTTTTTGCAGAAGATTACTATACAAATTACCTAGTCGACCTATTTTCAGAATTTTTGGAGTTCCAGAAGTTTTCGAAAAAGTCAGATTGCTACAGACTGTTCTGTTTTCTTTGTGTTGTGTGCTTATTTTGATGGCTCTATGGTTTTCTTTGATGAGTTTTTGCCATAGAAAAGTTGGAATACAGTAGATATAATACAAAAACAAAATATGAATTGGTTTGATACAGTACTTATAGTAGTGGTTTGCTTTCTTACACTAACGGATCTCACGAAGGTTTTGTTGAGTTTTGCGTGATTGAAGTTTTCAAGTTTTGGGTTATCTTACGATGGATGAAGGAAGGATGGAAGAGCCTAAGCTTGGGGATGCCCTAGCATCCCAAGCTATTATCAAAAAATGAGCAACCAACAAAGCTTGGGGATGCCCCCGAGTGGCATGCCTGCTTTCTTCCAACGACCATCGGTATTTTACTTGAAACTATATTTTTATTCGCCACATGATATGTGTTTTGCTTGGAGCGTCTTGTATGATATGAGTCTTTGCTTGTTTTATTTAGTGTTTTATGTATTTATCCCTTGCTAGACACACCTATTTGAGAGAGCCAAAATTATGTCATGACTTGTTAGAATTGCTCTCTATGCTTCACTTAAATTTTTATGAGCTATGGACTTGCTCTAGTGCTTCACTTATATCTTTTTTAGCACAGTGTGCTTAGTATTTTTGAAGAAATGCTCTTTTGATTCACATAGATTTATTTGAGAGTTAGTAAAATTTTCAAGAAATTCTCTCTTGCTGCACTCAAATTATTTTGAGAGAAAGAAAAAATTATGCTCATGGTCTTCACTTATATTTGTTTGAGCTTATGAAAAGCAACACATGAAAATTAGTCCCAAAGTGATAGATATCCAAGAAGGATATCATAAAAACTTTCATGAAGATCATTGGACTAAATAAAATTGATTCTTAGTAATAGTTTTGACATATGATGATGTGATATGTGAGTTATGTTGATGAGTAATTATGCTTTAGTAAGAATATTGGTGTTAAGGTTTGTGATTCCCTATGCAAGAATGAAAGTCAATAGTCATGCGACGAAATTATATCCTACTTGTGGTGCATTATTCAGTGTTATTTATGCTTAATGCTTGCTTATGAGATTATCCATTTCTTGGTTGGTCGCTTCCCAATATTTTTGCTAGCCTTCATTTTGCACCAAGTATGATCTCTACTTGTGCATTCAAAATCCTTTAAACCAGTTTTGCCACATGAGTCCAATATATCTACCTATATGTGGTATTCTTTTGTCGTTCTAAGCAAATTTGCATGTGACATCTCTAATTTTCAAAATAAACTTCTCTTTTGTGTGTTTGTTTCGCTCGCGGATCGATGAGGGGTGGCTAATATTTTCCATGCTAGATGTGTTATTCTCACGATGAGTGTTTATTCACTTGTCATTGCACGAGAGTAAGGCAAAGATATTAGGGATGCCCAGTCTTGAAATGCAAAAATGAATTTACTTTATGTTGCAAAATAATAAATTCTTTGGAAAGTTTGGTATGGAGGGCACCCGTGGATACGATTAGCCATGGAAAGTGAAAGTATGGTGGAAAAAGGAATAAACTTTATTTTCTGTTTGGGAACCGCCTATGATATATCTAGCATGGAAAGTGTTGGGAACTCAAAGCCGTTTTCGTTGGTGGGATGGACACACCTACCAAAATGTTTTATCTCTAATTTTCTTTCGCTTTGAGCTCTGGCACCTCTACAAATCCCTACTTCCCTCTGCGAAGGGCCTTTCTTTTACTTTATGCAATTTTTATTTTGAGTCTCCATCTTCTCTTATAAAAGCACCAACTAGGAGGCAATACGATCGTACTTAAGTATTGGGTGTAGCTAATATTCGAGTGTGTTTCATGAATGGATCAATGGTTGAGGATGATGGGCTAGGGATAACTTATTTTAGCGTTGATATTTTGAAAGACATGGTTGCTTGTTGATATGCTTGAGTATCTAAATTATCATGTCAAAACTAGACTATTGCTTCGAATCACATAAAAAGTCCAAATGTTCATGTTATAAAGAAAAGAATATGATATGACATGTTAGGCAGCATTCCACATCAAAATTACTATTTTTATCACTTACCTACTCGAGGACGAGCAGGAGTTAAGCTTGGGGATGCTGGTACGTCTCCAACGTATCTATAATTTTTCATTGTTCCATCCTGTTATATTATCAATCTTGGATGTTTTACAATCATTTTATAGTCTTTTTATATCATTTTTTGGTACTAACCTATTGACATAGTGCCAAGTGCCTTTTCCATGTTTTTTACATCGCATAAAATCAATACCAGACGGAGTCCAAATTCCACGAAACTCCACGGAGAATTTTTATGGGCCAGAAGGAACACAACGGGCCCTGTTGCATCTGGGGGGTGCTCCGAGGGGGGCACAACCCACCAGGGTGCGCCAGGAGGCCCAGGCGCGCCCCGGTGGGTTGTGCCCACCTCGGGTGCCCCCGGACCGCCTCTTTTGCTCTATAAATACCCCAATATTTCAGAAACCCTAAAGGGATCGATAAAATATTCATCCAGCCGCCGCAGAGTCCAGACCACCATATCCAATCTAGACACCATCTCGGATGGGGTTCACCACCTCCATTGGTGCCTCTTCGATGATGCGTGAGTAGTTCTTTGTAGACCTTCGGGTCCGTAGTTAGTAGCTAGATGGCTTCCTCTCTCTCGCTGAATTCTCAATACAATGGTCTCTTGGAGATCCATATGATGTAACTCTTTTGCAGTGTGTTTGTTGGGATCGATGAACTCTGAGTTTATGATTAGATCTATCTTTTGATATCCATGAAAGTTATTTGAGTTTCTTTGATCTCTTATATGCATGATTGCTTATAGCCTCATATTTCTTCTCTGATATTTGGGTCTTGTTTGGCCAATTTTGTCGTGGAATTGTCACGGCAGATGTCCTCGTGAAAGGACTTAGTCGTGGAGCCATCGCAACTAGGAAGCTTAAAGGAGTTAAAGTGGAACAAAGGACACGGGAGTTTATACTAGTTCGGCCCCTTACGATGAAGGTAAAAGCCTACGTCTAGTTGGATTGGTATTGCTAGGATTTCGACGAACGGGGAGCAAGATATGCTATGCCCGGCTCTCGATTAGATGTTACTTGCCCTAAGCCGCCGGCGGGTCGTCCCCTTATATACACGGGTTGACACCCTGCGGCCTACAGAGTCCCGAGCGGCTCATAAACAATGTCCGCCATGACCCGCCATGAAGTCATCTTCTGGATTCACGATAACCCGCCATGGTGTCATCTTCCATTAAATTCATATTTTATTCTGTCAGACCCAACGGATCTTTATCTTAATGACCATTCCGAAAATCGAGGCGTCGGAGTAGCTGGATAACCACGTCTGGTCTCCTCGTTTCTCGCACCCTCTCTGTCAGTCCTTCCTCATAAATAGGCATGACCCTCAGGTCTTTTCCATTCTCCCCCTTTCTATCGTCTTCTTCCTCTCGCGACTCCGCTGTTGCTCGAGCTCCGCCGCCGCCGCAGCAGAGCACTTCATCTTCGTCGACCTCGGCCGCTGCATCAACCTGAACCCGACCAGAGATCGACGGCGAACTTCCGCAGCAAGTCTGCATCCGTAAGTTCCTTCCCCTCCATACCTTAGATCCCATTAGGGTTTTCGAGTTCCTCGGTGTTCTTCGCTGTTCGTCATGAACCCTTCATAGATTTCACCACCACAGCCTTTTTTGATCTTAAGGTAGTAGAAAACTAATGCGGTAGCTGTTTTGCACCCATTTCGAATGTAAATAGATCCCTTTCCTTTGTATAGAGGCTTCGTTAGAACTTATGAACTCATCTGTACTGGTTTCTAGGTCTAGAATAATTTTCTTTTCTGTACACCCGTTTGACCCAAAATAATATCTGCCAGCTGCGAAACTTGTTTGTGTGATAGTTAGGCAAAAATCTGTTTCTGTTAGATCCATTTAGCTACGGCGACTCTCACCTCTGGCTTAAAAAGGACAATATTCGATTGATAACTCTGACCACTTCTGGCGGTTTAAAACAATTTAACTGCTTCTCAAGCCCATGGCGGCTTTGAATAACCAGATATAATTAGCCATATGTCATTAGGCCCCTTCGTAAGCCGCCATCTGGAATATGAATTTGAAATGTTCTCCTCCGGTTTAAATTTCAACCGGATAACTTTTTATTTTGTCATAGGCTTTCGACTGCATAATGGCACCCAAGGCTCCTAAAGCATCTGTGACCTGCAATTGGGTCAAATCCATCATTACTGAGAGCACTCTGAATGATTTCGTGAAGACCAGTTATCTGCCCAAGAAGGAAATTATGTCCTATCATGCTCCTAATCCGGCCGAGGAGAAACCTCACCCCAAGGAAGGGGAAGTCATCGTATTCACTAATCACATGAACCGGGGCTTTTCTCCACCTGGCTCAAAAAATTTCAGAGATGTTTTGCACCTTTTTATCTTCGTCCTCAAGACACTGGGCCCAATTCCATATCAAATATTTGCAACTTTCAAGTGTTTTGTGAAGTGTATCTTGGAGAAGAACCCAATCTACTGCTTTTCCGAGAGCTGTTTTATTTAAACCGCCAGAACGAACATGCCAACGGACCCAGTTTGGAACTTGGTGGTATTTCCATTCAACGACGGAGGGATTGCCTTTTCCCATATGCTGAACCACCGAGTCACCCCAAGGACTGGAACCAGACGTGGTTCTACTGTTAGGATACTTCTCCGGGTAATGAGAATCCTCTGCCCGGCTTTCGCGCCCCGCGCCTCGAATCCAACCATCCAGTGCCAGATAAGCTGTCTTCCGCAGAACGTCAAAAACTTGCCCCCACCATAAAGAAGATCGGGGCTCTTCTGGGGAACGGTTTAAATGGCATTGACTTGGTCCGAGTTTGGATCTCCTGGCAGGTTATTCCATTAAGCCGCCGCCCCAGCCTGATGTGCAATTATACAGGCGAGAGAAATGATCCACTGCGGCATAGCCCCTATAATCTGCCTGATGATATAGCTGAAACCATGACAAAGTCTCTTCTGAAAGAGGGCTCGGTGGACTGCAGCACTGTCGGCTTGAGTCCATTCTGCAAGACTAACCCGGACCCAGCTGTATGTCACCAATCTAGATACCTTTACTTTCACTTTATACCACTTTGTTCTTACTCATAACCCTTTGTTGTTATTCATAGGCAAATGATAAATTTTGGAAGGTCCCGTATGACCATGAGGCCGCTAAGCAGGCTAGGGCGGCTAAGAAGGCCGAGAGGGAAGCCGCCAAAGCCGTAACTCAGAGGAAAAAGAAACCAAGCGCCTCAGATTTACTTAAGCTGGATGACACGCCGGATGATGATGAAGAAGAGGTAACCTTGATCTCCCTTGGTTCTTTTTTCCGATTATCTTATTGACTTTTAACTCCTTTCAGGATGATACGGGAACCAGCCAGGCAGTTGAGGAAGAGGTAATATCTATTTCCTCTAACTCAAAACCATTGCCAAGATCGAAATTCCGACAAGTAACCCGGAAAGTAAGGTTTTCACACCCTTTAGCTTATTTGGACCCTCACTTTATTTTGAAGCAACAACAGCATGAAAGCCGCCGCCAAACCCGGACTAGTGGGGGCGACGATCTGTCCTCCGGGTTACCTAACACTCCTTCACGGAAGCGCCGGACCGAGGTTTTGTCTCTTAACTGCTCTTATATCAGGTCGTATATTATCTTCTAATCTTTTATCTTCCTTTGAACAGGAAATTGCCCGTTCTTCCTCTGGTGACTCATCACAAACAGCCCTGCCGGCTTTCAAGACCATCCCTGGGTAAATGCAATTTCGACTCTTTCTCCTGTCTTTCCTATGCCCTCATATATATATATATATATCTAACTTGTCATAATCCATGTAGGGGCAGGCAAAGCCTAATAAGAAGGCAAGAGCGAATAAACCAATTGAACCGTCGAAGGCTGCTGAACCGGAGGCACGAATCCCTGCTCCTGATATCTCAGAGCAACAGCCAGTAGAACCTATCATCAATACCCCTCCTGAGATTCCGGATCTTACCAAAGATGTCCCACATGGCAACCCCTCAACTTCCATTCCCTTTAGCCAATTTAAGCCGCCTGAAACTGCAGATGATGACATACTGATTACTGGCACCGGCTTTGTTAAGTCGGGGAATCCCATAATTCTTGCCCAACACACTGCCAAGCAAGAAGCTGTTGAGAGGCGGAAACAGAAGTTTGACGTTTCTCATTACTCTCAGTTGAGCAGCAATGAAATCATGTCCGGCTATCTGAATCAGGTCCATTCAAGCCGCGACCTTGAAGTTGACATGGTTAGACAAATGTATCAAAAATTTGAGGTATGAGCTTTTTACCTTTTTCTGTACTGTATTTATCACACCAGCCCCCAAGTCTAATGCTTATGATGAATATGTTGTAGACTTTTAGAATAAAAACAGAAAACATGTAATATGTTGTAAATAAACCTTATGACAAAATCCAGCTCATACTATTTCCTTCAACGGCCGGCTTATAAATAAGCCAGGCCCTTTAAATAGTTGAATTAAATAATCTTTGCATAAACATAACCGCAATATACATTAGTCCCCAAGTACGAAGTACTCTTGCTTGCAAAGTGCTTGGTACTTAAATTTAGAAGCTGGCATGTAAACATAACGTTTATTGAGACATTAGCCCCCAAGTACCAAGTGGTCTTGCTGGCAAAGTGGTTGGTACTTGATTATGTGAAGAACCATTAGTTTGGCAAATACAGTTCATTGAGGTACATTAGCCCCCAAGGTACCAAGTGTTTTTGCTTGCAAAAGACTTGGGACTTTGAAATTAGGACAAACGTAATATTATGTAATTTAGTACTTGTCAACAGGCTGCCACTGCAGATCTGGAGTCACAATTAACTGATGTCAAAACCCGACTGATTACTCAAGAAACTGAGACTCAGAAGGCGACATCAAAATTTGACTTTATGGTAACAGAAAAGAGAAATTGAAAACTGAATTCGAAGCAGAGAAGAAAATCTGGGCGGATCAAAAGACGGCTCTGACAGAACGTGCTGAAAAAGCCGAAAAAACCCTTGAAGAAGTAACCACTAAATTGACCAGCTTAAAGAACTGTGTGAATCAGATGGTGTCAACTATCTTTGGTAAGCCGCCATACCAAATCATTAAAGTTGATGTATTATACTGATCACATAACCCGTTGCTTACTCATGATGCACCATATTCAGGTTCCAGAAGTAGCAACCTTAAGGGAGATATGCTGCTGAAACTAAAAGCTGTGTATACCCTTGTTGAATAGTTGTATATGGGGACGCAACGCACCTTAGCTTCCATCTCTCCAATAGGTCAAACAGCCACTTTATTGCAAGATGTCCTGAAAAAGCTTTCTGTGCTGCCCGTGAGATTTGAAGAAATCAAGCGATCTGCTGCAAGAGTCGGTGCCGTTACGGCTTTGAGCCAAGCCAAGGCGTGGGTACCAGAGCTTGACCTGTCTAAGGTAGCCACTGGTTATCCAAGCCTTCAAGAGGATGGCACTGCTTTTGATCATAAAGCTTTTACAGCCTGTGTGAAGGAAATCCGGCCGCTGGCCACTCTTATTGGCAATGAGTCAGATCTGTCTAAATACCAGCCGGCTTTTGATCAAGAGAATAAAAAGCTGCCAACTCCGGCTTATCTAGTGAAGGATTTAATCCCACCAATCAGTAAGCACACTTTTGCTCCTGAAATTGATCCGTCAGAGCTTATAGATGATGAAGCTGAATTTGAAGCTTCCTCTAGCATGGATTGGTCTTCACAGCCGGAACCAGAAGACGAAGAGCAGGCGAAGGGTGATACTGAGGGCGTCGAGTAGCAGAGCCGAGACTTTATACCACCGAGTGGCTCTAAATGCAATTTGTTTCGTAAAAGACAATTTGATCTCATCCGGCCCTGTGGAGGCATGTAATAGGAAAAAATGACCTTGCTTTTGCTTATGCCATCGTGCATGCCGCTTAGCACTTAATATCCTTAAACCTCCATCATACGCTACTTTTTCATCTGTTTCCTTTACACTTATATAAATGTTTGACTTGTCCTATTCATCGAAGTAAATCATAACACCCTTGGCGGCTCACCGCGGTTAACGTAGACAAAACAAGCCCCGGGTTTAAAAAGAATCATATATTACTTGTTCATCCTGATAGACTAAAACATAGGTACAATACCGTACATGTAATCCTTTAGTTGGTACTACCGGTTTGTGTAACCTGAGCCATAAAGATTATGATCCTGACCCTGTAAAAATGGATATATCCAAACAGATGATGATTGGAATATTTGAGAGCCGGCAATTTCGAAAGCCATCCCGGGTTAAACATAAACCACTCATATATATTTGAGATGTAATCCCAACAAGGTCTTAAGTCAAGTAGGGTATCGATAGAAATAAAGTACTATGAGGCTTCTGATTCGGATACGATCAATAAACCGTTCCAAAGGGGTTAAGCTAAGATTCGAATACGATCATATAGCCCCCAGTGGCTTTGGTGATGCCGATCAAGAGGGTATCGACAGCTATGTTCTCTTTGGTTTGAATACGACCTATGTTTGAACAGGAAGCCCCCAAGTGACCTTAAGAGTTTTTTAATGACGTTGATTCGAATACGATCCACGTCAGACCCAAAGGGGTTAAGCTATGATTCAGATATGATCAAAAAGCCACCTAGTGGGTTTGGCAGTATGCCAATCAAAAGGGTATCGACAGCTATGTTCTCTTTGGTTCGAATGCGACCTATGTTTGAACAGGAAGCCCCCTAGTGACCATGGCTAGATTCAAATATGATCATAAGCCGTACCAAAGGGAAAGCCGGATTCAAATATGACCCTCTCCCTATTGGCTGTTTCATCAACATAATAAGGTAGACATAAATTTTTTGGGGATGAAAAGGACAGAGGTGCTGCTTTATTGCTTTTCATAATATATACATTGTCAAAATATGAACATCCTGAGAGCCGGTGGCTCAAGTGTAGTAAGGCCAAAGATGAGCGATATTCCACGGCCGGCGGGTCTCCTCCTCCGACT
Organism: Aegilops umbellulata; assembly: GCA_032464435.1. Taxonomy (NCBI): domain Eukaryota; kingdom Viridiplantae; phylum Streptophyta; class Magnoliopsida; order Poales; family Poaceae; genus Aegilops; species Aegilops umbellulata. The sequence continues at coordinate 244,398,226 of CP136055.1, read as the reverse complement.
TGCGTGAGTCTTTGTGCTCTCGAACATCGATGAGGTAATATGACCCGTTATTCAGGTTTTTGCTGACCATAAAGGGCCCTTCCCAAGGGGGGGATAGCTTGTGCATATCGGATTGATCCTAGATGAGCCGGAGCACTAAGTCACCTTCCTGAAAGGTTCTGGATCTAACCCGGCAGCTGTGATAATGGCGCAGGTCCTGTTGATAAATCGCTGAGTGGGCTATTGCCAAATCTCGCTTCTCATCCAAAAAATCAAGTGCATCCTAACGAGCTTGTTCATTGTCAGCTTCAACGTAAGCCGCCACTCGGGGCGAGTCATGACGGATGTCACTTGGCAGGACCGCCTCGACTCCGTAAACCATGAAGAAAGGTGTATAACCCGTAGATCTGTTAGGTGTAGTGTTGATGCTCCAAATTACAGAGGATAATTCCTCCACCCAACAACCCGGTGTCCGCTGTAAAGGGACCATGAGCCGGGGCTTTATACCTTTCAAAATCTCCTAATTAGCTCTTTTAGCTTGACCATTGGATTGAGGATGAGCTACGGACGACACATCAAGTCGGATATGTTCTCGTTGACAGAACTCTTCCATAGCGCCTTTGGACAGGTTAGTACCACTGTCAGTTATTATGCTGTGTGGGAAACCAAAACGAAAGATCACCTTTTTCATGACCTAAACCGTCGTGGCTGCATCACACTTGCTGACCGGCTCTGCCGCAACCCACTTTGTGAACTTATCAACCGCCACCAGGAGGTGTGTCTTTTTATCCTTGGACCTTTTGAAAGGCCCAACCATATCAAGCCCCCAGACTGCAAATGACCAAGTAATTGGAATCATCTATGACGCCCGCGATTTAATCGTACACTAATCATGCACGCAAACATGTACGATCAAGATCAGGGACTCACGGGAAGATATCACAACACAATTCTAAAACATAAATAAGTCATACAAGCATCATAATACAAGCCAGGGGACTCGAGGGCTCGAATACAAGTGCTCGATCATAGACGAGTCAGCGGAAGCAACAATATCTGAGTACAGACTTAAGTTAAACAAGTATGCCTTAAGAAGGCTAGCACAAACTGGGATACAGATCGAAAGAGGCGCAGGCCTCCTGCCTGGGATCCTCCTAAACTACTACTGGTTGTCGTCAGCGGGATGCACGTAGTAGTAGGCACCTCCAGTGTAGTAGGAGTCGTCGTCGACGGTGGCGTCTGGCTCCTAGGCTCTGGCATCTGGTTGCGACAACCAGGTAGAAGGGAAATGGGGAAAAGAGGGAGAAAAGCAACTGTTAGTACTCATCCAAAGTACTCGCAAGCAAGGAGCTACACTACATAAGTATGGGTGTATGTGTAAAGGGCCATATCGGTGGACTGAACTGCAGAAAGCCATAATAAGAGGGGGATAGCTAATCCTGTCGAAGACTACGCTTCAGGCCACCTCCATCTTGCAGCATGTAGAAGAGAGTAGATGGTAAGTTCACCAAGTAGCATCGTATAGCATAAACCTACCCGGCGATCCCCTCCTCGTTGCCCTCTTAGAGAGCGATCACCGGGTTATATCTGGCACTTGGAAGGGTTGTTTTATTAAGTATCCCGTTCTAGTTGTCATAAGGTCAAGGTACAACTCCAAGTCATCCTATTACCGAAGATCACGGCTATACGAATAGATTAACTTCCCTGCAGGGGTGCACCACATAACCCAACACGCTCGATCCCATTTGGCCGGACACACTTTCCTGGGTCATGCCCGGCCTCGGAAGATCAACACGTCGCAGCCCCACCTAGGCACAACAGAGAGGTCAGCACGCCAGTCTAAACCTAAGCGCACAGGGGTCTGGGCCCATCGCCCTTAGCACACCTGCACGTTGCGAACGCGGCTGGAAGTAGACCTAGCCTAGCAGGCGTTCCAGTCCAATCTGGTGCACGCCGCTCAGTCGCTGACGTCACGAAGGCTTTGGCTGATACCACGACGTCGACTGCCCATAATTGTTCCTGCGTAGTTGGCTAGTGCGTATAGGCCAGTAGCCAGACTCAGATCAAATACCAAGATCTCGTTAAGCGTGTTAAGTATCCGCGAACGCCGACCAAGGCCAGGCCCACCTCTCTCCTAGGTGGTCTCAACCTGCCCTGTCGCTCTGCCACAAAGTATCAGTTGGGGGCCGTCGGGAACCCAGGCCCAGCTCTACCGGGATGGAGCCACCTGCCCCTTCAGCCCCCATCGCCGAACAGTATCATAAGTAATGTAACAATATAAAGTATATAGCATATGCCTGTGATCACCTCCCGAGTGATCACGACCCAGTAGTATAGCATGGCAAACGGACAAGAGTGTAGGGCCACTGATGGAACACTAGCATCCTATACTAAGCAGTAGGATAGCAGGTAAGGGTAACAACTGTAGCAACAATGACAGGCTATGCATTAGAATAGGATTAATCGAAAGCAGTAACATGCTACACTACTCTAATGCAAGCAGTATAGAGAAGGAATAGGCGATATCTGGTGATCAAGGGGGGCTTGCGTGGAAGCTCAACAGAGAAGGAGGGGTCGTCAACACCGTAGTCGAACTGGGGGTCACCGGCAGCTTCGGGGTCTCCTGGAAAGAAGTAACGGAGGGGGAACACAATAAATAACAGAGAAATCAAAGTATAACATGGCAATGCACGGTGCTAGAGGTGACCTAACACGGTAGTAAGTGATACTAGTGAAGGGAGAAAACATCCGGGAAAGTATTCCCGGTGTTTCGCGTTTTCAAATAGATGAACCGGAGGGGGAAAGTTGCATGTTTGCTATGCTAGGGATGTGTGGCGGACGAACGGGCTGCGTATTCGAATTTGTCTCGTCGGTCTGAGCAACTTTCATGTACAAAGTTTTTCCATCCGAGTTACGGTTTATTTTATATTAATTTTCAAAGTTTTAATCAATTTTTGGGGTTATTATTAATTCGAAAATTAACTAGCTAAATGCTACGGGCAGACATAAGTGTACCCAAAGGTGTACACATGGGGCTGACTGGTGGGGACAGGGGGCTGAATCAGCAGCCCAGTCAGCAGTCAAAGTTTGACTGTTGACTGGCCAAACTGACTAGTGGGCCCCCCTGTCATAGTCACCAGAGATAACTAAATCAATTAGTTCTAACTTAAATAGATTAATTAACGTTAAATTAATGAAACAAACTTAATTAGATTAATTAAGCAATTAATTAACTAATTAACTTAATTATTTTCCTTCCATTTTTATTAATTTATTTATTTATTTCCGTTTTTGTTTTCATGCTTTGAAGATGTGGGAGTCGACCTTGAACTCTGTGTTCATGCCCATGGACCCGATGTGGAACTTATCATGGAAGCTTCTTGTAATAATAACTATTTCCTTGATATAATATCATCTGGTATCGTTGAATTGATCCTTCGCAACCATGGTTCCGACCATGTTTGTTCTTCTTTGGTCCCATTTCTTGGACAAGTTGAAGTACTTGTCTTCTGCAGATCATTGCACCTGTCCAACCTTTACTTTGATCTACCATCAAGTGTTACCCTCTGGTATCTCAAGAATGTCACTGAACTTCATAACTTCTTATGGGTTCTTCATCAACTGTTATTTCTCACCGATTTCAATTTTCCTGGGTTCTGAGTTGTCATCAACCGAGAACACTGATAAGTGAATCACTTCCGCACTTGGATTCAATAACTCTAAATAATCTTCATTGCTTATGAGTTTATTAATCCTTCAAGTCATTCCTAGCCCGATCGGCTATATCATTATCGTGCAACTTTTTAACTGTGCTACCTAGTCCTTCTTCCCGGAGCACAACTTTTCAACGATGAGTGAAGCTTACGTCGATCTTCCTCATCTTATCATTCCACCTTGAACAACAAGCTTGAATCCAAGCTTATATCGTATCCGTGGGTCCAATAGCCTTCGCTTCATCATTCCTTTTACTGATGTCGTTGCTGCTCGATGGCATCTTTATAGAGCCTCTCGACAAAATTGGTCGTGATCACCATCAATATACTGCCTTGTTCTAAGATATCAATCGAATTCTCGAGGAGAAATACCATCCTTGCCCGTCAATGATTCATGTTGTCGTCGACACCGTCCTTGACTTCCTGCCAATATAGACTTGGTCATGTTTTGATTATATCTTACATTCCTTGACATTATTGGAATTGTTCCTTTGTACTTCTTTTGACCTGCAGATTCAATCTGCTTGAAACACCATGTTAATGTTACCTCGAAGAATGACTGTGGTACGCCAAACAACAACAACAAGAACATTGGAAGTGCATTGCCAAATGTTTCTTGCTCTATTATCCAAACACTGTTGTATGGATAACATCTTGTATTCCCTTGCCCCTTTATCCAAATGGTGATGTACTTGTTGATCTAACATGTATATCATGCTCTACTTTTCCTTGGGAAAAGTTACACTCCTAAATCTTGAGTATAAACACATTTTCCTTTCCATTGGTTTACTTAACCTTTCTTGTGATCTATATATGTTATAAGCAGAAATAATTCCCTTCTCATGTAAACACCTCGGTGTACAAGCTCTGTCAGTAAGACCTTGTTACTATTGTTGTTGACATTCTGGTAGCCACCGATGGATGAGAACTTTGCCTATTGGTCCGCCTCGTTCAACGAGCAGGAAAAATAGTTATCTTAGTCCCTCGCCCTTGGTACCAATGTTGTTGGCAACATAACTGACAGTCTATCATCTGACATGCCTTGCTATCGGCCCCCTTTCTACTTTTAACCACATGGTGGGCTCATAACCCACCGTTCCACATGATCGAAACCTGACTCCCCTGTACGTCCCTGTTTTCCAAAATTGTTCCTCAAGTTTGGCTTCGTAGGTAATCCACGAGCCACCTTCTTGTGATATGTTCTGGTATCAGATGCAATACTTATTCTCGATGCTCTGAACCCCTTTCACACTCTGTTTCAGACATTGAACGATTGTTCATCCGCTTGAAGCTTCTTATTGCACCTTCTTACCTTGTTCTCGATGACTTTCTTAAATTTCAACTCGAGAGGTGCCTCTATGCAACGTTCACTGACATAGTCCCCACGTACCTATCTTGTGTTGAGCTCCATCCTTCCCGAGTCTTTCCCCTTACTCCACCTCTTAAGTCTCGGGACGAGATTTCTTGTAGTGTAGGAGATTTGTAACACCCCGAGAATCATGCTACAGTAATCTCCCATTAATGGTGGCCATGTCATCATGATTACTATGTAGCTTGCCACTTGTCCAAAAATCAAGCCTTTTTCAAATTTAAAATAAGTCGAATAAATTATTTCTTTAGGCAGTAAAACTAAAATGTTCACCTTATCCTATAAATTTCCCATGATCATGGTCATGTTGAATCCAACATTATTTGACCCACCAATTAATTCCTAGGAATTTATGACGTGGGCCAACAACAAATAAAATGGTCTTTTCAATTTAAACAATTGTTTAAACTTTCCCAAATAAAATGAAACTTCGTGTGTAGCACCAAAATATTGTACTTGCGTTATGTGTGGAGTACCATGTAGAACTAAAATCATTTGTTGCTGACAATAAATAAAACAAGAGCTATAGCAATAAACAGAAAGGAAAGTAATGAAACAAATACACTACTGTGCAGTAGGCCCAATCGTGGCCACAGTGCGGCCCAGCCTAGCACCACGGCCTTTTCTTTGACCTCTCGGCAGGAGAGGCAGAGGAAGGCGTGGCGGCCATCCAGGCCACCATGGCTGTCGATGTCACCATGTCGGCGATCCCGCGGCTCCGTGGATGGATAAGAACGGCTCCGTCACCCCCCTGGAGGAACCCTAGACCGCCCACATCCGTCTCCCCCTCTTCCCCCCATCTCCACCTCTCCCTCTCTGTCGTTCTGGAGGAAGGGCCTACGCGCCCTTCGCCGTCCACCGCGCGCCACCACGGCCATCGACCTCCCCTCGACAGTCCGCCCTGACCAGGAGCCCCGGGACGCTCCTCCGCTTCTTCTTCGCCAACTAGCACAAGCCGGGAGGCCACATCAACGCCGCCCTCGCCGATCCCCTTGGCCGGCGTCCGCCTCTGCCACGTCGTCGATCCGTCGCCATCCGCCGCTCGGTTTGCCCGTCGTCGACAAGCTCCGGCCACCCCGGCCCCTCCATGGTGTGAGCTCCCGCATCCGTTCCCCCTATTTTTTTCCCTCCAATTCGGCGCTGTTTGGTCGCCCCTTGCGTTCACGGCCATGGCAGGGAGCTCGGCTCCACGCACCCGTGCGCCCCCTGACCGCCCCTGCTCCTGCGTGACCCGTGCTCCGGCGCCACTCAGCGCGCACGCGCGCCTAGCCGTGATGCCCCCGCTTGCTACAGCTCTCTTGCGTCGGCTGCTGCTGATGCTCTTTCGCTGCTACTGCTTTGAACTGCCGCTATGTTGTTGCTACTTCTGCTTATTGCTGTTGTACCCGCTAGTTGCCGCCGCTGCTGCTCCGTGCTTATGTCGCTGCTCGGTTGCTGGTCCTACTGCAGCCTGCTACCTCCGGGTGCGGCTGCTACGCCATGGCCAAGGCCATGCCCGTGGTGTGTGTGAGTGTGCTGTGTGTGTAAGCAGCGTGTTGTGTGTGAGTGTGCTGTGTGAGTGTGTGTGGTGCTGGCCCAAACTAGTTTAGGTCTATTTAGCTAGATTAGTTCTAGGATTAATTATGTTGTTTAGATAGTATCAGTTTAGTGCTAGATTAGCCTAATAGCTTATGACATGTGGCCCTTTGTTTTAAATTAGTTTAGTTAATTCTCTTTTTTGCACATGGGCAAATGACAAATGGGCCCCGCTTTGACCCTGTTGACTGGTCAACCCTGATGGGTCAACTATTGACTTTGACCTAGGCCCCACTGTCATACACATGGCTAGCCCTCTACTAGGTGTAAAAAGGATTCTGCCTATTTAGTAATTAAACGAATTAGATAAATAAAAGAAATGTAGAAAATGTTTAAACTTTAAAAAATCATATAAAATAAACCGTAACTTGGATGAAAAAGTTTTCTACATGAAAGTTGCTCAGAACGACGAGACGAATCCGGATACGTGGTCCGTTCGTCCTCCACACATCCTTAGCATAGAGAGCCTGTAGATTTTCCCCCTTCATTTCATCTGTCCGAAAAATGCAAACATCGGGAAATCTTTCCCGGATGTTTCCCCCCTTCCACGGTACCGCGTAGCACTGCGTTGGAACACGTCTAGCTCTGCCTGTTGTCCTGTTATGCACTTGCTTACTATGTATTTACTACTTCTTCCCCCTCTTCTCCCCGGTAGACCCCGAGACTGCCAGTGATGCCCCTGTGATCGACTACGTCACCGACGACCCCTCCTTGCCAGAGCAACCAGGCAAGCCTCCCCTTTGATCATCCCGATATCGCCCATTCCTTTCTCTCATGCTTGCATTACATTTTGCTACTTTTATTGTTTGCTCCTATTCTGATGCATAGCCTGCTTTTGTATCTATTGTTGTACCTTATCTGCTTATCCTAAAACTGCTTAGTATAGGTTGGTTAGTCATCCATCAGTGACCCCCACTTGTCCTTATTGCCCCTGCTTCATCATCGACGACTCGATCTACGTGATCGGAGACCAGGACCCGACACCGCACATCACTTCCCCTTAGTTGCTCGACACTACTGGGTTACTATCGAGTACCGAGGGTGAACCTCTTCAGCACTTCTGATGTTAACCCTGTAGTGTAGTCATTCGGTCATGGTCACCGAGGGTGATTTTCTCCTTAACCACTTCCGATACGACTCTGTCGTGCAACCCCTCAAGTGTGAACCTCGGGGGTGATTCCTCTTACATTCACCTTGATGATTACATCTAGTGGAATTCACCGGGGGTGATTCCTCGGGTTTTCCCCTTGATGTTTGGACACACAGTTCCTATGGTTACTATGACTTTACACTGAACCATGTTACTAAAGACGGGTCGACCCTGAGGGGTACCCGCGCGAGCTTAATTGCGAGTGATGTGGAGATGGGTTGACCTAGAGGGTGCCCGCGAGATAATTACGAGGCGTGGCCGGGCATTCCTAGCCCTTTCCACAAGTCCTCGAAACGGGGCAACGGGGTCACATCTTTCGTGAGTCTCTGCTTGTTACCGCGCGTTCCTAATCCACTACGATTTAGATATTTGATCCGAGGGGCCTCTGGCCCGATAGCACTAACCATCACGTGGGCATAGTATGGGCATTCTGCGTCGTATGCATCAGCCGAAGCTTAATAGACGTCAGCGACTGAGCGATGTGCGCCGGGTTGGACTGCGTAAGCGCCTGCCTTGTTGAAGGAGGTAGCTAGGTCTGCTCACCGGCCTCCCACGCAACGTGCAGGAGTTCCCGGGGAGATGACCCATGACCCCTGGGGGCATAGGTTTAGTCCGGCGTGCTGGCCTCTCTATTAAGTCTAGGTCGGGTTGCAGCGTATTGTTTGGCTGAGGCCGGGCATGACCCAGGAAAGTGTGTCTGGCCGGAGCTAATCGAGCGTGGTGGGTAAGTTGGTGCACCCCTGCAGGGAAGAAAACATCTATCGATAGCCTGTCCTACGGTAATGGACACTTGGAGTTGTATCCTGATCGATACAACTAGAACTAGATACTTGTGATGAGAACTGGATGGTGATGAGAACTGGATTGTGATGATAACTGGATAGTATGGCTCTGGGATTTCTTTCTCGCAGGGAGTCGAGAAAGGATCTCCGGCCGAGGTTGATAACACTACTACTACTACTACTTTACTTTATGCTACTCTACTCCCTCCTGTTGCTGCAAGATGGTGGTTTCCGGAAGATGCTAGTCTTCGATAGGACTAGGCTTTCCCTCTATTCTGGTATTTCTGTAGCCCAGTCCACATATACCGCCTTCTTTTGATAATGTTGCATATGTAGTGTAGATCCTTGCTTGCGAGTACTTTGGATGAGTACTCACGGTTGCTTTGTTCCCCTTTTTCCCCTTTCTTCTTCTTTCCGGTTGATGCAAGCAGTTGTCGGAGTCCAGGAGCCAGATGCCACCGCCGATGCATACTACTACGTGGAGACCGTCGACGACTAGGAGTGGTTAGGAGGCTCCCAGGCAGGAGGCCTTGCCTTTTCGATCGTTGCTATTTTTGTGCCAGCCTTCTTAAGGCAAACTTGTCTAACTCATGTCTATACTCAGATATTGTTGCTTCCGCTGACTCTTGTGTTTTCGAGCTTATGTATTCGAGCCCTCGAGGCCCCTGGCTTGTAATATAAAGCTTGTATTATTTTAATTTGTGTCTAGAGTTGTGTTGTGATATCTTCCCGTGAGTCATTGATCTTGATCGTACACATTTGCGTGCATGATTAGTGTACGATTGAATCGAGGGCGTCACACCGGGGCGGGAGCGGGCGAGGCACGTGGCTAAGGCGCGCATAGGGCAGCCAAGGCGCGCGTGGAGGCGTTGCCGGGCGTAGCCGTTCGTGGCCAGAGATCCACGGCGGGTGCGGCTTCCGGCAGGGGATGGTGCGGCGGTCTGCGGTGACAATAGCAACGGGGAAAAGTGGGGGATCGAGGGAGGAGCTCACATCGGAGCTCGTGGCGGACTCGGTGAAGTCGAAGGAGCTCGGAATGGCGCGGATCGAGGCGATGGATGTGGCGGTGCAGATGGGAAGAAGAGGACGATGGCGACGATTAGTGGCTTCCCAGCTCAGACCCGAGGGCGTAGACGACGAATATGATGATGTCCCTCCTCCTGGAAAACTTCGCGTGGCTCGGGGACGACCTTGGATGCGACGACGACGATGGTGCGGCAGCGAGCGGACGAGCATCGGGAGAGAAAGAGAGAGTCTGGGGGGAATTGGGGCACGGTATGGTTTCAGTGGGGTGTGAGATGCCTTGTAGGCCAGGGAGTGCGGGGAGTGGGCCGAGGCTAGCTGGGCCGCCTGGCCATATGGGCCAAGGCCCAGGGAGAGCAGGGTTCTTTCCATTTTATTTGGTTTTTTTATTTTTCTTTTATTTATTTGTTTAAGCTGCATATTTATTTATTTTAGTACATTTAAATAATTTATTAAAATGTGTTTCACCACCATAATCATCTATGGTTAATTTGCTACAATTCGAACACCTTAGTTTTAATATTTGAAATCTTTTATTATTTGACTTGATATTGAATTTAAATTCGAACGAGATTTGAAACATCATGAAACTAACAACAGTAATCATGGTGATGTGGCATCATTAGTATAGGTTTACTGTAGCTTAACTATCCGGGCGTCACAATTCTCCTCCACTACAAGAAATCTCGTCCCGAGATTTAAGAGGGGAGTAAGGGGGAAAGTTCTGGTTACGAAATTTTAACGAGTCTTCTCGGCCTAGGTTTCTCTTCTCGAAGAGGTCGATCCATTAAGTTGATGCCTTCATTCCTCTTCTCCAGGTCATCATGCTGAAGTTGTCGTCCTTCCTTCAGGATCTTCACCGTACTTACGAAAGATTAAGAGGGGAAAACTCTATAAGGACGGATTCTAACAGTATTGAGCATCAGACGGTTAACTCGGGGGAAGAAGCATAAGTATCTCTCTAATTGAAACTTAAGAAGATACCGAGAGAAAACTAAGAAGGTACCATGAGAAGTTTCAAATGGATAGGCAATCATTCGATGCCTAATCAAAAGGTGAAAGGGTTTCAAGGCAACGAGATTAAGTATTGCGTCTGATACCAGAATAGATCACTAGGAAGGTGACCCGTCAATTACATATGTAGCCAGGCCCGAGTATTATCTTTGGAGATATGGATATACAGAAGAGTCATGTTTTGATCCTGAGGAACTGTGGGTTATGGGCATAAGAGGGCAGCGACATCTTGCATGGTCATGATAGCAAGGCATGTCAGTGAATAGCCTGTCAGTTATGTCGGCATCAACGTCGGTATCAAGGGCGAGGGACGAAGAACCATTTTTCTGCTCGTTGAACGAGGCAGACCAATAGGCAAGGTTCTCGCCCATCGGTGGCTACCGGAATGTCATCAACAATAGTAACGGTGTCTTGCTGGCAGAATTGTACACCGAGGTGTTTACATAAGCAGGAGAATATTACTCCTTAGATCAGATACATCACAAGAAACGTTAACCCAACAAATGGAAAGGAAAATATGATTACCAGATTAAACAGAACAATGGAAAGGAAAATGTGTTTAAACACATATTTCAAAGGTATATTCTTCCCAAGGACAAACAGAACATGATATCTACGACAGGATATAATGTAGAAAACCCTTTAGGAAAGGGGAAGAATTTTCATGACATTACCCATACGACGGTGTTTGGGGTAATTAATAAAGAAAAATTGCATTATGATTCAAATGTTATTATTGATGATCGGAGTACCATAGACATGCTTCGAGATAGCATTGACATGGTCTTCGAGCAAGGTAGGACTTTGGATACACAAAAGATTCATCAGGAACAACTTATAGAATAAGTCTTACAATTTTGGCATGGAAGAATAGATAACCTTGCTAAAAGGAAATTATAACAATAGGTCCTCTGGCCAGGTGGGCTAGGCATGACATCACCTTACCGGGTCATAAAAAGACCAATGTTATAACTCTTGGAAATATGTTCCAACCATCATATTCGACCGAGATTCAGATCTGATCGGGGCCAGGATACCTCAGACTCAGGATGTCTGAGAAGAAAAGGTGTAACACAAGTTGATGGATGACATTGTAAGATTCTCGGGAAATGAACTATGGAAGCGAGTTCCGAAACAAGAGTTCATCATTAAACCAAGGAGAGGATGAGGAGGTGGCTGATGGACTCAGCGACAATTCGTCGAGGTTAACAAAAGATGGATTTCCACAATTATGTGAACAAGGAGATAACATTTGTCAGATTAAATGGTAAAATGATGTATGCTCGAGGAAAACATACACAATTAAACATTGGTTGAAAGGTGCACCCGGAATATGGGCTGGGTTGCACGACCAACGTCGGAATGGTGATTCAATAATCAATAGTCTAAGAATGAACGGCTGACCATTGACTTCAAAGCAATAGGGTTGCTAGAAGGGCAGAATCCAAACAGCACCGCTCACTTGTTGGTACCCCGGTTGGAATCAACATGAGGACCCAAGAAAGAATGGTGATGGTGAGAAGTATCACCATACCAAGAGTTCTTAAGAGGTGGTGAAATTCTCACAACATTGATGACATAAGAGATGTTAATGTTCCAAGGTAAAGAAGAACAATTGTTGGATAGCAAGGAACTCAAGGTATAACCCAGAACACGAACCAGTTTGGGTTGGAGGGAAGGCAATAAAGTGGTCAATGACAACACAAATCAGCGAGGGCAAGGATGGTATTTCTCATCATGAATTCAATTGATATCCTGGAAGAGCTCAGAATGTTCATGATGATCATGACACATTCGTCGAGAAGTTTCATGGAGATGTAATCGATCAACGATGACATCAAGTCAAAGGAATGATGAAGCGAAATGTTCTTGGGACCATGAGTATGACACAAACTCGAATTCAAGCTTGTCGTTCAAGATGGAATGATAAGACGAGGAAATCGGCGTAAGCTTAGCTCATCATCGAAAGTTGTGCTCCGGGAAGAAGGACCAGGTAGCACAGTTAAAATTTAGCATGATAAGGATATAGCCAATCAGGCTAGGAATGAATTGAAGGATTATTAAACTCATAAGCAATGCAAATTACTTAGAGTTATCGTATCGGAGCGTGGAATCAATTCACTTATCGATTTTCTCGGTTGACGACAACCCAGAACCCGTGGAGTGACTATGATGGGGAAAGACACTACTTCATCAGAAATGCATAAGATGTAGTGCAATCGGTTGATATCCTCGAGATACCAGGGGGTAATTCTCGAAGGTAGATCAAAATAGAGGTTGTAATAGGGTATTGCTCTGCAGAAGACAAGTGGTTAAACTTGCACGAGAAAAGGTATTTAAAGGAGAACATGGTCGGAACCACGATTGCAAAAGGCCGGATCCCAGATATAAGAACTTATACCAAGGGAATAATTAATTTAAGAGAAGCTCTAATGATAAGATCTACATCGTGTCCATGGGCATGAACACAAAGTTCAAGGTCCACTCCCACTTCTTCAATGCCTAACCTTTCATTCACTTCTCTAGATAAAACTGATTTCAGTGTCAAAACCTACCTGGTGAATTACCAAAGGAGTATGACCCGTGAAAACTTTCGAGTTCACACAGATTAAGGGAGGCATAGGTTCAACCCATCAGGGTATCTTAGAACATATACCATGAACTTTAGATCAATTAAGACATGCTCGAAGCAGAGCATGGTTGACAAAGGCATAGGATATTACTTGCCAAAGGCAGAAGACAAAATTTACCAAAGGCATTATGTATCAGGGGAGAAACTCTCAAGGTTATTGGATATGAAGGACACTGTCGGATAATAACCTAGCAATTGGTCTCGCAGATCACAAGGAATCTAATGTGAGTATCGGTACTCAATCAGAAGGAAAAAGAATGCAAAGGCATCAGATTATTGAAACAATTAACTAATTCAAAGCTCAAATGCAAATGAATTATGATTTCCAAATCAAAGGATCAGAAGCAAACACTCTGATTAAGAATGGATAAGTCGGGTAAGCTTAGGGGTACAATCGATGACAATTTGATTGGTCAAGATCCAACTCATGTTTAAAATGACGTCTGAGCCGGAAAGATAATTTAAAAGGATCAACTAATGATTGTGTGCATTCGCACACATGTTGAATCAATAGGATCAAAATGACGGTGTCAAAAGATACTAGTGAATATTGCTAATGATATGGGAGCATCCATAATGTAAGCATACCAGTATTTGCAGAGCAATAGTTTGAAGAGGATGCTCAAAAGGTCAGATAGTATTCCAAAGTATCTTATGAAGCATATGAACAACTGGGGATGAACGGATACTCGATAAGTGCGAGGAATTTTTCAATAGTGGTATTCATGTGGTAAAGAACTGCAAGGCAGTAAGCTCAAAGGATTTTTGAAACAACGAAGACCAGTTCAGGGCATCTTGTAATGACCAGAGCAACTGAGGATGAATGAATGTATGAATGAAAATTGTAGGTAGTTATCCATCAGAGTATATCGGTGGTAGGAATGGTAAAGTCGGTGGGCACACAGGTCTCGGGAAAACCTCGGAGAGTATCTTCTGACTTTTTGGTGAAGCAAGCGACCATCTGTAATAAGGGGCTCTCCAGGTGAAAGTATTTAAGAGAACCTAGAGTTAGAGTTAGCAAAACCATTTAACCCAAATAGAAGAGAGATCAGATTCCCAGAGTACAGATCAAGGAATAAAAGATCCTAATACCACCCAATGGTGACGTGGGCCCATGGGCCGCACAGCCATGTTAGTAAAATAGTTTTCATCGACTAGACTCAACTTCGGCCAAGGAGTTTGGAAGGGGATTCCTACAGGTAGTCGGCTCTGATACCAACTTGTGACGCCCCCAATTTAATCGTACACTAATCATGCACGTAAACGTGTACGATCAAGATCAGGGACTCACGGGAAGATATCACAACACAACTCTAAAACATAAATAAGTCATACAAGCATCATAATACAAGCCAGGGGCCTCGAGGGCTCGAATACAAGTGCTCAATCATAGACGAGTCAGCGGAAGCAACAATATCTGAGTACATACATAAGTTAAACAAGTATGCCTTAAGAAGGCTAGCACAAACTGGGATACAGATCGAAAGAGGCGCAGGCCTCCTTCCTGAGATCCTCCTAAACTACTCCTGGTCGTCGTCAGCGGGCTGCACGTAGTAGTAGGCACCTCTAGTGTAGTAGGAGTCGTCATCGACGGTGGCGTTTGGCTCCTGGGCTCCGGCATCTAGTTGCGACAACCAGGTAGAAGGGAAAGGGGAAAAGAGGGAGAAAAGCAACCGTGAGTAATCATCCAAAGTACTCGCAAGCAAGGAGCTACACTACATATGCATGGGTATATGTGTAAAGGGCCATATTGGTGGACTGAACTGCAGAAAGCCAAAATAAGAGGGGAATAGCTAATCCTGTTGAAGACTACTCTTCAGGCCACCTCCATCTTGCAGCATGTAGAAGAGAGTAGATGGTAAGTTCATCAAGTAGCATCGTATAGCATAAACCTTCCCGGCGATCCCCTCCTCGTTGCCATGTTAGAGAGCGATCACCGGGTTATATCTGGCACTTGGAAGGATGTGTTTTATTAAGTATCCCGTTCTAGTTGTCATAAGGTCAAGGTACAACTCCAAGTCGTTCTGTTACCGATGATCACGGCTATTCGAATAGATTAACTTCCCTGCAAGGGTGCACCACATAAACCAACACGGTCGATCCCATTTGGTCGGACACACTTTCCTGGGTCATGCCCGGCCTCGGAAGATCAACACGTCGCAGCCCCACCTAGGCACAATAGAGAGGTCAGCACGCCAGTCTAAACCTAAGCTCACAGGGGTCTGGGCCCATCGCCCTTAGCATACCTGCACGTTGCGAACGCGGCCGGAAGTAGACCTAGCCTAGCAGGCGTTCTAGTCCAATCCGGCGCGCGCCGCTTAGTCGCTGACGTCACGAAGGCTACGGCTGATACCACGATGTCGAGTGCCCATATCTGTTCCCGCATAGTTGGTTAGTGTGTATAGGCCAGTAGCCAGACTCAGATTAAATACCAAGATCTCGTTAAGCGTGTTAAGTATCCGCGAACACCGACCAGGGCCAGGCCCACCTCTCTCCTAGGTGGTCTCAACCTGCCATGTTGCTCCGCCACAAATTATCAGTCGGGGGCCGTCGGGAACCCAGGCCCACCTCTACCGGGATGGAGCCACCTGCCCCTTCAGCCCCCATCTCCGAACAGTATCATAAGTAATGTAACAGTATACAGTGTACAGCATATGCCCGTGATCACCTCCCAAGTAATCACGGCCCAGTAGTATAGCATGGTAGACAGACAAGAATGTAGGGCCACTGATGGAACACTAGCATCCTATACTAAGAAGTAGGATAGGAGGTAAGGGTAACAACTGTAGCAACAATGACAGGCTATGCATCAGAATAGGATTAATCGAAAGCAGTAACATGCTACACTACTCTAATGCAAGCAGTATAGAGAAGGAATAGGCGATATCTGGTGATCAAGGGGGGGGGGCTTGCCTGGAAGCTCAGCCGAGAAGGAGGGGTCGTCAACATCGTAGTCGAATTGGGTGTCACCGGCAGCCTTGGGGTCTACCGGAAAGAAGTAACAGAGGGGGAACACAATAAATAACAGAGCAATCAAAGTATAACATGGCAATGCACGGTGCTAGAGGTGACCTATCGCGGTAGTAAGTGATACTGGTGAAGGGGGAAAACATCCGGGAAAGTATTCCCGGTGTTTTGCGTTTTCGGATAGATGAATCGGAGGGGGAAAGTTGCGTGTTTGCTATGCTAGGGATGCGTGGTGGACGAATGGGCTGCGTATCCGGATTTGTCTCGTCGTTCTGAGCAACTTTCATGTACAAAGTTTTTCCATCCGAGTTACGGTTTATTTTATATTAATTTTCAAAGTTTTAATCAATTTTTGGGGTTATTATTAATTTGAAAATTAACTAGCTAAATGCTACGGGTACACATAAGTGTACCCAAAGGTGTACACATGGGGCTGACTGGTGGGGACAGGGGGCTGAGTCAGCAGCCCAGTCAGCATTCAAAGTTTGACTGTTGATTGGTCAAACTGACCAGTGGGCCCCCTATCATAGTCACCAGGGATAACTAAATCAATTAGTTATAACTTAAACAGATTAATTAACGTTAAATTTATTAAACAAACTTAATTAGATTAATTAAGCAATTAATTAACTAATTAACTTAATTATTATTATTTTGCTTACATTTTTAGTTTATTTATTTATTTATTTCCGTTTTCGTTTTCAGGGGCGGGCCCCGCTGTCAATGGTCGTAGTGGCCTATCGGGCGACGGGTGCGGCTGTGCGTGCCCCAGGCCACCAGGGCGCGCGCCAGCGGCCATGCCACAGTCGACCGGAGCCGCGAGGAGTGGGGCGGCGACCAACGAGGAGGGGGGCCACGGGCGACGACGGTGGAGCGCAGCGGGGCAGGGGCGATGCGGCGGAGGCAGAGGCGGGAGCCGAGCAGCGGCAGGACTACGCGGGCGGCACGAGCACGGGCGCTAGGCACGGCGTCGCAACAGCAAGAGCAGCAAGGGCACGAACGCGTAGGCGCGCGGGGGTATAGGCAGAGGATGGCTACGGTCGAGCACGACCAAGGGCGGCGAAGGGCGCCGGAGTGCGCCGGCTGGCCGGGGCGGGAGCGGGCGAGGCGCGTGGCCAAGGCACGCACAGGGCAGCCAAGGCGCGCGTGGAGGTGCTGCTGGGCGTCGCCGTTCGTGGCCAGAGGTCCACGGCGTGCGCAGCTTCCGGCAGGGGATGGTGCGGCGGTCTGCGGTGACAATAGCAATAGGGAAAAGTGGGGGATCGAGGGAGGAGCTCACATCGGAGCTCGTGGCGGACTCGGTGAAGCCGAAGGAGCTCGGAATGGCGCGGATCGAGGCGATGGATGTGGCAGTGCAGATGGGAAGAAGAGGATGACGGCGACGACTGGTGGCTTCCCAGCTCGGACCCGAGGGCGTAGACGACGAAGATGATGATGTCCCTCCTCCTGGAAAACTCCACGTGGCTCGGGGACGACCTTGGATGCGACGACGATGATGGTGCGGCGGCGAGCGGACGAGCATTGGGAGAGAAAGAGAGCGTGTGGGGGGAATTGGGGCACCGTAGGGTTTCGGTGGGGTGTGAGATGCCTTGTAGGCCAGGGGGTGCAGGGAGTGGGCCGAGGCTAGCTGGGCGGCCTGGCCATCTCGGCCAAGGCCCAGGGAGAGCAGGGGTCTTTCCATTTTATTTAGTTTTTATTTTTTATTTTATTTATTTGTTTAAGCTGCTTATTTTTTTTAGTACATTTAAATAATTTATTAAAAATGTGTTTCACCACCATAATCATCTATGGTTAATTTGCTACAATTCGAACACCTTAGTTTTAATATTTGAAATCTTTTATTGTTTGACTTGATTTTGAATTTGAATTCGAACGAGATTTGAATCATCGTGAAACTAATATCAGTAATCATGGTGACGTGGCATCATTAGTAGAGGTTTACTATAGCTTAACTATCCGGGCGTCACATCATCCTTAATTCTTGAGCCGGTGCATGAACTCGTCGTGAGAACTTTTGACAACCATCACATTTACTGACCAGATCCTCCGCATCAGCATGGGCCGTTAGCCAATAAAGACCATGAAGGAAAGCCTTGGCCACAAGAGATTTTGAGTCGGCATGATGACCACAATCCCCTTCATGGATCTCACGAAGTATTTCCTGACCTTCCATAGGTGACACACAACGTTGAAACGCCCCAGTGACACCGCGATGATGCAACTCACCATGAATAATTGTCATGGATTTAAACCGCCAGATGACTTGTCTGGCCAAGGTCTCATCCTCAGGCAACTGTCCCCGGGTCATGTAAGTCAAGTACGGAACTGTCCAATCCGGGATAACGTGAAGAGCCGCCACCAGCTGCGCTTCTGGGTACGGAACATCTAAGTCTTCCTCTGTGGGTAACTTGACAGAAGGATTATGCAAAACATCCAAAAAGGTGTTATGCGGTATCACCTTACGTTGAGATCCCAGCTGGCTTAAAGCATCAGCCGCCTCATTCTTCCTTCGATCAATGTGCTCCACTTGATAACCCTTGAAGTGCCCAGCTACAACATCAACTTCGCAGCAATAAGCCGCCATGAGGGGATCCTTAGAGTCCCACTTGCCTGACACTTGTTGAGCCACCAGATCTGAGTCGCCCAAGCACCTTACCCGGCTTAAATTCATCACCTTAGCCATCTGAAGACCATGGAGCAAGGCCTCATACTCAACTTCATTGTTAGTACAAGGAAACATGAGTCGGAGCACATAACAAAATTTGTCACCTCGAGGGGAAGCTAAAACGACTCCAGCCCCCGAGCCTTCCAACTGCCTGGATCCGTCAAAGTGAATAGTCCAATATGTGTTATTCGGCTTCTCCTCAGGTGTCTGCAGCTCTGTCCAATCATTGATGAAGTCCACCAGTGCTTGAGACTTAATAGCAGTGCGTGGCACATACTTCAAACCATGATGCCCAAGCTCAATGGCCCACTTGGCGACTCGTCCTATGGCCTCTCTATTCTGGATGATGTCTCCCAAAGGAGCGGAACTTACCACAGTGGTGGGGTGACCCTGGAAGTATTGCTTAAGTTTCCGGCTCGCCATGAACACCCCATAAACAAGCTTCTGCCAATGTGGATATCTTTGCTTAGACTCAATAAGCACCTCACTGATGTAGTAAACCGGCCGTTGAACCGGATGCTCCTTGCCAGCCTCCTTGCGCACCACCACAATTGCAACACTGACAGCACGTGAGTTAGCGGCCACGTATAACAATAGTGGCTCCTTATCAATGGGAGCCGCAAGGACCGGCAGCTCAGATAACTATCTCTTTAAATCTTCAAAGGCAGCATTAGCAGCATCACTCTAGACAAAATTGTTTGTTTTCTTCATCATCTGATATAGCGGTACGGCCTTCTCACCTAACCGGCTTAAAGAAGCGATACGACTCGCCAGTCGCTGAACATCATTGATGCACGCCGGTTTAGCCAAAGAGGTAATCGCCTTCATATTCTTCGGATTAGCTTCAATGCCTCTGTTAGAGACCAGAAAACCCAAAAGCCTGCCTGCTGGCATGCCAAACACACATTTGGCCGGGTTAAGCATCATCTTGTAAACCCGGAGATTGTCAAAGGTTTCCTTCATATCATCTATCAAGGTTTCCTTCTATCTGGATTTAACCACTATATCATCCACATAAGCGTGAACGTTGCGCCCAATCTGATTGTGGAGACAGTTCTATACACATCGCTGATAAGTTGCCTGGGCACTCTTGAGCCCAAATGGCATAGATACATAGCAGAAGCCTCCAAACGGAGTGATGAAAGCCGTCTTCTCCTAGTCCTTAACTGCCATTTTGATCTGATGATAACCAGAGTAAGCGTCCAAGAAGCTCAAACGCTCACAACCCGCCGTAGCATCAATGATTTGATCAATACGGGGAAGAGCAAAAGGATCAGCCGGACAAGCCTTGTTTAAGTCCGTGTAATCCACACACATCTGCCAGGTGCCATTCTTTTTAAATACAAGCACCGGGTTAGCCAACCATTCTGAGTGAAAAAGTTTAACAATAAACCCGGCCGCTAAGAGCCGGGCCACCTCCTCACCAATAGCTTTTCGTCTCTCTTCGTTGAACTGCCGCAGAAATTGCCTGACCGGCTTAAACTTTAGATCAATATTAAGAGTGTGCTCAGTGAGTTCTCTCGGTACATCCGGCATGTCAGAAGGTTTCCATGCAAAGATGTCCCGATTCTCACGGATGAACTCGATGAGCGTGCTTTCCTATTTGGGATCCAGATTGGCACTGATACTGAATTGCTTAGACTAGTCGCCTGGAACAAAATCAACAAGCTTGGTTACATCAGCCGACTTAAACTTCATCGCCGGGTCATGATCTATGGTTGGCTTCTTCAGAGATGTCATGTCCGCCGGGTCAACGTTATCTTGATAAAACTTTAGCTCTTCTGCTGCACAAACAGATTCGGCATAGGCAACATCACCCTCCTCACATTCCAGGGCTATCTTTCGACTCCCATGCACAGTAATGGTGCCCTTGTGACCTGGCATTTTGAGCTGCAAATAAACATAACACGGCCGTGCCATGAATTTGGCGTAAGCCGGCCGTCCAAACAGAGCGTGATATGGACTCCTGATTTTGACCACCTCAAAAGTTAATTTCTCAGCCCTAGAATCATACTCATCTCCAAAGGCTACCTCCAGCTCAATCTTGCCGACCGGGTATGCCGACTTACCAGGCACCACTCCATGGAAAACAGTGTTGGACGTCTTTAAATTTTTGTTGGTCAACCCCATACGTCGAAAGGTCTCATAATAGAGGACGTTGACGCTGCTACCTCCGTCCATGAGCACCTTATTGAATTTATATCCACCAACCTGAGGTGCTACCACCAAGGCCAACTGACCCGGATTGTCAACCCGGGGAGGGTGATCTTCCCTACTCCACACAATAGGCTGCTCTGACCACCTTAAATAATGGGGAACCGCCGGCTCAACAGCGTTCGCAACCCTTTTATGAAGCTTCTAGTCTCGTTTGCATAAGCTAGTGGCAAACACATGATACTGTACACTATTCAGCTGCTTTGGATTGCTCTGATAACCCGATTGCTGCTGCTGCTGACCTCCCTGACCTGACTGCTGCTGATTATAGCCGCCTTGATTTCCCTGAAAGCCAGAATTTGAACCGCCACCCGGGCCATGAAAACCGCCGCCACCAGACCCATGATTGCCATCGAGAGTGTTGGAATTTTTGAAAGCCTTCATGATCGCGCAATCCTTCCATAGGTGGGTGGTCTGCCTTTCCCGAGTGTCGTGTCTCGGACATGGTTCATTAAGCAGTTGCTCAAGACACAGACCTGACCCACTGGACCAAGGGGGTGGCCTCCCCTTGCGTCGCTAATTGTTACCCTGTGAATTAGCATTGGCCACAAACTCCGGGTTACCGTCGGCCTTGCGCTTATTGCCTCCTTGATTCGCCGGGTTATGCTGCTGACCCTTTCCATTGCTGTTCTTTTTTCCTTTCCCTGTCTTTTCTTCATCATACACGGGATCCTTGGTACTATCAGAATCGGCGTATTTGAATAGAGACGCCATCAGCTGACCCATATCATTACAATCACTCTTGAGGCGCCCCAGCTTCTGTCTCAGCGGTTCAAATCAGCAATTTTTCTCCAACTTGAAGACTGCAGAGCCGGCATCCATCTTGTCAGACGAATGCATTATCTCCTTGACCCGGCGCACCCAATGAGTGGTAGACTCACCCTCCTCTTGGTTACAATTAGTCAAGTCCACAATTGACATGGACTGCTTGCAAGTATCTTTGAAGTTCTGAATGAACCGGGCTTTTAACTCCGCCCATGAGCCAATGGAATTAGGTGGTAACCCCTTTAACCAAGTCCGGGCCGTTCCATCCAACATCATGGTGAAATACTTAGCCATTGCCGAGTCACTGACCTCCAACAGCTCCATGGCCATCTCATAGCTTTCGATCCACACCCCGGGCTGTAAATCGGCCATATAATTTGGCACCTTCCGGGGTCCCTTGAAGTCCTTGGGCAGATGCACATTACGCAAAGCCGGTACCAAACAAGGAACACCGCCGGTTCTGGTGGCCACTCCTGCCTCAACAGAAGTTGTCGGATAATCTGGGAAGGTTTGATGAGCCGCCTGCTGAGCCGCCACTTGAGCCGCCCGCTCGTACTCTTGACGTATCCTGTCCTGTACCGGATTATAACCGCCGGGCTGGTTATGGCATTGGGCGTTGCTTGACAAGGCCTCTGACTCCATATGCTTGCTGTAACTTGGGCTCCGGCTTGGGGGAGGAGTCGAATGAATCCTGTCTCTACTATAGGAATAGGCCTCCTGCTGAGCTAGAGCCGTCCGGCTGAGCTCTCTGATCCTTCGGGTCTCCACCGCTATTGGAGAGTCGCCATCCACCGAGAGAGCCGCCAAACGTGCCGATGCTGCAATCAGGTTCTCCATGGGGTTAGAAAAGTGACCCGGCGGTGTCGGTACGTAGCGGGGCGGGGCCATGTTCACATGAGGAGGTGCCATCACCCGAGGCTGAACCGGTGCCCCTGCTCCAGATGTTATGAATTGATTTGCCTCTGGCGGGTTACTAGGGCCGGCTCCGGGCGTGGAAAAGAGGTTCCAAGGATCATAAACCGGCGGCAAACGGGATTGAGTTTTCTGGTGTCTCCTCCTCATCACCTCGTTAGATGCGTTCATGCTCATCGTAAGCTGAAAAGCCTCTGATTGTAGCTGTTGGGCCCGTGCATCCAAAGCCGCCCGCTCTACGGTCAATCAGGTGTCCTCAGCTGCTAGGGCCTCCTTGGCATGGGCTATCTCCTCACGTACCTGCGTCACCTCTGCATCGTGCTCATCTTGACTCGCAGGAATAACTGTAGCGGTTAACAGGGCCGTCAACTTGTCCATGAGATCAATCAGCACCTGAGCCGGCGGGCGCACAGGGCCTCCTGCCCCGGCCGCTCCTGACCCGGACGTTATTGCTGCCGCAGCCGTAGAGTTTTGGCCGGGTTGAGTGCCAGCCATGAAGATCCCTACTCCGCTTGCCGGCTCAAAGGAGTCCGGAATACTGCTGCCATCGGAACAGCCCCCAAGCCTGCTGTCTTGCAATTGGTATAATGAATCCGTCTCACCAGTGGATGATTCACCGTCAGAATAGACGGCTGTCTCACCGCCATCCGCAGGTCCTTCAGAAAGTTCTCCTCCATGGATGCAACCCACGAAGGCACACTTCATGGTGGGTTGAGCCCGGGCGGGTCTCGCACGCTGAGCCATCTCGACGATGTTGGTGCAGATGTCCGGCTCAGGGCCCGGCTCGCCGATCCGGCCGATGAAGACATGGATTCCGCCGAAGGGGACCCGGTACCCGTACTCAATTGATCCGGCGTCGGGGCCCCAGTCGGCATCGTCGATGTAGAGCTTGCCACGACGACTCTTGGTCATCTGGCACACAGCGTATCCCTTGAGCCCTTCAAAGTTGCCCTTCAAGAACTCAAATCCACTATGCGCTGGCCCCACGGTGGGCGCCAACTATCGTCGAATTGTCATGGCAGATGTCCTTGTGAAAGGAGTTAGTCATGGAGCCATCGCAACTAGGAAGCTTAAAGGGGTTAAAGTGGGACAAAGGACATGGGAGTTTACACTAGTTCGGCCCCTTACTATGAAGGTAAAAGCCTACGTCTAGTTGGGTTGGTATTTCTAGGATTTCGACGACCGGGGAGCAAGATATGCTATGCCCGGCTCTCGATTGGATGTTACTTGCCCTAAGCCGCCGGTGGGTCGCCCCTTATATACACGGGTTGACGCCCTACGGCCTACAGAGTCCCAGCCGGCTCATAAACAATGTCCGGCTCGGTTTATCACTACGGGCCTTAAATCGCCTATGGGCTTTAGGCCCTTTATTGAACCGCCATCTTCAAGCTTGATCTTGGGCTTCATATGATGAATCGTCTTTGCCTAACCCAGCCCCTCCTGGGCGGTTTACAAAAAATAGTTATATCCCCAACAAATTTTATATATTTATCTTGCAATGGGAAGAGGTGCTTTGTAGTGGGTTCGGTCTTACGGTGCTTGATCCCAATGAAAGAAAGGGAACCGACACGTATATATCGTTGCTACTAAGGATAAAATGATGGGTTCTATCTCTACATAGATAGATCTTATCTACATCATGTCATCGTTCTTATTGCATGACTTCATTTTTTCATGAACTTAATACACTAGATGCATGCTGGGTAGCGGCCGAGGTGTGGAGTAATAGTAGTAGATGCAGGCAGGAGTCGTTCTACTAATCTTGGACGTGATGCATATATAATGATCATTTCCTGGATATCGTCATGATTATTAGAAGTTCTATCAATTGCCCAACAGTAATTTGTTTACCCACCGTTTGCTATTTTTCTCGAGAGAAGCCACTAGTAAAACCTACAGCCCCAGGGTCTTCCTTCTCATATATTTGCCTTTGCGATCTACTCTTTTTCCTTGCATTTACTTTTAGATATATTAAACAAAAAATACAAAATTACTTTGCTTCATTTTATTTCCGTTTATTTTATTTGCGATCTATCTTTCAATCTACTACAAATTTATCTCACGTCTGTTTGCCTATCTTGAGGCATCGTACCCCGAAAGGGATTGACAACCCCTTTAACACGTCGGGTTGCAAGGATTTGTTATCTTTGTGCAGGGGCTGTTTACGTTGTGTTGCTTGGTTCGCCTACTGGTTCGATAACCTTGGTTTCATCACTAAGGGAAATACCTACCGTCGTTGTGCTGCATCATCCTGTCGGTGTACTAAAGTAGGGGTACCTTAGTACCCCGGACTTGTGCACGGGCAGTCGTAGCACCCTGCGGCAAGGCCCGCCCCGGAAGCGCCAAGAGAAGACCAAGCATTCAAGACAAGGCCCGCGGCAAGAGGAGCTTGCCGGGCCAAGAAGACAAGGCCCCCGGCAAGAGGAGCTTGCCGGGCCGAGAAGACAAGACCCCGGCAAGAGGAGCTTGCCGGGACGACTGAGCCCATGTAAGGCCATCCAAGAACAAAGTATAACGAGACAGAAGATCGAGCCCCCGACAAGAGGAGCTTGTCGGGAAGGCCGAACCCAGGCACCACAAGAGAAGCCCGCCGTGGCGCGCCAAGCGCCCCGGCAAGGCCTGATAGCTGGCACGCTATCAGGCATAGGAAGACGACCCCCGCGGCAAGCCACTTGCCGCGGCAAGATCGCCACCTCAAGACTGCGCTCCAGCTCGCCCGCCACGCGTCGCTCCGGGGCTTCCCCCGAGGGCACGTGGCGAGGCACCGCGCAGCCTGGGGCATGCGGTGGCATGCAGCCGCCATCGTGGCGAACGGTGGCGCACCTAACGGTCCGCCTCGGTGCTGTCCGGGCGACCGTGACGGGCATTTAATGCCCTTGTCCCCTACCGTCAGAAGTAGGTATGATAACACTGTGCCGCACTGTGGCACCACCGTTCCCGCACTATTACAGCTACCACCCCTTTTACACTTTTACCCCTTTCTCTTACGTTGACACCTGTCGGTGACCCCTTTGCGCTATAAAAGGAGGCCCGTGTGCAACGTAGAGGGGGTTCCCGGGTTCCGGGGTTCCGGGGTTCCGGGGTCCGGAGATTCGGCATCCAGACGGCCATACGCTCGGTGCAGCTAGCTCTCCAAGCTCCCGAGCTCCCCAGTTCAATACAGCTAAGCAGGAGTAGGGTTTTACGCGTCCATCGCGGCCCGAACCTGGGTAAACCGCCCGTGTGCCCGCCTCGATCTGCTCTCCGCGCTCCCTCCGCCCCCCTCGCCGGACAACGAAAGGGGCTCCGGCCCCATAGGTGCTCGCGGGGGGACGCCCGTCCGCCCCGACATCTTTGGCGCGCCAGGTAGGGGACACGTCGAGGTTGTGCGGATCTGATTCAGGCGAACACTGGTAAGCTCAGGTATGAACAGGTACCTTTACGCCCCGCTCCGCGGGGCGGAGGCATTCCTCCCTACGGAATCGTGCACGGCCCTCCTCGAGTACCCACTCACGCAGAGTTCGGGCAAGAAGCAGCTGCTCCTTGAGGAGGACCGCCTTCCGGCCGCTGGGCGAACCGATCGCTTCCAGCGAACCCTGCGCCGCTCCTGTAGCCGCAGCGGTTAGCGCCGGAGGCCGCGAAAAAGGCGACCTCGTTCTTCGGCGCGCTTCGTCCGCCAAGATCCAAACGAGTCGACGCCGACCGTGGGAGGAGTTTCGCCAGCGCGGTTGCCGGAACTCGTTCCGTCAACCAACCTCCCTGCCCAAGTCTTGCCGCAGTTGCATGTGATCCTTGGCGCAGGGGGCGGGCGCAGACCCCGCACATCAGTGAAAGATCCTATGCTTTGCGCTTTTTGCCTTCTACATGCTCCTCTTCGTTATTTGCATGTATTATTTGGCATCCTGCGTAACACGCATGTCCAGTGAGCATCAGCACGCCGAAAGGCCATGTGCTTGCTTCCCTCTTTATTTTCCTCGCCTCTTAGGCAGAGGGAGCGTTCCTCGCGCACAAAGTTTGCCGGGGGAAGGAGATGGGAGAGGAACCAAGTGCTGGAACCAAGTGCTGTCTGAGAAAAAGAAGCCTCGTCGAGGGACGAGCGTTATGCATAAGCTAAGTTATTAGAATTTGAGTAGTTCAGATTCTTAATTTTCGGTTGTCTTCCTTGGACAGCCACACTTTGTATGGAAAACCTGTGCGCGGAGGAACCTACCCGCGGCTAGCCGCACCCTCACCTTGTTTCGAGTACGCTCAACGATTCAAGCGAGCTGCGATGAGCGTCGCGCCCTTGTTTCGTTTCCGAGCTCACTCAACAAGCGGAGCGCGATTGCGACTGGCTGCGGCGAGGTTGCTTCCCGGTGAGGCCTTGGCCAGCAGGCTGCTATAAGCCCAAGGGCTCCTTGCCGGGAAGCTCCCCGGGAGCGTAGGGCGAAAAACGTACAAAGTAAAGGGCCAGGACAAGGAAGATAACAACGCACTGATTGGTTCAGCTAAGGTAGAAACCTTACGTAACTTGTCACAGTGACTAATGAGCTCATAACGCCGTGTGCAGCTGCAAAAAGAGATAAGATAAAGGGGGCCTAGTCTACGCGGTCGCCCTCGATCCTGGAAATCTTGCCCACTCTGGCGATGATGTCGGCGACCTGCTCCTTCAGCGCCTCCATGTCAGCGTCGGCCGGCAGGCTGCGAAGAACGTTGATGAGATTTATACCGGGGTTGCGGTATACAATCTTCGTCAGCACACGCTCCAAGGTTCCCGCGCAGGCCCGGCGCGTCTCCTCGGCCAGTTGCGCGGGGATCTTCTTCCGAAGATCCGCAAGAGCCGGCGCGACCCCTCTGAAGAAGAGGCTGAGCTTGGCGCTGTGAGGGAGGTCCGGGTCCGGAGAGTAAATGAGGTGTTCCAACTTCAACGCCAGCAACTCCTGGTCGATGTTGGATGCAGAAGACACCAGGTCCTCGGTCCACACCGCGACGGTCCGACGGAAGTCTTCGGCCGCAGTGTTGGCGCTCTCCGCCAAGCTTCGCTCCTTGCGGAGCCCCTCCTCTAGTGCGGGGACTTTCAGCTCCAGGGCCTCGATGGAGTCCTTGGCGGCCTTCAGCTCGTCGCCCTGCTTGGAGAGACGCGCCTGGAGTTCGGAGTTGGCGTGGGCGTCCTTCTCCCGCTCCGCATTGAGCGCGCCGACCCTCTCCGCGCTCGCCTTCAACGACTCCTCCAGCTGCGTGACCTTGGCGGCAA
Organism: Aegilops umbellulata; assembly: GCA_032464435.1. Classification (NCBI taxonomy): domain Eukaryota; kingdom Viridiplantae; phylum Streptophyta; class Magnoliopsida; order Poales; family Poaceae; genus Aegilops; species Aegilops umbellulata. The sequence goes on along the minus strand of CP136055.1, from coordinate 244,370,254 downwards.
GCTCCTCCCTGGCGGCCTCCGCGGCAGCCGCGGCGGCTTTCGCCCCTTTCAGCTCCTCGCCAAGGGCCCGCTCCCGAGCGGCAAGTTCCTCCTCGTGGGAGTTGAGATTGGCCTGCAGCTGGGCAAGCGCTCCCTCTCGCCGGGACAGCTCCTCCCCGGCGAGCCGCTGCTGCTCTTCGGCGTTGGCCTTCTGCAGCACCCACTCCTGGTACTCCCCGGCGAGCCTCTCGCGCTCCTCCGCCACGCCGCGGAGGGCAGCTTGGTTGGCGGCGCGGAGCTCCGTCGCACGCTTCTCCATCTCGACGGCGGCCTCCGCAGCGAGGGCCTCCCGGGAAGCAAGCTTCGCCTGCCGAGCCCGGTAAAGGGCCAGGAGCCGGCGAAGCAGCTTCTCCTCCTTGGGCTCTTCGGCCCCGCCGGGCGCCTCGACAATCTTCAGGCCCGCGGAGGCGAGGACCTCCCCATCAAGGGCCTCGCCCTCCGCGGGGGCCCGCGCAGAAGAGCCCCATGGCACCTGGATGAAGATGCCATTGGGGGCTTCAAGGTAATGGCCCGCCCGCTCCTTTTCGGCGGAGGGGTCGGCGGCTGGCGCAGCACCTGATGCTCCTGCTGCCTCCGGGTCGGCAGTGCGACCGCCGTCCCCCTCCCCGGCCGTTGCGGCCGACGCTGGGGCGGTCTCCTGCGCGGATGACTCGGCAGCTTCCGCCGCGTCCTCGGCGACAGGGGTGTCGCCGCTGCCGCCGCGCGCGCCCTCCTCCTCCTCGATGATGATGACCTCCGTCTCCATCTGCTCGGGGGGAGGGGAATCTAGAAGAAGGAGAACAGAGAGCAAAAGAAATTCAAGCAAAACATCCAAAAGGAAAAGGCGAACCCAAGATGACTAAGTCGCAGAGCTTACCTTGGCAGACGTCATCGGCGGCGGGTTCCCTCGCCGGGGAGCTCTGCCTTGGCGGGGTCACCACCCTCGCCGGGCTACCCCCCCCCTGGCGGGGTACTCGCCCTCGGCGGAGTGCTCGCCCTTGGCGGGGTGCTCCCCTTTACCGGAGAACTCGGCCTTGGCGGGGACGGCGGGGCCCGCGGCTCCTCGGGGGCGGCTTCTGGCCGCTCCTGCGGCTGCGGCTCCACCTCTGCACGAGACAGTATTATCAAGATACCAGCGCGGGGACGATCCCTCAAACGCGCCCGACAGGCGAAAGTACGGAACCCAGACTTATGCTGGGGGCCGCGCTGGGGGCTACGCAGAGGGCCGCCCCTCGGAGCAGCGCTCGGATCCGGCGGGCTGGGCTCCGGCACGCCCCCAGTTGCCGCGGTGGGCGAGTCGCCCGCAACCTCGACCGCGGGCGCCGTGGCTTTCTTCGCCGCTCGCTCCGCCAAGGTCCTGAAGTTAAGACGAGAAACAAGATCAGAGCCTGCGACAGGCAAGGCCAAGTCCATGAAGATGCGAAGCCTCAAAAGCTCTTACTCCCGTTCGTCCTCGTCGTCGTCGTCACTCAGGGCGGAGAAATCAAACTCCACCTGGCGCGCGGCCACGCGGGGAGCGGGCAGCGGGGTCTCCCTCGGGCGCTTGGCGGTCCCGACGGTTGCCGGGGCCCGGGGAGCGGGCGGAGCCGCCGCTCCACCCTCCAAGGGCACCTTTCCGTGCGGCGCTGCCTCACGGGGCGCCCCTGACGTAGCTGACGCGCCGGGCGCCCTCGTCGCAACCTGGCTCCCCCGGGAGGCTCGTGCCGCTTGGCGGGGTGGTTGTTGCCGGGAGGCCGGCGCCTTTGCCCCCATCGCCGTCCTACGGAGACGCTTCGCTGGAGAGCGCCGGGGGCTTACACGGGACGAAGAGGTCTCCGACGCTGAGGGAAGGTCATCGGCGTAGAGCTCCAAGGATCCGTCGGAGTCGTCGTCACCACCGTCCTCCTCCTCCACCCCGGCGAGCCCGCTGGACCCAGCGTCCTGCGCTGTGGCTCCTTGTCCTCCAGCGGTGGTGGCCCTCGCCGCGGCCTCAATCAAGATCCCCTGGATCCCGGAGTGCCTCAGAGAGGGAACCCCGGCGAGCTCGTCGGGGGGCAGCTTCAGCAGTTCGCAGATCTCCGCCACCGCCGCTTGGCGGGACGCCTCCGCGGCCTCCGCCTCTTCGGGCGAGAAGCCGAACTCCCCGGCCGCTGCGGCTGCGGTGGCCTCTTCAGCCCAAGAAGCTGTGCAGGCTGCCTCTCGCGTGGTGGTGTCCCGCGTCAGCCCCTGGGCCTCGTCCTTCTTCTTCGCCACCTCCGCCAGGTTGTCGAAGAAGTTCAAGATGACGTCTGGCCTGGGCGGAATCCACGTGCGGTCGACGCCGTGCGAGTCGCACGCGGGCATCATGGCGCGAAGGGAATCCCGGGCCGAGCTGTTGCAAAGAGGCACAACTCCCCGGGGCTCCCTGAACCACTCTGGGTGGGCCGGGTCATGCTTGAATAGCTCCCGGACCATCCCCTTCAGCTCCACCGACGTGAAGTTAAAGTTGAGCCCGGGGCGCAGCCTCATTATGTCCGCCGCGTTGCTATACTCCCAGGCTGGCCTCTTCCTATCTTGAAGAGGGGCGATGCGGCGGCGGAGGAAGTCTGCGCCCACCTCTCCGACGGACAGCCTCGCTGTCCGAAGACGGAGAATCCTGATGAGGGCGGCGTTGAGCTTGCCGTCGTCCGAATCCAGCTCGCTCCATTCCTTGCCGCGCATGACAGGTGTTGTGCGCGGCGCGGTGAAAGATTGCGGCTGGTCCTCGACGACCCAGCACCAGTCGGCGCGCCACTCCTCCCATTTGCCGCGGAGCTCCCCCGGCAAGTAGGAATCCTTCTTGTTCAGGCGGAAGACCCAAGATATCCCTCCAGCGAGGGGGGCGCCGGCCTCTACTCTAGGGATGAAGAAGTGCCTAAAAAGCGCGACGTTTGGATACACCCCAATATAGTTTTCGCACATATGCGCGAAAACCGCCATCGTGAGGACGGCGTTGGGAGTGAAGTCAAGAAGATGGAGGCCGAAGGTGTTCATTATGTCGCAGAAGAAATCAGAAAAAGGAGGGCAAAGACCGCAGTGGAAGAAGGCTGCGAAGAAATAATACCCGCCGGGGTAGTTGCCCTTGGCGGCGGCCGGATAGACTCGGGTGCGGGGATGCGCCTTGGTCTCCTCGGCCCAGAACAAGTAGTACTTGTTCCAGAGCTCCCGCGCGCCGAGCTTCGGCGCGAAGACGAGGTTCTGCTTCCGCAGCAAGGTGAGCATCGCCGCGTGCTCCGATTTCTCCTTCTTGGTTTTCTCCGCCCTCGCCTTCTCAGTCTTCGGGGCCATGGCGGAGGCGGCGAGGGAAGGGAGACGAAGAATCCGGTAGCTCCGCAAGTGCGCGCGAGCGGCGGAGGAAAAATGGAGGCGGAGCGCAGATGGGATCTCTGGAGAAGGGAGAGGACGCAGTAAGGGCGAAGGAGGGGAACCGCTCCCGCTTCCTCCGCCTTATATGGGGAAGGGGCGGACACTCCATTCTCGCCATCGAGAAATCGTGCGCGACGTGACGCGCGCCTGTGCGGTTCAGCCCCGCGCACGCCACCCACGTCACGCTCACCCCGCACGCTCCGCCCCCACGACGCCGCGGTAAGCGGGCGCCGCCTGGGGAAGGCGCGGCGGATGCGGAGTTAAGGAGCAGCGCGACCAAGGCCATGCGTGCCCGTGCACCGTTAGGGCCTGGCCCAACAACGCTCGGCACCATGTGTGGCCCAGGCCCGGGGGCTCCTGTCGGTGTACTAAAGTAGGGGTACCTTAGTACCCCGGACTTGTGCACGGGCAGTCGTAGCACCCTGCGGCAAGGCCCGCCCCGGAAGCGCCAAGAGAAGACCAAGCATTCAAGACAAGGCCCCCGGCAAGAGGAGCTTGCCGGGCCAAGAAGACAAGGCCCCTGGCAAGAGGAGCTTGCCGGGCCGAGAAGACAAGACCCCGGCAAGAGGAGCTTGCCGGGACGACTGAGCCCATGTAAGGCCATCCAAGAACAAAGTATAACGAGACAGAAGATCGAGCCCCCGACAAGAGGAGCTTGTCGGGAAGGCCGAACCCAGGCACCACAAGAGAAGCCCGCCGTGGCGCGCCAAGCGCCCCGGCAAGGCCTGATAGCTGGCACGCTATCAGGCATAGGAAGACGACCCCCGCGGCAAGCCACTTGCCGCGGCAAGATCGCCACCTCAAGACTGCGCTCCAGCTCGCCCGCCACGCGTCGCTCCGGGGCTTCCCCCGAGGGCACGTGGCGAGGCACCGCGCAGCCTGGGGCATGCGGTGGCATGCAGCCGCCATCGTGGCGAACGGTGGCGCACCTAACGGTCCGCCTCGGTGCTGTCCGGGCGACCGTGACGGGCATTTAATGCCCTTGTCCCCTACCGTCAGAAGTAGGTATGATAACACTGTGCCGCACTGTGGCACCACCGTTCCCGCACTATTACAGCTACCACCCCTTTTACACTTTTACCCCTTTCTCTTACGTTGACACCTGTCGGTGACCCCTTTGCGCTATAAAAGGAGGCCCGTGTGCAACGTAGAGGGGGTTCCCGGGTTCCGGGGTTCCGGGGTTCCGGGGTCCGGAGATTCGGCATCCAGACGGCCATACGCTCGGTGCAGCTAGCTCTCCAAGCTCCCGAGCTCCCCAGTTCAATACAGCTAAGCAGGAGTAGGGTTTTACGCGTCCATCGCGGCCCGAACCTGGGTAAACCGCCCGTGTGCCCGCCTCGATCTGCTCTCCGCGCTCCCTCCGCCCCCCTCGCCGGACAACGAAAGGGGCTCCGGCCCCATAGGTGCTCGCGGGGGGACGCCCGTCCGCCCCGACACATCCCTTCCTCTTTGGGAAAATATCGACGTAGTTTTAGCAGATGGGAACTTCCTGGTGCCACTACTAAGGAGTCATCATGCCTCCATGTGGTGCCCGAGCGCCTCCCTCATGACATTGGCTAAGTCAGAGGCCCTCCAGAAGAGAGCCCCCGAGCCCGGCCTGAGGAGGGCGCCAGGCATGCCTTCCTATGAGAGAGAGGGAGGTGCCCCATCCATGGGCCCTGGTCCTAAGGTGGTGCCGCTGGAGACACCGCTCTCCTATGGCCCTTGGCGGAGCTGCTGCTTCTTCTTCTTGGGGCTACCTCGGGAGGGTAGATGGCGCCTTCGTTGTCTGGGTCTTCAATGGCTGCAGCTTGGTAGGCGCGCTCGAGGGAGCACACCACGTCTTTCTCCTTGCAAGAAACCGTGTTGACGCCGCAGCTTCCTGGCATCTTGAGGACATTGTAACCATGGTGGGTTACCGCCATGAACTTGGGCACGGCCGGATACCCAAGGATGGCATTGTATGGCAGGCGTATGTGGGTGACGTCGAAGTCGATGAGCTCGGTGCGGTAGTTGTCGCGTTGGCCAAAGATGATAGGGAGACGGATCTGCCCTACCGGAGTGGTGGAGCCGTTGGTCACCCCTGAGAAGGGCTTGGTGGGCTGCAGCTGATCATATGGCACTTAGAGGCGGTCGAACATCTCGATGGAAAGAACATTGAGTCACGCACCACCGTCGATGAGGGTCTTGGTGACAAGGACATTGCTGATGACGGGCGAGCAGAGCATCGGGAGGGCACCGGCGGTTGCCACACACTTGAGCTGGTCGGACGAGCTAAAGGTGACTGTGCACTTGGACCACATAAGCGGGCGCGTGGCCTCGAGCCTGGGGAGGGATGCATTCACCTTGTGAGCAAACTACTTGAAGATGTGATGGGAGACTGGGGCCTGAGCGCTGCCTAAGATGCAGGCGATGGCGCGTGGTTCCTGGAAGCCCCCAGCTCCCTCATCCTAGTGATGGTCATCATTCCTCCTTGGTGGTGGTGGCAGCGGAGGGAGCCCGGCCTTTCCCTCAGGGCGGTCCTCGCGAGGCTGGTCCCTCCATGCGCCCTCGTGAGGCTGGTCCTACCAGCGGTCCTCACGAGGCTGGTCGCGCCACTCCTGGCGGGGGCCGCGCTCGTCCCAGCGCCCTCCACTTTTTCCTCATCCACGGCCATAGCCTCGGTCGTTGCGCTCGGGGCGTCGACCGAAGCACCCGTCGCGGATGGCCCTGAGCTCCTGACAGTCATTGGTGTTGTGGTTGTGTACATTGTGGAAGGCGCACAACGGGAGGCTGGCCTTGGATGACTCAGGGTGGTCACAGCCGCGCTTCATCTCTGGTTCGGCTGCGAAAACGGCCGCCCCCTTGCGCTTCACGTCCTTGGTCTTGGCCTTCATGTCTTCTGGGTCAGCAGCTGGAAGCTCGAGGAGGGAGAGGCATCCCTTCTCAGCTCTCGCACACTTGGTCGCCATGTTGAACATCTCCAGAGCCGTGCAATGATCCTTGTGTATGGAGAGCTCCTCCTTCATCTTGACATCACGGACGCCATCAGAGAATGCTGAGATGATGGCCTCGTACGTCACCTTGGGAATCTTGAGGCGAACGCTGTTGAAGCGCTGGATGTACTTCTGCAGGGTTTCCCCTGGCTCCTGCTTGATGCGCTGCAGGTCACTCGCGATAGGCAGGCGGTCGCGCGTGCCCTGAAAGTTGGCGACGAAATGCTCACACATCTCACCCGAAGAGGAGATCGATCCCGCATGCAGGGTCAGGAGCCATGAGCGCGCGCCGTCCTTGAGAGCCATGGGAAACCAATTCGCCATGACCTTTTCGTCATCGTTGGCTGCCTCGATGCTCAGCTTGTAGAGCTGCAGGAACTCAGCAGGGTCGGGGTGCCGTCGTAGCACAGAGGCAGGTAGGCTTGAACTTGCCGGGTAAGACAACGCTGCGCAACTCGGGGTGAAGGCGCGGCAGCCCGGGGTGGTCGCTGGAGCCCGTCGTGGGGGCAGAGCCTTGTCTTGATATCCACGCGCCGCCGCCGCAGGCGGCATGCGGTCTTGACATGGTGGTGCCGGGAGTGCAGGAGCGTCCTCTTGCGGCCGCTGGACCTCCTAGCAACTTTCTTCTTCATGCGCGGGCGCCCTGCGTGGCAGGTCATGCCATGGGGTCGCGTGCCTTGGTTCGAGGACGACATCTTGACGGGGAGGTGGTGGAGGCGCTCCATGGGCTACGTTGCCCGCAATAGGGGGTGGACGAGGCAGCAAGAGGGATGGTGCAGGGGAGCCCCCAGCGGCGCTGACGAGCTCGGCGATGCGGTCCAGCCAGTCTTTGTAGAGGTCGTCGACGGGGTGGTAACGCAAGAGCTCGCGCACCATGAGCAGCGCAGCATGCGCGTCTGCGGGCCCACGACGAGCATGGGACGACGAGCCAGCCGGAGTTAGAGACGGGGTGGCGGTGCGTCCGTCCCGCCGGACGGAGGGGTGCAGCGATGAGGCTTGCTGCTCGTTCCCCGCCAGGCCGGTGGCGGCGTTGGCAGCGAGTGATGGAGAGCGGGGGGAAGGCCCGCCGACGGGCGCCGTGTCAGCGATGCGAGCGTTGAGGGCGGCTCGATGCTCAGCACGGGCTCGACGAGCATCAGCCTTGGAAGTAGTGGACCGGCGGTGCGTCGGTCGACGGAAGAGAGGTTTCAACGCACCCCTACCCGGCGTTCCAATGTCGGATTACGGGTTCCGCAGACCCTTGAGAGGTTCGAACTCTAGGGTGCGCACGAAGAACACTCTCTGCCCAGCTCGCTCGCTAAACGATCCCACAGCCTAGCTCGACAGACCCAAAGAACGAGAGACACAGGGGTTTATACTGGTTCGGGCCACTTTGTGGTGTAATACCCTACTCCAGTGTGTGGTGGATTACCTCAAGGGGCTGAGGATGAACTAGTACAGTGGATGAACAGCCTCAGGAAGTAAGGTGTTCTTGAGCTCGATGAGCTGGTGAGATGGCCTTGGTGGAATGGCTTCGATCCCCGATTCGATCCCCCTCTATGGTGGTGGCTAAGTCCTATTTATAGAGGCCCTGGTCCTCTTCCCAAATGTATGCAGGAAGGGATCCCACAACAGCCAAAGGGGAACAACTAGTACAAGCTATCCTGGCAAAAGTAGTCTTTGCCTGCAAAGGCTCTGTTGGTGACGCTGTCGTGCGCTCCGCGATGACCTCCGTCATGTTGTCCTCGCAGTCTTGGTCTTGTTGCACCGATGTGGAAACCTTTTCCTGATACCTCGGGACCGTGCGCATGTGCTTGCCTCCTTAGCACCAAAGACGAAACTGGTGCACTGCGCCCGCTGGCGCCCGCCTGGCCTTGGTTGTCATGGCTCACGTCATGTGAACCTCGCGAGGCGCCCCTTGCATAGGTATCTCGGCTCCTTGGGAGCCAGCCTGGCAAGGCTGCCCCCAAGGAGGTCTTGGTGTTGTCCGCCTCGCGAGGCTTGGCTCCTCGTGAGGGTCTTGAGTAGTTGCTGCTGAAGTCGGGCCCTATCGGGCCGTTGATGGAGCCACGCCACAGGCCGCAGGCAAGCAAGTCTGGGCACCCCCGGTCCCAGAACACCGACACTTACCACCAACGTCTTACTTTGATTCGGCGGTATTGTTGGATGAAGCGGCCCGTACCGACATTACATGATCGCGTTCATGAGACTGGTTCTACCGACGTGCTTCACACACAGGTGGCTGGCGGGTGTGTGTTTCTCCAACTTTAGTTGAATCGAGTTTGACTACGGCCGGTCCTTGTTGAAGGTTAAAACAGCACACTTGACGAAAAATCGTTGTGGTTTTGATGCGTAGGTAAGAACGGTTCTAGCTAGAAGCCCGTAGAAGCTACGTAAAACGTGCAACAACAAAGTAGATGACATCTAACTTGTTTTTGCAGGGCATGTTATGATGTGATATGGTCAAGACGTGATGAGATATAAATTGTTGTACGAGATGATCATGTTTTGTTAAAGTCATCGGCAACTGGCAGGAGCCATATGGTTGTCTCTTTATTGCATAAGATGCAAGCGCCATATAATTGCTTTACTTTATCGCTATGCGATAGCAATAGTTGCAAAAGCAATAGTTGGCGAGACGACCATGTGACAACACGTTGATAAAGGTCAAGATGATGGAGATCATGGTGTCATGTTGGTGACGATGGGGATCATGATGGTACTTTGGAGATGGAGATCAAAGGCACAAGATGATGATGGCCATATCATGTCACATATTTTGATTGCATGTGATGTTTATCTTTTATGCATCTTATTTTGCTTAGTATGGCGGTAGCATTATAAGATGATCCCTCGCTAAATTTCAAGGTATAAGTGTTCTCCCTGAGTATGCACCGTTGCTACAGTTCGTTGTGTTGAGACACCATGTGATGATCGGGTGTGATAAGCTCTATGTTCACATACTTTAGTTGAATCGACTTTGACTACGCCCAGTCCTTGTTGAAGGTTAAAACAACACACTTGACGAAAAATCGTTGTGGTTTTGATGCATAGCTAAGAACGGTTCTTGCTAGAAGCCCGTAGTAGCCGCGTAAAACTTGCAACAACAAAGTAGAGGACATCTAACTTGTTTTTGCAGGGCATGTTGTGATGTGACATGGTTAAGACATGGTGAGATATAAATTGTTGTATGAGATGATCATGTTTTGTAAAGGTTATCGACAACTGGCAGGATCCTTATGGTTGTAACTTTATTGTATGAAATGCAATTGCCATGTAATTGCTTTACTTTATCACTAAGTGATAGCGAGAGTCGTAGAAGCAATAGCTGGTGAGACGACAATGATGCTATGATGGAGATCAAGGTGTCAAGCCGGTGACGATGGAGATCATGATGGTGCTTTGGAGATGGAGATCAAAGTCACAAGATGATGATGGCCATATCATGTCTCATATTTTGATTGCATGTGATGTTTATCCTTTATGCATCTTATTTTGCTTAGTACGGCGGTAGCATTATAAGATGATCCTTCACTAAATTTCAAAGTATAAGTGTTCTCCCTGAGTATGAACCATTGCTACAGTTCGTCGTGCCGAGACACCACGTGATGATCGGGTGTGATAAGCTCTACGTTCACATACAATGGGTGCAAGCCAGTTTTGCACGTGCAGAATACTTGTGTTGAACTTGATGAGCCTAGCATATGCAGATATGGCCTCAGAACATTGAGACCGAAAGGTCAAACGTGAATCATATAGAAGATATGATCAACATAGAGATGTTCATCATTGAAAACTACTCCATCTCATGTGATGATCGAACATGGTTTACTTGATATGGATCATGTGATTATTTAGATGACTAGAGGGATGTCTATCTAAGTGGGAGTTCTTTAGTAATATGATTAACTCAACTTAAATTTATCATGATCTTAGTCCTGATAGTATTTGCATATCTATGTTGTAGATCAATAGCTTGCGTATAGCTGCTCTGTTTTATTTTTGATATGTTCCTAGAGAAAACTAAGTTGAAAGATGATAGTAGCAATAATGCGGACTGGGTCCATGATATGAGAAATATCCTCATTGTTGCACAGAAAAATTATGTCCTTGATGCACCGCTAGGTGGCAGACCTATTGCAGGAGTAGATGCAGACGTTATGAACGTTTGACAAGCTCAGTAAGATGACTACTTGATAGTTTAGTGCACCATGCTTTACAGCTTAGAACCGAGACTTCAAAAACGGTTTTGAACGCCACAGAGCATATGAGATGTTCCAAGAGTTGAAATTGGTATTTCAGGCTCATGCCCATGTCAAGAGGTATGAGACCTCTGACAAGTACTTTGCCTACAAGATGGAGGAGAATAACTCAACTAGTGAGCATGTGCTCAGAATGTCTAGGTACTACAATCGCTTGAATCAAGTGGGAGTTAATCTTCCAGATAAGATAGTGATTGACATAGTTCTCTAGTCACTATCACCAAGTTACTAGAACTTCATGATGAACTATAATATGCAAGGGATAATGAAAACGATTCCCGAGCTCTTCGCGATGCTGAAATCGATGAAGGTAGAAATAAAGAAAGAGCATAAAGTGTTGATGGTTAACTAAACCACTAGTTTCAAGAAAAGGGCAAAGGGAAAGAAAGGGAACTTCAAGAAGAATGGCAAGCAAGTTGTCACTCCCGGGAAGAAGCCAAAAGCTGGACCAAAGCCTAAAATTGAGTACTTCTATTGCAAAGGGACTGGTAACTGGAAACGGAAACTACCCCAAGTACTTGGCGGATAAGAAGGATGCAAAGTGAACAAAGGTATATTTGATATACTTATTATTGATGTGTACTTTACTAGTGTTCATAGTAGCCCCTCGGTATTTGATACCGGTTCAAGTTGCAAAGATTTGAAACTCGAAAGAGGAGTTGCAAAATGAATAGATACTAGTTGAGGGAGAGGTGACAATGTGTGTTGGAAGTGATTCCAAAGTTGATCTTTTAGCCGTGTGTGGTGCCCCCCTCCACAGTTACACACCTCGATCATATCGCCGTAGTGCTTAGGCGAAGCCCTGCACTAGTAACATCATCATCACCATCGCCATGCTATCGTGCTGACGGAACTCACCCTCATCCTCAATTGGATCAAGAGCACGAAGGATGTCATCGAACTGAATGTGTGCTGAACGCGGAGGTGTCGTACGTTCGGTACTTGGATCGGTTGGATCGCGAAGAAGTTCGACTACATCAACCACGTTACTAAACGCTTCCGCTTTCGGTCTATGAGCGTACGTCGACACACTCTCCCCTCTCGTTGCTATGCATCTCCTAGATAGATCTTGCGTGATCGTAAGAATTTTTTTGAAATTATTGCGTTCCCCAACAGTGGTATCAGAGCCAGGTCTATGCGTAGATGTTATATACATGAGTAGAACACAATGAGTCGTGGACGATGATAGTCATACTGCTTACCAGCAATGTCTTACTTTGATTCGGCGGTATTGTTGGATGAAGCGGCCCAGACCGACACTACATGACCACGTTCATGAGACTGGTTCTACCGACGTGTTTTGCACACAGGTGACTGGCGGGTGTCTGTCTCTCCAACTTTAGTTGAATCGAGTTTGACTACGCCCGGTCCTTGTTGAAGATTAAAACAGCACACTTGACGAAAAATTGTTGTGGTTTTGATGATTAGGTAAGAACGGTTCTTGCTAGAAGCCCGTAGCAGCCACGTGAAACTTGCAACAACAAAGTAGAGGATGTCTAACTTGTTTTTGCAGGGCATGTTGTGATGTGATATGGTTAAGACGTGATGAGATATAAATTGTTGTATGAGATGATCATGTTTTGTTAAAGTTATCGGCAACTGGCAGGAGCCTTATGGTTGTCGCTTTATTGTATAAGATGCAAGCGCCATATAATTGCTTTACTTTATCGCTATGCGATAGCAATAGTTGCAAAAGCAATAGTTGGCACGACGACCATGTGACGACACGTTGATAAAGATCAAGATGATGGAGATCAAGGTGTCATGCTGGTGATGATGGAGATCATGATGGTACTTTGGAGATGGAGATCAAAGGCACAAGATGATGATGGCCATATCATGTCACATATTTTGATTGCATTTGATGTTTATCTTTTATGCATCTTATTTTGCTTAGTATGGTGGTAGCATTATAAGATGATCCCTCACTAAATTTCTAGGTATAAGTTTTCTCCCTGATTATGCACCGTTGCTACAGTTCGTTGTGCCGAGACACCACGTGATGATCGGGTGTGATAAGCTCGATGTTCACATACAACGGGTGCAGGCCAGTTTTGCACATGTAGAATACTCGGGTTAAACTTGACGAGCCTAGCGTTTGCAGATATGGCCTCGGAACACTGGACCGAAAGGTCGAGCGTGAATCATATAGTAGATATGATCAACATAGAAATTTTCACCATTGAAAACTACTCCATCTCACGTGATGATCGGACATGGTTTAGTTGATATGGATCATGTGGTCATTTAGATGACTAGACGGATGTCTATCTAAGTGGGAGTTATTAAGTAATATGATTAATTGAACTTTAATTTATGATGAACTTAGTCCTGATAGTATTTGCATATCTATGTTGTAGATCAATAAGCTTGTGTATAGCTTCCCCGTTTATTTTTGATATGTTCATAGAGAAAAATAAGTTGAAAGATGAAAGTAGCAATGATGCGGACTAGGTCCGTGATCTGAGGATTATCCTCATTGCTGCACAAAAGAATTATGTCCTTGATGCAGCACTAGGTGACGGACCTATTGCAGGAGCAGATGCAGACGTTATGAATGTTGGCAAAGCTCGGTATGATGACTACTTAATATTTTAGTGCACCAGGCTTTACGGCTTAGAACCGGGACTTCGAAAAGGTTTTGAACTCCGCGGAGCACATAAGATGTTCCAAGAGCTGAAATTTGTATTTCAGACTCATGCCCGAGTCAAGAGGTATGAGACCTCTGACAAGTATTTTGCCTACAAGATGGAGGAGAATAGCTCAACCAGTGAGCATGTGCTTAGAATGTCTGAGTACTACAATCACTTGAATCAAGTGGGAGTTAATCTTCCAGATAAGATAGTGATTGACAGAATTCTCTAGTCACTACCATCAAGTTACTAGAACTTCGTGATGAACTATAATATGTAAGGGATGACGAAAATGATTCCCGAGCTCTTCGCGATGCTAAAATCAGCGAAGGTAGAAATCAAGAAAAGCATCAAGTGTTGATGGTTGACAAGACCACTAGTTTCGAGTAAAAGGGCAAGGGTAAGAAAGGGAACTTCAAGAAGAATAGCAAGCAATTTGCCACTCCCATGAAGAAGCCCAAAGCTGGACCCAAGCCTGAAACTGAGTGCTTATACTACAAAGGAAATGGTAACTGGAAGTGGAACTACCCTAGATACTTGGCGGATAAGAAGGATGGCAAAATGAACAAAGGTATATTTGATATACATGTTATTGATGTGTACTTTACTAGTGTTTATAGCAACCCCTCGGTATTTGATACTGGTTCAGCTGCTAAGAGTAGTAACTCTTAACGAGAGTTGCAAAATATACCGAAACTAGTTAAGGGCGAGGTGATGATGTGAGTTGAAAGTGATTCCAGGGTTGATAAGATTACCATCGCACACTCCCTTTACCTTCGGGATTAGTGTTAAACCTAAAATAAATGTTATTTGGTGTTTGCGTTGTGCATGAATATGATTGGATCATGTTTATTCCAATACGGTTATTCATTTAAGTCAAAGAATAATTATTGTTCTATTTACATGAATAAAACCTTCTATGGTCATTCACTCAATATAAATGGTTTATTGAATCTCGATTGTAGTGATACACATATTCATAATAGTAAAGCCAAAAGATGTAAAGTTAATAATGATAGTGCAACTTATATGTGGCACTGCCGTTTAGGTCATATTGGTGTAAAGCGCACGAAGAAACTCCATGCTGATGGACTTTTGGAATCACTTGATTATGAATGACTTGATGCTTGCGAACCATGCCTCATGGGCAAGATGACTAAGACTCCGTTCTCCGAAACAATGGAGCGAGTAACTGACTTATTGGAAATAATACATACTGATGTATGCGGTCCGATGAGTGTTGAGACTCGCGGCGGGTATCGTTATTTTCTGACCTTCACACATGATTTGAGCAGATATGGGTATATCTACTTGATGGAACATAAGTCTGAAACTTTTGAAAAGTTCAAAGAATTTCAGAGTGAAGTGGAAAATCATTGTAACAAGAAAATAAAGTTTCTACGATCTGATCATGGAGGAGAATATTTGAGTTGTGAGTTTAGTCTTCATTTGAAACAATGCGGAATAGTTTCACAACTCACGCCACCCAGAATACCACAGCGTAATGGTGTGTCCGAACGTCGTAATCGCACTTTATTAGATATGGTGCAATCTATGATATTTCTTACCGATTTACCACTATCGTTTTGGGGTTATGCATGAGAGACATTGCCTTCACATTAAATAGGGCACCATCTAAATCCGTTGAGACGACACCGTATGAAATATGGTCTGGCAAGAAACCTAAGTTGTCATTTCTTAAAGTTTGGGGATGTGATGCTTATGTGAAAAAGCTTCAACCTAATAAGCTCGAACCCAAATCGAAGAAATGTGTCTTCATAGGATACCCAAAGGTGACTGTTGGGTACACCTTCTATCACAGATCCAAAGGCAAGATATTTGTTGCTAAGAATGGATCCTTTCTAGAGAAGGAGTTTCTTTCGAAATAAGTGAGTGGGAGGAAGGTAGAACTTGATGAGGTAATTGTACCTTCTCTCGAATTGGAAAGTAGCTCATCATAGAAATCGGTTCCAGTGATGCCTACACCAACTAGAGAGGAAGCTAATGATGATGATCATGAAACTTTAGATCAAGTTACTACTGAACCTCGTAGGTCAACCAGAGCATGTTCCGCAACTAAGTGGTACGGTAATCCCGTTCTGGAAGTCATGTTACTAGACCATGACGAACCTACGAACTATGAGGAAGCGATGATGAGCCCAGATTCTGATAAATGGCTTGAGGCCATGAAATCTGAGATAGGATCCATGTATGAGAACAAAGTATGGACTTTGGATGACTTGCCCTATGATCGGAAAGCCATAGAATAAATGGATCTTCAAGAGGAAGACAGACGCTGATAGTAGTGTTACTATCTACAAAGCTAGACTTGTCGAAAAAAAAGGTTTTTGACAACTTCAAGGTGCTGACTACAATGAGATTTTCTCACTCGTAGCAATGCTTAAGTCTGTCCGAATCATGTTAGCAATTGCCACATTTTATGAAATCTGGCAAATGGAAGTCAAAACTGCATTCCTTAATGGATTTGTTAAAGAAGAGTTGTATATGATGCAACCAGAAGGTTTTGTCGATCCTAAAGCTGCTAACAAAGTGTGCAAACTCCAGCGATCCATCTATGGACTGGTGCAAGCATCTCGGAGTTGGAATATACACTTTGATAAGGTGATCAAAGCACATGGTTTTATACAGACTTGTGGTGAAGCCTGTATTTACAAGAAAGTGAGTGGGAGGACTACAGCCTTTCTGAAAAGTATATGTGAATGACATATTGTTGATCGGAAATGATGTAGAATTTTCTGGTAAGCATAAAGGAGTGTTTGAAAGGAGTTTTTCAAAGAAAGACCTCGGTGAAGCTGCTTACATATTGAGCATCAAGATCTATAGAGATAGATCAAGACGCTTGATAAGTTTTTTTCATGAGTACATACCTTGACAAGATTTTGAAGTAGTTTAAAATGGAACAGACAAAGAAGGAGTTCTTGCCTATGTTGCAAGGTGTAAAGTTGAGTAAAGACTCAAAACCCGACCACGACAGAAAATAGAAAGAGAATGAAAGGGCATTCCCTATGCCTAAGTCATAGGTTCTATAAAGTATGATATGTTGTGTACGATACCTATTGTGTACCTAACCATGAGTTTGGCAAGAGGGTACAATAGTGATCCAGGAGTGGATCACTAGACAGCGGTCAAAATTATCCTTAGTGGAATAAGGATATGTTTCTCGGTAATGGAGGTGACAAAAAGTTCGTCGTAAAGGGTTACGTCGATGCAAGCTTTGACACTGATCCGGATGACTCTAAGTCTTAATCTTGATACATACTGAAAATGGGGGCAATTAGCTAGAGTAGCTCCGTGCAGAGCATTGTAGACATAGAAGTTTGCAAAATACATACGGATCTGAATATGCAGACCCGTTGACTACTCCTCTCTCACAAGAAAAACATGAGCACACCTTAGTACTCTTTGGGTGTTAATCACATGGCGATGTGAACTAGATTACTGACTCTAGTAAGCCCTTTGGGTGTTGGTCACATGGATATGTATGGGTACTAATCACATGGTGATGTGAACTATTGGTGTTAAATCACATGGCGATGTGAACTAGATTACTGACTCTAGTGCAAGTGGGAGACTGAAGGATGCTCTAGAGGCAATAATAAAGTTGTCATTTATATTTCCTTATATCATGATAAATGTTTATTATTCATGCTAGAATTGTATTAACAGAAAACTTAGTACATGTGTGAATACATAGACAAATAGAGTGTCCCTAGTATGCCTCTACTTGACTAGCTCGTTAATCAAAGATGGTTATGTTTCCTGACCATAGCACTACAGAAAAAATACACTTCCGTGATGATACATGTTTGTCACAGTAGGTCGCTTTTTTTGTCATGCATGTACATCCATGACAAATTTATGACAGAACCAAGATAGTCATACATGTGCTGTCATAGAAGTCTTCCATGACATTACCAAAATTATCATCACGGAAGTGTCCACTTCCATGACGATAAATCGCGCGTCACAGAAGTGCTTCCGTCAAGGGTGACCGACACGTGGCATCCACCATAACGGAACGCCGTTAAGCTATCGGGTCGGGTTTTGGATCCGATAACCCGTTAACAGCCCCGACCAATGGGAAATTTCCACGTGTAAAATTCTTATTGGCCGGACGAAACATGTGTCAGCTCGTCAGTGGGTCAGATAGGCGCCTATGATACATCGACACATGGCACGGCCCAACAGAGGCCCATTCCTGTGAAAAGGCCGGCCTGTTTGACTTGGTCAAAAGTTGGCGGGCCGGCCCATGGAAAGCCTGTTAACGGCCTGTTCGCATATAGCCCATTTACAGCCCGCTAACCCAAGCCCCGTTACGCCCTATCCGAATTAGGCCCAGTAGCATCATCTGGGCCATCCAATATGATTCCAGCCCATTTTCACTTCTGGCCCATATATGGCCCATGACGTCTTTCGGCCCATATGAGGCCCTATGTAACTCTTGGCCTATTAACGGCCCGTGGTGAAACTGGCCCGTAATGAACAGTCTATCACTTTACACCCATTAACGGCCCGTGGTGAAACTGGCCCGTAATGAACAGTGTATCACTTTATACCCATTAACGGCCCGTTATTCCGTTGGGCCGTTTCCAGCCCATGTTATCCTTCGGCCTTCTCAGAGCCCATTTATTCTTGGGCTCATTTCCAGCATTCGTTTACTTACGGCCCGTTACTGTCATTTTCTGCTTGTGGGCCAAATTCAGCCTGTGGTTACAGTCGGCCCGTTTGTGGTCCGTTAATACGTTGGGTCGTTTTCATAGCGTCATCAAATACGGCCTATTAACGATGGCCCGTTACGGTCGGCCCATGAACGGACGATTCCAACTCTAGACCGTTTACGGCCATAATGCGACCTGTTATTGGCCCATGTTTGGCCAATCGATCATACGGCCCGTAAAAGGCCCATTGATGATACAACCCGTAGAAGGCCCATTGTTTCTACGGCCCGTAGAAGGCCTACTGTTTCTACGGCCCGTAAAAGGCCCATTGTTTCTATGGCCCGTAGGAGGCCCAGTGTCACTACAGTAAATATTAGCCCATGGTTATTGTGGCCTAGTTTTAAAAAATAGGTTATTGCAGCCACTAGTTAACCGCGGAAAAAGAACTACAATGACTACAAGCAAACAAATAAACAAGATAACAAGGAAATAAATAAGCAAGCAACTAACGCTAGGCTATCACGGCTATTACACATATTACATCCACTGGGCATCAAAGTTCGCCACCAGTGCAAATATAGGGAACAAAGCAGCATATCACATATACTGGCCGTCAAAATTCACCACCAGTGCAAATAAACGCGGCAGCAAAACAAGGGCATAACTGAAATGACTTCAGAAGAGCTCAAGAAACGTTATCCTGGGTATCCACCATGCTGGCAATAAGCTTAGCAAGCTGATTAGCTTTGTCCTGTTTGGCGCTAAAATCCTCCAACGCTTGCTGTTGCGCCAGAAAGTATGCATCTGAATGCTCCTGGGACTTCCACAGTCCTTCCGCTTCTTGTCACAGCACAGCTGATCGATGTCTTTCAGATTGTAGTTGAGACTCAACAAACCGAACTGATTCAGACAGTGAGTTTGAATAGCTTGTGCAAGCGGTAGTGGCCAGTAACTCCAACACTAAACCAAGACAGGATGTGTCACTATCCTGAACCTTATCTGCATTACTTCCTTACCGTTGCTTAATAAGGCACTCTTCCCCAATATTCTGTCAGCATTCTAAAAGAAGAAACAAGCACACACATAACAAGTTTAGCATGTACTAGTATATGAAACTCATTTCGGTGAACCAGTTCATTAGTAAGGTGGACAGGATTAAACTACCAAGTCTTCTATTGCCAAGTACTAGTACATAATAAAAGCATCAAACAAACATATATCTATGTCCTATGGTAGCAATGGAATCTTAAATTAGAACAGTTGTTCTTCAGGTTTAGGCACTTGTTCTACATGAACAGAGTACAGTAAGACGCAAGAATATAATACTTAAAAATAGAAAATGAGCTCATAGACCTTACCACATTCTTGGTTCGGGACCAGTACAGAACAAGGCGTTCCCAGTCATCGTCCAGTAAATGTGTCTCAGGAGAACGTAAGGGAATTTGATGAGTTTCTTTGCCGGTGAAGTACGTTTTCTTCAGGTAATTCCGATACTGCCACCAAGCATTCTTGAAGATAGGAGAGGTATTAGCACAGGTTACCTCATCGCGAGTTTCCAAATCGGTCCTTCTCTATAGAGAAAAATGGGAAAATTTGTTGTATTATAACCATCATGGAGGTAGGATGTATGGGAAAAAGCAAAGTAATTGCCATGAATAACATTACTTACACATAACTCCTGGTCAAACACCTGCAACTGGCATTTTCCTTCATCTTCAGTATAATATTTCCAAGATGGGAAGATACGCACATACGATTTAACAACATCAAATGCGATAGATGCTAAACTACGACTAGCTGGTTGTGCTTCCTCCACAGGGATAGGCGTACTAACTGGTGGAGTTGGGGTTCGCCGTGATAGTGCTGGCCCTTTGGGCACTGGAGCTGCCTTACTAACTGCTCTTGTTTGGGAGCTCTATGGTGGAGATGGTGATGTGTCAACAGGAACTGGGTTACTATCTGCTGGGGTTGGGGTTAGATTGGGTGAAGTTGGTTCTCTGTCCATGGTAGTAGGGGTACAATCTGCGAGAGTTTGGGTTATGTGTGGTAGGGCTTGTTCTTGTGCATGTACAACCGGGGTGCTATCTCCACCAAGAGGTAGCATTGTTTTATTTGAAGACCGTGTTTTTAGTCCGCTAGATACTGGCATCACCCGCTCCAATTCAAATGGCTGATAAACAGGAAACATAGTTGAATGTACAGACATTGTATGAGAGACAGATGCAATAGATAGTGTAGAAAAAAGAGGGCATGAAATAGTTGACATGTATATTGTTTAACTAAAATGGATAGCATGACATAATTTCACATATATGATGTCTATCTAAACTGGATAGCATAGCATAACATAATTCAAAGATATGATGAATAACTAAATAGGATCGCCTGACATAATTCACCTACATGTTATCTAAGTAATCAGGATCGCATCATTTAATTCACATATATGATTTATATGCTAAACAGAGGGCATTCAATATGATGTCTGAACTAAGAACATGGTGTTGAATATTGTGTATATGATGTCTAAACTATGCAATGCAAGACACCGTATGCATGATATGAGCAGTATAACCGTGCCAAGTTAGAGCATACACCTCAGTGGGAGAATAGGACTGGTCATCTGTCTCTGAATCCATCTCTGAGGAGCTATCGAGACCCAACAAGAGATCTGCTTCGATAGGTAGCACTGTCTGCTCTGAAGGCCTTGTTTTCACTCCAGATTTTTCCATCTCCCACCCAAATGGCTGATTCACAGGAAGAGTAGTTTAATGTGCAAACATTGTCGACAAATGGAAATGTAATGAAGAAAAGGATGGGCAAGATATCATTCAGATATATGATGCCTGGTTAAACAGGATGGCATTGCACATTTCACATATATTATGGCTGGCTAAAAGACATGAGACTGCATAATTCTCATATATGATATAGAAACTAAACAGGTGGCATTACAGAACATGTCTAAACTAAGCAGATGACATATATGATGTCAAAAGTAGGCACTGCAAGGCAACATATGCATGATATGACTAACATCATCATGCCAAGGTAGAGCAAACACCTTGGGGGGTAAACAGGAGTGGTCAGCGGCGTCCGAATCCGCCTCAGAACAGATATCTTCCTCTGGATTACAATCTGGAGAGGGGTGGGGAGGGTTTGCCATTGAACCCACCATGGAGCAATGTCTGCATGACATTGTATTGCCGTGCAAAACTCTTCTCTTTTTCTCTACATGTTCAGCATGATTGTGTACAATATCTGACATGCATACGAAAAAAATATGGTGAGATTATGTAAGGAGAGCATGCAGAAATTTAGAGTGATGGTAACAACCAGGGGATCGATGTTTTTCTGTTGAACCAAAATAGCCCTAATGGATCGACGTGAATGTATAGTAATAAGTGATACAACAAGTGTACAACCTCTTTGCCGTAGCCGTGTCGACCTCAGCATCATTGGGTTGGTCGCTGAAGCAGTTGAGGCAGAGGTGGTTGTCGGAGGTGTGGAGGAAGATCTGAGGAATCTGTAGACGGTGTCCAGGGCACTACTCTGTTGTGATGGATCGTTCTGTCGTTGGAGTAGCTCCGGTGAGCCGTAAGACGTCAAGGCTGAAGCAGCACAAGACAGACATCGTCAATCTCAAGTGGGATTCTAATAGCATCTCCAATAGATGATGTAAAATGGATGTAAAATTAACATCACCGAAAACCACTTGACTACAACAGATGAGGTAAAAACTGTTGACTCTGAACTTAACTGTCGAAACTGAAATTTATTGTGGAATCTGAATGCTACTGTCGAAACTGAACGCAATGGTAGCAGAGAGGCACTTGACATGTAGTTTAGGGAGGGCCTGCAGTTCATCTTCAACCTGCACCCCCTAAGCCGCCAGCCACCACTGGCTAAACCGCCGGCCCCAGCGCTGCCTCGCCGCCACGAAACAACTCGCCACCGCCGCCCCGGCCAGCCCTCTAGCCCCCCCCCCCCCCACCTTGAACCCTAAGATAGATAGTGGGGTACCTCTCCGGTGAGCCCCCGTCCCCGCTGTGGGTGGTTCTTCCTTAACTCCGGCAAGCCCCCCAACCCTTGAAAATCGACTGACCCAAAAGTCGATTCAGTCGACTGAAGTGTGGCTTAATCAGAGCAGAGCAGCAGCACGAGCGAGGGGGAGAGCAGCAGCAGCAGCTGGGCGAGTGATCGAGCGATAGCCGGAGCAGTAGCAGCAGATCCGGGTGGTATGGACGCCGCCGCCGAAGGGGCCTCACACTGGGGGAGAGCCGCCGTGGAGATGTCGCCCACGGTGCCGGCTTCAAGGTAGCCGCTCCATGGGGGTGCGGGATGGAGCACCGTCGGCGCCGGGAGGTCGAGTTAAGGAGAAGGTGCGATGCGATGAGTGTACAACCTCTTTGGTGGCGCCGAGTAGGCCTCGGCTTCGTCCGAGGAGTCGGTGAGGATGTTGCGGTTCCGGTGGAGCAAGTTAAGGCGGCGCTGTGGGGATGGAGCAGCCGCGATAGACGAGGCGATCGTCAGAGCAGCTCCTTGGAGGTGGAGGATGGGGCGGCTGAACCGGCGGGACGGCGAGATGGATGACGGATCCTCATCCGGGGAGGTGGACGAGGGACGTCGAGCTATTGCGGTGGACGATGTCGTCGGGGAAGAGGCTCCGGCTGGGCAGCGGTGACGTGGCGGACGGAGGAGGGTGGGGTTTCGCGGCTGGAGCCGAGAGGTTATGGCGGCCTGGCATTTCGAATGGCGAAAAGGGGGTGATGGGAGGGGGTGAAGCATGACTTAGGAACGCGCTTGTCCAAAATGTAGGGTGTGTTACAAAAGTACCCCCCGCCAATTTGAACTAGCGGCGCTTTCGGCTCAGGGTTAGAAGGGGGATTTCGCATGTCGGGATTTGGCAGCTGGAGGGAGTTTTCACGCGCGTTGTAATTTCGGGATAGCAAGGCGCGGGTTGTGAAGGCGCCAGTTTTGGAAGCACGATATCTGAATTTTCGGGATATAACAAGACGCTGGTTGAATTTCAGGGACAAGCCTAACGTGTCGTAATATTGTACTTGTACGTACCAAATCAATTCGCACTTCCCTCAACCAAAAAGAAAACAAAAAAAATAAAACTATTCACACCACACAAAGAGAGAGTCTTGCCCCGTTTTACTATACAAATGCTATTCAAAGCTACTTTACTATACAAATGCTATTCAAAGCTACTCCCTCCTTCCATCTATATAGGTCCTAATGCGTTTTTCGATGCTAACTTTGACCAAATATTAGAGCAATGATATATGACATGCAACTTACACAAAGCACACTGTTAAATTCGTCTATGAAAGGTTCTTTCAATGATATAATTTTCACATTGTGCATGTCATGTACTATTAATCTTGTCAATAGTCAAAGGTGGTCTTAAAAATCTCATTACGCCCTATGTAGATGGAAGTAGGGAGTATGAATCCATGTTATGTACGATTAAATTTTTTCGCTTGCTGTATAATGCATGTAACCTACTCATACCAACATTTTAGTGCATTCCAAATGTCTATACTACCGCTACAATTCAAACTAAATTTGAATTCGTTTCTCTATTTCAATAAGAATCTACAATCATGATTGTTGCCAACTTCAACCATCATAGTTTCCTTGCTATCCTCCAGATATAAATCAGATGGCCTATAATGCAGGATGGCAGGCACACCATCATCAACAACTCCGTTTTTTATAAGAGTAGAGATAAAATATATTAAATGTAGTAAACCATGTTCATAACCACACCATGTGTATCACCGTTATATATATTCACACATCCGTTGGTTTGAAACACTATGATAAATTCTTCAAATATCTGAATTCGCTTTTTATAATGAAGTAGATATGATCTCTATTCGTCTTTTACACCCACACAACCCTCTTATCTTTGTAGCTAGCGCTAACTTTCTCTTGTGCATGCACATGCCCGCATCCCTCTCACCCTCCCTCGGCATTCTCTAGCTCCATCGCGCAAATTTGTCTTTTCACTTTAGGTCGTTCACCCACGGTGTGTGGAGCCCCCCAGCTCCTTCTTTACGGCACACATCGATCGATATGCCTCTCTAGCCAGGTGTGCCTAGCACAAACACAAGCTTCCCCTCTTCTCTTGTCACCGTCCATGCCTCACTCCCACCACTCTTTTCATCGTTCTCGTACTCGCACACTCCTCCCCCTCGACATAGTATGCCTCTCGTACCACCTCCTACATGCATCCCTCTCTCTCTATCCTTCTCCTTGTGCCTCATTTGCTTCTAACACACACATGCATGTATACCAATCGACCTCCCAACATATACCTAGATCGACTTTAACTACCCCCCCCCCATCGATCGACGTACCTCACAAGTTATGTCTCTCATTTCTCTTACAAGGGGCGATTTATCTTCCTATGTAGTTACGTCTGCTTACCACAGCCACATCGTCCCCCTCATCATTCGTGCATGCCTCCTGACCCATCTCTCACACGCACGTGCACAGACAACAAGCAGCCATCTCCTCTCTTATTGATATTGCGGGTGTGCCCTCCATTTGTCTAGCAAGCCTATCCCACCATTTGTTAGAAGCAACTCCACTACCACCCCCTCCAACACTCTAGCACTGTCTCTCCCCAACCTTATTCATCTCCTGCACATATGCATGGATGCCGATTGATCTCCCTTAATACATGAGGCAGATCGATCTCCTTAATACATGAGGTAGGACTCTCTCCTCCTCCACACATGCCACAGAGACAAACTGCACATGTCCCATCTCACATTCCAGTAGGCCAGCCACTCTATATCTTTGACATGGGCACACACAAATTCGATGGCACTCTTTATCGATCGCGCGCGGGCGCACACACACACACACACATCATCCCTCTCTTCGATTCTATAGACACCTCAAGCCGATGATACCTCCACTCTCTTCTCGTGGATCGCCCCCTCTATATATATGTTATATCCAGGACTCTATTTCACACACATTGCATATGTTAAATTTTTTGATTGACCCCCCCCCCCCCAAAACTCTCAAGAACCCACACACTATATCTCTCTAGGTTTGTATCTCTCTCACACAACCCCACGTAGGTGGTGTACGTATACAAGAAGAGAATAGGTGCACCGTGCACATACTCACGCTTCGTGCCCAGCCACACCCGCGCGGGTACACGGTGGAGCTCATTTCTTTACGAAATGGCAGCCCACGTGCTAATTTGAACGCCTATAGCGGTGGTTTACCTAGGGAGGTCGTGTACCACGCGTGCACGAAACAAAGTTCGACTTAACGCGTTGCCGCGTTATTTTCAAATAAAGTTATATATAGCGCTCAATGGCACGTACACATAATATAAAACGATTTTTATGGAGGAAAAGGTAGTCCACTCTTCAGAGTATCTCACACAAGGCTCTAGTGGCCTCTCTCTCTCTCACCGTTGGTCACTGATCCGGCCGCATCCCGTCCGCCGGGGGAAAGGGACTGCGGTGGCCTCTCTCTCTCTCTCACCGTTGGTCACTGATCTGTCTGCATCCCGTCTGTTGGGGGAAAGGGAGTGCGGTGGCCTCTCTCGCTCTCACCGTTGGTCACTGATTCGGTCGCATCCCGTCCGCCGGGGGAAAGGAAGGAAGTGCATCATTTCTTTGTTCGACGGCGCCGAGGCAGCACGTGCCGATCTGCGGTACACGCCGTTCTCTCTGACCAAGCTCCGGCGCAGCAGGGCCTACGCCACCTGCTCGCAGATTCCGCCCGCCACCGCTCACCTAGTTACATCCCGACGACCTCCAGGTATCCCCTCCGGCCTTGCTCCACTGCCCGTTTTACCACGTCGCTGCATGTGGATCTTCCATAATTCTTTGCCCAAAACGTAGCTCGTCCGGCGTACTTTCCATATTGCATTCTCGTCCTCACACTGTTTTAGACAAACACAACCGTGTTGTTATATTCCCTTAGGACAAGGAATATGCTTCTTTTTTGTCGTCGCATGTGTCATCAACTGTTATTGGCCAGTAATTGTTTCCTTTCTACCTCTTTTTTGCAAACAGGGCCATCCATTTCACCTCGTTGCTATTGCGACCTTTTGGTGAACTGCACAAATCACTTTTTTCTTAAGAGTGTTTTGTGCAGTTGTACTAAAATGTCACACGGGCAACGTCTCTACATTTCAGTGCGACTGCACAAAGGGAGATTAGTTTTGCTCTATCCTCCTCATCCAACTCCGAGCCTAATCTTCTGCAACTAGTTAGTCTTAAGAGAGACCGCAAAGGTGACCGGCTTCTATTTGTGTGTTTATTGTTTCATCAACAGTCCTCTATTATTGTAATCACACTTGATATCTTTGGAACAGGACGCTCAGCTCTATTTTAGTGGAACCGCACAAAATGATCGGAATGTTGCATGCTCTAGACAGCTACTTTTTTCCCCAACATGCCTTGTTGATTTAGACAGAGCTGGGGGGGACGTTGCTGCCAATGAAAGCATGGATCAATTTTAATGTAACAACTTCTCACAACTTTGTCTTCATTTGTGATGTAATTATTAGCTCTGATCTGCTAATAATTGACATGCATTAGCAAGGAAGTTAGTTTTTTATTGTTTCCGAAAGAGCATCGATGGCAAGACACGCGGAACAAAAGCTGAAAGCTCACACCATTGTACAATTTCATATCGCTGGAAAATTATTTGTATAGTACGTCAATTATGTAAACAAATGATGGAAGCTTGATAGCATTGCCAGAAGCCTCTTCATCATCCGGGTCCATGTGCCATGCACGAAATTATACTCCTTCGTTCCTAAATATTTGTCTTTTTACAAATTTCAAACGGGCATACTTTAGAGTGTAGATTCACTCATTTTGCTTCGTATGCGTACTCCCTCCGTTTCTAAATATTCTATTCGTCTTAACTGAGATTTCAACATATTTTAGAAAGACAAATACTCCAGAGTATATTTAAGAACCGAGGGGGGTAGTGCACAACCGCATGGGAGACTCAGCCCGGTCGTTGCGCCGCATTAATAGTGAGTAATGAGCAGTCAAATCATAAGCCCCACCTTTCCCACTGTAAGTTGCTCTGAAGAAGCAACCATCAATACGCTCTTCTTTGAATCCGCTCATACTACTCCATCCGTCACTGTTTATACAGCGCGCTTCAGAAAAAAAAAATCTGTGGGACCAAGGCGACTAGTGATCGGCCTGAAAAATAGCATTGGTAGTTATAGCACAGTGTCTATTACTAGACGGAATAATGCATACACACATGCATGCAGTGCTTCCACCCCGGGTACACACATGCATGCACTCCGTAGTAGTACAGTACATGGAGAGAAATTTGTGGACTTGATTGTGGTTACCACGCCCTAATTAATTGAGCATTAAACCAAACGCATCTAAGTCTCTCTGGTGGTGGAAATGCATTGAGAGAAATGCATCGTAATGAAGTGCACCCTGTAAACTGTGACGGAGGGTGGAGTAGTATGAAGGTGCAAAACCAAGTACGCGTACTAGTACTGCACTTGGCTCTTCGCCCCTTCATGAAGTCGAACAATGATGGTACTCCGCATGTTGGGTACTACAGTGTATGCCTCTGACAATCTGACACCGAATGGACTGATGCATGTCCACCGAGGGTAGGTTGCATTAGTCAAAAGGCGTAAGCGAGCTTCACCTTGTCCTGCAAGCTTCTCCTCGTTCTGCGAGTTGACGGGACACACCAAAAAGTAGTGCTAGTCCATACTCACTCTTCCGGTTAATATGGCTTAATCTTTTTTGCGGGTAAATGAGAGAGCTTTATTCATATATAAGCATTCTTAGGACGATCATCCAAGACACTGGTCACTAGGAAGCCAAAAAAGAAGTAGGAAGCGAGGTGTTTCATCAAGCCAGCTCTCGGCCACATTCAAAGTGCAGCAAGCACGGTTCGCATGAAGATGCGCTGCAAGGTTTGCTGACCTGTTTACATGTTGAATAACAAAAAAGAGGAGAAATTACTGAGCGCTACTATTTGTAACAGGATATGAGCCAGAATTAAGCGAGAATTGTGGCGAGTGTTCCATGCAATCAACTTCCATTATCACATGCGAGAACCCTCGAAGAGAACCAAATGTGTTGAAGATTGCTTTATCACATTTTAAAATTATAATAAGAGTGCAGACGCTCCTCCATCCGGTTCCTAGTAGTATAGTGTAGTATGCTTTTGGCAATCTGACACCGAATTAACTGTTGCACGTCCACCACCTGAGCGAGGGAGAGTTTGCATTAGTCAAAAGTTTCTCCTTGTCCTGCGAGCCACCGAGCGCAAGTTTCTCCCATCCTGCAACCTTCTCCTCGTTCGGCAAGTTGACGGGACACAGCAAAGTAATGCTAGTCCATGATGCCTCCTCTCCGGTTAACATGGCTTAATTTCAAACGAGATAAATACACTGTCTGTCACTGTATATTTGTAAAAATACGGTCAGTGGACTTCATAATACACTCATTGCGCTCAATATATATTTTTTCCGGTGTTCATACGGTCACTAGCTCACCCTGACTGAGTATGTGTGTGCATGCACGTGTAGGTGGAGCACTTGAGCGTCACCGTGTGTGTTCCGTCGTGTGCTCGGACATGCATGCATTAGGGCGTCGCGCGCGTTTTTGCGTCCATGTGTACGTGTGACTGTTGCATACACGTAGGGGGAGTACGTGTAGGGGCCACTAAGGAGTAGTCAAATCACACAGTAAGTTAGTTGGAAGAAGCAGCCATCATTTCACTCTTGAATGACACGTACGCAATATAAAATGGTTGATATGGAGAGAAAAAGAAAACCACTATACTTATATACACTGGCGGGGTGCGTGTGAGAGACAGGTCAGGAGGTGAATGACACGTGGCCCCAGGGGGTGGCTGGCCCACCTATCATACAGCCAAAGGCAGATGTAGTAGAGGGCCGAGGAGTAGTACGAAATCCTACGCACCTATGCACGATAACCAAGGGCTGTGTGATCACTCGAATCGCAAGATCATTTGACTAGAAGCTATGCTAGACCCATGGAGGCGATGAGCGCGAGCATCAGCCGGCTGTGCCAGATGGTCCATGAAACGCCCTCAATGCGGCTATATCTCCCACGTGTCGAAGCACGACTTAGAGGCATAACCGCATTGAAAGCAATGTCGCAAGTGAGGTAATCTTCACACAACCCATGTAATACATAAGGGAAAGAGATACATAGTTGGCTTACAATCGCCACTTCACACAATTACATGAATAAAACATTACATCATACAGTTACAATCAGGGCCCGACTACGGAGCCAAAATAAAAGAAGAAACCCCAAAAGCGACAAAGGACCAAGATCGACCCCAACTGGGCTCCACTACTGATCGACTAGAACGAAACAACAAAAGGACAAGATCTCCAACGAACTCCTCCTTGAGCTCGGGTGCGTCACCTGCACGGTCTCATCGGCACCTGCAAACTGGTTTTGGAAGTATCTGGTGAGTCACGAGGACTCAGCAATCTCACACCCGCGAGATCAAGACTATTTAAGCTTATAGGTAGGGGTAAAAGGTATGAGGTGGAGCTGCAGCAAGCGACTAGCATATATGGTGGCTAACATACGCAAAAGAGAGCGAGAAGAGAAGGCAAAAGCACGGTCGTGCAACTATGATCAAAAAGTGATCCTGAAACTACTTACGTCAAACATAACTCCAACAACCATGTTCACTTCCCGGACCCCACCGAGAAGAGACCATCACGGTTACACACGCGGTTGGTGTATTTTAGTTAAGATCAACTTCGGATTTTCTACAACCGGACATTAACAAATTCCCATCTGCCCATAACCGCGGGCACGGCTTTCGAAAGTTCAAAACCCTGCAGGGGTGTCCCAACTTAGCCCATGATAAGCTCTCGCGATCAACGAAGGATATTCCTTCTCCCCGGGAAGACCCGATCAGTCTCGGAATCCCGGCCACAAGACATTTCGACAGCAATAAAACAAGTCCAGCAAAACCGCCCGATGCGCCGACATCCTGATAGGAGCTGCACATATCTCGTTCTCAGGGCAACACCGGATAAGCGAAGCGTACAGGAACCAACATAACCCAAGTTGCCAAGGGACGGTCCCGCACGGTGCTCTAGTTTGGACCAACACTTAGACAAGCATTGGCCCGGGGGGCTAAATAAAGATAACCCTCAGGTTGATCAGACCCAAGAGAAAAGGGATAGGTGGTAGGCAAATAGTAAAACCAAGGTTGGGCCTTGCTGGAAAAGTCTTATTCAAAGCGAACTGTCAAGGGGGTCCCATAAATCACCCGACCGCGTTAGGGACGCAAAATCCGGGAACATAACACCGATATGACGGAAACTAGGGCGGCAAGAGTGGAACAAAACACCAGGCATAAGGCCGAGCCTTCCACCCTTTACCAAGTATATAGATGCATTAATTAAATAAGATATATGTGATATCCCAACAAGTAAACATGTTCCAACAAGGAACAACATCTCCATGTTCCAACAAGGAACAAACTTCATCTTCACCTGCAACTAACAACGCTATAAGAGGGGCTGAGCAAAGCGGTAACATAGCCAATCAACGGTTTGCTAGGACAAGGTGGGTTAGAGGCTTGGTTTAGCAATATGGGAGGCATGATAAGCAAGTGGTAGGTATCGCAGCATAGGCATAGCAAAAGAGCGAGCAATCTAGCAAGCAAAGATAGAAGTGATTTCGAGGGTATGGTCATCTTGCCTGAGATCCCGCAAGGAAGAAGAACGAGTCCATGAAGAAGACAAACGGACGAAGTCGAACGAATCCTCACAAACGCGATGATAACGGAATCAACCCGAAGAAGCAACACCGGAAAGAAACACACAACATAGTAAACAAACAACACATGAACATGGCATGATGCACAACCAAGTATGATGCATGTCCGGTTTAAAGGTGCATGGCATGGCAAAGTGCAACAAACAACACTACAAATTAAGTGGAGCTCAATATGCAACGAGTTGAATATTGACGAAACACCACCACAATTATTTAGTTCTCTCTTGTTTATGTACCCAACAATATTAAATGTTGATTAACATGGCAAGGGGTGAAGCACAACAAAACTATCTATCTAGACAAGTTTAAATGAGGCCGGAACAACAAACAACAATTCCGGAAAACCCCTCACTTGCATATATTGAATTTGGTTCTGATCTGTCTAAAACATATTTTAAAATTGTTAAACAGGAAAATAAAGTGCAACATGATAAACTAGGCATTTTTCTACCCCATTTACATATAAAGATTATTGAATTTCGAGTTACGGTTATTTAGTTATGAAATAAATCATTTTAACAAGGCATTTGAGCAAAATTTAAACAAACAGCAAGTTAAACATTT
This sequence comes from Aegilops umbellulata, assembly GCA_032464435.1. Taxonomy (NCBI): domain Eukaryota; kingdom Viridiplantae; phylum Streptophyta; class Magnoliopsida; order Poales; family Poaceae; genus Aegilops; species Aegilops umbellulata. The sequence continues at coordinate 244,338,984 of CP136055.1, read as the reverse complement.
TAAACATGCATGAAAGTTGGATATTATTAAACTACACAATTTTCTGAGCATTTTTCATATATAAATCATTTTAATCCGATGCACGGTTCAAGAGTTATTATATGCATGAAGTTTAGGGGGTTTACTGTAAAACAGGTAATTCGCTGGATAAATAGGAAATTCGTCCAACGGAAAAAAACACACCATGGGCCAAATCTAGCTGGGCCAACAGGAGCAGGGGCGCTAGAGGCTCACCATGGGCCTCGGCCCAGACGGTGGAGAGGCCTGGCAGGCCGGCTGGGAGCTGGCAGATCTGGGCCCTAGCGGAGGGAGGATGGCGCTGGGCCTTGGGGCGCTGGAGGGAGGCAGCCCAGGCGCGCGCGTGGCTGGAGGCGGTCAACGCGGGCGGCGGGCGACGCGGATCGGGGCTTCTCCCGATCCCGTCTGGACGGTGGCGGCGGTCTACGGCGACAACGCCGGCGATGAGCGCGGGGACGGCCGGGACAGACGGAACGGGCGGATCCGGGCATGGGGCCAGCGGATCCGGCGACGGCGAGGCCGAGGAGGCCGGCGACGAGGTCTCCAAGGCGGTGGCGGCTCCTACTGCACAGAGAGAGAGAGAGAGAGAGAGAGAGAGAGTTCGTGAGGGAGAGAGAGGGGAAAAAGGAAGGGAGAGAGAGGGCGGCGGGACCTGGGGTCCGGCGTGGTGGAACTCGCGGCAGCTCCGGCGAGCAGCTGCGGCGTGGACGCCGGCGGGGCCTGGTGCGGGAGCTCCTCCTTGGAGCTCGGGGACGGGGAGCGGGAGGAGATGCGGTCGGGCGGCGGCTGCGGGCCTCGGGCCCAGATCGGGGCCCAGGCGGGCCTCGCGCGGGCCTGGCGGCGCGGGGAAGCAGGCAGGGACAGATGGCTCGGGGGGATTGGCGGGCGCGGGCACTGGGGCGACGTGGCGGCGCCTCAATGGCCAGGAGATGTGGCGGCGGCGGCGCCAAGTGGCGGAGGTGGAGCGGGCCGGCGCGGAAAACGGAGGAGGGGCGGCGGCTGATGATTGGGATGGTGCGGAAATCAAGGGAGGAGGTTAGGGATGACAAAAATGGCAGGGGGGGTTGCCTTTTATAGAAAGAGGGGCTAGGGTTGAGGGTTTGAGGCCGTTCCGGAGCCGTTCGATCCCGATCGGACGACCCGGAGCGGAGGGGGCTAGATAGGTGGGCTAGGAGAGGGGGTTTGGACTGAGAGGAGAGGAGAAGAGTGCAGCCCGGCAACTATTTCCGGAAACCGAAAACGTCCGACGAAAGTACCGGCAACGGTACCGATATATGTTTAACGGTTGAGCTATCAAACGGACTCCGAATGCGATGAAATTTGGCAGGCGGTCTGTCTACACTAAAATAAGGCCGCTCGACAAGTTTCACCTCATTCCGAGAACATTTCTCGGCCACTTATAAAATAATATTTCGGACATGCCGCGGGCGCGTGCAAGTGTGGTTGGTCTCAGAGCGGACAAGGGAGAGAACTCGGAGAACCCGGACGGATGCAAGTTTCGAAAAAAATATGATGATGCAATGCGGATGATGACATGGCAAGATGCGACACGCAAGCAAATGACATGGCAAGGACGGCGAATAACTGGCGGACACCTGGTGCATCAGGTCCGGGGCGTTACAACACTCCACCACTACGAGAGGATCTCGTCCCGAGATCTAGAATGGCACCGGAGGGAAAAACGGGAGAGAAATTGAAGAGGTAAAACTAAGTTGCTTCTTTGACAAAAGAGTGAAACCAAAGAACCTTGCGAGGTTGAACAAAATGAAAGGGCGAAAACAACGAAGATGAACAAAGTTGAAAACACTCTGTTCGAAAAGAGGAACAAAGGATACGACGAGAATCAAGAGGTTTAGTGACAAGGTAGAAAAAGAAACCACTCCGGTTGAAACAAGATAGCGAAGGAATAAGAATGATATGGTATGGGCAGCACTCCGACTGAAAAGAGAAGAAAAACTTGATGAGATGAAAAGATATTGAAGAGATGATACAACACTCCGGTTAAAACGAGATGTACAAAGAACGATAATGATCAATTACGATAACGCTCCGGTTGGAAAATGGAAGGGATCGAATATGAACTTGAGAAGATGGGATGATACTTGACGAAATCGACAACACACTGCCTCGACAACAATTAAAAGAAAGGCACAAGGGGTAAGAAAGATTTCAGACAGCACTCCGGTTGAGAAGAGAGGATAAACTTGATAAGATGATAGAACTTGAATGAAGGACACGACACTCCGGTTGAAATGGATAATGCAAGAAAAAGGACACGATCCTCACAATTTGAGATGATGAGTGAAGAGAGCAACATCACAATGCCTCCGGAAGAAGAATAGAAGATAGATCAATGGGATAAAGGAATGGAGAAGAAAATGACAACTTCTACCACAGATGAGTTTGGAAAGTACCCTTCTAAGAAGGTTAGAACGGAGTTGTTGGAAAACCAACAACGAAAAGAACAAGCTTGTAGTGGGCTTATGGCAAACATCTCAAAATGATGAGGTGACAACCGGCCACTAACGAAAACAATAGATTGGATTGATAAGAACAAGGAGACGAGAGGCTTATTTCACCGGGAGGACAAATGAAGGCCTTGGTCATATCTGAGCACCACAATAGCAACAACCTTAGGGAAGGCTTTAGGTGAAATATAACCCAAGATAACTCCAATGAAGAGATAGATTGGTTTGAAAGATCTCTTGAACGAAAAGAAAATGATGGATTTAATTATCTCATTCTTAACAACATGTGAATCATAAGACATGACCTCAAATTATCAAGAATGCCATAATACCACCTCAAAAGATAAGGTCGAGAGAATTTCACTTTAAAATGCAAGATGAAGAATACTTGAGCTCCTCTGAAAAGAATCTCGATGAACACTTCGAGAAGGAATTAAATCCTTGATGAACCAACATGTAGAGCCTCCTTGAAGAATTCCGGTAGTAAAAGAATGATCAAAAAGAATTGTAGGATGAAAAGAATAAGATTGAAGCCTTGCAATGATTCAGATGGATCTCCGTGGTGAGATAATGCGGAACACTTGGAACTCCGGAAAAAGAAAAGATGAAACAATTGAAATCAAGAATTTGAAGAACCTCCGGAATAAGGAATTGAATTTACTCGATGAAACAAGAATAAGAATTACAATATGCTCGTCTTTCACCAATTAAATTGATGACAAGCAATGGATTTGGCATACTACTTATTCTCATAGAAAGGATTAAGATAGATATAGCGTAAACTTGGTAAGGTCTTCAACGAACCACCGGTAGGATTGGAAAGAACGAATGAATCTATGATAACGAAGGAAGAGAACTCTTGAACGAACCACCGTGAGAATTCAAATGGACGAAGAAAAGATAAAGAAACACCGCGAAGAATTAGCAAATGAACGAAGATGCTTGCTGGGATTTAGATACATGAGGACGAAGAGATCATGAACTGACTAGAGTATACTTGAATGATGCACCAGTATGATTTGGGGAAACGAGAGCTGAAAGCTAAGGGTGAATAATTCTGATATGATGGGCTCCGGAGAATCAAACTGAAAAGACTCCTGAATTGCTCCGGATGGGTGAAAAGAATTTCACAATCGAAAACAAATATGAGAGGATGGCAACAAGCTAGAACAATGAATCTTGAATAGAATGGAGAAAGATTTAAGAGAAACTCTTCTTCAGTCTTCAAATGCTGAGAATGACGACGAGAAACGCCAAGAATTTAGTTGAGACACTCCGGAATAAAAATTAGAAAGGTTGAACCAACGATGAAAGAATTGAAAGATCTTGGAGAAGGAATATGACTGATGATAATCCATTCTTACGTCAAACTTTGAAAAGAATTTTAGAAGCTCCGGTAAGATTAGAAGAGTCAGGTAAGATCCTGGGAAAAGACCTGTGGGTTAGGGCCCACTCAAAAGAAACACCGTTGAAAAGATTGCTTGAAAAGGATATTGCACCGGTTGAATTAAATGGCTTGAATGAGATAGCATCCTCAAAAGAAATTGAGTGAATTGAGAATGGAAACTTGAATCTTCTGAGATATTTTCATCACTCCGGAACAAATGAATAGCGAGAAGTGAATTATTGTGAGGTGCACCGGTATGAGAAGGTATTGAAACGAGGAAAAAGATGTGATCGATAAAGCTTGAATTGAAACCACCGGAGAAGAAAAGAATGACGAATGATGAACTTGAGGCTCCGTTAGTATCTTCATGAGAAACACCGGATAAGAAACAATGAAGGAGAAGAATGGAGAGGTTTCACAAGAGTAAAACGGATACTCGATTGAGAAGTCTGAGTCGTTGAAGAAATAAGGGTGGGAGGGCGGGAAAACGAAGACAACTTGGAACAGATGAAGCAAACACCGTAGGGAAGAACTGATAAATGATCTGGCAGAAATTGAACAAATATGATGAACTTGAAGGGAAGCACACCGGTTGAAGAAGGATTAACATGACAATCTTGATGATCAAGAAGGATTAGTATTCACATAGAAATAAGAGAACACCGTTTAGGAAAGGTATGGAATCCACATTTGACATTGAAGCAACTCGAATACCACAAATAAAACAAAACAAGGATTGGGCTTGCAAAATAAGCCGGAAACAAACATATGATAGATCCCATATCGTATCATGTGTCTGTTGGAAAGATATCCTACGAGATACTTGAATTCCCACTTATAAACTCCCGAAACTTTCTGGTTATGCAATCAGGTGTTGGGGATACAGGGGAAGCATAATATCTCACCCAAACTAGCAAATCCTACAACCAGCTGTATCCATCCTTCAACACATAACCAAGAAACCTTCGGAAATCATCTACCTCAACCTTCGAAAACACATCCGTTATACGAGTCATGGCAATACTCCTGCACTCGCCACAGTACTGGGCTATCAGGGTTATCTCACCAACAACTGTACAAAAGAGATTTTCGATGTCGGTCGTACTAGACTCAGGTATTCCAAAACCGCAACGATAAGATTATGACGACAACACCTCGGAGCTCAACTCCCCGGGACACTGCCACAACCCCTAAATGTCAGGAGGCAACCAAGACAATGTTGTCATCATAAAACCATCGGAACGATTCTAAGATACCCGCGTGATCCTAAATTTTTTTTAGTGAAATTTGAGAAGAGAAGAGTCAAAACTCTACGTCAGGATGCCTTACTAGAAGGTCGAAGGGACTGGGGAGTAAAAAGAATTCCTAATCTCTCCGATATATAATTCCTAAATGACTCAAAACATTTTTCTAGACACAACTCGGCCGCTAAAAAACGATCAATCAGTGGGGGCTCCTAAGGTCGGGGAAGGCTCTGATTACCAACTTGAAACGCCCTCAATGCGGCTATATCTCCCACGTGTCGAAGCACGACTTAGAGGCATAACCGCATTGAAAGCAATGTCGCAAGTGAGGTAATCTTCACACAACCCATGTAATACATAAGGGAAAGAGATACATAGTTGGCTTACAATCGCCACTTCACACAATTACATGAATAAAACATTACATCATACAGTTACAATCAGGGCCCGACTACGGAGCCAAAATAAAAGAAGAAACCCCAAAAGCGACAAAGGACCAAGATCGACCCCAACTGGGCTCCACTACTGATCGACTAGAACGAAACAACAAAAGGACAAGATCTCCAACGAACTCCTCCTTGAGCTCGGGTGCGTCACCTGCACGGTCTCATCGGCACCTGCAAACTGGTTTTGGAAGTATCTGGTGAGTCACGAGGACTCAGCAATCTCACACCCGCGAGATCAAGACTATTTAAGCTTATAGGTAGGGGTAAAAGGTATGAGGTGGAGCTGCAGCAAGCGACTAGCATATATGGTGGCTAACATACGCAAAAGAGAGCGAGAAGAGAAGGCAAAAGCACGGTCGTGCAACTATGATCAAAAAGTGATCCTGAAACTACTTACGTCAAACATAACTCCAACAACCATGTTCACTTCCCGGACCCCACCGAGAAGAGACCATCACGGTTACACACGCGGTTGGTGTATTTTAGTTAAGATCAACTTCGGATTTTCTACAACCGGACATTAACAAATTCCCATCTGCCCATAACCGCGGGCACGGCTTTCGAAAGTTCAAAACCCTGCAGGGGTGTCCCAACTTAGCCCATGATAAGCTCTCGCGATCAACGAAGGATATTCCTTCTCCCCGGGAAGACCCGATCAGTCTCGGAATCCCGGCCACAAGACATTTCGACAGCAATAAAACAAGTCCAGCAAAACCGCCCGATGCGCCGACATCCTGATAGGAGCTGCACATATCTCGTTCTCAGGGCAACACCGGATAAGCGAAGCGTACAGGAACCAACATAACCCAAGTTGCCAAGGGACGGTCCCGCACGGTGCTCTAGTTTGGACCAACACTTAGACAAGCATTGGCCCGGGGGGCTAAATAAAGATAACCCTCAGGTTGATCAGACCCAAGAGAAAAGGGATAGGTGGTAGGCAAATAGTAAAACCAAGGTTGGGCCTTGCTGGAAAAGTCTTATTCAAAGCGAACTGTCAAGGGGGTCCCATAAATCACCCGACCGCGTTAGGGACGCAAAATCCGGGAACATAACACCGATATGACGGAAACTAGGGCGGCAAGAGTGGAACAAAACACCAGGCATAAGGCCGAGCCTTCCACCCTTTACCAAGTATATAGATGCATTAATTAAATAAGATATATGTGATATCCCAACAAGTAAACATGTTCCAACAAGGAACAACATCTCCATGTTCCAACAAGGAACAAACTTCATCTTCACCTGCAACTAACAACGCTATAAGAGGGGCTGAGCAAAGCGGTAACATAGCCAATCAACGGTTTGCTAGGACAAGGTGGGTTAGAGGCTTGGTTTAGCAATATGGGAGGCATGATAAGCAAGTGGTAGGTATCGCAGCATAGGCATAGCAAAAGAGCGAGCAATCTAGCAAGCAAAGATAGAAGTGATTTCGAGGGTATGGTCATCTTGCCTGAGATCCCGCAAGGAAGAAGAACGAGTCCATGAAGAAGACAAACGGACGAAGTCGAACGAATCCTCAAAAACGCGATGATAACGGAATCAACCCGAAGAAGCAACACCGGAAAGAAACACACAACATAGTAAACAAACAACACATGAACATGGCATGATGCACAACCAAGTATGATGCATGTCCGGTTTAAAGGTGCATGGCATGGCAAAGTGCAACAAACAACACTACAAATTAAGTGGAGCTCAATATGCAACGAGTTGAATATTGACGAAACACCACCACAATTATTTAGTTCTCTCTTGTTTATGTACCCAACAATATTAAATGTTGATTAACATGGCAAGGGGTGAAGCACAACAAAACTATCTATCTAGACAAGTTTAAATGAGGCCGGAACAACAAACAACAATTCCGGAAAACCCCTCACTTGCATATATTGAATTTGGTTCTGATCTGTCTAAAACATATTTTAAAATTGTTAAACAGGAAAATAAAGTGCAACATGATAAACTAGGCATTTTTCTACCCCATTTACATATAAAGATTATTGAATTTCGAGTTACGGTTATTTAGTTATGAAATAAATCATTTTAACAAGGCATTTGAGCAAAATTTAAACAAACAGCAAGTTAAACATTTTAAACATGCATGAAAGTTGGATATTATTAAACTACACAATTTTCTGAGCATTTTTCATATATAAATCATTTTAATCCGATGCACGGTTCAAGAGTTATTATATGCATGAAGTTTAGGGGGTTTACTGTAAAACAGGTAATTCGCTGGATAAATAGGAAATTCGTCCAACGGAAAAAAACACACCATGGGCCAAATCTAGCTGGGCCAACAGGAGCAGGGGCGCTAGAGGCTCACCATGGGCCTCGGCCCAGACGGTGGAGAGGCCTGGCAGGCCGGCTGGGAGCTGGCAGATCTGGGCCCTAGCGGAGGGAGGATGGCGCTGGGCCTTGGGGCGCTGGAGGGAGGCAGCCCAGGCGCGCGCGTGGCTGGAGGCGGTCAACGCGGGCGGCGGGCGACGCGGATCGGGGCTTCTCCCGATCCCGTCTGGACGGTGGCGGCGGTCTACGGCGACAACGCCGGCGATGAGCGCGGGGACGGCCGGGACAGACGGAACGGGCGGATCCGGGCATGGGGCCAGCGGATCCGGCGACGGCGAGGCCGAGGAGGCCGGCGACGAGGTCTCCAAGGCGGCGGCGGCTCCTACTGCACAGAGAGAGAGAGAGAGAGAGAGAGTTCGTGAGGGAGAGAGAGGGGAAAAAGGAAGGGAGAGAGAGGGCGGCGGGACCTGGGGTCCGGCGTGGTGGAACTCGCGGCAGCTCCGGCGAGCAGCTGCGGCGTGGACGCCGGCGGGGCCTGGTGCGGGAGCTCCTCCTTGGAGCTCGGGGACGGGGAGCGGGAGGAGATGCGGTCGGGCGGCGGCTGCGGGCCTCGGGCCCAGATCGGGGCCCAGGCGGGCCTCGCGCGGGCCTGGCGGCGCGGGGAAGCAGGCAGGGACAGATGGCTCGGGGGGATTGGCGGGCGCGGGCACTGGGGCGACGTGGCGGCGCCTCAATGGCCAGGAGATGTGGCGGCGGCGGCGCCAAGTGGCGGAGGTGGAGCGGGCCGGCGCGGAAAACGGAGGAGGGGCGGCGGCTGATGATTGGGATGGTGCGGAAATCAAGGGAGGAGGTTAGGGATGACAAAAATGGCAGGGGGGGTTGCCTTTTATAGAAAGAGGGGCTAGGGTTGAGGGTTTGAGGCCGTTCCGGAGCCGTTCGATCCCGATCGGACGACCCGGAGCGGAGGGGGCTAGATAGGTGGGCTAGGAGAGGGGGTTTGGACTGAGAGGAGAGGAGAAGAGTGCAGCCCGGCAACTATTTCCGGAAACCGAAAACGTCCGACAAAAGTACCGGCAACGGTACCGATATATGTTTAACGGTTGAGCTATCAAACGGACTCCGAATGCGATGAAATTTGGCAGGCGGTCTGTCTACACTAAAATAAGGCCGCTCGACAAGTTTCACCTCATTCCGAGAACATTTCTCGGCCACTTATAAAATAATATTTCGGACATGCCGCGGGCGCGTGCAAGTGTGGTTGGTCTCAGAGCGGACAAGGGAGAGAACTCGGAGAACCCGGACGGATGCAAGTTTCGAAAAAAATATGATGATGCAATGCGGATGATGACATGGCAAGATGCGACACGCAAGCAAATGACATGGCAAGGACGGCGAATAACTGGCGGACACCTGGCGCATCAGGTCCGGGGCGTTACAGTCCACGACGCCGGTCTGCGGCCCGGCAGGTAGTATTGCTTGAGGCTGCCAGGGCGAGGGGCCGCTTGGACGATAGCTTTGCATCCTTGTTCGATGAGGTCCTTGTTGGTTTCCTCGACAAGTTCACCGTCATCAAGAAGCTTGCGGTCGACTTTGACGTAAGCCTCCAGCCGACGCGCCACCCTCAACGGCCACTATGGTAACAACCTCTTCGACGCACTGGTGGCCCTGCGACTACCCGCTGTTGCGCCGGAGAATGTCCACCTCGAGGTCGCGCTCGCCGCGCAGCGCCTGGTGCAGCAAGACACCATCGACATAATCACCCACGTCTACGCGCAAATCGTCCACAAGGACTAGTACATGCAAGAGGAGGACGATAGGACGCTGGCCTTCTTGGAGCACAGGGCAACCTTGGACGACACTGTTCAGAAGCACGTTGAGCTCCCCGCCAACGCCGCTGCTCCTCACACGTCGGTTGGTGACCCGGCGCACTAGGGCGTGAGGATGTCGTTGAACGTTGATGGATCCGTATGTATTTTTATTCTTCCGTCAAATCCATGTAGTAGTATATGATACTACAGTAATTATCTTACCTTTCGCATCAACTTCATAATTTTTGTACGTACTCCATGCATGAACGGCACCAGAAGCAAACTTCTCATTACTCTAGGCAAATCGTTATTTTCTATCTATCGGTCGCGCCATGGAGCAGAACCAAATTTTACAAGTTACGAGTTCAAAAGGAAAAGCCTACCGTGTTCGTGTCGCACCCCCACACGGTTGGTCCGGCATGCCGCTCAAGCGGGAATGCGTGCGGTGTTGCATTTTCACTTACAAGTGGGACCGCAGTTGAGCAAACCGACTATCGGCAAACCCCCACCCCGCCCACCGCGCGATGGCTGAGAAAAGAGGACAGGAGGGAGAAGAGATGGCTGTAGCACGGACTCCAAGAAAATTGGTGTCGGATGGGACTCGTGTGGGTGGCGTGTGCCGTACTGCTAGACGTGAATGCTAGTTATGGCCCATGTCACCCCACTATATCGAGCCTATATCGAGGTACGTAGAACAAATTTCCTGTAGTCCATGCTCAGCCCTCCTCTATCTCTCTTCTCACCTAGCCAGCGGACGTGCGGAGCCCATCGTCTGTTTGCTCACATGGGACCCCACATGTCAGTGAAAACGCAAGAGGACCCACTGAACCTGCACATCTTTCACCTCGACGTGCTGGTGATGAAAAACAAATCCAATAAAGATCTTCGGTGGCCGCTTTTGGAGTTACTCAAGAGTAGTAAGATTCTATTTATAGTTTAACCCAAGATGCACATCTCGTGGCTTCAACTACCACTCTATTTTCTTTCATGACACGACCTGGATGCTGGATGTCCCACGTGTCGGCAAAAGGAGGAAGAACCCGACCAAATCTTCGGTTCTGCTCTCGGATTAGACTAGTTGTGCTAACTTAAAAATTTTATTGTGTACTCCCTCCGTTCCAAAATACTTGACTTCCATTTGTCCAAAAATGGATGTACCTATATACTAAGACATGTCTAGATACATATATATTTTGACAAATAGAAGGCATGTAGTATTGTGCAACGGAGGGAGTAGAATGGATGCAAGTTTTTGTATTGGGAAGAAGAGTACATCCATATATTGATAGAGCCCAATTTAGTAGATGTTCTATCACTTTCAGCTAGTATAGAATAGAGGCTAGGCATGAGACTAGATGCGACGAACCAATGTCTACTTTTTACACTCGAAGAAGAAATAAGCACGCAAGATCGAGCCTCCGCAGATCAACAATGAATGCATCGAGAAGGCACTAATCCAACTTACTACAGGAGTAGTCAAATGTATTCTTGTGGTTCTTGTTTTCTTTGGTCTTGCTTTTCTAGTCAAAATTATCGTTGGAGTTCGTGCAAAACAGAGGTCCGTTTGGGGTCATGCGTTGGACTTGGCCTTACAAGTGGGACCGCAGTTAAGGAAACCGACTATCGGCAAACCCCCACCTCGCCCGCCGCGCGATGGCTGAAGTTAGAGAAACGATGAGGTTGAAGAGATTGCTCTCGTATAGACTCCAAGAAATAATATGGTGTCAGATGGATGTCATGGTGGTGGCGTGTGCCGTACTCCTGGACGTGAATGCTTGTTCTGGCCCATGCCATCTTACTACTCCTACTACTTACTCCTACTATATAGTATACTAGTATCGAGGATTTGAGGTGCTGGTTACGTACAACGAACACATTAACATATGGCTACAGTAAAAACACCCGCCCGACGCGCGAAGCATGTGAAGCTAGTACAAATAGTGTACTACTATTGTTGATTGGCCTCATCCGATAACCTGTTGCAATGCACGTACAATTATGTATTCGGAAAATATTTTTTTGCCTCGTCGCACCACTCACTCAGAGAAGCGACTCGAAAGCCATTCATAAATTTAGTAAGTTTATCACAGGCATATCATTTTATTACATAGTACAACAGGTCATCAACCCACATCGACAACGAGGATACATTATAAATAATAGAGTTTTCACCACACAACAAATAACAAGCCATGAAATGAACTTCAACTCAACCATTCCGCGGCGTTGGAAACGCTTGCTTTGAACCACAAGTGATTCTCTGGGACAGGCCATCCGTTGTCGATCTGGAGACCAACGCAGGACTGATCATCCAGGCTGAAGCGGCCTACTATATCAGTACCAGGGTAGGGAACCACCCAAATGTCCGAGGTATAGACACAGTTGCTTCTCATAAATGTGTCAACAGCAGTTGGATCGCCTTTCACCATCATCGGATAGTTTTGTCCAAGGAAGAGCGAGTTTTCTCCAAGACTATCAATTCTGTGCCAGGGAGAAGGAGTTGGCGCTAGCACCCTAGTATTCATCCCGAATACCATGCAACAGGTGTTGGAATAGGTCCGGAGAGTGCGACCATGGGAGACTACACCTGCTTCCTTAGCAGTAACATCATCAGTGGGCTGTATACACACAAGAAGAGGTGATCCATCGGAATTAGTTTCCAGGTGCCACAGAGTATATCGGCGCTGCTCGTCCTCATGCTCGTGATCATCACCATCGTCATCTCCCCCTTGGTTATAAAAATCTTCAAGTATAGGTGGTGGGATGTTCACAGGACCTTGGAAACACAAGAAGAAGGTTAATTAGTAAAGGGAAACTTGCTAACCCGCATGCATGTGGATGAAACAATTATAATTACGGTGGAAGACAAACGCACCGAAACAACGAGGATGCCATGCAAAAACAGTGCCACGAGTGGTGGCAGCAAACACAAGGCCCTCGTATTCAATTGCATCACAGTACTCATCCGTGTACAGAAACTGATTTTTGAGCAATATCCATTGAGTGAAACCATCAAGGACGGCAACAAGCTTGTCGAATATAGCAACAGCATCATAGTTTTTGTAATTCCAAGAGCGGTTGGGAACTCGACAAATTGCTATCTTCCGTAGACGACAGTCACCATGGTCATATTTGAACGTGAGTACATTACCGGTGTGCTCAAACTCTGGCCAGTGTGCTGAGATTTTTGGAAGTGGAACCCGGTGACGAGTGTACACATTCACAAGTTCCCACTCGCAGTTGGACCCAATGTAAACAACCCAATCTCCATTTGCGCCCGCCAAGCCTTGCCCTCAAGCGATGGCATCTTAACATCACACGTATCATTATCAAGCGGCATCAACTTGCACAGGGCGAGGCCTCCGTCGTGCCGACGCCAGTCATCAGGGTCACGGCGAAGAAGATAGGGGAGATCAAACCGCTCCTTGACCCTTGGGTTCCTTGCAATGATGTTATTAGTTGAGTCGAGAATGGGCTGGAACGAACCTGCCATGCTAGCCGAGGTGATGACGTCGCACCGATCAATGAGTTCCTCCACCACGCCATCTTTCAGATCAGGGCAAGAATAACAAGGTCGTTTCCGGCCTGTTCCCTCCATGGAGAAGACGATCGAACAATGGCAGAAGAAAGGGTGAAGGGCTGAAGGAAAATGGAGGAGGGAGAGGAAGAGCGTGCGACAGCAGTTCCAAATCGAGAGGGAAAGGCGAAGAGTCGGTGGACGGTTGCGAGTTTGCCACGGTTCACGAAGAGGCGCCCCGGCCTACACGTCCGTTCAGAACTACTCCTACTACTCGCCGTCGTCTCACTGATATGTTGGAATGGGACCACATGTCAACAAAACATGGTGTGTAATTTCTCATGCAAAATGCGATCTGGCCGCGTTGGCCCGAGGTGCCGCATTAGTTATCGACCTTTATTTTTTTAATAGCGTGCCGATCAGTTTTGAAGCACGACTAACTAGTACTGTACACAGAGAAAATATAAACTACTCTACCACTACCCCATCTCCAGTACTAGTAGTATAAAAAAGATATATATAGGCTGGAGCTTCAGCGCTTTCTTGCTAAGGGCTGCCCACTTGCTTCTCACACTACCACCCTCTCTCCAGATCTAAAAAAGATGGCCCCTCTCTCCCTCCTCACCGGTGGTCACAGATCCGCCGGGGAAGAGAAGGACATGCAGCGTTGACGCACTCGTCGTCGGCGAGCAAGGTCACGCACTGACGACAAGGCCGTCCTCTCAGACCTAGCGCCCGCGCGGGATGGCCTCCGTCCCCAAGCTCGCTGTCGTAGTGTGTGCGGAGGACGACAACCACGAGCGAAGCCACTTACCGCCGACCCTCAGGTTGCTACCTCTTTTCGAGCCATAACCTTGTTCTATTGCCCCATCTGCTACGTCGTTGCATGGGGATCTTTTTCCACTATACCATCTTCCCAATTTGCTATCCTCTACTCTGCTGGCCACGTAGACGAAAACCATAATTTGCACTATTAAAGGAAACCCTACTTCATGCAGACTAATCCATGTCTGGGTTGAATAAGGAAAGGAAGGGAGACTGTACTGTCCAATACAGTAGGCATTGAACCCGCATCTAGGTTGAAAAGGGGAAAATCAGTAGCTAAGGAACGAGTCTCATGTCTCTTGGTTGAAGAAGGGTAGAAAGGCATGACAACGCAATAGAGAATGACCAGGTCGATCGGTTTGTTGTCCTCGCATAGGAAAAAGGTGGCTAAAGAGAACAAAAATGGGACCGTAATCCACATACGTTGCCTGGATATTTGTTGCTTTGGGCTACCATACCTCCCTCACCACTCTGCGTTCGTGGAGGTACATCGTACTGGTGCCTCCCATGCTCTTATTGCCACTTTTTTTGCTGTTAGTATAACGCCAACAGTCAAGTCAAGAAATGCTACTGCTAAAGTGATCCCACATTTAACTAATGCCGCTCTCAGTCTAATGCCACCCATAAATTTAAGCAATGCCATTTAATGTCACTCGTTTATTTCAGGGTTAGCTATTGATTGTAGATGTATTAAAGATTTTTCATCTATAAGGCATTCTAATGCTGTTGCACAGCCAGTATACCAACGATGAAACTTGCTACTCCCGTCAGATTTTTGCACTGTTAATGCTTATAGATTACATACCTCACTTTCATGAGATAAGTTAATTTTTTTGTACAGTGTCACCAAAATGCCAAGGCGCTGATGTCATTTTATTTTGGTTAAACTGCACAGACAATTATGAAGACAAGAGGAAAGGTCAAGAGTGGGCACCTCCTCCTCCGGCTGTTCTCTTGAGGAGGTCTGTATGTTTGTCTCTAATGCCTGTCGACTACATACCTGACATCATGATGTAATGTTAAGTCATTTCCTTTTGTACAGTGTCACTGAATTGTCAAGGCGGTGATGGCATTTTATTTTAGTAGAACTGCACAAAATTTGCTTAAAAGAAGAGGAAAGGTCAGGAATGGCTCACTTTTCCAGAAAAACTATGTATGCCTTCCTCACATCAGCCGATGTTGCTTTATTTATTCCTTCAAGCAGGTGGTTAGAAACAGTCTTGCTACCTTTTCCCATTAAGAAATTGGAATGCTTATATTTGTGAGTCTATGCTTCAACTAGTGCCACTTTTAGAGTAATCACACTTTCAATATCTATGCAAACAAGGATGCTCGATTTTAGTGGAACTGCACAAAAAGTCCAACTGGTTCAACATTAGGAGCATGTTTTTTCCCAACCTTTATATCCAATTGGTGGCACTATGAGCTGTTCATTACGAAGGTACATGGTTTGCTACTATCTTGCTACTCTTCTTGTACTGTCATTAGATAGTAATACTAGTGGTTTGCATGTGAATTTATTGGCAGGGTTGACCTACATTGGAGGTGCAGGACAGGATTCAATGATTGGATGCTCAATTTCGGTTGTATCGATTTCACCTCTTCCATCACTGCGAACATGGATATCCTTGGTCTGATGAAGAACAGGCGCTATATTTCTGCTCTGAACCAGCAAATCAATTCAGTATGAAATTGTCCAGGGCAAAACATAACTGTATCAGATTGTCCAATGCAGAACATGACAGATGCTAAGCGGAAGAGACATGTTTAAACCGAAAATACAAGGTGTGGTATATGTTTACTAGCTGCTTGATATTTGTGCAGACAGAGATGTCTGCCCGTTGCTATTTGGCAAACCAACAAAGTGCCCGCAATTTTGGTTGAACTGCACAAGAGAATAGTATAGTCACTGCTTGCAGTGCCATTTGAAAATAGACACAGAAAGATTGGATAGTCACTTCATGGACTGCAGAAAAGTAGTACTATACTATTTATTGGCCAACAGTAGGTGCTTCATTGCTTTGGTCTGATTATACAATGGACATCATTTTGCCTAAGTTAAAGTTTGTATTCCGAAAATAGTCTCGCAGTGTGATCGAGGGAAGATCAAATCATATTGCAGTGCATGTTCCTCCATCATGTCTGGTTCATTCTCATGGTTCCAGCTATTGGTGAAACCACTTATGTTTGCAAGAGGAATTGTAGACTTCACAAACAAATTTGTCTTTCAGTCTGTACTGAATGTTGGCCAATAGAAGCATCCATGTTAGTAGGAAGAACAAATGTTTTTTCTAGATCTTTGCTTTTGGAGCTACATATTTGTATATGATCTGTGAGTCATTGAGATGCATTAACATGTTGATCTTATGTATGGGAATTGTACTAGTTAGTTTTAGTTGTGACGCAAGATCCGAAGTGGCTGATCTTTGCTTTTGGAGCTACATATTTGTATATGATCTGTGAATCATTGAGATGCATTAACACTTACTTATTTCTGTTCGCTCAGTGTTTACAAGTTACTGATCGATCACTAGCTAGCCTACAAATGCGCTCCTCGCAGTTTTATTTGCGACGCAATATGCGAAGTGGCAGTTTTTTGAATAAAAATGCCTACCTCTGAAGAAACTGACGAGCTCGTACGCAAGCAAGTGCCTCCTTATTTCAAGCCAATAGAAAAAATGGCTCCTCCTAGTGGATTTCTGACATCTGGGTCCCATGCCATTGTCAACGTAGTCAATAAACGAGAAAATTGCACAACGAGCGGCTGACACCAGGGACCCAGCAACTCGCCCAGTTATTTTTGTTTTGGGTTAATTTGATAAATGCCACTCCAAATCTGGTGTATCCGAGAAATGCCACTGCAATTTCCAAACTTTGAAAAATGCCATTTCATGCCATTTCTAGTGGCATTTTTCGAAGTCTGGAGTGGCATTTTTCAAGGTTTGCAAACTGCAGTGGCGTTTTTCAAAGTTTGCAAAATTTGCAGTGGCATTTTTCAAAGTTTGGAAATTGCAGTGACATTTTTATGAATCGCCATAATTGGAGTGGCATTTATCTAATTTGTGTTTGAGACGGAAGCAGGGTGTCAACTGGGCTGTGCGGGACACTCTGGCCTGTCTAGACAGCCTTTTCTTTTATGTTTACCACAGACCAGCCCAGTAGTTTTTTTTCTTTTTGAAAATGGCTAGCCCAGTTTTTTGTGATTTGTCAAGTAAGTTGCTTTATCAGGCCTGTTGGGCTGCAAATCTTTCAAGACGAGGAGAGCTAAATTCGGCTGGCCGAGAAAATGGCCTATCAGTAATGAGAAATGGGTTGTACATTTTTAAAACACATCAAACCGACAATTATTTTCAAATATATTTTTTCATTTTGAGATTTTAAATTGCATTGATTTTTATGCGTGGACAATTTATTGGATTCTATATTGATATACATTTATTTTTAAAATCAGTCTGAATGTGACTCGAAATTTCGGGATTAAAAACAGTTCAGACCGAACCGACATATGCAAAATTTCGTATAATTTTTTAACCGTGGCCACAATATGGGCTGTAATGCTAACATAAAGAATATGGGCTCCAAAAACACCCGTAAGAATTAGCAAATGGGCTGTAAATTATTTGAAATAATGGCAAATGGGT
Source organism: Aegilops umbellulata (assembly GCA_032464435.1). Lineage (NCBI taxonomy): Eukaryota > Viridiplantae > Streptophyta > Magnoliopsida > Poales > Poaceae > Aegilops > Aegilops umbellulata. The sequence goes on along the minus strand of CP136055.1, from coordinate 244,321,341 downwards.
TGTATGCTGTTTTCCACAGATTTTTGAGGCTTTCCACAGATGGCCTGTATACTGTTGGATGTCCATCCAACGGCCGTCGTGCTTCTTCAAATCTCTGCTCTTCCTGCTCCAGCCGCTCAAACAAGCGCCGGCGGGACTGCCTGCTCCCTCCTCCCCGCGGCAGGCTGTGCTGCCGCGTAGGCCTCACCGCCCCACCGTACTCCCATCGTTGGCCTAGCCATCCCTCTACTCACCCACACCTGTTGTTATTCTCCGGCGACGGCAGACGAACCAGTTAACCCTCGTATAGTCGTACTCCCCTCCACGTGGGAAACAAAAACAACGGTCGAGTCTTCCCTACCTCCGTGTCGTTCCCTTCCTAGGCCTCGCCGTCGTCCACCGCCCTGGTGCTCTCGGCATGGCGTGGTTAGCGTGGTCAACGACCGACATGCATCTGAAGTGGACTGTACGTGGAGAGGCTGACAGCTGGGTCCACGGCCGCACGCAAGGAAATGCCTCCTTATTACGCGCAAAATAATGATTTCCTCCACCTGACATCTGGGACCCATCGAAACGGCCTCTGTATTTCGCGAAAAAAAGTTGCCGCCACTGACAGCTCAGACCCACCAGCTATATCTTCGCACGCAAGGAAGTGCCTCCTTATTACGCACAAAAAAATGAATACTCCCCCTGCTAACTGGGACCCAGTATAGTGGGCCTACTAAGTTGACGGGGATGAAGGGCTTTGTCAACTTAGTCAATATGCACGATTCTAGCTCGACTGACCGTACGATATCCATCCAACGGCCGTAGTGCTTCTTCAACCTCTGGTCTTCTTGCTCCAGCCGCCCAAACCAGCGCCGGTCGTGCCGCCTGCTCCTGCGTCCCGTGGCCGGCTGTGCTGCCGCGGAGGCCTCACCACCCCCGTACTACTCCCACCGCTAGCCAGGCCATCCCTCCACTCCACTCACCCACACCCCCTGTTATTCTGCGGTGACGGCAGCGCAGCCGAACCAGTGAACCCTCGTACTCCTCTCCGCGTGGGCATCCACTGCCGCGTCTTCCCCGGCTCCACGTCGTTCCCTTCCTAGGCCTCGTCGTCGTCCATCGCCGTGGTGCTGTCGGCGCGCCGTGGTCAATGTGGTCAACGACCGAATTTCGTCGGAAGAATACTGTACGTGGAGAGGCTGACAGCTGGGTCCACGGCAGCCGCAAGGAAGTGCCTCCTTATTACGCGGAAAATAATTATTCCTACACCTGACAGCAGGGACCCACCGGACGCCCACCAGTATATCGTGAAAAAAACGTTTGCCCCTGACTGCTGGGACCCACCCGACGTGACACCGTATTTCGCGAAAAAAAGTTCCCCCTGCTGTCAGCTCGGACCCACCGGAAGTGCCTCTTTATTACGCACAAAAAAATGAATACCCCCTGCTAGCTAGGACCCACCTTGGTGGGAGGCTGACTTGTGGGCCTACTAAGTTGACGGGGACGGAGGGCTTTGTCAACTTAGTCAATATGCACGATTCTAGCTCCATTGACCGTACGATGTCATCCAACGGCCGTAGTGCTTCTTCAACCTCAGGTCTTCTTGCTCCAGCCGCCCAAAGCAGCGCCGGTCGTGCCGCCTGCTCCTGCCTCCCGTGGCCGGCTGTGCTGCCGCGGAGATCTCATCGACCCTACTATTCCCACCACTGGCCAGGCCCTGCGGCGCCGGCAGCCTCACACCGCAGCTGAATGAGTGAACCCTCATACTCCTCTCCGCGTGGGCATCCACTTCAGCGTCTTCACCGGCTCCGCGTCGTCCCCTTCCTAGGCCTCGCCGTCGTCCACCGCCCTGGTGCTCTCGGCGCGGCGTGGTCAACATGGTCAAGGAACGACTTCCATCGGACGTGGACTATATGTGGAGAGGCTGACAGCTGGGTCCATGGCGGCAGCAAGGAAGTGCCTCCTTATTACGCGGAAAATAATGACAGCAGGGACCCACCGGACGGGCCACCATGTTTCGCGAAAAAACATTTCCCCCCTGAGTGCTGGGACCCACCAGCTACAGCTTCGCACGCAAGGAAGGGCGTCCGGGCAAAAAAACGATTCGCCCCCCTGACTGCTGGGACCCACCAGCTACATCTTCGCAAGCAAGGAAGTGCCTGACAGTCGGGACCCACCTGGTCGAAGCGTACGTAGCATTGTCATTCTGGTCGCGAACGTGTATGTACATATATACTGGTGGATGTAGAGGTGCGCAAGTGTCGTAGTAGAGGCGCGCACGTGTCGTAGTAGAGGCGCACACGTAGCATGTACACGTATGTACAGCGGCCAGGGTGCAAGAAAGAAAATACGGCCACGTATGTGTACATACGGGCGGGGTCTCGAACGCCTACTCACGCATACGTACGGCGAGGGCTCGTTGACATGGCTGGGTCGGAATGGAGAAACAGCGTCGTCGTCGTGTTCATTGGGAGGCAACGGAATGCGTCATGTTGATCGGGAGGCAACGCGGCTAGGTCGGAACGGAATGCGTGGTCATGTTCATCGGGAGGGCTTGGATGGAAGAGGCGATGGAAACGAGGCCTGGCGTACCGCACAACGGAGGAAACGGACCTCCTACGATCGAAATGGGGGTCCTGTTGATCGGGAGGGGTGTGGCGTACCGCAAAACGGAGGAAACGGACCTCCTATGGTCGAAACGGGGGTCTTGTTGATCGGGAGGGGTGTGGCGTACCACAAAACGGAGGAAACGGACTTGTGTTGGAGTGCTACAGTCGAAACGGGGGTCCTGTTCATCGGGAGGGGTGTGGCGTACCGCAAAACAGGACTCCGCAGGATACTGTTCATCTCCACCGTCGACCCCCTCCAGCCTCCACGAGCTACTGTTCATCCACCGTCGACCTCCTCCAGCCTCCACGGGCTCCTGTTCATCCAGCCTCCACCGCGCGCTACTCCACCGGCTACTGTTCAACCACCCCTCCACCGTCTACGGTTCATCCAGCCCTCCACACCACGGGGTCCTGTTCAACCACCCCTCCACGGGCATCCCTCCACCATCTACTGTTCATCCTGCCCTCCACACCACGGGGTCCTGTTCATCCACCCCTCCAAGGGCACCCCTCCACCGTCTACTGTTCATCCAACCCTCCACCACACCACGGGGTCCTGTTCATCCAGAGGCAACGCCGCCGCTCACTGTTCATCCACCCCCCCCCCCCCGCAACGCTCACTATTCATCCCATCGATCGGCTTCAGTTAGCAGCAGTAGCCAAGGAATCGCTCGATCGGGTTCAGTTAACAGCCATCGATCGATCACTCGGGTTCAGTAACACGTAGCCTGCAGTGCAATCGCTCGGGTTCAGTTAGAGCCCAACGCCTCGCTCAGGTTCAGTTAGAGCCAATGCCTCGCACACACGTGCGTACGTGTACGAGAGAAACGCGCATCGCTCGGCCCCCGACCTCCCACCGTAACCGGGAACTCCCCAAAATTTTCCTCCCCCTCGCTTCTACCACGGTTTTTTCCATCATGGACGGCCCAAAGAATGTCATGCAGCTGCGTCTCCGGCCCGCCCAAGACGAAAAGCCCATTTTCAGTCGTGATTTTTTGTCATAGAAGTAGGATCCCACCACATCTATGATGATACCGGGTTTTGTCACAGTTATCGTCATAGAAGTGTCATATGTATGACAGAAAAAAATTACGTTCGGCCCAAAATGTCACGGATGTGTCTTTTTTTTGTAGTGTAGACATGTGTTGTCAATTTATGAACGGGATCACATCATTAGAGAATGATGTGATGGACAAGATCCATTCATTAGCTTAGCATTATGATTGTTATAGTTTCATTGCTACTGCTTTCTTCATGACTTATACAAGTCCCTCATACTATGAGATTATGCAACTCCCGAATACCGGAGGAACACCTTGTGTGCTATCAAATGTCACAACATAACTGGGTGATTATAAAGATGTTCTACAGATGTATCCGAAGGTGTTTGTTGGGTTGGCATAGATCAAGATTAGGATTTGTCATGTATCAGAGAGGTATCTCTGGGCCCTCTTGGTAATGCACATCACTATAAGGCTTGCAATTAATGTGACTAATGAGTTAGTCACGGGATGATGCATTACGTAAAGTAAAGAGACTTGCTGGTAATGAGCTTGAACTAGGTATGATGATACCGACGATCGAATCTCGGGCAAGTAACATAGCGGTGAAAAAGGGAACAACGGATGTTGTTATGCTGTTTGACCGATAAAGATCTTCGTAGAATATGTAGGAGCCAATATGAGCATCCAGTTTCCGCTATTGGTTATTGACCGGAGATGTGTCTCGGTCATGTCTACATAGTTCTCGAACCAATAGGGTCCGCACGCTTAACGTTCGATGACGATTTGTATTATGAGTTATGTGATTTGATGTACTGAAGTTTGTTCGGAGTCCCGGATGTGATCACGGACATGACGAGGAGTCTCGAAATGGTCAAGACATAAAGATTGATATAATGGACCATGTTATTCGGACACCATAAGTGTTCCAGATAGTTTCGGGTAAAACTTGAGTGCCATAGGGGTTACCGGAACCCCCCAGGGGAACTAATGGGTCACCATGGGCCTTGTTGGAGAGAGAGGAGGGCAGCCAGGGCTGGCCGCCCCCCTTCGAGTCTGAATTTCACAAGGGAAGGGGGGCGGCGCCCCCCTTTCCTACTCCCTCTCCCTCTCCTTCCTTCCCCCTCTCTTCCTTGTGGAGGAATCCTACTAGGATTGGTAATTCTAGTAGGACTCCCTCTCCTTGGGCGCGCCCCTAGGGCCGGATGGCCTCCCCCTCCCTCCTTTATATACGGGGGTAGGGGGCACCCTAGAACACACAAGTTGATCTTTCAGCCGTGTGCGGTGCCCCCTCCACAGTTACACACCTCGATCATATCACCGTAGTGCTTAGGCGAAGCCCTGCGTCGGTAACATCATCATCACCGTCGCCACGCCATCGTGCTGATGGAACTTACCATCGTTCTCAACTGGATCAAGAGCATGAAGGACGTCATCGAGTTGAACGTGTGCTGAACGCGGAGGTGCCGAACGTTCGATACTTGGATCAGTTGGATCGCGAAGAAGTTCAGCTACATCAACCGCGTTACTAAACGCTTCCGCTTTCGGTCTACGAGGGTACGTGGACACACTCTCCCCTCTCATTGCTATGCATCTCCTAGATATATCTTGTGTGATCGTAAGAATTTTTTTGAAATTACTGCGTTCCCCAACATGAAGGGCCTCCACCTCCGTTGGCACCTCCAAGCGGTTGAGCACCCGGATGACACCAGCCGGCAGCGGCTTCCCCGGCTGCTGGCCCTAGTTGCTCTATGGCTCAGCAGGCAGGCCTGACACGAAGCCCGGCAGGTTGATGAAGTTGCAAGTCGAATCAAAGTTGCGGACGTAGAAATACATGTTCTACCACAACTTGGACGACTCCAGTATCACCACAGCCGAAAACCGGGTTCCGCCACCGGAAGGCCGCACGGCGACGCACACGCCGCACCGAGCCACCCCTCCCTTGGTTGTGGTGCTAAGTTTGAGGTAGAAGAAGCGCCCCCACAGCTTGAGTGTGGGCAAGATTCCGAGGCACACTTCACAGAAAGTAACGAAGGCAGAGAGAAGTACCACGATGTTGGGCGTGAGGTGATGCGGCTGTAGGCCGTAGTTGTTGAGGAAGGCATGGAAGAAGCCGCTCGCCAGCAAGCAGAAGCCACAGAGAAAGTGGCTATAGAATACCACGAACTCGTCGGCCTCTGGCGCCGGTGAGATCCCCCACTCCAGCGGGATCCGCACCCCCATGCACTCCTCTCCGGGCAACCTCCACGTCGTGCGGAGAAAGGCGATGTCCTCGTCTTGGACAGTGGAGCCATCCCAATCGCTCGAATGGCCCTCCCGCGCCATGGTCGCAAGGGCTCTATAGCACGGCGGCGAAGCGAAGCTGTTGGGGATATTACTACTGGGCGTAAACCGGACTATTTGGGCCGGGTTAACTTCATCAGTAGTTCAAGAGTGTTAAATCCCAAGAAGATAGATGAGGGTCTGAGGCCCGTAGTCGGTTTAAGACTTGTAGCCATAAACCGGCATTTGTATGTAAACTTGTATTGCAAGGTAGGAATAAGGAGAGACCAACCCGGATACGAATATGAACCGGTGTTGGGACTCTGTGAACCGACAGGCGTCACCCGTGTATATAAGGGGACGACCCGTCGGCGGTTTAGGACAAGAAACAACAACTCGAGACTTAGGCGAAGCTTGTTTGCTCCCTAGTCATCGAAACCCCATCAATTCCATCACAACTAGACGTAGGCTTTTACCTTCATCGAAGGGGCCGAACTAGTATAAACTCTTTGCGTCCTCATGTCCGCTTTAACCCCTTCAAGCTAACCCGTCGCGATGGCTCCACGACTAAGTCCTTTCTCTAGGACATCTGCCGTGACAAAACCACGACAGTTGGCGCCCACCGTGGGGCTATCGCACGATGGTTTCAAGTTCTTGGAGGGCCGCTTCGAAGGACTCGAGGGCTACGCTGTGGGCCGGATGACTAAGAGTCGTCGCGGCAAGCTCTACATCGACGATGCAAGCTGGGGCCCCGAGGCCGGCTCAATCGAGTACGGGTACCGGGTCCCCTTTGGTGGCATACACGTTTTCATCGGCAAGATCGATGAACCGGGCCCTGAGCCGGACATCTGCACCGACCTTGTCGAGACGGCTCAGCGTGCATGGTCCGCCCAAGTTAAACCGGCCGTGAAGCATGCCTTCGTGGGAGTCATCCATGGAAGAAGTTATGAGGACGGATCGGAATCTGGTGGCGAGACCGTCGTTTACTCTGGCGACGAGTCATCAATCGGAGAAACCGAATCTCTGTATCAACTACAAGATGGCCGGATTGGGGGCTGTTCCGATGGCGACAGTATTCCGGACCCCTCTGATCTGCCCAACCGGGTTGGAATATTCATGGCCGGTACACAAGCAGCGCTTCATTCTTCGACCGCTGCGGCAATGACATCCGGTTCAGTAGCGGCGACGGCTGCCGGGGCAGGAGGCTCCGTGCGCCCGCCGGCTCAAGTTTTATCGGATCTGTTTGATGTGTTGGCCGCGCTTATGGCAGAGGCTAACCCAGCGGATCAGGACGTCCACAATACGGAGATTGCAAAGGTGAGGGAACACATCACTCAGGCCAAGGCGGACCTGGCAGCTGAAAATACTAGGATGATTGCGGAACGGGCCGCTTTAGATGCACAAGCCTACAGGCTCATGTTGGACCAGAACGTGTCGCATGAAGTCATGAAGAGGAAGTACCGATTCCGTTTGCCTTCGGTTTTCGAGGCCAGAGACCTCTTCAACACCCCAGGAGCGGGAACCAGTAATCCACCGGCGGTAAACCGGGCAGAAGCTCCTGGGACCGGCGTACCGGCTCATCCCCGTTTGACGGATCTGCCTCGTCATAACGCTATTGTACCCCAGGCTGTTCAAACCCCTTCGGGTCACTACTCCAACCCGATGGACAACCTTGTTGCAGCTGCGGCACGGCTGGAGGCCATTCCCATTGGAGGTGATTCACCACAGGCAGTAGAAACGCATCAGGTCAAGGAGCTTCTTGGGACAGCTTTGGTCCAACAGGAAGCATACTCGTACAGCCGCGACCGGATCCACTCCGCCCCTCGTCCAAGCCGGAGCTATAGCAGACACCTGGATGAACCGGCTGTATCAAGTAATGAACGACGCGGAGCACCCCGCGGCAACAACCCGGCGGATGGTGCTGATAATGCTCAGGAAGTGGTGGACCGGGCCCGAGCGCGCAGGGAGGCAGAGTTAGCAGCACAGTATCAGGCTCGTTAGCTCACACTGGTTCGTCCAACCATCTCGGTCGAACCCGGGGTTACTTCTAGTGCTTTGGGAGTGCCTTGCCTTGTCCCCGCTTTACGCAATGTGCGTCTGCCCAAGGATTTCAAGGGCCCACGCAAGGTACCAAATTACACGGCGGATCAACCCCCAGAGACTTGGGTGGAGAGCTACGAGATGGCCATGGATATGCTTCATGTGGGTGATGCGGCGTGTGCAAAGTACTTCACCATGACGCTCGAAGGAACGGCCCGTACTTGGTTAAAAAGCTTACCACCTAATTCTATCAGTTCATGGGCCCAGTTACGAGCCCGGTTCATCAGTAATTTCAAGGATACATGTAAGCATCCTATGTCGATAGTGGACTTAGTTGTCTGTGTCCAGGAGGAAGGAGAATCAACGACTCGTTGGGTGCGCCGGGTCTCGCAAGTTTTGCATTCATCGGACCGCATCAACGCTGACACCGCTGTTATCACCCTGGAAGGCAACTGCCGGTTTGGGCCCCTAAAGTTGAAGTTGGGGCGGATGAAGCGTCATTGCACAGATATGGGGACTCTCATGGCTGCATTAGTAAAGTATGCTGATTCTGATAGTACCAAGGATCCCGAGTCTGATGACGATAAGACAGGGAAGGGAAAGAAGAACAACAACTCCAGAGGACAACAGCATAATCCGGCAGGTAATGGCGGCGGAGGCAAGCGTAAAGCGGATGGCAATACGGACTTCGTGGCTAATACCAATGCACATGACAAGGGCCAGCGACGCAAGGGTAAACCGCCAACTCGTGGTGGAGCGCCCAATCCTAACCCGGACCGCTTAAATTACCTATTGAACCAGCCATGTCCATAGCATGGGACGAAGGAGGTGCCAGCGAACCACCTTTGGAAGGACTGCTACATTATGCAGGAATTCAAGAATTCTAACGCTTTCCGGTATGATCACGGCTCTAGTGGTGGCTCAGGATCCGGGCCAGATTACGGAGGAGGAAATTCCGGTTCAGGATTTAATGGTAATCCGGGGGGGCATAACAATCAAAGTAATAGCCAGGGTGGTTACAATCAGCAGCAGCAGCAACAGCAGCAGTCGGGTTACCAAAGTCACCCAAAGCAATTGAATAGTGGGCAGTATCATGTCTTCACTACCAGTTTGGACAAGCGAGACCGGAAGGTTCAAAGGAGGGCTGTGAATTCTGTTGAACCGGCCGTGCCCCAATATCTACGCTGGTGTGAACAGCCGATCGTGTGGAGCAGAGAGGATCACCCTCCCCGGGTTGATAATCCGGGTCAGCTAGCATTAGTGGTGGCGCCTCAGGTGGGAGGTTATAAGTTCACCAAGGTACTCATGGATGGAGGGAGCAGTATTAATATCTTGTACTATGAGACCTTCCGTCGTATGGGGCTAACAGATAAAAATCTCAAACCGTCCAATACGTTGTTCCACGGTGTGGTACCTGGCAAGTCAGCATATCCTGTTGGTAAGATAGCTCTGGAGGTGGCCTTTGGAGATGATCATGATTCCAGGTCAGAGACATTGACGTTTGAAGTGGTAAAAATCCAAAGTCCATATCACGCCCTGTTTGGGCGACCGGCCTACGCCAAGTTTATGGCACGACCCTGTTATGTGTACTTGCAGCTCAAGATGCCGGGTCACAAGGGGACAATAACGGTTCACGGAAGCCGTAAAGTCGCTTTGGAGTGCGAGGAAGGAGATGCGGCCTACGCAGAGTCGATTTGTGCCACCGAGGAGATGAAATTTTATAAGGACAATGTTGATCCGGCAGACATGACTCTGTTGAAGAAGCCAACTACGGAGCATGATCCGGCCCTGAAGTTCAAATCAGCAGCTGAAACTAAGCTTGTTGACTTCGTGCCTCGTGATTCGTCCAAGCAGTTTAGCATCAGTGCCAACTTGGATCCGAAATAGGAAAGCGCGCTCATCGAGTTCATCCGTGAGAATCGGGACATTTTTGCATGGAAGCCCTCTGACATGCCAGGTGTACCGAGGCAACTCGCTGAGCACACTCTTAATGTGGATCCCAAATACAAACCGGTGAAACAGTTCCTCCGCCGGTTTAACGAAGAAAGACGCAAGGCTATTGGAGAAGAGGTGGCCAGGCTCTTGGCAGCTGGTTTTATCATTGAAGTTTTCCACCCTGAGTGGCTCGCTAATCTGGTGCTGGTCCTCAAGAAAAATGGCACCTAACGCATGTGTGTGGATTACACAGATCTTAATAAGGCTTGTCCAGCGGATCCTTTTGCCCTCCCCCGTATTGATCAAATTATTGATGCTACGGCGGGTTGTGAGCGTTTGAGTTTTTTGGATGCATATTCTGGCTATCATCAGATCAAAATGGCAGTTAAGAGCCAGGAGAAGACAGCGTTCATAACTCCCTTTGGAGCCTTCTACTATGTATCTATGCCCTTTGGGCTCAAGAGTGCCGAGGCAACTTATCAACGGTGTGTACAAAATTTCCTTCACAAGCAGATTGGTCGTAATGTACATGCTTATGTGGATGATATCGTGGTTAAGTCAAAGGAGAAGGAGACTCTGGTTGACGATTTGAAGGAAACCTTTGATAACCTGAGGACGTACAAGATGATGCTTAATCCGGCCAAGTGTGTCTTTGGTGTACCGGCAGGCAAGTTATTGGGTTTTCTGGTGTCCAACAGGGGAATCGAGGCTAATCCGGAGAAGATCACAACCATCACATCCCTGGCTAAACCGAAGTGTATCAATGATGTTCAACGCCTGGCAGGCCGGATTGCCGCGTTGAGCCGGTTCATCACCCGCCTTGGTGAGAAGGCAATCCCTTTGTATCAGATGTTGAAGAAGACGGATCAATTCGTCTGGAGTCTGCTGCTGATGAGGCATTTGAGGACTTAAAGCGGCAATTGGCCAATCCGCCCGTGCTCGCCGCTCCCATTGACAAGGAGCCGTTGCTACTATATGTTGCTGCTAATGCTCGTGCGGTTAGTGTGGCTATTGTGCTGGAGCGAAGAGAGGCAGGCAAGGAGCATCCGGTTCAGCGTCCGGTCTATTATATCAGCGAGGTACTTATTGAGTCCAAGCAAAGGTATCCGCATTGGCAGAAATTGGTATATGGAATTTTTATGGCAAGCCGGAAGCTTAAGCAATACTTTCAAGGGCACCCCATTACAGTGGTCAGTTCTGCTCCCTTGGGCGATATCATACAAAACCGGGAAGCGACTGGCCGGATTGCCAAGTGGGCTATAGAGCTTGGGCCGCACGGGTTGAAGTACGTGCCTCGGACGGCGGTTAAGTCTCAAGCACTTGTTGATTTCATCAATGATTGGACGGAACTGCAAGCACCTGAAGAAAAGCCGGACCACACATATTGGACCATCCATTTTGATGGATCCAGGCAATTGGAAGGCTCGGGGGCTGGAGTCGTGTTAACTTCCCCACGAGGTGAAAAGTTTTGTTATGTTCTCCGCTTAATGTTCCCTTGTACTAACAATGCAGCTGAGTATGAAGCCTTGCTCCATGGTCTCCGAATGGCTAAAGAGATGAATCTAAGTCGAGTTAAGTGCTTCGGTGACTCGGACCTCGTGGCTCAACAAGTGTCTGGCACTTGGGATTCCAAGGACCCACTCATGGCAGCATATCGTCGTGAGGTGGATATCGTTGCAGGTCACTTTAAAGGCTATCAGGTGGACCACGTGGACCGACGGAAGAATGAAGCGGCGGACGCCTTAAGCCGGCTGGGCTCTCAGCGCAAACCGGTCCCGCCCAATGTTTTTTTGGAGGTGCTTCACAACCCGTCGGTCAAGCTCCCTGGTGAAGTGGATTTGGCTATTCCTGATCCGGAGGCTCAATTGGTGGCAGCTCTTCATGTAATTCCGGATTGGACGCTTCCTTACCTGACGTACATGAACCGAGGCGAGTTACCAGAGGATGAGACTCTGGCCCGATAGATAATCCGGCGGTCCAAGTCCATTACTATTGTTAATGGCGAGTTGCATCATTGCAGTGTATCAGGAGCATTTTAACGCTGTGTGTCCCCTGAAGAAGGTTGTGAAATTTTGCGTGAGATCCACGAAGGAGATTGTGGTCACCACGCCGGTTCAAAATCATTGGTGGCTAAAGCGTTCCGCCATGGCTTCTATTGGTTAACTGCTCATGCTGATGCGGAGGATCTGGTCAGATGATGTGACGGTTGCCAAAAGTTTTCAAGACGTGCTCACGTGCCGGCTCAAGAATTGAGAATGATTCCAATCACTTGGCCATTTGCGACTTGGGGGCTAGATATGGTTAGGCCTTTCAAAAGGTCCAAGGACAAGAAGACCCACCTCCTGGTGGCGGTTGACAAGTTTACAAAGTGGGTGGAGGCAGAACCTGTTAGCAAGTGTGATGCGGCCACGGCGGTTCAGTTCATCAAAAAAGTGATTTTCCGGTTTGGCTTTCCACACAGTATCATCACAGATATTGGTACCAATTTATCCAAAGGTGCCATGAAGGCATTCTGCGAACGTGAGCACATCTGACTTGATGTTTCATCAGTGGCGCACCCACAGTCCAATGGTCAAGCAGAAAGAGCTAATCAGGAGATCTTGAGAGGCATCAAGCCCCGGCTTATGCTTCCTTTGCAGAGAACATCGGGTTGTTGGGTAGAAGAGTTGCCATCTGTGCTATGGAGCATCAATACCACACCCAACAGATCAACAGGATACACACCATTCTTCATGGTCTATGGAGCGGAGGCGGTTCTCCCCAGTGATATCCGTCATGATTCACCTCGTGTGGTGGCTTATGTTTAAGCGGACAACGAGACAGCACGGCAAGACGCTTTGGACCGGTTGGATGAAGAGCGTGACATAGCAGCTGCCTGCTCGGCGATTTACCAACAGGATCTTCGTCATTATCACAGTCGCCGAGTTAGGACCAGAACATTTCAAGAAGGAGATTTGGTGCTTCGGCTCATCCAAGGTCAGACTGATATGCATAAGTTATCCCCACCTTGGGAGGGACCTTTCATGGTCAGCAAGAATCTGCACAACGGGTCATACTATCTGATCGATATTCGAGAGCATAAAGACTCACGTACATCAGAGGAGGAGATCAACAGGCCGTGGAACATAGCTCATCTCCGGACTTACTATACCTGAGCCATTGTCTCTACTTATGTACATATTATGACAATGTATATATTATGATTAATATAATAAACCGGAACCTCAGCTAAAGCAGGGTATCTGTTCTTTCACATCATGCGTGGTTACACAGAGTTGTTCTGTATTAAAGCGGCCTCCAGTTTACCCCTTGAATTTGCTTTTTAAATATCACTTGGGGGCTTGGTCGTATCCGAACCAATGCAACACCTTTTGATAGGCGAAAGCCACCAGATCACTTGGGGACATGGTCAAGTCTGAACCAGTCACGCCTCTTGATCGGCCTAAGGCCACAGAATCACTTGGGGGCTTGGTCGAACCCGAACCATTGCCACGCCTCTTGATCGGCATAAATGCCACGGTTTTATTTGGGGACCTAGCTGACTTGAACCATAGCTACACCTATCGGGAGCTTGGTCGTGTCCGACCATGGTAACGCCATCTGATCGGCTCAAATAAGCCTCTTTTTGCAAACGGTTTTATCATTGCCTTTGCTTCAATATTTTCTTTCATACATATTTCTTTACGATTGTTGCGTTTGTAAACCGACAAAGTTTTAAACCGGTTCAAACTGTCAATGGACAGAATACGGTCTATTTTTAATCCGGAGTTTATTTGCCCGGTTTGTTTTTCTTTATTAAACATCCTATTAAGGAGTACCACAGGGTTTATTATAAAGCCCGGCACGGTTTACAAGGTAAATCGGCATTATATATACAGGAGCTGTTATCTCCTCTAATGATGTAGGGTTTACAAAACCTCCGCTTCAAGATTGGCTAAGCCAGCTTCATGCCCAATGATGGCAGGTATTATGTATCACAAAGAGTCGATCATGTACTTCAAATTTCAGATATTGTGATTTCATAACAATCCGCCTGACGGTATAACCGCGGCAGTATTTTAAGACTTTTTGATTGCCGAAAGTACTTTGGAAATTTTATCATCCAAAGGAAGCACAGGTTGCAGTATTTATGCACAACGGCATAACAAAATCAAGGGTATCGGCTAGCCTATTACAAGGCAACAAGGTGCCCAAATAATATCATTGTTTTTCAAAGGTAAAGCAGTTTTAAGCCGATTTCCGGTTCAAGCCTGGCCACCAGCATGGCTTGATGGTTGTGGGTCATCCTGCGCCGCTTCCACTTCTGCTTCTCTGCCCAGCGGCTGGAAATCAACGGTTGTCCAGTCGATTCCCATTAATGCTTGAAAGACAGCTTCATCATGAATCAGCAGTGACGGATCAATATCAGGAGCATAAGTGTGCTTATGGATTGGAGGGATAAGATTTTCCGCTTCAGGAATCGGTGCGGCTACTCGCTGGTTTTGATCATTGTACTGTGCCTGATAATGCGACAAGTCTGCCTCTTCAACCAATTGGCAAGCTAGAGGACGCACCTCCCGGTTTATTGCTCGCAGATCCGCTTCACTAAATGATGTTCCATCTTCCTTCAAACTGGGATAGCCCTGAGCTGCCTCAACAGGGTCAAAATCTGGCACCCATGCTTTTGCCCGGATTAAGGCAGTGATGGCACCGGTTCGAGCTGCAGATCTCTTTAACTCTTCAATCCGGGCAGGAAGCATCGACAGCCTCTTCAAAGTATCTTGAATTAAAGTGGGCGCCGGATTATTATGCGATGCGGTAGAGATAATCCGCTGTGCTCCGGTATACAGCTGCTCGATCAATGTATAGGCGGCTTTCAATTCCATCTGTACATCTGACCCCAAGTGACTAATGCGTGTTCCTGAAGGGTTACAAAGAGTCAGCACATTGAAAGTTACTTAAGAAGACTGAGTAATTCCAGAAGTTAAATAGGCTCACCAAAGATAGCAGCGGTCATGGAGTGCACTTGCCGCTTTATGCCGGTCAGTTCGTCCACCACCGGTTTAAGCGCAGCCTCGGCGTCTTCTGCTCGCTTAATTAAAGCGGACTTCTCGGTGGCCCAGTCTGCCAGCTCCTTTTTGAAGTCCTCTTTAAGCCATTTCATGACGCTTAAAGCGCTGGTCAACTCCTCTTTTGCTTTTGAGGTTTCAGCTTGTTGAGACTTCAGATTTTCTTGGAGGTCGGTGACTTGGTTTTCTTTTGTCTTCAGCTCAGCCTGCATACAGACAATTATATGATTCAGAAAGCAGTGCAAACATTGAACTGCCAACCACATAACAAGTTATGCACTCGGCACTTGGGGGCTAATGTACATTTGATCTTCATCTTTCAATTGATTATAAAAGTCCCAAGATCAATACAAGTATTCAACTTGGCACTTGGGGGCTAATGGCTATTTGCTCGAATAAATTCTGAAGCTGTGATGTCAATTACCTAAAGTCCTGGTTTAACTATACTAAGTTGACCCGGCCCTTGGGGGCTACATCGGCAAAATTCAAGCATATTGAAGTCTAAATGACAAGTCCCGATTTAAAATGATATCTTAAACCGGCACTTGGGGGCTATTGGAGTTGATGAATTACAAGCAGGAGCATATGGCAATTACCTCATATTTATCCTTCATCATATTAACCAGGTCAGCTTCATAGTCACGGCTGGTATATAACCGGTTTAGAAAGCCGGAGTGAAGGTCTTGAGGAGACAAAGCAGCATAAGTTGACAAGTCGGCATTCCATTTACCCTTGCCAACTGCGGCAAATTCTTCCTTGGCAGCATGTTTAGACAAAGCGACAGGATTGCTTGGCTGTGTATGGCCAACTCCAGTAATAACAACTTCATCATCGGTTTGCATTGGGGCTGTCGGTTTATCAGTGGACTTGGATGGAATTGTGGATTTCTCAATCTGAATGGGACTTCTGGGCTGGTCAACTGGACTGGAGGTATCAACATGTCTCTCTTCAGCAATACAGTCATCATCTTGTGGTGGCGGGTCATTTGGCGCATATTCATGAATAGCCGCTTCAGGATCTGGCGTTTTATCCGATTCAGGGACAACATCCTCGGCCGCTTTATCCAGGCGGGCCTTCTTGCTCGGTCTAGGCTTGGCCCTGAAAGGAGTAATAAAAGTCAAAAACAGCATAGGTTACAAAGTAATACACCAGAAATATTATGATAATAATAGCTTACCCAGGCACGGTTTTGAGCGGTGGTAGCTGAGTAGCTGATGACTCGCCAGATGATGAATGGGAAGTAACCTGATAATCGGAGTCAGAAGGATTAAGAGGTTGACGAAAACGGCCCGCTTTAGAACAAGCACTGACAAGCAAATTAGAGACTGCTGAACGGCGCTTCCGAACCAGACCGTCCGGTAAACCGGTGGAGGTAACTACCTGGCCGCTATGACGGATTGTGCGGCGAGCTTCGTGTTGTTGGGTCTTCATAAGAAATTTGGGATCCAAGTAAGCAAGAGGATGAGAAAAATTAACCTTCCGGTTTGCCTGACGGATTTTTGGCAAAGGCAAAGGGTCTGATCGGAAGCGAGAATAATTACCTCTGCAGCATCAGCGTGGCTGGCTTCAGCATCATCCTGACAAATATCATCATCAATAAGGCATGTGAAAAGTAAGCCTAGTGAATCAAGTTCTACCTCAAAGTCCGGATTACCCACATTATCATCAGCTGCTGGATCTGAAGATGCAGTGGTTTTCTTCCTGTGGGTGGTTTTCTTCACGACTCTAGTCTTTGGCCGGATTGGTCTTTCCGGTTTGTCTGGTTTTTCTGATTTTTCCTGCGGAAGCTTCTTGCTCCAAAACGGATCATTGCCCTATTTCAACAGATATTGGTGGTAAATAATGGGCAGATATGCCGATGACAGGATCAGTGAAAGGTAAAATTAAAAGCTTACGGCTGGCGGTTTGTTGGTGGCGCAGAAGGGAAGTAGGCTGGTTCGGGCACAGATGTGTTCCGGTTCGTTCAACATTTTCTTCACAGCTTCCGTGACTTCTTCGTCGGTGAGCTGGATGTTCATGTGTCGCAGTGGGTCATCAACACTGCCAGTATACTCGCACATCAAACCGGAGCACTGACTAAGGGGCAGTATGCTCCATGATATCCAACAGCGAGCGAGATCAACTCCTGTTAAACCGTTGGCCATGAAGGCTCTAAGCTTGGACAGTTGAGGAGCGTATTTAATTCTTTCCTTGGCAGTCAACCTTTGTGGAAAAGGGTGTGTATTGCTAAGACGTTTCGGACGAAAGCCAGGCAAGGGATTTTCATCAGTAGGGGAGGTGTCTTTGCAATAGAACCATGATTGATTCCACTCTTGGGGATGGCTGCGCAGTTTCGCGTGAGGGTAAGTGACCACTTTTCTTTTCTGAATCGCCACACCACCCAATTCCATATTGGAACCATCAGGAAAAATCTGTGTGGCGGTTTAGATGAAAGCAGTCTCTGAACAACTCGACTATGGGTTCCTCTTGAAAGAACACCTCACGGAGCACTTGGAAGTGACATATGTTGGTAACAGAGTTGGGGCCAGTGTCTTGCGGGCGGAGTTGAAAATTGGCTAAGACGTCCCGGTAAAATTTAGAACCAGGCGGATTAAAGCACCGGGCTAAGTGATCTGCGAAAATGACGACCTCTCCTTCTTGAGGTGTGGGAGGGCATTCTTTGCCAGGGACCGTCCAATGGATAGTGTTTTTGCTGCTTAAAGCGCCGGTCAGGACTAAATTGTTCAGTTGAGTTTCTGTGACGCGAGAAGGAGCCCAGTTGCATTCATATACTTGTTTGGCCATGGTGAAATCTACAAAATAAGTGGTTTCGGTTCAAGAACGTATTGGTTAAAGGTACACTGGTATGTACAATGTTAAACCGGAGACAGCTATATCTAAACCGGAATTTTATGAAGCGACAGCATCTGGCTTTTCAACAAGGGGACTAATGATATATACCGGTTCGTTAATTTTTTGCTACACCAAGTTAAACCGCCTAATCTAGGCATTGAAACAGTTGAGATTGCGGATGGATAAGTATACAAAAACAGATTTCACAAGATTTCTCTACAGCGTTGGATCTAAAGCAAGTTTAGAAAAGGAGGAAAATATTCATAGCTTAAAACAGAACGGTGTTGAGTCAATGGGCAGAAATATATGTGAGATCTAGGGTTTTGGGCATGAAACTAAAGGTGGATACTAAAAGTTACCACTACGTAGAGCAGGGGTTCACAGATGGATCCAGGAAGTAGTATATGAATATGAGCAGATGATGAACACAGCAAGAACACGAAACCCTAGAACAGATCTATGTCGAGAAGAGCCGACGACTTACCAGAGCTGAGGAAGATGCGGAAGGGCGCCGCGGTTTTCTGGTGCGCTCAGGTTGATGCAGCGGCCAAGGTCAATGCAGAAGACGACGGCGGCGGCGGAGCTCTGGGACTGGCGACGCGAGGAAGACGAAGAGGAAGGGCACGAAGGGGAGAAAAGAAATGACCCTTCGGTCCTATTTATAAGGCAAAAAGACATGTGTCAGGCGCGTGAATCAAGGAACCGCGAATTTCGGAAGCGGAGCTATCGCCTCGGTTGTTGTGGATGTTTTCTTTAGGACGGATGACGTCATTATGGTTTACAGCGATTGGAGAAGATGACATCATGGCGGTTCAACAACTACAAGAAGATGTTGAAGATGGAGATTTTTGCTAAGGACTAACATGAACCCGTTCAAATCAATCTGGGGCCTAATGTCGGGGATATTACTACTGGGCGTAAACCGGACTATTTGGGCCGGGTTAACTTCATCAGTAGTTCAAGAGTGTTAAAGCCCAAGAAGATAGATGAGGGACTGAGGCCCATAGTCAGTTTAAGACTTGTAGCCATAAACCGGCATCTGTATGTAAACTTGTATTGTAAGGTAGGAATAAGGAGAGACCAACCCGGATACGAATATGAACCGGTGTTGGGACTCTATGAACCGACAGGCGTCACCCGTGTATATAAGGGGACGACTCGGCGGCGGTTCAGGACAAGAAACAACAACTCGAGACTTAGGCGAAGCTTGTTTGCTCCCTAGTCATCGAAACCCCATCAATTCCATCACAACTAGACATAGGCTTTTACCTTCATCGAAGGGGCTGAACTAGTATAAACTCTCTGCGTCCCGGTGTCCGCTTTAACCCCTTCAAGCTAACCCATCGTGATGGCTCCACGACTAAGTCCTTTCTCTAGGACATCTGCCGTGACAAAACCACGACAGAAGCTGAGGGCGCGGCGAGGAAGGAGAAGACAAGCGGCGTGGGGCGAGAAGGAGCAGAGGAAGAAGAAGGCAAAGGGTGAGGAGGGCGCGTGTGCGTTCTGCCGCCCCCTCCTCCTCCTACTTATAGCCCCCTGGCGGCAGAGCCGAGGAGGCGAGACGTGGGGGCGTGGGATTAACTGCGCCCACTCCCCCCACGACCCCGCATCTCCCGCGCTATAACGACATGTACTAAACACGCCTGGGAAGCGCAACCGCCTGCCTCGGCCACAGCGGATCCACGCACATGCCGAGGCCCTGTAGTGGTGGTCCGGGCCTGCGGCGACGTCTCGTCGCGCGCGTGGGCTTGCAGGCCGGCCTAGTCAGCGGGTGTCGTGTGGCCGACGAGTAACGGGTGGCAATCCCATCACCCGGCTGACATGCCACCCGGCCCCCACCACGACAATTTGAGGTGGCCAACCTGGCCATGGCCGGCTCCTAACAGTCGGCATCTCCAGAAGGAAGACGAAGCAAAATTACCAAATCACTCGGAGTAGGAAGCTACTGAGGCTCCTTGATTTTCAGTCGCGGCGCCCCAACAGCTTCGGGGGCTACTGTTGGAGTAAATGACCACGGGTAGCCTCATTGACCCCCCATGGTATTTCAAGACATACGATGTAGCTGCACCCCTCACACCACCCGGAAGAACGGCCGGCTTCTTGGGTCGGCTGGTCTAGGAGGCCGACTGCTAGAAGACGGCAAGACATCTAAAGACAGCAAGACATCAGAAGGCGGCCACGAGGGAGCCGACTCCTAGCAGGCGGCCCCTCGTCCCCTCAAAGTTTGCACCCACATAACCATGATGGGACGGGGCGTGGCTAGAGTGCGGCCTGCCACCCCAGAATCCAGGGCGGACCATGGCCACAGTGCGACATACCAAGCGGACACCCCTCGCCCGGCGCGGCACTATTGCCACGCAGCTCGTGACATCATGTATGTCAGAAGGAGCCACGCTCCCACGACGGGCGGTCGGTACGGCCCGCAGGCGGCGTGCCCTACCTGTCCGTGAGCCGCCAGAAGGCGGTGAACCCCAAGCAGACGGCAACGAGAGTAGCCCGACTCCTAGCAGGCGGCTCCTCTCCCTCTCGGAATCTGCGCGCCATTAACCAGATAAGACGAGGTGTGGCTATAGTGAGCGCCCGCCAGGCGGCGGGACTGTAGCGATGCTCCCCCCGACCAAGCCTCCGTCATCAAGGGCAAGGCTACAGTATAAAGCAGTCAGCATGGCCTGCAGGTGGCGGGCCCTACCTGTCGGCCGAGTCCCCGGCAGCCGGCGGGACCCACCAAGCTGCGGGTCCCAGCAGCCGGCACGAAGCCGGCGCCCAGAGACACTGATGGCCAGGTCCTACACCGGCCGGATTACCATTTTACCCCTGGGGGGTAGGCCTATATAAGCCCCCCAGGCTTCCCCATGCAGGGAGGGGGAACCCTAGAGATCACAAACCCACACACATAGAGAGAGGAGTAGAGCTAGCCTTGTTCTTCTTCCTCTAGCCGAAACAGCTCAAGGAGCAAGCTTGTAGCTACTCTATTGATCATAGTCATCATGCGGAGACCCCACAGAGCAGGACTAGGGGTGTTATCTCCACGCAGAGCCCCGAACCTAGGAAAGATTCGCAGGCGTATGTGGTCTTGCTCACTCCCGCTCTAGAGCCCGGCGACGTACTCTTATCCCCATCCATGATAAGCCACCCCCTTGCACATGTCGCTAGATATCCCCGACACTAGGACCGCCGTATTCTCCTCATGCCCTCACACAATGCGAGATGCCGTGATTCCACTAGTGGTTTCCTTCAAGGTGGCGATCAAACCTTTACAAACAAGGTTGGGGCTATCTCCACAACTTGATTGGAGGCTCCCAACGAAACCACGGAGCTTCACAACAATGGAATGTCGCTCCGAGGTGACCTCAACCGTCTAGGGTGCTCAAACACCCAAGAGTAACAAGATCCACAAGGGATTAATGTGGGGAATCAAATTTCTCTTGGTGGAGGTGTAGATCTGGGCCTTCTCAACCAATCCCTAGAAAATCAACAAGTTTGATTGGCTAGGGAGATAGATCAGGTGAAAATGAGCTTTGGAGCAACAATGGAGCTTGGGGGAAAAGAGGTAGGTGATACGTCTCCAACGTATCTATAATTTCTGATTGTTCCATGCTATATTATATTCTGTTTTGGACATTATTGGGCTTTATTATACACTTTTATATTATTTTTGGGACTAACCTATTAAACGGAGGCCCAGCCCAGAATTGCTGTTTTTTGCCTATTTTAGAGTTTTCCAGAAAAAGAATATCAGACGGAGTCCAAACAGAATGAAACCTTCGGGAACGTGATTTTCGAAACGAACGTGATCCAGAGGACTTGGACCCTACGTCAAGACATCAACCAGGAGGCCACGAGATAGGGGGCGCGCCTAACCCCCACCCCCCCAGGCGCGCCCTCCACCCTCATGGGGCCCACGTTGCTCCACCGACGTGCTCCTTCCTTCTATATATACCTACGTACCCCCAAACTACCAGATACGGAGCCAAAAATCTAATTCCACCGCCGCAACCTTCTGTACCCGTGAGATCCCATCTTGGGGCCTGTTCCGGAGCTCCGTCGAAGGGGGCATTGATCACGGAGGGCTTCTACATCAACACCATAGCCTCTCCGATGATGTATGAGTAGTTTACCTCAGACCTTCGGGTCCATAGTTATTAGCTAGATGGCTTCTTCTCTCTTTTTGGATCTCAATACAATCTTCTCCCCCTCTCTCGTGGAGATCTACTCGATGTAATCTTCTTTTGCGGTGTGTTTGTTGAGACCGATGAATTGTGGGTTTATGATCAAGTTTATCTATGAACAATATTTGAATCTTCTCTGAGTTCTTTTATGTATGATTGGTTATCCTTGCAAGTCTCTTCGAATTATCAGTTTGGTTTGGCCTACTAGATTGATCTTTCTTGCAATGGGAGAAGTGCTTAGCTTTGGGTTCAATCTTGCGGTGTCCTTTCCCAGTGACAGTAGGGGCAGCAAGGCACGTATTGTATTGTTGCCATTGAGGATAACAAGATGGGGTTTATATCATATTGCATGAGTTTATCCCTCTACATCATGTCATCTTGCTTAAAGTGTTACTCTGTTCTTATGAGCTTAATACTCTAGATGCATGTTGGATAGCGGTCGATGTGTGGAGTAATAGTAGTAGATGCAGGCAGGAGTCGGTCTACTTGTCTCGGACGTGATGCCTATATACATGATCATACCTAGATATTCTCATAACTATGCTCAATTCTGTCAATTGCTCAACAGTAATTTGTTCACCCACCGTAATACTTATGCTCTCGAGAGAAGCCACTAGTGAAACCTATGGCCCTCGGGTCTACTTTCCATCATATTAATCTTCCAACACTTAGTTATTTTTATTGCCTTCTATTTTACTTTGCATCTTTATCATAAAAATACCAAAAATATTATCTTATCATATCTATCAGATCTCACTCTCGTAAGTGATCGTATAGGGATTGACAACCCCTCATCGTGTTGGTTGCGAGGATTTATTTGTTTGTGTAGGTGCGAGGGACTCGTGCGTGGCCTCCTACTGGATTGATACCTTGGTTCTCAAAAACTGAGGGAAATACTTACGTTGCTGTATTGCATCACCCTTTCCTCTTCAAGAGGAAACCAGCGCAGTGCTCAAGAGGTAGCAAGAAGGATTTCTGGCGCCATTGCCGGGGAGGCTTACGCAAGGTAAAGTCAAGATTTGGACTCCCGACAACGAGCCATTTCTGGCGCCGTTGCCGGGGAGTCTATGCAAAAGTCAACATACCAAGTACCCATCACAAACCCTTATCTCCCGCATTACATTATTTGCCATTTTCCTCTCGTTTTCCTCTCCCCCACTTCACCCTTGCCGTTTTATTTGCCCTCTCTTTCTCGCTCGCCTTCCTTCGCCATGTCGGAACCAAAAAGAGTTGGGGGTTCTCTCGCGAGCTTTATTGCTTTGGACAATCCTTCTATTCTATCTAAACTCATAAATAATACTATGGAAAAACCTACCAGAGTTGTTAATGAGAGTCCTAATAATTTTGATGAAGATGATTCTGGAATTTTTCATTATTTACTCGATGAATCTTTGAAAGATGCTTGGGATAGGCTGTTAAGGATCCGGGCTAGCTATGTACCCCAATATCAAATTGAGGTTTACCTAAAAAGCTTTTATGTTGGGTTGCCCGCTTCGTTCAAACAAGTTTTAGATTCTATTTTTGAAGATGGTTTTCTTGAAGGGGACCCCATATATACCTATGAGAAGATGAAAACTATATTTGGGCATCTCATGAATAAGAAAGTTGAATCCACATCTCTTTTGCTCTCCTACCAAAACGAATCTATTAAAGAGATAAAAGCTAGCCTAGATGCAAATTTTCGCAACGTGCTTAATCTTTCTTCTACCATCAATAGCCACGTGCTTTATCAAAATAGAAAGATTAATTCCATAGATGCCAAGTTTGCTCTTTTCTTCCCTAAACCAAGGATGGCAATACCTAGATCTATCCTTGCTATTATGCCTAGCTAGGGGCGTTAAACGATAGCGCTTGTTGGGAGGCAACCCAATTTTATTTTTTAGTTTTTGCTTTTTGCTTCTGTTTAGGAATAAATCTTTGATCTAGCCTCTGGTTAGATGTATTTTTATGTTTTAATTAGTGTTTGTGCCAAGTTTAACCTATAGGATCTTCTTGGATGATAGTTATTTGATCTTGCTGAAAATTCCAGAAACTTTCTGTTCACTAAAATAATTGTTAAAAATCACCAGAACGTGATAAAATATTGATTCCAATTTCTGCTGATAAATAAAAAAAATTCTAGGTCTTCCTATTTTGGTAGATTTATTTTGGAGTTCCAGAAGTTTGCGTTAGTTACAGATTACTACAGACTGTTCTGTTTTTGACATATTCTGTTTTTCGTGTGTTGTTTGCTTATTTTGATGAATCTATGGCTAGTAAAAGAGTTTATAAACCATAGAGAAGTTGGAATACAGTAGGTTTAACACCAATATAAATAAAGAATGAGTTCATTATAGTACGTTGAGGTGGTCTTTTGTTTTCTTTCGCTAACGGAGCTCACGAGATTTCTGTTAAGTTTTGTGTTGTGAAGTTTTCAAGTTTTGGGTGAAAGATTTGATGGATTATGGAACAAGGAGTGGCAAGAGCCTAAGCTTGGGGATGCCCATGGCACCCCAATATAATCTAAGGACACCTAAAAGCCAAAGCTTGGGGATGCCCCGGAAGGCATCCCCTCTTTCGTCTACTTCCATCGGTAACTTTACTTGGAGCTATATGTTTATTCACCACATGATATGTGTTTTGCTTGGAGCGTCTTGTATTATTTGAGTCTTTTGTTTTTAGTTTACCACAATCATCCTTGATGTACACACCTTTTGAGAGAGACACACATGATTCGGAAATTATTGGAATACTCTATGTGCTTCACTTATATCTTTTGAGTTATATAGTTTTTGCTCTAGTACTTCACTTATATCTTTTAGAGCACGGTGGTGGTTTTGTTTTATAGAAACTATTGTTCTCTCATGCTTCACTTAGATTATTTTGAGAGTCTTAAATAGCATGGTAATTTGCTTAAATAATCCTAATATGCTAGGTATTCAAGACTAGTAGTTTTTTTTCTTATGAGTGTGTTGAATACTATGAGAGTTTGATGCTTGATAATTGTTTTGAGATATAAAGATGGTGATATTAGAGTCATGCTAGTTGAGTAGTTGCGAATTAGAGAGATAATTGTGTTAAAGTTTGTGATTCCCGTAGCATGCATGTATGGTGAACCGTTATGTGATGAAGTCAGAGCATGATTTATTTATTGATTGTCTTCCTTATGAGTGGCGGTCGGGGACGAGCAATGGTATTTTCCTACCAATCTATCCCCCTAGGAGCATGCGCATAATAATTTGCTTTGATAACTTGTAGATTTTCGCAATAAGTATATGAGTTCTTTATGACTAATGTTGAGTCCATGGATTATACGCACTTTTCTTCCTTCCACCATTGCTAGCCTTTCTAATACCGCGCACTTTTCACCGGTATCATACACCCACCATATACCTTCCTCAAAATATCCACCATACCTACCTATCATGGCATTTCCATAGCCATTCCGAGATATATTGCCATGCAACTTACCACCGTTTTTATTATTATGACACGCTCCATCATTGTCATATTGCTTTGCATGATCATGTAGTTGACATTGTATTTGTGGCAAAGCCACCGTTCATAATTCTTTCATACATGTCACTCTTGATTCATTGCATATCCCGGTACACCGCCGGAGGCATTCACATAGAGTCATATTTTGTTCTAAGTATTGAGTTGTAATTCATGAGTTGTAAGTAAATAAAAGTGTGATGATCATCATTTTTAGAGCATTGTCCCAAGTGAAGAAAGGATGATGGAGACTATGATTCCCCCACAATTCGGGATGAGACTTCAGACTAAATAAAAAAAAAAGTCCATAAAAGAATAGAAAAGGCCCAAACAAAAAAATGAGAGAAAAAGAGAGAAGGGACAATGTTACTATCCTTTTACCAGATTTGTGCTTCAAATTAGCACCATGATCTCCATGATAGAGAGTCTCTTATGATATCACTTTCATATACTAGTGGGAATTTTTCATTATAGAACTTGGCTTGTATATTCCAATGATGGGCTTCCTCAAAATGCCCTAGATCTTCATGAGCAAGCGAGTTGGATGCACACCCACTTAGTTTCTCTTGTTGAGCTTTCATATACTTATAGCTCTAGTGCATCCGTTGCATGGCAATCCCTACTCATTCACATTGATATCTATTAATGGGCATCTCCATAGCCCGTTGATACGCCTAGTTGATGTGAGACTATCTTCTCCCTTTTTGTCTTCTCCACAACCACCATTCTATTCCACATATAGTGCTATGTCCATGGCTCACGCTCATGTATTGTGTGAAGATTGAAAATTTTTGAGAACATCAAAAGTATGAAACAATTGCTTGGCCTCTCATCGGGGTTGTGCATGATTTAAATACTTTGTGTGGTGAAGATAGAGCATAGCCAGACTATATGATTTTGTAGGGATAACTTTCTTTGGCCATGTTATTTTGAGAAGACATAATTGCTTAGTTAGTATGCTTGAAGCATTATTATTTTTATGTCAATATTAAACTTTTGTCTTGAATCTTTCGGATCTGAATATTCATACCACAATTAAGAAGAATTACATTGAAATTATGCCTAGTAGCATTTCACATCAAAAATTCTGTTTTTATCATTTACCTACTCGAGGACGAGCAGCAATTAAGCTTGGGGATGCTTGATACGTCTCCAACGTATCTATAATTTTTTATTGTTCCATGCTATATTATATTCTGTTTTGGACATTATTGGGCTTTATTATACACTTTTATATTATTTTTGGGACTAACCTATTAACCGGAAGCCCAACTCAGAATTGTTATTTTTTGCCTATTTCAGAGTTTCGCAGAAAAAGAATATCAAACGGAGTCCAAACGGAATGAAACCTTCGGGAACGTGATTTTCGGAACGAACGTGATCCAGAGGACTTGGACCCTACGTCAAGACATCAACCAGGAGGCCACGAGGTAGGGGGCGCGCCTACCCCCCCCCCCCAGGCGCGCCCTCCACCCTTATGGGCCCCATGTTTCTCCACCGACGTACTCTTCCTCCTATATATACCTACGTACCCCCAAACTACCAGATACGGAGCCAAAAACCTAATCCCACCGCTGCAACCTTCTGTACCCATGAGATCCCATCTTGGGGCCTGTCCCGGAGCTCCGCCGGAGGGGGCATCGATCATGGAGGGCTTATACATCAACACCATAGCCTCTCCGATGATGTGTGAGTAGTTTACCTTAGACCTTCGGGTCCATAGTTATTAGCTAGAGGGCTTCTTCTCTCTTTTTGGATCTCAATACAATCTTCTCCCCCTCTCTCGTGGAGATCTATTCGATGTAATCTTCTTTTGCAGTGTGTTTGTTGAGACCGATGAATTGTGGGTTTATGATCAAGTTTATCTATGAACAATATTTGAATCTTCTCTGAATTCTTATATGTATGATTGGTTATCTTTGCAAGTATCTTCAAATTATCAGTTTGGTTTCGCCTACTAGATTGATCTTTCTTGCAATGGGAGAAGTGCTTAGCTTTGGGTTCAATCTTGCGGTGTCCTTTCCCAGTGACAGTAGGGGCAGCAAGGCACGTATTGTATTGTTGCCATCGAGGATAACAAGATGGGGTTTATATCATATTGCATGAGTTTATCCCTCTACATCATGTCATCTTGCTTAAAGTGTCACTCTGTTCTTATGAACTTAATACTCTAGATGCATGCTGGATAGCGGTCGATGTGTGGAGTAATAGTAGTAGATGCAGGAAGGAGTCGGTCTACTTGTGTCAGACGTGATGCCTATATACATGATCATACCTAGATATTCTCATAACTATGCTCAATTATGTCAATTTCTCAACAGTAATTTGTTCACCCACCGTAATACTTATGCTCTCGAGAGAAGCCACTAGTGAAACCTATGGCCCCCGGGTCTATTTTCCATCATATTAATATTCCAACACTTAGTTATTTTTATTGCCTTCTATTTTACTTTGCATCTTTATCATAAAAATACCAAAAATATTATCTTATCATATCTATCAGATCTCACTCTCGTAAGTGATCGTGTAGGGATTGACAACCCCTCATCGCGTTGGTTGCGAGGATTTATTTGTTTGTGTAGGTGCGAGGGACTCATGTGTGGCCTCCTACTGGATTGATACCTTGGTTCTAAAAAACTGAGGGAGATACTTACGCTGCTTTACGGCATCACCCTTTCCTCTTCAAGGGAAAACCAACGCAGTGCTCAAGAGGTAGCAGTAGGTCTTCTTGGGGAATAAGACCTCCTTTTATAGTGGTGCAACAATTCCAACCGTTATCCCACATCTCAGCCTACAGAGGGCGGTACTAGCACTCAGGGGAGCGGTACTACCGCTGGCAGCAGCGGTACTACCATGAGCCCCAGCGGTACTACCGCAGAGACACCACGCAGGAGCCAAGAGAGGGAGCAGATGTGGACGAGAGGTTTGGGCGACACTAGCAGCGGTGGTAGCCGCGGTACAACCGCTCACGAGCAGTACTACCACTGCTACTGCGGCTACTATTGTTGCAGAACCCGACACGAGAAACTCAGTCTCGAGTCGAGGCAGTATCAACACTGAACTAGAGCCGCACTACCGCTCATGGCCAGGAGTGGTACTACCGCTGTGAGACAGCGGTACTATTGCTTGGGGCGATAGGCGGTATTGCCGCTCTGGACCAGCGACACTACCGCTGGCGCCTTCCTTATGCCACATCCACGAGAATGGAGAACTCCAATGAGGCGGGAAGGAGCTGGGGGTGCATGAATGATGTGTATGTGTTGATTCCACCCTAGACTTTCCGATGCAGACCCCTTCTTGATAGTACGGTGTCTCCTACGACCCAAGTTCACCAAAACCGAAACGAAGAAGCCTACAACGTCTTCACTTTGAGCTCTGAGGGGAGTGAATCGTCTTGTGCCAATGAAAGAATCTCTGAAATGCTCAATGCACACAATTAGTCCACAAATGCATTGTCATCAATCACCAAAACCACTTAGAGAGAGACATACCCTAACAATGGCGCTGATAACTAGAATGCTGGCAACGATGCCGGTGCTGGCAACAGCAACCATGACTATGGTATGATCAAAGGGGACACTGACAACCCCGAGGACGTCGATTATTATCCGGAATCGAAGGAGGATAGAATAGTCGGCCCCGATGAATTCAATGTCATTAAGGAGCCCCTTGAGGCATCTCAGCTTGAAACTTTCTGCATGCGCTTGGCCAGCACGGCCAAGAGCATCAAGCAAAAGACCCACATCTTTAGTACAAACAAGACCAACTTAACGATAGATGGGTCGAGCTCCTTAGAGCTGTGCAGGATCTTGAGAACAAGCGTGCGAAGACCGGGGCTAATAAATTTTACCCCTAAAGAAGTTTGCTTCCGAAGCTTGCCGAGGGGCGCGAAGACATCGTGTTATCTAAGCACGAGTAGGCCGAACAGCTTGACCACCCTGTCGGGGCCGAGATAAGATATCCTATGGACAAAAGATTATCCTTGAAGCCCCTTGACGCTGAGGATGAATAGATCTATCACATCCTCTAAAGATATTTGATATGAGAGAGAAGCTTCCTCCAAGACCAGCGGCTCCATCTTGACCGATTTAGAAATCCAGGGAATGCCCACCTGCTGGATAGACGGGATACCTGGCTTGGTTAACCAAGAATGGTGATATACACGATTATATGCATGACCGAAACGTAACCATGTATGATGTTTGCCATGCTATAGCCAGGGTATGAGGAGCTGCCCATCCCATGTGCTTCACAAACGAGGTGATGCAGCACTAGTTCCCAGAAGGGTTTAAACCCATTAGTATCGAGTAGTATGATGGAACAACGGACCCCGTCGTATGGAATGACAATTTTGTTGGAAATATGCCCTAGAGGCAATAATAAAGTTATTATTATCATAATTCCTCGTTCTTGATAAATGTTTATTCTCCATGCTATAATTGTATTAACTAGAAAGTCAAATACATGTGTGGATACATAAACAAACACTGTGTCCCTAGTGAACCTCTAATAGACTAGCTCATTAATTAAAGATGGTTAATGTTTCCTAATAATAGACATGAGATTTCATTTAATAATGAGATAATATCATTAGGAGAATGATGTGATGGACAGACCCAATCGTAAGCTTAGCATCTGATCGTGTCACTGAGTTCAAATTGCTATAACTTTCTTATTTTCAAGTATCTATTCCTTAGACCATGAGATCATATCACTCCCTAATACCGGAAGAATGCTTTGTGGGTATCAACCATCACTTCGTAACCAGGTCGTCATAAAGGTGCTCTTCATGTATCTTTCAAGTTACTAGTTAGGTTGCATGGATCAAGATTTAGATTTGTCACTCTATGTGACAGAGTGATTTCTCTGGGCCCTCTCAATAATACAACATCCTAAGTAGCTTGCAAGCATGTGACTAATGTGCTTAGTCACAGGGATATTGTATTACGGAACGAGTAAAGAGAACTTGTCGGTAACGAGATTGAACTAGGTATGGTGCCACTCGATATTGAATCTCGGGCAAGTAAAATATCACGAGACAGAGGGAATGGAATACGAGATTATTTCAATCATCGACATTGTGGTTCAAACCGATAAAAATCTTCATTGAATGTGTGGGAGTCATTATGGGCATCCAGGTCCCGGTATTGATTATTGATCGGAGAGTTGTCTCGATCATGTCCTCATGTTCTCAAAGCCGTAGGGTCACACACACTTAGCGTTCGGTAACGCTAGGCTAGTAATGGGATATTCATAAAGTTGAGACCAAAGATAGTTCGGAGTCTCAGATGGGATCCAAGATATCATGAGGAGCTTCAGAATGGCCCGGAGATAAAGTTTCATATAAGGGAAGTGGTTTTCAGGGTTCCGAAAAGTGTTCTTTTTTTGATATTTGTATTGGGAGATTCTAGATGGTTCTGGGGGTCCCACAGTGGGGCCCACCTGCACCGGAGGACCCACATGGACCCAAGTGTGGGCACACCATCCCTACATGGGCTAGGCGCACCAGCCCCCTTGTCCATGTGCCTAGGGGAAACCCTATCGCGAAAATAAGGAAAGGGGGAGACTTGGAGGCCAAGTCCCCCCCTTGGCCACCGGCCCTAGGCTTGGATGGCAAGCCTTCCAGACCCCCATGCCTATATAAAGGGGGAGGCACATGGGGCAGAAACCATCCCAGCCCTAGGCGCCTCTCCTCCATGCTACTCTACCTCCTCCATATTTGCTTGGAGAAGCCCTGCAGAATTTCCACCACCACACCGTCGTGTTGCTGGCCTAGATCACATGTACCTTTCCCTCTCGCTTGCTAGATCAATAAGAAGGATACATCACCTAGGCGTATGTGTGCATTTCTCGGAGTTGCCTTTCGTGCGGTGCTGGATCAGATTGGATCAAGAAGAAAGTACGACTGCACCAACCACGTTCGTTAGAATGTTTCCGTTCTCGGTCTAAAAGGGTATGTAGACTTTCCCAACTTGTTACTAGCATCTAGTAGATTAGATCTTGGGTGAATTCATTATCTAGTAGGATTTTTTTGTTTTCCATGTAACGAATCCCATAAATTGTACTAGAGCCCCGTCTATGTGTAGATGCTTTGCATGAGTGGAACACAATTTTGGTGTGGGCGTTGATGTTTATGTTGCTACCATCCTTTGTTATTTGGATTTGGCAACATAGTGAGATGAAGAGGCCCAGACCAACTTTACTTGTCCATTCACAAGAGACCGGTTATACGATTGACATGCAACTTGTATTACATAGAGCAGCTGGCAGGTGTGTGTCTCTCCCACTATAGTCAAAATATGATTTGACACTGGCGGTCCTGAAAAGGTTAAATGGCAACTTGTATATCACCGTTGTGGCTTTGCGTAGGTAAGAATGGTTCTTTTGCGTTGCCCTTAGGAGCCACGTAAAATTTGCAAGAATAAAGTAGAGGACGTCTAACTTGTTTTTGTAGGGCATGTGTGATGTGGTATGGCTAAGATATGATATGATATGTGTGGTGTATGAGATGATCAGGTTTTGTAATCTTTCCCGGCTTGCATGTCGATGAGTACGGCAACTGGAAGGAGCCATATGGTTATCTTAATATTATTGTATGACCTACATGTCAATGTTTAAACGCCATGTAATTGCTTTACTTTATCGCTATGCGTTAGCAATAGTTGGTGGAGACAACTACATGGTGGCACCAAGGACCTAGGTGCCATGCTGGTGCTTTGGAGATGGTGAACAAAGGCACAAGAATAAAAGGCCATATCATGTCACATTATACTTGCATGTGATGTTTGTCTTTTTATGCATCTTATTTTGCTTAGAACACGATGGTAGCATCATAAGATGATCCCTCACACTTAATATCAAGATAAAAGTGATCTCCCTAGTGTGCATCATTGCGGAAGTTCATTGTTTTTGAAGCACCTTGTGTTGATCAGGTGTGGTAAACACTACGTTCACATACAACGAGTGTAAGCTAGTTTTACCCATGCAGAAATACTTTGGTTAACTTGACGAGCCTAGCATGTACATACATGATCTCGGAACACATCAAACCAAAAGGTTAAACATGAGTCATATGGATGATATATATGATCAACATGTGGATGTTCGCCATTGAAACTACTCCATCTCATGTGATGATCGGACTTGGGATAGTGAATTTTGATCATGTATCACTAAACAACTTGAGGGATGTTGTTTTACGAGGGATGATACGTCCATTTTGCATCATGTTTTCCTACTGTTATTTAGAGTGCTTTTACTCATTATAGCACTTTGTGGAGCAATTCTAATGCCTTTTGTCTCTTAATATGCAAGGTTTACATGAAGAGGGAGATTGCCGGCAGCTGGAATTCTGGACCTAAAAAAGCTACATTAGAGATACATATTATGCACATCTCCAAATGAGCTGAAATTTCACAGAGATTTATTTTGGAATAAATAAAATTTATTGGAGAAAAGAAGTACCAGAGGGGTCCACCCAGGTGTCCACTAGGCACCAGGGCGTGCCTACCCCCTAGCGCGCCCTGGTGGCTAGTGGGGCCCCTGGCCAGCTTCCGGTGCCCATCTTCTGGTATATAAGCCCAATTTCCCTAGAAAAAAATAAGGAGAGGACTTTCGGGACGGAGCGCGGCCATCTCAAGCAGGAACTTGGGCAGGAGCACTTTTGCTCTTTGGTGGAGCGATTCCGCCAGGGATTCTTCACTCTGGGAGGGGCAAACCGAAGCCATTGTCATCACCAACAACCCTCTCATCGTGGGAGGATCAATCTTCATCAACATCTTCACTAGCACCATCTCATCTCAAACCCTAGTTCATCTCTTGTGTTCAATTTCATATCAAATCCTCAGATTGGTACATGTGGGTGACTCGTAGTGTTGATTATATCTTGTAGTTGATGCTAGTTGGTTTATTTGGTGGAAGATTATATATTCAGATCCATTATGCTATTTAATATCCCTCTGACTTGAGCATGAATATGATTTGTCGGTAATTGCTTTTGTTCTTGGGGACATGGGAGAAGTCTTGTCACAAGTAGTCATGTGAATTAGGTATTTGTTTGATATTTTGATGATGTGATTCCCTTAATGGTGTTATGTAAACACCGACTACATGACACTTCACCATCTTTGGGCCTAAGGGAATGCATTGTGGAGTAGTTATTAGATGATGGGTTGCTTGAGTCACAGAAGCTTAAACCCTAGTTTATGTGCTATTCCGTAAGGGGCTGATTTGGATTCATATGTTTAATGCTATGGTCAGATTTCATTTGAATTCTCCTTTCATAGTTGTGGATGCTTGCGAGAGGTGTTAATCATAAGTGCGAGGCTTGTTCAAGTAAGAACAACACCCAAGCACTGGTCCACTCACATATCAAATTATCAAAGTAGCGAACACGAATCAAACAAATATGATGAAAGTGACTAGATGAAATTCTTGTGTGTCCTCGAGAACGTTTTACTTATTATAAGAGATTGTTCCAGCATGTCCTGTGCAACAAAAAGGATTGGGCTACCTTGTTGCACTTATTGTTACTCTTGCTACTTGTCACTCATTACAAATTACCTTGCTACCAAACTATCTGTTACCGACAATTTCAGTGCTTGCAGAAAATACCTTGATGAAAACCACTTGTCATTTCCTTCTGCTCCTCGTTGGGTTCAACATTCGTACTTATCGAAAGTACTAGGATTGATCCCCTATACTTGTGGGTCATCAAGGCTCTTTTCTGGCGCCGTTTTCGGGGAGTGAAGCACTTTTGGTGAGTGGAACTTGGTAAGGAAAAATTATATTACGTGCTGAAATTTACTGTTACTTGTTACTATGGAAAACCATCCTTTGAGGGGTTTGTTCGGGGTATCTTCACCTCAACCGGAAGTAGAAAGAGTTGCTCCTCAACCTACTACACCTACTGAAAATATTTATTATGAGATTCCTTCGGGTATGATAGAGAAACTGCTAGCTAATCCTTATGTTGGAGATGGAACATTACATCCTGATATGCACCTAATCTATGTCAACATGTAAGTGTCATGTTGTCAGCGTTCACATGACACAACTAAAGGAAGCAACAACATACATATCATCAAAATATTAAACGAATACCAAATTCACATGATTGCTTATAACAAGACTTCTCCCATGTCCTCAAGAACAAAAGTAACTACTCACAAATCATATTCATGTTCAAGATCAGAGGGGTATTGAATATCATCAAGGATTTGAACATATAATATCTTCCACCAATTAAACAAACTAGCATCAACTACAAGATGTAATCAACACCACTAGCAACCCACAGGTACCAATCTGAGGTTTTGAGACAAAAATTGAATGCAAGAGATGAACTAAGGTTTGAGATGAGATGGTGCTAGTGAAGATGTTGATGAAGATTGGTCCTCCCACGATGATAGGATCTTTGGTGATGTTGATGGCTTTGATTTCCCCCTCCCGGAGGGAAGTGTCCCCGGCAGAATCACTCACCTAGAGAGCAAAACTGCTCCTCCCTATGTTCCGCATCAAGATGGTGGCACTTCATCTTGAAATTTCTCTTCTGAGTTTTTGTAGGGAAAATGGCATCATATATGAGAAGATGGGCCTCGGAGGCTAGCCAGGGGCCCCACAAGGCACTAGGGCACGCCTTGCTGCATTGTGGGCAACTGGTGGGTCCCCTCTGGTACTTTTTTGCTCCAGTATTTTGATATATTCCATAAAAATTCTCTGTGAAATTTCAGCTCATTTGGTGTTCTGCAGAATAAGTATCTCTGACGTAGCTTTTCTAGGTCCAGAATTCCAGGTGCAGGCAATCTCTCTCTTCATGTAAATCTTGCAAATTAAAAGAGAAAAGGCATTAGAATTTCATCACAAAGTATTATAATGATAAAAACATTGTAATACCAGTAGGAAAACATGATGCAAAATGAACATATCACCCAGCTCCAGCGAGGGAGGGGCGATGACGGTGGCGCGACTTCGGCTCACTGCAGTGCTTGTAGCCATCGCTAGGTGGTCCACGGACCTGGTTGTAATTTTATTACCTATGGTGTTCTTTGTAGTAGCATGATTGAAGATGAATAGATTGGAAGTTTCTCCCACAAAAAAAGTGCATGGATAAGGGAGAGGAACGAAGGATCAATACACACACTAACTGGGGGCTCCATCATTTTCTTTTGTGCTTCATCGCTACATCGCGTGGTGGCACTATGGAAGATCGCTGGAAGCGCTAAGCTGGGCTGGGTACCCTTGTTTCCTGCATGACCTACAACCCATGAGAATGAGGCAAACTGGCTCGACTCAGGACAAGACGCCCGGGTCATTTTGTAGAGAAGGATGCATATTAGCAATAGGCAACTGAGGTGCTAGGGCCAAAATGTCGAGACACTCTCTACGGTCTCTTGGCTAGTTGCTCAGAGCGTCTTGACAAGTGTTCAAGGCTAGTCAACCATCTGGTCGGGCTGCCTAGGGTGATGCATGAGTGTTCGGGCCTTGGAGGTCTAGCAACCAGACTATCCATGTGGGTGTTTGTGCCAGGTTGACTATCTGACATTTGTAGATCCAGACTATCTTGGCCTACCGGGGGACTATATCGAATGTAAATTTTATAGTAAAGTACTAGTTTTGAGACAACCTATATATATACCTTTCCCCACTCAGGTTATTGAAAGGATCGAGATGGACGTTGAGGGAGGTGAATATGGCCAACTACAAATTTTGCTTCAATTATTAGAAACACTACTGCAGAAATGCCTAGCAGTGGCGGGCGGGAAAAGCCCAGGAGTGGTGGGCAGGGCTCTTACGGTCACCCGCCACTGACCTCCCGCCATTTCTATAATGGCATCAGTGGCGGGTGCTTGCCCGCCACTAGTAGAATCTCTGTAGTGGCGGGCATGCCTCGCCGCCCGGCAGTGCAACGTAATAAGTTGTGGCAAGCAGAGAATAGCACTCGCCACTGATATAGATATTTGTTCACATGGATTTACTATGCTCGAATTTGTACACATGATTTACAAAGACTAAACTGACAAAAGTATATAATATATAGCATTAACTGAACTAGGACAAAGCTTCACATTTGTTCCACTTAATACACTAATATAACAGTACCACATCCATCTTAACAAACTCACTAACATGTCATGAGCTCACAAATGTTCATATCTGCCACTTATTTCAAAATGAGGTTAACGACAACCATCATCTGCCACTTGTTGTGGGTCTCTTCCTTAGCGTGATTGCCACTAGTGTCTCAACCATTAGTATCTTTCCAGTCAAAAACTCCCCTAGCCGGCCTCATGGAAGGATACGCGCCCGTCTATTTCGGTCTTCTACTTAACAGTGGTGACAGCCCCCGCTCCGAGGCGTACTCCAGCAGAACCGACTGCAGGGATGTTCAAGCAAGAAACCATCTTTGCGGGTAATTTCTATGATCACCATGATTATAAGCACAAACATCACGCAATGTTAGACATCTTGCAATGTTAGTGTTACATGAACAAAAAAGAGAGGAGATAATACAGAACATACCATGACATGTTTGGCGATGTTTGTCTTTGTTAAATGGTGCACAAGGGGCACCCCCATGTAGTTCTCAGTTGGTGGTAGGATTGCCAACAGATTGTTCCTCTCATTGTGCGTAAGCTTCTTCATTCTTTGAGTTTTTTTGGAGAACTGGATGGAACATTATTGTAATCATCCTTACTATTCTCCTCTTCATGGTCATCATCATCGTCATGGATATCCTCATCGTCATGACTATCTTCATCTTCTTGGCTGTCATCCTCATCGCATGGATATCCTCATCATCATGACTATCTTCATCTTCTTGGCTGTCATCCTCATCGCATGGATATCCTCATCATCATGACTACGTCATCATCCTCATCATCATGACTATCCTCATCATTGTTAGTATCCTTACTATCCTCATCATCTTCACCATCCTCATCATCTTGGCTGCAGAAATAGATAATCCTTAACCTATTGACCCACCCTTCTTATTAAAATGCTATGTACTCTCCCCAGTCAACTTATTTTCTGAAATGAACTTCATCGATCCATCATTGCAGATGATGGTTTTATGCTTTCCTTTCTTCACTTCAGCTTGAAATGACTGACCATTATCATCCTTGAAGAGCAAAGTATCACTTATTGCACTGTGAAATTTCACCCTTACGTCGCATGGGACACACTATGCAACAGTAAAGTAAAATGCAAACCAAAATAGTGGTAATGACATTAAATGACCGCAAAATGGTTATAATTGTATGCTGAATTTAAAGACCATTACCACCGATTTTTTGAACCCCTCATTAGAAAAGATCCAGAATTCCTTTGCAGTTTCCAAGCTATCTGCACAACTACTTTTGCAGATTTGAAATGTTGGAAGCACCATGATCCATATTAATCATATGATGCACTTATTATTATTAACAAACGGTGAAAATGAACGAAAAATTTGGCATGACCTTGGCTAAAAAATGAATATATAGAGTGCCAGAAATTTGGGGAAACGGAAATTAATCAACGTTTAGCCAAAACATTGGCACTCATTTTTGGATCCCTGAAAAAGTAATGTATAACATGTCCATTAAGCACTCATTTGGATGTACTTGTCATATTTAAGCTTTCTTTTTCTTAGCAAAAGTTCTAACACGAATGTACTCGACACATGCATGCAGCCTACTTGACATAGGTTTGCTATTCTACTACTCAAACTTGTCTTAGAATTAGAGAAGTACTACTCTAATAAGATGAAGTATATATACACGAGAACCTACAGAACTATATACAGAAAACATTTGATCACCACCTAATTAAAACTTGCTGATAACTATCGGCGGTGACATACTCGAAGAGTCGCGGCGGCAACATAACCCTATTGGTGGCGGCACCCTAATTAACCCCCTAGCTAGCAGCAGTGGTGCCCTAACCCTACCGGCAGTGGCCGGTGACCTAACCCTAGACCTAGCAGCGGTGTGGCGGCGGCGCCCTACCTGTAGCCATAGCGGTGGTGGCGGTGGCGCCCTAGAAGGATGAGAGTGAGGTAGATTAGGACATACCGGCGGGAGAGGCACAGACGGGCTCGACGACGAGGAAGAGATGGCGGCGGGAGAAGACGCACTGCGCGGGATGAAGGGGGCGAATGCCAAAGAGGGGGATTTGACTTTGTGGCGCCATAACAAAGGATTTTGTGTGGGGGGGAGCTGGTGGGTGGCCTAGATGGCCCACCATAGCAAAATTTTGGAATTTATGAACCATTCTGGCATGAGTTGCCTAAAGATGTGCGGCAGGAGCTCCGGGATGCCCGACATAGTTCACTGAGAGAATAGTGATGGGCACTTCGTGCCGCCCGCCACTAGAGTTTTCCACCAAGCGTGGATCCTGAAGGGAGTTCACCTGTGGAGGCTACAGAGAAATGCCCTCACTGCTTTGACTGCAGCAGTAGCAGGTGCATTTAGGTACCCGCCAATGCTTTTTCTCCAAGATAGCAGTGGCGGGTGCCTGGCCGTGCCCGCCAGTCATTTGGGTTCACCTATAAGCCCTTTTTCCCAGTAGTGAAAGTTTAGGCTTTATGGAATACATAGTGTGAGCCTAAACAATGCTCGGGTGATATATACGACGTATATGATGCTTGAAATATAAAGTGACCAAAGGAAATAACACAAGTAAGCGAGTTAGGGTTAACGGAAGACTGTGGAGACAAAGATGTATCCTAACTAAGAGGAAACGGCCTATTCGACCATTCCTAGTGAGCCTCACTAGAAGGTGCTTCAAGTTCCATGTGGGCTAAGATTTTGATGTAGGTCAGACATCCAAACGGGCCAAACCTGTATTTATAGGGTTAAGACTAATGCAAGCAACCAAATAGACCAGACAGAGAGAGTATATTAGGCCAAATTTCATGTTTTGACCTTTCTTGCAAAGTTCAGCCGGATCTGACACAAGTCTGAAAGTATTTTGAGATCTGACCCTTTTTTCTACCGTCAGGGTAGCTGGCGGTAGGGTAGAACAGCCTACTGCCCCCGCCCTGGTGGTAGATCACTCATCCACGTCAGACGCAGTAAACGACAGTTTCCGTCAGCCCTACCACCTAGGACCCTCGTGGTAGACTATTATACCCTACCACTCAAGACCTTAGCGATAGGCTTTGAACTGTTATAAGCCATGGGGGTGGCTGGCGTGGCCCACTCATGAAGCCAACCACCCCGTCTTTTCACACGCCGCACGAAGAACAGAGAGGAAGGCGCCACTCTCATCCCCTCCACTCCCCCGTCCGATCTTCTTTGTTTCTCCATCATTTTTGCGAACCAAGATGGCTCCAAAATAAGAGAAGGAAGCTCTATCAATCCCTCCAGTTCGTTTTAGTTAAAAAGCTTTTGATTTGATGCATTATTTGGCACAAGATAAACCCTATTTCATCTACTAGATTTCGATTGTTGTTGTTCCTAGGTTTGTTTAGTTTGGAGTAATATGCGATACTATCCTAAAGAGACTCGAAGGTCCCACCAAGGATAGAACCGCATATTGAAATGCTTTTGCAAGGTGGATATCATTACATCAACATTACATAAATAGAGGGGATACATCCAATACATACAATGTCACATGAATACAACAATACAACATACAAGATCAACCTCCGACTAAGGATGGAACATAAACAGAAACTCAAACAACATCCACCCTGCTAGCCCAGGCTGCCGACCTGGAACCTATCCCTCAATCGAAGAAGAAGCAGAAGAAGAACTCCAACACAAATAAACATCGCTCTCGCGTCATGATCATCGCATAACCTGTACCTACAACTGGTGGTGTAGTAATCTGTGAGCCACGAGGACTCAGCAATCCCATTACCATGGGTATCAAGACTAGCAAAGCTTAATGGGAAAGGAAGGGGTAAAGTGGTGAGGCTGCAGCAGCGAGTAAGCATGCATGGTGGCTAACATACGCAAATGAGAGCGAGAAGAGAATCAAAGGAACGGTCGTCAACTAGTAATGATCAAGAAGTGATCCTGAACTCCTACTTACGTCAGACATAACCCAAAAACCGTGTTCTCCTCTCGATCAACCCCGAAAAGAGACACTCATGGTTACGCACACGGTTGGTGTATTTTAGAAGAGTTTACTTTAAGTTTACTACAACCGGACATCAACAACTTCCCATCTGCCCATAACCGCGGGCACGGCTTTCGAAAGTTCAAACCCTGCAGGGGTGTCCCAACTTAGCCCATGATAAGCTCTCGCGATCAACGAAGGATATTCCTTCTCCCCGGGAAGACCCGATCAGTCTCGGAATCCCGGCTACAAGACATTTCGACAGTAATAAAACAAGACCAGCAAGACCTCCCGGCGTGTTGACACCCTGATAGTAGCCGCGCGTATCTCGTCTCAGGCCACGACCGGATGAGCAGTCCGTACAACTAAAACCAGACCACAAGTTTCCCCGAGGTGGCGCTGCAAGGGGCTCTAGTTTGGACCAACACTTAGACAAGCATTGGCCCGGGGGGCTAAATAAAGATGACCCTTGGGTTAATTACTCCCAAGGGAAAGGTATAGGTGGTAGGCAAATGGTAAAACCAATGTTGGGCCTTGCTGGAGGAGTCTTATTCAAAGCGAACTGTCAAGGGGGTCCCATAAATCACCCAACCGCGTTAGGGACGCAAAATCCGGGAACATAATACCGATATGACGGAAACTAGGGCGGCAAGAGCGAAACAAAACACCAGGCATAAGGCCGAGCCTTCCACCCTTTACCAAGTATATATATGCATTAATAATATAAGAGATATTGTGATATCCCAACATAAACATAATCCAACATGGAGCAATCTTCATCTTCACCTGCAACTAGCAACGCTATAAGAGGGGCTGAGCAAAAGCGGTAACATGGCCAAACAACGGTTTGCTAGGAAGGGTGACAAAGGTTAGAGGTTCATGGCAATTTGGGAGGCTTGAGCAGCAAGTGATAGGTAGCGCAGCATAGCGAAAGAACGAAGCAACTAGCATAGCAATGATAGTAATGAGATCCAAGGTGACGGTCATCTTGCCTGAAATCCCGCTAGGAAGAAGATCGAGTCCAAGAAGAAGATGAATCCACGAAGACGAACCAAGCGTAGACGAACGAATCCTCACGATCGCAACGAAACGGGAACTATCGAGAAGAAGCACACAAGATGGTAAACACACCACACATAGACAAGGCATGATGCTCAACCAAGTATGATGCATGAAAATGCTACATGAAGCTACTCATGGCAAGAGATGATGCATACAAGAGCAACACATCAAAGCAAGTTTAAATGAGGCCGGAAACAACATAGAACAACTCCGGTAAGTCCTCATATGCAAATTTCGAAATTGGTCCAGATCTGAATAAACCTTATGTTCAAGTTGTTAAACAGCAAGTTAAGATGCACCAAGATGATCTACACGAAATTCTAGTCAAGTTACATATAAAGTTCATTAGATTCGGAGCTACGGCCTAGAAGATATGAGCAAAACAAGTTAAGCATGGTAGTGATGCAAAATGCATACAAACATCAAGCAAAACATATTCAAGACATGGATCAAACAAGGTAATATGAAGCTATAAGCAAAACTAAGCAAGTTTCATATAGAGCACACTCAAAACGGAGCAACGGCTCAACACATACACACTATACAAGATGTGACAACAATCTGTCCAAAACAGCAACTAGGCATATAACAAGCACCAAAACAACAAGCTAAAGCACGATAACATGATAACAAAAGGCATGGACATGAAGTACAGGTAAAGCATGGCAAAACATGAACACTTAGCTAACTCCAGAAACTACTAGAACATGCTCAAAAGGACATGGCAAGATTGCAAATAATAACTAGTTCACGGTCTTAGCAAAATTTCAGGACATGGCAGAAATAACATCAGGTTAACATGTTTAGATCTATCAAACAACATGTTAGAGCAAGCTATCATGTCAAACTAGAGCATGGAATGAATCTACTCAAAGCATATAACAAAAGTCCCTTACTGACCATAAGCCAAAAGGGATCAGAAAATACAATTGCAAGCATATGAACATAGCAAAAACATACAGATTCAGACTTGGTGAAAAACTGGAGCACGGCATAAACAGATAACAAGTAGGCATGTTTACGAGCTCGATGCACTCACTACGAGGAATTGCATGACAAACTAAGCATACACCCAGCAACTAGACATGGCATAGAAGCTATACATGGCAAGAACAACAACATAGCATGCAAGGATCAACTACAACAACCTTGGCAATATTGAATAACATGTAAACAATCTGCCAGGAACATTTTATAGCAAAAGTAGAGCTCGATTGAGTCAAGCTAGTGTGCTCCATAAATGCAAACAGAGGCATGGATGGATAGAGCATAACCATATGTCCAAAACATCCTTACTGAACATACTCAAAATAGGCATGGATCTCACTGTAGCGACAAGAATACATGGCATAAAAATAACAGCAGACAAAGACGTTGAAATTCTAAGTCTCTGAAATCAGCAACATCACGGAGGCTACTTAGCAAGCTTGTTCTAGTCACCACATAGATCACAAAAATACATGGCATACACTCCTGTAAAGATGGCATGACATATTTCAAAACACATGTAGAGCTCAAGTTCATATGGTGCACACATCAATCATGGCAGAAATGGCACAAGTGCATGTTCTGCTGAGAGTCTCAAACTAACATCACATAGCCCTCTTCTAACAGCATTTCGGGCATCAAGATGAGCTCAAATGAAAATGACACAATGGAACAAAATGAGGATCACAACCAGATGAACATTATGATATATCATGCACGCAAAACGGAGCTATGAGCAGAAACTTATGGCATGTCAAACATAGCATTAGAAAGTAAACAATCAGGGACTTAAAGGAATTAACCACCTCGCGAAAATGGACGGGAAGATCCCGGGACGAAGGGATCCGGGCACGGGGGAAACGTTTGGATGAGATCCCGGTGGATCTCGTCCCGATCCACCGGATCTCACCGGAGACGACGGAGATGGCCGGAGAAGGGGCGGGGCCGGCCGGATCCGGCGAGGGACGCGGCGGCGCGGCGCGGGGTCGCGGGCAGCGGCACGCTGCGCGAGGCGGCGCGGGAGACCGGGCGGCGCGGCGGCGAACCCGAGGCGGCGCAGCGCGGGGTCGGCGACGAGGTGCAAGGCG
This sequence comes from Aegilops umbellulata, assembly GCA_032464435.1. Taxonomy (NCBI): domain Eukaryota; kingdom Viridiplantae; phylum Streptophyta; class Magnoliopsida; order Poales; family Poaceae; genus Aegilops; species Aegilops umbellulata. The sequence continues at coordinate 244,277,816 of CP136055.1, read as the reverse complement.
GCGGCGCGGGAGGTCCGACGGTGGCGCGGGGCGGCGCCGGCGAGGAGCGGCGGCGGACGGAGGCGAGGCGCCTCGGGCGCGGGAGACAGGCGGCGGCGGCTTCGGGCTCGCGCGGGCCCGTGATTGACCTGGTGGGCCGCGACGGCGGGGACGGCGCGGGAGGCGACGTGGCGGGCTGCGGTTGGCCGAGTGGGCGGTGGCGGACATGTCCGTCGGCGGGCGGATGTGTCCGGCGGCGTGAGGAAGAGGGAAGCTAGGGTTCATCCGCGAATTTGGACGGGGAGGACATATTTATAGATAGGAGGAGGTAGGAGGCTTCAAATGAGGTGCGGTTTTCGCCCACACGATCGTGATCGAACGGCCAAGAACATGGAGGGGGTTTGGATGGGTTTTGGGCCACTTAGAAGGGGTGTTGGGCTGCAACACACACGAGGCCTTCGCGGTTATCCGATTAACCGATTGAGTATCAAACGACCTCCGAATGACCCGAAACTTGACAGGCGGTCTACCGGTGGTGTACCAAGGCTGCTTGGCAAACCTCGGGACATTCCGAGAAAGTTTAACACCGGCACATGAAAAGAGGCAAAAGGGGGCGTCGGGGAACATAGGAGTGCCGGATTGCGAAAGACAACGGGGAAAATGCTCGGATGCATGAGACGAATACGTATGCAAATGCGATGCACATGATGACATGATATGAAATGCAGATGATGACATGGCAAAGTGCAACACGCAAGCAAATGACATGGCAACGCCGACGAATACTGGCGGACACCTGGCGCATCAAAACTGGGGCGTTACACTAACATGCATGATTCATTTGCATATTCCAATGTTGATTATATCTTTTGTGATATATTTATTGATTGATGTTAGTTGAATATGCCACAATTGATGAATATGATGTGATACATGTTGGTTGAATATGACATGATTCATTTGCAATTGTGTTAGGAGGCCCCCCTTGAGCCCACCATCGGCACTAAGTACACCATGCTTGACCATGCGTTCGACAACGGTCATCGCGCCCATTTTATGGAGAATAGAGTGGTAATAACTATGATCAAGTTGTTGCAAAAATGGCTTTGTGAAATGAAGTTGCTAACTATTTTCGTTTACATTTTGACAGATGTTACCGCCATTGCGAATGAGGGGACACACGAGGGTCGTTTAGATGTAGTATGACAGACGCTACACATCATACATCAGGAGATCAAAGTTGTTGGGTTTCATGCTGTCGTTCAAGCGTGTGCAGCCGATGCTCATCCACTCAGCTCTCACAACTTTAGTCGACCAATGGTGCCCCGAGATGCATAGTTTCCATCTCCCATGGGGTGAGATGATGATGACACTCGAGGACTTCACCATGATCACAACCCTACCTATCCAGGGCCAGGCACTCACAGGATGAGTGGAGAGGAACAACTGGAGGGAGAGTGTTATTGCCCTCATTAGCGACTGCCCTCACATCAAGGATAACTGAACATCCGGTGTACCACTCATCTAGACGACACCGGTGGCTTCGACCTTCACTGGTGATGGCATTGTTCTCTATTACCATGTTTTTGTTGTGTTCGATGTTCTTATTATATTTTATGTTTTATTATTTCTTATGCCTCGCGGGAAGAGTGGGTAGCATTCTTAGTCGATCACAGATTGGGGGCATGAGCACGCGAAGCATGTGAGAGCGTGGGATGAGAGGAGGCACCGCAACGACGGAGAGAGGAGAGCGGTTGACTGGGATGTGTACGAGGAACACATGAATTGGTATGACGATGGTATGAAGTACCATGTGCGCCTGAGGCCACAATGGACATCCATTGATATCACATCACTGCAGTAGGATGACTCCGAGGATGAAGCCTACCATGACAGCCTCAGAGAGTTCAAAGGTGAATTTAGGGAGTATGCGCCCCTGATGAACATAGTAGTAAGTTGTGTTTAATTGTTTTGATCTGGCGGTTGGATGAAAAGTGCTTTAGTTAGTGTCACTGACTTACAAATGATGCTTACATTTGCAAGCTTCGGAGCTGAACAGAAGCATTTTTATGGCTCGGACGCGCTTAGTTATGACTCGGGACCGCGGAATCTGACGGCAAGCTGAGGGAAACGGTGAAGGTGGCATTGAGCCTCCTAGCCCATGTTCTTGTCTAATTGTAACCCTAAACTTGATCCATATTATGTTCTTGTTTATTTGTTATTGCAGAAGTTCATGACCCGTTGTCGTAAGCTATTGGGCATGCTTGCGTGAGCTCGCACAACCGATGTCCATGTTCCTGGAGGGTCCATGCGTACCCTTGCTTCATCGAGCCACGCCGATGGAGCTTCCTCTAGCCATGTCGCCTTGTCGTCTCGCATTATTGAGGAGGCCGAGGGAGACGATAATGAGGAAGAGAGGATGAGGAGCAAGCCGAGGAAGAGTAGGAAGGAGGTGATGAGGAGGAGGAGGAGTACGACGACGATGACGGGCCTCCACCGACTCAGCCAACCTAGGACAAGAGGGTATCTCATCCATACAAGGATGTTTTGAGCCCATCACCATTCCAGAGAGAGCGTCCTCGTCAGCGCACAAAAAAGCCGGATGAAACCCGCTCGAGGAGAAATGAGGAGCGTACCACGAAGAGGGGGGGAGACCAAGTGATATGATCATGTCAAACTACACGCTTCCTGTTGAACTAGTTAAAACTATTTGCTATTTGTCTTGAGAGAAGTTGGTGGTTAGGTTGAACTACTTGTTATCGTTGATTTGCTACACTATTTGCTATGTTGGACATGTAAACCTATTTGATATGTTCGATGTGTTGAACTATCATTTATGTCGATGTGGGATGCATGTTATAATGTGTGAGATCATCATTTTTTAATTTGCAAACTATATTGCTGGTGTGCAGTTTTTTTTAGAATTAAAATGAACAAGTTTTGCACAAACCCTAAGCTAGACAGGACCCTACGGCCAAAGTCCCCGGTGGTAGGGTTGGATAGCCTACCGTTATTTTCTTTCAAGTTTCAGTTCTAGCAGCAGGCACATGACCCTACCGCCAGGGACTATGGCGGTTGGGTGTGCAACCCTACCGTTGTTTTTCCCTGAATTCCAGTTACAACACACTTTCACTATGGAGGACCCTACCCTCAGATTGTGTGGTGGTAGTCTACTACACCCACCGTCGGCCTCTCTGGCGGTACGACCATTATGCCAAGTCAGCAGCAGGAAAAAAAATGACGTCGACTGCGGCGGTAGTTACACAACCTTATAGCCAACCTCCTCGGCGGTAGCAAAAGGGTCAGATCCTATTTTTTGTTATTTTGAAACCGGGGTTAGATCCGGCTGAACTTTGCAAAGAAAAAAAATCAAAACACCAAATTTGGCCCGTATATTATTATGTCTTACATACAAAAAGGTTAAAACGACCTGCGTTTTCCTTTTGCAGATGTTCTAACTCACAATAGCTACATGTTTATCACGTGACACTCGTGGTAAGCAATCCAAACTTGATGAAAAAAAATAGCTACATGTTTGATCACAAAATCTAAAACGAAGCTAGGCTTGAGTACCATATAAAGTACGTAACATAGAACTTTGCCGAAAAAGAATCATAGTAGAGATTCCATCCAAGTGCGCTCGAGAAAAGGGATTCTATCCAAAGCTGGACACACGCAAAAGGGGAGGGGGAGAGAGAGAGAGAGAGAGAGAGAGAGAGAGAGAGAGAGAGAATGGGACAGAAACAAACCCAAATCCAGGCCCAACAGCTGCAGCGAACACGCCCTTCTGCCCCGTCTTCCTCCTTGGGGGTTTCTTCCACGGGCAAAGCCGCCGCCTGATGAAGAGCAAATCCGCCAAGAAGGCCGCCGACGAGGTACCGACCCTCTCTATCTCTCTCTCCGCCTCCCCTCTTTCCCCGCTTTACTTAGGGTTAGGAATTAGGGGACCTTTCTCGGTCGGATTCTAGATTTCTCTTTTGATGCCGATTGCTTTTTTCATGGACTGAGAATCCAAGAATTTTATCCTACCAGCTGCTTAGATTTCAGACAGAGAATTAGCACGATGCCATGCCCGATTCTTCTTTATCGCTGTGTTCTTCGGGGATCCCCCCACTAACTGAAGCTTCTACCGTCATCTTGTTAGGATGAGGCCAAGTCCAAGAAGATCCGATCCTCGCGGGCCAAGCGTCGGAGTGTCCGCCACAGCCGCAGCCGCTCCCCTTCCCCCGACGGCTCCAGCTCCAGTTCCCCACCCCGCAAGCGCTCCAAGAAGCCCACCAAGAAGATTGTTGACAAGAGGAGCAAAAAGAGCAAGGGCAGTGGCAGCCGCCGCGGACGCCGCCGCAGCCTGAGTCCAAGCCGTAGCCCCAGCGGTAGCCCTTCCTCGGTGTCCAGGAGTCACTCCCGCGGCAGCCACCATAGCATTAGCAGCAGCAGTGCCTCAGACTCTGAGAGGTCAGTGAGCCCACTGCCTAAGAGCCACTCCAAAGATCCTAGGAAGAAGAAAGGAAGGGGGAGGGACAAGGATCGAAAGAGGAAGCGGGTACGGAGATCAAGGAGCTACTCGAGCAGTCCAGCCAGGAGTGGCAGTAGCCGGAGCAGCAGCAGGAGCAAGAGCAAAAGTAGGAAGCGGAGGGTGGACGGCATGAGACACGATGCAAGTAGGGACAGGGTTGTACAGGACTATGACAAGTGCCAGGATCCGCAGAATGAGAAGAGATCTGTTGAGGATGTTTATAGCGATGAGGACGTGGTTGCTGACGATTATGAGAAGAATGTGGAGCTGAAGGAGATGGAAAGCCCACCTTCCAAGGATGCTCATGAAACGGGTGAGATCTTACCTGTTAGTTGCGAAAGCCCAGAGGTTGAGGAGGATTTGGAGCTCATTCTCAGGCAGAAAGCTCTTGAGAACTTCAGGAAGTTTAAGGGAGCCGTGGCCATGGTAGGCAAGACAGAAAACAATGGTACAGGGAAGGAAGTACTAACAGATAGCCCCTGGAATACTGTCACAAAATTTCCTGAAGCAAGGTCTGCTGTTGCCCCTTGTCAGAGGCAGGGAAACAATCTTGGAGTTGGCCACTCTACTCGATCACCTGAATTTGAAGATTTTGAGAATGGTAGGAGTCCTTGGAAGCAGGAAACGACTCACAGGGATAGATCACCTGGAATACTGGAGGCTGGTGATACTTGTGGTCCTACTCAACAGCTGGGAAGCGGACTAGAAGAGACACGTTCAACTTCTCATATCACTTCACATGATGGTAGGAATGGTGGTAGTGTAATGCCAAGGTTGGGAAGCACCCCAGCGAGTTCTGGTAGTATAAAGCAAAGGTTAGGCATCAGCTCAGTGGTGAGTCCTGTGCAAGCAAGACCCAGAGTTAGATCAGTTGTGAGTATACCCTCCAGGGAAGGGCTTGATGGCAGTACATTTACAACAATCCCTACAGCTTGTGAGAATCCTGCCTCTGTCGAAAGCAGTAGTGAAGTAAGACATTTTCCTGCTGAAATAAACAAGCTTGAAGGAATCGATGGAGATGATAGAAAGATTGGTGAAGCTTCAGTTCCTGAGAGCTCTGTTTTGTCGACTGATGCGGGCAAGAGCCAGGCAGCAGGGACCGAGGACAAAGATGGTTCTCAGTTTGAGAAGAGGACTTTCTCTAGGATGCATGATGGAGAGACAGTGCAGGTGAGCAATAAAACTGCACTGTTGCTCTGTCTATCAAGTGCTTGAACATCACAAGGTCAATCATATGCATTGTGTCTAACTGCCTTTCTTACATTCTTCAGGTCAGCTATAAAGTCTACATACCAGCGACAAGCCCGCGACTTGCAAGGAGGAAGCTGCAGCGCTGAAGGCATCGAATGGACTTCCATCTTGTCGTCATTAATCCCGTTGTCTGCAGTTCAGTTATATAGCTGGATAAACTGTATTTTGTTCTTGTAGCACGTGAACTCCCTTTTGTTCCTTCTAGAAATCCTGCACGACTAATAGAAAACCTGCTCACGTCGTGACTACATCTTACTGCTCGATAGTAGCACACTTGGACAGAAGCTGTGATGGCTTAACATGATACAATCGTTGTTTATTTTTTGGGCAACTCTACATCGTTGTTGAGCTGAAATATACTCCCTTCGTTCCTAAATATTTGTGTTTTTAAAGATTTCAAATGGTCACCACATACGGATGTATATAGACATATTTTAGAGTGTAGACATATTTTAGTTCTGCCATAGCCGACAGAGAAACAAAAAAGGGTGTTTAATATACTACCTTCATTCCTAAATATAAGTCATTTTAGAGATTTCACTACGGACTACATATGAAATAAAGTGAGTGAATCTATACTCTAAAACATGTCTATATACATCCGTATGTAGTCCGTAGTGGAATCTCGAAAAAGACTTATATTTAGGAACCAAGGGAGTACATCAAAGTGGTTAATGACACCTCCAAAACAATAGTGTTGGTTCCAATGATCCAATGAACAGTTTTTTAGAAAAGAGGCATTATGCCCGGCCTTCAACTGAGTCCCGTACAAGGTTCCGGCTCAAATAGGTTCAAAGCAACAAAGAAAAGAAAAGGCCGCCAAGGGAAAGCAATGGTCTGATACAGGGCCAAAGCCCAAATGAGACCGCACAGCGTCAAAGAGACAGGACACAATGCCTGCCGAAGCGGGAGCGGGGAGCCCAATGAGGCGAAGACTGGCTGCCCTAGCCAGAGCTGCCTCCTCCCCCCTATCACCGCAGTTAAGTACAATGGAGCCGTAGCCGAGTGATGAGATGTCCCACCTTGGCTCGATCCTTCGGTCTCGTCAATAACTTCCATATAGCCGCAATACGAGAACCAATTGTACATAAGATCAACATGATGATGAAATAGCTTCCCTGTAAGAATATATAGTCAACTGTAATAAACTACTTGAGACATATTGGTACTTCCAGGCCTCGAGTACAACGCATCATTTTGATGCAAACTTCTCAGCTTAGCACAGAAAGGAAATACCTTTCATTCGTGCTCCCTCGGCGCTTTATGTTTATGCCAAATCTTCACCAAATACACAAGTGTTCCTGCCTTGAGTAAAATGCACAGAACCACCACAATAGTGGCGTCATAAGCAGAAGACCATGACTTTACAAAACATTACATTTTTCACCTCGCTGAAAATTTGGCAATGACAAAAACACCGAGGTTTTTTTTCAACAGGATTGGACATGGCAAATCTGTCCTAACTGGCTCGCTCCCACCCACCTCCCTCACTCGCTCGCTCTCTCTACCTCTCTCGTGGACAAGATGGTGGCGGCGGGATCTATCCTAGGCGGAGGAGGATCCAGCGGTGATGGCATGGTGGGTGGGGGCGGAGCATCCAGCGCGTATGGCGGCGTGGCAAGGGTGTGGAAGAAGAAGAAAAATTGTGGCCGAACTTACCTCGGCATTCTTGCGGACGGCCTTGCCCAGGTTCACCAGCACCAGGGCATCAGAGAGGTTCTTGTGCGTCAACTCCTTCAGCATGTTGGCCCCTGACATCATCAGTCAGACCCGATTGATCGGTATGTCGGCAAGATCCATGTCGACCGAGGGTAGCGGGGTGGCGCCAGAGCTGGTGCCAACGTCCCTCAGGGAGACGGGGCTGCTGGAAGCAGAGGCGGCAGGAGGAGTCGGGGCCGGAATGGCGGCGATAGACGGACTCGCGGCCGGGGGAGCAACACTCGACAAGACGATGGTCTGACAATCTTCACTCGAGAAAATCACAACTTCTTCAACAGGGGCAACCAGAGCTGACCTGGGGTTCTCTCTCTCCAGGGACGGGACAACGTCCACGTCCTTGGGCTGGGGGTCTCTCATTCTGTCTGGTTGCCGGCACTCCCAGGCGCTGACGGTGCAAAATACCGTCAGATCCCTCGGTAGGGGTCCGATCGGAGCTGGAAGTGATGCGGAGCATCCTGTGGACATTACCATGTCAAGAGTCTGTTTGGCAAGTGACACATACCACATCTACTTTACATACATAAAGGTGAATCATCTCCTTTACACATGTTCACTTGTGCCGTTCGAGGATGGTATACTACTTGACCCCTCTCTCGTGTGCATACATAGGTGTGAGCGGAGCAACACATTCCTCGAGGAGGAGTCCAAGCTCAAAAGAACAACTACACCATCCAAGAGGGAAGCCTGGAAAGCGAAGAAGGAACTGCCAAGAAAGTAGGCAACAACTCCCAGGCGACCCCATGCGCACGGGCCTCCCCAACCCCATGCCCACGGGCCTCCCAGGTTGCACGGTCCTGAAGACCCCGTGTGCACGGGCGTGTACAGTGCCCACGGGACCCCCGTGTCCACGGGCCTCATTGACCCGGTGCGCACGGGCTAAGTGTATCAGGTTGCTGGAGACCCCGTGCGCATGGTCTCCACTTACCCCGTGCACACGAGGGCCCCTGTGTGTAGCTGTTGGGCTTTACCCATGTATCCCCATTTCGTCCCTCCTTACCCCTTGATGCCTTGGACCTATATATACTCCTCCTCCTCCTCCTCCTCCATTTAGACTTAGCTAAGAATAGATCTAGACATTAGAGCTTAGCTCATGTACCTCCCCTTGTGGGATTCCTCGTGAGAGAGAGGAGACTCCATTGGAGTTCAAGACCTCCATTGGAGAAAATCCTTAGGGATTCAAGCCCCCTTGAGGGAAGGATCTATCTAGATCATCAAGACCTCATCTCCTTTGTATTTGAGGTGAACTTTACCATGTATCTTGTTTCCCTTTGATTGTTCTTGTACCTTGTGAATCTCATGTGTTTGTTGGTCTAGTGGATGTGTGATTGGACTTGTTCTTGAGTGTTCCTCTTGTGATTTCCCCTCTTGTTCTTCGTGTTCTTCGCGTTCTGCGTGGATTCCCCTCCAACTCGTGAAAGATCTTCACTTAGGGTCTCCACCCTACAACAGGAAGTCTCGGATCGAAGGTCGCACAAAGGTTTTACCCAGGTTCAGGCCTCCAGAGAGTAATACCCTACATCTTTCTTGCTTTGATATTTCATGGTGGAGGGATACTGTGATAGCCTGGCTTATTAGGGATGATAGACTACTCATATCAATAAGGAATTCCTTCTTTTCCGGGAGCCCATTCGGACAGAACTCCAAAGTTAAGCGTGCTCAGCTTGGAGTAGTGTCAGGATGGGTGACCGACCGGGAAGTTGCTCCCGGGTGCGCACGAGTGAGGACAAAATACGCAGAAAAGACTAGTATTGATCTGTGGGGCCAGTCTAGATCCCGCTAGGAGTAACGACCACCGGCGGGTGTGTCCGGGGCGTTACAAGTTGGTATCAGAGCCGACCCTCGCGGTTACACGGATGGTTGCGGACAGGTGCGTGGTCATGTTGTTCATGACGTTTGTGACCCGTCGTGGCACCCGGCATGGCACATGTACCGGACTGGAAGCACAGACGTTTGTGCCAAGAGGGAACGTTCCTGTGGCCCGACGAGGACGTCGGTTCCTCTGAGTGGGGGTGTATGTGATAGCCTGGCTTATTAGGGATGATAGACTACTCATATCAATAAGGAATTCCTTCTTTTCCGGGAGCCCATTCGGACAGAACTCCAAAGTTAAGCGTGCTCAGCTTGGAGTAGTGTCAGGATGGGTGACCGACCGGGAAGTTGCTCCCGGATGCGCATGAGTGAGGACAAAATACGCAGAAAAGACTAGTATTGATCTGTGGGGCCAGTCTAGATCCCGCTAGGAGTAACGACCACCGGCGGGTGTGTCTGGGGCGTTACAGATACCTTGTGTGAGGGGTTTACAATGGTGTGTGATATTGCTACCGAGAGTTGCTATATGAGATTAGATGGGATGAAAGCCTCCTGACCTCCCCTTATATAGGTGGAGGAGGTCTAGGGTGTACGGGGGGACAGATGCAATCTAGGGCACCTCTGATCTTTGTCTTGGGTGGCAGGAAGGTCCTTGACGCTACCCTTAGGGTTTCACCTGGAATTGGGCCTTGTGTCCCCTGGCGAGGCCTAGGGCCGGGCTCTTCTGAATGAGCCAACCCCGGTGTATGACACCGTCAGCAGCACTCGAGCGTGGCGGACGTTGCAGAAGTGGTCTTTGAGACCCTCTGGCAGGCTCATGTCTTCCTCCGAACCTGACTTATTGTGGTAGCCGCGTCCTTAAAAGGGGTTGCACACCCTGGCGGCATATTTTACTTTAGGCCGGATCGGAGCTCCGCGGAGGGAACTGTTGGTGGTGTATACCGGTAATTTGGGGCGTTCATGATGGTGCCATGATTCTCGCGTGCGCCCATCACTTGCAAAATAGGAAACCGCGCAAGGCACATGGTACATGTCATTCCACGAGGCACAATGCTTTGTTTCAGAGCGGCTATAAGAGGTGGCAAAATGAGGGGGTTTCAACTTCTCCCCGCCTTTGCCCATTTTAACTCCCTTTTCCAACATCAGTCTCATCGTGCATGTTGTTAGCGCTCCGCCTTGATCCCCTGCCGCCAACCTTGTTGTCCTTCCCTTTCGCTGCGATGGCCAGGACCAGGAGTGAGAAGGGAGCCAGCTGTGAGTGCCATCGGCCAAAAGCAGAAGCAGGCCGCCTCTAAAAACGTCAAGAGATCGGCGCGATCTACCCCTAAATCCATGGGGAAGTGGTTCCCCTTCGCGGCAATGGAGGAGGAGGTCCAGGCCTACAAGGACCAACTTCTAATGCCGGTAGACCTGAAGGTCCAACTTCCATCCTGGGAAGTCCTGCCCACTCCTAGCAGCGGTGAGCACATCCTCTGCTTAGGGTATTTTGGGAGGGGGCTTGGCTTTCCTCTCCACAACTTTGTGCGCGGCCTTCTCCAGTTTACTACTACCAGCTACATCATATTCCTCCTAACAGAGTACTCCACATCGCCAATTTCATTACTTTCTGTGAATGCTTCCTCGGGACAATTCCTCATTTCGAGTTGTTCTGGTATTTCTTTCGTGCATGGGTTTGCTAGAACGAAGGCGCAGTATGTGACCTCGGGGAAGCCATCTTGTAGCTCTGTCCCAACTCCACCTTGTTCTCCTTTGACCTCCCAAAGTCTCTTCGGGAATGGCATAAATCTTGGTTTTATGTGGAAGGCCTCAGTGACGACTTGTCGGGTTTCGCGAATGAGCCCCCACGGAAGCTGCTTTCGTGGGCTCCTCTATCCCGACTTTTGAAGGCAGCAAAGGAACTGGCGGATGCTCCCATCCGCCTGAAGAAAGGCGGACTAACCGAAGGCCACATCGTGTGTACATGGGTGGAGTGTCATGTTTTTGCCGTTGCAGGCCCGGGCTCTCCCTCTGTCTGGATACGTTGGGACAAGAGATCCCGCACAGGTCTCTGAAGTGGATATGAGCCTAGAAGATGTTGACGTCTATCTTGGCAACTTGGTGGGCCCATACACCATTGCGAACTCATTGAAGGAGGTCGTCAAGCCTTTCACAGCCGACCATCCCCTCGACAACATGAGTGTCTTTTTTGTAGCTCCATCCTTACTAGAGGTCGGCGCTTCTTTTTGTTGAACGCTTTCTTGCTGTTGTTATGCAGGGGTTTGCTATCTTTGCGACGTACCACTGGTAGCCCCCGCTACAGGGGCAGGGGTGAGCCCTAACTTGGACACCCTTATGATGCCAGCTGTCGCGGGGCTACCCAGGCGAAGGGTGATCCCTCCAAGAAGTGGAAAGGGGCATCCAAGGAGGCGTCCGAGGATGAGTAGGAGTCCTTCGAGGCGGAGGCCTTCGACGACACAGATGAGGAGGAACTCATCAATTCGGAGGTCGACGGAGCCGCGACCTCTTCACCTAAAGGTCGTAGTTGTGGTGCTCGCGGTGATGAGGGCCACCATGGTGGCAGTAGTGATAACGAGGATGATGATGATGATGATGACCATGACGGTGAGGAGGACGGCGACGTGGCCGATGACGTCAAGGACGATGAGGAGGCTGAGGCCAGCATGAAAGAGATGGGGAAGGCAGAAGCTAAGACACCGCGTCAACCCCTCAAGAAGCTCCATCCGGCTAGGCCATCGCATCACAGTATCTAGCGCATCTGAACACAATGGCATGCCACCAAATCAACCGCACTCCACATAGCCGCCCCGGAGACAACATTGTTGTCCTTTATTTGCAGGTCATTTATAGAACATTTGTTGCCGGCTCAAAGATTGACCGTCCCATTTAACAGACGCGCGCGCTGAATTTGACATCCCAGCCGCAAGCATCATCAACATGATTCGAACCATGCTACGAAACAGTGTCCACATGTCATGGTCCAACGTTGGGTATGTCCATGCAAAACCGAGAGTCCAGTGGCAAAACGTACCATGTGCGCTGGAACCAGGCGTACTTAGCTAGGTCCAGATAGCTACACATGAGGCATTAGGATCATGTATCGTCTTCATGCATGTGCCCAGCGCGCTAGAACCGGATAGTCCTATTGGAAATATGCCCTAGAGGCAATAATAAATAGGTTATTATTATATTTCCTTGTTCATGATAATCGTTTATTATCCATGCTAGAATTGTATTGATAGGAAACTCAGATACATGTGTGGATACATAGACAACACCATGTCCCTAGTAAGCCTCTAGTTGACTAGCTCGTTGATCAATAGATGGTTACGGTTTCCTGACCATGGACATTGGATGTCATTGATAACGGGATCACATCATTAGAAGAATGATGTGATGGACAAGACCCAATCCTAAGCCTAGCACAAGATCGTGTAGTTCGTATGCTAAAGCTTTTCTTATGTCAAGTATCATTTCCTTAGACCATGAGATTGTGCAACTCCCGGATACCGTAAGAATGCTTTGGGTGCGCCAAACGTCACAACGTAACTGGGTGGCTATAAAGGTACACTACGGGTATCTCCGAAAGTGTCTGTTGGGTTGGCATGAATCGAGACTGGGATTTGTCACTCCGTGTGACGGAGAGGTATCTCTGGGCCCACTCGGTAGGACATCATCATAATGTGCACAATGTGATCAAGGAGTTGATCACGGGATGATGTGTTATGGAACAAGTAAAGAGACTTGCCGGTAACGAGATTGAACAAGGTATCGAGATACCGACGATCGAATCTCGGGCAAGTACTATACTGCTAGACAAAGGGAATTGTATACGGGATTGATCGAATCCTCGACATCGTGGTTCATCCGATGAGATCATCGTGGAACATGTGGGAGCCAACATGGGTATCCAGATCCCGCTGTTGTTTATTGACTGGAGAACGTCTCGGTCATGTCTGCATGGTTCCCGAACCTGTAGGGTCTACACACTTAAGGTCCGATGACGCTAGGGTTATAAAGGAAGTTTGTATGTGGTTACCGAATGTTGTTCGGAGTCCCGGATAAGATCCCGGACATCACGAGGAGTTCCGGAATGGTCCGGAGGTAAAGATTTATATATAGGAAGTATGGTTTTGGCCACCGGAAGTGTTCTGGGCATCACCGGTAGTGTACCGGGACCACCGGAGGGGTCCGGGGGTCCACCGGGAGGGGCCACCAGCCCCGGAGGCCTACATGGGCCAATAGTGGGAAGGGACCAGCCCCTAGGTGGGCTGGGGCACCTCCCACCATGGCCCAAGGCGCCTCCAAGAGGGGAGGGGACAAACCCTAGGGCAGATGGGCCCTAAGGCCCACCCCAGGTGCGCCTCCCCCTTCTCCCCCTTGTGGCCGCCACCCAGATGGGATCTGGGGCTGCCGCACCCCTTGGGGTGGGAACCCTAGAGGGGGCGCATCCCCCTCCCCTCCCCCTATACATACTTGAGGTTTCGGGGCTGCCCAAGATACGATTTGATCTCCCTCTTGGCGCAGCCCTACCTCTCTCCCTCCTCCTCTCTTGCGGTGCTTGGCGAAGCCCTGCAGTATTGCCACGCTCCTCCACCACCACTACGCCATTGTGTTGCTGCTGGATGGAGTCTTCCTCAACCTCTCCCTCTCTCCTTGCTGGATCAAGGCATGAGAGACGTCACCGGGTTGTACGTGTGTTGAACGCGGAGGTGTCGTCCGTTCGGCACTTGGTCATCGGTGATTTGGATCACAGCGAGTACGACTCCATCAACCCCGTTCACTTGAACGCTTCCGCTTAGCGATCTACAAGGGTATGTAGATGCACTCTCTTTCCCCTCGTTGCTGGTTTGTCCATAGATAGATCTTGGTGACACGTAGGAAAATTTTGAATTTCTGCTACGTTCCCCAACAGTGGCATCATGAACTAGGTCTATTGCGTAGATTCCATGCACGAGTAGAACACAAAGTAGTTGTGGGCGTTGATTTTGTTCAATATGCTTACCGTTACTAGTCCAATCTTGATTCGGCGGCATTGTGGGATGAAGCGGCCCGGACCGACCTTACACGTACACTTACGTGAGACAGGTTCCACCGACTGACATGCACTAGTTGCATAAGGTGGCTAGCGGGTGCCACTCTCTCCCACTTTAGTCGGATCGGATTCGATGAAAAGGGTCCTTATGAAGGGTAAATAGCAATTGACATATCATGTTGTGGTTTTGCGTAGGTAAGAAACGTTCTTGCTAGAAATCCATAGCAGCCACGTAAAACATGCAAACAACAATTAGAGGACGTCTAACTTGTTTTTGCAGGGTATGCTATGTGATGTGATATGGCCAAGAAGAATGTGATGAATGATATGTGATGTATGAGATTGATCATGTTCTTGTAATAGGAATCACGACTATGCATGTCGATGAGTATGACAACCGGCAGGAGCCATAGGAGTTGTCTTTAATTTATTTATGACCTGCGTGTCAACATAAACGTCATGTAATTACTTTACTTTATTGCTAAAGTGTTAGCCATAGTAGGAGAAGTAATAGTTGACGTGACAACTTCATGAAGACACGATGATGGAGATCATGATGATGGAGATCATGGCGTCATGCCGGTGACGACGATGATCATGGAGCCCCGAAGATGGAGATCAAAAGGAGCAAAGTGATGATGGCCATATCATGTCACTATTTGATTGCATGTGATGTTTATCATGTTTATACATCTTATTTGCTTACAACGACGGTAGTAAATAAGATGATCCCTCATTAAAATTTCAAGAAAGTGTTCCCCCTAACTGTGCACCGTTGCGAAAGTTCGTCGTTTCGAAGCACCACGTGATGATCGGGTGTGATAGATTCTTACGTTCACATACAACGGGTGTAAGCCAGATTTACACACGCGAAACACTTAGGTTGACTTGACGAGCCTAGCATGTACAGACATGGCCTCGGAACACAAGAGACCGAAAGGTCGAGCATGAGTCGTATGGTAGATACGATCAACATGAAGATGTTCACCGATGATGACTAGTCCGTCTCACGTGATGATCGGACACGGCCTAGTTGACTCGGATCATGTAATCACTTGGATGACTAGAGGGATGTCTATCTGAGTGGGAGTTCATAAGATGAACTTAATTATCCTGAACATAGTCAAAAGATCTTTGCAAATTATGTCGTAAGCTCGCGCTTTAGTTCTACTGTTTTAGATATGTTCCTAGAGAAAATATAGTTGAAAGTTGATAGTAGCAATTATGCGGACAATAGAAGGCTTATGTCCTTAATGCACCGCTCGATGTGCTCAACCTAGAACGTGGTCTGTGGATGTTGCGAACATCTGACATACACGTTTTGATGACTACATGATAGTTCGGTAATGATAAATGGTTTAGAATTGAGGCACCGAAGACATTTTTTCAAAAGTCGCGGAACATATGAGATGTTTCGAGGGCTGAAATTGGGATTTCAGGCTCATGCCCACGTCAAGAGGTATAAGACCTCCGACGATTTTCTTGGCCTGCAATCTAAGGGAGAAAAGCTCAATCGTTTAGCTTGTGCTCAGATTGTCTGAGTACAACAATCACTTGAATCGAGTGGGAGTTGATCTTCCAGATAAGATAGTGATGTTTTTCCAAAGTCATTGCCACCAAGCTGCTAGAGCTTCGTGATGAACTATAACATATCAGGGATAGATATGATGATCCTTGAAATATTCGCGATGTTTGACACCGCGAAAGTAGAAATCAAGAAGGAGCATCAATTGTTGATGGTTAGTGAAACCACTAGTTTCAAGAAGGGCAAGGGCAAGAAGGGATACTTCATGAAACGGCAAATCAGCTGCTGCTCTAGTGGAGAAACCCAAGGTTAAACCCAAACTCGAGACTGAGTGCTTCTGTAATAAGGGGAACGGCCACTGGAGCAGAATTACCCTAGATACTTGGTAGATGAGAAGGCTGTCGATAGAAGTATATTGGATATACATTATGTGAATGTGTACTTTACTAGTACTCCTAGTAGCATCAGGGTATTAGATACCGGTTCGGTTGCTAAGTGTTAGTAACTCGAAATAAAAGCTACGGAATAAGCGGAGACTAGCTAAAGGTGAGCTGACGAGATGTGTTGGAAGTGTTTCCAAGGTTGATATGATCAAGCATCGCACGCTCCCTCTACCATCGAGATTGGTGTTAAACCTAAATAATTGTTATTTGGTGTTTGCGTTGAGCATAGACATGATTGGATTATGTCTATCGCAATACGGTTATGTCGGGGCGGACGGGCGTCCCCCCGCGAGCACCTATGGGGCCGGAGCCCCTTTCGTTGTCCGGCGAGGGGGGCGGAGGGAGCGCGGAGAGCAGATCGAGGCGGGCACACGGGCGGTTTACCCAGGTTCGGGCCGCGATGGACGCGTAAAACCCTACTCCTGCTTAGTTGTATTGAACTGGGGAGCTCGGGAGCTTGGAGAGCTAGCTGCACCGAGCGTATGGCCGTCTGGATGCCGAATCTCCGAACCCCGGAACCCCCTCTACGTTGCACACGGGCCTCCTTTTATAGCGCAAAGGGGTCACCGACAGGTGTCAACGTAAGAGAAAGGGGTAAAAGTGTAAAAGGGGTGGTAGCTGTAATAGTGCGGGAACGGTGGTGCTACAGTGCGGCACAGTGTTATCATACCTACTTCCGACGGTAGGGGACAAGGGCATTAAATGCCCGTCACGGTCGCCCGGACAGCACCGAGGCGGACCGTTAGGTGCGCCACCGTTCGCCACGATGGCGGCTGCATGCCACCGCATGCCCCAGGCTGCGCGGTGCCTCGCCACGTGCCCTCGGGGGAAGCCCCGGAGCGACGCGTGGGCGGGCGAGCTGGAGCGCAGTCTTGAGGTGGTGATCTTGCCGCGGCAAGTGGCTTGCCGCGGGGGTCGTCTTCCTGTGCCTGATAGCGTGCCAGCTATCAGGCCTTGCCGGGGCGCTTGGCGCGCCACGGCGGGCTTCTCTTGTGGTGCCTGGGTTCGGCCTTCCCGACAAGCTCCTCTTGTCGGGGGCTCGATCTTCTGTCTCGTTATACTTTGTTCTTGGATGGCCTTACATGGGCTCAGTCGTCCCGGCAAGCTCCTCTTGCCGGGGTCTTGTCTTCTTGGCCCGGCAAGCTCCTCTTGCCGGGGGCCTCGTCTTCTTGGCCCGGCAAGCTCCTCTTGCCGGGGGCCTTGTCTTGAATGCTTGGTCTTCTCTTGGCGCTTCCGGGGCGGGCCTTGCCGCAGGGTGCTACGACTGCCCGTGCACAAGTCTGGGGTACTAAGGTACCCCTACTTTAGTACACCGACAGGAGCCCCCGGGCCTGGGCCACACATGGTGCCGAGCGTTGTTGGGCCAGGCCCTAACGGTGCACGGGCACGCATGGCCTTGGTCGCGCTGCTCCTTAACTCCGCATCCGCCGCGCCTTCCCCAGGCGGCGCGCGCTTACCGCGGCGTCGTGGGGGCGGAGCGTGCGGGGTGAGCGTGACGTGGGTGGCGTGCGCGGGACTGAACCGCGCAGGCGCGCGTCACGTCGCGCGCGATCTCAACGTCCTCAGGCCCTTGCCGGAGAACGCAGACCTGACGGGGATCCAGGCCCTCATCGCCCCTATCGTCAAGAAGGCGGCCGGGGTCAAGAGGATCGAGGGCGACCGCGTGGACTAGGCCGCCTGCCCCTTTCTTTTATCTCCTTTCCCTGCCGCTGTTAAATATGCCATGGAAACGGCTGGTTAGAGCAGCAGTAAGGCATTTTGTAATATAACTTTTTATCTTAGGCAATGCATCGCACTGTTATCTCCTCTACTTGACCGGCGCCTTGTTTGTTTCCGCCCTACGCTTTCGGGGACTTGCCGGCGTAGGCCTCCGCCTTGCCACGGGCGCCGAGTGCGGGACGTCAGCGACCCGCTGGCGGGGCTACCACCGGCAAGAAACCTCGCCGCGGCTGGTTGCCGCTCACTCAGATTGTTGAGCAGGCTCAAGGCAAAGTAAGCGGTGCGACTGCGGTCGCAGCACGCTTAGGGTGCCGGGCGAGCTCGAAACAAAGTGAGGACGCTACCCGGGGTGTAGCACACTCAAGTCGTTGAGCGGACTCGAAACGAAATGAGGGCGCAACCAGTCTCGTGCCGGTCCTTCCGCGGGGCTACCACCGGCAAGAAACCTCGCCGGGGCTGGTTGCCGCTCACTCAGATTGTTGAGCAGGCTCAAGGCAAAGTAAGCGGTGCGACTGCGGTCGCAGCACGCTTAGGGTGCCGGGCGAGCTCGAAACAAAGTGAGGACGCTACTCGGGGTGTAGCACACTCAAGTCGTTGAGCGGACTCGAAACGAAACGAGGGCGCAACCAGTCCCGTGCCGGTCCTTCCGCGCTCAGGCCTCTCAACCAAGGCTCGGTCGTTCGAGGGAGATAACTCTTAAAAATTGATGGGGGAATTGCTCGAGCTCCGGCAACTTATCTTTTCTTATCGCTTGCCGCCCGGTAGGGTAAAACCTCCTTGGGCAGCATCCAGCCCATCCTGGGGGTAGGCGAAGGCGCAGGGCCTCACGACCCTCCGGAGCTAGGCGTAGCTATGCTTGGGGATCCGCGCCCCTCTCTGCGCCAAGGATCACATGCAACTGCGGCAAGACTTGGGCAGAGGGGATGGTTGGCGGAAACAGGTTCCGGCTACCGCGCTGGAAAGACTCTTCCCACGGTCGGCGTCAACTCGTTTGGCACCCCGGCGGGCGAGGCGCGCCGGGGGAACGAGGTCGCCTTTCTCGTGACTTCTGGCGCTAACTTCTGCGGCCGCGAGAGCGGCGCAGAGTTCGCTGGAGGCGAATCGTTCGCCCAGCGGCCAGAAGGCGGGCCTCCTCAAGGAGCAGCTGCTTCTTGCCCAGTCTCTGCGCGAGTGGATACTCGAGGAGGGCCGCGAACGAGCCCGTGGGAAGGAATGCCAAAGCTCGTCGGGAACCCCCGCTTCAACTGGACAGATCCTCGGATCCGCAGGAGCGGACTGTTCCTCAGCGTTCAGACTGCTGGTCTGCTCGCCGGGGCAAGGCTTATCTGGGACACCTGCTTCGACTGGACGGATCCTGGGATCCGCAGGAGCGGGCTGTCATACGGAGGTGCGGGGTCTGCGCCCGCCCCTGCGCCAAGGATCACATGCAACTGCGGCAAGACTTGGGCAGGGAGGTTGGTTGACGGAACGGGTTCCGGCAACCGCGCTGGCGAAACTCCTCCCACGGTTGGCGTCGACCCGTTTGGATCTCGGCGGACGAAACGTGCCGAAGAACGAGGTCGCCTTTTTCGCGGCTTCCGGCGCTAACCGCTGCGGCTACAGGAGCGGCGCAGGATTCGCTGGAAGCGAGCGGTTCGCCCAGCGGCCGGAAGGCGGTCCTCCTCAAGGAGCAGCTGCTTCTTGCCCGAACTCTGCGTGAGTGGGTACTCGAGGAGGGCCGTGCACGATTCCGTAGGGAGGAATGCCTCCGCCCCGCGGAGCGGGGCGGAAAGGTACCTGTTCATACCTGAACTTACCAGTGTTCGCCTGAATCAGATCCGCACAACCTCGACGCAGCCCCCTACCTGGCGCGCCAAAGATGTCGGGGCGGACGGGCGTCCCCCCGCGAGCACCTATGGGGCCGGAGCCCCTTTCGTTGTCCGGCGAGGGGGGCGGAGGGAGCGCGGAGAGCAGATCGAGGCGGGCACACGGGCGGTTTACCCAGGTTCGGGCCGCGATGGACGCGTAAAACCCTACTCCTGCTTAGTTGTATTGAACTGGGGAGCTCGGGAGCTTGGAGAGCTAGCTGCACCGAGCGTATGGCCGTCTGGATGCCGAATCTCCGAACCCCGGAACCCCCTCTACGTTGCACACGGGCCTCCTTTTATAGCGCAAAGGGGTCACCGACAGGTGTCAACGTAAGAGAAAGGGGTAAAAGTGTAAAAGGGGTGGTAGCTGTAATAGTGCGGGAACGGTGGTGCTACAGTGCGGCACAGTGTTATCATACCTACTTCTGACGGTAGGGGACAAGGGCATTAAATGCCCGTCACGGTCGCCCGGACAGCACCGAGGCGGACCGTTAGGTGCGCCACCGTTCGCCACGATGGCGGCTGCATGCCACCGCATGCCCCAGGCTGCGCGGTGCCTCGCCACGTGCCCTCGGGGGAAGCCCCGGAGCGACGCGTGGGCGGGCGAGCTGGAGCGCAGTCTTGAGGTGGTGATCTTGCCGCGGCAAGTGGCTTGCCGCGGGGGTCGTCTTCCTGTGCCTGATAGCGTGCCAGCTATCAGGCCTTGCCGGGGCGCTTGGCGCGCCACGGCGGGCTTCTCTTGTGGTGCCTGGGTTCGGCCTTCCCGACAAGCTCCTCTTGTCGGGGGCTCGATCTTCTGTCTCGTTATACTTTGTTCTTGGATGGCCTTACATGGGCTCAGTCGTCCCGGCAAGCTCCTCTTGCCGGGGTCTTGTCTTCTTGGCCCGGCAAGCTCCTCTTGCCGGGGGCCTCGTCTTCTTGGCCCGGCAAGCTCCTCTTGCCGGGGGCCTTGTCTTGAATGCTTGGTCTTCTCTTGGCGCTTCCGGGGCGGGCCTTGCCGCAGGGTGCTACGACTGCCCGTGCACAAGTCTGGGGTACTAAGGTACCCCTACTTTAGTACACCGACAGGTTATTCATTTAAAGAGAATAATAGTTACTCTGTTTATTTGAATAATACCTTCAATGGTCTTGCACCTAAAATGGATGGTTTATTGAAATCTCGATCGTAGTGATACACATGTTCATGCCAAAAGATATAAGATAATAATGATATTACCACATGCTTGTGGCACTGCAGTTTGAGTCATATTGGTATAAAACGCATGAAGAAGCTCCATGTTGATGGATCTTTGGACTCACTTGATTTTGAATCACTTGAGACATGCGAACCATGCCTATTGGTATATATGCATGAAGAAACTCCATGCAGATGGACCGTTTGGACTCACTTGATTTTGAATCACTTGAGACATGCAAATCACACCACATGGGCAAGATGACTGAAAGCTTCGGTTTCAGTAAAATGGAACAAGAAAGCAACTTGTTGGAAGTAACACATTTTGATGTGTGCAGTCCAATGAGTGCTGAGGCACGCAGTGAATATCGTTATGCTCTTACTTCACAGATGATTTGAGTAGATACGGAGCATATTTACTTGATGAAACACAAGTCTGAATTATTGAATGGTTCAAGTAATTTCAGAATGAAGTTGAAGATCGTCGTGACAAGAGGATAAAATATCTATGATATGATCATAGAGATGAATATCTGAGTTGCGAGTTTGGTACACAATTGAGACATTGTGGAAATTGTTTCACGACTAGTACCGCCTGGAACACCATAGTGTGATGGTGTGTCCAAACATCATAACTGCACCCTATTGGATATGATGCATACCATGATGTCTCTTATCGAATTACCACTATCGTTCATGGGTTAGGCATTAGAGACAACCGCACTCACTTTAAATAGGGCACCACGTAATTCCGATGAGATGACACCGTATGAACTATGGTTTAGAGAAACCTAAGCTGTCATTTCTTAAAAGTTTGGGGCTGCGACGCTTATATGAAAAGTTTCAGGCTGATAAGCTCGAACCCAAGGCGGATAGCTGCATCTTCATAGGACACCCAAAATAGTTGGGTATACCTCCTGTCTCAGATCCGAAAGCAATAGGGATTGTTTCTCAAATCGGGTCCTTTCTCGAGGAAAAGTTTCTCTCGAAAGAATTGAGTGGGAGGATGGCGGAGACTTGATGAGATTATTGAACCGTCACTTCAACTAGTGTGTAGCAGGGCACATGAAGTTGTTCCTATGGCACCTACACCAATTGAAGTGGAAGCTTATGATAGTGATCATGAGACTTCAGATCAAGTCACTCCCAAACCTCGTAGGACGACAAGGATGCGTACTACTTCAGAGTGGTACATAATCCTGTCGTGGAAGTCATGTTGCTAGACAACAATGAACCTACGAGCTATGGAGAAGTGTTGGTGGGCCCGGATTCCAAAAATGGCTCAAGGCCATAAAATCCGAGAGAGGATCCATATATGAAAACAAAGTGTAGACTTTGGAGGAACAACTTGATAGTCGTAAGGCTGTTGGGTGCAGATGGATTTTAAAAGGAAGACGGACAATGATGGTAGGTGTCACCATTGAGAAAGCTCGACTTGTCGTTAAGATGTTTCCCGACAAGTTCAAGGAGTTGACTACGATGAGATTTTCTCACTCGTAGCGATGCTAAGAGTCTGTTGGAATTATGTTAGCAGTTATTGCATTATTTATGAAATCTTGCAGATAGGATGTCAAAACATTGTTATCTCGACGATTTTCTTGAGGAAAGGTTGTATGTGATACAAATAGAAGGGTTTGTCAATCCTGAAAGATGCTAACAAGTATGCAAAGCTCCAGCAATCCTTTTAAGGACTGGAGTAAGCATCTCAGAATTGGAATGTACGCTTTGATGAGATGATCAAAGATTTTAGGTTTATACAAAGTTTATGAGAAACTTGTATTTCCAAAGAAGTGAGTGGGAGCACTATAGAATTTCTGATGAGTATATGTTGTTGACATATTGTTTATCGGAAATGATGTAGAATTTCTGGAAAGCATATAGGGTTGTTTGAAAAGTGTTTTTCAATGGAAAACCTGGATTAAGCTACTTGAACATTGAGCATCAAGATCTAGAAGGATAGATCAAAACCGCTTAATGGTACTTTGAAACGAACACATACCATGACAAGATTTTGAAGGAGTTCAAAATAGATCAGCAAAGAAGGAGTTCTCGGCTGTGTTACAAGGTGTGAGTATTGAGCAAGACTCAAGACATGACCACGGCAGAATAGAGAGAAAGGACGAAGGTCGTCCCCTATGCTTTAGTCGTAGGCTCTAAAGTATGCTATGTTGTGTACCGCACCTGAAGTGTGCCAAACCATGAGTCAGTCAAGGGGTACAAGTGTGATCTAGAAATGGATCACAGGACAACGGTCAAGGTTATCCTTAGTAACTAGTGAACTAAGGAATTTTCTCGATTATGGAGGTGGAAAAAGAGTTCGTCGTAAAGGGTTACGCCGATACAAACTTTGACACTAATCCAGATTATTCTGAGTAGTAAATTGGATTCGTATAGTAGAACAGTTATTTGGAATAGCTCCAAATAGAGCGTGGTAACTGCATCTAGGAGATGACATAGATATTTGTAAAGCACACACGGATCTGAAAGGTTCAGACCCGTTGACTATAACATCTCTCACAAGCATAACATGATCAAACCCAGAACTCTCTGAGTGTTAATCACATGGCGATGTGAACTAGATTATTGACTCTAGTGCAAGTGGGAGACTGTTGGAAATATGCCCTAGAGGCAATAATAAATAGGTTATTATTATATTTCCTTGTTCATGATAATCGTTTATTATCCATGCTAGAATTGTATTGATAGGAAACTCAGATACATGTGTGGATACATAGACAACACCATGTCCCTAGTAAGCCTCTAGTTGACTAGCTCGTTGATCAATAGATGGTTATGGTTTCCTGACCATGGACATTGGATGTCATTGATAACGGGATCACATCATTAGAAGAATGATGTGATGGACAAGACCCAATCCTAAGCCTAGCACAAGATCGTGTAGTTCGTATGCTAAAGCTTTTCTAATGTCAAGTATCATTTCCTTAGACCATGAGATTGTGCAACTCCCGGATACCGTAAGAATGCTTTGGGTGCGCCAAACGTCACAACGTAACTGGGTGCCTATAAAGGTACACTACGGGTATCTCCGAAAGTGTCTGTTGGGTTGGCATGAATCGAGACTGGGATTTGTCACTCCGTGTGACGGAGAGGTATCTCTGGGCCCACTCGGTAGGACATCATCATAATGTGCACAATGTGATCAAGGAGTTGATCACGGGATGATGTGTTACGGAACGAGTAAAGAGACTTGCCGGTAACGAGATTGAACAAGGTATCGAGATACCGACGATCGAATCTCGGGCAAGTACTATACCGCTAGACAAAGGGAATTGTATACGGGATTGATCGAATCCTCGACATCGTGGTTCATCCGATGAGATCATCGTGGAACATGTGGGAGCCAACATGGGTATCCAGATCCCGCTGTTGGTTATTGACTGGAGAACGTCTCGGTCATGTCTGCATGGTTCCCGAACACGTAGGGTCTACACACTTAAGGTCCGATGACGCTAGGGTTATAAAGGAAGTTTGTATGTGGTTACCGAATGTTGTTCGGAGTCCCGGATAAGATCCCGGACATCACGAGGAGTTCCGGAATGGTCCGGAGGTAAAGATTTATATATAGGAAGTATGGTTTTGGCCACCGAAAGTGTTCTGGGCATCACCGGTAGTGTACCGGGACCACCAGAGGGGTCCGGGGGTCCACCGGGAGGGGCCACCAGCCCGGGAGGCCTAAATGGGCCAATAGTGGGAAGGGACCAGCCCCTAGGTGGGCTGGGGCGCCTCCCACCATGGCCCAAGGCGCCTCCAAGAGTGGAGGGGGCAAACCCTAGGGCAGATGGGCCCTAAGGCCCACCCCAGGTGTGCCTCCCCCTTCTCCCCCTTGTGGTCGCCACCCCAGATGGGATCTGGGGATGCCGCACCCCTTGGGGTGGGAACCCTAGAGGGGGCGCAGGCCCCTCCCCTCCCCCTATATATACTTGAGGTTTGGGGGCTGCCCAAGATACGATTTGATCTCCCTCTTGGCGCAGCCCTACCTCTCTCCCTCCTCCTCTCTTACGGTGCTTGGCGAAGCCCTGCAGGATTGCCACGCTCCTCCACCACCACTACGCGATTGTGTTGCTGCTGGATGGAGTCTTCCTCAACCTCTCCCTCTCTCCTTGCTGGATCAAGGCATGGGAGACGTCACCGGGCTGTACGTGTGTTGAACGCGGAGGTGCCGTCCGTTCGGCACTTGGTCATCGGTGATTTGGATCACGGCGAGTACGACTCCATCAACCCCGTTCACTTGAACGCTTCCGCTTAGCGATCTACAAGGTTATGTAGATGCACTCTCTTTCCCCTCGTTGCTGGTTTGTCCATAGATAGATCTTGGTGACATGTAGGAAAATTTTGAATTTCTGCTACGTTCCCCAACAAGTCCAGCAGTAAACTATGCTTCTGAGCGCATGCACCGGGCTCGATAACACTTACAGGCAACCGTGTGTGTTTGGTCGTCCTTTATTGGCGCATCTAGGCACCTATATTTTTCATACTTGGATTCTAGTCGATGGTCATTGTTGGGTTGGGATTGGAGATCTTGGGAGTTTTCGTTCAACTTTATGTCATTGCAAACCCCATGGTGTTGGTTCCTCTTCAATGGCTAGAGAGATTGTTGCCTTAACGATTTGGTTGCATCATCACTTTGATTCCTTCTTGACCAGACGCTTAGTGGTGATTTACAGAACAAGCATTAGGTAGACGTGTTGCCCATAGTGTTGCTTAACTTCCTAGTTGCTGATAACCCACAAGTACAGGGGATCAATTGTAGCCTTTCTCGATAGGTAAGAGTGTCGAACCCAACGAGGAGCTAAAGGTAGAGCTAATATTCCCTTCAAGTTCTATCCACCACCGATACAACTCTACGCACACTTAACGTTAGCTTTACCTAGAACAAGAATAAAACTAGAAGTACTTTGTAGGTGTAAAGGGATAGGTTTGCAAGATAATAAAGAATGTGAAAATGAAAGATAGATGCTATTTTACTAAAAGAACAATTAAGTTAGTATAGCCAGTGTGGAAAAGTGGTGGTAGGATTTGAGGAGTTGTCCCTAAGCAATTGGCTAAGTTACTAGACCGATAGCAAGTTTTTATGCGAGAGAGGCCACTGCTAGCATCTCATCCCTTACTTGGAATTCTATGCACTTATGATTGGAACTATTAGCAAGTGATGCGGCTTGAAACTGCGTCGGGGAAGGGATGATGCAGTACAGCTACGATAGGTATTTCCCTCAGTTATGAAATCAAGGTTATCAATCCAGTAGGAGAACCAAGCAACACTATGTAAATGGTACCTTCACACAAAGAACAAATACTTGCAACCTAACGCGTAAGAGGGGTTGTCAATCCCTCCACGGTAAAAAGATAGATTAAATTCTATGAGATTGGATAAATAGATCTAGCAAGAACACAAAATGAAATAAGTAAAGAAAAAGTGCAACAAGGTATTTTTGGGTTTTTGGAAATATATATCTGAAAACAATATGGTAAAAGACAGACCCAGGGGCCTTAGATTGCACTAGTGGCTTCTCTCGAGAAAATAGCATACAGTGGGTAAACAAATTAATGTTGGGTAATTGATAGAAGAACAAATAATTATGAAGATATCCAAGGCAATGATCATGAATATAGGCATCATGTCCAAGATTAGTAGACCGACTCATGCCTGCATCTACTACTATTACTCCACACATCGACCGCTATCCAACATGCATCTAGTGTATTAAGTTCATGGAGAAACAGAGTAATGCAATTAGAACGATGGCATGATGTAGACAAGATCTATTCATGTAGGAATATACCCCATCTTTTTATCCTTAATAGCAATGATATATACGTGCCTCGCTACCCCTTTTCTCACTCGGTGAGGACATCGCAAGATCGAACCCATCACAAAGCACCTCTTCCCATTACAAGAAAAATTGATCTAGTCGGCCTAACTAAACCAAAGATTCGGAGAAGAAATGCGAGGCTATAAATAATCATGCATATAAGAGATCCAAGAAAACTCAAATAATATTCATGGATATAGATCTGATCATAAACTCGAACTTCATCAGATCTCAACAAACACACCGCAAAAAGTCATTACATCAAATAGATCTCCAAAAACAACAAGGAGAAGATTTTATTGAGAATCAAAAAGAGAGAAGAAGCCATCTAACTACTGCCTACGGACCCGTCGGTCTATGGTGAACTACTCACGCATCATCGGAGGAGCGCCAACGAGGATGATGAACCCCTCCATGATCGTGTTCCGCTCCGGCAGAGCGCCGGATAGGGCTGTAGATTGGATCTCGTGGTTCTCGAACTTGCGGCGGCTGGAATTGTGTTTCGTCGACTCCCGTAGGGTTTCTAGAATTTTGGGTATTTATAGAGTTGAGAGGCGGTGGAGGAGACCCCCCGTGGGCCCCACAACCCATGAGTTTTTTGAGAGGCATGTTTTTCTCTCAACAAAAATGACCGATTAGTTCCCAATACTTTCCATGCTCGATACATCATAGGCGGTTCCCAAACATAAAATAAAGTTTATTCCTTTTTCCACCATTCTTTCACAATCCATGGCTAGCCGTATCCATGGGTGCCTTCCGTACCAACACTTACCAAGGAATTTATTATTTGACAACATAAAGTAAATTTCTTTTCATTTCGGGACTGGGCATCCCTATTACCACCGTACTCTCGTGCATGAAAAAATATTGTCCACCCCCTGCCGCTTCATGAGCGGTATGGGCACACAAAAAGGAAATTTATTTTGCAAATTAGAGTTGGCACATACAAATTTACTTAGAACGGCATGGAAATATCGCATATAGGTAGGTATGGTGGACTCATATGGCAAAAACTGGTTTAAGGATATTGGATGCACAAGTAGTATTTCTACTTAGTACAAGTGGAGGCTAGCAAATAGATTGATAAGCAACCAACCAAGAAACGAAAATTCTCATGAACGAGCATTAAGCATAACTAACACCAAATAATGCACCACAAGTAGGATTTAATTTCATTGCATAACTATTGACTTTCGTGCTTGCATATGGAATCACAAACCTTAACACCAATATTCTTACTAAAGCATGATTACTCACCGACATGACTCACATATTACTATCATCATATCTCAAAACTATTACAAAGAATCAAGTTTATTTTGTCCAATGATCTTCATGTAAGTTTTTATTATATCCCTCTTGAATATCTATCACTTCGGGACTAGTTTCGTATATTGACATTGCCTTTGACAAGCTCAAACAAATTTAAGTGAAGAACATGAGCATAACATTTTTCATCTCTCAAACTAATATAAGTGAAGCATGAGAGAATTTCTTCAAAAAAATTACTAACTCTCAAATAAATCTAAGTGAAGCATGAGAGTATTTCTTCATAAAAATTAAAGCACACCATGCTCAAAAAGATATAAGTGAAGCCCTAGAGCAATTCCATAGCTCAAAAAAATTAAATGAAGCACATAGAGCAATTCTAACAAATCATAGCATCATTTTTGATCTCTCAAATAGGTGTTTCCAGCAAGGATAACTGTGACAAACTAAAAAGCAAAGACTCATATAATACAAGACGCTCCAAGCAAAACTCATGATATGTGACGAATAAAATATAGCTCCAAGTTAAATTACCGATGCTTGTTAGAAGAAAGAGAGGATGCCTTCTGGGGAATTCCCAAGTTTAGTTGCTTGGTTCTCCTTGAATATTAACTTGGGGTGCCATGGGCATCCCCAATCTTAGGCTCTTTTCACTCCTTATTCCTTCAACCATTGTGATCTCACCCAAAACTTGAAAACTTCAATCACACAAAACTTAACAAAACCTTCGTGAGATCCGTTAGTATAATAAAGCAAATCACTACTTTAAGTATTGTTGCAAACCCATTCATATTAAATTATTGCATTATACCTACTATATTCCAACTTTACCATGGCTTATACCCCCCGATACAATCCATAGATTCATCAAAATAAGCACACAATGCAACGAAAATAGAATCTGTCAAAAATAAAACAGCCTGTAGTAATCTGGACTTTGTCTATACTTCTGTAACTCCAAAGTTTTTGAAAAATTATGACATAGTAGGAAATTTGTATATCCATCTTGTGTACGAACATTAGGATTTTATCGCACTTCTGTGGTTTTTAACAATTCTACTACTAGGTGTTGGGGAACGTAGTAATTTAAAAAAAATTCCTACGCACACGCAAGATCATGGTGATGCATAGCAACGAGAGGGGAGAGTGTTGTCCACGTACCCTCGTAGACCGAAAGTGGAAGCGTTATAACAACGCGGTTGATGTAGTCGTACGTCTTCACGGCCCAACCGATCAAGCACCGAAACTACAGCACCTCCGAGTTCTAGCACACGTTCAGCTCGATGATGATCCCCGGACTTCGATCCAGCAGAATGTCGGGGAAGAGTTTTGTCAGCACGACAACGTGGTGACGATCTTGATGTTCTACCATCGCAAGGCTTCGCCTAAGCACCACTACAATATTATCGATGATTATGGTGGAGGGGGGCACCGCACACGGCTAAGAGATCAATGATCAATTGTTCTGTCTCTAGGGTGCCCCTTGCCCCCGTATATAAAGGAGCAAGGGGGAGGCCAGCCGGCCCTCTATGGCGCGCCCCCAAGAGGGGAATCCTACTAGGACTCCAAGTCCTAGTAGGTTTCCACCTAAAGGGAGAGAGGGGGAAGGAAGGAGAGGGAGAGGGAGAAGGAAAGGGGGGCGCCGCCCCCCTCTCCTAGTCCAATTCGGACCAGAGGGGGAGGGGGCGCGGCCAGCCTTGGCCGCCCCTCTCTCTCTCCACTAAGGCCCAACAAGGCCCATTAGTTCATAGGGGGTTACCGATAACCCTCCGGCACTCCGGTTTAATCCGATACTTCTCTAGAACACTTTCGGTGTCCGAATATAGTCGTCCAATATATCAATCTTCATGTCTCGGCCATTTCGAGACTCCTCATCATGTCCGTGATCACATCCGGGACTCCGAACAACCTTATGTACATCAAAACATATAAACTCATAATGAAACTGTCATCATAACGTTAAGCGTGCGGACCCTACGGGTTCGAGAACAATGTAGACATGACCGAGACACGTCTCCGGTCAATAACCAATAGCGGAACCTGGATGCTCATATTGGCTCCTACATATTCTACGAAGATCTTTATCGGTCAGACTGCATAACAACATACGTTGTTCCCTTTGTCATCGGTATGTTACTTGCCCGAGATTCGATCGTCGGTATCTTAATACCTAGTTCAACCTCGTTACCGACAAGTCTCTTTACTCGTTCTGTAATACATCATCCCGCAACTAACTCATTAGTTGCAATGCTTGCAAGGCTTAAGTGATGTGTATTACCGAGAGGGCCCAGAGATACCTCTGTGACAATCGAAGTGACAAATCCTAATCTCGAAATACGCCAACCCAACATGTACCTTTGGAGACACGTGTAGAGCACCTTTATAATCACCCAGTTACGTTGTGACGTCTGGTAGCACACAAAGTGTTCCTCCGTAAACGGGAGTTGCATAATCTCATAGTCATAGGAACATGTATAAGTCATGAAGAAAGCAATAGCAACATACTAAACGATCAAGTGCTAAGCCAACGGAATGGGTCATGTCAATCACATCATTCTCCTAATGATGTGATCCCGTTAATCAAATGACAATAGATGTCTATGGTTAGGAAACATAACCATCTTTGATCAACGAGCTAGTCAAGTAGAGGCATACTAGTGACACTCTGTTTGTCTATATTTTCACACAAGTATTATGTTTCCGGTTTATACAATTCTAGCATGAATAATAAACATTTATCATGATATAAGGAAATAAATAATAACTTTATTATTGCCTCTAGGGCATATTTCCTTCAGTCTCCCACTTGCACTAGAGTCAATAATCTAGATTACACAGTAATGATTCTAACACCCATGGAGCCTTGTTGTTGATCATGTTTTGCTCGTGGAAGAGGCTTAGTCAATGGGTCTGCAACATTCAGATCCATATGTATCTTGCAAATCTCTATGTCTCCCACCTGGACTAGATCCTAGATGGAATTGAAGCGTCTCTTGATGTGCTTGGTTCTCTTGTGAAATCTGGATTCCTTTGCCAAGGCAATTGCACCAGTATTGTCACAAAAGATTTTCATTGGACCCGATGCACTAGGTATGACACCTAGATCAGATATGAACTCCTTCATCCAGACTCCTTCATTTGCTGCTTCCGAAGTAGCTATGTACTCCGCTTCACATGTAGATCCCGCCACGACGCTTTGTTTAGAACTGCACCAACTGACAGCTCCACCGTTTAATGTAAACACGTATCCGGTTTGCGATTTAGAATCGTCCGGATCAGTGTCAAAGGTTGCATCAACGTAACCATTTACGATGAGCTCTTTGTCACTGCCATATACGAGAAACATATCCTTAGTCCTTTTCAGGTACTTCAGGATGTTCTTGACCGCTGTCCAGTGATCCACTCCTGGATTACTTTGGTACCTCCCTGGTAGACTTATAGCAAGACACACATCAGGTCTGGTACACAACATTTCATACATGATAGAGCCTATGGCTGAAGCATAGGGAACGTCTTTCATTTTCTCTCTATCTTCTGCGGTGGTCGGACATTGAGTCTTACTCAACTTCACACCTTGTAGCACAGGCAAGAACCCTTTCTTTGCTTGATCCATTTTGAACTTATTCAAAACTTTGTCAAGGTATGTGCTTTGTGAAAGTCCAATTAAGCGTCTTGATCTATCTCTATATATCTTAATGCCCAATATGTAAGCAGCTTCACCGAGGTCTTTCATTGAAAAACTCTTATTCAAGTATCCCTTTATGCTATCCAGAAATTATATATCATTTCCAATTAGTAATATGTCATCCACATATAATATCAGAAATGCTATAGAGCTCCCACTCACTTTCTTGTAAATACAGACTTCTCCAAAAGTCTGTATAAAACCAAATGCTTTGATCACACTATCAAAGCGTTTATTCCAACTCCGAGAAGCTTGCGGCAGTCCATAAATGGATCGCTGGAGCTTGCACACTTTGTTAGCTCCCTTTGGATAGACAAAACCTTTCGGTTGCATCATATACAACTCTTCTTCCAGAAATCCATTCAGGAATGCACTTTTGACATCCATCTGCCAAATTTCATAATCATAAAATGCGGCAATTGCTAACATGATTCAGACAAACTTAAGCATCGCTACGGGTGAGAAGGTCTCATCGTAGTCAATCCCTTGAACTTGTTGAAAACCTTTTGCAACAAGTTGAGCTTTGTAGAAAGTAACATTACCGTCAGCGTCAGTCTTCTTCTTGAAGATCCATTTATTCTCAATTGCTTGCCGATCATCGGGCAAGTCAACCAAAGTCCACACTTTGTTCTCATACATGGATCCCATCTCAGATTTCATGGCTTCTAGCCATTTTGCGAAATCTGGGCTCACCATCGCTTCTTCATAGTTCGTAGGTTCACCATGATCTAGTAGCATGACTTCCAGAACAGGATTACCGTACCACTCTGGTGCGGATCTTACTCTGGTTGATCTACGAGGTTCGGTAGTAACTTGATCTGAAATTTCATGATCATCATCATTAGCTTCCTCACTGATTGGTGTAGGTGTCACAGAAACCGGTTTCTGTGATGTACTACTTTCCAATAAGGGAGCAGGTATAGTTACCTCGTCAAGTTCCACTTTCCTCCCACTCACTTCTTTCGAGAGAAACTCCTTCTCTAGAAAGGATCCATTCTTAGCAACGAATGTTTTGCCTTCGGATCTGTGATAGAAGGTGTACCCAACAGTCTCCTTTGGGTATCCTATGAAGACACATTTCTCCGATTTGGGTTCGAGCTTATCAGGTTGAAGTTTTTTCACATAAGCATCGCAGCCCCAAACTTTCAGAAACGACAACTTTGGTCTCTTGCCAAACCACACTTCATAAGGCGTCGTCTCAACGGATTTCGATGGTGCCCTATTTAACGTGAATGCGGCCGTCTCTAAAGCATAACCCCAAAACGATAGTGGTAAATCTGTAAGAGACATCATAGATCGCACCATATCTAGTAAAGTACGATTATGACGTTCGGACACACCATTACGCTGTGGTGTTCCGGGTGGCGTGAGTTGCGAAACTATTCCACATTGTTTCAAATGTAGACCAAACTCGTAACTCGAATATTCTCCTCCACGATCAGATCGTAGAAACTTTATTTTCTTGTTACGATGATTTTCAACTTCACTTTGAAATTCTTTGAACTTTTCAAATGTTTCAGATTTATGCTTCATTAAGTAGATATACCCATAGCTGCTTAAATCATCTGTGAAGGTGAGAAAATAACGATATCCGCCACGAGCCTCAACATTCATCAGACCACATACATCTGTATGTATGATTTCCAACAAATCTGTTGCTCTCTCCATAGTAACGGAGAACGGCGTTTTAGTCATCTTGCCCATGAGGCACGGTTCGCAAGTACCAAGAGATTCATAATCAAGTGGTTCCAAAAGTCCATCAGTATGGAGTTTCTTCATGCGCTTTACACCAATATGACCTAAACGGCAGTGCCACAAATAAGTTGCACTATCATTATCAACTGTGCATCTTTTGGCTTCAACATTATGAATATGTGTATCACTACTATCGAGATTCATCAAAAATAGACCACTCTTCAAGGGTGCATGACCATAAAAGATATTACTCATATAAATAGAACAACTATTATTCTCTGATTTAAATGAATAACCGTCTCGCATCAAACAAGATCCAGATATAATGTTCATGATCAAGGCTGGCACCAAATAACAATTATTTAGGTCTAATACTAATCCCGAAGGTAGATGTAGAGGTAGCGTGCCGACCGCGATCACATCGACTTTGGAACCATTTCCCACACGCATTGTCACCTCGTCCTTCGCCAGTGTTCGCTTAATCTGTAGTCCCTGTTTCGAGTTACAAATATTAGCAACAGAACCAGTATCAAATACCCAGGTGCTACTACGAGCTCTAGTAAGGTACACAGCAATAACATGTATATCACATATACCTTTGTTCACCTTGCCATCCTTCTTATCCGCCAAATACTTGGGGCAGTTCCGCTTCCAATGACCAGTCTGCTTGCAGTAGAAGCACTCGGTTTCAGGCTTAGGTCCAGATTTGGGCTTCTTCTCCTGAGCAGCAACTTGCTTGCTATTCTTCTTGAAGTTCCCCTTCTTCTTCCCTTTGCCCTTTTTCTTGAAACCAGTGGTCTTGTTGACCATCAACACTTGATGCTCCTTCTTGATTTCTACCTCGGCAGCCTTTAGCATTGCGAAGAGCTCAGGAATTGTCTTGTCCATCCCTTGCATATTATAGTTCATCACGAAGCTCTTGTAGCTTGGTGGTAGTGATTGGAGAATTCTGTCAATGACGCAATCATCCGGAAGATTAACTCACAGTTGAATCAAGTGATTATTATACCCAGACATTAGTATATGTGAGGGAGTCCTGGATTAGGGGGTGTTCGGATAGCCGGACTATACCTTCAGCCGGACTCCAGGACTATGAAGATACAAGATTGAAGACTTCGTCCCGTGTCCGGAAGGATCTTTCCTTGGCGTGGAAGGCAAGCTAGGCGTGCGGATATTCAAGATCTCCTACCATTGTAACCGACTCTGTGTAACCCTAACCCTATCCGGTGTCTATATAAACCGGAGGGTTGTAGTCCGTAGGACAACCATCATCATACACAATCATACCATAGGCTAGCTTTTAGGGTTTAGCCTCCTTGATCTCGTGGTAGATCTACTCTTGTACTACCCATATCATCAATATTAATCTTGCAGGAGTAGGGTTTTACCTCCATCGAGAGGGCCCGAACCTGGGTAAAATAAAGTGTCCCCTGTCTCCTGTTACCATCCGACCTTGACGCACAGTTCGGGACCCCCTACCCGAGATCCGCCGGTTTTGACACCGACATTGGTGCTTTCATTGAGGGTTCCTCTGTGTCGTCGCTTTTAGGCCCGATGTCTCCTTTGATCATCAACAATGATGAGGTCCAGGGTGAGACTTTCCTCCCCGGACAAATCTTCGTCTTCGGCGGCTTCGCTCTGCAGGCCAATTCGCTTGGTCGTCTGGAGCAAATCAAAAGCTACGCCCCTGGCCATCAAGTCAGGTTTGGAAGCTTAAACTACACGGCAGATATCCGCGGAGACTTGATCTTCGACGGGTTCGAGCCACAGCCAAGCGCGCCGCACTACCTCGAGGGGCATGATATAGCTCTGCCTCCGAATAGTGCCCTGGAGGCCGCACACGCACCGGCCCCGATCCTCGACTCGGAGCCCGCTGCGTTCTTTGAGGATGAACGGTTGGACGTCACCTC
This sequence comes from Aegilops umbellulata, assembly GCA_032464435.1. NCBI lineage: Eukaryota > Viridiplantae > Streptophyta > Magnoliopsida > Poales > Poaceae > Aegilops > Aegilops umbellulata. The sequence goes on along the minus strand of CP136055.1, from coordinate 244,242,412 downwards.
GGGGGCTGCGATCTTGAAGGCGATCGAGCCGAACGCCAGACCCGCACTCCGCACGGCCCATGACTCAAGGATTCGGATTCTTCTCCGAACTCCGGGCCTCCCGTGCCCCTGTCGATCGAATCCGATTGGGCGCCTATAATGGAGTTCACCGCCGCGGACATCTTTCAGCACTCACCTTTCGGTGATATCCTGAATTCTCTTAAGTCTCTCTCTCTCTATCAGGAGAGACCAGGCCAGACTATGGTCTGCGAGGTTGGGATTCGGACGACGAAGAAATTCAAAGCCCACCCACCACCCACTTAATAGCCACTGTCGATGATTTAACCGACATACTTGACTTCGGCTCCGAAGACTTCGACGGTATGGACGACGAAGGAGGAGACAAACAAGAACCAGCACCTATAGGGCGCTGAACCGCCGCCTCGTCATATGACATATATATGGTGGACGCTCCAAAGGATGGAGATGGCGATGGAACAATGGAGGATGACACCTCGAAAAAACAGCCAAAACGCCGGCGTCAACGGCGCCGCTCTAAATCCTGCCATAGCAGAAACGGTGATTCCGGCACGGGAGATAATACTGCCCCGGATAGCGCCGAAGAACACCAAATCCAGCAAGATTCGGCGCAGGAAGATGGAGAAGCCAGCCCTCATGAGAGAGCGGCAGAGCGAGAGGTTGAGGATGATAACTACATGCCTCCCTCCGAAGACGAGGCAAGCCTCGGCGACGACGAATTCGTCGTACCATCAGACCCCGCCGAACAAGAGCGTTTCAAACGCAGGCTTCTAGCCACGGCGAATAGCCTAAAGAAAAAGTAGCAACAGCTTAGAGCTGATCAAAATTTGCTAGCTGACAGATGGACTGAAGTCCTTGCGGCCGAAGAGTATGAACTCGTGCGCCCCTCCAAAAATTATCCTAAGCGCAGGCCGCTACCCCAATCAGAGGCAGAAGCACCTACATTACCAATGCATGACATGGCAGACCGGCCACCTCGCGGCCGCGACAGAGAGGCCTGTCAAACCTCTAAACAAGCCATGCCCCGGTGCCGCTCAACTAAGGCACGGGAAAATGAGCCAGACCTGCGAGACGTACTGGAGGATAAAGCAAGGCAAACAAGATCGATCTATGGATCGCGCAGACGCCCGACGACACGTGATGATGATCTTCACTCCGGACACAATAAATCCGGCCGGGCCGAACACAACAGGCATAGCTTTTCCGAGCTGCGTCGTGATATAGCCAAGTACAGGGGCGCCGCACACCCACTCTGCTTCACAGATGAAGTAATGGATCATAAAATCCCAGAGGGTTTCAAACCCGTCAACATCGAGTCGTACGATGGTACGACAGATCCGGCCGTATGGATTCAGGATTATCTCCTTCACATCCACATGGCACGTGGCGACGATCTACACGCCATCAAATATCTCCCCCTCAAGCTCAAAGGACTAGCCCGGCACTGGCTTAACAGCCTACCAGCGGACTCAATCGGTTCTTGGGAAGACCTGGAAGCCGCATTCCTTGACAACTTCCAGGGGACCTATGTGCGGCCACCGGACGCCGACGACCTAAGACACATAATTCAGCAGCCAGAAGAATCGGCCAGGCAATTCTGGACACGGTTCCTAACAAAGAAAAATCAGATAGTCGATTGTCCGGACGCAGAGGCCCTAGCAACCTTCAAACATAACATTCGCAACGAGTGGCTTGCCCGGCACCTGGGACAGGAAAGGCCGAAATCTATGGCAGCCCTCACGACACTCATGACCCGCTTTTGCGCGGGCGAAGATAGTTGGCTAGCTCGCAGCAACAACTTATCGAAGAACCCTGGTAATTAGGATACCAAGGACAAAAGTGGCAGGACACGTCGAAATAAGCAAAAGCGTCGCGTTAGCAGCGACAGCAATGAGGATACGGCAGTAAATGCCGGATTCAGAGGCTATAAATCCGGTCAGCGGAAAAAGCCATTTAAAAAGAATACCCAGGGCCCGTCCAGTTTGGACCGGATACTCGACCGCTCGTGCCAGATTCATGGCACCCCCGAAAGGCCAGCCAATCACACCAACAGGGATTATTGGGTGTTCAAGCAGGCAGGCAAGTTAAGAGCCGAACACAAAGACAAGGGGCTGCATAGCGACGACGAGGAGGAGCCCAGGCCGCCGAACAACAATGGACAGAAGGGGTTTCCCCCACAAGTGCGGACGGTGAACATGATATACGCGACCCACATTCCCAAGAGGGAGCGGAAGCGTGCGCTACGGGACGTATACGCGATGGAGCCAGTCGCCCCAAAGTTCAACCCATGGTCCTCCTGCCCGATCACTTTTGATCGAAGGGACCACCCCACTAGCATCCGTCACGGCGGTTTTGCCGCATTGTTTCTTGACCCAATCATTGACGGATTTCATCTCACAAGAGTCCTCATGGACGGCGGCAGTAGCCTGAACCTGCTTTATCAGGATACAGTGCGGAAAATGGGCATAGATCCATCAAGGATCAAGCCCACAAGGACGACCTTTAAAGGCGTCATACCAGGTGTAGAGGCCAATTGCACAGGCTCTGTAACACTTGATGTGGTCTTCGGATATCCGGATAACTTCCGAAGCGAAGAGTTAATCTTCGATATAGTCCCGTTCCGCAGTGGCTATCACTCCCTGCTCGGACGAGCCGCATTCGCTAAATTCAATGCGGTGCCGCACTACGCATATCTCAAGCTCAAGATGCCAGGCCCTCGAGGAGTAATTACGGTCAACGGAAACACTAAACGCTCACTCCGTACGGAGGAGCACACGGCGACCCTCGCAGCGGAAGTACAAAACAGCCTTTCAAGGCAACTCCCCAGTCCGGCCGTTAAAAAGCCGGACAATGCAAAGCGCGCCCGGAGTAACCTGCAACAAGACCGCCTGGCACGTTCGGAGCAAGCGTAGCAATACGGCCCCAACCCCAGCCATCGCAACATAGCGGAACTAGTACCTCGAGTACACAATTACGCCCTCAAAATTCCATGGGCACAGGGGGAGGGGCACATTAACGGCATGCTTACAATACGGCGTCAAATGTACTAGGGGCTGCAGGATTCTTTTTTTTATTTTCAGGACTCCACACTCTGGACAACCTGTTCGGCTTTGCTGCCGCACAGACGATGCAAGACCCAGGGAAGCAGACAAAGCTACGCTGCATTACGGAACTCTCAGGTGGTCTCTATTTCGAGCGATATATCTGTTTCTAAATTCCGCGGCCTGCCCCTGGTTAGGACATGTTAAATAGTGTAATATCTTTTTTGCTTATCGCACTACTTGTATCATTCGGCTTTGATAAATAGCCTCTCTATAAACAATGCATAGCTTTTCGACTATTTTTTGCGTTGTCCTTTTTTAATATATATGTTCATTAAATAAACATGATCGCAACCGTACACCATGGTACGGCAAAACACGCCAGGGGCTTCATTACCCTTCTATCTGTTGTGAGAAGTCCGTACACTTTCACAAGTGCGGCACCCCGAACTTATAGCACTATATGCATCGGCTCCAAATCATGATTTTGGTCACATGTTGGGTTTGCCCGGCTCCTATGTTTTGGTGCCTTACATTCCGCTATATCGGCTAAGGTAGCACTAGGAGAACCACTGCGATTGTGCCCCAGTTCAGCTGGGTTAAGCACCTCAGTGGAGAAAGCTAAAACAGACTGTCATGATAAGGCGTGAGACCGGTCGCTGTTCGAGAGGTTTTTCGAGTCCTTAAAGACTTATGCCGCTTCGAGCGAGGAGCTGGCTATGTCCGGCCAAAGGCGTGGATAGCGCCCCGAATTTGGCCTTCCGAACTAGGGGCTTCGCCGAAATTTAAAATTATAAGGTTCTATGGCTAAGTGAGAGTGTTCAAGCATTATAGTCCGATTGCCTGGTTCGTTGTGCTGAGCGCCTCCCTCGAAGGACCCAACTATGGGGAAAAGAGCCCTTAGGTTTATCCCGGACACCCCAGCACTAGTGGCATGGGGGCAGAAGCCGACGACTGGCCATCTCTCAATTTTTGATAAACGATCGCACAGAAAATAATATTTTAAATTCAATAAGCAGCGCACAGGATACAAACGAGCGAGTTCATTCAAATACTACATCTTTAGTACATTCATCTGCGACAAGGCGGGCTCCGGCAAGAACTTCCTTGTAGTAGTTTTCGGGCTTGCGATGCTCCTTCCCCGGCGGCGGCCCGTCCTTCACCAGCTTCTCTCCGTCCAGCTTACCCCAGTGTACCCTTACACGGGCAAGGGCCCTCCGGGCACCTTCAATGCAGGCGGAGCGCTTGATGACCTCAAGTCGTGGACAGGCCTCCACCAGCCGCCGCACTAGCCCGAAATAGCTCCCAGGCAGGGCCTCTCCAGGCCACAGCCGAACTAGTAATCCCTTCATGGCCTGTTCGGCCGCCTTGTGGAGCTCGACCAGCTGTTTCAGCTGATCGCTCAAAGGCACAGGGTGTCCGGCCTCAGAATACTGAGACCAGAACACACTCTCCGTCGAGCTGCCCTCTTCAGCTCGGTACAACACGGCGGCGGCGGATATGCTGCGGGGAAGATCGGCGAACGCCCCTGGAGAACTCCTGATTCGGGTAAGTAACAGGTAGTTTACTTTTATATTCCTACTTTGCATTAAGAATGCCTTACCCATTGCTATCTTTTTCACCCCCTCCAACTCTTGGAGGGCCTTTTGGGCTTCGGCCTTGGCACTCTTGGTGGTCTTAAGGGCCGACGCGAGCTCGGATGCTTGCGCTTTTGACTCAAGCTCCAAACTCTCATGCTTTTTCATGAGAGCTTGCAGCTCTTGCTGCACCTCGCCGACCTGAACCCCAAGCCTCTCTCGCTCGGCGCGCTCCTCGGCCGTTTTCTTTCCGACCTCAGCCAGTGCCTGCTTCAGGGTTGCCACCTCGGTTGTGGCCCCTACAATAAGCAGTACAATCCTGTCATTTCTTTCTGCAATCAAGCCTCTCTATAGGCACCTTTTTTCTTTTTTTTCAGGATATTTCTTACCTTCTTTCTCCTCGAGCTGCAGTTTGGCAAGGCCGAGCTCTTTCTCGGTCTGCCCGAGGTCCTTTTTAAGGACATCCACCTGAGCAGTCAGTACGGCGGTGGACAGCATCGAAGCCTGCATACGCATATTTGACTTTTTGTTGTTAGACTCCTGCGAAAATTACTAGATCCTCTATTCGGCTTTTCTTTCCGAACACCGAACAGAGCATCAGGGGCTACTGTCTATGCGGTAAATAATTTGACATATTTTTACTTACCTCGAAGCCTTTTAGAAGGCTAGCGCAAGCTTCAGTCAGTCCGCTCTTGGCGGACTGAACCCTTTGGATCACCGTACTCATAACAGTACGGTGCTCCTCGTCGATGGCGGCGCCCTCAAGCACCTCCAGCAGATTGTCCGGCGCCTCTGGTTGGACGGAGGTCGCCGGCTCAGACGGCTTACTCCTCTCGGAAGGAGTTCGCCCACTGCGGACCGGGACTGTCGAGTCTGGCGCGGTGTCCGGCACAAAGCCGGACTTGGAGCCCTGGGGGGTTTCATCCCCTTTACACCTGGGGTCCGGAGGATTGCCTTGCGGCTCCTCCAGGACTATCTCCTCCTGCCCTGGAGCTTGGCGGGACGCCACTTCAGCGTCGTCCGCCCTGCAGGGGGAGACAGCGCGCGGAACAGAGTTCACGTCCGACGAATCCAGGGAGCCGCTCGACGAATCGTCGAGTTCGGCCCGGGGCGGGCTGCATAAATTACGAGCGATATTAGGGAAAGCCGCGCATTAGAAGAATATCATGAGTCACTCTGGTATGTAAGTACTTACGATTTCGCCGGACGCTTGGTTCTGTCCGGCCACTCCTCTCTGCCCTCTTCGGCGTCGTGGGAGTAGTCCGGCGGAGGGGTATTCCTTTTCCTCGACCCCTCGGCCTCCCCTGTTGGGCTGGCCTTCTTCTTCTCTTCTCCCCCCTCTTGGGGGGGAGAGCTTTCTTGTTCCTCCTCCTCGTTTTCACGAGAGGAGAGCGTCGCGGACTCGTCAGATGACGAGTCCGACACCACCATGTTGCGGAACTCTTTCGAGTCCCGGTGGTTTTCTTCTTCTTGGCCTTGTTCTCCGGCACCACATAAGGTGCCGGAGCCAGCAGCTTCACCAAGAGAGCTGGGGCTGGGTCTTCGGGCAGGGGGGCCGGACAATTAATTGGTCCGGATATCGCCCGCCAAGCCTGTCAAAGGCAAAGGGAGTTTAGATCCTGCATAGAGTTAATCTATGAAGAAGAGCTTAACAAACCTGTCAAAGGTATAGATAGCTTACCTCGCTCGCGTGACGCTGCGAGCTGTATCCGCGGTCCTCGGAAGCGGATGTGGGGGACTCGGTGCCTTTGGTCAGCACCTTCCAGACGTCTTCATACGTCTTGTCGAAGAGCCTACTGAGGGTTTGGTGCTGCGCCGGGTCGAATTCCCACAAAGTAAAATCCCGTTGTTGGCACGGGAGGATTCGGCAAACGAGCATGACCTGGATCACATTGATCAGCCGGATTGGCCTGTTCACCAGGGACTGGATGCACGTTTGCAACCCAGTCACTTCTTCCTCGTTGCCCCACGACAGGCTCGTCTCTTTCCAGGACATGAGCCGCGTGGGGGGTCCGGATCTGAACTCGGGGGCTGCGACCCATTTCGGATCGCGTGGCTCGGTGATGTAAAACCACCCGGCCTGCCACCCCTTTAGGGACTCCACAAAGGAGCCCTCGAACCAGAGGATGTTGGCCATCTTGCCGGCCATAGCGCCTCCGCACTCCGCCTGGGTGCAGGACACCACCTTGGGCTTGACGTTGAAGGTCTTGAGCCAGAGGCTGAAGTGAGGGCGGACGCGGAGAAAGGCCTCACACACGACGATAAACGCCGATATGTTGAGGACAAAGTTCGGGGCCAGATCATGGAAATCCAGGCCATAGTAGAACATGAGCCCCCAGACAAATGGGTGAAGTGGAAAGCCTAGTCCGCTGAGGAAGTGGGGAAGAAAAACTACCTTCTCATGGGGCCCTGGGGTAGGAAGAAGCTGCCCCTTATCAGGAAGCCGATGCGGGATGTCCTTGGACAAGTATCCGGCTTTCCTTAGCCTTTTTACTTGAGCCTCCGTAATGGAGGAGACCATCCACTTGCCTCCCGCTCCGGACATTATTGGAGAAGGTTGAGGAAGGAAGAGCGGACTTGGGCACTGGAGCTTGAGTGCGCGAGAGATGGATTGGCAAAGGAGGAAGAAGGCGTAGGTAAAAAGGTGAATCCTTATCCCTTTATACAAGCGGGTGCGGTTAGGCATCCCCACCTACCTAATAAAACTCACTTGCCTCCCAAGCGCCGTGGTAAATGGAGCGGTTGGGTTACCCACGTCCGTATTGATGAGAATCCCGTTAAAAGGGGCACACGATCTCTGCTTTGACAAGACGTGCCAAGGAAACCACCTCGCTAAACACGCTGAGGTGGAACAACGGAAACAATTTATATAAAGAGCTTGGCCACAGTGTTATGACGCACTACGGAATACGTCAGCAAATTTGATTTGTGTTAATATTATTCTCTATATGGCAATATGTGGAAACTTATTTTGCAGAGCCGGACACTATTTTTGGTGTTCGTAATCTTCTTGAAGAACTTGGAGGAGGAACCCGCCTTGCAATGCCGAAGACAATCTGCGCGCCGGACTCGTCGTCATTGAAGCCTGGTTCAGGGGCTACTGAGGGAGTCCTGGATTAGGGGGTGTTCGAATAGACGGACTATACCTTCAGCCGGACTCCAGGACTATGAAGATACAAGATTGAAGACTTCGTCCCGTGTTCGGAAGGATCTTTCCTTGGCGTGGAAGGCAAGCTGGGCGTGCGGATATTCAAGATCTCCTACCATTGTAACCGACTCTGTGTAACCCTAACCCTATCCGGTGTCTATATAAACCGGAGGGTTGTAGTCCGTAGGACAACCATCATCATACACAATCATACCATAGGCTAGCTATTAGGGTTTAGCCTCCTTGATCTCGTGGTAGATCTACTCTTGTACTACCCATATCATCAATATTAATCTAGCAGGAGTAGGGTTTTACCTCCATCGAGAGGGCCCGAACCTGGGTAAAATAAAGTGTCCCCTGTCTCCTGTTACCATCCGACCTTGATGCACAGTTCGGGACCCCCAACCCGAGATCCGCCGGTTTTGACACCGACAATATGCTCACTGACAGAACTGTTCTCCTCCATCTTGCAGCTATAGAACTTATTGGAGACTTCATATCTCTCAATCCAGGCATTTGCTTGAAATATTAACTTCAACTCCTGGAACATCTCATATGCTCCATGACGTTCAAAACGTCGTTGAAGACCCGGTTCTAAGCCGTAAAGCATGGCACATTGAACTATCGAGTAGTCATCAGCTTTGCTCTGCCAGACGTTCTTAACATCGTCAGTTGCATCAGTAGCAGGCCTGGCACCCAGCGGTGCTTCCAGGACGTAATTCTTCTGTGCAGCAATGAAGATAATCCTCAAGGTACGAACCCAGTCCGTGTAATTGCTACCATCATCTTTCAACTTTGCTTTCTCAAGGAACGCATTAAAATTCAACGGAACAACAGCACGGGCCATTTATCTACAATCAAACATAAACAAGCAAGATACTATAAGGTACTAAGTTCATGATAAATTTAAGTTCAGTTAATCATATTACTTAAGAACTCCCACTTAGAAAGACATCTCTCTAATCTTTTAACTGATCACGTGATCCAAATCAACTAAACCATAACCGATCATCACGTGAAATGGAGTAGTTTTCAATGGTCAACATCACTATGTCTATCATATCTACTATATGATTCACGCTCGACCTTTCGGTCTCAGTGTTCCGAGGCCATATCTGCATATGCTAGGCTTGTCAAGTTTAACCTGAGTATTCTGCGTGTGCAAAGCTGGCTTGCACCCGTTGTAGATGGACGTAGAGCTTATCACACCCGATCATCATGTGGTGTCTGGGTACGACGAACTTTGGCAATGGTGCATACTCAGGGAGAACACTTTAACCTTTAAATTGAGTGAGAGATCATCTTATAATGCTACCGTCAAACAAAGCAAGATAAGATGCATAAAATATAAACATCACATGCAATCAATATAAGTGATATTATATGGCCATCATCATCTTGTGCTTGTGATCTCCATCTCCGAAGCAACGTCATGATCACCATCGTCACCGGCGCGACACCTTGATCTCCATCGTAGCATCGTTGTTGTCTCACCAATCTTATGCTTCTACGACTATCGCTACCGCTTAGTGATAAAGTAAAGCATTATAGGGCGATTGCATTGCATACAATAAAGCGACAACCATATGGCTCCTGCTAGTTGCCGATAACTCGGTTACAAAACATGATCATCTCATACAATAAAATTTAGCATCATGTCTTTACCATATCACATCACAACATGCCCTGCAAAAACAAGTTAGACGTCCTCTACTTTGTTGTTGCAAGTTTTACGTGGCTGCTACTGGGCTTAGCAAGAACCGTTCTTACCTACGCATCAAAACCACAATGATAGTTTGTCAAGTTGGTGCTATTTTAACCTTCGCAAGGACCGGGCGTAGCCACACTCGGTTCAACTAAAATTGGAGAATCTGACACCCGCCAGCCACATATGTGCAAAGCACGTCGGTAGAACCAGTCTCGCGTAAGCATACACGTAATGTCGGTCCGGGCCGCTTCATCCAACAATACCGCCGAACCAAAGTATGACATGCTGGTAACCAATATGACTTATATCACCCACAACTCACTTGTGTTCTACTCGTGCATATAACATCAACGCATAAAACCAGGCTCTGATACCACTGTTGGGGAACGTAGTAATTTCTAAAAAATTCCTACGCACACGCAAGATCATGGTGATGCATAGCAACGAGATGGGAGAGTGTTGTCCATGCACCCCCATAGACCGAAAGCAGAAGCGTTATAACAACGCGGTTGATGTAGTCGTACGTCTTCATGGACCGACCGATCAAGCACCGAAACTACGGCACCTCCGAGTTCTAGCACACGTTCAGCTCGATGACGATCCCTGGACTCCGATCCAGCAGAATGTCGGGGAAGAGTTTCATCAGCACGACGGCATGGTGACGATCTTGATGTTCTACCATCGCAGGGCTTCGCCTAAGAACCGCTACAATATTATCAAGGATTATGGTGGAAGGGGGCACCGCACACGGCTAAGAGATCAATGATCAATTGTTGTGTCTCTAGGGTGCCCCCCTGCCCCCGTATATAAAGGAGCAAGGGGGAGGCCGGCCGGCCCTCTATGGCGCACCCCCAAGAGGGGAATCCTACTAGGACTCCAAGTCCTAGTAGGTTTCCACCTAAAGGGAGAGAGGGGGAAGGAAGGAGAGGGAGAGGGAGAAGGAAAGGGGGGCGCCGCCCCCCTCTCCTAGTCCAATTCGGACCAGAGCGGGAGGGGGCGCGCGGCCAGCCCTCGCCGCCCCTCTCTCTCTCCACTATGGCCCAACAAGGCCCATTAGTTCCCTCGGGGTTACCGATAACCCTCCGACACTCCGGTTTAATCCGATACTTCTCTAGAACACTTCCGGTGTCTGAATATAGTCGTCCAATATATCAATATTCATGTCTCGACCATTTCGAGACTCCTCGTCATGTCCGTGATCACATCCGGGACTCCGAACAACCTTCGGTACATCAAAACATATAAATTCATAATGAAACTGTCATCGTAACGTTAAGCGTGCGGACCCTACGGGTTCGAGAACAATGTAGACATGACCGAGACACGTCTCCGGTCAATAACCAATAGCGGAACCTGGATGCTCATATTGGCTCCTACATATTCTACGAAGATCTTTATCGGTCAGACCGCATTACAACATACGTTGTTCCCTTTGTCATCGGTATGTTACTTGCCCGAGATTCGATCGTCGGTATCTAAATACCTAGTTCAACCTCGTTACCGGCAAGTCTCTTTACTCGTTCCGTAATACATCATCCCGCAACTAACTCATTAGTTGCAATGCTTGCAAGGCTTAAGTGATGTGTATTACCGAGAGGGCCCAGAGATACCTCTCCGACAATCGGAGTGACAAATCCTAATCTCGAAATACGCCAACCCAACATGTACCTTTGGAGACACCTTTAGAGCACCTTTATAATCACCCAGTTACGTTGTGACGTTTGGTAGCACACAAAGTGTTCCTCCGGTAAACGGGAGTTGCATAATCTCATAGTCATAGGAACATGTATAAGTCATGAAGAAAGCAATAGCAACATACTAAACGACCAAGTGCTAAGCTAACGGAATGGGTCATGTCAATCACATCATTCTCCTAGTGATGTGATCCCGTTAATCAAATGACAACACATGTCTATGGTTAGGAAACATAACCATCTTTGATCAACGAGCTAGTCAAGTAGAGGCATACTAGTGACACTCTGTTTGTCTATATTTTCACACAAGTATTATGTTTCCAGTTAATACAATTCTAGCATGAATAATAAACATTTATCATGATATAAGGAAATAAATAATAACTTTATTATTGCCTCTAGGGCATATTTCCTTCACTAGGCGCAAAAGTTTCTGTTTTTCAACAAGATCAAATCAACTACCACCCAACATGAACCCAAAGGCTGTACTTGGCACAAAAACTAAATAAAACATAAAAACACAATCATAACAGTAGAATAACTATGCAAACACTCAAGAACATAAAGAAAAAGGGAAAAATAAATTTTATTCATTGGGTTGCCTCCCAACAAGCGCTGTCATTTTATGCCCCTAGCTAGGCATAATGCATAGATTCAAGGATTGTCATCCTTCTTCTTGTTTTCCATATATGTGTTTTTGTCACGAGGTTTCTCAAATATAACTTGAAACACATTGTCCATAGAAATTTTAGCATTATCAAGTTGTCCATCTTTATATCCACTTTGATTCTCGGCTACAATCCAAGAATATTGTTGATTAACATCGTTAAAAACTTGTTGGATCACATCCAAAACGGGGATTTCCTTTTTAAGGCTCTTATAAAAAATTTGATTATTTCCAAGCAAATGTCTTAAAATATAGTCGCTATTGTAAAGGATCTCATCTATTATTGGTTTTTCATGGTTCATACCGTAAAAATCAAAAATTTCCCTAGCTTCATGTACTATGTGATCAATTCATTCATAAGAACGAGGGTAGCTAACTTTTTAGCTTTCAGATCCTTTATAACGGGTAGATCATAAAAACATCTTTGCAAGGTAGGATGAGTACAGATAAATCTATTTTCAAGTTTCAGAACTAGCGCCGAAATAGCTTCCACATAAGTTTTAGTTCTTTTAACTATAGGAGCATCATCACAAGTCAAAGTTCCGATACAATTGAATTTTTTTTTTGGATAGTTTCCTTTCATATAATGTTCCCTTGCCCCAAAACAAAAGTTTTAGCATCCAGATTGCCAGATCGTCTAATTTTAGGAGTTCGTCCATCATCTGTTTCTGCCATACCAAAGTCACTCACGATGACAAGTTCAAACAAACAAGAGATCTGACGAGAAAAAGGTGAGCGGAAAAGAAGGCGGATAAACGGAATTTTTTTGTGAAGTGGGGGAGATGAAAACAAGAGGCAAATGGGAAATAATGTAAATTGCAAGGAGATGAGATTTGTGATTAGGAACCTGATAGATGTTGATGATGTCTCCCCGGCAACGGCGACAGAAATTCCTTTTGATGCATCTTGAAACAGCATCAATACTTCCCCAAAGAGGAAGGGATGATGCGGTACAAGTATGGTAGTTATTTCCCTCGGTTATGAAAGCTAGGTTATCAATCGAGTAGGAGAACCAAGCAACACTATGTAAACGGTACCGGCACACAAAGAACAAATACTTGCAACCCGACGCGTAAGAGGGGTTGCCAATCCCTCCACGGTAAAAAGATAGATTAAATTGTATGAGATTGGATAAATAAATCTAGCAAGAACACAAAATAAAATAAGTAAAGAAAAAGTGCAGCAAGGTATTTTTGGGTTTTTAGAAACATAGATCTGAAAACAATATGGTAAAAGAAACACCCGGGGGCCGTAGATTTCACTAGTTGCTTCTCTCGAGAAAATAGCATACGGTAGGTAAACAAATTACTGTTGGGCAATTGATAGAAGAACAAATAATTATGACGATATCCAAGGCAATGATCATGAATATAGGCATCATGTCCAAGATTAGTAGACCAATTCCTGCCTGCATCTACTACTATTACTCCACACATCGATCGCTATCCAGCATGCATCTAGTGTATTAAGTTCATGGAGAAACACAGTAATGCAATAAGAACGATGGGCGAAAACTCGATCCAGCATTAGATGTAGACAAGATCTGTTCATATAGGAATAGACCCCGACTTTTTATCCTTAATAGCAACGATTCATACGTGCCTCGCTACCCCTTCTGTCGCTGGGTGAGGACGCCGCAAGATCGAACCCATCACAAAGCACCTCTTCCCATTGCAAGAAAAATTGATCTAGTCGACCTAACTAAACTAAATATTCGGAAAAGAAATGCGAGGCTATAAATAATCATGCATATAAGAGATCCAAGAGAACTCAAATAATATTCATGGATATAGATCTGATCATAAACTCGAACTTCATCGGATCCCAACAAACACACCGCAAAAATTCATTGCATCAAATAGATCTCCAAGAACAACGAGGAGAACATTGTATTGAGAATCAAAAAGAGAGAAGAAGCCATCTAGCTACTGCCTATGGACCCGTAGGTCTATGGTGAGCTACTCATGCATCATCGGAGGAGCATTGATGAGGATGATGAACCCCTCCACAATCGTGTTCCCTCCGACAGAGTGCCGGAATAGGGCTCTAGATTGGATCTCATGGTTCTGAAACTTGAGGCGGTTGGAATTGTGTTTCGTCGGATGCCCTAGGGTTTCTGGAATATTTGGATATTTATAGAGCTGATAGGCGGTGGAGGAGACCCTTGTGGGCCCCACAACCCATCAGGGCGCGCCTGGGCCTCCTGGCATGCCCTAGTGTCTTGTGGGATCCACGGGCCTCCCCTATGGTGCTTCCTTGGCTCCCAAGTTGTCTCCTGGTCCAAAAAATCTCCAAAAAGTTTCATTGCGTTTGGACTCCGTTTGGTATTAATATTCTATGAAGGAAAAAACAAGCAGAAAACAACATTTGGCACTGGGCACTATGTCAATAGGTTAGTTCCAAAAAATGATATAAAGTTGCTATAAAATGATTGTAAACATCCAAGAATGATAATATAACAGCATGGAATAATAAAAAAATTATAGATACGTTGGAGACGTATCAGCAAGCATCTGCAACTACTAAAGCTCATTAAGGTAAAACCCAACCATAGCATTAAAATATATTTGTCCACCTTCAATCCCATAAGAATCAATTTTTATGGTAGGAAGAAGCTTCTGTCACTCTTGCCCTCCAATGCATAGTCCTATCAACATACAACTAACCCTATGGTGGGATCCACACGTACGCTCATGTGATGGGCACCAAAGGATAACAACATGAATACAAGCAAATTAAACCAATCATAGCAATTCACCAATTACCCCAAAGGACAACAAAAATATACTCAAACATCATAGGATGGCAACACATCATTGGATAATAATATGAAGCATAAAGCAACATGTTCAAGTAGAGGGTACAGCGGGTTGCGTGAGAGTGGACCGCTGAATATAGATCAGAGAAGGTGATGGAGGTGCTGGTGAAGATGATGTAGTTGTTGGAGTAGATCACTGTCACATGATGATTGCCCTAGCGGCGTTCCAGCGCCACCAGGAGAGAGGGGAGAGAGCCCCTTCCTTATTATTCCATGGCCTCCCCCCTAGATGGGAGGAGGGTTTCCCCTCCGGTCCTTAGTCACCATGGCTCCCGGAGGGCAAGAGCCCCTCCGAGATTGGATCTCTCTCTCTGTGTGTTCTCTTCTGTTTCGTGTTTCTGTTTTCTGGCCGAAAACCGTTTCTTAAATTCCCGGAGATCTGTAACTCCGATTGGGCTGAAATGTTGAGGGGCTTATTATTCGGATATTAGATTTCGTGCGGCCAAATGATACCTCCAACCGACCTACAGGTGACCCACAAGCCTGCTAGGCGCGCGCCCTCCGGGCTTGTGGCCCCCTCGGGCACTGTCTCGCGTTGATTCTTCTTCCCAAAAATCACATATATTTCAAAATAAATCTCCATAAATTTTTATTGTGTTTGGACTTCATTTGATATGGATATTTTGCGAAACAAAAAACTTGCAACAAACATGAACTGGCACTGGCACTGGATCAATATGTTAGTCCCAAAAATAATATAAAATGTTGCCAAAAGTATGTGAAAGTTGTAGAATATTGGCATGAAACTATAAAAAATTATAGATACAACGGACGTATCTGCATCCCCAAGCTTAAATCCTGCTTGTCCTCGAGTAGGTAAATGACAAAAAGATAATTTTTGATGTGGAATGGTGCCTAGCATAATCTTGATCATATAATCTAATCATGGCATGAATATTAAGACACGAGTGATTCAAAGCAATAGTCTATAATTTGATATAAATACATCAATACTCGGGCATACCAACAAACAATCATGCCTTTCAGAATAAAAATACTAAAGTACGCTATCCCTACAAAATCATATAGCTTTGTCATGCTCCATCTTCTTAACACAAAATATAAATCATGTACAACCCCGATGTCAGCCAAGCAATTGGTTCATACTTTTTAACGCGCTTCACCTTTTTCAAGGGAAAACTTTGTTTTTGCCAATCTAGTTTTTGCCAACTTTGCTTATGCCACTCTAGAATTTGACATTTAACTTTTGCCACTCTTAGCTTTTGACAATGTATCACTTTTGCCATTCCGTGGCAAAAGCAAAATTTCCAGAGTGGCAATTATGATACATTGTCAAAAGCTAAGAGTGCCAAAAGTGAAATGAAAAATTATCATTTTTGCCATGGAATGGCATTTGTGATGTATTGTCAAAAGCCAAGAGTGGAAAAGTGAGACATCAAATTCTAGAGTGGCATAAGCAAAATTGGCAAAAGCTAGAGTGGCAAAAACAAAGTTTTCCCCTTTTTCAACCCCCACGCAATACATGAGTGTGAGCCATGGACATAGCACTATGGGTGGAATAGAATATGGTGGTAGGAATTAATAAGGAGAAGGCAAAAAGGAAGATAGTCTCACATTGACGCGGCTAATCAACAGGCTATGGAGATGCCCATCAATTGATGTCAATGCAAGGAGTAGGGATTGCCATGCAACAGATGCACTAAGAGCTATAAATGTATGAAAGCTCAAACTGAAAAGTGATTGGGTATGTGAAAGTGCGTTATATCGACTAGAGGGGGGGTGAATAGGCGATTTTTATGAAATTCTTCACTGAGGAATTTGCTGGTGAGGAAATTCCTTAGCGAAGAACTACTTGCAGCGGAATAAGTACTCAGAAGTAAACATAACAGAATACATGCACGGTCATCATGATGAAATGAAGACAAACACAGATTACAGAAAGCGTAAAGACAGGATAGCACAAGATGAAGACAAACGGACTGAAGAACTTGAACTGAGGAAGTTGAGAAAGTCTTCAGTCAAAGTATTCAAACATAGATATGAACAAACACGCAACACCGTAATGAGGAAATGAAAGTGTTGAGGAAATAGAACCAGTTGTCTTGGTGAAGACAATGATTTGGTAGACCAGTTCCAACTGTTGTCTCAGTTGTACATCTGGTTGGAGCGGCTAGGTATTTAAACCTGAGGACACACAGTCCCGGACACACAGTCCTCACCGTATTCTCCTTGAGCTAAGGACACACAGTCCTCGCCCAGTCACTCGTGGTAAGTCTTCAGGTGACTTCCGAACCTTCACAAACTCGGTCACTCGGCGATCCACAATTCCTCTTGGACGCTCTAGACCATGACGCCTAACCATCTGGAAGAAGCACAGTCTTCAAAGGTAACAAGCGTCGGATCCACGCAGGATCAATCTCTTCAGTGATGCTCAATCACTTTGGGTTTGTAGGTGTTTGGGTTTTTGGATTTTCCTCACTTGATGATTTTCGCTCAAAGTCCTCGGAGGATGGGATGCTCTCAAATGACAAGTGTCAGTTTCTCGCGGAGCAGCCAACCAGCTAGTGGTTGTAGGGGCGGCTATTTATAGCCTAGGGAGCAGCCCGACATGATAAGACATAAATGCCCTTCAATGATATGACCGTTGGATGGATAAGATATTTTGGGACAGCTGGCGCGTAGCACAGCAACGGTCGGAAATTTGAGGTACAAATTCCTCAGGGCTATCATGTTCCTCACTGTGTAGGCAATCCGCACTGGCGAATTCCTAACTCCTCAGTCAGAACAAATTCCTCAATGAACAGAAGAATTGCGTCTCTGTCACTGAAGGAATTGACTGGACTGTATGAGATTTCCAATGGCTTCACTCGAAGGGATTGGTAGGTGTAGGATTTTGAGTTGAGCATCACATGAAAATTTTTCCTTAGTATTTCCTCGACCCCCTTTAACAGTACGATGTTCCCTATGACTCAAGGAAGAGAAAATGAAACTACGAAAACAAAAGTCTTCACGCTTCATGTTCCTCGAATGAATACCAAGTCTTCAAGGTTACACCAATTTCTTCACTTTCAAAGTCTTCAGAAAGTCTTCAGAATATCAAAGTCTTCAGTCGAAGAACTTCATTTTTAATGGTCGACTTTCTCTGTAAATATCAAACTCCTCATAGACTTATAGACCTGTGTATACTCATAAACTCATTAGTCCCTTAACCTATAAGTCTTCAATACATCAAAATCACTAAGGGGCACTAGATGCACTTACAATCCCCCCCTTTTTGGTGATTGATGACAATCTCTACTCCTAATGAAGGAGTCCATATGTGGTTTCGTTCGTTCGTATCCCTCGATCCCCCTCCCACCGATCCCCTCGATCCCCCCACCCATCGATTTTCTCTATACCTCCACCTGTTTTATTTAGAAAAAGATAAGTCGCCAACCCCACCGGTTTTATTCAAAGAAGGAAGTTGCCAGGCAATCCAATTTTCTGAACGCTATCTCCCACGTCCCATAGCCAAAAAAAGGGAACGCTCCCTATCCAGATTTTCTTTTCCTTATGCACATAACATTTATTCCATATACAACACCAATCATATCACCAATCAAACTGCAATCTTTCCGTATATACAACTGATACCTCCATCTCCTCTCTGTTCAAATCGCCATGTTTGTCCGTGGTTCCCCGTCTCGGCAAGGATCCCCAGAAGCGAGGCAAATTTTTCCATCAGAGCAGGAGATGACGGGGCACATGGCGACGACGCGCCCTGCCGCTACGACCGAGGAGGAGGAGATGGTCATGGCCGCCTCTGGAGTGGTCAATGCCGCGCCACCAGATGCAGACAATTGGGAGTAGTAGAAGAAGGCGCGGGCGAGGAACAAGAAGAAGCGGCGGAGGGTGCCGAGCGAGGAGGAGCTGGCCGCGCTGAGGTCCGTGCTCCGCTGGGCCCGTCGCGGCGAGGCGGGGGACGAGGAGGAGGCGGACTGCGGGCACCTGTTGCCGGCTGGGAGGCGGCGGCCGCGCGTGGCGGTGGAGCTGCATGCGCACTCGGCGCGCAGTGACGGCTTGCTCTTGCCCGCGGCGCTCGTGGAGCGCATGCACCGCGATGGGGTAAGCCTTTCTTCCCGCCTGTCACCAACTGCAGAGACGTTCACGACGTGCTCGGCGAAACAACTGCAGCTCCAATGTTCTTCAGTTCCGTAATAGCCGATGCCATGTCAGCTCATCCTCGTGCACTGCTAAACACCACCGCCGCCACTTCTTCCCGCATGTCACCAACTGCAGAGACATTCGCAACGTGCTCGACGAAACAGCTGCAGCTCCAATGTTCTTCAGTTCCGTAATAGCCAATGCCATGTCAGCTCATCCTCGTGCGCTGCTAAACATCACCGCCGCCACTTCTTTTACTCTTGCTGCGCTTTGTTTCGGAAAGATAATGCCTAGCACGTTCGCATGCTAACTTTGTTACCTGGTGACCAGCACAGGTGAAGGTGCTCGCACTGACTGATCATGACACCATGGCCGGTGTCCCGGAGGCGATGGAGTCAGCAAAGGAATTTTCCATCAGGATCATCCCAGGTGTTGAGATAAGCGCCCTTTATTCGCCTAGGTAACCCTCTTCTCACCACCCTAAAATTTGTAACATGCCTTGATGATCACACAGATGTGGTTAATTCTCAAAGTTGTTAATTGTTCCTAAAGCAATGGATCAGGAGCGGATGAACCTGTTCATATTCTTGCATACGTAGTTGGGGCCCTGCTAAATCTCAGGAACTGGAGAAGGTTCTATCTAGCATCAGGGAGGGCCGCTATACACGTGCCAAGGAGATGCTATTGAAACTTAGGAACCTCGGCATGCCATTGAACTTTGAAGATGTGTCTAATATAGCAGTGAATGGAGTGGCTCCAGGGCGGGTGCACGTGGTGCGTGCCATGGTTGCAGCTGGATATGTTGATAATATTTTTTTAAGCCCAGAACCGTAGAACAATCGTTCTACGGTATATTTTCATTCAAAGAAAAAAAACAAAAAAAGAAAAGGAAAACAGTATCTGCATAAATTGGTAACATAGGCAAGCTTTCAGCAGGTACTTGTACGATGGAGGGACTGCTTATGCCACGTAAGTATACATTTTGAATCATGGTCATGCATGTTTTTGCTTCATTTCACAGCAGATGCAAAGTACTCCCTCCATTCCAAATTAGTTGACTTGAATTTTTCTAAATACGGATGTATCTATACTTGTTTAGTGTCTAGATACATCCGTGTCTAGATAAATATGGGTCAAGTAATTTGGAACGGAGGGAGTAGTTAGTTTGTACTAATGTGGATTTCTGTTGTTCAATTGTAGTGGCAGTGAGCCAGCTGGGAATCATAGCTGTTTTGGCTCATCCGTGGGCACTGAAAATATTGTACCTGTGATAAAGGATTTGAAAGCTGCTGGTCTGCATGCTATTGAGGTCTATCGAAGCGATGGGAAACTATCTGGTATGAACAGCATGATCATTTTTCAGTCATAACAAGTGATACTTTATGTTACCAATTTATGCAGATACTAATGATGCATCTAACGTATATGTCTATTGTATCCCTTTGTTGAGAAGAAAATGTCTAATGTATTTGAACTTCAATGGAATTAACTGCTGAATTTTTCTAAAACATGTTTGAGTGATCTGGCTGATACTTATGAGCTTCTGAAGCTCGGTGGATCAGATTACCATGGACGAGATGACAAGGAAGAACCTGATATAGGAAGTTTTGATCTTCCGGTCTTGGCATTTTTTAGATTTCTTTAGGTAGCTCAACCAATTTGGTGCAATGCTATCAAGGAATTTTTTGCAAACGCCACTGAAAGATCGTAAGTATATATGGCCCAAAAGGATGTCATCGGACTAGCTCTGTAGATGATTGATGTAATATGTGCCTTTCTTCTCCAGAACTGAAGGAAACAGATGATTCTGAGATTGAGGTCCTCCGGGCGGAACTTGCAGACAGACAACAATTCTGTTCATAAAGGAACCATCGTTCTCATCGGTGGCTGCAGGCTGTTGTGTGACACAAAGATCTCATTTTTCTAGGAACTACAAGGACTCAGTGAAGCAGTAGGAAGGAGGAAGTCGGTCAGACGATTATCTGATGACCTGATATGCGACCTGGTGTCTTTTAGTAACAAATATAACTTCTTCTCCAGCAAAAAGAACATTGAGAGGCATGCTACAGTTAATTTTGCCCTAAGAATTGCTCAGAATTTTGTAACAAAGACAAATATGCCAGTAGACCTCTTACACTTGACTCCGGCACCTCTTTCTAGAAATAGATGGAACCGAAGTTTCCTCTTCGATTTTTTTACATACCTTTTGTCTAGGCTAGAGGTGTGATTCTTCAGGGTTAATACTTCATATATTGTTAGCTTTTGATTCTTGTAGGACATTTATGACAATTTAGCTTCAAATTTATTCGTATTTTTTCTGCGACATTTATAAGTGTGCGCCCAAGCTTCAAGTATGTACAGTGCACACACTTTGTTCGACAAATTATAACCACAATCAAGGTCAAAATCGACGCATATATGGCATCACAAATGTCCTCCAAGGAATGGTCATATAAAGAAGACACTTCAAAAATAGAATTCGTTCGAAGTATGCTGTTTTCCTTTCTTGAACTTGTATTCCGTCATTTATTAATATTTATTTACCACGTCCATTAACGTATTATGAAGCTAATTTTACATAACATTACAGGGGCATGAACGAATAAGGAGTGAATTTAGATCATGGCCCTTCAGGTTTGAAGGTATTGTTCATGTAAATTTGTTATTCCTACTGAAATTAACATACTAATCCTACACGCACCTGAATATTTTTGCAGGGATATATTATGATAACTCCCAAAAATCAATACTGTATAATGACAGAAGTTGATAATCTATATCAGCAGGAGCAAGCTTTTTTTTAGGGCCAATGACAGTGGGAAAGGCTCCCACTGACTTTCTTTTTCTTTATTAAAATATGTTAGGGGTCAACTATACAAAGTTTTTCTTTCTCTGCTCCAAGAAAACCATAGAAACATGGTGGAAAGGACTAAAACAGAATAATTGAATGCACATCTTTATAGCGGAGAAGGTAAGAAAAAAAGAAATTTTCTTCCTCTGCTCCAAGTTTCACAACTCTAAATCTTTCAGTTGCAGAAGAAGGCAGAATGGAGATTAGACTAATTTTCCTTCTCATTTTGAACATCACAACAACATTTACTCCATCACAACGCACATGAACCTTACTGCTAAGCGGTTACGTCAAAAAGAATTTGGAAATCAACAATCATCAGTTGTGAGAGAACAAAATAATCACATCTGACTTGATCACTCAAAAGAACTTATGCAGGAGAGAACCCTTATTGTACCACTGCTCACGCCATAATTTATTTGATTCAAGTGGAGAGCTCTTCTATTCCCTCAAAGCCTAAGATATACAACATTGTTTCAGAGAAAGGTAACAACCTGAGCAGATTCTAGATAAGAAAAGGTCGAGGAAGATTTTGTTCCTCAATTTTTAAAGTCACAGAAGTGCATGAAGCTGGATTTGAGAGTGAGACTGAGAAGAAAAGACCATGGGGTGATCAAAGTACAACAGGTGGTTCAAATAGAATGTTTAGAATACATATGTATACAATTCAATTTTAGTTTATAGAAATGAAAAGTTTGGTACATCTCGACTGAAATAAAACTTAAACGCCCGGGTGGACGCCTAGTCAGTGACTGGTCACAAAAAAGTGACCCAGGCGTTATGTTTAAACGGGTCTCAAATGCCCGAGTTGATCGACACCCTTCATATCCAACCAAATCTAGGGCGGACATGGGGCGCCCAGGCGCGTCCGCCACGTCGTACTCTACAGCCCTACTCCAGCACAGATTCCATCAAACCCTTTCTCCTCCTCCCATCTGCCACCTACCTTTCCCGCTGCCGAGCCCTCGCCATACGCCACCCTTGACCCCTCCTCATCGCCGGTCCCGATCTGCCACCCTAGATGTCGTCCCGCTCGTCCCCGATCACTGCGACAGAGGACGTGTCCGCCTCGTCCATCGGTGTCCCGTCCTCGCCATCGAGGGATTCGAGGAAAAATGGGGCATGAGAGATGGAGGGGAGAGGAGGTACCGACCGACGTTGCGGAGGGAAGAGGAGGATGCAGTGATGCCGTCGAGGGGAGGAAGGCGGCAAGGACAGAAGCGGATGGGCTCCGGCAGTGGCGCGAAGAGGACAAGCGTCAACGTCGTGGAGGAAAGATGAGGGGCCGACTGACATCGCGGAGGATAGGAGGGATCGGGCGATGGCGGAGCGGAGGGGGCTCCATTCCTGTAAATGAAGCTGACGACAACATTTTTGATATTGTGAATGAGTATCGCAAGCATATCAAGTAATTCTTAATTCCTAACAGGTTATTTAGTTGGCTCATCACTCTCTATGTATACATAGTCTAATTAATTTTTTATATGAACTTAAATTGCAAGTGAAGTAGATTCCAATTATTACCCAATTGCACTTGTGCTATATTCAACATCCACTATGTTTATATATAAACTCAACCAAAATATTTCAAAAGCCCGTGGCAACGCACGGGCATTCTACTAGTATAGGTTAAGTTTTCAACGGGGATAAACATATGAAGTGTAAATACTGATATTGAGGAATTTGATTGCAAGATATAGAAGAACTCCCCCTGAAGATGTGCATAGTGAGGAATTTTCTTTTGAAGCAATGCACACTTGAAGAGTTGACTCATGGAGATCTCCCCCTATATCTTGTAATTCATACACGCATTTATATATACTATGAAGAATTTGAAATGCATGATGAAAAATGGTGACTGACGTATTTCAGCATGCGTGCGATAATATTAACGAGGAATAAGCATGCAGAATAACGTAGCAGAAGTATCAGACCACCATCAGGTTTAAGTTTACAACTCGATCCAATAAAAGTTTCGGAAGAACGAGAGTTGTAACTTAGCAAAAAAACGCCCATATAATAGACCCGCTTGAAGACTAACTCAAATTTCTCCCCCTTTGTCATCGAATGACCAAAAGGATCGAAACTGAGGACTAACGCCCCTGAAGATAATCAAGTTGATGAAGGAGCGCCAGCGTTGTCGGGGTCAGTTGTTGTAGTAGGGCCTGCCGCAGTGTCGTCCAAGTCTTCATGTTCATCAGTGGCACGCGATGACGAATAGGAGCTGGCCACCAAAGAAGGAACCTTGACCTTCTTGTATTTCTTCGGAGGAGGTGCAGCCCAGTCAAAGTCTTCATTGAGACCCATTTTCTTCAGATCTTCAGCGCTGTAGACATGAGAGAGAACATCCCAGGTACGGTTGAAGGTTTCATGGAGGTAGTATTGGTTTTTCTTCACTGCATTGTGTGTTGAAGTCATGTTGTGAAGAATTGAACCAAACTGACGCTTGACCCATTTATGATTGCGATCAACCTTCTGATGAAGACTGAGGAGTAACTCACAATCAGTCATCACCCTGGGTGCTGTGGCTTGAGGATTTTGCTTGGCATTGTTGGCGGCAGAGTCATGTGTGGCAGAGTCATCATTGGTGGAGTAGGATGCAGCCTTGCGAAACTGACCATCCAATGGACGAATGCCTTCATCGATCACAACAGTTGCCTTGCCTTTGTCATCAGCTGAGGAAAATGGCCTCTTGAGGACTTCAATTGGAGGCAAGTAGCTGCAGTGGTTCAGAATGTCAGCTTTGTAGTTGAGTGAAGACCTTGTCCTGATGAATCTCATAATCCATGGCGCATAAGGCTTCAGCTCAAATGGTGACATAACAATATTGGCCAGAGTCCGCATGAAGAAATCATGGAAGTTGACGGGAACGCCATGACAGATGTTGAAAAGCATATTCTTCATGATGCCAACGACTTCTTCATCATTTGAGTCATGGCCTTTGATAGGACTCATTGTCTTCGACAGAATGCGATAGACAGTCTGAGGCACATACAGTAATTCCTTGACGAGGAAATTGGTTCGAGGGGCCTGCCCTGGCTTCAAAGGCTTCATCAACACTTGCATGTAGTGATTTGAAAGCTCAGGTTCATTATAAACACAACGTGCATCTGGGGAGGACTTAGTGGTAGGGACAAAGCAATTCAGACGCTGGTGCCTTGTAATGAGTGTTCTGTGTCATCCAGTCCAGAACCCATGAGTTTACATCTTCAAAGTCGCCTGTGATGTGCAGCGTTGCGTAGAACTGAAGAATGAGTTCTTCATTCCAATCACATATGTTAGTGCAGAAGTTTAGTAGCCCAGCATCGTGAAGAACACTGAGGACTGGCTCGAAGCATGGCAGAGACTCCATGTCTATGTGAGGAATATGTGCATGATCGAAGACTTTGTCTTTGTTGAATAGCACTGAGGAATAGAAATTGGCTTGACTAGCAGTCCAGAAACGCCTCTTCCCAATGCGAGCAGAGTCATATGGATTGTAATCAGTGAAGAATACGTGCTCGCCAAAGAAGTCTTCAGCCTTGAACTTTTGCTTCCTTGAGAACGGATCCTTTGGCTTTGGCAGAGGGGTGTCAGTGAGTTGCATCACAACTTCAGGGATTGCGAGCTCAGGTTCTTCAGGCTGAGGAATTTCTGGTTCCTCTTCAGGTGCAGTTTGATTTGTCACGTTTGCAGCAGCAGCAGTTTCTTCATCACTAGTGGCTGGAATGTCTTCACGGACAGACGAGGTAGAATGAGTTTCTTCAGAGCCCATTTGAACTGTTGGTGCAGGGGAGTGAGGAATTTGCTGTAGTGGGGTGAAGAGTGGAGAATTTGGATGCTGACTTTCCCAAAAGTCATCATTCATCACTGGCGTTGTGCTTCCAATATCCACGTGTCACATCCTAGTTAGACCATGCATTAGAGTGTGCATCATGTTTACCTTTCATCAGAAACTTGAAATGGGGAAGGCAGAACCCCCAGCACCCCCCCTGAATTCAACTAGGGTTTACTAAAAACATTTTCAATGAACCTGAAATGCCCTTCTAAAATGTTCACCCTCTTCGTCTTGGGTTAGAACCTCTGGCAAAATAGGTGCACAATTTGCTAGGTCAACCAAAGGTCACTGAATTAAATCATATGTATGCTGATTTTGGACATTTAAATGCTAATAAATATTTTAAATGTTCAAATAATTCTGGAAATAAGTTAGGGCTGTTAGGAATAATCCCAACAGAGCCCACAATTATTTCCAGGATTTTAGAAAGTGCCTAGGTATTTTAAATAATGTCACAAAGTTACAGAATAATAGAAAAAGAAAACAGAAACTAAACAATTAAGGGAAAAGGGCTAACCTGGCCGCAGCCACCAGCCGGCCCACCTGGCGGCCCAGCACTGTGCTGGCCCGCGCCAGCCAGCTGCTTCGTCCCCGCCAGGCAGGCAGGGAGCTGACGCCGGCGAGCGCGAGCTCGCCACGGCGCCAGCAGCTTGCCACTTCGCGCGCCAGGATGCTAGGCGACCTCCACTTCGCCGTCCCGACCCCGTGGACATCTCATTCACCCCCCTGCCCCTCTCCCTCGCTTCCTCACCGCCATGGCCGACACCGCTGCGTCCGCGCCGCCGTGAACCCACGCCCTCCGTCGCCCCCGTGCTGCTCCACCGTGTCCTGCAGCTCCGCCACTTCCTCCTCGATCGCTCCACCAAGCCACGCCTCGCCGGAGACCCGCAAACGACTCCACCGTGTCCTGCAGCTCCGCCACTTCCTCCTCGATCGCTCCACCAAGCCACGCCTCACCGGAGACCCGCAAACGACTCCACCGAGCTCGTCTTCAACCTCCTGCCGACCAGATCGCCTCCGCCGTCCCGCTTGCTCCGGCTCGTCCCCGACCTCGCCGTCAACTCCGACGTAACTGCCGTGAGCGTAGCCACCTCCCCATCCTCCCCGTTCTTCTTCTCATGCACCACAGCGAGCACACACAGCTCACCCGCACGCGCCGCCGCTTGGCCACGTCGCCGGCGTTGCTCCGGCGACCATTTGGTCACGGGCTTGTGCCCGTCACACTCCCCGCGCCACGTAGAGGCCATAGATGCTAGCGCCACATCGCCTGAGCCACTGCGGCCATGTGCACGAGCTGGCCGAGCTTCGGCCTCCGCTGACCTCGTTGCCGGCGAAGCTCCGGCCACTCCCCGGCCAAGCCACCACCACGGCTGGATGCGGGCGAGCCCCAGCTGCCCGTAGTTGCTCTCCGCGCAGCAAACGGAGTCCTGTGGGCGAATCCCGCAGCACGCCGACGCGTCTGGCCTCGCCGGCGGCTAAACGCCGGCAGGCTTTGACCCGTTGACCGGCAGGTTTGACCCTGACGTGGACTGGGTGGGCCCCGGCTGACTCCTCTGAGTCAATGACAAGTGGGGCACCCCTCTGCTAACTAACTGGTTTAGTTTTAATTAAACTTAATTAGTTTAACTAATTACTGACATGTGGGACCCACTGGTCAGTTTGACCTGGACGACCCCGTTGACCTCTGACATCATCCTGACATAGTGCTGACGCAGTAATTTAATTACTGGAATTATTTTTATACAGGAAATTCCAGAAAATAGTTCAAACTTCAAAAATTCATAGAAATTAATCTATAACTCCAAATGCAAAGATTTATATATGAAATTTGATCAGAAAAATCCAATCTATCCATTGGTGCTGGTTTCATGCATGTCAGAACAAGTTAAACCTGTTGTCTATACAATACAAGATGATGCTCCATAATGGCTACGTTAAGTGATCTAACACTTGAACCTTTGGTTCAAATAAGCACTTTCCTCCCTGTTTTAGCTTGCATTGGGCCAAGACACTCTCATATTGCCATGTCATAGCATGCATCATATTGTTGCATATCGTCATGTGTTGATTGTGTTCCGATGTGTTCTTCGTGGTAGGTTCTGCCTCCGAGGATATTCAAGAGTATCCAACTGAAGGGCAGTATCCCACCACCACTCCATCAGGCAAGCAACCCATTGATCATTCCGATACAAACCCATGTTCTCGCTTCTGCTCTCGTTTACTGCATTAAGACAACGCGATTCAAACTGCTGTGTGTCTCGGTAGTTGAACCCACTTCCTTTGCATGACCTGTCATTGCCATAGTAACTAGATGAAACCCACTAGCATGTGTAGGAGTTGACTGAGACATATGTGTGTGTGTTCCTACCATACTATGCTTGCTATGCTTAGAGTTGTGTCAGGTCTGGCTCATCGGGATGATGAACTAGAGTGAAAGGTTGTGACGGTGTCGAGAGTGTGAAAGTGTTGAATACGATTTGGTAAAGGAATCGATGAGAGGCCATGTAGGAGTACATGGTGGGTTGTTTCATTGAGGCCGTCCTTAAGAACTGAGATCTGTGTGTGTGATTTAAGATTCAGCTACTACCACACATTGGGATCCTTAATTGACTCTCTCGACTTATTAACCACTCTTGTCCTCTGTCCGGGAGTTGCAAAGTAGTTTCTGGTGTTTGTAGTATGCTGGGGGCCGCACGCAGCGCTGACCATAGGGGTGGGCTGTGTTGCGGTAGGCACGTGGCACGGTGTACCGATTCGCCCGTTTGGTGTCTCGGGAACCCTGTTCACATCGTTCGGGGCCGTTAGTGGAAACCTCGGCCGGACTCCCTGCGGATGGAACCCGGATAGACGATAAACCTGGGCTAGGGACTTGTGTGTTTAGTCAGGTCGTGGCCGACACCCTCGCTGGGCTTCCGCTCGAAGGTTGCCGAGTACACGTCGTGTAACAGCGATAAGTGGTGGGAGCGTGTGTGAAGAAGTACACCCCTGCAGGGTATGAAACTATTCGAATAGCCGCGTCCGCGGTAAAGGACTACTTGGTCACCTATGCAGTTCATAGACAATTAAATGGATGCCACTAAAAGCCTCAAGATAAGTGTGAGTATCGCGGATGGCCCTCTCGTAGGATGATGAGAGAGGATCCTCGGTGGAGTATTGTGTTGGTGATAGTGGACTCGTGTGCGACAAATGTTTTATAGTCGTGTCTGTCGTAGGATAGCTTAGCCAAGAGTCAAAGCTGGCCTGCTGCAATAACTCCACTACCTTCTTGAGAATGTGCATGTATAGTAGGATTATGTTGTAAGACTTGCTGAGTACCTTCTTACTCATGTTGCTTCAATTAATGTTTTCAGACGACAGCGCCAACCCCTCCGATGGGTTCTATGTAGACCTCGACGTTGACGAGTGACTTATCACCCAGGTGGTGATCCAAGACTTGTGAAGGGTCGATGTAGATAGACAGGCTTCGTCAAGCCTTCTTTCTTTCTAGTGTCTGTACTCAGACTACTTTGCTTCCGCATGTGCTTGTATGATTGTATGACTTGAGTGTCGGGT
Source organism: Aegilops umbellulata (assembly GCA_032464435.1). Lineage (NCBI taxonomy): Eukaryota > Viridiplantae > Streptophyta > Magnoliopsida > Poales > Poaceae > Aegilops > Aegilops umbellulata. Next base: position 244,213,417 of record CP136055.1, on the reverse strand, counting down.
CATGTGACCCCTATCTGTATGGATGATATGTATGGCTCTTCGGAGCCTTTTAAATAAAGTACGTGAGTTGTAGAGTTTTGTTGTGATGCAATGTTGTATTTACTCATATCGAGCATATTGTGTGTATGACTGAAATGCTTGGTATGAGTGGGATCCGACTATCTAGTTGTTTATCCTTGGCAACCTATCATATGAGGAAATGTAGTCTAGTGCTTCTGAGCGATAGTAGTCCGCTACAGCCCGTTTACCAGAGTCCTGCTAGCCCAGCACTACTGCTAGGAACACATGACTGGCCGGCTTGTGTTTCACTTCGTTCCTGTGTCTGTCCCTTCGGGAAAATGTCACGCGGTGTTATCCGGAGTCCTGCCTAGCCTGCTACAGCCCGGGTTACCGGAGTCCTGTTAGCCAAGTGCTACAGCCTGGATTTATACGCTGTTGACCGACATGCTCGATGTGATTCATGTATGCCTGTCCTCATGGGTTAGTGCCGCCTTGGGTTCACGACTAGCCATGTCGGCCCGGGTTCTCTGTCATATGGATGCTAGCGACATTATCATATACGTGAGCCAAAAGGCGCAAACGATCCCGGGCCAGGTAAGGTGGCACCCGTGGGAGTACCGTGCGTGAGGCCGCAAAGTGATATGATGTGTTACATGCTGGATCGATGTGGCTTAGGATCGGGGTCCTGGCAGCGTTGGCATCAGAGCCGGACTGCCTGTAGGTTCGCTAAGCCAAACTGGTCGATGTCGAGTCTAGAAATGCTTTAGTTATATGTAGGGGAATTGATTGTGGGAGGGAACGTAAGGCTCTTTTACTCCTTTACCTTATGCCCTCTATCTTGAGTCATTCTCTTCTCAATCTACGTGGGTTAAGGACTAGGCTCTCTTCTCTCTATCAGGTTCACATGTTACTAATCCGTAGTAACCAATAGGATTGTTGGTTACAACCCAGTTCAGTTCTACTAAACTTTAGTATGTTGCCAGTTGAACCGGAACCTTGATATGATGGTTGTTGAGTGGTTTTGCAACTGTTGTGGATGTCTCATCTCCTTTTTCCGAGCATTTACAGCCGTTATGATGTCCGATTTCCCCTAGAAATTCTAATGCCTTTGCATCATCTTGTGCTTTCAGATGGCCACCCGTTCCCAGAATCAAGTGGTTCGTCTGACCCGCTGCATTGATGTATGTGGTCACACAGCTATGTTGGTTCGAGTGATGGTCGAGACAGGTTACTGATGGTATCCTGAATATACCGTCGAGGAGCAGTTTAGAGACTTTAATCAAAGCCAATATCTGTGCACGGTCAGGATATATCCATCTTATCCCGGAGCTACCGAACCGCTCCACTGTTCTTATGGACTTGGAATCACTATTGGGATGTCCGTGCAGGATGCAGCCTACTCGATGATGACTATTATTCGAGCCAGAACTGCCTTGCTGAGCAACACTGATTTCCGCTACATGCCAGCATCCCTCCCTGGGGCGCATGGTTACCTTCAGGGTATGTATAGCGATGCATCCCATGAGGACTCACTCCTCCGCACCACTACTGAGATGTTGGAAGACAAGGACCGTGAAAACCGGGCCTTGCGTATGGAGCTCTTTAATGCTCGTTCTGATCACTGGGCCACTTTGACTCGGTTTGCCCCTGCAGTGCAAGCCGGATACATGGACATGAGGGACTTGTACCCTGTGCGTGCCAGTCTGCCAGATTTCATGGAGTGGCGTGAGGTGGGAGGCATCACTCCTCCTCGTGGACCTCGTCTGCAGCCGTTTGTTGGACCAAGGCCACACCCAAGTCCCTATGGTCCGCAAGCTCCACAGGACCGTCTGTTCCCAGATGATCATGTTCCGCTTCCAGGCTTGGGTGGTGACTTCTATGAGGATTACTACGGAGCTGTCTGAGCTAGTAGTAGCTTCACTGGTATTGTAACAGTTGTATGTCCACCGTCCTGCGTGACTTGTGGAATATGACTTAGTGTGTATCCATTCCGGAGGTGTAGAAAAATAATGTATAGGAGTTTGGAATGCCTCTGATGAGATTAACGTCTTTCATCATAGTTGTACCTTAGCTTGGGCTTGTACTAAACTAGGTATGGTGTGTATGACTGTTGGTTAATATATGGCAGTTTCTAAACTACCATGTCATACGGATGAACATCTCTGCATTCCTTGTTATCCATTACATTCCGCACTTCCTTGCCCAGATTTTGCCATCCTGGTCTAAATCGTTGTTTTGTTTTCCCTAGGATGGTCAACACCCGCAGCAACCCTGCTGCTCCGGAGCAGGGTGAAGCTAGCGCAGCTAGGGATGAGAATCTGCCTCAACCGCCTTCTCTGGCCGAAGTAATGCTGGAGGCAGAATGAAACAAGCGCGAGACTAACCGCTTGCTGGAGCGGATTGAGCAGAATACTGCACGCCAGCAGAGAAACATTCCAGTGTCAATCAATGACTTTGTCAAGCTGTATCCACCAAAGTTTAACCATTCCATCGAACCTCTCGATGCGGATAACTGGCTTCGCAGCATCACCCACAAGCTACGTTCTGCCAACGTAGCTGAAGAGGATAAAGTCACCTTTGCTGCTTATCACCTCGAAGGCCCTGCTAGCCTTTGGTGGGAAAATTATGAGGCTATGCGCCCAGTCGGCCAAATCACTACTTGGGCTGATTTCAGTGCTGCTTTCCGTGAGCATCACATTTCGGAAGGCCTCATGGATCGCAAGAGGGAGGAGTTCTGTAACTTCACCCAGGGTAGACTGACTGTGGATGCATACAGTCGCGAGTTTGGGAAGTTAGCACGTTATGCTCCCGAAGAGGTATCCACCGACGCCAAGAAGCAGGCAAGGTTCTGCAAGGGACTTAGCCCCAAGCTTCACCGTGACCTTCGTCTGCACGAGTGCACCTCTTTTCCGAAGTTGGTCAACAAGGCCATCAGTGCCGAGACAGGGCAGAATGACTTTGAAGCTTCACGCAAACACTCCCGTGATTTTGGATCTTCATCCGGCTCTGGATCTCAGAAGCGCCGGGTCTGGATCCCAAACACTGCTGTGCCATCCAGGTTCACTCCGAGGCCATCCTTTGAGGCGCCTCGCCCCAACCAGCAGTATGTACCGCCTAGGACTTATGGTGGTCCCGCTGCTAATACTGCTCCACGCCCCAATATGATAACCTGCTTCAAGTGTGGAGAGACGGGCCACTACATCCGTGAGTGTCCCCAGAACAACCCCAACCAGTTCGGAAAGTCTGTTGGCCGTGGTAAGCCAACAGCAAAAGTGCTTGTCGCCAAGCCGGCCACCACTGCTCGTGGCCATGTCAATTACGTCTCAGCTGAAGAGACTTAGGAGGACCCCAACGTTGTTCTCGGTACGCTCCTTGTTAATTGCCATCCGGCAACTGTTCTCTTTGATACTGGAGCATCTCATTCATTTATTTCTGAGAGCTATGCTCGTTTGCACAACACCACATTTTGTGACATGCCCACCTCCATGGTAATTCAAACCCCTGGTTCTAAGTGGCAAACCTCTAGAATCAGCCATGGAAATGAAATTCTTGTCGACCGATTGGTCTTCCTCGCATCACTAATAGCTCTCAAGTCCTCGGACATAAACATCATCTTGGGTATGGACTGGATGTCAGCCCATTACGCTAAGATTGATTGCTCTACTAGAACTGTTCAACTCACCCATCCATCGGGCAAGACAGTCCATGTTTTGACCCGAGTGTCTGAGCGTCAGCTCTACTCTCTAAATTCCAACCCCCTTCCAGACCTTGAAGATATTCCGGTAGTTCGTGACTTCCCGGATGTCTTTCCAGAGGAGCTGCCGGGTGTTCCACCTGACAGAGATGTCGAGTTCGTGATAGACCTTGTTCTAGGAACCGTCCCAATCTCTAGAAGACCCTACAAGATGGCACCCTTAGAACTAGCCGAGCTTAAGAAACAACTCGATGAGTCCTTGCAAAAGGGTTTCATCCGTCCTAGTTCTTCTCCATGGGCTTGCCCCGTCCTCTTCGTCAAGAAGAAGGATGGAACGGATCGGATGGTTGTAGATTACCGACCTGTCAATTTGGTCACTATCAAGAACAAGTATCCGCTCCCCAGGATCAACGACCTGTATGACCAGCTCGCTGGATCCTCAGTCTTTTCCAAAATGGATTTGAGGTTGGGCTACCATCAAATCAAAATCAAGAACGGGGACATTCCCAAAACGGCCTTTGTTACTCATTATGGCCAATACGAGTACACCATCATGTCCTTCGGTTTAACCAATGCTCCAGCCACCTTCTCTCGGTTGATGAACTCGATCTTCATGGAGTATTTGGATAAATTCGTCGTGGTTTACCTCGATGATATACTCATCTACTCCAAGAATGAGGAGGAACATGCCGAACATCTAAGGCTAGTATTGACGAAACTCCGAGAGCATCGCCTTTATGCCAAATTCTCCAAGTGTGGATTCTGGTTGCCAGAAGTGACCTATCTGGGCCATGTAATCTCTGGTAAGGGCATTGTTGTCAATTCCGAGCGAGTTCAAGCCGTCCTTGACTGGACTCCACCTGAAACGGTCAAGCAAGTTCGGAGTTTTCTTGGTTTAGCGAGCTATTGCCGCCGCTTCGTCAAGAATTTCTCCAAAGTTGCTAAGCCTCTAACTGAACTCCTCAAGAAAGATAAAGAGTTCGAGTGGACCCCACAGTGCGAGTTCAGCTTTCAGGAACTGAAAATACGCCTGACATCTGCTCCCGTATTGGTACCACCAGATTTTTCTAAGGACTTTGTTATCTATTGCGACGCCTCGCGACAAGGACTAGGTTGCATACTCATGCAAGATAGTCATGTGATTGCTTACGCTTCTCGACAGTTGCGTCCACATGAGGATAACTATCCCACACACGATCTAGAGCTTGCAGCTGTAGTCCATGCACTCAAAACCTGGCGACATTACCTTCTTGGTAATCGTTGCGAAATCTACACTGATCACCAAAGCTTGAAGTACATCTTCACCCAACCGGATTTGAATCTCAGGCAAAGACGTTGGGTCGAGTTGATCTCAGATTACGACTTAGGAATAACTTACAGCCCAGGCAAAGCCAATGTCATGGCTGATGCACTAAGTCGTAAATCTTGTTGTAACAATTTGATGTTACAACAAAGTCAACCACTTATCCACGAGGAATTTCGTAAGCTTAACCTGCACATTGTTCCTCGAGGATTCCTTTCCACCCTGGTGGCGAAACCCAACCTTATGGATCAAATCATAACCGCTCAGCGGTATGATAGAGGAATATCCCGGATTAAGGAAAACATTGCTAGCGGAGTTGCTAAATGTTTTTCCATGGATGAGCGAGGTGTTGTCCTCTTCGAGAACCGTTTGGTGGTCCCCAAGAAACAACATCTACGGCAACTGATCCTTAAGGAAGCTCATGAATCCCCTCTCACCATTCATCCAGGTAGTACTAAAATGTATCAAGACCTACGCCAAAGGTTTTGGTGGACTAGGATGAAGAGAGAAATCGCTCAATACATTGCAAATTACGACGTCTGTCGTCACGTTAAAGCAGAGCATCAACGGCCTGCTGGCACCCTTCAACCATTGGAGATTCCTGAATGGAAATGGGATAAAATTGGTATGGATTTCATTACCGGGTTTCCCAGGACCAAGAGAGGGAATAATGCTATCTTCGTTGTTGTCGATCGTCTTTCCAAAGTAGCCCACTTCTTACCTGTTCGCGAGAGTATAACCGCTAGCCAGCTAGCTGATTTGTACATCTCTCGAATAGTGTCTCTCCATGGTGTTCCATTGGAAATTAATTTAGATCGTGGAAGTCTTTTCACCTCTCGATTTTGGGAAAGTTTCCAAACTGCTATGGGAACTCGTCTCTCCTTTAGCACCGCCTTCCATCCTCAGTCAAGTGGTCAAGTAGAACGAGTCAATCAAATTCTGGAGGATATGCTCCGAGCTTCTGTCATCTCTTTCGGTATGAATTGGGAGAAGTGCCTTCCATTCGCCGAGTTCGCTTATAACAACAGTTATCAAGCTAGCCTGGGAAAAGCTCCTTTCGAAGTTCTCTATGGACGAAAATGTTGAACGCCTCTTAACTGGTCAGAAACCAGCGAGAGACAACTCTTTGGCCCGGATATGATCCAGGAAGCAGAAGAGCAGGTTCGCATTATTCGTGAGAAATTGAAAACAGCCCAATCTCGACAAAAGAGTCAGTATGACCGCAAGCATAAGCCTATGGCTTATGAAATCGGCGAGATGGCTTACCTTCGGGTTACACCTTTGAAGGGAACCCATCGATTCGGTATCAAAGGTAAGTTGGCCCCTCGTTACATTGGACCTTTTCGCATTCTTGCTAAACGAGGGGAAGTTGCCTACCAATTGGAACTACCTCCGCATCTCTCCAGAGTTCATGATGTCTTCCACGTTTCTCAACTCAGGCGTTGCTTCTCGGATCCTATCCGTGGAGTGGACCACGAAACGCTTGATCTCCAAGATAACCTCACATATCGAGAATACCCCGTTCGTATCCTTGATCAAGCCGAGCGTACCACTCGACGCCAGAATATCAAGTTTCTCAAAGTTCAATGGTCGCACCATTCCGAGCAAGAAGCTACTTGGGAAAGGGAGGATCGTCTTCGACTCGAGTACCCCACCTTCTTTCCGACGGATCCTAAATCTCGGGACGAGATTCTTTCGAGTGGGGGTGAGTTGTCACATCCTAGTTAGACCATGCATTAGAGTGTGCATCATGTTTACCTTTCATCATAAACTTGAAATGGGGAAGGCAGAACCCCCAGCACCCCCCTGAATTCAACTAGGGTTTACTAAAAACATTTTCAATGAACCTGAAATGCCCTTCTAAAATGTTCACCCTCTTTGTCTTGGGTTAGAACCTCTGGCAAAATAGGTGCACAATTTTCTAGGTCAACCAAAGGTCACTGATTTAAATCATATGTATGCTGATTTTGGACATTTAAATGTTAATAAATATTTTAAATGTTCAAATAATTCTGGAAATAAGTCAGGGCTGTTAGGAATAATTCCAATAGAGCCCACAATTATTTCCAGGATTTTAGAAAGTGCCTAGGTATTTTAAATAATGTCACAAAGTTACAGAATAATAGAAAAAGAAAACAGAAACTAAACAATTAAGGGAAAAGGGCTAACCTGGCCGCAGCCACCAGCCGGCCCACCTGGCGGCCCAGCACTGTGCTGGCCCGCGCCAGCCAGCTGCTTCGTCCCCGCCAGGCAGGCAGGGAGCTGACGCCGGCGAGCGCGAACTCGCCATGGCGCCAGCAGCTTGCCGCTTCGCGCGCCTGGACGCTGGGCGACCTCCACGTCGCCGTCCCGACCCCGTGGACATCTCATTCACCCCCCTGCCCCTCTCCCTCGCTTCCTCACCGCCATGGCCGACGCCGCTGCGTCCGCGCCGCCGTGAACCCACGCCCTCCGTCGCCCCCGTGCTGCTCCACCATGTCCTGCAGCTCCGCCACTTCCTCCTCGATCGCTCCACCAAGCCACGCCTCGCCGGAGACCCGCAAATGACTCCGCCGAGCTCGTCTTCAACCTTCTGCCGACCAGATCGCCTCCCCCGCCCCGCTTGCTTCGGCTCGTCCCCGACCTCGCCGTCAACTCCGACGTAACCGCCGTGAGCATAGCCACCTCCCCATCCTCCCCGTTCTTCTTCTCGTGCACCACAGCGAGCACACGCAGCTCACCCGCACGCGCCGCCGCCTGGCCACGTCGCCGGCGTTGCTCCGGCGACCATTTGGTCACGGGCTTGTGCCCGTCACACTCCCCGCGCCACGTAGAGGCCATACATGCTAACGCCACATCGCCTAAGCCACTGCGGCCACGTGCACGAGCTGGCCGAGCTTCGGCCTCCGCTGACCTCGTCACCGGCGAAGCTCCGGCCACTCCCCGGCCAAGCCACCACCACGGCTGGATGCGGGCGAGCCCCAGCTGCCCGTAGCTGCTCTCCGCGCAGCAAACGGAGCCCTGTGGGCGAATCCCGCAGCACGCCGCCGCGTCTGGCCTCGCCGGCGGCTAAACGCCGGCAGGCTTTGACCCGTTGACCAACAGGTTTGACCCTGACGTGGACTGGGTGGGCCTCGGTTGACTCCTCTGAGTCAATGACAAGTGGGGCCCCACCTCTGCTAACTAACTGGTTTAGTTTTAATTAAAATTAATTAGTTTAACTAATTACTGACATGCGGGACCCACTGGTCAGTTTGACCTGGACGACCCCGTTGACCTCTGACGTCATCCTGACATAGTGCTGACGCAGTAATTTAATTACTGGAATTATTTTTATACAGGAAATTCCAGAAAATAGTTCAAACTTCAAAAATTCATAGAAATTAATCTATAACTCCAAATGCAAAGATTTATATATGAAATTTGATCAGAAAAATCCAATCTATCCATTGGTGCTGGTTTCATGCATGTCAGAACAAGTTAAACCTGCTGTTTATACAATACAAGATGATGCTCCATAATGGCTACGTTAAGTGATCTAACACTTGAACCTTTGGTTCAAATAAGCACTTTCCTCCCTGTTTTAGCTTGCATTGGGCCAAGACACTCTCATATTGCCATGTCATAGCATGCATCATATTGTTGCATATCGTCATGTGTTGATTGTGTTCCGATGTGTTCTTCGTGGTAGGTTCTGCCTCCGAGGATATTCAAGAGTATCCAACTGAAGGGCAGTATCCCACTACCACTCCATCAGGCAAGCAACCCATTGATCATTCCGATACAAACCCATGTTCTCGCTTCTGCTCTCGTTTACTGCATTAAGACAACGCGATTCAAACTGCTGTGTGTCTCGGTAGTTGAACCCACTTCCTTTGCATGACCTGTCATTGCCACAGTAACTAGATGAAACCCACTAGCATGTGTAGGAGTTGACTGAGACATATGTGTGTGTGTTCCTACCATGCTATGCTTGCTATGCTTAGAGTTGTGTCAGGTCTGGCTCATCGGGATGATGAACTAGAGTGAAAGGTTGTGACGGTGTCGAGAGTGTGAAAGTGTTGAATACGATTTGGTAAAGGAATCGATGAGAGGCCATGTAGGAGTACATGGTGGGTTGTTTCATTGAGGCCGTCCTTAAGAACTGAGATCTGTGTGTGTGATTTAAGATTCAGCTACTACCACACATTGGGATCCTTAATTGACTCTCTCGACTTATTAACCACTCTTGTCCTCTGTCCGGGAGTTGCAAAGTAGTTTCTGGTGTTTGTAGTATGCTGGGGGCCACACGCAGCGCTGACCATAGGGGTGGGCTGTGTTGCGGTAGGCACGTGGCACGGTGTACCGATTCGCCCGTTTGGTGTCTCGGGAACCCTGTTCACATCGTTCGGGGCCGTTAGTGGAAACCTCGGCCGGACTCCCTGCGGATGGAACCCGGATAGACGATAAACCTGGGCTAGGGACTTGTGTGTTTAGTCAGGTCGTGGCCGACACCCTCGCTGGGCTTCCGCTTGAAGGTTGTCGAGTACACGTCGTGTAACAGCGATAAGTGGTGGGAGCGTGTGTGAAGAAGTACACCCCCTGCAGGGTATGAAACTATTCGAATAGCCGCGTCCGCGGTAAAGGACTACTTGGTCACCTATGCAGTTCATAGACAATTAAATGGATGCCACTAAAAGCCTCAAGATAAGTGTGAGTATCGCGGATGGCCCTCTCGTAGGATGACGAGAGAGGATCCTCGGTGGAGTATTGTGTTGGTGATAGTGGACTCATGTGCGACAAATGTTTTATAGTTGTGTCTGTCGTAGGATAGCTTAGCCAAGAGTCAAAGCTGGCCTGCTGCAATAACTCCAGTACCTTCTTGAGAATGTGCATGTATAGTAGGATTCTGTTGTAAGACTTGCTGAGTACCTTCGTACTCATGTTGCTTCAATTAATGTTTTCAGACGACAGTGCCAACCCCTCCGATGGGTTGTATGTAGACCTCGACGTTGACGAGTGACTTATCACCCAGGTGGTGATCCAAGACTTATGAAGGGTCGATGTAGATAGACAAGCTTCGTCAAGCCTTCTTTCTTTCTAGTGTCTGTACTCAGACAACTTTGCTTCCGCATGTGCTTGTATGATTGTATGACTTGAGTGTCGGGTCATGTGACCCCTATCTGTATGGATGATATGTATGGCTCTTCGGAGCCTTTTAAATAAAGTACTTGAGTTGTAGAGTTTTGTTGTGATGCAATGTTGTATTTACTCATATCGAGCATATTATGTGTATGACTGAAATGCTTGGTATGAGTGGGATCCGACTATCTAGTTGTTTATCCTTGGCAGCCTATCATATGAGGAAATGTAGTCTAGTGCTTCTGAGCGATAGTAGTCCGCTACAGCCCGTTTACCGGAGTCCTGCTAGCCCAGCACTACTGCTCGGAACACATGACTGGCCGGCATGTGTTTCACTTCGTTCATGTGTCTGTCCCTTCGGGGAAATGTCACGCGGTGTTATCCGGAGTCCTACCTAGCCTGCTACAGCCCGGGTTACCGGAGTCCTGTTAGCCCAGTGCTACAGCCCGGATTTATACGTTGTTGACCGACATGCTCGATGTGATTCATGTATGCCTGTCCTCATGGGTTAGTGTCGCCTTGGGTTCACGACTAGCCATGTCGGCCCGGGTTCTCTGTCATATGGATGCTAGCGACATTATCATATACGTGAGCCAAAAGGCGCAAACGGTCCCGGGCCAGGTAAGGTGGCACCCGTGGGAGTACCGTGCGTGAGGCCGCAAAGTGATATGATGTGTTACACGCTGGATCGATGTGGCTTAGGATCGGGGTCCTGACACCACGTCTTCATCTTCTAATTCTTCAACACCAGCCTCTTCAGCAGTGAACTGAGGCATTGGTGAGGATACCACTGGGGTTGAAGGGATCGTATCCACTTCAATTTCCTCATCAATCTGCTCTGACGAAGCAGCAGATTGATTTTCTTCATCAGATCCGCTTGGGATCTCATATTCTTCACCAAAAGGGACAATGTCCTTTGATGGCATGGTTGAAATCGGAACGGCATCGATAGGATTTTCATAAGAGCTGGTCATAGGCTTCATCTTCTTTGGAGTTGAAGATTCTGAAGCACTTGATGCTTTCCTTTTCTTCACTGCAGCTCGCTCTGCAGTCTTGGTCTTCTTCACATCTGATGCAGATGGAAGGATAGGAGTTGGTGTAGGCGCAGGTGGAGCTGAGGAATCTGTTTGAATTTCCTTAGGCGCAACTGATGCAGTTGCCCTGACTTCTTCAGTTTCTTCAGGCGCACCACTAGTGGATGCCCTGGCAATTTCTTCAGCGGCTGGAATGGAGTCATCAGCCCTGGAACTAGCATTTTCTTCAGCAGCCTGAAAGTCATCAGGGGTGCTGGCATGTTCTTCAGTTGGCTGAGCTGAAGCTTCATCTTGAGGAACTTCTTGTTGCGATGGGGCTGCAACATTTGTGAACTTTTCAGTCAGTTTCACAAACCGGACTTTGGCTCCTTTCCAGTCAGCATAGTATGAGTCGAATTTTTCGCCGAGGGTTTTGATGTCAGACTGAATTTTGATGAGTTCATCAGTCGACTTTTTGACCATGTTGGTCTTCAGAAACTTTTCTTTCTTATACTAGGCCTTCTTGATCTGCCTGGCCTGGTCATACTTCCATTTCTCCTCTTGGATGAAATGAGTCAGCATGTGATTTTGACCAGGTGTCAACTTGAAGTCAGGCATAGGAGTATTTGGGTCCTTGTGCCAGAGATCAATGTAGTCTAGGATCGCCCTTGGATCCAAAAGCAGTGGTACAGGTGTGCCTTTGGCTCTAGTGGCCCTTACTTGCCTGTCTCTGATGATTTCTGCAAGTTCATCATCATCAGCCTCATCATCTTCAGGTGGCTCTTGGAAGGCGACCTGTTTCTTCTTGGGACTTGGCTGAGGACCTCGTCCAGCAGTTGCCTTGGTCTTTAGCAGAGTGGGGCCAGATGAAGAATTTGGTGCGGCTGAGGAACTTGCTGAGACACCAGAGGCAATGGAGATGCCTGCAGTCCTTTGGCACGAGGCCAGATGCACAGGTGTTGAGGACTTTGTCGGAACAGCTGAGGACTTTGGAGGAGGTGCTGAGGATTTTGAAGGAGCGGGAGCAGCTTGAGGAATTGGTTTTGAAGATTTTGAAGTTCCTGGTCGTGAGGGCGCAGCTGAGGAACTTGGCCGTGAGGGCACTGTTGGTGAAGCACTTGATTTATGAGCAGGCTTCTTAGGCATAGATTTCCTCGGCTTGACAGAGGCCTCGGTGGCAGCAGCAGCAGCAGAATCTTTGTTGAATTTCCTCACTACTTCTCTGGCTTGTCGTGCCAATTTGGCTTGACGTCTGGCCCATTCTTCAGGAAAGTCCTCACCGCGTTTGACGCTAGTGGGATCAGCCACTTGGCCAGGTGCCAGTGGAAGTCTTGGGCATGGAGGGTTGAGAGCGAATTTCTTCATATACTTTGGAGTAACATATATGTACTCCCTCCATTCTCTTGCCCATCTCCGTTCTATCCTCTGAATGCGCACCTTGCGCTGATTTTTGTTTTCTTTGCCAAACTTGGCTTCATCAGGTGTGCAGTATTCTTTGTAAATGTCCTCAGGGATTTCAAAAGCAGTCATGACCTTAGGTTTCTTTCCTCCTTTCTGTGGCTTCTTACCATCTGCCATATTCTTCAGCTGAGGAATTTGAACAATTGAATTCTCTGAAGAAGTATGCAACTTTTCTTCGAGGAACGCTGCAAATGAGTTAAGTTGATGAGAACCTAGTGATTCAGCAGCGGACATGAGTACCTGTGAACAGAGTATAGTTGCGAGGAATTTGGAGAGGTCATATGCATTCGGGTTTTTCAAAAAGAACAAGTTTGAGGAATTTGACCAGATGTGTCTTGAAGAATTTCACTAAGCGTGCTTTGTCTTAGGTTCCAGAGTTGTATAGATCGAAGATCCACACAATTAAGGAATCTTGAAGAAAATGATGCTTAGAGAAATGAATCAAGAACATATGACATGTGAGGTGTTTTAGTGTGTGAAGATTTGAAGAATAAAACACCTTTTGAAGATTTTGTAGAGAAATTTCGAATCAAAGAGGGCAGTCAAAGTAACTTTTAATTACCCTGAAGGAAGAACACGACGAACAGAGAGGTGAAACAGTGAAGTTCGTCGGTGTAGATCTTCCATGCCCTAACTCGGCAGAGGAAGACGGCTACGGCGGTGGCGGAGGTGAAGATTTCCGCGGTCGGCGCGAGTACGACGGCGAAGAGGTCGAGGCAGTGAAGCTCCTCCTCACCGGTGACGAAAGAGTAGCGGCGGCGCTAGGGTTTGGGAAGCTCGAGCGGGAGAGAGAGATCGAGCGGAGTAAAGGAAGTGAGGAAGGGGTGAGGGGGTATTTATAGTGGCAGTGGAAAAACTGTTAGCCCGAAGATTTGGGACGAACGTGCCCCTGACCCTTCTCCTTCGCACGACATGTGTCACCCACGTATAGAGAGGTGGAGATCGTGTAAGATCTTGGGTGAATAAAAAATGCATCATGGGATGCGGAACGGTTTGAGCGGCAAAACCGAAAATTTGGATAAGATTAGTTTTAAAGTTTCGTTCGCAATTTCTTCAGCTGACAAGGTCACAGTGAAGATTTTGAACGAATTTCAAATAGAACGCACATGAAGAATTTATGAATAGATTAGATTGAGTATATCATAGAGGGGGAAGGGTCCGATCACATTCACTTAGCAGAAAAACTAACTTGAAGAAATAGCCATAAGTGAATGTTGTATAGGACATAAACTCATATATATATATATATATATATATATATATATATATATATATATATATATATATATATATATATATATATATATATATATATATATATAGTGATGCTATTCATCACCTAGGGTGCAGAATAAGTTATTCTTCACCCGAGGTAATATTACGATCACTTAATAATTAAATTACATTTGGAATTCAAATAGTTACATTCCTATTAATTCACTACGTAAATTTTGGTATAAGAAAATAAAAATATAAGTCATAAGACAAGAAAATTTGGAGTTTATGTATATTTTACACTATGTTTTTACGTTTGTAATTTTACATAACATAAAATATTTTTTACGGCGATTATATATTTGCTTACGGTCTCTTTTTACGTCAGAAATAAGACAAAACTTACAGAACGTAAAATTACAGCGCATAGGTGGTAAAATAGAGGGGGTGAAAAATAACTATTCCTCATCCAGGGTGACGAATAGTCAATCCTCTCTCTCTCTCTATATATATAGGACAGCACTATTATGATCATGGTATTAGAATAACTATTCTAATCACAATCAGCCCTATATACACGCGACATACTTGTTCCCGAACTCAGATAACAAACAAAAAACAAACCCCCCTCCCGAACCCCATGTTCCCCACCTCTCCCTCACTCTCCCCCGATTCCCAGCCGCCACCATCCCCGCCGCGCCTCTCTCCTCCTCCCAATGGCCGGCGAGGCTCCCCCCGGCCGGCGCGCCTCCCCCCTCCTCCCAACGGCAGGCGAGCCTCCCCCGGCCAACGCGCCTCCCCCCTTCTCCCAACGGTCGGCGCACCTCCCCGTTCCGCCCCCAGGCCGGCGCGCCTCCCCTCCTCCCAGCGGCCGCCGCGCCTCCCCACGGCCGGGTCCAGGCCAGCTCCCATGCGCCGCCGCCGCCGCCATCTTCTCCGGCGCGCCCAAACCACCATCTTCCCTGGCGCGCCCAAGTCAGCCACCGACGCGACCCATCCCCCGCGCCTAGTGGCCACTTCCGCCACCTCACATCAGAACTGACACCTGCGGATCGGCGGCCACCATCTCAAGCAGGGTCCCCAATCCAATGCAGGTCGCCGCCCATGCTCCTGCAGGTCGACTGCGCCACCGCACGAAGTTCACCCGCCAGCTGCTGCTGCCGGATCCGACGCCGGTGCTCGTCGTCGTTAATCTCCACTGCTGCCCCTGCATTACGCTAAGTTCTTCTCCCCTCTCGACCAGTGACATTAGCGATGTCGCCACGGGCCGTGCGTGTTCCACCTCAGTACCTTCCCTGCTGTCCATCGTGCCTACGTGTCCACCACTGCAGATGGAGGAGTCCTTGGCCTGCAGCTAGAGAAGGCCTCGACCTGCATCTGCAGCTAGCGATGGCTGCACCAACGGCTCCTGCTCCCTGGCCTCTAATGGTAGCCCCTCGAAAACAATACACGGGGACATGCCTCTTGCTCCCTCTGCCCATCCTACCCTATGGCACAAGAAACAACATCTGCGGCTGGATCGAGATGCAAAAATGGCGGTTTGCCCGTAAACAAAGATCCTGCTGCCAGCCATGCCAACATTGTCGCCGATAGAACGAAGTTCGACTAGAGTTTCTTTCATGCCGTAAAACGAAATTTCTCCGAAATCCACCTCGAGCAAAGCTTGTGGTGCCTTCTTCTGATTTTTTCCGTGTGAAATTATATGAAAGGAAGGAACAGTTTGGTTGTATGACCAGTTCAAGTGGAGTACTCCCTGCAGATACTTCAATTTTTATTTCCAAGTATTGAGTTCTGTTACATATTTCGTATGATGATGCCTCTCCCTTGATAAGTGCTACACCTTAGACCTTACAAACAATGATTCTTTGAAAAATTAAAAACATGATGTTTTGATACACCACGATTTAAGTTTTCTTAGGCCGCCGTCTCAATTCCTCTGGCAATACACCTCCCCCTCTGCAGCCTCCGCTGCTACTTCTTCACCACCATTGTAGCAAGCTAATGGTACTTCTTTTCTCGCCCCAGCAGCTTCCCTTTTAGTCGTTGAAGCTACAGATGGAGCCCGCAATGCAGCCGCGTCAACCCAACGGGCAGGCGACGTTCGACGATGGTTGGGTGTGGTGTGCGTCTCTCTGGCGTGCTCGGCGTGCTGCCGAGGGGGCTGCAATTTGAAGTGGTTGGGTAATGAAGTTCAGAGAATGCTTTTGTAGTACATTCAAAGAAGTTGTTTCTTGCTTTTTGTGGTTTTTTGGCTACGTAGATACTTAGTTCAGAGAGGTTGTGACATTTGGCTCCTCTTATCCTCAACACTTGGACCACAACCTCATCTCACGAGTAAAACTACTGTAGTAAACTGGCACTAAAAATGGATACAGAATAAGTAGAAAGACACCCCAACCTCATCTCACGAGTTCCATCTCAATATAGCTCAAGCTTTTTAGAAAGTACATTTGACACAAAGCATTAAATTGATATAGTTGTGATAGCTTCTAAAGTAATTCTATCACTTTTGCAGCTTTGCTATTTGTAAATTCTTTGTTTTCCAGTAATTTATTTGGAAATGCTTTGTAGTACATTAAATAAACAAGAAAAATTGCCGGCTGCTCCTCTTGCTTGATATTCATGTGTTTAGTTCTTTACTGCTTTTTTCTCACTATTTTGTTCAAAAAGATTGTGTCTCCAGGGACCTACGTGCCGCTGGTGCTCGCTACCCGCATGAACAAAGAGAGGAAGAAGGTCACCATCAGGCAGGGGAGAAGGTCACGCGAGGTGCAGAAAAAAGGTCGGAGTTCAGAACGGTGTGTGTGTGTGTGTGTGATTTTTGTGGAGTTCGGAACAGTTTCTGCATAAAGAAAGTGTGATTTTTGTGCTGTTTTTTGGGGTGCATTCCAACATGGGGATGCAATCTCACTTCCGGTGTATGTTTTTCATCGCTTGCGTCCCGACCACAGTTTAAACTGCAGGGCACAGCCATGCCTTGCCCGTGCCATTGGTGTGGCCCTAGCAGAGGTGCAGCTGCTCCCTTGAATGAGCAGTAGTTGATATGCGGTCGTAGCACTCGCGTCCAACTCTCCCTCTCTGGTTCTTTCTCCCCCGTTGGTGTTTATGTCTTAACATAGAAAACAATTCAACGAATGAACAACACCTCTATTGTAGATGCGTGTACATCTGTTTTGGTTTGGTGCACAACGGCCCCGACAAGCCCCTGCACCCTTGTTGCCATGTCAAAAAATGGATACAGAAAATGCACTGTTTGTCTTGTACTACTGTGCTCAAATTTTTATATGTTCAGAAAATTTTCTTGAAATTCAATAGCATGCGAAGTTCGTGTTTCAGAAATTCATAAGTTCACGAGTACCACATAATGAAGCAAAAGATGGAGAAGTTCGATGATTATAAAAAACTCAGATTTTCCTCGTTAGTAAACAATGGAAACAAGAATTTCAAAAATAAAATAACAAGAAGTTCAACTTTTTAAAAATAGAGCGCTTCAAAATTTCATTTAAAAGATTAAGAAAAAATGAAACCAGGAAGTCCATATTAAAAAGATGGAGAAGTTCAATGATTATAGAAAACTCAGATTTTTCTCGTTATTAAATAATGGAAACAAGAAGTTCAAAACTAAAATAACAAGAAGTTCAACTTTTTAAAAATAGAGCGCTTCGAAATTCATAAAAAAAGATTAAGAAATTCAGATAAGTATTTATAAAAAACTCGGATATTTTCACGTAACCAAGAGAAGTTCGATTGTTAACTACCAGAAGTTCACGTATTACACCGAGTGCATTTTGCATTAAAAAAGAATAAGAAAGCAATGACTAAAAGTTTTGTTGTTATAAGTTCAACTCCTCGGTCGGAGAAAGTTAAAAAAATTATTGTGAGAGGGTTTGTAGAAAAAGAGTATCATTTGTGTAACACTAATGAATGGATGAGAAAATTATAAACGAAAATACGTCACAGAAGTTCAACGTGAAAACAGCAGGAAGTTCAACTAATGCACTGAATGAATTTTAGATGAAAAAGTTTTAAAATCGTCGCGAGTATGAAAAAATATCAACACGGAAAAGTTGCGTGTTTACAACAACTTTCCACTGGTATATCACTTGCTCAATTCCGGTGAGTGGATGGAGAGCTACGAGCGGTGGATGGAGATCTACGAGCAAAAAAAACACGTGAAAAACATAGTGAAGTTCGAGTAGACATGCCGAGAAATTCAGGTTCTTCACGTGGTGCATTTTCGAAGAATCTGTTTCGTGATAAAGGCAGAACGAATGCTTTGTCGTTTTCGAAATTATTTGAAAACGGCTAGGAATCAGAGAAAACCATCAACATGAAAAAGTTTCGCATTTTACTTAGCTTTTCAACGGTATATTATTTGCCCCATTTCGATAAAGTTTGTAGAAATTACGTGGAAAATAAGTTTTTAGCCATTTTTAAAATTGACTTAAAACAGTAAGAAATTTGGAGAAACAATATATACCAAAAAGTTTCGCATTTCCTCAAGCTTTCCAACGCCGTATCGTTTGCTGCATTCGTATGTACGGTTAAAAAGATAGATAAAAAATACAAACTCGGTGGAACTTCTACCATTTTCTAAATTACTCTTAAACCGTTCAAAATTAGAAAGAACGTTCTACATGAACCAGTAGCGCCTTTTCATAAGCTTTCCAACGCCATATCATTTGCCTCAATTGGATTAGCCGTTTAGAAATGACATCAAAAATACGAACTCGGCTGTTCGGTTTGCGAAATTTTACGATTTTCCAAATTACTCTTTAACCGTAGGGAATTAGAGAAAACTTTCAACATGTGAAAGGAGCGGTTTTGCAGCAGCTTTCCAACGCCATATTATTTGCCTCATTCCGATAAACGGTTCTGAAATGCGATCGAAAATACGATTCACGTTTTTTGTATGAAAAAAAGGTTTTCAAAACTGCTTTTAAACCGCTTACATTTTGGCAAAAATTTAACTTGGGCCATAATACTGGTGTCCATAGCTTTCCAACGGTATATCGCAAGCACCATTTGGGCAATGTTGGTGGAAGTTCAACCTAGCACTGTGAGAAGTTCAGGTCGAACAACTCACGCAGTAAAATTGCAAAAAACGCAATTTCATCACGACCCGAGAGCAAAATCCGCCAATGAGCGAGATTTCTATTTAAAACTAGTATTTAGTTGCTAAATTTTTTTTCTAAATTACACTAACATTATATAGAACACGAGTAACAAGAATAATTCGCGGGAGAAGCCACGGTTGCAAAGATAGCACGAAGGTCGGGTTCGTACAGAGGGAAGTTCAGGCGCGTCACTCAGGCAGTTCAGGTTGTGATCAGAATATTATTCTGATCCCGTGATCAGAATAGTGTTTATATATATATAGGGCAGGGCTATTCTGTTACTAGTAACAGAATATTATTCTGTTACCGTCGGTCTCCTATAGGGCCCGTTCGACAACCTCCCCGCAGCCCACCACTTCTCCCAACTCCTTCTTCGGCAGCGAGGGGAGCGGCCGCCCCGACCACCCGGCCTTACCAGCGCGCCGCCGCCCCGGCCACCGCCCTCCCCCCCACCGTGTCGCCGCCCCTGGCACCGGGCACCCCACCGCGCCGCCGCCCCGGCCACAGCGCGACGTCCTCGCCTCCCCCGGCCGCCGCCACCGTCTCTGCCTCCGACAGCCGCCGCGAGCCGTCCCTGCCTCCCACGGCCGCCGAGCGCAATCCCGGCCTTCCACGGCCGCCGCGCGCCGTCCCCGCCTCCCGCCTCCGTGCGCTAACCCCAAACCACGTGCCATCCCGGCTGAGTGTTGCTCTCCTGTTGCTGGTGTCGAGCTCAGGGAGTGGCCACTGGTGGCGCTATCCTCCACCCAGCTGCCTCCCTGCAGCCCTGCACGCAGCCAGCCCTGGAGACCACCCACCACCACGACCGTCGTGACCTACAATACTGTCGGACGCCGCGCGTCACTGCCGGCCGCGTTCCTCCACGCCTCCCCAATCCACCACATGTTGGTACTGCCACTTCGGCATCGCCCTCTGCCGCCTCAGCTCATAGTCCATTCAAGCTCAGTCACCAGGCCGTTCACCACCACCACCAGAGCCCGTTCAGTTGGCAACGTTCATGCTGCTGCCAATGTGGTCTTTGGGGCTAGTCAACTGGAAGATCTGTAGCTCCTCAGTCCAACTTATTGCTTAGCTGCCGGTCACTCAAAAAAGAGTAGCGTGTAGGCCACCCCGTGCTCCGCCCCCTGATCCGGCATTTTTGGTATGAATTTGATGAATCTTCTTGAAGCTCTGTTCTTATCCATCTAGAGATTTCTGCTCATGTTGCCTGTTTGTATTGCTTGTACTTGTTTCATTCTTGCATGCATGTATCAGTTTCAATGTTTTCAGATGGCTATGTTTAGATTACTTCCAACTCTGAAGCTTACATGCATATTTGCAGATGGGATTTTCAGGTACTAGTTTGGAACTGTATCTAACCCATACTAAAATGTTTCAGCAGTTCAACAGGGGCGCGGGGTTCAGTTCGATGACGACGAGCCAGGCTGCTGGCCTTCGCATCACGAACTGGCGCAGTTTGATCTTGTGCGAATTGGAAATTTCCTGATGCTGAGTGTGTCAGTACAACCCTACGCTACAAGGCACGCATACATCCACTTCATGTGTTAGTAAAAAGTATTGTGCATTTGCTTGACAGCTTTGCACTCTAGATACATATCACTTGGTAAATCAAAAATATTTTGTTGTTCACTTTTTGTGTTTTGTTGAATAATTCGCATGCTTCCTTTTGTGAGGGCTACAAATCATAGTGCTTAAAATACCGATGGGTGCGTCATACTTGAATTCAAAAAGTTACAGGAGAAAGTACCCTATTCCATTACTTTGAGAAGTACAGGTACACCTTTCTAAAAAGTACAGTGCAGACCCGGTGCTGCCCTGCACAAATGGAGTCTTAAGGTCACCATGCTACCTCCTCCTACCAGTGGGGCTATGTCACTGCAGTGCCTCGGCCGTTCACTACTGCCAAACCAGGCCGTTCAACAGACAACACCGAGTCATTCGACACCGCAGCTCGGGAGGCTACCTGTTTTGCTGTCGATCCCGTCCTCGGTGTCCATGAGCGCGAGCACCCCGTATCTGGTGGCGAGATGAAGGCCACCTGTGATCCCTGCTTCCCGTCATCACCTCCACCTCGTGTGAGTTCATTGCCGAGAACAAGCACGGCCACCTACAGTTCCCGGTTGTAGCCTTAGCCACCCTCAGCCACGAGCTCGTCCACCATGGTTACTGGCAGTCATCCAAGTGGAGAGCGGACATCAGTCCAAGTAGAATCGCGGACACCATCTTCACCAAGCGTTGCACGGTCGTCCAAGTCGAGCACACACAATAGTCCAAGCTGATGTATGATCATTGATGGATTCAACATCTTTTATATTAGTTTGAATTCTGCATGTCAATTCTATGGAAGCTTGCTGGAGATGCGGCCAGCATGCTTTCAGTAATAACGGCGACCACAAACAGCATTGGCAGCCAGCACACGCACTAGATGCTTGACTGCTGCACACTACCGCCATGGACGTAAACAACACAGATTTTTTTAGCAGTTTGGCAGAAAATAGAAGTTTGATATCAGTTCACCCTTGAGAGGTAGTAAGTGCGGAGCAGAAAAATTGTAGCAGTTCAGCAAAAAAGTTTACATGTACAAACGCTTCAGCAATAAGTAGAAGGCCACTTGATTTACTATCTAATCTTGGAGATAAATCCAATATCCTAAGTTTGAGATGGCAGGTCACTCGTCTGACGGGTCCACGGCGTATGCTTCAAAAGATCAGTACCAGCATTACAAACAGATCAGTACCATCATAACAAAAAAAAGTTATATTGGTATTAAGTTCTGAATAAGATATAACAAAAAAGTTCATAAAAAACCCAGAACACCCGGTAGTTCTGGAATCTGGGAGTTCAGGAAAAAATGATCCAAAATGAGCATCGGGAGGGTTTGAAAAATACATCATGAGCAAGGATTGGTTTTAAGCTCACTATTTCGGTTATAACTACAAAAATTGATCTCTGTACTTATTCATTCTGTCACTCGATAGTTCTATGGCTGTTATGATGTGACTTGGCATGCAATAACTCTTGGCGTTCATCCATAAACAATGAAGGAATGCTAAAAGGAGGGTCTGTTTTCCAAGCTGACATCTGCAAGCCCTCAGTAGGATAGGAAAAATGCAGAGATAAAGTTTTGACCCTGGAAACTGGTAAGTTTGAAGAAACAAATTCAGTGTTATACATGCTCTATACTAGAACTGTTGGATGATTACATTTTTCTGATGCTCTAGTGGACCTTATGATTGCAGCAGAGTTGGACTTCCCTTCACTTCTGGTTTGTTCGAATTAACTGGTAAAACTGAATAATGAGACGGATGTATTAACTAGTAAACCAATGCGTTCATGTGCCCAGGTTTGCAGTTCATTCACCATTTTTTGCAGGTCCAAACGTCTCAAGCTGCTAAGGCCTACATCTCCCTGTCAATGTCCGACCGCATGTGCCGACATGGACGTGGTGAGTTCATTCGCCTAGTTCCTATGCTCGGATGAGGTCAAGCCCACTATCATATTAGTTGCCACAACCTCATATTGCTGCCGCCAAGGTTTCCCCTCGCTCTCTCCCCTAAATTCTCTTGAAGAACATCCATTCCCCTTGTTGAATTCTTGATAGCATGTTCTAAATAAGCTTGTATTCACTCCCTAAGTACTCCTAACAAGCACTTTTATTCTAATTATACAGATTTTATACTTGCGGGATGTTCAAATAAACCAGTACACACGTGTGGTGTTGTTTATATAACTTTGTAAAGAAGATCTATATGTGTAAGTTATCTGATAAAGAAAGAAGAAAATCAACTTGCAAATTTAGGGAAACATGTGTACCTTGAGAAAAGTTCACAGAATAAATGCTAGGAGGTTCATTTTGTGTTTGTGTAAATGTCTTCAGTGCTAGTGTGGAGAGCCGGTAAGTTCTACTACCAGTGTAAGCCAAGTTCAGGAGCATTGCGACTGATAGCAAGGACAACAAACCAACGAGACCAGATCATAGGTCGAAGGAGGTCGGGTCAAGGCGCCATGAATGGTTATTGTTGTATGCTGGTGTCATGCTTGTTGATGTGGACCAGCAGATCAATATATATGCACGTTGTTTGCTTTCGACATGGTATATATAAACTATTGGTACAAATTCTAGTACCTATATCACAAAAGTTCATTGCGAAAAAATGTCAGTTCAATGGATACATTGTATCTGTTTATCACATATACTTGCAAAAGAGTTCAAAATGTTCTTCCCTTTCTGGAAATTACATGTGATTATTCATTTCTTTTTGGCTTGTATGGCTGAATTTTTATTCATTTGCTCGTATGACTGGAATGCATCTTTGCTTGTATTATCTCTTGTAACACTAAGATTTTTTTATGTTGTCATGTCTTTAGGAGCGCCCTGGCCGATCACATCCACCACCGCAGGCCGTTCAACGCCACCTCCGCAGGCGGTTCATCATAGCAGCAACCTGGATCCCACTGGTTCCCACCATCGACATCCGTTCGAGCACGTCCTCGCTGTCCTGCAGCAGTGTGGCTCAACTACTGCACTTGGTCGAGGTCAGGGCCTTCGAGTTGTCAAGCCCAGCCATGGGTGCGTCCGCTGGACAACGACGGCTTCGTGTCCGTGCCTGCGTATGCTCATCTGTTGTACTGGTGTGGGTTGTGCGTGTTGTGTGCGTGTGCTTTTCTTATTCTAATTGTAGTTTTCATCTGGATGTTTTTCTGAGACATTCAAGTATTACTGTCTAAAAGGTGCAGTTATGAACTCACCCATGGGTTCAAGTTACTCACGCTGCTGGCCCTTAGTGCTGGCTCTTAGTGCTAGCTGAAATGCTTGTGCCAATGCTAAAAATTATAACAACTAATTCACCTAAAAAGTGATGAACACCACGAGTTCGGATGTGGTGACGCCATAAGTTCAAATGAGAACAAAGATAACTTAAAGAGATTTGCTTTGCTACTATAAGTTAAAAAGTTTGGAGCTAACATAATCATCAGTTCGAATGGTTAAATTAAGTTATGAGGAAAACCATATCGAAAAAACAGAGTAAAGTCCAATATGTGAAAATAGCTCAGTACAAACAAACAAATAGATCAGTACGAGTACTCTGTTTTTTGTTGAAATACTATTGTTTGAACTGAATCATCTGAATCGAAGCATAGTGGCAACAAAACCAGTAATTTCCATGTTTTTTAGATGAACAGGGAGGCAACCTCCCCGGCTCCATTTCTCATAGAAAAACGAAACCAGCTTGATACAATGGTCTCAGCCTAAGGCTGTCAAGTCTTGCAAGATGTAAAAACAGAAAAACTAAAATTTAGGATCTACAAAGATGTGCTCAACTAGACTAATCTTCCACCAAACACCACAGGAAGTGCTGCACACAGGCAAGCAAAAGGATTAACAGAGCAGCAATTCATCAACAAAAACATGGGAGCAAGACCTCCTAGATTTCCTTGACAGCGTCGCCTCATGGGTGGAGACCGACAGCAGTCCAGAGTAGAGGTCGTACTTGTGAACACCAGCTTCAGATCCTTCCCAATGCAAGGCGAGGGGAATGGAAAACAAGATTGATGCATGAAGAGGATTCGCTTGCAGGATTCCAGTAGAGTTCCGGCACAATCCAGGATTGCAGTAATTTCCATGTCAAGGTTCAGTGTTGATTTTACACTTATGAAATGATTTTCACCCCAACAAACTAGCTTCAAACATCTTTTATCATAATGTCGTGCCTGGGGAGGCAGATGACGAGGTCGCCAACGCCCAAGGCTTGGACGGTGTTCAGCAGCGGTGGAGGCAACCGAGGTTCAAGTGCTGGAGCAGGACGTAGTCCCCGGATCCTCCCAAATCGATTGAGTGCAGCCTCCTCCCGAGTCCCGATCCATTCCCATCCCCAGCCACCGGCGTCCTGATGTGACCTAAGGCGCACAACATACCTCTTGCCTCGTGCTTCCACGGAGCGCATGCCGGAGCAGCGGCCGCCAAAGTTCTCCGACGCCGCCGGCGTCGAGGACCGGCTCACGGGCTCAGCGCACTGCCGGATGACCTCCTCATCCACATCCTCCTCAAGCTCGTGGACGCCCCCGTCGCCTCTCAGACCAGCGTCCTCGCCCCCGCTGGCGCCGCATATGGGCTCTCCTGCAAGAGCTCAACTTCCTCGCCGCCACTAACCCCGACGGCATAGGCGCCGCCCTCGCCTCCCATGATGCCCTGGACCTCAGCCACCTTTCAATTGCCGCCATCGAGGCCACCCCTGAATCCGAATCGACAGAATCCATGTTGGCGAAAAGTGCGCCCCGGCGGGGGTGGAGGGAGACGCCATCCCCGTCCCTGTCGGCATTCAATATGATTCATGTTTGAAAAATAAGTTCGACGAAAACGAGAGATCAGTTCAACCGCTCGAATTCGTAAGTTCAAGAAGGGTAACAGAATAATATTTTGTTACGCGTAACAGAATAGCCCAGATGTATATATATATATAGCCAATGAAGAAAAACGACGGAACAAGTGAAGATTTTGCAAAGTTGAAGAATTTCAACAACGGAGGAATTTCAAAAATGAGGAAAAACTCAAATTGAAGATTTTCAACTTTTGTGGTGGCGTGACCCACCGTATAATAATGATGATTTCAGACACCGTGTACAATTGTCGTAGGGTTCTGAGAATCAAATTCTTCATTAATTTCTTCACACTTAGAGTGTTATTCTTCATTGATTGAAGAAAAATGTTTCTTCGTGTTGCACATCTAAGTCATCAATTTTGCATAAGTGTTAGGATGAGTGCCTTTTCAAAGTACATTCGAAGACTCTAAGATATTTAGCTCACACCGCAACTTGCTAAATCTCTTCTCATCCAAGGGCTTAGTGAAGATATCGGCTAGCTGTTCTTCAGTCTTCACATGCTCAATAGAAATGTCGCCCTTCAACACATGATCATGAAGAAAATGATGACGAATCTGAATGTGCTTTGTCTTCGAGTGCTGAACTGGGTTGTGAGCAATCTTGATAGCGCTCTCATTGTCACAGAGGAGAGGCACATTCTTCACGTTGACGCCATAGTCCTTGAGTGTTTTTTTCATCCATAGCAGTTGAGCACAGCAAGAACCAGCAGCAATGTACTCAGCTTCAGCAGTAGACAATGATACGCAGTTTTGTTTCTTCGAGGACCAACAAACCAAGGATCGTCCAAGAAAATGACAAGTACCAGATGTTGACTTGCGGTCCACACGATCACCAGCATAGTCAGAGTCAGAATATCCAATGAGATGAAAATCCAAGCCCTTGGGATACCATAATCCTAGTGTTGGTGTGTGAGCTAGATATCGAATAATATGCTTCATAGCCTTATGGTGTGATTCCTTCGGTGCAGCTTGAAATCGCGCACACATGCAAACACTAAGCATTATATTTGGCCTAGATGCACATAAGTACAATAAAGAACCAACCATGGAGCGGTATACCTTATGATCAAAGTCAATACCATTTTCATCAGTGCATAGATGACCATTTATGGGCATAGGAATTGATGCCTTTGCAATCTTGCATGCCGAATTTCTTCAGGACATCCTTGAGGTATTTCTCCTGAGATATGAATATGACATTGTGCTATTGACGAATTTGAAGACCTAAGAAGAATTTCAACTCTCCCATCATAGACATTTGATATTATTTACTCATCATATAGGCAAATTCATCACTATAACGCTGGTCAGTACAGCCAAATATAATATCATCAACATATATTTGGCACACAAATAGTTCACCATCATAAGATTTAGTAAAGAGAGTAGGATCGAGTGAACCGGGTGTAAAGCCATTCTTCATGAAGAATTCCTTCAAAGTATCATACCACGCCCGTGGGGCCTGCTTGAGGCCATAGAGGGCCTTATTGAGTCTGAAGACTTTGTCAAGATTCTTTGGATCTTCAAAACCTGGTGGTTGAGCAACATATACTTCTTCCTCAAGCTTACCATTGAGAATGCACTTTTCACATCCATTTGATATAAGATGATATCATGATGGTTAGCATAAGCAAGTAATATGCGAATAGCTTCAAGTCTAGCAACAGGTGCAAAAGTCTCATCAAAATCAATTCCTTCAACCTATGTATAGCCTTGAGCTACTAGATGTGCCTTATTCCTCACCACAAGGCCGTTTTCATCTTACTTGTTGCGGTAGATCCACTTTGTGCCAATGATATTATGCTTGCAAGGATCTAGACGATTGACCAGTTTCCAGACGTTGTTGAGCTTGAACTGATGTAATTCTTCTTGCATGACCTGAATCCAGTCAGGCTCCAGAAATGCTTCATCTACCTTAGTGGGCTCTGTGATAGAGACAAAAGCAAAGTGCCCACAAAAGTTAGATAGATGTGAAGCTTTTGAGAGGGTGAGAGGACCTGGTGCTCTAATGTCATCGATGATCTTCTCCACTTGCACTTCTTTTGCAACGCGAGGGTGAGCTGGTTGTCGGTGAGGAATTTGATCAGCATTTTCTTCAGCATCAATTTCCTCAGCATTTTCCTCAGGTGCATCAGCTCGATGTTCTTCACGTTCTGGAATGAATTCTTCAGCAGATTCTTCAGTAGGAATGACATCTTCAGTAGCCTTGTGCTTGATAGAATCCTCAGGTGTTGGTTCATCTATCACAGAAGGTAGGTGCTCTCTTTGCGAGCCATTAGTTTCATCGAACCGCACATCTACAGTTTCAACAATCTTGTGAAGAACATTGTTGAAGACTTTGTAGGTGTGTGAGTCCTTTCCGTAACCAAGCATAAAACCTTCATGTGCTTTCGGTGCAAATTTAGAGTTGTGATGAGGATCTCTAATCCAGCATTTAGCACCGTAGACTTTGAAATAACTCACATTGGGTTTCTTGTCAGTGAGGAGTTCATAGGCAGTCTTCTTGAAGAATTTGTGAAGATATACTCTATTGATGATGTGGCACGCAGTATCAATTGCATCAACCCAGAAACGATTAGGTGTTTTGTACTCATCGAGCATAGTGCGAGCCATCTCAGCAAGAGTCCTATTCTTGCGCTCCATGACGCCATTCTGTTGAGGAGTATAAGGAGCAGATAACTCATGAGTAATACCAAGTTCATCAAGATAGTCATCGGGACCCGAATTCTTGAACTCAGTTCCATTGTCACTTCTGATGTGCTTGATCTTCACACCAAAGTTGGTTGAAGCCCTCGAGGAAAATCGTTTGAAGACTTCCTGCACTTCATGTTTGTAAGTAACAAGGTGTACCCATGTGTAACGAGAGTAATCATCAATAATAACACAGCCATATTGAGATGCTTCATTTGAAATGCCAGAATAATGATTAGGACCGAAGAGATCCATGTGAAGCAATTCAAATGGGCGAGTAGTAGTCATGATGGTCTTAGCTGGATGCTTGGCCTTGGACATTTTTCCAGCTTCACTGGCACCGCATAAGTGATCCTTGAGGAATTTGACATTCTCAATGCCAATGACATGCTTCTTCTTCGCAAGCGTGTGCAAATTCCTCATGCCTGCATGACCAAGTCATTGATGCCATAACCATCCTTCTGAAGCTTTTGCATGTAGGCACACGGCTGGTTGTGAATCTGCAGAGAAATCAACAATATACAAGTCTCCTCTCCTAAAGCCTTCGAAGACTTTGGAATTGTCAGCTTCCATAATCACAACACAATGATACTTGCCAAAGACAACAACCATATCAAGATCACAAAGCATTGAGACAGAAATAAGGTTGTATCCTAAGGACTCAACAAGCATGACTTTGTCCATGTGTCGATCCTTTGCGATAGCAACCTTACCTAGACCCAATACCTGACTTTTGCTTTTGTCAGCGAAGATGATATGCTTCAGATGTGATGACGATAAGGGAGCATCCATCAATAGATTCTTGTCACCAGTCATGTAATTTGTACATCCACTATCGAGGAACCACTCAGTGGCTTTGGGTTGATCATCCTACAGATGAATTAGTGCAACTTACAAACCTCATATACTTCAGCAGTGAAGAATATAATATCACAATTCATCAGATCAATTTCATCAAGCAGTAAGACAGATAAATAGTGTGAGGACGTGAGAAATGAAAATTCATTTCTTCATGATTAGCCTGCGTCCTTTCAGGCATTTTGCCAGGTCCCCATCAAATTCTTCAGATGTTACAGTGCGTCTGGAGACCTAACCCTGCATAAGAGATTAGTTCTTTTTCTTCACCACCCACATCTGAAGGGGTGGCAAAGAGTTCATCACTCTGCGAGCTCCATATGAGAATGGTGGCATAGAGGCCAAACCATTTCGTTTCACATAAGAGGGATTAGGGTAAGCATATGAATAAGCAGAGAAATTCTTCGAGGACTTATGAACATAATGATTAGAAGAATAATGCTCATATTCATAGCCCTTGGCTCTTCCCTGCGAAATAGAGTTATTAGCATGATGATGTTCATATGAGGACTTTGATCCATATGAGGAATTTGATCCACGTGAGGAATTTGATCTGGGGTTCCTATTCTTCACAGGTGGTGTCATGAGGACATTCACCTGAAGACTTTCAAGGCACTTTTTGGGAACCCAGATTTTCTTCATAGGGGAACCGTTCCTGCAGTTAGTCCCAACATATCTAGCAAATACTTCACCATTCTGATTTTTGAACAGTTTATAGTTGGAGTCAAATGACTCATCAGAAGAATGAGAAGATTCACATGTATAGCCAGATAAATTAGATGGATCAACTGGAGGTCCCTTTGCAGCAACCCATGAGGTTTTGGGGTACTGCTCAGGCTTCCAATATGTACCATCAGCATTGAGTTTCCTCTCAAAGGCAATACCCTCTTTCCTAGGGTTCCTGTTGAGGATCTGCTTTTTAAGCACATCACAAAGAGTCTGATGCCCTTTGAGGCTTTTGTACATGCCTGTCATGTGCAATTCCTTCGGCCCTGCATCGTCAGTGATACTTGCAATGTCCTCAGATGAGGAATTAGTGATAGCAGAGGCAGGTAAAGAATTTGTAACATTAGAAGCATTTGAACATTCAAGTGAAGAATTAGCATATTCTCGTTCAATGCATTTCAAACATGGAGGAACAAATTCTTCCTGAGCAGCGCTGATTTGTTGAGAAAGTAATGAATCGCGCTCCTTCTGAAGATCTTCATAACTCACTCTTAGCTTCTCAAGATCTTGCTTTCTTTGAAGAAATTCATAAGAAAGCTTCTCATGATCAGACAAAAGAGTGTTATGATGACCTTGAAGGTTGTCAAACCTGGTCTGAAGTCTCTGAAGATTTTCAGTTAAGGCTTTAGTGCGATCCATTTCTTCACCCAACATATCATCACTTTTGTCTAGCATGTTTTGAACCTTTTCAAAAGCCTTTTGTTGTTTCACAGCAATCTTAGCAAGTTTTGTGTAGCTGGGCTTAAGATTTTCATCAGATTCATCTTCACTAGACTCAGAGGAGGTATATTTAGGTACCTTGGCACCCTTTGCCATGAAGCAATAGGTGGGAGCATAGTCATCATTGCCTTCATCATCCTTGTTGGTGAGGTCATTTTCTTCAGGGTTGAAGATAGACTTGCTAATGAATGCAGTAGCGAGGGCTAGGCTCGCCACACCAGACTCGGAGTCCTCAGATGCCTCCTCTTCCTCTTGTTCCTCAGATTCAGCTTCAGAGTCCATTTCCTTGCCAATGAATGCCTGAGCCTTCTTGGAGCTGCTCTTCTTGTGAGATGAAGACTTTGAGGATTTTGATGATGAAGATTTTGAGGACTTCTTCTTTTTCTTCGCATCATCAGAACTGTAATCCTTGTATTTCTTCTTCTTTGATTCCTTTTCCCACTGAGGACAATCTTGAATGTAATGTCCAGGTTTCTTACACTTGTGACAAAGCCTCTTCTTGTAGTCACTGGATGAGGAATCATTGCTCCTTGAGGGTCTTCCAAAGCGACCACGTCTTGAGAACTTCTGGAATTTCTTCACGAGTAGTGCTAGATCACGACTCAGTTCTTCAGGGTCACCAAGACTGCTACCAGAGTCTTCATCTTCGGACTCAGATACTGCCTTGGCCTTCAGTCCACGTGATCTGCCATAGCTCGAACCATAGAGATCTCTCTTTTCAGCAAGCTGGAACTCATGAGTGTTTAGCCTCTCGTGGATATCAGCGGGGTCAAGTGACTTGTAATCAGCATGCTCTTGTATCATCAATGCCAGAGTATCAAATGAGGAATCAAGCGACCTCAACAATTTCTTCACCACCTCATGGTCGGTGATGTCAGTGGCACCAAGTGCTTGAAGCTCATTTGAGATGTCAGTGAGGCAATCGAAGGTTTGCCAAACATTTTCATTATCGAGTCTCTTGAAGCGGTTGAAGAGATTGCGAAGAACATCAACTCGAGAATCACGCTGAGTTGAAACTCCTTCATTGACTTTGGACAGCCTATCCCAGATAAGCTTAGCAGTTTCCAAAGCACTCACTCTACCATACTGCCCTTTGCTCAGATGGCCACATATGATATTCTTCGCTTGGGAATCGAGTTGCTTGAATCTCTTCACATCGGTAGTTTTCAGTGAGGGTGAGACAGAGGGAACACCACTTTCCACAACATACCAGAGATCGTTATCAATTGCCTCAAGATGCATTCGCATCTTGTTCTTCCAGTAGGGGTAGTCAGTCCCATCGAAGGTAGGACACCCAGCAGAGACCTTGATCATACCTGCGGTCGACATAACTAAAACTCCAGGCGGTTAAACCAAAATGACACAGAACATGGGAGTACCTTGCTCTGATACCAATTGAAAGTGCGTTATATCGACTAGAGGGGGTGAATAGGCGATTTTTATGAAATTCTTCACTGAGGAATTTGCTGGTGAGGAAATTCCTTAGCGAAGAAATACTTGCAGCGGAATAAGTACTCAGAAGTAAACATAACATAATACATGCACGGTCATCATGATGAAATGAAGACAAACACAGAGTACAGAAAGCGTAAACACATGATAGCACAAGATGAAGACAAACAGACTGAAGAACTTGAACTGAGGAAGTTGAGAAAGTCTTCACTCAAAGTCTTCAAACACAGATATGAACAAACATGCAACACAGTAATGAGGAAATGAAAGTGTTGAGGAAATAGAACCAGTTGGCTTGGTGAAGATAATGATTTGGTAGACCAGTTCCAACTGCTGTCTCAGTTGTACATCTGGTTGGAGCGGCTAGGTATTTAAACCTGAGGACACACAGTCCTCACCGTATTCTCCTTGAGCTAAGGACACACAGTCCTCGCCCAATCACTCGTGGTAAGTCTTCAGGTGACTTCCGAACCTTCACAAACTCGGTCACTCGGTGATCCACAATTCCTCTTGGACGCTCTAGACCATGACGCCTAACCGTCTAGAAGAAGCACAGTCTTCAAAGGTAACAAGCGTCGGATCCACGCAGGATCAATCTCTTCAGTGATGCTCAATCACTTTGGGTTTGTAGATATTTGGGTTTGGGTTTTTGGATTTTCCTCACTTGATGATTTTTGCTCAAAGTCCTCGGAGGATGGGATGCTCTCAAATGACAAGTGTCAGTTTCTCGCGGAGCAGCCAACCAGCTAGTTGTTGTAGGGGGCGGCTATTTATAGCCTAGGGAGCAACCTGACATGATAAGACATAAATGCCCTTCAATGATATGACCGTTGGATGGATAAGATATTTTGGGACAGCTGGCGCGTAGCACAGCAACGGTCGGAAATTTGAGGTACTAATTCCTCAGGGCTATCATGTTCCTCACTGTGTAGTCAATCCGCACTGGAGAATTCCTAACTCCTCAGTCAGAACAAATTCCTCAGTGAATAGAAGAACTGTGTCTCTGTCACTGAAGGAATTGACTGGACTGTATAAGATTTCCAATGGCTTCACTCGAAGGGATTGGTAGGTGCAGGATTTTGAGTTGATCATCACATGGAAATTTTTCCTTAGTATTTCCGCGACCCCCTTTAATAGTACGGTGTTTCCTATGACTCAAGGAAGAGAAAATGAAACTACGAAAACAAAAGTCTTCACGCTTCATGTTCCTCGAATGAATACCAAGTCTTCAAGGTTACACCAATTTCTTCACTTTCAAAGTCTTCAGAAAGTCTTCAGAATATCAAAGTCTTCAGTCGAAGTACTTCATTTTGAGGGGTCGACTTTCTCTGTAAATATCAAACTCCTCATAGACTTATAGACCTGTGTACACTCATAAACTCATTAGTCCCTTAACCTATAAGTCTTCAATACATCAAAATCACTAAGGGGCACTAGATGTACTTACAGTGTGCATCCAACTTTCTTGCTCTAGAAGACCTCGGGCATTTGAGGAAGCCCATCATCGGAATATACAAGCCAAGTTCTATAATGAAAGATTCCCACTAGTATATGAAAATGACAACATAGGAGACTCTCTATATGAAAAACATGGTGCTACTTTGAAGCACAAGTGTGGAAAAGGATAGTAACATTGCCCCTCTCTCATTTTTTTATTTTCTCTTGTTTTTCCTTTTTTTGTTGGGCTCTTTTTGGCCTCCTTTTTTTAATCTTTTTTCCCATCCGGAGTCGAATCCTGACTTGTGTGGGAATCATAGTCTCCATCATCATTTCCTCATTGGGACAATGCTCTAATAATGATGATCATCACACTTCTATTTACTTACAACTCGATATCTAGAACAATATGACTATATAAATGCCTCTGGCAGTGTACCAGGATGTGCAATGATCTGGCGTAGCAAAGATATCAAAAAACGGACTTGCCATGAAAATATCATGCTAGCTATCTTATGATCATGCAAAGCAATATGACAATGAATGCTCAAGTCGTGTATATGATGATGATGGAAGTTGCATGGCAATATATCTTAGAGTGGCTATGGAAATGCCATAATAGGTAGGTATGGTCGTTCTTTTGAGGAATATATAAGGGGGCTTATGTGTGATAGAGTATATCATATCATGGGGTTTGGATGCACCGGCAAAGTTTGCTATGACTCTCAAGGTGAGAAAGGGCAATGCACGGTACCGAAGAGGCTAGCAAATTGCAGAAAGGTGAGAGTGTGTATAATTCATGGACTCGCATTAGTCATAAAGAACATACTTATTGCCAAAGTTTATTAACCCTCGAAGCAAAGTACTACTATGCATGCACCTAGGGGGAGGTTGGTAGGAGTTAACCATCGCGTGCCCCGACCACCACACAAAGGAAGACACTCAATAATAAATTGTGCTCCAACTTCTTAGCATAACAGAGACTATACGTGCATGCTTCGGGAATCACAAACCTTAACACCAATATTCTTACTAAACCACAATCATTCACTAGTACCTCCCACATATTACCATCTTAATATCGCAAAACTATTGCAAGGAATCAAACATATCATATTCAATGATCTACAAGTTTTATGTAGGATTTTATGAATAACCATGTGAATGAGAAATTCATGTTGACTCTCTAAATATATAGAAGTGAAGCATGAGAGTTTAATTCTTTCTACAGAAGACTTGCCCACGCTCTAATAAATATAAGTGAAGCAAAAGAGCATTCTACAAATAATGGTTTTCTATATGTAGAGAGACAAGCATCCAAACTTCAAATGATATAAGTGAAGCACATGAAGCATTCTATAAAGTCATACTCAAAAGATATAAGTGAAGTGCAAAGAGCATTCTATAAATCAACCAAGGACTATCTCATACCAGCATGGTGCATCACTAAAACAAAAAGAAAACGCACACGATGCTCCAAGAATTTACGCATATCATGTGAACAAAACAAAAAACCAAAACATACCGATAATTGTCGAAGAAAGATGGGATGCCTTCCGGGGCATCCCCAAGCTTAGACGCTTGAGTATCCTTGAATATTTACTTGGAGTGCCTTGGTCATCTCCAAGCTTGAACTCTTGCCTCTCCTTATTCTCCTCATACTGATACCTCCTCAATCTTCGAACACTTCATCCACACAAAGCTTAACCAAACTTTTTATTATGGGGGTTAGTACATATAACATCAAATCCCATCATGTCCTACTGTAACATTATTGTATAATTATAATCAAAAAATACCCACTATATGCTAACACAATTCTATGGCTCCCAAGTTAATAGGGTTCAACAAGATTTCAAACATAAGCAAATGAAGAAACTATAATAGCAATCTGTGAAAACAGGACAGACTGTAAAGATAAAGATGGTACATATACTTTTGTAACTCAAACAATTCTGAAAAATTAGGACAAAGTAAACAATTTGCGTATAAGTGGTTTGTAAAAAATCAGAATTTTTGGACATTCCAGTAAATTATCAAAATTCATGCATTGCAGCCAAAGTTTTTGTTTTTGCACTGCACATACCAAACAAGCAATTCAAACACCCTAAAGGTAAATCTTGGCATATTACTTTTATAATACAATGGATTTGTACAAGGGCTAATTATTTTTGCATGAAACTTCCATGAAAAATTCTACATTGTTTCCATGAGCATGAACACAAGTGTTCAAGGTCGACCCTCACTTCTCCAGTGCATAACCTTCCAATTGCTTATCTTTTTGAAACAGTTTTTAGGTTTCCCTCTATATTTT
This sequence comes from Aegilops umbellulata, assembly GCA_032464435.1. NCBI lineage: Eukaryota > Viridiplantae > Streptophyta > Magnoliopsida > Poales > Poaceae > Aegilops > Aegilops umbellulata. The sequence goes on along the minus strand of CP136055.1, from coordinate 244,177,939 downwards.
TTGTTTTTAAATTTTTTAAAAGCACACAAAAGAAATAAATGACTCTCTAAAACTTCCGGTTGTCTCCTAGGCAGCGCTTTCTTTAAAGCCATTAAGTTAGGCATATAGTCCTCAAGTAATTGATCCACCTGGATCCCAAGGTATATCAAAGCCAATTTTAATTAACAATGATTTGTAATTTAGTAGTGAGAACAAAGCAATATATATCATGTAACAGCGGAGTCTAACTCTCTTCCTATGAATCGGCATGTCATAAAAGAACAATTCATGCACACATAATAAAGGTTGATTCATAGCATAAACAGTTTCTTGCAATTTTATTGTGTTGGAGACATAAAGAGGTAGAGATGTAGTTCCTCTCTCATAATAATTGCAATTAGGAGCAGCAAGCACATGCATACCATATCCATAAAAATCATCATGTGTAGTAGTAAAATGCAACCCATCAATATAATCCTTAATAAGCGCAAACTTCTCTGATATAGTGTAGTTGGGAGAATTAAAAAAGATAATAGGACTATCATGCGTATTGCAATAGCAACAATTTCATTCTTAACATAAGAAACTATATCAAGTTCATCTCCATAAGCATAATTCATATTGGCATCATGGCCACAAGCATAGCAAGCATCAATATCAAAAAGGGATATTTCAAACGAATCCAAGGGATCATAGCATTCATCCTTTGGTAAGCACGAAGGGAAATTAAACAATGTCTGAGTTGAAGAGTTACTCTCATTAAGAGGTGGGCACGGGTAGCTAGTCCGCTCTTCCTCATTTTGTTCTTCGCACTCCTCATCATCTTTTTCATCTAATGAGCTCACAGTTTCATCAATTTCTTTTTCCATAGACTCCTACAAAATGTTAGTTTCCTCTTGGACAGTGGGGACTTCCTCAATATATTCTTTAACATAAGCTTAGAAGCATAGTTTTCATAGCAATATTTAAGTATGGGAAAATTTTCAGATTTGTAAAGAGTAGCATCATATTTTCAATCAAAGAAGCAATTTCATAGGCACCCTTAAAAGAAACAAATTCTTCAATTTGTTCAATATCATAGTAATTTTAAACACCCTTGGCATAAGTAGATAAGATTCCATTATCCTTAAACTCACATTGGAAGGAAAGATGTTTTTAGGGTTTTCAGAACAACAAGTAAAATCATGTATTTCGCATAAATTCCAAGCATAGCAATGCAAACTATTAATAAGTTTCCCTTTTGAGATAAGTGGTGTTGCACAAAATAAGCATGCTCATCTAATGTTTTACCCTCAACTAAGCTAGTTGGGTTTTCAACACAAGCACAAAGGGATCAAAGATGATCCAAGTAGAAACCTTCAGTGGTATGGTAGATTTTGGGTGGTTCTTCAACCACTGGGTTAGCAAGTACAACTAATGTTTTTGGTATTTTACGTTTCCTACCCATAACTAAAGATAGAAAACAAGAACAACTTAGAACATAAAATAAAATCTACTTAGTCATAAAGAAAACAAGCACACACGGAATATTCACCCCACGTTATTGCTCCTCGGCAACGATGCCAGAAAAAGGTCTTGATAACCCACAAGTATAGGGGATCAATTGTAGCATGTCTCGATAATAGTGTTGAACCCAACGAGGAGCTAAAGGTAGAATTAGAGTAAAATGCATCATGGGTCCTATAACTATTCGAGGTGTGTCACTTTAGTCCTATAACTATCAAAGTGCATATTTGGGTCCCGAAATTATTTTGAGTCATTCACTGCAGGTCCTATGGTCACCCAAGTAACATTGATTGTTCGACTTGTCACCTGGACCGATGCCACATCGACCAGAGGGGCCCACCAGGCTAAACAGTGAGGCACTTATTTGCAGGAAAACCCTTGAAATCTCAGCTTGTCTCATTCTCAAACCCTCCCAAGAATCCCTGGGTCGTTGTGGCACTGGTCCAAGTGACACGTCAGCCAAAAATCACCGCTCGGGTGACCATAGGACTTGCAGCGAATGACTCAAAATAGTTTTGGGACCTAAATCTGCACTTTGATAGTTATAGGATGCCACTTCTTGAGCTTGCGTTCATTTTTTCCTTGAAGCGGAAAGGGTGATGCAGCACAATAGAGATAAATATTTCCCTCGGTTAGGAACCAAGGTATCAATCCAGTAGGAGGCACAAGCAAGTCCCCAATATATGCACCTGCACAAACTAACAAACACTTCCACACAACGCAAAAAAGGGGTTGTCAATCCCTTCACGTTCAGGAAAAAGAGTGAGATCTAATAAAGATAGGTTTAAAAGATATGTAGCAAAATAAAGTAAACACAAATAAATTGCAGCAAGGTATTTTTGGGTTTTTGGTTTTATAGATCTGAAAATAATATGATGGAAAATAGACCCGGGGCCATAGGTTTCACTAGAGGCTTCAATAAAGCATATGGTGGGTAAACAAATTACTGTTGAGCAATTGATAGAAAAGTGCAAAGTTACGACGATATCTAAGTCAACGATCATTAATATAGGCATCACGTCCGTGACAAGTAGACCGACTCCTGCCTGCATCTACTACTATTACTTCACACATCGACCGACTCCTTCCTGCATCTAGAGTATTAAGTTCATAAGAACAGAGTAACGCCTTAAGCAAGATGACATGATGTAGAGGGACAAACTCAGTTAATATGATATAAACCCCATCTTTTTATCCTTAATGGCAACAATACAATGTGTGCCTCGCTGCCCCTTCTGTCACTAGGAGGGGACACCGCAAGATTGAACCCATCACAAAGTACTTCTCCCATTGCAAGAAAAACCAATCTAGTTGGCCAAACCAAATCAATAGATCGAAGAGAATTACTAAGCTATGTTAATCATGCATAAAAGAGTTCATAGAAGACTCAAATAATATTCATATATAATCTGATCATAAATCCCAATTCATCGGATCTCAACAAACGCACCGCAAAAGAAGATTACATCGAATAGATCTCCAAGAACATCGAGGAGAACATTGTATTGAAGATCAAAGAGAGAGAAGAAGCCATCTAGCTACTAGATATGTACCCTTAGGTCCGTGGTAAACTACTCATGCATCATCGGAAGGGTGGCAAGGTTGGTGTAGAGGCCCTTTGTGATTGAATCCCCCTCTGGTGGAGTGCCGGAAAAGGCCCAAGATGGGATCTCACGAGAATAGAAGCTTGCGGTGGCGGAAAAGTACTTTTGGTGTGCCCACTGGTATAGGGGGGTATTTGAGGATTTATAATGCTGGAGTTAGGGTTGGAAGGTCTTCGAGGGGGCCACAAGCCCTGGGGGCGCGCCTCAGGGGCTTGTGGCCTCCTCGTAGGGCTTCTGGCCTCCTCTCCAAGTCTCAGAGGGTTCTTCTGGTCCAAGAAAAATCACCGTAAAGTTTTATTCCGTTTGGACTCCGTTTAATACTCCTTTTCTGTAAAAGTCAAAAACAAGGAAAAAACAGGAACTGGCATTGGGCACTAGGTTAATAAGTTAGTCCCAAAAATAGTATAAAATAGCATATTAATGCATATAAAACATCCAAAACAGATAATATAATTGCATGGAACAATAAAAAATTATAGATATGTTGGAGACGTATCAAGCATCCCCAAGCATAATTCATGCTCGTCCTCGAGTAGGTAAATGATAAAAACAGAATTTTTGATGTGGAATGCTACCTAACATATTTATCCATGTAATTTCTTCTTACTGTGGCATGAATATTCAGATCCATAAGATTCAAAACAGAAGTTTAATATTGACATAAAAACAATAATACTTCAAGCGTACTAATAAAGCAATCATGTCTTCTCAAAATATCATGGCAAAAGAAAGTTATCCCTACAAAATCATATAGTCCAGCTATGCTTCATATTCATCACACAAAGTATTTCATCATGCGCAACCCCGGTGACAAGCCAAGCAATTGTTTCATACTTTTAGTGTTCTCAAACTTTTACAACTTTCACGCAATACATGAGCGTGAGCCATGGATACAACACTATAGGTGGAATAGAATATGGTGGAGGTTGTGAGGAGAAGATAAAAAGGAGAAAGTACCACATCAATTAAGAAAATTAATGGGCTATGGAGATGCCCATCAATTGATATTGATGCAAGTGAGTAGGGATTGCCATGTAACGGATGCACTAGAGCTATAAGTGTATGAAAGCTCAAAACAAAACTAAGTGGGTGTGCATCCAACTTTCTTGCTCACGAAGACCTTGAGAAAATTGAGGAAGCCCATCATTGGATATACAACTTTCCCAAGGTCTTCATGAGCAAGCAAGTTGGATGCACACCCACTTACAGTGTGCATCCAACTTTCTTTCTCTAGAAGACCTCGGGCATTTGAGGAAGCCCATCATCGGAATATACAAGCCAAGTTCTATAATGAAAAATTCCCACTAGTATATGAAAGTGATAAAATAGGAGACTCTCTATCATGAAGAACATGGTGCTACTTTGAAGCACAAGTATGGAAAAAGGGTAGTAACATTGTCCCTTCTCTCTTCTCTCTCTTTTTTTTGTTTGGGCTCTTTGGCCTTTCTTTTTTGGCTCTTTGGCCTTTTTTATATTTTATTTTTCAAAATCCGGAGACTCATCCCAACTTGTGAGGGAATCATAGCTTCCATCATCCTTTCCTCACATGGGACAATGCTCTAATAATGGTGATCATCACACTTTTGTTTACTTACAACTCAAGAATTACAACTCGATACTAGAACAAATATATGACTCTATATGAATGACTCCGGCGGTGTACCGGGATGTGCAATGATCTAGCATAGCAACGATATCAAAAAAATTAACAAGCCATGAAAACATCATGCTAGCTATCTTACGATCATGCAAAATAATATGACAATGACGGTGCACGTCATCATAAATGGAACAGTGGAAGTTGCATGGCAATATATCTCGAAATGGCTATGCAAATGCCATAATAGGTAGGTATGGTGGCTGTTTTGAGGAAGGGTATATGGTGGGTTTAATGCACCGGTGGAAGTTGCGCGGTACTAGAGAGGTTAGCAATGGTGGAAGGGTGAGAGTGCGTATAATCCATGGACTCAACATTAGTCATAAAGAACTCACATACTTATTGCAAAAGTTTATTAGACATCGAAACAAAGTACTAATACGCATGCTCCTAGGGGGCTAGATTGGTAGGAAAAGGCCATTGCTCATCCCCGACCGCCACTCATAAGGAAGACAATCAAAAAATAAATCATGCTCCGACTTCATCACATAACGGTTCATCATACGTGCATGCTTCGGGAATCACAAACTTTAACACAAGTATTTCTACCAATCCACAATTACTCACTATCATGACTCTAATATCACCATCTTCATAGTTCAAAACAAATGCAAGGAACCAAACTTCTCATATATTCAATGTTCTTATATGGAAGTTTTTATTATATCCCTCTTGGATGCCCATTATATTAGGACTAAATTCATAACCTAAAAATTACTATGCTGGTTAAAGACTCTCAAAATAATATAAGTAAAGCATGAGAGTTCATCAATTTATATGAAATAAAACCACTGACGTGCTCTAAAAAGATATAAGTGAAGTACTAGAGCAACTGCCTAGCTCAAAAGATATAAGTGAAGCACATAGAGTATTCTAATAAATTCACGATTAAAGCATGTCCCTCTCAAAAGGCGTGTACAACAAGGATGATTGTGGCAAACTAAAAAGAAAAGACTCATATCATACAAGACGCTCCAATCAAAACACATATCATGTGGTGAACAAAAATATAGCCTCGAGATGGATTGAAGACGAACAAGGGGATGCCATCCGGGGCATCCCCAAGCTTAGATGCTTGGTTGTCCTTGAATATTACATTGGGGTGCCTTGGGCATCCCCAAGCTTTAGCGTCACCCTTTAATGAGAATGGAAATAATTTGAGAATAAAGTAATAGCGAGTTTTCTCATCATGAGTAAAAAGGGTGGCTATGTCATTCAACTTAGTAAGATGTGTCACAACAGTTTCAGTTTCATAACCATGGAAAGGATCAGATTCAGCCAAAGTAATTAACTCTGGGTCGACAGAGAATTCATAATCCTTATCATCAATAAAGATAGGTGAGGTAGCAAACTTAGGATCATATTTCATTCTAGCATTCAGAGATTTTTCTTTATACTTGCATAGTAATTTCTATAGATCATCTCTATCCTTACAAGCAAGAATGTCTCTAGTTGTATCCTCATTCATAACATAACCTTCCGGTACCTTAGGCAATTCATATCTAGGAAGGCTAGTTCTAGCAGGTGTTTCAGGAGTTTCAGTTTCAAGCTCATCATCAGATTCAACAACATCATGTTGTATTACTCTAGCAATTTGTTCATCAAGAAAATCACCAAGTGGCACATCATTATCATCAAGCAAGGTACTAGCATCATCATAAGTATCATTCATAGTAGAAGTAGCATCATCAATAACTTGCGACATATCAGGATTAATAGCATGTGGTGGTGTTGCAAGTTTACTTATAACAGAAGGTGAATCTAAAGCAGAACTGGATGGCAGTTCCTTACCTCCCCTCGTCTTAGAGGGATAAATCTTAGTCTTAGCATCCTTCAGATTCTCCATAGTGCTAAATTGATAATGATCCCGAGTGACTCAACAAATATATCTATGCTTCCCGGCAACGGCGCCAGAAAAAGGTCTTGATAACCCACAAGTATAGGGGATCGCAACAGTTTTCGAGGGTAGAGTATTCAACTCAAATTTATAGATTCGACACAAGGGGAGCCAAAGATATTTGAAGGTATTAGCAACTGAGTTGTCAATTCAACTATAGCTGGAGATTAATTATCTGCAGCAACGTGACCAGTAGCAAAGTAATGTGATAGTTTTGATAATAGTGACGGCAGCAATAGTAACGGTAACAGTGATAGCAGTAGTTTTGTAACAAGTGCAACAGTAATGATAGAAGTAGTAAATTAGCAGGAACAATATAGGATAAATTCGTAGGCATTGGATCAGTGACTTGTTGGATAATATTCATCATGAGACAGTTATAACCTAGGGCGATACGGCACTAGCTCGAGTTCATCAATATAATGTAGGCATGTATTCCGTAAATAGTCATACGTGCTTATGGAAAGAACTTGCATGACATCTTTTGTCCTACACTACCGTGGCAGTGGGGTCTAAATTGGAAACTAAGGGATATTAAGGCCTCCTTTTAATAGAGAACCCGAACAAAGCATTAGCACATAGTGAATACATGAACTCCTCAAACTACGGTCATCATCGGGAGTGGTCCCGACTAGTGTCACTCCGGGGTTGCTGATACGTCCATTTTGCATCATGTTTTCTTACTGTTCTTTATAATGTTTTTATCCATAATAATGCTTTTTGGAGTAATTCTAATGCCTTTTCTCTCATAATTTGCAAGGAACACACCAAGAGGGAGAATTCCGGCAGCTGGAAATCTGGACCTAGAAAAGCTACGTCAGCCCACCTATTCTGCACAGCTCCAAATAAGCTGAAACTTCACAGAGATTTTTTATGGAATATTTAAGAAATACTAGAGCCAATAACCACCATAGGGGGGCACCAGGTGGGCAGAACCCATCTGGGCGTGCCAGGCCCCCCAGGCGCGTCCTGGTGGGTTGTGGCCTCCTCGGCCCACCTCCGGTGCCCATCTTCTGGTATATAGGTCATTTTGACCTAGAAAAATAAGGAGGAGACTTTCCGGACAGAGCGTCGCCGTCTTAAGGCTGAACTTGGGCAGGAGCACTTTTGCCCTCTGGCGGAGCGATTCCGCTGGGGGAACTTCCCTCCTGGAGGGGGAAATCATCCTCATCATCATCACCAACAACTCTCCCATCTTGGGGAGGGCAATCTCCATCAACATCTTCAACAGCACCATCTCATCTCAAACCCTAGTTCATCTCTTATATTCAATATTGTTACCGGAACTATAGATTGGTGCTTGTGGGTGACTAGTAGTGTTGATTACATCTTGTAGTTGATTACTATATGGTTTATTTGGTGGAAGAATATATGTTCATACCCATTATGATATTTAATACTTCTCTGATCATGAACATGTTTATCATTTGTGAGTAGTTACTTTTGTTCTTGAGGTCATGGGAGAAATCATGTTGCAAGTAATCATGTGAACTTGATATGTGTTCGATATTTTGATAGTATGTATGTTGTGATTCCCTTAGTGGTGTCATGTGAACGTCGACTACATGACACTTCACCATATTTGGGCCTAAGGGAATGCATTGTGGAGTAGATATTAGATGGTGGGTTGCGAGAGTGACAGAAGCTTAAACCCAGTTTATACGCTATTTCATAAGGGACCGATTGGATCCAAAAGTTTAATGCTATGGATAATACGCTATTTCGTAAGGGGCCGATTGGATCCAAAAGTTTAATGTTATGGTTAGAATTTATTCTTAATCTTTTCTCGTAGTTGCGGATGCTTGCGGGAGGGTTAATCATAAGTAGGAGGTTTTTTCAAGTAAGAACAGCACCTAAGCACCAGTCCACCCACATATCAAATTATCAAAGTAGCGAACACAAATCAAACTAACATGATAAAAGTGACTAGATGAAATTCCTGTGTACGCTCAAGAACGCTTTGCTTATCATAAGAGACGGTTTTGGCCTGTCCTTTGCCTCAAAAGGATTGGGCTACCTTGCTGCACTTTGTTACTACTATCGTTACTTGCTCGTTACAAATTATCTTGCTATCAAACTACTCCGCAACTTACAATTTCAGCCCTTGCAAACATTACCTTACTGAAAACTACTTGTCATTTTCTTCTGCTCCTCGTTAGGTTCGACACTCTTATCGAAAAGAGCTACAATTGATCCCCTATACTTGTTGGTCAAAAGTTGCCGGATCATAACAAGTAGTAGGTGGCTATAACTTGCAAGATCGGATCTAGGACATGGATATAATGGTGATAAGATAAATGGTTCATATCTGAATTCATGGCACCCGGGCCCAAAGTGACAAGCATTAAGCATGGCGAAGTCATAGCAACATCAATATTAGAACAAAATGGATACTAGGGATCAGGCCCTAACAAAACTAACTCGATTACATTATGAATCGCATCCAACTCCTCATCGACCAGCGAGCCTACGAAGGAATTACTCACTCCCGGTGGGGAGCTTCATGGAATTGGCGATGGAGAAGGGTTGGTGATGACGAAGAATGAAGATCCCCCTCTCCGGAGCCCCAAACGGACTCCAAAACTGGCCTCTCGATGAAGAACATGAGTTGATGGCGGCTCCATCTCGTGGATCGTTATAATTCTTTCTCCCTGATTTTTTTTCTGGAAAATAGGATTTTATAGCGTCGGTTTCACGGTCTGTGGGGCCACAAGGTGGGGACAACCCACCCGGGCGCGCCAGGAGGGGGCGCACCCCGGTGGGTTGTGCCCACCCATGTGCCCCCCTCTGGTGGATCTTGGCTCCAAAAATTGTCTTTATTGATATAAAAATTCCTCGCAAAGTTTCATTCCATTCCGAGAACTTTTATTTCTGCACAAAAACAACACCATGGTAGTTCTGCTGAAAAAAGCGCAAGTCCGGGGTTAGTTTCATTCAAATTTGCAGTTTGGGACTGGGCATCCCTATTACCGCCCTTTTCTCGTGCGATGTCGAGTGAATAAACACTCGACCTGAGAATAACCCGCTTAGCATGGAAGATACCGACCACCTCCTGTCGTTCCATGAACGATCCAGGCACACAAAAAGGATATTTATTAGAAGTTTTTAGAGGTGGCACATGCAAATTTACTTAGGACGATAGGGTAATACCGCATATATGTAGGTATGGTGGACTCATCTGGAATAACTTTGGGTTCAAGATTTTTGATGTACAAGTAGAATTCCCACTTAGTACAGGCGAAGGCTAGCAATTAGGTTGAGAAGCGGCTAGCTAGAGAGCAACAACGGTCATGAACATGCATTATGCATAAGTAACATTGGACACTAGCATGAGTAGGATATGAACACCATGAACATAAATATCATAGAGGCTTTATTGGTTTTGATTCTACATGCGTGAACATGTGCCAAGTCAAGCCACTCAAACATTCAGAGGAGGATACCATAATATCATACTACATCACAATCATTTTAATGCAATGTTGATATCCAAGATAAATCATTATCCACTCCTAGCTACTTATGCATGGCATGAGAAACTATAATCTCTAATTGTCATTGCAAACATGTTTAATCATAATGGGTTGAATCATGGATACTAGGTTAAACATATTTACACAAACAGAACAAGTCGAGTTCATACCAGTTTCTCTCTGCCATGGCCAGTTCATCGAATATCTTCATTATTGCATTTCACTTGCACGGCCGAACGATAAGGAAATAATAATAGTGCAAGAGTGTCGTGGACTAAGCTGGAATCTGCAAACATTTTATTCAATAGGAGAAGACAAGGTAAAATGGGCTCTTTATTAGATCAATAATTATTCATATGAGAGCCACTCAACATTTTCATCGTGGTCTTCTCCTCAGTACAACTCGAATAAAAAGAAAAGAAGTTCAGAGAAACACACTGAAATATTTTTGGAGTTTTTAGTTTTCTTGAACAAGCAAATAAAAGGGGAAAGCAAAAACGAGAAAAACTATTTACACGGGAAAACTCCCAACAAGCAAAAATAAGAACAAGGAAATCTTTTTGGGTTTTATTTTTAGTATTACAACTAAGCAGGCATAGAAAGTAAAGTAACTACAAATAATTTTTTTGGTTTTTTCTAAAGTTTTTCAAACACACAAGAAGAAAGCAAGAAAATAAATTTAACATGGATGATACAATGAAAAAGTGTGGACACCGACAACTGGAATGAAATGTGTGCGCATGAATGTAATGTCGGTGGGAAACACGTACTCCCCCAAGCTTAGTGTTTTGGCCTAACTTGGTAAACAGTCTTTTTTTGCGTGAAAAAAAGAGCAGGTAGAAAATTAGCCTAGATAGTAGCCGGAGTGGTAGCTCATGGAGGCTCTGGTTGCGGATGCCTCGGCCTGTCGTGCTGCCTCCACTGTCGCGTTGCGAGCTCGGGCCTCGCTCTTAAGAACAAAATATCTTCCCTTGCTGTGATAGTCAAAAAGAGTAGGCACAGGAAAATATGTGTGCACAACAGATGTTTTGTTAAACAACAGATTGTACGTGAACTTATGAATTTTTCCTTTGAGGATCTTATGAATTTTCAAAGCATCAAAGTCTAAATACTATGTGGGTAGGATAGGGTCAAAGGGCGAAGGTGAAACACCCAGCCCTCGTGCTAAACACGTGGCATATATCCCACCATAGAAATAGCCACTATTAGCGTTATGATGCAGCCTGCATGCAACAGTCGCTCCAAGGTTATAACTCCTTTCACCAGTGAGAGCGGTGCGTATGAGGGTCAAGTCTGGAGCACAAAGTGTACTATAGTCTTGCTTGCCTACTATACATTTCCCGTTGAATAATGCAAAGTACTGAATTGCGGGAAAATGAAGGCTCTTTATTCTAGCTTGTGTCACTCCCCTCGTCTCACCGTAGCAAAGACTAGTCAATAATGACTGGTACTCAGCCCTTGGCAGTTCGTCAAGTGAACCCCAGAATGGGAGTTTGCAGTGGTGAGAAAAACTCTCTAGTGAAATGGTAAATGGATTTTCATAAAGTTTAAATGACACCCTAGACTCACAGGGATGGAATTTAAATCCTTTGACAAATGATTCAGTGAGAGTGTGGTGTTGATCGCACTTATCTAAAATGTAGGGACCGAGACCGGCATTGTGAACATATTGCTCAAATTCCTCCTTAATGCCCACACGCACCATATAATCATTGCAAGGCCATAAGTATGTTTTGGTGGCTGCATCACGAATGGAACTTTCACTTGGTTCGACATAAGATAGGCGAGCGGAGTTGTCACTAGAAGACGCCCCCGAGGATCTCCTCCTCAAAGAACTCCTTCGAAATAGGTTCATCATGTTCGCGTACAATTTTCTGAAAAAAAATTAGTGACAAAAAATTTATCAACAAAACTTTATAAGTGTCACATCCCACCTAGCTCATGCATTAGAGTGTGCATCATGTTTACTTTTGACAAAAATTTGAAATGGGGAAGGCAGAACCCCCAGCACCCCTCCTGAAATCAACTAGGGTTTACTAAAAATATTTTCAATGAACCTGAAATGCCCTTCTAAAATGTTCACCCTCTTTGTCTTGGGTTGAAACCTCTGGCAAAAATGGTGCATATTTTTCTAGGTCAACAGAAGGTCATTGAGTTAATGCATAAGTATTTGAATTTGGGCATTTAAAATTTTTAGAATATTTCAAATGCTCAAATATCTCCAAACTAAAATGTTCCTGGCTGGAAATGTTCTAACTAAGGACCAGATGCAGTTTGGTGAATTTTGGAAGTGTCTAAGTTTTTTAATAAGTCCACCAAGTTACAGAAAAATAGAAAAGGAAAATAAAAAGGAAAAACTTACCTGGCGCCTGCCAACCGGCCCACCTGCCGGCCCAGCCCAGCTGCCGCGCCAGCGAGCTGCTTGGCTCGGCCAGGCAGGCACGCAGGTGCTCGACGCCGGCACCAGCGAGCGCCACGCAGCTCCCCGCCGCCCTGCTTCACCTCCTCGCCGCCCTGCTGCCCTGGACGCGCTCCACGTCGTCGCCCCGAGCCCCTGGACACGCCATTCGCCTCTGCCTCGCCTCCCTCGCTCCCCTTCGCCATGGCCGACGCCACCGCCGCCGCACCTACGCCATAGGCGCGCTCTCCGTCGTCCCCGCGCCACCCGACCGTATCCACGAGCTCCGCCACCCTCTTCTTCTTCGAGCAAGACGAGCCCCGAGCGCTCGCCCGCTTCGGAATCGCCCCCGACCCCGTCTTCCCCAACTCCGGCCGCCGAGATCGCCATCATCGCCCCGCTCAGCTCCGACCTTCCCCGAGCCCGCCTCGACGCTCGCTGCAATCACCGTGAGTCTGGCCACCTCTCCATCCTCCCCGTTCCTCTTCCCGTGCCCTACAACGAGCGCACGAAGCTCGCGCGCACGCGCCGCCGCGGAGCTCGTCGCCGACGAGGCTCCGGCCACCCAACGGCCGCACCACCTTGTCCACTAGCCTCACCGCACACCCAGGGGCCCAACGCATCACTCCACGCGCCTCACTGTGCCCCGTAGCCCCGGTTTCACTTTCACCCGAGCCCCGGCGCCGCCAAACTCATCGCCGGCGCCAACTCCGGCCACCCCGACCCCAACCAACTCCACCAAGAGTTGCGGGTCAGCTCCAGCTTCACGTAGATGCCCTCCGCGCCCCATTTGGTGGCCGGAACGGCCAAATCCACTTGCTCCGCCGCGTCTGGCCTCGCCGGCGGCTAGACGCCGACGAGTTGACCCTTGACCGTTGACGGGTGGGCCCTCGCTGACTCCCCTGAGTCAATGACAGGTGGGGGACCCCCTGTTAACTAATTGGATTAGTTCTAATTAAAGTTAATTAGTTAAACTAACTACTGACATGCGGGTCCCACTGGTCAGTTTGTCCTGGACGACCCCGTTGACCCCTGACGTCATGCTGACCTCATGCTGACGCAATTATCTAATTACTGGATTTATTCTTATACAGGAAAATCCAGAAAATAGTTCAAACTTCAAAAATTCATAGAAAATTATCTGTAACTCCAAATGCAAAGTTCTATATATGAAAAATGATCAGAAAAATCCAAGCTATCCATTGGTGCTGGTTTCATGCATGTCAGAACAAGTCAAACCCACTATTTAGGCATTACAAGATGATACACTAATATGATCTTAATAAATGAGTTTCCATTTGAATCTTTGGTTCAAATGGGTTCATTCCCTTCTGGTTTAACTTGCACTAGGTCAGGACACATTCATATTGCCATGTCATAGCATGCATCATATTGTTGCATATCGCCATGTATTGATTGTGTTCCGATGTGTTCATCGTGGTAGGTTCTGCCTCCGAGGATATCTCTGAGTATCCAACTGAAGGGCAGTATCCCACGACCACTCCATCAGGCAAGCAACCCATTGATCATTCCGATACAAACCCATGTTCTCGCTTCTGCCCTTGTTTACTGCATTAAGACAACGCGTTTCAAACTGCTGTGTGTTGCGGTAGTTGAACCCACTTCCTTTGCATGACCTGTCATTGCCACAGTAACTAGATGAAACCCACTAGCATGTGTAGGAGTTGATTGAGCCAATACATGTGTGTGTGTTCCTACCATGCTATGCTTGCTATGCTTAGAGTTGTGTCAGGTCTGGCTCATCGGGATGATGAACTGGAGTGAAAGGTTGTGTCGGTGACAAGAGTGAAGTGTTGAATACGATTTGGTAAAGGAATCGATGAGAGGCCATGTAGGAGTACATGGTGGGTTGTTTCATTGAGGCCGTCCTTAAGAACTGAGATCTGTGTTTGTGATCCATGATACAGTTACTACCACACATTGGGCCCTGAAATATGACCTCGCTCGACTTCTTAACCACCCCTGTCCTCTGTCCAGGAGTTGCAAGTAGTTTCTGGTGTTTGTAGTATGCTGGGGGCCGCACGCGGCGCTGACCATCGGGGTGGGCTGTGTTGCGGTAGGCACGTGGCCGGGTCAACCAGGCGCCCGTTTGGTGTCTCGGAACCCTGTTCACATCGTTCGGGGCCGTTAGTGGAAACCTCGGTCGGACTCCCTGCGGATGGAACCCGAATAGGCGATAAACCTGGACTAGAGACTTGAGTGTTTAGGTAGGTCGTGGTCTACACCCACGTCGGCTTTCGCTTGAAGTCTGCCGAGCACATGTCGTGTGCAGACGCTAAGTGGTGGAAACATGTGTGAAGAAGTACACCCCTGCAGGGTTATAAATGATCTATTCGAATAGCCGTGTCCGCGGTAATGGACTTCTGGGTTGCCTATATCAGTTCATAGACAAGTTAAATGGATACTACTAAAATCCTCAAGATAAGTGTGAGTACCGCGGATGGCCCTCTCGTAGGATGGCGAGAGAGGATCCACGGTGGAGTATTGTGTTGGTGTTAGCGGACTCGTGTGCGACAAATGATTTACAAGTGGTGTCTATCGTAGGATAGCTTAGCCAAGAGTCAAAGCTGGCTTGCTGCAATAACCCCACTACCTTCTTGAGAATGTGCATGTATAGTAGGTTCCTGTTGTAAGACTTGCTGAGTACCTCCGTACTCATGTTGCTTTAATCATGTTTTTCAGATGACTACACCAACCCCTCTGATGGGTTCTATGTAGACCTCGACGTTGACGAGTGACTTATCACCAGGTGGTGATCCAAGACTTGTGAAGGGTCGTTGTAGATAGACAGGCTTTGTCAAGCCTTCTTTCTTTCTAGTGTCTGTACTCAGACTACTTTGCTTCCGCATGTGCTTGTATGTTTGTATGACTTGAGTGTTGGGTCATGTGACCCCTATCTGTATGGATGATATGTATGGCTCTTCGGAGCCTTCTGAATAAAGTACTTGAGTCGTAGAGTACTGTTGTGATGCCATGTTGTATTTACTCATATCGGGCATATTGTGTGTATGATTGAAATGCTTGGTATGAGTGGGATCTGACTATCTAGTTGTTTATCCTTGGCAGCCTTTCATATGGGGAAATGCAAGTCTGGTGCTTCTGAGCGATAGTAGTCCGCTACAGCCCGGTTCACCGGAGTCCTGCTAGCCCAGCACTACTGCTTGGACACTTGACTGGCCGGCATGTGTTTCACGTCGTTCCTATGTCTGTCCCTTCGGGGAAATGTCACACGCTGTTATTCGGAGTCCTGCCTAGCCTGCTACAGCCCGGGTTACCGGAGTCCTGTTAGCCCAGTGCTACAGCCCGAATAAATACGTTGATGACCGACATGCTCGATGTGATTCATGTATGCCTGTCCTCATAGGCTAGCGCCGCTTTGGGTTCACGACTAGCCATGTCGGCCCGGGTTCTCTGTCATATGGATGCTAGGGACACTATCATATACGTGAGCCAAAAGGCGCAAACGGTCCCGGGCCAGGTAAGGTGGCACCCGTGGGAGTACCGTGCGTGAGGCCGCAAAGGGATATGATGTGTTACACGCTGGATCGATGTGGCATAGAATCGGGGTCCTGACAGCGTTGGCATCAGAGCCGGACTGCCTGTAGGTTCGCTAAGCCAAACTGGTCGATGTCGAGTCTAGAAATGCTTTAGTTATATGTAGGGGAATTGATTGTGGGAGGGAACGTAAGGCTCTTTTACTCCTTTACCTTATGCCCTCTATTCTGAGTCATTCTCTTCTCTTTCTACGTGGGTTAAGGACTAGGCTCTCTTCTCTCTATCAGGTTCACGTGTTACTAAATCCGTAGTAACTTATAGGATTGTTGGATACAACCCAGTCCAGTTCTACTAAAGTTTAGTATGTTGCCAATTGAACCAGAATCTTGATATGATGTTGTTGAGTGGTTTCGCAAACTATTGTGGATGTCTCAAGTCTTTTTCTGAGCATTTACAGCCGTTATGCTGTCCAATTTCATCCAGAAATTCTAATGCCTTTGCACTATTTTGTGCTTTCAGATGGCTACCCGTCCCCAAAACCAAGTGGTTCGTCTGACCCGTTGCATCGGTGTATGTGGTCATACCGCCATGTTGGTTCGAGTGATGGTTGAGGCAGGTTACCGATGGTACCCTGAATACACCGTCGAAGAGCAGTTTAGAGATTTTAACCAGAGCCAATATCTGTGCACGGTCAGGATATATCCATCTTATCCCGGAGCCACGGAACCACTCCACTGTTCTTATGGACTCGGGATCACTATTGGGATGTCCGTTCAAGATGCAGCCTACTCGATGATGACCATTATGCGAGCTAGAACTGCCTTGTTGAGCAACACTGAATTTCGCTACATGCCAGCATCCCTCCCTGGGGCGCATGGTTACCTTCAGGGCATGTACAGTGATGCATCCCATGAGGACTCACTCCTTTGCACCACTACTGAGATGTTGGAAGATAAGGACCGTGAAAACCGGGCCTTGCGTATGGAGCTCTTTAATGCTCGTGCTGATCATTGGGCCACCTTGACGAGGTTTGCACCTGCTGTGCAAGCCGGATACATGGACACGAGGGACTTGTACCCTGTGCGGGCTAGTCTGCCAGACTTCATGGAATGGCATGAGGTGGGAGGCATCACCCCTCCTCGTGGGCCTCTTCTGCCGCCATCTGTTGGACCGAGGCCGCACCCAAGTCCCTATGGTCCACAAGCACCGCAGGACCGTCTGTTCCCAGATGACCATGTTCCGCTTCCAGGTCTGGGTGGTGACTTCTATGAGGATTACTACGGAGCTGCCTGAGCTAGTAGTAGCCTTGCTAGTATCGTAACAGTTGTATGTCCACCGTCCTGCGTGACCCGTGGAATATGACTTAGTGTGTATCAATGCCGGAGGTGTAGTTAAATAATGTATAGGAGCTTGGAATGCCTCCGATGAGATGTAACGTCTTTCATCATAGTGGTACTTCAGCCGGGCTTGTACTAAACTATGTATGGTGTGTATGACTATTGGTGTATATATGGCAGTTTCTATATTACCATGTCATACGGATGATCATCTCTGCATTCCTTGTTATCCATTACATTCCGCACTTCCTTGGCCAGATTTTGCCATCCTGGTTTAAATCGTTGTTTTGTTTTCCTAGGATGGTCAACACCCGCAGCAACCCTGCTGCTCCGGAGCAGGGAGAAGCTAGTGCACCTAGAGAGGAAAGTCTGCCTCAACCACCTTCTCTGGCCGAAGTGATGCTGGAGGCAGAGCGCAACAGGCGCGACACCAACCGCTTGTTAGAGCGGATTGAGCAGAACACTGCACGCCAGCAGAGGATCAATTCGGTGTCCATCAATGACTTTGTCAAGCTGTACCCGCCAAAGTTCAATCATTCCATCGAACCTCTCGATGCGGATGACTGGCTCCGCAGCATCGCCCACAAGCTACGTTCTGCCAACGTGGCTGAAGATGATAAAGTCACCTTTGCTGCCTATCACCTCGAAGGCCCTGCCAGCCTTTGGTGGGAGAATTATGAAGCTATGCGCCCGGTCGGCCAACTCACTACTTGGGCTGATTTTAGTGCCGCTTTTCATGAGCATCATATTCCGGAAGGTCTCATGGATCGCAAGAGGGAGGAGTTCTGTAACTTCACCCAGGGGAAGCTGACTGTGGATGCATACAGTCGCGAGTTTGGAAAGCTTGCACGCTATGCTCCCGAAGAGGTATCCACCGACGCCAAAAAGCAGGCAAGGTTCCGCAAGGGACTTAGCCCTGAGCTCCGTCGTGACCTTCGTCTGCATGAATGCACTTCTTTTCCGAAGCTAGTCAATAAGGCCATCAGTGCCGAGACAGGGCAGAATGATTTTGAAGCTTCACGCAAACACTCCCGTGATTATGGTTCTTCATCCGGCTCTGGATCTCAGAAGCGCCGGGTCTGGATCCCAAATTCTGCTATGCCACCCAGGTATACTCCGAGGCCATCCTTTGAGGCGCCTCGCCCCAATCAGCAGTATGTGCCGCCCAAGACTTTTGGTGGCCCCACTGCCAATGCTGCTCCACGCCCCAATTCGATAACTTGCTTCAAGTGTGGTGAGCCGGGCCACTACATCCGTGAGTGTCCCCAGAACAACCCCAGTCAGTTCGGAAAGTCTGTTGGCCGTGGTAAGTCAACAGCAAAGGTGCTGGTCGCCAAGCCAGCCACCACTGCTCGTGGCCATGTCAACTACGTTTCAGCTGAAGAGACTCAAGAGGACCCCAACGTCGTTCTCGGTACGCTCCTTGTTAACTGCCAACCGGCAACTGTTCTCTTTGATACTGGAGCATCTCATTCATTTATTTCTGAGAGCTATGCTCGATTGCACAACACTACCTTTAGTGACATGCCCACCTCCATGGAAATTCAAACTCCCGGTTCTAGATGGCAAACCTCTAGGATCAGCCATGGAAATGAAATTCTTGTCGACAGATTGGTTTTTCTCGCGTCACTAATAGCTCTCAAGTCTTCGGACATAAACATCATCTTGGGTATGGACTGGATGTCAGCTCATTACGCCAAGATTGATTGCTCAACTAGAACTGTCCAACTTACCCATCCATCGGGCAAGACAGTAAATGTTTTGACCCGAGTATCGGAGCGTCGGCTCTACTCTCTAAATGCCAATCCCCTTCCAGACCTCGAAGATATTCCGGTAGTCCGTGACTTCCCGGATGTCTTTCCAGAGGAACTGCCAGGTGTTCCACCTGACAGAGATGTCGAGTTCGTGATAGACCTTGTTCCAGGAACCGTCCCAATCTCTAGAAGACCTTATAAGATGGCACCCCTAGAACTAGCTGAGCTTAAGAAACAACTCGATGAGTCCTTGCAAAAGGGTTTCATCCGTCCTAGTTCATCTCCATGGGCTTGCCCCGTCCTCTTCGTCAAGAAGAAGGATGGAACGGATCGGATGGTTGTGGATTATCGACCTGTCAATTTGGTCACTATCAAGAACAAGTATCCGCTCCCCAGGATCAACGATCTGTATGATCAGCTCGCTGGATCCTCAGTCTTTTCCAAGATGGATTTGAGGTTGGTCTACCATCAAATCAAAATCAAGAACGGGGACATTCCCAAAACGGCTTTCGTTACTCGTTACGGCCAATACGAGTACACCGTTATGTCCTTCGGTTTAACCAATGCTCCAGCCACCTTCTCTCGGTTAATGAACTAGATCTTCATGGAGTACTTGGATAAATTCGTCGTGGTATACCTCGATGATATACTCATCTACTCCAAGAATGAGGAAGAACATGCCGAACATCTAAGGCTAGTCTTGATGAAACTTCGAGAGCATCGTCTTTATGCCAAATTCTCCAAGTGTGAATTCTGGTTGCCAGAAGTGACCTATCTGGGCCATGTAATCTCTGGCAAGGGCATTGCTGTCAATCCCGTGCGAGTTCAAGCTGTCCTTGACTGGACTCCACCTGAAACGGTCAAGCAAGTTCGGAGTTTTCTTGGTTTGGCGAGCTATTGCCGCCGCTTCGTCGAGAATTTCTCCAAGGTTGCTAAGCCTCTAACTGAACTCCTCAAGAAAGATAAAAAGTTCGAGTGGACCCCACAGTGCGAGTTCAGCTTTCAGGAACTGAAAAGACGCCTGACATCTGCTCCCGTACTGGTACCACCAGATTTCTCTAAGGACTTTGTTATCTATTGCGACGCCTCGCGACAAGGACTAGGTTGCATACTCATGCAAGATCGTCATGTGATTGCCTACGCATCTCGACAGTTGCGTCCACATGAGGATAATTATCCCACTCATGATCTAGAGCTTGCAGCAGTAGTCCATGCACTCAAAACCTGGCGACACTACCTTCTGGGTAATCGTTGCGAAATTTACACTGATCACCAAAGTTTGAAATATATCTTCACCCAACCGGATTTGAATCTCAGGCAAAGACGTTGGGTCGAGTTGATCTCGGATTACGACTTAGGAATAACCTACACCCCAGGCAAAGCCAATGTCATGGCTGATGCACTAAGTCGTAAATCTTATTGTAACAATCTGATGTTACAACAAGGTCAACCATTTCTCCACAAGGAATTTCGTAAGCTTAACCTTCACATTGTTCCTCGAGGATTCCTTTCCACCCTGGTGGCGAAACCTAACCTTACGGATCAAATCATAGCTGCCCAGAAGCGCGATAAGGGCATATCTCGGGTTAAGGAAAACATCGCTAGCGGAGTTGCTAAATGTTTTTCCATGGATGAACGAGGTGTTGTCTTCTTCGAGAACCGCTTGGTGGTTCCCAAGAAACAACATTTACGACAATTGATCCTTAAGGAAGCTCATGAATCCCCTCTCACCATTCATCCCGGTAGTACTAAAATGTATCAAGACCTACGCCAGAGGTTTTGGTGGACTAGGATGAAGAGAGAAAACGCTCAATACATTGCAACTTGCGACGTCTGTCGTCATGTTAAAGCAGAGCATCAACGGCCTGCTGGCACCCTTCAACCATTGGAGATTCCTGAATGGAAATGGGATAAAATCGGTATGGATTTCATTACCGGGCTTCCCAGAACCAAAAGAGGGAATAATGCTATCTTCGTTGTTGTCGATCGTCTTTCCAAAGTAGCCCACTTCTTACATGTTCGCGAGAGTATAACCGCTAGCCAGCTAGCTGATTTGTACATCTCTCGAATAGTATCTCTCCATGGTGTTCCATTGGAAATTAATTCAGACCGTGGAAGTCTTTTCACCTCTCGATTTTGGGAAAGTTTCCAAAATGCTATGGGGACTCGACTTTCCTTTAGCACCGCCTTCCATCCTCAATCAAGTGGTCAAGTAGAACGAGTCAATCAAATTCTGGAGGATATGCTCCGAGCTTCTGTCATCTCTTTCGGTATAAATTGGGAGAAGTGCCTACCATTCGCCGAGTTCGCTTATAACAATAGTTATCAAGCTAGCTTGGGCAAAGCCCCTTTCGAAGTTCTCTATGGACGAAAATGTCGAACGCCTCTTAACTGGTCAGAAACTGGCGAGAGACAACTCTTTGGCCCGGACATGATCCAGGATGCAGAAGAGCAGGTTCGCATTATTCGTGAGAAGTTGAAAACCGCCCAGTCTCGACAAAAGAGTCATTATGACCGCAAGCATAAGCCCATGGCTTATGAAGTCGGCGAGATGGCTTACCTTCGGGTTACACCTTTAAAGGGGACCCATCGATTCGGTATCAAAGGCAAGTTGGCTCCTCGTTACATTGGACCTTTTCGCATTCTTGCCAAACGAGGAGAAATTGCCTACCAATTGGAACTACCTCCGCATCTCTCCAGAGTTCATGACGTCTTCCACGTTTCTCAACTCAGGCGTTGCTTCGCGGATCCTATCCGTGGAGTGGACCATGAAACGCTTGATCTCCAAGATAACCTCACTTATCGGGAATATCCCGTTCGTATCCTTGATCAAGCCGAGCGTACCACTCGACGCCACAATATCAAGTTTCTCAAGGTTCAATGGTCACACCATTCCGAGCAAGAAGCTACATGGGAAAGGGAGGATCGTCTTCGACTTGAGTACCCCACCTTCTTTCCGACAGATCCTAAATCTCGGGACGAGATTCTTTTGAGTGGGGGTGAGTTGTCACATCCCACCTAGCTCATGCATTAGAGTGTGCATCATGTTTACTTTTGACAGAAATTTGAAATGGGGAAGGCAGAACCCCCAGCACCCCTCCTGAAATCAACTAGGGTTTACTAAAAATATTTTCAATGAACCTGAAATGCCCTTCTAAAATGTTCACCCTCTTTGTCTTGGGTTGAAACCTCTGGCAAAAATGGTGCATATTTTTCTAGGTCAACAGAAGGTCATTGAGTTAATGCATAAGTATTTGAATTTGGGCATTTAAAATTTTTAGAATATTTCAAATGCTCAAATATCTCCAAACTAAAATGTTCCTGGCTGGAAATATTCTAACTAAGGACCAGATGCAGTTTGGTGAATTTTGGAAGTGTCTAAGTTTTTTAATAAGTCCACCAAGTTACAGAAAAATAGAAAAGGAAAATAAAAAGGAAAAACTTACCTGGCGCCTGCCAACCGGCCCACCTGCCGGCCCAGCCCAGCTGCCGCGCCAGCGAGCTGCTTGGCTCGGCCAGGCAGGCACGCAGGTGCTCGACGCCGGCACCAGCAAGCGCCACGCAGCTCCCCGCCGCCCTGCTTCACCTCCTCGCCGCCCTGCTGCCCTGGACGCGCTCCACGTCGTCGCCCCGAGCCCCTGGACACGCCATTCGCCTCTGCCTCGCCTCCCTCGCTCCCCTTCGCCATGGCCGACGCCACCGCCGCCGCACCTACGCCGTAGGCGCGCTCTCCGTCGTCCCCGCGCCACCCGACCGTATCCACGAGCTCCGCCACCCTCTTCTTCTTCGAGCAAGACGAGCCCCGAGCGCTCGCCCGCTCCGGAATCGCCCCCGACCCCGTCTTCCCCAACTCCGGCCGCCGAGATCGCCATCATCGCCCCGCTCAGCTCCGACCTTCCCCGAGCCCGCCTCGACGCTCGCTGCAATCACCGTGAGTCTGGCCACCTCTCCATCCTCCCCGTTCCTCTTCCCGTGCCCAACAACGAGCGCACGAAGCTCGCCCGCACGCGCCGCCGCGGAGCTCGTCGCCGACGAGGCTCCGGCCACCCAACGGCCGCACCACCTTGTCCACTAGCCTCACCGCACACCCAGGGGCCCAACGCATCACTCCACGCGCCTCGCCGTGCCCCGTAGCCCCGGTTTCACTTTCACCCGAGCCCCGGCGCCGCCAAACTCGTCGCCGGCGCCAACTCCGGCCACCCCGACCCCAACCAACTCCACCAAGAGTTGCGGGTCAGCTCCAGCTTCACGTAGATGCCCTCCGCGCCCCATTTGGTGGCCGGAACGGCCAAATCCACTTGCTCCGCCGCGTCTGGCCTCGCCGGCGGCTAGACGCCGACGAGTTGACCCTTGACCGTTGATGGGTGGGCCCTCGCTGACTCCCCTGAGTCAATGACAGGTGGGGCCCCCCTGTTAACTAATTGGATTAGTTCTAATTAAAGTTAATTAGTTAAACTAACTACTGACATGCGGGTCCCATTGGTCAGTTTGACCTGGACGACCCCGTTGACCCCTGACGTCACGCTGACCTCATGCTGACGCAATTATCTAATTACTGGATTTATTCTTATACAGGAAAATCCAGAAAATAGTTCAAACTTCAAAAATTCATAGAAAATTATCTGTAACTCCAAATGCAAAGTTCTATATATGAAAAATGATCAGAAAAGTCCAAGCTATCCATTGGTGCTGGTTTCATGCATGTCAGAACAAGTTAAACCCACTATTTAGGCATTACAAGATGATACACTAATATGATCTTAATAAATGAGTTTCCATTTGAATCTTTGGTTCAAATGGGTTCATTCCCTTCTGGTTTAACTTGCACTAGGTCAGGACACATTCATATTGCCATGTCATAGCATGCATCATATTGTTGCATATCGCCATGTATTGATTGTGTTCCGATGTGTTCATCGTGGTAGGTTCTGCCTCCGAGGATATCTCCGAGTATCCAACTGAAGGGCAGTATCCCACGACCACTCCATCAGGCAAGCAACCCATTGATCATTCCGATACAAACCCATGTTCTCGCTTCTGCCCTTGTTTACTGCATTAAGACAACGCGTTTCAAACTGCTGTGTGTTGCGGTAGTTGAACCCACTTCCTTTGCATGACCTGTCATTGCCACAGTAACTAGATGAAACCCACTAGCATGTGTAGGAGTTGATTGAGCCAATACATGTGTGTGTGTTCCTACCATGCTATGCTTGCTATGCTTAGAGTTGTGTCAGGTCTGGCTCATCGGGATGATGAACTGGAGTGAAAGGTTGTGTCGGTGACAAGAGTGAAGTGTTGAATACGATTTGGTAAAGGAATCGATGAGAGGCCATGTAGGAGTACATGGTGGGTTGTTTCATTGAGGCCGTCCTTAAGAACTGAGATCTGTGTTTGTGATCCATGATACAGTTACTACCACACATTGGGCCCTGAAATATGACCTCGCTCGACTTCTTAACCACCCCTGTCCTCTGTCCAGGAGTTGCAAGTAGTTTCTGGTGTTTGTAGTATGCTGGGGGCCGCACGCGGCGCTGACCATCGGGGTGGGCTGTGTTGCGGTAGGCACGTGGCCGGGTCAACCGGGCGCCCGTTTGGTGTCTCGGAACCCTGTTCACATCGTTCGGGGCCGTTAGTGGAAACCTCGGCCGGACTCCCTGCGGATGGAACCCGAATAGGCGATAAACCTGGACTAGAGACTTGAGTGTTTAGGTAGGTCGTGGTCTACACCCACGTCGGCTTTCGCTTGAAGTCTGCCGAGCACATGTCGTGTGCAGACGCTAAGTGGTGGAAACATGTGTGAAGAAGTACACCCCTGCAGGGTTATAAATGATCTATTCGAATAGCCGTGTCCGCGGTAATGGACTTCTGGGTTGCCTATATCAGTTCATAGACAAGTTAAATGGATACTACTAAAATCCTCAAGATAAGTGTGAGTACCGCGGATGGCCCTCTCGTAGGATGGCGAGAGAGGATCCACGGTGGAGTATTGTGTTGGTGTTAGCGGACTCGTGTGCGACAAATGATTTACAAGTGGTGTCTATCGTAGGATAGCTTAGCCAAGAGTCAAAGCTGGCTTGCTGCAATAACCCCACTACCTTCTTGAGAATGTGCATGTATAGTAGGTTCCTGTTGTAAGACTTGCTGAGTACCTCCGTACTCATGTTGCTTTAATCATGTTTTTCAGATGACTACACCAACCCCTCTGATGGGTTCTATGTAGACCTCGACGTTGACGAGTGACTTATCACCAGGTGGTGATCCAAGACTTGTGAAGGGTCGTTGTAGATAGACAGGCTTCGTCAAGCCTTCTTTCTTTCTAGTGTCTGTACTCAGACTACTTTGCTTCCGCATGTGCTTGTATGTTTGTATGACTTGAGTGTTGGGTCATGTGACCCCTATCTGTATGGATGATATGTATGGCTCTTCGGAGCCTTCTGAATAAAGTACTTGAGTCGTAGAGTACTGTTGTGATGCCATGTTGTATTTACTCATATCGGGCATATTGTGTGTATGATTGAAATGCTTGGTATGAGTGGGATCTGACTATCTAGTTGTTTATCCTTGGCAGCCTTTCATATGGGGAAATGCAAGTCTGGTGCTTCTGAGCGATAGTAGTCCGCTACAGCCCGGTTCACCGGAGTCCTGCTAGCCCAGCACTACTGCTTGGACACTTGACTGGCCGGCATGTGTTTCACGTCGTTCCTATGTCTGTCCCTTCGGGGAAATGTCACGCGCTGTTATTCGGAGTCCTGCCTAGCCTGCTACAGCCCGGGTTACCGGAGTCCTGTTAGCCCAGTGCTACAGCCCGAATAAATACGTTGATGACCGACATGCTCGATGTGATTCATGTATGCCTGTCCTCATAGGCTAGCGCCGCTTTGGGTTCACGACTAGCCATGTCGGCCCGGGTTCTCTGTCATATGGATGCTAGGGACACTATCATATACGTGAGCCAAAAGGCGCAAACGGTCCCGGGCCAGGTAAGGTGGCACCCGTGGGAGTACCGTGCGTGAGGCCGCAAAGGGATATGATGTGTTACACGCTGGATCGATGTGGCATAGAATCGGGGTCCTGACAGCGTTGGCATCAGAGCCGGACTGCCTGTAGGTTCGCTAAGCCAAACTGGTCGATGTCGAGTCTAGAAATGCTTTAGTTATATGTAGGGGAATTGATTGTGGGAGGGAACGTAAGGCTCTTTTACTCCTTTACCTTATGCCCTCTATTCTGAGTCATTCTCTTCTCTTTCTACGTGGGTTAAGGACTAGGCTCTCTTCTCTCTATCAGGTTCACGTGTTACTAAATCCGTAGTAACTTATAGGATTGTTGGATACAACCCAGTCCAGTTCTACTAAAGTTTAGTATGTTGCCAATTGAACCAGAATCTTGATATGATGTTGTTGAGTGGTTTCGCAAACTATTGTGGATGTCTCAAGTCTTTTTCTGAGCATTTACAGCCGTTATGCTGTCCAATTTCATCCAGAAATTCTAATGCCTTTGCACTATTTTGTGCTTTCAGATGGCTACCCGTCCCCAAAACCAAGTGGTTCGTCTGACCCGTTGCATCGGTGTATGTGGTCATACCGCCATGTTGGTTCGAGTGATGGTTGAGGCAGGTTACCGATGGTACCCTGAATACACCATCGAAGAGCAGTTTAGAGATTTTAACCAGAGCCAATATCTGTGCACGGTCAGGATATATCCATCTTATCCCGGAGCCACGGAACCACTCCACTGTTCTTATGGACTCGGGATCACTATTGGGATGTCCGTTCAAGATGCAGCCTACTCGATGATGACCATTATGCGAGCTAGAACTGCCTTGTTGAGCAACACTGAATTTCGCTACATGCCAGCATCCCTCCCTGGGGCGCATGGTTACCTTCAGGGCATGTACAGTGATGCATCCCATGAGGACTCACTCCTTTGCACCACTACTGAGATGTTGGAAGATAAGGACCGTGAAAACCGGGCCTTGCGTATGGAGCTCTTTAATGCTCGTGCTGATCATTGGGCCACCTTGACGAGGTTTGCACCTGCTGTGCAAGCCGGATACATGGACACGAGGGACTTGTACCCTGTGCGGGCTAGTCTGCCAGACTTCATGGAATGGCATGAGGTGGGAGGCATCACCCCTCCTCGTGGGCCTCTTCTGCCGCCATCTGTTGGACCGAGGCCGCACCCAAGTCCCTATGGTCCACAAGCACCGCAGGACCGTCTGTTCCCAGATGACCATGTTCCGCTTCCAGGTCTGGGTGGTGACTTCTATGAGGATTACTACGGAGCTGCCTGAGCTAGTAGTAGCCTTGCTAGTATCGTAACAGTTGTATGTCCACCGTCCTGCGTGACCCGTGGAATATGACTTAGTGTGTATCAATGCCGGAGGTGTAGTTAAATAATGTATAGGAGCTTGGAATGCCTCCGATGAGATGTAACGTCTTTCATCATAGTGGTACTTCAGCCGGGCTTGTACTAAACTATGTATGGTGTGTATGACTATTGGTGTATATATGGCAGTTTCTATATTACCATGTCATACGGATGATCATCTCTGCATTCCTTGTTATCCATTACATTCCGCACTTCCTTGGCCAGATTTTGCCATCCTGGTTTAAATCGTTGTTTTGTTTTCCTAGGATGGTCAACACCCGCAGCAACCCTGCTGCTCCGGAGCAGGGAGAAGCTAGTGCACCTAGAGAGGAAAGTCTGCCTCAACCACCTTCTCTGGCCGAAGTGATGCTGGAGGCAGAGCGCAACAGGCGCGACACCAACCGCTTGTTAGAGCGGATTGAGCAGAACACTGCACGCCAGCAGAGGATCAATTCGGTGTCCATCAATGACTTTGTCAAGCTGTACCCGCCAAAGTTCAATCATTCCATCGAACCTCTCGATGCGGATGACTGGCTCCGCAGCATCGCCCACAAGCTACGTTCTGCCAACGTGGCTGAAGATGATAAAGTCACCTTTGCTGCCTATCACCTCGAAGGCCCTGCCAGCCTTTGGTGGGAGAATTATGAAGCTATGCGCCCGGTCGGCCAACTCACTACTTGGGCTGATTTTAGTGCCGCTTTTCATGAGCATCATATTCCGGAAGGTCTCATGGATCGCAAGAGGGAGGAGTTCTGTAACTTCACCCAGGGGAAGCTGACTGTGGATGCATACAGTCGCGAGTTTGGAAAGCTTGCACGCTATGCTCCCGAAGAGGTATCCACCGACGCCAAAAAGCAGGCAAGGTTCCGCAAGGGACTTAGCCCTGAGCTCCGTCGTGACCTTCGTCTGCATGAATGCACTTCTTTTCCGAAGCTAGTCAATAAGGCCATCAGTGCCGAGACAGGGCAGAATGATTTTGAAGCTTCACGCAAACACTCCCGTGATTATGGTTCTTCATCCGGCTCTGGATCTCAGAAGCGCCGGGTCTGGATCCCAAATTCTGCTATGCCACCCAGGTATACTCCGAGGCCATCCTTTGAGGCGCCTCGCCCCAATCAGCAGTATGTGCCGCCCAAGACTTTTGGTGGCCCCACTGCCAATGCTGCTCCACGCCCCAATTCGATAACTTGCTTCAAGTGTGGTGAGCCGGGCCACTACATCCGTGAGTGTCCCCAGAACAACCCCAGTCAGTTCGGAAAGTCTGTTGGCCGTGGTAAGTCAACAGCAAAGGTGCTGGTCGCCAAGCCAGCCACCACTGCTCGTGGCCATGTCAACTACGTTTCAGCTGAAGAGACTCAAGAGGACCCCAACGTCGTTCTCGGTACGCTCCTTGTTAACTGCCAACCGGCAACTGTTCTCTTTGATACTGGAGCATCTCATTCATTTATTTCTGAGAGCTATGCTCGATTGCACAACACTACCTTTAGTGACATGCCCACCTCCATGGAAATTCAAACTCCCGGTTCTAGATGGCAAACCTCTAGGATCAGCCATGGAAATGAAATTCTTGTCGACAGATTGGTTTTTCTCGCGTCACTAATAGCTCTCAAGTCTTCGGACATAAACATCATCTTGGGTATGGACTGGATGTCAGCTCATTACGCCAAGATTGATTGCTCAACTAGAACTGTCCAACTTACCCATCCATCGGGCAAGACAGTAAATGTTTTGACCCGAGTATCGGAGCGTCGGCTCTACTCTCTAAATGCCAATCCCCTTCCAGACCTCGAAGATATTCCGGTAGTCCGTGACTTCCCGGATGTCTTTCCAGAGGAACTGCCAGGTGTTCCACCTGACAGAGATGTCGAGTTCGTGATAGACCTTGTTCCAGGAACCGTCCCAATCTCTAGAAGACCTTATAAGATGGCACCCCTAGAACTAGCTGAGCTTAAGAAACAACTCGATGAGTCCTTGCAAAAGGGTTTCATCCGTCCTAGTTCATCTCCATGGGCTTGCCCCGTCCTCTTCGTCAAGAAGAAGGATGGAACGGATCGGATGGTTGTGGATTATCGACCTGTCAATTTGGTCACTATCAAGAACAAGTATCCGCTCCCCAGGATCAACGATCTGTATGATCAGCTCGCTGGATCCTCAGTCTTTTCCAAGATGGATTTGTGGTTGGTCTACCATCAAATCAAAATCAAGAACGGGGACATTCCCAAAACGGCTTTCGTTACTCGTTACGGCCAATACGAGTACACCGTTATGTCCTTCGGTTTAACCAATGCTCCAGCCACCTTCTCTCGGTTAATGAACTCGATCTTCATGGAGTACTTGGATAAATTCGTCGTGGTATACCTCGATGATATACTCATCTACTCCAAGAATGAGGAAGAACATGCCGAACATCTAAGGCTAGTCTTGATGAAACTTCGAGAGCATCGTCTTTATGCCAAATTCTCCAAGTGTGAATTCTGGTTGCCAGAAGTGACCTATCTGAGCCATGTAATCTCTGGCAAGGGCATTGCTGTCAATCCCGAGCGAGTTCAAGCTGTCCTTGACTGGACTCCACCTAAAACAGTTACTACCACACATTGGGCCCTGAAATATGACCTCGCTCGACTTCTTAACCACCCCTGTCCTCTGTCCAGGAGTTGCAAGTAGTTTCTGGTGTTTGTAGTATGCTGGGGGCCGCACGCGGCGCTGACCATCGGGGTGGGCTGTGTTGCGGTAGGCACGTGGCCGGGTCAACCAGGCGCCCGTTTGGTGTCTCGGAACCCTGTTCACATCGTTCGGGGCCGTTAGTGGAAACCTCGATCGGACTCCCTGCGGATGGAACCCGAATAGGCGATAAACCTGGACTAGAGACTTGAGTGTTTAGGTAGGTCGTGGTCTACACCCACGTCGGCTTTCGCTTGAAGTCTGCCGAGCACATGTCGTGTGCAGACGCTAAGTGGTGGAAACATGTGTGAAGAAGTACACCCCTGCAGGGTTATAAATGATCTATTCGAATAGCCGTGTCCGCGGTAATGGACTTCTGGGTTGCCTATATCAGTTCATAGACAAGTTAAATGGATACTACTAAAATCCTCAAGATAAGTGTGAGTACCGCGGATGGCCCTCTCGTAGGATGGCGAGAGAGGATCCACGGTGGAGTATTGTGTTGGTGTTAGCGGACTCGTGTGCGACAAATGATTTACAAGTGGTGTCTATCGTAGGATAGCTTAGCCAAGAGTCAAAGCTGGCTTGCTGCAATAACCCCACTACCTTCTTGAGAATGTGCATGTATAGTAGGTTCCTGTTGTAAGACTTGCTGAGTACCTCCGTACTCATGTTGCTTTAATCATGTTTTTCAGATGACTACACCAACCCCTCTGATGGGTTCTATGTAGACCTCGACGTTGACGAGTGACTTATCACCAGGTGGTGATCCAAGACTTGTGAAGGGTCGTTGTAGATAGACAGGCTTCGTCAAGCCTTCTTTCTTTCTAGTGTCTGTACTCAGACTACTTTGCTTCCGCATGTGCTTGTATGTTTGTATGACTTGAGTGTTGGGTCATGTGACCCCTATCTGTATGGATGATATGTATGGCTCTTCGGAGCCTTCTGAATAAAGTACTTGAGTCGTAGAGTACTGTTGTGATGCCATGTTGTATTTACTCATATCGGGCATATTGTGTGTATGATTGAAATGCTTGGTATGAGTGGGATCTGACTATCTAGTTGTTTATCCTTGGCAGCCTTTCATATGGGGAAATGCAAGTCTGGTGCTTCTGAGCGATAGTAGTCCGCTACAGCCCGGTTCACCGGAGTCCTGCTAGCCCAGCACTACTGCTTGGACACTTGACTGGCCGGCATGTGTTTCACGTCGTTCCTATGTCTGTCCCTTCGGGGAAATGTCACGCGCTGTTATTCGGAGTCCTGCCTAGCCTGCTACAGCCCGGGTTACCGGAGTCCTGTTAGCCCAGTGCTACAGCCCGAATAAATACATTGATGACCGACATGCTCGATGTGATTCATGTATGCCTGTCCTCATAGGCTAGCGCCGCTTTGGGTTCACGACTAGCCATGTCAGCCCGGGTTCTCTGTCATATGGATGCTAGCGACACTATCATATACGTGAGCCAAAAGGCGCAAACGGTCCCGGGCCAGGTAAGGTGGCACCCGTGGGAGTATCGTGCGTGAGGCCGCAAAGGGATATGATGTGTTACACGCTGGATCGATGTGGCATAGAATCGGGGTCCTGACAATAAGATTGATAGCAACTACTCATAGGGATACATAGAGTCCATATCAAGCATTCAAACTACTTAGAACTCTAAGAATTCAACATGCAAGCTCATCTACAGCAACACCAAGAGTAGCCAATTATTCAAAATATAAACCATTAAAGCAAAAACTAATTGGACAAACGGTGGAGTCACATACCAAGCAACAATCCCCCGAAACAGTTTCGGAAACGGAGCTTTGAGCAAAGAGATCGAAATCCGCGGGTTTGAGAGCAAGAACACGGGGGAGAGAGAGAGAGCAATGGAGAAATTTTTCTGGAGGTGAGTGAGGATGTGGTGTGAAGGGATAAGTGAGGGGACCCTCGTGGGGACCACAACCCACCAGGGCGCACCCAGGTGGGTTGTGCCCACCTGGTGCACCTCCCTCTGATATTATTTGCACCAGAAATTCTTAAATATTCAGAAAAATATCGTATTAAATTTTCAGAGCATTCTGAGAACTTTTATTTTTGGGTCATTTTTTATTGCATGGGAAAATTCAGAAAACAGACAAAACATGGCATTCTATTTTATTTAACTAATAAAAACAGAAAACAAAAAGTAGGGACAGAAGGTAGTGCTTACTAAATTCAACAACTTCATACCGCTCAAAAATGATCCATTAATAAGGTTGATCAAGTCTTATTAACAACCACTTTCGATTAGCATGAAAGCGAAGAACTTTCGTAAATCACTAAGTTACCTCAACGGGGATATGAATGTCCCCAACAATAAACATTTCATATTTCTTTTTGAAAGTAGGTAGAGGTATTTGAAAACTTCCAATAGTAATTGTCGAAGATTTTTCAATAACATAATACCATTCACTTGGAATTGTTTCTTTGGAAAGTGCACTGTATGCTCATTACCATTGATATGAAATGTGACCTTGCCTTTATTGCAATCAATAACAGCCCCTGCAGTATTCAAGAAGGGTCTACCAAGGATAATCGACATGTTGTCATCCTCGGGCATCTCAAGTATAACAAAGTCAGTCAAAATAGTAGCATTAGCAACAACAACGGGCACATCCTCACAGATACCAATAGGTATGGTAGTTGATTTGTCGGCCATTTGCAAAGATATTTTAGTAGGTGTGAGTTTATCCAAGTCAAGTCTTTTATATAAACAGAAGGGCATAACACTAACACCAGCTCCTAAATCACACAAAGCAGTTTTCACATAGTTCTTTTTGATGGAGCAGGGTATAGTTGGTATTCCCGGATCTCCAAGTTTTAGAGGTACTCCTCTTCAAAAGTATAATTAGCAAGCATGGTGGAGATTTCAGCTTTTGGTATTTTTCTCTTATTGGTGATGATATCTTTCATGTACTTTGCATAAGGAGGCATTTTCAAGATATCAGTCAGGCGAGTACGCAAAAAGACTGGCCTTAGCATTTTAGCCAAGCGTTCAAATTCTTCATCATCTTTCTTTTTATTTGACTTAGGTGGAAAGGGCATAGGTTTTTGAACCCACGGTTCTCTTTCTTTACCGTGTTTTCTAGCTACAAAGTCATTTTTATCATACCTTTTATTCTTGGGTTGTGGGTTATCAAGATCAACTGGTGGTTCTATCTCAACATCATTATCTAGTTCTTTATTATTTGTTTGAGTGTTTTCATGAACCTCATCATTATCATTTTCATTATCAGAAGGTGAGTGTTCATTACCAGACTGAGTTTCGGCATCAGAGATAGAGGTTTCATTATCATTATTAGGAGGTTTTTCTACTTCAGGTTCACTAGAGGCATGCAAAGTCCTATCATTTTTCTTCTTCTTTTTCTTTCTAGAAGGACTAGGTGCACTAGTGTTATTTCTTTGTGAGTCTTGTTTGATTCTTTTTGGGTGTCCCTCGGGATAAAGTGGTTCCTGAGTCATTTTACCTCCTCTAGCTGCAACTCTAACAGCAAAGTCATGTATATTATGATTCATTTCATCAAGCAATTCTCTTTGAGATTTAGCAACTTGTTCTAACTAAGTTTGAACCATAGAAGCATGCTTTCCAACACCTCTAACATCATTTGAGATTCTAAATAACAAGTCATTCAAGCGAGCAATCATATCAGAATTTTATCTCAATTGGTTCATAACATTTGTATTGAAGTGGTCTTGTTTTCTATTGTAGTTTTCAAACTCATAAAGGCATTGGCTAGGATGCATATTGTGAGGATTGTCATTATCATTAACTTCATGAGAGAATTTACCTCTACCACCTTAGGCAGTGGTGGTGTATTAAGCACATGTATTTCTTCAATAGGAGGTAAATTTTTAACATCAGCTTTAATACCTTTTTCCTTCATAGATTTCTTTGCCTCTTGCATATCTTCAGGACTGAGATATAATATACCCCTCTTCTTCGGAGTGGGTTTAGGCGGTGGTTCAGGAAGAGTCCAATCATCATAAATTTTTAACATATTATTCAATAATTCTTAAGCTTGCCCAACAATTCTTCCCTGAAAACACAACCAGCACAACTATCTAGGAAATCCCTAGAAGCATCAGTTAGTCCATTATAGAAGATATCAAGTATTTCATTTTTATTAAGAGGATGATCAGGCAAAGCATTAAGTAATTGGCAAAGCCTCCCCCAAGCTTGTGGGAGACTCTCTTATTTAATTTGCACAAAGGTAAATATTTCCTATAAAGCAGCTTGTTTCTTATGAGCAGGGAAATATTTTTCAGAGAAGTAATAAATCATATCCTAGGGACTACGCACACAACCAGGAGCAAGAGTATTGTACCAAGCTTTAGCATCACCCTTTAATGAGAACGGAAATAATTTGAGAATAAAGTAATAGCGAGTTTTCTCATCATGAGTAAAAAGGGTGGCTATGTCATTCAACTTAGTAAGATGTGCCAAAACATTTTCAGTTTCATAACCATGGAAAGGATCAGATTCAACCAAAGTAATTAACTCTGGGTCGATAGAGAATCCATAATCCTTATCATCAATAAAGATAGGTGAGGTAGCAAACTTAGCATCATATTTCATTCTAGCATTCAGAGATTTTTCTTTCTACTTGCATAGTAATTTATCTAGATCATCTCTATCCTTACAAGCAAGAATGTCTCTAGTTGTCTCCTCATTCATAACATAACCTTCCGGTACCTTAGGAAATTCATATCTAGGAAGGCTAGTTCTAGCAGGTGTTTCAGGAGTTTCAGTTTCAAGCTCATGATCAGATTCAACAACATCATGTTGTATTACTCTAGCAATTTGTTCATCAAGAAAATCACCAAGTGGCACATCATTATCATCGAGCAAGGTACTAGCATCATCATAAGTATCATTCATAGCAAAAGTAGCATCATCAATAACTTGCAACATATCAGGATTAATAGCATGTGGTGGTGTTGCAAATTTACTTATAACAGAAGGTGAATCTAAAGTAGAACTGGATGGCAGTTCCTTATCTCCCCTCGTCTTAGAGGGATAAATCTTAGTCTTAGCATCCTTTAGGTTCTTCATAGTGATAAATTGATAATGATCCCAAGTGACTCAACAAATATATCTATGCTCCCCGGCAATGGTGCCAGAAAAAGGTCTTGATAACCCACAAGTATAGGGATCGCAACAGTTTTCGTGGGTAGAGTATTCAACCCAAATTTATAGATTCGACACAAGGGGAGCCAAAGAATATTTGAAGGTATTAGCAGCTGAGTTGTCAAATCAACCACACCTGGAGATTAATTATCTACAGCAACGTGATCAGTAGCAAAGTAATGTGATAGTTTTGATAATAGTGACAGCAGCAATACTAACGGTAACAATGATAGCAGTAGTTTTGTAACAAGGGCAACAGTAGTGATAGCAGTAGTAACTTAGCAAGAGCAATATAGGATAAATTCGTAGGCATTGGATCGGTGACTTGTTGGATGATATTCATCATGAGATAGTTATAACCTAGGGCGGTACGTCACTAGCTCGAGTTCATCAATATAATGTAGGCATGTATTCCGTAAATAGTCATACGTGCTTAGGGAAAGAACTTGCATGACATATTTTGTCCTAGCCTCTCGTGGCAATGGGGTCCATATCGGAAACTAAGGGATATTTAAGCCTCCTTTTAGTAGAGAACCGGAACAAAGCATTACCACATAGTGAATACATGAACTCCTCAAACTACGGTCATCACCGGGAGTGGTCCCGACTATTGTCACTCCGGGGTTGCCGGATAATAACACGTAGTAGGTGACTATAACTTGCAAGATAGGATCTAGAACATGGATATAATGGTGATAACATAAATGGTTCAGGTCTGGATTCATGGCACCCGGGCCCAAAGTGACAAGCATTAAGCATGGCAAAGTCATAGCAACATCAATCTTAGACCATAATGGATACTAGGGATCAGGCCCTAACAAAACTAACTCGATTACATGATGAATCTCATCCAACTCCTCACCGACCAGCGAGCCTATGAAGGAATTACTCACTCCCGGTGGGGAGCATCATGGAATTGGCGATGGAGAAGGGTTGGTGATGACGAAGAACGAGGATCCCCCCTCTCCGGAGCCCCAAACGGACTCCAGATCTGGCCTCCCGATGAAGAACAGGAGGTGATGGCGGCTTTGTCTCGTGGATCGCGATAATTCTTTCTCCCTGATTTTTTTCTGGAAAAATAGGATTTTATAGCGTCGGTTTCAGGGTCTGCGGGGCCACCAGGTGGGGACAACCCACCTGGGCGCGCCAGGAGGGGGCGCACCCTGGTGGGTTGTGCCCACCCAGGTGCCCCCCTCTGGTGGATCTTGGCTCCAGAAATTCTCTTTATTGATATAAAATTCCTCGCAAAGTTTCGTTCCATTCCAAGAACTTTTATTTCTGCATAAAAATAACACCATGGTAATTCTACTGAAAACAGCGTATGTCCGGGGTTAGTTTCATTCAAATCATGCAAATTAGAGTCCAAAACAAGAGTAAAAGCGTTAGGAAAAGTGGATACGTTGGATACGTATCAACAAATAAATTGCAGCAAGGTATTTTCGGGTTTTTGGTTTTATAGATCTCAAAAATAATATGATGAAAAATAGACCCGGGGGCCATTGGTTTCACTAGAGGCTTCTCTCTTGAATAAAGCATATGGTGGGTAAACAAATTACTATTGAGCAATTGATAGAAAAGCGCAAAGTTTTGACGATATCTAAGGCAATGATCATGAATATAGGCATCACGTCCATGACAAGTAGACCGACTCCTACCTGCATCTACTACTATTACTCCACACATCGACCGACTCCTGCCTACATCTATAGTAGTCTGTAAGAACAAAGTAACGCCTTGAGCAAGATGATATGATGTAGAGGGACAAACTCAAGAATGTGATATAAACCCCAACTTTTTATCCTTAATGGCAACCATACAATACGTGCCTCGCTGCCCCTTCTGTCACTAGGAGAGGACACCGCAAGATTGAACCCATCACAAAGCACTTCTCCCATTGCAAGAAAAACCAATCTAGTTGGCCAAACCAAATCGATAGATCGAAGAGAATTACTAAGCTATCTTAATCATGCATAAAAGAGTTCAGAGAAGGCTCAAATAATATTCATAGATTATCTGATCATAAATCTACAATTCATCGGGTTTCAACAAACGCACCGCAAAAGAAGATTACATCGAATATATCTCCAAGAACATTGAGGAGAACATTGTATTGAAGATCAAAGAGAGATAATAAGCCATCTAGCTACTAGCTATGGACTCTTAGGTTTGTGGTAAACTAATCACGCGTCATCAGAAGGGCAGCAAGGTTGGTGTAGAGGCCATCCGTGATCGAATCCCCCTCTAGCGGAGTGCCGGAAAAGGCCCCAAGATGGGATCTCACGGGAACAGAAGCTTGCGGCAGTGGAAAAGTATTTTTGGTGTGCTCTCTATTATAGGGAGAATATTTGAGGATTTATAGTGCTGGAGTTAGGGTTGGAAGGTCTCTTAGGGGCCCACAAGCCCTGGGGGCGTGCCCCCTGGGGCGCACCCCTATGGCTTGTGGCCTCCTCATAGGGTTTCTGGCCTCCTCTCCAAGTCTCATAGGTTTCTTCTGGTCCAATAAAAACACTGTACAGTTTTATTCCGTTTGGACTCTATTTGATATACCTTTTCTGTAGAAGTCAAAAACAAGGAAAAAATAGAAACTGGCACTGGGCACCTTTTAGAAGCAAACCTGGGCTGATTTTCATAGCATGGCAACACATCATTGGATAAATATGAAGCATAAAGGACCATGTTCAAGTAGAGGGTATGGCGGGTTGCAGGAGAGTGGACCACTGAATATAGATTAGGGAAGGTGATGGAGGTGTTGGTGAAGATGATGGAGTTGTTGGAGTAGATCACCCTCACACGATGATTGCTCCGACGACATTCTGGCGCCACCGGGAGAGAGGGGGGAGAGCCCCTTCCTTGTCCTTCTTCCTTGGCCTCCCCCATAAATGGGAGGAGGGTTTCCCCTCCGGTCCTTGGTCTCTGGCTCCTGGAGGGCAAGAGCCCCTCCGAGATTGGATCTCTCTCTGTTCTCTTATGTTTCGCGTTTCTGTTTTCTGGTCGAAAACCGTTTCTTAAATTCTCGGAGATCCGTAACTCAAAATTTGACGGGATTTTTATCCGGGTATTAGCTTTCTTAAGGCCAAATGATATCTCCAACCAACCTACAGCGGTCACACGAGCCTACCAGGTGCGCCCTGGGTTGGGGGGCCGCCCTCTTGGCTTGTGGACCCTTCGGGCATCATCCCGCATTGATTCGTCTTCCCAAAAGTCACATATATTCCAAAATAAATCTCCGTAAATTTTTATCGCGTTTGGACTTCATTTGATATGGATATTCTGCAAAACAAAAAACATGCAACAAACAGGAACTGTCACTCGGCGCTGGATCAATATGTTAGCCCCAAAAATAATATAAAATATTACCAAAAGTATGTGAAAGTTGTAGAATATTGGCATGAAACAATCAAAAATTATAGATACGTCGGAGACGTATCAGCTGCAATTTCAAATAGTTTGCTTAACTTCTGGTTTGTGGTTGGTCTACATAATGATGTTAGGAACATATGAGATAGGCCCCTACTTTCAGTTCTATTAGTTGCTTCTCTTTTAGGCTGCAATTGGTCTATGCGCCGATGGCTACAGTTGGTCACTTCAAATAGTTCACTTAACTTATATTTTATATTTTCAATAGGTCACTTAACTTCCGAGTTGTAGGTACATTATGGAAGGGAAATAGAAATGGGGACAAACATGTCAATGCCTTTGGTCGGGTCCGTCCCCCAGTTGACTGAGTTTGTAAGTAAGCATGCTAATAATGGTACTATTGAGGACGGGAGTTGGATGATGACCACGTAGCGTTCAACTTTTATTTTAACCTGGCTGGAGCATGACAGAGGCGTGTACCGGACACCCTAAGCGGATCAGCGACTGACCACCGCCCGTAGCTTGCTTAACTTCAGGTTTTATTTGGTCGTTGCGCAGTTGTGGAAAAAATTGGGTAGTGATCAGGTAGTTAGGGGGGTCATTCAAATAGTTCCCTTTAACTTCACTGGCTTGCAATTGGTCTATGTGCCAACTCTTCAAATAGACTTCCATTTTATGTTTCACATAGTTCGCTTAACTTCCTAGCTCTAGTTGGTCTCTGCGATAGTGTAGTGCTTTCTACCCCTATATGATGCAGCATGTGACCTCCACACTCTAGCAGTCACTGGAGTACCATCAGCTACGAGGATACATTCACGTGATAGCATGAACAAACTGTTATGATTCACAACAATACAATCATGTCATGAACTAACAATTAGTACTGCTCAACTTGAGATATGGATACCATCTGTAGCAAGTTCGTATCTTTGAAGAAGTTTGACCAATAGGTGTCTTGATCATCTCTCCTATGAGCTCTCAAACCGCATACAAGACTTGCTTGAAATACTAGGAAGTTATCTCATTGGATCTCCTGAATGTGTTGTGATTCACTCTGAACTTCTAGTTATGACCTACAATATGAAGGAACATTGTTATTTGCTCTTCCAGGGAGGTGTGGATGTTATCTTTTAGCAACTCCCTCTCCCTACATGTCTTCACAAGCTTAACAAAGTGGGCTCTCCTCATTCGAAGCATGTTC
This sequence comes from Aegilops umbellulata, assembly GCA_032464435.1. Taxonomy (NCBI): domain Eukaryota; kingdom Viridiplantae; phylum Streptophyta; class Magnoliopsida; order Poales; family Poaceae; genus Aegilops; species Aegilops umbellulata. The sequence continues at coordinate 244,138,082 of CP136055.1, read as the reverse complement.
ATGGTTTTTACATCGTTATGGTTGTAAGATGTAGTTTAGATTCGTCATCATCTCCCTATCTCAAAGAAACATTGGAGTATATCACCATAGGAGCCAAGCATGAATTACAGCTGTGAATATGATGCCTGAATGGTAATCTTCATTTGTTTTTCCTAGTGAAATTAATGTTGCGGTAAGTAACGGCAAAATGGACCACACACCTCACCCAACAACTTAAAAGTGAAGGGATGGAGGGTGGTTGTACGGATGCTTACCATCATGGGAGACGGCGGCGACGGCCTGCCAGTGCCAGAGACAAGGCGGACGAGACAGAGGAGGTACCAGGATATCTGCTTTCAGTATCGTGTGTCTACAGGCCAACACATCATGTGTCTACATGTCAATGCATCAAAAGGCTACTTTTACACTTACGCCCCCCTTGGTTCCTCGTTTTGGGGCCCAATACACCTATAAAATATACCCATGTGAAATAAAAATAGATGGGCGTTTTTGGGCTATAAATTTTACACTGGTTTTCACGCTTACACTCGTATTAGGTTGGTATTCGATACAGACCAGCGCCCATCCTTTTTTCCCACCTCGCCTCTCGCTCGAGGCTTAGATCGAGGTTGCGCCGCCGGGAGGCATCGGCGCCGGTGTCCATGAGGGGGTGAAGCGACGGCGACGTGGTGAGGCACCGAAGACGTTGGCCATGATGAGGTTAGGCGCGCCGACAGTAGTGACTCGCTCCTGGCTGCGACGGCGACGACTGTAACACCCCTAGTGTCTTGCTACAGTAATCCCCTGTTGATGGTGCCATGTCATCACATTACTGTTGCTAATCTCACTTTGGTTCAAACACGAGTCAAATTCAACTTCCAAAACAAGTCAAATTCTTATTCCTTCAAACGGTAAAACAAAAATGTTTGAGATGATGCAAATATTCACTAAATAATTGTCGTGTAGAAACCAGCATCATTTGACTCAACAATTAATCCCTAGTAAAATCTAAAGTGGCCCAACAACTACTAAAATAGCCTTTTAAAAATAAACAAATGTTTATGTATTTCCAAACCACTTGAAATCTTGTGTGCTAGCTCAAAACATTATCTACTATTTGTGTGACAAGTTTTGGGGTCAACAAAATTTATTTGGTATTACAATAAAACACAAAATGGTGGAGAAAATACAAAGCATAAAATTAGAAATAGGGAAAAGGGGGCTAATTGCACATGGCGCACTAGAAGCCTAGTGGTACAGTAGCACAGCCCAAGCCCACCATGGCCTTTTCCCCTTCCTCTGTTTCTCCGTACAGAGAGGAGACAGGGCATGGCGTGGCACGCATCCACCCCCACTATGGTCGCTGCCATGGTCGTGTCGGGCATCCAGCGGTCCTCTCGGTGGATAAGAACATCACAGCGACCCTTCCTCCGAACCCTAGCCCTAGTTTTTCCCCTTCCCCTCGCTCTCCTCCCTGATCTGGAGAGGCCCCTGTACGCAACAGTCGCCACCGCCTTCGTCGATTCCCCGGCCACGGTGCTTCCCAAGCTCCACGAGGTTGCCCCATAGGTGCGCCCGTCCTCGTCCTCGTCCATCGCGGGGCGTTCTTCGAACTTCCTCGCGGTGCAATGCCACCACCGAAGCCTTCTTCCACCTCGGACTCCGGTAGGCACCGTCTTCGATTCATCATCTTCGGTACTTCCTCGAGCCCACTGACCTTCCCTGCAGAACGACGTGAGCTCCTCGTCCTCCTTGCCCTTCTCTTGCTCCTCCATGTGCCTCGTAGACACATATACGTTGAACGCCGTCGCTACCCGTCGTCGATCTGTCGCCGTAGCCGCCCGCAGTCATCGCGCCCTACTCCCCTCACCCCCGCGTACACACGGGCCTGCACTCCCGCGCGCCCCACTGCTACTGATGCCCGCAAGCTGCTCCTGCCCCGCTCCCGTGCATCCCCTGCCGCTCCTTTGCTGCGTCGGGCGTGCCCCAGGCCGCGCCCTTGCGCGCATATGACCGCCTGGGCCGTGCCCCTGCTCCCATAGCCGATGCTCCTGATGCCTGCTGCTTGCGGCTCCTCCTGCAGCCGCGCGTGCCGCCTCGCTTCCTCCCGCTGCCGCACTCGCCCACCCAGCGCGCCGCCCGCGTAACCCCGTGTGCCGACCGGCCCCGCCTGCGCCTCCTTGCGCCGCACCTCATGCGGCCGCTCGCGTTGGCCTCAGCCACTACCAGCCACGATGCCCCGACCTCGCGTCGCTCGGTCCGGTGGCCGCCCCGCTCGCGCCTCCCGCCCGCGCCGGCCACCGCTCGCCGGGCCTCGCCCCGCACCGCCCATCTCCGGCCTCCGCTGGCCCCAGCCTCGCCCCGCCGTGGCCGTGGCCGTGGCCGTCGACCGGGTCTGCCCCGACGGGCGTCCCACCCGCGCCTGTTAAGCCACCCGTTCCAGTGGCCTATTGTGCCACTGGTAGCCGGGCCCCATGCCCCCTTAAAAAAGGATTTTAAAGATAATAAAAAATAAAAAATATAATCAATTAATTGTATTTAATTAACCTAATCAACTAACTAATCTAATTAACCCTGTTTAGTTAGCCTTAGTCTATGACAGGTGGGTCCCGTTGGACCCATAGGCCAGGTTTGACTCTGGTCAGCAGGTTTGACCTGCTGACGTCATGGTGATGTCATGCTGACATCACCTTTCACTGTTCTGGATAATGTTCAATTTAATTAATTAATTAAATTTCAAAAATGCCTAAATCTTTGATAATTCATAGAAAATAAACCGTAACTCGGATGAAAAAGTTGTATACATGAAAGTTGCTCAGAACGACGAGACGAATCCGAACAAGTGGTCTGTTTACTTGTTGGATGCCTCTAAGGATCTGGACATGAAACTTTCCCCCTCCGGTCATCTGTCCGACACAGGTCCAGAACCGAGAAAACATTCCCGGTTGACTTCCCCCATCACCGGTATCGTGTAGCACCGTGTTAGAACATGCCTAGCTCTGCCTGTTGTCCTGTTATGCACTTGTTTGCTATGTATTTACTGTTTCTCCCCCCTCTTCTCTTCGGTAGACCCCGTGACGATGTTGATGCCCCTATGATCGACTACGTCACAGACGACCCCTCCTTCTTGTCTGAGCAACCAGGCAAGCCCCCCCTTTGATCATCCCGATATCGCCCATTCCATTCTCTCATGCTCGCATTAGATTTTTCCTACTGTTATTGTTTGCTCCTATTCTGATGCATAGCCTGCTTTTGTAACCTACTCATTGTTATCTACCCGCTTATCCTAAACTGCTTAGTATAGGTTGGTTAGTGATCCACCAGTGACCCCCACCTTGTCCTTGTTGCCCCTGCTTCATCATCGAAGACCCGATCAACGGGATCGAAGACCAGGCCCCGACACCGCACATCACTTTCCCCTTAGTTGCTCGACACTACTGAGTTACTATCGAGTGTCGGGGGTGAGACCTCATCAGCACTTCTGATGTTACCCTGTAGTGCAGCTATTCGGTCGTGGTCATCGAGGGTGATTCCGCCTTAACCACTTCCGATACGACTCTGTCGTGCAACCCCTCAAGTGTGAACTTCGAGTGTGGTCCTCTTACGTTCACCTTGATGATTACATCGAGTGGAATCCGTCAAGGGTGATTCCTCAGGTTTTCCCCTTGGTGTTAGACACACAGTTACTATGGTTACTATGACTTTACACTGAACCATGTTACTAAAGACGGGTCGGCTCTGAGGAGTACCCGCGCGAGCTTAATTGCGAGTGATGTGGAGTCGGGTTGACCTGGAGGGTGCCCGCGAGATAATTACGAGGCATGGTCGGGCATTCCTAGCCCTTGCCGCAAGTCCTCGAGACGGGGCAACAGGGTCACATCTTTCGTGAGTCTCTGCTTGTTAGTGTGCGTTCCTAATCCATTACGATTTGGATATTTGATCCGAGGGGCCTCTGGGCTGATAGCACTAACCATCACGTGGGCATAGTATGGGTGTTCTGCGTCGTATACATCAGCCGAAGCTTAATAGATGTCAGCGACTAAGCGGCGCGCGCCGGGTTGGACTGCATAAGCACCTGCCTTGTTGAAGGAGGTAGCTAGGTCTGCTCACCGGCCGCATACGCAACGTGCAGGAGTTCCCGGGGAGATGGCCCATGACCCCTGGGGGCATAGGTTTAGTCCGGCGTGCCGGCCTCTCTATTAAGCCTAGGTCGGGTTGCGGCATATTGTTTGGCCGAGGCCAGGCATGACCCAGAGAGTGTGTCCGGCCGGAGTTAATCGAGCGTGGTGGGTAAGTTGGTGCACCCCTGCAGGGAAGAAAACATCTATCGATAGCCTGTCCTACGATAACAGACACTTGGAGTTGTATCCCGATCGATACAACTAGAACTGGATACTTGTGATGAGAACTGGATGGTGATGAGAATTGGATTGTGATGACACTTGGATAGTATGGCTCTGGGATTGCTTTCTCGCATGGAGTCGAGAAAGGATCTCTGGCCGAGGTTGATAACACTACTACTACTTTACTTTATGCTACTCTACTCCCTCCTGTTGCTGCAAGATGGTGGTTTCCAGAAGATGCTAGTCTTCGATAGGACTAGCTTCTCCCCCTCTTATTCTGGCATTTCTGTAGCCCAGTCCACATATACAGCCTTCCTTTGATAATGTTGCATATGTAGTGTAGATCCTTGATTGCAAGTACTTTGGATGAGTACTCATGGTTGCTTTGCTCCCCCTTTTCCCCCTTTCTTCTTCTTTCTGGTTGATGCAACCAGATGTCGGAGCCTAGGAGCCAGATGCCACCGCCGACCCCTACTACTACGTGGAGACCGTCGACGACCAGGAGTAGTTAGAAGGCTCCTAGGCAGGAGGCCTTGCCTTTTCGATTGATGTTTCTTTTGTGCTAGCCTTCTTAAGGCAAACTTGTTTAACTCATGTCTGTGCTCAGATATTGCTGCTTCCGCTGACTCTTGTGTATTCAAGCTTATGTATTCGAGCCCTCGAGGCCCCTGGCTTGTAATATAAAGCTTGTATTATTTTAATTTGTGTCTAGAGTTGTGTTGTGATATCTTCACGTGAATCCTTGATCTTGATCGTACACATTTGCATGTATGATTAGTGTACGATTGAATCGAAGGCGTCACAAGTTGGTATCAGAGCCGACTGCCTTAGGTAGCCCCCTTTCCAACTCCTTGGCCGAAGTTGAGTCTAGTCACTGAAAAACTTTTGCTAACATTGACTGTGTGTCTTACGGACCCACATCGCCATTGGGTGGTATTAGGAACTTTTATTCCTAGTCTTTACTCTGGGACTCTGATCTCTCTTCTATTCGGGTTAAATGATTTTGCTAACTCTAGCACTAGGATCTCATAACTACTTCCTCCCAGAGAGCCCCTTTATTCCAGATGATGGTTTGATTCATCAGAAGACCCCGAAGATACTTTTCGATATTTTTCTGAGACCCTTGTGTCCATCGCTTTTGCAATTCCCTTCCATCGATAAATCCCTATGGATAACTAAATACACTTGCCGTTCATACGATCGTTCCTAGTTGCTCTTGTTGTTACAAGATACATCAAATTATTCTCCGACTTTTTAAGAATCCTTTGAGCTAGTGCCTTGTAGCTCTTTTCCACATGAATACACCTACTAGTAATTCCTCACACTTATCGAGGATTCAATCATCCCTAGTTGTTCTTGTGTTTCACAAAATTATTTGAAATACTATTCGATCTCCTGAAATCCTCAGTAGCTTATTGCTCTTGTTCTTCACTACTTGCTTGCATGATGGTTAATTCCATATGTCTAGCAATATCCATTCAAATCCGTCATGGTTGACTTCCTGATCCTATTGATTCAACATGTTTGTGAATGCACGCAATCATCAGTTGATCCTTATGAAATTCTTCCTTTTGGCTCATACGTCACTTCAAACATGAGCTGGTTCTCGGCAAATCAAACCTTGAATGATTGTCGATCTATGTCTTTTCAACTTGCTTATCTTTTGATTAGAGCATATGCTTCTGATCCCCCGAATTGGAAATCATAATTCCTTTGCATTTAAGCTTTGGAATTATCAGATGTTTCCAAAATCTGATGCCTCTGCATTATTTCTTCTTCTGATTGAATATCGATACTCACATCAGCTCCGTTGTGGATCGCCGGATCCATTGTTGGATTATCATCCGATAGTATCCTTCATATTCAAAGAACCTCGTGAAGTTCTTTCCCAGATACATAATGCCTTTGGTAAATTGCATCCTCTCCTTTTTGTCAACAATACTCTGCTTTCGAGCTTGTGTTGTTTACTTCTGAAGTTTGTGGAATAGGTTCCTAAGATGCCCCTATGGGTTGAACCTATGCCTCACCTAATCCTTTTGAACCCGAGAGTTTTAACGAGTCTTACTCTTCTGGTGTTTTGCCAGATAACATTTCAACAGTACAACTTCATCGAAAGTGAGAAGTAAATGAAATGATATGCATTGAAGAAGTGGGAGTCGACCTTGAACTTTGTGTTCAAGCCCATGGACACGATGTAGATCTTATCATGGAAGCTTCTCTTAAAATTAATTATCCCCTTGGTATAAGATCATATTATATCTAGGATTTGATCCTTTGCAACTGTGGTTCTGACCATAATTGTTCCCCTTTGATTCCATTTCTCGGACGAGTTAAAGCACTTGTCTTCTGTAGATAAATGCATCTTCACAACCTATATTTTGATCTTCCATCGAGTATTACCCTCCAATATCTCGAGAATAACAAAGAACCATGTTGCTTCCTATGAGTCTTCTTCTGGTATTGCTTCTCGCCGGTTTCAGATTTCTCTGGGTTTTGAGTTGTTAGTCACTCGAGAACGCCGATAAGTGAATCGATTCCACACTCTGATTCTATAACTCCAAGTAATTTTTGTTGCTTACGAGTTTAATAATCCTTCAAGTCATTCCTACCCTGATCGGCTATATCATTACCGTGCTAAATTTTAACTATGCTACCTGGTCTTCCCGGAGCACATTTTCCGATGATGAGCTAAGCCTACGTCGATCTTCCTCGTCATATCATTTCGCCTTGAACAGCAAGCTTGATTTCGAGTATGTGTCATACCCATGGTTCCAATAAGCTTTCGCTTCATCATTCCTTTGACTTGATTTCATCGCCGATCGATTACATATTCATGAAATCTCTCGACAAATGTGTCATGATCATCATCCACATTTTGAGCTCTTCCAGGTTATGGATCGAATTCATGATGATAAATACCATCCTTGCCCTCTCGATGATTTGTGTTAACATCGACAACCTTCTTGCATATCTACTTGTTGTCCTGTCAGGTATATCCTGCTCTACTTGTTCTTTTGAAGAATATACTCCTAATACTTGTGTTTAAACACATTTACCTTTCCATTGGAGTGTTTAATCCGATAATCACATTTTTCCTTTCCATTGTTTTGTATAATCTTTCTTGTGATCTATATGATATAAGCAGAAATATTTCCCTGCTTATGTAAACACCTCGGTGTACAAACTGTCAGTAAGACCCTGTTACTATTGTGGATGACATTCCGGTAGCCACCGATGGACGAGAACTTTGCCTATTGGTCTGCCTCGTTCAATGAGCAGGAGAATGGTTCTCTTCGTCCCTCGCCCTTGGTACCGACGATTGTTGCCGACATAACTGGCAGGCTACCCTCTGACAAGCCTTGCTATCATGACCGTGCAAAATGAATAGCGCATTTCCTTCTTTTAACCCACATGTGGCCCATAACCCATAGTTCCACAGGATCGAAACCTGACTCTCCTGTACAACCTTGATGCCGAAATATTCTTTACACTTGGCTTAATATCATGTCACAAGCCACCTTCCGAGAGATGATCTATTCCCGATGCTCTGAACCCCTTTCTCACACTCTGTTCAGGTATCAATCGTTTGTCCATCCGCTTGAAACCTCCTATTGTACCACCATACTTTGCTCTCAATGTTTTATTAAGTTTCAACTCAATAGATACTTCTGCCTCATTCCCTGAATTGTTCACCAGATAATTAACCCTTTAAGGGTCAGTTCTCCCGAAGTAACTTTTTACTTCCCCACTTAAAATCTCGGGACGAGATTTCTTGTAGTGGAGGAGATTTCTAACACCCCCAGTGTCTTGCTACAGCAATCCCCTGTTGATGGTGACATGTCATCACATTACTGTTGCTAATCTCACTTTGGTTCAAACACAAGTCAAATTCAACTTCCAAAACAAGTCAAATTCTTATTCCTTCAAACGGTAAAACAAAAATGTTTGAGATGATGCAAATATTCACTAAATAATTGTCGTGTAGAAACCAGCATCATTTGACTCAACAATTAATCCCTGGTAAAATCTAAAGTGGCCCAACAACTACTAAAATAGCCTTTTAAAAATAAACAAATGTTTATGTATTTCCAAACCACTTGAAATCTTGTGTGCTAGCTCAAAACATTATCTACTATTTGTGTGACAAGTTTTGGGGTCAACAAAATTTATTTGGTATTACAATGAAATACAAAATGGTGGAGAAAATACAAAGCAGAAAATTAGAAATAGGGAAAAAGGGGCTAATTGCACACGGCGCACTAGAAGCCTAGTGCTACAGTAGCACAGCCCAAGCCCACCACGGCCTTTTCCCCTTCCTCTGTTTCTCTGTACAGAGAGGAGACAGGGCATGGCGTGGCACGCATCCACCCCCACCATGGTCGCTGCCATGGTCGTGTCGGAAATCCAGCGGTCCTCTCGGTGGATAAGAACGTCACAGCGACCCCCCCCCCCTCCGAACCCTAGCCCTCTCCTCCCTGATCTGAAGAGGCCCCCGTACGCAACCGTCGCCACCGCCTTCGTCGATTCCCCGGCCACGGTGCTTCCCAAGCTCCACGAGGTTGCCCCATAGGTGCGCCCGTCCTCGTCCTCGTCCACCGCGGGGCGTTCTTCGAACTTCCTCGCAGCGCAATGCCACCACCGAAGCCTTCTTCCACCTCGGACTCCGGTGGGCACCGTCTTCGATTCATCATCGTCGGTGCTTCCTCGAGCCCACTGACCTTCCCTGCAGAACAACGTGAGCTCCTCGTCCTCCTTGCCCTTCTCTTGCTCCTCCATGTGCCTCGTAGACACATATACGTTGAACGCCGTCGCTACCCATCGTCGATCTGTCGCCGTAGCCGCCCGCAGTCGTCGCGCCCTACTCCCTCACCCCGCGTCGCGGGCCTGCACTCCCGCGCGCCCCACTGCTACTGATGCCCGCATGCTGCTCCTGCCCCGCTCCCGTGCGTCCCCTGGCCGCTCCTTTGCTGCGTCGGGCGCGCCCCAGGCCGCGCCCTTGCGCGCGTATGACCGCCTGGGCCGTGCCCCTGCTCCCATAGCTGATGCTCCTGCTGCCTGCTGCTTGCGGCTCCTCCCGCAGCCGCGCGCGCCGCCTCGCTTCCTCCCGCTGCCGCACTCGCCCACCCAGCGCGCCGCCTGCGTAACCCCGCGTGCCGACCGGCCCCACCTGCGCCTCCTTGGGCCACACCTCGCGCGCCCGCTCGCGTTGGCCTCGGCCACTGCCAGCCATGGTGCCCCGACCTCCCGCCGCTCGGTCCGGTGGCCGCCCCGCTCGGGCCTCCCGCCCGCGCCGGCCACCGCTCGCCGGGCCTCGCCCCGCACCGCCCATCTCCGGCCTCCGCTGGCCCCAACCTCGCCCCGCCGTGGCCATGGCCGTCGAGCGGGTCCGCCCCGACGGGCGCCCCACCCGCGCCTGTTAAGCCACCCGTTCCAGTGGCCTACTGTGCCACTGATAGCCGGGCCCCACGCCCCCTTAAAAAATGATATTAAAAAATAAAAAATATAATTAATTAATTGTGTTTAATTAACCTAATCAACTAACTAATCTAATTAACCCTGTTTAGTTAGCCTTAGTCTATGACAGGTGGGTCCCGCTGGACCCACAGGACGGGTTTGACTCTGGTCAGCTGGGTTTGACCTGCTGAAGTCATGATGATGTCATGCTGACATCACCTTTCACTGTTCTGGATAATGTTCAATTTAATTAATTAATTAAATTTCAAAAATGCATAAATCTTTGATAATTCATAGAAAATAAACCTTAACTCGGATGAAAAAGTTTTATACATGAAAGTTGCTTAGAACGACGAGACAAATCCGAACACACGGTCTGTTTACCTGTCGGATGCCTCTAAGGATATGGACATGAAACTTTCCCCCTCCGGTCATCTGTGTGACACAGGTCCGGAACCGGGAAAACATTCCCGGTTGACTTCCCCATCACCGTTATCGTGTAGCACCACGTTAGAACACGTCTAGCTCTTCCTGTTGTCCTGTTATGCACTTGTTTGCTATATATTTACTGTTTCTCCCCCCTCTTCTCTTCGGTAGACCCACTGACGATGCGGATGCCCCTGTGATCGACTACGTCACCGACGACCCCTCCTTCTCGTCTGAGCAACCAGGCAAGCCCCCCCTTTGATCATCCCGATATCGCCCATTCCATTCTCTCATGCTTGCATTAGATTTTTGCTACTGTTATTGTTTGCTCCTATTCTGATGCATAGCCTACTTTTGTAACCTATTCATTGTTATCTACCTGCTTATCCTAAACTGCTTAGTATAGGTTGGTTAGTGATCCACCAGTGACCCCCACCTTGTCCTTGTTGCCCCTGCTTCATCGTCGAAGACCCGATCAACGGGATCGAAGACCAGGCCCCGACACCGCACATCACTTTCCCCTTAGTTGCTCGACACTACTAGGTTACTATCGAGTGCCGGGGGTGAGACCTCATCAGCACTTCTGATGTTACCCTGTAGTGTAGCTATTTGGTCGTGGTCATCGAGGGTGATTCCGCCTTAACCACTTCCGATACGACTTTGTCGTGCAACCCCTCAAGTGTGAACTTCGAGTGTGGTTCCTCTTACGTTCACCTTGATGATTACATCGAGTGGAATCCGTCAAGGGTGATTCCTCAGGTTTTCCCCTTGGTGTTAGACACACAGTTACTATGGTTACTATGACTTTACACTGAACCATGTTACTAAAGACGGGTCGGCTCTGAGGAGTACCCGCGCGAGCTTAATTGCGAGTGATGTGGAGTCGGGTTGACCTGGAGGGTGCCCGCGAGATAATTACGAGGCATGACCGGGCATTCCTAGCCCTTGCCGCAAGTCCTCGAGACGGGGCAACGGGGTCACATCTTTCGTGAGTCTCTGCTTGTTACCGCGCGTTCCTAATCCACTACGATTTGGATATTTGATCCGAGGGGCCTTTGGCCTATAGCACTAACCATCACGTGGGCACAGTATGGGCGTTCTGCGTCGTATACATCAGCCAAAGCTTAATAGACGTCAGCGACTGAGCAGCGCGCGCCGGGTTGGACTGCGTAAGCGCCTGCCTTGTTGAAGGAGGTAGCTAGGTCTGCTCACCGGTCGCGTACACAACGTGCAGGAGTTCCCGGGGAGATGTCCCATGACCCCTGGGGGCATAGGTTTAGTCCGGCGTGCTGGCCTCTCTATTAAGCCTAGGTCGGGTTGCGGCGTATTGTTTGGCCGAGGCCGGGCATGACCCAGAAAAGTGTGTCCGGCCGGAGTTAATCGAGCGTGGTGGGTAAGTTGGTGCACCCCTGCAGAGAAGAAAACATCTATCGATAGCTTGTCCTATGGTAACGGACACTTGGAGTTGTATCCCGATCGATACAACTAGAACTGGATACTTGTGATGAGAACTGGATGGTGATGAGAATTGGATTGTGATGACATTTGGATAGTATGGCTCTGGGATTGCTTTCTCGCAGGGAGTCAAGAAAGGATCTCTGGCCGAGGTTGATAACACTACTACTACTTTACTTTATGCTACTCTACTCCCTCCTGTTGCTGCAAGATGGTGGTTTCCAGAAGATGCTAGTCTTCGATAGGACTAGCTTCTCCCCCTCTTATTCTGGCATTTCTGTAGCCCAGTCCACATATACAGCCTTCCTTTGATAATGTTGCATATGTAGTGTAGATCCTTGATTGCGAGTACTTTGGATGAGTACTCACGGTTGCTTTGCTCCCCCTTTTCCCCCTTTCTTCTTCTTTCCGGTTGATGCAACCAGATGTCGGAGCCCAGGAGCCAGATGCCACCGCCGATCCCTACTACTACGTGGAGACCGCCGACGACCAGGAGTAGTTAGAAGGCTCCCAGGCAGGAGGCCTTTCCTTTTCGATCGATGTTGCTTTTGTGCTAGCCTTCTTAAGGCAAACTTGTTTAACTCGTGTCTGTGCTCAGATATTGCTGCTTCCGCTGACTCTTGTGTATTCAAGCTTATGTATTCGAGCCCTCGAGGCCCTTGGCTTGTAATATAAAGCTTGTATTATTTTAATTTGTGTCTAGAGTTGTGTTGTGATATCTTCCCGTGAATCCTTGATTTTGATCGTACACATTTGCGTGTATGATTAGTGTACGGTTGAATCGAGGGCGTCACAACGACGACTCGCTCCTAGCCGCGATGGCAACGTTGGCCCCTGTGACGGCGAATCACTCCTCCAAACGGCCTCCTCTGTTAAGCCCCGTTTGGAAAGTCTCGTGTTGCAACCTAGGCGACATGCATTTTACAAGTGGATTGAAACTCGCAGCCAAGCACAGATTACAACCGGATTGAAAATGCCACCCTGCGGAATGTATTTGGTTGGAGGCTAGTATAACACAGGTGCAAAATATTACAAGGGTGGCAGAAAAACTGCATTCCAAGCAGGGCCTTAGTGGACCTGTTTGAAGTGGGCGCGAACAACCAAACACACCGATGACATACCCCTAAAAAAACATGACATAGCCCATAGTCTAGCACAATCATGCAAGCGTGAGTCCAGTGGGTTATCCCACCGAGTCGGTGCCTTCCTACGCTTCAGCCTCGTTCGAGCGTGATTGTATGACCGTTGTTACCTGATCCATAAAGCTCACCCTTCCTTCAAAAATATGCATAGTACTCCCTCCGTCCGGAAATACTTGTCGCGAAGTGGATGTATCTAGACTTATTAGTTCTTGATACGTTCATTTTTATCTATTTATGCGACAAGTAATTTCAAACAGAGGGGGTAGGTAAAAAAATACTTAAGGTTTATGGTGAATTTAATAAAACTAACTTAGTGTTGTAGTAGATGTTACAATCTTTCTATGGGCTTTTCAGAGTAAGAAGTTTGATTTAGTTCAAAACTAGAAAGTTTACTGATTTACTTCCTCCGTTTCAGAATATAAGATGTATTGGTTTCCATGCAAGTCATGTTTGACCAAAATTATAGAATAAAATAACAATAACTATAATACTTAATAGATAAAATATAAAATTACTTTTCATGATTGATCAAATAATATAAATTTCATATTGTGGATATCGATATATTTTTCTAAAAAGTCGATCAAACATGCACTCATTTGACTTTCAAAAAAAGATACACCTTATACAAAGGAACGAAGGGAGTAGTACACATTATTGGTACAATGACCAACCCGGAAAGCAAATGAGATCCTTTCTATCTATCTTTTTCCATTGAATTAGACATGGAGCACAACCTGTTTGAAGTTTTGCAAAAGCCCGGCACAAAAATACAAAAATATAATAAAATGGGCACAGCAAGAAAAGGAGTTCTCCGAGTTAATGGCTCTAAGTAGGTAAAGCTATCTCCCTTCCCTTTCTGCTTCTATATACTAGAATCTCGACTACCACTACCGAATAGTGATGGTATCAGTGATGGTATGAGCCCTAAACGATGACCTATGTCCCCTGCGTGTCAGTCACCTATAAACTTCCCTACAATGTACAGAGCACCAATCACCAGTCATACTTGGACCCTTTGTCTCGTTACTCGGCCACCAGTCACTGCCTGAGCGCCGAACTCTAGCACCCTCGGCCCGCCAGTCCAGTCATCATCATCAGTGTCATCATCATCATCACCGCCGCCACGACCACCACGACCACGACCACCACCACGTCCTCTTGTAACAGCCACTGGCCTTCTAACTTTCGACGAACTTCTTGGAGTCAGACGCTTCTTCTGGACCGTGGCAGAAGTATACAGTACGTAGTCCATGGAATCTTCTCGCAGCAATGTCTTGAAATCCTGTGCATCACAAGTCCCATCAGATGTTAAAGAGTTGTAGGATCATCAAGCCCAGGCCCAATGCAATTACATTTTCAGAAATGCTACCTGGTACACGAGCGCTACATCCTGCAGGCAGCTCGGCAAACTGATGTTGGTGTTGTTAATGTTAAGCGGGATATTCTGCTTGGAGATTGCTTCACCAGGTTTTGGTGGATCCTTCAGAGAAAATGCCTGTATTGAAATTTGAAATAAATCTGTCATGCAACGTGTCTTCCGAGGACTAATTTCCAAACAAGGGAAAACACACACCTGACAGCGAGCATCAGTTAAACTGTAGACCATTTTCAAATGTCTCTTCAGTTTGAGAAGGAGCTGCAGAGCTATCGCATCATGGCAATCTTCCTGAAAACAAAGGCCTATTTAGTTGAAGAAGATGAGATGCAAACATGCAAGGATTGCAACCATCTCCGCATCAGTTATATTCTACCAAAATCCCTCAACCCAAAACATATCAAGCTCACCTGAAGTTTGGCCATGTCGACATCTGACGTGCTGCATGAATTATTAAGCATCTTTTCAGGACTATCTGCCAGATTCTGGTCAGGATATCCCCCAGGTTCATGCATAACATTATCCACCATATCTTGCTGACCCACCACATCTTGCTGACCCACAATATCTTGCTGAACCACCACATCTTGCTGACCCACCACATCTTGCTGCTGATCCATGGAAGTCCAATTCTTCAAATTAGCCTCGATTGCTCCGGCTCTAATTTGAATAACTCGGTTTATATCATAGACCAAGTAAAGTGGTTCATCAGGAGATGTGAAAGGGAGAGATGCAAGAACTTCTACACAGTAACTGCAATATTCACACAACTTGGAGAGTCAGATACCAAATTTTAAGAATAAGAGGATCAACAGGCACATAACTAAATAACTTACACAAGAAAACCAATTGTGGGGTAACTCCGGCTGTCAGATATAAATTTGCGGACTATTGAGTGTACAAATTTGTTTCTTGAATTTCGATTTGCACGGATAAGACGATATATTCTGGATATGCCAGGTTTAACAAATGCAATCGGATTTGATTTCATGTTGGTTGCCACCACGTTATGGTTGCTGACTATGGTCTCGAAGAATCTGAACGACATTTGTAGACCATCACCTAAGCGGCTTTCAAAAAATGAAGGATACCTGCAAAATAACGCCAATAGGTCAGATCATTTTATCCAATAAAGAAATGGAGAAATGAGAAGTTGAATCATCATACTTTTCATTCATGTTCATCAGCAAATGATGAGCCAACTTTGAGTTCCCCTCCACAGGGTCAGTTTCAAGTGCTATAAGGTGTGGAACACAAGTAATTGGATGAACTAAACCCTGGCGAAGAACAATTTCAACAATCTGCAAAAAAAAAAAATCACTGTTTTCTACTCTAAAATGAAAAGCAGGAAAGTGCAGAAATTAGTTGAACTAATTCACCTTTAGTGCAGCATGGCGAACTTGATCGTTCATATCCAAGGATCTCTCAAGAATAGAATTCCAATACAACTGGATAATACCACCACAGATGTTGGTGTCTCCCGCTCCAGCAGCAACAGGCACTTCACTCCCACCATTAGTTGCATAGGGTACAGTAGGCTTGCCAGTACTGTCAGCCGTGAGTTGGCTTTCCGCATCACGGAGATACTCATAAAGGTTTTGCAATCCTTGAATCTGGACAAGTAGGTCCAATTATATACAGAAAAAGCTACACGGAGCAGAACCCATTACAGGAAAATGTCTATACCTTTAACCTATAATCGACATCAGAAGATAGCGATGCCTCTATAAGATTCAAAATATCTTTCTGTAGCATAAAATCAGGCTTTGCAATAAGTATGTATCCCAAAGCCTGCATGCACACATGAAAATTGTCATTTAATAAGGAAAGTTTCATATAAAAATATCCAAGCACCCTAAAGAACTAAAGGCGACAGTCAAATAGACAGGTTAAGTTACTTGAGTCGTTGCATGTTTCTAGCTACCGAGTATCATCAAGTCAAATATTGAGTGTAATAATGCTGAGCACACACACCTGCATAGCTCGAACCTTCAAGCTGAAATCGTCCCTGCGGAGATACCTTCTCTTGAGCAATTCAAGAATCTTTGGAAAATCAAGTTGGTTTTCCGATGCTGCCAACAGTTTATAACCATATCTAAGGAGCAGGCCGAGACAGAATAATGATCGACCCAACACCTGAGTTTCAACAAGGCAAACTGTCAGCTATAACTAAGCTACATGATAAATGTAAAAAAGCACCAACCTACATGATATTGCAAGTAAAAGAAAGTAGGTAAAAGCAAGCAACATATGCAAATGTACTCAATAATCACATGTTCATCAAATTACTGCCACATAACACCATACAACTATGCCAATTGCTCAAAACTACTTCCAAAAGAATGTCATAAACTATATTTCTAGAAGCTCCCACACCAGGTGGGTTCTGGGGAGGATTATACGAGGCAAGCCTATTTACCCCTGCACAGTGCAATGCAGAGAGGCTGCGTCGAATCTAGGACCTCTTGGCACAAGTGAGTACTTCACCACTCCATCAAACCCATCCTAAACTATGCTTGCATAGAATATTTCTATGCAATTCACCAACAATGGAAATTAAAATAAGTAGAGTTATCATAAAGAGAAGCTTATGGCCCTGTTTGGTTCAGCTTTTATCGACGGATTCCGCTGCCGCGCAGCAGAATCTGAACCAAAGGGCGAACCCAGCAGAATCCGATTTCAGAAATCCGCTGCCAAAATCTGAACCAAAAGCGGAAGCAGCCCAGGACGTGCTTTCCAAAATCTGATTCCGCTGCGGGCCAAAATCTGAAAAAGCTGTATCAGCTGGTTTGCCAAATGACCTACATCTTTTTCACATCAGATTTTCCACAGCTGTTTTTCCACAGCAGATTTTCCACAGCTGCTTTTAGAAATCCACAGCCAAACCAAACAGGGCCATATATGGTGTTACATGTTATGATGTAAATCTGTTTTGACTTTGAGACATACAGGGCACTAGAAAGGATGAAAGGATGTAAATGAAGAGAACAATATAAGATTCAAATGTAGCATGCATAGTACATTTCAGATTGCAGTTCATTCAATCAATCAGGTAATCGTACAATACCTGATCATCAGAATTAGGACCTGACAGATGCTTGTAGAAAAGGTTAACGAGGTACTCCAACAACCTCGGACCTCTGCCTGCTGCATTGCTAAGGGCAGAAAGACACCTGTTCATGAAAATGAGCAATAGAGATAAGTAAACATGATCCACAGAAAAGCAAGCAAGCTCAACTATTCATGCAAAAATTAAATGAGATTTGTAGTATTGCATCTAATGTCAGATTTTCATTACATAATACCCAAGATGCAGATTTAGATGATGCATGGATGGAAAAGGTATGGATTACTTCACTTCTAGGTATTATGTGTAATTATTCATACTTGAAAAAGGTACAGACTACAGCATTTTGTGAGTGCTTAACCATAACAAGGGAGATAAGTAAATGTTATTAACCTTTGTTGATTCGCAACAGTGTAACTTGAGTAGGTTAAGAGTCTGAACACTGACTTGCCCATGGAAGACAGGCTCTGAGGCTTAGTTTAACTTCTAAATTGTCATTGCTTGATCAAAGAACTATATATAGGACAACTGACTTGCTCCGCAAGACCCAAACCTCTATCTGTAATTTCCTAACAAAGCTTATCTCCGTCTTTAAATTGGTAACCAAAAAAATATCTTTCCTACCAGATAGAATTCTAACTTCATTTGATTTGTTCCAAGTTTCCTACTAACTAATCCAATCGCCATTTTACAGCTACTGCCAGGCTGTAGGGCCCAGAGCCACGCCCATAAAAATTTATTTGAACTTTGGGATATTTACGACAGTCAGATCTGTGTCTTCATTCGCTTTTTATATATTTATACAAATTTAGCTAAACATCATATCTAATTTTCCATGGCTATAAAAACTACTACCTCCGTCCCAAATATAAGTCTTTTTAGACAATCCAACAAGTGACTACATATGAAGCAAAATGAGTGAATCTATACTCTAAAATATGTCTACATACATCTGTATGTTGTAGTCCATTTGAAATGTCTAAAAAGACTTATATTTAGAAACAGAGGGAGTATAACCTAATTTTCCATGGCTATAAAAACTACTACCTCCGTTCCCAAATATAAGTCTTTTTAGACAATTCAACAAGTGACTACATACGAAGCAAAATGAGTGAATCTATACTCTAAAATATGTCTACATACATCTGTATGTTGTAGTCCATTTGAAATGTCTAAAAAGACTTATATTTAGAAACGGAGGGAGTATAACCCAATTTTTTTGTAAATGGGTATCGGATATGGTTTTGCCAGGATAAGTATGGTACCAGTCCATTTCTGTTCTATTTAGAAATGGAGAGTAATGATGTGGTAGTTGCAAGATGAAACGATGTAAGGTAGACACTGTCAAAGTTCCTGATAAAAAAACTAAAAGCAATGGAACGAATAAAATTACTTGATACAGGCATGTACAACAGTCAAAAAAGAGTGGCGAACTATCATCTGCTTCAGGTCCTGCTCGAGTTCCTCAACCACAGTTTGTGGTGGCTTCCGTATGAGTGGAATAACAGCATCAATCACAAAAATTATACTTTCAAGTAACTGGGCAGTTGATTTACTGTCGACCTGCATATACAGAAGAGGCAGACTGTAATGTATTCGCATGGCCCTTTACATTCACTTCCGCAAAAGATATATCTCGGAATTTCATCGCGGTAAAAAAATGAAAGGAAAAACTTGAGAATCTTCTTGTTTCTAGTAGAAAAAGACATTCAAACTCACAATGCATAAATTATTACTTGCTCACATGAACAACAATATCATTTTAAGAAGCATAATCAAAACCAAGGCTCTACCATTTTCAGTAAAGTTATGTACCTATTAGGCTGTTACACGTGACATTACAACTTGCCAATATAGACATTTATGCTCTACTGCTCATGTCTGCAGCACAACTAGTAGGGGAACGTGAAACAAAAATACAATTCGGAAGGCATGTGCATTTGTGCAGCAACAGAGCATGGGTGAACCCTGGCCATCAGAAAGAACAGGCAGGAATAACCCATGCATCACAATAGCATGTGAGGAGCTAAAATATAGGGTGTGTTTCATTTGAGCCCAAGGCAACCCCAACAAAAAATTGGCTAGCAATGTTTTGGTTGCCCCTGTTTTGGCCAATTTTGGCACAAAAAAAAATGAGCTGCAGTTGTTAAACTGGTAACATGGCTTTCAGGTCCAAAGCTATGGTAAGAAATATCAATGGCTTCCAGATCCAACAGTCAAAAATCATAAAACCTCATGGTCATGTGCACGCCTGATCCCCATGCAAGTGACATAAGAGGGCTGCAACAGACTGGAATAAGAATAGTTCGGTTGTGATATTTCATCATCTATAAGTTAGCCAGTAGTTTAGATTAGGTTCCTCCCTTCGTATTAGAGATAAATTGTTAGGCTAACATCCATAAAAGAAGAGACATAAGCTACCAGTGGTATTAAGCAAAAACAACGAATTGTTCTTTCTCCCATCTACTTTTCAGCATCTCAGTCTATAATGTATAACCCCATCTTTCTAACAAAAACGTATCCCACTTCAGATGTCACCACCCAGCACTCCTTTGTGAGGACATGACAAACATAGCCCGAAATCTCAACTTTTTTTTTCTTAATGCTACCTGAAATGTGCTATAAGTTCATGTAATAAGCACAAATTACTTTTACAGGAGACGGCACATAGTTCAAGAGAAGGAAACCCACGCTCACCTTATTCTTAAGATACGGTTGAAGTGTCACAACAAACTGAGAGGGATCGGTAACTGGAGTGCAGAGGGTGGGATCCACGATACAAAATGCTTGCAAGACAAGAACATAAGGAAGCGTGTGGATTTTGGTCTCATTATCAGCTCCCTCCTCAACCTTGACAACAAACATGATTAAGAACCAAACTCAATTATGCAAGATCTAGCTAGTGCAAAAAAATTGTCAGACAAATACCTGCAATATCCTTTCCAATAAGCGCCTGCATATCAATTCACATCGTTTCCGGAGCGATGTCATCATGGATGAGTTAATGCCTGCAGCCTTACTTGACTGCGGGAGGAATTCGAGAGTCAAACTGCGTTTTATAATGGTAATAAGGGGTTGATGATTGGGCATCTTTCTCAACATGTCAACAATTTGCTCTGTCTTTGTTGCGATCTCCATAGGAACTGAACTACCATCAGCAACCAAGTGTTTATGACTCCCAGATGGTTCATCGAACCACAGCTCATAAAATGTTTTGCATACAAGATCCTACAGAGGAAAAATGAAGATATATATGTTCAAAATTAACTAACATGGACATGAAAAGGAACTCAAAGCTTGCAGGTTCAAAGATGTTGCATAGCACTTTTTGTGTCACATGCTTAACCTCTAATATCAGATTTACTTTTAAAGACATCATTGTTAAGGACACAATAAAAGACATTTTGCAAGAGAGATTTCACGTGTACAGAATTCCAGTCATTTACTTTATGTAATAAATATACAATTTTCCTGGTGAGGATGATTTCGATTTTGCAAATGTAAGGAAATTTCACATGTAAGAGGGACTAACTATCTGCCACTACTTTCTTTTGGTATACAGAAGATTGTTTCAGCTCATGCACCAACATACATCTCACTGAAGTATGAAAACAACAATAAACGGAACATCTATAGTACAATATCAACTCTGGTATCATAACGTGCTGCCATGACTCAGGAGCACCAGTCAATGGTTTCGTACATAAACTTACCTGTACACTTGATTCCTCGTCATTAACACGCGAAATAATCTCCACAAAGGCATGACTTGTATCCGCATTCGGATTTGAAGCACAAAGATCACGGATAATTTTGATCGCACGTTTGCGAACACTTACTCCAGTGTCCTTTATCCGTTCAGCGACTTTTTCAATATACTGTTAATGGGAAGATAAAAGGTTAGTTGCAGAAAAGCAATAACAGCACCCAAGAACATGTCATAACTCATAACTTCATAAGTCCACCAACCTTAAGACCCACATCAGGGTGTGAAGCAATATGTCTTCCAACAAGCTCAAGTGCAGCTTCACGAACAGAAATAGCTGAATCACAAAACCTTCCTTCAACAGCAGATTGGACACGTTTGTCACCCAATACCTCAGGATCAGCTTCAACTATACTGCTGACCTACACAGAATTAAAGCTAACTAGTGATGTCTAACATCCAAATGAAAATGATGTACATCATATATAGTTTTAAAAGTTTGTGTATACTCACCGCTCTTAAGGCCTTTGCTCTTATCACAGGAGAATTTTCTCTCAAGCTAGCCTGATAAAACATTGGGTATTAATGCCACAACATCTAATTAAAATCAAACATCGAGAAGCAATACATACCAAAAGGAGGGAAAGAATTTTGTCGAAACCCCGAGAGAACGAGTTCTTCTGGCCAAGTGCCAAGCAAATTTTCTTAGCCCAGTCTCTGGATAATGCCAAGCCACTTCCAGAATCTCGCAGAATCTCCTTAGATTTCAATCTGGCAAGATAGTAGATAATCTTCTCCTGAGAAGATATGTCTTCTTTGTACCACATGCAGAGATAGAACCTGCATACAAAATGGGAATCAATTTCCAGTGACGTTTGGACAACAAAAACAAAGGTATCACACTACATACCATCTAGAAAACAGGTTCCCATCATCTTGTGGCCCAGCTTCCTGGAGATAATTCAAAAGTATTTGTTGAACAGTATCCACTGCTGTCACCTCATCAGGTATAGCAGTTTTTTTCTTATGTGCGGTAGATGCTCTTTTGCCCTTTTCTTTATTTTCTAGCTCATAGTATGACTGTAGCACACTGAGCTGTTGCTTGCAAAAGCATAAGGGGCAAACAGAATCACGCTGTAAGTTTTCCTGACTGCCAGCCCCCATACAATCTGAATGGAAACATCTCCCACATACATCACATGCCATATTTATACCTCTTCCACCAAGACAAACACAACATTTATTTTTCAAGATTTTTGAGCTATCATTCTCTGCATCAGTGAGTTCTTGCAGTATCCAAAGCTTCTCCTTGCTACAGATTACAGAATCACGCTTCAATCTTGATGCAATACCACCAAGAAGATCAATAGCAAAGCAGCGAGCAGAAGTGTCCTTTGATTTCAATCCAGCATTTTGAAGCAGCAACACACAGAGAACCTATACATAAGAATAGTACTTGTAGGCATTATGAAATTGACTACTTGAACTAGAATATTCCAATTGTGAGTTTTGATTACAAAAATGCATCAATGCTAAAGCAGCCCATAAACGACATTTACTATCTCAACAATAGCACTGTCAGTGCACAGTTTACCTCAAGTATAGGGGCAGCAGCTGGATACTCGGGCAAGTTTAGTACTGTTAGCAAGTCCTGAACAAGATTTTCTATAATCCCTTTGGCTTCTGACACATCTTGAGATTTAGCAGCAGTGAAACGTTGAAGCACATTGGTCCAGAAAAGGCAACAAGCCTCCGTTGCTGCTTCATGGCAGTTAATTGGATAATTAGCATCGACTGAGGCATCAATGATAGTGCTCCAATTTACTGTTCCCTTTAAGCTATCAGGAACATTTGCACTGAACTGAACCAAGTGAACTAGGAGGGCTGTTATCATCTGGATTTGCTTTTGTTCTTCGTCAGCTAGATGGTAAGTTCTAATAGCATTTTTTGAGAACTGTAACTTGCGGACAAGATTAAGTGTTTCATCAACCAAGTAACTCCTGTGTTGTGTGTATGATGAAAAAACCTGTGCAAGAGTTGAAAGGTAAGCTAACGAAATTATTTGGACAACTGAAAGGGTGGGAAATTGTGAGTCAATAAGCAAAGAGCTACCATGCAAATAACACCGATCGCCTTCAATTGTAAAAGCTGCATATTGTCCACCAAGAATGTAGTAAAGCAGGTTTTTGCTAACTGCAGGATACAACTATCTGATAAGCGCACCGTTGTGAGGAGTTCCTTAAGAAAGCCCAATATCAAGCATAGTTTCTGCACAGCAGAATATATAGAAGCAGAAACTCTGACAAAGAAAAGGACAACTGAACTGTATTAGTTCCCCACAAACACTTCATAAAAAACTAGAGAAGGGAAAAATCAAGCATAGATTAATCACATACTTGTTAGCAGAAGATTTCCTCGCACTTAAATTAGAAGCAGTGCGCCTCTTTTTGCTAGCTGGTCCATTTTCCATGTCGTCTTCATCTTCATCTCCTAGATTTGACCAAAAGAGAATTTATTAAATGCTATAATATGTGATGTACACACATAATTTAATCATGACATATAAGTTTAGTAACCACCAAATAGTCACCACAACTAAAGCACTAAATTAGTACATGCGGGTATTAAATGCTAATCTGTGGTGTGAACACATAATTTAATCATGGTAGGCTTCCATTTTCTAAAAAAAAAGTTCAATAACCACCAAATGGTCACCATGAAGCACTAAATTAGTACATACACGTAAGCAGGGATAATAAATTTTCACCAAAATTAGACAATCTTGTTTTGAAGGAAATGACAAGGTACGATATATGCCCCGAGTCCCCAAGAACATGGATGTATATATCCAACTTAGAGAAATGTGAGTGCAGAACCATGAAAAGCCAACGATAGTACTTGCAGAACTCCACAAGGGCATGTAGAATTGTGTATTTTTCAATGTTCAAAAGATGGTATAACAACTACCATCATTAGTGACATTTCCAGCTGGCTTGTAGAGAGCTCGGAAGGTTGGGTTACTTGCAGCCATACAATCCATTATCTGATGTCTTGAGAAATCAATAATTCGCTCAATAAGCTGATTCAACCAAAGTTCTTATAGTCAGAAACCTCAACAATATGATTCATAACAAGATAGGAAGGAATTCAGAATGTGTGAACCTCTTCTCGATACAGCTGCTTTGGCATATCAGGGTTGGTCATGATTGCTAACGCCGCATGAATGGACTCCAAAGCAGAGAAGACTGAGTGTTCAGCATCTGCAGCATCAGGCTGAAGTCACCCAAGCACTAGTCAGACTACAATATGCAGCATCTTTTGTTCAAAGAATACGGAGGGAAGGGCTATAGTGAATAACTCACATTTTCTTTCACGTCTATTGACAATCCTTGAGAACACCGGATCTGCCGGTCTATCACATGTAAGAGACAAGTAAGCGTATCCATGGGAATCTCATGCAACATCCCCTTTGATCGAACATATGTAATTTCATTTACAAGAACCTTCACATCATTCAGTGCAATTGATAGCCAATCATCACCATCTGCATTATCAGGGATTTCTGCTTTTCCACAGAAGTCCTCCACCAGCTCACGGAAGTTGGCAATGACTTCTAGAATACATAATCCAAACTCGAATCAGCTGAATGTTTGAAGTAAAACAAGAGGAAGATGGGACATACATGAATTAAAAAAATAAACCTTGACTACTAGGAATGCTGGGGCCAGAACTTGAAGCAGAATTATCTTTCTTCCTCACTTTCGGTTTCCTTGAAGCAACTGAATCTGGTGAGAGTTCATTCTGCAACAGAAAGCATGTTAACACAAAGACAAAGTGGTCACAAGGAACTGAACATTGGTAAGACGCAAAACCATTGGTATCTAACATACATGAAGATCCTCTCGGTGTGAGCTGGTGTCATCTGGAGGAAATGGATGATCCTTCCGTGCTTTAGTCAGATTAGGTGCAAGATCCTCGAATTGCTTCTCGCGTTCTCGATTATGATATTCCTGACCATCAAGCAGACCTGAAAAACTTGACCAACGTAACACGGAATTACATAGTGAGACAAGAAAGCTTAATATAGAAATAATATGCAACGCATTAAAAATCCATATGTAAGCTACATTTTTTTGTTAGGACAACAAATTGTGGGCTTGAATGTTAGGTTCAACAGAAGTTGCACCGGGATAGAACAAGCAGAGTATATACATTAGCACTGCACTAAAAATGTTTTTAAGTTGACATGACAATACTGAGGGCCAAACTAGCAAATTAGTACTCCTATAATATTGCCAGTATAAGAAGAGACAAAATGATGAAAACTGGAAATTTTCTACTTCACAGTTCGCATGTGATGCACCAGGAACAGTTCACATATAAGTGCCCAAAAATAACTTACAACAATAGCACACCATCCAATCTATCAACTTCTATAGAGCCATGTACCATCGATGTTATTAACAGAAAGCAAATTTCCAAAAAGAATCAACCATTTACTTTAAAAAGAGCTTCTTCACCCCAACTGCTCGGGAATCGAACCCTGGTCAGGAACCACCAACGTAATTCTCGGGTTCAACTATGGATAATAATTATTAATTAGCTTTCTTTTTTCTTTTCTACAAACTCGATGATCCGAGTATACTAGTTAGATTATATTATTTGCGTGTTTCCCGAAGACAAGAATCACGCAGGAGGACTAAAAAGGGCAGCCCGGTGTACTTAGCTCCCGCTGGCGCAGGGTCCAGGGAAGGGTCCAACCACTTTGGGTCTTTTGTATGCAGCCTTTCCCTACATTTCTGCAAGAGGCTGTTTCCAGGACTCGAACCTGTGACCTCATGGTCACAAGGCAACAGCTTTACCGCTGCGCTAAGGTTCAGGAGGACTGCTGAAATAGAAGGTAAGTAGCTGGAGCATAAAATATTTTTAGTGCATATGTATAAACATTTGCATTGAAAACCTACTAGCCTATAACGAATTGGCTCCATATAGACATCCTGCTGTTGCCACGTGGAATTTGCCATGCTCAAACATTTATCAGACACACTACAGCAAACGCTCACAAAGCAAAGTAGGAACTTTAGAATCTAGATGGTTCTTGGTATACTATTTTTGTATCTGCTGGTACAGTAATAGAAGGACTATAATTGTTCTGAGGATATGATAAATAAACCATAAATGGCACATTAAGCCGGTAAAGGCCTATTTGGTCATGCTACTTGATTATAACTCGAGGCTGTAACTCTATTTGCAAATGGTCAACTATTTCGGATCCCCATTGACAGGACGTTGACATAGCAGGCCAAAATGCTGATGCTGCATTCCCATTTTGAGCAGCAAACAAACATGCTGAAATAGATTTAAAAGAGTGACTGCAACATTACCATATTAATCTAGAAAATAGGCCGCTCCTTTTGTGCCTTTGTTATGGATGCAACTTACCTCTATTGCACGGGGCATATATATGTGTACTTGGGGACGGTACAAGGAAAGAAATGTAGACTAATACGAACTCCTAGACGAATACTAATACTCCTTAACACTATTATCTATCAAAAGCTTCATAGAGCCTGAATTAATAACCATAGTTTTAACAAGTTGCCGCAACCTAAGGGCATGTCCAACGCTGGGCGCTTCTGGAGGCGGCAGGATTGCTTTCCAATCGATATCCCAGTAAATTGGCAGTTAAGGGCGACAAATCCTGGCATCGGACGCAACAGGGCGCAAAAAGCTGCGTCCGACGCTTCCTTCCTTTTCTTCCCGTATGCAGCGCATAGGCAGTTCAATTAGCGCACAATTAACGCCCATAGTTAAGCGCCTAGCGTTGGAGGGTTGTGCTCTTAGGTATTTTCTAATTTAATAAAACTATTTCTTTCCTCTATAAGCGCCTACTCTGGCACCTAGCATTGTAGATGCCCTAAGTATCTATGAAAGATAGGTGACTAACGCCCGGGCAACAACTGGAAAAACTCACTAAAAAGGAGACGATAATTAGTCAAAAACTGGTGATGGCCACTGGCCAGAGCTTCTGCACAAAGAGAAAGAGTAGAAATGGAGCCAACATAGAATGGAGCATGGAGCTGTGTGGTGCTGCCGTGGTCAGATGACAGAAGCCGTGAAGTGTGATGTTTGTGCATAAATTTGAGGAAGGCAAGAGCAAAGCGGGCATCAAATGGTTGGGCAAAAATTGATCTCTCCACTTGTGCTACCATTAGTCTACTGAGGCCTAATCTGGGGACTTCAGTTACTATCCAAGCCATCAAAAGACATCGTTTAAACAAGTCCAAAGAGCTAGGTACCAGCTGATGCCAACCATTAATTGAAACATATATAGTCAGACTATTCATACCCAGGATAAAGAATAACCTTTTTACGTCCTGTAAATTTTGTCTTACATCGGAAGTGAAAAGAGAAGGTAAGAAAATGTATGCCGGTCGAAAAGGATATTTTACGTGACGTAAAATTACGAATGTAAAATATAGTATAACATATACATATAAATGTATATTTTGTGGTTTTATGACTCATATCTTACTTTCTTATACCGATTTTTGTGTAGTTAATCAATATGAACGTAATTATTCGTATACAAAATGTAATGACGTAAGTAAACCTTGGGTGTAAAAAAACTTATTCAACACCCTGGGTGATGAATAGCATTACTATGTGTGTGTGTGTGTGTATAGTTAAAATATAGCTTAAATTAGTGTTCATTCCACTTGTCGGTGTATATTTCCAGAATTCCAGCATGTTGCCTTCTAGACGGTTCAAAAACTGTTAGAAAGAAACAGACATATTTTATAGCAGTAGTGCTAGGTATAGGTCATATATGCATCAAAATAACAAAAAATAAAGGTTTTAAACAATAAAACTTACCTG
This sequence comes from Aegilops umbellulata, assembly GCA_032464435.1. NCBI lineage: Eukaryota > Viridiplantae > Streptophyta > Magnoliopsida > Poales > Poaceae > Aegilops > Aegilops umbellulata. Next base: position 244,110,253 of record CP136055.1, on the reverse strand, counting down.
CATATGCACTAAGTTACATAAATGAACAGGGAAGCCTTTGAATTAGTTCTGTTCCAGGAAGGAAACCCACTGCATACTGAATAAGTGAGCAATGCCAACACATGAGCGTGTCAAGGCGGCTAAGTGCAACAGTGGAGTGGTGGAACTACCACTAATACTTAAGCTAGGACTTGAGTGGCTTGACTTGTCGTGAAGAGAACTATTTATATTATATGGGCCACTGCCAAAATAATATGGACCACTGGATACTATTTCACCAAGCCCTGCAAATCAGACACCATAGTCCACATTCGAAAATGTTCAGGCAATATTAGGTCAAAGCGCTGTCTACCGTGCCAGTTAATTCATGGAACTATAAGTATTTGAGGTACTGATATAGAGACATGTCCAATAAGAAAGATGAGGAAGCAGCAAATTCTGTACTGCATCACCTTATTAACGACCATACATCATCAAGGGGCTAAACAGAAGCTCAGCACTGTGACATTCGGAAACCCTGTCCCCGACAAGGAACCACTGACATTTCAACTCCTAGCGTTACAAGAAATGGCTTCTGACTAAATTCTGTTCAGATGGACTCGAAAGCCACTAAATTCTGCTCTGCTTAGCTACATTACATACGAAAAACAAAATGATACACCACACTAGGTTTTACCAAATAGTGGAATGGCGTGGCATAGCAGTTATTTTTTCCAACGAAATTCCATGGCACGAAACTGAGCTTGCTCAAGAAATTTGACATCTACCAGAGCAGCAACTCCAACACAAGCAACCACGATGCTACCTACCATGAAAATTCACACCAGCGCTCGGGCAGCATGATAGGGATACAACAGCATATAAGTCCAGTCCGAGTAAAGTGATATCGAAGTACTGTTCATACAGGAGTTCGAGAGTTGAAGCTGGTAAGCTAGTACAGTAGCTATCAAGTCAACCACAGAAGCTAGTAACCTGAAGAGTCCAGACAAGTACCCTGTCCATTTCAATGAGCGGAAACATAACGAGCATTGTGTTACATGGGTAGCTAGCTAGCCGGAGCGGCCTAAGGAAGGCTGCGTTTACCTTGCGAAGGAGGAGGTTGGGGAGTGCGGGGCTTGAACTTGAAGGCGTCGGGGTTGTGCTTGAGCACCTCCCTCCAGAGCAAGGAGCACTCGCTGGGATCCACCGCGACGTGATCGGCTTCCGTGAAGCCCCTGCGTTGTTTACATGAAAATGGAACTGAGTGGGGCGAAATTCCCGGCGGGAGCAGCGAGCGAGCGAGCGAGAAGGGAAGGGGAGGGAAGGGTGACTAACAGGTGGGAGATGTCGGTGCTGGCGAGTATGCGGGCGATGGCAGCCGCCTGCATGATCATGTCGGGGCGGTCGGGCTCGGCGAGGGGCTCGTCGTGGTCGTGGAGGTCCGTGCCGAGCGTAGCGGGGAGGGTGGGGAGCGGCAGAGCGGCGGCGATCTCGGAGTGGACGGTGTTGGGCAGGCGGCAGGCGCGCTCGAAGCCGGCCCTCCCAGGCTCCCTCCCGTCGCCGTCGCCGGCGCCGGCCGGAAGGTCCATGGCCGGCGGGCAGGCGGGCGAAACCCTAGATCGATTTCGAACGGGAGAGGCTCCCAGCGACCAAGGACTTGGAGGGCGCGTCGCTTACTCGGACGGAAAGGGGATTTTGTATAGTTGCTTAGCTAAGCGTTTAGTAGTTGGGCGGTGCTGCAAATTAGGAAGTTACGGTGGGGTGGCCGGACCGGAGAGAGGGCTCCGACGACCAATCTTGTGGGGGGAGGATGGAAGCAGCCAGCCACTCAAGTCAAGACGGCAGTAACATAGATGTGGTGGGGTGGTAGGCACAATAAGACTAGCCACAATGGGTAGTAACATAGAGTAGTAACATCGACATGTTACTAGTCTATGTTACTACCAGTAACATATGTGTAGTAACATGCAGCCCTTCATTTATTAGTCTATAGACACATCTTGCCTTGATATGTATGATGTTACTACTACTAGTAGTAACCAGCTATGTTACTACTTTGCTTTTTTTCTTCATTTATTGCTTGCCACATCATCCATTTTATCTAGATATGTGTGATGTTACTACCTATGTTACTCCCATTGTGGGTAGTCTAAAGAAATGTTTTGATGGGTTGGATTGGGTTGGATGGGCCCAAACAAATTCAAAAGCTCTTTTGTCGTGGGTTTCGAGATGTTTTTTTACGGGTTTCAAGACTACTTTATACGAACAAAAGCGCATGTGTTTGGGTCGTCCAATGGGACATGATTGCTCGCTTTTTAGTTTGGATCAGCCGTGTCGCCCAATGGGGGGCCGGCGCATTTTTTTCGCGTCCAAAAAAATTCAAAAATATGTGGCCGAATTAAACATAGCTAAACATTAAGGGGTTGTTTGGTTCTAGACCTAACCGTGCCACACTTTGTCATACAATATTGCCACACTTGCCTAAGGTTAGTTCTTTAAAATGAGAGACACAAGTTGGCAAGCCTAAGGGAATCTTGCCATATTTTTTGAGTGTATGTGATGTGGGATCCAGTGTGGCATGCCTTCTAGACCTAATCGTGCCACATTTTGCCATACACTATTACCACACTTGTCTAAGGTTAGTTTTTCAAAATGAGAGCCACAAGTTGGCAAGCCTAAGGGAATCTTGTCATACTTTTTTGAGTCAAGATTCCCTTAGGCAAGATTCCCTTAGTCAAAAAGTGTGGCAAGATTTCCTTAGGCTTGCCAACTTGTGGCTCTCATTTTGAAGAACTAACCTTAGGCAAGTGTGGCAACATTGTATGGCAAAGTGTGGCACGGTTAGGTCTAGAACCAAACAACCCCTTAGTCTCAAACCAAACAGCCCATAAATGGTCGGTCAACCACCGGCCAAAGTCCACTTAAACATTAAGAAAACATTAAAAAAATTGAAAACGTGCCCGCATTAGGTGCAAGTATTTGCTTTTGTGTGTGCAGGTGTTGTTCACGAGGCTTTGCGTGATTCTCCTACTGGATTGATACCTTGGTCCTCAGAGGGAAATGCTTATCTCTACTGTGTTGCATCTCCTCTCCTCTTGGGCAAAATCCCAACGCAACTAACAAGTAGCACTGCGCGGCGGGCGCGCTCCTCCTCCTCCTGTTCATGGCGCTCCTCCTCCTCCTCTTCCCGTGCCCAGCGGGTGCAATGCTCCTCCTCCTCGCGCTCGGCCTACATCTAGTGTCCGTCGGCCCGCTCCTCCGCCAGCCAGTCCTACCTCCATCGCTCGAGGTAGGCCGCCTCCTGCTCCGGCGACATGTCCATGTGGACGGCTCGTGCGCTCACCCACTCACGACAATGACAGTCTACATGTACATCTCTGGAGCAGGCTCCGTGGGCACTGTGGATGTGCGCTTAGGCTCGGGCTTGGGCTCGAGGGTAGGCGGCGGTGGCAGGGGGTGGACACAGTCCCCTGTCGCTGACATCGCGCGTCCTCCTCGTGTTGGCTCTCCTCCAGAGTGCACTGCAGCGCCGCCTCCTCCTCCTCCGGCGTGACCTCTAGGGGCGGCGACACGAAGCCGGGGTTGAGCTACACGCTGCCACGGCGACCCATGGCGTGCTCTGTCGTGAATCAGACCTCCCAATTAGGGGAGTCCGACGTGTAGGCATGGAGATGCCACTGCTCCGACATAAGAAAGGCGCAGCACTTGCGCACCTCCTCTACGTGTGCCGACGGAGACCGCGGCACCGCCGGCACCAGGATGCGGTGTGTCCAAATGCCATCTATGGGGCAGGTTAACATCCGGATATGGTAGCGATTGGCGGTACTGCTAGTGCCAGTGCGCTTGGTGCACCGGGATGTACAACCTGACCCGTGGCCCGCCGCATGGAGGAGCCGATGGCGGCGGCGGAGGAGGCGCACGGAATGAGCTGGAGCTGGCATGGAGCTTCCCGTTGCTCTTGCCAAAGAAACCCATGGCTAGGGTTTTGTTGTTCCCGACGAGGGGGCAAGCGTGGCCAAATATGGAGAGGGGAGGGGAAGTGGATGAGGCCGCCCGCCCCCGCAAGCTTGCATTAAAAAGGACGGTGACTCGGTGCTTCCACACACTACCAAGCGAGCCCGGGGTAGGTGGTCAAGTTTAATACGACCGCGGGCGGTGGTTGTGCCGCCGACGGGTGGGGCCGTGGCAGACAACGAACAAACATGCAACACGTCCGTCTCGCATCTGCTTGGACGCGAATAGGCACAAATTTGGGCCTGAAGTGCGTCCAGACAGACAACGAGCGGACGTTTTTTGGGTTTGGGCCATTGTTTTGGTCTATTCCAATGCAAACAGACACGAGCAGACCATTTGGGTCAGCGCATTGGAGTTGCTCTAAGTATACTGCTTATGGGCTTCCCCTTTATTCTTAGATCAAGCGCGCACATGAAGTCAGACGAGTTCTAAAAAATTAAACTCCGATTGGAAGACGGGGAGCAAGCGGCATCGTAGTCGTCGATGCATCACGAGTTCATGACATCTCTAGTGATATGAAATGCGCAATTTAATTAGTATTACCTTGCCTAAAAAACCATCTTATATTTTAATACGGAGGTGGTATATCCATAACATTCCATTTGCATTATGACATGATTTTCTGTGAGTTTTTTCAAATCTATGTGTATATTTGACCACACTAGAGAGTGTGTGTACCTAAGGTCATGGTTGTGACAGAACTATCAAAAACAAGTGAAAGAATAAACGAACAGTCATCTTCTCTCTATTAGATGAAGTGTTATATATAGCACTTGCACAGGCGCCCGTACGGGGGGGTCGGTTTGGGATGGAACCAACATGACAGTTGATAACAAGCAGGGATTAATCCCTTAACTAGATAGATAATTAACCCTAACACTTTCCCTAATCCATGTTTTTCCATGCAGTATTATCTTGAAAGAGTCTATGCCATGAAAACTCCTTTGAAAAACCCAATGGGAAAATAAGGAGAAAATGATATATCACAATGCTTGTATTACTATTGCTTCATTAAAAACCTTCTATGAGAAACCATATAGGAAAAAACTCATACAGGAAAAGAGTGCAATGTCAAAGATCCAGAGATCTCGAAGAGGTTATCGCTGAGGAGTACACTTCCCCTGAGCCTTGCAATAAAAAGTCATCTCATGCCAATTCCATTAACATATTTCATCAAGATCACACATGACTTCGCTTTGCAAAATATTTATCTTCTCACTCTTTTCAGCTCGTAGGGAAGAAAATACTCTAACAGCAATACACATTCTAATGTTGCTCTTTATAACCTATTTGCATCTGTGTAATACTAACAACATTGTCTTCTTAGATAATAGTGGGTGATTCCTACTAATCAAACCTACTTGAACTTTCAACAAAGTTCATTATTCTATGAAAAAAATTGCATGGTGCTTCATACAAATCAATGATTTCAGAATGATTAGTAGATGTAATCACTAAAGTTTGTCTATTCGACTTTCAAGAGAAGGTTGTACCTCCATTCTAGAATAGAAAACCAGTCTGTGGTCCGTGCCTGATGCAGTTTACGATACATTAGTGCTCCAGTGCACCAAGATATGGAAACTCATATCCCAATATCTTTTCATGACCGCCCTTAGGTCTAAATGGGTTTTAATCTCCGTTGCAAGAGATCTCACTGTTGGGGAATGTAGTAATAATTCAAAATTTTCCTACGTGTCACCAAGACCAATCGAGGAGATGCTAGCAACGAGATAGAGGGAGTGCATCTTCATAGCCTTGAATATCGCTAAGCGGAAGCGTTATAAGAACGCGGTTGATGGAGTCGTACTCGCGGTGATTCAAATCGCGGAAGATCCGATCCAAGCGCTGAACAGACGGCGCCTCCGCGTTCAACACACGTACAGCCCGGGGACGTCTCCTACTTCTTGATCCAGCAAGGGGAGAGGAGAAGTTGAGGGAGAGCTCCAGCAGCACGACGGCGTGGGGGTGGAGCTTGCAGTTCTCCGGCAGGGCTTCGCCAAGCACTACGGAGGAGGAGGAGGTGTTGGAGGAGGGAGGGGTTGCGCCAGGGGAATGGGTGCGACTAACCTCTCTCTCCCTCACTATATATAGGGGAAGGGGGTGGAGGAGGCGCCCTAGGGTTCCCTAGGAGAGGGGTGGCGGCCACAGGGGAAAACCTAGATGGGTTTGGGCGCCCCCACCCCTAGGAAACTTGCCGCCCAAACCGGGAGGGGCGGCTGCCCTAGGGGAGGCTCCCCCACCTCTCCAGGTTACGTGAGAGGGGTTGGGAGGGGCGCACAGCCCCTTAGTGGGCTGGTGTGCCCCCTCCCTTGGCCCATAAGGCCCCCCAACGCTTGCCGGGGCCTCCGGAACACCTTTCGGTCATGCTGGTCGTCACCTGGTACTCCCAGAACAATTCCGGACACCAATACCCTTCATCCAATATATCGATCTTCACCTCCGGACCATTCTGAAGTTCCTCGTCACGTCCGGGATCTCATCCGGGACTCTAAACAACCTTCGGTAACCACATACTATTTCCCATAACAACTCTAGCGTCACTAACCTTAAGTGTGTAGACCCTACGGGTTCGGGAACCATGCAGACATGACCGAGACATCTCTCCGGCCAATAACCAACAGCGGGATCTGGATACCCATGTTGGCTCCCACATGTTCCGCCATCGGATGAACCACGATGTCGGGGATTCAATCAATCCCGTATTCAATTCCCTTTGTCTACCGGTATGTTACTTGCCCGAGATTCGATCGTCGGTATCCCCATACCTCGTTCAATCTCATTACCGACAAGTCTCTTTACTCGTTCCGTAATGCATGATCCCATGGCTAACTCCTTAGTCACATTGAGCTCATTATGATGATGCATTACTGAGTGGGCCTAGAGATACCTCTTCGTCATACGGAGTGACAAATCCCAGTCTCGATTCGTGCCAACCCAACAGACACTTTTGGAGATACCTGTAGTGCACCTTTATAGTCACCCAATTACGTTGTGACGTTTGATGCACCCAAAGCACTCCTACAGTATCCGGGAGTTGCACAATCTCATGGTCTGAGGAAAAGATACTTGACATTAGAAAAGCTTTAGCAGACGAACTACACGATCTTGTGCTATGCTTAGGATTGGGTCTTGTCCAACACATAATTATCCTAATGATGTGATCCCGTTATTAATGACATCCTATGTCCATGGTTAGGAAACCGTAACCATCTATTGATCAACGAGCTGGTCAACTAGAGGCTCACTAGGGACATATTGTGGTCTATGTATTCACACATGTATTACGATTTCCGGATAACACAATTATAGCAGGAACAATAGTCAATTATCATGAACAAGGAAATATAATAATAACCATTTTATTATTGTCTCTAGGGCATATTTCCAACAGTCTCCCACTTGCACTAGAGTCAATAACCTAGTTACATTGTGATGAATCGAACACCCATAGAGTTCTGGAGTTGATCATGCTTTGCACGTGGAAGAGGTTTAGTCAACGAATTTGTGACATTCAGATCCGTATGCACTTTACAAATCTCTATGTATCCATATTGAACATTTTCACAAATGGAGTTGAAGCGACGCTTGATATGCGTGGTCTTCTTGTGAAACCTGGGCTCCTTGGCAAGGGCAATAGCTCCAGTGTTGTCACAGAAGAGAGTCATCGGGCCCGACGCATTGGGAATAACTCCTAGGTCGGTAATGAACTCCTTCATCCAGATTGCTCCATGTGCTGCCTCCGAGGCTGCCATGTACTCCGCTTCACATGTAGATTCCGCCACGACGCTTTGCTTGCAACTGCACCAGCTGACTGCCCCACCATTCAAAATATACACGTATCCGGTTTGTGACTTGGAGTCGTCCAGATCTGTGTCGAAACTAGCATCGACATAACCCTTTACGACGAGCTCTTCGTCACCTCCATAAACGAAAAACATATCCTTAGTCCTTTTCAGGTACTTCAGGATATTCTTGACCGTTGTCTAGTGTTCCATGCCGGGATTACTTTGGTACCTTCCTACCAAACTTACGGCAGGGTTTACATCAGGTCTGGTACACAACATGGCATACATAATAGACCCTATGTCCGAGGCATAGGGGTTGACACTCATCTTTTCTCTATCTTCTGCCGTGGTCGGGCATTGAGCCGTGCTCAATCTCACACCTTGCAATACAGGCAAGAACCCCTTCTTGGACTGATCCATATTGAACTTCTTCAATATCTTGTCAAGGTACGTGCTTTGTGAAAGACCAATGAGGAGTCTTGATCTATCTCTATAGATCTTGATGCCTAATATGTAAGCAGCTTCTCCAAAGTCCTTCATTGAAAAACACTTATTCAAGTAGGCCTTTATGCTTTCCAAGAGTTCTATATCATTTCCCATCAATAGTATGGCATCCACATATAATATGAGAAATGCTACAGAGCTCCCACTCACTTTCTTGTAAGCACATGCTTCTCCATAAATCTGCGTAAACCCAAACGCTTTGATCATCTCATCAAAACCAATGTTCCAACTCCGAGATGCTTGCACCAGCCCATAGATCGAGCGTTGGAGCTTGCATACCCTGTCAGCATTCTTAGGATCGACAAAACCTTCCGGCTGCATCATATATAATTCTCCTTAAGGAAACCATTAAGGAATGTCGTTTTGACGTCCATTTGCCATATCTCATAATCATAGAATGCGGCAATTGCTAACATGATTCAGACAGACTTCAGCTTCGCTACGGGTGAGAAGGTCTCATCGTAGTCAACCCCTTGAACTTGTCGATAACCCTTAGCGACAAGCCGAGCCTTATAGATGGTTACATTACCATCTGCGCCTGTCTTCTTCTTAAAGATCCATTTATTTTCTATGGCTCATCGATCATCGGGCAAGTCAGTCAAAGTCCATACTTCGTTTTCATACATGGATCCTATCTCGGATTTCATGGCTTCAAGCCATTTGTCGGAATCTGGGCCCGCCATCGCTTCTTCATAGTTCGAAGGTTCACCATTGTCTAACAAAATGATTTCTAGGACAGGGTTGCCGTACCACTCTGGTGCGGAACGTGTCCTTGTGGACCTACGAAGTTCAGAAGCAACTTGATCTGAAGTTTCATGATCATCATCATTAACTTCCTCTCTAGTCAGTGCAGGCACCACAAAAACATTTTCTTGAGCTGCGCTACTCTTCGGTTCAAGAGGCAATACTTCATCAAGTTCTACTTTCCTCCCACTTACTTCTTTCGAGAGAAACTATTTCTCTAGAAAGGATCCATTCTTGGCAACAAAGATCTTGCCTTCGGATCTGAGGTAGAAGGTATACCCAATAGTTTCCTTAGGGTATCCTATGAAGACACATTTTTCCGAATTGGGTTCGAGCTTTTTAGGTTGAAGTTTCTTGACAAAAGCATCGCATCCCCAAACTTTCAGAAACGACAACTTAGGTTTCTTCCCAAACCACAATTCATACGGTGTCGTCTCAACGGATTTCAACGGAGCCCTATTTAAAGTGAATGCGACAGTCTCTATAGCATAACCCCAAAATGATAGCGGTAGATCGATAAGAGACATCATAGATCGCACCATATCCAATAGAGTGTGATTACGACGTTCGGACACACCATTACGCTGAGGTGTTCCAGGCGATGTGAGTTGTGAAACAATTCCACATTTCCTTAAGTGCGTGCCAAATTCGTGACTCAAATATTCTCCCCCACGATCTGATCGTAAGAACTTGATTTTCCTGTCACGTTGATTCTCAACCTCACTCTGAAATTCCTTGAACTTTTCAAAGGTCTCAGACTTGTGTTTCATTAAGTAGACATACCCATATCTACTTAAGTCATACGTGAGGGTGAGAACATAGCGATAACCACCGCGAGCCTCAACGCTCATTGGACTGCACACATCAGTATGTATGATTTCCAATATGTTGGTTGCTCGCTCCATTGTTCCGGAGAACGGAGTCTTGGTCATTTTGCCCATGAGGCATGGTTCACACGTGTCAAATGATTCATAATCAAGAGACTCCAAAAGTTCATCTGCATGGAGTTTCTTCATGCGTTTGACACCAATGTGACCAAGGCGTCAGTGCCACAAGTATGTGGGACTATCATTATCAACCTTACATCTTTTGGCATTCACACTATTAATATGTGTAACATCATGTTCGAGATTAAATAAGAATAAACCATTGACCAGCGGGGCATGACCATAAAACATGTCTCTCATATAAATAGAGCAACCATTATTCTCAGATTTAAATGAGTAGCCATCTCGCATTAAATGAGATCCAGATACAATGTTCATGCTCCAAGCTGGTACTAAATAACAATTATTGAGGTTTAAAACTAACCCCGTAGGTAAATGTAGAGGTAGCGTGTCGACGCCGATCACATCGACCTTGGAACCATTCCCAACGCGCATGGTCACCTCGTCCTTCGCCAGTCTCCTCTTATTCTGCAGCTCCTGTTTTGAGTTACAAATATGAGCAACCGCACCGGTATCAAATACCCAGGAGCTACTACGAGCGCTGGTTAGGTACACATTAATAACATGTATATCATATATACCTTTGGTATTGCCGGCCTTCTTATCCGCTAAGTACTTGGGGCAGTTCCGCTTCCAGTGACCGTTTCCCTTGCAATAAAAGCACTCAGTCTCAGGCTTGGGTCCATGCTTTGGCTTCTTCCCGGCAACTGGCTTACCGGGCACGGCAACTCCCTTGCCGTCCTTCTTGAAGTTCTTCTTACCCTTGCCTTTCTTGAACTTAGTGGTTTTATTCACCAACAACACTCGATGTTCCTTTTTGATCTCCACCTCTGCTGATTTCAGCATTGAATATACCTCAGGAATGGTCTTTTCCATCCCCTGCATATTGAAGTTCATCACAAAGCTCTTGTAGCTAGGTGGGAGCGACTGAAGGATTCTGTCAACGACCTCATCATCCGGGAGATTAACTCCCAGCTGAGATAAGCGGTTGTGCAACCCAGAAATTTTGAGTATGTGCTCGCTGACAGAACTATTCTCCTCCATCTTACAACTGTAGAACTTGTCGGAGACTTCATATCTCTCGACCCGGGCATGAGCTTGGAAAACCATTTCAGCTCTTGGAACATCTCATATGCTCCGTGCTGCTCAAAACGCTTTTGGAGCCCCGGTTCTAAGCTGTAAAGCATGCCGCACTGAACCAGGGAGTAATCATCACTACGCGACTGCCAGGCGTTCATAACGTCTTGAGTTGCTGGGAAAACAGGTGCATCACCTAGCGGTGCTTCAAGGACATGTGCTTTCTTGGCAGCTATGAGGATAATCCTCAGGTTACAGACCCAGTCCGTGTAGTTGCTACCATCGTCTTTCAGCTTGGTTTTCTCTAGGAACGCGTTGAAGTTGAGGGCAACATTGGCGTGGGCCATTTGATCTACAAGACATATTGCAAAGTTTTAGACTATGTTCATGATAATTAAGTTCATCTAATCAAATTATTTAATGAACTCCCACTCAGACAGTCATCCTTCTAGTCATCTAAGTGATACATGATCCGTCGACTAGGCCGTGTCCGATCATCACGTGAGGCGGACTAGTCATCAATGGTGAACATCTCCATGTTGATCGTATCTTCTATACGACTCATGTTCGACCTTTCGGTCTTCCGTGTTCCGAGGCCATGTCTGTACATGCTAGGCTCGTCAAGTCAACCTAAGTGTATTGCGTGTTTAAATCTGGCTTACACCCATTGTATGCGAACGTTAGAACCTATCACACCCGATCATCACGTGGTGCTTCGGAACAACGGACCTTAGCAACGGTGCACAGTTAGGGGGAACACAATTCTTGATATTTTAATGAGGGACCATCTTATTTATGCTACCGTCGTTCTAAGAAAATAAGATGTAAAACATGATAAACATCACATGCAATCAAATAATGACATGATATGGCCAATATCATTTTTCTCCTTTTGATCTCCATCTTCGAGGCGCCATGATCATCATCGTCACCGGCATGACACCATGATCTCCATCATCATGATCTCCATCATCATGTCTTCATGAATTTGTCTCGCCAACTATTACTTCTACTACTATAGCTAACGGTTAGCAATAAAGTAAAGTAATTACATGGCGTTTTCATTGACACGCAGGTCATAAATATATTAAGACAACTCCTATGGCTCCTGCTGGTTGTCATACTCATCGACATGCAAGTCGTGATTCCTATTACAAGAACATGATCAATCTCATACATCACATATATCATTCATCACATCCTTTTGGCCATATCACACCACACAGCATATGCTGAAAAAACAAGTTAGACGTCCTCTAATTGTTGTTGCAAATTTTTACGTGGCTGCTATAGGTTTCTTAGCAAGAACGTTTCTTAATTACGCCAAAACCACAATGTGATATGCCAATTTCTATTTACCCTTCATAAGGACCCTTTTCATCGAATCCGATCCGACTAGAGTGGGAGAGATAGACACCCGCTAGCCACCTTATGCAACTAGTGCATGTCAGTAGGTGGAACCTGTCTCACGTAAGCGTACGTGTAAGGTCGGTCCGGCCCACTTCATCCCACGATGCCGCCGAATCAAGATAAGACTAGTAACAACAAGTAAATTGACAAAATCGATGCCCAGAACAACTTGTGATCTACTCGTGCATAGAAACTACGCATAGACCTAGCTCATGATGCCATTGTTGGGAATCATTGCAAAAATTAAAAATTTTCCTACGTGTCACCAAGACCAATCGAGGAGATGCTAGCAACGAGAGAGAGGGAGTGCATCTTCATACCCTTGAAGATCGCTAAGCGGAAGCGTTACAAGAACACGGTTGATGGAGTCGTACTCGCGGCGATTCAAATCGCGGAAGATCCGATCCAAGCGCCGAACGGACAGCGCCTCCGCGTTCAACACACGTACAGCCCGGGGACGTTTCCTACTTCTTGATCCAGCAAGGGGAGAGGAGAAGTTGAGGGAGAGCTCCAGCAGCACGACGACGTGGTGGTGGAGCTTGCGGTTCTCCAGCAGGGCTTCACCAAGCACTAGTGAGGAGGAGGAGGTGTTGGAGGAGGGAGGGGATGCGCTAGGGGAAGGGGTGCGACTGCTCTCTCTCTCTCCCTCACTATATATAGGGGTAAGGGGTGGAGGAGGAGCCCTAGGGTTCCCTAGGGGAGGGGTGGCGGCCACAGGGGAAACCCTAGATGGGTTTGGGCGCCCCTACCCTAGGAAACTTGCCCCCCAAGCAGGGAGGGGCGGCTGCCCTAGGGGAGGCGCCCCACCTCTCCAGGTTACGTGAGAGGGGTTGGGAGGGGTGCACAGCCCCTTAGTGGGCTAGTGTGCCCCCTCCCCTTGGCCCATAAGGCCCCCCTACGCTTGCCGGGGCCTCCGAAACACCTTTAGGTCATGCTGGTCGTCACCCGGTACTCCCAAAACAATCTCGGACTCCAATACCCTTCGTCCAATATATCGATCTTCACCTCTGGACCATTCCGGAGTTCCTCGTCATGTCCGGGATCTCATCCAAGACTCCGAACAACCTTCAGTAACCACATACTATTTCCCATAACAACTCTAGCATCACTGAACCTTAAGTGTGTAGACCCTATGGGTTCGGGAACCATGCAGACATGACCGAGACATCTCTCCGGCCAATAACCAACAGCGGGATCTAGATACCCATGTTGGCTCCCACATGTTCCACGATGATCTCATCAGATGAACCACAATGTCGAGGATTCAATCAATCCCGTATTCAATTCCCTTTGTCTATCGGTATGTTACTTGCCCGAGATTCGATCGCCGGTATCCCCATACCTCGTTCAATCTCATTACCGGCAAGTCTCTTTACTCATTCTGTAATGCATGATCCCGTGGCTAACTCCTTAGTCACATTGTGCTCATTATGATGATGCATTACTGAGTGGGCCCAGAGATACCTCTCCGTCATACGGAGTGACAAATCCCAGTCTCGATTCATGCCAACCCAACAGACACTTTCGGAGATACCTGTAGTGCACCTTTATAGTCACCCAATTACGTTGTGGCATTTGATGCACCCAAAGTACTCCTACGGTATCCGGGAGTTGCACAATCTCATGGTCTAAGGAAAAGATACTTGACATTAGAAAAGCTTTAGCAGACGAACTACATGATATTGTGCTATGCTTAGGATTGGGTCTTGTCCATCACATCATTATCCTAATGATGTGATCCTGTTATCAATGACATCCTATGTCCATGGTTAGGAAACCATAACCATCTATTGATCAACGAGCTAGTCAACTAGAGGCTCACTAGGGACATATTGTGGTCTATGTATTCACACATGTATTACGTTTTCCGGATAACACAATTATAGCATGAACAATAGACAATTATCATGAACAGGGAAATATAATAATAACCATTTTATTATTGCCTCTAGGGCATATTTCCAACACTCACAACCATAGTTGTTTAATGGATATAACTTATCCATGTTGAACTTTTCAACAGTCTCATGGATCAATGTAGACCGATGAACAAGTATTCTCGAAGGAGTACACTCAAGTTCCAAACTCAAGAGAAATTTTGGTCTTAACCAAATCTTTCATCTTACACTCCATCTTAAGATGATGTGCTCATCTCATGTAATTTTGATGTAGTTCTAATGATATTCAAATCAACAATATACACATAAATAACACACAATCTTTCTTTGGATTTCTTGATGAACATACATGAGCAATTAACATTGTTTGAGTAACCCTTCTAACAAAGGAACTCACTTGGTCGGTTATACTAGATCCTTGCCGACTACTTCATGTCATAAGATGACTTTCGAAGCTTTATGCAATACATGTTGCGACTAAATTCAGAATCTTTATTCCCTCGGAACTATCATAAAGATATCTGAATCAAGTGTCTCATACAACTATGTAGTCACAACATCCATCAGTAGGATATACAAATTCATTATTCATTGCTAGTGATATGAAATATCATAATGATATCCACTTATAACAGGAGAATATATTTCATATCTTAATAGATGACGGGTCTCTGCGTGAACCGTGAAACCTTCTGCTACAAGCCTCGCTTCTTGTCTCACCACCTCATTGTTTTCATTCCTCTCATGAACATAAACTCATTATGCTCCCCCGGGGAACACATTCAGATGAGTGGGTAATACTGATCAGGTCAATATCCCCTCTTCTTGAGAGCGGGTGCCTCCTCAATTGATGAGCGTTCAAGACACTCAACCATGTGTGGACTTAAGTTCTAGATCCAATTCATGGTCTTTTGCAATTCTCGAGGAGAAATAAATGTCGACATAATGTAGTATTAATATATGATTCTCCCAAATCCATATACATAGTGGAGATTTCATCATTACCTTTTGACTTTTCATGATTTTCCACAACAATTGAGTCAAGTTCTTCCGATGTCCCAACACCAAAATTTGTGTGCACACTCGTGTTGGATCCTGGATGTATCCAACATCCTTCAGGTGCCCTTCAACCCTAGGTTCAATGTCAACATGAAGTTGACATGCATTTATTGTATTTGAGGATTCTTCATTCCCCTCGGACGCTTCCATAAAGCTTTATCCTCTCGTGTCCATATTTATCCCCCTCTTGGGTGGCCGAGTGGACCTATGGGTCACATCCACTCTCTTAGGCACATTCATTATGGGAACATTTAACTTGGTGACACCTTTATACTCACTAAATGCAACAGACATATTATTTGCGATACTTTGCAAATTGGTAATCTTTTGAACCTCCAGTTCAAATTCATTCGTACGTGGAACTAAGGACTAGATGTCTACTCACATCTCATTCTATTTCCTAGCATTCAATGTGGTTCTTATCTCCCCTAATGCCGAAAAATGCCCTCATCAAAATACAACCAGCGTACTGGGTCATAAACAAGTCCTCTTCCAGAGACTTTAGGTACTTTATGTTTGACGGAGAATTGTACCTCACATAAATCCCTATTTCTCTATGAGAGCCCATAGATGTACATTGCGGTGGTAAATCGGTATGTATCCAACGCAACTGAATTATCGCAGATGGGAAATACTTGTTGATTTCCACGTACTAACCGCAACGAGGGGGCGTATAATCTGTAGTTGGTCGAATTTGTATCAACAGTGCAATATGTAAAATTACATGTCCCCAACAAGGAGTTGGGAGATTTCCTTATATAGGAGCTATCTTGCTATAAACTTTATCCTTTTGATAAGTGCTTCCGCAAGACCATTTTTTGTATGTACAGTAAGTGCTAAAA
This sequence comes from Aegilops umbellulata, assembly GCA_032464435.1. Taxonomy (NCBI): domain Eukaryota; kingdom Viridiplantae; phylum Streptophyta; class Magnoliopsida; order Poales; family Poaceae; genus Aegilops; species Aegilops umbellulata. The sequence goes on along the minus strand of CP136055.1, from coordinate 244,094,015 downwards.
AGCTCAGCGGGTAAGCCACAATCTAGGCAGGAATCATCAAATGGTCATGAACTAAATTCCATGGCATTATACATTTTGATGGATTTTATCCTATCCTCACGATGATTTGCTCTTAGATCAATAATCTGAGGAATCTACTCTACAAATGCATGGTTCCTTATAGAAATTAGACACACTGGGCCATCTCGATGATGCATCAGATTGCACCATGAAATATTTGAATATCACATGTAATGGTTGAATTGGATCACATATAGCTCTTGTACGAGGAAATCTAGTGGCTCATTGATACGTCTCCGATGTATCTATATTTTTGATTGTTTCATGCCCTTATTCTACTATTTTCACATACTTTCGGCAACAATTTATATGATTTCTAGGTTAATCTAGTGCCCAGTGCTAGTTCCTATTTTTTGCATGTTTTTGTATTTCGCAAAAAATCCATATCCAACGAAGTCGAATCGTGATAAAAAGTTACAATGAATTTTTAGGGAATATGTGGGATTTTTTGGCGCAATAATCAATAGAAGAGGTGGCCCACATGCCCCACAAGCTCAAGGAACACACCCCTGCACTTGTGGCCATCTTGTGAGTCAGTTGGGGGTGTCCTTCTTGTGCAAGGAAGCTAATATCCGGAGAAAAATCCCCTCAAAATTTCAGCCTAGTCGGAGTTACAGATCTCCGAGTATTTAAGAAATGGTGTTTGGCTAAAAATTAGGAACGCGAAATAGAGAAGAAACAGAGAGAGAGATCCAATCTAGGGGGCTCCTGCCCTTCGGGGGCTGATAATCCCCAAGTGCAAAGAATCATCGTAGCAATTTCCAGTGGCGGAAGTGATAAGTATGGAGTGTCGAACCCACAAGGAGCTAAAGGTAAGATCAATATTCTCTCAAGTCCTATCTGCCACTGATACGACTCTACGTACATCGAACGTTTGCTTCCAACTAGAAACGAGAAATAAAACTATATTGTGGGTATGAAGATGATAACTTTGCTTGATATCGGAGAACTAAAATATAAAAGTAGGTGATGACATAAATTTAGAATATATCACTATATATTTAGATATATTAAAACATAGCACTATCCCATCCTGCTCAGACTATTAGCATTGGGAGACGTCCGTTTTTATGATCTAGCCAATCCTGGCCGTTTGATCTCCGTTACCACAATGTCTCCCGCTAAATGGGCTGAATGTCGTCGAGGGACGCTATTCTGGTGGAAAAATCTGAGCGCGTTGGTTGATTGGGCTTTGTGCACGACGGCCCAACTAGCTGATTCCCCTCAAAAAAAGAGAAGCTGATCAGGTGCCTCCTGTTCTCTGGCACACCTGCTCGTCGCCTCGCTCCATGCCCCCACAACCCTGCCGATCTCGAACTAGGCTAAACCTAGCTGTATTGCCGCTTGCCGTTGAGGTCGCCGCCCTAGAGAGAGAAGATGGAAAATGGCAACCATGGGTTGGACTGAGTCTCCAAGCAATCTCTGTCGAAGTCGAGCCGCCCGGGTCGCTACCATTATCTCTTTTTTTTCGTGCGGATCACCCGGATCAGAGGAAGGCGATGACAACACCGGAGGAGATGAGAGGATGAGGAGCAGGTATGTGTCCCTCCCCCTTCCGCGTCTCCCCTCTGATCAAGGCACAAAATCTCACAAGAATTCTTAGGTCCATGATGGTGGAAGAGGAGATGAGAGGATGAGGAGCAGGTATGTGTCCCTCCCCCTTCCGCGTCTCCCCTATTTTTGATTCATCCACTTACTCGATCTGGTGTCCATGTTGGTGGAAGAGGAGATGAGAGGATGAGGAGCAGAGGATCGGATTTCAGAAAGTGGGAAGAAGCGGAGGCTAGCTAGTTGAAATCTATTGTCCTTATCGTTAGGTCTCCCCCATATTGTCCTCAGCTTGCTTGCCGGCTGTAGGCCGATTAAGTCAGTATCTCAGGCATGCTGCTGTCCAGGACAGCATACACGCTTTGGCCCTGCATCATTCATATCTTCTCCTAGGTGTGTGAGGAGGAGAAATCAGGAGGATGAGGAGGAGAACAACGATCATGTACATGTATGTATGTATTTTTTGCTTATGACATCCAAAACAAATTACGTACCGTGCAAGGTCAATACTACAGATTGGTTCTCAAAGCCTTTTTTAGCTTGATCTGTTGCATCAGGCATCGACTATATGTTCATGTCAAGCTGACACTCTTCCCCCTAATTCTTCATGTTTTTTCATGATTACAAATTCAGTTATAACTTGGTTTGATCTGTTGTATCAGGCGAAACGAGTTGTCCTCATTTGTGTGTAAAAACAGTCAGTTTAAAGCTATACAGAATATGGACAATATGGGGACAGAAAGCTCAAAGATGGCAAAAAGGGACCTTCAGGAGATATTTCAGTTGACAACAGTACTATCAGTGAGCATTTATTTCATCCACAATAAAGTTAGAGGACGAGTCCTGCCCTGTTTGTAAGTAGCTGCTGTATAAACTTGATGTTCTTGACTAAGATCATGGTGCTTTAATTTAAGATCAAATCATTATTTAGGTTTTATTTCTTTTTCTATTCAGAAACTGACTTACCTTGGTTTTGTGACACTGTATTGGGTGTCTTCTTTTCCTTTGAAGTGTTGAGATGTCAAGTTTGTGGAGATCTTCATTGTTCCTTCTTTTTTGAAGCTCACACCGATGTAACATGATAGTTCTCTACCCTAACAATGTAATATTGCGCGCCAAGATTATGCATTATGAAATTTGTATTTTCTTACCTGTTTAGCTGGACGCGCCTTTTTAAATTGAATTGTTTGTCCTGAGTTATCCATATCGATGGTTTGGTCAGATATTATTTTTGGTTTGTTAGCTACTTGTACATTTCTTACAGTGCCTTATTGGATTTGAAAGTAAGCACCAACAAGCCAAAAATAATACACTGACCTATGTTCTTATCCTCTTCCAAGACAAAAGTAATCATTTTTAATGGACAATATGGTTCACTCCCTGTTTCGTAGTATGATATATATTATATTGATTGGAAGAACTTGTCACATGAAAGGATAGACGATGCTATAACAATATCATGTACATTTTGTACGGTATTATATGTGAATAATATAAACAAATGGATACTGATTTTATGCGAATAATATAGACGGGTTTCCATCTATTGAATGCTGTATTGACATGTTTAGAATCAGAACTGTAGGCAGTTATCCTTTTCTAAGGACCAAAACATGGAGTGCTTGATGATTCTGTGAAAAGAATGGATGGGATTTGGTTCAGTTTACTTGTCCTAAATAATATTTACCTTTGAGTTAAGGTACAATTTCCTACTGCTAGCCAATTTTAACTCAGAGCATGTCGTTCCATAAATTACGCATTGTGAATTTGATTACCAAATATTCTTTTTCTGTCTGACAGCAACAACATTTGTTCATCATTATTTAGGGGTACTATTTTTCATATATTTCAGGCAAATCTTCGGCTGGATGGATATCCGGTTGCAAAGCAGTGAAATTTCTTACATTACCAAGCAACAAACTGCAATTAGTAGTTCCCTGTAGTTTATAAGATACACCATATGTATATATGAAAAAGATAGTCAAATTTAACCTCCCATGTTGCTAACCAATATATGCCAGTTTATTAAAATTTAACTTTCATGTTGTTTATTTGTATATAATACATAAACACCTATCATTTACTGTCAAAATAGACGGGCGCGGCAACGCGCCATCGATGATCTAGTTATAAATAGCGAGTGTGGGAATAATGATGGGTCGGTATGTGGAATTGTCCTAGGCAATTGTTAACAAGACCGGTAGTCGTCACTGCAATTTTATATGAGGGAGAGGAGCTAACATACTTTCTCTCCTTGGATCATATGCACTTATGATTGGAACTCTAGCAAGCATCCACAACTACTAAAGATCATTAAGGTAAAACCCAACCATAGCATTAAAGTATCAAGTCCCTTTTATCCCATACGCAACAACCCCCTTACTCGGGTTTAAGCTTCTATCACTCTAGCAACCCACCATAAGCGAATCATGAACGTATTGCAACACCCTACAGCGGGAATCCTTCACGTGTGCGCGACACGAAAGGCACATAGGACAGCACCAAAATAAAACATACAACTCAAATCAATCTAGATCATCAATGAACCCAAAAGATAAAGGAAATCTACTCAAAACATCATAGGATGGCAACACATCATTCGATCATAATATGTGGCATAAAGCACCATGTTCATGTTGGGAAACGTAGCATGCAATTTTAAAAAATTTCCTACGCTCACGCAAGATATATCTAGGAGATGCATAGCAACCAGAGGGGGAGAGTGTGTCCACGTACCCTCGTAGACTGAAAGCGGAAGCGTTTGACAACGTGGTTGATGTAGTCGAACTTCTTCTAGATCTGACCGGTCGAGCACCGAACGTACGACACCTCCGAGTTCTGCACACGTTCAGCTCGATGACGTCCCTCGTCCTCTTGATCCAGCAAAGGTGTCGAGGAAGAAGATGAGTTCCGTCAGCACAATGGTGTGGTGACAGTGATGATGAAGTAATCCGCGTAGGGCTTCGCCTAAGCACTACGAAGATATGATTGTAGGCGTAAACTGTGGAGGGGGGCGCCGCACACGACTAACAATTGTTGGTGTTATGTGTTAGGCGCCTCCCCCACCCCCTCATATATATAGGTGGGAGGGAGAGGGATCAGCCAAGGGGGCGCCCCAAGTAGGAGGAATCCTACTTGGAGTCCTTCCCAAGCCGCACGCCCCCTGCCATATATAACCGAGGTGGAAGGAAAGAGGGGGGAGAGGGAAGCAAGTAGGAATCCCAATCCACACTTTCCTTTCCCTCCCCTCTTTCCTTCTCCTCCTCATACGGTTGGCCTCTATAGGGGCGCACCAGGGCTGGTGTGTTCCCTCACTTGGCCCATAAGGCCCATATATTTGCCGGGGGTGCCCGAAACTCCTTTCTGGTGACCCGATAAGTACCTGGTACCCTGCAGAACACTTCCGGTGTCTGAATACCATCGTCCTATATATCAATCTTTACCTCTTGACCATTTCGAGACTCCTCGTCATGTCCGTGATCTCATCCGGGACTCCGAACAACATTGGGTCACCAAATCACATAACTCATATAATACTAAATCATCATTGAACGTTAAGCGTGCGGACCCTACGGGTTCGAGAAATATGTAGACATGACCGAGACACCTCTTCGCTCAATAACCAATAGCGGAACCTGGATGCTCGTATTGGCTCCTACATATTCTATGAAGATCTTTATCAATTGAACCATTATGACAACATACGTAATTCCCTTTGTCAATCGGTATGTTACTTGCCCGAGATTCGATCGTCGGTATCTTCATACCTAGTTCAATCTCGTTACCGGCAAGTCTCTTTACTCGTTCTTTAATACATCACCTCGTGACTAACTCCTTAGTCGTTTGCTTGCAAGCTTATGATGTGTATTACCGAGAGGGCCCATAGATACCTCTCCGATACTCGGAGTGACAAATCCTAATCTCGATTCATGCCAACCCAACAAAACACCTTCGGAGATACCTATAGAGCATCTTTATAATCACCCAGTTATGTTGTGACGTTTGATAGCACACAAGGCATTCCTCCGGTATCCGGGAGTTGCATAATCTCATAGTCAAAGGAATATGTATTTGACATACATGAAAGCAGTAGCAATAAAACTGAACGATCAATATGCTAAGCTAACGGATGGGTCTTGTCCATCACACCATTCTCCTAATGATGTGATCTCATTCATCAAATGACAACACATGTCTATGGTTAGGAAACTTAACCATCTTTGATTAACAAGCTAGTCTAGTAGAGGCTTACTAGGGACACGGTGTTTTGTCTATGTATCCACACATGTATCAAGTTTCCGGTTAATACAATTCTAGCATGGATAATAAACATTCATCATGATATAAGCAAATATAAAATAACAACTTTATTATTGCCTCTAGGGCATATTTCCTTCAGTTCGAGTAGGGGATTACAGCGGGGTGCGGGAGAGTGGACCGCGTAAAAGAGATGAGGATGGTGATGAAGATAGTGATGTTGACGAAGACGATCACCACGGCGATGGTTCCCTCGGTGGCACTCCGGTGCCACCGAGAGAGAGGGGGAGAGGTTCTTCCCCTTGTGCTTCCTCCTCCATGGCCTCCCCCTAGATGGGGAGAGGTTCTCCTCTGGTCCTTAGCCTCCATGGCAATGATGGGCCCCTCTGGGATCCTCCTCCATGGCCTCCGGTGATGATGGCCCCCTCCGACAGGGTGCCAGAGAGGGCCTAGATTGATTTTTCGTGGCTACAGAGGCCTGCGGCAGCGGAACTCCTGATCTAGGTTTATATCTGAGGTTTTTGGGATTTATAGGAGGTGTTGGCGTCGGGGACAAGTCAAGGAGGTCCACGAGGCGATGACAAGGTAGGGGGCGCGCCTAGGGGGTGGGGGCGCCCCCACCCTTGTGGTTATTACCCCGGGACTCCTCTCTGGTATCTTTTTGCTCCAGTATTTTTTATATTTTCCAAAAATATTCTCCTTAAATTTTCAGCCCATTCCGAGAACTTTTATTTTTGCACAAAAAAGACACCATGGTAGTTCTGCTGAAAACAGCGTCAGTCCGGGTTAGTTCTAATCAAATCATACCAAAACCATATAAAATTGTTATAAACATGGCATGAATACTTCATAAATTATAGATACGTCGAAGACGTATCAGCATCCCCAAGCTTAATTCCTGCTCATTCTCGAGTAGGTAAATGATAAAAGAAATGATTTATGAAGTATGAATGCTAGCATAGTGTATAAGTTTGATCAATGATAGTTAGAAATACTTTTTTCTAGCATGATTATATATCATAAACAGCTCATCTCATAAAACTTCTCATGATCAAGTAGCAAGTTATTCACAAGTAAAAGTATATACCATAAAGTTTCTTGAAAACTAACAAACCATGTTCTTAGTCATCAAACAATTGCAATTCATCTTATTTTCAAGAAGGGTCTATGTAAGAGCTTTTATTTAGCAAATTCCACATAATCAACTATCATATAGTCTTCATGATTGCTAACACTCAAAGCATCTTTTTAGAACAAATAGCATCCGTCAAACACAGATAAAGATAGGGGCTTAATGTTTCGCCTCCCGACTTATTTATCATATAGATAATTGTCAACAATAATAATTCATGATCAAACATATTTGAATAGCCATATATGCTTGGATCTTTCCCCACCACATGATGCTTGCCAACTAAAGAATAAGTGAGGTTGAAATAGGAAGGGATACCATTAACTCTTGCATAAAAGTAAAGACATGAAAGTAAAAGATAGGCCCTTCGCAGAGGGAAGCAGAGGTTGTCAAGCGCTTTTAAATGTTGGATGCGCAAACCCTTAATGCAAAGGAACATCACATTGTATTGCCCTTTGTGATAGCAATCTTTATTATGCAGTCCATCACTTTTATTTCTTTACCACCACAAGTTCGTACAACGCTTATTTTCCCTTACAATAAAAGATCATACATATTTAGGAGCAATTTTTATTGCTTTTTGTACTGATGACAACTTACTTAAAGGATCTTATGCAATCCATAGGTAGATATGGTGGACACTCATGGCATGAAACTGGGTTTAATGGTTTTGGATGCATAAGTAGTATCTCTACTTAGTACAACATTTTGGCTAGGAAAAGATCCTAAGCAAGCACCACATGTTAGAGGATCCATAACAATATAACTTCTATGCAAATATACCCAAACATAACTCATTACATTGTCTTCCTTGTCCAACTTCAACTAATTTGCCCAAGTTTGGAAATAATTAACGGGGCTCACAATCATAGATGATGTCCAAGATAGTATATTTATATGTGAAACCTCTGTTCCTTCAATACTCTTTCATGAATTGTTCAAGTGACCAATGTTGAGTTTGCTAACTTTCAATAAATTTTACCACCTATACTTCTTATAAGTGAAGTCATTACTCCCCATGGGATAAGCATATGAAGCATATATAATTTCAGATCTCTAATATTCAATTCATTCAACCATTTACTCATAGGATATAAGTGAAGCATGTGAGTAAATGACAAACTACTCCAAAAAGATATAAGTGAAGAACATTGAGTAGTCAAATAGTTAACTAACCATGGGAGGACTCTCTCTCATTCAAGATTTCAGATCCAATGATTTTATTCAAACAATAAGTAAAATGAAAATACGCTCCAAGCAAAACACATATCATGTGATGAATAAAAATATAGCTCTGAGTAAGGTATACTAATGCTTTTGAAGACGATAGAGGGGATGCCTCCCGGGGCATCCCCAAGCTTAGGCACTTGAGTCTTCCTTGATTATTACCTTGGGGTGCCTTGGGCATCCCCAAGCTTAGGGTCTTTCCATTCCTTATTCTCCTCATATTGATATCTCACCCAAAACTTGAAAACTTCAATCACACAACACTTAACGGAACTTCGTGAGATGGGTTAGTATGATAAAGAGTAAATCATTCACTTTAATACTGTAAAGATAAGATTCATAATTGTTCTCACACAATGCCTACTGTACCATATCAATTATACAATTTATATTGAGCAATATAAGCCATAGAAACTAGAAAACAAGCAAACTATGCATTGAAAACATAATCTGCCAGAACAACGTGTAATGATCTAAACAACAACCATACTTTTGCTACTCCAAAAATTCTGAAAAATTAGGACAACCTAGGAAATTTATATATAAATATTGTGTAAAAAATTCAGATCAAAGGCATGCTTCTGTGATTTTTTAAAATTCTGGCAATGAGCGCAAAAGCTTTTGTTTTGCAGCAAGATCAAATCAACTATCACCGTAAGCCATCCCAAAGGTCTTACTTGGCACTTTATTGAAAAAAAGCTATAAAACATGATTACTATAGTAGCTTAATCATGTGAACACACAAAAGCAATAAGGATAAATATTGGGTTGTATCCCAACAAGCGCTTTTCTTTAATGCCTTTTTAGCTAGGCATGATATTATAATGATACTCTTCCAAGCCCAATTCTGTTGATAGTCTTATTCATACTCCAAAAGATATAAGTGAAGTTCATGGAGCATTCTACAATGAATATAGATTTACCAACATCCAAGCTCAAAATATATAAGTGAAGCACACGAAGCATTCTATAAAGCCGTACTCAAATGATTTAAGTGAAGCACAAAGAGCATTCTATAAAGACATACTCAAAAGATTTAAGTGAAGCACTAAGAGCATTCTAAAAATCAATGAAGGTCTATCTCACACTAGCATGGAGCATATAGGAAAATAAAAGAAAAATAAACACAAAAGACGCATATAATGTGAACAAAACAAAAACCGAGGTATACCGACAATTGTTGAAGAAGAAAGATGGGATGCCAACCGGGGCATACCCAAGCTTAGATGCTTGAGTATCCTTGAAATATCTACTTGGGGTGCCTTGGGCGTCCCCAAGCATTAACTCTTGCCTCTCCTTATGCTTCTCATATCGGCAACTCCTCGTTCTTCGAACACTTCATCCACACAAAACTTAACAAAAAACTTTGTGAGATCCGTTAGTATAATAAAGCGAATCACTACCTTTAGGTACTATTGTAAACTCATTCCAATTTCATATTAGCATTATATTTACTGTTTTTCGACTTCACCATGGTTCATACCCCCCGATACTACCCATAGTTTCATCAAAATAAGTGAAAAACACATAGAAAACAGAATCTGTCAAGAACAGGACAGTCTGTAGCAATCTGGAGCTTTCGTATACTTCTGTAACTTCAAAATTTCTACAAAATTAAGAAAAAATAAACAATTTGCATAGAAGTACAGTATAAAAATTTCAAGATTTTATCACGCTCCACTAAAAAATGTAAATTCAATAACTACAGAAAATTTTTCTGTTTTTTTGCTGCACACACCAAACAAGAAATTTAAACATTCTAAAGTCAAGCCTTGACACATTATTTTATAATACAATGAATATATACAAGGGGATACTTATTTTTGAGAAACTTCCATGAAAAATTCTACATTGTTTCCATGAGCATGAACACAAGTGTTCAAGGTCGACCCTCACTTCTCCAATGCATAACCTTCCAATCACTTCTCTTTTTGAAAAAGTTTTTCAAGCATAAGAGGCAAGTAATTTTTTTGTATTTTGCATTTTTTGTTTGTTTCACCCACAACTAAAGAAAGCAAGAAAACAAAAAACAAAAGGGAAAGAAAAATCTACTTAGTGAAGAAAGCAAACAAGCACACACGAGAATATCAACCCCATGCTATTGCTCCCCGGCAACGGCGCCAGAAAAGAGCTTGATAATCCCTAAGTGCAAGGAATCATCGTAACAATTTTCCAAAGGTGAAAGTGATAAGTATGGAGTGTCGAACCCACAAGGAGCTAAAGGTAAGATCAATATTCTCTCAAGTCCTATCTGCCACTGATACGACTCTACGTACACCGAACATTTGCTTCCAACTAGAAACGAGAAATAAAACAATGTTGTGGATATGAAGAGGATAACTTTGCTTGATATCGGAGAACTAAAATATAAAAGTAGGTGTTGTTAACATAAATTTAGAATTACTATATATTATAAATAGCGAGTGTGGAATAATGATGGGTTGGTGTGCGGAATTGTCCTAGGCAATTGCTAACAAAATCGGTAGTCGTCGTTGCAATTTTATATGAGGGAGAGGCATAAGCTAACATACTTTCTCTCCTTGTGTCATATGCACTTATGATTGGAACTCTAGCAAGAATCCACAACTACTAAAGATCATTAAGGTAAAACCCAACCATAGCATTAAAGTATCAAGTCCCCTTTATCCCATACGCAACAACCCCCTTACTCGGGTTTAAGCTTCTGTCACTCTAGCAACCCACTATAAGCAAATCATGAATGTATTGCAACACCCTACAACGAGAATCCTTCACGTGTTCGCGGCACAGAAGGTACCATAGGACAACACCAAAATAAAACATACAACTGAAACCAATCTAGATCATCAATCAACCCAAAAGACAAAGGAAATCTACTCAAAACACCATAGGATGGCAACACATCATTGGATCACAATATGTGGCATAAAGCACCATGTTCAAGTAAGGGATTACAACGGGGTGCGGGAGAGTGGACCGCGTAAAAGAGATGAGGATGGTGATGAAGATGGTGATGTTGATGAAGACGATCACAGCGGCGATGGTTCCCTCGGTGGTACTCCAGCGCCACCGATAGAGAGGGGGAGAGGTTCTCCCCTTGTGCTTCCTCCTCCATGGCCTCCCCCCCCCTAGATGGGGAGAGGCTCTCCCTCTGGTCCTTGGCCTCCATGACGATGATGGCCCCTCCTGGATCCTCCTCCATGGCCTCCGGTGATGATGGCCCCCTCCGGCAGGGTGCCGGAGAGGGCCTAGATTGATTTTTCGTGGCTAGGCCTAGATTGATTTTTCGTGGCTACAGAGGCCTGCGGCGGCGGAACTTCCAATCTAGGTTTATATCTTAGGTTTTTGGGATTTATAGGAGGTGTTGGTGTCGGGGACAAGTCAAGGGGGTCGATGAGGCGATGACAAGGGGGGCGCGCCCTAGGGGGGTGGGGGCGCCCCCACCCTTGTGGTTACCCCGGGACTCATCTCTGGTATCTTTGTGCTCTAGTATTTTTATTTTTCCAAAAATATTCTCCGTAAATTTTCAGCCCATTCCGAGAACTTTTATTTTGCACAAAAAATGACACCACGGTAGTTCTGCTGAAAACAACGTCAATCCGGGTTAGTTCTAATCAAATCATACCAAAACCATATAAATTGTTATAAACATGGCATGAATACTTCATAAATTGTAGATACGTCGAAAACGTATCAGGGGCCATTGTGACCAAGAACCAAAGGGGGATTCCTTCTCCCATTGTAACATCCCAAATTTTCAATTTGGAATGTTATACATAGTCATCCATGCATATCATATTTTATTGCATTTCCGTTCCGCAAATCCTCGAAATCCTAAGCAACTCAAGGACCCACAGAGAGAGTTGGGGATTTTCCCGGTTTTCATATTTGATCTCTATCAAATAATGAAACGAGGATTTTTGATTTTAATTATTTTTCTCTCCGAAAAATATTTCTTATCAAAATAAATGAGAGGAGATAATATGACTTCTCCAAAATAATTGAAATATTGGAGGAAAAATGTTAAAATCATTTATTCAATTTTACTTGATTTTATTCGGATTTTATTTGCATTTGAAAAACTGCATGTTTTCAAAATTGCATTTTAGGGCCAAGAAAACATTCATCTCGTTCTAAATATTTTATTTAGACGGTGAAAATTTGTTTTGGCATTTTTAGATTTTTATTTATTTTTCTAGGATTTTATTTCTGTCGGCGAAATTATTTTAAAAAAAAGTTCCCGCGCCTGACTGGGCCTAAGGCCCAGCCGAGCCAGGCCGGCCCGCACCGCCGCCGCCTCCCTGCGCGTGCGCCGCCCCGCCGCTGCTCGGACTTGGAGTCTGAGCCGAACTCCGCCGTCGCCGCCGCTTGCCCCCTCCTCCAAGCAAGCCACCCCCGCCGCCCAAACCACCACCACCGCTCGAGCCGCAGCCGCCGCCCGCGCCGCCAGCCGCCGCCCACGCTAGCCGCCGCCGCCACCACCAAGCCCGCCGCCCCGCGAGCCGCCGCCCTCCCCTTGTGCTTCCTCCTCCATGGCCTCCCCCCCCTAGATGGGGAGAGGCTCTCCCTCTGGTCCTTGGCCTCCATGACGATGATGGCCCCTCCTGGATCCTCCTCCATGGCCTCCGGTGATGATGGCCCCCTCCGGCAGGGTGCCGGAGAGGGCCTAGATTGATTTTTCGTGGCTAGGCCTAGATTGATTTTTCGTGGCTACAGAGGCCTGCGGCGGCGGAACTTCCAATCTAGGTTTATATCTTAGGTTTTTGGGATTTATAGGAGGTGTTGGTGTCGGGGACAAGTCAAGGGGGTCGATGAGGCGATGACAAGGGGGGCGCGCCCTAGGGGGGTGGGGGCGCCCCCACCCTTGTGGTTACCCCGGGACTCATCTCTGGTATCTTTGTGCTCTAGTATTTTTATTTTTCCAAAAATATTCTCCGTAAATTTTCAGCCCATTCCGAGAACTTTTATTTTGCACAAAAAATGACACCACGGTAGTTCTGCTGAAAACAACGTCAATCCGGGTTAGTTCTAATCAAATCATACCAAAACCATATAAATTGTTATAAACATGGCATGAATACTTCATAAATTGTAGATACGTCGAAAACGTATCAGGGGCCATTGTGACCAAGAACCAAAGGGGGATTCCTTCTCCCATTGTAACATCCCAAATTTTCAATTTGGAATGTTATACATAGTCATCCATGCATATCATATTTTATTGCATTTCCGTTCCGCAAATCCTCGAAATCCTAAGCAACTCAAGGACCCACAGAGAGAGTTGGGGATTTTCCCGGTTTTCATATTTGATCTCTATCAAATAATGAAACGAGGATTTTTGATTTTAATTATTTTTCTCTCCGAAAAATATTTCTTATCAAAATAAATGAGAGGAGATAATATGACTTCTCCAAAATAATTGAAATATTGGAGGAAAAATGTTAAAATCATTTATTCAATTTTACTTGATTTTATTCGGATTTTATTTGCATTTGAAAAACTGCATGTTTTCAAAATTGCATTTTAGGGCCAAGAAAACATTCATCTCGTTCTAAATATTTTATTTAGACGGTGAAAATTTGTTTTGGCATTTTTAGATTTTTATTTATTTTTCTAGGATTTTATTTCTGTCGGCGAAATTATTTTAAAAAAAAGTTCCCGCGCCTGACTGGGCCTAAGGCCCAGCCGAGCCAGGCCGGCCCGCACCGCCGCCGCCTCCCTGCGCGTGCGCCGCCCCGCCGCTGCTCGGACTTGGAGTCTGAGCCGAACTCCGCCGTCGCCGCCGCTTGCCCCCTCCTCCAAGCAAGCCACCCCCGCCGCCCAAACCACCACCACCGCTCGAGCCGCAGCCGCCGCCCGCGCCGCCAGCCGCCGCCCACGCTAGCCGCCGCCGCCACCACCAAGCCCGCCGCCCCGCGAGCCGCCGCCCTCCCCTTGTGCTTCCTCCTCCATGGCCTCCCCCCCCTAGATGGGGAGAGGCTCTCCCTCTGGTCCTTGGCCTCCATGACGATGATGGCCCCTCCTGGATCCTCCTCCATGGCCTCCGGTGATGATGGCCCCCTCCGGCAGGGTGCCGGAGAGGGCCTAGATTGATTTTTCGTGGCTAGGCCTAGATTGATTTTTCGTGGCTACAGAGGCCTGCGGCGGCGGAACTTCCAATCTAGGTTTATATCTTAGGTTTTTGGGATTTATAGGAGGTGTTGGTGTCGGGGACAAGTCAAGGGGGTCGATGAGGCGATGACAAGGGGGGCGCGCCCTAGGGGGGTGGGGGCGCCCCCACCCTTGTGGTTACCCCGGGACTCATCTCTGGTATCTTTGTGCTCTAGTATTTTTATTTTTCCAAAAATATTCTCCGTAAATTTTCAGCCCATTCCGAGAACTTTTATTTTGCACAAAAAATGACACCACGGTAGTTCTGCTGAAAACAACGTCAATCCGGGTTAGTTCTAATCAAATCATACCAAAACCATATAAATTGTTATAAACATGGCATGAATACTTCATAAATTGTAGATACGTCGAAAACGTATCAGGGGCCATTGTGACCAAGAACCAAAGGGGGATTCCTTCTCCCATTGTAACATCCCAAATTTTCAATTTGGAATGTTATACATAGTCATCCATGCATATCATATTTTATTGCATTTCCGTTCCGCAAATCCTCGAAATCCTAAGCAACTCAAGGACCCACAGAGAGAGTTGGGGATTTTCCCGGTTTTCATATTTGATCTCTATCAAATAATGAAACGAGGATTTTTGATTTTAATTATTTTTCTCTCCGAAAAATATTTCTTATCAAAATAAATGAGAGGAGATAATATGACTTCTCCAAAATAATTGAAATATTGGAGGAAAAATGTTAAAATCATTTATTCAATTTTACTTGATTTTATTCGGATTTTATTTGCATTTGAAAAACTGCATGTTTTCAAAATTGCATTTTAGGGCCAAGAAAACATTCATCTCGTTCTAAATATTTTATTTAGACGGTGAAAATTTGTTTTGGCATTTTTAGATTTTTATTTATTTTTCTAGGATTTTATTTCTGTCGGCGAAATTATTTTAAAAAAAAGTTCCCGCGCCTGACTGGGCCTAAGGCCCAGCCGAGCCAGGCCGGCCCGCACCGCCGCCGCCTCCCTGCGCGTGCGCCGCCCCGCCGCTGCTCGGACTTGGAGTCTGAGCCGAACTCCGCCGTCGCCGCCGCTTGCCCCCTCCTCCAAGCAAGCCACCCCCGCCGCCCAAACCACCACCACCGCTCGAGCCGCAGCCGCCGCCCGCGCCGCCAGCCGCCGCCCACGCTAGCCGCCGCCGCCACCACCAAGCCCGCCGCCCCGCGAGCCGCCGCCCCGCCCCGCAGCCGCCTCACCGGAGGTATCCGCCGGATCTGAGCCGCCGTTTCTAGATCCGTTTTTTTCGGTTCGCCGGTTTTTTCTCGGTTCTTTTAGTTAGCGGACGTTCGTCCGTACGTTTGTTTTAACGAACGGTTTTCGCCCGTTAGTTACAGCTAACGAACGCTCGTTCGTTAGTTTGTTCGTCAGTTTTCTTTTTTATCGGATTTATTCCGCGATTTTTCTGATCGCGATTTCTTATCTGATCTTTGTTTCTGTTTATCTTTTCGCTCGTTTATCTGAATCAGGCGATTCAAGCGCCTAGAGTTTCGTCTCGAAACCCTCTTTCCGTTTAACCAACTCAAATAAGTTTTTGCTACTGTAAAATTTGACCTAGGTTCAGATTAGTAAACGAAGCTTCTTTCTTTCGCCGTTTGAGTTTCGTTGCTTCGTTTGATTTGATTCTCTTTGCGTACCGGAGTTCTTAAGTTGAACTTTCTGGTCAACCTCTCTTATTTGAGTTTTGCTTGTGCATATTTGCTTGTTGCTTATGTATGATATTGTTTGCTTGCGATAGAATTCCCGGAGTGCGAAGCGTGTTACTGCGAGTCTCTAGGATTCACGGATCGTCAGCAAGGCAAGTAACACATTGATCATACTCTTTTCATACCCAGTTTATGCATTAGTTCCAACCCTCAAACATTGCATGATTAGGATGTCATTAACATGTGGGATGGGAAGTAGTTGATGAGGTAGAACCTATTGCCCTGTTATATTCAAACCCTGGGAGTTACTTCTACGTTTGCTTATATTATATTGCTATGCTCGTAGACGTGGTTTGGGTTTGAGTGAAATCCATGACAGATGTGAGATTGTTAATTAATGGCTCAACTTAAGGTGGTAACTTAAATTAACATCTGGGTGGATTGAGGCACCTGGGGTACCCAGTGTTGCCTGTATTTTTGGAAATCCCGGGGTTCCGTGTGATTTTCCTATGGACCGCCACCCAGGCTCAAAGGGAACTGAGATGATTCATGCTAGAAACTTCCGTGTGCAGCCACAAGCTATTATGGGCTCTAGCATAGTTGAGTAAGTTACGTGAAGCTCTTGAAGAAGCAGATCAGCAGGTAGAGGGATGTAGGTTTGGTATGGTCTGTCCGGAGTAAAGAGTTAATGTTTCTGAAAGACTGTGTCTCGGTCATCCGTTTCTCAAACACCATGCACTGCGAGAAATCCAACAGAGGCGATCGAGTCTTGTGGGGAAAAGTGCGCAATCCTCTGTAGAGTGTACAATCTAATCATGGTTAGCCGTGTCCCCGGTTATGGACAATTCTTGAGTATCTAGTACTTGGGTTATCACATGTATCTCATCATGTTTAAATTAATACTGTTGGGTTGTTAATCACTTTAATTGGGATTGAGTTGGAGGAACCTTCTCAATGTTGTTCAACCACCATGATAGTTAAATTAAAATCTATTCCTTTGTTGTAGGAAAAAATTGGCTTTTCGCAAAAACTATAACCATAGAGCTTTCCACCAGCCAAATATGCATGTAGTGATAGCATTATTCTGTTCTTGCTCTACTGTGTTATATTGCTAGCATATTCCATGTGCTGACCCATTCTCGCGCTGCAACGTATTATGTCGCACACTTTTCAGATGAGGAGTAAGGTTCGTTAGGTCGTTGCCGTGCAGCTCAGCTATGCCGTTGGAGTTGATGGACTCACTTTATCTTCCAAGCCTTCCGCTTTTATCGTATTAGATGGCCTTAAGCCATATTATTGTAAGAAGTTCTCTCTTGAGACATTCGATGTAATAAATGTGTGATTGCTACTCTGTTATGAATCCTTTGAGTACTGTGTGTGTCAGCATTACCGATCCAGGGATGACACTGAAGCACAGAGATTTGACCATCTGAGGTCGGGTCGCTACAAAATGGTGTCAGAGCACACGCTGTGTAGGACATGACCACTAAGATAAACCCTAGGTCACACTTCTCTACTCATTTCTGACTCCTCTCCATTTTCTACTCTTTAGGATGATGGAGATGAAGAACAAGTTTGCACAACCGGATGAAGACACACCTTTTGTACGCCACTTGAAGGAAGTCACTAGATACTTGAACATTGGAATACCAAGCTTCATCGGGACGTACAACGCCACTTTACCTGAAGAGGAGCGTTGGATGGTTCAAGTACAAGTTCCAGGAAGGACGTTCTCGCCAACTTCTAAACCCATAGAATTTTCTTTTGAAGCACCCACCTGGAGTCTAGGCAAGAGCATGGCAACCCACATTACCATGGGACGCATTGGAGAAGTCTACAATAGGGAGCTTAAGGACACTATCTACCAAATATGTGGGCGCCGAGACGAGCAATGGGAAGTAATAAGCACCAGGAAGGATAGATCCATTGCAGCTTTCATCCAGGAGTTAAACCAGCACCTTCGACGTCAGGAGAACCAGATGTGCGCGGACATGATGGACTTGAAGAAGGCGAAGACTAGAATCATCGAACTGGAGGAAGAACTCAAGTTTACACGCGATGGATATGAGGAGGAAATCAAGACTCTACTGGAGAAGAATGACGACCTGATAAAGAAGATCGGAGTATTCATGGGAGGACCAACACCAGGAGAAGAAGACGACGATCCCACTTGCCCGGACAACTACATCATCATCGACGACACCGATTCCGATCCCAGTGATGATGACTTTGAAGACGAAGCTGGAGCAGACATCATGGAGTCTTCCACCGATCAAAATTTCTAGATGACCACCATATATTAGTAGTATTTCCCATGTATTTAGTAATAGTTGAGCACTTTTGCGATAGTTTTTAGACCGTTGTATGCCCTTGCTTGATTGATTGAGTGAAATGTTTGTGTTTGTCTCATGTGCATATGGGTAGTGTTTTCTCATTAGACTCCATTCTTCTATTCTGATCTCTTCCATCTAAACCCATCAGATGCCTCCGAGACATGACACCGGTTTTGCTTTCCCACCGGAGCTCACCCAGTTGATCCAACAGCAGAATGCCTTGATGCAATTACTAGTTCAGAACCAGGGCAACAACAACAACAACAACAACAACAACAACAACTCGCCTCCAGTGGACAACCTAGCCCGTTTTTTAAGGTTACAACCACCGGTGTTTTCCAGTAGAACCGAGCCAATAGTTGCTGATGATTGGCTACACCGTATTGGAAGGGAGTTGACCACCACAGGTTGCACATATGCTGAGAAGGTGCGCTTTGCCGCACATCAATTGGATGGACCAGCAGACTCATGGTGGGAGAATTACGCAGCCACTTTCCCCGTAGCCAACGTCATTTGGGACCAGTTTCAGCAAGCTTTCCGCACGGCACATGTCTCAACTGGAGCTATGCAGATGAAGAAGCAGGAGTTCCGCAACCTACGCCAGGGGAACCATACTGTGGCTCAGTACGTGGATGATTTTAGCAAGTTATCACGCTATGCCCCTGATGATGTGGCCACAGATGCCGCGAAGCAGGAGAAGTTTATGGAAGGGCTGCATGATGAGATGAGCATGCAGTTGATGGTAGCAACCTTCAACAACTACCAGGAGTTGGTAGATAAGGCTCTTATGATTAAAGGGAAGCAGCGGTAGATTGAGAGCCGCAAGAGAAAGTATGGACAAGGGAAGTATAACTCAGGAGCTCAGCAGAAGCCTCGCCTAATCCCGAACTCGGGAGGACTTGTTCATAACCATGGAGGTCACAACCACACTCGAGGAGGATCGCATAACCACAATGGCGCCAAGAATGGGAATGGGAACGAAGCCAATAATAATCAGAACCGCCCCAATCCAGCCACACCCACCAAAAGGGACTTAAGTCATGTTACTTGTTTCAAGTGCAGGAAGACTGGACACTATGCCACGGAGTGCCCTGAAGGAAAGAATGGAAATGGAAATGGGAGCGCTGGGAAGAAGCCCAATCCATTCAATAAAGGACAAGTGAACCACATTAACGTGGAGGAGGTTGAAGAGCAGCCGGACGCGGTAATAGGTAAGTTTTTGGTTAAGTCATTTACCGCTCTTGTTCTTTTCGATACTGGTGCATCGCATTCATACATATCAAGGGGATTCGTGGATAAGTTTAAACTACCAACCCAAACCCTTAGGACCCCTCTGTTAGTGAGCTCACCCGGAGCAGAATACATGGCTAGCCGATGGTGCGACCAGATACCCTTAACCATTGGCACACATGTGTTTCCGTCCAACCTAATTATCTTGGAGTCACAAGGATTGGATGTGATATTGGGGATGGACTGGATGTCAAAGTTTGGAGGAAGTATTGACTGTGCTAGTAAGTCGATTTATCTCACCACCCTGGAGGGAAAAGGATTAAGTATGTGTCTAGGCATGTGCCTCGGAGGAGCCAAGTGAATGCCCTTATGGGAGTTGTTCAGGAGGAAGTGCCTGTAGTGAAGGATTACCCGGATGTTTTTCCAGAGGAGTTACCAGGCATGCCACCAGATAGAGACATTGAGTTTTTGATAGAGCTGTTACCAGGTACAGGACCAATATCCAAGAGACCCTATCGGATGCCCGCAAATGATCTGGAGGAAATTAAGAAACAGATCAAGGAGTTATTGGAGAAAGGATACATCCAAAGAAGTTCATCACCTTGGGGAGCCCGTGTGCTTTTGGTTGAGAAGAAGGATAAATCCCTAAGGATGGTTGTTGATTATCGAGCCTTGAATGAAGTGACGATTAAGAACAAGCAACCCCTACCGATGACCAACGATCTGTTTGATCAGTTGCAAGGAGCTAAAGTGTTTTCGAAGATCGATTTGAGATCGGGTTACCATCAGTTGAAGATACAAGAGAAGGATATAGCAAAGACAACGTTCACGACGCGGTATGGACTATACGAGTACACGGTCATGTCGTTTGGACTAACTAATGCCCCTGCCTATTTCATGAGCATGATGAACAAGGTGTTCATGGAGTATTTGGACAAGTTTTTTGTGGTGATTATTGATGATATTATGATATACTCGAAGAACGAGGAGGAGCACAAGGAGCATTTGCGCTTAGTTCTCGAGAAACTCAGGGAACACCAGTTGTATGCTAAGTTTAGCAAATGCGAGTTTTGGTTGAAGGAAGTCGGGTTCCTTGGACATGTTATATCGGGAGAAGGTATAGCAGTAGACCCCAGCAAAGTTCAGTCAGTCACTAAATGGTTCGCACCACCTCAGTTAGCGAGATCCGCAGTTTTCTTGGACTCGCAGGATACTACCGGAGATTCATTGAGAACTTTTCCAAGATTGTGAAACCAATGACTGAACTATTGAAGAAGGATACTAAGTTTAAATGGACAGAAGATTGCGAGGCAAGTTTCTAGGAGTTGAAGAAACGTTTGACTACAACCCCAGTGCTAACACTATCGGATATACATAAGGAGTTCCAAGTGTATTGCGACGCCTCTCGTTTAGGACTTGGATGTGTGCTTATGCAGGATGGAAGAGTTGTTTTGTATGCCTCACGACAACTAAAACCTCATGAGTTGAACTATGCCACACATGATTTGGAGTTAGCAGCCGTAGTGCATGCATTGAAGACCTGGAGACATTACCTTATTGGAAACCGATGTGATGTATACACAGACCATAAGAGTTTGAAGTACATTTTCACCCAGAAGGAACTAAACCTTAGACAGAGGAGATGGTTGGAGCTTATAAAGGATTATGACATGAAGCTACACTATCATCTAGGAAAGGCCAATGTCATAGCAGACGCTTTGTGCCGGAAGAGTTATGCTAATATCCTTAAAAGTAAGGGACTGTCGAAGGAGTTAGCAGAGGATATCATGGAACTTCGATTAGAGATTGTTCCTAGAGGATTCATTGCGACAATGGAGGTCCAGTCGACATTGCTGGACAAGATTTGGGAAGCTCAGAAGGATGACAAAGAGATTGCCGAGATAAAGGAGAAGATGGGCAAAGGAAAGGCCAAAGGTTTTCGTGAGGATGAGCACGATACCCTATGGTTTGAGGACCGAGTTTATGTGCCCAATAACCAGGAGATCAGGAAGTTAATACTTCAAGAGGCTCATGACTCACCATACTCGATACACCCCGGAAACACCAAGATGTATCTGGATTTGAAGGAACGTTTTTGGTGGACCGGTATGAAGAAGGATATTGCCGAGTATGTAGCCGTATGTGATGTATGTCAGAGAGTGAAGGCAGAACATCATAAGCCAGCAGGACTGTTACAGCCTATGCCGATACCCGAATGGAAGTGGGATAAACTTGGCATGGACTTTATCACTGGATTGCCCAGGACTAAAGAAGGATATGATTCCATATGGGTAGTAGTCGATCGCTTAACCAAAGTGGCTCACTTCATCCCAGTGAAAACCACTTATACAAGTGCGAAGTTGGCCAAGATTTATATGTCCAAGATTGTATGTCCACATGGAGTTCCGAGGACCATCGTATCAGATAGAGGAACACAGTTTACTTCAAAGTTCTGGCATCAGTTACACCAGACTTTGGGAACGAGGTTGGAGTTCAGTACAACGTTTCACCCGCAGACAGATGGACAGACAGAGAGAGTCAATCAGATTTGGGAGGACATGTTGAGAGCCTGTGCGCTAGATTATGGATCCAGTTGGGATGACAATTTGCCGGACGCAGAGTTCTCATACAATAATAGCTACCAAGCCAGTTTGAAGATTGCACCGTTTGAAGCCCTGTATGGACGCAGGTGCATGACACCCTTGATGCGGGATGAGGTAGGAGACCGACAGTTGTTTGGACCATACTTGATCAAGGAGTCTGAGGAGAAGGTTAAATTGATTCATGATAGACTAAAGATTGCTCAGTCCAGGCAGAAGAGTTACGCAGACTCAAAACGCAAGGAGGTAACCTATGAAATTGGAGAAAGAGCATATCTGCGAGTATCACCCTTGTGAGGAGTGAAACGTTTTGGAGTTAAGGGAAAGTTAGCCCCGAGATTTGTAGGACCGTATCGTATTTTGGAACGGATGGGAGAAGTTGCCTACAAGTTGGAATTACCCGAGGGATTGTCAGGAGTTCATGACATGTTTCACGTTTCCCAGCTAAAGAAGTGTCATGCTGAGATGGCCGATATACTGTTAAGAGATACGGTACCCCTGGAGGTGATTCAGTTGGATAGTGATTTGACTTACGAGGAGAAGCCAGTTAAGATTCTTGAGTTCGCCAGCAGAGTCACCCGCAGTAAGGTTATCAAGTTTTGCAAAGTTCAATGGAGCCACCATACCGAGGACAAAGCCACCTGGGAACGAGAGGATGATCTCCGCAAAGACCACCCACACCTATTTTCTAGCCAACCAGAATCTCGAGGGCGAGATTCATCTTAAGGGGGAAGGTTTGTAACATCCCAAATTTTCAATTTGGAATGTTATACATAGTCATCCATGCATATCATATTTTATTGCATTTCCGTTCCGCAAATCCTCGAAATCCTAAGCAACTCAAGGACCCACGTAGAGAGTTGGGGATTTTCCCGGTTTTCATATTTGATCTCTATCAAATAATGAAATGAGGATTTTTGATTTTAATTATTTTTCTCTCCAAAAAATATTTCTTATCAAAATAAATGAGAGGAGATAATATGACTTCTCCAAAATAATTGAAATATTGAAGGAAAAATTTTAAAATCATTTATTCAATTTTACTTGATTTTATTCGGATTTTATTTGCATTAGAAAACTTGCATGTTTTCAAAACTGCAATTTAGGGCCAAGAAAATGTTCGTCTCGTTCTAAATATTTTATTTAGACGGTGAAAATTTGTTTTGGCATTTTTAGATTTTTATTTATTTTTCTAGGATTTTATTTCTGTCGGCGAAATTATTAAAAAAAAGGTTCCCGCGCCCGACTGGGCCTAAGGCCCAGCCGAGCCAGGCCGGCCTGCACCGCCGCCCCACCGCCGCTAGCCGCCGCCGCCGCCAAGCCCGCTGTCGGTGTCAAAACCGGCAGATCTCGGATAGGGGGTCCCGAACTATGCGTCTTGGCGGATGGTAACAGGAGACAAGGGACACAATGTTTTTACCCAGGTTCGGGCCCTCTCGATGGAGGTAAAACCCTACTCCTGCTTGATTAATATTGATGATATGGGTAGTACAAGAGTAGATCTACCGCGAGATCAGAGAGGCTAAACCCTAGAAGCTAGCCTATGGTATGATTGTTGTTCATCCTACGGACTAAAACCCTCTAGTTTATATAGACACCGGAGAGGGCTAGGGTTACACAAAGTCGGTTACAATGATGGGAGATCTACATATCCGTATTGCCAAGCTTGCCTTCCACGCCGAGGAAAGTCCCATCCGGACGCGGGACGAAGTCTTCAATCTTGTATCTTCATAGTCCAAGAGTCCGGCCAAAAGTTATAGTCCGGCTATCCAGACACCCCCTAATCCAGGACTCCCTTAGTAGCCCCTGAACCAAGCTTCAATGACGACGAGTCCGGCGCGCAAATTGTCTTCGGCATTGCAAGGCGGGTTCCTCATACGAATACTTCATAGAAGATTTTGAACACAAGGATAGTATCCGGCTCTGGAAAATAAGTTCCACATATTGCCATAGAGAGAATAATATTTACACAAATCTAATCTGCTGACGTACTCCGTAGTGTGACATCACACCACGGCCAAGTCTTTATTTGAATCGCTTTACTGTCCCGCCTCAGCGCGTTTAGCGAGGCGGTTTCCTTGGCACGTCTTGTTAAAGCAGAGATCGTGTCCCCTTTATTTACGAGATCCTCATCAATACGGACGTGGGTAACCCAGTCGTGCCCGTTGGTGTGTCTCCTCGATCAAAGGCAAGTCCCAAATGGTCACGGGGGGGGGGGGCTCTTGGCATTCAACCTCCTATAAAGAGACCAAGGCCTTACTGCTTTCTTTTGATCTCAATCGAATTCGCCCTTCGCCTCGAGTTCCAACACCCAAGACCCCAGATTTCAGGCATTTCGGACCTTCGACGATGTCTGGCTCCGACCTTCGAGGCCGATGGATGCCTTCCTCCGTCACGGAGGAAGACGTGCTAAAGCTGAGAGAGGCCAGGTTTTTTACGGCGAAATCTCACATAGGCTGCCCGCTCAAGGGCAGGTCACTCCCACTCCCAAGCCTGGTGAGAGCGTCGTGTTCGTGTCTCACTTCCTTCGAGGGCTAGGCTTTGCGACAGATCCCTTTGTGAGGGGGCTCATGTTTTATTATGGGTTGGAATTTCACGATTTAGCTCCGGAGTCCATCCTCCACATCTCATCATTTATTGTCGTGTGCGAAGCCTTCCTCCATGTTACTCCACACTTAGGACTATGGCTTAAGACCTTTAAAGTAGAACCGAAGATGATCGAGGGAAGGCACGTGGAGTGCGGAGGCACTGTTATAAGCAAGAATGCTGACGCTCCATGGCCCGAGGGCTCTTTTCAAGAGGAGCTCAACTCATGGCAACAAGAGTGGTTTTATATCACCGCTCCCAAGGGCTCCAAGTGGGTGGTGCCACCTGCTTTCCACTCGGGTCCCCCACCACGACTAGCGTCATGGGTCAATAAGGGGTTGGACTGGGGGCCGGCGAAGGACATGCCCCTGTTGCAGGGCCGCATCCGAGATCTCCTAGAAAGGGACATCAGCCTGGTCGTAGTGATGCAGGTTATGCTAATTCACCGAGTTCTGCCCTGCAAACGTCGCCCCTTCGCCTATGGGAGTTCAATCCGGAGGGACCGTGAGCTCTCCAACACTTTCTTGGCATGATGCCCGTGGAGATGTACAAATTGTTCTTCGGATCACAAGTAATGTGTCCGGATTCTACGGAGGACGCAGGACTAAGCTACAATCGTCCGGATACTCAAGTAAGTAGCCCTGTTCCTAGACACACCATCCCTTTATTTATCACAACATCACCCTTAAAAGAGTTGTCTTTGAAACAGGAGTGGGTAGCGAAGGCGAAGTTAATCAGGTGTCCGGCCCCCTTCCTGAGACCTTGCCGGATCCCGTGTTAACCAGGATGCTTGAGATCGCTCCTTTAGGGGAAAACGAAGGGGGGGACAAGGAAGCTACCGCCTCCGCGAAGGAGGCTGTCCGGAAAGGAGGAATCGAAAATTCCTCTACCTAGGGGAAGAAGAGGACCGCATCTGAAGACCTGGAGACCATGGCCTCAAAGTGGGGGAAGAAATCTTCGCCCGAGGGTCCTGTGCCGGGGGAAACCTCGGCCGTACTGTGCCCTCAAGGGGATCAGCCCTCCACCGAGCCCTAAGTAGGGAGGGGGGTTTAAAATGAGAGAAATCCCTGTTTTATTTTTGAGGAAAATAACCAAAATTTTACCTTGTAGTTCGGATCTCAGCCCTTCTCAGCAGAGCTCATCCTCGGGGGATCTTCTTCCGGAGATGATGGAGAGCGGAACGCCTCCCCCTGCCGTACCGCCTTGCGAGGTGGGCGACCCTGAGGTATCGTCACGGAGGGTTTCTCCGAATCCGGCAGAGCCGGAGGGCAGCCATATGGCCCCCAAAGCCCTATGCGTCCGGCCTTCGAAAAAGGCCATCGGACGAGTCCGGCACCGCCCGGTGCATGGTCGGAGGGACTGAAGGATCTACTAGGGCAAGTGTCTATCTTAGAGGAGCACCGTACGTTGATGGGTATGGTAATTGAAAGGATTTCTTCCGTGGAAAGCGGGTTGCACGAGGCCGTCAGGAGTTTGCTAACAAGTTTTGAGGTATGCGAAGTAATGTACCTTTTGACAGTTCCGCATATATGAGATGCGCCCTGTGTAGATAGTAGCCCCTGAGACTCTGCGTGTTGCCGAAGACGGCAGCAGCAGAGGATCATAGTCCCAGGTATAATTTTGTCGCCTTCTTATGCAGGTGGCGAAGTGTTCGGTCGCCAGCCGGACTGATGAATTTGCTGACCTATCGCGGCAACTTGACGTGGCGGATGCCGACATCGTGCTTGTCAACAAGCGGCTTGGCAAGGCACAAGGTATGTAATCTCTCCGGCGACAACTGGTAAGAGGAGCTTGACGCCAGTATCTTACAATGTCTGTACCTGATGCAGATGGGGCTGCCGTTGTGGAGGACCTTCGGGCAGAGCTTGCCCGAGCCAAGGAGCAAGCCAGAGAAAGCGATGCGGCTGCCCTAAAGGCGGTCGAGGAGTTGAAAGCCGAACAGGCTGCTCATTGCCAAAGCAAAAAGGAAATGGTCGAGATGGCTGCGAAGTTGAAGACCGTTGCTGACCGCTGCAAGCTTCTTGAGAAAGAAGATCAGGCGGAGCGGACAGACCTGGAAAAGGCCATTACGGCAGCCAAGGATGCTCGTTCTGCGATGAAAGCGATGAAGGAGGAGCTGCGTTAGGCCGGAGATATCGCGGCTGGAAAGCCCTTTATGCTGCGGAGGAAGTTCGAAGATCCTAAGTATGCTCCGTTGGACTGGATGTGGAGTTCGACGGACGACTATCTGGATTTGGCTGCGAGTGCCGCTGATGCGGCCGAACATTTCCGAGATCAGAAAGATAGCGAAGTGGAAAAGCTCTTCTGGTCACAGTTCCACAATCCGGAGCATCCGCTTCCATTGACCGATCGTTTGGCCGAATGGGCCGAACTGAATAGGTTGTCCAGACTCGCCATGAAGGATGTCGTAGATCATTTGTGGCTGGGAAGGCCAAAGCCGAACAGTTATTTTAGCTTGGTGCAGCGGTTCCTTGGTGCAGTGCCGCATATCGATGCGATGAAGAGGTCAGCATGCATAGAGGGTGCGCGGATTGCCCTTGCCCGTGTCGAGACATACTGGGCGGAGATGGAGGCCACCGCTGTTGCATCCCGAGACTCGGACGGAAGCCGAGTACCTGCCGAGCACTATTTTCAGGAAGTTCTGCCAGGCGCTCGTTTAATAGAGACGCAGTGCTCGAAGGATACTATGTTCGAATAACATGTATTATTGTAAAACAATATTTTGATGGAATGTAATAGCTTTTTTATACTTGTGCCTTCAAGAATTAAAATACCTCATGTGCGGCCGTTAATGTATATGTGTATATAACCTGAAAGATGGCAGTCGTCGGCTTCAGCCCCCACGCATATAATGCGGGGGTGTTCGCAGAAGGCGCATTTTCACACTTGATCCAACGTCTTGGTCCATGAAGGAGGTGATAGCGCAGCGAACTAGGCAACCAGACTATAATGCTTTATCACTTTCACTTGACCATAGGAGTTTGATAGTGAGGCTACTATATAGCCCCTGGTGGCGCCGCGCTCGCCCGAACTCGGGGCGCATGTGTGCCTGGCCGGGAAACGGCCCTTCGTTAATGCGGAGGAATCTCGAAGATTCTGATAGGTCATCGAGTGGTTGACCAGTCTCACGCTATATCATGACAATCAGTTTTCGGCTTTCTCTACTGAGGTGCTCGCCTGGCTGAATCGGGGCACAATCGCAGTAGTTCCCCTGGTGCCGCCTTAGCCGATAGAGCGGAACATAAGGCAGCAAAACACAGGAGCCGGGCAAATCCAACATTTGACCAAAGACATGATTCGGAGCTGATGCATATAAGGCCAAACTCGCGACGCCGAACACTCCCTAAGGTATTCGGTCTTTATGAAAAACGGGCTTAGCAGTGCCCTTGATAATAAGCCCCTGGTGTCCAGGTACGTGCAAAATTCTGACGTGGCCACATGCCAAGACGCCAGCCTCCTCCTCGGTTATACTGAGAATCCAGGGGATGTGTATCAACAAGAGACAGTAAGAAAGGTTTACGCAGGGTCTTAATCTAAAAAGAATCCTGGAGACGGGTCCCTGCTGCACGTCTGCGCCTGTGTCTCCGTTATGCTGTGTCCTGGACGGGAGTAGCATGGTGTTCATCTGTAAAAGAGAGGAACTTAGCTGAAAAAAGAAAAAGGAATAGTCGTGCGGAATGTACGCTGTACTAAATAAACAAAGTATAACTCAAGACGGGTAAAATTGAGCCTTATTGCCGCTTATTTTACATACGCGGAGCCCCTTGTATAGGGGTGTACGGCTACTGAACCTTTATCAATTATATGTTTGCTCCGGACTCGTCTAGCCGTCCGTGATCTTAATGACCTGTTAGGTGCTTTTGTTGCTGAAGCTGTTTTAATGTGTGGCTGTCAAGGCAGCCGCATATTCTTCCTCGCGCGAGGAACACTCGATATTTCCCTTTAGTGAGATTGTGCCTCGTGGACCGGGCATCTTAAGCGTAAGAGATGCATAATGCGGTATTGCGTTAAAGCGAGCGAAAGCCTCGCGTCCCAGTAGTGCTTGATGGCTACTTGAAAATGGGGCGATGTGGAAGGTTAGCTTTTTGCGGCGGAAGTTATCAGGGGAGACGAACATAACTTCCAACAGGAGAGAACCCGTGCAATGGATCTTCGGGCCTGGCATCACTCCTTGAAAGGAAGTGTTGCTATGGTGAATTTTTGTTGGGTCCATCCCCATTTTGCGGAGCGGACTGTGTCCTGATATAGCAGGTTTAGACCACTGCCGCCATCCATCAGGACTTGTGTAAAGCGGAGTCCATCGATTATCGGATCTAATACTAAGGCAGTCCAACCTGCGTTCCGGATGCTTCTAGAGTAATCCTGATGGTCGAAGGTGATCGGTTATAACAACCAGTGGCGAGACTCCTTTGGGGTAGGCTGTATGGCACGTATCTCTATAGGCGCCACTCTATTTTTCCCTTTTGTCACGTGAAGTAAGTTTACTGTTTTGACTTCGTGTGGGAAATTCTTTTGTTTCCCGGTGCTCTGCTTGTGGGGTTCGTCATCGTCCTCACTTGGTGTGTCGAGCCCCTTGTGTTCGGCGTTGAGTTGGCCGGATTGCTTGAAGACCCAACATTCTCTGTGGGTATGGTTTGCAGGCTTCCCAGGGGTGCTGTGGATTTGACATATCTTATCCAAGATTTTGTTTAGGTTAGATAGCTCGTCCCTGTTATCCTTGAGGGGCGGCTTTTTCTGATTCTGCCGAGAGCTTTTGAATCCGGCGTTGACTGCCGTGCTCTTCGAGCTGCTTTCCTTATTCCAGCGCCGTTCCTTGCTGCGTCGTGGTTTCCCGTTTCCATCCCTGACTTCGGATGTACTTGGGTCGCTGGTGCTGCATCTTGCCAACCAGCTGTCCTCTCCCGCGCAAAAGCAGGTCATGAGGCTTGTTAATGCGGCCATTGTTCTTGGCTTTTCTTGGCCGAGGTGTCTGGCAAGCCATTCGCCTTGAACGCTGTGTTTGAAAGCTGCTAAGGCTTCGGCGTCCAGACAATCGACTATCTGGTTCTTTTTAGTAAGAAATATGTTCCAGAGTTTCCGGGCTGACTCTCCGGGCTGTTGAGTTATATGACTTAAATCGTCTGCATCCGGAGGTCGGACATAGGTCCCTTGAAAATTTGCCCGAAAAGCCTCCTCGAGCTCTTCCCAACTTCCAATGGTGTTTTCGGGAAGGCCTTTAAGCCAATGCCGGGCTGGCCCTTTGAGCTTGAGGGGTAAGTATTTTATGGCATGAAGGTCGTCTCCTCTGGCCATGTGTATGTGGAGGATATAATCCTCAATCCAGACTCCAGGGTCTGTTGTTCCGTCGTACGCCTCTATGTTTACGGGCTTAAATCCCGCTGGAAATTCATGGTCCAGCACCTCATCGGTGAAACAGATGGGGTGTGCGGCACCCCTGTATTTGGGTGTGCCGTGTTGTTCGGATATTTGTTGCGTCGCATTGCTTACTAGAGCTTGCTTTCTTGGCCCATAGAGAGACCTGGCTGGGCCATCCTTTTGATGCGAATCCTTGGGTGGATCGCGTGTTGGTTTGTGTGCGGTGCCATATGCCGTTCTATGTTGGCCATGGGGTCGTCTATCCGACTGGGTGTCTTCCTTATTTTTTGATTTTGGGGGCTCTAGGGCCTCCTCATCAAATTCGGGCAGTAGCTTTCGCTTCGGGTAGCTCTTTGTGTGGCGACTATCGCCATATTTGTCTGCGGTGTTGAGTACTTTGCTCCATCTGATTAGGAGTGCGTCTTCCGCGGTTTTGAGCTTCCGCTTCTGCTTTTTCAGGCTACACGCTGTGGCGGCGAGCCTTTTGCGGAGGTTTTCCTGTTCTAGGAACTTGTCCGGCGTGAGGTCGTCCGGACTGTTATCTTCGCCGGGGACGGGTTGTGCGGTTTGTTTATCCAAGTTGTCTTGTTCCGATGGTTGCTCGATGCTATGTTCATCATTGGCCGGCTTGCCCTTCTTTGTGGCTGGGACTGTATGACCACTGTCTCTGTCGGGGCGAGGCTTGGAGTGGCGCTTACGCCGCCGCTTTGGCTGCTTTTCGAAGGAACGATCCTTTGTTGCGTCATCCCGTTCTTCCTCGTCGTTTCCTTTGGGTGTGTCCACCATATATACATCATAAGATGGGGTGGCTGTCCAGTGCCCTATAGGTGCTGGTTCATGTTCATCTCCTACATCGTCGTTCATACCGTCGATGTCTTCGGAGTCGAAGTCGAGCATGTCGGTTAAATCATCGACAGTGGCTATGAAGTGGGTGGTGGGTGGGCGTCAAATTTCTTCGTCGTCCGCATCCCAATCCTGTTGGCCGTAGTCCAGCCAGGGCTCTCCAGACAAAGCGAGAGACCTTAGTGAATTCAGAATGTCGCCGAAGGGCGAGTGCTGAAAGATATGCGCGGCGGTGAATTCCATGATCGGCGCCCAATCAGATTCTGTTGGCAGGGGCGCGGAGGGTTCGGAGTCCGGAAAAGAATCCGGCACCCCGGAGTCACGGGTTTCGCAGAGGATAAGGCTGGTGCTCAGCTCGATCACCGCTGAGACTGCAGCCCCCGAGGCAGTGTCTAGCCACCCATCCTCGATCGGCGAGGCTGGCTCCGAGCTAAGGGTCGGAGCGGATACATGTGCGGCCTCCAGGGCACTGTTCGGTGGCAGAGCTAAATCATGCCCACCGTGACAGTGCGGCACGCTCGGCTGTGGCTCGAATCCGTCGAAGATCAAGTCTCCGCGAATGTCAGCCATGTAGTTCAAACTTCCAAATCTGACCTCATGGCCAGGGGCGTAGCTTTCAATCTGCTCCAGATGGCCAGGCGAATTGGCCCGCAGTGCGAAGCCGCCGAATACGAAGATCTGTCCGGGGAGAAAAGTCTCACCCTGGACCGCATTGCTGTTGATGATCGGAGGAGCCATCGGGCCTAAAGATGACGACACAGAGAAACTCTCAATGAAAGCACAATTGTCGGTGTCAAAACCGGCGGATCTCGGGTAGGGGGTCCCGAACTGTGCGTCTAGGCGGATGGTAACAGGAGACAAGGGACACAATGTTTTTAGCCAGGTTCGGGCCATCTCGATGGAGGTAAAACCCTACTCCTGCTTGATTAATATTGATGATATGGGTAGTACAAGAGTAGATCTACCACGAGATCAGAGAGGCTAAACCCTAGAAGCTAGCCTATGGTATGATTGTTGTTCGTCCTACGGACTAAAACCCTCCGGTTTATATAGACACCGGAGAGGGCTAGGGTTACACAGAGTCGGTTACAATGGGAGGAGATCTACATATCCGTATTGCCAAGCTTGCCTTCCACGCCAAGGAAAGTCCCATCCGGACACGGGACGAAGTCTTCAATCTTGTATCTTCATAGTCCAAGAGTCCGGCCAAAGGTTATAGTCCGGCTATCCGGACACCCCCTAATCCAGGACTCCCTCACCCGCCGCCCCGCGAGCCGCCGCCCCGGCCTGTAGCCGCCTCGCCGGACCCCTCGCCGGAGGTATCCGCCGGATCCGAGCCGCCGGTTTTTTTGGCCTAAGGCTCAGCCGAGCCAGGCCGGCCCGCACCGCAGCCGCCTCCCTGCGCGTGCGCTGCCCAGCCGCCGCTCGAAATTGGAGTCCGAGCCAGACTCCGTCGTCGCCGCCGCTTGCCCCCTCCTCCAAGCAAGCCGCCCCCTCCTTATAAGCTGCCACCCCCGCCGCCCAAACCACCACCACCACCGCCGCCCGAGCCGTAGCCGCCGCCCGCGCTGCCAGCCGCCGCTCGCGCCGCCTCGCCGCCGCCCGCTCTAGCCGCCGCCCCCGCCAAGCCCGCCGCCCCGCGAGCCGCCGCCCCGCCCCGCAGCCGCCTCGCCGGACCCCTCGCCGGAGGTATCTGCCGGATCCGAGCCGCCGGTTTTTTTAAAAAACCGTTCGGTTTTTTACAAACCCTAGATCCGTTTTTTTCGGTTCGCCGGTTTTTTCTCGGTTCTTTTAGTTAGCGGATGTTCGTCCGTACGTTCGTTTTAACAAATGATTTTCGCCCGTTAGTTACAGCTAACGAACGCTCGTTCGTTAGTCTGTTCGTCAGTTTTCTTTTTTATCGGATTTATTCCGTGATTTTTCTGATCGCGATTTCTGATCCGATCTTAGTTTCTGTTTATCTTTTTGCTCATTTATCAGAATCAGGCGATTCAAGCGCCTAGAGTTTCGTCTCGAAACCCTCTTTCTGTTTAACCAACTCAATTAAGTTTTTGCTACTGTAAAATTTGACCTAGGTTCAGATTAGTAAACGAAGCTTCTTTCTTTCGCCGTTTGAGTTTCGTTGCTCCGTTTGAATTGATTCTTTTTGCGTACCGGAGTTCTTAAGTTGAAGTTTCTGGTCAACCTCTCTTATTTGAGTTTTGCTTGTGCATATTTTCTTGTTGCTTATGTATGCTATTGTTTGCTTGCGACAGAATTCCCGGAGTGCGAAGCGTGTTACTACGAGTCTCTAGGATTCGCGGATCGTCAGCAAGGCAAGTAACACATTGATCATACACTTTTCATACCCAGTTTGTATGCATTAGTTCAAACCCTCAAACATTGCATGATTAGGATGTCATTAACATGTGGGATGGGAAGTAGTTGATGAGGTAGAACCTATTGCCCTGTTATATTCAAACCCTGGGAGTTACTTCTACGTTTGCTTATATTATATTGCTATGCTCGTAGACGTGGTTTGGGTTTGAGTGAAATCCAAGACAGATGTGAGATTGTTAATTAATGGTTCAACTTAAGGTGGTAACTTAAATTAACATCTGGGTGGACTGAGGCACCTAGGGTACCCAGTGTTGCCTGTATTTTTGGAAATCCCGGGGTTCCGTGTGATTTTCCTATGGACCGCCACCCAGGCTCAAAGGGAACTGAGATGATTCATGCTAGAAACTTCCGTGTGCAGCCACAAGCTATTATGGGCTCTAGCATAGTTGAGTAAGTTACATGAAGCTCTTGAAGAGGCAGATCAGCAGGTAGAGGGATGTAGGTTTGGTATGGTCTGTCCGGAGTAAAGAGTTAATGTTTCTGAAAGACTGTGTCTCGGTCATCCGTTTCTCAAACACCTTGCAGTGCGAGAAATCCAACGGAGGCGATCAAGTCTTGTGGGGAAAAGGGCGCAAACCTCTGCAAAGTGTACAATCTAATCATGGTTAGCTGTGTCCCCAGTTATGGAAAATTCTTGAGTATCTAGTACTTGGGTTATCACATGTATCTCATCATGTTTAATTAATACTGTTGGGTTGTTAATCACTTTAATTGGGATTGAGTTGGAGGAACCTTCTCAATGTTGTTCAACCACCATGATAGTTAAATTAAAATCCATTCCTTTGTTGTAGGGAAAAATTGGCTTTTCGCAAAAACTATAACCATAGAGCTTTCCACCAGCCAAATATGCATGTAGTGATAGCATTATTCAGTTCTTGCTCTACTGTGTTATATTGCTAGCATATTCCATGTGCTGACCCGTTCTCGGGCTGCAACGTATTATGTCGCAGACTTTTCAGACAAGGAGTAAGGTTTGTTAGGTCGTTGCCATGCAGCTCAGCTATGCCGTTGGAGTTGATGGACTCACTTTATCTTCCAAGCCTTCCGCTTTTATCGTATTAGATGGCCTTAAGCCATATTATTGTAAGAAGTTCTCTCTTGAGACATTCGATGTAATAAGTGTGTGATTGCTACTCTGTTATAAATCCTTTGAGTACTGTGTGTGTCAGCATTACCGATCCAGGGATGACATTGAAGCATAGAGACTTGACCATCTGAGGTCGGGTCGCTACACCCATATAGGGGGAGGGCCAAGGAAGAAGAAGTAGGAGGGGGGCTCTCTCTGTTGGTGTCAAAACCAGCATATCTCAGGTAGGGGGTCCCGAACTGTGCGTCTAAGGCGGATGGTAACAGGAGGCGGGGGACACGATGTTTACCCAGGTTTGGGCCCTCTCGATGGAGGTAATACTCTACTTCCTGCTTGATTAATCTTGATGATATGAGTATTACAAGAGTTGATCTACCACGAGATCATAGAGGCTAAACCCTAGAAGCTAGCATATGGTATGATTGTTGTTGCCATACGGACTAAGCCCTCCGGTTTATATAGACACCGGAGGGGGCTAGGGTTACACAGAGTCGGTTACAAGGGAGGAGATCTACATATCCGTATTGCCAAGCTTGCCTTCCACGCCAAGGAGAGTCCCATCCGGACATGGTACGAAGTCTTCAATCTTGTATCTTCATAGTCCAACAGTCCGGCTAAAGTATATAGTCCGGCTGTCCGAGGACCCCCTAATCCAGGACTCCCTCAGTAGCCCCTGAACCAGGCTTCAATGACGATGAGTCCGGCGCGCAGATTGTCTTCAGCATTTCAAGGCGGGTTCCTCCTATGAATACCCCATGGAAGGTTCCGAACAAAAGGATAGTGTCCGGCTCTGCAAAACAAATTCCAGATACCATCATAGAGAGAATAATATTTCCACAAATCTAATCTGCTGACACATTCTGCAGCGTGACATCACACTACAGCCCGGTCATTATTCGAACCGTTTTCTCAACCAGCTACTGCACATATTGCGAGGCGGTTTTCTTGGCACGTCTTGTGGAAGCAGAGATCGTGTCCCCTTATCACGGGATTCTCATCAATACGGGTGTGGGTAACCCAACCGCGCCACCAATTACGGCGTTTGGGGAATAAGCAAATTTACCAGGCAGGTGGGGAGGCGTATAGCTTCTTCTGCCCTTATAAAGGGACAAGGATTCCTCTTTTTCACCCTGCCCTCTTCCTCCTTGCTCATCCATTCTTGCGCACTCGAGCTCCAGCACCCAAGTTCACATCTTCTCCTCAAACCACTCCAAGCATGTCCGGAGCGGGAGGCAAGTGGATGGTCTCCTCCGTTACGGAGGAGGACATCACAAAGTTACAAAGAGCCGGATATCTGGCCGCGGATATCGCACACCGGTTGCCAGATGCGGGGCAGATCATCCCTATTCCAGAACCCCATGAGAGGGTGGTTTTTCTTACCCACTTCGTTCGCGGACTGGGATTTCCCCTCCACCCGTTTGTCCGCGGGCTCATGTTCTACTATGGGCTAGACTTCCACGATCTGGCCCCCAATTTCATCCTCAACATCTCGGCGTTTATCGTCGTGTGTGAGGCCTTCCTCCGCATCAAGCCCCACTTCGGCTTGTGGCTGAAGACTTTCAACATTAAACCGAAGGTGGTGGTCGGCCAGCAAGCGGAGTGCAGAGGCGCCATGGTGGGCAAAATGCCCAACGTCATCTGGCTTGAAGGCTCCTACGTGGAGACCATAAAGGGGTGACAATCGGGGTGGTTCTACATCACCGAGCCGCGCGACACCAACTGGGTGGCGGCCCCCGGATTTCGATCTAGAATCCCCATGCGGCTCACCTCCTGGAAAGAGAAGGGCCTATCCTGGGGTTCCTCGGTAGAGCTGACCGGACTCCAGACCCGCGTCAAAAACATGATGAGCAAGAAAATCAAGCTCGTCAACATGGTCCAAGTCATGCTCTTCCGCCGGATCCTCCCGTGTCAAAGACGGGCATTCAATTTGTGGGAGTTCGACCCGGCCGAGCACCAGACGCTGCGAGAGCTCTTCGACACGATGCATAAGGACGTCTGGAAGGTGCTATTCAAGGGCGCCGAAGTACCTCCTCCCCTTACGGAGGATCACGGACTCTGCGCAAAGCGCCCTGCCAATCCGGTAAGTCTTTTATATCTCGTAAGATGTTCATTTTCCCCAGTTTAACCATGCGCGGGATCTAAGCCTTCACGCCATTTAACCGAACTGGGTGGCGACAGCGGAGCAGATCGATTGTCCAGCCCCCCTGCCCGAAGGTCCATCTGATGCCCTCCTAACGGAGATGCTGGTCCCGACGCCTTATGAGGTGCCGGCGAAGAAGGCCAAGAAGAAGGCCCGACGCAAGGTTATATCGGACTCATCGTCCGAAAACACCTAGGCGCACTCCTCCCACGAAAACGAGGAGGAAGAAGAGGAAAGTTCTCCCCCCAACCAGGGGGGGACAAGAAAAGGAAGGTCGCCCCCTCAGGGGAGGCCGAAGGGTCCAAGAAGGGAAGGACCCTCCTCCCGGACTGCTCCACGACGGCCGCTTTCAGCGATAAGGAGTGGTTACCCAGGGACAAGCCCCTGGATAAGTCGTGAGTATAAGGATACCATAATATGTCTTATTGTACTGTTTCTTATCACGCCGCGCATGATTATGCAGCCCATCCCGAGTCCACATCGACGTATCATCGTCGGATGATTCTTTGGGCCTGTCAGATATGAACAACAATTCAATTCC
This sequence comes from Aegilops umbellulata, assembly GCA_032464435.1. Taxonomy (NCBI): domain Eukaryota; kingdom Viridiplantae; phylum Streptophyta; class Magnoliopsida; order Poales; family Poaceae; genus Aegilops; species Aegilops umbellulata. Next base: position 244,056,905 of record CP136055.1, on the reverse strand, counting down.
AACTGCCTCCTCCCCCCGCCCTACGGACGATGCCGAGGTGTTGTCTCAAAGGGGACTGAACCAAGGGGAGACAGTTCCAGAGGCGCCTTGATAGCCCACAAGTATAGGGGATCGCAACAGTTTTTGAGGGTAGAGTATTCAACCCAAATTTATTGATTCGACACAAGGGGAGCCAAAGAATATTCTCAAGTATTAGCAGGTGAGTTGTCAATTCAACCACACCTGGATAGCTTAATATCTGTAGCAAAGTGTTTAGTAGCAAAGTAATATGATAGTAGTGGCAACGGTAACAAAAGTAAAGGTAGCAAAAGTAATATTTTTGGTGTTTTGTAGTGATTGTAATAGTAGCAACGGAAAAGTAAATAAGCGAAGAACAATATGTGAAAAGCTCGTAGGCATTGGACCAGTGATGGAGAATTATGCCGGATGCGGTTCATCATGTAACAATCAAAACATAGGGTGACACAGAACTAGCTCCAATTCATCAATGTAATGTAGGCATGTATTCCGAATATAGCCATATGTGCTTATGTAAAAGAACTTGCATGACAGTTTTTGTCCTACCCTCCCGTGGCAGCGGGGTCCTGATGGAAACCAAGGGATATTAAGGCCTCCTTTTAATAGAGTACCGGAACAAAGCATTATCACATAGTGAATACATGAACTCCTCAAACTACGGTCATCACCGGGAGTGGTCCCGATTATTGTCACTTCGGGTTTGCCGGATCATAATACATAGTAGGTGACTATAGACTTGCAAGATAGGATCAATAACTCACATATATTCATGAAAACATAATAGGTTCAGATATGAAATCATGGCACTCGGGCCCTAGTGACAAGCATGAAGCATAGCAAAGTCATAGCAACATCAATCTCAGAACATAGTGGATACTAGAGATCAAACCCTAACAAAACTAACTCGATTACATGATAGATCTCATCCAACCCATCACTGTCCAGCAAGCTTACGATGGAATTACTAACACACGGCGGTGAGCATCATGAAATTGGTGATGGAGGATGGTTGATGATGACGATGGCGACGAATCCCCCTCTCCGGAGCCCCGAACGGACTCCAGATCAGCCCTCCCGAGAGGTTTTAGGGCTTGGCGGCGGCTCCGTATCATAAAACGCGATGAATCCTTCTCTCTGATTTTTTTCTCCCCGAAAGTGAATATATGGAGTTGGAGTTGAGGTCGGTGGAGCGTCAGGGGGCCCACGAGGTAGGGGGCGCGCCCTAGGGGGCAGGTGCGCCCCCACCCTCGTGGGAAGGGTGTGGGCCCCCTGACGTGGATTTTTCTTCCAGTATTTTTCTTATGTTCCATGGAGTTTCAGGTCATTCCGGGAACTTTTGTTTCTGCACAGAAATAACACCATGGAAAGTCTGCTGAAAACAGCGTCAGTCCGGGTTAGTTCCATTCAAATCATGCAAGTTAGAGTCCAAAACAAGGGAAAAAGTGTTTGGAAAAGTAGATACGACGGAGACGTATCAACTCCCCCAAGCTTAAACCTTTGCTTGTCCTCAAGCAATTCAGTTGATAAACTGAAAGTGATAAAGAAAAACTTTTACAAACTCTGTTTGCTCTTGTTGTTGTAAATATGTAAAGACAACATTCAAGATTTCAGCAGAGATTACGACTAACCACATTCATAATAACTCTTAGGTCTTATGTTTACTCATATCAATGGCATAATCAACTAGCGAGCAATAATAATAAATCTCGGATGACAACACTTTCTCAAAACAATCATAATATGATATAACAAGATGGTATCTCGCCAGCCCTTTTTGAGACCGCAAAACATAAATGAAGAGCACCTTTAAAGATCAAGGACTGACTAGACATTGTAATTCATGGTAAAAGAGATCCAGTCATAGTCATACCCAATATAAATTAATAGTAATGGATGCAAATAATAGCTGCACTCTCCAGCTAGTGCTTTTTAATAAGAGGGTGATGACTCAACATAAAAGTAAATAGATAGGCCCTTCGTAGAGGGAAGCAGGGATTTGTGTAGGTGCCAGAGCTCGGTTTTGAAATAGGGATAAATAATATTATGAGCTGCATACTTTCATTGTCAACATAACAACCAAGAGATGGCGATATCTTCCATGCTACACACATTATAGGCGGTTCCCGAACAGAATGGTAAAGTTTATACTCCCCCTCCACCAACAAGCATCAATCCATGGCTTGCTCGAAACAACGAGTGCCTCCAACAAGCAACAGCCCCATGGGGAGTTTTGTTTGTAATTATTTTGATTTAGTTTGCATAAAGCATGGGACTGGGCATCCCGGTGACCAGCCATTTTCTCATGAGTGAGGAGCGGCGTCCACTCGTCTTGAGAATAACCCGCCTAGCATGGAAGATAAGGGCAGCCCTAGTTGATACATGAGCTATTCGAGCATACAAAACAGAATGTTTATTTGAAGGTTTAGAGTTTGGCACATACAAATTTACTTGGAACGGCAGGTAGATACCGCATATAGGAAGGTATAGTGGACTCATATGGAATAACTTTGGGGTTTAAGGAATTGGATGCACAAGCAATATTCCCGCTTAGTACAAGTGAAGGCTAGCAAAAGACTGGGAAGCGACCAGCTAGAGAGCGACAACAGTCATGAACATGCATTAAAATTAATACACATTGAGTGCAAGCATGAGTTGGATATAATCCACCATGAACATAAATATCATGAAGGCTATGTTGATTTTGTTTCAATTAGATGTGTGAACATGTGCCAAGTCGAGTCACTTAAATCATTCAAAAGAGGATACCACCCCACCATACCACATCACAACCATTTTAATAGCATGTTGGCACGCAAGGTAAACCATTATAACTCATAGCTAATCAAGCATGGCACGAGCAACTATGATCTCTAATTGTCATTGCAAACATGTTTATTCATAATAGGCTGAATCAGGACCGATGAACTAATCATATTTACAAAAACAAGAGAGGTCGAGTTCATACCAGCTTTTCTCATCTCAGTCAGTCCATCATATATCATCATAATTGCCCTTCACTTGCACGACTGAACGATGTGAATAATAATAAGAGTGCACGTGCATTGGACTAAGTTGGAATCTGCGAGCATTCAATAAATAGGAGAAGACAAGGCAATATGGACTCTTGGTTAAATCAACAATAATGCATATAAGAGCCACTTCAACAATTTAATCATGGTCTTCTCCTATTGACCCCCAAAGAAAAGAAAAGAAATAAAACTATTTACACGGGAAAGCTCCCAACAAGCAAAAGTAGAACGGGAAATCTTTTTGGGTTTTCTTTTTTATTATTACTACTACAGCGAGAAAAGTAAACTAACTAGAAGCTACACTAATTTTTTGGTTTTTCTTAAAGTTTAACAAACACACAAGAAGAAAGCAAGAAAAAGAAAATAAACTAGCATGGATAATACAATGAAAGAGTATGAGCACCGACATCTAGCAATGAGTGTGTGAACATAAATGTAATGTCGGTGGGAAATACGTACTCCCCCAAGCTTAGGCTTTTGGCCTAAGTTGGTTTATTGCCACGGATGGCCTGGTGGATATCCGTAGTTGTAGCCGGGGTCGTACTGAGATGAAGAAGACTCTGATTGCCACTGGCTGACAGTCATCTCCGGATCCCAAAAGTAATCAGACTGTCGTGGAGGCTCAAATTATGGTTCCGGCTCAAGGGCTGGTGTAGGGTTCCGGTTGGCGTGAATGGCCGCACACGGAACGAGATACATACCTCTAGATAAATTAAACAAGGAAGGAGCATGCAAGGTAATAGTCTCAGGGTGATGTTTATCAAAGAACAATTTGTATTTAAGCTCCCCTTCCTTATTCTTAACAATAAAGTCATGCGCTACCATACTCTTATAATCCAAATAAGCATTGGGCAGCAATTTTTCTTCTTTTTCATAGTGCCTAATAGGTATGTTATAATGTGCAGCAAGGCGTGAAGTACCTCCAAAGATGGGGCCCTTTGTACGGTTCAAACTTAACCGTTTAGCAATAATTCTGCCCATACTAACAGTGTTATCGCGGAATAAACCATGGAACAAAATGATAATATCAGGAACACTAAGGTTTCCACAGTTTCCGCGACCAATTAAGCAACGACTAGCAAATATGGCAAAGTAGCGTAAAACAGGAAAATGTATGCTAGTGATTCTTGCATCGGAAACCTTCCTGGTTTCCCCAGAGTAATAGTGTCAATAAACCCATCCACATCTTTACGATGTGGTTCATCTAAGGTACCCCTTGAAGGGTATTTTGCAAAACTTGCAAAATTCATCTAGTGGCATCTTCTTAACAACATCATAAAAATGAGAATCTACTGAAGGAGGTGTTTCCTTAGGATAATAGTAGAAGTTTTGCACAAAAGTATTGGTGAGTAAGAGATACTGGTTGCGTTGATCGCGGAGAAAGTCGGTGAGGCCTGCATTCTCAACCAATGAATAGAAATCATCATAAATCTCGTCTTCTCTCAAGAAATCATCGGAAGGCCATTCACACAGCCGAACCTCCGTGGTGCGAGGCAAATTATATTTGGGCCATTGTGCATCTTCATTTTGCTTTTCCTTCGAGCTTCGGCTCGATGAGCCCCTCAAAAATCTCTTCATTATTTTCTAAAAAATTCTGAAATTTTTAGTAACTTCAAACAAAAGTGAACCAAGCTCAATAAAATTGATAGCAACTACTCCTAAAAGTGCCTAGATACTATACCATGCATTAGAACTACTTGGAACCATATAAATTTGACATGCAAGCTCAAGAACATGGTCACCTAGGCAGCACAAATTTGCAATGAATAGAGCACTAGAACAAAAACTAATTGGACCAATGGAGGAGTCACATACCAAGGAACAATCCCCCCAAGCAGTTTTGTGAGAGGTGCTTTGAGCAAGGAGATTGAAAATCGCAGCAAAATGAGCTAGAACTTGTGCTTGAGCTGGATATTGGTGTTTGTGGGAGGAAGAAGGAGTGTGTGGGTGCAGGAATAGGTGGATGGTGGACAACGTGGGCCCACGAGGCAGGGGGCGCGCCCAGGGGGGTAGGGCGTGCCCTCCACCCTCGTGGCCAGGTGCTTGCCCCTCCTGCTGTGTTTTGAGTGCCAGATATTCTCAAATATTCTAGAAAAAAATCATATTTGTTTTTAGGGCATTTGGAGAACTTTTATTTTTGGAGTATTTTTATATTGCACGGATAAATCAGAAAACAGAAAAAATACTATTTTTACTTTATTTCGACCAAATAAGAGAAAGTAGAAAGAGGGTACAGATGGTTGTGCCTTCTATTTTCATCCATCTCATGCTCATCAAAAGGAATCCACTAACAAGGTTGATCAAGTCTTGTTAACAAACTCATTCCGAATAACATGGAACCAGAGAAATTTCGAATAACACTATGTTACCTCAACGGGGATATGCACATCCCCTATAATAAGAATATCTTATTTCTTCTTGACAGTAGGAAGAGGAAATTCAAAACCTCCAAAAATAATCGATTGAAATTTTCCAATAGAGTTGATACTATGAATTTCAGGTTGTTTCCTCGGAAAGTGTGTCGTATGCTCATTACCATTAACATGAAAAGTGACATTGCCCTTGTTGCAATCAGTAACAACCCCTGCAGTATTCAAAAAGGGTCTTCCAAGAATAATAGACATACTATCGTCCTCGGGAATATCAAGAATAACAAAGTCCATTAAAATAGTAACGCTTGCAACCACAACAGGCACATCCTCACAAATACCGACAGGTATAGCAGTTGATTTATCGGCCATTTGCAAAGATATTTCAGTAGGTGTCAACTTATTCAAATCAAGTCGATGATATAAAGAGAGAGGCATAACACTAACACCGGCTCCAAGATCACATAAAGCAGTTTTAACATAGTTTCTTTCAATGGAGCATGGTATAGTTAGCACTCCTAGATCTCCAAGTTTGTTTGGTATTCCACCCTTAAAAGTATAATTAGCAAGCATGGTGGAAATTTCAGCTTCCGGTATCTTTCTTTTATTAGTGACAATTTCTTTCATATACTTAGCATAAGGATTCATTTTGAGCATATCAGTTAATCGCATACGCAAAAAGATAGGTCTAATCATTTCAGCAAAGCGCTCAAAATCCTCATCATCCTTTTTCTTGGATGGTTTGGGAGGAAAAAGGCATGGGTTTCTGAACCCACGGTTCTCTTTCTTTACCATGTTTCCTAGCAACAAAGTCTCTCTTATCATAACGTTGATTCTTTGATTGTGGGTTATCAAGATCAACAGCAGGTTCAATTTCTACATCATTGTCATTACTAGGTTGAGCATCATCATGAACATCATTATTAGCATTTTCATTAGGTTCATGTTCATTACCAGATTGTGTTTCAGCATCAGAAATAGAAATATCATTTGGATTCTCAGGTGGTTCAGCAATAGGTTCACTAGAAGCATGCAAAGTCCTATCATTTTTCTTTTTCTTCTTTTTAGAAGGACTAGGTGCATCAATATTATTTATCTGAGAATCTTGCTCAATTCTCTTAGGGTGGCCTTGAGGATACAAAGGTTCCTGAGTCATCTTACCAGTTCTAGTAGCCACTCTAACAGCATAATCATTTTTCTTAATATTCATTTCATTGAGCAAATCATTTTGAGCTTTAAGTACTTGTTCTACTTGAGTGGTAACCATAGAAGCATGTTTACTACTGAGTTTAAGTTCACCTTTAACATTAGCCATATAATCACCCAAGTGTTCAATCATATAAGCATTTTGTTTTAACTGTCTACCAAAATAAGCAATGAAATCTTCTTGCTTAACCATAAAGTTATCAAACTCATCCAAGCATTGGCTAGCAATTTTAGTAGGAGGGATTTCAGCTTTATCATATCTATAGAGAGAATTTACCTTTACTACCTGTGTCGGGTTATCAAGACCATGAGGTTCTTCAATAGGTGAAGGATTAAGATCATATGTTTCTTCAACAGGGGGTAAATTAAGACCATGTATTTCTTCAATAGGAGGTAAATTCTTAACATCTTCAACTTCAATACCCTTTTCTTTCATAGATTTCTTTGCCTCTTTATAACGCCCTCGATGCGGCTATATCTCCCACGTGTCGAAGCACGACTTAGAGGCATAACCGCATTGAAAGCAATGTCGCAAGTGAGGTAATCTTCACACATCCCATGTAATACATAAGGGGAAAAGATACATAGTTGGCTTAGAATCGCCACTTCACACAAATACATGAATAAAACATTACATCATACAGCTACAATCAGGGCCCGACTACGGAGCCAAAATAAAAGAAGAAACCCCAAAAGCGACAAAGGACCAAGATCGACCCCAACTGGGCTCCACTACTGATCGACTAGAACGAAATAACATAAAGGACAAGATCTTCATAGAACTCCTCCTTGAGCTCGGGTGCGTCACCTGCACGGTCTCATCGGCACCTGCAAACTGGTATTGGAAGTATCTGGTGAGTCACGAGGACTCAGCAATCTCACACCCGTGAGATCAAGACTATTTAAGCTTAAAGGTAGGGTAAAAGGTATGAGGTGGAGCTGCAGCAAGCGACTAGCATATATGGTGGCTAACAAACGCAAATGAGAGTGAGAAGAGAAGGTAAAAGCACGATCGAACAACTATGATCAAGAAGTGATCCTGAAACTACTTACGTCAGACATAACTCCAACAACCGTGTTCACTTCCCGGACCCCGCCGAGAAGAGACCATCACGGTTACACACGCGGTTGGTGTATTTTAATTAAGATCAACTTCGGGTTTTCTACAACCGGATATTAACAAATTCCCATCTGCCCATAACCGCGGGCACGGCTTTCGAAAGTTCAAACCCTGCAGGGGTGTCCCAACTTAGCCCATGATAAGCTCTCGCGATCAACGAAGGATATTCCTTCTCCCCGGGAAGACCCGATCAGTCTCAGAATCCCGGCTACAAGACATTTCGACAGCAATAAAACAAGTCCAGCAAAGCCGCCCAATGCGCCGACATCCTGATAGGAGCTGCACATATCTCGTTCTCAGGGCAACACCGGATAAGCTAAGCGTACAGGTACCAACATAACCCAAGTTGCCAAGGGACGGTCCCGCACGGTGCTCTAGTTTGGACCAACACTTAGACAAGCATTGGCCCGGGGGGCTAAATAAAGATGACCCTTGGGTTAATTACTCCCAAGGGAAAAGTAGGTGGTGGTGAGGCAAATGGTAAAACCAATGTTGGGCCTCGCTGGAAAAGTCTTATTCAACGCGAACTGTCAAGGGGGTCCCATAAATCACCCGACCGCGTTAGGGACGCAAAATCCGGGAACATAACACCGATATGACGGAAACTAGGGCGGCAAGAGTGGAACAAAACACCAGGCATAAGGCCGAGCCTTCCACCCTTTACCAAGTATATAGATGCATTAATTAAGTAAGATATATTGTGATATCCCAACAAGTAAACATGTTCCAACAAGGAACAACATCTCCATGTTCCAACAAGGAATAAACTTCATCTTCACCTGCAACTAACAACGCTATAAGAGGGGCTGAGCAAAGCGGTAACATAGCCAATCAACGGTTTGCTAGGACATGGATGGTTAGAGGCTGACATGGCAATATGGGTGGCATGATATAGCAAGTGGTAGGTATCGCAGCATAGGCATAGCAAAAGAGCGAGCAATCTAGCGAGCAAAGATAGAAGTGATTTCGAGGGTATGGTCATCTTGCATGAGATCCCGCAAGGAAGAAGAACGAGTCCATGAAGAAGACAACTGGATGTAGTCGAACGAATCCTCACAACTCCGGAACGAAAACCGAAGCTAACGAGAGAAGCAACCCGGAAACAAACAAACAACATAGTAAACAACCAACACATAAACATGGCATGATGCACAAGTATGATGCATGCCCGGTTTAATGATTCATGGCATGGCAAATGCAACAAACAACGCTACAAATTAAGTGGAGCTCAATATGCAACGAGTTGCATATTGACGGGACACCACATCAAATATTTAGTTCGATCTTGTTTAAGTACCCAACATTATTAAATGTTGTTAAATATGGCAAGAGGGTGAAGCAAAATAAAACTACCTATTTAGGCAATTTTAAATGAGGCCGGAAATAACAAACAACAATTCCGGAAAAGCCTCATGAGCATATATTAGATTTGGTACTGTTCTGACCTAAAGCATATTTTAGAGTTGTTAAACAGGAAAATAAAGTGCATCATGTTAATCTATGCATTTTTCTACCCCATTTACATATATAAATTATTACATTCCGAGTTACGGTTATTTAGTTATGGAATAAATCATTTTGACATGGCATTTAGCAAAATAAATGCAAACAACAATTTTAAGCATTTTAAATGTTGTTATCATGATGCGGATGACAATTTCAAGTTTTATGCAATTATTATGAAAATGTTGATAAGAGCATTAAGAAGCATTTGTCATCGTGGCGGAAAGAAAGTGTGCCACGACAACGAATCCGAAAATGGTGCCACGGCAGCGAATCCGAAAATGGTGCCACGGCAACGAATCCGAAAATGGTGCCACGGCAACATATCGGTTCCGGTACCCATGAAGATATCGGTGCAAAAGGAAGCGTGACGGAAGCGAGTTGAGCATGATGGTGGGGTGATCCCGGATACCGGGTTCCCACGGGACGATGGCATGGCAACGAGTGACAATTCAGACACGGTGAAAACACGGGCATATCATATAACACATGCATTCGTTCTCGGAAGGTCGTCTCAGCGGTTATACCTTTGAAGCGTGCAAAGGAGACGGTTCTCGTTCGTAGAGGGAAGTAGAGGAAGGAGTTGGACACGCAGACAATTTTTACGAACTCGTAAAAATGTGCATGGTCCACGAAAATTAGGAGAGGCATGATTGCAAGAATTAAATTCAAATTCATTTGAATTTAATTCAAATGGTTTGAATAGGAAGTGAGGGTTGGAAAGGTCCAAAAATGTTGAACATTTAGGAAGAGCTCCGGAAAATGATGAAAGAAATTATGGGCAAGGTTAGAGGCCAAGAATTGAGATAACAAAGGCATTGGGATTTAATTGCAAGTGTGTTATGATCAATTCCTAATAATGAAATATTTATTATAGCTCCCTAATAATAGTAGGAGACTTGAATATGTTTTAAAGAGAAATCACCATGTGAATTCCCTCGATTTAAATAGATCAAAAGATCTATGCAATTTATTTAGTTGAGGTTTTTAAAAAGGGGTTGCATGATGACATGAAGCAATGCACATGATGCAAGGATGAATGCAACGAACAAAACAAATCACACGACGAAACTCGGAGTAGCTGGAAGTCTTCTGAAGCGTCGGTCTCGGGGCGTTACAACACTCCACCACTACGACAGGATCTTGTCCCGAGATCTAGGATGGCACCGGTGGGAAAAAACAAAAGAGGAAGATAAGCGGTAGAGCTAAGTTGCTTCTTGACAAAAGAGTGAAACCAAAGAACCTTGAGAGATCGCAAAGCTTGAAGAAAAGACACGACGGAGGTGAACAAAATCTAAAACACTCCGTTCAGCAAGAGGAACAAGGAACATGGAATACGGCGAGAAAGAAGAGTCTACGTGACAAGATAGACATTGAAACCACTCCGGGTAAAACAAGATAGAGAAGGAATAAGAATGATAAAATTTGGGCAGCACTCTATCTGTAAATGGAAGGAATTAACATGATCTTGACAAGATGAGAGGATACTTGAAGAGATCAACAACACACTGCCTCCAGAACTATTGAAAGAATGGCACAATAGGTAAGAAGGATTTCAGACATCACTCATGTTGAAAAGTGATACGAAACTTGATAAAATGAAAAGAACTTGAGCAGAGGGCACAACACTCCGGTTAAATGGATAAGCATGAAAAGACCATGATCTTGATAAAACGAGACGATGGGTGAAGATAGCAACATCACAATGCCTCCGGAAGAAGAGATAGAAGATAGATCATTGGAATAAAGGAATGGAGAGGAAAATGACAACTCTCGCAAATAAAATTGAAAGAGAAAGCTTACGAAGAGAAGGTTGAACGGAGTTGTTGGATTATCAACAACGAAAGCTTAAGCTTGATGTGGACTTATGGGAGACATCCCAAAATTATGAGGTGACAACCTGCCACTAACGAAAACCAAAGATTGGATTGATATCACCAAGGAGACGAGAGACTTATTTCACCGGGAGGACAAATGAAGAACTTGGGTCATTTATGAGCACCATAAATAGCAGCAATCCTTAGGGAAAGCTTAAGGTGAAATATAACCCAAGACAACTCCAAAGAAGCGATTGATAGGTTTAAATTATCTCATTCCTGACAACATGTGAGTCATGAGACATGAACTCTAATTATCAAGAATGACATAATACCACCTCGAATGATACGGTTGACAGGATTGCACTTTAAAATGGAAGATAAAGAATACTTGGCTCCTTTGAAAAGAATCTCGATGAACACTTCGAGAAGGAATTAAATCCTTGATGAACCATCATGTAGAGCCTCCATGAAGAACTCCGGTAATAAAAGAATGATCACAAAAAAATGAAGGATGAGAAGAATAAGGTTGAAGCCTTGCAATGATTAGATGGATCTCCGTGGTGATATAATTGCGAGAGCTTGGAACTCCGGAAATGAAAAGATGAAGCATCTCGAACTGAGAAATGTGACAAGATGAACAACTCTGGAAAGAAGAAACTAGACCACTTGGATGAAACAAGAACAAGAATTACATTATGCTTATCCTTCACCAATTTAAATTGATGACAAGCAATGGATTTGGCATACTACTTATTCTCGTAGAAAGGATTAAGATAGATATGGCGCAAACTTGGGAAGGTCTTCCACGAACCACCGGTAGGATTGGAAAGAACGAATTAATCTATATGATAACAAAGGAAGAAGGATCTTGAACGAACCACCGTAAGAATTGAAAATGAACGAAGAAAAGATAAAGAAACACCGGTAAGAATTAGAAAACGAATAAAGATACTTGACAGAATTTTGATACATGATAACGAAGAGATCATGAACTGATTAGAGTATATTTGAACGATGCACCGGTAAGATTTGGAGAACGATAGACGAAGCTGAGAATGAATAATTCTGAGATGATGGGCTCCGAAGAAACAAACTGAAAAGACTCCTGAAATGCTCCGGATGGTTGAAAAGAATTCTCACAATCGAAAACAATTATGAGAGGGTGGCATCAAGCTAGAACCATGAATCTTGAAGGGAATGGACCAAGATTTAAGAGAAACTCTTCTTCGGTCTTCAAATGTTGAGAATGATGATGAGAAACACCACCATGAATAGTTGAGGCACTCCGGAATGAAAATTAGAAAGGTTGAACCAACAATGAAAAGAATTTGGATGCGATCTTGGAGAAGGCACATGACTGATGAAAAATTCATTCTTACGTCAACTTTGAAAAGAATTTGGGAATAGCTTCGGGATGATTAGAAGAGTCAGGTAAGATCCTGGGAAAAAAACCCTGTGGGTTAGGGCCCACTCAAAAGAAACACCGATGACCGATTTAAAAGAGAGAATGCACCGGTTAGATTTAAATGGCTAGAATGAGATAACAATCTTGAAATAGCTTGAACGGATTAAGAATGGAAACACGAATCTTCAGAGATATCTTCATCACTCTGGAACAATTGAATAGCGAGAAGTGGATGATTAAGAGATACGCCGGCATAAGAAAGCACTTGAAACGAGGAAAAACTATGATTTACAATGCTTGAATTGGAACCACCGAAGAAGAAAAGAATGACGAATGATGAACTTGAAGCTCCTGACCATCTTCATGATAAACACCGGATAAGAACATTAGTGAGACGAATGGAGAGGCTTCACATCAATAAGATGGATACTTGATCAAGAAACCCGCGTCCTTGAAGAAATAAGGGTGGGAGGGCGGGAAAACAAAGGCAACTTTGGTCGAATGAAACAAACACCGTTGAGAAAACCAAGAATTGGTCTTGCGAATGTTGAAATGATCGGATTTACTTTGAAGAGGAGCACACCGGTTAGAAAAGAATTAACATGGCACTCTCAGATATCATGAAGGATTGGTATCCACATAGGAATATGAGAACACCGCTTAGAATAAGGTATGGAATCAACACTTGACATTGAAGCAACTCGAATACCACAAAACAAAACCAAAACAAAGGATTGGCTCAGGAAATAAGCCGGAAACAAACATATGATAGATCCCATATCGTATCATGTGTCTGTTGGAAAGAATTCCTACGAGACACTTGAAACATATAGTCTTCACAATAAACATTCGAACAAGAATGAACGAATGAATTCCAATGTAAAACATCACACTTCCAAAGCTGAGAAGCCACTTAGAACATGGTATGGAATAAAACCAACAAGGTACGGAAGTGAACAAATACTTGGTAAGGATTACCCAATCACAAACCAAATATCTGCGGAAGAAATACTAGAGCTACAAGAATTCCCACTTATAAACTCCCGAAACTTTCTGGTTATGCAATCAGGTGTTGGGGATACAGGGGAAGCATAATATCTCACCCAAACTAGCAAATCCTACAACCAGCTGTATCCATCCTTCAACACATAACCAAGAAACCTTCGGAAATCGTCTACCTCAACCTTCGAAAAGCATCCGTTATACGAGTCATGGCAATACCCCCGCACTCGCCACAGTACTGGGCTATCAGGGTTATCTCACCAACAACTGTACAAAAGAGATTTTCGATGTCGGCGTACTAAACTCAGGTATTCCAAAACCGCAACGATAAAATTATGATGACAACACCTCGGAGCTCAACTCCCCGGGACACTGCCACAACCCCTAAATGTCAGGAGGCAACCAAGACAATGTTGTCATCATAAAACCATCGGAACGATTGTAATATACCCGCGTGATCCTAAATTTTTTTTAGTGCAATTTGAGAAGAGAAGAGTCAAAACTCTACGTCAGGAAGCCTTACCAGAAGGTCGAAGGGACTGGGAAGTAAAAAGAATTCCTAAACTCTCAGATATATAATTCCTAAATGACTCGAAACATTTTTCTAGACACAACTCGGCCGCTAAACGATCAATCAGTGGGGGCTCCTAAGGTCGGGGAAGGCTCTGATTACCAACTTATAACGCCCTCGATGCGGCTATATCTCCCACGTGTCGAAGCACGACTTAGAGGCATAACCGCATTGAAAGCAATGTCGCAAGTGAGGTAATCTTCACACATCCCATGTAATACATAAGGGGAAAAGATACATAGTTGGCTTACAATCGCCACTTCACACAAATACATGAATAAAACATTACATCATACAGCTACAATCAGGGCCCGACTACGGAGCCAAAATAAAAGAAGAAACCCCAAAAGCGACAAAGGACCAAGATCGACCCCAACTGGGCTCCACTACTGATCGACTAGAACGAAATAACATAAAGGACAAGATCTTCATCGAACTCCTCCTTGAGCTCGGGTGCGTCACCTGCACGGTCTCATCGGCACCTGCAAACTGGTATTGGAAGTATCTGGTGAGTCACGAGGACTCAGCAATCTCACACCCGCGAGATCAAGACTATTTAAGCTTAAAGGTAGGGTAAAAGGTATGAGGTGGAGCTGCAGCAAGCGACTAGCATATATGGTGGCTAACAAACGCAAATGAGAGCGAGAAGAGAAGGTAAAAGCACGGTCGAACAACTATGATCAAGAAGTGATCCTGAAACTACTTACGTCAGACATAACTCCAACAACCGTGTTCACTTCCCGGACCCCGCCGAGAAGAGACCATCACGGTTACACACACGGTTGGTGTATTTTAATTAAGATCAACTTCGGGTTTTCTACAACCGGATATTAACAAATTCCCATCTGCCCATAACCGCAGGCACGGCTTTCGAAAGTTCAAACCCTGCATGGGTGTCCCAACTTAGCCCATGATAAGCTCTCGCGATCAACGAAGGATATTCCTTCTCCCCGGGAAGACCCGATCAGTCTCAGAATCCCGGCTACAAGACATTTCGACAGCAATAAAACAAGTCCAGCAAAGCCGCCCGATGCGCCGACATCCTGATAGGAGCTGCACATATCTCGTTCTCAGGGCAACACCGGATAAGCTAAGCGTACAGGTACCAACATAACCCAAGTTGCCAAGGGACGGTCCCGCACGGTGCTCTAGTTTGGACCAACACTTAGACAAGCATTGGCCCGGGGGGCTAAATAAAGATGACCCTTGGGTTAATTACTCCCAAGGGAAAAGTAGGTGGTGGTGAGGCAAATGGTAAAACCAATGTTGGGCCTCGCTGGAAAAGTCTTATTCAACGCGAACTGTCAAGGGGGTCCCATAAATCACCCGACCGCGTTAGGGACGCAAAATCCGGGAACATAACACCGATATGACGGAAACTAGGGCGGCAAGAGTGGAACAAAACACCAGGCATAAGGCCGAGCCTTCCACCCTTTACCAAGTATATAGATGCATTAATTAAGTAAGATATACTGTGATATCCCAACAAGTAAACATGTTCCAACAAGGAACAACATCTCCATGTTCCAACAAGGAACAAACTTCATCTTCACCTGCAACTAACAACACTATAAGAGGGGCTGAGCAAAGCGGTAACATAGCCAATCAACGGTTTGCTAGGACATGGATGGTTAGAGGCTGACATGGCAATATGGGTGGCATGATATAGCAAGTGGTAGGTATCGCAGCATAGGCATAGCAAAAGAGCGAGCAATCTAGCGAGCAAAGATAGAAGTGATTTCGAGGGTATGGTCATCTTGCATGAGATCCCGCAAGGAAGAAGAACGAGTCCATGAAGAAGACAACTGGATGTAGTCGAACGAATCCTCACAACTCCGGAACGAAAACCGAAGCTAACGAGAGAAGCAACCCGGAAACAAACAAACAACATAGTAAACAACCAACACATAAACATGGCATGATGCACAAGTATGATGCATGCCCGGTTTAATGATTCATGGCATGGCAAATGTAACAAACAACGCTACAAATTAAGTGGAGCTCAATATGCAACGAGTTGCATATTGACGGGACACCACATCAAATATTTAGTTCGATCTTGTTTAAGTACCCAACATTATTAAATGTTGTTAAATATGGCAAGAGGGTGAAGCAAAATAAAACTACCTATTTAGGCAATTTTAAATGAGGCCGGAAATAACAAACAACAATTCCGGAAAAGCCTCATGAGCATATATTAGATTTGGTACTGTTCTGACCTAAAGCATATTTTAGAGTTGTTAAACAGGAAAATAAAGTGCATCATGTTAATCTATGCATTTTTCTACCCCATTTACATATATAAATTATTACATTCCGAGTTACGGTTATTTAGTTATGGAATAAATCATTTTGACATGGCATTTAGCAAAATAAATGCAAACAACAATTTTAAGCATTTTAAATGTTGTTATCATGATGCGGATGACAATTTCAAGTTTTATGCAATTATTATGAAAATGTTGATAAGAGCATTAAGAAGCATTTGTCATCGTGGCGGAAAGAAAGTGTGCCACGGCAACGAATCCGAAAATGGTGCCACGGCAGCGGATCCGAAAATGGTGCCACGGCAACGAATCCGAAAATGGTGCCACGGCAACATATCGGTTCCGGTACCCATGAAGATATCGGTGCAAAAGGAAGCGTGACGGAAGCGAGTTGAGCATGATGGTGGGGTGATCCCGGATACTGAGTTCCCACGGGACGATGGCATGGCAACGAGTGACAATTCAGACACGGTGAAAACACGGGCATATCATATAACACACGCATTCGTTCTCGGAAGGTCGTCTCGGCGGTTATACCTTTGAAGCGTGCAAAGGAGACGGTTCTCGTTCGTAGAGGGAAGTAGAGGAAGGAGTTGGACACGCAGACAATTTTTACGAACTCGTAAAAATGTGCATGGTCCACGAAAATTAGGAGAGGCATGATTGCAAGAATTAAATTCAAATTCATTTGAATTTAATTCAAATGGTTTGAATAGGAAGTGAGGGTTGGAAAGGTCCAAAAATGTTGAACATTTAGGAAGAGCTCCGGAAAATGATGAAAGAAATTATGGGCAAGGTTAGAGGCCAAGAATTGAGATAACAAAGGCATTGGGATTTAATTGCAAGTGTGTTATGATCAATTCCTAATAATGAAATATTTATTATAGCTCCCTAATAATAGTAGGAGACTTGAATATGTTTTAAAGAGAAATCACCATGTGAATTCCCTCGATTTAAATAGATCAAAAGATCTATGCAATTTATTTAGTTGAGGTTTTTAAAAAGGGGTTGCATGATGACATGAAGCAATGCACATGATGCAAGGATGAATGCAACGAACAAAACAAATCACACGACGAAACTCGGAGTAGCTGGAAGTCTTCTGAAGCGTCGGTCTCGGGGCGTTACACTCTTGCATATCTTCAGGACTGAGAAATAGAACACCTCTCTTCTTCGGAGTTGGTTTAGGAATAGGCTCAGGAGATGGCTCAGGAGCTAGCTCAGGAAGTGTCCAATTATTTTCATTTGTCAACATATTATTCAATAGAATTTCAGCTTCATCCGGTGTTCTTTTCTTGAAAATAGAACGACCACAACTATCCAGGTAATCTCTAGAAGCATCGGTTAGTCCATTATAAAAGATATCAAGTATTTCATTTTTCTTAAGAGGATTATCAGGCAAAGCATTAAGTAACTTGAGAAGCCTCCCCCAAGCTTGCGGGAGACCCTTTTCTTCAATTTGCACAAAGTTGTATATTTCCCTTAAAGCAGCTTGTTTCTTATGAGCAGGGAAATATTTACCAGAGAAGTAATAAATCATATCCTGGGGACTACGCACACAACCAGGATC
The DNA here is from genome assembly GCA_032464435.1 of Aegilops umbellulata. Classification (NCBI taxonomy): domain Eukaryota; kingdom Viridiplantae; phylum Streptophyta; class Magnoliopsida; order Poales; family Poaceae; genus Aegilops; species Aegilops umbellulata. The sequence continues at coordinate 244,039,025 of CP136055.1, read as the reverse complement.
AAGAGAATTAAACCATATCTTAGCATCACCCATTAATGAGGACGAAAATATTTTAAGGATATAAAGATAGCGAGATCTCTCATCATTAGTGAACAGGGTGGCTATATCATTTAATTTAGTAAGATGTGCCACAACAGTTTCAGATTCATAGCCATGAAAAGGATCAGATTCAACCAAAGTAATTATATCAGGATCAACAGAGAATTCATAATCCTTATCAGTAACGCAGATAGGTGAAGTAGCAAAAGCAGGGTCAGGTTTCATTCTAGCATTAAGAGATTGCTGCCTCCATTTAGCTAATAACCTCTTGAGCTCATATCTATCTTTGCAAGCTAAAATAGCTAAAGCAGCTTCTTTTTCAAAAACATAACCCTCAGGGATAACAGGCGAGTCTTCATCATCACTTTCATCAATATAATCAGTTTCAATAATTTCTTTCTCTCTAACCCTAGCAATTTGTTCATCAAGAAATTCACTGAGTGGCATAGTAGTATCAAGCATGGAAGTAGTTTCATCAGAAGTATCATGCATAGCAGAAGTGGCATCATCAATAACATGCGACATATCAGAATGAATAGCAGAAGCAGGTTTAGGTGTCGCAAGCTTACTCAAAACAGAAGGTGAATCAAGTGCAGAGCTAGATGGCAGTTCCTTACCTCCCCTCGTAGTTGAGGGATAAATTGTTGTCTTAGCATCTTTCAAGTTCTTCATAGTGACCAGCAGATATAAATCCCAAGTGACTCAAAGAATAGAGCTATGCTCCCCGGCAACGGCGCCAGAAAATAGTCTTGATAATAGGGGATCGCAACAGTTTTCGAGGGTAGAGTACTCAACCCAAATTTATTGATTCGACACAAGAGGAGCCATAGAATATTCTCAAGTATTAGCAGTTGAGTTGTAAATTCAACCACACCTGGATAACTTAATATCTGCAGCAAAGTGTTAGGAGCAAAGTAATATGATAGTAGTGGCAACGGTAACAAAAGTAACTGTAGCAAAAGTATTTTTTTGGTGTTTTGTAGTGATTGTAACAGTAGCAACAGAAAAGTAAATAAGCGAAGAACAATATGTGAAAAGCTCGTAGGCATTGGATCGGTGATGGAGAATTATGCCGGATGCGGTTCATCATGTAACAATCATAACATAGGGTGACAAAGAACTAGCTCCAATTCATCAATGTAATGTAGGCATGTATTCCGAATATAGTCATACATGCTTATGGAAAAGAACTTGCATGTCGTCTTTTGTCCTACCCTCCCGTGGCAGCGGGGTCCTGATGGAAACTAAGGGATATTAAGGCCTCCTTTTAATAGAGTACCAAAACAAAGCTTTAGCACATAGTGAATACATGAACTCCTCAAACTACGATCATCACCGGGAGTGGTCCCGATTATTGTCACTTCGGGGTTGCCGGATCATAACACATAGTAGGTGACTATAGACTTGCAAGATAGGATCAAGAACTCACATATATTCATGAAAACATAATAGGTTTAGATCTGAAATCATGGCACTCGGGCCCTAGTGACAAGCATTAGGCATAGAAAAGTCATAGCAATATCAATCTCAGAACATAGTGGATACTAGGGATCAAACCCTAACAAAACTAACTCGATTACATGATAGATCTCATCCAACCCATCACCGTCCAGCAAGCCTACGACGGAATTACTCACGCACGGCGGTGAGCATCATGAAATTGGTGATGGAGGATGGTTGATGATGACGACGATGATGAGTCCCCCTCTCCGGAGCCCCGAACAGACTCTAGATCAGCCCTCCCGAGAGGTTTTAGGGCTTGGCGGCGGCTCCGTATCGTAAAACGCGATGAACCCTTCTCTCTGATTTCTTTCTCCCCGAAAGTGAATATATGGAGTTGGAGTTGAGGTCGGTGGAGCGCCAGGGGGCCCACGAGGTAGGGGGCGCGCCCACCACCCTCATGGGCAGGGTGTGGGCCCCCTGACGTGGATTTTTCTTCTAGTATTTTTCTTATTTTCCAAATAGATGTTCTGTGGAGTTTCAGGTCATTCCGAGGACTTTTGTTTCTGCACATAAATAACACCATGGAAAGTCTGCTGAAAACAGCGTCAGTCCGGGTTAGTTCCGTTCAAATCATGCAAGTTAGAGTCCAAAACAAGGGCAAAAGTGTTTGGAAAAGTAGAGACGACGGAGATGTATCACGCCTCAAGGCGATACTCCAGGCGCTGGGCGCACGAGGGGCAAGACTCCTCTGGGCCCTAACGCCGGGGGCAGCAAGTCTAGCCCCAAGCCGAATACGGCGCCAGAACCTCCAGTGGTTCCGAATTCTGTCAGGCAACCCCTCGCTAAGGGGGGCAAGCCGTCTGTGCCGATGGCCTCTGCCCATACAGAGGCATCGGACAATTTGCTGGAAGTGCTTCGCGGCGCTGACGAAGAGCACCGCACCATTATGAGTGCAGTGGTCAAGAAGGTTCAGTCCGCCAAGAGCGGACTGACTGAAGCCTGTGCCAGCCTCCTAACAGGCTTTGAGGTAAGTAACCATATTATAATAGGATGTTACCGCATAGACAGTAGCCCCTGATGCTCTGTTTGGCGTTCGAGAAGAAAGGCCGGATAGAGGATCAAATAATAACTGTAAGAGTCTAATCGGAATATGTCTATGTGCATATGTAGGCTTCACTACTGGCCGCTTCAACACGTACTGCGGAGGTCGCCGCACTGAAGCGGGACCTTGAGCAGTCCAAGGAAGAGCTCGGCCTTACCAAGAGGCAGCTCGAAGAGAACAAAGGTAAGTGATACCCTGTCTGTATATTGTAAAAAAGTTTGGTTTTAGAATAATAGGGTCGTCATGAATTGTGCTAGGGGCCACGACCAAAGTGACGGCCCTGCAGAAGGCGCTATCCGAGGCCGAAGACAAAGCGGCCAAGGAGCGCATTGAGCGAGAAAAGCAAGAAGCCCGAGTAGGCGAGGTGCAGCAAGAGCTCCAGGCTCTCACCAAAAAACACGAGTCCTTGGAGCTTGACTCTAAGACACCAGGGTCCGAGCTTGCAAAGGCCCTTGAAAGTGCACAACATGCCAAGGCCGAAGCCCAGAAGGCCCTCCAGGAAATTGAGGCGGTTAAGAAGATAGCGGCGGGTAAGGCATTCATTATGCAAAGCAAACATGTGAAGGAAACTTTCTTTTTACTTACCCGAGTTCGGAGCTCTCCAGGAGCGTTCGCAGATCCGCCCCGCAGTGTGTCGGATGCCGCGGAGTTCTACCAGGCTGAGGAGGGGAGCTCGACGGAGAAGTTGTTCTGGTCTCAGTATACTGGGACCAAACACCCAATGCCCTTGAGCGACCAGCTGAAGCAACTGGTCGAGCTCCACAAGGCTTCCAAACAGGCCATGAAGGGTCTTATAGTCCGGATGTGGCCTGGCGAGCCCCTGCCTAATAGCTACATCGGTCTGGTGAGGCGGCTTGTGAATGCCTGCCCATGGTTTGAAGTCATAAAGCAGTCCATCTGCATCGAGGGTGCGCGCAGGGCTTTTGCCCGGGCGAAGGTGCACTGGGCGAAGCTGGACGCCGTAAAGCTGGTGAAGGAGGGGCCGCCGGAAGGCAAGGAGCATCGCCACCCCGAAAAGTATTATGACAGTGTCCTGAAGGGTGCTCGCCTTGTGGCGGAGGAATGTCCTAAGGATGTAATATTTGAATGAATGTACTCATGTGATCCTGTAATATGAAACGAGTTCATTTGCGCTATGCAACGCTTGTTAATTTAAAATATTACCTTCTGTGCGGCCATTTATGAAATCTGAGAGTTGGCCAGTCGTCGGCTTCTGCCCCCATGTAACTACTACTGAGGTGTTTGGGATAAACCTGAGCACTCTTTATCCCAATTTTGGGTCCTTCGAAGGAGGTGTTCAGCACATCGAACTAGGCAATCGGACGATAAAGCTTTATCACTCTCACTTAGCCATAGAAGTCTACAATTTTAAATTTTGGCGAAGCCCCTAGTATTCGGAAGGCCGGATTTGGGGCGCTATATACGCCTAAGTCGGACAAGGCCGACTCCTCGCCCGAAGCGAAAAAAGTCTTTAAGGACTTGAGACCTCTCGAACAGCGACCAGCTCTCGCCTTATCATGACAGCCAGTTTTCGACTTTCTCTACTGAGGTGCTCGTCCGGAAGAACCAGGACACAATCACAGTAGTTCTCCCAGTGCCACCTTAGCCGATACTGCGGAACATAAGGTACGAAAACATGGGAGCCGGGCAAACCCAACTATTGACCCAAGACATGATTCGGAGCTGATGCATATAATGCTATAAGTTCGGGGTGCCGCACTGTCGAAAGTGTTCGGACTTCTCACGTCGTGTTATGGGGTATGCTGAAGCCCCTAGCGCACTGGTCATACCAGAATGTACGGGTGCAATTTGTCGTAAATAGGCAGACAAGGAAAAGAAAAAAATGAAAGGGGAATGCAATAATAGGCTAACACTATGCATTGTTATTAAATATTACGTCAAAGCGTATGGATACAAGTAGTGCAATAAGCAAAAAATAGGGTCATTTGACATGTCCTATCCAAGGGCAAGTGGCGTACGGGTATGTAAAACAGGTATTTTGATCGTTATCAGAGACCACCTGGGGATTCCCTTGTACGTCAGACCGTTTTGCTTCCTTGGTATTTCCGTACCGTGATGAGTCCAACAATTAGACTGCCGGAAAAGGCTTCCAGAGAGTAAGGTCCTGAAAGAGAGAAAATGATAAAGGTATACAGCCCCTGGGGCGGTTGAGCCGCATTGTGGGGCCTGCCGTAGTTGTGCCTCCGCCTATGCCCATGGTATCTTGAGTGCGTAGTTATGTACGCGTGGCACAGATTTCGCCACTTGACTGGGACTAGGACGGAGGCCGAATTGCTAGTCGAGCTCAAAACGTGCCTGCCGATCCGCCTGCAGGGTACTCCGGACTCGCTTGAAGGTGTCCGGGGTCTTTTTTGCCGAATTGGCGGTTTGCCTAACAAGGCTGCTTTGCGCTTCTGCTGCCAGGGCAGCAGTGTGCTCCTCCGTGCGGAGCGAGTGCTCTGTGTTTCCATTAACTGTTATAACCCTGCGTGGTCCTGGCATTTTGAGTTTGAGGTATGCATAATGTGGTACCGCATTGAATCTGGCAAATGCGGTTCGTCCGAGCAGTGTGTGATAGCTGCTGCGGAAGGGGACGATATCGAAGATTAACTCCTCGCTTCGAAAGTTGCCCGGAGACCCGAAAACCACTTCCAGTGTGATTGAGCCCATGCAATAGGCCTCTACACCTGGGATTACACCTTTAAAGGTGGTTTTGGTGGGTCTGATCCTCGAGGGGTCTATGCCCATTTTGCGCACTGTATCCTGATAGAGCAGGTTCAGGCTGCTGCCACCGTCCATAAGGACTCGAGTGAGGTGAAATCCGTCAATGATGGGGTCAATGACCAATGCGGCAGATCCGCCATGACAGATACTAGTGGGGTGGTCCCTGCGATCGAAGGTGATCGGACAAGAGGACCATGGGTTGAACTTTGGGGCGCAGTGGCGGAGCTAGGATTTTCGACATGGGTATGCGGAGTAAAACTCGTTGGAAGGTGGATGCTCTTATTTTGATCCTGAACTTGGTTTTCAACGTCGATAGATACCGATGTCGTTGTTGTTGTCAAACTTATGTTTGGCGCCTTTGAAGCTCTCCCCCACAAACGCTTCAAATCATAATATTTGTTCTTCATTGTTCACACCTATACACATTAAAAACATGTTGGATAGTAATGATGGCATGGTGGACAGTCCTAAAAATTTGAATGTTCATATTTCAGAAATTTAGGTGCATAAACTTCGCCTTCTTTTTCTTGTAGTAAAGAGCCAATGCAAACCTCCTTCAAAATTGTCTGGACGATGCAATAGATGAATGGAAAAAAAATTAGGGAACCAACATAATCCTCTATTCTTATCCAACAATTCGGAGAAATCAAAATTAAATGCTCACAAAGAACAATCAGTCAATCAGACGATGGGCTAATTGCGCATGCCATCGTTGGCGATCTGTCTTCTAGCTGGCAGATGCGTCATGCGCTAGTGCACGCCATGACGCTGCAGAGTACGTACTGTGAAATATGTGGGCAGGCAAAGGATACCGAGCAATGAGAGATGGCAATCCGCGACAGCCGAGATGAGATGATGCATGGTTGCTTGATGGCCGCCGATGAGCGAATGCGGCGCCGCGATGTGTTGAATCAGCAGAATCGCAGGCTCGAGTTGCTGGCTCGATGGCTCCTGGCCGAGTTGTCTCGTCTACTTCGACCAATCCCTAGAGATAAGCCTGAAAATAAGGCCCAGTAGCAATGTGCTAGCAACGTAGCAGCCCAATATAGGCCCAAGTAATGCTGAATCGTTATTTTCTTTGTTTCCCACGTTCTCTATGTACAAATAGCCTGTCATACGTGACATACAATCATACAGGAGCTTATATACGGATTTTTTTTTGCAAAAATCATTGGGTATGCATTGCATACCCTTGCATTAGCCTAGCTCCGCCCCTGTTGGGGCGACTGGCTCCATCGCATAGACGTCCCTTAGTGCACCCTTCCGTTCCCTCTTGGGAATGTGGGTTGCGTATATCATGTTCACCGTTTTCACTTGTGGAGGGAACCTCTTCTGTCCTCCTGTGTTCGGCGGCCGAGGCCCCTCCTCGTCGTTGCTATGTAGCCCCTTGTCCTTGTTTTCGGCATTCAACTTGCCGGCCTGCTTGAACACCCAGCATTCTTTGTTGGTGTGATTGGCTGGCTTATCGGGGGTGCCGTGAATTTGACACGAGCGATCGAGTATACGGTCCAAACTGGACGGGCCCGTTTTGCTTCTTTTGAACGGCTTTTTTTGCTGACTGGATTTAGAGCCACTGAATCCGGCATTGATTGTCGTGTCTTCGGCGTTATCGCCGTTGTTGCGGCGCTTGTGTCTGTTACAATGTGGTCTGCCGTTAGTATCATTGGCATCTGAAGTGCTAGGATTCATTGATGTGTTGTTGCTGCGAGCTAGCCAGCTATCCTCACCCGCGCAAAAGCGGGTCATGAGTGTCGTGAGGGCTGCCATGGACTACGGCTTCTCCTGGCAGAGGTGTCAGGCAAGCCACTCATCCCGGATGTTATGTTTAAATGCCGTAAGGCCTCGACATCTGGACAATCAACGATTTGGTTCTTTTTAGTTAGGAACCGAGTCCAGAATTTCCTGGCCGATTCCCCAGGCCGTTGGGTTACGTGGCTCAAGTCATCAGCATCTGGTGGTCGCACGTAAGTGCCCTGGAAGTTGTCAAGGAATGCATTTTCCAAATTCTCCCAACTGCCAATGGAGTTTGCTGGCAGACTATTTAGCTAGTGTTGAGCTGGTCCTTTGAGTTTTAGTGGGAGGTACTTGATGGCATGTAGATCGTCACCGTGGGCCATGTGGATGTGGAGGAGGAAATCCTCGATCCATACCGCGGGGTCTGTTGTGCCATTGTATGACTCAATGTTCACGGGTTTGAATCCTTCTGGGAATTCATGATCCATTACTTCATCGGTGAAGCATAGGGGGTGTGCGGCGCCTCTGTGCCGGGCTATGTCACGACGCAGTTCATACGAGTCTTGCCTGCTGTATTCGGCCCGGCTGGATTTTCTTTTAGTGTATCCGGCGTGACGATCATCGTCACGCGTTGGGGCGTGACCCCGTGATCCGTAGATCGATCTTGTATGCACTATTTTGTTTTCCAATACGTCTCGCAGGTCCCGCGTGCTACCCCGGGCCTTGGTGTTTTTGTTTGTCTGGCGACGGGGTGCGGGCTGGACTTCGGGCTGATATGCCCCTCTGTCTCGGCCACGAGGTGGCCGATCAGCCACATCATACACTGGGAATGTAGGTTCTAATGCTTCCTCCTCGAGTTGGGGTAGCAACCCGCGCTTTGGGTAACTCTCGGTTGGGCGTTCGAGTTCGTATTCCTCGGCCGCAAGGACTTCAGTCCATCTGTCCGCTAGCAGATCTTGATCAGCTTGAAGCTGTTGTTGCTTTTTCTTCAGGCTGTTTGTTGTGGCTATAAGCCGACGCTTGAAGCGCTCCTACTCGACGGGATCCTCAGGCACGATAAATTCTTCGTCGCCGAGGCTCACCTCGTCTTCAGAGAGAGGCATGTAATTGTCATCCTCTGATTCTCCGTCTGCTGCCTGTTCCTGAGGGCTAGCTTGTTCATCCTCCCACTTGAAGTCTGGTTGGAGGGGATTGTTGTTGTCTTCGGCACTATCTGGAGCGTTATTGTCTCTTGTGCCGGTATCACTGCTTTTGCTATGGCGGGACTTAGAGCGGCGCCGCTGACGTTGGTGCTTGGATTGCTTCTTGGAGGGATTATCCTTCGCTGTCTTATCTCCATCGCCTTCTTTGGGGGTGTCCACCATGTATATGTCATATGATGAGGTGGCAGTCCAACGCCCTGTGGGCGGTGGTTGTTGTTCGTCTCCTGCATCGTCGTCCATAGCGTCGATGTCTTCGGAGCCGAAGTCGAGCATGTCGGTTAAATCGTCGATAGTGGCTACTAAGTGGGTGGTGGGTGGGGCGTGAATTTCTTCGTCGTCCGCATCCCATTCTAGCTGGACATAGTTCGGCCAAGGGTCTCCTGACAGAGAGAGAGACCTCAACGAGTTTAGAACGTCGCCAAAGGGTGAGTGCTGAAAGATATCCGCGGAGGTAAACTCCATGATCGGTGCCCAATCGGATTCGATAGGCAAGGACGCAGGCGGCTCGGAGCCCATGGCCGGGGATGAATCCAACGGTTCGGCAACACGGGTCTCGTAGGAGGTGAAGTCAGTATTTGGCTCTATCGCCACTGAGTGTGCGACCTCCGTGGCGGGGTCCATCCACCCGTCCTCGGATGACGCAATTTGTTCCGGATTGAGGGCCGGAGTTGTTGCAGGTGTGATCTCCCGAACACTGTTCGACGACAGAGTTATGTCATGCTCGTCGTGACTATGCGGCACACCTGACATGGGCTTGAATCCATTGAAGATCAAGTCTTCGCGGATGTCGGCGGTATAGTTTAAGTTTCCAAACCTGACCTGATGGCCAGGGGCGTAGCTCTCGATCTGCTCCAGATGGCCAAGCGAGTTGGTCCGCAGTGCAAAACCGCAGAATACGAATATCTGTCCAGGGAGGAAAACCTCACCATGGATCGCATCGTTGCCGATGATCGAAGGGGCCATCAAGCCTTACGGTGACGGCACAGTGGAACTCTTAATGAAAGCACCAATGTCGGTGTCAAAATCGGTGGATCTTGGGTAGGAGTTCCCGAACTGTGCGTCTAAGGCGGATGGTAACAGGAGGCGGCGGACACGATGTTTACCCAGGTTTGGGCCCTCTCGATGGAGGTAATACCCTACTTCCTGCTTGATTGATCTTGATGATATGAGTATTACAAGAGTTGATCTACCACGAGATCGTAGAGGCTAAACCCTAGAAGCTAGCCTATGGTATGATTGTTGTTGCCCTACGGACTAAGCCCTCCGGTTTATATAGACACTGGAGGGGGCTAGGGTTACACAGAGTCAGTTACAAGGGAGGAGATCTACGTATCCGTATTGCCAAGCTTGCCTTGCATGCCAAGGAGAGTCCCATCCGGACACGGGACAAAGTCTTCAATCTTGTATCTTCATAGTCCAATAGTCCGGCTAAAGTATATAGTCCGGCTGTCCGAGGACCCCCTAATCCAAGACTCCCTCACTCTCTCCCTCTCTTTTCGGCGGCGCCGGAGCGCCACAGGGTGAATCATCATGACGACGATGAACATCAACAACTTTGCCGCTGTCAACACCAACTTTCTCCTCCTCTATGCAACGGTGTAACCCTTCTTTTCCTGATGTACTCTCTACTTAAACATGGTGCTTTATGCTACATATTGTTATCCAATGATGTGTTGCCATCCTATGATGTTTGAGTACATTCCTTTTGTCCTATAGGTTTACTGATGATCACGATTAGTTTGAGTTGCGTGTTTTATTTTGGTGTTGTCCAATGGTGCCCTCCGTGCCGCGCACACGTGTGGGATTCCCGTTGGAGGGTGTTGCAATATGTTCATAATTTTCTAACTAACTGAGTTGCTTGAGCGACAGGAACACAAACTCGGTTAAGTAGGTTATTGCGTATAGGATTAAAGAGGACTTTACACTTAAAGCTATGGTTGGGTCTTTACCTTAATGATCTTTAGTAGTTGCGGATGCTTGCTAGAGTTCCAATTACAAGTGCATGTGATCCAAGTAAGGAAAGTACGTTAGCTTATGCCTCTCCCTCGTATAAAATTGGAATAATGATTACCGATCTAGATAACAATTTCCTGTGGACAAATCCTTCTCATTGTTCTACAAAAACTCTCTACTAAAACAACAATCAACTTTTATTATATGGCAAAGTACTTCTAGTTTTATTCTTGCAAAGTAGTTTTATTCTTGTTCTAGGTAAAGAAAACGTTGGTGTGCATAGAGTTGTATCGGTGGTCGATAGAACTTGAGGAGAATATAAGTTCTACCTTTAGCACCTCGTTGGATTTAACACACTTACTTATCAAAAAAGGCTACAAATGATCCCCTATATTTGTGGGTTATCAAGGCCTTTTTTGGCACCGCTGCCGGGTAGCAATAGCATAGGGTGAACATTCTTTTGTGCGCTTGTTGGCTTTATCTCTAAGTAGATTTTATTTCTTATTCTAAGTTGTTTTATATCTTTAGTTACTAATATGGAACACAAAATACCAAAAAAAGGTGTACTTGCTACTCATGGAGATGGGGAACCTCCTAAAACCCTCGATGATGGTTATGTGGAAAACATTAAATACTACTTTGATAATCCTGATAAATCCCCATTCAACTTGATAATGGGAGATACTTTGGATCACATAGAATACTTTAGGGATTATCGCTTGTCTCAAAAAGGGAAATACTTACAGGGTCAAATTAAAATATTGTGTTGGTATGCTTGGAATTAGTGCTTAAACTATTATTATACTCACGACTCTAATATGGAGGCTCCACACCTTCCCTTTCAATGTGAATTTAATGCTAATGAAACCTTGGATTCTTATGCTAATGGTGTATATGATTACTATGATGTGGAGCAAATAGAATAATTTGTTGCTTAAGGGTGCCTATGAAATTGCTTCTTTGTTTGAATTATATGAAAAGTGTGATGATGCCCTTTACGGATCTGAATTTTTTTTCCATACTTCAATATTGCTATTAAAACTATGACTCTAATGCTTATATTAATGATCACATTGAGAAAGTCTTCGTTGTGCAAGAAGAGAATAACATTTTGCAGGAATCTATGGAAGAACAAATATCTAAAACTGTGAGCTCATTAGATGAAAAAGATGAGGAGGAGAGCAAAGAACAAAACAACGAAGAGCGGATTAGCTACCCTTGCCCACATTCTAATGAGAGTAACTCTTCAACTCATACATATTTTAATTTACCTTTGTGCAAGGCTATGATCCCTTGGATTAGTTTGAAATATGCCTTTTTGATGAACTTGATGCTTGTTAGGCTTATGGACATGATGCCAATATGAATGATGCTTATGGAGATGAACTTGTTATAGTTCCTTATGTTAAAAATGGAATTGTTGCTATTGCACCCACACATGATAGTCCTATTATCTTTTTGAATTCTCCCAACTACACTATACTGGAGAAGTTTGCTCTTATTAAAGGATTATTGATGGTTGCATTTTACTATTGCACATGATGATTTTGATGAATATAATATGCATGTGCTTGCTACTCTACTTGCAATTATTATGAGAGAGGAACTACATATCCATCTCTCTATGTTTCTAGCGTGATAAAATTGCAAGAAACCGCTTACACTATGTATCGACCTTTATTGTGTGTGCATGAATTGTTCTTTTATGACATGCTGATGCATAGGAAGAGAGTTATACTGCATTGTTCTATGATGTATGTTGCTTTGTGATCACTACTAAATTACAAATCACTATTCATTAAAATTGGCTTTGATATACCTTGGAATCCGGGTGGATCAGTTACTTGAGCAATTTATGCCTAGCTTAATGGATTTAAAGAAAGCGTCGTATGGGAGACATCCCAAAAGTTCTAGAGAGTCATTTTATTCTATTATGTGCTCATAATTTTTTTTTAAAATAGAGGGGAACTTAGAACTTTTTCAAAAAAAGTGAAGTGAGAAAGACGAGTACCGTTGAAGTGGGAGACGTCCTTGAACTTTGTTCGTGCACATGGAAACTTTGGGAACCTTAATCATAGAAAGTTTTCAACAAAATTAATTATCCCTTCTACAAATCCATTATATTATAAAAATAACGAAAACACTAACGCCCACATGTGTGGCACTTCTCCAACTCGCCCACACGCCTACATCGACGTTGATTCAATTTTGCACGAATCTTGACACCAGAAGACAAATTTCGTGTGCCACATAGGACAAGGCCGATGTGTGGTGTGTAGTTAGTTCGCCCGCACGCTGTTTCTTCCTCGGACGAAAGCGGTTGCGAGTCAGGGCGTGTGGTGGAACTGCCGTTGCACCCGCACGCCACGCACGACTTCGGTTACCGTCTCCCACGACTCGCCATTCGCTCCCCTCTCGGTTTCATTATTACCCTTCGCATTCAGTTCTCCCCAACCCACTATCCACATCAGTTCCATTCGATTGGAGAGAGAAGTCGTGAGGAGGAGGCGGCGACGGCAGCGGAAGAGGTGACGACATTCGCGGCTGTTGTTGGGGTTCACCAAACCGGAGCGTCGTCGCCGGAGCAGCCGTAGTGAGAAGGTAAGGCTCCCTCTATGGTCATGTTCCTCCCTGCGAAATCTGTCGCCCTCCCTCCATGGTCACATTTCCCTTGAGTATTCTCGAGAGTCCGGCGGATTCACGGTGCTCTGGTGTCCCCTTCGGCGGTGGAGTCACGTGTTTGCCATTTAGGGGCGGCATTGCGTAGTTCCGTCGTCGTCGCGGTGGTAGTCATGCCGGTGAGGCTCGCCTGGAGGGCAACCACATCTGTATTTTCCTGTGCCTGTGCGAGCGATTTCTAGTTGTTAGTTCTGATTTGCCTCGAAGGCTATGGTCATCACTGTTTTTAGGGCGTTTTTTGTTGTTGAATTTAGGTTATGATAGTTGTGAATGAACCCTAGATCTAGTTAGGTGCATCTCAAAGTGTAGGATAATGACAGTCATGGCAATTTCAACAGCCTTGTTTTGTCCCCAACTATCATCACTGATGGCAACTAATTTTCTGAATCAACTATGTCAGTTGCCATGTCATTTGTAGGATAATGTCAGTTTATGAGATCCAAGTCAGGGAGTAATTTTTGTGTATGATTTCTATATCTAGGTAGTTGCATATTTAAGTGTGTGATAATGGCAGTCACGGCAATTTCATTGCATTTGTTTGCCTACAACTATCCTCTAAGTGGCATCTAATTTTGTGAATCAACTATGTCAGTTGCCATGTCATATGCAGAGTAATGGCAGTTTGAGTGTACAATAGACTCACTACGTTACCATGCTGATTTGTGATAGCTCAACATATTTGATTGCATTACATGGCAACTCATTATTTTACGAGGCCAGAGTGCGAGTTGCCACAATATGTGTTGTTCATTGGAAGTTGTCTGTCCTATTTGAAGTGCCTTAGTTGCCACATTTTTTGTTTGTTAACATGGCAACTTGAACCTAGTAGATGTGACCTGTACTTTTTATGAAGCCAATGTGTTAGTTGCCACATTACATGTTGGACAATCCTAGTTGGGTGTTGCTCTGTACTGCCTCATTTGCCACTTTTATTAGAGCCAACATGGCAACTTGATTCTGCTAGATGGCAACTGCTTCCTTAAGAAGCACACACACGTCCAGTTGCCATGTTTCTGCATTTGCTTTTTCATTTGATTATTTTTCTGCCTTTTTTGCATGTACAGCACATGGCAATTAGTTCCTTTTCATATGCTTAAACTTTGGGGTAACCATGGCAGTTTTCATTTTTGTTCATCGATGATATCCAGTGAATCGTTACTTCATGCATTTCTTTCTGTATCTGTCAGCTATGTTTTCATTTCACGCTAATGTGTTTTGTTACTGTAGCACAATGGCTCATGGTGACCATCAAGATGATGATGATGACTTCATGGAGTTACCGCTAGCAAATCGTGCGACTGGTCGTACAAAGATGGCGATGAGGTCACTCTCCCCGTATGTTTTAATTTGACATTGAGTTTTCAATCTTCCGTTAGAACTAAAATCTTACTACATTGAACATGGCAACAAATGATCCTTTTTGTGTTATGCAGAAGAAGAAACGTCAGCGCAACAGGGCTTCGCAAGAACGTCTGACTATATTGACCGAGGGATTTACTGATGAGCAGAAGGGTGCTGCCGGTGAGATGGGGATGCAGGCTCTGATGGATGTTCGGTGCAAGAACCTTGTAAATCATGTATGTCACTGGCTCGGTGAGATATATGAGCCTGTGTCTAGGGAATTCGTGATTCCGGGACGTGGAAGACTACCTTTGGATGAGGAATCCGCGTTCTGCACTTTGGGTGTGCCCCGTGGAGAAATTGAAGTGCTGTATGAGGTGAATAGTAAGATTGAGGAAGCTTTTTCGCCCGTTTTTTTCCTGGAATGGCATCCATGCCTAATACGACTGTGCTGGCAACTTCGCTGGAGGGCATGAGAACACATGGCGAGGTATTTAAGATGAAGCTGCTCATGTACTTGATCTCAGCTGTCTTTGCGCACATCTCTTCGCCCAAGCAACAAGTGCTTCCCCATCCTTGTGAATGCTCTCTCTATTCTTTTTTCCATACAATCTTTTGATTTTGATGTCACGCAGAAGCTAGTCACTGCCAGTTTTGATGTTTTTGTTGAATGCTGATGCGACATCTTTTTTGTCCTGAATTTGTGTTGTGCAGGCGATGCTGAAAGACGTTAAGAATATGAATTGGTGTAAATTCATCACAGACTTCCTGCATGATGCATTCTCAAATAAGATGTACCAGAAGGGTTGTCGCTTGCACCTAATGGTATTTTTTCCCTACTCTTATGCAAATGCTCTTATCACGGTTCATTCGTTCCTAAATCAATTTTTACAACTATTCATAAGTGTGAACCAAGTTGTTTTGCATTTTTCGGTATCTCTGTTTGGCCATAATCTGACAACCAACAATTTTTGACTGAGCTTTTAACTGAATTTTGTTTTTCCTTTTTTTATGGCAACCGTAGGCGATTGTGCATGGCGACCCTTTTGTTTCATTTTTCTGTGAATCTTTACATGTCAAAGTGAATTTTGTTTGTTCCATGGCATCTGTAGTTTCTGCCTAGAAGACAATTACATTTTCCTACAACACACATAGTGTTCACTTCCTACATTAATTCTCTTTATACAATCTGGATGGTAACCATCATGTTGAGCTAGTGGCAGCTACCAGCATGACAAGATGGCGACTGCCAACATACCATGATGGCAACTAACATAGATAGATGGCAAATCTTTCTTCCCTTTTTTTCAACTAGTGACTCAAGGGAGACTGCATAAGCTTTTTTCAACATAGCATGATGGCAACTAACATAGTTTTCTTTACTGTGTAAACCAACTCATGTACGTCGATCGTCTTGATCTTCCACTGTCGACTTTACTGAGATAGGAGGCCCGCCGCCTCGACATAAGTTTGTTGTCTCTGTGTGGACGTACGATGCTGTTAAGGTTGTGCTTGCCGCAGACAGGATAACTGATACGAAATATGGGAAACTGCATGTTAGTCCTGCCTTCTTTCTTGCACGGCATTCTTGAATTTCGATGTTGGATATAATATGAAAAAAATCCCCATACGACAACCATTTATGGCTAACAAGTCATAAATACCTTGGCAACCATGGTTATCTGCACATGGCAACCATGTTTGACCCCATACAGCAACTCCGCCGTTCCCTATCGGAGCTCCTTTTTCCCTTTTGCAATCCATGAATTGTAGTCATTGCTCCTTAATTCTTTTGACATCATAGTGGTTTTTGCTGTTTTTCAGCTGATGGCCAAGCATGCTATAGACTACAGTGTGTTTGGTGGGCCACAAAACTTTGGCAAGTGGATGGATGTGCATTCAACTCCATCTTGTCCTAACTTGCACTCCAAGTCTCCTGGGTGTATTCTGGTCCAAGAAAAATCATCGCAAAAGTTTTATTCCGTTTGGACTCCGTTTGGTATTCCTTTTCTGCGAAACTCTAAAACAAGGAAAAAACATAAACTGGCACTGGCCTCTAGGTTAATAGGTTAGTCTCAAATATCATATAAAATAGCATATTAATGCATATAAAACATCCAAAACAGATAATCTAATAGCATGGAACAATAAAAAATTATAGATACTTTGGAGACGTATCAAGCATCCCCAAGCTTAATTCCTGCTCGTCTTCGAGTAGGTAAATGATAAAAACAGATTTTTTTGATGTGGAATGCCACCTATCATATTTATACATGTAATTCTCTTTATTGTAGTATGAATGTCCAGATCCGTAAGATTCAAAATAAAAGTTTAATATTGACATAAAAACAATAATACTTCAAGCATACTAACAAAATAATTATGTCTTCTCAAAATAACATGGCCAAATAAAGCTTATCCCTACAAAATCATATAGTCTGGCTATGCTCCATCTTCATCACACAAAATATTCAAATCATGCATAACCCCGATGACAAGCCAAGCAATTGTTTCATACTTTTGACGTTCTCAAACCTTTTCAACTTTCACGCAATACATGAGCGTGAGCCATGGACATAACACTATAGGTGGAATAGAGGGTGGTTGTGGAGAAGACAAAAAGAGGGAGATAGTCTCACATCAACTAGGCGCATCAATGGGCTATGGAGATGCCCATTAATAGATATCAATGTGAGTGAGTAGGGATTGTCATGCAACGGATGCACTAGAGCTATAAGTTTACGAAAGCTCAAAAATAAAACTAAGTGGGTGTGCATCCGACTTGCTTGCTCATGAAGACCTAGGGCATTTGAGGAAGCCCATCGTTGGAATATACAAGCCAAGTTCTATAATGAAAAATTCCCACTAGCATATGAAAATGATAACATAGGAGACTCTCTATCATGAAGATCATGGTGCTACTTTGAAGCACAAGTGTGGCAAAAAGGATAGTAACATTGTCCCTTCTCTCTTTCTCTCTCATTTTTTGGGCCTTCTCTTTTTTTGGCCGTTCTTTTTTTATTTCCTCACATGGGACAATGCTCTAATAATGAAAATCATCACACTTCTAGTTACTTCCAACTCAAGAATTACAACTCGATACTTGAGCAAAAATATGACTCTATGTGAATGCCTCTGGCGGTGTACCGAGATGTGCAATGAATCAAGAGCGACATGTATAAAAATGATGAACGGTGGCTTTGCCACAAATACGATGTCAACTACATGATCATGCAAAGCAATATGACAATGATGGAGCGTATCATAATAAACGGAATGGTGGAAAGTTGCATGGCAATATATCTCGGAATGGCTATGGAAATGCCATAATAGGTAGGTATGGTGGCTGTTTTGAGGAAGGATATTAAGTGGGTTTATGGTACCGATGAAAGTTGCGCGGTACTAGAGAGGCTAGCAATGGCGGAAAGGTGAGAGTGCATATAATCCATGGGCTCAACATTAGCCATAAAGAACTCACATACTGATTGCAAAAATCTATTAGTCATCAAAACAAAGTACTACACACATGCTCCTAGGGGGATAAATTGGTAGGAAAAGACCATAGCTCGTCCCCGACTGCCACTCATAAGGAAGACAATAAAAAACTTCTCATGCTCCAACTTCGTTACATAACGGTTCATCATACGTGCATGCTACGGGACTCACAAACCTTAACACACGTATTTCTCAAATTCAAAACTACTTACTAGCATGACTGTAATATCACCATCTTCTTATCTCAAAACAATCATAAGGAATCAAACTTCTCATAGTATTCAATGCACTTTATATGAAAGTTTTTATTATATCCCTCTTGGATGCCTATCATATTAGGACTAATTTTATAACCAAAGCAAATTACCATGCTGTTTAGAGACTCTCAAATTAATATAAGTGAAGTACAAGAGTTCATCAATTTCTATAAAATAAAATCACCGACGTGCTCTAAAAAGATATAAGTGAAGCACTAGAGCAAATTTTGCCTAGCTCAAAAGATATAAGTGAAGCACATAGAGCATTCTAATAAATCACGATTCATGCGTGTCTCTCTCAAAAGGTGTGTATGAGGGAGTCCTAGACGAAGGGGTCCTCGGGCGTCCGGCCTGTTAGCCATGGGCCGGAATGATGGGCTGTGAAGACACGAAGACCGAAGACTGCACCCATGTCCGGATGGGACTCTCCTTGGCGTGGAAGGCAAGCTTGGCGACCAAATATGTAGATTCCCTTCTTTGTAACCGACCTTGTGTAACCCTAGATCCTCCTGGTGTCTATATAAACCAGAGGATTTAGTCCGGAGGAGGAGATATTCATTACCATAGCCATATAGGCTAGACTTCTAGGGTTTAGCCATTACGATCTTGTGGTAGATCAAATCTTGTAATACTCATATTCATGAAGATCAATCAAGCAGGAAGTAGGGTATTACCTCCATAGAGAGGGCCCGAACCTGGGTAAACATTGTGTCCCCTGTCTCCTGTTACCATCGACCTTAGACGCACAGTTCGGGACCCCTAACCTGAGATCCGCCGGTTTTGACACCGACATTGGTGCTTTCATTGAGAGTTCAACTGTGTCGTCCCCAAGTTTTGAGGGCCCCTTTAATCGTCAACGATGACCCTGTCCAAGGAGAAACTTTCCTCCCCGGACAGATCTTCGTGTTCGGCGGCTTCGCACTGCAGGCCAACTCGTTTGGCCATCTGGAGCAGGTCGATAGCTACGCCCCTGGCCATCATGTCAGATTTGGAAGCTTGAACTACGTCGCGGACATCCGCGGAGGTTTGATCTTCGCCGGATTCAAGACCGCGGCGACCGATCCTGGTCACCTCAATGAACATGACCTAAATATGTCATCGGACCGTGTTTAGGAGATAGCTCCTGTAACTGCTCTGGCCTCAGATTCGGAGCATACTGCGCCATCCAAGGATTGGAGGCTCAACCCCACCACAAGGCCATAGATTCCCCGATGTTGGAGCCACACATGGACTTAACCTCACACAATATCTGTGTCACCGGAACTCCGGACTCGTCTCTGGTTATAAGTTTCGAACCATGTGAGTCCGCGAACCCCGAACTTGATCGCTTATCGATCTTCGAGTTCAGTGCCACAGACATCTTCCAGCACTCACCCTTGGGCGATGTGCTGAACTCGTTAAAGAACCTGTCCTTGGCAGGGGACCCACCGCCGAACTATGTCCAGCTCAAACTAGGGGCTAACGATGGAGAATCTTGCTTCCCATCCGCCACCCACTTTATAACCACTATCAAGGACTTAACAGACGTGCTTGATTACGACTCCGAAGACATCAACGGTATGGACGACGATGTCGATGAGGAGCAGGGCCAAAACCTGCCGCTTACCGAACGCTGGACGACCACTTCTTCGTATGACGTATACATGGTGGATACACCTAAAGAAATTAACAGCGATGACAAAGAGGATCCAGTTGAGGACAAACCTCCCGAGACATAGCCCAGACAACGGCGTTAGCGAAGCTCTAAGTCACGTCGTGCAAAAGACAACAACACCGGCACCAGAGAAAACAATACTCTGGACGATGCCGAAGACAATGAAGACCCTGTTGGGGCAATCTCCGAACAGGACGAACGGAATGACGGGCATGTTAGTCCTGATGAACAGGCCATACACAAAGACTCAGAGGACAGTAATTATCTTTCGCTCTCCGAGGAAGAGGAGAGCTTCGGCAATGAGGATTTCATCATACCTGAGGAACCTCTCGAGTAGGAGCGCTTTAAACGCCCGCTAATTGCCACCACAAGGAGCCTGAAAAAGAAGCAGCTACAGCTTCAAGCTGACCAAGATCTGCTTAATGATAGATGGACCGAAATCCTGGTCGCCGAGGAATACGACCTTAGGGCCCAGCCAAAAAATACCGGAAGCGCAAATTGCTACTTCATTTCGATGACGAGGCGCTGTAGCATGTACCATCATCTCACAACGCGGCCGACTAACCGCCACACGGTCGGGATAAAGCAGCAACTCAAGTCGAACACCAGACCGCCCCACCTCACCATAAGGGCAGGAATAAAACAGCTCGGGGTTATACAGACGGCCTTCAGCAGGGCCTGGACAGTAGAGCAAGACATACAAGATCGATCTACGGATCGCGGGGATGTGCCCCGACACGCGACAACGGCTACCTATTCAGACGTGACAAACTCAGCCACGCCCGGGACGAAAACCGCAGACGAACTCCATCGGAGGTACGTCGCAGTGCGGCCCAATATAGAGGCGCTGCGCACCCTCTTTGCTTCATAGATGAAGTAACGGAGAACGAGTTCCCAGATGGGTTTAAGCCCATGAATATCGAATCATACGACGGAACAACTGATCCCGCGATATGGATCGAGGACTTCCTCCTCCATATCCACATGGCCCGCGGCGACGACCTCCATGCCATCAAATACCTGCCATTAAAACTCAAAGGACCAGCTCGATACTGGTTAAACAGTCTGCCGAAAAATTCTATTGGCAGTTGGGAAGACTTGGAAGACGCCTTCCGTGACAACTTCCAAGGAACATATGTCCGGCCACCAGATGCTGATGACTTAAGTCACATTGTCCAACAGCCCGGAGAGTCAGCCAGGAAGCTCTGGACTAGGTTCTTAGTTAAAAAGAACCAAATCGTCGACTGTCCGAACGCGGAAGCCCTAGCGGCCTTCAAAGACAATGTCCGGGACGAGTGGCTTGCCCGCCACCTCGGTCAAGAAAAACCAAAATCCATGTCAGCCCTTACCACTCTGATGACCTGCTTTTGCGTAGGCGAAGACAACTGGCTTGCTCATAGAAGCAACAACGCCAGCGATTTGGGCACTTCCGAAGTCTGAGACGGCAATGGCAAGCCACGACGCAGCAAACACAAACGTCGCAGTGATAATGAAAGAACGCGCGGCACAACGGTCAACGCCAGATTCAGCGGTCCCAAACCCGATCAACGGAAAAAGCCATTCAAGGCGAACAGAGACGGGCCATCCAACTTAGATAGGATATTGGATCAACCCTGCCAGATTCACGGCCACCCCGACAAACCAGCTAATCATACCAACAGAAGGTGTTGGGTCTTCAAGCAGGCTGGCAAGCTCAACGCCGAACACAAGGGGAGGAGGCCGCCCGGTGATAGCAACAACAAAGAGACTCACCAACCAAATACCGGGGGCAGAAGCAATTTCCCCCCGAAGTAAAAACAGTAAACATGGTATATGCGACACACAACTCTATAAGGGAGCAAGAGAAGCACCCCCTCCGGACTAAAGATTATACTGCTGCAACTTCAGTACAAAATGATCTTATTAAACCGCATACCTTGTTGGCCATTAAGCCACCGGTCTCCATTCAACAAGATCGACCAATTCCGGAGCGGACATAGCAGTTCGGCTTCTGCCGCCCACCTCATATATGTGCGAAATTTGTATGTGCATCGGCGGAAGCACAATATGGACAAGCCTGCAAGTATTTCTATAACATTTGTTCTCTAAATCACCCTTTATTTCTTCATTATCTCTTAAAAATAGGTGACGCAAAGGACAAACATCTAACTGACTCTATCGGAGTTCAGATCCATACACTCACCTAGGGGGCTACTTTCGTCCAAGAATCCCCTCGCCGAGGACAGGCGGCGCAGGCGTGCGACAGGAGGTCCAAAATAACTTTTTGTAGACCGCACTCTTTATTTTGAGCCTGTAATATGCCTTTTTCCTCCGCCTTCGACCCGGGCATGTCAAATAGCCGGGGCTGTGGTCTTTTTATCTATGAAGTAACCATTGGCATATCACTCAGGTCCCACTAAACATAATCCGCATTCATCATTTGTTTCTTTTTCAAAAATGAATGTGGCTCCTAAGGTTGTTTCACACATGCCTCGCCATAATGTGCCAGGGGCTCAGTATGGGAACAAATGAGTTGCCGACAAAGTCCGAACAACTTTATAGCGTACTTCGGCATCGTGAGTTTGGCCTTATATGCATCAGCTCCGAATCATGTCTTGGGTCAATGGTTGGGTTGCCCGGCTCCTGTGCTTGCTACCTTACATTCCGCTCTATCGGCTAGGGTAGTAAAGGGAGAACTACTGCGATTGTGCTTCCGGTTCATCTGGTCAAGCACCTCAGTAGAGAAAGCCGAAAAACGACTGTCATGATGCTGCGAGAGATGGTCAACCACTCGATGACTTATCGGGATCTTTCGCGGTTCTCTCCGTATTATACGAAGGACCTTTTTCTTCAGGTCATATATGTAACACACCATATTGGAATAAGCCGTACACATACCAGGGGCTATATCGTAGCCCCCTATAAAACTCCTATGGCTAAGTGAAAGTGTTAACGCCCTATAGTCCAATTGCCTCGTTCACCGCATCGACACCTCCTTCACGGACCAAGACGTTGGGTCAAGAGTGCTCAGATGCTTTTTCGTACACCCCCGTATTTCCTACGAGGGGGCTGAAGCCGACGACTGGAAAACTTTCAGATCATATACAAATGGCCGCACAGGAGGAACAAAAGCCTTTTAGGCAAAACTAAAATATAGACTGATTATAAAAATTGTCTTTTACAATTCGTACAGAGTTCACTCGTATATTATGCCTTTTGAGCATTGACCCTCTATCAAACGGGCAGCCTCTAAGACATCCTCAAAATAATGCTCCGGTGCGTGATGGTCCTGGCCCTTGG
The DNA here is from genome assembly GCA_032464435.1 of Aegilops umbellulata. NCBI lineage: Eukaryota > Viridiplantae > Streptophyta > Magnoliopsida > Poales > Poaceae > Aegilops > Aegilops umbellulata. The sequence goes on along the minus strand of CP136055.1, from coordinate 244,016,123 downwards.
GTGGACTCTTCGCCGCAACATCAATGGCCTTCATTTTCCCCCAGTATGTCTTGACACGGGCAAAGGCCATCCGTGCACCCTCAATGCACGCCGACCGCTTAACAGCATAAATACGTGGCGCCACATCAACAAGCCGCTGCACCAAGCCGAAGTAGCTATTCGGAATAGGCTCAGTCGGCCACAGCCGGATTATGACGTTCTTCATGGCAGCGCCGGATATCCTATGAAGCTCGGCCCATTGGGACATCTGTTCATTCAGCAACAGAGGGCACTTTGATGCGCCAAATTGTGACCAGAAAAGCTTCTCCGTTGCACACCCCTCTCACGCTTGGTAAAACCATGCCGCATCGGAAGAACTCTTCAGCAAGTCTAAAAACTTGTCTGGAGAACTCCACACTTGGTTCAGCTGATCATAGTTCGGATTGCCGAACTTAGTCTGTAGTAAAAAGGGCTTACCGGCCGCAATCTCCCCAGCTTTCCGAATCTCCTCATGGGCTGCTCTAGATTCGGATCGTGCTTTTCTCGCCTCTTGCAAGGCCTTGTCAAGTTCAGCCGCTTTGGCTTCATTCTCCTTCTCAAGCAATTCACAGCGGCTAGTAGAACTTTTTAGTTCGAGCGCCATCGTGGATATTTTCTCCTCGGCTTGGCACCGAGCAGCTTGTTCGGCCTTTAACTCAGCCGATGCCTTTTCGGCAGCCGCATTACTAAATCGGGCCTACTCCTTGGCCCAAGCTAGCTCCGCCCGAAGAATCTCAATGGCGGCGGCACCATCTGCATCCATCCCGGTATGCAACTTTTAGCATCACGCTTATATTACAAACACGTATGTGTAAGGACTGCTCCAAATACATACCTTGCGACTCGTCAAGACACATATTGATTAACGCAATGTCATCCCCTGCCACATCAAGCTTATCCTGCATCTCGACAATATTCGTAGTCCGGGTAGTCGTCAGTGGAGAAACAGCCTGTGTTCCAATAACCAGATTAGTCCTTGAGTGTTTCTTCTTGATCCTCCGTTCGCCTCCCATGGGAAGCTAACCCGAGTCTCAGGGGCTACTACCTATACATAGGTGCATTCTGCAAATAAAATATAGTTGAAAATATTACATCACAAACCTCGAGGCCTCTTAGCAGGCTCATGAAAGCTTCATTCAATCCGCTCTTCGTGGACAGAATCTTCTCAACCACCGTACCCATCAAGGTACGCTGTTCTTCCGAGACAGATGCTTTTCACAACATATCCCTCAACGTATCCGGCGCCGCCGGGTCTCTGGAAGCCGCTGTAGGAGCACGACTATCCTTTGAAGGAACCTGTTCACCCGTCTCCAGAATCATCATTGGCTGAAAACCAGATAGTCCAGGGCCTTCATTGTTGGCCCCCGAATCCCGGATGATTAGAGGTTCACCTTCGGGTACTGCCTCCTTCATCCCCCGCGCCACTTGTTGATCGAGAAAAACCCTCTGAGATGACACTTCGGAGTCATCCACCTTATTGGGCGAGGAGGTCGGGGGAGGTGTCTCGCTTTCCATCTTCTCTGGGAGAAGATCTCCCGAAGAAGAGGATTGCCCAGGAAAACTCTGCGCCGAACTGTAAAGATACACATGTACGTCACATGTCACTTCGGTAACAGGAAAGGAACAGGATGTGATCAAAACACCCCGGATTCACTTACGATTTGGTCGAAGGCTTGTCCTCACGACGGAGCTGATCAACGACGTCGCCTTCCAATCCCGAGCCGCCCAACGATGGCATCTTGCTCCTCTTGGGAGACTGCCCCTCCCAACCTTCGGAGGCGGCCCTTTTCTTCCTGAATGGAGAAGGGATGCTTGCTTCTCCTTCGCCTTTGTCTTTGGGCGAGGAAATGTCGATTTCTCCGGACTCAGTATCTAATTTACCTCCGGAACGAAGGTCATCCCGAGTCTTCTCACTCTCCACCTTGCCCTCCCCTACCGGTGCTTGGTACGGTGCTGGTGCCAGCATCCCTGTTAACACGGGGTCCGCTGAGTCTTCGGGAAGAGGGGCCGGACACCTAATCCGTTCCGCTTTCTTTATCCAGCCCTGGAAAAAGATGGTTTGCTTAGTGTCTTACCACATGATACCTGATTACAAGGTGTTCGGCGGACGAGTACTTACCGTGGTATTCGGATGGTTACAGTCAAGGCCGGTGTCTTCGTTAGTATCCGACCACTGCTTTCGTTTCCCGAATAATAATTTTCACATCCCTTTGTGCGTAGTGCCGAAGAAGTGTTGAAGTGTCCGCGGCCCTTCGGGATTAAACTCCCACATGTGGAGAGGCCGCCTTTGGCATGGCAGGGTCCAACGAACCAACATCACTTGAATAACGTTGATAAGATCAATGTCCCTCTCGAGGAGGCTCCGGATGCGGCTCTGCAGAATCTGTACTTCATCGGTTGACCCCCAGTCCAACCCCTTATTGATCCATGATGCGAGTTGAATCAGAGGGCTGGATCTAAACGCAGGCGCAACTGCCCACTTGGAGCCGCGGGGCTCGATGATATAGAATCACTCCCGCTGCCATAAGTCGTAGGACTCGGTGAAGGATCCTTTTAGCCAAAGAGCACTATTAAGTTTGCTCACGGTGTCGCCCCCACACTCCGCCAGCTTCCCCCCTATCATCTGCGGCTTCACATTGAAGGTCTTGAGACACAAGCCGAAGTGTGGAGGGACTCGAAGGAAGGCCTCACATGTGACAGTAAACGCTGAGATAAGAAGAACAGAGTTTGGGGCCAGATCGTGAAAATCCAGCCCGTAGTAGAACATGAGCCCTCGGACAAAGGGATTAGGAGCAAAACCTAATCCTCAGAGGAAGTGGGAGATGAACATGACCCTCTCGCCGGATCTGGGGGTAGGGATAACCTGCCCTTCAGCAGGGAGCCGATGGAGGATTTCTGAGGTCAGATATCTCACCGCCCTAAACTTCGCAATATCCTCTTGTGTAACAGAAGAAACCACCCACCGACCGGGAAGGCCAGATCCGGACATGACTAAGTCTTGAGGTGGTCAAAACTTGGGTTTTAGAACTCGAGATAGCCAGGGCTGAGGATGAAGCAAACATGGAAGAGGAAAAGGACGGGCGCGCACCTCTTTATAAAGTCCTTGAGTATCTATACGTCTACTCCTGGGCCTTAAAACTTGCCTGTGATACATCCATTTTGCATCATGCTTTTATATCGATATTTATTGCATTATGGGCTGTTATTACACATTCTGTAACAATACTTATGCCTATTCTCTCTTAGTTTACAAGGTTTACATAAGGAGGGAGAATGCCGGCAGCTGGAATTCTGGGCTGGAAAAGGAGAAACTATTAGAGACCTATTCTGCACAACTCCAAAAGCCCTAAAACTCCGGGGAAGTCATTTTTGGAAATAATAAAAAATATTGAGCGGAAGAAGTACGCCAGAGGGGGACCCAGCTGGCCACGAGGGTGGGGGGCGTGCTCTACCCCCCAGGGCGCGCCCCCTGCCTCGTGGGCCCCCTGTTGGCTCTCCGGTGGCCATCTTCTGCTATATGAGGTCTTTCGTCGAGGAAAAAAATAATAAGCAACCTTTCGGGACGAGACTCCGCCGCCACGAGGCGGAACCTTGGCGGAACCAATCTAGGGCTCCGACAGAGTTGTTCTGCCGGGGACACTTCCCTCCGGGAGGGGGAAATCATCGCCATCATCATCACCAATGCTCCTCTCATCGGGAGAGGGCAATCTCCATCAACATCTTCACCAGCACCATGTCCTCTCAAAACCCTAGTTCATCTCTTGTATCCAATTCTTGTCTCCAAGTCCAGGATTGGTACTAGTAGGTTGCTAGTAGTGTTGATTACTCCTTGTAGTTGATGCTAGTTGGTTTATTTGGTGGAAGATCATATGTTCAGATCCTTTATGCATATTAATACCCCTCTGATTATGAACATGAATATGCTTTGTGAGTAGTTACGTTTGTTCCTGAGGACATGGGAGAAGTCTTGCTGTTAGTAGTCATGTGAATTTGGTATTCGTTCGATATTTTGTTGAGATGTATGTTGTCTAGCCTCTAGTGGTGTTATGTGAACGTCGACTACATAACACTTCACCATTATTTGGGCCTAGAGGAAGGCATTGGGAAGTAATAAGTAGATGATGGGTTGCTAGAGTGACAGAAGCTTAAACCCTAGTTTATGCGTTGCTTCGTAAGGGGCTGATTTGGATCCATATGTTTCATGCTATGGTTAGGTTTACCGTAATACTTTTGTTGTAGTTGCGGATGCCTGCAATACAGGTTAATCATAAGTGGGATGCTTGTTCAAGTAAGAACAACACCCAGGCACCGGTCCACCCACATATCAAATTATCAAAGTACCAAACGCGAATCATATGAACGTGATGAAAACTAGCTTGACGATATTCCCATGTGTCCTCGGGAGCGCTTTTCTCTATATAAGAGTTTGTCCAGGCTTGTCCTTTGCTACAAAAAGGATTGGGCCACCTTGCTACACTTTATTTTCTTTTGTTACTTGTTGCTCGTTACAAATTATCCTATCACAAAACTATCTGTTACCACTTATTTCAGTACTTGTAGAGAATACCTTACTGAAAACCTCTTATCATTGCCTTCTGCTCCTCGTTGGGTTCGACACTCTTAGTTATCGAAAGTACTATGATAGATCCCTTATACTTGTGGGCCATCAAGACTCTTTTCTGGCGCCATTGCTGGGGAGTGAAGAGCCTTTGGTAGGTGGAATTTGGTAAGGAAAAAAATTATATAGTGTGCTGAAATTTACTGTCACTTGTTACTATGGAAAGTAATCCTCTGAGGGGCTTGTTCGGGGTATCTTCACCCCGACCAATAGAGCAAAGAGTTGCTCCTCAACCCACTAAACCTACTAAAAATGAAAATGTTCCCTTTGAAGTTCCTTCGGGTTTGTTAGAAAAACTGCTAGATAATCCTTTTGCAGGAGATGGAACAAAGCATCCTGATGCGCACCTAATATATGTGGATGAAGTTTGTGGATTATTTAAGCTTGCAGGTATACCTGATGATGTTGTTAAGAAGAAGGTCTTCCCTTTATATTTGAAGGGAGATGCATCGACATGGTATAGGCTGTGTGATGATGCGAAGTCATGGAACTATAAACGAATGAAATTGGAATTTCATCAGAAGTATTATCCTATGCATCTTGTTCATCGTGATCGCAATTATATATATAATTTTTGGCCTCGCGAAGGTGAAAGCATCGCTCAAGTTTGGGGGATACTTAAATCAATGTTATATTCATGCCCCAATCATGAGCTCCCAAGAGAAATAATTCTTCAAAAATTTTATGCTCGGCTTTCTCATAATAATCAATCCATGCTCGATACTTCTTGTGCTGGCTCTTTTATGATGGAGACTATTGAATTCAAATGGAACTTATTGGATAGAATTAAATGCAACTCTAAAGATTGGGATCTCGATGAAGGTAAGGAGTCAGGTATGACACCTAAGTTTGATTGTGTTAAATCTTTTATGGATACCGATGTTTTCCGTAAATTTAGCACTAAATATGGACTTGACTCTGAGATAGTAGCTTCTTTCTATGAATCTTTTGCTACTTATGTTGATCTCCCCAAGGAGAAGTGGTTTAAATATCATCCTCCCATAGAAGTAAAAGTAGCCGCACCTACTAAAGTTGAAGAAAAGACTATCACTTATAATCATCCTGTTGTTCCTACTTCTTATGTTGAGAAACCACCTTTCCCTGTTAGAATAAATGATCATGCTAAAGCTTCAACTGTGGTCTGTAAAAGCAATATTAGAACTTATACACCTCCTGAGCAAGTTAAAGGAGAACCTAATATTGCTATTGTTAAAGATCTCTTGGCCGATAATATTGATGGGCATGTTATTTATTTCTGCGGTGAAACTGCTAGAATTGCCAAACCTTGTGCTAAAGATAAACATAGACATGTGGTAGGCGTGCCTGTTATTTCTGTTAAAATAGGAGATCATTGTTACCATGGCTTGTGTGATATGGGTGCTAGTGTTAGTGCTATACCTTATGACTTATACAAAGAAATTATGCATGATATTGCACCCGCTGAGATAGAAGATATTGATGTTATAATTAAGCTTGCCAATAGAGATACTATTTCACCAATGGGAATTGTTAGAGATGTTGAAGTCTTGTGTGGGAAAACTAAATATCCTGTTAATTTTCTTGTTCTTGGTTCCCCACAAGATAGCTTTTGTCCCATTATATTTGGTAGACCCTTCTTGAACACCGTTAATGCTAGGATAGACTGTGAAAAGAATGTTGTTAATATTGGCTTGGGTGATATGTCTCATGAGTTTAATTTCTCTAAATTTAGTAGACAACACCGTGAAGAAGAATTGCCTAGTAAGGATGAAATCATTGGTCTTGCTTCTATTGCCGTACCTCCTAGTGATTCTTTAGAACAATATTTGCTAGACCATGAAAATGATATGTTTATGAATGAAAGAAGGGAAATAGATGAAGTATTCTTTAAACAGGAACCTATTTTGAAACACAATTTGCCTGTTGAAATCCTAGGGGATCCTCCTCCACCCAAGGGTGATCCCGTGTTTGAGCCTAAACCGTTGCCTGATACTCTTAAATATGCTTATCTTGATGAAAAGAAGATATATCATGTTATTATTAGTGCTAAGCTTTCAGAGCATGAAGAAGAGAGATTATTGAAAACTCTGAACAAGCACCATGCTGCTATTGAATATACTCTTGATGATCTTAAGGGCATTAGTCCCACTCTATGTCAACATAAAATAAATTTGGAGAAAGATGCCAAACCAGTTATTGATCATCAACGACGGCTGAATCCTAAAATGAAAGAAGTGGTAAGAAAGGAAATACTAAAGCTCCTTGAGGTAGGTATAATTTATCCCGTTGCTGATAGTCAGTGGGTAAGTCCTGTCCATTGTGTCCCTAAGAAGGGAGGTATCACTGTTGTCCCTAATGATAAAGATTAAATTCCGCAAAGAATTATTACAGGTTATAGGATGGTAAGTGATTTTCGCAAATTAAATAAGGCTACTAAGAAAGATCATTACCCCTTACCTTTTATCGATCAAATGCTAGAAAGATTATGCAAGCATACACATTTTTGCTTTCTAGATGGTTATTCTGGTTTCTCTCAAATACCTATGTCAGCCAATGATCAATCAAAGACTACTTTTACTTGCCCTTTTGGTACTTTTGCTTATAGACGTATGCCTTTTGGTTTATGTAATGCACCTGCTACCTTTGAAAGATGCATGATGGCTATATTCTCTGACTTTTGTGAAAAGATTTGTGAGGTTTTCATGGACGAATTTTCCGTCTATGGATCCTCTTTTGACGATTGCTTGATCAACCTTGATCGAGTTTTTTTGACTATATACTGCAAGGCAATAGCCTCACAACCCTTTATTCAAAACAAAACAAGAGGTTCTCTGTACAAAAAATAGCAAAGGAAAAGAGAAATACAGAGGAGAGCTATCATACTTACGAAGAGAGTTAGGGGAGGGAGGCTATCCAAGCTATTAAACTATCTCTATATTTACATTTGATTCTATGAGCTAGTAAGGAGATATCATGCACAAAATTCCTCCTCCAAGCTCTAAAACTTGGAGTCTCATTCTTGAAGATCTTGCCATTCCTCTGCGTCCAAATGTTCCAAGTGGCAGTAAAGACCACTTCAGAAAAGAAAGGTTTGTTGAAATCCCTCCTAGAAGCTGCAGCCATCATGTAAGTAGACTGACTGGGTTCTGCTGACCAGGAGATCCCAAGTTAATTCCAAACTCTTTGACTAAAGTTGCAAGAGAAAAAGAGGTGGACTCTATCTTCATGAAGTAAAGACTGGCATAGCACACAAGTATCATCCTGGATATTCCAGTGTCTTCTCTGCATCATGTCCCGTGTGTTGAGGCAATCCATCAATAAGAGCCATCCGAAAACCTTGATCTTAAGGGTACAGGAACATTTCCATATATACTTAAACATAGGGTCAATCCTCAAATGGGAGAAGGTGAACTCATAATAGAGTTTAGATTGATATTCTCCAGATTTGGATGGCCATTTCCAAACATCATTCTCCTCTGACTGCAAAATTATGGGCTATACAAGGCCTGTAGTTGTGTTAGTTCCAGATATGCCTTCGAAGAGAAAGGTAGGTGAAAACCTTCAACAGCCGTCTGATAAGAAAAAAAGTCTTTGACTGTTATCGTGTCATCAATGGCAAATGAATGAAGTCTAGGGAATCGATCCTTGAGAGCAATCATTCGAGTTTTGCAGAGATGTGAAGAAACTAATCTTGTCTTGAATTGGGAAAAGTGCCACTTTATGGTTAATGAAGGTATTGTCTTGGGGCATAAAGTTTCTGAAAGAGGTATTGAAGTTGATAAGGCCAAGGTTGACGCTATTGAGAAGATGCCATGCCCCAAGGACATCAAAGGTATAAGAAGTTTCCTTGGTCTCGCCGGATTTTATAGGAGGTTCATTAAGGACTTCTCAAAAATTTCTTGGCCTATGACTAATTTATTACAAAAAGATATACCATTTGTCTTTGATGATTATTGTGTAGAAGCATTTGAAATCCTTAAGAAAGCATTGATCTCTGCACCTATTGTTCAGCCACCTGATTGGAATTTACCTTTTGAAGTAATGTGTGATGCTAGTGATTATGCTGTAGGTGCTATTTTGGGGCAAAGAGTTGATAAGAAATTAAATGTTATTCAATATGCTAGTAAAACTCTAGACAATGCTCAGAGAAATTATGCTACTACTGAAAAAGAATTCTTAGCAGTTGTATTTGCTTGTGATAAGTTCAGACCTTATATTGTTGATTCTAAAGTGACTATTCACACTGATCATGTTGCTATTAAATATCTTATGGAAAAGTAGGATGCTACACCTAGACTTATTAGATGGGTTCTCCTGCTACAAGAATTTGATTTACATATTGTTGATAGAAAGGGAGTTGAGAACCCCGTTGCAGACAACTTGTCTAGGTTAGAAAATGTTCTTGATGACCCACTACCTATTGATGATAGCTTTCCTGATGAGCAATTAAATGCCATAAATGCTTCTCGTAGTACTCCATGGTATGCTGATTATGCTAATTATATCGTTGCTAAATTTATACCACCTAGCTTCACATACCAGCAAAAGAAAAAGTTTTTCTATGATTTGAGACATTACTTTTGGGATGACCCACACCTTTATAAAGAAGGAGTAAATGGTGTTATTAGATGTTGTGTACCTGAGCATGAACAGGAACATATCCTACGCAAGTGTCACTCCGAAGCTTATGGAGGACACCACGCTGGAGATAGAACTGCACATAAGGTATTGCAATCTGGTTTTTTTGGCCTACTCTCTTCAAGGATGCCCGTAAGTTTGTCCTATCATGTGATGAATGCCAAAGAATTGGTAACATTAGTAGATGTCAAGAAATGCCTATGAATTATTCACTGGTTATTGAACTATTCAATGTTTGGGGTTTTGATTATATGGGACCTTTTCCTGCCTCCAATGGATTATACACATATTTTAGTTGCTGTTGATTACGTTACTAAGTGGGTAGAAGCTATTCCAACTAGTAGTGCTGATCATAACACTTCTATTAAAATGCTTAAAGAAGTTATTTTTCCAAGGTTTGGAGTCCCTAGATATTTAATGACTGATGGTGGTTCACATTTTATTCATGGTGCTTTCCATAAAATGCTTGCTAAGTATGATGTTAATCATAGAATTGCATCTCCTTATCACCCACAGTCTAGTGGTCAAGTGGAATTGAGTAATAGAGAGCTCAAATTAATTTTGCAAAAGACTGTTAATAGGTCTAGAAAGAATTGGTCCAAGAAACTTGATGATGCATTATGGGACTATAGAACTGCATACAAAAGTCCTATGGGTATGTCTCCTTATAAAATGGTTTATGGAAAAGCATGTCACTTACCTCTCGAACTAGAACATAAGGCATATTGGGCTATTAAAGAGCTCAATTATGATTTCAAACTTGCCGGTGAGAAGAGGTTATTTGATATTAGCTCACTTGATGAATGGAGAACCCAAGCTTATGAAAATGCCAAGTTGTTTAAATAAAAAGTTAAAATATGGCATGGCAAAAGGATATAAAAGCGTGAGTTTAATGTAGGTGATTATGTATTGCTATACAACTCTCGTGTAAGATTTTTTGCAGGAAAACTTCTCTCTAAATGGGAAGGCCCTACGTTGTCGAGGAGGTCTATCGTTCCGGTGCCATAAAAATCAACAACTTCGAAGGCACAAATCCGAAGGTGGTGAACGGTCAAAGAAACAAGCATTACATCTCAGGTAATCCCATAAATGTTGAAACCAATGTTATTGAAACCGTAACCCCGGAGGAATACATAAGGGACACTTTCCAGAACGTTTCAGACTTCGAAAAGGAATAGGTATGTGGTACGGTAAGTAAACCGACTCCAAAACAGTTTTTAAGGCAATATTTCTCCATTTTGGAATATTTAGAAAAATAGAAAAATAAGAAGCAGTCCGGGAAGGACACGAGGGCCCCACGGGGGTGGAGGGCGCGCCCTACCCCCTGGGTGCGCCCCTACCTCGTGGGCACCTCGTGTGCCCTCCGGACTCCGTTTTCTTGCACGATACATATTTTGGTCGGTAAAAATTCATTATATTCTCCCGAAGGTTTTGACTCCTGTATCACGCAAATATCCTCTGTTCTTGTTTCGAGCTGTTTTTGCTATAGATTAGAGCAAGATGTCTTCTCAAGAGTCAGTTGGGGAGAGCCGGGTGTCTCATCCGGCATCGAGACCAAGAACAAACATCGATGCTGATCACTTTGGGCCAGCAACAAAGGAAGAGATGGAGGCTGACTTGATGAGGGTAGATGCCATAGAGGATCAAGAAGTCACTTCTCGCTTCCGAGCTAGGTTCACTATGGGACAACTACAGAGCTCACCCATTCCAGACTCGGTTATCCCTACCAATGTTAGATTTCTTTCTTATGAAAATATGGAGAAGAGTGTCGCTTGTTCTCCCGCAGCTATGCAACACCCTTGGGTGCAAGGGGCTTTAGCCATCACAGGGAAGCTTTGTAAGGAAATAATGGACCTCAAGCAGCAAGTCAATAAGCTCGAGGAGGAGAACCGTATCCTGAGAGGAATCATCGCCAAGAAAATTACACCAACAACAAAGAAGGAGACATAATAACATGGGCATGGGCACTCCCATTCGCAACTGCCAAGCTTGGGGGAGGTGCCCACACTCCTATCTGTACCGTTTTTATTAGTTCGATCCTATTAGTAGTATCTTGATCTAGTAGAATAAAGTTTATGGCGTGATCTAGTTTTGAGTTTTGCTTTATGATCTCTCTATGTAATCGAGTCCGTGAGCTATATATTAAAGATTAGTGTTAAGTCAAGGGCTTGATTATTTTTCCACGATCTTGAGTGAATAAAAGAAAAGAGAAAAAGAATAAAAAGAAATAAATAGATCATATTGATCTTATCGAGAGTAATGACTTCACATAGAAAGAGTATGATGATTAAAATTTGTTGGGAGTTGGCAAACATAGCTTTGGTCATCGTTGCAATTAATATGAAGTAATAAAGAAAGATAGGTTTCACATATAAATATACTATCTTGACATCTTTTATGATTGGGAGCACTCATTAAAATATGACATGCTAAAGAGTTGACGTTGGACAAGGAGGACAACGTAATGGGTTATGTTTTCTTATATCTGAGATAAAGTATATTGTCATGGATCATCCAACATGTTGAGCTTGCCTTTCCCCCTCATGCTAGCCAAATTCTTAGCACCAAGTAGAGATACTACTTGTGCTTCCAAATACCCTTAAACCAGTTTTGCCATGAGAGTCCACCATACCTACCTATGGATTGAGTAAGATCCTTCAAGTAAGTTGTCATCGGTGCAAGCAATAAAAATTGCTCTCTAAATATGTATGACTTATTAGTGTGGGAGAAAATAAACTTTATACGATCTTGTGATGTGGAAGAAATAAAAGCGACGGACTGCATAATAAAGGTTCATATCACAAGTGGCAATATAAAGTGACGTTCTTTCGCATTAAGATTTTGTGCATCCAACCCTGAAAGCGCATGGCAACCTCTGCTTCCCTCTGCGAAGGGCCTATCTGTTACTATTATCTTCTACCTTATGCAAGAGTCATGGTGATCTTCATCTTTTTCTTTTTACATTTTATCCTTTGGCAAGCACAGGGTGTTTGAAAGATCCTGATAGATATCTAATTGGATGTAGGGGAGCATGAGTTATTATTGTTGACATTACCCTTGAGGTAAAAGGTTGGGAGGCGAAACTATAAGCCCCTATCTTTCTCTGTGTCCGGCTAAAACTCTGTAACCATAAGTATTGCGTGAGTGTTAGCAATTATGAAAGACTAAATGATAGTTGAGTATGTGGACTTGCTAGAAGCTCTGACATAGACTCTTTCTGATGTTATGATAAATTGCAATTGCTTCAATGACTGAGATTATAGTTTGTTGGTTCTCAATAAAGTTTCTGATTCATACTTTGCATTGTGAATAGATTATTACTTGAGCATAAGTAATCATATGACAATATCCATATATGTTGCTGTTATGAGAATAATCATGATGCCCTCATGTCCGTATTTTATTTTATCGACACCTCTACTTCTAAACATGTGGACATATTTATCGTTATCGGCTTCCGCTTGAGGACAAGCACGGTCTAAGCTTGGGGGAGTTGATATGTCCATTTTGCATCATGCTTTTATATCGATATTTATTGCATTATGGGCTGTTATTACACATTTTGTCAGAATACTTATGCCTATTCTCTCTTATTTTACAAGGTTTACATAAGGAGGGAGAATGCCGGCAGCTGGAATTCTGGGCTGGAAAAGGAGCAAATATTAGAGACCTATTCTGCACAACTCCAAAAGCCCTGAAACTCCACGAAAGTCATTTTTGGAAATAATAAAAAATATTGAGCGGAAGAAGTACGCCAGAGGTTACCCACCCGGCCTCGAGGGTGGGGGGCGCGCCGTACCCCCCAGGGCGCACCCCTTGCCTCGTGGGCCCCCTATTGGCTCTCCGGTGGCCATCTTCTGCTATATGAGGTCCTTCGTCGAGGAAAAAATCATAAGCAACCTTTCAGGACGAGACTCCGCCGCCACGAGGCGGAACCTTGGCGGAACCAATCTAGGGCTCCAGTAGAGCTGTTCTGCCGGGGACACTTCCCTCCGGGAGGGGGAAATCATCGCCATCGTTATCACCAACGCTCCTCTCATCGGGAGAGGGCAATCTCCATCAACATCTACACCAGCACCATCTCCTCTCAAAACCCTAGTTCATCTCTTGTATCCAATTCTTGTCTCCAAGTCCGGGATTGGTACTAGTAGGATGCTAGTAGTGTTGATTACTCCTTGTAGTTGATGCTAGTTGGTTTATTTGGTGGAAGGTCATATGTTCAGATCCTTTATGCATGTTAATACCCCTCTGATTATGAACATGAATATGCTTTGTGAGTAGTTACGTTTGTTCCTGAGGACATGGGAGAAGTCTTGCTATTAGTAGTCATGTGAATTTGGTATTCGTTTGATATTTTGTTGAGATGTATGTTGTCTAGCCTCTAGTGGTGTTATGTGAACGTCGACTACATAACACTTCACCATTATTTGGGCCTAGAGGAAGGCATTGGGAAGTAATAAGAAGATGATGGGTTGCTAGAGTGACAGAAGCTTAAACCCTAGTTTATGCGTTGCTTCGCAAGGGGCTGATTTGGATCCATATGTTTCATGCTATGGTTAGGTTTACCTTAATACTTTTGTTGTAGTTGCAGATGCTTGCAATAGAGGTTAATCATAAGTGGGATGCTTGTTCAAGTAAGAACAACACCCAAGCACCGGTCCACCCACATATCAAATTATCAAAGTACCGAACGCGAATCATATGAACGTGATGAAAACTAGCTTGACGATATAAACATGTGTCCTCGGGAGCGCTTTTCTCTATATAAGAGTTTGTCCAGGCTTGTCCTTTGCTACAAAAAGGATTGGGCCACCTTGCTGCACTTTATTTGCTTTTGTTACTTGTTGCTCGTTACAAATTATCCTATCACAAATCTATCTGTTACCACTTATTTCAGTACTTGCAGAGAATACCTTGCTGTAAACCGCTTATCATTTCCTTCTGCTCCTCGTTGGGTTTGACACTCTTACTTATCGAAAGGATTACGATAGATCCCCTATACTTGTGGGTTATCAGCCTGTTTCCAAGGAGTTGTACCATAGAGACGGTTGGGTTACCCATGTCTGTGTTGATGAACAATCCCTTAATAAGGGGTACACGATCTCGACTTGGATAAGACGTGCCAATAAAGCCGCGCCTTGAAACCCGGGGCTGCAGGCTAAAAACGGTTCGAAATTACGACCGGGCAGACGTAATGTCATGTTACAAAAAGTTGTCAGTGGATTGGACGCGTGGAATATTATATTCTCTCTGCGGTTGTGTGTGGTGTGTATGTTACAGGTCCGGACATGTTCAATACGTCCAAAGACTATCTTGGAGTTCGGAAGGAGGAACCCGCCTTGCAATGCTGAAGACAGACCTACGCGCCAGATACCTTGTCATTGAAGCCAGGTTCAGGGGCTATTGAGGGAGTCCTGGACTAAGGGGTCCCCGGGCGTCCGGCCTGTTAGCCATGGGCCGGACTGATGGGCTGTGAAGACACGAAGACCGAAGACTGCATCTGTGTCCTGATGGGACTCTCCCTGGCGTGGAAGGCAAGCTTCGCGACCAAATATGTAGATTCCCTTCTTTGTAACCGACCTTGTGTAACCCTAGATCCTCCCGGTGTCTATATAAACTGGAGGATTTAGTCCGGAGGAGATATTAATTACCATAGTCATGCAAGCTAGACTTCTAGGGTTTAGCCATTACGATCTTGTGGTAGATTAACTCTTGTAATACTCATATTCATCAAGATCAATCAAGCAGGAAGTAGGGTATTACCTCCATAGAGAGGGCCTGAACCTGGGTAAACATTGTGTCCCCTGTCTCCTGTTACCATCGACCTTAGACGTACAGTACGGGACCCCCTACCCGAGATCCGCCGATTTTGACACCGATAGTGTACAGCAAGGATGATTGTGGCAAACTAAAAAGAAAAGAATCAAATCATACAAGACGCTCCAAGCAAAACACATATCATGTGGTGAATAAAAATATAGCCTCAAGTAAAGTTACCGATAGACGAAGACGAAAGAGGGGATGCCTTCCCGGGGCATCCCCAAGCTTAGGATTTTGACATCCTTGAATATTACCTTAGGTTGCCTTGGGCATCCCCATGCTTAGGCTCTTGCCACTCTTTATTCCATAGTCCATCAAATCCTTACCCAAAACTTGAAAACTTCACAACACAAAACTCCAACAAAAAAATCTAGTAAGCTCCGTTAGTATAAGAAAATAAATCACCACTTTTGGTACTGTTGTGAACTCATCCGTTATTTATATTGGTGTAATATCTACTGTATTTCAAATTTTCCATGGTTTATAACCCCCCGGATACTAGCCGTAGATGCATCAAAATAAGCAAACAACACGCGAAAAACAGAATCTGTCAAAAACAGAACAGTCTGTAGCAATCTGGATATTTCGAATACTTCTATAACTTCAAAAATCCTGAGAAAATAGGAAGTCCTAGATAATTTTTTATTAATATTCTGCAAAAATAATCAGTATTTTATCACGCTCTTGCTAAAAATAAGAATTGTTTCCGTGAGCGCAAAAGTTTCTATTTTTCAGCAAGATCAAATTAACTATCACCGTAGGTTATCCCATAGGTCTTACTTGGCACAAACATTAATTAAAACACAAAACCACATCTAACCAAAGGCTAGATGATTTATTCAAAGCAAAACAGGACCTAAAAAGCAAAAACAAAAAATAAAATTGGGTTGTCTCCCAACAAGCGCTATTGTTTAACGCCCTTAGTAGGCAATGGAATTTCGATGATGCTCACATGAAAGACAAGAATTGAAGCACAAAGAGAGCATCATAAAACATGTGATAAACACATCTAAGTCTAACATACTTCCTATGCATAGGCATTTTATAGGCAAACAAATTACCAAGGGAAGCAAAAACTAGCATATGCATGGAAGAAGAAAGAAACAATAGCAATCTCAACATAAAGAGAGGTAATTTTGTAACATGAAAATTTATACAACCATATTTTCCTCTCTCATAATAATTACGTGTAGGATCATAATCAAATTCAACAATATAACTATCACATAAAATTTTCTCTTCATGATCCACATGCATGCAAAGTTGACACTCTTCCGAAATAGTGGGATTATCATAAAATAAAGTTATGACCTCTCTGAACCCACTTTTATCAAAAACTTCATAAGATTGAACATTATCCAAGTATGTGGGATCTAAAGTTAACACTCTTCCAAAACCACTTTCAGTATTATTGCAAACATTATTATCAATCTCATATTCATCATGGGGCTTAAATAAATTTTCAAGATCATAAGAAGAATCACCCCAATCATGATCATTGCAACAAGTAGTAGACATAGCAAAATTAGCATCCCCAAGCTTAGGGTTTTGCATATTATTATCACAATTGACATTAATAGAATTTATAGTAACATCACTGCAATCATGCTTTTCATTGAAGGAACTATCGTGAATCACTTCATAAATTTCTTCTTTTAGCACTTCATCAAAATTTCCAGATTCACGAATTTCAAGAAAAACCTCATAAAGATAATCTAGTGCACTCAAATCACTAGAAATTGGTTCATCATAATTGTATCTCTTAAAAAGATTAGCAAGTGGATGAGGATCCATAAACTTTAGCAAGAGAAGATGCAAGCATAAGGAAGGCACATGGTAACACGAGCAAAGATAGCGAACTAAAAGACGAAAGGAAGAAGGGCGAATAAAAAGGAAAATCTTTTTGAAAATCGTTTTAGAAGTGGGGGAGAGGAAAACGAGAGGCGAATGGATAGTGTAATGCAAGAGATGAGAGTTTATGATGGGTACTTGGTATGTCTTGGCTTGGTGTAGATCTCCCTGGCAACGGTGCCAGAAATCCTTCTTGCTACCTCTTGAGCTTGCGTTGGTTTTTCCCTTGGAGATAGTTCCTAGAGGCTATGTAGCAGCATTGGAGATTTAGTCTACCTTGATGGATAAGATCAGAGAAGCTCAGAAGACGGACAAGGAGATTGCCGGGATAAAGGAAATAATGGGTAAAGGAAAAGCCAAGGGATTCCGTGAGGATGAGCATGATACTTTATGGTTTGAGGACCGCGTATATGTGCCAAATGATCAGGAGATCAGAAAGTTGATTCTGCAAGAGGCCCATGATTCACCATATTTGATTCACCCAGAAAATACCAAGATGTATCTGGATTTGAAGGACAGTTTCTGGTGGACCGGTATGAAGAAGGATATTGCGGAGTATGTAGCAGTTTATGATGTATGTCAGAGAGTGAAGGCAGAACATCAGAAGCTAGCAGGATTGCTACAGCCATTGCCTATACCAGAATGGAAGTGATAAACTAGGCATGGATTTTATCACGGGATTGCCCAGAACTCGTTCAGGCTATGACTCGATATGGGTTGTGGTCGATCGTTTGACGAAAGTAGCTCATTTCATCGCAGTGAAGACCACTTACACCAGTGCTAAGTTGGCAAAGATATATATGACCAGGATCGTATGTCTGCATGGAGTTCTGAGGACCATTGTATCAGATAGAGGAACCCAGTTTACCTCAAAGATTTGGAGTCAGTTGCATGAAACTTTGGGAACCAGGCTAGAGTTCAGTACAACATTTCACCCACAGACAGATGGACAGACTGAGAGAGTCAATCAGATTCTGGAGGACATGTTGAGAGCTTGTGCACTAGACTATGGATCTAGTTGGGATGATAATTTGCCTTATGCAAAGTTCTCTTATAACAACAGTTATCAAGCCAGTTTGAAGATGGCCCCTTTCGAAGCACTGTACGGAAGGAGGTGGAGAACACCGTTGTTGTGGGACGAAGTTGGAGACCGACAATTGTTTGGACCAGATTTGATTAAAGAGTCTCAAGAGAAGGTTAAGCTGATTCGCGATAGGCTCAAGGTAGCCTAGTCCAGACATAAGAGTTATGCGGATTCTAAATGCAAGGAGATAGTTTACGAAGTCGGAGACAGGGTGTATCTTCAAGTATCACCACTTCGAGGAGTGAAGCGCTTTGGAGTTAAGGGAAAGTTAGCACCATGTTTTGTGGGACCATATAGAGTTTTGGAACGTATGGGTGAAGTGGCTTACAAGTTGGAATTACCCGAAAAATTGTCCGGAGTTCACGATGCGTTCCACGTTTCTCAATTAAAGAAGTGCCACGCGGAGATGGCCGATATTCCTCTGAGAGATACAGTGCCGCTTGAAGCGATACGGTTGGATAGTGATTTGACATATGAGGAGAAAGCAGTCAAGATACTCGAGTTTGCCAGCCGAGTTACGCGCAACAAGGTTATCAAGTTTTGCAAGGTTCAGTGGAGTCACCATACCGAGGATGAAGCCACTTGGGAATGAGAGGAAGACTTACGGAAGGATCACTCTCACCTATTTTCTAGCTAACCTGAATCTCGAGGGCGAGATTCATCTTAAGGGGGGTAGGTTTGTAACATCCCAAATTTTCAATTTGGAATGTTATGCATTAGATCATCATTGCATATGATATTTTATTGCATTTTGGTTGATCCTAGAAATTCTACGCAACTCAAGGACCTACGGAGAGAGTTGGGGATTTCGTTATTTTCATATTTGAGTTTTTCTCGAATTATGAAAAGAGGATCGTTTGATTTAATTATATTTCTCTGAAATATTTCTTTTATTAAAAATAAAAGAGAGAGAGGATAAAATGACTTCCTCAAATAAAGAAATATCAGGGATTTAATATTAAAGTCAAATAAGATTTTTATTCGGAGTTTTATCGCTATTTTATTTGAATTAGGAAAAATATGCGTTTTTCAAAATTGCATTTTAGGCCCAAACAAATGTTCATCTTGTCCGGCTTATTTTAGGAGGATGGGGAAAATTTATTTCGGGATTTTTGGAGTCCGTTTAGTATTTCTTTTCTTTTCTTTTCTGCATGTCCGGATTTTTTTTAGAAGTCAAACCGACTTACGGCCGTATTCGGCCAGGACTTCTCGGGCCGGCCTCTTTAAAAGCCGCCGCCCCACAGCCCGTTAGCCTCGCCAGCCCCCGAACCCTAACCCTAAGCCACCGCTGCCGCCCGCGCCGCCGCGCCACACCGCCGCCGCCGCCCGCGCTGCCGCCCCACGCCGCCGACCTGCCGCCCCACCGGAGCCCGCCGCCGCCGCCGCCGGACCCCGCCGGACCCGAGGTAGCCGTTTGGTTTTTTTTTGAAACCCTAGATCCGTTTTTCTTTATTAGATCCGGTTCGATTTTTTTGGTTTGTTATTTAGAGGATGTTCGTCCGTACGTTCGTTTTTACGAACGGTTTTCACCGCTTAGCCGCAAAGAGCGAACGTTCATTCATTAGTCTGTTCGTCAATTTTTCATTTTCTCGTATTTTCCGTGATTATTTTCGATCGCGATTTCTGATCCGATTTTCGTTCTAGTATAACTTTTCGCTCGTTTATCGGAATCATGCGATTCAAGCGCCTAGAGTTTCATCTCGAAACCCTCTTTCCGTTTAACCAACTTAATCAAGTTTTTGCTACTGTAAAATTTGACTTTAGTCCAGATTAGTAAACGAAGCTAGTTTCTTTCGCCGTTCGAGTTTTGTTGCTTCGTTTGATTTGATTCTTTTTGCAAACTGGAGTTCTTAAGTTGAACTTTCTGGTTAGTTCTGTTATTTGAGTTTTACCCGTGCCCTTGCTTGATTGCTTATTGTATGCTTGTTTGTTTGCGATAGAGTACCCGGAGTGCGAAGCGGTTACTACGAGTCTCTAGGTTTCGCGGATCATCAGCAAGGCAAGTAACACTTTGATCATACCTCTTACTACCCAGTTTTATTGCATTAGTTCAATCCTCAAACAATTGCATGGTTAGGATCTGAATTAAATTATGGGATTGGGAAGTAGATGAGGTAGTACCTATTCACCTGTTTATTATCAAACCCTGGGATTTACTTCTACGCTATGCTTATATCGCTATGCTATGCTCGTAGACGTGGATTGGGTTTGAGTGTATTTCATGACAGATGTGAGATTGTTAATTAATGGTTAACTTAAGGTGGCAACTTTAATACACATCTGGGTGGATTGAGGCACGTGGGTATTCCAGTGATTGCCTGTATTTTTGGAAATCCCGGGGTACCGTGTGATTCTCCTATGGACCGCCACCCAGACTCTAAGGGATCATAAGATTATTCATACTGGAAACTTCCATGTGTAGCCAAAAGCTATTATGGGCTCTAGCATAGTTGATTAAGTTGTGTGAACTCTTATAGTGGTAGACTAGCAGATGTAGGGGATGTAGGTGTACCGGTCTACCCATCATAAGGTGCTAACGCTTCTGAAAGACTGTGTCTCGGTCATCCGTTTCTCAAACACCATGTAGTGCGAGAAATCCAACGGAGGAGATCGGGTCTTGTGGGGAAAAGTGCACAAACCTCTGCAGAGTGTACAAACTAATCATGGTTAGCCGTGTCCCCAGTTATGGACAATTTGAGTATCTAGTTCTTGGATTATCATGTGGAACTCATCACTACTTAATTTAATTTGATGGGTTATTGTTAATTACTTTTAATTGGGATTGAGAGGGGGTTTACCTTCTCAATGTTTATCAACCACCATGATAGTTAAATAAAACATATTCCTTTGCAGTAGGGAAAAATTGGCTTTTCGCAAAACATATTAACCATACAGCCTCCACCAGCCATATATGCATGTAGTGATAGCATTATTCTGTTCATTATCTTTTGGTGTTACATTGCCAGCATATTCCATGTGTTGACCCATTTTCGGGCTGCAACGCATCATGTTGCATACTTTTCAGACGACGAGTAAGGAGCCTTAGGTCGTGGTCTTTCACTCAGTGATGCCGTTGGAGTTGATGGACTCACTTTATCTTCCAAGCCTTCCGCTGTTATCGTATTAGATGGCCTTAAGCCATATTTATCGTAATAAGTTCTCTTTTGAGACATTCGATGTAATAAGTGTGTGATTGCTACTCTGTTATAAATCCTTCGAGTAATGTGTGTGTCAGCATTACCGATCCAGGGATGACACTTATGCACAGAGATCAGACTGTTTGAGGTCTGGTCGCTACAAAGATAGTATCAGAGCACACACTGACTGTAGGACATGACCACTAAGCTAAAGCCCTAGATCACTACTCTCTTATCATTTCTAACTCCTCTCCATTTTCTACTCTTTAGGATGGCGGATGCAAAGATCAAGTTCGTGCAACCGGATGAAGACACCCCTTTTGGACGCCAGTTGAAGGAAGTTACTATGTACCTGAACATTGGAATACAAGCTTCACCGGGACCTACAATGCCACTTTACCAGAAGAGGAGCGCTGAATGATTCAAGTTCAAGTTCCAGGAAGGACATTCACGCCAGTCACTGAGCCCATAGAGTTTTCTTTCGATGCACCCACCTGGAGTCTAGGAAAGAGTATGGCAGCTCACATTACCATGGGACGCATTGGAGAAGTCTACCACAATGATCTCAAGGACACTATCTACCAGATTTGTGGGCACCGAGATGTGCAATGGGAGATGATCAACACCAGGAAGGATAGATCGATTGCCTCTTTCATCCAGGAGTTAAACCAACACACTCGTCGCCAGGAGAACCAGATGTACGCAGACATGATGGATTTGAAGAAAGCAATGACAAGAATTACGGAACTGGAGGAAGAACTCAAGGCTACACGCGAAGATTATGAGGAGGAAATCGTCATACTAGTGGAGAAGAATGACGACCTGACCAGGAAGCTAGGAGTTTTCATGGGAGACCCTACGCCAGGAGGAGAAGATGACAGTTCCACTTGCCCGGAGAACTACATCATCATCGACGACACCGACTCGGACCCTGACGATAGCGATGATGATTATGTTGATGAAGCTGGAGCAGATATCATGGAGTCTTCGACCGATCAATTTTTCTAGTAGACCACCAAATCAGTAGTAGTATTCCACCATGTATATAGCATAGTCCAAGCACTTTTGTAACGATAGTTTTAGACCGATTGTATGCTTTGTTTGATTGATTGAGTGATATGTTTGTGTTTGTGTCATGTGCATATGGGTAGTGTTTTCCCCCTAGACCTCATTCTATTCTGTCATCTCATCTTTCTAAAACCAGCAGATGCCTCTGAGACGCGACAATGGATTTGCTTTCCCACCAGAGCTCACTCAGTTAATCCAGCAGCAGAATGCATTGATGCAGATACTAGTCCAGAATCAGAACTAGGGGAACAACAATAACAACAACCCACCACCACCCCCACCAGTTGATCACTTAGCCCGTTTTCTTAGGCTGAATCCGCTGGTGTTCTCTAGTAGCACCGATTTGATTGGCAGATGATTGGCTTCGCAAGATTGAAAGGGAGTTGACCACTACAGGATGCACAGATCCGGAGAGAGTGCATTTTGCCGCACATCAGCTTGATGGACCCGCAACATCTTGGTGGGAGAATTTCATAGTCACTTACCCTATTGACACCATGACATGGGACCAGTTTCAGCAGGCTTTTCACACTGCCCATGTTTCAGCAGGAGCTATGGCCATGAAGAAGCGTGAGTTTCGCAACTTACGCCAAGGAGGGCGCACTGTTGGCCAATATGTGGATGAGTTTAGTAAGTTAGCATGTTATGCCCCAGATGACGTTGCTACAGATGCTGCTAAGAAGGAGAAGTTTTTGGAGGGACTGAATGATGAGCTGAGCATGCAGTTGATGGTGGCAAATTTCAATAACTATCAGGAATTGGTGGATAGAGCTCTTATGCTCGAAGGGAAGCAGCAGCAGATTGACAAGCGCAAGAGGAAGTATGGACAGGGGAAGTATAATTCTGGAGCCCAGCAGAGACCCCGTTACACCCCGAACTCGGGAGGACTTGTTCATAACCATGGAGGCCACACTCATAATGGAGGAAGTTTGCACAACCATAGTGGCCACAAGAATGGTAATGGTAATGGAGGAAGTAGCGGACATACCCGTTCCAACCCGACAACACCCGCTAAGAAGGATCTAAGCCACGTTACTTGCTACAAATGCCAGAAGACCGGACATTACGCCAATGAATGTCCTGAAGCTAAGAATGGAAATGACAATGGAAGCTCTGGGAAGAAGCCCAACCCTTTCAGCAGGGCACAAGTGAACCACGTTAACCTGGAGGAGGTTGAAGCTCAGCTAGATGCAGTAATAGGTAAGTTTTTGGTTAAGTCATTTACTGCAGTCGTACTTTTTGATACTGGTGCACAAGGTTGTCAGAATCGCGATTTTGAATCGGATCGGAGCTTCGATTGTAGGATCGCAAATCGTATAATCTTCACTATCAGGATCGTAGAAATGTAGATTCTAAGAACTAAAATCATAGAATCATAAGGGTTAGTTTGGATAGTAAAGTCGTAGAATCGTATAACGGAATCGCGATTTTGACAACCTTGCTGGTGCATCGCATTCATACATATCAAGGGGATTTGTGGATAAGTATAAGTTGCCCACTAGAGTTCTTAAGACACCCATGCTATTAACCTCACCCGGAGCAGAGTATATGGCAAGCCATGGATGTTTTCAGATGCCATTAGCCATAGGTAGGCATGTTTTCCCTTTCGATCTGATAATATTGGAGTCGCAAGGTTTGTATGTGATTTTCGGTATGGATTGGCTGCCGATGTATGGAGGAAACATCGATTGCGCCAGTAAGATGATTTTACTCACCATCCCAGAGGGAAGAAGGATCAAGTATGTATCCCGGAATGTGCCGAATAGGACTCAAGTAAATTCCTTATCGGGAGTTGTACAGGAGGAAGTACCGGTGGTGAAGGAATTTCCAGATGTATTTCCAGAAGAGTTGCCACGCATGCCACCGGATAGAGACATTGAGTTTTTGATTGAGCTTTTGCCAGACACCAGTCCAATATCTAAGAGACCGTACAGAATGCCTGCAAAGGATTTGGAGGAGATTAAGAAGCAGATTAAGGAGTTACTGGATAAGGGATATATTCGCCCAAGTTCGTCACCTTGGGGATCACCAGTACTTCTAGTGGAGAATAAGGATGGATCGTTAAGGATGGTTGTTGATTATCGAGGACTGAATGAAGTGACGATCAAGAATAATAACCCACTGCCGATGATCAATGATTTGTTTGACCAATTGCAAGGAGCTAAAGTGTTTTCCAAGATTGATTTGCGATCAGGGTATCACCAGTTGAAGATTCGAGAGCAGGACATACCTAAGACAGCTTTTACCACAAGGTATGGGCTGTATGAGTATACCGTTATGTCATTTGGTCTGACTAGCGCACCTGCCTATTTTATGAACATGATGAACAAAGTGTTTATGGAATTTTTGGATAAGTTCGTCGTAGTGTTCATTGATATTCTGGTTTACTCGGATAATGAATAAGAACATAAAGAACATTTGCGTTTGGTACTTGGTAAGCTCAGGGAACACCAGTTATACGCCAAGTTCAACAAGTGTGAGTTTTGGCTGAAGGAAGTTGGATTTCTTGGACATGTTATATCCAGAGAAGGAATAGCAGTAGACCCCACCAAGGTTGTCACAGTGACAAACTGGGAATCACCCACGACAGTTGGAGAGATCCGGAGTTTTCTTGGACTCGCAAGATACTACCGGAGGTTCATTGAGAATTTCTCAAAGATTGCAAAACCTATGACGGAGTTGTTGAAGAAGGACACCAAATTCAATTGGACTGAGGAATGTGAGGCCAGTTTTCAGGAGTTGAAGAGACGCTTGGTTACATCACCAGTGTTGATTCTGCCAGATCAACACAAGGATTATGAAGTGTATTGCGATGCTTCTCGTCGAGGACTTGGAGCCGTGCTTATGCATGAGCGAAGA
The DNA here is from genome assembly GCA_032464435.1 of Aegilops umbellulata. Lineage (NCBI taxonomy): Eukaryota > Viridiplantae > Streptophyta > Magnoliopsida > Poales > Poaceae > Aegilops > Aegilops umbellulata. Next base: position 243,991,051 of record CP136055.1, on the reverse strand, counting down.
GTTGTTTCATATGCCTCACGAAATCTTAAACCCCATGAGTTAAATTATGCTACGCATGATTTGAAGTTAGCAGACGTAGTGCATGCGTTGAAGACATGGAGACATTTTCTCATCGGAAACCATTGTGAGGTATACACGGATCACAAGAGTTTGAAGTATATCTTCACGCAGAAGGAGTTAAATCTCAAGCAGAGGAGATGGTTAGAACTCATTAAGGATTACGATATGAGATTGCATTATCATCCAGGAAAGGCTAACGTAGTAGCCGATGCGTTGAGCCGCAAGAGTCATGTAAATACTCTCATGACCGGAGAATTACCCAAGGGGTTAGCAGAAGACCTTCACGAGCTATGTTTTGAGATATTTCCCAGAGGCTATGTAGCAGCATTGGAGATTCAGTCTACCTTGATGGATAAGATCAGAGAAGCTCAGAAAACGGACAAGGAGATTGCCGAGATAAAGGAAAGAATGGGTAAAGGAAAAGCCAAGGGATTCCGTGAGGATGAGCACGATACTTTATGGTTCGAGGACCGCGTATATGTGCCAAATGATCTGGAGATCAGAAAGTTGATTGTGCAAGAGGCCCATGATTCGCCATATTCGACTCACCCAGGAAATACCAAGATGTATCTGGATTTGAAGGACAGTTTATGGTGGACCGGTATGAAGAAGGATATTGCGGAGTATGTAGAAGTTTGTGTTGTATGTCAGAGAGTGAAGGTAGAACATCAGAAGCCAGCAGGATTGCTATAGCCATTGCCTATACCCGAATGGAAGTGGGATAAGGATTGCCCAGAACTCGTTCAGGCTATGACTCGATATGGGTTGTAGTCGATCGTTTGACGAAAGTAGCTCATTTTATCGCAGTGAAGACCACTTACACCAGTGCTAAGTTGGCAAAGATATATATGACCAGGATCGTATGTCTGCATGGAGTTCCGAGGACCATTGTATCAGATAGAGGAACCCGGTTTACCTCAAAGATTTGGAGTCAGTTGCATGAAACCTTGGGAACCAGGCTAGAGTTCTGTACAACATTTCACCCGCAGACAGATGGACAGACTAAGAGAGTCAATCAGATTCTGGAGGACATGTTGAGAGCTTGTGCACTAGACTATGGATCTAGTTGGGACGATAATTTGCCTTATGCAGAGTTCTCTTATAACAACAGTTATCAAGCCAGTTTGAAGATGGCCCCTTTCGAAGCACTTTACGGAAGGAGGTGCAGAACATTGTTGTTGTGGGACGAAGTTGGAGACCGACAATTGTTTGGACCCGATTTGATTAAAGAGTCTGAAGAGAAGGTTAAGCTGATTCGCGACAGGCTCAAGGTAGCCCAGTCCAGGCAGAAGAGTTATGCAGATTCTAAACGCAAGGAGATAGTTTACAAAGTCGGAGACATGGTGTATCTTCGAGTATCACCACTTTGAGGAGCGAAGCGCTCTGGAGTTAAGGGAAAGTTAGCACCACGTTTTGTGGGACCATACAGAGTTTTGGAACGTATGGGAGAAGTGGCTTACAAGTTGTAATTACCCGAAGAATTGTCCGGAGTTCACGATGTGTTCCACGTTACTCAATTAAAGAAGTGCCACGCGAAGATGGCCGATATTCCTCTGAGAGATACAGTGCCGCTTGAAGCGATACGGTTGGATGGTGATTTGCCATATGAGGAGAAACCAGTCAAGATACTCGAGTTTGCCAGCCAAGTTACGCGCAACAAGGTTATCAAGTTTTGCAAGGTTCAGTGGATTCACCATACCGAGGATGAAGCCACTTGGGAACGAGAGGAAGACTTACGGAAGGATCACTCTCACCTATTTTCTAGCTAACCCGAATCTCGAGGGCAAGATTCATCTTAAGGGGGGTAGGTTTGTAACATCCCAAATTTTCAATTTGGAATGTTATGCATTAGATCATCATTGCATATCATATTTTATTGCATTTTGGTTGATCCTAGAAATTGTACGCAACTTAAGGACCTACGGAGAGAGTTGGGGATTTCGTTATTTTCATATTTGAGTTTTTCTCGAATTATGAAAAGAGGATCGTTTGATTTTAATTATATTTCTCTGAAATATTTCTTTTATTAAAAATAAAAGAGAGAGGATAAAATGACTTCCTCAAATTAAAGAAATATCAGAGATTTAATATTAAAATCAAATAAGATTTTTATTCGGAGTTTTATCGCAATTTTATTTGAATTAGGAAAAATATGTGATTTTCAAAATTGAATTTTAGGCCCAAATAATTGTTCATCTTGTCCGGCTTATTTTTAGAGGATGTGGAAAATTTATTTCGGGATTTTTGGAGTCCGTTTAGTATTTCTTTTCTTTCTTTTTCTGCGCGTCCGAATTATTTAAAAATAAAAAAGTCAAACCGACATAGGGCCGTATTCGGCCAGGACTTCTCGGGCCGGCCTCTTTAAAAGCCGCCGCCCCGCAGCCCGTTAGCCTCGCCAGCCCCCGAACCCTAACCCTAAGCCGCCGCCCGCCGCCCGCGCCGCCGCGCCACATCATCGCCGCTGCCGCGCGCCGCTGCCGGACCCCGCCGGACCCGAGGTAGCCGCCTTGATTTTTCGTGAGAAAAACCGTTTTTTTTCAAAACCCTAGATCCGTTTTTTATTAGATCTAGTTCGGTTTTTTTCGGTTTAGTTATTTAGCGGACGTTCGTCCGTACGTTCGTTTTTACGAACGGTTTTCACCTTTTAGCCGCAGACAACGAACGTTCGTTAGTCTATTCATCAGTTTTTCTTTTTCTCGGATTTTCCGCGATTATTTTCGATCACGATTTCTGATCCAATTTTCGTTCTAGTATAAGTTTTTGCTCGTTTATCGGAATCACGTGATTCAAGCGCCTAGAGTTTCGTCTCGAAACCCTCTTTCTGTTTAACCAACTTAAACAAGTTTTTGCTACTGTAAAATTTGACTTTAGTCCAGATTAGTAAATGATGCTTGTTTCTTTCGCTATTTGAGTTTTGTTGCTTCGTTTGATTTGATTCTTTTTGCAAACCGGAGTTCTTAAGTTGAACTTTCTAGTTAGATCCCCGTGCCCTTGCTTGATTGCTTATTGTATGCTTGTTTGTTTGTGATAGAGTACCCGAAGTGCGAAGCGTGTTACTACGAGTCTCTAGGTTTCGCGGATCATCAGCAAGGCAAGTAACACTTTGATCATACCTCTTACTACCCAGTTTTATTGCATTAGATCAATCCTCACACAATTGCATGGTTAGGATCTGAATTAAATTGTGGGATTGGGAAGTAGATGAGGTAGTACCTATTCACCTGTTTATTATCAAACCCTGGGAGTTACTTCTACACTATGCTTATATCGCTATGCTATGCTCGTAGACGTGGATTGGGTTTGAGTGTATTTCATGATAGATGTGAGATTGTTAATTAATGGTTAACTTAAGATGGCAACTTCAATACACATCTGGGTGGATTGAGGCACCTGGGTATTCCAGTGATTGCCTGTATTTTTGGAAATCCCGGGGTACCGTGTGATTCTCCTATGGACCGCCACCCATACTCTAAGGGATCATAAGATTATTCATACTGGAAACTTCCATGTGCAGCCACAAGCTATTATGGGCTCTAGCATAGTTGATTAAGTTGTGTGAACTCTTACAGTGGTAGATTAGGAGATGTAGGGGATGTAGGTGTACCGATCTACCCATCGTAAGGTGCTAACGCTTCTGAAAGACCGTGTCTCGGTCATCCGTTTCTCAAACACCATGTAGTGCGAGAAATCCAACGGAGGAGATCGGGTCTTGTGGGGAAAAGTGCACAAACTTCTGCAGAGTGTACAAACTAATCATGGTTAGCCGTGTCCCCAGTTATGGACAATTTGAGTATCTAGTTCTTGGATTATCATGTGGATCTCATCACTACTTAATTTAATTTGATGGGTATTTGTTAATTACTTTTAATTGGGATTGAGAGGGGGTTTACCTTCTCAATGTTTATCAACCACCATGATAGTTAAATAAAACATATTCCTTTGCAGTAGGGAAAAAATGGCTTTTCGTAAAACATATTAACCATACAGCCTCCACCAGCCATATATGCATGTAGTGATAGCATTATTCTGTTCATTATCTTTTGGTGTTACATTGCCAGCATATTCCATGTGCTGACCCGTTTTCGGGTTGCAACGCATCATGTTGCAGACTTTTCAGACGATGAGTAAGGAGCCATAGGTCGTGGTCTTTCACTCAGTGATGCCGTTGGAGTTGATGGACTCACTTTATCTTTCAAGCCTTCCGCTGTTATCGTATTAGATGGCCTTAAGCCATATTTATTATAATAAGTTCTCTTTTGAGACATTCAATGTAATAAGTGTGTGATTGCTACTCTGTTATAAATCCTTCGAGTAATGTGTGTGTCAGCATTACCGATCCAGGGATGACACTTATGCACAGAGATCAGACTGTCTGAGGTCTGGTCGCTACATTTAGCCGGACTGTTGGACTATGAAGATACGAGATTGAAGACTTCGTCCCGTATCCGGATGGGACTCTCCTTGGCGTGGAAAGCAAGCTTGGCAATACGGATATGTAGATCTCCTCCCTTGTAACCGACTCTATGTAACCCTAGCCCCCTCCGGTGTCTATATAAATCGGAGGGTTTAGTCCGTAGGACAACAACAATCATACCATAGGCTAGCTTCTAGGGTTTAGCCTCTACTATCTCGTGGTAGATCAACTCTTGTAATACTCATATCATCAAGATCAATCAAGAAGGAAGTAGGGTATTACCTGCATCGAGAGGGCCCGAACCTGGGTAAATATCGTGTCCCCCGCCTCCTGTTACCATCTGCCTTAGACGCACAGTTCATGACCCCCTACCCGAGATCCGCCGGTTTTGACACCGACATTGGTGCTTTCATTGAGAGTTCCACTGTGCCGTCATCATAAGGCTGGATGGCTCGTCTCGTTGTCAAGGAACATCACCTCTAGGGGAGCCGTGGCTATAGGCCAAACTCTCCGGCTAGGCGGCTTCATCATGACCGCCCGTTCGGCCACTGCGCCGACGATGACTTCTTGGGTCATCAAAAATAGCCTCCATGTCAGCTCGGAATTCGCCGAGCAGATGGATCAAATGGAGCTCTCTTCTTTGAACGAGCTCTTGGATCGCATCGCCGCCTTGGGAGTCGCTACGGACTATGGTCAGATCGGGCTTAAACCCGAGTAAAGGGAGATTAACTCTCCGCCGGTCACCCATCAGATAGCGGTGGTGGAGGAGCAACGCAGCGATTCTTCCTCTATCTTTACAACAAGCTATGTCCGGATTCCCGAGCTCTCTAAGCCAGATACCCGTCTACGGGAGGACATGGCCCAAGCTCTGAACCTAGAATCAGACAGCGGGCCAGACCCATTGGGTAACATCCCGGAGCCCGAACTTTCAAGATCGGAAACTCCGTCGCTCCTGGGTCTCAGATCGGGTCAGGGTTCGGACCTAAATCTACCCACCCACCCACCCAGATATAAGTGATGTTTCCCACATTAGAAAAGAGCCCCAAGAGACAGTACATTACTATTGGGCCAGATTCCTCCTTGTAGTGAGCAAGGTCAAGGACTATCGCGAGGAGGACGCAATTTCATTCTTTTGCAAAAATTGCACGGACAAGGGAATCCTCAATGCCATAAGTCGCTGTGACATAGCACACTTCGCTGACTTGGCAGCCATAGTATAGAAATACTGTGCGATGGAAAGCGCCTGGAAAACCCAAACAAAATTCTGGGATCCTTCGGCTCTCACTAAACCCCTGTCCGAACTAAAAGGGTGTACTCTCATAAGTCACTCGATCCAATTACAAAGAAGCAAAAGCCCACTACGGGGCATGGAACCGTATTGGAGGGATGGCTTAATGGGCCATGCAAAATTCATAGTACAGCGGATACCATGCCAACACACAACCTTAGAGCATGTTGGGTACTCCGGCAGGTGGCCAAGAGCGGTGAGGATCTCCTCATCAACAATACCGCAGAGCACCATCCCATGGAGAACAACAATACAGTCTTGACAGTCTTCGAGACCTTCGCCTCAGATAATAGGCGTAAGCGAGCACTCGCAGCCTCGCCGAAGTCTGCCATGTTGCAGCAACAAATCCATGGAGCGATACGGGATCCACTCGAACGGGCCCTTCTTCTTCATCAGCTTGAAGAATGGCAGGGCGCGCTCTCCCTGCTTGGAGATGAAGCGCCCCAGCAAGGTCACGCAGCCCGCAAGCTTCTGCATATCCTTGAGAGTTTGTGGTGGGCTCATGTCTTCTATCGCCTTGACCTTCTCTGGGTTAGCCTCGATCCCCCTGTGGGACATGAGGAAGCCCAACAGCTTGCCAGAGGGGACACCGAACACACACTTCTGTGGGTTGAGCCGCAGGTCCACCTGGCGCAGGCTTGCGAAAGTCTCCTCCGGGTCTTGAATTAAAGTTCTTGCCTCCCGAGACTTAACCACAATGTCGTCGACGTAGGCTTCAGCATTCCTCCCGAGTTGTTGACCTAGGGCGATGTGCATCAACCGTTGGAAGGTCGCGCCTGCGTTGCGCAGCCCGAATGGCATGCAAGTGGAGCAGTATACCCCACACGGGGGTCAGGAAGGCCGTCTTCTCCACATCCTCCACTGCCATCTTGATCTGGTGATAGCCTGAAAACGCGTCCAGGAAGCACAGTAGATCGCACTCGGCGGTGGAGTCGACAATCTGGTCGATGCGCGGGAGCAGGAACAGGTCTTGGGGATAGGCCTTGTTGAGGTTGGTGAAGTCGACACACATGCACTCCTTCCCGCCTTTCTTCGGTACGACGACGGGGTTCGGCAGCCACTCAGGGTACCGAACCTCGCGAATGACACCTGCTGCCTCCAGCTTGCCGGTGTCGGTGTGGAACGACACTTATGGGATCACAAGAATCCCTACTACGGTTGCCGGGGCATGGGATTGCGAGAAGAGCAGGGCTAGTAGACAGCACAAAGATCGTTTACCCAGGTTCGGGCACGAAGATGCGTAAATCCCTAGTCCTGCTTTGGTGGGTGTATTTCAGAGAGTTCTTGAGCTCTCGAACCAGCTGTGGTCAGTGCATGGTTCGAGAGAGCTGAATCCTTCTCCAGTATGCCATGGGCCTCCTTTTATAGTTGGAAGGGGCTGCCAAAGTGGCACACAGGAGGTGGAAAGGCGTACAGTGCCCCGAGCTTATCGCTCGTATTACAGGACAAGACACATTTAATGCGTAGCTTAGGTGTCCCCTTGCTTTATTGGTGACGGGGGCGAGGCCCGTCCCGTCCGTCGCCGCTCCTCCTCGCGTTGACACGTGCCCCAGCCAGCTATGCGTGCGGCGCCATGTAGGCAGGCAGGCAACTGAGGTGGCGCGGTGGTGGAGCCTTCACGAAGATCTGCATGCCGCCACGCAGCCGCTCGATGAGTTGGCCTGGGAGCTGCATGTTGCCACACAGGTGCCCGCCCAGCTGGTTGGGCTGGCAGCTGCATGTGAATGTCGGTGGAAGCTTGGTTGGCGCGGGCCTGGCGGTGGCCCTGCTGGCGCCCGGCAAGGGTCTTGACGTGGCGTGCTGTCGTCCCCGACAAGGGCCTTGCCGGGGGTCTGGTGGCCTTCCTCGGCAAGGATCTTGCCGAGAATCATCGTATTCTAATCCTCACCTGATCTTGAGTATGTCTTCACAAAGATCTGCATGCCACCACAGAGGTGCCTTCTCGAGCCCTGGCCCCACGTGGATGATGGCGTTGGGGGACCGTGGGCTCAAGGGTGGCTCGCTCTGTTGGTGTGGGGCGAGCTGTCCCGGCATGGGTCTTGCCGGGGCCACTGAGGCTGCCCTGACAAGGGTCTTGCCGGGGGAACCTGCTTCGTCCCTCTGCCCTTTGTGGTTTTGGCCTTGGCGTTGCTCGTATCGTCTTGGTCTTCGGTCTTACCTTGGCTCACCTCCCCTGTTTTGCTTGGTGTGTGATGTCTACTACACAACTTTCTTCTTGTAGACGTTGTTGGGCCTCCAAGTGCAGACGTTTGTAGAACAATAGTAAATTTCCCTCAAGTGGATGACCTAAGGTTTATCAATCCGTGGGAGGCGTATGATGAAGATGCTCTCTCTCAAGCAATCCTGCAATCAAATAACAAAGAGTCTCTTGTGTCCCCAACACACCCAATACAATGGTAAATTGTATAGGTGCACTAGTTCGGCGAAGAGATGGTGATACAAGTGCAATATGGATGGTAGATATAGGTTTTTGTAAACTGAAAATATAAAAACAGCAAGGTAACAAGTGGTAAAAGTGAGCGTAAACGGTATTGCAATGCTAGGAAACAAGGCCTAGGGCTCATACTTTCACTAGTGCAAGTTCTCTCAACAATAATAACATAATTGGACCATATGACTATCCCTCAACATGCAACAAAGAGTCACTCCAAAGACACTAATAGCATAGAGCAAACGAAGAGATTATGGTAGGGTACGAAACCACCTCAAAGTTATTCTTTCCAATCAATCCATTGGGCTATTCCTATAAGTGTCACAAACAACCCTAGAGACACAAATCAACCAAAACCCTAACGTCACCTAGATACTCCAATGTCACCTCAAGTATCCATGGGTTTGATTATACGATATGCATCACACAATCTCAATTCATCTATTCAATCCAACACAAAGTACTTCAAAGAGTGCCCAAAAGTTTCTACCGGTGAATCACGATGAAAACGTGTGCCAACCCCTATGCATAGGTTCATGGGAGGAACCCGCAAGTTGGTCACCAAAACATACATCAAGTGAATCACGTGATATCCCATTGTCACCATAGATACGCACGACAAGACATACATCAAGTGTTCTCAAATCTTTAAAGACTCAACCCGATAAAATAACTTCAAAGGGAAAACTCAATCCATTACAAGAGAGTAGAGGGGGAGAAGAAACATAAGATCCAACTATAATAGCAAAGCTCGCGATACATCAAGATCATGCCAAATCAAGAACACGAGAGAGAGAGATCAAACACATAGCTACTGGTACATACCATCAGCCCCGAGAGTGAACTACTCCCTCCTCGTCATGGAGAGCGCAGGGATGATGAAGATGGCCACCGGTGCGCGTTCCCCCCTCCGGCAGGGTGCCGGAACAGGGTCCCGAGAGGTTTTTGGTGGCTACAGAGGCTTGCGGCGGTGGAACTCCCGATCTAATCTCTGTTTTGGAAGTTTTACGGTACATGAGTATATATGGGTGCAGGAAGTACGTCGATGGAGCTTCGGGGGCCCCACGAGGCAGGGGCGCGCCCTAGGGGGCGCCCCCACCCTCGTGAGCACCTCCCTTATCTCCTTACGTGGGGTCCAAGTCCATCCGGTAGCTTTCCTTCCAAAAATAACTTCTCCAGTTGATTTCGTTCCGTTTCGACTTCGTTTGATATTCCTTTTCTTGGAAACACTGAAATAGGCAAAAACAACAAATCTGGGCTGGGCCTCCAGTTAATAGGTTAGTCCCAAAAATAATAAGTGGATAATAAAGCCCAATGTTGCCTAAAACAGTAGATAATATAGCATGGAGCAATAAAAAATTATAGATATGTTGGAGACGTATCAAGCATCCGCAAGCTTAATTCCTGCTCGTCCCCAAGTAGGTAAATGATAAAAAAGATAATTTTTGATGTGGAATGCTAGTTGGCATAATTTCATTGTAATTCTTCTTAATTGTGATATGAATATTCAGATCCAAAAGATTCAAGACAAAAGTTCATATTGACATAAAAATAATAATACTTCAACTAACTAAGCAATTATGTCTTCTCAAAATAACATGGCCAAAGAAAGTTCATCCCTACAAAATCATATAGTTTAGTTGTCGGTGTACAAAAGTAGGCGTACCTTAGTACCCCGAACTTGTGCACGGGCAGTCGTAGCACCCCGCGACAAGGCTTGCCAGGCGACCGCCAAAACTCTCCATGGTCCCTTTTTTGGGCCATCCAAGAACAAAGTATTTGAGCCAAGGCCCCGACAGGAAGAGCTTGCCGGGAAGGCCACCCGAAGAGAGCAAGGCCCCGGCAAGAGGAGCTTGCCGGGACGGCCGCTCGAAGCACAAGGCCCCGGCAAGAGGAGCTTGCTGGGAAGGCCGACCAAGGCACGACAAGAGACTTGCTGCGACGCGCCACGCGTCCCGGCAAGGACCGGTGAGCAACAAGCTCCCGGGCGCGACAAGGCATCGACCGCGGCAAGGCGCTTGCCGCGGCAAGGCACCACCCCGCGCCTGCGTTCCAGCTCATCCACCCACGCGTCGTTCTGGGGCCATTCCAGGCGTACGTGGCGAGAGGCTGCGCAGCCAGGGGCATGCGGTGGCGAAGCGACGCTGACAGGGTAGCCGTCGTGGCAAACGGTGGCGCCCCTGACGGCCCCTTTTCTGCATTGTTTGGGCGACACAGACGGGCATTTAATGCCCTTGTCCCCTGCCGTCAGAGTTAGGTATGATAGCACTGTGCAAATAGCTGTACCCAACACAACATTTTCCAGTTTTACCCCCGCCTACGTTGCCACCTGTGGGTAACCCATTGCGCATATAAAAGGAGGCCCCATGCGCAATGGGAGAGAGAGGAAGGAAAGGAAGGAGGAGGAAGCAGACCACCCACGCTCGGTCTGATTAGTTGCCTGAGTATACTGTAGCACTCAGCGCTCCCAAGAACACAATACAAACCACAAAGCAGCAGTAGGGTTTTACGCATCCGTGCGGCCCGAAGCTGGGTAAATCCCCTTGTGTGCATCGCCTCGATCCGCTCTTCGCGCGACCTTCGCCCCCTGCCGAACCAGAAAGGGGCTCGGTCCCCATAGTTGTTCATGGAGGCAGATTTCCCCCGACATCTTTGGCGCGCCAGGTAGGGGGCGTCGAAGTTGTGCGAACCTGATCCGGCGTCTACACAGGCTGGATCTCCATCATCTTCATCGACGTGCCACCAAAGAAGAAGGCTCCGGAGGTGGCTGGTCCGTCCGCGTCGAACCCACCGCCCCTGGAGCAAACGGGTGGTGGGGATGGCACCGGCGGCGGAACGGGCGTCGCCGAACCAGCTCATGGTGCCACGGCGTCCGAACACGCACCGAGCTCATGGTGCCGCGGCGTCCGAACATACGCCGACACCTCTTAGCGCAGGTAAGCCCTGGTATGACCAGGCAACCTCTCGCTCTATTCCATGGAGCGGGGACAGTTAGCCCCACGGATCTCGCATACGGGCCACCTCGAGTGCTCGCTCACGCTGAGCTCGAGAAAGAGCAGCTGCGACGAGATGACGCGCTGCTCCTCAAGGAGGACCGTCTTCAGGCCGCTGTGCGAGCTGCTCGCTACCAGTGAGCTTTGCGTTGCTTTTATTGCCGCAAAGCTAGTGCCAGAAGTTCCAAGGAAGTGGGAAGGCCCTTACCGGGTGAAACAAGTCGCTAGGCCTGGCGCTATCCGCCTTGAGACCGAAGATGCCACTCCGGTGAGCAACTCCTGGAACGCTGGGCATCTTCGTGAGTTTCGCCCGTAAGGCGCGGTTGTCGGACCCCGTCCGGCAACCACCCTTCTGTACAAAGTCTTGCCGCTGTTGCATGTGATCCTTTGTACAGAGCCAGGCGCAGACCCTATGCGCAGATTGAGTTCATGTGTTCCGCGCATCTTGTCGATCTCATGCTCTTTATTCTTTGCATGCATTATCTGACACTCTGTGCAGCACTGACCCCCGGTAAGCGATGGCGAGCTCCATGTTTCGCCTCGCCAGGAAGCGACCTTGCCGGGCAGCGAGCCACGGAAAAGCTAAGTTGCCAAAGTTTGAGCAATCGAGTTTTTAAATTTTGAGGTTATCTTCCTCGAACGACCGTACTTTGTATGGAAAACCTGTGCGCGGAGGAACCAGCTCGTGGCTAGTCGCACCCTTACTTCATTTCGAGTCCGCTCAACGATTTAAGTATGCCGCGACCAGACTCGCGCCCTTACTTTGTTTCGAGCTCGCTCAGCGACTTGAGCGTGCCGCGACTGCAGTTGCGCCCTTATTTTGCTTCGAGCCTGCTCAACAACTTAAGTGAACCGCGGCTAGTCCCGACAAGGTTTCTTGCCGGCAACGGCACCGCCAGCGGGCTGCTGATGTCCCGCACTCAGCAAGTGTGCCTACGCCGGCAAGTTCCCTAAAAGCGTAGGGCAATAACATACAAAGGAGGGAATCAAATAGAGGAAGTAACAGTGCATTCACTACCTAAGATAAAGTTATATTACAAGATAACTTGTCGCAGCCCTAATGAATCGTTTTCATAACTCGGCCAGTGGCGGCAAGAAAAGAAAAGGGCAGGCGGCCTAATCCACACGGTTGCCCTCGATCCTCTTGATCCCGGCCACCCTTTCCACAATGGGCGCGACGAGGGCCCTGATCTCCTCAAGGTCAGCATCTGCCGGTAGGGACCTGAGGATGTTGGTGAGCTTGAGGCCTGGGTTGCGGAAGGCGATCTTCACCAGCACCTTCTCGAGGGCTCCGGCGATGGCATCGCGCGTCTCACCGGCCAGCTGCTCTGGGATCGCGTTTCGGAGATGCTGAAGGGCCGCCGCCACGCCTTTGAAGAACGAAGTGAGCTTGGCGCTGGGTGGGACGCTTTCGCCAGAGGGATACTCGTGACCCTCCATCCCCAGCAGCGTCAGCTCCTTGTCGATGGCGGCGGCGATGTCCATGAGACCCTCAGTCCACTGCTCCACCGTCGCCCTGAAGTTGTTCTGGGTAACTGCGGCGCTTTTCAGCAGCGCCTCGCTGTCCGCGATCTCCTTCCGCAAGGTTGTCTCCTGCTCCTTGGCGCTCTCCAGTGCCTTGGTCAAGGTGTCCAGCTTCAGCTCGAGATCAGCGTTGGAGTCCTTGGCGGCATCAAGCTCCTTGATCTTCTCGGCGAAGCGGCCCTGCAGCTCGCCGAGGGTGTGGGCACCCTTCTCGCGCTCCTGTTTGAGCGCGGCGAGCTCCTCACCGCTCGCCTTGAGATCAGTGTCGAGCTGCGCCACCTCCGCCTCCAGCGCCTTCTTGGCGGACTCGGCAGTCGCGGCAGCATCCTGCGCTTTCTTGAGGGCTCCGACAAGCGCTTGCTCATGCGCGGCGACCTCCTCCTCGTGGCTGGCGAGGCTGGCTTTCTGCTGCACCAGCTCACCTTCCCGCACAGATAGCCCTGCGGCGGCAAGCCTTTGCTGCTCTTCGGCTTCGGCCTTCTCGAGGATGAAGGCCGTCCGCGCCTCGTCGAGCTGCCTTCGCTCCTCCGCCAAGGATCGGAGGGCCTCCTGGTTGAGCTCCCGGAGCTCCCTGGCGCGCTTCTCCATGTCTACTCCTGCCTTCGCGACAAGCGCTTCCCGGCGTTCCACCTGGGCTTGTCGGGCGCGGTAGAGTGACACCAGCTTTCGGAGCAGCCGCTCCTCCTCAGGCTCGCCGCCGCTGCTGCTTGGCGCATCAACCAGCGTCAGCCCGGCGGAGGCGAGCACCTCCCCATCCAAGGTCTCCCCCTCGACCGGCGCCCTGGAACTCGACTCCCAGGGGATCTTGATGAAGATATTATCGCCGGCCTTCAGGTAGACGCCTGGCTGGGGCTCCTCGGGGCCCGACGCTGCTACGGAGGCGGGATCGGCGGTCGGCGCAGCGCTTGGCGCTCCTGTGGCCCCAGGGCTGTCAGTACGATCGCCGGCCCCCCTCGCTCGCGGCTGCTGCGGCGGCCTTGGCGACCTCTTCGCTGGCCGGATCTTCAGCACCATCCGTCTCTCCGGTGGCGGCCACGTCGTCAGTATGGCCGCGTGCCTCCTCATCGACTACGACCTCGGTCTCCATCGGGTCCGTGGCAGGCGGGTCTAAAGGCCGAAAGAGGGGGAGAAGTCAAGCAACTATCCAAAGAAGAAGAACCCTAGGGGAGTTTCGAGGCAAGAAGGTTACCTGGGCCAGGGTCTGCAGTCACGGTCTCCGTCGCCAAGGGGTTGCCGGTGCCGTCCCTCGCCGGAGACTGCTCCCTTGCCGGGGACTGCTCCCTTGCCGGAGACTGCTCCCTTGCCGGGGATTCCTCCCTTGCCGGGGAACTCCCCCTTGGCGGTGTGGTTGTAGCGGGTGGCGCATCAGGGGCGGTCTCCGGACGCTCCTGGTGGGGCTGCTCTGCTCCTACGCAAATCGTCAGCCAGATGTCAAGAAAAACGAAGGGTACCCGGGGGCGCCCAACGGCAGGAAGCAAATCATATGCTTACGCTGGGGGCTGCGCTGGGGGCTGCTCTGAGGATTAGTTGGCGGGTCCGACAAGGTCATCCCAGGCGCACCCCCTGCCGTCACGGTGGGCTCGTCGTCAAGGATGACCACCGGGACCTTGGCTCTCTTTGCCGCCCTCTGAGCCAGAGTCCTGAAAAGGAGCAAATTCAGAGGAAAGCAAATGAGATGCGAGACACAACTGCAAGAATTGAAGAAACACAAGTACAACGGGGATCTTACTCCTCTCCCTCTTCCTCGTCGGAGCTAAGCACGGAGAAGTCGAAGACTGGCCCGCTTCTGGCGCGAGGAGGCGGAGGAGTAGGCTCCCTCGGCCACCTGGCGGAGGCAGTGGTGGCGCTAGCCCGAGACGGCCTTGCCCCGGCTGCCGCCGTGGCGCGAGGGGCGGCAGGAGCAGAAGCGGCAGCCCGCGAAGACCCCACTCCTGCTGCCACAGCGGAGCGTGTCACGCGGCGCTGCGGCTGCTGGCTCGTCTGCCGCCCCACCACGTCTCCGGCCTTGCGGAGACGCCTCCGTGGTTGAGCCGGGGGCTCCGCTTGCGACGAGCTGCCCGAAGGTCGGGAGGAAGAGGCGTCAACCTCCGGCAAGCCGCTCGTGCCCTCGGTGGACTCGTCCTCCCCGACGCCATGCCCGGCAGGCTCTTCCTCGCCGACAAACTCCGCTCGGTCGGCAAGGCTTTCCGCCTCCGCTGCGTCCGCCTCCGCCAATGTGAAGCCAAATTCGCCCGCGGCCGCGGCTGCCGCCGCCTCTTCCATCCTGGAGGCGATGCACACCAACTCCGCGTCGGTGGTGTCCCGGGTGAGGCCCTTCTGCTCGTCGGGGTTGACTGGCACCTCCACCAAGTCGTCGAAGAACGCCCGCACGACATCGCCGGCGGGCTCCTGCCAAGTGGAGTCGATCCCGTGCGAGTCGCACAGCGGCATCATTGCAAGGATGCGGCTGAGGGACGAATTGTTGCACAACGGGACGACGCCTCACGGCAGCTTGAACCATTCGGGGTGATCGGGGTCGTGCTTGAACAGCTCCCTGAGCGTCCCGTCAAGCTCCAAGACGGTGAAATTGAAGTTGAGGCCAGGGCGCAGCCTCATGATGTCCACCGCATTCTGGAACTCCCAGGCGGGTCTCCCTTTCTCCTGCAGGGGAGCGATGCGGCGGCGGAGGAAATCTGCGCCAACGGCGCCAACTGTGAGCCCGGCGTGCCTGAGCCACAGGATCCGGGTAACGGCAATCTGCAGCTTGTCGTCGTCCGGGGCCACGTCACTCCAATCCCTGCCGCGTACCACAGGAGTTCGGCGCACGACAGTGAATGGCTGCAGGTTCTCCTCGATGATCATACACCAGTCTGCTCTCCATTCCTCCCATTTGCTGCGGAGCTCTCCCTCCAGATAAGCATCCTTCTTACCGAGCTTCGAGATCCAGGCGATTCCGCCGGAGAGGGGCTCTCCCCTCTTTACTCGAGGCGTGAAGAAGTGGCGGAAGAGGGCTACGTTTGGATAGACTCCGACAAAGTTTTCGCAAAAATGTGCGAAAATTGCCATGGCCAGGACAACATTGGGGGTGAAATCAAGGAGATGGAACCCGTAGGTGTTCATGATGTCGCAGAAAAATTCAGAGAAGGGCGGGCAGAGCCTGCAATAGAAGAACAGAGCAAAGAAGGGATACCCGGTCGGATACTCCTTCTGGGCGGCGGCGGGAAGAACCCTCGTGCGCGGATGCGCTCGCGTCCCCGTCGACCAGAAGAGGTAGAATTCCTCCCTCAGGACCAACGCGTCGAGCTCAGGGGGGAAGGTCGCCTGCTCCTTTCGCAGCGCCTCAAGCCGCTGCGCCTCGGCTGACTTCACGGCCTTCCCTTTCCCCTTGTCGCCCTTCGGGGCCATGGCGGAAGCAGGGAGGGAAGTCGACGGCGTCGGTAGCACTGGTGGCGACGGAAGGGGCAGAATGCTGCTTCTCTTGGGAAGTGGCGGAGATTTTCGAGGAATCGCAACTGGCGGGTGGGCGGACCGCCCCTGTTTCCCCTACTTATAAGGGGGAAGGGAGGGGGCGTTTCGCCTTTCCGAATAAACAAATCACCTGCGACGTGACGCATGCCTGCGGGGCTCAGCCCCGCGCACCCCGCCCATGTCACGCATGCCTCTCCCCACGATGCCGCGTTCGACGCATGCCGTTCGGGGAGGACGTGGTGGATGCAGAAGAAGATGCAGCGTGACCCAGGCCGCGCATGCCCGTGCACTGTTTTGGGCCTGGCCCAACAGCGCTCGGCACCGTGTATGGCCCAGGCCCGGGGGCTCCTGTCGGTGTACTAAAGTAGGGGTACCTTAGTACCCCGAACTTGTGCACGGGCAGTCGTAGCACCCCGCAGCAAGGCTTGCCAGGCGACCGCCAAAACTCTCCATGGTCCCTTTTTTGGGCCATCCAAGAACAAAGTATTTGAGCCAAGGCCCCGGCAGGAGGAGCTTGCCGGGAAGGCCACCCGAAGAGAGCAAGGCCCCGGCAAGAGGAGCTTGCCGGGACGGCCGCTCGAAGCACAAGGCCCCGGCAAGAGGAGCTTGCTGGGAAGGCCGACCAAGGCACGACAAGAGACTTGCTGCGACGCGCCACGCGTCTCGGCAAGGACCGGTGAGCAACAAGCTCCCGGGTGCGACAAGGCATCGACCGCGGCAAGGCGCTTGCCGCGGCAAGTCACCACCCCGCGTCTGCGTTCCAGCTCATCCACCCACGCGTCGCTCTGGGGCCATTCCAGGCGTACGTGGCGAGAGGCTGCGCAGCCAGGGGCATGCGGTGGCAAAGCGACGCTGACAGGGTAGCCGTCGTGGCAAACGGTGGCGCCCCTGACGGCCCCTTTTCTGCACTGTTTGGGCGACCCAGAGGCATTTAATGCCCTTGTCCCCTGCCGTCAGAGTTAGGTATGATAGCACTGTGCAAACAGCTGTACCCAACACAGCGTTTTCCAGTTTTACCCCCGCCTACGTTGCCACCTGTGGGTAACCCCTTGCGCATATAAAAGGAGGCCCCATGCGCAACGGGAGAGAGAGGAAGGAAAGGAAGGAGGAGGAAGCAGACCACCCACGCTCGGTCTGATTAGTTGCCTGAGTGTACTGTAGCACTCAGCGCTCCCAAGAACACAATACAAACCACAAAGCAGCAGTAGGGGTTTACGCATCCGTGCGGCCCGAAGCTGGGTAAATCCCCTTGTGTGCATCGCCTCGATCCGCTCTTCGCGCGACCTCCGCCCCCCGCCGAACCAGATAGGGGCTCGGTCCCCATAGGTGTTCGTGGAGGCAAATTTCCCCCGACATTAGTCATGCTCCATTTTCGTTACACGAGAATGCTCTCATCATGCACAACCCCGATGACAAGCCAAGCAATTGTTTCATACTTTAATAATCTCAAAATTATAAACCTTCACGCAATACATGAGCGTGAGCCATGGATATAGCACTATGGGTGGAATAGAATATGATGAGGGGGTTATGTGCAGAAGACAAAAAAGGAGAAAGTCTCACATCAACGAGGCTAATCAATGAGCTATGGAGATGCCTATCGATTGATGTTAATGCGAGGAGTAGGGATTGCCATGCAACGGATGCACTAGAGCTATAAATGTATGAAAGCTCAACAAAAGAAACTAAGTGGGTGTGCATCTAACTTGCTTGCTCATGAATACCTAGGGCATTTGAGGAAGCCCATCGTTGGAATATACAAGCCAAGTTCTATAATGAAAAATTCCCACTAGTATATGAAAGTGACAAAACAAGAGACTCTCTATCATGAAGATTATGGTGCTACTTTGAAGCACAAGTGTGGTAAAAGGATAGTAGCATTGCCCCTTTTATTATATTTTTTTGGGCCTTCCTTTTTTTCTTTGGCCTTTCTCTCTTTTTTTGGGACAATGCTCTATTAAATGATGATCATCACACTTCTATTTATTTACAACTCAATGATTACAACTCGATACTAGAACAGAGTATGACTCTATATGAATGCCTCCGGCGGTGTACCGGGATATGCAATGAATCAAGAGTGACATGTATGAAAGAATTATGAACGGTGGCTTTGCCAAAAATACTATGTCAACTACATGATCATTCTAAGCAATATGACAATGATGAATGTGTCATGATAAACGGAATGGTGGAAAGTTGCATGGCAATATATCTCGGAATGGCTATGGAAATGCCATAATAGGTAGGTATGGTGGCTGTTTTGAGGAAGATATAAGGAGGTTTATGTGTGAAAGAGTGTATCATATCACGGGGTTTGGATGCACCGGCGAAGTTTGTACCAACTCTCAATGTGAGAAAGGGCAAAGCACGGTACCGAAGAGGCTAGCAATGATGGAAGGGTGAGAGTGCGTATAATCCATGGACTCAACATTAGTCATAAAGAACTCATATACTTATTGCAAAAATCTACAAGCCATCAAAAACCAAAGCACTACACGCATGCTCCTAGGGGGATAGATTGGTAGGAAAAGACCATCGCTCGTCCCCGACCGCCACTCATCAGGAGGACAATCAAATAACACCTCATGTTTCAAATTTGTTACATAACGTTTACCATACGTGCATGCTATGGGACTTGCAAACTTCAGCACAAGAATTTCTCAAATTCACAACAACTCAACTAGCACGACTTTGATATTTTCACCTCCATATCTCAAAACAATTATCAAGCATCAAACTTCTCTTAGTATTCAACGCACTCAAAAGAAAGCTTTACAAATCTTGTATGCTTAGCATATTAGGATTTTAAGAAAATTACCATGCTATTTAAGACTCTCAAAATAATATAAGTGAAGCATGAGAGTTCATCTATTTCTTCAAAATACAACTACCACCATGCTCTAAAAGATATAAGTGAAGCACTAGAGCAAACAACAAACTACTCCAAAAGATATAAGTGAAGATCAATGAGTAGTCGAATAATTATGTAACTATGTGAAGACTCTCTAACATTTAAGAATTTCAGATCTTTGTACTTTATTCAAACATCAAGCAAAGCAAAAGAAAATAAAATGATGCTCCAAGCAAAGCACATATCATGTGGTGAATAAAAATATAGCTCCAAGTAAAGTTACCGATGAACGAAGACGAAAGAGGGGATGCCTTCTGGGGCATCCCCAAGCTTATACGCTTGGTTATCCTTGAATATTACCTTGGGGTGCCTTGGTAATCCCCAAGCTTAGGCTCTTGACACTCCTTATTCCATAGTCCATCGAATCTTTACCCAAAACTTGAAAACTTCACAACACAAAACTTAACAGAAAACTCGTGAGCTCCGTTAGCGAAAGAAAACAAAACACCACTTCAAGGTAATGTAATGAACTCATTATTTATTTATATTGGTGTTAAACCTACTGTATTCCAACTTCTCTATGGTTTATAAACTATTTTACTAGCCATAGAGTCATCAAAATAAGCAAACAACACACAGAAAACAGAATCTGTCAAAAACAGAACAGTCTGTAGTAATCTATAACTAACGCAAACTTCTGTAACTCCAAAAATTCTAAAATAAATTGGTGGACCTGAGGAATTTGTCTAGTAATCATCTTCAAAAAGAATCAACTAAATAGCACTCTCCACTAAAAAGTTTAAGCAAATCTCGTGATCTCTAAAGTTTCTGTTTTTTACAGCATGATCATAAAGACTTCACCCAAGTCTTCCCAAAGGTTCTACTTGGCACAAACACTAATTAAAACACAAAACCACATCTAAACATAAGCTATATGTATTATTTATTCCTAAACAGAACCAAAGAGCAAGAAACTAAAATAAAATTGGGTTGCCTCCCAACAAGCGCTAACGTTTAACGCCCCTAGCTAGGCATGATGATTTCAATGATGCTCACATAAAAGATAAGAATTGAAACATAAAGAGATCATCATGAAGAATATGACTAGCACATTTAAGTCTAACCCAATTCCTATGCATATGGATTTTGTGAGCAAACAACTTATGGGAACAATAATCAACTAGCATAGGAAGGCAAAACAAGCATAACTTCAAAACTTTAAGCACATAGAGAGGAAACTTGATATTATTGCAATTCCTACAAGCATATGTTCCTCCCTCATAATAATTTTCAGTAGCATCATTAATGAATTTAACAAAATATCCAGCACCTAAAGCATTCTTTTCATGATCTACAAGCATAGAATTTTTATTACTCTCCACATAAGCAAATTTATTCTCATGAATAGTAGTGGGAGTATCATAAGAGACTTGAATACAATAAATTGTTTCCACATTAAAAGAGTAATGTTCTGAGAAATGGTACTCATAATCATGACAAGTTTTATAAATATAATCATCACTACTTTTTATAGCATAAGTTTTATCACAATAATCATCATAAGTAGCAACTTTTTCTCATCATAATCGATTGAAACCTCTTCTGAAATAGTGGATACATCACTAAATAAAGTCATGACCTCTCCAAATCCACTTTCATAAATATTATAAGATTCAACATCCTCCAATATTTTGGGATCACTACTTCCTAAAGTTGACACTCTTCCAAACCCACTTTCATCAATATAATCATCAAGGTAGAAGGCATGCTATCATCATAACAACTTTGCATATCAAAACTTGGGAAGCTAAAAATATTATGATTATTAAACATAGCATCCCCAAGCTTGGGACAAACATTAATTACAGCAAATATATTCTCAAATATGTTATCCTAATCAAACATAGCTTCCCCAAGCTTGGGCCTTTTCATATCATAAGCATAATCACTCTCATCATTAATAGTATAGATAGCACCGATAGTATAGCAATTATTATATTCTTCCAAGAAAGTTCCAAAAAGATTTTCAAGATCATAAGAAGTATCATTATCTTCCCAATCATAATCATCACAACAAGCAATAGGAATAACTAGATCATCGTCAAGTGCATCATCTTCCACAATTATTTTTGATTCATTTTCATGAGGCACAACAATAATAGGAGCAACTTTATTTGGGAGAGATACCTTTTTACCTCTCATCCTTTTTCTTTTCTTCTTCTTCACGTCATGTGTGGGTTCAATCCTCTTTTTAGAGCTCCTTATTAATGATATTGGTTGAGTAGAAGGCTCCTCCTCGTTACCTTATTCATCATAAGAAATAATAGGAGGATAAAGGGAAGTCTCTTCCCTTTCATTAGTATTCTCTTCATACTCTATTTGTTTTCTTTTCTTTATGTAATTGGCAATATAAGGATTTTCAATGCAATTTGCCGCACAATACATATAAATTTTCTCTAGATCAAAATGAAGAACTTTATCAAGGGTAATTTTTGGAATATTCTTAGTTATACGTTTAATTTCTTCATAACCCAAGAGCAAACTAAGTTCATTATGATGTGCAAGGGAAATCAAGTCATCACAATTTTTGGACACGATACGATCATGAAACAATTTGCATTGGATACTAAAATGATCATGTTCATTGCAAAGTTCACAAGTATGGCTAAGAAAAATTAAATTTCCAGCACATTCATCTAGCTCTTCTTGCAACAATTTGGTTTCTAAGTACTTATGCCTCGTGCAATATCTATCTTCCCTATTTGGTGTGTACTTACAAACCCAATGCACTCCACAAAAGTTGACAAGTTTATAGGAGGTATTTTCATCATAACTAGTGCAATCATCATTAGTACTATGGATATTCAAGGAGTTCATACTAATAACATTGCAATCATGCTCATCATTCAAAGATTTAGTGCCAAACATTTTAATGCATTCTTCTTCTAAGACTTTGGCACAATTTTCCTTTCCATCATACTCACGAAAGATATTAAATAGATGAAGCGTATGAGACAAACTCAATTCCATTTTTTTGTAGTTTTCTTTTATAAAATAAACTAGTGCTAAAACAAGAAACAAAAAGATTCGATTGCAAGATCTAAAGATATACCTTCACTTACATAGCCTCCCCGGCAACGGCGCCAAAAAGAGCTTGATGTCTACTACACAACCTTCTTCGTGTAGACGTTGTTGGGCCTCCAAGTGCAAAGGTTTGTAGGACAGTAGCAAATTTCCCTCAAGTGGATGACCTAAGGTTTATCAATCCGTGGGATGCGTAGGATGAAGATGGTCTCTCTCAAGCAACCCTGCAACCAAATAACAAAGAGTCTCTTGTGTCCCCCAACACACCCAATACAATGGTATATTGTATAGGTGCACTAGTTTAGCAAAGAGATGGTGATACAAGTGCAATATGTATGGTAGATATA
Organism: Aegilops umbellulata; assembly: GCA_032464435.1. Classification (NCBI taxonomy): domain Eukaryota; kingdom Viridiplantae; phylum Streptophyta; class Magnoliopsida; order Poales; family Poaceae; genus Aegilops; species Aegilops umbellulata. Next base: position 243,968,609 of record CP136055.1, on the reverse strand, counting down.
GGTTTTTGTAAACTTAAAATATAAAAACAGCAAGGTAACAACTGGTAAAAGTGAGCGTAAACGGTATTGCAATGCTAGGAAACAAGGCCTAGGGTTCATACTTTCACTAGTGCAAGTTCTCTCAACAATAATAACATAATTGGATCATATAACTATCCCCCAACATGCAACAAAGAGTCACTCCAAAGACACTAGTAGCAGAGAAAAAACGAAGAAATTATGGTAGGGTACGAAACCACCTCAAAGTTATTCTTTCCAATCAATCCATTGGGCTATTCATATAAGTGTCACAAACAGCCCTAGAGTTCGTACTAGAATAACACCTTCAGACACAAATCAACCAAAACCCTAATGTCGCCTAGATGCTCCAATGTCACCTCATGTATCCGTGGGTATGATTATACGATATGCATCACACAATCTCAATTCATCTATTCAATCCAACACAAAGTACTTCAAAGAGTGCCCAAAAGTTTCTACCGGAGAATCACGACGAAAATGTGTGCCAACCCCTTTGCATAGGTTCATGGGCGGAATCCGCAAGTTGGTCACCAAAACACACATCAAGTGAATCACGTGATATCCCATTGTCACCACAGATACGCACGGCAAGCCATACATCAAGTGTTCTCAAATCTTTAAAGACTCAATCCGATAAGATAACTTCAAAGGGAAAACTCAATCCATTACAAGAGAGTAGAGGGGGAGAAGAAATATAAGATCCAACTATAATAGCAAAGCTCGCGATACATCAAGATCGTGCCAAATCAAGAACAAGAGAGAGAGAGAGAGAGAGAGAGAGAGAGAGAGAGAGAGATCAAACACATAGCTACTGGTACATACCCTCTGCCCTGAGGGTGAACTACTCCCTCCTCGTCATGGAGAGCGTCGGGATGATGAACATGGCCACCGGTGAGGGTTCCCCCCTCCGGCAGGGTGCCGGAACAGGGTCCCGAGAGGTATTTGGTGGCTACAGAGGCTTGCGGCGGCGGAACTCCCGATCTAATCTCTGTTCTAGAAGTTTTAGGGTACGTGAGTATATATGGGTGCAGGAAGTACGTTGGTGGAGCTTCGGGGGCCCCACGAGGCAGGGGGACGCACCCTGGGGGGGGGGGGGCGCCCCCATCCTCGTGAGCACCTCCCTTATCTCCTGACGTGGGGTCCAAGTCCATCCGGTAGCTTTCCTTCCAAAAATAACTTCTCCAGTTGATTTCGTTCCGTTACGACTTCGTTTGATATTCCTTTTCTTCGAAACACTGAAATAGGCAAAAAACAACAAATCTGGGCTGGGCCTCCGGTTAGTAGGTTAGTCCCAAAAATAATATAAAAGTGGATAATAAAGCCCAATATTGCCTAAAACAGTAGATAATATAGCATGGAGCAATCAAAAATTATAGATACGTTGGAGACGTATCAGTGTGACCGTAGGCGCGGCTCCGACTGCCCGTGCACAGGTATAGGGGTACCAAAACGCACGCCTCTTTTTGTACACCGACAGGAGCCCCCGGGTCTGGGCCACACATAAGCGCGACACGTTGTTGGGCCAGGCCCAGAACGGTGCGCGGGCAGGCGGGGCGGTTTTTACCGCGGTAAAACTCTTCGCGCGCTTCGCTTCCCATGACCCACGTGCGTGGCGCGGCGTGGAGGGGTGTGCGTGACGTGGGCGGCATGTGTGGGGCGGTTTCCACACGCATGTGTCACATTGCAGTAAAGAGGCGGCTCTTGCCTTCCCCGTAAAAAGAGGGAGGCATGGAGGCGCAGCTCATTTACTCCGCGGGGCCGGGTCGCGGTCTTCAAGGTGTCCACTCCCCACGATCACGGGGTGGGGAGAGGTCGCTTCACCCGTCCCCTCAATTCTGCACGTCCGCCATGCGTCCTTCATGCGCCTGGGGTGGCAAGCGGTGGAGGCGGGAAATCAGGCCGTCGCTGGTTGGGGCTGCGGGTCGGCCCGATTCCCTGCGCCTCCAGTGGCTGGATTGGCCGACCGGGGCGGCCGAGCCCCGACCATGCCCCTTTATAAAGAGTGGGAAGGGGGGATGGCGTCCCGCATTCTTCCGTCATCTGCCTCCTCTTGCTTCTGCTTCTTCCTTTCACTCGCCATGGAGAAAGGGAATCCGGTTCCCTCGACGGTGGCGGTGAGGGTCGCCGCTCGACAATGCGTCCCTCCTCCTCCTGAGCCCGCGGTGGTGGAACCGGCCGCGAGGGGAAGGGGGAGGGGGCAAGGCCGGGGCAGAGTTCGCAGTGCTCGGGGAAGAGGAGGACGGGGCGGTGCGCCGGCCTTGCCCCCACCAATGATGCCCTTCCCGATGGAGGGCCACGTCGAGGACCAGCCTTGCGAGTTCTTCATCAGGCTGCGCCGGCCTCCGCGTCATCGTCTTCGTCTCCCCGCCCCGTTTGCTCGGGTGATGGAGCGTGACCCGTCCCAGACCCTCAGGTTGCACATGAGGGACTGCGGGAACGGGGGCACGCGGGGCGACGTCGACTTCCTGGCTCCTCGGGTTATGTACCTCCGCCGTGGATGGAAGACGTTCGCTCGCATCCATAGCCTGATGGTGGGTCTCAACCTCTACTTCAAATTAATGGAGGACGGCCTGCTCTCCGTCAAGGTCTTCGGAGAGTTCGGGACTCACCTGAAGTGTTGCGTGGAGAGCTCCTCTGATGGAGATTCCGACGATGGAAGCTCTTCCTCGAGCAAAAGTGATGAGGAGGACAGCGGGGCAGACAACGGGGACGAGTCCGACTAGGTGTCGGACGCCCCGCACGTGGGCGGGTGCGGCAGCGCAACATCTGCACCTGGCCGCTCCTCCGGCAGAGTTTTGCTGGGGTGGGGCCAGCTCCTTGAACTTCTCGGGGCCGTCTCCTTGGGCGGCTGGCGTTGGGAGGCTGTGGAAGAGGAAGAGGGCGGGCGGAAAGGCCATCAACTCGGAGTACGCGGGCACCGACACCTTCGTCGCGTATTGCCAGTCCTGCCGCCTCATCTTGCAGCTCCTTTTCCCGGCACCGTCATCACCGGCCCGCCCCTGGGCGGTCGCCGAGGTGTTCTCTTGGTGCTTTCTGCCGCTCGTAGCTCGCCTAGGCGCCCCTTTTGCCCTTTCGCCTCCTTGACCTGCCTCCTGAGGAGAGGGGCAAGAAAGGAATCATGGGCACCTTATCTCTTTTTTTAACCTGTAAGCCTTCGGGCCTTGTTAAATTCAAAGCTTGTAATCCCCTTTGTTCATGTTTTTCATTTCGTACGAACTGTACCTGTTTGGGATGTTTTTAATGAAAAAGGGATGCTTGTCTAATTTACTCTTTCCTTTCTTATTGGTTAATTTATAAACTTACCAAATAAGATAATTTTTTTGGTTTGTTCCGCCATCCCACCCAATGAAGTGTTAGGATTCTGGTTTTTTGTTCGTGGGTAAATCCCGCGACAAGGAGCGAATCCTTGTTATTGTTTAAGATAAACGTTTTCACCCAGCAACAGGCCTTGCCGCCCCCCACTCCACTCGATCGTTCTCGCACTCTTGGCGGAGGCAGGGATGAAGTGGGCTTTCGGCTCCTCGTTCTACCTCCTTGCCGCCGCGGCTATAACCAAATCTGGACCCAGGGAATAATCCTTAGGTGTAGGAAAAAGGGGAGCACGACAGCCTAGAGATAAAAACAAGGTTTCACATGCCTCAGTCCTATTCGGAAATGCATGACAGAGGATAAAAAACTTATCTGGATCTGGAGCCCCCGGCAACCTTGTCTTGTCGCGGTTGGATCCCCGTGCTTGCAGCCCCCGGCAGCTCTGGTTTGCCGGGGTCGGGATGCCGGTCCGTTTCCCTTCTTCCAAGCAGCTCAGCAGAAGATGTGCCCTGCGAACCAAAGGAGGATAGAAAAGAAACAGATTGACGCGCACTCGACCTCTAGGCTAGGGGTTAGTCGCCGCTAAGCACTATCAACCCTAACCAAGGAAGAGACTCGACCTAGCATGCATGCTATAACTTAGGGCACCAGCACTTCATTTATTTATGCTCAGGGTCTGCGCATGGCTTTGTACGAAGGGTTACATGCCTTGCCGACAAAGCTTGTACAAAAGGTGGCTTGCCGGGAGGCCTGGCAACCCGCGCCTTATGGGTAAAAATTGCGAAGATGCTCGATGTTCCAGGAGTTGCTCACTGGGATGACATCTTCGGTCTCCAGGCGGACTGTGCCGGGCCTAATGACTCGTATTACCCGATAAGGGCCTTCCCACTTTGGTGTCAACTTGTTGGTATTCTTGGCCGACTGAACGCGCCGAAGAACAAGGTCGCCTTCCTCAAAGCTTCGGGCATGAACCTTGCGGCTATGGTAGCGGTGCAAGGCTTGCTGGTAGCGCACTGCTCTCACAGCCGCCCGAAGACGATCTTCCTCCAGGAGCGTCGCGTCATCTTGGCGCAACTTATCTTGCTCAAGCTCATCATAAGCGAGCACTCGAGGTGACCCGTATATGAGTTCTATGGGGAGAACTGATTCTGCCCCGTCGACCAGGGAAAAAGGTGTTTGGCCGGTGGTTCGATTTGGCGTCGTCCTGATCGACCAAAGAACCGCCGGCAATTCATCAATCCAGCGCCTTCCGCTCTTGCGCAGCTTGTCAAAAGTCCATGTCCTTAGGCCTCGCAACACTTCAGCATTCGCCCTCTCTGCTTGGCTGTTGCTCCGTGGGTGTGCCACGGAAGCAAAACAGACCTTGCCGCCGAGGTCTTGAATGTATTGCATGAAGGTGTGGCTCGTGAACTGCATGCCGTTGTCGGTGATGAATCTATTTGGCACACCAAAACGGCAGACCAGGCCCTTGAAAAACTTGACAGCTGACTGAGCAGTCACTTTTCTCACTGCTTCCACCTCCGGCCACTTTGTGAACTTGTCGATTGCAACATACAAGTACTCAAAGCCCCGACAGCGCGGGGGAAAGGGCCCAGTATGTCGAGCCCCCAGACCGAGAATGGCCAGGAGAGAGGGATTGTTTGAAGGGCTTGGGCTGGTTGATGAAGCTTCTATGAATGGAACTGACACGCTTCACACTTGGTTACTAGTGTAGTCGCATCCTAGAAGGCGGTGGACCAGAAGAAACCTTGCCGGAACGCCTTCTCGGCAAGGGCCCTTGACCCTATGTGGGAGCCACATATGCCTCAATGTATCTCCGCCAACAGCTCCAGTCCTTCCTCCCTGGGGATGCATTTCAATTTCACACCGTTTGGCCTTCTCCTGTATAGGATGTCACCGACGAACTGGTACAGGGCGGACTGACGGGCTACTTTTTCCGCTTCTTCCTGCTCCTCAGGAAGCTCCCCCGTTTGGAGGAATTGGACGGTATACTGCGTCCATGCCGGAGCCTGGGGCTCGACAGCAAGGACCAAAGGCATTTCTTCCGCCATGGGAGCGGCTGTCTCTACGGCTAGGGCTTGACGCCCTGCTGGAGGCAGTTGCTCTTGGGCAGGCTCAGCGTCCGCGGCAGCACCCTTGCCGGCAACCCCAGGGGGCTCGGTGATACGTCTCCGTCGTATCTACTTTTCCAAACACTTTTGCCCTTGTTTTGGACTCTAACTTGCATGATTTGAATGGAACTAACCCGGACTGATGCTGTTTTCAGCAGAATTGCCATGATGTTGTTTTATGTGCAGAAAACAAAAGTTCTCGGAATGACCTGAAACTCCACGGAACGTCAAGTTAAAAATAATAAAAAATCCTCGCCAAAGATGAAGACCAGGGGGCCCACACCCTATCCACGAGGGTGGGGGCACCCCCTAGGGCGCGCCCCCCAGGGCACGCCCCCTACCTCATGGGCCCCCTGGAACTCCTCCGACGCCAACTCTATATATTTGCTTTCGGGGAGAAAAAAATCAAGGAGAAGAAATCATCACGTTTTACGATACGGAGCCGCCGCTAAGCCCTAAAACCTCTCGGGAGGGCTGACCTGGAGTCCGTTCGGGGCTCCGGAGAGGGGGATTCGTCGCCGTCATCATCATCAATCATCCTCCATCACCAATTTCATGATGCTCACCACAGTGCGTGAGTAATTCCATCGTAGGCTTGCTGGACGGTGATGGGTTGGATGAGATCTATCATGTAATCGAGTTAGTTTTGTTAGGGCTTGATCCCTAGCATCCACTATGTTCTGAGATTGATGTTGCTATGACTTTGCTATGCTTAATGCTTGTCACTAGGGTCCGAGTGCCATGATTTCAGATCTGAACCTATTATGTTTTCATGAATATATGTGTGTTCTTGATCCTATCTTGCAAGTCTATAGTCACCTACTATGTGTTATGATCCGACAACTCCGAAGTGACAATAATCGGGACCACTCCAGGTGATGACCTTAGTTTGAGGAGTTCATGTATTCACTATGTGCTAATGCTTTGTTCCGGTTCTCTATTAAAGGGAGGCCTTAATATCCCTTAGTTTCCAATAGGACCCCGCTGCCATGGGAGGGTAGGACAAAAGATGTCATGCAAGTTCTTTTCCATAAGCACATATGACTATATTCGGAATACATGCCTACATTACATTGATGAATTGGAGCTAGTTCTGTGTCACCCTATGTTATGACTGTTACATGATGAACCGCATCCGGCATAATTCTCCATCACCGATCCAATGCCTACGAGCTTTCCATATACTGGTTTACGCTTATTTACTTTCCCGTTGCTACTGTTACAATCACTACAAAATACCAAAAATATTACTTTTGCTTTCATTACTCTTTTGTTACCATTACCACCACTATCATATTACTTTGCTACTAAACACTTTGCTGCAGATACTAAGTTTCCAGGTGTGGTTGAATTGACAACTCAGCTGCTAATACTTGAGAATATTCTTTGGCTCCCCTTGTGTTGAATCAATAAATTTGGGTTGAATACTCTACCCTCGAAAGCTGTTGCGATCCCCTATACTTGTGGGTTATCAAGACTAATTTCTGGCGCCGTTGCCGGGGAGCATAGCTCTATTCTTTGAGTCACTTGGGATTTATATCTGCTGGACACTATGAAGAACTTGAAAGACGCTAAGACAAAAATTTATCCCTCAACTACGAGGGGAGGTAAGGAACTGCCATCTAGCTCTGCACTTGATTCACCTTCTGTTATGAGTAAGCTTGCGACACCTAAACCTGCTTCTGCTATTCGTTCTGATATGTCGCATGTTATTGATGATGCCACTTCTGCTATGCATGGTACTTATGATGAAACTACTTCTATGCCTGATAATACTGTGCCCCTTAGTGAATTTCTTGATGAACAAATTGCTAGGGCTAGAGACAAAGAAATTATTGAATCTGATTATATTGATCAAAGGGATGATGAAGATAGGCCTGTTATTCCTGAAGGTTATGTTTTTGATGTGGAATCTTCCGCCGCTATTTTAGCTTGCAGAGATAGTCGTGAACTCAAAAGGCTACTAATTAAATTGAACAAAGAATCACTTAGAGATAAAATGAGGCCTGACCCTGCTTTTGCTACTTCACCTATTTGTGTTGCCGATAAGGATTATGAATTCTCTATTGATCCTGATATAATTACGTTGGTTGAATCTGATCCTTTTCATGGCTATGAATCTGAAACTGTTGTGGCACCTCTTACTAAATTAAATGATATAGCCACCCTGTTCACTAATTATGAGAGATCTCGTTACTTTTATATACTTAAAATATTTCCGTTCTCATTAAAGGGTGATGCTAAGATATGGTTTAATTCTCTTGATCCTGGTTGTGTGCGTAGTCCCTAGGATATGATTTATTACTTCTCTGCTAAATATTTCCCTGCTCATAAGAAACAAGCTTCTTTAAAGGAAATATATAACTTTGCGCAAATTGAAGAAGAGAGTCTCCCACAAGCTTGGGGGAGGCTTGTCAAGTTACTTAATGCTTTGCCTGATCATCCTCTTAAGAAAAATGAAATACTTGATATCTTTTATAATGGACTAACCGATGCTTCCAGAGATTACCTGGATAGTTGTGCTAGTTCTCTTTTCAGGGAAAGAACACCGGATGAAGCTGAGATTCTATTGAATAATATGTTGACAAATGAAAATAATTGGGCACCTCCTGAGCCAGCTCCTGCTCCAATTAATGATCCTATTCCTAAACCAACTCCGAAGAAGAGAGGTGTTCTATTTCTCAGTCCCGAAGATATGCAAGAGGCAAAGAAATCTATGAAATAAAAAGGTATTAAAGCTGAATATGTTAAGAATTTACCTCCTATTGAAGAAATACATGGTCTTAATTTACCGCCTGTCGAAGAAACTTATGATCTTGATCCATTACCTATTGAAGAACCGCCTGATCCCGATAACCCGACACAGGTAGTAAAGGTAAATTCTCTCTATAGATTTGATGAAGGTGATATTCCTCACTATAAGTCTGCTAGACAATGCTTTGATGAGTTTGATAATTTTATTGTCAAACAAGAAAATTTCAATGCTTATTTTGGTAACAATTAAAACAAAATACTTATATGATTAAACACTTGGGTGATTATATGGCTAATATTAGAGGTGAACTAAAACTTGTTAGCAAACATGCTTCTGTGGTTACCACTCAAGTAGAACAAGTACTTAAGGCTCAAAAAGAATTGCTCGATGAAATGAATAGTAAGAAAAATGATTATGCTGTTAGAGTGGCTACTAGAACTGGTAGAATGACTCAGGAACCTTTGTATCCTGAAGGCCACCCTAAGAGAATTGAGCAAGATTCTCAGATAAATAATATTGATGTACCTAGTTCTTCTAAAAGGACGAAAAAGAAAAATGATAGGACTTTGCAAACTTCTAGTGAACCTATTGCTGAACCACCTGATAATCCAAATGATATATCTATGTCTGATGCTGAAACACAATCTGGTAATGAACATGAACCTAGTGAAAATGTTAATGATGATGCTCAACCTAGTAATGACAATGATGTTGAAATTGAACCTGCTGTCGATCTTGATAACCCACAATCAAAGAATCAACGTTATGATAAGAGAGACTTTGTTGCTAGGAAACATGGTAAAGAAAGAGAACCATGGGTTCAGAAACCCATGCCTTTTCCTCCCAAACCATCCAGGAAAAAAGATGATGAGGATTTTGAGCGCTTTGCTGAAATGAATAGACCTATCTTTTTGCGTATGCGATTGACTGATATGCTCAAAATGAATCCTTATGCTAAGTATATGAAAGATATTGTCACTAATAAAAGAAAGATACCGGAAGCTGAAATTTCCACCATGCTTGCTAATTATACTTTAAAGGGTGGAATACCAAAGAAACTTGGAGATCCAGGAGTACCTACTATACCATGCTCTATTAAAAGAAATTATGTTAAAACTGCTTTATGTGATCTTGGAGCCGGTGTTAGTGTTATGCCTCTCTCTTTATATCGTAGACTTGATTTCAATAAGTTGACACCTACTGAAATATCTTTGCAAATGGCTGATAAATCAACTGCTATACCTGTCGGTATTTGTGAGGATGTGCCTGTTGTGGTTGCAAACGTTACTATTTTAACGGACTTTGTTATTCTTGATATTCCCGAGGATGATAGTATGTCTATTATTCTTGGAAGACCTTTTCTTAATACTGCAGGGGCTATTATTGATTGCAACAAAGGCAATGTCACTTTTCATGTTAATGGTAATGAGCATACGGTTCACTTTCCGAGGAAACAACCTCAAGTTCACAGTATCAATTCTATTGGAAAAATTCCATTGATTATATTTGGAGGTTTTGAATTTCCTCTTCCTACTGTCAAGAAGAAATATGATATTCTTATTATTGGGGATGTGCATATCCCCATTGAGGTAACATAGTGTTATTCGAAATTTCTCCGGTTTCATGTTAATCGGAATGAGTTTGTTAACAAGACTTGATCAACCTTGTTAGTGGATTCCTTTTGATGAGCATGAGATGGATGAAACCAGAAGGCACAACCTTCTGTACCCTCTTTATACTTTCTGTTATTTAGTTGAAATAAAGTAAAAGTAGTATTTTTCTGTCTGTTTCCTGATTTATCCGTGCAATATAAAAATATCCCGAAAATAAAAGTCCTTCAAATTACATGCCAATTTAATATGATTTTTGAGGAATATTTGAGGATTTTTGGTACTGAAAGCACCGCGGGGGGATCTGCCACCTGGCCACGAGGGTGGAGGGCATGCCCTACCCCCCAGGGCGCGCCCCCTGCCTCGTGGGCCCATGGTGGCCCTCCTCCACTTATTCCTGCACCCATCCTCTTCATCTTCCACCCACAAACACGAATAACCAGTTCAAGCACGAGTTCTAGCTCACTTTGCTGTGATTTTCAATCTCCTTGCTCAAAGCACCTCTCACAAAACTGCTTGGGGAGATTGTTCCTTGGTATCTGACTCCTCCATTGGTCCAATTAGTTTTTGTTCTAGTGCTTTATTCTTTGCAAATTTGTGCTGCATAGGTGACCATGTTCTTGAGCTTGCATGTCAAATTTATATGGTTCCAAGTAGTTCTAATGCTTGATATAGGCTCTAGGCACTTGTAGGAGTAGTTGCTATCAATTTTGTTGAGCTTTGTTCACTTTTGTTTGAAGCTACTAAAAATTTCAGAATATTTCAGAAAATAATGAAGAGATTTTTGAGGGGCTCATCTAGCCGAAGCTCGAAGGAAAAACAAAATGAAGAAGTACAGAGGCCCAAATATAATTTGCCTCGTACCGCGGAGGTTTGGCCGTGTGAATGGCCTTCCGATGACTTCTTGAAACGAGCCGGGATTTATGAGGATTTCTATTCATTGATTGAGAATGCCGTCCTCACCGACTTCCTCCGCGACCAACGTCATCACTATCTCTTACTCACAAATACTTTTGTGCAAAACTTCCACTTTTTCCCTAAAGAATCACCTCCTTCAGTAGAGTTTCATTTATATGACGTTGTTAAAAAGATGCCATTAGCTAAATTTTGCAAGGTTTGCAACATACCCCCTGAGGGCACCTTAGAGGAACCGCACTGTAGAGATGTGGAAGCATTTATTAACACTATCACTCTGGGAGAAACCGGGAAGGTTTCTGATGCAAGAATCACTAGCATACATTTTCCTATTTTACGCTATTTTGCCATATTTGCTAGTCGTTGCTTGATTGGTCGTGGAAACTATGGAAACCTTAGTGTTCCTGATATTATTATTTTGTTCCATGGTTTATACCGCGATAACACTGTTAGTATGGGCGGAATTATTGCTAGACGGTTAAGTATGAACCGTACTAAGGGTCCCATCTTTGGAGGCATTTATGCTTCACGCCTTGCTGCACATTTTAACATACCTATTAGGCTTCATGAGAAAGAAGAAAAATTGTTTCCCAGTGCTTATTTAGATTACAAGAGTATGCTAGCGCATGATTTTATTGTTAAGGGCAGGGAAGGAGAGCTCAAATATAAATTATTCTTTCATAAAAATCATCCTGAAACTGTTACCTTGCCCGCTCCTTCCTTGTTTAATTTTGAAGGACCTTATCTCGTTACATGGGATGCCGTTCAAGCCTACCGGAATCCTGCACCAGCCCCGGAACCGGAACCACAAGATGAGCCTCCACGACAGCCTGTTTATTCTTGGGATGCGGAGATGGCTGTCAGCCAATGGCAGTCAGAGTCTTCTTCATCACAGTACGACCCCAGCTACACCTACGGATATCAGCCAGGCTATCCCTGGAAATAAACCAACTTAGGCCAAAAGCCTAAGCTTGGGGGAGTACGTAATTTTCACCGACATTACATTTATGTTCACACACAATCATTGCTAGATGTCGGTGCTCATACTCTTTCACTGTAATATCCATGCTAATTTATTTTCTTTTTCCTGCTTTCTTCTTGTGTGTTTGTTAAACCTTAAGAAAAACCAAAAAAATTAGCAGTAGTTTACTTTTCTCCTGTAGTAGTAATAATTAAAAAGAAAAACCCAAAAAAATATTTTCTGTTCTTCTTTTGCTTGTTGGGAGCTTTCCCTTGTAAATAGTTTTATTTCTTTTCTTTTCTTTGGGGGTCGATAGGAGAAGACCATAATTAAATTGTTGAAGTGGCTCTTATATGCATTATTGTTGATTTAACCAAGAGCCCATATTGCCTTGTCTTCTCCTGTTTATTGAATGCTCGCAGATTCCAGCTTAGTCCAATGCACGTGCACTCTTATTATTATTCACTTCATTTGGTCGTGCAAGTGAAAGTCAATTATGATGATATATGATGGATTGACTGAGATGAGAAAAGCTGGTATGAACTCGACCTCTCTTGTTTTTATAAATATGAGTTCATCGTTCTTGATTCAGCTTATTATGAATAAACATGTTTTCAATGACAATTAGAGATCATAGTTGCTTATGCCATGCTTGATTAGCTATGAGTTATAATGGTTTACCTTGGGTGCCAACATGCTATTAAAACAGTTATGATGTGGTATAGTGGGGTGGTATCCTCCTTTGAATGATTTAAGTGACTTGACTTGGCACATGTTCACGCATGTAGTTGAAACAAATCAACATAGCCTTCACGATATTTATGTTCATGGTGGATTATATCCTACTCATGCTTGCATCCAATGTTTATTAATTTTAATGCATGTTCATGGCTGTTGTCGCTCTCTAGTTGGTCGCTTCCTAGTCTTTTGCTAGCCTTCACTTGTACTAAGCGGGAATTCTGCTTGTGCATCCAATCCATTAAACCCCAAAGTTATTCCACATATGAGTCCACCATACCTTCCTATATGCGGTATCTACCTGCCGCTCCAAGTAAATTTGTATGTGCCAAACTCTAAACCTTCAAATAAACATTCTGTTTTGCATGCTTGAGTAGCTCATGTATCAACTAGGGCTGCCCTTATATTCCATGTTAGGCGGGTTATTCTCAAGAGGAGTGGACTCTGCTCCTCACTAACGAGAAAATGGCTGGTCACCGGGATGCCCACTCCCATGCTTTATGCAAACTAAATCAAAATTAATTGCAAACAAAACTCCCCCTGGGACCTGATGTTAGTTGGAGGCGCTCGTTGTTTTGAGTAAGCCATGGATCGATGCTTGTTGGTGGAGGGGGAGTATAAACTTTACCATTCTGTTTGGGAACCGCCTATAAATGTGTGTGGCATGGAAGATATCGCCATCTCTTAGTTGTTATGTTGACAATGAAAGTATGCCGCTCAAAATATTATTTATCTCTATTTCAAAAACTGAGCTCTGGCACCTCTACAAATCCCTGCTTCCCTCTGCGAAGGGCCTATCTATTTACTTTTATGTTGAGTCATCACCCTCATATTAAAAAGCACTAGCTGGAGAGCACAGCTGTCATTTGCATTCATTACTATTAATTTATATTGGGTATGACCATGACTGGATCTCTTTTACCATGAATTACAATGTCTAGTTAGTCCTTGATCTTTAAAGGTGCTCTGCATTTATGTTTTGCGGTCTCAGAAAGGGCTAGTGAGATACCATCCTGTTATATCATATTATGATTGTTTTGAGAAAGTGTTGTCATCCGAGATTTATTATTATTGCTCGCTAGTTGATTATGGTATTGATATGAGTGATCATGAGACCTGAAATTATTGCAAATGTGGTTAGTTATAGTATTTGCTAAAAACTTGAATGCTGGCTTGATATATTTACAACAACAAGAGCAAACAGAGTTTGTAAAAGTTTTTCTTTATCTTTCAATTTGTCAACTGAATTGCTTGAGGACAAGTAAAGGTTTAAGCTTGGGGGAGTTAATACGTCTCCGTCGTATCTACTTTTCCAAACACTTTTGCCCTTGTTTTGGACTCTAACTTGCATGATTTGAATGAAACTAACCCGGACTGACGCTGTTTTCAGTAGAATTGCCGTGATGTTGTTTTATGTGCAGAAAACAAAAGTTCTTGGAATGACCTGAAACTCCACGGAATGTCAAGTTAAAAATAAAAAAAAATCCTCACCAAAGATGAAGACCAGGGGGCCCACACCTTGTCCACGAGGGTGGGGGGCGCGCCCCCTACCTCGTTGGCCCCCTGGAGCTCCTCCGACGCCAACTCCAACTCTATATATTTGCTTTCGGGGAGAAAAAATCAAGGAGAAGAAATCATCGCGTTTTACGATACGGAGCCGCCGCCAAGCCCTAAAACCTATCGGGAGGGCTAATCTGGAGTCCGTTCGGGGCTCCGGAGAGGGGGATTCGTCGCCGTCGTCATCATCAACCATCCTCCATCACCAATTTCATGATGCTCACCACCGTACGTGAGTAATTCCATCGTAGGCTTGCTGGACGGTGATGGGTTGGATGAGATCTATCATGTAATCGAGTTAGTTTTGTTAGGGTTTGATCTCTAGTATCCACTATGTTCTGAGATTGATGTTGCTATGACTTTGCTATGCTTAATGCTTGTCACTAGGGCCTGAGTGCCATGATTTCAGATCTGAACCTATTATGTTTTCATGAATATATGTGTGTTCTTGATCCTATCTTGCAAGTCTATAGTCACCTACTATGTGTTATGATCCGACAACTGTCGGTGTCAAAACCGGCGGATCTCGGGTAGGGGGTCCCGATCTGTGCGTCAAGGTCGGATGGTAACAGGAGACAAGGGACACTTTATTTTACCCAGGTTCGGGCCCTCTCGATGGAGGTAAAACCCTACTCCTGCTAGATTAATATTGATGATATGGGTAGTACAAGAGTAGATCTACCACGAGATCAAGGAGGCTAAACCCTAGAAGCTAGCCTATGAGTATGATGATGGTTATGATGTGTTCGTCCTATGGACTACAACCCTCCGGTTTATATAGGCACCGGATAGGGTTAGGGTTACACAGAGTCGGTTACATTGGTAGGAGATCTTGAATATCCGCATGCCTAGCTTGCCTTCCACGCCAAGGAAAGAACCTTCCGGACACGGGACGAAGTCTTCAATCTTGTATCTTCATAGTCCTGGAGTCCGGCTGAAGATATAGTTCGGCTATCCGAACACCCCCTAATCCAGGACTCCCTCAGTAGCCCCTGAACCAGGCTTCAATGACGACGAGTCCGGCGCGCAAATTGTCTTCGGCATTGCAAGGTGGGTTCCTCCTCCAAATTCTTCAAGAAGATAATAAACACCAAAAAATAGTGTCCGGCTCTGCAAAACAAGTTTCCACGTATTGCCATATAGAGAATAATACGAACACAAATCAAATCTGCTGACGTATTCCGCAGTGCTTCATAACACTGCGACCAAGCCTTCTGTATGGATTATTTTTCGTTGTTCCACCGCAGCACGTTCAACGAGGCGGTTTCCTTGGCACGTCTTGTCGAAGCAGAGATCGTGTGCCCCTTTTAACGGGATTCTCATTAATGCAGACGTGGGTAACCCAACCGCGGCATTTACCATGACGTGTGAGCGGCAAGCGAGTTTTATTAGGTAGGTGGGGACGCATAACGGCATCAACCTATATAAGGGGATAAAGATCCACCTCTTTCACCTACGCCTTCTTCCTCCCTTGCCCATCCATCTCCTGCGCACTCAAGCTCCAACGCCCAAGTTCGCTCTTTCTTCCCCCAACCTGCTCCAGCGATGTCCGGAGTGGGTGGCAAGTGGATGGCTTCCTCCGTTACGGAGGGTCAAATCAAAAAGCTTAGGAAGGCCGGATATCTGTCCAAGGACATCCCGCACCGACTTCCCGCGGCGGGGCAGCTTCTTCCCACCCCAAAGCCCCATGAGAGGGTAGTTTTTCTCCCCCATTTCCTCCGCGGACTAGGTTTTCCACTTCACCCTTTTGTTCGGGGGCTCATGTTCTACTACGGCCTGGACTTCCACGATTTGGCCCCGAACTTTATCCTCAATATCTTGGCGTTTATCATCGTGTGTGAGGCCTTTCTCCGCATCCGCCCCCACTTCGGCCTCTGGCTCCAGACCTTCAACGTCAAGCCCAAGGTGGTGTCCGGCACCCAGGCGGAGTGCGGAGGTGCTATGGCCGGCAAAATGGCCAACGCACTCTGGTTCGATGGCTCCTTTGTGGAGTCCTTAAAGGGGTGGCAGGCAGGGTGGTTTTACATCACCGATCCACGCGACTCGAAATGGGTCGCGGCCCCTGAGTTCCGATCCAGATCCCCCACGCGGCTCGTGTCTTGGAAAGAGACGGGCCTATCGTGGGGCAACGAAGAAGAAGTGACCGGACTGCAAACTTGCATCCGGTCCCTGATGGACAAGCCCATCCGTCATGTCAACATCATCCAGGTCATGCTCGTTCGCCGGATCCTCCCGTGCCAAGAACGGGAGTTCACTTTGTGGGAATTCGACCCGGCGCAGCACCAAACCCTCAATAGGCTCTTCGACACGATGTATGAAGACATCTGGAAGGTGCTAACCAAAGGCGCCGAGTGCCCCACATCCGCTTCCGAGGACCGCGGATACAGCTCGCAGCGCAACGTTGGCGAGGTAGGCTATTTATACCTTTCACAGGTTCATTAAGCTTTTCTACATAGATTAACTCTATGTGGGATCTAAGAACTCCCTTTGCCTTTGACAGGCGTGGCTGAAGATAGCCGGACCAATCAACTGTCCGGCTCCTCTACCCGAAGACCCAGCCCCAGCTCTCTTAGAGAAGCTGCTGGCTCCGGCGCCCTATGTGGTGCCGGAGAAGAAGGTTAAGAAGAAGAAGACCACCGGGACTCAAAAGAGTGCCCGCAATGTGGTGGTGTCGAGCTCGTTATCTGGCGAGTCTGCGACGCCCTCCTCTCGTGAAAACGAGGAGGAGGAACAAGGATGCTCTCCCCCTCCATCGAGGGGAGCGAAAAAGAAGAAGGTCGCCCCAACAGGGGAGGCCGAGGGGTCGAGGAAAAGGAAGACCCCTCCGCCGGACTACTCCCCCAACGCCGAAGAGGGCGGAAAGGAGTGGCCGGACAGAACCAAGCGTCCGGCGACATCGTAAGTATTCACATACCAGAATGACTCATAGTATCTTCAAGTGCGCAGCTTACTCTAATGTCGAATGCTATTTGCGCAGCCCGCCCCGAGACGCACTCGATGATTCATCGAGCGGCTCCCTGGATTCATCGGACATGAACTCTGTCCTGTCCGCAGTCTCCCCCAGCAGGGCGGACAACGCCGAAGTGGCATCCCGCCGAACAAGGCAGGAGGAGGTGGTCCCGGAGGAGCCGCAAGGCAATCCTCAGGACCCCAGGAGTAAAGGGGATGAAACCCCCCAGGGCTCCCAGTCCGGCTTTGTGCCGGACACCGCGCCGGACTCGACCGTCCTGGCTTGCGGTGGGCGAACTCCTTCCAAGAGGAGTAAGCCGTCTGCGCCGGCGACCTCTGTCCAACCAGAGGCGCCGGATAGTCTGTTGGAGGCGCTTGAAAGCGCCACCATCGACGAGGAGCACCGTACTGTTATGAGTGCGGTGGTCCAAAGGGTTCAGTCCGCCAAGAGCGGACTGAATGAAGCTTGCGCTAGCCTTCTAACAGGCTTCCAGGTAAGCAAAAAATATGCTAAATTCATTACTGCATAGACAGTAGCCCCTGATGCTCTGTTCGGTGTTCGGAAAGAAAAGCCGAATAGAGTATCCAAAAATTTTCGCAGGATTCTAATAAAAAGTCTAATATGCGTGTGCAGGCTTCCCTGCTGTCCATCACCGCACTGACTGCGCAGGTGGAAGTCCCGAAAAAGGACCTCGAGCGGTCCGAGCAAGAGCTCGGCCATGCCAAAAGGCAGCTCGTGGAAAGGAAGGTAAGAAATACCCCTTAGAGAAAAAAAAGAAAGAAAAAAAGTGGTGCCTATAGAGAGGCTTGATTGCAAAAAGAAATAACAGGATTGTACTGCTTATTGTAGGGGCCACAACCGAGGTGGCAACCCTGAAGCAGGCGCTGACTGAGGCTGAGAGGAAAGCAGCCGAGGAGCGCGCCGAGCGGGAAAAGCTTGGGGTCCAAGTCGGCGAGGTGCAGCAAGAGCTGCAAGCTCTCATGAAGAAACATGAGGGTTTGGAGCTTGAGGCAAAAACGCAAGCATCCGAGCTCGCGTCGGCTGTTGAGACCACCAAGAGTGCCAAGGCTGAAGCCCAAAAGGCCCTCCAAGAGTTGGAGGATGTGAAAAAGATAGCAGCAGGTAAGGCATTCTTAATGCAAAGTAGGAATATAAAGGTGAAATACCTATTACTTACCCGAATCCGGAGTTTTCCAGGGGCGTTCTTCGATCTTCCCCACAGCGCATCCGACGCCGCCGCATTCTACCGAGCTGAAGAGGACAGCTCGATGGAGAGTGTGTTCTGGTCTCAGTATTCTGAGGCCGGACACCCTGTGCCCTTAAGCGATCAGCTGAAGCAGCTGGCCGAGCTCCACAAGGCGGCCGAACAGGCCATGAAGGGCTTACTAGTTTGGCTGTGGCCTGGAGAGGCCCTGCCTGGGAGCTACTTCGGGCTGGTGCGGCGGCTGGTGGAGGCCTGTCCATGGCTTGAGGTCATCAAGTGCTCCATCTGCATAGAAGGTGCCCGGAGGGCCCTTGCCCGTGTAAGGGTACACTGGGGCAAGCTGGACGGAGAGAAGCTGGTGAAGGACGGGCCGCCGCAGGGGAAGGAGCATCGCAAGCCCGAGAACTACTACAAGGAAGTTCTCGCTGGAGCTCGCCTTGTCGCGGATGAGTGTGCCAAAGATGTAATATTTCAATGAACTCGCTCGTTTGTATCCTGTGCGCTGAAAACTTGTTCATATGCGCTTAAGCAATGCTTTCTGAATTTAAAATATTATTTTCTGTGTGGCCGTTTATCAATAACTGAGAGATGGCGAGTCGTCAGCTTCTGCCCCCATGCAACTAGTGCTGGGGTGTTCGGGATAAACCTGAGGGCTCTTGTTCCCATAGTTGGGTCCTTCGAGGGAGGCGCTCAGCACAGCGAACCAGGCAATCGGACTATAATGCTTGAACAATCTCACTTAGCCATAGAACGTTATAATTTTAAATTTCGGCGAAGCCCCTAGTTCGGAAGGCCGAATTCGGGGCACTATCCACGCCTTTAGCCGGACTTAACCAGCTCTCCGCTCGAAGCGGCATAAGCCTTTAGGGACTCGAAAAACCTCTCGAACAGCGACCGGTCTCGCGCCTTATCATGACAGTCTGTTTTAGCTTTCTCCACTGAGGTGCTCACCCACCTGATCTGGGGCACAATCGCAGTGGTTCTCCTAGTACTACCTTAGCCGATTGAACGGAACTTAAGACACCAAAACATAGGAGCCGGGCAAACCCAACATATGACCAAAATCATGACTCGGAGCCGATGCATATAATGCTATAAGTTCAGGGTGCCGCACTTGTGAAAGTGGACGGACTTCTCACACCAGATAGAAGGGTAATAAAGCCCCTGGCGTGGTTTGCCGTACCATGGTGTACGGGTGCGATCATGTTATTTGAGTAAACATATGTATATTAAAAGAAGATAATGCAAAAAATAGACGAAAAGCTATGCATTATTTATGAGGAGGTTGTTTATTCAAGCCAAATGATACAAGTAGTGCGAAAAATATTTAGACTATTTAACATGTCCTGACCAGGCGCAGGCCGCGAAATTTAGAAACAGATATATCGCTCGAAATAGAGACCACCTGAGAGTTCCATGATGCGGCGTTGTTTTGTCTGCTTCCCTGGGTCCTGTATCGTTTGTGCGGCAGCGAGGCCGAACACTGTATCCAGAGTATGGAGTCCTGAAAGAAAAGAAGAACCCGGCAGCCCCTAGTACGTTTGACGCCGTATTGTTGGCATGCCGTTTTATCTGCCCCTTCCCCTATGCCCATGGAATTGTAAGGGCGTAATTGTGTACTCGAGGTACTAGCTCCGCTATGTAGCGATGGCTGGGGTTGGGGCCGTATTGCTACACGTGCTCTGAATGCGCCAGTCGGTCTTGCTGCGGGTTACTCCGGGCGCGTTTTGCTTTGTCCTGCTTTGTAGCGGCCGGACTCGAGAGCTGCCTTAACAGGCTGCTTTGTACCTCTGCTGCGAGGGCCGCCGTGTGTTCCTCCGTACGGATGGAGCGTTCAGTATTTCCACTGACCGTGATTACACCTCGAGGGCCTGGCATCTTGAGCTTGAGATGCGGCGAAACCGTCGTGACAGATGCTAGTGGGGTGGTCCCTTCGATCGAAGGTGATCGGGCAAGAGGACCATGGGTTGAACTTTGGGGCGACTGGCTCCATCGCGTATACGTCCCGTAGCGCACGCTTCCTCTCCCGCTTGGGAATATGAGTCGCGTATATCATGTTCACCATCCGCACTTGTGGGGGAAACCCCTTCTGTCCGTTGTTGTTCGGCGGCCTAGGCTCCTCTTCGTCATCGCTGTCTAGCCCCTTGTTTTTGTGTTCGGCTCTTAACTTGCCTGCCTGCTTGAACACCCAACAATCCCTGTTGGTGTGATTGGCTGGCCTTTCGGGGGTGCCGTGAATCTGGCACGAGCGGTCGAGTATTCGGTCCAAACTGGACGGGCCCTGGGTATTCTGTTTGAATGGCTTTTTCCACTGACCGGATTTATGGCCTCTGAATCCGGCGTTTACTGCCGTATCTTCATTGCTGTCGCTGCTGACGCGGCGTTTCTGTTTATTCCGTCGTGACTTGCCACTTTTGTCCTTGGTATCTGAATTACCTTGCTTCTTCGATAAGTTGTTGCTGCGAGCTAGCCAGCTATCTTCGCCCGCTCAAAAGCGGGTCATGAGTGTCGTGAGGGCTGCCATGGATTTCGGCTTTTCCTGTCCCAGGTGCTGGGCAAGCCACTCGTCATGGATGTTATGCTTGAAGGCTGCTAAGGCCTCTGCATTCGGACAATCGACTATCTGATTTTTCTTTGTTAGGAACCGTGTCCAGAATTGCCTGGCCGATTCTTCTGGCTGCTGGATTATGTGGCTTAGGTCATCGGCGTCCGGTGGCCGTACGTAGGTCCCCTGGAAGTTGTCGAGGAATGCGGCCTCCAGGTCCTCCCAAGAGCCGATCGAATCTGCAGGGAGGCTGTTAAGCCAGTGCCGGGCTGGTCCCTTAAGCTTAAGGGGTAAATATTTGATGGCGTGCAAATCATCGCCACGTGCCATGTGGATGTGGAGGAGATAGTCCTCAATCCATACCGCCGGATCTGTCGTACCATCGTACGACTCGATGTTGACGGGTTTAAAACCCTCTGGGATTCTATGATCCATTACTTCGTCTGTGAAGCATAGTGGGTGTGCGGCGCCCCTGTACTGGGCTATGTCTCGACGCAGTTCAGAGGAGCTGTGCCTGTTGTGTTCGGCCCAGCCGGATTTATTGTGTCCGGAGTGAAGACTATCACGTGTCGTCGGGCGTCCGCGCGATCCATAGATCGATCTTGTTTGCCTTGCTTTGTCCTCCAGGACATCTCGCAGGTCTGGTTCGTGTTCCCGTGCCTTGGTAAAGCGGCTGCGGGGCATGGCTTGTTTGGATGTTCGACAGGCTTCTCTGTCGCGGCCGCGAGGTGGCCGATCTGCCATGTCTTGGGTTTCCTCCTCTGATTGGGGTAGCGGCCTGTGCTTAGGATAGTTTTTGGAGGGGCGTCCGAGCTCGTGCTCTTCGGCCGCAAGGACTTCAGTCCATCTGTCAGCTAGCAAATCTTGATCAGCTCTAAGCTGTTGCTGCTTTTTCTTTAGGCTGTTCGCCGTGGCTAAAAGCCTGCGTTGAAAGCGCTCTTGTTCGGCGGGGTCTGATGGTACGATGAATTCATCGTCGCCGAGGCTTGCCTCGTCTTCGGAGGGAGGCATGTAGTTATCGTCCTCGACCTCTCGCTCTGCCGCTCTCTCATGAGGGCGGTCTTCTCCATCTTCCTGTGCCGAATCCTGCTGGTTTTGGTGTTCTTCGGCGCTGTCCAGGGTAGTATTATCTCCCGTGCCGGAATCACCATTTCTGCTGTGGCGGGATTTGGAGCGGCGCCGCTGACGTCGGCGTTTTGGAGGCTTTTTCGGAGTGCCATCCTCCGCTGTTCCATCGCCATTTCCATCTCTTGGAGCATCCACCATGTATATGTCGTATGACGAGGTGGCGGTCCAGCGCCCTACAGGTGCTGGTTCTTGCTCGTCTCCTCCTTCGTCGTCCATACCGTCGAAGTCTTCGGAGCCGAAGTCGAGCATGTCGGATATATCGTCGACAGTGGCTATTAAGTGGGCGGTGGGTGGGCTTTGAATTTCTTCATCTTCCGAATCCCAACCTCGCAGGCCATAGTTCGGCCCGGGCTCTCCTGACAAAGAGAGAGACTTGAGAGAATTCAGAATGTCACCAAAAGGTGAATACTGAAAGATGTCCGCGGCGGTGAACTCCATTACAGGCGCCCAATCTGATTCGATCGGCGGGGGCACGGACGACCCGAAGTTCGGAGAAGAGCCCGGCTCCTTGGAGTCACAGGCCATGCGGAGCGCAGGGCTTGCGTTCGGCTCAATGGCCTTTAAGATCGCAGCCCCCAAGGTGACGTCCAACCGTTCATCTTCAAAGAACGCAGCGGGCTCCGACTCGAGGATCGGGGCCGGAGCGTATGCGGCCTCCAGGACACTGTTCGGAGGCAGAGCTATATCATGCCCCTCGAGATAGTGCGGCGCGCTTGGCTGTGGCTCGAATCCGTCGAAGATCAAGTCTCCGCGGATATCTGCCGTGTAGTTTAGGCTTCCAAACCTGACTTGATGGCCAGGGGCATAGCTCTCGATCTGCTCCAGATGACCAAGCGAGTTGGCCCGCAGAGTGAAGCCGCCGAAGACGAAGATCTGTCCGGGGAGAAAAGTCTCACCCTGGACCTCATCGTTGTTGATGATCAAAGGAGCCATCGGGCCTAAAGGCGACGACACAGAGGAACTCTCAATGAAAGCACCAATGTCAGTGTCAAAACCGGCGGATCTCGGGTAGGGGGTCCCGATCTGTGCGTCAAGGTCGGATGGTAACAGGAGACAAGGGACACTTTATTTTACCCAGGTTCGGGCCCTCTCGATGGAGGTAAAACCCTACTCCTGCTAGATTAATATTGATGATATGGGTAGTACAAGAGTAGATCTACCACGAGATCAAGGAGGCTAAACCCTAGAAGCTAGCCTATGAGTATGATGATGGTTATGATGTGTTCGTCCTATGGACTACAACCCTCCGGTTTATATAGGCACCGGATAGGGTTAGGGTTACACAGAGTCGGTTACATTGGTAGGAGATCTTGAATATCCGCACGCCTAGCTTGCCTTCCACGCCAAGGAAAGAACCTTCCGGACACGGGACGAAGTCTTCAATCTTGTATCTTCATAGTCCTGGAGTCCGGCTGAAGATATAGTTCGGCTATCCGAACACCCCCTAATCCAGGACTCCCTCAATAACCCCGAAGTGACAATAATCGGGACCACTCCCGGTGATGACCTTAGTTTGAGGAGTTCATGTATTCACTATGTGCTAATGCTTTGTTCCGATTCTCTATTAAAAGGAGGCCTTAATATCCCTTAGTTTCCAATAGGACCCCGCTGCCACGGGAGGGTAGGACAAAAGATGTCATGCAAGTTCTTTTCCATAAGCACGTATGACTATATTAGGAATACATGCCTACATTACATTGATGAATTGGAGCTAGTTCTGTGTCACCCTATGTTATGACTGTTACATGATGAACCGCATCCGGCATAATTCTCCATCACCGATCCAATGCCTACGAGCTTTCCATATAGTGGTTTACGCTTATTTACTTTCCCGTTGCTACTGTTACAATCACTACAAAATACCAAAAATATTACTTTTTCTTTCGTTACTCTTTCGTTACCGTTACCACCACTATCATATTACTTTGTTAGTAAACACTTTGCTGCAGATACTAAGTTTCCAGGTGTGGTTGAATTAACAATTCAGCTGCTAATACTTGAGAATATTATTTGGCTCCCCTTGTGTTGAATCAATAAATTTGGGTTGAATACTCTACCCTCGAAAGCTGTTGCAATCCCCTATACTTGTGGGTTATCACTCAGTAGGAAAGTACTTGCCGGGACCTGATTTCCTTAGCTTGTTCTGCCCTGCTGATTGTTCGACGGATGGTTGAGTTAATCGGAGCAAAAAGGTACCCGGTTCCATAGGTAGCTTGAATGCGGCACGCTTTGACAGGTAATCGGTGATGTCGTTCTCCACTCGGGGGACATGCTCCGCTCGGATACCGTCAAAGAGTTCCTCCGGATTCCTCACCTCATCTACGTAAGCTTCCATCAATGGGCTCTGATAATCCTTGTTGACATGTCTAACAACAAGTTGCGAGTCACCCCTGACGATGAGCTTATTAACCCTGATGTCTGCCGCGATCCTGAGACCGGCAAGCAATTCCTCATACTCAACAGTGTTGTTGGTGGACATCTCCCTGGGGAAGTGCATCTGGATCATGTACTTGAGGTGCTCTCTGGTGGGTGCGACGAGCAGCACACCAGCACCGACGCCTTGCAGCGAGAAAGCCCCATCAAAGTACATGATCCAGTCACGGTCTGCTTCCTTGTAGGGGAGAGTGGTCTCCTAAATTTCTTCGTCAGGCATCGAGGTCCATTCTGCAATGAACTCCCCAAGACTCTGCTCTGAATTGTCGAGGTACTTTCAAACTTCAAACCAAAACTTGACAGCTCCAAGGCCCATTCCACAATCCTTCCAGTCGCATCTGGGTTATGCAGTATCCGTTGTAATGGGAGGCGGGTGACGACAGTGATCTCGTGGGCTTGGAAGTAATGACGCAGCTTCCTGGACTCCATAAGGAGGCCGAAGAGCAATTTCTGCACACTGGAGTACCTCGATCTAGCTCCCTGCAAGAGGGAGCTGACAAAGTAAACCGGGAGCTGCATCATCTTCTTCTTCTGCACCACCTCACTTGACTGTGCGAGCACTGCCTCGGCGGCATCAGACTCTGTCGGGGGCCTCGCCTTGCCGACACTAGGCCCTGCTGCGGGAATTTTGGGCTTGCCATCTGCTGGTTCTGCCGCCATCACTGCCTCCTCGTTGACCTCCCTCTGTGCCACCAGCGCGGCACAGACCACTTGATTCATCACCGCCAGATACAACAACAACGGCTCTTGTGGTTTAGGCGCAACCAGTATTGGCGTGGAGGAAAGGTATTTCTTCAGATCCTGCAATGCTGCCTCGGCTTCTGGGGTCCACTCTATTGGGCCTGCCTTCTTCAAGATTTTGGAGAAGGGAAGGGCGTGCTCGGCGGACTTGGAGATGAATCGGCTCATGGCGGCAACGCAGCCAGTGAGCCGACGCACATCCTTGATCCGCTTGGGCGCCTCAATCTGCTCAATAGCCTTGATCTTGTTTGGGTTTGCCTCGATCCTGCGCTGCGACACAAAGAACCCGAGAAGCTTGCCGGATGGAACACCGAAGACACACTTCTCAGGGTTCAGCTTGAGGTTGATCTTGCGCAGGTTAGCAAATGTCTCTTCCAGATTTTGCACAAGAGTTGGCCCGTCCTTGGTTTTGACCACTATGTCATCCATGTAGGCCTCCATGTTTCTATGGAGCTGAGGTTCAAAACCAATTTGGACTGCTCTTGCGAACGTTGAGCCAGCACTCTTCAACCCGAAAGGCATCCATAAAAAGCAATACATACCACATGGGGTGATGAATGTTGTCTTTTCTTCACCCTCTCTCATCATGAAGATCTGGTGGTAGCCTGAGTAGGCGTCGAGGAATGATAACAGATCACACCCGGCTATGGATTCAACAATCTGGTCGATGCGCGGCAACGGGAAGGGGTCTTTAGGACAAGCCTTATTGATATCTGTGTAGTCAATACACAATCTCCACTTCCCATTCGCCTTGCGCACCACTACCGGATTGGCCAACCACGTCGGGTGGAGCACTCCTCTCACCAAACCTGCCGCTTTCAATTTCCTGATCTCCTCTGTGATGAACTCCTGCCTCTCCAGAACCTGCTTTCTAACCTTCTGCTTGATGGGCCGCGCATGGGGGCAGACAGCTAGGTGGTGCTCAATCACCTCCTTGGGAACACCGGGGATGTCAGATGCTTTCCATGCAAACACGTTGACATTCGCCTGCAGGAAGGTGACGAGGGCGCCTTCCTTTTTGCTGTCAAGGGTGGAACCTATGGTGAAGGCCCCTCCCGTGCCATCCTCCCTGGCGAACACCTTCTTGGTTTGTGGTGGCTTGGCTCTGGATCTCTTGCTCTTGTCGGTAGAGCTCTCTGGCACAATCTCGATGGTAGCACAACACTCCGAGGAGGTGCGCTTGCCGGAGTGGGTGTGAGAGGTCTTGCCGGGCTTCTTCTTCCCTTCCGGGCCTTCAGCGGCAGGAGCAGGTGCCTTGACGGCAGCAGCTGCAACTGCTTCCCGGTAGAGTTGGTCGGCGCAAATCAGCGCGTCTTTCTTGTCGGAGGGGACGGAGATGATGGTCAACGGCCCGGGCATCTTTAGCATGTTGTAGGCGTAGTGTGACGCTGCCATGAACTTGGCTAGTGCTGGGCGGCCGAGGATCCCGTTGTAGGGCAAGGGGATCTCGGCCACGTCGAAGCCGATCCTCTTTGTCCTGTAGTTCAACTCTCCTCTGAATGTCACGGGAAGTGTGACCTTTCCCTTCGGCTGGCTCCTCCCTGGATTGACCCCTTGAAACGTGCCCATTTCCTCGAGGTCTCCATCAGGGATTTGCAACTTTTTGATCACGACAGGCGAGATCAGGTTCAAGCTGGACCCACCGTCAACCAACATCTTGTTCACCCTGAGGTTGCGTATCGTTGGTGAGACCAACAATGGCAAACACCCGACCGCGGTAGTGCGGTCAGGGTGGTCGTCGGCGTCAAAGATGAGGGGCGTGCTGGACCACTTCAGCGGCCTCTGAGCATCGAACGACGGCTTTGCTGCTGTAATCTCACGCGCCCACTGCTTGAGCTGGCGGTGAGAGGTATGCAGCGAGGCGCCACCATCGATGCACATGGCCCCCGTAGCCTTCTGGAACCCTTGCTCACCAGACTCGTCGTCCTCGTCGTGATCATCGTCTTCTTGTTTCTTGTCGCGGCCCCAGGCCGGCCTCTCTTGCTGGTTGTCCTTGCCGGGGCGGCCTCCTTGGCCGCCACGCTTCTTGCCGGATCCCTCAGCACCGTCCTGGTGCTTCTCCTTGTCCCGCCTCTCGTACTCAGCCTTTTTCTTCTCAGCAAGCAGCTCGACTTGTCGGCAGTTCTGGAGGTCGTGGCCCTTGGTACGGTGGATCTTGCAGTATTGCTTGCCGAAGCTTCATGGCTTGTCGGTAGCCGCCAAGGCCCGACAGGCGGCACACCCGGCAATCTCCTTGCCGGGGGCATCTGCCTTGACCTTCTTGCTAGCACCGGTGTTGTTAGATCCCTCAACGGCAAGCACGGCCTTGCCTTTGCGTTTCCTGTTGTGACGCCGGCCCTTCTTCGTCGGGGTAGCGGCGTCTTCATCGGTAGAGTCGGTTTCCACGCCGGGGTACTTCCTTCCCTCTTCAGCCCGGGCGCACCTGTCGGCCAGAACGTAGAGCTCGGCCACATCCTTAACTTTAGTCATCGCCAGCTCTTCGCCCATCTTGCGATTACGCACGTTCTAGTGGAACACGCTAATCACAGCAGCGGGATGAACGTCGGGGATGTTGTACTGCACCCGGCTGAACCTTTGGATGTACTTGCGCAAGGTCTCCCCTTCCTTCTGGGGAATGATATGCAGATCACTGGCTTGGCCATGAGTTTGGTGGCCTCCTGTGAAGGCGCCAACGAACTCATGGCACATATCCGACCAAGAAGAAATGGAATCCACCAGCAAGTGCATCAACCAAGACATCACATTGGGCTTGAGCGCCAGTGGGAAATAGTTGGCAAGCACCTTGTCATCGCGAGCCCCAGCAGCCTACATCGCAATGGTGTAGATGCTGAGGAACTCGGATGGATGGGTCTTGCCAGTGTACTTCTCGCCGACGTCGGGCTTGAACGTGCGGTGGGACAACCGCTGGAATTGCTGCAGCTCACGGGTAAAGGCCGGGCAGCCCACCTCGTAAGGTAGGCCGCCAGAGCCCCCCGGTGCTGGGTGGTCCATAGCGGGTCCCGCCCGCTTGTCCGATTGGCGGCGCGTTTTGCGCCGGCGCTCGACGGTGGTTCGAGCGTCTTCGTGAGCTCGCTCCCGAAGGACCTGGCGCTGGTCGCGAAAGGTCCGCGGGTCGGATGACGCTATGGAGATGTTATCACAAGCGTCGTCACGACGGGCCAACATCCGCGGTGGCGGGCGAGGAGGAGGAGAGTGCACCGTGGCCGCAACTCCCCCGGTCCTCCCAGCGCCAGTGTGCGGTGGCTCGGTGGAGTGCCGACCCGAGGGTCCCGCCGGTCGCGGATCGTCTTTGTTGGCGACGGCGACGAGGCTCCGGATGGTGGCCCTCCTTTCATCAAGCTTCTCCACAGCAGGAGGGAAGCCGAGGAGTAGCTGCGCGTGCGCCAAAGCTTCTACCGGCGTGGGCAGCGGCGAAACTGCGTGGATCGCGGTGCGCTTCGACTTCTAACTACATTAGAAGGAGCTCCCTTATGACCCAGCGACTGCATGCCATTTTCGCCAGCGCCTCGGAGAGCGTGCTGAACCCCTTCATCTTGCGGATGACGCACAGGGCTCTTCCCACGGCGGTGCCCAGGGTCACCAACGTGGTGACGCTGCTCGGCCCGCACACCATGGGAAGAACGCGCGATGGTGGCTGGTGTGGGCGTCCTGGAGGTCGCTGCGCTGCCCAGAGGTGGCACAATGACACCCCTGGAGGGCCCCGCACCGCCTGCAGGGGGCCCAGCTCCGTCTTTGGATCAGGCGACGTGTAGCCGGTCGTCTGGCGCGTGAACAACGCCGCTCGCCAGGCTCCGACTGCCTGGGCGATGCTGGTGCTCACGGACCGCGGCCTAGGTCCTGTCTGTGACCGGTCCACTGCTCATCCGCACCGGCACGGGCCGTTCGGCTCCCAACAAGCCGATCCCCATGGCCATATTCTTCTTAGGAGCCATGGCGACGAAGAACTGCTAGGCTAACTACTAGACCAGATCCTCACAATTGCGCCCCCTACCCGGCGCGCCAAAGATGTCGGTGTGGAACGACACCTATGAGATCACAAGAATCCCTACTACGGTTGCTGCGGTGCGGGGTTGCGAGAAGAGCAGGGCTAGTAGACACCACAAAGATCGTTTACCCAGGTTCGGGCCGCGAAGATGCGTAAAACCCTAGTCCTGCTTTGGTGGGTGTATTTCAGAGAGTTCTTGAGCTCTCGAACTAGCTGTGGTCAGTGCATGGTTCGAGAGAGCTGAATCCTTCTCCAGTATGCCATGGGCCTCCTTTTACAGTTGGAAGGGGCTGCCAAAGTAGCACACAGAAGGTGGAAAGGCGTATAGTGCCCCGAGCTTATCGCTCGTATTACAGGACACGATGCATTTAATGCGTAGCTTAGGTGTCCCCTTGCTTTATTGTGGACGGGGGCGAGGCCCGTCCCGTCCGTCGCTGCTCCTCCTCGCGTTGACACGCGCCCCGGCCAGCTATGTATGCGGTGCCATGCAGGCAGGCAGGCAACTGAGGTGGTGTGGTGGTGGAGCCTTCACGAAGATCTGCATGCCGCCATGCAGTCGCTCGATGAGTTGGCCTGGGAGCTGCATGTTGCCATGCAGGTGCCCGCCCAGCTGGTTGGGCTGGCAGCTGCATGTGAACGTCGGTGGAAGCTTGGTTGGCGCGGGCCTGGCGGTGGCCCCGCTGGCGCCCTTGGCGAGGGTCTTGCCGCGCGGCCCGGCAAGGGTCTTGCCGTGGTGCGCTGTCGTGCCCGGCAAGGGCCTTGCCGGGGGTCTGGTGGCCTTCCTCGGCAAGGATCTTGCCAAGAATCGTCGTCTTCTAATCCTCACCTGATCTTGAGTATGTCTTCACAAAGATTTGCATGCCACCATAGAGGTGCCTTCCCGAGCCCTGGCCCCACGTGGATGATGGCGTTGGGGGACCGTGGACTCAAGGGTGGCTCGCTCTGTTGGTGTGGGGCGAGCTGCTCCGGCAAGGGTCTTGCCGGGGGAACCTGCTTCGTCCCTCTGCCCTTTGTGGTCTTGGCCTTGGCGTTTCTCTTATCGTCTTGGGCTTTGGTCTTACCTTGGCTCATCTCCCCTATTTTCCTTGTTGTGACCGTAGGCGCGGCTCCAACTGCCCGTGCACAGGTATAAGGGTACAACAAATGCACCCCTCTTTTTGTACACCGACAGCGGGTTTCGTGGACGATGAAGGACTGCTTCTCCATGGACTGTCGCCGCGCCTTCTGCTTCACAGGGCGCACATTGGGGCACACCCTCAAGTGATTCTCGATCACCCCCCTCGGGACCCCTACTAGCTGTTTGGGTTCCCAGGCGAATACATCCTTGTTCGCATGCAGGAACCTCACCAATGCCTCCTCTTGATCCGAGTCGAGGTTGGCGCCTATGGTGAAGGTGGCTCCTGAGGACCCA
Organism: Aegilops umbellulata; assembly: GCA_032464435.1. Lineage (NCBI taxonomy): Eukaryota > Viridiplantae > Streptophyta > Magnoliopsida > Poales > Poaceae > Aegilops > Aegilops umbellulata. The sequence goes on along the minus strand of CP136055.1, from coordinate 243,938,235 downwards.
TCTTCCTCGACCGGCACCTACTTAGTTTCGACCCGATCTTGAGTGAACAACTGCTTCTTCTTTGCTGGCGCAGCCTCCTTAGCTCCAGGGGTGGCCTCGTCAGCCGGTCGCGCCATTGCTGCAGTTTTGAGGGCAAGTTTGAGTGCCGCCAGAGCCTCCTTGGTGTCTCCAACTACGGTGAGGACGTCCTTGCTCCCGGGCATCTTCATGAGGTTGTAGGCCGGACGGGTCACCGCCATAAACTGAGCCAGAGCAGGGTACCCGAGGATGGTATTGTATGGGAGGCCAATGCAGGTGATGTCAAAGTCGATTAGCTCGGTGCGGTAGTTCTCGTGGGTGCCGAAGGTCACATGAAGGCGGATCTGCCCCAGGGGGCTGGCGGAGCCGCCGCCGACCCCAGAGAAGGGCTTGTTGGGGCGGAGCCGTTTGAGTGGTACATGAAGAAGGCTAAAAGCCTCCACGGAGAGCACGTTGAGGCCGGCGTCGCCGTCGATGAGGGTCTTGGTGACAGCTTCGTTGCAGATGGAGGGCGTGCAATGCATTGGAAGCACGCCCGAGCCGATGGTGGTGACGGGGTGATCCCCTAAGTCAAAGGTGAGGTCGGCCTTGGGCGCCGCCCAACCCAGGGGAGCACCTTGCTGCTCGGAAGCGGTGCCAATCTAGTGAAAAAACTGCTTGGTGTGACGGTCCGAGGGCGGTGCTTGCGAGCCGCCAAGAAGGGATGCGACGGCGAGGGGAACCGGTGCCGCGAAACGCGCGTCGAGGAGGCCGTGCAGCTCCTCCCAATATTCCACCGTGGATCCCGGGAGGGTGAGCAGCCAGGCGCGCGGTGCACCAGCGAGGGCCATTGGAAGCCAGTTGGCCATGACCTTGTCGTCGCCCCAACCTTTAGGACGGCCTCTTCATATGCCAGCAGGAAGGCCGACGGGTCCGCCTTGCCGTCGTAATGCGGTGGTATCTCCGACTTGAACTTGGGTGGGCACTGTACCCGTCGCAAGGCGGGGGCAAAGGCTCTGAGCCCCTGGCTCCGTCGTGGGCATCCGTCATCCTAGCCGGAGGAGCAACACCGGCCATGGGGGCAAGGCGCGGTGGTGGTGGAGCGTGGATCGACGGAAGGAAAGCTTCGGCGCACCCCTACCTGGCATGCCAAATGTCGGATTTCGGGTTCCGGCAAAACCCTCGAGGTTTGAATACTAGGGTGCGCACGGAGATCTCTCCCTTCCCTAGCTCACCCACTCCCAACGATCCCAAGGCTCAGCACATCGAACTCACAGAACAAAGGACACAGGGTTTATACTAGTTCGGGCCACCTATGTGGTGTAATACCCTACTCCAGTGTGGTGTGGTGGATTGCCTCTTGGGCTAAGGATGAACAAGTACAAGGGAAGAACAACCTCCTGAGGAGAGTTGTTCTTAAGCTCGGTGAGCTTGTGTGGTTGAGGATGATCTGAATGATCCCAGATCAGTTGCCTCCTACTGTGGTGGCTAGTCCTATTTATTGAGGCCCTGGTCCTCTTCCCAAATGCAGGAGGGAAGGGATCCAACAACGGCCAAATTTGAAGGGAGACAACCTGTACAAGTTATCCTAACTAAAGGTGGTCTTCGCCTGCCAAAGACTCTGGTGGTAACGCCGTCCTGGGCTCCATGGTGACCTCCGTCCTGCCGTCCTGCTGGTCTGTGTCTTGTTGCACCGATAAGGAAACCTTTGCCTGATGCCCCGGGACTCCTCACCTGCGCTTGCCTCTTTAGCACCAAAGAGGAAACGAGTACACTGCACGCGCTGGCGCCCGCCTGGCCTTGGTCGTCATGGCTTGCATTACAGGGACCTCGCGAGGTGCCCCTCGCCTTGATCTCTCCGCCCCTCGCGAGCCAGCCTAGTGAGGCCGCCCCAAGGAGGTCTTGCGTCGTCTGCCTCGCGAGGCTAGGCCCCTCGTGAGGGTCTTGAGTGTTCGCTCATGAAGATGGGCCGTACAGGGCCGCTGGTGGAGCCACGCCGTGGGCAGCAGGCAGGCAAGTCTGGGGACCCCATTCCCGGGACGCCGACAGGGGCATCGACAACAGACGCAGGGTCTACCAGAGTAGAAAGAGGAGGGAGAAATAAATAAATAATGAGCAAGCATATGTACACAAAGCATGACATGGCAATATGCGGTGCTAGGGGTGACCTAACGCAATGCTACACATTGCTGACGAAGAGGGAAAACATCCGGGAATGTTTTCCCAACGTTTGGCATTTTCCGGACAGATGAATCAGAGGGGAAGGATCCATGTTCACTATGCTAGGGGCATCTGACAGATGTACGGATGGCATATTCGGATTTGTTGGGTTTCTCTGAGCAACTTTCATATATAAATTATTTTCAACGGAGTTATGGTTTATTTTATATGAATTATCAAAGTTTACTGTAATTTCTGAAACTATTAGATTTCAATTTATTCGAAAATATATTAAACACTAAATGCTATGGGTACACAGAATTGTACCCAGAAAGATGCTACATAAGATGATAAGTGGGGCCAGTCAAAGCCCAGTCAGTGGTCAACAGTCAAAGCTGACTGGATTGACTGGTCCAGCTGACATGTGGGGACCACATGTCGTAGAGAGGGACAAATTGGATCTTATCCACAGAAAATAGTACACTGGGCCCCACCTGTCATAGGGTCACTTATCTAACAAATTGTTTTAAATAGATTAAGTGGTGGTGGGTCCCAGTGGTCAGTGTCACATGTGGGTAAGTAAGTTAGTCAGAGGGGGGTTAGTGTCCTAATTTACTTGGTTAGTGGCCGAGGCCCACATGGCATGGAGCTAGTCAGCCCCTTTGCCTGTGCGAACGCGCACACATGGGCATAGCGCTGAGGTGGCCATGGCCAGCCAGAGGCGGGCGTGCATACACATGGCCACAGCCCGGCCGGCCGGACTAGCAAGGGTCGGGGTGGTAGCCGAATGCGGGTGCTGTCTGCTAGACTATGTCGATATTTCCCCAAAGAGGAAGGCATGATGCAACACAACGATGGTAGGTATTTCCCTCAGTGATGAGACCAAGGTTATCGAACCAGTAGGAGAACCAAGCAACACTACGTAAACAACACCTGCACACAAATAACAAATACTCGCAACCCGACATGTTAAAGGGGTTATCAATCCCTTTCGGGTAACGGCGCCAGAAATTGGCAAATGGACGGAGAGAGTTGTAATAAAGTGCAGCAAGGTATTTTTGTATTTTTAGTTTAATAGATCTGAAAATAAAAGCAAAGGAAAATAGATCGCAAAGGCAAATATATTAAAGAAGAGACCCGGGGGTCGTAGATTTCACTAGTGGCTTCTCTCGAGAAAAATAGCAAACGGTGGGTAAAAAATTTACTGTTGAGCAATTTATAGAACTTCAAATAATCATGGCGATATCCAGGCAATGATCATTATATAGGCATCACATCCAAGATTAGTAGACCGACTCCTGCCTGCATCTACTACTATTACTCCACACATCGACCGCTATCCAGCATGCATCTAGTGTATTAAGTTCATGGGGAAATGGAGTAATGCAATAAGAACGATGACATGATGTAGACAAGATCTATTTATGTAGAAATAGACCGCATCTTGTTATCCTTAATGGCAACAATACATACGTGTCGGTTCCCCTTCTGTCACTGGGATCAAGCACCGTAAGATCGAACCCATCACAAAGCACATCTTCCCATTGCAAGATAAATAGATCAAGTTGGCCAAATAAAACCCAAATATTGGAGAAGAAATACGAGGCTATAAGCAATCATGCATATAAGAGATCAAAGAAGACTCAAATAACTTTCATGGATAAAAAGATAGATCTGATCATAAACTCAAAGTTCATCCGATCCCAACAAACACACTGCAAAAAGAGTTACATCATATGGATCTCCAAGAGACCATTGTATTGAGAATCAAAGTATACAGAGGAATCCATCCAACTACTAACTACGGACCCATAGGTCTACAAGAGACTACTCACGCATCATCGGAGAGACACCAATGGGCATGAGGAACCCCTCTGTGATGGTGTCTAGATTGGATCTGGTGGTTCTGGACTCTCCGGCGGCTGGAATTGATTTTTGTTGACTCCCTAGGGTTTCTGGAATATTGGGGTATTTATAGAGCAAAGAGTCGGTTCGGGAGGCACCCGAGGTGGGCACAGTCCACCAGCGTGCGCCTGGGCCTCCAGGCGCGCCCTGGTGGGTTGTGCTCCCCTCGAGCACCCCCAGGTGCTTCTCCGGCCTATTGGATGTCTTTTGGTCCAAAGAAAATCCACAAAAAGTTTCGCTGCATTTGGACTCCGTTTGGTATTGATTTCCTGCAATGTAAAAAACATGCAGAAAACAACAATTGGCACTTGGCACTATGTCAATAGGTTAGTACCAAAAAATGATATAAAATGACTATAAAATGATTATAAAACATCCAAGAATGGTAATATAACAACATGGAACAATCAAAAATTATAGATACGTTGGAGATGTATCAATGATGACCCACAAGTATAGGGGATCTATCGAAGTCCTTTCGATAAGTAAGAGTGTCGAACCCAACGAGGAGCAGAAGGAAATGACAAGTGGTTTTCAGCAAGGTATTCTCTGCAAGCACCAAAATTATCGGTAACAGAGAGTTTTGTGATAAGATAAACCGTAACGGGTAACAAGTAACAAAAGTAAACAAGGTGCAACAAGGTGGCCCAATCCTTTTTGTAGCAAAGGACAAGCCTGGACGAACTCTTATATAAAGCAAAGCGCTCCCGATGATACATGGGAATTACTATCAAGCTAGTTTTCATCATGCTCATATGATTCACGTTCGTCACTTTGATAATTTGATATGTGGGTGGACCAGTGCTTGGATGCTGCCCTTCCTTGGACAAGCCTCCCACTTATGATTAACCCCTCTCGCAAGCATCCGCAACTACGAAAGAATAATTAAAATAAACCTAACCATAGTGTCGGTGTCAAAACCGGCGGATCTCAGGTAAGGGGTCCCGAACTGTGCGTCTAAGGTCGATGGTAATAGGAGACAGGGGACACAATGTTTACCCTGGTTCGGTCCCTCTCTATGGAGGTAATACCCTACTTCCTGCTTGATTGATCTTGATGAATATGAGTATTACAAGAGTTGATCTACTACGAGATCGTAATGTCTAAACCCTAGAAGTCTAGCTTGTATGACTATGATAATGAGTATCCCTCCCTTCGGACTAAGTCCTTCGGTTTATATAGACACCGGGAGGATCTAGGGTTACACAGGGTCGGTTACAAAGAAGGGAATCTACATATTTGATCGCCAAGCTTGCCTTCCAGGCCAAGGAGAGTCCCATCCGGACACGGGTAAAGTCTTCGGTCTTGGTATCTTCACAGCCCATCAGTCTGGCCCATGGCTAACAAGCCGGACGCCCGAGGACCCCTTAGTCTAGGACTCCCTTAGTAGCCCTTGAACTTGGCTTCAATGACAAGGTATCCGACGCATAGATCTGTCTTCGGCATTGCAAGGTGGGTTCCTCCTTCCGAACTCCAAGATAGTCTTCGGACGTATTGAACGTGTCTGGACCTGTAACACACACCACACACAACCGCAGAGAGAATATAATATTCCACGAGTCCAATCCGCTGACAACTTTCTGTAACATGACATAACATCTGCCCGGTCATAATTTCGAACCGTTTTTCGTCTGCTGCTCCACGTTTCGAGATGCGGTTGCCATCGGCACGTCTTGTCAAAGCAGAGATCGTGTCCCCTTATTGCGGGATTCTCATCAATACGGGCGTGGGTAACCCAACCGTGCCATTTACACAGCCCTTGGGAACATGCGAGTTTTAAGGCGAATGGGGAGGCGTTTGATATTCGTTTCCTTTATAAGGAGATAAGGATCCCCCTTCTTCACCCACCTTCTCTTTCTCTCCGTTCTTCCATTCTCGAGCTCCAGCGCCCAAGTTCCCATCTTCTCCATCTCTAGGAAGCACTCAATCATGTCCGGATCTGGAGGCCAAGGCAAGTGGATGGTCTCCTCCGTCAAGGAGAAGGACATCACCCAGCTCCGAGCGGCGGGGTATTTGGCGAAAGGAATCGCCCACTGTCTGACCTCCAAGGGGCAAGTCATCCCCACCCCGAAGCCTACTGAGAGGGTAGTTTTCCTCCCTCACTTTGTTTGTGGACTGGGGTTTCCACTTCACCCCTTCGTCCGCGGACTGATGTACTATTACGGGCTAGATTTCCATGATCTACCCCCGAACTCCTTCATCAACATCTCGGTATTCATCATCGTGTGCAAGGCCTTCCTCCGCATCCATCCCCACATCGGCCTATGGCTCAAGGTCTTCAATGTGAAGCCGAAGGTGGTGGACGGTCAGCACGAGGAATGCGGAGGCGCCATGGTGAGCAAGATGCCCAACGTCACTTGGCCCATAGGCACTTTTGTGGAAACTGTCAAGGAGTGGCAGAAATAGTGGTTCTACATCACAGAGCCGTGCGGTACCAAGTTTAGGGCCGGAGCCCCAATGCGGCTCACCTCCTGGAAGGAGAAAGGCACCAACTGGTCAGCGTCAGACGGCAAACACGGATTCAGAGTATGGTGGATACAGACGTCAAGCTTGTCGACGTGATCCAGGTAATGCTGGTTCGCCGGATTCTCTCCTGCCAAAGACGAAGCTTCCCTTTATGGGAATACAATCCGGCGAAGCACTAGACCCTGGAAGGGCTCTTCGGAACTACTCACGAAGGTTCCTGGAAGTTGCTCTTCAAGGGCAACGAGAAGCCGCCGGTCATGGATTCGGACCGTGGGAACGATCACACCCATCCAGCCAATGAGGTAAGTTCTCCCTTTCTCAAGGCGTACCTTCTACTTGTCGGTTCAAGGAGGATGCCTGATGTTTGCCGTATTTTTTCAGGTGTGGACGGAGAGAGCGGAGAGGATTCGCAGTTCGGCTCCGCTGCCTGAAGAGCCAGTCGGCCCGCTCTTGGCGAATATGCTGGTTTCGGCACCCTATAGGACGCCGGAAAAGAAGGCCAAGGGGGCCAAAGGCGGCCCCCGTCGTAAGGGCGCTTCGGACATGATGCCCGAAGACGAAGTGACCCTTTCCTCCATTGCCAAGGACGATGACGACGAGGAGGAGGAGGAGAACAACCCTCCCCCAGAGGAAAGAAGAGAGCGGCCTCCACGAACCTGGAGGCGGAGACATCCAAGAAAGGGAAAGGCTCCCTCGCAGATAACTCCGCGTGGGATGTCGGCAGCAGTCCGGAGCGACACCCCGCGTTAAGCCTCGGGCTGCGTCATAAGTGCTAGGACTCGTACATACCCATATATCCGGCCTCTGCTCTTTATTGTATTGACATGATTAATTATGAAATTGTAGTCCGGCCCACAACAGCTCCCAGCGATCCTCATCAGGAGGTTCGTTGGATTCAAAGGCGATGGCCAGCGAGTCACCACCGACCGCTCACTCCCCCAAGGCCAAGGGCGACGCAGAGGTACTGTCTCGAATGACTCTCCCGGGCTGGGGAGAGGCTCAGGAGGCGCCAGATGGCGAAACCTCCATCACCGGACACCAGGGGGAGCCGATCCTCGTGGAGACTGGTGATGAGGCCCGTACTCAGTTCGGCCCTCAGCCGGATACTATTTCGGAGACCAATACGGCTCCGGAATCCGGTGTTCAACCTCATTCGAGAGAGGGGGGCATGCCCATTTCGCCGGTGACCCCTGTCCAACCAGGGGCACCGGATAATCTGCTGGAAGTGCTACGAGGCCCTTCCATTGTGGATGAGCACCATGCTCTTATGGGCACGGTAATTGAAAGGGTTCAGTCCGCCAAGAGTGGACTAACCGAGGCCTGCAGCAGCCTGCTGACAGGTTTTGAGGTAAGCGACACAAGAAAGAGGAAATCCCAATATAGACAGTAGCCCCTTAGACACTGTCCGGTGTTCGGAAAGAAAAAGCCGGACAAAGGATCAACACTTTAGTGAAGGAAACTAACAAAATGTGACGCCCGGATAGTTACGCTACAGTAATCCTCCGCTAATGATGCCACGTCACCTCGATTGCGGTGGCTAATCTCGCACTAGTTCGAAACCGATTTGAATTCGATTTAAAAATCAGGCAAACAACAAAAGTTTTCAAAAATTAAAACTATAATGTTCAGAGTGAGCCAAATAATGCATAAGTAATTATGGCAGAGGAACTACACTTTTATAAAATGTTCAAGTACTCTAAAACGATTTAAACAGTAGCAAAAACAGTTATTTAAATGCTTTTAAAATGGTAAACAATTACAAACTAATATATTTAGGTGCCAAGTTAATTGTGGCAGTGATATTATTCCTATTACCAATTTAGGGATCACTTTTGTATTTTACTAAAACTAAAATAAATAGAAACTAAGATAAAACAGAAAAGAAATAAGATAAATAAAAGGTTAAAACAGAACAAAAGAAAATAAAGCCCCCCCTCGCTGGGCCCTGGCCCAGCTTGCCACCAGGCCGACTAGGCCGGCCCACCCCACTCCCTATACACCCCTGCCCAAACCCTAACCGACACCCAGTAACCCCACTCCCCCCCACTCGCTCGCCTTTCCCCCTCCTCTCCTTCCCGTTCTGGATCGGGACGGGGAGCGATTCCGGCCCCCTTCGCCGTCACCATTGCCACCTGCCATCGTCGAGCACCGCCGCCGTCCTCGTCCTCCTCCCCACGGGTCGCCCCCGGGCCCGCTGCCATGCCTCTCCCGCTCCTCTGTGAGCCACCACCTCTCCCATATCCCCTTTCCCCTCTGTCCCTGCGCGGGCACCACCGCGTTGGCTTGCCGGGGCCGCGACCGGCGTCCCCCCCCCCGCGCTCACACCGCACGCGCGCGTCCCGCGCCTCGCTCGCCCCTGCCGTGCACTCCGCTTGCCCCCCCCCACGCAGGCGCGTGCCTCCGTCCCTGCGCCGCTCCCCAAGCCAGCCCGCGCCTTCTGGTCCGGCGCCGTGGCCGCTGCCGCGCCCGCCGGCCACACCCTGCCATGGCCCGCCTCCCCTCTCGCCTGCAGCCGGCGCCCAGCCTCCCTCGCCGGCGCTGATTGCGCGCTTGCGACGGTCGCCTGGGTTCGCCCGTTAACGGGCGCCCGCCCGTCAACGGGCGCCCGCCCGTCGCCCAACACCTGCGTGCCAGCCTGACCCGCTAAGGCCCCCCCTTAGCCGATGACAGTGGGGCCCCACGCCCAAAATGTTTTCTTAAAAAAAATGAAAATATATTTAATAAAATTATTAATTAGTTAATCAATTAATTAGTAAATTAATTAAGTTAATTAATCCTGTTTAAATTAATCTAATTAATTAGTTAACTTAATTAAACAAATTAATTAGCTAAAACCAAATTTAAGCTAAGCGGTGTATGACATGCGGGACCCACACCTAGTTGACCCAGTCAACTGCTCAGTTGATTGCTGACGTCAGCATGATGTCATGCTGACGTCATCTTTTACTATTCTGGATAATGTTGAATTAAATAATTAATTCCAAAAATTAATAAAACTTTAGAAAATCATTTTAAAATAAACCATAGCTCGATCGAAAAACTTTGTACATGAAAGTTGCTCAGAACGAAGAGACGAACCCGGATACGCAGCCCGTTCGCCCCCCACACATTTCTAACATATCAAACTCGCAAACTTTCCCCTCCGGCTCCTTTGCCCGAAAAGCGAAACACCGGGAATACTTTCCCGGACGTTTCCCCCTTCACCGGTATCACCTCATACCGCGTTAGGGCACCCCTAGCACCGTTACTTGTCATGTCATGCATCGCTATGCATCTGTTTGCTTAAATATTTATTGTTTCTCCCCCCTCTTCTCTCGCTAGACACCGAGACTGACGCTGCTGCTACCCAGTACGACTACGGAGTTGACGACCCCTCTCTCTTGCCAGAGCAACCAGGCAAGGGCCCCCCCCTTGATCACCAGATATCGCCTACTCTCCTCTATACTACTTGCATTAGAGTAGTGTAGCATGTTACTGCTTTCGTTATTCCTATCCTGATGCATAGCCTGTCTTTGATATTGCTGTTGATACCTTTACCTGCAATCCTACTGCTTAGTATAGGATGCTAGTGTTCCATCAGTGGCCCTACACTCTTGTCCGTCTACCATGCTATATTACTGGGCCGTGATCACTTCGGGAAGTGATCGCGGGCATATACTATATACTTTACGCTGTTACCTGTGATACTGTTCGGAGATGGGGGCTGAAGGGGCAGGTGGCTCCATCCCGGTAGAGGTGGGCCTGGGTTCCCGACGGCCCCCGACTGTTACTTTGTGGCGGAGCGGCAGGGCAGTTCGAGGCTACCTGGGTGAGAGGTGAGCCTGGCCCTGTTGGCGTTCGTGGATACTTAGCACGCTTAACGAGATCTGGGTATTTGATCTGAGTCTGGCCATTTGGTCTATACGCACTAACCATCTACGCGGGAAAGATATGGGCACTCGGCGTCGTGGTATCAGCCGAAGCACTTCTTGACGTCAGCGACTGAGCAGCGTGCGCCGGGTTGGACCGCGTAACGTGACTTCTGTTGTACTGGAGGTTGCTAGGTCTGCTCACCGGCCGCGTTCGCAACGTGCAGGTGTGCTCAGGGCGATGGGCCCAGACCCCTGCGTGCTTAGGTTTAGACCGGCGTGCTGACCGCTCTGTTGTGCCTAGGTGGGGTTGCGACGTGTTGATCTTCCAAGGCCGGGCATGACCCAGGAAAGTGTGTCCGGCCAAATGGGATCAAGCGTGTTGGGTTATGTGGTGCACCCCTGCAGGGAAGTTTATCTATTCGAATAGTCGTGTCCCTCGGTAAAAAGGACGACCCGGAGTTGTACCTTGACCTTATGACAACTAGAACCAGATACTTAATAAAACACACCCTTCCAAGTGCCAGATACAAACCGGTGGTCGCTCTCTAACAGGGCATCGAGGAGGGGATCGCCGGGTAGGATTATGCTATGTGTTGCTACTTGGAGGACTTCAGTCTACTCTCTTCTATATGCTGCAAGACGGAGGCTGCCAGAAGCATAGTCTTCGACAGGATTAGCTATCCCCCTCTTATTCTGGCATTCTACAGTTCAGTCCACTGATATGACCCTTTACACATATATCCATGCATATGTAGTGTAGCTCCTTGCTTGCGAGTACTTTGGATGAGTACTCACGGTTGCTTTTCTCCCCCTTTTCCCCCTTTCCCTTCTACCCGGTTGCCGCAACCAGATGCTGGAGCCCAGGATCCAGACGCCACCGTCGACGACGACTCATACTACTCTGGAGGTGCCTATTACTACGTGCAGCCCGCTGACGACGACCAGGAGTAGTTAGGAGGATCCCAGGCAGGAGGCCTGCGCCTCGTTCGATCTGTGTCCCCGTTTGTGCTAGTCATCTTATGGCAACCTTGTTTAACTTATGTCTGTACTCAGATATTGTTGCTTCCGCTGACTCGTCTATGATCGAGCACTTGTATTCGAGCCCTCGAGGCCCCTGGCTTGTATTATGATGCTTGTATGACTTATTTTATTTGTAGAGTTGTGTTGTGATATCTTCCCGTGAGTCCCTGATCTTGATCGTACACATTTGCGTGCATGATTAGTGTACGATTGAATCAGGGGCGTCACACAAAATTTGTTTGAAATGAATACGCATGCGTCGCTGTTGGCCACAGCCTCGCATACTGTCGAGGTCTCCGGGCTGAAGCAGAGACTGGACTAGGCCGAGGAGGAGCTCGGCCAGGTGAGGAGGCAGCTCCAAGAGAATCAAGGCATGTAATAACCCGTTATATATTCGAAAAGAGTAAAATTATATATATTGACTGAAGTGTCGTGATATGTATAGGCGCAACGACCAAGGTCGAGGCCCTGAAGAAGGCCCTGGCCGAAGACGAGGGGAAGGCTGTCAAGGAGCAGGCCGCCCATAAGAAGCTCAAGGCCCGGGTCAACGAGGTCCATCAAGAGCTTCAGGACGCGGTGAGGAAGTGCGAGACCTTGGAGCGTGATGCGTCGGCTCGAGAGACCAAACTCGCCAAGGCTCGTCAGAGCGCGGAGACGGCCTGGAATAAGGCCGAGGGCGCCCTCCAAAAGATCCAGGAGTCGAGGAAGATCGCGGCGGGTAATGCATTTAGTATGCAAAGCAAATATGTGAAGAGTAAGTATCTTTTACAAACCCAGATTCGGAGTTCTCCAGGAGCTTTTGCTGATCTGCCACGTAGTGTGTCCGACGCTGCGGAGTTCTTCTGAGCCAAAGAGCGGAGCTCCACGGAGAAGCTGTTCTGGTCGCAATATCTTGCGCCAAAACATCCGGTGCCCTTCAGCGATCAGCTAAAATAGCTGGTCGAGCTGCACAGGGTGGCCGAACTGGCCATGAAGGATTTAATAATCTAGCTGTGGTCAGCCGAAGCTATACCCGGCAGCTACTTCGGACTCGTGAAGCGGCTGGTGAACGCGTGTCCTCGGCTGGACGTCGTCAAGTGATCAGCCTGTATTGAAGGTGAGCGCATGGCCATAACCCGTTGCAAGATGTGGTGGGCGAAGATGGACGCCGTCGAGCTGACCAAGGGGCCGCCAGAGGGCAAGGAGCACCGCACACCCGAGCGCTATTTTGCGGATGTCCTAGAGGGGTCTCGCATTGTAGCAACGTAGTGTGGGCAAGACTGTAACATCCCTAGCCTTGCTATGCACTTGGACTAGCTTGGTTGTTGCATCATGTCTAAATTTCTTTTAAACTTGAAATGGGGATTGTTGAAACCCTAGCACCAAATGAAATGCAACTAGGATCAAATAAAAATATTTTCAATGAATCTGAAATGCCCTTCAAAAATGTTCATCATCTCTGCCTTGGTCTAGAACCTCTGACAAAAATGGTTCACATTTTTCTAGGACACCTAAGGTCACTGAATTAAATCATACTTTATTTGCATTTGGGCATTTAAATGCTATATAATATTTTAAATGTCCAAATAATTCTGAACTTAAGTGAGGGCTGTTAGAAATATTCCAAACAGAGCCCATAATTATTTTCAGGGTTTTTGAAACTGCCTTAGCATTTTAATTAAGTCAAAACAATTACAGAAAAATAGAAAACAGAAACTAAATTAGAAGAGAGAGAGATAGAGAGAGAGAGAGAGATAGAGAGAGAGAGAGAAGTTACCTGGCCACCTACCTGGCACAGGCCACCTAGCAGCCCACTGGCCGGCCCAGCACTGTGCTGGCCCATGGCCAGTCAGCTGTTTCCTCTCGCCAGGCAGGAAGAGAGGTGAGCGCCGGCGTGCCCGAGCTCGCCACGCCGTCACCTGCTTGCCGCCGAGCCGCTGGACGCATGGATGAGTTCCTCCTCGTCGCCACGCACCCCTAGAACCCCCTCGCTCACTGCCTCGTTCCCATCCCCTCCTATGGTTCTCTCCCCTGCATCACCCGAGAGCCACCGTCGCCGCCGCTCACTGTTGCCACGCCCAAAGCCACCCCCTCGCCCCTCCGACGTGCCCATGAGCTCCGCCTCCGTCATCTATGCCTCCTCGACGAGCCAAGCAACCGGGGACACGCCGTATCGCCGCCATCGACATCATATTCATCCTCGGGCGCCGCTGATCGCCGTCGCTGATTCGTCGTCCACTGCCCGTCCTCGAGCCCGCTGAGACCGCCGTCCGACTCCCTGTGAGCTCCACCGTCGCTACCCACTCTTCCCCATGTCGATTCCTTGCCGTAGCGCCATTCCCCGCCATGACCGAAGCTCATCACCGTCGGCCATGTCGCCACCGCGGCTGCGGCCGTGCAAGGACGCGTCTGAGCTCACCAGTGAACTGACTGCACTCAAAGGAGCATAACACACACACCCATTCATCTCCCCATGCTCTGTAGCTCCGTCTCGCTCAACACCCGAACATCGGCCGCCGCCACGAGCTCGACTCCGTCGAGATCGCTCCACCCCAGCTCCTCCCGCTTGCACTACTAGATGTGCGTGACCCCCAGCTACGCGTAGCACCAATCCGCTATCCAAATGGTCGCCTGTGGGAGAAACCCGACGCGCTCCGCCGCCACTGACCTCGCCGGCGACGAGCCGTCGGCCTAATCCCGGTTTAGATAGCACTAATGACCCCACTAAACCCCCCCTCCAGAGCCACTTCCATGTGGGCCCCTGTGCCTGTTTAGGTTAGTTTAATTTTTGTTTAGATTAGTGCTAATCTTGCGGACCCCACATGTCAGCTTTGACTTTAACCAAGTCAGTGTTGGCTGGTCCCACCTGTCATCCACCCAAACCAGCCCTGAGACACTGACATGCGGGACCCACACGTCAGGTTTGACCTGGCACGGTCAGTTGACCGCTGACGTCACAGTGACACAGTTAATTATTTTCTGGATTTATTCTTATTCAGGAAATTCCAGAAATTAGTGCTAACTTCTAAAAATCATAGAAATTAATTTGTAACTCCAAATGCAAAGTGTTATATATGAAAAATGATCAGAAAAATCCAATCTATCCATCTGTACTAGCTTCATGCATGTTTAAACAAGTTAACTTGCTGTTTAGTGCAAAACATGATAAGGCACTATTTAAGATCACAAATGTGTTTGAACTTTGAACCTTTGGTTCAAAATGGCTCAAACCCATCTGGTTGTAGTTGCATTAGCCCAGCACACTCATATTGCCATGTCATGATCATGCATCATATTGTGCATTGCATTGACCGTGTTTCTTCTTTGTTTGCCGGTGTTGTCCCCCCTCAGTAGACGTGGTTCTGACGTTGTAATCATTGACACTGATGAAGACTCAATGCTATCTTCAGAAGTGCTAGGCAAGCAAAACCCCCTTGTTCATTCTGATACAATGCCACTCTCTTGCTCCTGCTCTATTTTACTGCATTAGGACAACAGCGATTCAACTATTACATGTTGCGGTAGTTGAACCCCTTTTCCTGTGCATGACCTGTCACTGCCACAGTAAATAGATGAAACCCACTAGCATGAGTAGGAGTTGTTTGAGCCCAGATGTGCCTACTCAACCATGCTTGTTTGTCTTGCCTGCTACTGCTTAGAGTTGAGTCAGGTCTGATTCACCGGGATGAATTGGAACGGTGATGAACATGTCCTACTGTGTGTGAGCTAAGTGTGTGAACACGATTTGGTAAAGGTTGTAGTGAGAGGCCATGTAGGAGTACATGGTCGGTTGTCTCATTGAAACCGCCCTCAGGAACTGAGTTCTGTGTTTGTGATCCATGAAACAGCTACTACCATGCATTGGGCCCTGAAATATGACCCTGCTCGACTTATTAACCGCCCCTGTCCTCTGTCCAGGAGTTGCAACTAGTTTCTGGTGTTTGTAGAATATGTGTTGGAGGCCGTGAGTAGTGCTGACCCTAGGGGTGGGCTATGATGCGGTAGATACACCGTAGCACGGTTTACCGGGTGCCCGTTTGGTGTCTCGGGAACCCTACACACATCGTTTGGGGCTGTAAGCGAAACCCCCGCCGGATCTCCTCACGGATGGAACCCGAATAGGCGATAAACCTGGACTAGATACTTGTGTGGTTAGTAAGGTCGTGGTCTACACCCACGTCGGCTCTCGCTTGAAGTCTGCCGAGCACATGTCGTGTGTAGACGCTAAGTGGTGGAAACATGTGTGAAGAAGTACACCCCTTCAGGGTGATAAATGATCTATTCAAATAGCCGCGTCCGCGGTAGGACTTCTGGGTTGCCTATAACAGTTCATAGACAAGTGAAAGTCGATACTCTAAAATTCGCAAGATAAGCGTGAGTGCTATGGATGGCGTCCTCGTAGGGAGACGGGAGCTGATCCATAGTGGTGTATTGATATGGCCGGCCCAGCACTGTGCTGGCCCATGGCCAGTCAGCTGTTTCCTCTCGCCAGGCAGGAAGAGAGGTGAGCGCCGGCGTGCCCGAGCTCGCCACGCCGTCACCTGCTTGCCGCCGAGCCGCTGGACGCATGGATGAGTTCCTCCTCGTCGCCACGCACCCCTAGAACCCCCTCGCTCACTGCCTCGTTCCCATCCCCTCCTATGGTTCTCTCCCCTGCATCACCCGAGAGCCACCGTCGCCGCCGCTCACTGTTGCCACGCCCAAAGCCACCCCCTCGCCCCTCCGACGTGCCCATGAGCTCCGCCTCCGTCATCTATGCCTCCTCGACGAGCCAAGCAACCGGGGACACGCCGTATCGCCGCCATCGACATCATATTCATCCTCGGGCGCCGCTGATCGCCGTCGCTGATTCGTCGTCCACTGCCCGTCCTCGAGCCCGCTGAGACCGCCGTCCGACTCCCTGTGAGCTCCACCGTCGCTACCCACTCTTCCCCACGTCGATTCCTTGCTGTAGCGCCATTCCCCGCCATGACCGAAGCTCATCACCGTCGGCCATGTCGCCACCGCGGCTGCGGCCGTGCAAGGACGCGTCTGAGCTCACCACTGAACTGACTGCACTCAAAGGAGCATAACACACACACCCATTCATCTCCCCATGCTCTGTAGCTCCGTCTCGCTCAACACCCGAACATCGGCCGCCGCCACGAGCTCGACTCCAGCGAGATCGCTCCACCCCAGCTCCTCCCACTTGCACTACCAGATGTGCGTGACCCCCAGCTACGCGTAGCACCAATCCGCTATCCAAATGGTCGCCTATGGGAGAAACCCGACGCGCTCCGCCGCCACTGACCTCGCCGGCGACGAGCCGTCGGCCTAATCCCGGTTTAGATAGCACTAATGACCCCACTAAACCCCCCCTCCAGAGCCACTTCCATGTGGGCCCCTGTGCCTGTTTAGGTTAGTTTAATTTTTGTTTAGATTAGTGCTAATCTTGCGGACCCCACATGTCAGCTTTGACTTTAACCAAGTCAGTGTTGGCTGGTCCCACCTGTCATCCACCCAAACCAGCCCTGAGACACTGACATGTGGGACCCACACGTCAGGTTTGACCTGGCACGGTCAGTTGACCGCTGACGTCACAGTGACACAGTTAATTATTTTCTGGATTTATTCTTATTCAGGAAATTCCAGAAATTAGTGCTAACTTCTAAAAATCATAGAAATTAATTTGTAACTCCAAATGCAAAGTGTTATATATGAAAAATGATCAGAAAAATCCAATCTATCCATCTGTACTAGCTTCATGCATGTTTAAACAAGTTAACTTGCTGTTTAGTGCAAAACATGATAAGGCACTATTTAAGATCACAAATGTGTTTGAACTTTGAACCTTTGGTTCAAAATGGCTCAAACCCATCTGGTTGTAGTTGCATTAGCCCAGCACACTCATATTGCCATGTCATGATCATGCATCATATTGTGCATTGCATTGACCGTGTTTCTTCTTTGTTTGCCGGTGTTGTCCCCCCTCAGTAGACGTGGTTCTGACGTTGTAATCATTGACACTGATGAAGACTCAATGCTATCTTCAGAAGTGCTAGGCAAGCAAAACCCCCTTGTTCATTCTGATACAATGCCACTCTCTTGCTCCTGCTCTATTTTACTGCATTAGGACAACAGCGATTCAACTATTACATGTTGCGGTAGTTGAACCCCTTTTCCTGTGCATGACCTGTCACTGCCACAGTAAATAGATGAAACCCACTAGCATGAGTAGGAGTTGTTTGAGCCCAGATGTGCCTACTCAACCATGCTTGTTTGTCTTGCCTGCTACTGCTTAGAGTTGAGTCAGGTCTGATTCACCGGGATGAATTGGAACGGTGATGAACATGTCCTACTGTGTGTGAGCTAAGTGTGTGAACACGATTTGGTAAAGGTTGTAGTGAGAGGCCATGTAGGAGTACATGGTCGGTTGTCTCATTGAAACCGCCCTCAGGAACTGAGTTCTGTGTTTGTGATCCATGAAACAGCTACTACCATGCATTGGGCCCTGAAATATGACCCTGCTCGACTTATTAACCGCCCCTGTCCTCTGTCCAGGAGTTGCAACTAGTTTCTGGTGTTTGTAGAATATGTGTTGGAGGCCGTGAGTAGTGCTGACCCTAGGGGTGGGCTATGATGCGGTAGATACACCGTAGCACGGTTTACCGGGTGCCCGTTTGGTGTCTCGGGAACCCTACACACATCGTTTGGGGCTGTAAGCGAAACCCCCGCCGGATCTCCTCACGGATGGAACCCGAATAGGCGATAAACCTGGACTAGATACTTGTGTGGTTAGTAAGGTCGTGGTCTACACCCACGTCGGCTCTCGCTTGAAGTCTGCCGAGCACATGTCGTGTGTAGACGCTAAGTGGTGGAAACATGTGTGAAGAAGTACACCCCTTCAGGGTGATAAATGATCTATTCAAATAGCCGCGTCCGCGGTAGGACTTCTGGGTTGCCTATAACAGTTCATAGACAAGTGAAAGTCGATACTCTAAAATTCGCAAGATAAGCGTGAGTGCTATGGATGGCGTCCTCGTAGGGAGACGGGAGCTGATCCATAGTGGTGTATTGATATGGTGAATATGTGGACTCGTGTGCGCCACCTCAAAAGAGTTACTTGCAATCGTAGTTCAGGTTAGCCACTGAGTCAAAGATGGCTTGCTGCAGTTAAACTCCACCACCCCCTTTATTGATACCGATGCATATGTAGATTGTTCTGATGTAAGTCTTGCTAGGTACATTTGTACTCACGTTTGCCTATTTTATGTTTTGCAGAGAGACTTCAGTCTCGCTATTAGTACTGCATGGACTTCGGCGTTTAGCTTGTTACCTCAGCTACGATCTTGTGCCCTCAGCAGGATCTTGTAGATAGTCAGGCCTCTCGGCCTTTTTCATTTGTAGTTGTCTGTACTCAGACAAGTTAAGCTTCCGCATGTGCTTGTTGCTTGTATGCTCTGTATGTTGGTTCATGAGACCCATGTTTGTAATACTTGGCTCCTCGGAGCCTAATAAATAAATACTCTAATTCATAGAGTCTTGTTGTGATGCCATGTTGTATTTGCACATATCGAGCATATTGTGTGTATGATTGAAATGCTTTGTATGTGTGGGATCCGACAACCTAGTTGTTTATCCTTGGTAGCCTCTCTTATGGGGAAATGTAGTCTTGTGCTTCCACTGAGCCTTGGTACTCTGCTATAGCCCGGTTTACCGTAGTCCTGCTAGCCCTGTACTACTACTCCGGAACACTTAGACTGGCCGACATGTGGTTCACTTCGTTCCTGTGTCTGTCCCTTCAAGGAAATGTCACGCGGTGACTTCCGAAGTCCTGCTAGCCTGCTACAGCCCGGTTTCCCGGAGTCCTGTTAGCCCAGTTGCTACAGCCCGGATTCACACGCTGATGACCGACATGTTCCATGTTGTTTCATGTATGCCTGTCCTCGTAAGTTAGTGCCACTTTGGGTTCACGACTAGTCATGTCGGCCTGGGTTCTCTATCATATGGATGCTAGCAACACTATCATATACGTGAGCCAAAAGGCGCAAACGGTCCCGGGCCAGGTAAGGCGGCACCCGTGGGAATACCATGCGTGAGGCAGCAAAGTGATATGAGGTGTTACATGCTAGATCGGTGTGACTTAGGATCGGGGTCCTGACAGCTTTAGTATCAGAGCCTGACTGCCTGTAGGATTACCAAGCCAAACTGGCCGAAGTTGAGTCTAGAAATGCTTTAGTTATATAAGGGAATTGATTGTGGGATGGAACGTAAGGCTCTTTTTAATCCTTATACCACATGCCCTCTGATCCGAGTCATCTTATCTTTCCTACGGGGTTAAGGAACTAGGCTTTCTCGTCTTTCTATCAGGATCACGTGTTACTAATCCATAGAATCTTAGGATTGTTGGTTCCAGGCCTCAGTTCAGTTTCTACTACTTTTAGTATGTTGTCAGTTGAACCAGAACCTTATATGATGTTGTTAAGTTACTATGCAAATCCTTGTGAATGTCTCAAATCTTTTTTTGAGCATCTACAACTGTTATGCTGTCCGAGTCATCCCAGGTTTCTAGATAGTCTGATGCACTTGCAATCATTCCTCCATGTTCCTGATGTCCATCTGGGCCAGATTAGTCACACTAATCGGTGAGTTGAGGTACTCTGTTGCCTCGACATATATGTTGGAGCTATTATTATGACCCTAGGTGTTTTAGGGAGTCACCTAGTAATCTAGCCATGTTTTGTGTTCCCGGTGTGATGATTCTGGCCACCATTCTTGAAGGCATCCCGTGATGCCATTTAGTAGTAGGTATTCTACTCTTGGGTTCTTGACCCAAGATTCACTCTACTTACCTCGTGTTGATAGTGTTGCTCATACCTTTAGGATATTAGTAACCTTTGCGATAGTCCTCGAGGTCCGTGGTATTTCCCTCTTCCAAATACCATGAACTGCTTATGGCAGAAGTTCTTTTGAACCAAAAGATCACAACCAGAGTGCTCTTGACGAGTTCTCGATTCCATGATGTGACTCTGTTAGTTCTACCTTCTCTGCATGGGTTATTCGGAAGAAACCTGTTGAACTTGGTTCGACATACTAATCTATGCATCCACAACTCAGAAAGTTATATGTTCCTTTGAGTTGTCCCTATTTAGTTGTATTCTGACCCTCGTCTATCAATTGATAGTCAAGAGTACGTGTGCATTTGTTCATCGATACCTATTACTCTTGTGGTCCGTCAAGCCATTCTATTCCAGAATGACTAGGAGAAACAAACTCCAGTACCTCATCCATTCCTTGGACTAGTCAAAGCAGTTGTGTTCCGCAGATCAAATATTAATCCAGCTTTTGCTCTGTTCTACCTTGGAGTATTACCATCTTTATATTAAGATTATCATGGGAATTGCACACCATCCTATGAACTCTTGATACAGTGATACTTCTCGCCGTCATTATTCATTCCTCGGCTTCGTGTTATTGTAACCAAAACGCCGACAAGTGAATCGTGATGTGTGAAATCTATACTCCTAGCAACACCGTTGCTTGGTAGTTAAATGGACAATAACCTCATTCTTAGAGTGTTGATTATTGAATCATCACCTTAAGGTTGATCGCGCTACCTAGTCCATATTTCTGGTGCACTCTTCGATCAATGAGTTAGGACTATGTCAATCGCTTGCTTATTTGATCATCTCATCTTGCCATGAAAAGCAAGATTGGTCTCGAGCTTAATAGCATATCGGTGGTTCGTGATTTTCTGAATATCTTCTCGGAAGTATCACCAGGTTGTCCCTTGTATGTTATGTTGAGCTCGTGATCAAGGTTGGTTCTCCTCTAAACCACCCCTTCTCCAAGAATCTGTGTTGAATACCCTGAGCTGGTTGGTTAAGCTGAACAATAACTTGGAGAGTTGGAAGATAAAAGCTTTATCCGACTTAGTTCATTTTAAGGGATATCCCTTTGTATATGTGTGTTGAAGAGAGATGATACCTTCATCGATTGATCTCCGTGATCAATTGTATCTTGTCCAAACTTTGATTTGAGTGTGGGCTATCGTTAAATCAACTCAGAACAAATGATATTCATAATATTGTCTTACTCTTGGTTGACCCCTCGAGCAGGCACCATTATATCTTTTGGGTCTGACCAATACTATCACCTTGTTCACATAGTTGTGGAATTCCACCTTCATGGGAATCTTGATGACTTGTTGTTGAGCCCATCAGCAGCATTTTATCTCATCCATGATTCGTGTTGAACATTAAGCTAGTGTTGGAAACTTTTTGAAAGCATTTCTTCATGCTAGCTCATGAAGCATACGTTTGGATGAAAGGAGTGACTTCCTCTAATTCACGTGCATTTGATGTAAGTTGCCGCCGTGAATCCGAGAAAACTTGTTTTTGCTTCCTCCGGAATCATCCCAAGTTAGTCACGTATATGTGCGAAGTACTCTATGGTTTGATAGGTTGGCCGCCTCCACTCCATATGTGTTTCCTAGCACACCAAGCCACTGATTGATTTGTTCAAGGAAAAGAAGTTCTTGAGTGCTAACCCTTAAGGACCCAAAGGTACATGCGCAGGACTTTGCTCTCCGCAATGATGGTTCCCAATTAGAACTCGGTAGTGTTTCATTGTAAGACTACTATGTGGTCATGCTTGTTTTGGACAACGTGTTCACATGTATGTAGCAGAACCAGCTCATGTTTTGGAGCTTGCTATCGTAGTTCATTTCCCGAGAATCTCGCAACGTTATCTCATTGATTTGTGTTGCAACTCTTCCTTTCAGACATGTGAGTCTGAAGTATCCTGTTTCTAACCAGATCTGAATCTCAGGCAGATATGATGGTTGGAGCATTCCCAACATTTGCATTTTATTCCCAGCTTGCACCCCATCATGCCAATTTTCCATGGGTTGTCCTTCTCAGCAGTTCCTGCCCAGGTTCGTCTTCAAAGGTGGGCTTACCATGGGTCCCATCCATTTCCGATGATAAGCAAAAATCACCCATTGCGTTGTCTTCAACAAGGTAGTCCACATCATCCATTCTAGCCCGAGTGTGCCGTTCTCTCGAATTCCTTCAAACGGTCGTTTGTGATTTTCCTTGGGCTGGTTTAGAGAGTTTCAATGATCTCTGTATCAAAAGTAATTCTTTTTGCCACTTAAGGGAATAATTCTATGAGTCACCTCCTCTAAGATGTCCCACAATGGAATCATGTCAATTATTTCATCGCTATCTTGAAACCATGCACCATCTTAATTAGACGAGCAATTGTTGCTTACCAATGAACCTCCGTCATCTACTTCTTCCATTGCTCCTGGTGTGTGTTTTGTGTATCAACTCAAGAGGTGTTCTTACGTCTCACTCCGTGAATTGATCTTGAGTGTTCGATCTTCGAGAAGATCATTTTCTATAGAGTTTTCTTTTGTCGTCATCGTGTTGGATAAAGATATCGAAAGCAAAGACGTCAAGATCAATTTGAAGCAATGAATCAATATCTTCGAGAAGGGAAAATGGATCATGGAGATTGTGATAGTTTTGTGACCCCCTTTCCTCTTACCTCACGTCTTGAATCTCGGGACGAGATTCCTATTTAGTGGGGGTGAGTTGTAACATCCCTAGCCTTGCTATGCACTTGGACTAGCTTGGCTGTTGCATCATGTCTAAATTACTTTTAAACTTGAAATGGGGATTGTTCAAACCCTAGCACCAAATGAAATGCAACTAGGATCAAATAAAAATATTTTCAATGAATCTGAAATGCCCTTAAAAATGTTCATCATCTCTGCCTTGGTCTAGAACCTCTGACAAAAATGGTTCACATTTTTCTAGGACACCTAAGGTCACTGAATTAAATCATACTTTATTTGCATTTGGGCATTTAAATGCTATATAATATTTTAATGTCCAAATAATTCTGAACTTAAGTGAGGGCTGTTGGAAATATTCCAAACAGAGCCCACAATTATTTTCAGGGTTTTTGAAAATTCCTTAGCATTTTAATTAAGTCAAAACAATTGCAGAAAAATAGAAAAGAGAAACTAAATTAGAAGAGAGAGAGAAGTTACCTGGCCACCAACCTGGCACAGGCCACCTGGCAGCCCACTGGTCGGCCCAGCACTGTGCTGGCCCATGGCCAGTCAGCTGGTCCCTCTCGCCAGGCAGGCAGAGAGGTGAGCGCCGGCGTGCTCGAGCTCGCCACGCCGTCACCTGCTTGCCGCCGAGACGGTGGACGCGTGGATGAGTTCCTCCTCATCGCCACGCACCCCCTGGAACCCCATTGTCAGTGTCAAAACCGGCGGATCTCAGGTAGGGGGTCCCGAACTGTGCGTCTAGGCAGATGGTAACATGAGACAAGGGACACAATGTTTTACCCAGGTTCGGGCCCTGTTGATGGAGGTAAAACCCTACGTCCTGCTTGATTAATATTGATGATATGGGTAGTACAAGAGTAGATCTACCACAAGATCAAGGAGGCTAAACCCTAGAAGCTAGCCTATGGTATGATTGTTGTATGTTGGGGTTCGTCCTACGGACTAAAACCCTCTGGTTTATATAGGCACCGGAGAGGGTTAGGGTTACACAAAGTCGGTTACAATGGTAGGAGATCTGAATATCCGTATTGCCAAGCTTGCCTTCCACGCCAAGGAAAGTCCCATCCGGACACGGGACGAAGTCTTCAATCTTGTATCTTCATAGTCCAGGAGTCCAGCTGAAGGTATAGTCTGGCTACCCGGACACCCCCTAATCCAGGACTCCCTCAGCAGCCCCTGAACCAGGCTTCAATGACAACGAGTCCGGCGCGCAGATTGTCTTCGGCATTGCAAGGCGGGTTTCTCCTCCAAGTACTTCATAAAAGATTGTTAACACTAAGGATAGTGTCCGGCTCTGCAAAATTAGTTTCCACATATTGCCATAGAGAGAATAATATTTACTCAAATCTAATCTGCTGACGTATTCCGTAATGTGACATCACACTACGGCCAAGCCTTTACTCAAATCGTTTTTACTTCCCCACCTCAGCGCATTTTGCGAGGCGGTTTCCTTGGCACGTCTTGTCAAAGCAGAGATCGTGTCCCCTTTATTTACGGGATTCTCATCAATACGGACGTGGGTAGCCCAATCGTGCCCGTTAGCATGTTTTCTCGATTAAAGGCGAGCCCCAAACGGTTACGGGGAGGGCCCTTGGTATTCAACCTCTTATAAAGAGACCAAGGCCTTACTCCTTTTCAATCTGAAATGAGTTCGCCCGTCGCCTCGAGTTCCAACACCCTAGGCTCCAAATTCCAAGCGCTTCGGACCTTCGAAAATGTCCGGTTCCGACCTTCGAGGCCGATGGATGCCACGGAGGAGGACGTGCTAAAGTTGAGAGAGGCCAAGTTCTTGACCGGCGAAATTTCGCACAGGTTGCCTGCTCAAGGGCAGGCCCTTCCCAGTCCCCAGCCTGGTGAGGACGTGGTGTTCGTGTCTCACTTCCTTCGGGGGTTAGGCTTCCCAATGGATCCCTTCATGAGGGGGCTGATGTTTTATTATGGGCTGGAATTCCACGACTTAGCTCCGGTGTCCATCCTCCATGTTTCCTCATTCATCGTCGTGTGCGAAGCATTCCTCCGTGTTACTCCTCACTTCGGATTATGGCTCAAGACCTTTAAGGTAGAGCCGAAGATGATTGAGGGACGGCATGCAGAGTGCGGAGGCGCTGTTATAAGCAAGAAGGCTGACGCTCCATGGCCCGAGGGCCCTTTCCAAGAGGAGCTCGGCTTATGGCAACGAGAGTGGTTCTACATCACCGCTCCCAGGGGCACCAAGTGGGTGGCGCCGCCTACCTTTCGCTCGGGTCCCCCAAAGCAGCTAGGGTCGTGGGTCAATAAAGGCCTAGATTGGGGGCCACCCCAGGACATGTATTTGTTGCGGGGCCGCATCAGGGATCTCTTAGAAAGAGGTCTCAGCTTGGTCAAAGTGACGCAAGTCATGCTGATCCGCCAAACACTGCCCGGAAAACGTCGCTCCCTTCGTTTGTGGGAGTTTAATCTAGAGGGACCACGAGCTCTCCAACATTTTATGGGTGCAACGCCCGCGGAGATGTATAAACTGTTCTTCGGATCACACAATGTGTCCGGATTTGACCGAGGACGCAGGTCTGAGCTGCAATCGCCCGGATACTCAAGTAAGTAGCCTTGTGCCCGGACTCGTTATCCGTATATTTGTCATAAACTTGCCCCTAAAAGAGCTGTGCTTTTAAACAGGAGTGGATAGCGAAAGCAAAGCTGATCAGGTGTCCGGCTCCCCTCCCCGAGACCAGGCCGGATCCCATGCTAGTCAGGATGCTGAAGATTGTGCCTTTGGGGGAAAGTGAGGGAGGGGACAAGGAAACTACGGCCTCCTCGAAGAAGGCTGTTCGGAAGGGAGGAACCGAAAATTCCTCTCCTCAGGGGAAGAAGAGGACTGCCTCTGAAAACCCGGAGACTATGGCCTCAAAGCAGGGGAAAAAATCCTTGTCAGAGGGTCCTACGCTGGGGGATACCTCGGCCGAACTATGCCCTCAAGGGGACCAGCCCTCCAGCGAGCCGTAAGTAGAGAAAGATTATATTTTTGAGAGAGAAATCCTTGCTTTATATCCGAGAAGATTAACCAAAATTTTACCTTGTAGTTCAGACCTCAGCCCTTCTCAGCAGACCTCGTCTTCGGGGGACCTTCTTCCAGAGATGATGGAGAGCGGGACGCCTCCCCCTGCCGTACCACCTAGCAAGGCGGGCGACCCTGAGGTGTCGTCGCGGAGGGCTTCTCCGAATCCGGCAGGGGCGGAAGGCAGCCATATGGCCCCCCAAGGTTCTCCGCGTCCGGACTTCGAAAGAGGCCATAGGACGAATCCGACACCGTCCGGTGCTCAGAGGAGCTGAAGAATCTGCTAGGGCTAGCTTCTATCTCAGAGGAGTACGATGCGTTGATGGGCACGGTGATTGAAAGGATTTCGTCCGCGAAAAGCGGATTGCACGAGGCTGTCAGAAGTTTACTGACAGGTTTTGAGGTACGTGAAATAATGTACATTTTCTGACAGTTGCGCATAAATAAGATGCGCCCTGTGTAGATAGTAGCCCCTGAGACTCTGTGCGTTGTCAAAAGTGACGACGCGCAGAGGATCATAATCCTAGGTCTAAAATGTCGCCTTTGTATGTTGGTGGCGAAGTGTCCGGAATCCAGCCGGACTGATGAATTTGCCGAGCTAAAGCGGCAACTTGACGTGGCAGATGCCGACATCGCGCTCGTCAACAAGCGGCTTGATGAGGCTCAAGGTATGTAATTCCTCGGGCGGCACCTGGTAAGAGGAGCTTTATGCCAGTATCTTTACAATGTGTGTGCTTGACGCAGATGGTGCGGCCGCCATGGTGAGTCTTCGGGCGGAACTTGCCCGAGCTAAGGAACAAGCCAGAAAAAGTGATGCGGCTGCCGAGAAGGCCCTTGAAGAGCTGAGAGCCGAACAGGCTGCTCACTGCCGAAGCAAGAAAGAGATGGCCATGAAGCTAAAGAGCGCTGCTGACCGTTGCAAGCCTTTGGAAAAAGAAGATCGGGCGGAACACACGGACTTGAAGAAGGCCGTTGCCGATGCCAAGGATGCTCGCTCTGCGATGAGATCTGCGAGGGAGGAGCTTCGTGAAGCCGGAGAGATCGCGGCTGGAAAGCCCTTTATGATACGGAGGAAGTTTTGTGATCCTAAGCATGCTCCGTTGGACCGGCCGTGGAGTACGACGGACACCTATCTGGATTTGGTGGCAAGTGCTGCTGATGCGACCGAACACTTTTGAGATCAAGGAGATCGCGAAGTGGAGAAACTCTTTTGGTCGCAGTTCCACAATCTAGAGCGTCCACTATCAGTGGCCGATCGTCTGGCCGAATGGGCCGAGCTGAATAGGTTGTTCGGACTCGCCATGAAGTGCGTCATGAGTCATCTTTGGCCGGGGAGATCGGAGCCGAAGAGTTATTTCAGCTTAGTGCAGAAATTCCTTGGTGCGGTGCCCCGTATCAATGCAATGAAGAGGTCAGCATGCATAGAGGGCGCACGGATGGCTCTTGCCCGTGTCAAGACATACTGGGTGGAGATGGAGACCACCGTTGTTGCATCCCGAGATTCGGACAAAAGCCGAGTACCCTCCGAGCACTATTTTCAGGAAGTCCTTGAAGGCGCTCGTGTAATAGAGACGCAGTGCTCGAAGGATGCTATGTTCTAATAGCATATTTAATGGTAAAACAATATTTTGATAAATTGTAGTAGCCTTTTATACTTGTGCCTTCAAGTATTTAAAACACCTCCTGTGCGGCCGTTTTAAGATATATATATATATATATATATATATATATATATATATATATATATATATATATATATATAATCTGAAAGATGGCAGTCGTTGGCTTCAGCCCCCACGCACATAGTGCGGGGCTGCTCGCAGAAGGCGCATTTTCACACTTAATCCAACATCTTGGTCCTACAAAGGAGGTGATAGCGCAGCGAGCTAGGCAACCGGACTATAATGCTTTAACACTTTCACTTAGCCATAGGAGCTTGACAGTGAGGCTACTTAAATAGCCCCTGGTGGCACCTGCGCTCGCCCGAAGTCGGGGGCATATGTGCCTGGCCGGGAAATGGTCCTTCGTTAATGCGGAGGAATCCTATAGATTCCGGTGAGTCATCGAGTGGTTGACCAGTCTCACGTTATATCATGACAGTCAGTTTTCGGCTTTCTCTACTGAGGTGCTCGCCTGGCCGAACCGGGGCACAATCGCAGAAGTTCTCCTGGTGCCACCTTAGCCGATAGTGCGGAACGTAAGGCAGCCAAACACAGGAGCCGGGCAACCCAACATTTGACCAAAGACATGATTCGGACCTGATGCATATAAGGCCAAACTCGCGACGCCGAACACTCCCTAAGGTATTCGGTCTTTATGAGTGCGGGCGGGACAACGCCCTTGGTTATAAGCCCCTAGTGTCCAGGTACGCGCAAAATTCCTGACGTGGCCACATGCCAAGACGTCAGTCCCCTCCTTGATTATAACGAAAAACCGGAGGATGTGTATCAACAAGAGACAGTAAAAAAGGTTTACGCAGGGTCTTAATTTGAAAAGAATCCTTGGAACGGGTCCCTGCTGCACGTCTGTGCCTGTGTCTCCGTTGTGCCGTATCCTGGACGGGCGCAGCACGATGTTCATCTATAAAAGAGAGGAACTTAGCTGAAAAAGAAAAAAGGGTCGTGCCGAACAAAAGTTATACTAAAGGATCAAAGTATAGATTGAAATGGGTTAAATTGAGCTTGATTGTCTCATATTGTACCTGCGCGGAGCCCCTAGCGCAGGGGCATACGGTTATTAAGCCTTTATTAATGATATGTTTACGCCGGACTCGTCCAGCCGTGTCCGTGGTCTTAACGACCTGTTTGGATGTTTTTGGCTGATGAAGCCGTATTATTGTGGGGCTGTTAAGGCAGCTGCGCGATCCTCCGCGGGGGGCGCACTTAATGTTTTCCCTTTAAAGAGATGATGCCTCGTGGACCAGGCATCTTGAGCGTAAGAGATGCGTAATGCGGTATTGCATTAAAGCGGGCGAAAGCTTCGCGTCCCAGCAGTGCTTGATAGCGACTTGAGAATGGGACGATGTGGAAAGTTAGCTTTTCGCGGCGGAAGTTATCGGGGAAGCAGAATATGACTTCAAGCCGGAGAAAGCCCATGCAATGGGTATTCGGACCTGGTGCTACCCCTTGAAAGGAGGTTTTGCTGTGGCGAATTCTTGTTGGGTCTATCCCCATGTGGTGGATTGTGTCCTGATATATCAGGTTTAGACCACTGCCGCCGTCCATCAGGACATTTGTAAACTAGAGTCCGCCAATTATTGGATCGAGTACCAAGGCAGTCCATCCTGCGCTCCTGATACTTCTAGAGTAATCCCGATGATCAAAGACGATTGGTTTTGTCAACCAGTGGCGAGACTCCTTTGGGATAGGCCGTATGGCGCGTACCTTTATGGGCGCCGCACGTTTTGTTATGTGAAGTAAGTTTACTGTTTTTACTTCCCGTGGAAAATTCTTTTGTTTCCTGGTGCTCTGCTTTTGGGGTTCGTCATCGTCTTCGCTTGGTGTGTCGAGCCCCTTGTGTTCGGCGTTGAGTCTGCCGGATTGTTTGAAGACCCAACAATCTCTGTGGGTATGGTTAGCAGGCTTCCTGGGAGTACTGTGTATTTGACATATCATGTCCAAGATTTTGTTTAGGTTGGATAGCTCGTCCCTGTTATCCTGGAGGGCCGGATTTTTCTGATTCTGTCATGAGCTTTTGAATCCGGCGTTGACTGCCGTGCTCTTCGAACTGTTTTCCTTAGTCCGGCGACGATCCTTGTTGCGTCGCGGTTTTCCGTTTCCATCCCTAGTTTTGGATGTACTTGGGTCGCTGGTGCTACATCTTGCCAACCAGCTGTCCTCTCCTGCGTAAAAGCAGGTCATGAGGCTTGTTAATGCGGCCATTGTTCTTGGTTTTACTTGGCCAAGGTGTCTGGCTAGCCATTCGTCTCGAACGTTATGCCTAAAAGCTGCTAGGGCTTCGGCGTCCGGACAGTCGACTATCTGATTCTTTTTAGTAAGGAATCTGTTCCAGAATTGCCGAGCTGACTCTCCGGGCTATTGAGTTATGTGACTGAGATCGTCTGCATCCGAAGGGCGGACATAGGTCCCTTGAAAATTTGCTCGGAAAGCGTCCTCGAGCTCTTCCCAACTTCCAATTGTGTTTTCAGGAAGGCTTTTAAGCCAATGCCGGGCTGGCCCTTTAAGCTTGAGGGGCAAGTATTTTATGGCGTGGAGGTCATCTCCTCTGGCCATATGTATGTGGAGGATATAATCCTCGATCCAGCCTCCAGGGTCTGTTGTTCCGTCATACGCCTCTATGTTTACGGGTTTAAATCCTGCTGGAAACTCATAATCCAGGACCTCATCGGTGAAACATAGGGGGTGTGCGGCGCCCCTGTATTTGGGTCTGCCGGATTCGGATACTGGCTTTATTGCACTGCTTACGAGAGCTTGCTTTCTTGGCCCATAAATAGACCTGGCTGGGCCATCTTTTTGATGCGAGTCCTTGAGTGGGTCGCATGCCGGCTTGAGTGCGGCGCCGCTTGCCGTTTTATGCTGGCCATGGGGTCGTCTATTCGACCGGGTGTCTTTCTTACGTTTTGAATGCGAGGGCTCTAAGGCTTCTTTGTCGAATTCAGGCAGTAGCTTTCGCTTCGGATAGCTTTTAGTGTGGCGACTATCGCCGTATTTGTCTGCGGTATTGATTACTTTGCTCCATCTGATTCTGAGTGCATCTTCCATAGTTTTTAGCTTCCGCTTCTGCTTTTTCAGGCTACGTGCGGTTGCAACGAGCCTTTTGTGGAGGTTCTTCTGCTCCGTGGCCTTATTCGGCGTAAGGTCGTCCGGAATGCCGTTTTTGCCGGGGACAGGCTGTTCGGTTTCTTTATCTGAGTTGCCCTGTTCGGACGGTTGCTCTAAGGCATGCTCGTCGTCTGCCGGCTCGTCCTGCTCTGTGTCGAGGCGGGGCTTGGGGCGGCGTTTACGCCGCCGCTTTGATTGCTTTTCGAGAGATCGATCCCTCGTTGCCTCCCCGTGTTCCTCGTCGTTGCTTCCTTTAGGTGTATCCACCATGTACACATCATGAGATGAGGTGGCTGTCCCATGCCCTATAGGCGTTGGTTGATATGCGTCTCCTGCATCATCGTCCATACCGTCGATGTCTTCAGAGTCGAAATTAAGCACGTCGTTTAAATTATCGATGGTGGCTACCAAATGGGTGGTGGGTGGGTTTTGAATTTCTTCATCGTCCGTATCCCAACCTTGTTGACCGTAGTCCGGCCAGGGCTCTCCTGATAAAGAGAGAGACTTTAGTGACTTCAGAATGTCGCCAAAGGCGAGTGCTAAAAGATGTCCGCGGCGGTGAACTCCATGATCGGCGCCCAATCGGATTCGATCGGCAGGCGCGCGGAGGGCTCGGACTCCGGAGAGGAATCCGTCCCCTCGGAGTCACAGGCCTTGCGGAGTGTCGGGCTGGTATTCGGCTCGATCACCTTTGAGATCGCAGCCCCCGAGGCGGCGTCCAACCACTCATCCTCGATTGGCGCAGTAGGCTCCGAATTAAGGGTCGGAACCGATGCGCGTGCGGCCTCCAGGGCACTGTTCGGCGGCAGAGCTAGATCATGCCCATCGAGACAGTGCCGCGCGCTCGGCTGTGGCTCGGATCCGTCGAAGATCAAGTCCTCGCGGATGTCAGCCGTGTAGTTTAAACTTCCAAATCTAACCTGATGGCCAGGGGCGTAGCTTTCGATCTGCTCCAGATGGCCAAGCGAATTGGCCCGCAGTGCGAAGCCGCCAAAGACGAAGATCTGTCCAGGGAGAAAGGTCTCACCCTGGACCGCATCGTTGTTGATGATCGAAGGAGCCATCGGGCCTAAAAGCGACGACACAGAGGAACTCTCAATGAAAGCACCAATGTCGGTGTCAAAATTGGCGGATCTCGGGTAGGGGGTCCCAAACTGTGCGTCTAGGCGGATGGTAACTGGAGACAAGGGACACAATGTTTTACCCAGGTTCGGGCCCTCTTGATGGAGGTAAAACCCTACGTCCTGCTTGATTAATATTGATGATATGGGTAGTACAAGATTAGATCTACCACGAGATCAAGGAGGCTAAACCCTAGAGGCTAGCCTATGGTATGTTTGTTGTATGTTGGGGTTCGTCCTATGGACTGAAACCCTCCAGTTTATATAGGCACCGGAGAGGGTTAGGGTTACACAAAGTCAGTTACAATGGTAGGAGATCTGAATATCCGTATCGCCAAGCTTGCCTTCCACGCCAAGGAAAGTCCCATCCGGACACGGGACGAAGTCTTCAATCTTGTATCTTCATAGTCCAGGAGTCCGGCCGAAGGTATAGTCCGGCTACCCGGACACCCCCTAATCTAGGACTCCCTCACCCGTCGCTCATTGCCTCGTCCCCATCCCCTCCTCTGGTTCTCTCCCCTGCATCACCCGAGAGCCGCCGTCGCTGCCGCTCACCGTTGTCGTGCCCAAAGCCACCCCCTCGCCCCTCTGACGTGACCATGAGCTCCGCCTCCATCGTCTACGCCTCCTCGACGAGCCAAGCAATCGGGGACGCGCCTTATCGCCGCCATCGACATCATCTTCAACCTCGGGCGCCGCCGATCGCCGTCGTTGATTCATCGTCCACAGCGCGTCCCTGAGCCCACTGAGACCACCGTCTGACTCCCTGTGAGCTCCACCCTCGCTACCCACTCTTCCCCGTGTCGATTTTTTGCCGTAGCGCCGTGACCCAACGGCGCTGACGGCGGCGCCGCCCGGCATCGACTCCTTCAGAGCCCTCGATGTGGGCGTACAAGGGAAGCGGGAACCCCGGCGGTGCCTGCTCGCCCGAGGGCCTCGATTCCACCTAATGGGCCCCCTCGACCCGGCGGTGGAGGGCGAGCCATTTCTTTGGCGGGAGCGGATCTGGTTCCTCTCGAGGAGCCTTTCCCTTCTCTACCGCCAAGAACCGGCGGATCGGAGCCATCGCAGCAAGACGGAGCAAGGACCGGGAAGAAGGAGAAGCAAGAAGAGATAGAATGGAAGGGCGCGTGCCGTTCTGTACTTATGGCCGGCGAAGGCCAACCGCCGACCTCCACGATCACAGGTAATCATGACCCGCTTTGCATGCAGGGACTAGTCCAATCCGCGCAGTTGCCAAGGCGTCGTGGGTAAGCGGAGATGCCCACGACCAATCAACCGCCACGCGGCGCCCAAGGCCGCAGGCTGTTAGGGCCCGCGGCGCTTCGCCCTTCCCCTTTCGCCTCCCTGCACGGCCAAGTCCGGGCGCGCCTTGGGCCCGGGGGCTACTGTCGGCATTTTGGGAATGGGGGTCCCAGACTTGCCTGCCTGCGGCCTGCGGTGTGGCTCAAAGGGGGGCCCAGCACGGCCCATCTTCACCTACACAGACCCAAGACCCTCGCGAGGGGCCAAGCTTCGCGGGGCGGACGACAAGGAGCTTCCTCGGGCACGGCCTCATCAGGCTGGCTCGCGAGGAGGCGGAGAGATCAAGGCGGGGTACCTCACGAGGTGCCCGTGACGCAAGCCATGACGACCAAGGGCGCCGGGCGGGCGCCAGCCCGCGCAGTGTCCTTCTTTCCTCTTTGGTGCAAAGGGAGCAAGGACAGGCGAGAGCATCAAGCAAAGGCACCCGTTTCAGTGCAACGAGACCAAGACCAGCCCAACGACAGGGAGGAAGTCATTGTGGAGCCTAAGCCAGCGTCACCACCAGAGCCTTTGGCAGACGAAGACCAACTTTAGTCAGGGTAAGTGTACCAGATGTTCCCCTTCAAAATGGCCAATTGTTGGTGCCCTTCCCGCTCAATATTTGGGAAGAGGCCCAGGGCCTTTTCCTATAAATAGGACTAGCCACCCCCAGGGTAGGGGCAATTAGAGAATCACAATCAGAGTCAGATCAAGAATCAGAGAGAGAAGGGTGACTAAACTCCTCCTAGCAGTTCATCGCCCCAGCCAAGAACAGACCCTCGCGAGGCTGTTCTTCCTTGTATTGCTCATCATCATCAGCCCAAGAGGCAATCCACCACACCGCAAACTGGAGTAGGGTGTTACACCACAACGGTGGCCCGAACCAGTATAAACCCTGTGTCTCTTGTGTTGTTCTTTCCATAAGCTTAGATCTTAGCGAGGCGGTGGGGCACAGGTAGGTAGGAGGCGAAATCTCTGCACGCACCCCATTGTTCGAACCTCAAGGGTCTGCCGGAACCCTAAATCCGACATTTGGCGCGCTAGGTAGGGGTGCGCCGGAATTCGTCTTCCACCGCCCCGTTCTCCTCCGACCATCGCGTCCATGTCTGACGCTCGTCGGGCCCGCGCTGAGCGCCGAGCCGCTCTCGCTTCCTGCGGTGCCCAGACGGCTCCTGTCGGCGGACGTCCTCGCCATTCCCCGTCACCTGCCGCCAACGCCGCCACCGGCCCGGCAGGGAACGAGCAGCAAGCATCCTCTCAGCATCCGTCCGTGCGGCAAGACGGCCACACCACTACTCCCTCGCTCATCCCAGCTGGTTCTTCGTCCCGTGCGCTCCGCGCACCCATGGAGGCTCGAGCTGCGCTCATCGCAGCAAACGAGCTCCTGCGCTACCATCCCGTCGACGACGTCTACGAAGAATGGCTCGACTGCGTCGTCGAGCTCGTCCGCGCCGCTGGGGGCTCTCCTGCGCCGTCCTTTCCGCTGCACCGCACCCCGCCCCGCGTGGGCGACGAAGCTCTGGGGGCGCCCTAGCCGCCTTCTCCTCAAGTAGGCGCCCCGGCTCCAAGGCGCGTGGCCCCTGTGCGGAACCCGCACCGTCAGGTGCCAGCACAGCAAGAGCGGAGCTGCCAGGAAGTCCCTCGCCCGCAAGAAGCTGCCTGGGCGCTCCCTGCTCCAGCACGGCGCGACCCTGCTCCTGCTCCCGCACGTCAAGACCCCGCGCTGCTCCCAGCTGCAGCGCATGGGGACCTGCAAGTACAAGCTCTCCGTCACCCAAGGCCTCCCGTGGCCACAGCAGGCTGCCGTGCCTTCACCACCGAGCTATGCAACGTCGCGTGGCCCGGCAAGTTCAAGCCAGACCTGCCTCCTCGTTACGACGGCACGGCCGACCCTGTGGAGTTCCTCCAGCTCTATGAGCTGTGCATCGAAGCTGCCAATGGAGACGAGAAGGTCATGGCGAACTGGTTTCCCATGGCGCTCAAGGACGGGGCCTGCACCTGGCTCCTCAACCTGGCTCCAGGCACGATCTCCTCCTAGGACGAGATGCGCACCCGTTTCATCGCCAACTTCCAAGGTACTCGCGACCGGCCACCCGCCGTGAGCGACATGCGCCGCATCAAGCAACAATCTGGAGAGACCTTGCAGAAGTACATCCAGCGCTTCAACAACGCATGCCTCAAGATTCCCAAGGTGACCGAGGAGGCCATCGTCTCAGCCTTCTCCGACGGCGTGCGCGACGTCAAGATGGAGGAGCACCTGGCGATGCATGAGGACCTGTGTACTTCCTTGGAGCTGTTCAACTTGGCGACCAAGTGCGCCAGGGCTGAGGAAGGGCGCCTCTCCCTCCTCGAGCTGCCTGCCGCAGACCCAGAAGAGAAGAAGCTCAAGGCCAAGGATGTGAAGCGCAAGGGGGCTGCCATGCTCGCGGCAGAGCCAGACACCAAGCGGGGCAGAGATCGGCCCGAGTCTTCCAAGGGCAGTCGGTACTGTGTGTACCATGACCTCCACACCCACAACACCAACGAATGTCAAGAGCTCCGAGCCATGCGAGAAGGAAGGATCGGCCGTCGTCCCGACCGCGGTGACCAGGGCTACGATCGAGGAGGAGGAAGGAATGCAGGACGCTGGGAAGACCACGGCCCGCGCCAAGGGTGGCGCGATCGACCTCGCGAGGACCGCTGGCAAGACCCGCCTAGCGAGGGAGACTGGAGGGATCAGCCTCGCGAGGATCACCCGCAAGGCAACGCAGGCCTCCCTCCGCTGCCGCCGCAGCCAAGGAGAAACGAGGACCGCCATTAGGACGAGGGGGCTGGGGGGTTCCAGGAGCCGCGCGCGATCGCCTGCATCCTGGGCGGGGCTCAAGCCCCAGCCTCTCAGCGCATCTTCAATCAGTTCGCCCGCGAAGTAAATGCAGTCCTCCCCAAGCTCGAAGCCACGCGCCCTCTCAGGTGGTCGGCATGCGCCATCACGTTCAGCTCAGCAGATCAGCTCAAGTGTGCGGCCACAGCCGGAGTCCTCCCAATGCTTTGTTCCCCAATCATCAGCAATGTGGTGGTCACCAGGACCCTCATCTATGGTGGGGCAGGGCTCAACATTCTGTTCGTGGAAACATTCAACAATCTCCAAGTGCCCTACAACCAGCTTCAGCCAACCAAGCCTTTCTCCGGAGTCACCGACGGCTCCACGGTCCCGATTGTGCAGGTCCGCCTCCCTGTCACCTTCGGGGCACGCGAAAACTATTGCACCGAGCTCATTGACTTCGACGTCACTAACATTCGCCTGCCGTACAACGCCATGCTTGGGTTCCCAGCGCTGGCCAAGTTCATGGCCGTAACTCACCACGGCTACAACGTCCTCAAGATGCCAGGAAGTGGAGGAGTCATCACGGTGCCCTGTGTAGAGAAGGACGCAGTGTGTTCCCTGGAACGAGCCTTTCAGGCCGCATCACTGGAAGACCCGGATCGTGGAAGCAGGAGGCTTCCCGAGACCACCCCAAGAAGAAGAAGACATCATCCGACCCGATCCCTCAGGAGGCAGGCCCCTCAGGGCCCGCACCTGCCTAGAGGGATCCTCCTTCCATCGCATAGGAAAGCGCGCCCTCCTCAGGCAGGGCTCGGGGGCTCTCCCCTGGAGGGCCACCGACCTGGCTAAGGTCATGAGGGAGGCGCTTGGGCACCACATGGAGGCGTGTTTCGAAGCACGTTTCCCTCAAGAAGGAGTAAGGCAAGGGGGGCCAGACCCTCAGGAATTCGTCAGCAAGGCCATTCAGGAGCTACAAGAGTCAAGAGTCATGAGAGGCGGCCGCCGCCTACCAGCTGTGGCTCCCCATCCAGGCGAGGATGGTGGGCTGCGCGTCTGCATCGACACACCAGGGCTCAATCGAGTCGCCTCTCTGGAGCGCCTCTGGCCCTCGCGAGTGGGGCGCTGCGAAGGTCCACCCCACAGCTACGTTCGCATGCCTTATGGCTTGCCGAACGCGGCTGCCACGTACCAGCGCCTCATGAGGGGCATCATGGAGGATCAAGAGGCCAGGCGTTCCGCAGCCCTGGCAGAGATGGAGATGGTCCGCGAGGAGCCACCAGCGCCTCCGGAGCCTCCCGAGGCCCCTGGGCCTGGGGGCTCGTGAGGATCGGCTGCCGCAGCCCACCGAGTCTGCTACACCAACACTCCTACGTCCTCAACATCATCAGGTGACATCTTTCAAGTTTCATTTCCAGCTGGGAGCGCCCCCAGGGCTGCATTATTCCCAGGCCGCACGGGTCCGTCCCTGCGGCATGTATCCCTTTTATTTCATGTTGTTAGCTTACTTTGTTGGGGGCGCCCCTCGGGCTGCATCATCCCCAAGTCGCTCGGGCCTGACCCAGCGATGACCGCCTTCCCAGCATCTATTTGAATGAATCCACTCCTTTGCGGCTAATGTGTTTGATCTAGTTGCCCGCTCAACTGACGCCAACTGATGAAGCTGCTCCCAAAATGGCACGACGCTTGCGCATGGGTCCGTCCCTGCAACACCGACAAACCTGAATGGCTGAGCTCTGGCCGCGGCAGCCCCGCATGGCGCCACCTCGTCAAGCCTTCAGTGACTCATCGCCCCTCGGAAACAACCAACGGCTAACTGTCAATTGTCACGGCAGCCCCTCGTTCTTTCTATGATAGGTCTACAGGATCTCCTAAAGGAGCTGTGTCCGGCGAGGCCCTTGCGGTGTCCCCTTCACTCTCATCCGCACGAACCGCTTGCACGTTAAAGGGGGGGGTGCCTGAGCATCGCGACTCAGGGCTCCTACTGGCTCTCCAGCCCTCACCCTCTGGCCTTGTCCATGGCATCGCGACCTGGCATACCAGCGACGACCGAGACTCGCTCGAGGGCCGGGACCCGAGGACGTAGAGCAGAAAGGGGAGCAAAGGCGAGAGGGGAGAGACACATGAGGACCTCGCTGAGCAACCTCACGCCTGCCGATGCACGGACCCGGCGACACACCAGGGAGCGGTCCCTGATTCTCGAGATAAGTCACCACCCGGAAGCACCAGCTACCGCGGCACCATACCCGCACTTAATGCAATCCCGGGTTAGCGACGCCGCTCTCCTTTCTCACCGAACGACGGCTGCTTGAGTGTCAAAGGGGACCTCCTGAGCATCACGACTCAGGGGCTCTTACCGGACCCCGGGTCGCTCACCTCCTGGCCTTGACCACGGCATCGCGACCTGGCATACCAGCGACGGCTGAAGCCACCTTGGGACTAGGACCTATCGGCGTAGAGCACCAAGCCCTCGTGAGGTTCGAAAGGGAGAACTGAGCTAAGACGGAATGAACAACTCACACAATTTTACGACAAGGGTTATATTAACAAACAGGATCACAGGCACCTTACAAGCCCCCACGGGGCGCGTCTTTGATTCCTCGCAGGGAACAGATCCTAAAGGGACGCTAACTACACGCGCTCCTGCAAAAGACGCCATCATCAACAGTGGGCTGTCAAGCACCGGCGCCAACCCCATCCAGATCAGAGTCGGCGACGACCTGATGAGCCCGCCCTGCTCCAGGAGCGGCACCGGCTCGGGGGCTCATAGCTGTCGTCGCTCGTCTCTACAGCGCGAAGAGCTCGCCGGAGTCGCTGGACCCTCCGACGCCTCCACCACTTGAGGAGCCGCCAAGGGAGCGGTCGGCGGGCCCAGTCCTCGCCGTAGCAGCGTCCCGACCACCTCTCCCGAGGCAGCACTCCAGCCGGCGCCCGTTCGCATCGAAGACCTCGAAGAACATCACCGAAGCACCGTCGTACTCCAAGTGGATCACGAAGGCGCCCCTTGTCCTGCAAACACAGGTGATTTCACCCCAACCTTGAGTCATGAAGACCTCGCCCGGGGCAACGACCGCGACCTCTGCCTCGGTCGCGAGGGCGCTGCAGCCGGCGTGCTGCAGCCAAAGTTCCAGGAGTTCTCCCTACGGGATGATGGAGGCGAAGAAGGGAGGAAGGCGAATCCAAGACTGAGGAGGCATGGCGGCGTGAAGCACGAACTCTCGGGAGGAGCCCTCGGTGTGGAACCCAGGGGGGACGACCCACACCTTCATGACCCGACGACGCCGACGGTGGCACCGCCCGTGGCGATCGGCATCGACTCCTTCAGAGCCCTCGATGTGGGCGTACAAGGGAAGCGGGAACCCCGGCGGTGCCTACTCGCCCCAGGGCCTCGACATCACCTGATGGGCCCCCTCGACCCGGCGGTGGAGGGCGAGCCATTTCTTTGGCGGGAGCGGATCTGGTTCCTCTCGGGGAGCCTTTCCCTTCTCTGCCGCCGAGAACCGGCGGATCGATGCCATCGCAGCAAGACGGAGCAAGGACCGGGAAGGAGAAGCAAGAAGAGATGGACTGGAAGGGCGCGTGCCGTTCCGTACTTATGGCCGGCGAAGGCCAACCGCCGACCTCCACGATCACAGGTAATCATGACCCGCTTTGCATGCAGGGACTAGTCCAATCCATGCAGTTGCTGAGGCGTCGTGGGGAAGCGGAGACGCCCATGACCAATCAACCGCCACGCGGCGCCCAAGGCCGCAGGCTGTTAGGGCCCACGGCGCTTCACCCTTGCCCTTTTGCCTCCCTGCACGGCCAAGTCCGGGCGCGCCTTGGGCTCGGGGGCTACTGTCGGCGTTCTGGGAACGGGGGTCCCTAGACTTGCCTGCCTGCGGCCTATGGCGTGGCTCAAAGGGGGGCCCAGCACGGCCCATCTTCATCAACACACACCCAAGACCCTTGCGAGGGGCCAAGCCTCGCGGGGCGGACGACACGGAGCTTCCTCGGGCACGGCCTCATCAGGCTGGCTCGCGAGGAGGCGGAGAGATCAAGGCGGGGTACCTCACGAGGTGCCTGTGACGCAAGCCATGACGACCAAGGGCGCCAGGCGGGCGCCAGCTCGCGTAACGTCCTTCTTTCCTCTTTGGTGCAAAGGGAGCAAGCGCAGGCGAGAGCATCAAGCAAAGGCACCCGTTTCGGTGCAACGAGACCAAGACCAGCCCAACGACAGGGAGGAAGTCATTGT
Organism: Aegilops umbellulata; assembly: GCA_032464435.1. Taxonomy (NCBI): domain Eukaryota; kingdom Viridiplantae; phylum Streptophyta; class Magnoliopsida; order Poales; family Poaceae; genus Aegilops; species Aegilops umbellulata. The sequence continues at coordinate 243,898,040 of CP136055.1, read as the reverse complement.
GGAGCCCAAGCCAGCGTCACCACTAGAGCCTTTGGCAGGCGAAGACCAACTTTAGTCAGGATAAGTGTACCAGATGTTCCCCTTCAAAATGGCCAATTGTTGGCGCCCTTCCTGCTCAATATTTGGGAAGAGGCCCAGGGCCTTTTCCTATAAATAGGACTAGCCACCCCCAGGGTAGGGGCAATCTATCCATTTGTACTGGTTTCATGCATGTTTAAACAAGTTAACTTGCTTTTTAGTGCAAAACATGATAAGGCACTATTTAAGATCACAAATGAGTTTGAACTTTGAACCTTTGATTCAAAATGGCTCAAACCCATCTGGTTGTAGTTGCATTAGCCCAACACACTCATATTGCCATGTCATGATCATGCATCATATTGTGCATTGCATTGACCGTGTTTCTTCTCTGTTTGGCGGTGTTGCCCCCCCTTAGTAGACGTTGTTCTGATGTTGTGATCGTTGACACTGATGAAGACTCAATGCTATGTTCAGAAGTGCCAGGCAAGCAAAGCCCCCTTGTTCATTCTGATACAATCCCACTCTCTCGCTCCTGCTCTATTTTACTCCATTAGGACAACAACGATTCAACTGTTAAATGCTGCGGTAGTTGAACCACTTTTCCTCTGCATGACCTGTCATTGCCACAGTAAATAGATGAAACCCACTAGCATGAGTAGGAGTTGTTTGAGCCCTGATGTGCCTACTCATTCAAGCTTGTTTGTCATGCCTGCTACTGCTTAGAGTTGAGTCAGGTCTGATTCACCGGGGATGAATTGGAATGGAGATGAACATGTCCTACTGTGTGTGAGCTAAGTGTGTGAACACGATTTGGGAAAGGTAGCGGTGAGAGGCCATGTAGGAGCACATGGTGGCTTGTCTCATTGAAACCGTCATCAGGAACTGAGTTTTGTGTTTGTGATCCATGAAACAGCTACTACCATGCATTGGGCCCTGAAATATGACCCCGCTCGACTTATTAAGCGCCCCTGTCCTCTGTTCAGGAGTTGCAACTAGTTTCTGGTGTTTGTAGGATATGTGTTGGAGGCCGTGCGTAGCGCTGACCCTAGGGGTGGGCTATGATGCAGTAGATACACCATGGCATGGTGCACCGGGCGCCCATTTGGTGTCTTGCGAACCCTACACACATCGTTTGTGGCTGTGAGCGAAACCCCAGCCGTATCTCCTCGCGGATGGAACCCGAATAGGCAATAAACCTGGACTATATACTTGTGTGGTTAGTCAGGTCATGGTGTACACCCACGTCGGCTTTTGCTTGAAGTCTGCCGAGCACATGTCGTGTGTAGACGCTAAGTGGTGGAAACATGTGTTAAGAAGTACACCCCTGCAGGGTTATCAATGATGTATTTGAATAGCCGCGTCCGCGGTAAAGGACTTCTGGGTTGCCTATAATAGTTCATACACAAGCGAAAGTGGATACTCTAAAATGCGCAAGATAAGCGTGAGTGCTATGGATGGCGTCCTCGTAGGGAGACGGGAGCGGATCCATAGTGGTGTATTGATATGGTGAATATGTGGACTCGTGTGCGCCACCTCAAAAGAGTTACTTGCAGTCGTAGTTCTGGTTAGCCACTGAGTCAAAGCTGGATTGCTGTAGTTAAACTCCACCACCCCCTTTATTGATACCGATGCATATGTAGATAGTTCTGATGTAAGTCTTGCTGGGTACATTTGTACTCACGTTTGCCTATTTTATGTTTTGCAAAGAGACTTCAGTCTTGCTATTAGTTCTACGTGGACTTCGACGTTTAGCTTGTTACCTCAGCTACGATCTTGTGCCCTCAGAAGGATCTTGTAGATAGTCAGGCCTCTCGGCCTTTTTCATTTGTAGTTGTCTGTACTCAGACAAGTTAAGCTTCCGCATGTGCTTGTTGCTTGTATGCTCTGTATGTTGGGTCATGAGACGCATGTTTGTAATACTTGGCTCCTCGGAGCCTAATGAATAAATACTCTTAGTCTTAGAGTCTTGTTGTGATGCCATGTTGTATTTGCACATATCGAGCATATTGTGTATATGATTGAAATGCTTGGTATGTGCGGGATCCGACAACCTAGTTGTTTATCCTTGGTAGCCTCTCTTATGGGGAAATGTAGTCTGGTGCTTCCACTGAGCCTTGATACTCTGCTACAGCCCGATTTACCGGAGTCCTGCTAGCCAAGTACTACTGCTCCGGAACACTTAGACTGGCCAGCATGTGGTTGACTTCATTCCTGTGTCTGTCCCTTCGGGGAAATGTCACACGGTGACTTCCGGAGTCCTGCTAGCCTGCTACAGCCCGGGTTCCCGGAGTCCTGTTAGCCCAGTTGCTACAGCCCGGATTCACACGCTGATGACCGACATGTTCGATGTTGTTTCATGTATGCCTGTCCCCGTAAGTTAGTGCCACTTTGGGTTCACGACTAGTCATGTCGGCCCGGGTTCTCTATCATATGGATGCTAGCAACACTATCATATACGTGAGCCAAAAGGCGCAAGCGGTCCCCGGCCAGGTAAGGCGGCACCCATGGGAATACCGTGCGTGAGTCCACAAAGTGATATGAGGTGTTACATGCTCGATCGGTGTGAGTTAGGATCGATGTCCTGATAAAGGACATTATTTTCGAATGAATACATTCATGTTGTCTTTGCCTTGTATGATGAAACAAAGTCGGTTTGTATTATAATGCTTGTTATGTTTTAATTTTTTCCTCCTCTGCGGCCGTGTTGTATGAAATCTGAGGGTTGGCCAGTCGTTGGCTTCTGCCCCCACGTAGGTATTACGGAGGTGTTCGAGATGGAATCTAAACAATCTTGATCCAATTATATGGTCCTTGAAGGAGTTGTTTAGCACAATGAACCAGGCAATCAGACTATGCGGCTTGAATGCCCTCACTTAGCCATAGGAGTTTTACAATAAAACACGGGCGCAGCCCCTAGTATCAGAACCAGAGTGCTATGAGTGTCTGACCGAGAAGTACCGATCCTTCGCGTAATGCGGGAAAAATCTCCAACTTGCAACCTCCGAACAGCTGACCGGCTCTCGCCGTATCATGACAGTAAGTTTTCGGTTTTCTCTACTGAGGTGCTCATTTGGATAAACTAGGGCACAGTCGCAGCAGTTCTCCCTTTACTACGTTAGCCGATATAGCGGAACGTAAGGTAGCAAGCACAGGAGTCGGGCAACCCAACTATTCACCAAAGACATGATTCGGAGCCAATGCATATAGTGATAAATTCGGGGTGCCGAACTATACTATAAAAGTGTTCAGACTTTTGTTTCCATGTTGTGGGGTGCTATGAAGCCCCTGCAAGTTTTAACGCACCGAGTGTACGGGTGCTATTTGATAGAATTACTAGAAAGGAGAAGGCAAAAAGAAAGAAAGAGGAAGAACCAGTGGTAAGCTAGAGCCGTGGAAATTTGGGCCGCAAACTGTCTCTATTATAATTTCATAGGTGCGTTAAAGCGCATTTATACATGTAGTGCAATAAGAAGAAAGGCTATTTACTATGTCTTCACCAAGAGAGAGCTGCGTATGGGTCCTGAAAAACAGGTATTGTGATCGTTTAACGAAACCACCTAGAGAAGTCCCCCATATGTCTGTGTTTCTTGCCATCTTGGTGTGTTTGTCCTTCGAGAGGACCCATGATCAGGCCATCAGATGGGGCCTGCGAGATTGAGACCTGAAAGAAAAAAGTAAAAGTGAAAGTATGTGTGTATTCGGTGCCGGTTTAGCCGCACTGTGAATCACAACCTAGCTATGCCTCTATCGATGCCCATGGAATTTTGAGTGCGTAGTTATGTACGCGCGACACGACTACCACTACTTGATCGAGACTGAGACGGAGGCCGGGTTGCCAGTCGAGCTCCTGACGAGCCGAGCTGTCCTGTTGCAGGGTAGTTTAGACCCTCTTAACGGTGTCCGTGGGCTCGGCAGCCGAATTAGGGTTCTGCTTGAGAAGGCCGCTCTGTACTTCTGCTGCTAAGGCAACTGTGTGCTCTTATGTACGGAGGGAGCGTCCCATATTTCCGTTGACCATGATGACGCCGCATGGACCGGGCATCTTGAGCTTGAGATAAACATAGTGTGGCACTGCATTGAGTCGAGCGAATGCGGTTCGTCCGAGCAGTGCGTGATAGCCGCTGCGAAAGGGGACGATCGAAGATTAACTCCTCACTTCGGAAATTGTCCGGAGACCCGAAGACAACCTCTAGCGTGATTGAGCCCGTACAATGGGCCTCTACACCTGGTATGGCTCCTTTGAAGGTAGTCTTTGTGGGCTTGATCCGTGATGGATTGATGCCCATTTTTCGCATTGTATCCTGATAGAGCAGGTTGAGGCTGCTACCTCCGTCCATAAGGACGCGCGTCAGGTGAAATCCATCAATGATTGGGTCGAGGACTAGTGCGGCTGAACCGCCATGACGGATACTAGTCGGATGATCCTGACGATCAAAGGTGATCGGGAATGACGACCATGGATTGAATTTTGGGGCGACTAGCTCTATCGCGTAGACGTCCCTTCGTGCGCGCTAGCGCTCCATTTTGGGGATGTGTGTAGCATATATCATGTTCACTATTTTCACTTGAGGGGGAAACTTCTTCTGTCCCCCTGTGTTCGGTTGCCGGGGCTCCTCATCGTCGTCCTTGCTTTGTGATCCCTTTTCCCTGTTCTCGGCGTTTAATTTGCTAGCCTGTTTAAAAACCCAACAATCTTTGTTGGTATGATTGGCTGGTTTGTCTGGGGTGCCATGTATCTAGCATGGGCGATCGAGTATGCGGTCCAGCCTGGATGGTCTCTGATTGTTTCTCTTGTACGGTTTCTTCCGCTGGCTGGACTTGGAACCGCTGAATCCAGCATTGCCTGTAGTGTCGTCGGTATTATCACCATTGCTTCGGCGTTTGTGTCTGTTGCGTCGGAGCTTGCCGTTGCTGTTCTTAACCTCAGAGGGGCCTGCCTCGCTGGCTGTGTTTTTGCTACGAGCCAACCAACTATCCTCACCCGCGAAAAGCGCGTCATGATTGCCGTGAGGGCTGCCATAGATTTTGGCTTTTCTTGGCCGAGGTGGCGGGCGAGCCATTCGTCGCGGATGCTATGTTTAAAGGCTGCTAGGGCTTCGGCATCCGGACAGTCGACGATCTGGTTCTTTTTTAGTTAGGAACCTAGTCCAGAACTTCCTGGCTAACTCCCCAGGCTATTGAACTATGTGGCTTAAGTCATCAACGTCTGGTGGCCGGACATATGTACCTTGGAAGTTATCGAGGAAGGCCTCTTACAAGTCTTCCCAGCTGCCAATAGAATTTTCCGGCAGGCTATTTAACCAGTGTCGAGCTGGTCCTTTAAGCTTTAGTGGTAGGTATTTGATAGCATGGAGGTCATCTCCGCAGGCCATGTGGATATGGAGCATAAAGTCCTCGATCCATACCGCGGGATCAGTTGAAGCGTAGTATGATTCAATATTCACGGGTTTGAACTCTTCGGGGAATTCGTGATCCATTACTTCATCAGTGAAGCAAAGAGGGTGTGTGGCGCCTCTATACCTAGCCGCATCGCATCGTAGCTCAAACGGAGTCCGTCTGTTGTTGCCGGCTCGGGTGTGACTAGGTTTGTCACGTCCGAATAGGTAGCCATCATCACGTGTCGAGGAACGTCCTCGCGATCCGTGGATCGATCGGGTGTATCCTGCTCTGCTATCCAGGGTCTGCCGGAGGTCGTATGTATGACCCCGAACTATTTTGTCTCTATTTTTTCGTGGCGGTGGGGCAGGCTCCTGTTCGGCTTGAGTTGCCGCTCTATCCCGACCACGAGGTGGTCGGTCCGCCGCACTGTCCCAACCGCGTAGTGTTCGGTCGGCCGCATTACGCGAGGGATGTATGGGCTCCGGCGCCTCTTCATCGAACTGAGGTAGCAACCTTCGCTTTGGGTAACTCTTGGCTGGGCGTCTGAGGCCGAATTCTTCGGCTGCCAGAACATCAGTCCACCTGTCGACGAGCAGATCTTGGTCAGCTTGAAGCTGTTGCTGCTTCTTTTTTAGGCTCCTTGCGGTCGCTATTAGCTGGCGCTTGAAGCGCTCCTGCTCAAGAGGTTCCTCAGGCACGATGAAATCGTCGTTGCCGAGGCTTTGCTCATCCTCGAAGAGCGGACGATAACTACCGTCCTCCGAGTCATTGGGCCTGGCCTGTTCGTCGGGGCTAGCCTGCCCATTTTCTTGCTCCTCCTGTTCGGATGTTACCTCAGCAAGGTCTTCATTGTTTTTGGCATCGTCCGGAGTATTATTTTCTCCGGTGCCAGCATTGCTGTCTTTTGAACGACGTGACTTAGAGCGGCGTTGAGGATGCCGACGTTTTTGTTGTGTCTCAGGAGGTTTATTCTCAACTGGATTTTCTTTGTCATCATCGTTGGTTGTTTTGGGTGTGTCCACCATGTACACATTGTACAAAGAAGTGGCCGTCCAACGTCTAGTGAATGGCGGATTTTGATTTTCCTCCTCATCAGCATCGCGGTCCATACCGTCGATGTCTTCAGAGTCGTAATCAAGTGTGTCGGTTAAATCCTCGACCGTGGCTATAAAGTGGGTGGCGGGTGGGAAGCAAGATTCTCCATCGTCAACCCCTAGTTCGAACCGGACATAGTTCGGCTGAGGATCCCCTGTCAAGGACAGTTTCTTTAATGAGTTCAGCACATCGCCCAAGGGCGAGTGCTGGAAGATGTCTGCGGCGCTAAACTCAAAGATCGATAAGCGATCTAGTTCGGCGTCCGCGGACTCACATGGTTCGGAACTTATAACCAGGGACGAAAACGGAGTTCCGGTCTTATATCATGTGAGGTTAAGTCCATGTGCAGCTCCAACACTGGGGAACCTGTGGCTTCCGTGGTGGGGTTGAGCCTCCAATCCTTGGATGGCGCCGTATGCTCCGGATCTAAGGCCGGAGTAGTTACAGGAGCTATCTCCTGAATGTGGTCCGATGACAGATTTAGGTCATGTTCATCGAGGTGACCAGGAGCGGTTGCCGCGGTCTCGAATCCGGCGAAGATCAAATCTCCATGGATGTCCTCGACGTAGTTCAAGCTCCCAAATCTGACCTGGTGGCCAGGGGCGTAGCTATCGATCTGCTCCAGATGGCCAAGTGAGTTTGCCTGCAGTGCGAAGCCGCCGAACATGAAGATCTGTCCGGGGAGGAAGGTCTCGCCTTGGACAGCATCGTTGCTGATGATTGAAGGGGCCATCAAACCTTTAAGGGATGGCATAGTGGAACTCTCAATGAAAGCACCAATGTTAGTGTCAAAACTGGCGGATCTCAGGTAGGGTGTCCCAAACTGTGCGTCTAAGGTCGATGGTAACAGAAGACAGGGGACACAATGTTTACCCAGGTTCGGGCCCTCTCTATGGAGGTAATACCCTACTTCCTGCTTGATTGATCTTGATGAATATGAGTATTACAAGAGTTGATCTACCACGAGATCGTAATGGCTAAACCCTAGAAGTCTAGCCTGTATGACTATGGTACTGAATATCCCTCCCTCCGGACTAAGTCCTCCGGTTTTTATAGACACCGGACCGATCTAGGGTTACACAGGGTCGGTTACAAAGAAGGGAATCTACATATTTGATCGCCAAGCTTGCCTTCCATGCCAAGGAGAGTCCCATCCGAACACGTGTAAAGTCTTCGGTCTTGGTATCTTCACAGCCCATCAGTCCGGCCCATGGCTAACAGGCCGGACGCCCGAGGACCCCTTAGTCCAGGACTCCCTCACATAGCATGAAACATATGGATCCAAATCAGCCCCTTACGAAGCAACGAATAAACTAGGGTTTAAGATTATGTCACTCTAGCAACCCATCATCTACTTATTACTTACCAATGTCTTCCCCTAGGCCCAAATAATGGTGAACTGTCATGTAGTCGACATTCACATAACACCACCAGAGGAAAGACAACATACATCTCAACAAAATATCGAATGAATACCAAATTCACATGATTACTTATAACAAGACTTCTCCCATGTCCTCAGGAACAAACGTAACTACTCACAGAACATATTTGTGATCAAGATCAGAGGAGTATTAATTATCATTAAAGATCTGAAATATAATATTCCACCGGATCAACCAACTAGCATCAACTAGAAGGAGTAATCAACACTACTAGCAACCCACATGTACCAACACTACAAAAAAATACACTTCCGTGATGATATGTGTTTGTCACAGTAGGTCATGTTTTCTGTCATGCATGTACATCCATGACGATTTTATGACAGAATCAAGATAGTCATACCTGTGCTGCCGTAGAAGTGTTCCATGACATTACCAAAATTATCATCATGGAAGTGTCCACTTCCATGACGATAAATCACGCGTCATAGAAGTGCTTTTGTCAAGGGAGACCGACACATGGCATCCACCATAACGCGTCGCCTTTAAGCTATCGGGTCCAGTTTTGGATCCCATAACTCGTTAACAGCCCGGACCAATGAGGATTTTCCACGTGTAAAATTTTCATTGGCCAGAGGAAACACGTGTTGGCTCACCGTTGGGATAGATGTCATCCATTCATTGGACAGGAGGCGCCTATGATACGTCGACACGTGGCATGGCCCAACAGAGTCCCATTCCGGTGAAAAGGCTTGCACGTTTGACTTGGTCAAAAGGTAACGGGCCGGCCCACGGAAAGCCTGTTAACGGCCTGTTCGTATATAGCCCATTTACGACCCGCTAACTCACGACCCGTTACAGCCTATCGGAAATAAGCCCAGTAGCTTCATCTAGGCCATCCAATATGATTCCAGCCCATTGTAACTTACGGTCCATGTATGGCCCATGATGTCTTTCAGCCCATACGAGGCCATTTGTAACTCTTGGCCCATTAACGGCCCATGGTGAATCCGGCCCGCAATGAACAGTGTACCACTTTATACCCATTAATGACCCATTATTGCATTGGGCCGCTTCCAACCCGTGTTATCTTTCGGCCTTCTCAGGGCCCATTTATTCATGGGCTTATTTCCAGCATTCGGTTACTTACGGACCGTTACTAGCCTTTTCTGCTTGTGGGCCAAATTCAGCCCGTGGTTACAATCGGCCCGTTTGCGGCCCGTTAATTCATTGGGACATTTTCATAGTGTCATTAAATACAGCCGATTAATGACGTCCCGTTATGGTCTGCCCATGAACGAATGATTCCAAATCTAGCCCGTTTACGACCCATAATGCGGTCTGCTATTGGCCCATGTTTGGCCGATCGATCATACGGCCCGTAGAAGGCCCATTGATGCTACGGCCCGTAGAAGGCCCATTGATGCTACGGCCCGTAGAAGGCCCATTGTTTCTACGGCCCTTAGAAGGCCCATTGTTTCTACAGCCCGTAGGAGGCCCATGGTAACTACAGTAAATATGTAGCCCATGGTTATTTTGGCCTAGTTTTAAAAAATAGGTTATTGCGGCCACTAGCAAACCGCGGAAAAAGAACTACACTGACTACAAGCAAAGAAATAAACAAGACAACAAGGAAATAAATAAGAAAGCAACTTATGCTAGGCTATCACGGCTATTACACATATTACATCCACTGGGCATCTAAGTTCGCCACTAGTGCAAATATAGGGAACAAAGCAGCATATCATATACACTGGTTGTAAAAGTTGGCGACCAGTGCAAAGCAAAACAAGTCAAGAACTGAAACCACTTCAGAAGAGCTCAAGAAACAATATCCTGGGTGCCCATAATGCTGGCAAGATGCTTAGCAAGCTTATCAACCTTCTCTTCTTTGGCATTTAAATCCTCCAGCGCGTGTTGTTGCACCAGAAAGTATGCATCTGAATTCTGAAGGGACTTCCTTAGTCCTTCAGCTTCCTATCACATCACATCTGATCGATTTCTTTCAACTTGAAGTTGAGACTCAAGAAGATGAACTAATTCAGGCAGCGAGTTCGAAGAGCTTGTGCCAGTAGTGGTGGCCAGTAACTCAAGCACTACATCAAGACATGACTTTTGGGTTCTCTCACTGTCATCAAGATAGTTTTTATCAACTTTCTTGGAGACCAACAGGGATGCCTCACTATCTTGAACCTTATCTGCATTACTTCCTTTAGCTTTGCATAACGGGGTACTGTTCTCCAATATTTTGTCCGCATTCTGAAAGAGAAACAAGCAGACACATCACAGGTTTACCATGTTGTATATGAAACTCATTTTGGTAAATCAGTTATGTAGTAAAGTGGACATGATAACAACATGAAACAAACATATATCTATGTACCATGGTCGCTTTATGGTCTATATCATTCTAGTTTTTGTTGCCAAATCAAGATAGAGACACAGTTCAAATTATATTTGTTCAAGAAAAAGCAGAATTGACAGAATATAAGTGTGGGAAACTACAGAGCAATAGCAACACTTGTAATGTGCATGACATGGGAACATAACTGTTTATTCAATTGAAATTGAAATCATCATAGAGCAAGTTACAACAGCAAACCAGTTAAAGAAACAGGTTTAAAACATACCTGTTGCGCCATTGGAGTTTCAATTCCATCCTTCAAATTTGAAAATAGTTGGTATGAGTAAATACAGTGATGCAAGAGAAAAGGAGTATGAACCATAGCTACAGAACCGGACTTGAGAACAATTCTTCTTCTCCTTTAAGCGTTGATTTGGGATTCGGAGTGGTGGTCCTCGTGCTTTGGGCACTGTAGTTCCCTTACTAACTGCTCGTGTTTGGTGCTCTGTGGCGGAGACGGTGCTGCGTCAACTGGAACTGGGTCACTATGTGCTGGAGTTGGGGTTAGAAGGGGTGTAGCTGGTTCTCTGTCCAACTGGGTAGGGGTACAATCTGCGAGAGTCTGGGTTATGTGTGGTGGGGCTGATTCTTAGGCAAGTACAACCGTGGTTCTATCTGCATCAACTAGTAGCACTATCTTTTCTGAAGACCGTGTTGTTGCTCCCTTAGATACTTCCATCACCCTATCCAATTCAAATGGTTGATAAACAAGAAAAGTAATTGAATGTACATACATTGTATGATAGATAGGTCCAATGGATAGTGGGGAACAAAAGAGGGCACGAAATAATTCACATTTATGTTGTCTAACCAAACAGGATAGCATGACAGAATTTCACATATATGATGGCTAACTAAACATGATAGCATGACACAATTTCACATTATGATGGCTAACTAAAAAAGATGGAAAGGCATAGTTCAAAATATGATGACTATGTAAACATGATGACATGATATAACTATATAATGTGTTTATTAAATAGGTTGGCATGCTATAATTCACATACATGCCGCCTATGGAAACATGATAGCATGATATAATTCATGGATATAATGAAATAATTCAAAATATGATGACTGTAACACTAAACAGGATGAGCTGATATAATTCAAATAGATGGGTTGCCATGCCACAATTCAGATAGATGTTGTGTATGTAAACATGATGGCATGATATAATTCAAATATATGATTTATATAGTAAGCAAGTAAGTAGATGGCAATCCATATATGATGTAAAAACTAAGCAATGCACGACAACATGCATGACATGAGTAATATAACCCTACCAAGTTTGAGAACAGACCCCAGGGGGGAAATAGGACTGGTCATCAATGTCTGAATCCTCCTCTGAGGATCTCTCTGTAACCAGCAAGATGTCTGCTTTAGCAAGTAGCATTGTCTGCTCTGAATACCTTGTTTCCACTCTAGATACTTCCATCACCGCTTCAAATGGCCGATGCACAGGAAGAGTAGTTGAATATACAAACGTTGTCGACAAATGGAACACGTAATACAAAAAAATGATAGCATGATATAATTCACATACATGATGATTGGCTAAACAGCATGGCATTGCATAATTCACATATGTAATGCCTTGCAACAAGATAGCATTGCATAATTCACATATATAATGTCTTGCAACAAGATGGCAATGCATAATTCACATATATGGTAATTAGACACTAAACAGGTGGCATTCACACAAAGCATGTTGAAACTAATCAAATGATATAGCAATGCAAGACACCATACGCATGATATGAGCAACATAACCCCGCCAAGTTAGAGCATACACCTCGGGGGGAAATTGGATTGGTCATCTATCTCTGAATCCTCCTCTGAGGAGCTATCCGCAACCAGCGAGATATGCACTTTGTCAGATAGCATAGTCTGCTATGAAGACCTTGTTTTCACTTCAGAATTTTCCATCACCGTGTCAAATGGCTGATGCACACGAAGAGTCGTTGAATGTACTAACATTGTTGACAAATGTAATACATAATAAAAAAAGGATGGCCTGATATAATTCACATATAAGATGACTGGCTAAGCAGGATGGCATTGCAAAATTCACATATATGGTGCTTGGCTAAACAAGATGGCGTTGCATAATTCACATAAACGATGAATAAACTAAATAGATGGCATTCACACAAAGCATGTCTAAACTAAGCAGATGACATATTTGATGTATAAAGTAAGCAATGCAAGGCACCATATGCATGATATAACCAACATCAGCATGCCAAGTTAGAGAGAAGACCTCAGGGGGTAAATTGGAGTGGTCTTCTCCTTCTGAATCCCCCTCGGAATAGATATCTTCCTCTCGATTACAATCCGAAATGGGTGGAGGGGGCTGCCTTTGCGCCTACCATGGAGCGACGTCTGCATGAAATTTTATTGCCATGCAAGGCTCGTCTCTTTTGCTCTACATGTTCAGTTCCATTGTGTACAATAACTGACATGCATAGGAATAAAACATAGTGAGATTATGTAAGGAGTGCATGCAGAAATCTAGAGTGATGGTAGCAACCTGTCGATAGACCCAAAACCAATGATAGCAAGCAGATAATGGCTTCAGTTAAAAAATATAGATAATGGCTTCTTTATTGTTTGTTTCACACCCAACATGAAACTCACAGTAGACACCAGAGATTAACCAGATAGTAGATAGATACTATTTATTGCGGCCCCGATGTGTACCCCACAACCATTTAAAAACTCAAGTTTGACCATTAGTTTGGAGCTGACTCGGAGTCTAATCGGTGATCAGGACGATAAAGTAGCATGTAATATTAAGCGGTGCATAACGTAAGCTGACACGAAAGAGTGCGCCTCTCTTGTGGACCCGTGTAGTCCTTGAGGTCATCTGCTCGGTTGATGATGGTAATGCAGTTGCCATGGCTCTCGGTGGCAGGGAAGAATATCTGAGGCGGCAAAAGACAGTCTGGAAGCCGGATCCCTGCTGTGCTGGACCCTTCTGTCATTGGAGCAGCTGAGCTGGGGTGGACGACGGCGCAGCAGGAGCGGGACAAACCACACAAGGTTTTCTTTGACAACTATCTGTATCTGTAAGGGCTCGTTTGAATTGGAGGATTCTAACAATGCAGGGATAGGAAATACACAGTAATAGGATAGGAATGCACGTGCAAAATAGAGAATTTAAAAACACATGATTTCTGCCAATCTGGGAGTTTGGTTCTGTAACATCCCAAATTTTCAATTTGGAATGTTATGCATTAGATCATCATTGCATATCATATTTTATTGTATTTCGGTTGATCCTAGATATTCTAAGCAACTCAAGGACCCACGGAGATCATCATTGCATATCATATTTTATTGCATTTTAACTATGTTTCTCTGAAATATTTCTTTTATTAAAAATAAAAGAGAGGGGATCAAATGACTTCCTCAAAATAAAGAAATATCAGGATTTCATATTAAAATCAAATAATTTTTTGTTCGGAGTTTTATCGCTATTTTATTAGAATTAGGAAAAATATGCGTTTCTCAAAATTGCATTTTAGGCCCAAATAAATGTTCATCTTGTCCGACTTATTTTTAGAGGACAGGAAAAATTTATTTAGGGATTTTTGGAGTCAGCTTAGTATTTCTTTTCTTTCTTTTTCTGCACATCTGAATTATTTAAAAAAACGCGCGACCGACTTAGGGCCGTATTCGGCCAGGACTTCTCGGGCCAGGCCTTTATAAGTCACCGCCCCGAGGCCCGTTACTGCCGCCCCACCCGAAACCCTAACCCTAGCCGCCACCCGCCGCACACCGCCGCGCCACCGCCCGCGCCCCGCGCCGCCAGCGCCGGAGCCCGCCGTCGCCGCCGCCCGCGCTACCGCCCCGCCGCCCACGCCGCCTCGTCGGAGTCCGCCGCCGCCTCGACGGAGCTCGCCGCCAACTAGCCGGATCCCGCCGGAGTTCGAGGTAGCCGCCGGTTTTTTTAAAACCGATCGGCTTTATTTCGTAAGCCATGGGCCGTTTTTCTTTTAGATCCGGTTCGGTTTTATTTTTTTCTTTGGTTTAGTTATTTAGCGGACGTTCATTCGTACGTTCGTTTTTACGAACGGTTTTCACTGTTTAGCCGCAGACAGCGAACATTCGTTCATTAGCCTGTTCGTCACTTTTTCTTTTTCTTGGATTTTTCCGCGATTATTTTCGATCGCGATTTCTGATCCAATTTTCGTTTTAGTATAACTTTTCGCTCATTTATCGAAATCAGGCGATTCAAGCGCCTAGAGTTTCGTCTCGAAACCCTCCTTCCGTTTAACCAACTTAAACAAGTTTTTGCTACTGCAAAATTTGACTTTAGTTCAAAATAGTAAACGAAGCTTGTTTCTTTTGTCGTTTGAGTTTTTTTGCTTCGTTTGATTTGATTCTTTTTGCAAATCGGAGTACTTAAGTTGAACTTTCTGGTTAGATCTTTTTTTTGAGTTTTACCCGTACCCTTGCTTGATTGCTTATTGTATGCTTGTTTGTTTGCGATAGAGTACCCGGAGTGTGAAGCGTGCTTCTACGAATCACTAGGTTTCGCGGATCATCAGAAAGGCAAGTAACACTTTGATCATACCTCTTACTACCCAGTTTTATTGCATTAGATCAATCCGCAAACAATTGCATGGTTAGGATCTGAATTAAATTGTGGGTTTGGGAAGTAGATGAGGTAGTACCTATTCACCTGTTTATTATCAAACCATGGGAGTTACTTCTATGCTATGCTTATATCGCTATGCTATGCTCGTAGACGTGGATTGGGTTTGAGTGAATTTCATGACAGATGTGAGACTGTTAAATTAATGGTTAACTTAAGGTGGCAACTTTAATACACATCTGGGTGGATTAAGGCACCTGGGTTTTCCAGTGATTGCCTGTATTTTTGGAAATCCCGGGGTACCGTGTGATTCTCCTATGGACCGCCACCCAGGATCAAAGGGATCATAAGATTATTCATACTGGAAACTTCCGTGTGCGGCCACAAGCTATTATGGGCTCTATCATAGTTGATTAAGTCGTGTGAACTCTTATAGTGGTAGACTAGCAGATGTAGGGGATGTAGGTGTACCGGTCGACCCATCGTAAGGTGCTAACACTTCTGAAAGACTATGTCTCAGCCATCCGTTTCTCAAACACCATGTAGTGCGAGAAATCCAACGGAGGAGATTGAGTCTTGTGGGGAAAGTGCGCAAACCTCTGCAGAGTGTACAAACTAATCATGGTTAGCCGTGTCCCCGGTTATGGACAATTTGAGTATCTAGTTCTTGGATTATCATGTGGATCTCATCACTCTTAATATAATTTGTTTGGGTTTTTAATGATGATGCTTAATTGAGATTGAGTTGGGTGAACCTTCTCAATGTTCATCAACCACCATGATAGTTAAATAAAATTTATTCCTTTGCAGTAGGGAAAAATTGGCTTTTCGAAAAACATATTAACCATACAGTTTCCACGAGCCATATATGCATGTAGTGATAGTATTATTCTGTTCATTATCTTTTGGTGTTACATTGCCAGCATATTCCATGTGCTGGCCCATTTTCGGGCTACAACGTATCATGTTGCAGACTTTTTAGACGACGAGTAAGGAGCCTTAGGTTCTGGTCTTTCACTTAGTGATGCCGTTGGAGTTGATGGACTCACTTTATCTTCCAAGCCTTCCGCTGTTATCGTATTAGATGGCCTTAAGCCATATTTATTGTAATAAGTTCTCTTTCAAGACATTCGATGTAATAAGTGTGTGATTGCTGTTGTTATAAATTCTTCGAGTATTGTGTGTGTCAGCATTACCGATCCAGGGATGACACTTATGCACAGAGATCAAATTGTTTGAGGTCTGGTCGCTACAAAGATGGTACCAGAGCACACGCTAACTGTAGGACACGACCACTAAGCTAAAGCCCTAGATCACTACTCTCTTCTCATTTCGAAGTCCTCCCCATTTTCTACTCTTTAGGATGGCGGATGCAAGGATAAAATTCATACAACCGGATGAAGACACCCCTTTTGGACGCGATTTGAAGGAAGTTACTAGGTACCTAAACATTGGAATACCAAGCTTCACCGGGACCTACAATGCCACCTTACTAGAAGAGGAGCACTAGATGATTCAAGTTCAAGTTTCAGGAAGGACATTCACGCCAGTCACTGAGCCCATAGAGTTTTCTTTCGATGCACCCACCTGGAGTCTAGGAAAGAGTATGGTAGCTCACATTACCATGGGACGCATTGGTGAAATCTACCACAAAGATCTCAAGGACACTATCTACCAGATTTGTGGGCGCTGAGATGAGCAATGGGAGATGATCAGCACCAAGAAGGCCAGATCGATTGCCTCTTTCATCCAGAAGTTGAACCAGCACATTCGTCACCAAGAGAACCAGATGTGTGCAAGCATGATGGATTTGAGGAAAGCAATGACAAGGATTACGAAACTGGAGGAAGAACTCAAGGCTACACGTGAGGATTATGGAGGAAATCGTCGCACTAGTGGAGAAGAATGGTGACCTGACAAAGAAGCTAGGAGTTTTCATGGGAGACCCCGCGGCAGGAGGAGAAGGTGACAGTTCCACTTGCCCGGAGAACTACATCATCATCGACGACACCGACTCGGACCCTGACGATAGTGATGATGATTATGTTGATGAAGCTGGAGCAGATATCATGGAGTCTTCGACAGATCAATTTTTCTAGTAGACCACCAAATCAGTAGTAGAATTCCACCATGTATATAGCATACTCCGAGCACTTTTGTAACGATAGTACTAGACCGATTGTATGCTTTGTCTGATTGATTGAGTGATATGTTTGTGTTTGTATCATGTGCATATGGGTAGTGTTTTTCCCTCTAGACCTCATTCTATTCTGTTTTCTCATCTTTTCTAAACCTAGCAGATGCCTCCGAGACGCGACAATGGAGTTGCTTTCCCACCGGAGCTCACTCAGTTGATCCAGCAGCAGAATGCATTGATGCTAATACTAGTCTAGAATCAGAACTAGGGGAACAACAACAAGAACAATCCACCACCACCACCAGTTGACCACTTAGCCCGTTTTCTTAGGCTGAATCCGCCAGTGTTCTCCAGTAGCACCGAGCCGATTGTTGCAGATGATTGGCTCCGCAAGATTGAGAGGGAGTTGACTACTGCAGGATGCACAGATGGGGAGAGGGTGCGTTTTGCCGCACATCAAATTGATGGACCCGCAACATCTTGGTGGGAGAATTTCATAGTCACTTACCCTATTGACACTGTGACATGGGACTAGTTTCAGCAGGCTTTTCGCCCTGCCCATGTTTCAGCAGGAGCTATGGCCATGAAGAAGCGTGAGTTTCGCAACTTAAGCCAAGGAGAGCGCACTGTTGGCCAATACATGGATGAGGTTAGTAAGTTAGCACGTTATGCCCCAGATGACGTTGCTACAGATGCTGCTAAGAAGGAGAAGTTTTTGGAGGGACTGAATGATGAGCTGAGCATGTAGTTGATGGTGGCAAATTTCAATAACTACCAGGAGTTGGTAGATAGAGCTCTCATGCTTGAAGGGAAGCAACAGTAGATTGACAACTGCAAGAGGAAGTATGGATAGGGGAAGTATAATTCTTGAGCCCAACAGAGACCCCGTTACACCCAGAACTCGGGAGGACTTGTTCATAACCATGGAGGCCATACTCATAATGGAGGAAGTTCGCACAACCGTAGTGGCCCCAAGAATGGTAATGGTAATGGAGGAAGCAGCGGACAACTGAATTATGTCCGGTTTGAACTGAAGGCTGATGTTGGGGGAGAATTTCACTTCCCACCCGCCCCCCACTTCATAGCCACTGTCGAGGACTTAACCGACATGCTTGATTACGGCTCCGAAGACATCGATGGCATGGACAACGATGCCGATGAGGAGCAAAGCCAAAACCCGCCGTTTACTGGACGCTGGACGGCCACTTCTTTGTACGATGTGTACATCGTGGATACATCCAAAGCAACCAACGATGATGACAAAGAAAATCCAGTTGAGAATAAACCTCCTGAGACACATCACAAACACCGGTGTCCTCGGCGCCGCTCTAAGTCACGTCCTTCCAAAGACAGCAATACTGGCACCGGAGAAAATAATACTCTGGACGATGCCAAAAACAATAAAGACCCTGTTGAGGTAACATCCAAACAGGAGGAACAAGAAAACGGGCAAGTTAGCCCCGATGAACAGGTCATTCCCAACGACTCGGAGGACGGTAGTTATCGTCCGCTCTCCGAGGATGAGGAAAGCCTCGGCAAAGAAGATTCATTGTGCCTGAGGAACCTCTCGAGCAGGAGCGCTTCAAGCGCTAGCTAATAGCCCTCGCAAGAAGCTTGAAAAAGATGCAGCAGCAGCTTCAAGCTGACCAAGATCTGCTCGTCGACAGGTGGACTGATGTCCTGGCAACCGAGGAATACGCCCTCAGATGCCCAGCCAAGAGTTACCCGATGCACAAATTGCTACCTCAGTTCGATGAGGAGGCATCGGAGCCCATACCTCCCTCACGTAATGCGGCCGGTTGACCACTACGCAGTCGGGACCGTGCGGCGGACCGACCACCACGCGGTCCGGATAAAGCGGCAACTCAGGCCAAACAGCAGCCCGCCGCACCGCCACGTAAAAATAGAGACAAAATAGTTTGGGGTCACACATATGACCTTCGGCAGGACCTGGACAATAGAGCAGGATATACCAGATCAATCTACGGATCACGAGGACGTTCCTCAACACGCGATGATGGCTACCTATTCGGGCGTGACAAACCTAGTCACGCCCAAGCCGATAACCGCTTTCCGAACACCGGACAGTGTCTCAGGGGCTACTGTTTGTATTGGGATCTTCTCTTTTTGCGTCACTTACCTCAAAACCCGCCAGCAGGCTGCTGCAGGCTCCGGTTAGTCCGCTCTTGGCGGACTAAACACTTTCAATTACCGTGCCCATAAGAACACGATGCTCATCCACAATGGAAGCGCCTTGCAGCGCTTCCAATGATTATCTGGTGCCCCTGGTTGGATAGGGGTCACCAGCAGAATAGGCATACCCCCTTCTTTTGAAGGAGGTTGCGTGCCGGATTCCGGAGCCGTATCGGTCTCCGGAATCGAGTTCGGCTGAGGGCCGAACTGAATACGGCTCTCATCACCAGTCTCCATGGGGATTGGCTCCCCCTGGTGTCCAGCGACGGAGGTTTCGCCCTCTGGCGCCTCCTGAAGCTCTCCCCGGCCTGGGAAAGTCCTTCGGGACAGCACCTCGGCGTCGCCCTTGGACTTGGGGGAGTGAGCGGTCGGCGGTGACTCGCTGGCCACCGCCTTCGAATCCAACAAACCTCCTGGCGAGGATCGCTGGGAGACGTCGTGAGCCGGACTACAATAGCATAATTAACCATGTCAATACAATGAAGAGGAGAGGTTGGATTTATGGGTATGTATAAGTCTTAGCACTTACGATGCAGCCTGAGGCTTAGTGCGGGGCCGTCGCTCCAGACTGCTGTCGACACCCCATGCGGAGTTATCCGCGAGGGAGCCCTTCCCCTTCTTGGACGTCTCCACCTCCAGGTTCGTGGAGGCCGCCCTCTTCTTCTTTCCCTCATTAGGGGGAGAGTTGTTCTCCTCCTCCTCCTTGTCATCGTCGTCCTCAGCGGCGGAGGAAAGGGTCACTTCGTCTTCAGACGTCACGTTCGAAGCACCCTTGCGACGGGGGCCATCTTTGGCCCCTTGGCCTTCTTCTTGGCCTTCTTCTCCGGCGGCCTATAGGGCGCCGGAAACAGCATCTTCGCCAGGAGCGGGATGACTGGCTCTTCGGGTAGTAGAGCCGAACTATGGATCCGCTCCGCTCTTTCCGTCCACACCTGAAAAAATACAACAAAGGTTAGACATCCTCCTTGAATAAACAAGTAGAAGGTATGCCTTAAGAAAAGGAGAACTTACCTCATTAGCGGGATGGGTGTGATCGTGCCCACAGTCCGAATCTATGACTGGCGGCTTCTCGTTGCCCTTGAAGAGCAACTTCCAGGCATCTTTGTGAGTAGTTACGAATAGCCCTCCCAGGGTCTGGTGCTTCTCCGGATCAAATTCCCATAAAGGGAAGCTTCCGATTTGGCAGGGGAGAATCTGACGAACCAGCATCACCTGGATCACGTCGATGAGCTTGATGTTTCTATCCACCATACTCCGAATTTGCGTTTGCAGTGCTATCAGCTCGTCTGACGCCGACCAGTTGGAGCCCTTCTCCTTCCAGGAGGTGAGCCGCATTGGAGCTCCGGCCTTAAGTTTGGGAGCCGCCGCCCAAGTGGCGTCGCGTGGCTGTGTGATGTAGAACCACTGCTTCTGCCACTCCTTGACAGTCTCCACAAAAGTGCCTGTGGGCCAAGTGACGTTGGGCATCTTGCTCACCATGGTGCCTCCACACTCCGCGTGCTGACCATCCACCACCTTCGGCTTCACGTTGAAGACCTTGAGCCATAGGCCGAAGTGGGGATGGATGCGGAGGAAGGCCTCGCACACGACAATAAATGCCCAGATGTTGAGGAAGGATTTCAGGGCTAGATCATGGAAATCTAGCCCATAATAGTACACCAGTCCGCGGACGTAGGGGTGAAGTGGAAACCCCAATCCGGGGATGAAGTGAGGGAGGAAAACTACCCTCTCAGTAGGCTTCAGGTGGGGATGACTTTCCCCTTGGAGGGCAGACGATGGGCGATTCCTTTCACCAGATACCCCACCGCTCGGAGCTGGGTGATGTCCTTCTCCTTGACGGAGGAGACCATCCACTTGCCTTGGCCTCCGAATCCTGACATGGTCGACTGCTTCCTTGAGGAGGAGAAGATGGGAACTTGGGTGCTGGAGCTCGAGAACGGAAGGACAGAGAGGAAGGAAAAGCGTGGGTGAAGAAAGGGAATCCTTGTCTCCTTATAAAGGCAGTGAATATTGAACGCCTCCCCACTCGCCTTAAAACATGCATGTTCCCAAGGGCTGTGTAATTGGCACAGTTGGATTACCCACGCCCGTATTGATGAGAATCCGCAATAAGGGGACACGATCTCTGTTTCGACAAGACGTGCTAATGGCAACCACGTCTCGAAACATGGAGCGGCACACGAAAAAATGGTTCGAAATTATGACCGGGCCGACGTGATGTCATGTTGCAAAACGTTGTCAGTGGATTGGACTCGTGGAATATTATATTCTCTGTGGTTGTGTGTAGTATGTGTGTTACAGGTCCGGACACGACCATTACGTCCGAAGACTATCTTGGAGTTCGGGAGGAGGAATCCGCCTTGCAATGCCGAAAACGGATCTATGCGCCGGATACCTTGTCATTGAAGCCAGGTTCAGGGGCTACTGAGGGAGTCCTGGACTAAGGGGTCCTCGGGTGTGCGGCCTGTTAGCCATGGGCCGGACTGATGGGCTGTGAAGATACAAAGACCAAAGACTTTACCCGTGTCCGGATGGGACTCTCCTTGGCGTGGAAAGCAAGCTTGGCGATCAAATATGTAGATTGCTTTCATTGTAGCCGACCTTGTGTAACCCTAGATCCTCCCAGTGTCTATATCAACCGGAGGACTTAGTCCGGAGGAGAGATATTCATTACCATAGTCATACAGGCTAGACTTCTAGGGTTTAGCCATTACGATCTCATGGTAGATCTACTCTTGTAATACTCATATTCATCAAGATCAATCAAACAGGAAGTAGGGTATTACCTCCATAGAGAGGGCCCGAACCTGGGTAAACATTGTGTTCCCTGTCTTCTGTTACCATCGACCTTAGACGCACAGTTCGGGACCCCGTATCCGAGATCCGCCAGTTTTGACACCGACAGCCGCCGCCGCCTCGGCCATCCCTCTAGGCCCCACCGTGCGGAGCTTTTTCTCCGGCGATCCCCACGCCACTGCCCCACCAACGCCGGCGACCACCGCTCCCACCTTGAACCCTAAGATAGATAGTGGGGTACCTCTCCGGCGAGCCCCCTCCCCGCTGCGGCTGGTTCTTCCTTAACTCCGGTGAGCCCCCCCACCCCCTGAAAGTTGACTGACCCAAAAGTAGATTATGTCGACTGAAGTGTAGCTAAATCGGAGCAGCATCGCAAGAAAGAGCAAGAGCGAGAGCAGCAGCGTGAGCAAGAGCAAGAGCAAGAGAAAGAGCAGAACAGGTAGGGGACCGAGAGCAAGAGGAGAGCAGCAGCACAAGCGAGAGCTAAAGCAGTAGCAGCTCCTACTAATGTGGATGTCGCCGCCGATGGAGCGACGCCATGGAGGAAGTGGGCCGGCGACGCCGCCGTGGATGGAGCCGCGCCATCTCGGCTCGGGACCGAGCGCCGGCAGCACCATGAGATCAAATCAAGAAGAAAATGCAGCGATTACGAAAGTGCAACTATCCCTTGGTGGTTTTGGTAATTCCTAACAACATATAGCTCATTGAACAAATGCTATTT
The DNA here is from genome assembly GCA_032464435.1 of Aegilops umbellulata. Lineage (NCBI taxonomy): Eukaryota > Viridiplantae > Streptophyta > Magnoliopsida > Poales > Poaceae > Aegilops > Aegilops umbellulata. Next base: position 243,875,297 of record CP136055.1, on the reverse strand, counting down.
CAAGATGATCATTTCAGAAAGTTTAGTGATTGGCATGGCATTGATTAGGAACGTGGACCCCTGAAAATGCTAAGGACACAAATTGGCTCAAGCTCAAGACTCTACTTTTTCATTTTAGTGATCCAAGATCACATTGAGTCCATAGGAAAAGCCAATACTATTAAAAGGGGATGAGGTGTTGCTTAATGGCTTGCTTGCTCAAAATGCTTAGTGATATGCTCCAAAGCCCTCAACCACTTTCTCATATCCACATATGTACCAAAAGTCAAACTTGGCCCTACCGATTTGATCTATCCGGCGCCACCGAGTTCACTTGACATAGCCACTGCCAGAAACCCTAGTCACTTCGGTCTCACCGATAGGGATCTCGGTCTCACCGAGATGGGATTGCAAACTCTCTATTTCCCTTCGTAACGTTTCAGTCCAACCGAGATGAGAGATTGGTCCCACCGAGTTCACAACGCAAACTCTTTGTTTCCCGTTCGTAACGTTTAAGTCTCACCGAAATGAGCGATTGAGTCCCACCGAGTTTGCCTGACCAACTCTCTGTTTGCCTATTACATAAATAGGTCCTGCCGAGTTTATGCGATCGGTCTCACCGAGATTATGTTATGCCCTAACCCTTATGAAATCGGTCCCACCGAGTTGACATGTCGGTCCCACCGAGTTGACATGTCGGTCCCACCGAAATTCCTAACGTTCACATTTTGAACTAAATTGGTCTGACCGAGTTTCATGATTCGGTCCCACCGAGTTTGGTAAATTGTGTGTAATGTGGAGGCTATATATACCCCTCCACCCACTCTTCATTCATGGAGAGAGCCATCATAACGTGCCTACATTTCCACCATACATTTTCTGAGAGAGAACCACCTACGCATGTGTTGAGACCAAGATATTCCAATCCAACCACAAGAATCTTGATCTCTAGCCTTCCCCAAGTTGCTTTCCACTCAAATCTTATTTCCACCAAATCCAAATCCGTGAGAGAGAGTTGAGTGTTGGGGACACTATCATTTGAAGCACAAGAGCAAGGAGTTCATCATCAACACACCATTTATTACCTTTTGGAGAGTGGTGTCTTCTAGATTGGTTAGGTGTCACTTGGGAGCCTCCGTCAAGATTGTGGAGTTGAACCAAGGAGTTTTTACGGGTAAGGAGATCGCCTACTTCATGAAGATCTACCCTAGTGAGGCAAGTCCTTCGTGGGCAATGGCCATGGTGGGATAGACAAGGTTGCTTCTTCGTGGACCCTTCGTGGGTGGAGTCCTCCGTGGACTCGCGCAGCCATTACCCTTCGTGGGTTGAAGTCTCCATCAACGTGGATGTACGATAGCACCACCTATCGGAACCACGGAAAAAATCTCCGTGTCTACATTGCGTTTGCTCCCTCCAAAATCCTCCCTTTACCTTCATGTGCAATGTTTTACATTCCGCTGCTATACTCTTAGACTTGCATGTGTAGGTTGATTGCTTGACTTGTGCTAAGTTGCTAAATCTGCCAAGACTTAAAATTGGGAAAGGCTAGATTTTTATGTCACTACTAGAAAAAGGGCTATAGACGGGATTGACACTAATGGCGCACCAGACAAGTGGTGCGCCATTAGTATATACTAATGGCGCACCACCTTCTGATACGCCATTAGTGTTGGAACTACTAATGGCGCACCAGGCCTAGGGTGCGCCATTAGTGTCCTAATTTTTTTTTTTTGAACTAGCGCGTCTGGCCAAACATACTAATGGCGCATCCCTGTAAGGTGCGCCATTACTAGTTGTAACTAGTAATGGCGCACCAGTGAAAGGGTGCGCCACTAATGATTTTTTTTAATTATATTTTTTATTCCTTTTGTTGGAAAACTACTAATGGCGCACTGCCGCAAAGTGCGCCATTAGTAGTTCAAACTACTAATGGCGCACTGAGGCAGAGTGCGCCATTAGTATGATTTACTTTTTTCGCAAAACTACTAATGGCGCATCAGGCTGTGGTGCGCCATTAGTAACCTGGATTACTAATGGCGCATTTATGTCAGGTGCGCCATTAGTAAGTGGGCAGCAACAAGATATTTTGGGCAGCCTCTCCTACCCACACTCACTTTCTCCCCCACTTCATTCTCCACCTCCTCCTTGTCTCGGGTGCCTCCTCTCTTTCTTCTCATTTCCACCATAGATTCATTCAAATTAAGTGGTTAAATTACCTTGTTTTGATAGGTAAGTAAGGGGGAAACTATATTTACGTTGTTCTTCCTACAACAATGTGCACATGCACTTTTTATGGCCTAGCTAGATCTATGTATGTTCGTGGTGTTGCATATGTTAGTGGTGTTGCATATGTGTTTGTGGTTGGAGGTGTACCGGTATTTGAAATGCAATAGTTGCCAATATTTTGCCGGAATGTTGATTCATTTCCGTTTCGGCGATAATTTTGGCATTAAGCATTCTTTTTGGTCCTATTTTTAGGGAAAGTCATGCCAAATTTTTTCTTGGTTCTAAAATATTGTTTTGCTCTACCCCGCAGGCAACCATGGTCCGCACGATGACCGAAGGCATCGTGAATAGGTTTTTGAGGTCCGCGAAGGCCGAGATGCTTGAAAAGAACGAGACGGAGATAAGATGTCCGTGTCGAAGATGCAAGCTGCAGAGCCTTATTGCGGACCCGGATTCCGGGCAGGTGCGGGACCACCTGCTCTTGCGTGGTTTCATGGATGGCTATCGGTGGCAAGGTGATGAAGATGACTACGAAGTCGTCCATGGGGGCCGGGCAAGAAATGAGGAAGGGCAGCAAGACAACCACCGCGGCTCGGGCGGGCGAGAAGACGAAGAATCCCCAGGAGATGATCATGACGGTGATGATGTACACAGTCATGATGATGAGGAAGATGCTGGAGCAGACGACGGGCATGATCATGAAGATGATGATGCCGGCGGAGCAGACGACGGTGGACCATCGATGGGCTGGGTGCAGGACCCTTATATTCAAAAGCTGCTTCTCAAGCAGACGGATAACGCAAGAGCTGCCGCCCGAGAGAAAGCCAAGGTGGATCAACTTGAGTTAGACGCGGTTACTCCATTGTATGAAGGATGCAGGCCCGAGGATACCCGCCTGAAAGTAACGCTCATGGCTCTGGAGATGAAGGTAAAACACAAAATGACGGACGCATGCTTCGACGAGAACATGTCATTCTGGCACGAACGTCTTCCAAAGGGGAACAAGTGCCCGACCAGTTTGGAGGAGGCGAAGAAAATCGTGTGTCCTCTGGATTTACCGCACGTGAAATACCATGTCTGCATGAACAATTGCATCATTTATCGGGGCGAGCACGCGGAGTCTACCATATGTCCGGTGTGCGGCGTCACTCGATACAAGAAGAGGAAGAAAGCTCCTCGAAAAGTGGTGTGGTACTTTCCGATCACTCCTCGTCTGCAGCGGTATTTCGCGGATCCTAAGGTAGCAAAGCTCCTGCGTTGGCACGCGGATAGGGAGGAGAAGAAGCGAGAAGATGACGCAAATGATCCGGAGATAGATAAAAAAGACAAGATGCTGAGTCACCCTAAGGATGCGAGCCAGTGGCAAGCGTTGAATTTTGAATACCCAGAATTTGGGAAGGATCCAAGGAACATCGTGCTGGGCGCGAGCACCGATGGAGTCAATCCGTTTGGCAGCCAGAGAAGCACACATAGCACCTGGCCTGTGTTTGTGTGGATGTACAACCTTCCCCCCTGGTTGTGCATGAAGAGGAAGTACATTCACATGAGTATGCTAATTGAAGGGCCGAAACAACCAGGGAACGACATCAATCTGTATCTGGGGCTGCTGAAGGAGGAGCTAGACACGCTGTGGAAAACGCCAGCCAATACGTGGGACGCCGCAGAGAAAGAATATTTCCCTATGAGAGCCGCACTGCTCACGACGGTGCACGACTATCTCGGTTATGGATATCTCGCGGGGCAGGTAGTCCACGGATTTTCTGGATGCGTACGGTGCATGGACGACACAACGTATCGCCAGCTAGATAGAGATCCCGGGTCTTCGAAAACCGTGTTCATGGGACATCGAAGGTGGCTTCGCGACGATGACCCGTGGAGGAAACGCAAGGATCTGTTCGATGGTGAAACCGAACCCCGAAAACGCCCGTGTACGAGGAGCGGCGAGGAAATAGACAAGCTGTTGAAAAATTGGAAAGACTGCCCACTGCCGGGAAAGAAGCAAAAGGTGCCAGAGCCGGGAAAGAAGCGAAAGGCGCCAGAGCCGCTACTGAAGGTATGGAAAACAAGGTCTGTTTTCTGGGACTTGCCGTACTGGAAGATCCACCGTGTGCCTCACAGCCTTGATGTCATGCATATCACGAAGAACGTGTGCGAGAGTCTGCTTAGTACCCTGCTCAACATGCCAGAGAGGACCAAAGATGGGCCGAAAGCAAGGGCAGACTTGAAATCAATGGGCATCAGGCAGGAGCTTCACGCTATATATGATGATGATGATGATGATGATGATTATGATGAGGCGAAGCAGGACACAGAATGTCGTCGCAAAGGCAAAAAGGCCAAGAAGACCGGAAATGACTACCCTCCCGCGTGCTTCACTCTAAGTCAGGAGGAGATCGAGCAGTTTTTCACCTGCCTCCTAGGAGTAAAACTTCCTTACGGTTACGCGGGGAAGATAAGCAGATACCTAGACCCAGCGAAGCAAAAGTTCAGCGGGATGAAGTCTCACGACTGTCACGTGCTGATGACGCAGATACTTCCAGTTGCAATCCGTGGGATCATGGACGCTCACGTCCGTGAAACGCTATTTGGCCTATGCAACTTCTTCGACGTCATCTCTCGGAAGTCGATTGGCGTGAGGCAACTCAGAAGGCTACAGGAAGAGATCGTGGTGATACTATGCGAGCTTGAGATGTACTTCCCGCCCGCATTCTTCGACGTTATGGTGCATCTGCTGGTCCATATAGTGGAGGATATCATCCAACTCGGGCCGACGTTCCTGCACAGCATGATGCCGTTCGAAAGGATGAATGGTGTCATCAAAGGATACGTTCGTAACATGTCACGTCCAGAGGGAAGCATAGCCAGGGGCTTTCTAACCGAAGAGTGCATCTCGTACTGCACGAATTATCTAGGCATCGAGAACCCCATTGGTCTGCCCGTCAACAGGCACCTCGGCAGGCTCGCTGGATGGGGTCACCGTGAGGGTCGCCGCGAAATGCATGTCGACTTCGAGGGTCGACTCGCCGACTTTGAAAGAGCAAACCTAGTCGCGCTACAACACATAGACGTGGTCGATCCTTGGGTGGTAGAGCACAAAACCTTTATTAAGAAGACGTACAATGACCGAGGCCAACAGAGGACGGACGGAGATATACTCAAAGAGCACAACTCATGTTTCACGCGTTGGTTCAAGCAGAAGCTTCTGTCGTACCCTTTACATGAGGATTCTTCCGCGGAAGAACAACTCATATTCGCCTTGTCACAGGGCGCCGAGCACAACCTGATGACCTATGAGGCGTACGATATCAACGGCTACACATTCTACACCGAGGCCAAGGACATGAAGAGCGATGGTTATCAGAACTCCGGGGTAACGATGGAATCCTACACCGGTAACGACAAGGACAGATACTACGGAAGGATCGAGGAGATCTGGGAGCTGAGCTACGCTGGAGAGAAGGTCCCGATGTTCCGTGTCAGATGGGCCAAGAGCGTCCTAAAAGAAGACCGGTATTTCACCACCATGGTTATACCCGAAGCCAAATCCAAGACCGCGGGCGCAAACGTCACCGCGAAAAATGAGCCATGGGTACTGGCTTCCCAAGTGGACCAATGCTTCTTCATTACCGACCCGTCAAAGACCAGCCGTGTTGTCGTGAGGAGAGGCAAAAGGAAGATCATCGGAATGGATGGCGTAGCCAATGAGCAAGACTTCGACAAGTACGGCGACCCGAGGATCGAACATGACGACGATGATGAAGTAGCAGCATACACCACAAGAAGAAGCAGGACCACCCTACCTAAAGGACGTCCGTTCCACAGAAGAACTCCATTTGCGAAAAAGAAGGGCAAGAAGATTGTTAACAGATAGCTAGCTAGCTAAGATCGATTGTATTTAAATCGTAGACTTCATGGGCACTTTTTGAACTATCATGAATATTTTTAAATTTCATGGACACTCGATCTCGATCCCCCTCCATCTCGATCGCCAGATACGGTCCCCCTCGCCGCCGAGCACCCCCCGGTCCACCGGCCGCCGCCGCCGACCCCCCGCACCCTCGATTCCCCTACTCAACCGCCGCCGCCGACCCCCCGCACCCTCCCCCTCCACCGGCATTATTGTTTGGTGATATTTTTAAAAAAATTATTACTGTCTTATAAAAAAATATTACTGTTATGATTTAAACAAGTTTGAACATATTTAAACACAAATAAGTATCAAACAACCTTTTAAATGAAAAAAAAAAATTTGTGGAGCCTGGGAATCGAACCCAGGACCTCCTGGTGTGAGAACTGGCTGCTGACCAGTCGAGCTAATAGAGAGAGCTTGATGTGGTTCACGTCAGGTGGTAGATAACCTGTTGGCTCGGGCAGAAAAAAAAATACTAATGGCGCACCGAGGTGTGGTGCGCCATTAGCATGTATATACTTATGGCGCACCGAGGGGTGGTGCGCCATTAGTATTGTGCCGCCCCTCCTTTGTCCCGCGCCCCCCCTCGATCCCCTTCCCCTCTCTCTCCCTCGCCCTCGATCCCCTTCCCCTCTCCTCTCCCGACGCCGCTGCCCTGCCGCTCCGACGCCGCGACGCCCCCCGACGCCTCGACGCCGCCCCTTGCCCCGACGCCTCGACGCCGCCACTTGCCCCTGCGCCCCTGTGCCTCGACGCCCGACTTCTCCAACCACTGCCTCGACGCAAGCAGAGGGGATTCTCCTCCCCCTCGACGCCGTCCTCGAGGTACGCCGCCCGCGCCCGCCGGCCAACCCGCTGGATCTTGCTTCTTTCTCTCGATCTGAACTTTGCATCCTGTGTGTGCCTGCCAGATCCTGCACGGGCTCGTCGGGCTGGTGAGGTCGCCGGTGTCGGCCACGCTGCCGCAGATTGGGTCGCGCCTCTTTGTCACCTGGGGCATCCTCTGGAGCTTCCCCGAGGTGCGGTCTTCTTCTCCACGGTGTCCTTCTCTGTACTTCTTGCTGCGTGCATACCTCATCCTCTGTTTTCCTTGCTCTGTTTTCTTGTACGGCTTTGCAGACGAGGACAGACATCCTGGTGAGCTCCCTGGTCATCAGCTGGTCCATCGCCGAGGTATGCATGCTCCTGAATCCTGATAATCTAGGAACTACACCTCTTCAAATTAATCTAGGAACTACAGCTCTTCAAATTAACTGTATTATCGAGCCATGAGATGCTGTTGGTGCTGTTAGACTAGCTCAAGATGTGCTCCTGAAATAATGAAATGCGATGATGATTTTTACATATGGATGTTGTTGTTCCAAGTTGAATTTCAAGATACTTGCGATAGGTGTACCTCACAAAATTGTTGCAGCTTCATTCACTATACTGTTAGTATTACATGAGGGGAGGTGTGTATGGTCAGGGTGGTTCTGAATCAACTAGAAGTCGGAGGCACTAATATGTGCACATTACTTACTGCCGTATATTTTCCAATCATGTATCCTAGTATTTGTATGATTAATCCCAAATGAGACAAATTAGGTTAATAATGCTCATGTAACAGAAAAGAACACCAGAAACTTCAGACTTGAATGGAAAGAACCTTTAAAGCAGAGGATGACAGAGAAATTGTGCTGCATATTATTATTCATCAAGCCCTATAGGTTGGCAAAGTCATGGCATATGGTCCATGGTTTGTTCAAATGTGTTTATCTCAAATTATCTGATCCCTTCATTGAAATGAAGGAATTGTAAATTCTGCAGCTTTCAGACACCTAGTTAGTTACTCAAGTGTTGGATGTTGCAATGCAGATTATTAGGTACTCTTTTTTCGGCACAAAAGATGAATTATTATTTTGAGATGATAGTGATGAATAGGCATGTAAGCTAAGCAGGAGTCCAACATTATTATTACCACCAAAGGCATAGGGATTCTGGGACATAGGCATGCCAGAATCATGATGATTGGTCTACATAGGCATGATTCTGGGAGTTAATAGCAATAATGTTTCAGTTTGATATGTGTTCTCCTATGATGAAGTAGTAAACCAGCATTGCATTTACTGAAAAGTATAGCTAGGTGGACATAATTTCATCATGGACGACATACTGAATTTGTGCAAAATGGATTTATGTTTACTAGTTGTAGCCTTAAAAGGAAACAAATATCTCCTTCTTCCCAAAGGCTAATCATTCGATCAACCATCATCAAAACCAATGAATGGTGTCCAAGGCTACCAGGGAGTTCACCCGGGGTCATAGCCTCTGTTTTCTTTTTTATTGTAGCGCTCTTGACACAGTTTAGCACTGCAACGTGTGTCCGACCTAAGTCCTGGCCTGCTCCCGCCATTAATCAAAACAGATCTACATGCCATGATCCCCACCTATGGTAATACCTCCTAGGCGATGACTTACCCTGCATCTATAGATCCCATCCTTCATGGCTTCAAGATGGTACCCGGGGTTATGTTCTATAGCAAAATGGTGATACTGGATGGCCAAGCAGTATGGTTCACTTGGGGGTATGTGTAACAGTTAGCAAAAACAGAGGACTAAAGTGCTCTGTTTTGGCAAACCAGTGCATGCATGCCTTTTTTCTTCTTCATTTTTTACTATATGCTGGCATGACTGTTTTTATTAGGCAGGACAGTGCAGTAGTTGATGTATCTTGGGTTGATTATAAAGTTGCTTGGGTTTAATATTACCCAGCATGATGATGTATCAATGTAGCGTTAGCATATGATCCAAGTGTTAGTACTGCTAGTAAATAGCTAATACAGCTAATGAAGAAGAAAGAAACTGCTAGTACAGTTAATGAAGAAGAAAAATATGTGTTCTGAAACTGCTAGTGGTTTGTCCAAAATGTTGAATGATACTGCTTGGAGATGCATATATTGTTTCACCTCTTCACATGCCAATGTATTTTCCATGTTGTGATGGAGGCCTTTTTTGCCTTGTCCACCCGAGAGGCCCTTGAGTTTGCCGGAATGTCGATTAACTTCCGCTCCGGCAAATTCGGGTACTCCATATGTCCTATTTTCAGCAAAGGTCATGCTGAAATTTTCCGTGAATTTTAGCATGACTTTGCTAAAAATAGGACATATGGGGTACTTGTGACTAATGCATGGGCCGGGGTATCTTAGTAGTTAATTAAGTAGGATCAAGTGCCCCGGGGTACTTGTGACTAATGCATGGCTTTTAGGGTGCCTCGGCGTCGAAAAACCCTCAATGATAAAAGCTTAGATTTTAGGATGCCTCGGTGTCGACAAACCCTAAATGATGAGACCATGATCTTTTTCCTTGATAATAACCAACGTTTTGACCAAACTTTGTTTCTATTTAGAGAGAAACATGGTAAACAACGATGAGGCAGGGGGTTCGGGCGGCAAGTCATTCTGGGAGCTGTCCCAGGAGATGGAGGAACAACCTCACTTGTATGAGGACACCGCCTTCCCCACCGATCCTGAGACCACTGATGGTGCCGCCGAGGATGACCCCACTGATGCCACCACTGATGGTGCCGCCGAGGATGCCACCACTGATGATGGCGGCGCACGCACAGATGGCAGCCAGAAGAGGCAACGGAAGGACCGGCGCCCGACCGTGCTCCGCACCCTCAAGGAGGAAGTTACTGAAGTGGACTCCGACGGGAATCCAACGGCGCCCGCACGAATAGTCAAGGGGTACTCGCTTCAGCTCGGGTGCATTCTCCGGAGCACCGTCTCGATCAACACCGAGAACCTGAGGCATCCTGACCGAGGGAATTTGCGCAACCTCCTCTTCACGAAGCTGCACGAACGATACAAGTTCCCCGCTGAATTTGAAAACACAAGCCTCAAAGGGAATAAAGTGAACAATGCTGCCCTCACGAAGATGAGCAAGGCCCTGTCTACTTGGAAAAGCAATGTGAAGAGAATGATCGAGAAAGGTGAGAGTTATGAGAAGATCAAGGAGAAAAATCCTTCGATCACCGAAGATGACTACAATGACTTCAAGATCAATTGCTCGAGCACCGCACACTCCCAATCAAGTCAGTGGGGGAAAGAAATGCGGGAGCTGAACTTAGGGGAACACACACTCGGTCCCGGCGGTTATAGAGTGGCGGAGCCTATATGGGACAAGGAGGAGGCGGACCGTGCCGAGCAAGGCCTACCGCCCCTCTTCGATAAATACGGTGACAAGCAGACCAGGAACTATGTCAGGGCCCGGTACAAGAAGGACCCGAAAACAAAGGAGCTTACCACGGATCCGAAGACCAGGGCGCTTGAGCTTGTTCTGGTAAGGAATACACCCCCGCGTAATTAGCTCCATATGGTTGCATTCTAATTAATGAAGCCGAATTTCTAAATGGTTCACATTCCTTCCGCAGGCGAGTGAAAGCAGTAGCGCGGGTTCGACTAAGAGCAACCCTTGGGACACCACTCTAAATAGGGCGTTGAATGTAATGAAGAACAAGGATAAGCTCAGTAAGCCGACGTCAGCTGGTCGTGTGGCCGGCAAAGGCTTGTCGACAAAATGGGGGTCATACTATAACACTGGTGGACGAAAGGAGAAAAAGACCAGCTCGGAAAGCCAGGCGCGCGAGGTTCAAGAACTCAGGGCACAGGTGGCGCGGATTCCGGAGATTGTCCAAGAGCAAGTGCAACAACAACTCGGAGCGACGATCACCGCCATTGTGCCTACCTTGATGCAGGGGTTGAGTGCGTGGATTGCGGGCGGCCAACAGGGGCCGCCCCCGATTCCTAGCTTCACGGCCAGCAACTCGCAGAACGCGATGGCGGGGCCATTGGGGTCTCCGGCAGAGGCGGCATTGGTGTCTCCGACGCCGGCACGGGAGCTTAATGCACCCGGGTGTACGCCGGCCGGCACCTCTGCAGCAAGCGGCCCCTCCGTCAACTGCACGCCCGCCGTTGGCGGTGCCTCGACATTAGCCGAGCTCGACGCCATCATCACGGTAACTAATTAAGCCTCTCTCGGCCGAGGACTTCATCTCCTTGCCTTTGACTGGGCATCCCTGACGCCCTACATGTTTTCGCAGGGCGCCGCCGACGTTCCGTGCACTCTCCTGCACTTCGTGAACAATGAGTTGGTCGATGTCGCCAAGGGCAAAATCGTTCAACCGGGCAACCCCTTGTTCCACGGTACGCAGATGCCACCCAACTTGTTTAGGGTTCAACTGGTTCGGGTGCTGCCAGGCTGCGATGAGTTGCTACCTCCGATTCGACCTGTCGGGGCCGACGATGATGACGTGATGACCCTCAGCGCCTGCCTGATCGGCTGGCCCCTGCTTTGGCCGAAGAGCCAGATTCGTTTGGGGGCGGGGGACACCACCCCAAAGACAACACCGCCAGTCGTGCCGGCGCCAAGTCGGCCCCATGGCAAGACCGCCGCAACGGTGCCGGACATCCCTATGCCACTGGATCCAAACATGCATATGGCACAGGATCAGAACGACGACGACGACGATACATTTGTCAACGTCGATCGGTACTTTGCCGATCATGGGTACGATGGCGACTTCATGGGGCCTGCTTCTCAAGAACCCAACCCAACAAAAGACGTGCGCGATGTAGCTGGTACCGCGGGGAAGCCAAGTTGCAACAGGCGTCGTCTGCCGTTCAGCTCTCAGGAGACGCCTCCAGCTGCCGACTTCACCGAGCCTCAGATAGGCGAGGTGCGAAATATTCTCAGCCCCAACACACTCAAGAAGGCGGTCTGTGAGCAGAACTCGGTCCCATTACAGGAGAAGAAGAAGGCACGCAAAAGAAAGACAAACAAGGGTGCGGGCCAGCCGGCAACGAGTACGATCCGTGCTCAGGACGGGCCACCTTCACCTGAGGATTTAATGAGGAGGGTGCATGTGGCCGGTAGGCCGATGCTACCGAGAAATATGCTCGATGTTGCAACCGGTTCTATGCGGAGTCTGCATGACAGTGTTCTTGCTTTGGAGAAGCGGCGTCTCAGAGAGAAGGATGTGGCATACCCGGTTTTCGTGGCCAAGGTGCCAGAGGGCAAGGGCTTTGTGGATAACTCCATCGGGGGTACGATCGTCCTGCGGTTTGATGACATCCACGCTATGTTGAACCTTCATCCGCTGCACTACACCTTCGTTCGGCTATTTTCGCTGAGTATGGAGATGCGGATCATTCGCGACAAGACCCCGGACATCGTGATAGTCGACCCCTTCTACATGCGTGCCAAGATCTTGGGCAGCGCTGGGGACCGGCAAGTCGCGAGTTCTTACCTCGAAGGCGTCATTCTGGCAAACCCAGATAAGGATAACTTCCTCGTGCCTTACTTTCCTGAGTAAGTCCTCCCCTCAACCGCCCCTAACATACGAATTCTTAGATTTCGATCGTTTTTTTTAACATTCCGTGTTTTCTGCAGTGACACACATTGCACGCTCATCCTCCTAAGCCCCAAATATTCCATGGCCACGTATTTCGACCCGGACCGTCAGTCGAACGTAGACTACACAAATGTCAAGAAGGTTCTTGATGATGTTCTCCCCGGCTACGCCCAATCTGGAGGCACCTTCAACAGGCCTATTCGTAAGTACGGCAAGCACGTGTTCTCCCACAATACGACGTTCTGCTGCGTCAAGCAGCCGACTGGCGGTCAGAAGGGTGCCTACTACGCCATCCATCACATGCGGGCGATCGTACGGGACCATCATCAACTTCTGCTACCGAGTAAACTCAAAGATTGGGCCGCGAGCGTGTCGGCAATCCAGGACGCGGACATCAGACAAGAATTCTTTCGCATCCAGTCGGAGTTTGCGGAAATCATCCATCAAGATGTCCTTCGTACCTCGGGGCAGTTCTACCTCAGAAATCAACCGTCCAACAGTGAGATAGACGGAATGCTACAAATGCAGGCTGACAACGCCCGTAATTTCATGACTCCCACGATAGACGGCGGCTTCATCCACGCTCCGGTCCCTTGAGTCGAGAGTCGCTCCTTGTAATTAAACTTTAATGAACTTGTAGTATGTCTCTTTGGTTTCGATAGTCGTTAAACTTAGATGTAATCGATGCTATTAATGTCTTTCTTTTCTCTTCCGATCGTTCTGTTGCATACTTATATATTGCTTATGTATTGTTTGTGAATTGGTACTAACGTTTGGCTAGTGCATAGCGATGCCATCGTATGTCGTCTACAAGGGTAAGGTTCCCGGAGTCTACGACGACTGGGAGGAGTGTCGGAGGCAGGTTCACCGATTCAGCGGAAACAGTTACAAAGGGTACACCACTAGGGCCGAGGCCGAATCTAGATACGCCCGCTATCTAGCGGGAGAGGGGAGGGAGCGTTGGAGGAACCGGATGAAGACGAGTTCCATCGTGATGATGCTCATCGTGATGACCGCAGCTCTCTTCTATGTGATGGTAGTTTAGATGATCGATATCGACTTGTAATGTGAAGACAAACTCGCTACTCGCGGTCTCGAGACTTGTAATATAATGTTCTATCTTTGTTCGGTCTTTTCAATTCGGAGACTAATATGATGAATTGTATTCGGAGACTAATATGATGAATTGTATTCGGAGACTAATATGATGAATTGTATTCAGAGACTAATCTTTTATTGTATTCGATGAATCTGTTGTTGATGTGTGCTGTTTATATTTTGTCCAATTATACATTTTGTAACCTGTGCAAAAAAACAAAAAACTAAAAAATAAAAAAAACCTAATATTCATACTAATGGCGCATCACACAAAAGTGCGCCATTAGTATTCCAGAGGATACTAATGGCGCATCCGCAAAAAGTGCGCCATTAGTATGCCTAGGTTACTAATGGCGCATCACCCAGAGGTGCGCCATTAGTATACCAAAGCACCTGGCTATACATGGTGCTGGTAGGCATACTAATGGCGCACCGTGCCCCATACTAATGGCGCACTGCTGGTGCGCCATTAGTATACCAGATACTAATGGCGCACCGGTGGTGCGCCATTAGTAAATATTACTAATGGCGTGCTACTAATGGCGCACCACTAATGCGCCATTAATGGCCAAATTAGGTGCGCCATTAGTAGCCCTTTTTCTAGTAGTGTGTGGTCAAGTAGTCTAATCACCCCCCGTTTAGACATACTTTCGATCCTACAAGTGGTATCAGAGCTTTGGTCTCCATTTGCCTTGATGTCCATAGCTTTTGGTGATCATGGCCTTGGTTTCACAACCTAGGAGAGTATGGCATCTAGTGAGGGAAATTACCATCGTAGAGGTCCTTACTTTGATGGTACTAATTTGGCTAGTTGGAAGCATAAGATGAAAATGCATATTCTTGGACATAACCCCGACGTTTGGGCTATTGTGTGTATTGGCTTGCAAGCTGAATTCTTTGATGGGAGAGAACCAAACCGTGAAGCTACCGCAGAAGAGTTGAAGATGCTACAATACAACGCTCAAGCTTGCGATATCCTCTTCAACGGATTGTGCCCCAGAGAATTCAACAAAATTAGCCATCTTTAGAATGCAAAGGAAATTTGGGATACTTTGATTGTTATGCACGAGGGAACCGACTCCGTCAAGGAATCCAAATTGGATGTGCTTCAAAGTCAACTTGACAAGTTCAAAATAAAGGATGGTGAAGGTGTCGCTGAAATTTACTCTAGGCTTGTTCTCATCACCAATGAGATTGCCGGCTTAGGAAGTGAAGAGATGACCAATAGATTCATCATCAAGAAGATCCTAAGAGCCTTGGATGGAAAATATGATACCGTGTGCACATTGATCCAGATGATGCCCAACTACAAAGATCTCAAGCCAACGGAAGTCATTGGAAGAATTGTTGCTCATAAGATGTCACTCAAGGATAAGGAAGAGCTTCACAACAAGTCAAGCGGTGCTTACATAGCCTCATGTGATACTCCTACATCATCAAGTGAGAAACAAACCTTCAATGAGGAATTGAGCCTAATGGTGAAGAATTTCAACAAGTTTTACAAGAGTAGAAGCAAGGAAAGAAGTTCCAAGTCAAGGTTCTACAATGACAAAAGATCTTCAAGTCGTGAGCATAATTGCTACAATTGTGGAAGACCCGGACAGTACTCCAATGAGTGTACGACTCCCTACAAAAGAAGAGAAGATTCACCCAAAAGTAGAAGTAGAAGAGAAGAAAAACCACCAAGAGAGGGGAGGAGTAGAGATGATCGTTGTGAACGAAGAACCTCTCAGAGAAGCAAGGATTCGGAAAGGAAGGACAAATCATCAAAGAGCTACACAAAACAAAGACATCAAGCTCATGTTGGTGAATGGGTATCTGGCTCCGACTCCGACCACCACTCCGAAAGAAGTTATCACTCCGACTCCGAATATACTCAAGATGAAGGTGTTGCTGGTCTAGCACTTGTGTCAACCAACTCCTATGACATATTTGACTCACCAAATGAAGGAATTGGAAGATGCTTCATGGCTAAAGGCCCAAAGGTATCACACCCCGAGTATGTTGATTTCAATAGTGATTAAGATGATTTGTGAGGCGATGATGATTTACTTGTTGACAACTCTAGTGATGAAAACTATGATGAACTTGCTATTAATCATGCTAATCAAGATAAAACGAATGATGATGATAAGAAGGAGATTGAGCGTCTAACTAAAGAACTAAACACTCTGAAGTTAGCTCATGAAACTACCTTGGAAGATCATCGAGAACTTTTAAAGACTCATGAGAAGCTATGCTTTGAAAAGCTCAACCTTGAGCAAGGGCATGGGTTCTTAAAAGCAATCGATGATGATCTTCGCAAGAAAAGTTCTTCTTACATTGCCAAGCGTTTACTCTTGTCTACTTACATGCCACAAGTTAAATCTAGCAACAAGAGCAAGAAAGATTCTTCTTCTAGTAGTAATAATAATCATGTTAAATCCAATGTTGTTGCTTCTAGTAGTTCTCTTGATTCCATTAATGATTCTCTTAGCCAAGTTACACTTGAGCAAGAAAATAGCTTATTGAAGGGAATTATAGAGAAAGGTGTTTACAAGAGCCTTGCCAGGAGTAAGCAATTTGAGGAAATTGTACGCAAGCAAGGAAGGCACCGGAAGAATCAAGGTATTGGTTTTGAACGAAAGTTCAATGCCAATGGAGTTGAGTGGGAAGAAGATCAATACCCCAAGACAAAGTTTGTTCCTCAACAAGAGAAGTACGATCCTAGTTCCTTCCAAGGGACACAAGCTCAAGATGGTCTTCCACCACAAGACCACAAGCAAAAAGGCAAGGACAAGCTTCAAGAGGAGATTGATGCATTTGAAGAAGCTCCTAAGGCCTTGGTCAAGTGGGTTCCCAAGACTACATCAAGTTCTAGTTCATCAAGTATGACTACAACTCCAAGGATTCCCATCAAGATGATGTGGATCCTGAAGAAGAAGAACTAGAGAGTTCTTGAGGGTGACTTCACCAACATACTTCATTCATATCATATTGGCAAGGACAAGTGCAAACAACTTCCACATCTTGCACTAGTTCAAGGAGTCACAAACCCTCTTGTTGGTAAGACAAGGGATAAGGTAACCTAATGCTTTCATGGACATCATCTTGTGTGAACATCACTCTATGTCTATGGGTATCCTTGTTTGTTCCTTGTGGGACTAACTCGTGTAGGTATTGAAAGTGCAACTCACTCCAATGGATTGCTCCAAATGATCTACATCAACATTAAGCATCCACATCTTCAACATCTACATGAGATCATCGACAAAACCCAAGGTTAGTTCATCCCTCTTAAGGGGGGGGATATCACATCTAGGGTTAGATTTACTCAAATCAATTGAGCTAAAGCAACTCAATGGTGTGAACACAACAATGCTTTATGTAAAAGTGGTAACCCCACTTGAGCTTAAACGATGAGTATGACCTATGATCAATTGTTCTCATTTTACTCCTAAGTCAATATACTCATATATAGATGACCTAGTCATCGCAAATTGCTTGATAGATGCTAGAGTGTTTGTGCATGCTTTGTCACATATTTTATTTGCCATTTTATTGTGTGAGCATATTGATTGTATATTTTACTCATTCGAGGACACCCATTTGTTGCTTTGATTGTTTGGCTTTTTCTTTTGCCAAATGGATGGACAAGAATGCCTAAGAACTCCCTCTAGCTATCTATTCTTTTCTCGTCTCAAACTCTATTCATGCTACATCACAAAGTTTGATCAAGTCAGATTCAAACCACTCTGTGTGAGGAGCACTCGGAGTCCCCGATTTGTCATAGACTTAAACTTCCAAAACCTCTCTGTGCATTTCGGACTGACCGATCTATCCTCTTCGGTCACACCGAGTTCACTGAGTTGATCTAGGTTTTCAATCTCGGTGCAACCGATTAGAACTTTTCGGTCACATCGAGTTGCAGTAACCGCTTGCGATTATGCATCTCGGTGCCACCGAGTTGTTCCACTCGGTCACACCGACAGGTTAGGATATATATACCAACGGGTGAGATTTTGGAAATTTCTTCAAAACCCTTCATCCCGCGCGTGTCCTGCTCTGCTGCCTCGGGTCTCCGGATCGTCTTATCATCGCCAGTGACCTCCCGCCGCTGGTTTTCATCACCGTCAACAGATTTGAACGCCGGCATTGCCACCGTCACAAACTCACCGCCAAACTAGGCACTACAAAAAAAATACACTTCCGTGATGATACGTGTTTGTCACAGTAGGTCGCGTTTTTTGTCATGCATGTACATCCATGACAAATTTATGACAGAATCAAGATAGTCATACCTGTGCTGTCGTAGAAGTGTTCCATGACATCACCAAAATTATCATCATGGAAGTGTCCACTTCCATGACAATAAATCGCGCGTCACAGAAGTGCTTTCGTCAAGGGTGACCGACACGTGGCATCCACCGTAATGGAACGCCGTTAAGCTATCGGCTCGGGTTTTGGATCCGATAACCCGTTAACAGCCCCGACCAATGGGGATTTTCCATGTGTAAAATCATCATTGGTTGGAGGAGACACGTGTCAACTCATCCAATGGGCGAGACGCGCCTATGATATGTTGACACGTGGACCGGCCCATCAAGTTTAAATGGGCCGGCCCAACTAAAGGCTCACAAGATTTTGCGGACCATAATGGGCCGGCCTAGCTAAAGGCCCACGAGATTTTGCGGACCATAATGGGCTGGTCCAGCTAAAGGCCCACAAGATTTTGCTGGCCATAATGGGCCGACCCAGGTAAAGGCCCACAAGATTTTTTTTATGCCATAATGGGCCGGCCCAGGTAAAGCCCACAAGATTCTTGCTGGTCATAATGGGCCGGCCCAGCTAAATGCCCACGAGATTTTGACGACATTAATGGGCCGGCCCAGCTGTAGGCCCACAAGATTTTGTGGACCCTAGTAGGCCAGCCTATTAACTGCCTGCCATGTTTTGGGCCAAATGCCGACCCATATTTGATCCGGTCCATTAATGGCCTACCACGCTCCGGGCCTAATAGTGGCCCAGATGAGATCCGGCCCGTTGAAGGCCTACCACGTTCTAGGCCAAATTACCGCCCAGATCAGGTCCGGCCCTTTAAGAGGCTTTGGGCTCAATTATGGCCCATAGCAGATTCGGCCCGTCAACTGGACACTATGCTTTTGGGCCCACTTGCTATAGGCCCACTTAGTAATTCGGCCTGATATTAGTTTTGGCCTGTTAAGGGTCCGTTTAACATTTCGGCCCTATATTAATTTTGGCCTATTAAAAGCCCGTCATATAGTTGGGCCTAACTACGACCCGGTTTGCATCCTGCCTGCTCGCAGCCGATATCTGATTGGGCCAAACAAGGACCGAGACAATTTTGGCCTGTTAAAAGCCCGTGATTTGATTCACACAATCATGGGCCGGGGTTCATTTCGGGCTGCTGCCGGCCCGTGAGCTGATCGGCACGTTTCAGGCCCAACCTACATCATGATTGCATGACGGCCCGATTATGTACCGTAATTTTATGGTTTGGCCGATTTACTGCGAAGACAGGATATATATACAGTAAAATAACTGCATCATCGTGAATAAGAAAAAACCTATACTATACAATAAAGAAATTACGACATATTACATCCACTGGGCATCAAAGTTCGCCACTATGATAATAAAGCACAAGCAGACAGCATATTACATACACTGGGCATCAAAGATCGCCACCAGTGCAAATAAACACGTCGACAAAATAATATACAAAACCGACAACACTTAAATAGAGTTCAAGAAAGGTTAGCCCTGCTGGGGAGCTGCAGCGCAAGCAGCTAAGCAAGATGATGAG
Organism: Aegilops umbellulata; assembly: GCA_032464435.1. Classification (NCBI taxonomy): domain Eukaryota; kingdom Viridiplantae; phylum Streptophyta; class Magnoliopsida; order Poales; family Poaceae; genus Aegilops; species Aegilops umbellulata. The sequence continues at coordinate 243,855,887 of CP136055.1, read as the reverse complement.
ACTGCGGTTGTTCAACACTTATATCTTCCTCACTCTGAATGATAAACAAGCAGACAGATGACATGTTTTGCACATAAAAGTATTAGTGCTGACAATTCATCACATTTCTTACTGACGAATAAAGTGACACAGTTTAAATTTGCATTAACACAATATGGTATTGTTCAGGTCAAGACATGGCAGGAAATGACATTCTGAAGGAGTTGGCAGCTTCACGACACCACTGGATTACAGATCAAGAACTCATAAGTATCAATGGTTAATGTGCTGTCAATTTATACCATTTCAGATTGGCAAATAAAGAGACGGTTTAAATAATAGTAGAATGATATGACATTGTTCATAGTTAAGACACTGCAGAATATGACATTGTGCTGTAGTGGGTAGGTTCACCACACCACTGGATTACAGATGAAGAATAGAAGCATACATGCAGTGCAAAAGAAGATCACTTGCTCTGTATAGTTTAATTTACATGGTATGAAGAAGGAACTTGGTTGTACAACTGAAAACTTAAATTGAGAAAGGACGAACTTTTGTTTATGAACTACATATAATAAACTTCAAACAAGCAATTTGATGCAAACACCAAAAATAAACAGCTGTTGCAGTCATGCCTAACCAAATATATACAACAAAGTTTGAAGGCTTGAGATGGACAAACTTACATTATTGGTGAAGACAGGCTCTATAAAGGCCTTGTCCATGCTGATGGGGGGGGGGGCAATTCAAGAAGTTTACCACAGAATCTTCTTCAAAAGCATTGCCTTTATTCTACATTTTGTTAAGAGTAAATATAGATGTGATAATATACGAAAAATGGAGAATATTTAAGATAAGATGAAGAGTGATGCTACATAACCAAGTAGCTATAAATGTAAGTGCAGTGATACAGGAAAAAGGTACAGCCAAGAGCAATGCACAACTAAACTTCTTCAGTACCAACCTTATGGTAAGAGTAAATATAGATCTGATGTGTAGAAAATGGAGGCCAAAGGAAAATAAGCTACAGAGTGATGGTACATGAACACCTGCCTGTCATTATAAGTACACTGATAAAGGACAACATGTACTTACAAGAACAATGCAGAGCTAAAAAACATTGGCATTGGATATATTCTACACTAATGTAACCATTCATCAGGTCAGATAATTTGGAGCGAACAATTGATAAAAACACTGGCATTGGATATATTCTACACTATTGTAAGCATTTGAGTGGAAAAACATGGTATGATGACAGATCGAATATGTATTGATAATGGATGGGCATGGCATCTCGACATATATGATGAGTAAACTAAGCAGATGGCGGTGCAGCAAAGTAGAAGAAATGCAAGACAACATATGCAAGATACGCGCAATCAATAAAACCTTGCCAAATTAGAACAGGCACCTTGATGGGTGAACAGGACAGGCCATCTGCCTTTGACTCCTCGAGGTTAGAATAGTCATTAGGATGATATTCTGAACAAGAATCAACAGATGGGGAGCGTACGAGTTTCATTGCTTCCAGAATGGCACTCAATGCCTTGGTGCCAATTTTGTAAGTCATTGCAGTGTTCCACAATATTCTTCTAATGCGCGGATTCTGATATTCACTGTAATTGCGTATGATATCTGAGAACCATGAAAACATAAATAGTTGTGAGATTATCTTTGTAATGCAGATGATATTCTAATATAGGGGCACCCCTGTAAACACTTGTGTGCTAGCACTGGATTCTGATGAGAGAGCTCATGTGTGCTGTAATATGGTGCGTGCATTTATATAATCTGGCACAAGTACATAAATAAATAGGCTCCAGAAGTAAGGATAGCTGGCAGATGATGGGTTCATAATATACTATATAGAGAGTTTATTGCCAAACCATGATAACAAGAGCACACAACAACTAGGCAGATCATAGTGTACATAACAGGGGTACACCATAACCAGGATATATAAATCGGGAAAGTGGAACTGGCTGGAAATTACGGTGTTGTATTGCCGCTAGTAATTGAAAGCCTATCGTTCCCGTACAGGCCAGCTCTATCAGTTGTTTACTGCAGATGTCCCTGCTCCCCTTCCTGACAAGGAACATACTGTGCTTCCCATACAGAACACCGCACGGGCCGCCGGCCGAACCACCGGCCCCACCGCCTGTGTTCCTCCGCCACCCCCACCCCCACCCCTGCCCCCACCCGTGTCGAGTTTTCTTCATTCGATGAGGCCCCACCACCGCCCCGCAAAACCACCGTCCCCACCCAAGCCCCTTCGATCGCACCGGCGAACTCCGGCGAGCTCTGAAAAATCAACTGACCCAATTTTGAAATTAGTCTACTGTGATTTAACTAGTGTGGAATATAAAAGGGGAAAACCATGAGCATTGCGAGTATGGTGTTGAGCGTGCCATGGCGGATCTGAAGGTGCAAACCGGACAAAGGCAACTTCGCAACCAAGACAAGAAATCAGAGTAAAGCAATGGCGATCTATTTTCTTGCTGCGATAAATAAGTTGAGCAGATACGAAAGAGTACCGCCTCTGGTGCAGCGCCGTGTACGCATCTGCTGAGAATTTGACAGTGCTGCAGTAGCGATGGCTGTCGGCGGCGTGGAAGCAGATCTAGGAGGGTACACGATGGCGGCGGGGCACGGTGGACGAGACGGTCGTACGAGCGGCGCCGGCAAGGTGGACGACGGCGGGGATGAAGCGAGAGGACGGGATGCAAGGATCCCAGTCCGAAGCCGTGGATGAGAGAGGTCGATCTCTTGTAATGGACGGCGGCGTCGGGGTATCAGCTCCGGCATGGTGGAGGAGGACGTCGGTGGATGGGGTGGCGGACGACGATGGCGGACGGACGAGGGTGGGGTGGAGAGGGTGTTTTGGCGCCCACGGAGTACAAATGGGGAAAGGGAGGTAGAGAGAAGGGGGAACCATGTATTCAGGGCGCGCTTGTCTCAAATGCGAGGAAATTTACAAACTTAGCCCCCGTTTCAAATTTCTACTACATCACAACAACACTAGTCGGTTGGGGATAGGACGGTAATCTCGCATACACCGAATATTTGCCGACGATAGTTTGTTTTTGGCGCCCACCGTGTATGAATATGAATCGGGGAGGGAGTCAATTTCGGCCGAGGACACACTGTGTTTTGGCGCCCACCGTGTATGAATCCGGGTGAGAGGCGGTTACGTCACGTTTGGGTGAAATTACAAACGTACCCCTATCGAAACCTATAGAAATCCAGCATATAGGCTTTGCATGGCAGGGATAGGCAGTAGTGATTTCCATCTCGCAGATTTTGGTTTCGGGCGGTTACTGCGACTTTCCCCGCTTCGTTCAAATTTTGCAGAGTGCACGTTTACCATGCCAACTCAATTAGAATCCCGTTTGTATTCTATTTTCTTTCGGGCGGGATACATTTTCAATTGGAATTACATTCTATATACATCATTTTTTTATATATCCTTTCAAAATAACAACACCATTTATACATAAATATGGTTTACAAATGGCATGATCTCAGATTCATAAGGTTGTATCCATCAATTTGGATTTTCAAATATTTGAAACCACTTTATGTTGAAATCCAATGTATGCATTCCTTGCTAACTGTCTCCAATTAATGTGTGTTTCATGCGGGTTTTTTACTTCTCAAACATGTATAATGTGTTTCACACACGCAACATATAGTGTAATCCCGTTTAGACATAAATTGCATATAAACCATGCATTGTTTGTAATTGAAGAATCTATGGATCACCAATATTGATAAACTATATAACATTACACGTGTGCCCAAATTCAAATGAATATGCATGTTTGATACACCAATTTGCGTTATGATATTATCGATGTCGTGATCTCCAGTTTAAATATTTGAATCCCCTTAATCCAGATATTCATCTCATATAGCTATCACTCATGCTTATATAGGACTATCTCTCTGGACCTATACACGTTCATCGTCTCTCAGGTATCTCTCGTGCTACCTGTATGCCAACAATGATCTTTTATCTTCGTAACACACTGACGGTACTCTCTCCCTTGACCTTCATCACTCTATCTCTCTCTAAGTATATCTCGCTCCCTGCTATGTGTCTCTAACTATGATTCTCCATGTGGAATCTCTTTCTCTCACACAAACACAAAACTTTGTCTCCCGGGGTCTCATTTCTCTCTACTATTCCCATGTGTGCCACTCGCACACCCCTCATACAGAGATGTCTTTCGCTCCTTAGATATGAGAACCTACGACTCTTCCTCTTCAATATCTCTTTTTCACACACAAACACAAACTCTGTCTCCCAGGGTCTCATATTTCTCCATTGTTCTCTTGTATGTCGCTCCCACACACCCGCTCTCCCTAGAGATATCTTGCGTTCCCTCATATGTCTCTCTAGCTATCACTCTCGTTGTGAAATATCTTTCTCTCACGCCGACACAAAACTCCGTCTCTCTGGATCTCATTTCTCTCTGATATCTATTTGTATGTGACTCACACGCACCATCTCTCTATCTCTCTCACACCCACACACACATAACCCAGCCTTCTGATCCACTATACTCCTATATCTAACGCACACTAGCTAGCATCTTTATCTTTCTATTTATCTGTTTCTCCATCAACCTTCTTTCTCGCCCTCACTCTTGATTCCTATCACGCACACTACATATGTTTCTCTCTACATGCAGTCAAGTGCCCTCTCACACACATATATAACTTCACCCTTTGAACCACCCGACGGTCATCTCCAACACCCAAACTAGCGGATGCCCCTCGCATCTCCATCTCTGTATCTATCTGTAGTTTCTCCGTCAACATTTCTTTCTCGCACGGAGTCTTGCTTCCTATCACCCACACTATATATGTCTCTCCATACATATGCATTTATAGGTTGGTCTCTTTTGCACAATCGTTGCGCCTCACTCCCTCTGCTCGCCATAGATGCATGCTCCAGCCCACGCCACTATATCTTAAAGACAAAAACACATGCTCAATTGTCGGGACTTCTTCCATGCATTCTCACATGCATGCATATTGTCATACCGATCCGTCTCTCCCATGTCGTTGATCTTATGACTTATGTCTTCTTTCTTTTATCTCGATCATGTGCGCGCGCACACACACGCATCCCACGTATACATGTATACCTCTCACACATGCACGTTCAAGGTCTCTATGTCTCCATACGTAGTTAATTACCCTCAATCCTAACGCCACATCGAATCGTTCTCCTCTTTTGTGCACATAACTTCCGCCTGGATGGGTAAAACACACACTCACACTTAACAATCTCCTTCTAGCTACCCGCCCCCCCCCCCCCCCGCCTCTCACTCTTCCCATATATCCCTGAAACCAATAAGACTATCCATTAGTTTAATTCCCGCCTACATGCACCATCGATATATAGTAGTCTTCATCGGTGTCTCTCGAACAAACACGTTCTCTCGAAGTCGACTCCTCTCACGCGCACACACCTTCTCTTCCCTCTCTACGGCCATTTTCTCTCTCGCACCCCATCGTTGGTGGCCTCTGCCATACACATCACCTCTCTATGATGAAAGCCATGGACACTTAAATTACATCCGCCACAGAGGACCCCGCAACACACACACACACACGCACCCCCCCAACACACACACTGAGACTCCATCTCTCTCTCTCTCTCTCACACACACACACACACAAACACACACACACAAGCACGCACGCCCCCCCCCCCCCCACACTAAGACTCCATCTCTCTCCCTCTCACACACACACACACAAACTAAGACTCCATCTCTCTCTCTCTCACACACACACACACCCCACACACACACACTAAGACTCCATCTCACACACACATGCTCTAGGCGGAGCATTTGTTCCTACCACCCTTCATCCAACCTTACCCACATGATGAACAATTAGCTTTATTTACTTGCATAACATGGACAAAATCCACTTTACTTTAGTAGTCAGCAAACTTATCATCTGTACCCTTATAAAAAACGAGTTGGTGGTGATGGTGTGCCTGCCATCTTGTAATACAGACCGTATGATCTATATCTGAGGATAGAAAGCAAACTATGATAATTTTACAAAAGATACCCGCACCTCTCTCCACATCATTATCTCCCGCAACCTCATTGCTCAGCAATTAAAAAAGGAATAAGTCTCCGGAACAATCTAGCATGCATGGTGGCCATTGCCGCCTGCCAGCGCCATCCATCCCCATGCCTCCGCCCATTCCGACTACCAGTCACGACCACACTCCACTCCTCCTCGCCTTATCTCTCATCTTTCAATTTTTCGATGACATTCTCGAGATACCAGTTTTCTGATAAAATTCTCGAGATATCATTAGTTTTTACACATGGGATTACTCCTGCATGGGTCAATCACAACAGGTGTTCTGTAAAAAAATGCTTATTGATGTTCCGTGCAATGCACGAGAATCTTGCTTGTAATTATATAACGCAAATCACGAGCAGGAAGTGACATTTTTTTGACACAACCACGTTAACATGGCCACGTAAATCACTAGCTAAAGTAAATACCATTATACTTATATCCCGATGCAAAAGGTTGAGTACATGTCCGAAGAGTAGAGTCGCACACACGCACTCTGTCTCTCAGAATCTCTCTCACACACACACCAGTTACGTGATGCCCACTTAAGCAGACACGTATGTTACAATTTGTGCACCCGCGGGTACACGTGATGCTGCGCATTTATTTAAGCCGGAAGGTGAACCAAAACAGTAGCTGCATTCATTCCCCTCCCGCTGCCTCTTCTCTGGTCGCCGTCGCCCAGTAGCCATGGGCCGGCCGAAGGTAGCAACATACGCCATACTCCCGCCGGAGCGGCGCTTTAATATGGAAATTTTAGTGGCCATGCATGCATCTTTTTGTGCTAGCACTCCTATATAAGGGTTGACCGGTCGCTTCCCGCGGACGTGCGCGGGCAGTGGAAGAGGAAGAAGAAGGGAAGCGGGCTGTGGAGTAACGTGTTTTTACCACAATTTCCTAGGAAACCGAGTGCAATAATTGAGTAGTTTTGCAAACTACCAGTACTACACCTGAAACGGTTCAAAACCTATACTCCCTTGCCAGCGCGCGCTTCCCGCGTGAAACGGTCAGCGTCACCCTGGAGCGTCAGTGCCGCATTAATGCCCGGCCAAAGCGGAGGCGACCTCTCACTGCCGCCGGCTTTGAAGTGGCGCGACGGCCGAGAGAGCGCTGCTTCTCGGTGCACGCGACTGCTCCGCGTCGAGACTGGCCATATACCCTATTTTGATCCATGGGTTAGAGTTAGTTTGAGCTAGTTGGGGCTCAAATAGCCCTAAACTATCCAAGCATGAGGGTTTAAATTGGAGCAAGTTGCACCGAACCCACCAAAAAAAACTATCCCACCCAAGAGGTGCTAACTGGAGATAGTTCTCATTGGGACCACTGAAAAATCACTTTTCTCTCTCCATGAAGTGCATTTATTGTCAATCTAACCCTGTCACCCAAACACCTATTTGGCTACAGTTAGTTCAGGGTTTGTCATGAGTTAGTCTAACCTCTAGCTAAGTTAGAGTATCAAACAGGAGCAGTATAGGACATGCAAGTTGCTCAAAGCATACAGGCAAATTCGTACATGAAAGGATTTTTTCTTTATGAAAACGGAACGTGAAAGGAATTTTTTTACAATGCTCTTGGCATGTCACTAACATGTGATAGTTAACCGACCTCAATAGACGGCAGAAACGCTAGCCCGCCGCACTTTCATACAGACGAGGAGGGAGAAGCGATACATGTTGCTGGATTACTAGAGAACTTGGTATCCTTCTTCAACAATTCAGTCATAGGCCTTGCAATCCTTGAGAAATTCTCAATGAATCTCCGGTAGTATCCTGCAGGTCCAAGAAAACTCCGGATCTCTCCAACTGTTGTTGGTGCTTCCCATTCGGTTACGGTCTCAACCTTTGTGGGGTCAACTGCTATACCTTCTCCGGATATAACATGTCCGAGGAATCCTACTTCCTTTAGCCAAAATTCACATTTGCTGAATTTGGCATATAGCTGATGTTCCCTTAGTTTCTCCAAAACCAAACGCAAATGTTCCTTATGCTCTTCTTCATTCTTTGAGAAAATCAAAATGTCATCAATGAACACTACGACGAACTTATCCAAAAACTCCATAAATACTTTGTTCATCAGGTTCATAAAATAGGCAGGTGCGTTAGTCAGTCCAAATGACATAACGGTATACTCATACAATCCGTATCTTGTGGTAAAATCTGTCTTGGGTATGTCCTGCTCTCGAATCTTCAACTGATCGTACCCTGATCGCAAATCGATCTTGGAAAACACTTTAGCTCCTTGCGAACGATCAAACAGATCATTTATCATTGGCAGTGGGTACTTGTTCTTGATGGTTACTTCATTCAATCCACGGTAATCAACAACCATCCTTAATGATCCATCCTTCTTCTCCACTAGAAGTACGGATGATCCCCAAGGCGAAGAACTTGGGCGAATGTAACCTTTATCCAATAACTCCTTAATCTGCTTCTTAATTTCCACCAAATCTTGTGCTGACATCCTGTACGGTCTCTTCAATATTGGCCCAGTGCCTGGCAAAAGCTCAATCAAAAACTCAATGTCTCTATCCGGTGGCATGCCTGGCAATTCCTCAGGAAATACATCGGGGAAATCCTTTACTACTAGTACTTCCTCCTGTACAACTCCTGATAAAGAATCTACTTGATTCCTATTTGATCCATGTCGTGATACATACTTGATCCTTCTTCCTTCGGGCGTTGTAAGTAAAATTGTCTTACTGGTGCAATCGATGTTTCCTCCATACGTCGACAACCAATCCATACCGAGAATTACATCGAAACCTTGGGATTCCAGAACGATTAAATCCGTTGGAAAAACATGCTTCCCTATACTTAATGGCACTTGAAAACATCCTTGTCTGGCCATGTATTCGGCTCCTGGCGAGCTTACTAGCATAGGTGTTTTAAGAACCCTAGTGGGCAGGTTATACTTTTCCACAAATCCCCTTGATATGTATGAATGCGATGCACCAGTATCGAAAAGAACGAGTGCAGTAAATGACTTAACCAAAAACTTACCTATTACTGCATCAGGCTGAGCTTCAACCTCCTCCCCGCTAACGTGGTTCACCTGTCCCCTGTTGAAAGGGTTTGGCTTCTTTCCAGAGCTTCCATTTCCATTTTGGCCTTCGGGACATTCATTGGCATAATGTCCGGTCTTGGAACACTTGAAACAGGTGACTTGACTCAGATCTCTCTTGGCTGGGGTTGATGGGGTGGTACGGTTCTGGCCGTTGCTTCCTCCATTCCCATTACCATTCTTGTGGCCATTATGGTTGTGCGAACTACCTCCTCCATGGGTATGCTGAAACTGAACTCCCGGTTTAGGGGTAAAACGGGGCTTTTGCTGGGCTCCAGAGTTATACTTCCCCTGTCCATACTTCCTCTTGCGGTTCTCAATCTGCTGTTGCTTCCCTTCAATCATGATGGCACGATCTACCAACTCCTGGTAGTTGTTGAAACTTGCTACCATCAACTGCATGCTTAGCTCATCATTCAGTCCTTCCAGAAACTTCTCCTGCTTAGCTGCATCCGTAGCAACGTCATCTGGGGCATAACGTGCTAATTTGTTGAAGTCGTCAACGTACTGGCCGACTGTCCTTCCTCCTTGGCGTAAGTTGCGAAACTCACGCTTCTTCATGGCCATAGCTCCTGCTAAAACATGGGCAGTGCGAAAAGCTTGCTGAAACTGATCCCATGTGACTGTGTCAACTCGGTAAGTGGCTGTGAAATTCTCCCACCATGCTGCCGCGGGTCCGTCAAGCTGATGTGCGGCAAACTTCACTTTCTCAACATCCATGCATCCTACAGTGGTCAACTCCCTTCCTGTCTTACGGAGCCAATCGTCGGCTACTATTGGCTCGGTGCTACTGGAAAACACCGGCGGATTCAGCCTAAGGAAACGGGTTAGGTGATCAACAGGTGGCGGTGGCGGAGGGTTGTTGTTGTTGTTGTTGTTGTTGTTGTTGTTGTTGTTGTTGTTGTTGTTGTTGTTGTTGTTGTTGTTGTTGTTGTTGTTGTTGTTGTTGTTGTTGTTGTTGTTGTTGTTGTTGTTGTTGTTGTTGTTGTTGTTGTTGTTGTTGTTGTTGTTGTTGTTGTTGTTGTTGTTGTTGTTGTTGTTGTTGTTGTTGTTGTTGTTGTTGTTGTTGTTGTTGTTGTTGTTGTTGTTGTTGTTGTTGTTGTTGTTGTTGTTGTTGTTGTTGTTGTTGTTGTTGTTGTTGTTGTTGTTGTTGTTGTTGTTGGTGGTGGTGGTGGTGGTGGTGGTGGTGGTGGTGGTGGTGGTGGTGTTGTTGGTGTTGTTGTTGTTGTTGTTGTTGTTGTTGTTGTTGTTGTTGTTGTTGTTGTTGTTGTTGTTGTTGTTGTTGTTGTTGTTGTTGTTGTTGTTGTTGTTCTGCTGGTTCTGGACTAACAACTGCATCAATTGGTTCTGCTGCTGGATCAACTGGGTGAGCTCCGGTGGAAATCCATTGTCCCGTCTCGGAGACATCTGAGGGTTTAGAAAAGATGAGAATTAAGAATAGAGTGAGGTCTAAGAAGAAAACACTACCCAAATGCACATGAGACAAATGCACACAAAATCACTTCATTCAACTCAAACAAGGGCTTACAAACGGTCTAGAACTATCGCAAAAGTGCTCGAACTATAATGTATACATGGGGAAATACTACTAATATTTGGTGGTCATCTAGAAATTTGAATCGGTGGAAGACTCCATGATGTCTGCTCCAGCTTCGTCTTCGAAGTCGGGTTCACTTGGATCCGAATCGGTGTCGTCGATGATGATGTAGTTGTCCGTACATGCGACGTACTTGTCTTCCTTCTTGGATGCTAATCTCTCCTTGAGTTCTTCAATCTCCTGCTTGAGGTCGACATTGTGCCTTGCTAGTACTACGATCTCGTCCATGTAGTCCTTGCGTGTACCCTTCAGTTCTCCTTCTAGCTCGATGATCCTTGCCTTCGCATTCTTCAACTCTATCATATCATTGCACATCTGGTTCTCTTGGCGTCGAATGTGCTGGTTTAACTCCTGGATGAAAGCTGCAATGGATCTATCCTTCTTGGTGCTGACTATCTCCCATTGTTCATCTCGGCGTCCGCAAATCTGGTAGATAGTGTCCTTGAGGTCTTCTTGATAAACTTCTCCAATGCGTCCCATGGTGATATGAGCTGCCATGCTCTTTCCCAGACTCCAGGTTGGTGCACTGAAAACACTATCTATGGGCTTCGTGATTGGCGCGAATGTCCTTCCCGGAACGTGAGCTTGAATCTTCCAGCGCTCCTCTTCAGGCAGAGTGGCGTTGAAGGTCCCGGTGAAGCTTGGTAGTCCAATGTTCAGGTACTTGGTGACTTCCTTCAAGTGAAATCCAAAAGGTGTGCCTTCATCCGGTTGAGCGTACTTGATCTTCGCGTCCGTCATCCTAAAAGAGTAGAAAAGATGAGGAGTTAGAAAATGAGAGGATAATAGTGATCTATGGCTTTAACTTAGTGGTCGTGTCCTACAGTCAGCGTGTGCTCTGATACCATCTCTGTAGCGACCCAACCTCAGATGGTCAAGACTCTGTGCTCCGGTGTCATCCCTGGATCAGTAATGCTGACACCACACAGTACTTCGAAGGATTTATAACAGAGTAGCAATCACACACTTATTACATTGTTGTCTCAAAGAGAACTTATTACAATAAATATGGCTTAAGGCCATCTAATAACGATAACAGCGGAAGACTTGGGAGGTAAGTGAGTCCATCAACTCCAACGGCATCACTGAGTATAGAACCACGACCTATAGCACCTTACTCGTCGTCTGAAAAGTCTGCAACATGAAAGTTGCAGCCCGAAAACGGGTCAGCAATGGAATATGCTGGCAATGTAACACATAGAGAGTAATGAATGATAAGCCTATACTACATGCATATATGGCTGGTGGAAAAGCTCTATGGTTACAGTTTTGCGTAAAGCCAATTTTTCCCTACTGCAAAGGAATAGATTTTATTTAACTATCATGGTGGTTGAAACATCGCGAATGGTTGACAGCATTCCGATCCCAATTAAGTGAACAATTAAAACCCAACAATATTAATTAGAAGTAACATGATGAGATTCACATGATATTCAGGTACTAGATACTCAAGTTGTCCATAACCGGGGACACGACTAATCATGATTAGTTTGTACACTCTGCAGAGGTTTGCGCACTTTTCCCCACAAGACTTGATCGCCTCCGTTGGTTTCTCGCACTGCATGATGTTTGAGAGACGGATGACCGAGACATAGTCTTTCAGAAGCGCTAGCACCTTACGTTGGATAGACCGGTACACCTACTTTCCTCTACATCTGCTAGTCTACCCTGTAAGAGTTCGCACGACTTAATCAACTATGCCAGAGCCCATAATGGCTTGTGGCTACACACGGAAGTTACTAGCATGAATGATCTTATGATCCCTTTGAGCCTGGGTGGCGGTCCAAAGAAAAACAGGCAAGTCCTGATAGAAACGAGGTGCCTCAATCCACCCAGATGTGTGTTTAAGTTGCCACCTTAGATAAAACCATTAATTAACATATCTCACATCTGTCATGGATATCACTCACCCAATCCACGTCTACTAGCATAGCATGGCAGAATAAGCAAACGTAGAAGTAACTCCCAAAGGTTTCATAAGTAAAACAGGTAATAGGTACTACCTCAGCTACTTCCCATCCCTAAGTTTAATTAGATCCTAATCATGCAATGTTTGAGGATTGATCTATTGCAGTAAAAATTGGGCAATGAGAAGGTATGATCAAAGTGTTACTTGCCTTGCTGAGGATTTGCGAAACCTAGAGCTTCGAAATAACAGGCGGCGCACTCCGGGTGATCTAGCGCAGACAAACAACAAGCATACAATAAGTACTCATCTAATGCACAGTAAAACTCGAACAAAATATCGAACCAGAAAGTTCAACTTAAGAACTCCGGTTGCAAAGAGAAAACAAACCGAACAAAGCAACGGAAAACAAACGGCGGAAGAAAAACAACTCGGTTCTAGCAATTTGAAACTAGGTCAAATTTTACAGTAGCAAAAACTTGTTTAAGTTGATTAGTCGGAACGGCGGTTTCGAAGCGAAACTCCAGGCGCTTGAATCACCTGATTCCGATAAACGAGCGAGAAGATAAACTAGAAAGAAGATCGGATCTGAAATCGCGATCAGAAAATCACGGAATAAATCCGACGAAAAAAAACGACGAACGGTTAAATGAACGGATGCTCGTTAACCAAGACGAACCGGTGATCACGTTCGTTAAGACGAACGGTCCGGCGAACGCTCGCTAAACAAATAAACCGAAAAAAACGAAAACCGATCTAGGGTTTCAAAAAAAACCGAAACATCGAAACAAAATAAACCGGAACGGTTTTTAAAAAAAATCGAACCGAGGCGAGGGCGGCACGGCGCGGCGGCTACCTCGGCGAGGGGCGGCGGCTCCGGCGGGGCGGCGGGGCAACGGCGCGGTGGCGGGGCGGCGGTGGCGGCGGCTAGCGGTGCTGGCTGCTGCTGCTGCTTGCGGCGGGCGGCGGCTGGTGTAGGGAGGAGAGGGGAGTGGGGGGCGGTATATATAGGAGGGGGGGTGGTGCCTTGGGGGAGGGGGCAAGCAAGGGGAGGAGGAGGAGGAGTCCTCCTCGGAGTCGGCCGGCGGCGGCGCGGCTGCGCGCGGGCGCGCACGCGCGATGGGAGGGGCGGCGGTGCGGGCCGGCTCGGCTGGGCCCTTGGCCTAGTCGGGCACAGCGCATGTTTTTTTAAAATAGATACGCGCGCAGAAAATTAAATAAAAGAAAATCTAATCGAACTCCAAAAATCCCGAAGTTAATCTTTCCCGACTCCTAAAAATGAGTCGAACAAAATGAACTTTTACTCGGGGCCTAAATACAATATTTTAAAAACACGCATTTTTCCCTAATGCAAATAAAATGCAAATAAACTCCGAAAAATCCAAAATTTGATTTATTTATTAAATCTTTATTTTTCCTAAAATTGGGAAAGTCATATTATTTCCTTCTCATATTTTTGTTATTGGAAAAATAATTGAAGATGAAATAAATAAAATCAAATGATCCTCTTTTCAAAATTCGAGAAAACTCAAATATGAAAATAACGAAATCTCCAACTCTCTCCGAGGGTCCTTGAGTTGCGTGAAATTTCTAGGATCGACCAAAATGCAAGAAAATATTATATGCATGATGATCTAATGTATAACATTCCAAATTGAAAATTTGGGATGTTACATTGGTTCACTTTTATTTAAAGTTACTAAAAATTTCAGAAATTTTCAGAAAATAATGAAGAGATTTTTGAGGGGCTCTTCGAGCCGAAGCTCGAAGGATAAGCAAAGTGAAGAAGAAGAGAGGTCCAAGTATAATATCCCTTGCATCGCGGAAGTTCGGCCGTGTGAATGGCCTTGTGATGATTTCTTGAGAGCAGCCGGGATTTATGATGATTTTTATGAATTGGCTGAGAATGCAGGCCTCATTGACTTCCTCCACGACCAACGCGAACAGTATCTCTTACTCACCAATATATTTGTGCAAAATTTTCATTTCCATTCTAGGAGGTCACCACCTTCGGTGGATTTTTATTTATATGATGAGTATAAGGAGATGACCCTTCATGAATTTTGTAAGGTTTGCAAGTTGTCTTTTCCGGGCAGCGTAGAGGAACCACATCGTGACGATGTGGATGGGTTTATTGATACAATTGCTATAGGGGAAACTGGGAAAGTTTCCGATGCAAGAATTACTAGCATATATTTTCCTGTTTTACGTTACTTTGCATTATTTGCTAGTAGATGCTTGATTGGTCGCGGAAACCATGGCAACCTAAGTACCCCTGATATTGTTATTTTGTGTCATGCCTTGTTTCGTGATGACTCATTTAGTATGGGCGCTATTGTTGCAAAGCGGTTAAATCTTAACCGTACTAAGGGCCCCATCTTGGGAGGCATCTTCGCCTCGCGCCTCGCTACATACTACAAGATACCTATTAGGCATTATGAGAAGGAAGCAAATTTTTTGCCTACTGTTCTTCTAGGTTACAAGAGTATGGTTGCACATGATTTCATTGTTAAGAACAGGAGAAAGGAGCTTAACTATAGATTGTTATTTGATAAAAATCACC
The DNA here is from genome assembly GCA_032464435.1 of Aegilops umbellulata. NCBI lineage: Eukaryota > Viridiplantae > Streptophyta > Magnoliopsida > Poales > Poaceae > Aegilops > Aegilops umbellulata. Next base: position 243,840,659 of record CP136055.1, on the reverse strand, counting down.
CTGAGACTATTACCTTGCCTGCTCCTTCCTTGTTTGATTTAACTGCATGCGAGTACCTTGTTCCGTTGGAGGCCATTCACGCCTACCGAAACCCCACATTAGCTATAGAGCCAGATCCGGAACCACAATTCGTTCCCCCACATCAGTCTGTTTACCAGTGGGATCCGGAGGAGGTTGCCAACTAGTGGCAACCCGAGGCTTCATCTCAGTACGACCCCAGTTACAACTTCGGATATCCGCCAGGCCAGCCGTGGCAATAGACCAACCTAGGCCAAAAGCCTAAGCTTGGGGGAGTACGTATTTCTCACTGACATTACATTTATGTTCACACACTCATTGCTAGTTGTCGGTGCTCATACTTTTTCACTTAATATCCATGCTAGTTTATTTTCCTTTTCTTGCTTTCTTCTTGTGTGTTTGATAAACCTTAAGAAAAACAAAAAAAATAGTTGTAGCTTTTAGCTAGCTTATTTTCCATGCTGTAGTAGTAATAATTAAAAAGAAAACCCAAAAACATTTCCCGTTCTTCTTTTGTTTGTTGGGAGCTTTCCCGTGTAAATAGTTTTATTTCTTTTCTTTTCTTTGGGGGTCGATAGGAGAAGACCATGATGAAATTGTTGAAGTGGCTCTTATATGCATTATTGTTGATTTAACCAAGAGCCCATATTGCCTTGTCTTCTCCTGTTCATTGAATGCTCGCAGATTCCAGCTTAGTCCAATGCACGTGCACTATTATTATTATTCACATTGTTCGTTCGTTCAAGTGAAAGGCAATAATGACGATATATGATGGACTGATTGAGATGAGAGAAGCTGGTATGAACTTGATCTCTCTTGTTTTTCTAAATATGATTAGTTAATCGTTCCTGATTCAGCCTATTATGAATAAACATGTTTGCAATGACAATTAGAGATTATAGTTGCTTATGCCATGCTTAATTAGCTAGGAGTTTATAATGGTTTACCTTGCGTACCAACATGCTATTAAAATGGTTGATGTGGTATGATAGGGTGTTATCCTCCTTTGAACGATTCGAGTGACTTGAGTTGGCACAGGTTCACACATGTAGTTGAAACAAATCAACATAGCCTTCACGATATTTATGTTCATGGTGGATTATATCCTACTCATGCTTGCACTCAATGTTTATTAATTTTAATGCATGTTCATGACTGTTGTCGCTCTGTAGTTGGTCGCTTCCCAGTCTTTTTCTAGCCTTCACTTGTACTAAGCGGGAATATGCTACCTCTTGAGCCCTGAGTTGGTTTTCCCTCGAAGAGGAAAGGGTGATGCAGTAAAGTAGCGTAAGTATTTCCCTCTGTTTTTGAGAACCAAGGTATCAATCCAGTAGGAGATCACGCATGAGTCCCTCACACCTACACAAACAAATAAGAACCTCGCAACCAATGCGATAAAGGGGTTGTCAATCCCTCAACGGTCACTTACGAGAGTAAGATCTGATAGAGATGATAAGATAATATTTTGGGTATTTTTATGATAAAGACTAAAAGTAAAGAAAGCAAAATAAACGGTGCCAGAAATAGCTTGTTGACGGGAGATTAATATGATGGAAAATAGACCCGGGGGCCATAGGTTTCACTAGTGGCTTCTCTCAAGATAGCATAAGTATTACGGTGGGTAAACGAATTACTGTCGAGCAATTGATAGAATTGAGCATAGTTTTGAGAATATCTAGGTATGATCATGTATATAGGCATCACGTCCACAACAAGTAGACCGAAACGATTTTGCATCTACTACTATTACTCCACACATCGACCGCTATCCAGCATGCATCTAGAGTATTAAGTTCATAAGAACAGAGTAATGCTTTAAGTAAGATGACATGATGTAGAGGGATAAACTCATACAATATGATATAAACCCCATCTTTTATCCTCGATGGCAACAATACAATATGTGCCTTGCTGCCCCTGCTGTCACTGGGAAAGGACACCGCAAGATTGAACCCAAAGCTAAGCACTTCTCCCATTGCAAGAAAGATCAATCTAGTAGGCCAAACCAAACTGATAATTCGAAGAGACTTGCAAAGATAACCAATCATACATAAAAGAATTCAGAGGAGATTCAAATATTGTTCATAGATAAACTTGATCATAAATCCACAATTCATCGGATCTCGACAAACACACCGCCAAAGAAGATTACATTGAATAGATCTCCAAGAAGATCGAGGAGAACTTTATATTGAGATCCAAAGAGAGAGAATAAGCCATCTAGCTAATAACTATGGACCCGAAGGTCTGAGGTAAACTACTCACACATCATCGGAGAGGCTATGGTGTTGATGTAGAAGCCCTCCGTGATCAATGCCCCCCCCCCCGGCGGAGCGCCGGAAAAGGCTCCAAGATGGGATCTCATGGGTACAGAAGGTTGCGGCGGTGGAAATAGGTTTTTGGCTCCGTCTCTGATAGCAACATGGGCCCCACGAGGGTGGAGGGCGCGCCTGGGGGGTAGGCGCCCCCTGCCTCGTGCTCTCCTCGTTGATTGCTTTGCGTAGACTCCAAGTCCTCTGGATCACGTTTGTTTCGAAAATCACATTCTCGAAGGTTTCATTCCGTTTGGACTCCGTTTGATATCCTTTTCCTTCGAAACACTAAAATAGGCAAAAAAAATAGCAATTTGGCCTGGGCCTCCGGTTAATGGTTAGTGCCAAAAATAATATAAAAGTGTATAATAAAGCCCATTAAACATCCAAAATAGAATATAATATACCATGGAACAATAAAAAATTATAGATACGTTGGAGACGTATCAAGCATCCCCAAGCTTAATTCCTGCTCATCCTCGAGTAGGTAAATGATAAAAACAAAAAAATTGATGTGGAATGCTACTTAGCATAATTTTTAATGTAATTCTCTTATTTGTGGTATGAATATTCAGATCCGAAAGATTCAAGATAAAAGTTTAATATTGACATAAAAATAATAATACTTCAAGCATACTAACTAAGCAATTATGTGTTCTCAAAATAACATGGCCAAATAAAGTTATCCTACAAAATCATATAGTCTGGCTATGCTCTATCTTCATCACACAAAGTATTTAAATCATGCACAACCCTGATGACAAGCCAAGCAATTATTTCATAGTTTTGGTGTTCTCAAACTTTTTCAATCTTCACGGAATACATGAGCGTGAGCCATGGACATAGCACTATATGTGGAATAGAATGGTGGTTGTGGAGAAGACAAAAAAGAAGAAGATAGTCTCACATCAACTAGGTGTATCAACAGGCTATGGAGATGCCCATTAATAGATATCAATGTGAGTGAGTAGGGCTTGCCATGCAACGGATGCACTAGAGCTATAAGTATATGAAAGCTCAACAAAAGAAACTAACTGGGTGTGCATCCAACTCGCTTGCTCACGAAGACCTAGGGAATTTTTAGGAAGCCCATCATTGGAATATACAAGCCAAGTTCTATAATGAAAAATTCCCACTAGTATATGAAAGTGATATCATAGAAGACTCTCTATCATGAAGATCATGGTGCTACTTTGAAGCACAAGTGTGGAACAGGATAGTAGCATTGTCCCTTCTCTCTTTTTCTCTCATTTTTCATTTGGGCCTTTTCTCTCTTTTTTATGGCCTCTTTTTTCCTTTTTTTATTTTTCGTCCAGAGTCTCATCCCGACTTGTGGGGGAATCATAGTCTCCATCATCCTTTCCTCACTTGGGACAATGCTCTAATAATGATGATCATCACACTTTTATTACTTACAACTCAACAATTACAACTCAATACTTAGAACAAAATATGACTCTATGTGAATGCCTCCGGCGGTGTACCGGGATATGCAATGAATCAAGAGTGACATGTATGAAAGAAGTATGAACGGTGGCTTTGCCACAAATACGATGTCAACTACATGATCATGCAAAGAAATATGACAATGATGGAGCGTGTCATAGTAAACGGAACGATGGTAAGTTGCATGGCAATATATCTCGGAATGGCTATGGAAATGCCATGATAGGTAGGCATGGTGGCTGTTTTGAGGAAGGTATATGGTGGGTGTATGATACCTGCAAAAAGTGTGCGGTATTAGAGAGGCTATAAATGGTGGAAGGATGAAACGTGCGTATAATCCATGGACTCAGCATTAGTCATAAAGAACTCATATACTTGTTGTAAAAGTCTACAAGTTATCAAAGCAAAGTATTACGCGCATGCTCCTTGGGGAATAGATTGGTAGGAAAAGACCATCGCTCGTCCCCAATCGCCACTCATAAGGAAGACAATCAATAAATAAATCATGCTCCGACTTCATCACATAACGGTTCACCATACGTGCATGCTACGGGAATCGCAAACTTTAACACAAGTATTCCTCAAATACACAACTACTCAACTAGCATGACTCTAATATCACCATCTTCATATCTCAAAACAATTATCAAGCATCAAACTTCTCATAGTATTCAAGACACTTATAAGAATTTTTTTACTAATCTTGGATGCCTATCATCATTAAAGCAAATTACCATGCTCTTTTGTAGGAATCTCAAAATAATATAAGTGAAGCATGAGAGAACAATAGTTTCTATAAAACAAATCCACCACTGTGCTCTAAAAGATATAAGTGAAGCACTAGAGCAAAAACTACTCAAAAGATATAAGTGCAACACATAGAGTATTCTAATCAATTCTGAATCATGTGTGTCTCTCTCAAAAGGTGTGTACAGCAAGGATGATTTTGGTAAACTAAAAAGCAAAGACTCAAATTATACAAGATGCTCCAAGCAAAACACATATCATGTGGTGCATAAAAATATAGCTCCAAGTAAAGTTACCGATGGACGAAGACGGAAGAGGGGATGCCTTCCGGGGCATCCCCAAGCTTTGGCTTTTTGGTGTCCTTAGATTATCTTGGGGCGTCATGGGCATCACCAAGCTTAGGATCTTGCCACTCCTTGTTCCATAATCCATCAAAAGATTTCACCCAAAACTTGAAAACTTCACAACACAAAACTTAGCAGAAAATCTCGTGAGCTCCATTAACGAAAGAAAACAAAACACCACTTCAAGGTACTGTAATGAACTCATTCTTTATTTATATTGGTGTTAAACCTACTGTATTCCAACTTCTCTATGGTTTATAAACTATTTTATTAGCCATAGATTCATCAAAATAAGCAAACAACACACGAAAAACAGAATATGTCAAAAACAGAACAGTCTGTAGTAATATGTAACTAACACAAACTTATGGAACTCAACAAAATCTACCAAAATAGGACGACCTAGACAATTCATTTATTGATCTACTGCAATTGGAATCAGTATTTTATCATGTTCTGGTGATTTTTAACAATTGTTTTTGTGAACAGAAAGTTTCTGGAATTTTTAGCAAGATCAAATAACTATCATCCCAGAAGATCCTATAGGTTTAACTTGGCACAAACACTAAATAAAACATAAAAACAAATCTAACCAGAATCTAGATCAAATATTTATTCCTAAACAAAAGCAAAAATAAAAAAGATTAAAATAAAATTGGGTTGTCTCCCAACAAGTGCTATCGTTTAACGCCCCTAGCTAGGCATAAAAGCAAGGATAGATCTAGGTATTGCCATCTTTGGTAGGCAATCCATAAGTAGCTCTCATAATAGATTCATATGGTAATTTTATTTTCTTTCTAGGGAAGTGTTCCATGCCTTTCCTTAACGGAAATTGAATATAATATTTCCTTCCTTCATATCAATAATTGCACCAATCATTCTAAGGAAAGGTCTACCAAGAATAATAGAACATGAAGGATTGCAATCTATATCAAGAACAATGAAATCCACAGGCACATAGTTCCTATTTGCAACAATAAGAACATCATTAATTCTTCACATAGGTTTCTTAATAGTGGAATCCACAAGGTGCAAGTTTAAAGAGCAATAAACTATCATCCAAGAAGATCCTATAGGTTTCTTAGTATTTTTGGTATTTTTATGATAAAGACTAAAAGTAAAGAAAGCAAAATAAACGGCGCCAGAAATAGCTTGTTGACGGGAGATTAATATGATGGAAAATAGACCCAGGGGCCATAGGTTTCACTAGTGGCTTCTCTCAAGATAGCACAAGTATTACAGTGGGTAAACGAATTACTGTCGAGCAATTGATAGAATTGAGCATAGTTATGAGAATATCTAGGTATGATCATGTATATAGGCATCACGTCGGCGACAAGTAGACTGAAATGATTCTGCATCTACTACTATTACTCCACACATCGACCGCTATCCAACATGCATCTAGAGTATTAAGTTCATAAGAACAAAGTAATGCTTTAAGTAAGATGACATGATGTAGAGGGATAAACTCATACAATATGATATAAACCCCATCTTTTTATCCTCGATGGCAACAATACAATACGTGCCTTGCTTCCCCTGCTGTCACTGGGTAAGGACACCGCAAGATTGAACCCAAAGCTAAGCACTTCTCCCATTGCAAGAAAGAATAATCTAGTATGCCAAACCAAACTGATAATTCAAAGAGACTTGCAAAGATAACCAATCATACATAAAAGAATTCAGAGGACATTCAATTATTGTTCATAGATAAACTTGATCATAAACTCACAATTCATCGGATCTCGACAAACACACCGCAAAAAGAGTTACATCGAATAGATCTCCAAGAAGATCGAGGAGAACTTTGTATTGAGATCCAAAGAGAGAGAAGAAGCCATCTAGCTAATAACTATGGCCCCGAAGGCTTGAGGTAAACTACTCACACATCATCAGAGAGGCTATGGTGTTGATGTAGAAGCCCTCCGTGATCAATGCCCCCTCCGGAGGACCGTCGGAAAAGGCCCCAAGATGGGATCTCACGGGTACAGAAGGTTGCGGCGGTAGAAATAGGTTTTTGGCTCCTTCTCTGATAGTTTGGGGGTACGTAGGTATATATAGGAGGAAAAAGTATGTCGACGGAGCAACATGGGCCCCATGAGGGTGGAGGGCGCGCCTGGGGGGGTAGGCGTGCCCCCTGCCTCGTGCTCTCCTCGTTGATTGCTTTGCGTAGATTCCAAGTCCTCTGGAGCAAGTTTGTTCCGAAAATCACGTTCCCGAAGGTTTCATTCCGTTTGGACTCCGTTTGATATCCTTTTCCTTCAAAACACTGGAATAGGCAAAAAAAATAGCAATTTGGCCTGGGCCTCTGGTTAATAGGTTAGTCCCAAATATAATATAAAAGTGTATACTAAAGCCCATTAAACATCCAAAACAGAATATAATATAGCATGGAACAATCAAAAATTATAGATACGTTGGAGACGTATCAGAATACTGCTTGTGCATCCACTTCCATAAACCCCAAAGTTATTCTACATGAGTCCACCATACCTTCCTATATATGCGGTATCTACCTGTCGTTCCAAGTAAATTTGTATGTGCCAAACTCCAAACCTTCAAATGAAATTCTGTTTTGTATGCTCGAATAGCTCATGTATCAACTAGGGATGTCTATATCTTCCATGCTAGGCGGGTTATTCTCAAGAGGAGTGGACTCCGCTCCTCACTCACGAGAAAATGGCTGGTCACCGGGATGCCCAGTCCCATGCTTTATGCAAGTGAAATCAAAATAATTGCAAACAAAATTCCCCCGGGACTATTGTTAGTTGGAGGCACTCGTTGTTTCTAGCAAGCCATGGATTGATGCTTGTTGGTGGAGGGGGAGTATAAACTTTACCATTCTGTTTGGGAACCACCTATAATGTGTGTAGAATGGAAGATATCGCCATCTCTCGGTTGTTATGTTGACAATGAAAGTATGCCGCTCAAAATATTATTTATCTCTATTTCAAAATCGAGCTCTGGCACCTCTACAAATCCCTGCTTCCCTCTGCCAAGGGCCTATCAATTTACTTTTATGTTGAGTCATCACCCTCTTATTAAAAAGCACTAGCTGGAGAGCACCGTTGTCATTTGCATCCATTACTATTAATTTATATTGGGTATGACTATGACTGGATCTCTTTTACCATGAATTACAATGTTTAGTCAGTCCTTGATCTTTAAAGGTGCTCTGCATTTATGTTTTGCGGTCTCAGAAAGGGCTAGCGAGATACCATCTCATTATATCGTATCATGATTGTTTTGAGAAAGTGTTGTCATCCGAGATTTATTGTTATTGCTTGCTAGTTGATTATGCCATTGACATGAGTAAACATGAGACCTAAGTGCTATTGTGAACATGGTTAGTCATAATCTTTGTTGAAAACTTGAATGCTGGCTTTACATATTTACAACAACAAGAGCAAACAGAGTTTGTAAAAGTTTTTATTTATCACTTTCAGTTTATCAACTGAATTGCTTGAGGACAAGCAAAGGTTTAAGCTTGGGGGAGTTGATACGTGTCCATCGTATCTACTTTTCCAAATACTTTTGCCCTTGTTTTGGACTCTAACTTGCATGATTTGAATGGAACTAACCCAGACTGACGCTGTTTTCAGCAGAATTGCCATGGTGTTATCTTTGTGCAGAAACAAAAGTTCTCGGAATGACCTGAAACTTCACGGAGATTATTTTTGGAAATAATAAAAAATATTGGCGAAAGAATCAAGGCCAGGGGGGCCAGACGCTGTCCACGAGGGTGGGAGGCGCGCCTGCCCCCCTGGGCGCGCCCCTTGCCTCGTGGGCCCCTGGAGCTCCACCGACCTCAACTCCAACTCTATATATTCGTGTTCGGGGAGAGAAAATCAAAGAAAAAGATTCATCGCGTTTTACGATACGGAGCCACCGCCAAGCCCTAAACTCTCTCGGGAGGGCTGATCTGGAGTCCGTTCGGGGCTCCAGAGAGGGGAATCCGTCGCCATCGTCATCATCAACCATCCACCATCACCAATTTCATGATGCTCACCGCCATGCGTGAGTAATTCCATTGTAGGCTTGCTGGACAGTGATGGGTTGGATGAGATTATCATGTAATCGAGTTAGTTTTGTTAGGTTTGATCCCTAGTATCCACTATGTTCTGAGATTGATGTTGCTATGACTTTGCTATGCTTAATGCTTGTCACTAGGGCCCGAGTGCCATGATTTAAGATCTGAACCTATTATGTTTTCATGAATATATGTGAGTTATTGATCCTCTCTTGCAAGTCTATAGTCACCTACTATGTGTTATGATCCGACAACCCTGAAGTAACAATAATCGGGACCACTCCCTGTGATGGCCATAGCTTGAGGAGTTCATGTATTCACTATGTGTTAATGCTTTGGTCCGGTACTCTATTAAAAGGAGGCCTTAATATCCGTTAGTTTCCATTAGGACCCCACTGCCACGGGAGGATAGGACAAAAGATGGCATGCAAGTTCTTTTCCATAAGCACATATGACTATATTCGGAATACATGCCTACATTACATTGATGAATTGGAGCTAGTTCTGTGTCACCCTATGTTATGACTGTTACATGATGAACCGCATCCGGCATAATTCTCCATCATCGATCCAATGCCCACGAGCTTTTCACATATTGTTCTTCGCTTATTTACTTTACCGTTGCTACTGTTACAATTACTACAAAACCCAAAAATATTACTTTTGCTACTGTTACCATTACTATCATACTACTTTGCTACTAAATGATTTGCTGCAGATACTAAGTTATCCAGGTGTGGTTGAATTGACAACTCAACTGCTAATACTTGAGAATATTCTTTGGCTCCCCTTGTGTTGAATCAATAAATTTGGGTTGAATACTCTACCCTCGAAAATTGTTGCGATCCCCTATACTTGTGGGTTATCATGACACTACCCGACAACTGTTCCGCCCGGGTTCGATTCCACCTGTGCTGAGAAAATATCTCCAATTTTTTTGCCTCTGCCTTTATTGACATGTGGGTCCCAATTGTCATCTATGCACACCACGTCCAACACTTGCCAAAACTTCGTCCCTCGTTTTCTTTGTTTTTCGCACACTCGACATTGTGTGGGCATTTTGAAAATAGCATATCTTTTTGACTATGCGTCATATGAAGATGTGCTATGCATGAATGTTGATCAGCATGATGTTAACTGGTTGGTAGTTCCAGTTTCGACCATGAATAAAACTTCCAACATGATATTAACACTGTTTAAAAAGACCGTGTTAATATAAATGCTCTGTCACATCCTAGCTAGCTCATGCATTAGAGTGTGCATCATGTTTACTTTTGACAGAAATTTGAAATGGGGAAGGCAGAACCCCAGCACCCCTCCTGAAATCAACTAGGGTTTACTAAAAATATTTTCAATGAACCTGAAATGCCCTTCTAAAATGTTCACCCTCTTTGTCTTGGGTTAAAACCTCTGGCAAAAATGGTGCATATAATTCTAGGTCAACAGAAGGTCATTGATTTAATGCATAGGTATTTGAATTTGGGCATTTAAAATTTTTAGAATATTTCAAATGCTCAAATATCTCCAAACTAAAATGTTCCTGGCTAGAAATATTCTAACTAAGGACCAGATGCAGTTTGGTGAATTTTGGAAGTGTCTAAGTATTTTTAGTAAGTCCACAAAGTTACAGAAAAATAGAAAAGGAAAATAAAAAGGAAAAACTTACCTGGCGCCTGCCAACCGGCCCACCTGCCGGCCCAGCCCACCTGCCGCGCCAGCGAGCTGCTTGGCTCGGCCAGGCAGGCACGCAGGTGCTCGACGCCGGCACCAGCGAGCGCCACGCAGCTCCTCGCCGCCCTGCTTCACCTCCTCGCCGCCCTGCTGCCCTGGACGCGCTCCACGTCGTCGCCCCAAGCCCCTGGACACGCCATTCGCCTCTGCCTCGCCTCCCTCGCTCCCCTTCGCCATGGCCGACGCCACCGCCGCCGCACCTACGCCGTAGGCGCGCTCTCCGTCGTCCCCGCGCCACCCGATCGTGTCCACGAGCTCCGCCACCCTCTTCTTCTTCGAGCAAGACGAGCCCCGAGCGCTCGCCCGCTCTGGAATCGCCCCCGACCCCGTCTTCCCCAACTCCGGCCGCCGAGATCGCCATCATCGCCCCGCTCAGCTCCGACCTTCCCCGAGCCCGCCTCGACGCTCGCTGCTTTCACCGTGAGTCTGGCCACCTCTCCATCCTCCCCGTTCCTCTTCCCGTGCCCTACAACGAGCGCACGAAGCTCGCCCGCACGCGCCGCCGCGGAGCTCGTCGCCGACGAGGCTCCGGCCACCCAACGGCCGCACCACCTTGTCCACTAGCCTCACCGCACACCCAGGGGCCCAACGCATCACTCCACGCGCCTCGCCGTGCCCCGTAGCCCCGGTTTCACTTTCACCCGAGCCCCGGCGCCGCCAAACTCGTCGCCGGCGCCAACTCCGGCCACGCGGACCCCAACCAACTCCACCAAGAGTTGCGGGTCAGCTCCAGCTTCACGTAGATGCCCTCCGCGCCCCATTTGGTGGCCGGAACGGCCAAATCCACTTGCTCCGCCGCGTCTGGCCTCGCCGGCGGCTAGACGCCAACGAGTTGACCCTTGACCGTTGACGGGTGGGCCCTCGTTGACTCCCCTGAGTCAATGACAGGTGGCCCCCCTATTAACTAATTGGATTAGTTCTAATTAAAGTTAATTAGTTAAACTAACTACTGACATGCGGGTCCCACTGGTCAGTTTGACCTGGACGACCCCGTTGACCCCTGACGTCACGCTGACCTCATGCTGACGCAATTAATTAATTACTGGATTTATTCTTATACAGGAAAATCCAGAAAATAGTTCAAACTTCAAAAATTCATAGAAAATTATCTGTAACTCCAAATGCAAAGTTCTATATATGAAAAATGATCAGAAAAATCCAAGGTATCCATTGGTGCTGGTTTCATGCATGTCAGATAAAGTTAAACCCACTGTTTAGGCATTACAAAATGATACACTAATATGATTTTAATAAATGAGTTTCCATTTGAATCTTTGGTTCAAATGGGTTCATTCCCTTCTGTTTTAACCTGCACTAGGACAGGACACATTCATATTGCCATGTCATAGCATGCATCATATTATTGCATATCGCCATGTATTGATTGTGTTCCGATGTGTTCATCATGGTAGGTCCTGCCTCCGACGATATCTCCGAGTATCCATCTGAAGGGCAGTATCCCACGACCACTCCATCAGGCAAGCAACTCGTTGATCATTCCGATACAAACCCATGTTCTCGCTTCTGCCCTTGTTTACTGCATTAAGACAACGCGCTTCAAACTGCTGTGTGTTGCGGTAGTTGAACCCACTTCCTTTGCATGACCTGTCATTGCCACAGTAACTAGATGAAACCCACTAGCATGTGTAGGAGTTGTTTGAGCCAATACATGTGTGTGTGTTCCTACCATGCTATGCTTGCTATGTTTAGAGTTGTGTCAGGTCTGGCTCATCGGGATGATGATCCGGAGTGAAAGGTTGTATCGTTGTCAATGGTGTGGAAGTGTTGAACACGATTTGGTAAAGGAATCGATGGAAGGCCATGTAGGAGTACATGGTGGGTTGTTTCATTGAGGCCGTCCTTAAGAACTGAGATCTGTGTGTGTGATTTAAGACTCAGCTACTACCACGCATTGGGCCCGAAACCAATGGACCCTCTCGGCTTCTTGATCACGCTTGTCCTCTGTCCAGGAGTTGCAAAGTAGTTTCTGGTGTTTGTAGCATGCTGGGGGCCGCACGCGGCGCTGACCATCGGGGTGGGCTGTGTTGCGGTAGGCACGTGGCCGGGTCAACCGGGCGCCCGTTTGGTGTCTCGGAACCCTGTTCACATCGTTCGGGGCCGTTAGTGGAAACCTCGGCCGGACTCCCTGCGGATGGAACCCGAATAGGCGATAAACCTGGACTAGAGACTTGAGTGTTTAGGTAGGCCGTGGCCGACACCCTCGCTGGGCTTCCGCTTGAAGGTTGCCGAGTACATGTCGTGTAAACGGCGATAAGTGGTGAGAGCGTGTGTGAAGAAGTACACCCCTGCAGGGTATAAATCTATTCGAATAGCCACGTCCGCGGTAAAGGACTACTTGGTCACTTATACAGTTCATAGATAAATTAAATGGATACTACTAAAAATCTCAAGATAAGTGTGAGTACCGCGGATGGCCCTCTCGTAGGATGGCGAGAGAGGATCCTCGGTGGAGTATTGTGTTGGTGATAGTGGACTCGTGTGCGACAAATGATTTATAAGTGGTGTCTATCGTAGGATAGCTTAGCCAAGAGTCAAAGCTGGCTTGCTGCAATAACCCCACTACCTTCTTGAGAATGTGCATGTATAGTAGGTTCCTGTTGTAAGACTTGCTGAGTACCTTCGTACTCATGTTGCTTTAATCATGTTTTTCAGACGACTGCACCAACCCCTCTGATGGGTTCTATGTAGACCTCGACGTTGACGAGTGACTTATCACCCAGGTGGTGATCCAAGACTTGTGAAGGATCGTTGTAGATAGACAGGCTTCGTCAAGCCTTCTTTCTTTCTAGTGTCTGTACTCAGACTACTTCGCTTCCGCATGTGCTTGTATGTTTGTATGACTTGAGTGTTGGGTCATGTGACCCCTATCTGTATGGATGATATGTATGGCTCCTCGGAGCCTTCTGAATAAAGTACTTGAGTCATAGAGTACTGTTGTGATGCCATGTTGTATTTACTCATATCGGGCATATTGTGTGTATGATTGAAATGCTTGGTATGAGTGGGATCCGACTATCTAGTTGTTTATCCTTGGCAGCCTTTCATATGGGGAAATGTAAGTCTTGTGCTTCTGAGCGATAGTAGTCCGCTACAGCCCGGTTCACCGGAGTCCTGCTAGCCCAGCACTACTGCTTGGACACTTGACTGGCCGGCATGTGTTTCACGTCGTTCCTATGTCTGTCCCTTCGGGAAAATGTCACGCGCTGTTATTCGGAGTCCTGCCTAGTCTGCTACAGCCCGGGTTACCGGAGTCCTGTTAGCCCAGTGCTACAGCCCGAATAAATACGTTGATGACCGACATGCTCGATGTGATTCATGTATGTCTGTCCTCATAGGCTAGCGCCGCTTTGGGTTCACGACTAGCCATGTCGGCCCGGGTTCTCTGTCATATGGATGCTAGCGACACTATCATATACGTGAGCAAAAGGCGCAAACGGTCCCGGGCTAGGTAAGGTGGCACCCGTGGGAGTACCGTGCGTGAGGCCGCAAAGGGATATGATGTGTTACACGCTGGATCGATGTGGCATAGGATCGGGGTCCTGACAGCGTTGGTATCAGAGCCGGACTGCCTGTAGGTTCGCTAAGCCAAACTGGTCGATGTCGAGTCTAGAAATGCTTTAGTTATATGTAGGGGAATTGATTGTGGGAGGGAACGTAAGGCTCTTTTACTCCTTTACCTTATGCCCTCTATTCTGAGTCATTCTCTTCTCATTCTACGTGGGTTAAGGACTAGGCTCTTTTCTCTCTATCAGGTTCACGTGTTACTAAATCCGTAGTAACTTATAGGATTGTTGGATACAACCCAGTCCAGTTCTACTAAAGTTTAGTATGTTGCCAATTGAACCAGAACCTTGATATGATGTTGTTGAGTGGTTTCGCAAACTATTGTGGATGTCTCAAGTCTTTTTCTGAGCATTTACAGCCGTTATGCTGTCCAATTTCATCCAGAAATTCTAATGCCTTTGCACTATTTTGTGCTTTCAGATGGCTACCCGTCCCCAGAACCAAGTGGTTCGTCTGACCCGTTGCGTTGGTATATGTGGTCATACCGCCATGTTGGTTCGAGTGATGGTTGAGGCAGGTTACCGATGGTACCCTGAATACACCGTCGAAGAGCAGTTTAGAGATTTTAACCAGAGCCAATATCTGTGCACGGTCAGGATATATCCATCTTATCCCGGAGCCACGGAACCACTCCACTGTTCTTATGGACTCGGGATCACTATTGGGATGTCCGTTCAAGATGCAGCCTACTCAATGATGACCATTATGCGAGCTAGAACTGCCTTGTTGAGCAACACTGAATTTCGCTACATGCCAGCATCCCTCCCTGGGGCGCATGGTTACCTTCAGGGCATGTACAGTGATGCATCCCATGAGGACTCACTCCTTTGCACCACTACTGAGATGTTGGAAGATAAGGACCGTGAAAACCGGGCCTTGCGTATGGAGCTCTTTAATGCTCGTGCTGATCATTGGGCCACCTTGACGAGGTTTGCACCTGCTGTGCAAGCCGGATACATGGACACGAGAGACTTGTACCCTGTGCAGGCTAGTCTGCCAGACTTCATGGAATGGCGTGAGGTGGGAGGCATCACCCCTCCTCGTGGGCCTCTTCTGCTGCCATCTGTTGGATCGAGGCCGCACCCAAGTCCCTATGGTCCACAAGCACCGCAGGACCGTCTGTTCCCAGATGACCATGTTCCGCTTCCAGGTCTGGGTGTTGACTTCTATGAGGACTTCTGCGGAGCCGTATGAGCTAGTGGTAGACTCGCTAGTATTGTAATAGTTGTATGTCCACCGTCCTGCGTGATTGTGGAATATAACTTAGTTTGTATCAATTCCGGAGGTGTAGAAAAATAATGTATAGGAGCTTGGAATGCCTCCGATGAGATGTAACGTCTGTCGTCTTAGTTGTACTTCAGCTTGAGCTTGTACTAAACTATGTATGATGTGTATGACCGTTGGTATATATATGGCAGTTTCTATATTACCATGTCATACGGATGATCATCTCTGCATTCCTTGTTATCCATTACATTCCGCACTTCCTTGGACAGATTTTGCCATCCTGGTTTAAATCGTTGTTTTGTTTTCCTAGGATGGTCAACACCCGCAGCAACCCTGCTGCTCCGGAGCAGGGAGAAGCTAGTGCACCTAGAGAGGAAAGTCTGCATCAACCACCTTCTCTGGCCGAAGTGATGCTGGAGGCAGAGCGCAACAAGCGCGACACCAACCGCTTGTTAGAGCGGATTGAGCAGAACACTGCACGCCAGCAGAGGATCAATTCGGTGTCCATCAATGACTTTGTCAAGCTGTACCCGCCAAAGTTCAATCATTCCATCGAACCTCTCGATGCGGATGACTGGCTCCGCAGCATCGCCCACAAGCTACGTTCTGCCAACGTGGCTGAAGATGATAAAGTCACCTTTGCTGCCTATCACCTCGAAGGCCCTGCCAGCCTTTGGTGGGAGAATTATGAAGCTATGCGTCCGGTCGGCCAACTCACTACTTGGGCTGATTTCAGTGCCGCTTTTCGTGAGCATCATATCCCGGAAGGCCTCATGGATCGCAAGAGGGAGGAGTTCTGTAACTTCACCCAGGGGAAGCTGACTGTGGATGCATACAGTCGCGAGTTTGGAAAGCTTGCACGCTATGCTTCCGAAGAGGTATCCACCGACGCCAAAAAGCAGGCAAGGTTCCGCAAGGGACTTAGCCCTGAGCTCCGTCGTGACCTTCGTCTGCATGAATGCACTTCTTTTCCGAAGCTAGTCAATAAGGCCATCAGTGCCGAGACAGGGCAGAATGATTTTGAAGCTTCACGCAAACACTCCCGTGACTATGGTTCTTCATCCGGCTCTGGATCTCAGAAGCGCCAGGTCTGGATCCCAAATTCTGCTATGCCAGCCAGGTATACTCCGAGGCCATCCTTTGAGGCGCCTCGCCCCAATCAGCAGTATGTGCCGCCCAAGACTTTTGCTGGCCCCACTGCCAATGCTGCTCCACGCCCTAATATGATAACTTGCTTCAAGTGTGGTGAGCCGGGCCACTACATCCGTGAGTGTCCCCAGAACAACCCCAGTCAGTTCGGAAAGTCTGTTGGCCGTGGTAAGTCAACAGCAAAGGTGCTTGTCGCCAAGCCAGCCACCACTGCTCGTGGCCATGTCAACTACGTTTCAGCTGAAGAGACTCAAGAGGACCCCAACGTCGTTCTCGGTACGCTCCTTGTTAATTGCCACCCGGCAACTGTTCTCTTTGATACTGGAGCATCTCATTCATTTATTTCTGAGAGCTATGCTCGATTGCACAACACTACCTTTAGTGACATGCCCACCTCCATGGAAATTCAAACTCCCGGTTCTAGATGGCAAACCTCTAGGATCAGCCATGGAAATGAAATTCTTGTCGACAGATTGGTTTTTCTCGCGTCACTAATAGCTCTCAAGTCTTCGGACATAAACATCATCTTGGGTATGGACTGGATGTCAGCTCATTACGCCAAGATTGATTGCTCAACTAGAACTGTCCAACTTACCCATCCATCGGGCAAGACAGTCAATGTTTTGACCCGAGTATCGGAGCGTCAGCTCTACTCTCTAAATGCCAATCCCCTTCCAGACCTCGAAGATATTCCGGTAGTCCGTGACTTCCCGGATGTCTTTCCAGAGGAACTGCCAGGTGTTCCACCTGACAGAGATGTCGAGTTCGTGATAGACCTTGTTCCAGGAACCGTCCCAATCTCTAGGAGACCTTATAAGATGGCACCCCTAGAACTAGCTGAGCTTAAGAAACAACTCGATGAGTCCTTGCAAAAGGGTTTCATCTGTCCTAGTTCATCTCCATGGGCTTGCCCCGTCCTCTTCGTCAAGAAGAAGGATGGAACGGATCGGATGGTTGTGGATTATCGACCTGTCAATTTGGTCACTATCAAGAACAAGTATCCGCTCCCCAGGATCAACGACCTGTATGACCAGCTCGCTGGATCCTCAGTCTTTTCCAAGATGGATTTGAGGTTGGGCTACCATCAAATCAAAATCAAGAACGGGGACATTCCCAAAACGGCTTTCGTTACTCGTTACGGCCAATACGAGTACACTGTCATGTCCTTCGGTTTAACCAATGCTCCAGCCACCTTCTCTCGGTTAATGAACTCGATCTTCATGGAGTACTTGGATAAATTCGTCGTGGTATACCTCGATGATATACTCATCTACTCCAAGAATGAGGAAGAACATGCCGAACATCTAAGGCTAGTATTGATGAAACTTCGAGAGCATCGCCTTTATGCCAAATTCTCCAAGTGCGAATTCTGGTTGCCAGAAGTGACCTATCTGGGCCATGTAATCTCTGGCAAGGGCATTGCTGTCAATCCCGAGCGAGTTCAAGCTGTCCTTGACTGGACTCCACCTGAAATGGTCAAGCAAGTCCGGAGTTTTCTTGGTTTGGCGAGCTATTGCCGCCGCTTTGTCGAGAATTTCTCCAAGGTTGCTAAGCCTCTAACTGAACTCCTCAAGAAAGATAAAAAGTTCGAGTGGACCCCACAGTGCGAGTTCAGCTTTCGGGAACTGAAAAGACGCCTGACATCTGCTCCCGTACTGGTACCACCAGATTTCTCTAAGGACTTTGTTATCTATTGCGACGCCTCGCGACAAGGACTAGGTTGCATACTCATGCAAGATCGTCATGTGATTGCCTACGCATCTCGACAGTTGCGTCCACATGAGGATAATTATCCCACTCATGATCTAGAGCTTGCAGCAGTAGTCCATGCACTCAAAACCTGGCGACACTACCTTCTGGGTAATCGTTGCAAAATTTACACTGATCACCAAAGTTTGAAATATATCTTCACCCAACCGGATTTGAATCTCAGGGAAAGACGTTGGGTCGAGTTGATCTCGGATTACGACTTAGGAATAACTTACACCCCAGGCAAAGCCAATGTAATGGCTGATGCACTAAGTCGTAAATCTTATTGTAACAACTTGATGTTACAACAAGGTCAACCACTTCTCCACGAGGAATTTCATAAGCTTAACCTTCACATTGTTCCTCGAGGATTCCTTTCCACCCTGGTGGCGAAACCTAACCTTACGGATCAGATCATCAAGGCACAAAAGGTGGATCCGGGAATTTCCCGTATCAAGAGAAACATCAAGAAGGGAGTTGCAGATTGTTTCTCCATTGATGATCAAGGTGTTGTGTTCTTTGGAAACCGTCTAGTGGTTCCCAAGGTACGCAACTTGAGGCGATTGATCCTTAAGGAAGCTCATGGATCCCCTCTCACCATTCATCCCGGTAGTACTAAGATGTATCAAGACCTACGCCAGAGGTTTTGGTGGACTAGGATGAAGAGAGAAATCGCTCAATACATTGCAACTTGCGACGTCTGTTGTCGTGTTAAAGCAGAGCATCAACGGCCTGCTGGCACCCTTCAACCATTGGAGATTCCTGAATGGAAATGGGATAAAATCGGTATGGATTTCCTCACCGGGTTTCCCAGAACCAAAAGAGGGAATAATGCTGTCTTCGTTGTTGTCGATCGTCTTTCCAAAGTAGCCCACTTCTTACCTGTTCGCGAGAGCATAACCGCTAGCCAGCTAGCTGATTTGTACATCTCTTGAATAGTGTCTCTCCATGGTGTCCCATTGGAAATTAACTCAGACCGTGGAAGTCTTTTCACCTCTCGATTTTGGGAAAGTTTCCAAAATGCTACGGGGACTCGTCTCTCCTTTAGCACCGCCTTCCATCCTCAGTCAAGTGGTCAAGTAGAACGAGTCAATCAAATTCTAGAGGATATGCTCCGAGCTTCTGTCATCTCTTTCGGTATGAATTGGGAGAAGTGCCTTCCATTCGCCGAGTTCGCTTATAACAACAGTTATCAAGCTAGCTTGGGTAAAGCTCCTTTCGAAGTTCTTTATGGACGAAAATGTCGAACGCCTCTTAATTGGTCAGAAACCGGCGAGAGACAACTCTTTGGCCCGGACATGATCCAGGATACAGAAGAGCAGGTTCGCATTATTCGTGAGAAGTTGAAAACCGCCCAGTCTCGACAAAAGAGTCAGTATGACCGCAAGCATAAGCCCATGGTTTATGAAGTCGGCGAGATGGCTTACCTCCGGGTTACACCTTTAAAGGGGACCCATCGATTCGGTATCAAAGGCAAATTGGCTCCTCGTTACATTGGACCCTTTCGCATTCTTGCCAAACGAGGGGAAGTTGCCTACCAACTGGAACTACCTCCGCATCTCTCCAGAGTCCATGATGTCTTCCACGTCTCTCAACTCAGGCGTTGCTTCTCGGATCCTATCCGTGGAGTGGACCACGAAACACTTGATCTCCAAGATAACCTCACTTATCGAGAATACCCCGTTCGTATCCTTGATCAAGCCGAGCGTACCACTCGACGCAACAATTTCAAGTTTCTCAAGGTTCAATGGTCACACCATTCCGAGCAAGAACCTACATGGGAAAGGGAGGATCGTCTTCGACTCGAGTACCCCACCTTCTTTCCAGAGGAACCTAAATCTCGGGACGAGATTCTTTTGAGTGGGGGTGAGTTGTCACATCCTAGCTAGCTCATGCATTAGAGTGTGCATCATGTTTACTTTTGACAGAAATTTGAAATGGGGAAGGCAGAACCCCAGGACCCCTCCTGAAATCAACTAGGGTTTACTAAAAATATTTTCAATGAACCTGAAATGCCCTTCTAAAATGTTCACCCTCTTTGTCTTGGGTTAAAACCTCTGGAAAAAATGGTGCATATAATTCTAGGTCAACAGAAGGTCAATGATTTAATGCATAGGTATTTGAATTTGGGCATTTAAAATTTTTAGAATATTTCAAATGCTCAAATATCTCCAAACTAAAATGTTCCTGGCTGGAAATATTCTAACTAAGGACCAGATGCAGTTTGGTGAATTTTGGAAGTGTCTAAGTATTTTTAATAAGTCCACAAAGTTACAGAAAAATAGAAAAGGAAAATAAAAAGGAAAAACTTACCTGCGCCTGCCAACCGGCCCACCTGCCGGCCCAGCCCAGCTGCCGCGCCAGCGAGCTGCTTGGCTCGGCCAAGAAGGCACGCAGGTGCTCGACGCCGGCACCAGCGAGCGCCACGCAGCTCCTCGCCGCCCTGCTTCACCTCCTCGCCGCCCTGCTGCCCTGGACGCGCTCCACGTTGTCGCCCCAAGCCCCTGGACACGCCATTCACCTCTGCCTCGCCTCCCTCGCTCCCCTTCGCCATGGCCGACGCCACCGCCGCCGCACCTACGCCGTAGGCGCGCTCTCCGTCGTCCCCGCGCCACCCGATCGTGTCCACGAGCTCCGCCACCCTCTTCTTCTTCGAGCAAGACGAGCCCCGAGCGCTCGCCCGCTCTGGAATCGCCCCCGACCCCGTCTTCCCCAACTCCGGCCGCCGAGATCGCCATCATCGCCCCGCTCAGCTCCGACCTTCCCCGAGCCCGCCTCGACGCTCGCTGCTTTCACCGTGAGTCTGGCCACCTCTCCATCCTCCCCGTTCCTCTTCCCGTGCCCTACAACGAGCGCACGAAGCTCGCCCGCACGCGCCGCCGCGGAGCTCGTCGCCGACGAGGCTCCGGCCACCCAACGGCCGCACCACCTTGTCCACTAGCCTCACCGCACACCCAGGGGCCCAACGCATCACTCCACGCGCCTCGCCGTGCCCCGTAGCCCCGGTTTCACTTTCACCCGAGCCCCGGCGCCGCCAAACTCGTCGCCGGCGCCAACTCCGGCCACGCCGACCCCAACCAACTCCACCAAGAGTTGCGGGTCAGCTCCAGCTTCACGTAGATGCCCTCCGCGCCCCATTTGGTGGCCGGAACGGCCAAATCCACTTGCTCCGCCGCGTCTGGCCTCGCCGGCGGCTAGACGCCGACGAGTTGACCCTTGACCGTTGACGGGTGGGCCCTCGTTGACTCCCCTGAGTCAATGACAGGTGGGCCCCCCTGTTAACTAATTGGATTAGTTCTAATTAAAGTTAATTAGTTAAACTAACTACTGACATGCGGGTCCCACTGGTCAGTTTGACCTGGACGACCCCGTTGACCCCTGACGTCACGCTGACCTCATGCTGACGCAATTAATTAATTACTGGATTTATTCTTATACAGGAAAATCCAGAAAATAGTTCAAACTTCAAAAATTCATAGAAAATTATCTGTAACTCCAAATGCAAAGTTCTATATATGAAAAATGATCAGAAAAATCCAAGCTATCCATTGGTGCTGGTTTCATGCATGTCAGAACAAGTTAAACCCACTGTTTAGGCATTACAAGATGATACACTAATATGATTTTAATAAATGAGTTTCCGTTTGAATCTTTGGTTCAAATGGGTTCATTCCCTTCTGTTTTAACCTGCACTAGGACAAGACACATTCATATTGCCATGTCATAGAATGTATCATATTGTTGCATATCGCCATGTATTGATTGTGTTCCGATGTGTTCATCGTGGTAGGTTCTGCCTCCGAGGATATCTCCGAGTATCCATCTGAAGGGCAGTATCCCACGACCACTCCATCAGGCAAGCAACTCGTTGATCATTCCGATACAAACCCATGTTCTCGCTTCTGCCCTTGTTTACTGCATTAAGACAACGCGCTTCAAACTGCTGTGTGTTGCGGTAGTTGAACCCACTTCCTTTGCATGACCTGTCATTGCCACAGTAACTAGATGAAACCCACTAGCATGTGTAGGAGTTGTTTGAGCCAATACATGTGTGTGTGTTCCTACCATGCTATGCTTGCTATGCTTAGAGTTGTGTCAGGTCTGGCTCATCGGGATGATGATCCGGAGTGAAAGGTTGTATCGTTGTCAATGGTGTGGAAGTGTTGAACACGATTTGGTAAAGGAATCGATGGAAGGCCATGTAGGAGTACATGGTGGGTTGTTTCATTGAGGCCGTCCTTAAGAACTGAGATCTGTGTGTGTGATTTAAGACTCAGCTACTACCATGCATTGGGCCCGAAACCAATGGACCCTCTCGGCTTCTTGATCACGCTTGTCCTCTGTCCAGGAGTTGCAAAGTAGTTTCTGGTGTTTGTAGCATGCTGGGGGCCGCACGCGGCCCTGACCATCGGGGTGGGCTGTGTTGCGGTAGGCACGTGGCCGGGTCAACCGGGCGCCCGTTTGGTGTCTCGGAACCCTGTTCACATCGTTCAGGGCCGTTAGTGGAAACCTCGGCCGGACTCCCTGCGGATGGAACCCGAATAGGCGATAAACCTGGACTAGAGACTTGAGTGTTTATGTAGGCCGTGGCCGACACCCTCGCTGGGCTTCCGCTTGAAGGTTGCCGAGTACATGTCGTGTAAACGGCGATAAGTGGTGAGAGCGTGTGTGAAGAAGTACACCCCTGCAGGGTATAAATCTATTCGAATAGCCGCGTCCGCGGTAAAGGACTACTTGGTCACCTATACAGTTCATAGATAAATTAAATGGATACTACTAAAAATCTCAAGATAAGTGTGAGTACCGCGGATGGCCCTCTCGTAGGATGGCGAGAGAGGATCCTCGGTGGAGTATTGTGTTGGTGATAGTGGACTCGTGTGCGACAAATGATTTATAAGTGGTGTCTATCGTAGGATAGCTTAGCCAAGAGTCAAAGCTGGCTTGCTGCAATAACCCCACTACCTTCTTGAGAATGTGCATGTATAGTAGGTTCCTGTTGTAAGACTTGTTGAGTACCTTCGTACTCATGTTGCTTTAATCATGTTTTTCAGACGACTGCACCAACCCCTCTGATGGGTTCTATGTAGACCTCGACGTTGACGAGTGACTTATCACCCAGGTGGTGATCCAAGACTTGTGAAGGATCGTTGTAGATAGACAGGCTTCGTCAAGCCTTCTTTCTTTCTAGTGTCTGTACTCAGACTACTTCGCTTCCGCATGTGCTTGTATGTTTGTATGACTTGAGTGTTGGGTCATGTGATCCCTATCTGTATGGATGATATGTATGGCTCCTCGGAGCCTTCTGAATAAAGTACTTGAGTCGTAGAGTACTGTTGTGATGCCATGTTATATTTACTCATATCGGGCATATTGTGTGTATGATTGAAATGCTTGGTATGAGTGGGATCCGACTATCTAGTTGTTTATCCTTGGCAGCCTTTCATATGGGGAAATGTAAGTCTTGTGCTTCTGAGCGATAGTAGTCCGCTACAGCCCGGTTCACCGGAGTCCTGCTAGCCCAGCACTACTGCTTGGACACTTGACTGGCCGGCATGTGTTTCACGTCGTTCCTATGTCTGTCCCTTCGGGAAAATGTCACGCGCTGTTATTCGGAGTCCTGCCTAGCCTGCTACAGCCCGGGTTACCAGAGTCCTGTTAGCCCAGTGCTACAGCCCGAATAAATACGTTGATGACCGACATGCTCGATGTGATTCATGTATGTCTGTCCTCATAGGCTAGCGCCGCTTTGGGTTCACGACTAGCCATGTCGGCCCGGGTTCTCTGTCATATGGATGCTAGCGACACTATCATATACGTGAGCCAAAAGGCGCAAACGGTCCCGGGCCAGGTAAGGTGGCACCCGTGGGAGTACCGTGCGTGAGGCCGCAAAGGGATATGATGTGTTACACGCTGGATCGATGTGGCATAGGATCGGGGTCCTGACATGCTCTGCCTCTGAAAGTTGCAGTTTCTTATCTAAAACTGAACTTGGAGTTTCTTATTTGAAACTGAAACTTGCAGTTTCTTCTCTGAGGATCACATTGTCTGCACTTTTATACTCCTATGAAACTACATTTTTTAAGTGCTAAAAATAGATCTCTAGAATTCATAAAATACTTCATAAGCTCAATACTGCAAATCTGAAGTTCAAAAGATATTCATATCTAAAAATACTCTCAAAATACACAACACAAAATAGAATTCACAACCTGCAAATACTGACAACCCTAAGCTCCTCCTGACAATTCACAACCTACCTGACTATTGGGCTGGGGTCCCTCCTATTCCTCGACGGCAGACAGCCGCCCCGTGAGACGATGTGAATGGCAAGGGAGAGGATGGCGGGGAAGCGTCGTCGGGCCAACTGTTTTTCTCCTCTTGCAGTTGGGTTCGGTCGACGAATACTCCACCGGCTCGCTTTGGCACGACACCCTCACAAACTGCACCCTGTAGATGCTCGATCCTTCAATCTCTGGTGGATGCTCCATCTGGGATCGATGCTCCCACCACCGCTCCCAAACGATCGGATTCGGTGAATCTGTTTGCTCCATGGCCTAGAGGAGCAGCTCTATGTACTCCAGTGTGACTCCCTTCGGGAGTATCGCCGCCTTTTTGCTCTGTTGCAGATATTTGGCCATGGATGTCGCCGTCGCTGCTAGTTTTTCCTTGTTGTCAAACCAAGACTGTGTCTCCAACATCCTAGCTAGCTTCACAGGGTCGCCGTCTACGATCCTCACGTATCGGTTGTACTCCTCCATTGATCTACTTCTCCATAGCACCTTCACTCGCCGGCGGTTGTTTTTGAATGGAAGAGGAGAGGAGCAGCGCTGGTTTTGGATTAGAACGGGAGAGGAGCGACACTGGTTTTGGATTGGAACAGGAGAGGAGGGGCGGTGGCATTGAAATGGAAGAGGAGAGGAGCGGTGCTAAATTTAGATTGGAATAGGAGAGGAGCGGTGGTGGTTTAAGAGGAGAAGAGAGGGAGAGCGGTGCTGGTCTTGGGAGTATTTTTTTGTTTTGCGCATTTTGGGTCAAAGTTTGACCACGTACTGTATTTGACAAGCAAAATGTGAATGCATGTCACCAAAAAATGTATCCTTTGGTTCGTATCTGAATGTACTTTCAAATTATATTATTTTTGCAACATATAACATATATTTTATTTGTGAAAATCATGGTCAATTATGACCCAGAGTAAAAGGGAGACTAGTTAATGAGTGGGAGATTTCAAGGACGGTGAGGGCCATGTGGCAATGTATGCGAAAGAGCGAGACAGCGGCGATGTACGTTTACTCCTCGGCGGCAGTCACGTCGCAGTCCTTCGAGTTCATCGAGTATCTCCTCTGGGCGATGGAGCATAAAGATTTGCCCGAGGCAAAAGTCAGGTGGAGGTGATGGGCGTACAGGTCAAAGGTCGAGCACCCAGAGGATAACGAATCGATCGAGTATGGTGTGCCGTTCGTGAGGGTGCAGAGCCAGCCGAAGCCACAGGAGTATTCTTTCTCCCACCGCAAGAGGAGGTCGGATGGCGCGACGTCGCTTCCCTGCCGTTCTCCATGGTTCCCTCGACACTCGCCTCGTTTCAACGGTGGCGGTAGGGTTTAAGGTAAGCTTTGCACTAACATAATATTCCACCTGCTCATGCTTACAATCAGTGTGACAACTAATGAAAATCATGCTTACAATCAGTCTCCGAGTACTGCGCCAATCACCCTTAAATAGCTCTCGACCTTTGGGTCAAAGTTGTGACATTGTGTACAGGCTACTAGTATTTGGTTAGAGGATTTGCTGCCGAGAAAGATCCATCCACAGAGAGCACCACACATCCCACTGGTGGTGGTGGATGCCAATGCGTGCATGGAGCATGGTTGGTGTTGATAATTTTTACTTGGCACACCTCGCACTCTGCATATATGCCGGTTCCATCCGTACATTTGTGCAGTTCCACCAAAATGCAGCTGAATAACCCTGTTTGCACACATAATGAAAAAGCGTGATTACATTATAGTGGCACTAGTTGATGAAAAACGCAAAATAAATAGAAGAAAATATTGCGATAGTATCGTAGTATGCCATGCTGCGAGGGCGAGATGGGCCCTGCGACGCCTCATACTAGAAATCGTCCCAAGTCTCCCCAATACACCTTCTGCCAGTGATGAACATCAGTGTACAACAGTAGTACAAGGAGGGGCCTTGAGACATTCAAATCTCTATTTTTGTGCACATCAACTAAAATTAAGCACCCCAGTTTGCAGAAACGCTTAAACATTAACAATGGGACTAGTTGATGAAACATACATTAACAAAGAGAAGCACTTTCTTTATCTACATTGGAAATGAAATGATAGAGAGGACACTCTCTCTATTTTAACTGTATTATTACTTCATTTTATCAGTGACACTAGGGTCGAGCAGGTGTGACGCCCTCGATTCAATCGTACACTAATCATACACGCAAATGTGTACGATCAAGATCAAGGACTCACGAGAAGATATCACAACACAACTCTAGACACAAATTAAAAATAATACAAGCTTTATATTACAAGCCAGGGGCCTCGAGGGCTAGAATACATAAGCTCGAATACACAAGAGTCAACGGAAGCAACAATATCTGAGTACAGACATAAGTTAGACAAGTTTGCATTAAGAAGGCCAGCATAAAAGCATCTACGATCGAAAAGGCAAAGCCTCCTGCCTGGGATCCTCCTAACTACTCTTGGTCGTCGGCGGTCTCCATGTAGTAGTAGGCATCGACGGTGGCATCTGGCTGCTGGCCTCCACGTCTGGTTGCATCAACCGGAAAGAAGAAGAAAGGGGGAAAAGGGGGAGCAAAGCAACCGTGAGTACTCATCCAAAGTACTCACAAGCAAGGATATACACTACATATGCATCGGTATCAATGAAATGGGTTGTATCTGTGGACTGGACTGCAGAATGCTAGAAGAGAAGGGGAAAACCTAGCCTATCGAAGACTAGCATCTTCAAGCAGCTCCAAGCATCTTGCAGCATTAGAAGAGATAAGAGTAGCATAAAGTAAAGTAGTAGTAGTGTTATCAACCTCGGCCGGAGATCCTTTCTCGACTCCCTGCAAGAAAGCAATCCCAGAGCCATGCTATCCATTTCTCATCACAATCCAATTCTCATCACAAGCATCCAGTTCTAGTTGTATCGATTGGGATACAACTCCAAGTGTCCGTTACCGTAGGACAGGCTATCGATAGATGTTTTCTTCCCTGCAGGGGTGCACCAACTTACCCACCAGGCTCGATTAACTCTGTCCGGACACACTTTACTGGGTCATGCCTGGCCTTGGCCACACAATACGCCGCAACCCGACCTAGGCCCGGACTAAACCTATGCCCCCAGGGGTCATGGGCCATCGCCCCGGGAACTCCTGCATGTTGCGAACGCGGCCGATGAGCAGACCTAGCTACCTCCTTCAAAAAGGCAGGTGCTTACCAGTCCAACCCGGCGCGCGCTGCTCAATCGCTGACATCTATGAAGCTTCGGCTGATGCATACGATGCAGAACGCCCATACTATGCCCACGTGATGGTTAGTGCTATCAGGCCAGAGGCCTCTCGGATCAAAAATCCAAATCATAGTGGATTAGGAACGCGCGGTAACAAGCAGAGACTCATGAAAGATGTGACCCCATCGCCCCGTCTCGAGGACTTGCGGCAAGGGCTAGGAATGCCCGACCACGCCTCGTAATTATCTCGCGGGCACCCTCCAGGTCAACCCGACTCCCCATCACTCGAAATTAAGCTCGCGCAGGTACCCCTTAGGGCCGACCCGTCTTTACTAACATGGTTCAGTGTAAAGTCATAGTAACCATAGTAACTGTGTGTCTAACACCAAGGGGAAAGTGATGTGCGATGCCGGGGCCTGGTCTTCGATCCTGTTGATCGGGTCTTCTGATAATCCAGCGGGGCGGTCGGACGAATAAGTAAATTTACCGGAACCGGGATGTACCGGTGAAGCATCCGCCGTCCATGTCAACATCAAGATGCACACTGCCCTTTGAGTAATAAAATAAGAAATCTTTTGTGGGGTGAAATACATCTCTATACAAGTCTGACACCACCTGACTAATACGTGAACATGCCCAACAAGCTTTCCATCTGGTCATGCATGTGTACTCCCAGACCACTCAACCTATAGTACCAACATTTTACTTTCTTGTTAGCTATTAAATGATTGATATCTTTTTAATAAATGGCTTATTTTTAAATCTTTTTATATATTCGAATTCCTAATTTAAAACAAGACCAATATTCAATATATTTTAGAGTAGTTTGAATTTTACAGTCTCATTCGCTTTGGCATTTCAAAAAAAAGGATGTAACTCATTTAAAAAAACTCGTTTCACTTTATTTTAAAAACTGGTTTAACTCATTTTAGAAAACTAATTTTATTCATTTTAAAACACTGATTTCACTTGTATCAAAACACATATTTAAGTCATTTCAAAGAATTGGTTTCGCTCATTTTGAAAAGGTGATTTCACTCATTTTGAAACACTGATCTCAGTTATTCCGAAAAACATATTTCACTCATTTACAGAAACAATTTTACTCATTTCAGAAAATGTATTACGGTCGTGTAAAAAACAAATTTAACTAAATTTTAACACCGATTTCACATATTTGAAAACACATATTTCATTCGTGTCAAAGAATTGGCTACACTAATTTCGTAAAACTAATTTTACTCATTTCACAATGTTAAAACAATGATTTCACTCATATGAAAAAACTGATGTCACTCGTTTCAGAAAAATAATTTCACTAAATTGAGAAAACAGATTTCACTCATTTCCATATTTCAGTTTGAAATGGATTTCAGTCAGTGTGAAAAACTGATTTTACTCGTTTAGAAATTCTGAAATAACAAGTTTCACGTATTTCACACCCAAAAATGTGTCATGTGTATGGAAAACATATTTCACTCATTTTAAAAAATTGCTCTCACCCAATTCAAAGATCATATTTCACTATTTTAAGAAAGTTGATTTCACTCAAAGCAAATAACTGATTTCAAATATTTCCAAAACATTGTTTGATTCAATTCAAAAAATATCTATTCAAAAAACAATTTCACTTGTTTCGTAAAACATATTTCAATCATTCAAAAAATGTTTGAAATAATTAGTTTAACATGTTTTACATGACTAGTTTAAAATTCTGAAATAACAAGTTTCATGTATTTCACACCCAAAATGTGTCATGTGTATGAAAAACATATTTCACTCATTTTAAAAAAAATGTTCTCACCCAATTCAAAGCTCATATTTCACTATTTTTAGAAAGGCGATTTCACTCAAAGCAAATAACTGATTTCAAATATTTGAAAAAACTTATTTGACTCAATTAAAAAAATTCACTTGTTTCGTAAAACATATTTCACTCATTTTAAAAAAAATGGTCTCACCCAATTCAATGATCATATTGCACTATTTTTGGAAAGCTGATTTCACTCATTTCAAACGTTCAAATTTAAATATGCTTGAATGTATTCAAGATTGATCTTGTTCTAAAGGTCTTGGGTCCAGGAGTTCAAATATATACAAAGTTTCAAAAACAATTTTTTTGTTTTGAAGATATGAACGATCTAAAATGGTGAAAAGGGAATTAAAAGTGATGGATTTAGAGATGAAGAGAGGAGAGATAATGTCAGAGACATGCATGTTATAGTATGTACCATGAGCAGTAAAAAGAGAAAAGCAGGCCCATGCATGCGTCCTTTGCATGTGCATGGTGGACCCGGTCTGATGAAATACGGTGATTTAAATAGATAGAAGGGGGGAATACAAATGTACACCTTTTGAACTGGCAGCATGCTATTGGTGAGAGAACCACCGGTACATCCCGACACCGGTAAAAAACACTTTGCGGGAGGTCGGATCAAAGTGGGAGGGTCTCTGATGGGTCTCTACCCAGCCTATACTAAACAGTTTAGGATAAGTAGGTAGGTAACAACAGTAGGTTACAATAAACAGGCTATGCATCAGAATAGGAGCAAAAAAATAACAGTAGCAAAATCTAATGCAAGCATGAGAGAATGGAATGGGCGATATCGGGATGATCAAAGGGGGGGCTTGCCTGGAAGCTCTTCTAAAAAGGAAGAAGTGTCATCGGTGACGTAGTCGATCACAGGGGCATCATCGGTCTCAGGGTCTACCTGAGAGAAGAGGGGGAAGAAACAGTAAATACCTAGCAAGCAAGAGCATAACAAGACAATATGTAGAGCTAGACATGTTCTAACGCGGTGTTACACGATACCGACGAAGGGGGATAACATCCAGGGAAGTTTTCCCGGCTCCGGACCTGTGTCAGGCAAATGACTGGAGGGGGAATGTTCCATATTCAGCATGCTAGGGGCATGTGACAGATGAACGGACCGCGTATTCGGATTCATTGGATTTTTCTGAGCAACTTTTATGTATAAAGTTTTTCCATCCGAGCCACGGTTTATTTTATATTAATTTTCAAAGATTAAAGCATTTCCAGAAATTATTTATATTAACATAAATGGAATTATGACGTCAGCAGAGTGTCAACATGACATCAGCAGGTCAACAGATTGGCTGGCTGGTCAAACTTACCAGTGAGTCCCACCTATCATAGATAGTAGGGCTAACAGAGGTTAACCCAAACTAACTAAGTTAGTTAATTAGAAGGGGGCCACCTGTTAGTGTCTTATTAGGTTAATTAAATTAGCTTAATTAACTTTGTTAATTAGGGGTGTGGGCCCCATCTGTCAGTTGCATGGGCCGGTCCAGTCAGCAAGGTGGACCGGGTCAACAGGCCGGCCGGGCCCCTGGGGCCCACGGGTCAGCGACCCAGGTGGTGGCCCCGGGCCGACCACATCAGCACGGGCAACGGCGTTTAACCGCCGGTGGCCATAGCCACGGCAGAGGGTCGGGCACGCGCCGGAATCCATCTAGGGGCGGCCTTTTCGCGAGCGGTTCGCGCCGTTCGAACGCGTGCACGAGGTCGAGTCGGGTGGTGGTGGTGGCTCGCCCGGGGACAGCCCAAGACGGCGCCGGCATGGAGCACGGGCGATGGTGGCCTTCGGGCGCTCGACGGCGATGGTGCTTCAGGACACGGCTCGTCGTGCGGAGGGGCTCTACGGGCGGCTGGTGCTCGCGCGCATCCATTGCCGCGGTCAGTAGTAGGCAGGAGGCGACGAGCTCACCGGAGACGAGCTCGCGGCGGCGGCCGAAGCACTGGCCCGTCGAGAATGGCGCCAGGGCGAGCGGGAGGAGTAGCGGGTGCGTGCAGTGGGTGCAGGCGGAGGTGCTAAGCACGACGGGGTGGTCGGCCGCGAGCTCTGCGAGCCGTGGCCATGGCGGCGAGCACCACCGCGGTGACGAGCTCGTGCACGGCGGGGGGAAGTAGCTACGGGGGGAGAAGAGATGTGCGAGGAGAGGGGAAAGGAGCCGGAGCTCACCGGGAAGGCACAAGGAGGCCTGGCGACAACTTAGTAGCAGCAGGGGGTGGTCGAAGTGGACGGCGACGGCGATGACCGAAGCGGGGGAAGGTGGCGATCCGGCGAGGCAGAGGAGCTCCGAGGTCCGTGGCATGGTCGCGGTTGTTGTGGTCGAGGACGATGGGGTCTCCTGGATGAGGTGGACGGAGGATGGCCGCCGGTGGCCACGCGCACGGTGAGGCCGCGACGATGGCTTCGCTCAGGCGGGCGCGGTGCGGTGGATCTAAGGCGGGGAGGAAGGGGAAAGGGGGTGGATTAGGGTTCCACGGGGGAGAGAGGGGGCGCTACGGTTGGTCTTATCCCAACGGCGAGGCCGGCGAGGTGGTCGGGGTCGACCTCGCCCCTGTAGCGAAACGGAGCAGAGGAACATGAAGGGGAGGGAGCGACCGGTGGGGGTTCGGTAGGCTTGCTGGGCCTCCAAGGCCTAGGTGCAGTGGGGTGGGAGGCTTTCTTTTATTTATTTATTTTTTTGTTTGATGCTTTAACCTTTTATCTTTTCAGTTTTATTTAGATTAGGGCAATAAACCACTTTGCAAAAATGTTGGTTCACCATCAATATTAACAAATGAATATTTGCCACAAGATGAACATTTTAGGTTTCATGTCTGACAAATATGAATTTTTGACTTTAGATTGGATTTGAATTTGAATGGTGATTTGGATCAAGTGAAGATTAGCAACAGTAACATGATGACATGGCACCATTAACAGGGGATTACTGTAGCATGACACTAGGGGTGTTACAGTAGGTGGCAAACGAGGTGTACCGTGCGTCGCAAGGATGAAGACCGGGGGTGCTTAGACTGGGATGCTGAAGCTGGCTCTTTCAGTCCCTATCTTCCCCCTGGGGAGAATATCTAGTGCTCCCACCATTTTGGTGCTCCCATGCTCCAAATTTTCAAAATGTGTATCTAAATGTTTCAAAAAATTCCGAAAAAATTATGGATGTTCACATCACATGAGTGTACACTCCCGGTCGTCGTGGGAGCCGACTACACCGCCGACGGGCAGCGCGGTCTTGTCCTTGGACTTGGTGGCACCGTGGGCTCCCTCGTCGACGCCCGTTCTTACGCCGACGTCCTCCCCATCGGCCGTTTGCTGCGGCAGCGGTGGATTCGACGCGGACGGCGCAGCCGCCTCCGAAGCCTTCTTCTTCGGCGGCATGTCGATGAAGTCGATGAAGATTTAGCTCGCGTAAACGCCGGATCAGGTTCACACAGCCTCGACGCCCCCTACCTGGCGCACCAAAGATGCCGGGGTTTTCTGGCTCCCCGAGCACCTATGGGGACGGAGCCCCTTCTCGGTTCGGTGGGGGGCGGAGGTCGCGCGAAGAGCAGATCGAGGCGAGGCACGCGGGGTTTTTTTACCCAGCTTCGGAGCTCTCCGGAGAGATAATACTCCTACTGCTGCTTTGTGGATTGTATTGAGTTCTTGCTCGGGAGCGCTGAGTGCTACAGTACACTCAAGCAGCTAACGAGACCGAGCGTTCTTCTGTTTTCCTCTCAGGGATCGCTCTCCGGGGTCCGATCCTCCCCTACGTTGTGCATGGGCCTCCTTTTATATGTTCAAGGGGTCTCCAACAGGTAGCAACGTAGGTAAGGGCAAAAATGGAAATATGATGTGGTAGGTACAGCTACCTACACAGTGTATCATACCTAACCCTGACAGCAGGGGACAAAGGCATTAAATGCCTATCTACGTCGCCCAGACGGTGCAGAAAAGGGACCGTCAGGGGTGCCACCACTTGCCACGATGGCGATCTTGTCAGCGCTGCATGCCACCGTGTACCCCTGGCTGCACAGCCTCCCGCCACGTACGCCAGGAAGGGTCCCGGAGCGACACGTGGGTGGGTGAGCTGGAGCGCGGGCACAGAGTGGTTGCCCGCCGCGGCAAGTGCCTTGCCGCGGCTGTTGTCTTGCCGCGTCCGGGAGCTTGTCGCTCGCCGAGTCCTGTCGGGACGCGTGGCGCGTCACGGAAGGTTCTTTGAGATGCTCTGGTTGGCCTTCCTGGCAAGCTCCTCTTGCCGGGGTCTTGTGCCTCGAGCTGCCTTCCCAGCAAGCTCCTCTTGCCGGGGACTTGTCTCCTTAGCTTAAATACTTTGTTCTCGAATGGCCCCAAAGGGGCCATAGAGAGCCTTGGCGATCACCTGGCGGGCCTTGCCGAGGGGAGTTGCGACTGCCCGTGCACAGGTTCGGGATACTAGGGTACCCCTACTTTAGTACACCGACAGGAGCCCCCGGGCCTGGGCCACACACGGTGCCGAGCGCTATTGGGCCAGGCCCAAAACAGGGCACGGGCACGCACGGCCTGGGTCACGTCGCACCTTGCTCCGCACCCACCACGCCCTCCCTGAACGGCACGCGTCGATTGCGGCGTCGTGGGAGAGGTCGTGGGTGGTTTCTTTATTCAGAAAGGCGAAACGCCCGCCTCCTGGCGGTTCGTATCTCCCTCATAAACAGAGGGAGGCGTGGAGGCGTGGAGGCGCGGTCTTCGAGGCGTCCACCCCCCATGATCACGGGGTCGGGAGAGGTCGCCTCATCCGTCGCCTCAACTCTGCCCTCCTGCCACGCGGCCTCCATGCGCTTGGAGTGGCGAACGGTGGAGGCGGGGAACCGGGTCGCCACGGGTCGAGGCAGCAGGTCGGGCCCAGTTCCCTGCGCCTCCTGCGTCTCGATTGGCTGAGCGGGGCGGTCGAGCCCCCACCCCGCTCCTTTATAAGGAGCGGGACAGGGGGGACGGAAGCCCGCATTCTCTCATCTCCTCCTTTCTTCAGCTTCTGCTCCCCTCTCTCTCATTCGCCATGGAGAAAGGGAACCCTGGTCCTTCGACGGTGGCGACGAGGGTTGCCGCTAGGCAACGCGTCCCTCCTCCCCCTGCACCCGTGGTGGCAGAGCCAGCCACAAGGGGAAGAGGGAGGGGACGAGGCCGCGGGCGAGGTCGAGGGCGAGGCCGAGGCGGTCGGGGAAGAGGTGGGCGAGGCAGTCCGCCGGCCTCGCCTCCGCTAGCAGATCCTCTCCCCGTGGCGGACCATATCAGGGACGACCCTTGCGAGTTCTTTGTCAGGCTGCGTCGGCCGCCTCGTCGTCGCCTTCGTCTCCTGACTCCGTTTGCGAGCGAGATGGAGTTGGATCCGCCCGAGACACTGAGGTTGCACATGAGGGGTTGTGGAATCAGCGGTACGCGAGTCCGTATTGATTTCCCGGCCCGTAATGTGATGTATCTTGGTCGAGGGTGGAAGACGTTCACCCGCATCCACAGCTTGACGGCGGGGCTCACCCTCCATTTTAAGCTGATGGAGGGCGGTCTCCTCTCCGTCAAGGTCTTCGGGTGCTTCGGGACTCGGGCACGGTGCTGCGTGGAGAGCTCCTCCGATAGCGAAAGCTCCTCCTCGGGCGGGAGTGACGAGGAGGACAGCGACAGCGACGACGAGGGTGGCGGGCGGCGGGATGACGGGTCCGACTAGGTGTTGGGCGCCGCTCCGCGTGGCACCGGCGACCCCATCATCCGCGCCACTGGCTCCTGGAGCTTCTCGGGGTCGTCTCCTTGGGCGGCTGGCATAGGGAGGCTGCAGAAGAGAAAGAGGGCAGGCGGCAAGGCCGTCAACTCGGAGTACGAGGGCGCGATGCCCTCGACAGCGTGCTGACGTCCTGCCGCCTCGTCTTCGAGCTCTGCCTCCGGCGCCGCCATCATCATGCCGCCGGGACGTCCTCTTGGTGTCTTCTGCCACCCGTAGCTCATCTAGGCACCCCTTTTGCCCTTTTCGCCTCCTTGACCTGCCTCCTGAAGAGAGGGACAAGAGAGGGATTACGGGCATCTTATCTCTTTTCAATTTGTAAGCCCTCGGGCCTTAGTTGCATTTAAAGCTTGTAATCCCATTATTCATGTTTTTCATCCTCTTATGAACTGTACCTGAGTGGAATGCTCTTTAATGAAAAGGTGATGCTTGCCGGGTCACTTGTCTCGTGGGTGGAACCCACGTCAAGGAGCGAATCCTTTATATCTTTAAGATAGACACTTCCTTTCCCGGCAGCAGGCCCTGCCTTCTTCCCACGTCGCTCGCCCTTTCTCACGCTTCTGGCAGAGGCAGGGAGGAGGCGGGTTCAGGCTCCTCGTTTCGTCCCTTTGCTGCCGCGACTACAACCAAATCTCGCCCCGGGAACGAGCCCGAGGGCCTAGAGTTAAGGGAGCACGGTAGCTTTTAGGGAGAAACGAGGTTTCGCATACCCCAGCCTATAAGAGAATGCATGATATCGGATGAAAAACTTATCTGAGATCGCAGCCCCCGGAAACTTTGGTTCGCCGCGGGCTAATCTTTGCACTTGCAGCCCCCGGCGATGCTGGCTTGCCGGGGTGTTGCAGCCCCCGGCAACATTGGCTTGCCGGGGTTCGGGTGTTGGTCCGTCCGTGTGGTACGGTCAGGGTGCGCGAGTCCTGCGAACCAAGGGGAACGAAAGAACGACAAAAAGACGCACACTCGACCTCTAAGTTAGGGGTTAGCCGCTGCTAAGGACTGTCAACCCTAACCAAGGACGAGACTCGACTCAACATGCATGCTAAAACTCAGGGCGCCAGCGCTTTATCTTCGCTCAAGGTCTGCGCCTGGCTTTGTACAAAGGATTACATGCAACATCGTCAAGACTTGTACAAAATGGTGGTTGCCAGACAGGGTCCGACAACCACGCCTTACGGGTAAAACTTACGAAGATGCTCGATGTTCCAGGAGTTTCTCACCGAAAAGCCATCCTCGGTCTCAAGGCGGACAACGCCAGGCCTAGTGACTCGTTTCACCCGGTAAGGCCTTCCCACTTTGGCGTCAACTTGTTGGAATTCTTGGCGGAATGAACGCGCCGAAGAACAAGGTTGCCTTCCTCAAGACTTCTGGCTTTAACTTTGCGGCTATGGTAGCGGCGCAAACCTTGCTGGTATCGAGCAGCTCGTACAGCAGCCTGAAGACGGTCTTCCTCAAGGAGCAGCGCGTCATCTTGTCGCAGCTGCTCTTGCTCAAGCTCGTCATAAGCGAGCACTCGAGGTGACCCGTATACGAGTTACGTGGGGATAACTGCCTCTGCTCCATAGACTAGAGCGAAAGGTGTCTGGCCAGTGGCTCGATTTGGCGTCATCCTTATCAACCAAAGAACCACCGGCAGCTCCTCGATCCAGTTCCTTCCGCACTTGTGCAGCCTGTCAAAAGTCCAGGTCTTGAGCCCACGCAGCACTTCAGCATTTGCCCTCTCTGCTTGACCGTTGCTCCTGGGGTGAGCAACAGAAGCAAAGCAGACCTTGGCGCCAAGGTCTTGGACGTACTGCATGAAGGTGCGACTCGTGAATTGTGTACCGTTGTCGGTGATGATCCTGTTAGGGATTCCGAAGCGGCAAACAATCGACCTGAAGAACTTGACTGCTGACTGTGCCGTCACCTTCCTCACTGGTTCCACTTCCGGCCACTTTGTGAACTTGTCAATGGCGACGTACAAGTACTCAAAGCCCCCGACTGCTCGGGGGAAGGGGTCGAGGATATCGAGCCCCCAGACCGAAAAGGGCCAGGATAAAGGGATCGTCTAGAGAGCTTGAGCTGGCTGGTGTATCTGCTTGGAATGGAACTGGCACGCTTCACACTTGCTTACTTGTGCAGTCGCATCCTGGAGGGCTGTCGGCCAAAAGAAGCCCTTCCGGAATGCTTTGCCGACAAGCGCTCTTGCGCCAATGTGGTGACCACAAATGCCTCCATGTATCTCTGCCAACAGCTTCTGTCCATCTTCCCGGGGGATACACTTCAATTTCACTCTGTTGAGTCTTCTTCTTCTGTACAACGCGTTGTCAACGAACTGGTACATACTAGACCGCCGGGCTACTCTTTTCGCTTCTTCTGGCTCTCCGGGAAGTTCTCCTGACTGGAGGAAACGGACGATCTGCTGTGCCCATGCTGGAGCCTGTGGCTCGACAACAAGGACTAAAGGCATATCTGCTGCTGCGGGAGCATCCGCTTCTACGGCGAGAACCTGTGGTTCAGCCGGAGCTTGATGATCCCCGGCAAGCTTGCCGGAGCAAAACTTGTCGGGAGCGTCTGCTTCAACGAAACAAACCCTGGGACTTGTCGGAGCAGACTGCTCCTCAGCACTCTTGGCGTTGATCCTGGGGACCTTCTTGGCGGCGGCTTCGGGAAGCTCTGCCAGAAGATAGTCACCATAAATCAACTTCCTCTTCTTGCTCTGTCCAGTTGATGGCGTCACGGATGGTTGAGTCAGCTTGAGCACAAAGATCCCTGGTTCCACAGGTAACTTAAATGCCGCGCACTTTGACAGGCCGTCAGCGATGTCGTTCTGAGCTCTTGGAACATGTTCCATCTGTAGGCCGACAAAGCGCTCTTCCAGCTTCCTCACTTCATCAATGTAAGCTTCCATCAATGGACTCTGATAATCCTTGTTCACTTGGCGGACGACAAGCTGTGAGTCACCCCTGACAATGAGTTGCTTGATCCCAAGGTCTGCCGCGATCCTGAGACCGGCGAGCAATCCTTCATACTCTGCAGTATTGTTTGTTGCCTTATCCTTGGGAAAGTGCATCTGGACCACGTACTTGAGGTTCTCTCTGGTGGGTGCGACAAGCAGCACGCCAGCACCGGCGCCTTGCAGCGAGAACGCATCATCAAAGTACATCAGACACTCTTTGTTTGCTTCCTCGACGGGGATGCTCGTCTCTGGAATTTCTTCGTCTGGTGTTGGCGTCCACTCTGCTATGAATTCTGCCAATGCTCTGCTTTGAATAGTTGAAGTGCTCTCAAACTTGAGGCCAAAGCTTGACAGTTCCAGTGCCCACTCGACAATCCTGCCTGTTGCTTCTGGATTTTGCAGTATCCTCTTCAGCGGAAAGCGAATGACAACTGTGATCTCATGTGCTTGGAAGTAATGGTGCAGCTTTCTCGAGGCCATAAGAAGGCCGAAAAGCAACTTCTGCACCCTAGAGTACCTTGACCTAGCCCCCTGCAGAAGGGAACTGACAAAGTAGACTGGGCGCTGCACCATTTTCTTCTTCTGTATCTCTTCGTACATCTGCGCATATCCATCTTTGTCGGGACCAGAGCTCGTCGGGGAAGCCCCCTGCTTGTCGCTGGATGTGCTTGCCGCGGTCGCTGGCTCATCACCTGCCCCTCTCTCCGCTACTAACGCAGCACTAACTACTTGATTGGTTGCCGCCAGATATAGCAGCAACTTCTCTTGTGGTTTAGGTGCGACAAGTATTGGAGTGGAGGACAGGTATCTCTTCAAGTCCTGCAGCGCAGCCTCCGCCTCCGGAGTCCATTTCATTGGACATGCCTTTTTCAAGATTTTGAAAAACGGCAGGGCGCGCTCAGCAGACTTAGAGATAAACCTGCTGAGAGCCGCCACGCAGCCGGCAAGTTTTCGTACATCCTTGACGCGCTTCGGTGCTTCAATCTGCTCAATGGCCTTGATCTTGTCGGGATTTGGTTCAATTCCTCTCTGAGACACGAAGAATCCGAGAAGCTTGCCGGACGGGACTCCAAACACGCACTTCTCGGGATTGAGCTTGAGGCTGATCTTGCGTAGACTTGCAAAAGTTTCTTCTAGGTCTTGAATCAGAGTTGCTTTGTCCCTGCTTTTGACCACTATGTCATCCATGTAGGCTTCCACATTTCTGTGTATTTGCGGCTCAAAAGCAGTATGGACTACCCTTGCGAATGTTGAACCAGCATTCTTCAAACCGAAAGGCATTCGTACGAAACAGTACGTGCCACATGGAGTGATGAACGCGGTTTTCTCCTCATCCTCTTCTGCCATGAAGATCTGATGGTATCCTGAGTATGCGTCAAGAAATGAAAGCAAGTCGCATCCGGCTGTGGAGTCGACAATCTGGTCAATGCGCGGCAAGGGAAATGGGTCTTTGGGACAAGCTTTGTTGACATCGGTGAAGTCGATGCAAAGTCTCCATTTCCCGTTTGCCTTGCGCACGACTACAGGATTGGCCAACCACGTAGGATGGAGCACTCCTCTGACGAGGCCTGCTGCTTCCAACTTCTTGATCTCTTCGGCGATGAACTCTTGGCGCTCCACTACTTGTTTCCTGACTCTCTGCTTGACGGGCCGTGCATGAGGACAGACGGCAAGGTGATGCTCGATTACTTTCCTGGGAACGCCGGGGATGTCAGACGGTTGCCACGCAAACACATCGACATTCGCCCGCAGGAAAGCAATGAGCGCGCTTTCCTATTTAGGGTCGAGAGTGGCCCTGATGGTGAAGGTACCACCAGTGCCGCCCTCCTTGGCGGACACCTTCTTGGTCGTTGGCGGAGCTGCCATCGTCTTCTTACACTTGCCGGTGGAGCTCGATGGTGCGTCCTCGACGGTAACGCAGCACTCCAAAGAGGTGCGCTCGCCGGAGTGGGCATCAGAGCTCTTGCCGGATTTGGTCTTCTTCTTCTCCCCGGGAGCTTTAGCGGCAAGTGTCTCGCGATCAGCGGCGGCTGCCGCTTCCCGGTAGATCTTGTCGGCACAGATAAGAGCGTCTTTCTTGTCGCCATGTGCAGAGATGACACTTATCGGGCCTGGCATCTTCAGCATGTTGTACGCGTAGTGAGAGGCCGCCATGAACTTGGCGAGCGCTGGGCGGCCGAGAATTCCATTATAAGGCAATGGAAAATCGGCAACGTCGAAAGTGATCCTCTCAGTCCTGAAGTTCAGCTCGCTGCCAAATGTCACCGGCAGCGTGATCTTCCCCTTCGGCTTGCTCCTTCCCGGGTTGATTCCTTGGAACGTGCCGGTCTCTTCGAGCTCGTAGTCAGGGACTTGGAGTCTCCGGAGCATAGCGGAGGAGATCAGGTTCAAGCCGGCCCCGCCGTCAACTAGCATCTTAGTGACCTTGAGGTTGCTGATAGTTGGTGAGACCAACATCGGCAAACACCCGACAGCAGTTGTGCGATCGGGGTGGTCCTCAATATCAAAGATGATAGGCGTGCTGGACCATTTCAGAAGCTTGCGTGACTCAACGGGTGGTTCTGCTGCATTGACTTCCCGCACCCACTGCTTGAGTTGGCGGTGTGAAGTATGCAGAGAAGCACCGCCGTCAACGCACAAAACTCCTGTGGCTTTCTGGAACTCCTGCTCGCTGGTCTCGGCGTCATCCATGTCTTCGTTGTCGTTGTCATCTTCATCCTTGTCGCGGCCGCGGGGAGGTCTGTCGCCTTGCCGCTGCTTGGCGTTGCCGCGGCGTCCCCCCCGGCCGGTGCGCTTCGTACCGGATCCTCCAGCACCTCCTTGGGACTTCTCCTTGTCGCGTCGCTCGTATTCGGCCTTTTGCAGCTCAACGAGCTACTCGACCTTCTTGCAGCTCTGGAGGTCATGGCCTTTGGTGCGGTGAATCTTGCAGTACTGCTTGTTGGTGCCGTCCTGCTTGTCGGCGGCCGCCACAGCCTGGCAGTTGGCGCATGCGGCAACCTCCTTGCCGGAGCTACCAGTCTTTGCTGTCTTAGCGCCACCTTCGTTCCCAGACCGCTCGACAACTAGCACATCTTTGCCTTTCCTCTTCCTGTTGTTCCGCCGCCGGTTTTTGCTTGCCGGGGCGGCATCATCGCTGTCAGATCCCCCTGTTCCTACGTTCTCTCTGGGGAGTTTCCTCCCTTCCTCAGCACGTGCACATCTGTCGGCCAGG
Organism: Aegilops umbellulata; assembly: GCA_032464435.1. NCBI lineage: Eukaryota > Viridiplantae > Streptophyta > Magnoliopsida > Poales > Poaceae > Aegilops > Aegilops umbellulata. Next base: position 243,799,159 of record CP136055.1, on the reverse strand, counting down.
GCATACAGCTCACTGACGTCTCTGATCTTGCACATCGCCATCTCCTCCTGCATCCTGCGGTTACGCACGTTCTGGTGGAACGCACTGATGACCGCGGCGGGGTGGACGTCTGGGATGTTGCGTTGCACTTGACTGAATCTCTGGATGTACTTGCGTAGAGGCTCCCCTTCCTTCTGGGCAAGCAGGTGAAGGTCACTCTCCTGGCCATGAGGTTTGTGGCCGCCTGTAAAGGCACCGACAAACTGATGGCATAGGTCTGCCAAGGAAGATATGGAGTTTTCCGGCAAGTGCATGAGCCAGGACCTGACGTTGGGCTTGAGCACCAGAGGGAAGTAATTGGCGAGGATCTTGTCGTCTCGCCCCCCGGCAGCCTGCACCACGATGGTGTAGATGCTGAGGAACTCCGACGGATGCAGCCTGCCGTCGTACTTCTCTGGTACGTCTGGCTTGAAATTCTTCGTGCTGGGCCACTGGACTTGCCGCAGCTCACGAGTAAACGCAGGGCAACCTACCGCGTACGGCAGGTCGCCTGGTTCCCCTGGCGCTTGCATGTCGACAGCGGGGCCAGCGCGTCGGTCTGATTGACGCCGCGTTTCCCGTCCGCGCTCGATGCGGGTACGAGTGTCTTCTTGCTATCGTTCGTGAAGAACGTGGCGCTGATCGCGACGAGTTCGCGGATCTGAGGAAGCAGTGGAGTCACTGTCGTGGCGGACCCGACGAGTCGGCGATCTTGGCCTTTGGAGCGGAGAGTGCACGGTGGTTGCACCCCCACCGGTTTTGTCACCATCGGCTCGCGCTTGGCTGGCCTGTCGTGGCTGCGATGTGGTCGCCGGCCATGGGGTGTCGCCGTTGGCGAAGCCGATGAGACTCTGAATGGTGGCCCTCCAGTCGTCGATCTTGTCTGGCGTTGGAGGGAAGTCTAGGAGTAGTTGAGCCTGGGCCAAAGCTTCTGCTGGAGTGGCGGGTAGCGGTGGCAAACGGTGCGAGGTGCGGGATATGCTCGGACTTCCAACGATGTTAGAAGGAGCAGTATTCCGTCCAGGCGACCGTGCCTCGCTCGCGCCAGCACGTTGGCGTGCATGTTGGCCTTGAGCATCCCGGGATCCGCCAGCTCGATTTGGGTCTAGCGAGCGTATGGTACCATGAGTACCACGGCGCTGCCGGTCCTGCGCCTCTTGAGATGGGCGCGGTGCGTCTACGGACGCCCGGTCGTCGTGGGAGCCGACTACGCCGCCGACGGGCAGCGCGGTCTTGTCCTTGGACTTGGTGGCACCGTGGGCTCCCTCGTTGACGCCCGTTCTTACGCCGGCGTCCTCCCCACCAGCCGTTTGCTGCGGCAGCGGTGGATTCGACGCGGACGGCGTAGCCGCCTCCGAAGCCTTCTTCTTCGGCGGCATGTCGATGAAGTCGATGAAGATTTAGCTCGCGTAAACGCCGGATCAGGTTCACACAGCCTCGACGCCCCCTACCTGGCGCACCAAAGATGCCGGGGTTTTCTGGCTCCCCGAGCACCTATGGGGACGGAGCCCCTTCTCGGTTCGGCGGGGGGCGGAGGTCGCGCGAAGAGCGGATCGAGGCAAGGCACGCGGGGTTTTTTTACCCAGCTTCGGAGCTCTCCGGAGAGATAATACTCCTACTGCTGCTTTGTGGATTGTATTGAGTTCTTGCTCGGGAGCGCTGAGTGCTACAGTACACTCAAGCAGCTAACGAGACCGAGCGTTCTTCTGTTTTCCTCTCAGGGATCGCTCTCCGGGGTCCGATCCTCCTCTACGTTGTGCATGGGCCTCCTTTTATATGTTCAAGGGGTCTCCAATAGGTAGCAACGTAGGTAAGGGCAAAATGGAAATATGATGTGGTAGGTACAGCTACCTACACAGTGTATCATACCTAACCCTGACGGCAGGGGACAAAGGCATTAAATGCCTATCTACGTCGCCCAGACGGTGCAGAAAAGGGACCATCGGGGGTGCCACCACTTGCCACGATGGCGATCTTGTCAGCGCTGCATGCCACCGTGTACCCCTGGCTGCACAGCGTCCCGCCACGTACGCCAGGAAGGGTCCCGGAGCGACACGTGGGTGGGTGAGCTGGAGCGCGGGCACAGAGTGGTTGCCCGCCGCGGCAAGTGCCTTGCCGCGGCTGTTGTCATGCCGCGTCCGGGAGCTTGTCGCTCGTCGAGTCCTGTCGGGACGCGTGGCGCGTCGCGGCAGGTTCTTTGAGATGCTCTGGTTGGCCTTCCCGGCAAGCTCCTCTTGCCGGGGTCTTGCGCCTCGAGCGGCCTTCCCGGCAAGCTCCTCTTGCTGGGGACTTGTCTCCTTGGCCTAAATACTTTGTTCTCGAATGGCCCTAAAGGGGCCATAGAGAGCCTTGGCGATCACCTGGCGGGCCTTGCCGCGGGGAGCTGCGACTGCCCGTGCACAAGTTCGGGATACTAGGGTACCCCTACTTTAGTACACCGACACCCTAAAAATTTCGAATCAAAATTTGAAATACACATTGAGAAACAAAAAAGACAAATCCAGCATGAATGTTTTGTAGAAAACGCCCCAAACATTTCTGAAATATTGCTTTGGTCCACATCCCCATGATGTTGCCCATTGGATCACAATCCAACGACCGAGGTTGCATCGGAGCACCTAAGCTTAGGTGCTCCGGGAGCACCTGATATTCTCCCCTTCCCCCTGATGTTTCTGTGGTAGCATTTGGGTTGTGATCCAAACTTGGTCGAGCTGGTGCTGCGTCCCCCTACCTGCCTAGCTTACGTGGCGAACTTGTCTCCTGCTAGTACTCAGTCTGTTCTAGTAGTAGTTGCATAACTGCCGTTTACACTGAGATGTTGTCGGATAATGGTTCTCTATGGTTGGGTTTCTTTAATGAAATCGGAGGGAACCCCCTCTTTCGATATATAAAAAAACAGTGGCACTAGCGGTGCCAAAACATTGCCTCAAAAAAATAGTGCCACAAGATTAAGGTGCAAAATAATAACATTATTGCTTTATCATGGCAGTGCGAAAACAGTAGCACAAGAGCAGGATCAACATGCAGGACCTTTGGCAAACAGACAGACCAAAAAGGAACATACCTCGTGATGGGAACCATATCTGCAGTCAACGCCATCGTAGAAGGGATGACACTAGTCACCAACATGGATGATTCAATTCATGGGACCTTTTGGTGCAGTTCACCTAAAATGAAGCAATGTCCCATGAGCTAGCAGCTTCTTCTTCTTTTTTTAAGAAAAGGGTTCCAGCCCCGGTTCCATTTCCATCAGAAAACGAAACCCACAAATCTTCTTCTTCATTAGTTGCAATAAAATTGAGCAACATCAAGGTTGGTCGTTAAGCTCATGGAATGTTCAACTATAATTTGGATATCATTTGTGCAGTTCAACTAAGATCAAGCGTGAAATGTATATCCCTGTTTGCACCAAAAAGGTGGAAAGGAGGGTGACTAACAAGTGATGAAACATGCAAATGAAAAAAAAGCATGTTCCTTATCTGAATGGCAATCGTACAAGGACAGTAGCAATTTCTAGCAGCATTGCTAGATATTAGTGTGGGCATTAGGATTAACTATGACAACCGTTAAATACAACATTACTTTAATGGTGCCATTGCTTCATTTTACCAGCAACATTACATTAACAGCTGCTACAAAGTCGGTATTTGGGCACGGGAGAGTAGGCGGACTAGGACAGTTGCATCTCTAACAAAAAGAAGCAACTTATCTTAATGGGAAATTTAGCAGGACATGAAAAAAAGTGCCATTGATTCATATTACTGGAGGCATTACATTGAAAACAACATTGGTTTAACGTGTCCTTACTTTTAACAGTGCGACTGCTACATTTTACTAGTGGAATTACATAAGAGCGGCTCGGGGCAACAAACATCAAAAGAGGATATCTGGGTTGGTCCCATTTTTGTTCGGTATATAGCCACCTTATATTGTGTGAGGCTAGCAAATCTAGTGCTGGACTTACTCTATTGACTTGTCCCCCAGTCCCCACTTTCTTTCCTTTTTCAACCAATAGATCGGGTTTATATTGAGTTTGTACTGTGTTCCCTTTATTTCCCTATTAGACCTAGAGACCAGTTGGATAGCCAGTCTCTGCTACTTTTCACCCCCATTATTTCCTCTTTCGACCAAGTCCTAGATTCAGGTAACAAATCTTCCCCCACCCCCACCCCCTTTCTTCCTTGTTTGAACCAAGTAGTACTAGATTCGAGTGCATGAACTAGTGTTACCTCTTAACAGTAAAAAATTAGGTGGTTTTCGAACAGTCGATCAATCCTATCTATGAGGGGGCCTGAGAAATAGTAAAAGATACAAATGCAGCAACATCAGGAGCTCGGGAAGTAGAGCAGGCCGGTTTTGAAGGAAGTTGTACCTGAGGGTCGTCGGGATGTCGCTAGGTGGGCGGCGGGAGGCCGGATCTGCCCACACTACGGCAGCGAGGATCTGTACATGTGTATCGCTATTTTCTTGAGGCTTTGCTCCATGGAGCAATCCATGGATACAAAATTAGTATACTGTACTATTTAAAAGTCGAGGGCGGGGCTTTTCCTGCGCGGTAGGCGGGGCAGTTCCCGCTAGTCGATTCGACAGAGACGCGAGAAGATGAGGGAGTAGGCTGCTGCAAATGTAGGGCTATGTGATTTGACAGCGAGTTACTGCTGGACGGGTGGGGCCTCGTGATTTGACTTGCCATTATCATTTTAATTGCAGTGCTACGACCGGCGTGAGTCTCCCGATTCCTGAGCACCCCCACACAAGTACCTATCCCAATGCTCCACCATGTAGAGGCTGGCTCTTGCATGAGAGCCCACTCCTACACTTTTTCCTTGCCTCTTTCCTCCACATATGAAAAAATGCCATGTAAAGCGGGCTTATAGCCCACTATTGTACTCCCTCCGTTCCAAAATAGACCCAACTTTGTACTAAGTTAGTACAAAGTTAAGCCATCTATTTTGGAACGGATGGAGTACTTACTTGCTCCTACAGGTGCTAAGCGTGCCACATAGGCATAAAGTCTAATGTGGCAAGTTAATTAAGAAGAGAGAGACTAGTTTAGTGACCCAAGGAAGAAACGGTGCTAAGCGCGTGTACCTAGGTGAAAAGACAATTTTGAGTCTATAGTTAATTAAATGAAGCAAACTTAGCAATAAAAAACTAAGCACCTATGCATTGGGGACTTGATTGCTAAGCCATTTAATGCCCTTAGCACCTCATCTAAGAACCATTTCATTGAAAGAGGTCACTCCTTGCCAAATGTAATAAATACTACGAAGAAAGAGATAGAGAGAAGTAAAAAATACTCTTATAGCCAACCTTATAGATAACCTTGTTGTAGTACGAGTGACTAAGTGATGACTATGTATGACATGCCAACATCAGATAGCCTAACACGCCGTGTTAAATCTCCAAGGGCGCGACCGCGCGAGTGAGGCGACGGTTGTGGTAGGCGGAGCGACCATGATACGGGCTGCTGGCAGCCCATGGATCTGAGATCGAACGGTCGCATGCTAAGTTGCTGAAAATGTGCAGAATAACCCTCCAGGATAGGATATTCACCCATAGGTCTAGAATCAAGCCATGCAACCATTCAATCTCAGATCCAAGGGCTCTCGGAAGCCCGTATCATGGGAGAATGGAAAGCTTCGTATCACCTGTAATTTTTCCGACGCTTGACATGACATCAAAAACCATTTAATTGGGCGTCGATTAGACATGACATCTAATTGGGCCCCCATAGCACTGTGCATGAATCCATTTATCCAGCAGGCAAGCCACTACCCTGCCGTTCGCACGCCCCACTCAGCATTTTTACAATCGAAAAACCGCTAACAGTTCGCTCCTACTCGTCCCCGGACGTACTTTAATATTACGACAGTTTGCTCCTAATCGTCCCGTCCATTCACATTACGACAGTTCCACTAATCCTAACCCTCCTCCAATTCATGGCGTCCCAAATCTCCATGATCGGCGGTGAGTACAAGGTTAGAACCATCACCGGCGATGAGTTTGACATCATCTACACCAGTTCTTCCGCGACGGTGAAAGGATGCCTTGCTCGCTTAAGTCGCATGTTCAAAAACTCAAACGATGAGTGGGTCGCTGGGCTAGATGTTGAGTACACCACAGTCCTAGGACAAGAGAAGGATATAAAGGAGGAAGAGAAGAAGAAGCCAACCGTGATCCAGGTTTGCATTCATGACTTATGCTTGGTTTACCACATATGCCATACCAACGTTGAGTGCGAGGAATTTAAGAACTTCCTCAAGGGCAGCCTAGTCAAATTCGTTACTGTAGAGTTTATGAACGACAAAAGAGTCCTGGGTCAGATAGGCCTCGTTGTAGGCAACCCCTTCGACATGCAGAAGAATCGGCTGCTGCCCTCCCGTGGTCAGCCTTCAATGCTGACCCTGACAGGAGCCATGGTTCATCCTTCATACGGTAAACTAGAGAAACCTCCGTACACGTTTCATCATCATGCATGACAGTGGAATATACTAGATATAGACCACATCCACTACGCTGCAATGGATGGTTACCTTTGTTTCAATATCTAAAAGGGTTGGATGAAGAGCAAGAGCCAAGTGTGCGGTTCAAGCAAAGAAGTATCGGCCAAGAGGAAGAGGGACAAGGACGAAGTCGAGGACGTGGACGAGGACTCTGAGTAAGGTGGCAGTGTTGCTGCTCATGGTGGTTCTATTGCAGTGTCTATCGGATTAGTTGCATAGTTTAATATCAGGTGTGCTTAGTTTAATTTGAGGGGTGTGTTGTGCTGAGCCCCCAGCAGAACTATGTTATGTTTCTTCTTGTTATATTTCGTACATTTCATCTTTTAGTTGGTATAGTACTACCACTCGTTTCTTCACATTATATACGTACAATATATATGGCCAACATCATATAGCCAGCAGTTTAGTTGTCAAAGAGTTTCAGGGTGCTTAGTTTTGTCAAAGAATTCCAGGGTGCATAGTTTTATTTGAGGGGTGTGTTGTGCTGGACACCATTAACTTATCATTGTGAGAATCGGCTTATTTTTGTCCTGTAACATGGTCAACGAGTTTGACGTGAAAATTACAATATCTAATGGCATTTCTGAGCAAACCTCTAACTTAACGATGGCATTTTTTAGATATCTAATTGCATTTTTGAGCAGGTACCTCACGGATCGATGGCATTTTTTAAGTAGTTGTAACTTCTAATGGCAAAACTGAGTAGTGATACACAACTAGTGGCATAAATAATAAGAACCCAAGAATTAAATAGGTATGCTAATTTCTTTATTTCTTTATACCTTTGTGTGCGAAACAATATACGCTGCCACCCCCCCCCCCAAGATTTTCTTTACAGAGGCAACATAGAACTATATGAGTGCCCTGTTAAATTTTGGAATTATTCCGTGTTCGTTTGGCCTTTTTTATGCATTAATTGAGTTTCTGGACATTTAATGTGCATAATCCAAATTTGAACTTCAAGCACATGTTCTGGTGCACCAAAGTTGGTTGAAAAATCACATGTGTGTCCTTGGGTGAATTTCTAGGTCCCATGCAAGAAATGGGAATGAAATTCAAACATCTGGGCGTTGTGACTCGGCCGAGAACATCGAGAAACTTGGTTTTTAAATTCATGTAAATCCAAAACTCGCCTGGAAATCATGAAAGTTGGCATGGTGTCATGTCATGGCACTAACATGCTGTGGTAAAAAATTGGGCCGATTTGGAACAAGATTTGGTATAAGCTTCTTGCAAACCGGAGCTTCTCTCAAGAAACCTTTGTGTGCATAATTCAAATTTTAAATACAAGCACATGATCCAGTGCACCAAAGCTGGTTGAAAAGTCACATGTGTGTCCTCGGGTAAATTTCTAGGTCCCATGCCATAAATGGGAATGAAATTCAAACATCTGGGCGTCATGGCTCGGCTGGAAACTTTGAGAAACTTGGTTATTTAATTACTGTAAATCCGAAACACGCATGAAAATCATGAAACTTGGCTTGGTGGCATGACATGGCACCAACATGCTGTGGTAATTTTGCTGTCCGATTTGCGAAGGCGCACACATTAACAATCAACAAAGTCATTTTGGAACAAGTGTTGTCACGTTACAATCGGAAACACAAGTATTATTGAAACCGTGGGCGTTCTATTTACCATTTACGTGCCGCCACGCGTCCCCTTTTTTTATTAGCTCGGAGGCGCCGTGCAGGGTAGCTATTTGAGTACGAGAGGCGTGCGATCAGACCCCTACGCGTGCTTATTGGGAGGAGAGCCCTTTGACCTCCATCTGCCGTCCACCTCTCTCCCAAGGTCTGCATTAATGGCGCCCTAGCCTCTGTTTAATAGCGTGGCAATTTCTCACTCGACTGAGATTTAAGAGAGAAAAAAGAAATGTGAAAAGAAAATTTTGCACGGATCTTGATGTAAGATCCGACGGACCTATATAGCATCTACTGCGACTTATAGCAAGACTGATGAATATATATAAGGATGATGAGAGTGGATAATAATTGTCTTACATAATTAGGAAGATAATTAAAAAAGCCACATGCGGCTACGCCTGAAATACACAAGGGCAAAAGAAGAAGGAAGACGCATACAACGATCTGGCTCGCTGATCTCTACTTTCTTTATGCGCTGCAGGTCACGGAGACTAGTTCTCGCGGTGGGCGATGATCTCTTTCATCAGTTTCATGGCCTTAATACGCTGCTTGGCAGCATCCATGGATTCCTCCACCAGCCTGTTGCGCTCAATGCGGAGCATGGCATTCTCGTCCATAAGTTTCTTGATGATGACGCCCATCCTCTGCAACAAGGCCGCAGTCTCCTCCTACTTCACCCTTCCAGCGATCTTCGCCCTCAGCAGGTCGCACACGCCCCAGAGCTTCGCATTGCCCTCCCCTAGTTATCGGATGACGTCGGTAGCCTCGTCCTGCAACCTCGCCCAGCCGAAGATCTGATCCATCTAGCTATGGACCATCGCATGCATGTGCCTGTAAGAGTCCTCGCATGCCCGCGAGAAATTTTCCCAGGCTGCCGCGGTGCGGCGGGGCCTCCGTGCTACTTTGACGGCACGGCGGGACATCTCTGCTGCTTCCACGGCGTGGCCGGACCAGTCTGCTACATCGACGGTGTGGCGGGACCTCCGTGCTGCTTTGGCGGCACAGCAGGACCTTTGTGCTGCTGCTGCTACGCGGCTGGACATGTCGGCTTCTTTCGCGGCAAGGCGGGACATCTCTCGTGCTTCCTCTTCCATGCTTACCTCTCCCTGGTGGAAATCTCTCGACCCAGAACTCACGCTGGCCATGGCTTGATTGACATGATTGTTTTTTGTGGATGAGGAGTTGAGGAGGAATGTGCAGCCATCTTAGCATAGTAGTATTTATAACCGAGTACTACTAATACGCTCCTAAGTGGGAAACCGTTTAGGTTGTGATCGGTGCGAACAGGTTTGCAATTAAATATAGCGTGGTAGTAGTAGTAATTTGGAATGTGACGAGACGCGCTCAAAATTTATTGACGGTTCTAGTTTGGAAGTGCGGCACTATTCCCAGATGGCATAACGTCGGCACATTTTTCTTGGCCGTGGTGTAGCATATGCCATGGTACTAGTTCTTTTTCTACTGTTGTGTATGTGCAAAAATTGGCACCGTCAGCCATGGTACATATCTTATGCTTGGCGTTCGACAGGAATAGCCTCGTGGCGAGCAATAGACTAGTCTATTTTTCAGACGCATTACACCTATCTCTCGGGACTTCTCGCACGCACCATCACTGCTCCCTAGGTCAGGTCGATGCCACCCACATACACTTGTACTCTGAGAAGAGGTGCACGCACGCACTCGTCCTCTCTCACACACGCATCTGTAGCTAAGAATTGTAGTGTTCTCAAACATCCGATTGGCTCTATCATAGGTTTCACGTTGCTTCTTGGCCTTGAGATTGAGAAGTTTAAAACGTAGAGGCTAAGATGGAGGCGTGAGGTTTTGGTTAATGTGCGGGCCACACACGGCACCAACACGACACGAGCTTCGTCTGCCTGGTGCGCATGCAGTCGGGTGAGTTGTCCAAGTATAGACACAACCAGGCCCTCGTTGGTATCCGCGCCTCGACTTTGGCTGGTCATAATGGAGAGTAACATAGACTAGTTACTAGTCTATGTTACTAGTACCTTCATGGTGAGTATATGCATAATTTGGCGACGAGCACTCTCTATATGTACCACCTTTTTTATTTAATTTCATCTTGTTAGTTTTTCTCCATGGCGCAATCCATTGATACTACTACTGTACAAATGTATACATTTTTAAAAGGCTAGAGGGCGGGGCAGTCTAGCTTGGTCCTTTTCACGAGAGGCGAGGGCCTTTGTGATTTGATGGCTCATTACTGCTGGAAGGCGGGGCCTTGTGATTTGACTGCTCGTATAAATGTGCCGACGACCTGAGGAGGAGCAAAGAACCGTGTGGTATACTCAAGTTTTCTACTGGAGTACTATTATGACGGAGGAGCACGAAACACGGCAGCCCAGTGCCATATGGCAATAAAAATGATATAATTTTCTAGTCATGTCATTGTAAGCATTGTTCTATTCATGCCTCGCAGAGAACGTGACACGTGAGGCGAAACACCCGAAGCAAAAGAAGAAACATAGGAACAAAAGAAGAAGGAAGATTATCACCCCAAATGATGTAATTTGCCGCGGAGTCGTAACTGCTTCTTCATCGCCTCCACGACCTCCATCTCCTTGCATGTCTTCTCCGCCATCTTCTTCATTCTATCCATAACGCGGGATTTCTCGATGCGAGCCTTCATCATCTGTTCCACGGCCGCGTTACGTACCTTGACAGCACATGGGTGCTCGATGCAGAGCTTCGCCAACTCCTCCTTCTGTTCCATGACGAGGGCCTGTAGTATCTTCATCGAGGAACTACTACTCTCATGCAGCTTCTTCCAGCCGGCGTTCTTCTCCTTTAGCAGGTCGAGCTCGTGGCAGAGCTTCGCCTTGTCCTCCTGAAGTTGCCGGATTTCGCTGGTCACCTTCTTCTCCGAGGCAATGCTCTTCTTCAGCAGCATCACCAAGCCGGCGGTCAATTCCCACTGCTTATTGAGCTCAGCGGGCATGTCGTCGAGGCTCTCCTTTCGCAGCTCCACCAAGTCGTGGATGAACACCTTCTACTTATTGAGGTGCTTATTGAGCTGATCGGGCATGCCGTCGAGGGATAACGACTCCAGCGCCGCCAGCTCGTCATGTTCGCCTCCGCGGCTAGGGCGCTCCTCGGAGCCATCGCCAGCCCATGAGAGATCTTTCGAGGTCTCTGCGTGGCGGCGAGCCCTCTCTTTTTTTCCGCAGCCTTGGTTGCTGCTCCCTTGTGAAAGTGCAACTATCCCTGGGTGGTTTTGGTAATTCCTAACAACATATAGCTCATTGAGCTAACATTATTCCAAGATTAATATTATAGGAAAAGCTCAATGAATGGCATGGCATGGATGAGGAAAGTGGATCCCTCAAAATATTAAGGACAAAGGAGTGGCTCAAGCTCAAAAGCTCAAGACTCTACATTTCATATTTTAGTGATCCAAGATCACATTGAGTCCATAGGAAAAGCCAATACTATCAAGGAGGGATGAGGTGTTGCTTAATGAGCCTCTTGCTTCATGTGCTTAGTGATATGCTCCAAAACCCTCAACTATCTTCCCACATCCACATATGACCTAAACCAAAAGTCAAACTCGGCCCCACCGATTCTTTCTATCCGGCGCCACCGAGTTTCAAATGTCATAGCCACTGCCACAAACCCTAGCAAATCGGTTTCAGCGATAGGGATCTCGGTCTCACCGAGATGGGATTGTAATCTCTCTGTTTCCCTTCGTAACGTTTCGGTCTAACCGAAGTGAGCGATCGGTCCCATCGAGATTGGAATGTAAACTCTCTGTTTCCCTTTTGTAACATTTCGGTCTCACCGTGATGAGCGAATCGGTCCCACCGAGTTTACCTGACCAACTCTCTGGTTAGCCTATTACCAAAATCGGTCCCACCGAGTTTGTGTAATCGGTCACACCGAGATTACGTTATGCCCTAACCCTAACCATATCGGTCCTACCGAGTTGCATCTCAGTCCCATCGAAAATCCTAACGGTCACTAGGTTTGCTGAATCGGTCCGACCGAGTTTAACCATTCGGTCCCACCGAGTTTGGCAAATTGTGTGTAACGGATAGATTTTGTGTGGAGGCTATATATACCCCTCCACCCACTCTTCATTCGTGGGGAGAGCCATCAGAACATACCAACGCTTCCAATACACATTTTCTGAGAGAGAACCACCTACACTTGTGTTGAGGTTAAGATATTCCATTCCTACCATATGAATCTTGATCTCTAGCCTTCCCCAAGTTGCTTTCCACTCAAATCTTCTTTCCACCGAATCCAAATCCTGTGAGAGAGAGTTGAGTGTTGGGGAGACTATCATTCGAAGCACAAGAGCAAGGAGTTCATCATCAACACACCATTTGTTACTTCTTGGAGAGTGGTGTCTCCTAGATTGGCTAGGTGTCACTTGGGAGCCTTCGACAAGATTGTGGAGTTGAACCAAGGAGTTTGTAAGGGCAAGGAGATCGCCTACTTCGTGAAGATCTACCGCTAGTGAGGCAAGTCCTTCGTGGGCGACAGCCGTGATGGAATAGACAAGGTTGCTTCTTCATGGACCCTTCGTGGGTGGATCCCTCCGTGGACTCGCGCAACCGTTACCCTCCGTGGGTTGAAGTCTCCATCAACGTGGATGTACGATAGCACCACCTATCGGAACCACGACAAAACATCCGTGTCTCCAATTGCGTTTGAATCCTCCAAACCCTTCCCTTTACATTCTTGCAAGTTGCATGCTTTACTTTCCGCTGCTCATATACTCTTTTGCATGCTTGCTTGAATTGTGTGAAGATTGCTTGACTTGTGCTAAGGTAGCTAAAATCTGCCAAGAACTAAAATTGGGAAAAGGCTAGATTTTTATTTGGTCAAGTAGTCTAATCACCCCCCTCTAGACATACTTTCGATCCTACACCTTGTTATGAGTAGTTCTCGACCTAGAGCTCTGCGCACCGGACATGGCAAGGACGGACGAAGAAGAAGCACTTATGAGGAGGAAAGGTAGAGTAATTTTTGATTAGGTAGTTCCTCTTTTTATAACCTAAGTACTAGCACTAGTACTAATACCTACATAGTGGGAACACGTTCAAGTTTGGTACGTACTAGTAGGTGTGAGCAGGCTTGCACTTAATTGTAGCACTAGTACTTTCGAATGTGATGGGAACAAGGTAAAGATAAATTGATGGGTTCTGGTTTCGAAGCCCGAAACGGCTCCCGATGAGTTTAGTGGAACATAAATTTCAAGTAGACTACACTGCTCAGATGCGTAAATATTATGTTACTGTCAAAAATTGGCACAAAATATGAAGGAGACCAATGGAAGTACTACTAGCAACCCACGATTTAACTACTCGCATGCGCGCAGTGAAGTAGTAATGTCTTTCTTCCGCCCTCACGTCCACTCGATTTGCATGCGCTGTATTAATTGACCATCAATGAAGTGAAGGACTTTACACACGTCAAATTATCACATGGGGTGGATCTTGGTACAAAATTGCGTCCTCCCGTGTACCCGCTTGTGCGTGCGAGGGAATGAGTGTGTGCGTGGTGTGCGCGCACATCCTCGCTTCGTGCATGTACCGCCAGTGTGGCTCAGGGAGGACGAGTACATTATTCTGGAACCAGCAACACGTCACTGTGATCAATCCACACAAGGATGTCGCGACAACGCCTCCACATGTGCCACTTGGCTTCATGAACTGTAAGAGAGACACTGGGTAGCGTGCCATTGTGTTTTGCACATACTCGAAGTACTAGTAAGGTACACGTGCATTGCACGCGTCAGATTTTGCAACCAAATTATGAATAAATACCACACTATAGCATGTAAGCTCTGAGTCATATATGCCTGATGTAGACCTTCGTTTAATTATTATAGTTCATCTCATTCAAAATCAATTAGTTTTTATAAAAAACCTAGGGCCTCTTTGATTGGTAGGATTTCCAAAATGCGGGAATAGGAAAAACATGGGATTAGAGTGGAATGTCGTCTTGAATCCTACAGGATTGTACGAGTGTTTGATTGTGCATAAAAAAATGCAGAATTCTTTCAAAGAGGTTTGAGTGGATGGGATGTTTCCTATGAAATCTAGTGCAAATGAATCATATGGAAAAATTCCTATGGTTTACAATCCTACGAATCAAACAACCAAGATAGGAAAAATTCCTAAGGATTAGAATCCTCCAAAATTCCTTTGAGAATCCTTTGAATCAAAGAAGCCCTTAATCTATTTTATGATTCATGGAATTGTGCGTTGTAAAGCATAAAGTAAAAAACAAATAATGGCAATTCAACTAGAAAAGAAGTTTGGGCAGTTATGATACATAAGATTCTAGAACAAAGGAGAACCACTGTTGTTTTGAGATTTGTGCATTATGCTTAAGTTGAACCATGGAGTCTGCTAGATTGTACATGTGGCAAAATCAGGTGGGGGGCTAGAAGATGGTGCGAGGGTCCGAGTGGGGGGAGACTATGAAGGAGTGCACAACTGCGAGATCGATATTTAGAGAGAGGGGGCGAGAACATGCGCTGTTGCACGCAGTGGCGGAGCCATGAAAAATGTCCCATGAGCTAGGGAGCCAAGCATTGCTAATCCTTTACGAGGAGGGCCAATTCATCAACTTAAACCATTTTTACCAGCAATTGTCTAATGATAACATTCATATTAGCCTCTATATATAGTGAAGTGGTGTTAGGGGGAGCAGGGCCCTTGCTGCCCCCCGTCTTCGCCATTGTGCGCGTGTCTGAGAGATGAAGCGGAAGGCATGGATGATGAGAGGGGGGCGTTGGATATATAATTAATGTGGGTGTATTAGCTATATATGTAATCCTATATAGAGAGGTATAGATTGATCGATGTGGACGTGGGAAAGAGGGTGAGACCTCACTAGATATATAGATTGATCGGTTTATGTGGAAAACTATGAAAGAGCTAGCTATACACACACACACATAGAGGAACATCGATCATTGCGCATGCACGTGAGAGATAAAGAATGCCCGATATGATGGAGAGGGGGATGTGTGTGTGTGTGTGCCTTCATGGGAGACGGACCTAAAGAAAAAGATTGCATGTGTGCGATGGATAATGCCGACTGGTGTGTGTGTGTGTGTGCATGCATGCACGAGAGAAAGTTAGTGGTACAATTATAAAGAGAAGACCAATGGGTGGGTGTAAAAGACTAGGTGAGGTCATAATCAATGTAAAGTTGAATTCAAATATTTGAATAAGAGATCATGATGTTTGAAACCCATGCATGCATGAATATAACGGAGATCTGCGCGGTGTGGTTTTGGAACGAGCATGTTGTAATGTATACACATTGAACAAGGTCAGACTGGTTTGAATTTGAGATACCGATGGCAGACATCGTTTGGCCATATTGGATCCGTGCATGGACACACTATTCTAATTGGAGATGATGGGTGGCTTTCGCATCACATATCTATATCTATACCCCTATATATATATTATATTTTTTATTTTTCTATAGAGTGCGGATAACTTTAAAATGGAAAGATGGTCGTTGGATGAGGCCAATCCGATGGTGCAGAGCTGGCAAATTTGAGCACTACTGGCCGTTGGATATCATCTAGATTCCACCAGATTTTGCCACATGTACAATCTAGAAGACTCTATGGTTGAACTTAAGCATAATGCACAAACCTTAAAACACAAGCACTTCTTCTTTGTTCTAGAATCTTCCGTATCATAATTGCTCAAATTTTTTCTACATGATTTGTTTTTACTTTATGCCTTACAACGCACAATTTTATGAATCTTAAAATAAATTAGCTTTCTTATAAAAACTAGATGATTTTGAAGGAACTGAACTATAAGAATTAAACGAACATCTACATCATGCATATATGACTCAAAGTTTACATGCTATAATGTGGTATTTATTCATAATTTGGTTGCCAAATCTCATGCGTGCAATGCACGTGTACCTTACTAGTATAAATGGTGTCTGTGTGTGTGTTGTGCGTGTTAAACACATTGTACGTAGTATATCATACTAGTCTAAATTTTCTTTTTTTGGTACACGTTCAGCTTGTTCTCCCGAAATTTCAAGCCGCGCCTTGTTATGCCGAAATTTCAAGCTAACGTCTCTGTCTATCTTGCTGCGAAACTCCCGCCTCTTCAAGCCGCGGCTTGTTACCCCAAAATATTTAAGATATATGTTTGTCTCGTTGTGCTCCGACAACTCCCTCCATCTCAACCCGCGCCTTGCTATTCCAAAATTACAACGCGCCCGAAAACTCCCACCTCCTATGAAACCCCGACACGCGAAATGCCCGTGATACCCTGAACCGAAAGAACCGCCTCAAATCGGTGGGCGTACATTTGTAACTTACCCCACATTTCGGACAAGCGCGTCCCTAAGCCATGGTTCCCCACTCCCATCCCATCCGCCCAACCATTCGTACACCGAGGCCGGGAAAACCCGCAAAGCCCCACACCCTCCTCCGTCCGCCACCCAGCCGGAGCCTCTTCCCCGACGACGTCGTCCACAGCAACACCTCGACGTCCCTCATCCACCGTACCGGATGAGGATCCGTCATCGATCTAGTAATCCTGCCGGTTCAGCCACCCCGTCCTCCACCTCCAAGGAGCTGCCCCGACGTTCCCCTCGTCTTTCGCGCCACCTCCATTCCCACACCGCCGTCTTCACCGGCACCATCGGAAGAGCAGCATCATCACCATTTCCTCGGATGAAGCTGCGGCCTAATCGGCGCCACCATAGAGGTTGTACACTAATTGCCGCATTTTCTTCTTGATTCGATCTCAAGGTGCTGTCGGCGCTCGGTCCTGAGCCGACACGGCGCGGCTCCATCCACGGCGGTGTCGTCGGCCACTTCCTCCACGGTGTCGCTCCCTCGGCGGCGACGTCCACATCAGTAGGAGCTGCTGCTGCTTTGGCTCTCGCTCGCGCTACTGCTCTGCTCTTGCTCTCGGTCCCCTCCCTGGTCTGCTCTTGCTCTTGCTCATGCAGCTGCTCTCGCTCTTGCACTTGCTTGTGATGCTGCTCCGATTTAGCTACACTTCAGTCGACTGAAACAACTTTTGGGTCAGTCGATTTTCAGGGGGTGGGGGGTCGCCGGAGTTAAGGAAGAACCAGCCACAGCGGGGAGGGGGGCTCGCCGGAGAGGTACCCCACTGTCTATCTTAGGGTTCAGGGTGGGGGCGGTGGTCGCCGGTGGTGGTGGGGCGGTGGCGTGGGGATCGCTGGAGAAAAAGCTCGGCACAGGGGGGGCCTAGAGGGATGGCCGGGGCGGCGGCGGACCGGCGGTGGGGAGTGTTTTCGGGGCGGGCAGGGCGGTGCACCGTCGGCCGCGGGCGGCCGGGGGCGGCTGTTTGGCCGGTGGTGGCTGGCGGCTCAGGGGGGTGGAGGTTGAAGATGAACTGCAGGCCCTTGATTTCGTATCCAACGGCTGCAAAATCGACTGACCAGAGATGAAAAAGTCAGTCGACTGACGTGTAATCTCCCCTCTAGTGTGTTCAGTTTCAACAATAAAATTGAGTTTCGACAGCAAAATTCAGTTTTGATAGTTAAGTTCAGTTTCGTCAGTTAAATTCAGTTTCGACAGTTAAGTTCAAAGATGAGCGGCTGATGTATTTTACATCTAGCACTTTGTGGTTATGTATTTTACGTCATCTATTGGAGATGCTATTAGAATTCCACTCAGGTTAACGTTGTGTCTCTTGTCCTGCTTCAGCCTCGGCGTCGTACAACTCACCGGAGCTGCTCCAACGACGAAACCCTCCATCACAGTGGAGCAGTACCTCGGGCTCCATCTCCAGATGCCTAAGATCTTCTTCCCCTCCTCCGACAGCCAAGTCAACCGGAGCATCCTCACCGGCCAACCCAATCATGCTGAGATCGACATGGCTTCGCCAAAGAGGTTGTACACTTGTTGCATCTCTTTTTTACTCTACATGTTATATATATTGTCCACTGAGTGCACAGAGTAACGAGAAATGCGATTATTTTATCCTACTATATGACAAGCAGTGAGGTACCAAGCAACTTAGCTATCTATGATGGACTCTCTTGAACGCCATCATTATTTATCTCTGCGCGTTTGAGCTGTGCATTTGTCGATGGCCCTGGGAGTTGAGCTAGTAGGGCAGTGGCCTGGGTCCAAAGTAATAGAAGTAGCACAAAAACATTTTTTAGTGTAGGCATTTCCTTGCTCAAGCCTGCCTACTAGAATTGCCAGTGCTTGAAAGGAAGTGAATGAAAAAACATAGGAATTGGAAAGTTTCGTATGGTACTACTTTTCATGAATTTGGTGCAAAGGAATGGAGCAAAGGAAAACTATAGGATTTGTTACTTTAGTGTCTCCTTGAAAGAAAAACCGTAGGAATTTTAATTTCCACTTGTCCTCATTTTCAAATTTCTATTCATGAAGCACAAGACTAAGAGATAGTAGCATAATAGCATTATAACCGTACATTTTCTTGTGGTTTGACTTAATCTCACCATGCTTCTTTGCATCCTGTGATCTTCCAATTCTTGTGAACCAAACACCCAGATTGTCAGAAATCCTGTGTTTTTAAATTCTTAGTTTAGCACGTGCATTCCGGTCCTATTCCTGTCTATTTCCGATCCCTGCATTGTTAGAATCCTCAAATTCAAACAAGCCCTTACACAATTACATATGTTACAGATATGTATCAAAGAAAACCTTATGTGGTTTGTCCTGCTCCTGCGGTGCTGTGTTTCACCCCAGTTCAGTTGCTCCAACGACGGAAGGGTTCACCACAGCAGGGATCCGCTCTCCAGACTGTCTTTCGCCGCCTCAGATCTTCTTCCCCGCTGCCGGTTGTAACATCCCAAATTTCCAATTTGGAATGTTATGCATTGATCATCACTGCATGTCATATTTTATTGCACTTTGGCTTGATCCTAGAAATTCTACGCAACTCAAGAACCCACGGAGAGAGTTGGGGATTTCGTTATTTTCATATTTGAGTTTTCTCAAATTTTGAAAAGAGGACCATTTGATTTTAATTATTTTCTCTTCGAATATTTCTTTTATGAAAATAAAAGAGAGGGGATAAAATGACTTTCCCAAAATAAAGAAATATTGGAGATTTAATATTAAAATCAAATAAGATTTTATTTGGAGTTTTTATCGCTATTTTATTTGAATTAGGAAAAGTATGCGTTTTTCAAAATTGCACTAGAGGCCCAAATAAATGCTCACCTTGTCCGGTAGATTTTTGGAGGATGGGGAAAAATTATTTCAAGATTTTTGGAGTCCGTTTAGTATTTCTTTTCTTTGTTTTTCTACGTGGAATTACTTAAAAAGAAGTCCACCGCCTTACTGGGCTGTGTTCGACGAGCACACTGCACCCGGCCGACCCTTATAAGCCGAGGCCCGAGTCGCCAGCCCACCCCGTCCCGAAACCCTAGCCCCGACCCCGCCGCCAGTCGCGCCGCTGCCGCCGCCCATCCCGCCGCCGGAGCCGCCGCCACCCACCTCCACCAACTCCGCCACCGACGAGGTAGCCGCCGCCGCCGGGTTTCGTCGGAAAACTGATCGTTTTTTCGAAGCCCTAGATCTAGATCGGTTCGTTTTTTTCAGTTTAGTTATTTAGCGAACGCCCGTTCGTACGTTCGTTTTAACAAACGGTTTTCACCCATTAAACGTAGATAGCGAACGTTCGTCTGTTAGCCTATTCGTCAGTTTTTCTTTTCCCAGGGTTTTTCCGCGATTATTCTCGATCGCGATTTCTACCCTAATTTTTGTTCTAGTATAACTTTTCGCTCGTTTATCGGAATCAGGCGATTCAAGCGCCTAGATCTTCATCTTGAAGCCCTCTTTCTGTTCAACCAACTTGACCAAGATTTTGCTACTGTAAATTTTGAATTTAGTCCAGATTAGTAATCGAATCTTGTTTCTTTCGCAGTTTGAGTTTTGTTGCTTCGTTTGATTTGATTCTTTTTGCAAACCGGAGTTCTTAAGTTGAACTTTCTGGTTAGATCTCTTATTTGAGTTTTATCTGTGCTTCTAGTTGAGTGCTTATTGTATGCTTGTTTTTTTGCGATAGAGTACCCGTAGTGCGAAGCGTGCTACTACGAGTCTCTAGGTTTCACGGATCATCAGCAAGGCAAGTAACACTTTGATCATACCCCTTTACTACCCAGTTTTATTGCTTTAGATGAATCCTCAAACAATTGCATAGTTAGGATTTGATTAACTTGTGGGTTTTGGGAAGTAGATGAGGTAGTACCTATTCACCTGTTTATTTTCAAACCTATGGGAGTTACATCTACGTTGCTTATATTGCTATGCTATGCTCGTAGACGTGGATTGGGTTTGAGTGTATTCATGACAGATGTGAGTTTTCTAATTAATGGTTCAACTTAAGGTGGCAACTTAAATACACATCTGGGTGGATTGCTTGTGGGCACCTGGAGAATCCAGTGTTGTCCTAGGATATCCCGGAGGACCCGTGTGATCACCCTACGGCCCGCCACCCAGGCTCAAAGGGATCATAAGATTATTCATGCTAGAAACTTCTGTGTGCAGCCACAAGCCATTATGGGCTCTGGCATAGTTGAGTAAGTTGCGTGAAGCTCTTGAAGAGGTAGACTAGCAGATGTAGTGGGTTGTAGGTGGTGCTGTCTACCCAGAGTAGAGAGTTAATGCTTCAGAAAGACTGTGTCTCGAATCTCCGACCATGGATGTATTCGAGTCTTGTGGGAAAAGTGTGCAAACCTCTGCAGAGTGTATAAACTAATCATGATTAGCCATGTCCCCGGTTATGGACATCTTGAGTATCTGGTTCTTGGATTATCATGTTGATCTCATCACTCTTAAAATAATTTGATTGGGTTTAATGATGATGCTTAATTGGGATTGAGTTAGAGGAACCTTCTCATTGTTTAATGTAGCGACCCGACCTCAGATGGTCAAGTCTCTGTGCTCAGGTGTCATCCCTGGATCAGTAATGCTGACACCACACAGTACTTCGAAGGATTTATAACAGAGTAGCAATCACACACTTATTACATCGATGTCTCAAAGAGAACTTATTACAATAAATATGGCTTAAGGCCATCTAATAACGATAACAGCGGAAGACTTGGAAGATAAGTGAGTCCATCAACTCCAACGGCATCACTGAGTATAGAACCATGACCTAAAAGCACCTTACTCGTCGTCTGAAAAGTCTGCAACATGAAAGTTGCAGCCCAAAAACGGGTCAGCACATGGAATATGCTGGCAATGTAACACATAGAGAATATTGAATGAATAAGCCTATACTACATGCATATATGGCTGGTGGAAAAGCTCTATGGTTACAGTTTTGCGTAAAGCCAATTTGTCCCTACTACAAAGGAATAATTTTATTTAACTATCATGGTGGTTGTTAAACATTGAGAATGGTTGACAGCATTCTCAATCCCAATTAAAAGTAATCATTAACACCCAACAAAATAAATTAAAGTAACGTGATGAGATCAACAGGATAATCCAAGAACTAGATACTCAAGATGTCCATAACCGGGGACACGGCTAATCATGATTAGTTTGTACACTCTGCAGAGGTTTGCGCACTTTTCCCCACAAGACTCGATCGCCTCCGTTTGGTTTCTCGCACTACATGGTGTTTGAGAAACGGATGACCGAGACATAGTCTTTCAGAAGCGCTAGCACCTTACGTTGGATAGACCGGTACACCTACTTTCCCCTACATCTGCTAATCTACCATGTAAGAGTTTGCACGAGTTAATCAACTATGCCAGAGCCCATAATGGCTTGTGGCTGCACACGGAAGTTTCTAGCATGAATAATCTTATGATCCCTTTGAGCCTGGGTGGCGGTCCAAAATAAAAACAGGAAAGTCCTGGAATACCCAGGTGCCTCAATCCACCCAGATGTGTGTTTAAGTTGCCACCTTAAGTAAACCATTAATTAACAATCTCACATCTGTCATGAAATACTCTCAAAACCCAATCCACGTCTACGAGCATAGCATGGCAATATAAGCATAACGTAAAAGTAACTCCCAAGGGTTTGATAATAAACAGGTAATAGGTACTACCTCAACTACTTCACATCCCACAATTTAATTATATCCTAATCATGCAATGTTTGGGGATTGATCTAATGCAATAAAAATGGGTATGAAAAGGGTTATGATCAAAGTGTTACTTGCCTTGCTGAGGATCCGTGAAACCTAGAGCTTCGAAATAACAGGCGGCGCACTCCGGGTGATCTATCGCAGACAAACAACAAGCATACAATAAGTACTCATCTAATGCATAGGTAAAACTCGAATAAAAGATCTAACCAGAAAGTTCAACTTAAGAACTCCGGTTTCAAAGAGAAACGAATCGAACAAAGCAACGGAAAACAAAAGGCGGAAGAAAGCAACTCGGCACTAGCAAAGTGAAACTAGGTCAAATTTTACCATAGCAAAATTTTGTTTAAGTTGATTATTCGGAATGGAGGTTTCGAAACGAAACTCCAGGCGCTTGAATCACCTGATTCCGATAAACGAGCGAGAAGATAAACTAGAACGAAGATCGGATCTGAGATCGCGATCGCGGAATAAATCCAATGAGAAGAAAAGAAGAACGGTTGAACGAACGGACGTTCGTTAACCTAGAAGAATCCGGTGATCAGGTTCGTTAGAACGAATGCTCCGGCGAACGGTCTCGAGGCAACTAAATCAGAAAAGAAAACGAATCCGATCTAGGGTTTCGGAAAAGAAAACCGAACGAAAAACCGATCTAGAAAACCGGAACGGTTTAGAAAAGAACCGGAAAGAAAACGAATCGTAAGAGAAGAAAAGAATCGGAACGGTTTATAAGAAAAACCGAACCGAGGGAAGAAAAAGTGATGCGGGGCAACCTCGGCGAGGTCTCCAGCGAACAGGGCTCCGGCGGCGTGGGCGTGGGCGGCGGCGGCGGCGGGGTGCGGCGGCGGCGGCGAACGGCGGCGGCGAACGGCGGCGGCGGCACGGGTGAGGGGCGCGGGTGTGAGGCGCGGCTTGGGTCTTGGGGTTTGATGATTTAGAGGGGGGGTGTGGGGGTATTTATATTGGGGAGGGGTGTTTACTTGGAGGAGGGATCAAGGAATAAGAATAGGAGTAGGAAAGATCTAGAAACAAAAATGGAATAAACGGAAGTAGGACAAAAGTCCTACTAGGACTTCCAAAAAGAAGCAGCGGCGGCGGCCTCCTGCGCTTGGTGCGCGGCGCGCGGGGCTTGGCCTCCTGGCCGGCCGGCTGAGCCTTTGGCCCAGGGCACGCGCGGGATTGTTTTTAAATCGGTTTCGCACGCGGAAAAACACAGAAAAAGGAAATCTACCGGACTCCAAAACTAATGAAGTAAATATTCCCCGACTCCTAAAAATGAGTCAAACAAAATGAACTTTTCTCCGGGCAAAAATGCAATTTTTGAAAATGCGCATTTTTCCCTATCCAAATAAAAGGCAAACAAACTCCGACAAAACCAATGATCCCCTTTTTTTTCAAAATTTGGGAAAACTCAAATATGAAAATAACGAAATCTCCAACTCTCTCCGAGGGTCCTTGAGTTACGTGAAATTTCTAGGATCGATCAAAAATGCAAGAAATATGTTATGCATGATGATCTAATGTATAACATTCCAAATTGAAAATTTGGGATGTTACAAACCTACCCCCCTTAAGATGAATCTCGTCCTCGAGATTCGGGTTGGCTAGAAAATAGGTGAGGGTGGTCCTTGAGCAAATCTTCTTCTCTCTCCAAGGTGGCTTCATCCTCTGAGTGGTGGTTCCACTGAACTTTGCAAAACTTGATAACCTTGCTGCGGGTAACTCTGCTGGCATACTCAAGAATCTTGACTGGCTTCTCTTCATACGTTAAGTCATCCTTCAACTGAATCGCTTCAAGCGGCACTGTATCTCTTAGCGGTACCTCCGCCATTTCGGCGTGGCATTTCTTCAGCTGAGAAACATGGAATACATCATGAACTCCTGACAGTCCTTATGGTAATTCCAACTTATAAGCGACTTCTCCCATGGGTTGCAAAATCTTATACGGTCCAACAAAACGCGGTGCTAACTTTCCCTTAACTCCAAAGCGCTTTACTCCTCGAAGTGGGGATACTCGAAGATAAACTCTGTCTCCAGTTTCGTAAACTGTCTCCTTGCGCTTAGAATCTGCGTAGCTCTTCTGCCTTTGATTGGGCTACCTTGAGCCTATCGCGAATCAACTTAACTTTCCGTTCAGACTCCTTGATCAGATCGGGTCCAAAAAACTGATGGTCTCCAACTTCGTCCCATGACAACGGTGTCCTGCACCTCCTTCCGTATAAAGCTTTGAAAGGTGCCATCTTCAAACTGGTTTGGTAACTGTTGTTATAAGAAAACTCCGCATAGGGCAAGTTATCGTCCCAACTAGATCCATAATCTAGTGCTCAGGCTCTCAGCATATCTTCCAAAATATGATTGACTCTCTCAGTCTGTCCATCCGTCTGTGGGTGAAAAGTTGTGCTGAATTCTAGTCTGGTTCCCAAAAGTTTCATGCAACTGATTCCAAAACTTTGAGGTAAAATGGATTCCTCTATCTGATACGATACTCCTCGGAACTCCATGCAAACAAATGATCTTGGTCATGTATATCTTTGCCAACTTAGCACTTGTGTAAGTGGTCTTAACTGGGATGAAATGTGCTACCTTCGTCAAACGATCAACTACTACCCATATTGAGTCATAGCCTGCCTTCGTCCTAGGTAGTCCTGTGATAAAATCAATGCCTATCTTATCCCACTTCCATTCGGGTATCGGCAATGGTTGTAACAATCCGGCTGGCTTCTGATGTTCGGCCTTCACTTTGTGACACACATCACAAACTGCTACGTATGCTGCAATATCCTTCTTCATTCCGGTCCACCAGAATGTTTCCTTCAAATCCAAATACATCTTGGTATTTCCTGGGTGAATCGAATAGGGTGAATCATGTGCCTCTTGCAGAATCAACTTCCTGATCTCCGGGTCATTGGACACATAAACACGGTCCTCAAACCATAGGGTATCGTGCTCGTCCTCACGAAATCCCTTTGCTTTTCCTTCACTCATTTTCTTCTTTATGTTTGCAATCTCCTTGTCAGATTTCTGAGCTTCTCTAATTTTATCCATCAATGTTGACTGAATCTCCAATGCTGCTACATAGCCTCTCAGAACTATTTCCAAACATAGCTCACGAAGATCCTCGGCTAACTCCTTTGGTATTTCTCCCGTCATCAATGTATTGACATGGCTCTTACGGCTCAATGCGTCGGCTACTACATTAGCCTTTCCTGGATGGAAATGCAATCTCATATCATAATCCTTGATGAGCTCCAACCATCTCCTTTGCCTGAGGTTCAACTCCTTCTGCGTGAAAATGTACTTCAAACTCTTGTGATCCGTATATACTTCACAATGATTTCCAATGAGGAAATGTCTCCATGTCTTCAATGCATGCACTACGGCTGCTAACTCCAAATCATGCGTAGCATAATTTAGTTCATGAGGTTTCAGTTGTCGTGAGGCATACGAAACAACTCTTCCTTCCTGCATAAGCACTGCTCCAAGTCCTCGACGTGAAGCGTCGCAATACACCTCATAATCCTTGGTTTGATCTGGCAGAATCAACACTGGTGAGGAAACCAATCGTTTCTTCAACTCCTGAAAACTGGCCTCACATTCCTCAGTCCAATTGAACTTGGTATCCTTCTTCAACAATTCAGTCATAGGCTTTGCGATCTTTGAGAAATTCTCAATGAATCTCCGATAGTATCCTGCGAGTCCAAGAAAACTCCGGATCTCCCCAACTGTCGTTGGTGCTTCCCATTCGGTTACGGTCTCAACCTTGGTGGGGTCAACTGCTATACCCTCTCCGGATATAACATGTCCAAGAAATCCAACTTCCTTCAACCAAAACTCACATTTGCTGAATTTGGCATATAACTGATGTTCCCTTAGTTTCTCCAAAACCAAACGCAAATGTTCCTTATGCTCTTCTTCATTCTTCGAGAAAATCAGAATGTCATCAATGAACACTACGACGAACTTATCCAAAAACTCCATAAATACCTTGTTCATCAGGTTCATAAAATAGGCAGGTGCGTTAGTCAGTCCAAATGACATAACAGTATACTCATACAATCCGTATCTCGTGGTAAAAGTTGTCTTGGGTATGTCCTGCTCTCGAATCTTCAACTGATGGTACCCTGATCGCAAATCGATCTTGGAAAACACTTTAGCTCCTTGCAAACGATCAAACAGATCATTAATCATTGGCAGTGGGTACTTGTTCTTGATGGTTACTGCATTCAATCCACGGTAATCAACAACCATCCTTAACGATCCATCCTTCTTCTCCACTAGAAGTACGGGTGATCCCCAAGGCGAAGAACTTGGGCGAATGTAACCTTTATCCAATAACTCCTTAATCTGCTTCTTAATTTCCACCAAATCTTGTGCTGGCATTCTGTACGGTCTCTTCGATATTGGCCCAGTGCCTGGCAAAAGCTCAATCAAAAACTCAATGTCTCTATCCGGTGGCATGCCTGGCAATTCTTCAGGAAACACATCAGGAAAATCCTTTACCACTGGTACTTCCTCCTGTACAACTCTTGATAAGGAATTTAATTGTGTCCTGTTGGGCGCATGTCGAGATACATACTTGATTCTTCTTCCTTCGGGCGTCGTGAGTAAAATTGTCATACTGGCACATTCAATGTTCCCTTCATACTTTGACAACCAATCCATGCCTAATATCACATCCAATCCTTGAGATTCCAATACTATTAGGTCCGAGGGTTTAGAAAAGATGAGAATTAAGAATAGAATGAGGTCTAAAGAGAAAATACTACCCAAATGCACATGAGACAAATGCACACAAAATCACTTCATTCAATCAAACAAGGGCATACAAACGGTCTAGAACTATCGAAAAAGTGCTCGAACTATAATATATACATGGGGGAAATACTACTAATATTTGGTGGTCATCTAGAAATTTGAATCGATGGAAGACTCCATGATGTCTGCTCCAGCTTCGTCTTCAAAGTCGGGTTCACTTGGATCCGAATCGGTGTCGTCGATGATGGTGTAGTTGCTCGGGCATGCGACGTACTTGTCTTCATTCTTGAATGCTAATCTCCCCTTGAGTTCTTCAATCTCCTGCTTGAGATCAACATTGTGCCTTGCTAGAGCTACGATCTCGTCCATGTAGTCCTTGCGTGTAGTCTTCAATTCTCCTTCTAGCTCAATGATCCTTGCCTTCGCATTCTTCAACCCTATCATATCATTGCACATCTGGTTCTCGTGGCGTCGAATGTGCTGGTTTAACTCCTGGATGAAAGCTGCAATGGATCTATCCTTCTTGGTGCTGACTATGTCCCATTGTTCATCTCGGCGTCCGCAAATCTGGTAGATAGTGTCTTTGAGGTCTTCTTGATAAACTTCTCCAATGCGTCCCATGGTGATATGAGCTGCCATGCTCTTTCCCAGACTCCAGGTTGGTGCACTGAAAACACTATCTATGGGCTTCGTGATTGGCGCGAATGTCCTTCCCGAAACATGAGCTTGAATCTTCCAGCGCTCCTCTTCAGGCAGAGTGGCGTTGAAAGTCCCGGTGAAGCTTGGTAGTCCAATGTTCAGGTACTTGGTGACTTCCTTCAAGTGAAATCCAAAAGGTGTGCCTTCATCCGGTTGAGCGTACTTGATCTTCGCATCCGTCATCCTAAAAGAGTAGAAAAGAGGAGGAGTTACAAAATGAGAGGAGAATAGTGATCTATGGCTTTAACTTAGTGGTCGTGTCCTACAGTCAGCGTGTGCTCTGATACCATCTCTGTAGCGACCCGACCTCAGATGGTCAAGTCTCTGTGCTCCGGTGTCATCCCTGGATCAGTAATGCTGACACCACATAGTACTTCGAAGGATTTATAACAAAGTAGCAATCACACACTTATTACATCGATGTCTCAAAGAGAACTTATTACAATAAATATGGCTTAAGGCCATCTAATAATGATAACAGCGGAAGACTTGGAAGATAAGTGAGTCCATCAACTCCAACGGCATCACTGAGTATAGAACCACGACCTAAAAGCACCTTACTCGTCGTCTGAAAAGTCTGCAACATGAAAGTTGCAGCCCGAAAACGGGTCAGCACATGGAATATGCTGGCAATGTAACACATAGAGAATATTGAATGAATAAGCCTATACTACATGCATATATGGCTGGTGGAAAAGCTCTATGGTTACAGTTTTGCGTAAAGCCAATTTTTCCCTACTGCAAAGGAATAATTTTATTTAACTATCATGGTGGTTGTTAAACATTGAGAATGGTTGACAGCATTCTCAATCCCAATTAAAAGTAATCATTAACACCCAACAAAATTAATTAAAGTAACGTGATGAGATCAACAGGATAATCCAAGAACTAGATACTCAAGATGTCCATAATCGGGGACACGGCTAATCACGATTAGTTTGTACACTCTGCAGAGGTTTGCGCACTTTTCCCCACAAGACTCGATCGCCTCCGTTTGGTTTCTCGCACTACATGGTGTTTGAGAAACGGATGACCGAGACATAGTCTTTCAGAAGCGCTAGCACCTTACGTTGGATAGACCGGTTGTAACGCCCTGAGACCGATGCTCGGGAAGACTTCCATATATTCCGGGTTTCGCCGTGTGTTTCATTTGTGCCTGCCCTTTTATTTTTGCATTGCATCATGTCATCATGCCATCATCTCATAAATCTTTTGCAACTCAACTAAATAAATGGCATGGATCTTTGATCCATTTAAGTCGAGGGAATTCACATGGTGATTCTCTTTAAAACATATCCTCTCGATATTTAGAGAGCTATAGTAAATATTCCAATTATTTGGATTTACCGCAAACACACTTACAAAATATCCTAATTCCTTTGTTGTCTTAATTCTTGATCTCCAACTTTGCCATTTATTCTTTCATCATCTTCCGGAGCTCCACCAAAAATCCCAACATTTTTGGAAACCTCTAATTCCTAGTCCTTGCTCAAACCTTTTGAATTAAATTCAAATGATTTTGAATTTAATTCCTGCAATCTTGCCACTCCTATTTTTCATGGACCGTGCACATTTTTACGAGTCCGTGGAAATTATCCCCGTGCCCAACTCTTTCTCTAACCTTTCTTTTCTTCCCTTTTTATTTCTCTTTATTTTCTGTTTTGAAAAGAGAATTAGAGAAAGAGAGAGAGAAGGAGCCCAGCAGCCTGGGCCTCCCAACCTCCCGCGCCGGCCCAAGGCCAAGGCCCAGCGGCCCCCACCAATCCCTCCTAACCCTAGCCCGAACCCCCTGCCCGATCCCCCACTCTCCCTCGTCTCCTCCCTCGCGCCGTCACCACGCACGAGAGGAGCGCCTCGCCCGATCCCTTCTGCCTCCTCCTCGCTCGCATCCCTCCTCTCGATGTCTCCCTCTCCTCCTCTTCAGCGCCAACCTCCCGATCCCGCAGCACAGCTCCTCGAGCACCCAACTCCGGCGCCCCTGCCTCACGTCGTCCCATTGCCTCCGCCACGTCGCTTCCCTACAAGTGCAGCCGCGCGCTTCCTCTGCGCCATGGCGGTGGCCTTGACAGCCGGCCATTGGAGTCGCCATCGCGTCGTCTTCTTCACCCCCTGCCCGAGTCCCCTGCATCAGCCCCGGAGATCACCGCTGCCGGAAATCGCCAGGTCCGGCGACCCCTCGTCCAGTAGGCCCTCTCCGTCCTCGCCTTGTACCCCGCCACCGCCGGAGCTGCTCCGTTCGCCCCGCGCTGGAGCCATCATTCCCGCGCCGCCGACGTTGCCTCCTGCTGCGCGCCCTGACCTCAAGCTCGTCCGCGCGCCTCCATCCATCCCCGGCCATCTTCTGCCACAGCTCGCGCTCGAGCTCCCTTCCACGACTCTTGGTCACCTTCTTCTGTTGCGACCTCCTGCTCGCCAAGTCCCTGTTCGTCCTCTGCTCGCAGCTCCATCCATGGCGGCCCATGTTCGCTGACCACCAAGAACCGAGGCCCTTTTGTGTTGCTTCACTTTGGATGCGCCAAGATCCTCTCCGACAAGTGTACGACTACATGGGGACACGTCAAGTACCTCTACCACCGTCTCCGGAATCGCCAAGGACGCCAAGTACCACGACGTTTTTGGAAGACCCGTGAACATCAAGTTCCCCTGCCACGAACGGTCACAGTGTTGTGGATCTGGCAAGTACCCTCTCCGGAACGCCAAGTTCGCATACGAAATGTGTACCACTACATCAAAGACCTCGGATCCATCAAGTTCCTCTTTGAAACGTGTACGACTACTTCCACTTCGAACCCATCCGCCCCGAAACGCACGCTCCGAAGGTATAACCGCCGAGACAACCGCCCATGAACGAATGCATATGTTCTATGAGTTGCTCGTGTTTGCACCGTGCCCGACTTGTTCGTCGCACGTTGTCACCCCCATCCTTGCCACTAACTCGTGGGAACCCGGTAGTCGGGATCACCCCATCATCTCTAGCATGTTCCGCACATCCACGCACTTGCTTCTTTTGCATCGATATCTCAATGAGTTGTCGGAACCGGGATGTTGCCGTGGCATCCTTTTCCTTCCGCCATGGCGACAAATGCCTCGTATCATGCTCATGTCAACATTTCCATAAAATTGCTTAAAAGTTGCATATGTCATTCGCATCATGATAACAACATTTAAAATGTTTAAAATTGTGTTTGCATTAAATTGCCAAATGACATGAGGATTTACCGGAATTGTTGTCTGATGTTCCTGGCCTCATTTAAATTGCCTAAAATGTGTAGTTTACTTATGCTTCACCTCTTGCCATGTTATTCAATATTTAATATTGTCGGTTACATAACCGAGAGAGAACTAAATGAGTCATGTGGTGCTTCGTCAATATGCAAGTCGGTGCATATTGAGCTCCACTTAACTTGTAGTGTTGTTTGTTGCATTTTGCCATGCCATGCCTCATTTAAACCGGACATGCATCATACTTGATTGTGCATCATGCCATTTTTATGTGATGGTTGTTTACCATGTTGCTTGCTTCTTTCCGGGTTGCTTCTCTCGATAGCTTCGGTTCCGTTTTGGAGTTGTGAGGAGTCGTTCGACTACGTCCGTTTATCTTCTTCATGGACTCGTTCTTCTTCCTTGCGGGATTTCAGGCAAGATGACCATACCCTCGAAATCACTTCTATTTTTGCTTGCTAGATGCTCGCTCTTTTGCTATGCCAATGCTGTGATACCTACCACTTGCTATATCATGCCACCCATATTGCCATGTCAAGCCTCTAACCATCCTTTCCTAGCAAACCGTTGTTTGGCTATGTTACCACTTTTGCTCAGCCCCTCTTATAGCGTTGCTAGTTGCAGGTGAAGATGAAGCTTGTTCCATGTTGGAACATGGATATGTTGGGATATCACAATAACTCTTATTTAATTAATGCATCTATATACTTGGTAAAGGGTGGAAGGCTCGGCCTTATGCCTGGTGTTTTGTTCCACTCTTGCCACCCTAGTTTCCGTCATATCGGTATTATGTTCCCGGATTTTTCGTTCCTTACACGGTTGGGTGATTTATGGGACCCCCTTGACAGTTCGCTTTGAATAAGACTCCTCCTGCAAGGCCCAACATTGGTTTTACCATTTGCCACCCAAGCCTTTTTCCCTTGGGTTCTGCAGACTCAAGGGTCATCTTTATTTTAAACCCCCGGGCCAGTTCTCCTTCGAGTGCTGGTCCAAACCGAGCGATGTCCGGCGCCCCCTGGGCAACCAGGGTCTATGCCAACCCGACGTCTGGCTCATTCGGTGTGCCCTAAGAACGAGATATGTGCAGCTCCTATCGGGATTTGTCGGCACAGCGGGCGGTTTTGCTGGTCTTGTTTTACCATTGTCGAAATGTCCTGTGGCCGGGATTCTGAGACTGATCGGGTCTTCCCGGTAGAAGGAATATCCTTCGTTGACCGTGAGAGCTAATAATGGGCTAAGTTGGGACACCCCTGCAGGGTATTATCTTTCGAAAGTCATGCCCGCGGTTATGAGGCAGATGGGAATTTGTTAATGCCCGGTTGTAGAAAACCTGAAGTTGACCTTAATTAAAATACATCAACCGCGTTTGTTGCCGTGATGGTCTCTTCTAGTCGCTTGCTGCAGCTCCACCTCACTACCCTGTCCTACCTTTATGCTTAAATAGTCTTGATCTCGCGGGTGTGAGATTGCTGAGTCCTCGTGACTCACAGATACTTCCAAAACC
Source organism: Aegilops umbellulata (assembly GCA_032464435.1). NCBI lineage: Eukaryota > Viridiplantae > Streptophyta > Magnoliopsida > Poales > Poaceae > Aegilops > Aegilops umbellulata. The sequence goes on along the minus strand of CP136055.1, from coordinate 243,766,728 downwards.
AGTTTGCAGGTGCCGATGAAACCGTGCAGGTGGCGCACCCGAGCTCAAGGAGGAGCTCGATGAAGATCTTGTTCATTGTGTTGTTTCGTTTCAGTTGATCAGTAGTGGAGCCTAGTTGGGACGATCGGGGATCTGTGTAGCATTTGGGGTAGTCTTCTTTTATTTTGGTTCCGTAGTCGGACCTTGATTGTATCTGTTTGATGTAATGCTTTACTCATGTATTGTGTGAAGTGGCGATTGTAAGCCAACTATGTATCTCTTTCCCTTATGTATTACATGGGTTGTGTGAAGATTACCTCACTTGCGACATTGCTTTCAATGCGATTATGCCTCTAAGTCGTGCTTCGACACGTGGGAGATATAGCCGCATCGAGGGCGTTACAAGTTGGTAATCAGAGCCATCCCCGACTTAGGAGCCCCCTGCTTTATTGAATCACTGGCTTTGTTGAGTCTAGAACAAAATATTTTGAGTCTTAGGATTATATATATCGGAGAGTAGGATTCTTTTACTCCTCAGCCCCTTCGTCGCTCTGGTGAGGCCCCCTGACGTAGATGTTTTGACTTTCCTCTCCTCAAATTTCACTAAATTTTTTTTAGGATCACGCGGGTATCTTGGAATCGTTCCGATGGTTTTGTGACGAGAACATTGTTCTTGGTGCCTCCTGACATTTAGGGGTTGTGGCAGTGTCCCGGGGAGTTGAGCTCCGAGGTGTTGTCGTCACAATTTTATCGTTGCAGTTCTGGAATACCTGAGTTTTGCCGACATCGAAAATCTCTTTTATGTAGTTGTTGGTGAGATCACCTCGACGCCACCCAGTACTGGGGTGGGAGTTCGGGAGTATTGCCATAACTCGTATAACGGATGCTTTTCGAAGGTTGAGGTAAACGATTTCTAAAGGTTTCTTGGTTATGTGTTGAAGGATGGAAACAACTGGATCTAGGTATTGTTAGTTTGGGTGATATATTTTGTGTCCCCTGTATCCCCAACACCTGATTGCATAACCAGAAAGTTTCGGGAGTTTATAAGTGGGAATTCAAGTATCTCGTAGGATATCTTTCCAACAGACACGTGATACGATATGGGATCTATCATATGTTTGTTTCCGGCTTATTCTGCAAGCCAAATCCTTTGTTTTTGTTTTGTTTTGTGGTATTCAAGTTGCTTCAATGCCAAGTGTTGAATCCATACCTTTCCTAAACGGTGTTCTCATATTTCTATGTGAATACTAATCCTTCTTGATCACTGAGGTTGTCTTTTCAATTCTTTCCAACCGGTGTGCTTCTCTTCAAGTGGATCCGATCATTTCAACATTCACAAGATCACCTCTCAGTTTTTCCCAACGTTGCTTGTTTCATCCGTCCCAAATTGTCTTTGTTTTTCCCGCCCTCCCACCCTCTTTCTTTAAGGACTCAGATTTCTTAACCAAGTATCCTTTTTATTGATGTGAAGTCTCTTCATTTTTCCGTCAATGTTTCTTATCCGGTGATTCTCATGAAGATTCTAACGGAGCTTCAAGTTTATCATTCTTCATTCTTTTCTTCTCCAGTGGATTAAATTCAAGCTTTGTCGATCATATCCTTTTCCTTGTTTCAAATGCTTTCTCGTACTGGTGCACCTCTTAATCATCCACTTCTCGCTATTCATTTGTTCCGAAGTGCTGAAGATATCTCTGAAGATTCGTGTTTTTCACTCCGCATCAATTCTTACTATTTTGAGATTGTTATATTATTCAAGCCATTTAAATCAACCGGTGCAACCTCCCTGTCAAGTAATCCTTTCCAACGGTGTTTTCTTTTCAGTGGGCCCTAACCCATAGGTCTTTTCCCAGGATTTTACCTGGCTCTTCTAATATTGCCGGAGCTATTCCCAAATTCTTTTCGAAGTTTGACGTAAGAATGAATTTCATCAGTCAGACGCCTTTCCAAGATCGATTCCAAATCATTTTCATCGTCGACTCAACCTCTTTGTTTTTCATTCTCCCGGAGTATCTCAACAATTTTGATGTTGTTTCTCGTTGTCTTGTGAAGACTGAAGAAGATTTTCTCTTAAATCTTGTCCGCTCTCCAGGAGATTCACGGTGCTAGCTCGATGCTATCCTATCTAGTTATTTCAGATTGTGCAATTCTTTTCATCCATCCGAAGTATTTTCAGGAGTTGTTTTTCCGTCTCGATCATCCGGAGGCCATCTTTTTGGAATATTCTTTCGTTTCAACTTTTCAGCTTCTTTCTTCAATTATTCTATATCCGTGCCCCTTCATTCATCTCAATATTCTTCCGGTGCTTCGTTCTAGTATTCTACAATTGGTTCACGATCTCTTCGTTCTTGTGCATCTTGATTTGCTCAAGTATCTTCGCGCTTTTCTAATTCTTCTCACTAATTCTTCATCTTTTCTTTGTTCATTTTCAATTCTATCGGTGGTTCATTCAAGATTCCTCTTCCTTTGTTACCGTATCAATGCATTCGTGCTTTCCAAATTCTACCGGTGGATCGTTGAAGACTTTCTCAAGTTTGCGCCATATCTCTCTAAATCCTTCCAACGGGAATAAGTTGTTTGCAATCCGTTGATTGTGATCAACCTAAATTGATGAAGGATACGCATAACATAATTCTTATTCTTGCTTCATCGAAATGATGGATTCGTTCCTCCAGAGTTTGTTCACAATAACTAATTCTCGTTGTCAGTTGTTCATCTTATCTTTTCCCGGAGTTCCAACCTTTTCAATGATGTCACCACGGAGATTCATTTAAATCATTGCAAGGATTCACCTTGTGTTTTCAACTTCCCTTTCCTTACGTTTGATCATTCTTTTGTTACCGGAGTTATTCATGGAGGCTCTACATGGTGGTTCGTCAAGGATTCTTTTCATTCTTCAATTGTTCTTCAAGATTTCTCTCGAAATTAAGATCCGCCAAGCTATACTCTAAAATAAACATGGTGTTCAACACATGTTTTGTCTTGAGGAGTTCAAGTATTCTTCATCTTGCATTCCGAAGTGCAATTCGTTCTACCTTATCATTTGAGGTGGTGTTATGTCGTTCTTGACAATTTCCCTTCGTGTTTCATGATTCACATGTTGTCAAGAATGAGGTATATTAAATCCATCAATTTCTTCCTTGGAGTTATCTTGGTTTATATTTCACCTAAAGCCTTCCCTAAGGATTGTTGCTATTTGTGGTTCTTATCAATGACCCAAGTTTTCTCCTATCCTCTTGGTGAAAGAAGTTTTTCATCTCTTTGGTGTTCTCAATCAAATTAATTGTTTCCGTTAGTGGTCGGTTGTCACCTCATAATTTTGAGATGTTTTCCATAAGCCCACAACAAGCTTGCGCTTTTCGTTGTTCATTTTCCAACAACTCCGTTCAATCCTTCCTTGCAAGGATGCTCTTGAAATTCAATTGTGGTGGAAGTTGTCATTTTTTCTTCTCTGTCCCTTTATCCCAACAATCTAGCTACTATTCTTTTGTTCCGGAAGCATTGTGATGTTGCTCTCTTCACTCTTCATCTCGAATTGTGAGGATCATGTTCTTTCCTTTTGCTTATCCATTTAATTGGAGTGTCATGTTTTCATTCGAGCTCTCTCATCTTAGCTAGTTTTGCCTCCCTTATCAACCGGAGTGCCATATGAAATCATTCTTACAACTTGTGCCATTCTTTCAATAGTTCCGGGGGCAGTGTGTTGTTGATCTCTTCAAGTATCCTCTCATCTTGTCAAGTTCATGTTCAATTCCTTCCATTTACATTCGGAGTGCTGTCAAAATTATATCATTCTTATTCATTCTTATCTCGTTTCAACCAGAGTGGTTTCAATTCCTTCTTGTCCACTGTACTCGTCATTCATAGCTTTGCAACCTCCATCGTTAACATGGTGTTCCTTGTTTCTCTTTTCTACTGGTATGCTCTCAATTTCGTTCAACTCTATTGTGTTATTCTTTCAAGTTTTCTTCTCTTTTCTACGGAACTGTTGTCCAAATTTTGTCATTCTTGTTCCTTGGCTATCTCATTATACCGGTGTGGTCATATTCTTTTGGTTCTTGAAGCTCTTATTTCCATGTCTTTCAACCTACAAGGTTCTCGTAATGTTCCTTGTTCCTTTTTGCTAACAGAGTGTTTGCAATTTCGTTCACCTCCATTGTATTCTTTCTTTCGTTTTGTTCAACCTCTCAAGGTTTGTGGGTTTCACTCGTTTGTCAAAGAAGCAACTTTGTTTTACCTCTGCCTCTCCTGTTTTCCCTCCGGTGTCATCCTAGATCTCGGGACGAGATCCTCTCGTAGTGGTGGAGTGTTGTAATGCCCCGAGACTGATGCTCGGGAAGACTTCCATATATTCCGGGTTTCGCCATGTGTTTCATTTGTGCCTGCCCTTTTATTTTCGCATTGCATCATGTCATCATGCCATCATCTCATAAATCTTTTGCAACTCAACTAAATAAATGGCATGGATCTTTGATCCATTTAAATCGAGGGAATTCACATGGTGATTCTCTTTAAAACATATCCTCTCGATATTTAGAGAGCTATAGTAAATATTCCAATTATTTGGATTTACCACAAACACACTTACAAAATATCCTAATGCCTTTGTTGTCTTAATTCTTGATCTCCAACTTTGCCATTTATTCTTTCATCATCTTCCGGAGCTCCACCAAAAATCCCAACATTTTTGGAAACCTCTAATTCCTAGTCCTTGCTCAAACCTTTTGAATTAAATTCAAATGATTTTGAATTTAATTCCTGCAATCTTGCCACTCCTATTTTTCATGGACCGTGCACATTTTTACGAGTCCGTGGAAATTATCCCCGTGCCCAACTCTTTCTCTAACCTTTCTTTTCTTCCCTTTTTCTTTCTCTTTATTTTCTGTTTTGAAAAGAGAATTAGAGAAAGAGAGAGAGAAGGAGCCCAGCAACCTGGGCCTCCCAACCTCCCGCGCCGGCCCAAGGCCAAGGCCCAGCCGCCCCCACCAATCCCTCCTAACCCTAGCCCGAACCCCCTTCCCGATCCCCCACTCTCCCTCGTCTCCTCCCTCGCGCCGTCACCACGCACGAGAGGAGCGCCTCGCCCGATCCCTTCTGCCTCCTCCTCGCTCGCCTCCCTCCTCTCAATATCTCCCTCTCCTCCTCTTCAGTGCCAACCTCCCGATCCCGCAGCACAGCTCCTCGAGCACCCAACTCCGGCGCCCCTGCCTCGCGTCGTCCCATCGCCTCCGCCACGTCGCTTCCCTACAAGTGCAGCCGCACGCTTCCTCTACGCCATGGCCGTGGCCTCGCCAGCCTGTCATCGGAGTCGCCATTGCGTCGTCTTCTTCACCCCCTGCCCGAGTCCCCTGCATCAGCCCCGGAGATCACCGCTGCCGGAAATCGCCAGGTCCAGCGACCCCTCGTCCAGCAGGCCCTCTCCGTCCTCGCCTTGTACCCCGCCACCGCCGGAGCTGCTCCGTCCGCCCCGCGCCGGAGCCATCATTCCCGCACCGTCGCCGTTGCCTCCTGCTGCGCGCCCCGACCTCAAGCTCGTCCACGCGCCTCCATCCATCCCCGGCCATCTTCTGCCGCAGCTCGCGCTCGAGCTCCCTTCCACGACTCTCGGTCACCTTTTTCTGTTGCGACCTCCTGCTCGCCAAGTCCCTGTTCATCCTCTGATCGCAGCTCCATCCATGGCGGCCCCTGTTCGCTGACCACCAAGAACCGAGGCCCTTTTGTGTTGCTTCACTTTGGATGCGCCAAGATCCTCTCCGACAAGTGTACGACTACATGGGGACATGTCAAGTACCTCTACCGCCGTCTCCGGAATCGCCAAGGACGCCAAGTACCACGACGTTTTTGGAAGACCCGTGAACATCAAGTTCCCCTGCCACGAACGGTCACAGTGTTGTGGATCCGGCAAGTACCCTCCCCGGAACGCCAAGTTCGCCTACGAAATGTGTACCACTACATCAAAGACCTAGGATCCATCAAGTTCCTCTTCGAAACGTGTACGACTACTTCCACTTCGAACCCATCCGCCCCGAAACACACGCTTCGAAGGTATAACCGCCGAGACAACCGCCCGTGAACGAATGCATATGTTCTATGAGTTGCTCGTGTTTGCACCGTGCCCGACTTGTTCATCGCACGTTGTCACCCCCTTCCTTGCCACTAACTCGTGGGAACCCGGTAGTCGGGATCACCCCATCATCTCTAGCATGTTCCGCACATCCACGCACTTGCTTCTTTTGCATCGATATCTCAATGAGTTGTCGGAACCGGGATGTTGCCGTGGCACCATTTTCGTTTCACTGCCGTGGCATCCTTTTCCTTCCGCCATGGCGACAAATGCCTCGTATCATGCTCATGTCAACATTTCCATAAAATTGCTTAAAAGTTGCATATGTCATTCGCATCATGATAACAACATTTAAAATGTTTAAAATTGTGTTTGCATTAAATTGCCAAATGACATGAGGATTTACCGGAATTGTTGTCTGATGTTCCCGGCCTCATTTAGATTGCCTAAAATGTGTAGTTTACTTATGCTTCACCTCTTGCCATGTTATTCAATATTTAATATTGTTGGTTACATAACCGAGAGAGAACTAAATGAGTCATGTGGTGCTTCGTCAATATGCAAGTCGGTGCATATTGAGCTCCACTTAACTTGTAGTATTGTTTGTTGCATTTTGCCATGCCATGCCTCATTTAAACCGGACATGCATCATACTTGATTGTGCATCATGCCATTTTTATGTGATGGTTGTTTACCATGTTGCTTGCTTCTTTCCGGGTTGCTTCTCTCGATAGCTTCGGTTCCGTTCCGGAGTTGTGAGGATTCATTTGACTACGTCCGTTTATCTTCTTCATGGACTCGTTCTTCTTCCTTGCGGGATTTCAGGCAAGATGACCATACCCTCGAAATCACTTCTATCTTTGCTTGCTAGATGCTCGCTCTTTTGCTATGCCTATGCTGCGATACCTACCACTTGCTATATCATGCCACCCATATTGCCATGTCAAGCCTCTAACCATCCTTTCCTAGCAAACCGTTGTTTGGCTATGTTACCGCTTTTGCCCAGCCCCTCTTATAGCGTTGCTAGTTGCAGGTGAAGATGAAGCTTGTTCCATGTTGGAACATGGATATGTTGGGATATCACAATATCTCTTATTTAATTAATGCATCTATATACTTGGTAAAGGGTGGAAGGCTCGGCCTTATGCCTGGTGTTTTGTTCCACTCTTGCCACCCTAGTTTCCGTCATATCGGTATTATGTTCCCGGATTTTGCGTTCCTTACACGGTTGGGTGATTTATGGGACCCCCTTGACAGTTCGCTTTGAATAAGACTCCTCCAGCAAGGCCCAACATTGGTTTTACCATTTGCCACCTAAGCCTTTTTCCCTTGGGTTCTGCAGACTCAAGGGTCATCTTTATTTTAAACCCCCGGGCCAGTTCTCCCTCGAGTGCTGGTCCAAACCGAGCGATGTCCGGCGCCCCCTGGGCAACCAGGGTCTATGCCAACCCGACGTCTGGCTCATCCGGTGTGCCCTGAGAATGAGATATGTGCAGCTCCTATCGGGATTTGTCGGCACAGCGGGCGGTTTTGCTGGTCTTGTTTTACCATTGTTGAAATGTCCTGTAGCCGGGATTCCGAGACTGGTCGGGTCTTCCCGGTAGAAGGAATATCCTTCGTTGACCGTGAGAGCTTATAATGGGCTATGCTGGGACACCCCTGCAGGGTATTATCTTTCGAAAGCCGTGCCCGCGGTTATGAGGCAGATGGGAATTTGTTAATGTCCTGTTGTAGAAAACCTGAAGTTGACCTTAATTAAAATACATCAACCGCGTGTGTAGTCGTGATGGTCTCTTCTCGGCAGAGTTCGGGAAGTGAACACGGTGTTGGAGTTATGCTTGACGTAGGTTGTTCTAGGATCACTTCTTGATCATAGTTGTTCGACCGTGCTTTTGCCTCCTCTTCTCGCTCTTTTTTGCGTATGGTAGCCACCATATATGCTAGTCGCTTGCTGCAGCTCCACCTCACTACCCTATCCTACCTTTAAGCTTAAATAGTCTTGATCTCGCGGGTGTGAGATTGCTGAGTCCCCGTGACTCACAGATACTTCCAAAACTAGTTTGCAGGTGCCGATGAAACCGTGCAGGTGACGCACCCGAGCTCAAGGAGGAGCTCGATGAAGATCTTGTTCATTGTGTTGTTTCGTTTCAGTTGATCAGTAGTGGAGCCCAGTTGGGACGATCGGGGATCTGTGTAGCATTTGGGGTAGTCTTCTTTTATTTTGGTTCCGTAGTCGGACCTTGATTGTATCTGTTTGATGTAATGCTTTACTCATGTATTGTGTGAAGTGGCGATTGTAAGCCAACTATGTATCTCTTTCCCTTATGTATTACATGGGTTGTGTGAAGATTACCTCACTTGCGACATTGCTTTCAATGCGGTTATGCCTCTAAGTCGTGCTTCGACACGTGGGAGATATAGCCGCATCGAGGGCATTACACCGGTACACCTACTTTCCCCTACATCTGCTAGTCTACCCTGTAAGAGTTCGCACGACTTAATCAACTATGCCAGAGCCCATAATGGCTTGTGGCTGCACATGGAAGTTTCTAGCATGAATACTCTTATGATCCCTTTGAGCCTGGGTGGCGATCCAAAAGAAAAACAGGCAAGTCCTGGAATACCCAGGTGCCTAGACAGGCAAGTCCTGGAATACCCAGGTGCCTTAATCCACCCAGATGTGTGTTTAAGTTGCCACCTTAAGTAAACCATTAATTAACAATCTCACATCTGTCATGAAATACTCTCAAAACCCAATCCACGTCTACGAGCATAGCATGGCAATATAACCATAACGTAAAAGTAACTCCCAAGGGTTTGATAATAAACAGGTAATAGGTACTACCTCAACTACTTCCCATCCCACAATTTAATTAGATCCTAATCATGCAATGTTTGGGGATTGATCTAATGCAATAAAACTGGGTATGAAAAGGGTTATGATCAAAGTATTACTTGCCTTGTTGAGGATCCGTGAAACCTAGAGCTTCGAAATAACAGGCGGCGCACTCCGGGTGATCTATCGCAGACAAACAACAAGCATACAATAAGTACTCATCTAATGCACAGGTAAAACTCGAATAAAAGATCTAACCAGAAAGTTCAACTTAAGAATTCCGGTTGCAAAGAGAAACGAATCGAACAAAGCAACTGAAAACAAAAGGCGGAAGAAAGCAACTCGGTACTAGCAAAGTGAAACTAGGTCAAATTTTACCATAGCAAAATTTTGTTTAAGTTGATTATTAGGAACGGCGGTTTCGAAACGAAACTCCAGGCGCTTGAATCACTTGATTCCGATAAACGAGCGAGAAGATAAACTAGAACGAAGATCGGATCTGAGATTGCGATCTCGGAATAAATCCAACGAGAAGAAAAGAAGAACGGTTGAACGAACGGACGTTCGTTAACCTAGAAGAATCCGGTGATCACGTTCGTTAGAACGAACAGTCCGGCGAACGGTCTCGAGGCAACTCAATCGGAAAAGAAAACGAATCCGATCTAGGGTTTCGGAAAAGAAAACCGAACGAAAAACAAATCTAGAAAACCGGAACGGTTTAGAAAAGAACCGGAAAGAAAATGTATCATAAGAGAAGAAAAGAATCGGAACGGTTTATAAGAAAAACCGAACCGAGGGAAGAAAAAGTGACGTGGGGCAACCTCGGCGAGGTCTCCGGCGAACGGGGCTCCGGCGGCGTGGGCGGCGGCGGCGGGGGGGGGTGCGGCGGCGGCGGCGAACGGCGGCGGCGGCGGCGGCGAACGGCGGCGGCGGCGCGGCACTAGGGCGGCGGCGCGGGTGAGGGGCGCGGGTGTGAGGCGCGGCTTGTGGCTTGGGGTTTGATGATTTAGAGGGGGGTGTGGGGGTATTTATATTGGGGAGGAGGGTTTACTTGGAGGAGGGATCAAGGAATAAGAATAGGAGTAGGAAAGATCTAGAAACAAAAACAGAATAAACGGAAGTAGGACAAAAGTCCTACTAGGACTTCCAAAAAGAAGCAGCGGCGGCGGCCTCCTGCGCCTGGCGCGTGGCGCGCGGGGCTTGGCCTCCTGGCCGGCCGGCTGGGCCTTTGGCCCAGGGCGCGCGCGGGATTTTTTTTTAAATCGGTTTCGCGCGCGGAAAAACACAGAAAAAGGAAATCTACCGGACTCCAAAACTAATGAAGTAAATTTTCCCCGACTCCTAAAAATGAGTCGAACAAAATGAACTTTTCTCCGGGCAAAAATGCAATTTTTGAAAACGCGCATTTTTTCCTATCCAAATAAAAGGCAAACAAACTCCGACAAAACCAATGATCCCCTTTTTTTCGAAATTTGAGAAAACTCAAATATGAAAATAACGAAATCTCCAACTCTCTACGAGGGTCCTTGAGTTGCGTGAAATTTCTAGGATCGATCAAAAATGCAAGAAATATGTTATGCATGATGATCTAATGTATAACATTCCAAATTGAAAATTTGGGATGTTACAGTTTAACAACCACCATGATAGTTAAATAAATTTATTCCTTTGTTGTAGGAAAAAATTGGCTTTATGCAAAACTGTAAGCATAGGGCTTACCACCAGCCATATATGCATGTAGTGATAGCATTTATTCTGTTCATTACTCTCTATGTGTTCCATTGCCAGCATATTCCATGTGCTGACCCGTTTCGGGCTGCAACGTTCATGTTGCAGACTTTTAAGACGATGAGTATGGAGCCATAGGTCGTTGTCTTTCACTCAGTGATGCTGTTGGAGTTGATGGACTCATTTTATCTTCCAAGCCTTCCGCTGTTATCGTTTTAGGTGGCCTTAAGCCATATTTATTGTAATAAGTTCTCTTTTGAGACATTCGATGTAATAAGTGTGTGATTGCTACTCTGTTATAAATCCTCAAGTACTGTGCGTGTCAGCATTACCGATCCAGGGATGACACTGATGCACAGAGATCAGACTGTTTGAGGTCTGGTCGCTACAAGGTGGTATCAGAGCACACGCTGACTGTAGGACACGACCACTAAGCTAAAACCCTAGATCACTACTCTCTTCTCATTTCTGACTCCTCTCCCTTTTCTACTCCTTAGGATGGCAGATGCAAGGAACAAGTTTGCTCAACCGGATGAAGACACACCCTTTGGACGACACTTGAAGGAAGTCACTAGGTACCTGAACATCGGAATACCAAGCTTCATCGGGACCTACAACGCCACTTTACCAGAAGAGGAGCGCTGGATGATTCAAGTTCAAGTTCTAGGAAGGACGTTCACGCCAGTTACTGAGCCCATAGAGTTTTCTTTTGATGCACCCACCTGGAGTCTAGGAAAGAGCATGGCAGCCCACATCACCATGGGACGCATTGGAGAAGTGTGCCACAAGGATCTCAAGGATACTATTTACCAGATATGTGGGCGCCGAGATGAGAAATGGGAGATGATCAACACCGGGAAGGATAGATCTATTGCAGCTTTCATCCAGGAGTTAAACCAGCACATTCGTCGCCAGGAGAACCAGATGTGCGCAGGCATGATAGATCTGAAGAAGGCAATGACCAGGATCACAGAGCTGGAGGAAGAACTCAAGTCTACACGAGATGGATACGAGAAGGAAATGACGATACTCGTGGAGAAGAATGACGATCTGACAAGGAAGCTAGGACTATTCATGGGAGACCCCGCTCCAGGAGGAGAAGATGACGATTCCACTTGCCCGGAGAACTACATCATCATCGACGACACCGACTCAGACCTCAACGATAGCGATGATGACTTTGTTGATGAAGCTGGAGCAGATATTATGGAATCTTCCACCGATCAATTTTTCTAGTAGACCACCATATCAGTAGTAGAAATTTCCCCCATGTATATAGTATAGTCCGAGCACTTTTGTAACGATAGTTAGACCGATTGTATGCCCTTGTTTGAATTGTTTGAAGTGATACGATTGTGTTTGTCTCATGTGCATATGGGTAGTGTTTTCCCCCTGGACCTCATTCTATTCTGTTTTCTCACCTTTTCTAAACCCAGCAGATGCCTCCGAGACGCGACAATGGATTTGCTTTCCCGCCGGAGCTCACTCAGTTGATCCAGCAGCAGAATGCATTGATGTAGATACTAGTCCAGAATCAGAATCACAGGAACAACAACAACAACTCACCACCACCACCACCTGTTGATCACTTAGCCCGCTTTCTAAGGCTGAATCCGCCGGTGTTCTCTAGTAGCACTGAGCCGATAGTTGCAGATGATTGGCTCCGCAAGATTGGAAGGGAGTTGACCACTACAGGATGCACAGATGCAGAGAGAGTGCGTTTTGCCACACATCAGCTTGATGGACCCGCAGCATCATGGTGGGAGAATTTCACAGCCACATACCCCATCGACACTGTTACATGGGACCAGTTTTAGCAGGCTTTTCGCACTACCCATGTATCAGCAGGAGCTATGGCCATGAAGAAGCGCAAGTTTCGCAAATTACGCCAAGGAGGACGCACCGTTGGCCAGTATGTGGATGACTTTAGTAAGCTAGCACATTATGCCCCAGATAACGTTGCTACGGATGCAGCTAAATAGGAGAAGTTTCTGGAAGGACTGAATGATGAGCTGAGCATGTAGTTGATGGTGGCAACCTTCAATAACTACTAGGAGTTGGTAGATAGAGCTCTCATGATTGAAGGGAAGCAGCAGCAGATTGAGAACAGCAAGTGGAAGTATGGACAAGGGAAGTACAATTCTGGAGCTCAGCAGAGACCCCATTTTACCCCGAACTCGGGAGGACCCCTTCAACATAACCATGGAGGTCACAATCACAATGGAGGGATTACGCACAACCATAGTGGCCCCCGGAATGGGAATGGTAATGGAGGAAGCAACGGCCAGCACCGTACCAACCCGGCAACGCCCGCCAAGAAGGATCTAAGTCACATTACTTGTTTCAAGTGTGGGAAGAATGGACATTATGCCATGGAATGTTCTGAAGCAAAGGATGGAAATGGAAGCTCTTGGAAGAAGCCCAACCCTTTCAATAGGGGACAAGTGAACCAAGTTAGCGTGGAAGAGGTTGAAGTGCAACCCGATGCAGTAATAGGTAAGTTTTTGGTTAAGTCATTTACTGCAATCGTTCTTTTTGATACTGGTGCATCGCATTCATACATATCAAGAGGATTTGTGGATAAGTTTAAACTGCTAACCCAAGCCCTTAGGTCACCCATGTTAGTAACCTCGCCAGGAGCAGAGTATATGGCTAGCCTATGGTGTGATCGGTTACCATTAAGGATTGGTAACTACCTGTTCCCCTCAGACCTAATAGTATTGGAGTCACAAGGACTGGATGTGATATTAGGCATGGATTGGTTATCGAAGTATGGAGGGAACATTGACTACGCCAGTAAGTCGATTTTGCTTACCACCCCAGAAGGAAGAAGGATCAAGTATGTATCCCGGCATGTGCCGAATAGGACTCAAGTGAATTCGTTATCAGAAGTTGTATAGGAGGAAGTGCCAGTGGTGAAGGATTTCCCGGATGTATTTCCAGAAGAGTTGCCAGGCATGCCACCGAATAGAGACATTGAGTTTTTGATCGAGATTTTGCCAGGAATAGGGCCAATATCTAAGAGACCGTACAGGATGCCCGCTAAGGATTTAGAGGAAATTAAGAAGAAGATTAAGGATTTACTGGATAAAGGCTATATTCGCCCAAGCTCGTCACCTTGGGGATCACCAGTGCTTCTAGTGGAGAAGAAGGATGGATCATTGAGGATGGTTGTTCATATCGAGGGTTGAATGAAGTAACAATCAAGAACAAGTACCCATTGCCGATGATAAATGATTTGTTTGACTAGCTGCAAGGAGCTAAGGTGTTTTCTAAGATCGATCTGCGATCAGGGTACCACCAGCTGAAGATTCGAGAGTAGGATATACCTAAGACAGCTTTTACCACAAGGTACGGGCTATATGAGTATACTGTTATGTCATTTGGTCTGACAAACGCACCTGCCTATTTTATGAACATGATGAACAAGGTGTTTATGGAGTTTTCGGATAAGTTCGTCGTGGTGTTCATTGATGATATTCTAGTCTACTCGAAGAATGAAGAGGAGCATAAAGAGCATTTGCGTCTGGTACTTGGGAAGCTCAGAGAACACCAGTTATATGCCAAGTTCAGCAAGTGTGAGTTTTGGTTGAAGGAAGTTGGATTCCTCGGACATGTTATATCCGGAGAAGGAATAGCAGTAGACCCTACCAAGGTTGTCACTATGACAAATTGGGAAGCACCCACGTCACTTGGAGAGATCCAGAGTTTTCTTGGACTCGCATGATATTACCATAGGTTCATTGAGAATTTCTCGAAGATTGCAAAGCCCATGACGGACTTGTTGAAGAAGGACGCCAAGTTCAAATGGACTGAGGAATGTGAGGCCAGTTATTAGGATTTGAAGAAACGCTTGGTTACAGCTCCAGTGTTGATTCTTCCAGACCAACGCAAGGATTACCAGGTGTATTGCGACGCTTCTCGTCGAGGACTTGGAGCAGTGCTCATGCAGGAGGGAAGAGTTGTTTCATATGCCTCACGACAGCTTAAACCCCATGAGTTGAATTATGCTACCCATGATTTGGAGTTAGCAGCCGTAGTGCATGCGTTGAAGACATGGAGACATTTTCTCATTGGAAACCATTGTGAGGTGTACATGGATCACAAGAGTTTGAAGTATATCTTCACGCAGAAGGAGTTGAATCTCAGGCAGAGGAGATGGTTGGAGCTCATTAAGGATTATGATATGAAGTTGCATTATCATCCCGGAAAGGCTAACGTAGTAGCCGATGTGTTGAGACGCAAGAGTCATGTCAGTACACTCATGACCGGAGAGTTACCCAAGGAGTTAGCAGAAGATCTTCGTGAGCTATGTTTGGAAATAGTTCCGAGGGGTTATATAGCAGCATTGGAGATTCAGTCTACTTTGACGGATAAGATCAGGGAAGCTCAGAAGACGGACAAGGAGATTGCCGAGATAAAAGAGAGGATGAGCAAAGGAAAAGCTAAGGGATTTCGTGAGGATGAGCACGATACCCTATGGTTTGGGGACCACGTATATGCGCCAAATGATCCGGAGATCAGGAAGTTGATTCTGCAAGAGGCCCACGATTTGCCGTATTCGATTCACCCAGGAAATACCAAGATGTATCTGGATTTGAAGGATAGCCTCTGGTGGACCGGAATGAAGAAGGATATTGCGGAGTATGTAGCAGTTTGTGATGTATGTCAGAGAGTGAAGGCAGAACATCAGAAGCCAGCTGGATTGCTACAACCATTGCCGATACCCGAATGGAAGTGGGATAAACTGGGCATGGATTTCATCACGGGATTACCCAGGACTCATTCAGGCTATGACTCTATATGGCTTGTAGTCGATCGTTTGACGAAGGTAGCTCATTTCAGCCTAGTTAAGACCACTTACATCAGTGCTAAGTTGGCAAAGATATACATGACCAGGATTGTATGTCTACATGGAGTTCCGAGGACCATTGTATCAGACAGAGGAACCCAGTTTACCTCAAAGTTTTGGGAATCAGTTGCATGAGACTTTGCGAACCAGGCAAGAGTTCGGTAAAACCTTTCACCCGCAGACGGATGGACAGACTGAGAGAGTCAATCAGATTCTGGAGGAAATGTTGAGAGCTTGTGCGCTAGACTATGGATCTAGTTGGGACGACAATTTGCCTTATGCAGAGTTCTCTTACAACAACAGCTATCAAGCCAGTTTGAAGATAACCCCTTTTGAAGCATTGTACGGAAGGAGGTGCAGCACACCATTGTTGTGGGATGAAGTTGGAGACCGCCAGTTGTTTGGACCAGATTTGATTAAAGAGTCTGAAGAGAAGGTTAAGCTGATACGCGATAGGCTCAAGGTAGCCCAGTCCAGGCAGAAGAGCTATGCGGATTCTATACGCAAGGAGACAGTTTACAAAGTCGGAGACAGAGTGTATCTTCGTGTATCACCACTCCGAGGAGTGAAGCTTTTTGGAGTCAAGGGAAAGTTAGCACCATGTTTTGTGGGACCATACAAGGTTTTGGAACGTATGGGAGAAGTTGCTTACAAGTTGGAATTGCCCGAAGGATACTCAGGAGTTCACGATGTGTTCCACGTTTCTCAGTTGAAGAAGTGCCACACAGAGATGGATGATATTCCTCTGAGAGATACAGTGCCACTGGAAGCGATTAAGTTGGATACCGATTTGACCTACGAGGAGAAACCAGTCAAGATTCTTGAGTTTGCCAGTCGAGTCACATACAGTAAGGTTATCAAGTTCTGCAAAGTTCAGTGGAGCCACCATACCAAGGATGAAGCCACTTGGGAACGAGAGGAAGACCTACGGAAGGATCACCCTCACCTATTTTCTAGCCAACCCGAATCTCGAGGGCGAGATTCATCTTAAGGGGGGTAGGTTTGTAACATCCCAAATTTCCAATTTGGAATGTTATGCATTTGATCATCACTGCATATCATATTTTATTGCATTTTGGCTTGATCCTAGAAATTCTACGCAACTCAAGGACCCACGGAGAGAGTTGGGGATTTCGTTATTTTCATATTTTAGTTTTCTCAAATTTAGAAAAGATGATCATTTGATTTTAATTATTTTCTGTTCGAATATTTCTTTTATGAAAATAAAAGAGAGGGGATAAAATGACTTTCCCAAAATAAAGAAATGTCGGAGATTTAATATTAAAATCAAATAAGATTTTATTCGGAGTTTTTATCACTATTTTATTTGAATTAGGAAAAATATGCGTTTTTTGAAATTGCATTAGAGGCCCAAATAAATGTGCACCTTGTCCGGTAGATTTTTAGAGGATGGGGAAAATTTATTTCAGGATTTTTGGAGTCCGTTTAGTATTTCTTTTCTTCGTTTTTCTGCGCGGAATTATTTTAAAAAAAAGTCCACCGCCTTACCGGGCCGTGTCCGACTAGGACACTCTACCCGGCCGGCCCTTATAAGCCGAGGCCCGAGCCGCCAGCCCACCCCGTCCCGAAACCCTAGCCCCGACCCCGCCGCCAGCCACGCCGCCGCCGCCCGTCCTGCCGCCGGAGCCGCCGCCGCCCACCACCACCGACCCCGCCGCCGACGAGGTAGCCGCCGTCGCCGCCGGTTTTCGTCAGAAAACAGATCCGTTTTTTTTGAAACCCTAGATCTAGATCGGTTCGGTTTTTTCGGTTTAATTATTTAGCGAATGTCGGATCGTCGTTTGTTTTAACGAACGGTTTTCACCCGTTAACCGCAGACAGTGAACGTTCGTTCGTTAGCCTGTTCGTCAGTTTTTCTTTTTCCAGGGTTTTCCCGTGATTATTCTCGATCGCGATTTCTGCCCTAATTTTAGTTCTAGTATAACTTTTTGCTCGTTTATCGAAATCAGGCGATTCAAGCGCCTAGATCTTCATCTCAAAGCCCTCTTTCTGTTTAACCAACTTGACCAAGATTTTGCTACTGTAAAATTTGACTTCAGTCCAGATTAGTAATCGAATCTTGTTTCTTTCGCAGTTTGAGTTTTGTTGCTTTGTTTGATTTGATTATTTTTGCAAACTGGAGTTCTTAAGTTGAACTTTCTGGTTAGATCTCTTATTTGAGTTTTATCCGTGCTTCTAGTTGAGTGCTTATTGGATGCTTGTTTGTTTGCGATAGAGTACCCGGAGTGCGAAGCGTGCTACTACGAGTCTCTAGGTTTCACGGATCATCGGCAAGGCAAGTAACACTTTGATCATACCCCTTTACTACCCAGTTTTATTGCATTAGATGAATCCTCAAAAAATTGCATGGTTAGAATTTGATTAACTTGTCGGTTTTGGGAAGTAGATCAGATAGTACCTATTCACCTGTTTATTTTCAAACTTATGGGAGTTACATCTACATTGCTTATATTACTATGTTATGCTCGTAGACGTGGATTGGGTTTGAGTGTATTCATGACAGATGTGAGTTTTCTAGTTAATGGTTCAACTTAAGGTGACAACTTAAATACACATCTGGGTGGATTGCTTGTGGGCACCTGGAGAATCCAGTGTTCTCCTAGGATATCCCGGAGGACCCGTGTGATCATCCTACAGGCCGCCACCCAGGCTCAAAGGGATCATAAGATTATTCATGGTAGAAACTTCTGTGTGCAGCCACAAGCCATTATGGGCTCTGGCATAGTTGATTAAGTTGCGTGAAGCTCTTGAAGAGGTAGACTAGCAGATGTAGTGGGTTGTAGGTGGTACTATCTACCCAGAGTAGAGAGTTAATGCTTCACTGTGTCTCGAATCTCAGAACATGGATGTATTCGAGTCTTGTGGGAAAAGTGCGCAAACCTCTACAGATCATATAAACTAATCATGATTAGCCATGTCCCCGGTTATGGACATCTTGAGTATCTGGTTCTTGGATTATCATGTTGATATCATCACTCTTAAAATAATTTGATTGGGTTTAATGATGATGCTTAATTGGGATTGAGTTGGAGGAACCTTCTCAATGTTTAACAACCACCATGATAGTTAAATAAAATTTATTCCTTTGTTGTAGGGAAAAATTGGCTTTATGCAAAACTGTAACCATAGAGCTTACCACCAGCCATATATGCATGTAGTGATAGCATTTGTTCTGTTCATTACTCTCTATGTGTTACATTGCCAGCATATTCCATGTGCTGACCCGTTTCGGGCTGCAACGTTCATGTTGCAGACTTTTTAGACGATGAGTAAGGAGCGATAGGCCGTTGTCTTTCACCCAGTCATGCCGTTGGAGTTGATGGACACATTTTATCTTCGAAGCCTTCCGTTGTTATCGTTTTAGATGGCCTTAAGCCATATTTATTGTAATAAGTTCTCTTTTGAGACATTCAATGTAATAAGTGTGTGATTGCTACTCTGTTATAAATCCTCAAGTACTGTGCGTGTCAGCATTACCGATCCAAGGATGACACTGATGCATAGAGATCAGACTGTTTGAGGTCTGGTCGCTACACCGGCAGCCACGACAACTGCATTACCATCATCAACTGAGCAGATGACCTTGAGGACTACACGGGTCCGCAAGAGAGGTCGCACTCTTCCATGTCTGCTTACGTTATGCATCGTTTAATATGATGACATGCTACTTTATCGTCGTGTTCACCTATTAGACTCCGAGTCAGGTCCAAACTTATGCTGAAACTTGAGTTTATAAATGGTTGTGGGGTACATATTGGGGCAGCAATCAGTACTATCTGTCTACTATCTGGTTAATCTCGGGTGTCTACTATGAGTTTCATGTTGGGTGCAAACAAACATTAAAGGAGCCATTATATGTATTTTTTAACTAAAGCTATTATCTGCCTGCTATCATCAGTTTTGGGTCTATCCATAGTTTGCTACCATCACTCTGGATTTGTGCATGCACTCCTTACATAATCTCACTATGTTTTATTCCTATGCATGTCAGTTATTGTACACAATGGAACAGAACATGTAGAGCAAAAGAGACGAGCCTTGCATGGCAATAAAATTTCATGCAGACGTCGCTTCATGGTGGGAGCAAAGGCAGCCCCCTTCCACCCATTTCGGATCGTAATCAAGAGGAAGATAACTGTTCTGAGGGGGATTCAGAAGCAGAAGACCACTCCTATTTACCCCATGAGGTCTTCGCTCTAACTTGGCATGCTGATGTTGGTAATATCATGCATATGGTGCCTTGCATTGCTTACTGTATACATCAAAGATGTCATCTGCTTAGTTTAGACATGCTTTGTGTCAATGCCATTTGTTTAGTTTCTTTATCGTATATGTGAATCATGCAATGCCATCTTGTTTAGCCAGGCATCATATATGTGAATTTTGCAATGCCACCCTGGTTAGCCAGTCATCTTATATGTGAATTATATCATGACATCATTTTTTATTATGTGTTAAATTTGTCAACAATTTTAGTACATTCAATTACTCTTCCTATGCATCAGCCATTCGGCACGGTCATGGAAAAATCTGGAGTGGAAACAAGGTCTTCAAAGCAGACAATGCTATCTGACGAAGCACATGTCTTGCTGGTTACAGATAGCTCCTTAGAGGAGGATTCAGAGACAGATGACCAGTCCTATCCCCCCCCGAGGTGCATGCTCTAACTTGGCAGGGTTATGTTGCTCATATCGTGCGTATGGTATCTTGCATTGCTATGTCATTTGCTTAGTTTAGACATGCTTTGTGTGAATGCCACCTGTTTAGTGTCTAATTCCCATATATGTGAATTATGCAATGCCATCTTGTTGCAAGACATTATATATGTGAATTATGCAATGCTATCTTGTTGCAAGGCATTATATACGTGAATTATGCAATGCCATGTTGTTTAGCCAAGCGTCATATATGTGAATTATATCATGACGTCCTCTTTTTGTATTTCTCATTGCTTTTGTCGACAATGTTTGTATATTCAACTGCTCTTCCTGTGCATCAGCCATTTGAATTGGTGATGGAGAAATCTGGAGTGAAAACAAGGTCTTCAGATAAGACAATGCTACCTGCTAAAGCTGATATCTTGCTGGTTACAGATAGCTCTTCAGAGGAGGATTCAGAGGCAGATGACCAGTCCTATTATCCCCCTGGGGTGTATGCTCAAACTTGGCAAGGTTATATTACTCATATCATGCATATGTTGTATTGCAATGCTTAGTTTTTACATCATATACACGATATTGAATGCCATCTCCTTAGTTGACACATCATATATGTGATTGCCCTCTGCTCACTTCCTTAGTATATAAACATATATTTGAATTATATCATGCCATGATGTTTACATAGACAGCATGTAACTGAATTATGGCACGCCAACCCATTTTCTAAAGACATAATATACTTATATCATCTCATCATGTTTACATAGTCATCATATTTTGAATTATTTCATTCTATCCGTGAATTATATCATGCCATCATGTTTCCATCGACGGCATGTTTGTGATTTATGGCATGCCAGCCACTTTAATAGACACATCGTATAGTTATATCATGTCATCATGTTTACATAGTCATCATATTTTGAAGTATGTCATTCTATCCTATTTAGTTAGCGGTTAGCCATCATACATGTGAAATTGTGTCATGCTATCCTGTTTAATTAGCCATCATATATGTGAAATTATGTCCTGCTATTCTGTTTGGTTAGACAACATAAATGTGAATTATTTCATGCCCTGTTTTCTTCCCTACTATCCATTGCACCTGTCTATCTTACAATGTTTGTGCATTCAACTACTTTTCTTGTTTATCAGCCATTTCAATTGGAGGGGGTGATGGCAGTATCTGTGGGAGTAAAAACACGGTCTTCAGAAAAGATCGTGCTACCTGTCAATGGAGATAGAACCACGGTTGTACTTGCTCAAGAACCAGCCCCACCACACATAACCCAGACTCACGCAGATTGTACCCCTACCCAGTTGGACAGAGAACCAGCTACACCCCTTCTAACCCCAACCCCAGCAGATAGTAACCCAGTTCCCGTTGACACAGCACCGTCTCCACCAGAGAGCACCCAAACACGAGCAGTTAGTAAGGCAACTGCAGTGCCCAAAGCACGAGGACCACCACTTTGAACCCCAAGTCAACGCTTAAAGCAGAAGAAGAATTGTTCTCAAGTCAGGTTCCGTAGCTATGGTTCATACTACTTTGCTCTTGCATCACTGTATTTACTCATACCAACTAATTTCAAATTTGAAGGATGCAATTGAAACTCCAATGGCGCAACAGGTATGTTTGAAATCTGTTTCTTTAATGTGTTTGCTGTTGTAACTTGCTCTATGTTGATTTCAGTTTCAATTGAATAAGCAGTTATGTTCTCATGCCATGCACATTAGAAGTGTTGTTATTGCTGTGTAGTTTCCCACACTTATATTCTGTCTATGTTGCTTTGTCTTAAATAGATATGATTCGAACTGTATCTATCTTGATTTGGCAACATAAACTAGAATGATATAGACCATACAGTGACCATACTACATAGATATATGTTTGTTTCATGTTGTTATCCTGTCCACCTTACTACTGAACTGGTTTATCAAAATGAGTTTCATATACTACATTGTAAACATGTGATGTGTTTGTTTGTTTCTCTTTTAGAACGTGGATAAAATATTGGAGAAGAGTACCCCGTTATGCAATGGTAAAGGAAGTAATGCAGATAAGGTTCAAGATAGTGAGACATCCCTGTTGGTCTCCAAGAAAGCTAATAAAAACTATATTGAAGACACTGAGACAACCCCAAAGTCATGTCTTGATGTAGTGTTCGAGTTACTAGCTACTACTGCTGGCACCAGCTCTTTGAACTCGCTGCCTGAATCAGTTTGGCTTCTTGAGTCTCAACTTCAAGTTGAAAGACATCGATTAGATGTTATGCGACAGGAAGCCGAAGGACTGAGGAAGTCCCTGCAGAATTCAGATGCATACTTTCTGGTGCAACAGCAAGTGCTGGAGAATTTAAGCACCAAACAAGAGAAAGTTAATAAGCTTGCTAAGCATCTTGCCAGCATTATGGGTACCCGGGATATTGTTTCTTGAGCTCTTCTAAAGTGGTTTCAGTTCTGGACTTGTTTTGCTGTGGCGTTTATATGCTGCTTTGTTCCCTATATTTGCACTGGTGGCGAACTTTGATGCCCAGTGGATGTAATATGTGTAATAGACGTGATAGCCTAGCGTAAGTTGCTTGCTAATTTATTTCCTTATTGTCTTGTTTATTTATTTTCTTGTAGTCGGTGTAGTTCTTTTTCCGCGGTTTGCTAGTGGACACAATAACCTATTTTTTAAAACTAGGCCACAATAACCATGGGCTACATATTTACTGTAGTTGACATGGGCCTCCTACGGGCGGTAGAAACAATGGGCCTTATACGGGTCGTAGACACGATGGGCCTTCTACGGGCCGTATCATCAATGGGCCTTCTACAGGTCGTATGATCGGTTGACCAAACATGGGCCAATAACAGACCACATTATGGCCGTAAATGGGCTAGAGTTGAAATCGTCCGTTCATGGGCCGACCATAACGGGCCATTGAAACTTCTAATTCCAACTTATCTTCTAAAGCTTTCATCATAGCATCAACAATATGTTTAGTAAAAGCTTTATTTTGTTCATAAGCATGGGGTGAATTTATCATGAATTGCAACAAAGAAATACAATCAATCAAAGAGAAACTATCATAATTAAAGTCTTTGTAATCCAAAAGAGTGGGCACGTCACTGCTTAAAGTTTTGACCTCTTCAAACCCACTTTTATCAATTTTCTCAACAAGATTTTCACCCTCCAAATTGTCGGGACGCCTTCTAACTAAAGTTGACTCTTCTCCAGTCCCTTTTTCATCAATCTTAATTTTACTAAACAAGGAATCAATAGAAGAAACACCAATCTTTTTAAGATCCTCATCACTTTTATGAAAGCAAGCACCAGAAAATGCTTTTTCTAAAAATTCTCTTCTAGTTCTAAGCATAGCGGTTATTTTCTTACTTTCATCCATAGAAATACAAAGAGCTTTAATTGATTCCTCAACCTTAGGCACCAAAATTTTCATCTTGAGATTTTCTACAACAAGAGAAATTCTATCAACACTTCTAGACAAATCATCAACCTTATTCAACTTTTCTTCCATTGTAGTGTTGAAAACTTTTTGAGTGTTGATAAATTATTTAATATTATTCTCAAGATCAAAGGTGTTTCTATTATTATTATAAGAAGGATTACCATAGGAATTACCATAATTACTAGAGTAATTACTAGGAAAAGGCCAAGGATTAAAATTACCTCTATAAACATTGTTATTGAAATTGTTTCGCGAGATAAAATTCACATCTACGACATCACCATTTTGCTCAATTAGAGTAGACAAAGGCATATCATTGAAATCAATGGGAGCACTTTTACTAGCAACCAATTTCATAAGAGCATCAACTTTTTCACTCAAAGAAGATGTTTCTTCAACCAAATTAACCCTATTTACAAGTAGGAGCTCTTTCGGTATGCCATTGTGAATAATTTGCATTAATATTATCAAGCAATTTGGTAGCTTCACCCAAAGTAATTTCTATAAAAGTACCACACGCAGTGGAGTCTAAAAGATTACGAGGAACAAAATTCAACCCTGCATAAAAAAATTGTATGATCATCCAAAGATTTAACCCATGAGTTGGGAAATTCCTTAGCATCATTTTCATCCTTTCCCAGGATTGAGCAACAGGCTCATGTTCAAGTTGCTTGAAATTCATGATCTGGGTTCTAAGGGAAATAATTTTTGCGGGCGGAAAATACTTAGTGATAAAAACATCTTTTCACTTATTCCAAGAATCGATACTATTGCGAGCCAAAAAAGAAAACCATTTTTTTACAGAATCATGCAAAGAAAACGGAAATAATTTCATCTTCACAACATCATTGTCACATCTTTGTTCTTTTTCATATCGCATAATTCCACGAATGTGTTAAGATGGGACGCGTCATCCTCATTAGGAGTACCGAAAAATTGATCTTCCATAACAAGATACAGGAAGGCAGTATTAATATCACAAGACTCCGCACTAGTGGCGGGAGCAATCGGAGTGCCAATAAAATCATTGTTGTTGGTATTTGAGAAATCACACAACTTGGGTCTTGAGTCATTGTGACTACGCAACAAGATTGCACTCAAAAATAGATCCGGTAAGAAAACTGCGAACGAAAAAGAGGGCAAATAAAACGGCAATTTTTTGTGAAGTGGGGGAGAGGAAAACGAGAGGCGAATGGAAAATAATGTAAATTGCGAGGAGATGAGATTTGTGATTAGGAACCTAGTAGATGTTGATGATCCTCCTCGGCAACAGCGCCAGAAATTCCTTTTGATGTCTGCCAGACTACGTTGGTATTTCCCCAAAGAGGAAGGGATGATGCAGCACATCGACGATAAGTATTTCCCTCAGTGATGAGACCAAGGTTATTGAACCAGTAGGAGAACCAAGCAACACTACATAAACAGCACCTGCACACAAATAACAAATACTCGCAACCCCGACGTGTTAAAGGGGTTGTCAATCCCTTTAGGGTAACGGCACCAGAAATTGGCAAATGGACGTGAGAGAGTTATAATAATTTGATAGATCGAACGCCAAATAAAATAAAGTGCAACAAGGTATTTTTGTATTTTTGGTTTAATAGATCTGAAAATAAAAGCAAAGGAAAATAGATCGCAAAGGTAAATATATTAAAGAAGAGACCCGTGGGCCGTAGATTTCACTAGTGGCTTCTCTCGGGAAAAATAGCAAACGGTGGGTAAACAAATTACTGTTGGGCAATTGATAGAACTTCAAATAATCATGAAGATACCTAGGCAATGATCATTATATAGGCATCAAGTCCAAGATTAGTAGACTGACTCCTGCCTGCATCTACTACTCTTACTCCACACATCGACCGCTATCCAGCATGCATCTAGTGTATTAAGTTCATGGGGAAATGTCGGGGTCTAGGAACGACACCTATGGGATCCCTCGGGGAGTCCCTTCTACGGTTGGTGGGGCGTGGGGCTGCGCAAAGAGCGGGTCTATAAGATCAACACGGGGGGATTTTTACCCAGGTTTGGGCCGCAAACGGTGCGTAAAACCCTAGTCCTGCTTTGTGTGTATTTAGTGTTCTTGAGATCTTGAACTTGCTGCGGTGCATGCCTAGTCCAAAAAGTTTGAATCCTTCCTCAGTACACCTCGGGCCTCCTTTTATATGTCAAAGGGGTTGCCATAGTGGCACACAGGAGTTGGAAAGTATGTACAGTGTACAAGTTTATCTCCTGACATCATAGGACAAACGCATTTAATGCGCCGCCTATTTGTCCTCTTGCTTTATCGGGGACGGCAAAGAAGCTCGTCCTGTCCATCGCCGCCTCGCCTTGCTTCGACACGCGTCCAAGGTGACGAGGCATGCAGCGCCACACTGGCTAGGTGGCTACTAAGCTGGTGCGGTGGCAGGATCTTCACGAAGATCTGCATGCCACCACGCAGGTGCTTGACTAGTTAGCCTAGAAGTTGCATGCTGCCACGGAGGCGCTCGCCTAGTTGGCGGGCGGACCGCCATGTCGGAATGGGCGTGGGGCAGTGAAACTCTAGCAAGTGCGGGCCTGGCCTCGGCCCCGCAGACGCCCCCGGCAAGGGCCTTGTCGGGATCTCGTAGGCGTCCCCGGCAAGGGTCTTGTCGGGGGTCTTCGTCTTCTGGTTCTCATCTAGGCTTGCATGCCTTTCGTCTTCACAAATATCTGCATGCCACCATGCAGGCGCTCCCGAACCTTGCTCCTGACGTTGTCGATGGTGTCGGAACTCTCAGGCTCAAGGGTGGTGGCCTTGCTGGTGTTGGGCAAATTGCCCTGGCAAGGCTCTTGCCGGGGCTATGTAGGCCGCCCCGGCAAGGATCTTGCCAGGGGAAGCCCATCTTGCCCCTTTGCTCTTTATGCTTCTGGCTTGAGTGCTGCCTCGACAGCCTTGTATCTTTCCTTCTTCTGCCCCGCCAAGCCTGGCTGCAGGTGCGGCTACGACTACCCATGGACAAGTAGAGGGGTACAGAAAGGCCCCTACTTTTGTACACCGACAGGAAACAGAGTAATGCAATAAGAACGATGTCATGATGTAGACAAGATCTATTTATGTAGAAATATACCCCATCTTGTTATCTTTAATGGCAACGATACATACGTGTCAGTTCCCCTTCTGTCATTGGGATCAAGCACCGTAAGATCGAGCCCATCACAAAGCACCTCTCCCCATTGCAAGATAAATAGATCAAGTTGGACAAACAAAATCCAAATATCGGAGAAGAAATACGAGGCTATAAGCAATCATGCATATAAGAGATCAAAGAGGACTCAAATAACTTTCATGGATAAAAAGATATATCTGATCATAAACTCAAAGTTCATCCGATCCCAACAAACACACAGCAAAGAGAGTTACATCATATGGATCTCCAAGAGAACATTGTATTGAGAATCAAACGAGAGAGAGGAAGCCATCTAGCTACTAACTACGGACCCATAGGTCTACAAGAGACTACTCACGCATCATCGGAGAGGCACCAATGGGCATGATGAACCGTTCGGTGATGGTGTCTAGATTGGATCTGGTGGTTCTGGACTCTGCGGCTGCTGGAATTGATTTTCGTTGACTCCCCTAAGGTTTCTGGAATATTGGGGTATTAATAAAGCAAAGAGTCTGTTTGGGAAGCACCCGAGTTGGGCACAACTGACCAGGGCGCGCCTGGGCCTCCAGGTGCGCCCTGGTGGTTTGTGCTCCCCTCGGAGCACCCCCCAGGTGCTTCTCCGGCCCACTAGATGTCTTATGGTCCAAAAAATCCACAAAAAGTTTCGCTGCGTTTGGACTCCGTTTGGTATTGATTTCCTGCGATGTAAAAAACATGCAGAAAACAGCAACTGGCACATGGCACTATGTCAATAGGTTAGTACCAAAAAATGACTATAAAATGATTATAAAACACCCAAGGATGATAATATAACAGCATGGAATAATAAAAAATTATAGATATGTTGGAGACGTATCAGTGGGCTGGGGCGGCGGTGCGCTAACGAGCGACGGTGGGGCGGTCAGCCACGGCGTACGGCGATGGAGTGGTCTGGCGGATGCAGGCTGAGGTGGGGCGACCGGATGGAGCAGGACAAAAGCGGCCTCGGCCGAGAGCGGCGATGCGCGTGGTGGCGCACGAGAGCAATGGTGAGTGTGGCTGTGGGGCGACGGCATGCGCGGGCGTGGGTGCGTGCGGTGAGTCCCGGGTCATGGCCGGAGCAGTCATGGCGCAGCAGCAACAGAAGTAGTAGCGGCGGCTGCTAGCGGGAGCAGGAGCGGCGGGGGCTGCGGCTTCCCGCAGGAGCAGCAGCAGCGAAGGCAGGCACGGCCAATCACGGCTGGACGCGGTCGGCATCAGCGCCTGGGCAGCAGAGCAGCAGTAGGAGGAGCACAATAGGAGCAGGGGCGCAGACATGGCCAAGGGATGAGGCAGGGTGCGCGGACGAGCATGAAACAATTGCTTGGCTTGTCATCGGGGTTGTGCATGTATTGTGTGAAAGTTGAAAAAGTTTGAGAACATCAAAAGTATGAAACAATTGCTTGGCTTGTCATCGGGGTTGTGCATAATTTGTGTGATGAAGATGGAGCATAGCCAGACTATATGATTTTGTAGGGATAAGCTTTGTTTGGCCATGTTATTTTGAGAAGACATAATTGCTTTGTTAGTATGCTTGAAGTATTATTGTTTTTATGTCAATATTAAACCTTTGTTTTGAATTTTATGGATCTGAAAATTCATGCCACAATAAATAAAAATTACATGGATGAATATGTTAGGTAGCATTCCACATCAAAAATTCTGTTTTTATCATTTACGTACTCATGGACGAGCAGGAATTAAGCTTGGGGATACTTGATACGTCTCCAACGTATTTATAATTTTTGATTTATATGATTTTTGGGACTAACCTATTAACCTAGAGCCCAGTGTCTGTTTCTGTTTTTTTCCTTGTTTTTGAGTTTTACAGAAAAGGAATATCAAACAGAGTCTAAATGTCTTGAAAATTGGTATTTTTTTATGGACCAGAAGAAGCCGCCGAAGTAAAAGAGTTGGGCCAAAAGAGCCACAGGGGCTCCACGAGGGTGGAGGGCGCCCCACCCTCCTAGGGCGTGCCCTCCGACCTTGTGGGCTCCTCGTGGACATCCCTGACTTGTTCTCGATGCCAATAATTTCTATAAATACTAAAACCTACAGAACAGAACCTAGATAAGGAGTTCCGCCGCCGCAAGCCACTGTAGCGACCAAAAACCAATTGGGAGCCCGTTCCGGCACCCTGCCGGAGGGGGAAACCATCACCGGTGGCCATCTTCATCATCCCGGCGCTCTCCATGACGAGGAGGGAGTAGTTTACCCTCGAGGCTAAGGGTATGTACCAGTAGCTATGTGTTTGATCTCTCTCTCTCTCTCTCTCTCTCTCTCTCTCTCTCTCTCGTGTTCTTGATTTGGCACGATCTTGATGTGCTGTGAGCTTTGCTAATATAGTTGAATCATATGGTGTTTCTCCCCCTCTACTTTCTTGTAATTGATTGAGTTTTCGCTTTGAAGTTATCTTATCGGATTGAGTCTTCAAGGATTTGAGAACACTTGATGTGTTTCTTGCATGTGCTTATCTGTGGTGACAATGGGATATTCACATGATCTACTTGATGTATGTTTTGGTGATCAACTTGCGGGTTCTGTGACCTTGTGAACTTATGCATAGGGGTTGGCACATGTTTTCGTCTTGACTCTCCGTAGAAACTTTGTGGCACTCTTTGAAGTTCTTTGTGTTGGTTTGAATAGATGAATCTGAGATTGTGTGATGCATATCAACTAATCAAACCCGTGGATACTTGTGGTGACATTGGAGCATCTAGGTGACATTAGGGTTTTGGTTGATGTGTATCTTAAGGTGTTATTTTAGTACGAACTCTAGGGCTGTTTGTGACACTTATAAGAATAGCCCAATAGATGATCAGAAAGTATAACCTTGAGGTGGTTTCGTACCCTACAATAATCTCTTCGTTTATTCTCCGCTATTAGTGATTTTGGAGTGACTCTTTGTTGCACTTTGAGGGATTGTTATATTATATAATTATGTTATCATTGTTGAGAGAACTTGCACTAGTGAAAGTATGAACCCTAGGCCTTGTTTCTAAGCGTTGCAATACCGTTTTCGCTCACTTTTACCACTCGTTACCTTGATGTTTTTATATTTAAGATTACAAAAACCTATATCTACCATCCATATTGCACTTGTATCACCATCTATTCGCTGAACTAGTGCACCTGTACAATTTACCATTGTATTGGGTGTGTTGGGGACACAAGAGACTCTTTGTTGTTTGGTTGCAGGGTTGTTTGAGAGAGACCATCTTCATCCTACGCCTCCTACGGATTGATAAACCTTAGGTCAAACACTTGAGGGGAAATTGCTACTATCCTACAAACCTCTGCACTTGGAGGCCCAACAACGTCTACAGGAAGAAGGTTGCGTAGTAGACATCAAGGCCCAAACAGTGCACGGGCACGGGCACGGGTTAACTGCTGCAATCATCTCTGTTGTGCTTCCCCACGATCCGCATTGAGTGCCCGACGTGGGATACGTGCGCGGAACGGCCGCAGCAGCAGCACACTTGCGAAAATGCTTTCACATCGAACAGTAAAGAGGCAGCCACGCGCCTTCCCCATAAAAAGAGGAATCCGCCGAGGTGCTGCTCATTTACCTCCACCCGTTCCAATCTAGAAGCTGCAGTCGTCTTCTTCCTCGAGTCCGAAACAGAGCCCCCTCATCCATCCGCCGCCTCCATGCTCTCACTGCCCTCGGCCTCCTGCCCTCCCCCAGCTACTATGGCGCCCAAAGCGAGCAAGGTAAAAGAAGTGCCCAAGGCGAGCAAGGGCAAAGATGTGATGGAGAGCGAGTTGGTGCAGATGCGGAAGAGGAACGCCGTCTTCGCCGCGACACTCGACGTGCGCGCTCTAAAGGAGCGGTATCTGTGCATGTGGGGAAGAGCGACGAAGCGGCATCCCGCTACCCGCGTAATCCCAGCTTCCTGCGCCAAGGCTTCCCTGGATAAATTCCCCTTGTTTGTCGATTACTTCTACTGCAGGCTCTGCCCTGATACGTCTCCAACGTATCTATAATTTATGAAGTATTCATGTTGTTATTTTATCATTCTTGGATGTTTTACAATCATTTTATAGCAATTTTATATCATTTTTTGGGACTAACCTATTGACCCAGTGCCTAGTGCCAGTTGTTGTTTTTTGCTTGTTTTTTACATCGCCGGAAATCAATATCAAACGGAGTCCAAACACCACGAAACTGTTTGTGGATTTTTTATGGACCAGAAGACCACCAATGGGCCAGAGCAGCACCTGGGGGTGCCCCGAGGGGGGCACAACCCACCAGGGTGCGCCTGGGGGCCAGGCGCGCCCAGGTGGGTTTTGCCCACCTAGGTGGCCTCCGCACCCCCTCTTTACCCTATAAATTCACAAATATCCTAAAAACCCTTGGGGTAAACCTAGATCAGAAGTTCCACCACCGCATGCCTCTGTAGCCACCGAAAACCAATCTAGACCCCGTTCCGGCATTCCGCCGGAGGGGGGAATCATCACCGGTGGCCATCTTCGTCATCCCGGTGGCCACCACGATGAGGAGGGAGTAGTCCACCCTCGGGGCTGAGGGTTTGTACCAGTAGCTATGTGTTTAATCTCTCTCTCTCTCTCTCTCTCTCTCTCTCTCTCTCGTGTTCTTGAGATGTCACGATCTTGATGTATCGTTGGCTTTGTTAATATAGTCGGATCATATGGTGATTTCCCTCTCTATCTTGTTGTGACAAATTGAGTGTTTCCCTTTGAGATTTCATTGTTATCTGATTGAATACTTTTATGGATTTGAGAGCACTAGATATATGTCTTGCATATGAATACTCATGGTGACAATGGGGTATCATATTGATTCACTTGATATGTGTTTTGGCATTCAACTCGCGGATTCCCGCTGTGACATTGGGGTAATCTATGCATAGGGGTTGATGCACGTTCTTGTCTTTTGTTTCTCCGGTAGAAATCTTGGGGCACTCTTCGAGGTTCTTTGTGTTGGATTGAGTATTATGAATCTGAAATTGTTTCGCGTTATTTTAGTATGAACTCTTGGATAGATCGATCGAAATGAATAGCTTCGAGGTGGTTTCGTACCCTACAAATGTTTTCTTCGTATGTTCCCCGCTAGATAGGAACTTTGGAGTGATTCTTCGTTGCATGTTGAGGGACGGTTATATGATCCAATTATATTAGCATTGTTGAGATATTTCACTAGTGAAAGTACGGACCCTAGGCCTCATTTTCAAGCATTGTAATACCGTTTTTGTGCCCGTTTACTATTTGCTAGCTTGCTGTTTTTATTTATTCAGATTATAATTGTATATATTTCTACCATCCACACTTGTATCACCATCTCTTCGCCAAACTAGTGAACCTATACAAATTACCATTGTATTTGGTGTGTTGGGGATGAGGGAGTCCTGGATTAGGGGGTCCTCGGATAGCCGGACTATATGCTTTAGCCGGACTGTTGGACTATGAAGATACGAGATTGAAGACTTCGTCCCGTGTCCGGATCGGACTCTCCTTGGCGTGGAAGGCAAGCTTGGCAATACGGATATGTAGATCTCCTCCCTT
The DNA here is from genome assembly GCA_032464435.1 of Aegilops umbellulata. Taxonomy (NCBI): domain Eukaryota; kingdom Viridiplantae; phylum Streptophyta; class Magnoliopsida; order Poales; family Poaceae; genus Aegilops; species Aegilops umbellulata. The sequence goes on along the minus strand of CP136055.1, from coordinate 243,734,463 downwards.
GTAACCGACTCTGTGTAACCCTAGCCCCCTCCATTGTCTATATAAACCGAAGGGTTTAGTTCGTAGGACAACAACAATCATACCATAGGCTAGCTTATAGGGTTTAGCCTCTACGATCTCGTGGTAGATCAACTCTTGTAATACTCATATCATCAAGATCAATCAAGCAGGAAGTAGGGTATTACCTCCATCGAGAGGGCCTGAACCTGGGTAAACATCGTGTCCCCCGCCTCCTGTTACCATCCACCTTAGACGCACAGTTCGGGACCCCCTACCCGAGATCCGCCGGTTTTGACACCAACATTGGTGCTTTCATTGAGAGTTCCACTGTGCCTTCATCATAAGGCTGGATGGATCGTCTCGTTGTCAAGGACAACATCACCTCTGGGGGAGCCCTGGCTGTAGGCCAAACTCTCCGGCTAGGCGGCTTCGTCATGACCGCCCGTTCGGCCGCTGCGCCGGCGATGACTTCTCGGGTCATCAAAAACAGTCTCCACATCGGCTCGGAATTCGCCAAGCAGATGGATCCAATGGAGCTCTCTTCTTTGAACGAGCTCTTGGATCGCATCGCCGCCTTGGGAGTCGCTACGGAGTATGATCGGGTCGGGCTTAAACCCGACCAAAGGGAGATTAACTCTCCGTCGGTCACCCATCAGATAGCAGCGGTGGAGGAGCAATGCAGCGATTCTTCGTCTATCTTGAGGACAAGCTATGTCTGGATTCCCGAGCTCTCTAAGCCGGATACCCATCTACGGGAGGACATGGCCCAAGCTCTGAACCTAGAATCAGACAGCGGGCCAGACCCATTGGGAAACATCCCGGAGCCCGAACTTTTAAGATCGTAAACCCCGCCGCTCCTGGGTCTCAGATCGGGTCAGGGTTCAGACCTAAATCTACCCACCCACCCAAATATAAGTGATCTTTCCCACATTAGACAAGAGCCCGAAGAGACAGTACATCCCTATTGGGCCAGATTCCTCCTTGTAATGAGCAAGGTCAAGGACTGTTGCGAGGAAGACGCAATTTCATTCTTTTGCAAAAATTGCACGGACAAGGGAATCCTCAACGCCATAAGTCGCCGTGACATAGCACACTTCGCTGACTTGGCGGCCATAGTACAGAAATACTGTGCGATGGAAAGCGCCTGGAAAACCCAAACAAAATTCTAGGATCCTCCGGCTCTCACTAAACCCCCCGTCTGAACTAAAAGGGTGTACTCTCATAAGTCACCCGATCCAATTACAAAGAAGCAAAAGCCCACTACAGGGCGTGGAACCGTATTGGAGGGATGGCTTAATGGGTCATGCAAAATTCATAGTACAGTGGATACCATACCAACACACAGCCTTAGAGCATGTTGGTTACTCCGGCAGGTGGCCAAGAGCGGTGAGGATCTCCTCATCAACAATACCGCAGAGCACCATTCCGTGGAGAACAATAATACAGTCTTGACAGTCTTCAAGACCTTCGCCTCAAATAATAGGCGTAAGCGAGCACTCCGCAGCCTCACCGAAGTCTGCCACGTTGCAGCAATAAATCCATGGAGCGATACGGCTATCACCTTCAATGCCAGCGACGAACCTAAATTCCGAACAGCCCGAGCACCGGCCGCCTTGGTCCTTAGTCCAATTGTGGACAACTTTCGGCTTACCAAAGTGCTCATGGAAGGCGGCAGCGGATTAAACCTCATCTATGAGGAGACTCTTCGAAAAATGGAAATAGACAGAAGCCGCATTGAGCAAAGTAGCACGACCTTCAAAGGAATCATCCCTACTCGGGAGGCACGATGTGCTGGGAAAATCACACTAGATGTGGTATTCGGCACGCCGGAGAATTATAGGTCCGAAGAAATCACATTCCAAGTGGCCCCGTTCAATAGCGGATACCACGCCCTTCTAGGGCGAGAGGCATTCACGATCTTCCAAGCTATACCCCGTTACGGGTACATGAAGCTCAAAATGCCCGGGCCCAATGGAATCATCACTCTACCTAGTGATCTGGACATAGCACTCCGCGCCGAAAATAAAACAGCCGCACTGGCCCTCGAGGCGTTATCCGAAGCCCTCGTGGCCAAGGAATTAACTGCGCTGCGCTCCACAGTGGACAGGGACGACATGATACTCGACAAAAGATCCAAGTCCACCTCTTTTAAACCAGCAGATGAAATAGTCAAATTCCAGGTCCATCCAATGGACCCTACAAAAACAGCATCCATCGGGGCACAGTAGACGCCGCGCTACGGAAGTTCTTGCACGCGAATTGGGACATCTTCGCGTGGCATCCTTCCGACATGCCAGGAATCCCACACAGGCTGGACGAGCACAACCTTAACATCCTACAGGGATTCAAGCCGGTCAAGCAAACTCTTCGGTGCTTTTCTGAGCCTAAGCGACAAGCCATGGGAGGGGAGTTAGCCAAGTTACTGGAGGCCGGATTCATTCGAGAAATAAAACATCAGGACTGGCTAGCAAACCTGGTGATGGTACCAAAAAAGGACAAATCCTGGCGCCTATGCGTCGACTTCAAGGACCTTAATAAGGCTTGCCCAAAGGATCCCTTCCCCCTCCCTCGCATCGATCAAATTATCGACATAACCCCAGGACACGACTCATTGTGTTTCCTCGACGCATAATCCGGATACCATCAAATTAAGGTGGCGGAGCCCGATCAAGCCGCAACGGCATTTATCACTCCATACGGCCCTTCTGTTTTAACACCATGCCTTTCGGGCTCAAAAATGCCGGTGCAACCTATCAACACATGATTCAGACATGCTTGGAGACACAGATTGGCAAAACAGTGGAGGCATACGTAGACGATGTGGTCATTAAAACCAGACATGTCGAATCCTTAATAGACGACTTGAGGCTCACGTTCGACAATCTCCGAACATACGAAATTAAGCTCAATCCGGAAAAATGCGTCTTCGGTGTGCCTGCCGGAAAGTTCTTAGGCTTCATCGTCTCCAACATAGGAATCGAAGCAAATCCGGCTAAAATCCGAGCTCTCTCACAATTGGCCATCCCAACAGACCTCAAGCAAATCCAGTAACTAACTGGATGCGTGGCTGCCTTAAGCCGCTTCATCTCCCGATTAGGAGAAAAGGCACTGCCTCTTTATCGCCTTCTGGGACGCAACGAACACTTCGAGTGGACGGATACGGCCACGGCCGGATTAGAAGAAATAAAGCCGTCTTGGCCACAAACCCAAGCTTGGACGCACCTAACGTCGGCGAACCAATGCTGCTATATATAGCGGCAACACACCAAGTTGTAAGCGCAGTGCTCGTCGTCGAACGAGAGATGGAAGGACATAAGTTCCTGCTTAAAAAGCCAGTATACTATGTATCCACTGTCCTCACTCCATGCAAATCACGGTACCCACATTATCGAAAGATAGCATACGCGGTCTTCATGGCATCTTGGAAACTACGACACTACTTTCAAGAGTGTTCAATTACGGTGGCCTCTGAAGTACCACTCAACGACATAATAAACAACCGCAAGGCCACGGGCCGGATTGCTAAATGGGCTATTGAGCTCCTTCCATTTGACATAATATACAAACCACGGCGAGCCATTAAGTCACAAGTTCTGGCTGATTTCGTCGCCGAATGGACAGAAGCCGAACTCCCTAAAGAGTACGGCGCGTACTCCAATTGGATCATGCACTTTGACGGCTCTAAAATGCTGGCTGGTCTGGGCGCTGGCGTCATCCTGACATCCCCAACCGGAGATACAGTCCAATACGTACTCCAAATACTATACACAGACTCCAACAACGCAGCAGAATATGAGGCCCTGTTACATGGTCTTCGGATGGCAGTCTCCATGGGCATTCAACGCCTGGAGGTGCGTGGGGACTCGAACCTGGCAATATCTCAAATAAATGGAGACTTCGACGCCAAGTATCCAAAAATGGCGGCTTATCGCAACGCCGTCCTCAAAATATCAGCTCGGTTCGAGGGGCTTGAATTCCACCGTGTGGCCCGGGAAAACAATCAGGCGGCGGACATCCTCGCCCGCATCGGTGCTAAGCGCGACCCTGTCCCACCTAATATCTTCTTGGAAAGGCTGTTTAAGCCATCCGTGGTATGGGAAGGGGAGACCGGTAACAATAGTCCAGACTCGGCCACAACAACAGACACCGAACACTCTGACATAATCGGAGGCTCTGCCACCGAAATAACACCTTCCGCCCACGTAATAATGGTTGTCATTGCCCCGTGGACAGAACCATTCCTGGCCTACCTAACGAGGTAGGAACTACCCGAGGACCCAAACGAGGCGCGCTGCATTGTGCGGCGGACTAAAGCCTACAAGGTCCACGAGGGAGAGCTTTATAAGAAAAGCGCTACCGGAGTCCTTCAAAGGTGCATCTCCGAAGAGGAAGGGCGGTAACTTTTGGCAGAAATTCATGTTGGACTTGGCGGCCACCACGCCGCAGCTCGGGCCCTTGTAAGCAAGGCCTTCCGTACAGGTTTCTACTGGCCGACGGCCCGAGCAGACGCACAGGACCTTGTTCAACATTGCGTCGGTTGCCAGCTTTTTGCAAACCAAAGCCATATGCCGCCTACCACTCTCCAAACAATCCCCATTACTTGGCCCTTTGCGGTCTGGGGGCTTATTATGGTCGGACCCGTCAAAGGGGGAAGCCATAAGAAAAAATACTTATCGGTCATGGTGGATAAATTCACCAAATGGATAGAAGCCAAACCAGTTAAAACGGCTGAATCTGGACCAGTGATAGACTTCATATCCGGGGTTGTACACCGTTACGGCATCCCCCACAGCATCATCACTGATAACGGCTCGAACTTTATAGCCGACGAGGTAAAACTTTGGTGCAGCAACATGGGCATCAAGCTTGATTATGCTTCTGTCTATCACCCGCAGACTAACGGTCAAGTCGAATGAGCAAATGGTCTTATCATGAGCGGCATTAAACCCAGATTAGTGCGATCCTTGAAGGAATCTGATACGCACTGTGTAGAGGAGCTCGACTCCGTACTATGGGGGCTGCGGACCATGCCGAATCAAACTACCGGTTACACACCATTTTTTATGGTGTACGGCGCAGAGGCGGTACTGCCCTGCGACATAATTCATGACTCACCTCGAGTGCGCATGTATGAAGAGAAAGAAGCCGAGCTTGATCGGCAGGGCAGTTTGGACGCTCTGGAGGAGGAGCGTGACGTGGCAAAAGCCCGTTCCGCATTCTATCAGCAACAAGCTCGAAGGTATCAAAGTAGAGAAGTACGGGCCAAAACTTATAATGTGGCGAACTTGTTCTACTCCTACCGGAGAAGAAAAAAAACAAGCTCAAGCCCAAATGGGAAGGTCCCTTCGTTATTGACCAAGTTCTGATCGGTGGAGCGTACCGTCTACGGGATGCATCAGACAATCGACTCGAGCCAAACCCATGGAACGCAACCAGACTCCGAAGGTTCTACGCCTAGTGCCGGACTCTATGTTCGTCTCCTTACCTTTGTCAATTTTTATATATTCATTATCTGTCTTTTCTTTCTTTCTTCCCCTTTTTTCTTCAAGGCCTTAAAAGGCTATAATGTGTCTTGACTACACAATCTTGATGCACTAGCTGCGATCATGATGCCTGGGGGTTTCTTATACAGAAGCTTAATATAGCTACGTTCCGGGCTCTAGGCCCGACACATGTGTTACGTTTCACATGTACCTTTTTTCGCCACTATATGCATCGATATGACTTAAGTTTTGGCCAAGCTGGGTTGCCTGGCTCTTGTGTTTATGCCCTACATTCCCGAATTCGGCTAGGGCATAAGGGGAGCACCTCTGCGATTGTTACTGCTGGGTCAACCAGATGTGTACCTCAGAATAGGTGAAGCCGAAAGCTAGCATTCTTAAGGGAATATTCGGTCGGTGAACAAAAGACGATTACTATTTATTGTACTACATGCCCCCAAAAGTTTATATCCTGCGTCTCTTTTCGCAGTCCGGACATGCACATTAATGCATGCATACCCAGGGAAAGGAACCCTTAATGGAACTATTCTCCCTGGAAGATGTTTCTTACTATCCATGTAATATAACATAGCTAGTTGGGTACTTGTCTGTCCAAGCACTTATGACCCCTACGCATGGTTTCCATGCATATCCCAGTTTTTACATAACTGAGCGGGTATTCGGATACACTCCGGACTGTCTGGTCCGAGGTTGAAGTGAAAGGGTCCGCCATGACAAATGATTTACAATCCGACTAGGGACAATATATGTCACTTGAAGTACACAGTCACTTAGACTGACTAAATTCTTCTTCTATACCATCCAATAGGCTGTCTAGCCTACATTCCTGTTGAGAATACTTTGCGGCTAACTCTACCTGGTCATAAACCAAATTGACGGGGATCTCTTTCCCATCAGCCCCCACCAGTCCGACCTCGGCCATGTGGTTCGGGTCAGCCTTGGTATATCGCGCCTTCGCCATGGCCCAGGCCTCCCTTGCACCTTGTCGGCAGGCCGATATCTTCCATAATCGGAAGCGCTGCCGCGCTCCCTTGAGCTTTTCTACAAGCTCTCTCATGCCTCCCGGCAGGGAGACGGACGGCCACAAGGCTTGGGCAATCTCCTGCATCACCTGCCACACTTGTTCGTGCAGTTGTGAGAGCTCTGGCAGAAGATCGCCTGTAGACCCGGGCATCTCCTCCGCGGGACGACCCGTCAGCATACCTACAGATGTAACTCTATCAGCCGGTTTCTTCGCCAAACTCTATAAAAGTTCGTTCAAGCACTTACTGAAAATGTTGCGTCGAAGTCTCTTATTCTCCTTTACGGAGTCAGCAAGCTGGGCCCGAACATCTTTCAGTTCAACGTTCAGCCGGGTATTGATGTCTTGGAGATCATTTTTCTCCCGCCTAACTTGCGTAAGCACGCGCTCGCCAGCCTTTAGCCGTCGTTGAGCATATTGCTCATCTGGATTCACTCCGGGACCATTTGCATAATCTATTGTTAGATTTGCACGCATGCCGCATACTACCTGGTACATGACATTCTTTGCAATGAAAACAAGTGTTACCAGATGGGGCCTTCTCGGACTCCTTCACCGCGGCAACTGTGGCCTGAAGCTGGGCTTTGCACTCCTCCAGCTCTAGAGACAACTGGGTATTCTTCTCCATAAGAACCTATGCAAACAATGATCCTTAAATCAGTTGTGCCAACTATGTCAAGTCTCAGGGGCTACTGATATACATGATTATTAGATTTTCTTACCCGTATATCTTTTACATACTGGTTCGTGGCTCTGGAAAGACCATTTTGAGTAGCTCAGATGTACACGTCTCCTGAGTTGAAGGCATCGAACGCCTCTTGGGAGAAACAAGCGTCACGGAGTATGGCCCGGCGACGCCTGTGATTCATGGCGCTCCCCACTTCGGAATTTGTAGCGGATAGCCTATCTGCATCCTCTGTAGGAGGAACATCCGGCATTGGTCCCATGTTAGCGTCCGCCTCCAAGTCCGGCTCTGGAACCCGACTGGTGGAGGCGTGACCGGCAACCTCTCTGGATATAGTCCGACGAGTGTTTTTCCTACTAGGAAACATGGGCGTTATTGTATTTTAAAAGATGACGACCATGGAGCGGGGTTCTCTTTCATACCTCTGCGACGGTGTCTTAGTCCTGACCGCCTTCCTTTTAAGCCTACCCGGCTTCGGTGCCCCTTGTTGGTGAGTCACTGCGGGTTCGGCATGGCATCCCGAGGGCCTTCCCTATAAAACACAATATGTGTGCGGTAGGTGAAGTGCAGAAAAAGGGATCCTTCTTGGAAGTTAGGACTCCGGGTTTACTTACATGTGATGCAGGGAGCAGTCCAGGATAATCGGCTATGATGGCCACCAAGGTACCGTCGCAGCTCAACTGATAGAACGTTTTGTCGATGAGCTCCACAAATGTTTCTGGATCTTCTTTGAGTCCGGGGTCGAGGGCCCGGTCAGGGTCCTCTGGTTGTGGAGACGGGTTGTGGACCTCCCTCACAGCTTTTCGCAGTTCCTGCTATGAAATAGCAAGGTAAATACTTATGACAAAGAATGCGGAAAGGACTGGAGTAGAAAGTAGGAGCTCACCCAGCTTGGGGGTTGTACATGGAGAAGCCATCCAGTGGCTTAATATGGACGAACTCCTCTTCTTCTCCTTTATACAAATCGGACAGTATCTTTGCTAGGGCAGTGACGGAGTCCGGATCTTTACGACCGCAGCGGGTGGCATCGTCTTCTCCATTGAAGTGCCACATGGGTTGTCCCCGATATTGAAGTGGCTGCACCCCCCGCATTATACATATGGACATAACCTCGGTTATTGTCAATCCTGATTTGGCCAGCATCTCTATCCGGCCCATCAGGTAAAGGACTTCTCCGTTATCTTCCTCCTGGGGGCACCGAGGGCGCCAGCTGTGGCGTTTCTTCAAAGGGGCGTTGTCGAACTCAGGAAGGCCCATCCGAATAGGATCTAGAAGGGGGACGTCCTCCATATAAAACAACTCCAAAGGCCAGTCATCGGACGTCTTCTTCGAGGTACCGAACAGGTATCCGGTCCCTGCGATGCGCCATATTTTGGCTCTGCCCATTTGATATATTGACCCCTTCTGTGTACGGGGCACGAGGCAGAATAGCCTCTGCCATAGCTCGAAATGAGCTTCGCAGCCCAGAAACAGCTCGCAAAGCGCGATGTAGCCGGCGATGTGTAATATGGAAGCGGGGGTAAAGTTATGCGACTGGAGGCCGTAGAACTCTAGGCGCCCGCGGAGGAACGGATGAATTGGAAATCCAAGTCCCCTTAATAAGTAAGGAACAAGCCATACCCGCTCCCCCCCCCTGGATGGGTTGGGGAAGCTCTCAGCTTGCTCCCCGCCATTGTAGGTGGCGAGCCCGGCTCAAACGGGGACCATATACGCTGGAGGGAGAAATCCCTGGGTCTGTAACTCTACTAATTGGCTATGAGCGACGGAACACTTCTTCCAATCGCCGGGCTTAGGGCTACGGGAGCGAGAGGAGGAGCTGCGATGGTCGGCCATGTTGGAATGGATATTTTCGGGATCGTTCCGGTAGATACTCGCTGTGGGAGGATGGTGTGATCTGGATCTAAGAATCCCCGTCTCTTTAATAGAAGGTTTACTCACATGACTAGGGTGGCAAATGTAAAAATGCCCTGGCTTCTCGCATTCGCTCGACACGTGCAAGGTAGCCGTTATTAGGCGCAGAAGCCAAGGAGTGCAACATTTATGGGAAGCCGGACACTACTCAACAGGTACTCAGAATTTGGAGAAGAACCCGCCTTGCAATGCCGAAGACAATCTGCGCGCTGGACTCATCGTCATTGAAGCCTGGTTCGGGGGCTACTGAGGGAGTCCTGTATTAGGGGGTCCTCGGATGGCCGGACTATATGCTTTAGCCGGACTGTTGGACTATGAAGATACGAGATTGAAGACTTCGTCCCGTGTCCGGATGGGACTCTCCTTGGCATGGAAGGCAAGCTTGGCAATACGGATATGTAGATCTCCTCCCTTGTAACCGACTCTCTATAACCCTAGCCCCCTCCGGTGTCTATATAAACCGGAGGGTTTAGTCCGTAGGACAACAACAATCATACCATAGGCTAGCTTCTAGGGTTTAGCCTCTATGATCCCATGGTAGATCAACTCTTGTAATACTCATATCATCAAGATCAATCAAGCAGGAAGTAGGGTATTACCTCCATCGAGAGGGCCCGAACCTGGCTAAACATCATGTCCCCCGCCTCCTGTTACCATCTGCCTTAGATGCACAGATCGGCACCCCCTACCCGAGATCCGCCGGTTTTGACACCGACAGTGGGTTTCTCTTTCGTACCTCAGCGACGGTGTCTCAGTCCTGACCGCCTTCCTTTTAAGCCTACCCGGCATTGGTGCCCCTTGTTGGTGAGTCATTGCGGGTTCGGCATGGCGTCCCGAGGGCCTTCCCTGTAAAACACAATATGTGTGCGGTAGGTGAAGTGCAGAAAAAGGGATCCTTCTTGGAAGTTAGGACTCCGGGTTTACTTACATGCGATGCGGGGAGCAGTCTAGGATAATCGGCTATGATGGACACCAAGGTACCATCGCAGCTCAACTGACAGAACGTTCTGTCAATGAGCTCCACAAATGTGTCCGGATCTTCTTCGAGTTCGGGGTCGAGGGCCCGGTCAGGGTCCTCTGGTTGTGGAGACGGGTTGTGGACCTCCCTCACAGCTTTTCGCAGTTCCTGCTATGAAATAGCAAGGTAAATACTTATGACAAAGAATGCGGAAAGGACTGGAGTAGAAAGTAGGAGCTCACCCAGCTTGGGGGTTGTACATGGAGAAGCCATCCAGTGGCTTAATATGGACGAACTCCTCTTCTTCTCCTTTATACAAATCGGACAGTATCTTCGCTAGGGCAGCGACGGAGTCCGGACCTTTACGACCGCAGTAGGTGGCATCGTCTTCTCCATTGAAGTGCCACATGGGTTGTCCCCGATATTAAAGTGGTTGCACCCCCGCATTATACATATGGACATAACCTCGGTTATTGTCAATCCTGATTTGGCAAGCATCTCTATCCAGCCCATCAGGTAAAGGACTTCTCCGTTATCTTCCTCCTGGGGGCACCGAGGGCGCCAGCTGCGGCGTTTCTTCAAAGGGGCGTTGTCGAACTCAGGAAGGCCCATCCGAATAGGATATTGAAGGGGGACGTCCTCCATATAAAACCACTCCGAAGGCCGTCTTCGGACGTCTTCTTCGGGGTACCGTACAGGTATCCGGTCTCGGCGATGCGCCATATTTCGGCTCCGCCCACTTGATATATTGACCCCTTCTGTGTACGGGGCACGAGGCAGAATAGCCTCTGCCATAGCTCGAAATGAGCTTCGCAGCCCAGAAACAGCTCGCAAAGGGCGACATAGCCGGCGATGTGTAATCTGGAAGCGGGGGTAAAGTTATGCAATTGGAGGCCGTAGAACTCTAGGAGCCCGCGGAGGAACGCATGAATTGGAAATCCAAGTCCCCTTAATAAGTAAGGAACAAGGCATACCCGCTCCCCCCTGGATGGGTTGGGGAAGCTCTCCGCTTGCTCCCCGCCATTGTAGGTGGCGAGCCCGGCTCGAACGGGGACCATATACGTTGGAGGGAGAAATCCCTGGGTTTGTAACTCTACTAATTGGATGTGAGGGACGGAACACTTCTTCCAATCGCCGGGCTTAGGGCTACAGGAGCGAGAGGAGGAGCTGCGATGGCCGGCCATGTTGGAATGGATTTTTTCGGGCGCACTCCAATAGATACTCGTTGTGGGAGGATAGTGTGATCTGGATCTGAGAATCCCCGTCTCTTTAATAGATGGTTTACTCACATGACTAGGGTGGCAAATGTAAAAATTCCCTGGCTTCTCGAATTCGCTCGACACGTGGAAGACAGCCATTATTAGGTGCAGAAGCCAAGGAGTGCAACATTTATGGGAAGCCGGACACTACTCAACAGGTACTCGGAATTTGGAGAAGAACCCGCCTTGCAATGTCGAAGACAATCTGCGTGCCGGACTCATCGTCATTGAAGCCTCGTTCGGGGGCTACTGAGGGAGTCCTGGATTAGGGTGTCCTTGGACAGCCGGACTATATGCTTTTGCCGGACTGTTGGACTATGAAGATACGAGATTGAAGACTTCGTCCTGTGTCCGGATGGGACTCTCCTTGGCGTGGAAGGCAAGCTTGGCAATACGGATATGTAGATCTCCTCCCTTGTAACCGACTCTGTGTAACCCTAGCCTCCTCCGGTGTCTATATAAACCGAAGGGTTTAGTCCATAGGACAACAACAATCATACCATAGGCTAGCTTCTAGGGTTTAGCCTCTACGATCTCGTGGTAGATCAACTCTTGTAATACTCATATTATCAAGATCAATCAAGCAGGAAGTAGGGTTTTACCTCCATCGAGAGGGCCTGAACCTAGGTAAACATCGTGTCCCCCGCCTCCTGTTACCATCCGCCTTAGACGCACAGTTCGGGACCCCCTACCCGAGATCCGCCGGTTTTGACACCGACATGGGACACAAGAGACTTTTTATTATTTGGTTGTAGGGTTGTTTGAGAGAGACCATCTTCATCCTACGCCTCCCACGATTGATAAACCTTAGGTGATGCACTTGAGGGAAAATTGCTACTGTCCTACAAAACTCTGCGCTTGGAGGCCCAACATGAGTCTATAGGAATAAAGTTGCATAGTAGACATCAAGCTCTTTTCTAGCGCCGTTGCCGGGGAGGTGAGTGCTTGGAGGTATATCTTTTGATCTTGCAATCAAATCTGTTAGTTTCTTGTTTTATCACTAGTTTGGTTTATAAAAGAAAACTACATAAAAATGGAAATGAGGTTGCATCATATAATTGATTATCTTTATGATATCTTTCTTGAAAATGATGGATCGGAAAATTGTGCTCAATTGTTAGAAGAAGAAGTCAATAAAATGTTTGGCAAAAAATATTTGAATGATGAGCATGATTGCAATGTTGTTAGTATGAATTCTTTGACTATCCAAAATGCTAATGATGGTTGCACAAGTCATGACAAAAATGTTTCTCATAAGCATGTAAATTTTTGCGGAGTGAATTGGGAGTGCAAATGCACACCGAAAAGGGAAGATATATTTTGTATGAAGCATAACTATTTAGAAAATAAAATTTTGCAAGAGAGGCTAGATGATTGTGCTGAAAGATTTTTTTTGCCATCCTTGTGAACTTTGCAATGAACATGGTCATTTAAATCTCCAATGCAATTTTTTTCATGATCAAATCGTGTCCAAAAATTGTGATAACTTGGTTACCCTTGAGCATCATACAGATCTTAGTCTTATTTTGGGGTATGAAGAAATGAAATGTATAACTGAGGGTATTCCAAAATTTAATCTCGAGAGATTTCTTGATTTTGATCTAGATAAATTTATATGTTTTGTGCGGTAAATTGCATTGAGAATACTTATATTGCCAACTATCTAAAGACAAGAAAACAAATAGAATATGAAGAGAGTACTAATGAAAGGGAAAATATTTCCCAGTACCCTCCTGGTGTTTATTATGATGAATCAGGTAATGAGGAGGAGCTTCCTATCCAATCAATCTCTTCAATATGAAGCTCGAAGAAATTAATTAAACCCACACATGATGTGGCGAAGAAGAAGAAAAGAAGAAGGAAAAGAGGTAAAAAGGTATCTCTCCCAAATAGTGTTGCTCCTATTATTGTTGTGCCTCATGAAAATGAATCAAAAATAATTGTGGAGGATGATGCACTTGATGATGATATTGCTTTTATGTCTTATGTCACAATGTCCGAGAGCACTATTGATGATGATTTTTTTATGCCCATTGCTTGTTGTGATGATTATGATTGAGAAGATATTGATACTTATTATAATCTTGGAAATCTTTTTGGGACCAACTTGGGAAATTATGATGATAGCAATTGTCATACCGTTGGTGCTATTCATACTATTAATGATGAGAGTGATTATGCTTACGATATGCCAAGCCACAAGCTTGGGGAAGCTATGTTTGATGAGAATGACATGTTTGAGAATTTATTTGCTGCAATTTATGTTTGTCCCAAGCTTGGGGAGGCTATGCTTAATGGAGGTGATCTTTTTAGCCCCCTTATTTTGAATGATGAAATTTTCTATGATAATTGCATGCCTCCTACTTATGATGATTATTGTGATGATATTTATATTATAAAAAGTAGTGATAATTATTGTCATAATTTTGAATATCCTTTTGCCGAACGTTACTCTTTTTATGTGGAAACAATTTATAGTATTCGAGTTTCATATGATACTCCCACCAATGTGAATGAAAAGAAATTTTCTTATGTGGAGAATAATAAAATTTCTACACTTGTGGAACATGAAAAGAATGCTTTATGTGATGGTTATATTGATGAATCTATTTATGATCATACTGAAAATTATTATGAGAGATGAACTTATGATTCATGATGCTCTTGTCATGTTTCAATCCTTATCTTTGATGCGAGCATCATTGAACTCGTCATGCCTAGCTAAAAGGCATTAAAGAAAAGCGTTTGTTGGGAGACAACCCAACACTTTTAACTATTGTTTTTGTGTGTTCACATGATTATGCTACTGTATTAATCATGTTTTATAGCTTTTGTTTCAATAAAGTACCAAGTAAAGTCTTTGGGATAGTGTGGACGATAGTTGACTTGATTCTGTCCAAAAACAGAAACTTTTGCGCTCAGTCCAGGAATTTTGAAAATACGCTGGAGCGTGATAAAATTCTTAATTTTTTACACATGATCGATATACAAATTATCCAGGTTTTCATATTTTTCAGAATTTTTGGAGTAGCAGAAGTATGGTAGTTATTCAGATCATTACAGACTGTTCTGTTTTTTGACAGATTCTGTTTTCAATGCATAGTTTGCTTGTTTTCTAGTTTCTATGGCTTGTATTGTTGAATATAAATTGTGGAAATGGTATGCTACAGTAGTAATTGTGTGGAAACAATTATGAATCTTATCTTTGACAGTACCAAAGTGAAATGGTTTGCTCTTTATCATACTAACCTATCTCACGAAGCTCCGTTAAGTTTTGTGTGATTGAAGTTTTCAAGTTTTGGGTGAGATGTCGATATGAGGAGAATAAGAAGTGACAAGACCCTAAGCTTGGGGATGCCCAAGGCACCCCAAGATTATATTAAAGGAAGATCCAAGCAACTAAGCTTGGGGATGCCCCGGAAGGCATCCCCTCTTTCATCTCCAACATTATTGGTAACCTCACTTGGAGCTATGTTTTCATTCGTCACATGATATGTGTTTTGCTTGGAGCATCAGTTTATTTTGTTAGGATTTGCTTGCTGTTATTTAGAATAATGTTTTGCATCTTTTATTTCAATAAAAGTGGCATTGATAGCCTTTACTATGCTTATTTTACAGGTCTACATGTTGCTGTTTGAAAACAGAAAGTTTACGTTGTTGCAAAAATTCCCTAGAAAAGTCAGAATGTGATAAAATGTTGAAATGTTTTGCAAAATAAGCTCTGATAAAAATTTTATAGTGTGGTATATTTTCATAATCTTTGGAGTTTAAGAAGTATTGATACTCTTGCATTCTTTACACACTGTACTGTTTTGGCAGATTGCTATTATGTTTGCATATGTTTGCTTGTTTAATGATTCTATTTGAGGATAGGCATTTAGTATGCAATGTTGAATAATAATTTTAGTGATTTTCTACAGTAGAGAATGATAAGGTTTTTGCATTGGTTTATACTAACTTATCTCACGAGTTCTTGTTGAAATTTGTGTGGATGAAGCTTTTAAGATTTAGGGAAACCGTGATATAAAAGGAATTAAGGAGAACAAAAGCTTAAGCTTGGGGATGCCCAAGGCACCCCAAGATAATATTTCAAGAAGTCTCAAGCACCTAAGCTTGGGGATGCCCCGGTAGGCATCCCACCTTTCTTCTTCAACAATTATCGGTTAGTATTGGTCGATCCTAAGTTTTTGCTTCTTCACATGATGTGTGCTACTGTTGGAATGACATTTTGTTTTATTTTTCTTGTCGTTTTAAGAAAATACTTAGATCTAAAAGTTTTAAATAAGAGTAAGTCCTCAAATAGCTACCCATTTACTTAACAACTCGTTTGATCTTCACTTATATCTTTTTGGAGTAGCTTGTCATTTACTCTTGTGCCTCAGTTATATCCTATGAGTAAATTGTTGAATGAATTGAATATCATGAAGTTGAAATTATATCATGCCTAGTGGTAGCTTTGCATTGGGTTTAGAAAGTGAAATCTTTTGAAGCTTGACAATCACAATATTGGCCATACAAGCAATTCCTAAATAATTACTATAAGGAAGAGAACTTTCACATGCAAATACACTATCTTGGAAATCTTTTGTGATTGTGACACCCAATCAAAATATTTTCCAAAATTGTTGACGTTGGACAAGGAAGACAGCATAATGGTTTATGTTTGTTCATATTCACATAGAAGTTATATTGTCATAGATCCTTCAACATGAGGTGCTTGCCCCCCATCTTTGCTAGCCAAAAATTCCGCACCAAGTAGAGATACTACTTGCCAAAAACCCTTAACACCAAATCTTATATTCAAGAGTCCACCATACCTACCTAAGGATTGAGCAAGATCCTTTAAGTAAGTTGTCATCGGTGCAATAAGTGTTGGGGTAGTCTGGCTCCACGAGCACCTATGGGGACGGAGCCCCTTTTCGGTTCGGCGGGGGGCGGAGGTCGCGCAAAGAGCGGATCGAGGCGAGGCACACGAGGGGTTTTACCCAGCTTCGGAGCTCTCCGGAGAGATAATACTCCTACTGCTGCTTCGTGGATTGTATTGAGTTCTTGCTCGGGAGCGCTGAGTGCTACAGTACACACCAGCAGCTAACGAGACCGAGCGTGAGTGTTCTACTGTTCGTCCTCCTTCCCTACGTTGTGCATGGGCCTCCTTTTATATGCTCAAGGGGTCTCCAACAGGTGGCAACGTAGGCAAGGGCAAAAATGGAAAGGTGCTGCGGTAGGTACAGCTACCTACACAGTGTATCATACCTAACTCTGACGGCAGGGGACAAGGGCATTAAATGCCTATCTAGTCGCCCAAATAGTGCAGAAAAGGGACCGTTAGGGACGCCACCGCTCGCCACGATGGCGATCTTGTCAGCGCCGCTTGCCACAGTGTACCCCTGGCTGCACAGCCTCCCGCCACGTACGCCTGGAAGGGTCCCAGAGCGACACGTAGGTGGGTGTGCTGGAGCGTAGGTACAGAGTGGTTGCTTGCCGCGGCAAACGCCTTGCCGCGGTTGTTGTCTTGCCGCGTCCGGGAGCTTGTCGCTCGCCGGGTCCTGCTGGGACGCATGGCGCGTCGCGGCAAGTTTCTTGAGATGCCTTGGTTGGCCTCCCCGGCAAGCTCCCCTTGCCGGGGTCTTGTGCCTTGAGTGGTCTTCCCGGCAAGCTCCTCTTGCCGGGGACTTGTCTCCTTGGCTTAAATACTTTGTTCTTGAATGGCTCCAAAGGAACCACGGAGTACCTTGGCGGTCACCTGGCAAGCCTTGCCGCGGGACGCTGTGACTGCCCGTGCACAAGTTCGGGATACTAGGGTACCCCTACTCTAGTACACCGATAAGAGCCCCGGGCCTGGGCCATACACGGTGCCGAGCGCTATTGGGCCAGGCCCAAAACAGGGCACGGGCACGCGCGGCCTGGACCACGTTGTATCTTACTCCGCATCCACCGCGCCCTCCCCGAACGGCACGCGTCGATTGCGGTGTCGTGGGAGAGATCGTGGGTGGTTCTTTATTCGGAGAGGCGAAACGTCCGCCCCCTCAGCAGGGAAAATAGGGGCAGTTCGCACCTTCCCCATAAACGGAGGGAGGCGTGGAGGCGTGGTCTTCGAGGCGTTCACTCCCCACGATCACGAGGTGGGAAGGGGTCGCCTCACCCGTCGCCTCGGTTCTGTACACCCACCACGCGGCTTCCATGCGCTTGGGGTGGCGAACGGTGGAGGCGGGAATCTGGGCCGTCACGGGTCGAGGCAGCGGGTCGGTCCCAATTCCTGCTCCTTCCGTGTCTTGATTGGCTGAGCGGGGCGGCCGAGCCCCCACCCCGTTCCTTTATAAGGAGCGGGAGGGAGGGGGCGGAAACCCGTATTCTTTCATCTCCTCTTTCCTTCAGCTTCTGGTGCCCTCTCTCTCATTCGCCATGGAGAAAGGGAACCCTGGTCCTTCAATGGTGGCGACGAGGGTCGCCGCCAGACAACGCGTCCCTCCTTCCCCCGCACCCGTGGTGGCGGAGCCAGTCGCAAGGGGAAGAGGGAGGGGGCGAGGCCGCGGGCGAGGTCGAGGGCGAGGCCGAGGCGCTCGGGGAAGAGGTGGACGAGGCGGCCCTCCGGCCTCGCCTCCACCAGCGGCTCCTCGTCCCATGGCGGACCATATTGGGGACGACCCTTGCGAGTTCTTCGTCAGGCTGCGTTGGCCGCCTCGTCGTCGCCTTCGTCTCCCGACTCCATTTGCGAGCGAGATGGAGTTGGATCCGCCCGAGACACTGAGGTTGCACATGAGGGGCTATGGAATCAGCGGTACGCGAGTCCGCGTTGACTTCCCGGCCCCTAATGTGATGTATCTTGGTCGAGGCTGGAAGACGTTCGCCCGTATCCACAGCTTGACGGCGGGGCTCACCCTCCATTTCAAGCTGATGGAGGGCGGTCTCCTCTCCGTCAAGGTCTTCGGGTGCTTCGAGACTCGGGCACGGTGCTGCGTGGAGAGCTCCTCCGATAGCGAAGACTCCTCCTCTGGCGAGAGTGACGAGGAGGACAGCGACAGTGACGACGAGGGTAGCGGGCGGCAGGATGACGGGTCCGACTAGGTGTCGGGCGCCGCTCCATGTGGCACCGGCGACCCCATCATCCGTGTCGCCGGCTCCTTGAGCTTCTCGGGGTCGTCTCCTTGGGCAGCTGGCGTAGGGAGGCTGCAGAAGAGGAAGAGGGCAGGCGGCAAGGCCGTCAACTCGGAGTACGAGGGCACGACGCCCTCGACAGCGTGCTGACGTCCTGCCGCCTCGTCTTCGAGCTCTGCCTCCGGCGCCGCCATCACCACCCAACCTTTGGACGACCGCCGAGATGTTCTCTTGGTGTCTTCTGCCACCCGTAGCTCACCTAGGCGCCCCTTTTGCCCTTTTCGCCTCCTTGACCTGCCTCCTGAAGAGAGGGACAAGAAAGGGATTACGGGCACCTTATCTCTTTTTAGTTTGTAAGCCCTTGGGGCTTAGCTGCATTTAAAGCTTGTAATCCCGTCATTCATGTTTTTCATTCTCTATGAACTGTACCTGAGTGGAATGCTTTTTTATGAAAAGGGGATGCTTGCCGGGTCACTTGTCTTGTGGGTGGAACCCACGTCAAGGAGCGAATCCTTTATATCTTTAAGATAGACACTTCCTTTCCCGACAGCAGGCCCCGCCTTCTTTCCACGTCGCTCGACCTTTCTCACGCCTTTGGCGGAGGCAGGTATGAGGCGGGTTCAGGCTCCTCGTTTCGTTCCTTTGCTGCCGCGACTACGACCAAACCTGGCCCCAGGAACGAGCCCTAGGGCCTAGAGGTAGGGGGCACGGTAGCTTTTAGGAAGAAACGAGGTTTCGCATACCTCAGTCCATAAGAGAATGCATGATAAGGGATGAAAAACTTATCTGAGATTGCAGCCCCCGGCAACTTTGGTTTGCCGTGGGTGAATCTTTGTACTTGCAGCCCCCGGCAACACTGGCTTGCCGGGACTGGCTTGCCGGGGTCCAGATGCTGGTCCGTCCTCCTTCTCTTTAACGTCCTCAGGTGGTCCGGCCAGGATATGCGAGCCCTGCGAACCAAGGGAAACGAAAGAACGGCGAAAGGACGCACACCCGATCTCTAAGCTAGGGGTTAGCCGCTACCAAGCACTATCAACCCTAACCAAGGACGAGACTCGACTCAGCATGCATGCTATAACTTAGGGCGCCAGCGCTCCATCTTCGCTCAGGGTCTGCGCCTGGCTTTGTACAAAGGATTACATGCAACAGCGGCAAGACTTGTACAAAAAGGTGGTTGCCGGACAGGGTCCGACAACCGCACCTTACGGGTAAAACTTACGAAGATGCTCGATGTTCCAGGAGTTGCTCACCAGAATGCCATCTTCGGTCTCAAGACAGACAGCGCCAGGCCTAGTGACTCGTTTCACCCGGTAAGGGCCTTCCCACTTCGGCGTCAACTTGTTGGAATTCTTGGCGGACTGAACGCGCCGAAGAACAAGGTCGCCTTTCTCGAGACTTCTGGCGTTAACTTTGCGGCTATGGTAGCGGCACAAAGCTTGCTGGTAGCGAGCAGCTCGCACAGCAGCCTGAAGACGATCTTCCTCAAGGAGCAGCGCGTCATCTTGTCGCAGCTGCTCTTGCTCAAGCTCATCATAAGCGAGCACTCGAGGTGACCCGTATATGAGTTCCGTGGGGATAACTGCCTTTGCTCCATAGACTAGAGCGAAAGGTGTCTGGCCAGTGGCTCGATTTGGCGTCGTCCTGATTGACCAAAGAACCACCGGCAGCTCCTTGATCCAGTTTCTTCCGCACTTGTGCATCTTGTCGAAAGTCCTGGTCTTGAGCCCACGCAGCACTTCAGCATTTTCCCTCTCCGCTTGACCGTTGCTCCTGGGGTGAGCAACAAAAGCGAAGCAGACCTTGGCGCCAAGATCTTGGACGTACTGCATGAAGGTGCGGCTCGTGAATTGTGTACCGTTGTCGGTGATGATCCTGTTAGGGATCCCGAAGCGACAAACAATCGACCTGAACAACTTGACTGCTGACTGTGCTGTCACCTTCCTCACTGCTTCCACTTCCGGCCACTTTGTGAACTTGTCGATTGCGATGTACAAGTACTCAAAGCCCCCGACTGCTCGGGGGAAGGGGCCGAGGATGTCGAGCCCCCAGACCGAAAATGGCCAGGATAAAGGGATCGTCTGGAGAGCTTGAGCTGGCTGGTGTATCTGCTTGGAATGGAACTATCACGCTTCACACTTGGTTACTTGTGCAGTTGCATCCTGGAGGGCTGTCGGCCAAAAGAAACCTTGCCGGAAAGCTTTGCCGGCAAGCGCTCTTGCGCTAATGTCTCCATGTATCTATGCCAACAGCTTCTGTCCATCTTCCCGGTGAATACACTTCAATTTCACACCGTTGAGTCTTCTTCTGTACAGTGCGTCGTCGACAAACTGGTACATACTTGACTGTCGGGCTACTCTTTCCGCTTTTTCTGGTTCTTCGGGAAGTTCTCCTGTCTGGAGGAAACTGACGATCTGTTGTGCCCATGCTGGAGCTTGTGGCTCGACAACAAGGACTAAAGGCACATCTGCTGCTGCGGGAACATCCGCTTCTACGGCGAGAACCTGCGGCTCAGCCGGAGCTTGACGTTCCCCGGCAAGCTTGCCGGAGCAAAACTTGTCGGGAGCGTCTGCTCCAACGAAACAAACCCTGGGGCTTGTCGGAGCAGACTGTTCCTCAGCACTCTTGGCGTTGATCTTGGGGACCTTCTTGGCGGCGGCTTTCGGAAGCTCTGCCGGAAAATACTCACCAGAAATCAACTTCCTCTTCTTGCTCTGTCCAGTTGATGGCGTCACAGACGGTTGAGTCAGCTTGAGCACAAAGATCCCTGGTTCCACAGGTAACTTAAGTGCTGCGCACTTTGACAGGCCATCGGCGATGTCGTTCTGAGCTCTTGGAACATGTTCCATCTGTAGGCCGACAAAGTGCTCTTCTAGCTTTCTCACTTCATCAACGTAAGCTTCCATCAATGGACTCTGATAATTCTTGTTCACTTGGCGGACGACAAGCTGCGAGTCACCCCTGACAATGAGCTGCTTGATCCCAAGGTCTGCCGCGATCCTGAGACCGGCAAGCAATCCTTCATACTCTGCAGTATTGTTTGTTGCTTGCTCCTTGGGAAAGTGCATATAGACCACGTACTTGAGGTGCTCTCCGGTGGGTGCGACAAGCAGCACGCCAGCACTGGCGCCTTGCAGCGAGAAAGCACCATCAAAGTACATCAGCCACTCTTTGCTTGCTTCCTTGACGGGGATGCTCGTTTCTGGAATTTCTTCATCTGGTGTTGGCGTCCACTCTGCTATAAATTCTGCCAATGCTCTGCTTTGGATAGTTGAAGTGCTCTCAAACTTGAGGCCAAAGCTTGACAGTTCCAGTGCCCACTCAACAATCCTGCCTGTTGCTTCTGGATTCTGCAGTATCCTCTTTAGCGGAAAGCGAGTGACAACTGTGATCTCGTGTGCTTGGAAGTAATGGCGCAGCTTTCTCGAGGCCATGAGAAGGCCGAAAAGCAATTTCTGCACACCAGAGCACCTTGACCTAGCCCCCTGCAGAAGGGAACTGACAAAGTAGACTGGGCGCTGCACCATTTTCTTCTGTTGTATCTCTTCGCACATCTGCGCAGATCCATCTTTGCCGGGACCAGAGCTTGTCGGGGAAGCCCCCTGCTTGTCGTTGGATGTGCTTGCCGTGGTCGCTGGCTCATCATCAGCCTCCCTCTCCGCTACTAACGCAGCACTAACCACTTGATTGGTTGCCGCCAGATACAGCAGCAACTTCTCTTGTGGCTTAGGTGCGATAAGTATTGGAGTGGAGGATAGGTATCTCTTCAAGTCCTGCAGCGCGGCCTCCACTTCCGGAGTCCATTTCATTGGACCTGCCTTTTTCAAAAATTTGAAAAACGGCAGGGCGCGCTCAGCAGACTTAGAGATAAACCTGCTGAGAGCCGCTACGCAGCCGGCAAGTTTCCACACATCTTTGACACGCTTCGGTGCTTCGATCTGCTCAATGGCGTTGATCTTGTCGGGATTGGATTCAATTCCCCGCTGAGACACGAAGAATCCGAGAAGCTTGCCGGAAGGGACTCCAAACACGCACTTCTCGGGGTTGAGCTTGAGGCTGATCTTGCGCAGATTTGCAAAAGTCTCTTCTAGATCTTGAATCAGAGTTGCTTTGTCCCTGCTCTTGACCACTATATCATCCATGTAGGCTTCCACATTTCTGTGTATTTGTGGCTCAAAAGCAGTATGGACTACCCTTGCAAATGTTGAACCAGCATTCTTCAAACCAAAGGGCATCCGTATGAAACAGTACGTGCCACATGGAGTGATGAATGCGGTCTTCTCCTCATCCTCTTCTGCCATGAAGATCTGATGGTATCCTGAGTATGCGTCAAGAAATGAAAGCAAATCACATCCTTCCGTGGAGTCAACAATCTGGTCGATGCACGGCAAGGGAAATGGATCTTTGGGACAAGCTTTATTGACATCGGTGAAGTCAATACAAAGCCTCCACTTCCCGTTTGCCTTGCGCACGACTACAGGATTGGCCAACCACGTAGGATGGAGCACTCCTCTGACAAGGCCTGCTGCTTCCAACTTCTTGATCTCTTCTGCGATGAATTCTTGGCGCTCCACTGCTTGTT
Source organism: Aegilops umbellulata (assembly GCA_032464435.1). Taxonomy (NCBI): domain Eukaryota; kingdom Viridiplantae; phylum Streptophyta; class Magnoliopsida; order Poales; family Poaceae; genus Aegilops; species Aegilops umbellulata. The sequence continues at coordinate 243,711,454 of CP136055.1, read as the reverse complement.
TTCTGACTTTCTGCTTGACGGGCCGCGCATGAGGACAGACGGCAAGGTGGTGCTCAATTACTTTCCTGGGAACACCGGGGCTGTCAGACGGTTGCCATGCAAACACATCGACATTCGCCCGCAGGAAAGCAATGAGCGCGCTTTCCTATTTACGGTCGAGAGTGGCACTGATGGTGAAGGTACTACCAGTGCCGTCCTCCTTGGCGGACACCTTCTTGGTCGCTGGCAGAGCTGCCATCGTCTTCTTACACTTGCCGGTGGAGCTCGATGGTGCATCCTCGACGGTAGCGCAGCACTCCGAAGAGGTGCGCTTGCCAGAGTGGGCATCAGAACTCTTGTCGAACTTGGTCTTCTTCTTCCCCCCGGGAGCTTCAGCGGTAAGGGCCTCGCGATCCGTTGCGGCTGCTGCTTCCCGGTAGATCTTGTCGGCACAGATAAGGGCATCTTTCTTGTCGCCAGGGACAGAGATGACACTTATCGGGCCTGGCATCTTCAGCATGTTGTACACGTAGTGAGAGGCCGCCATGAACTTGGCGAGCGCTGGACGACCGAGAATTCCATTGTAAGGCAATGGAAAATCGGCAACGTCAAAAGTGACCCTCTCAGTCCTGAAGTTTAGCTCGCTGCCAAATGTCACCGGCAGCATGATCTTCCCCTTCGGCTTGCTCCTTCCCGGGTTGATTCCTTGGAATGTGCCGGTCTCTTCGAGCTTGCTGTCAGGGACTTGGAGTTTCCGGAGCACAGCGGAGGAGATCGGGTTCAAGTCGGCCCCGCCGTCAGCTAGCATCTTAGTGACCTTGAGGTTGCGGATAGTTGGTGAGACCAACATTGGCAAACACCCGACCGCAGTTGTGCGATCAGGGTGGTCCTCAATATCAAAGATGATAGGCGTGCTGGACCATTTCAGAAGCTTGCGTGACTCAACGGGTGGTTCTGCCGCATTGACTTCCCGCACCCACTGCTTGAGTTGGCGGTGCGAAGTATGCAAAGAAGCACCACCGTCAACACACAAGACCTCTGTGGCTTTCTGAAACTCCTGCTCACTGGTCTCGCCATCATCCATGTCTTCATCGTCGTCGTCTTCATCTTTGTCGCGGCCGCGGGGAGGTCTGTCTCCTTGCCGCTGATTGGCCTTGCCGTGGCGTCCTCCCCGGCCGGTGCGCTTCGTACCGGATCCTCCAGCACCTGCTTGGGCTTTCTCCTTGTCGCGTCGCTCGTACTCGGCCTTTTGCATCTCGACAAGCTGCTCGACCTTCTTGCAGCTCTGGAGGTCATGGCCCTTGGTGCGGTGGATCTTGCAGTACTGTTTGTTGGTGCCGTCCTGCTTGTCGGAGGCCGCCACAGCCTGGCAGTTGGCGCATGCGGCAACCTCCTTGCCGGAGCTACCATCTTTGGCTTTCTTGGAGCCACCGTCGTTGCCAGACTGCTCAACAACTAGCACATCTTTGCCTTTCCTCTTCCTGTGTTCCGCCGCCGGTTTTTATTTGCCGGGGCAGCATCCTCGCTGTCAGATCCTCCCGTTCCTGTATTCTCTCCGGGGAGTTTCCTCCCTTCCTCAGCGCGTGCACACCTGTTGGCCAGAGCATACAGCTCGCTGACGTCTCTGATCTTGCACATCGCCATCTCCTCCCGCATCCTGCGGTTACGCACGTTCTGGTGGAATGCGCTGATGACCGCGGCAGGGTGGACATCCGGGATGTTGCGTTGCACTTGGCTGAATCTCTGGATGTACTTGCGCAAGGGCTCTCCTTCCTTCTCGGCAAGCAGGTGAAGGTCACTCTCCTAGCCATGAGGTTTGTGGCCGCCTGTAAAGGCGCCGACAAACTGATGGCATAGGTCTGCCCAGGAAGATATGGAGTTTTCCGGCAAGTGCATGAGCCAGGACCTGACGTTGGGTTTGAGCACCAGCGGGAAGTAGTTGGCAAGGATCTTGTCGTCTCGCCCCCCGGCAGCCTACACCGTGATGGTGTAGATGCTGAGGAACTTCGACGGATGCAACCTGCCGTCGTACTTCTCCGGTACGTCTGGCTTGAAATTCTTCGTGCTGGGCCACTGGACTTGCCGCAGCTCACGAGTAAACGCAGGGCAACCTACCGCATACGGCAGGTCGCCTGGTTCCCCTGGCACATGCATGTCGACAGTGGGTCCAGCGCGCCGGTCTGATTGACGCCGCGTTTCTCTTCGTCGCTCGATGCGAGTACGAGCGTCTTCTTGTTGTCGTTCGTGAAGAACTTGGCGCTGATCGCGGTGAGTTCGCGGATCTGATGAAGCGGTGGAGTCGTTGTCGTGATGGACCCGACGAGTCGGCGATCTTGGCCTTCGGGGCGGACAGTGCACGGTGGTTGCACCCCCATCGGTCTTGTCACCATCGGCTCGCACCTGGCTGGCTTGCCGCGGCTGCGATGTGGTCGGCTGCCGTGGAGTGTCGCCGTTGGCGAAGCCGATGAGGCTCTGAATGGTGGCCCTCTAGTCGTCGATCTTGTCTAGCGTTGGAGGGAAGTCTAGGAGCAGTTGAGCTCGTGCCAAAGCTTCTGCTGGAGTGGCGGGTAGGGGTGGCGAACGGTGCGAGGAGCGGGATATGCTCGGACTTCCAACGATGTTAGAAGGAGCAGTATTCCGTCCAGGCGACCGTGCCTCGCTCGCGCCAGCACGTTGGCGTGCATGCTGGCCTTGAGCATCCCGAGATCCGCCAGCTCGATTTGGGTCCAGCGAGCGTATGGTACCGTGAGTACCACGACGCTGCCGGTCCCGCGCCTCCTGAGATGGGCGTGGAGCATCCACGGACGCCAGGTCGTCGTGGGAGCTTGCTACGCCGCCGACAGGCAGCGCAGCCTTGTCCTTGGACCTAGCGGCACCGTGGGCTCCCTCGTCGACGCCCGTTCTTCTGCCGGTGTCTTCCCCACCAGCCGTTTGCTCCGGCGGCGGTGGGTTCGACGCGGACGGAGCAGCCGCCTCCGAAGCCTTCTTCTTCGGCGGCATGTTGATGAAGTTGATGAAGATCTAGCTCGCGTGAACGCCGGATCAGGTTCACACAACCTCGACGCCCCCTACCTGGCGCGCCAAAGATGTCGGGGTAGTCTGGCTCCATGAGCACCTATGGGGACGGTGCCCCTTTTCGGTTCGGCGGGGGGCGGAGGTCGCGCAAAGAGCGGATCGAGGCGAGGCACACGAGGGGTTTTACCCAGCTTCGGAGCTCTCCGGAGAGATAATACTCCTACTGCTGCTTCGTGGATTCTATTGAGTTCTTGCTTGGGAGCGCTGAGTGCTACTGTACACACCAGCAGCTAACGAGACCGAGCATGAGTGTTCTACTGTTCGTCCTCCTTCCCTACGTTGTGCATGGTCCTCCTTTTATATGCTCAAGGGGTCTCCAACAGGTGGCAACGTAGGAAAGGGCAAAAATGGAAAGGTGTTGCGGTAGGTACAGCTACCTACACAGTGTATCATACCTAACTCTGACGGCAGGGGACAAGGGCATTAAATGCCTATCTAGTCGCCCAAACAGTGCAGAAAAGGGACCGTTAGGGACGCCACCACTCGCCACGATGGCGATCTTGTCAGCGCCGCTTGCCACAGTGTACCCCTGGCTGCACAGCCTCCCGCCACGTACGCCTGGAAGGGTCCCAGAGTGACACGTAGGTGGGTGTGCTGGAGCGTAGGTACAGAGTGGTTTCGTGCCGCGGCAAACGCCTTGCCGCGGTTGTTGTCTTGCCACGTCCGGGAGCTTGTCGCTCGCCGGGTCCTGCCGGGACGTGTGGCGCATCGCGGCAAGTTTCTTGAGATGCCTTGGTTGGCCTCCCCGGCAAGCTCCTCTTGCCGGGGTCTTGTGCCTTGAGTGGTCTTCCCGGCAAGCTCCTCTTGCCGGGGACTTGTCTCCTTGGCTTAAATACTTTGTTCTTGAATGGCTCCAAAGGAACCACGGAGGACCTTGGCGGTCACCTGGCAAGCCTTGCCGCGGGACGCTGCGACTGCCCGTGCACAAGTTCGGGATACTAGGGTACCCCTACTCTAGTACACCGACAATAAGGCAATAAAAATTGCTTCTAAAAGTGTGAGATCATTTAGTATAAGAGAATATTGAGTGTTGTACGAACTTGTGATGGCGAAGAATAAAAGCGACTGACTGCATAATAAAGGTTGCAATCACAAGGGGCAATACAACGTGACGTTCTTTTGCACTAAGGGGTTGAGCATACAAACAAATAAGCGCATGGCAACCTATGCTTCCCTCTGCGAAGGGCCTATCTTTTATTTTTATGTATTTATTTTTATGCAAAGAGTCAAAGTTTTTCTCTCTATTCCTTTTTTATTTTTCTCTTTTGGCAAGCATCATGTGGTGAGGAAAGATCTAGGCACATATATCCAGTTGGATATGGGTAGCATGAGTTATTATTGTTGACATCACCCTTGAGGTGAATACATTGGGAGGCGAAATCATAAGCCCCTATCTTTCTATGTGTCCGGTTGAAACGTTTTGCTCATGTGTATGCGGTGAGTGTTAGCAATCCTAGAAGACTATATGATGGTTGAGTATGTGGAGCTCTTACTTAAACTCTGTTGAATAAGTTGAATTACAATTGCTTGGTGACTGAGAATATAGGTTGTTGAGTTTCAAGAGAATTCATTGTTTGAACCTTAACATGTGAATTGGTTGCTACTTTAACATGAGAAGTTTTATAAGAAAGAATTGTTGTTATGATGCTAGCAAAAGTGATTGAAATTATCATTGATCAAACTTATGCACTTTGCTAGCATTCACACTTCATAAATTATTTCTTTTATCATTTACCTACTCGAGGACGAGTAGAAATTAAGCTTGGGGATGCTGATACGTCTCCAATGTATTTATAATTTATGAAGTATTCATGTTGTTATTTTATCATTCTTGGATGTTTTACAATCATTTTGTAGCAACTTTATATTATTTTTTAGGGACTAACCTATTGACCCAGAGCCTAGTGCCAATTGCGGTTTTTTGCTTTTTTACATCGCAGGAAATCAATATCAAACGGAGTCCAAACACCGCGAAACTTTTTGTGGATTTTTTATGGACCAGAAGACCACCAATGGGCCAGAGCAGCACCTGGGGGTGCCCGAGGGGGGCACAACCCACCAGGGCGCCCCTGGGGGCCCATGCACGCCTAGGTGGGTTGTGCCCACCTCGGTGGCCTCCCGCACCCCCTCTTTACCCTATAAATTCACAAATATTCCAAAAACCCTTGGGGTAAACCTAGATCAAAAGTTCCGCCACCGCATGCCTCTGTAACCAATCTACACCCCGTTCCGGCATTCTACCAGAGGGGGGAATCATCACCGGTGGCCATCTTCATCATCCCAGCGGCCACCACGATGAGGAGGGAGTAGTCCACCCTCGGGGCTGAGGGTTTGTACCAGTAGCTATGTGTTTAATCTCTCTCTCTCTCTCTCTCTCTCTCTCTCTCGTGTTCTTGAGATGTCACGATCTTGATGTATCGTTGGCTTTGTTAATATAGTCGGATCATATGGTGATTTCCCTCTCTATCTTGTTGTGACAAATTGAGTGTTTCCCTTTGAGATTTCGTTGTTATCTGATTGAATACTTTTATGGATTTGAGAGCACTTGATATATGTCTTACATATGAATACTCGTGGTGACAATGGGGTATCATATTGATTCACTTGATATGTGTTTTGGCATTCAACTCGCGGATTCCCGCGGTGACTGAGGGAGTCCTGGATTAGGGGGTCCCCGGGCGTCCGGGCTATGTAACATGGGTCGGACTGATGGGCCATGAAGATACAAGACGGAAGGCTTTCCCCGTGTCTGGATAGGACTCTCCTTTGCGTGGAAGGCAAGCTTGGTGTTCGGATATGAAGATTCCTCTCTCTCTCTCTCTATCTCTCTCTCTCTCTCTCTCTCTCTCTCTCTCTGTAAACCGACTCTGTACAACCCTAGCCCCCTCCGGTGTTTTTATAAACTAGAGGGTTTAGTCCTTAGAGGCAATCATAATCATATATGCTAGACATCTAGGGTTTAGCCATTACGATCTTGAGGTCGATCAACTCTTGTAACCCCTATACTCATCAAAGTCAATCAAGCAGGAAGTAGGGTATTACCTCCATTAAGAGGGCCTGAACCTGGGCAAACATCATGTCCCCTGCCTCCTGTTACCTTTGATCCTTAGATGCACAGTTCGGGACCCCCTACCCGAGATCCGCCGGTTTTTACACCGACATTGGTGCTTTCATTGAGAGTTCCTCTGTGCTGTCAGGAGAAGGTTTGATGGCTCCGTCAATCATCTACAACAATGCCGCCATGAAGGAGACTTTTCTCCCTGGCCAGATTTTTGTATTCGGCAGCTTTGCACTACGTGCCAACTCGATTGGCCACCTCGAGCGGATCTACAGCTACGCCCCTGGTCATCAGATCAGTTTTGGGAACCTAAACTATGTCGCCCACATCCGAGGGGACTTGATATTCGAGTGTTCGCGGCCCCAATTGCCGCTCCGGCCTTGGATCCAGAACGGGTTGTCAGGTCTGAGGACGGGAGTTTAGAGCCCGTAGGACTCTCCGCAACTATTGAATTTGCTACCAGAGATCCGGAGGGGACGGTGTCAGTGGCAAACCCGAATACCAACCGAACTCCCCTTGACGCTCAAGCATCGGACACTCTGTCGGACTCTAAGTCTGAACTCTCAGGGTCCGTGTTAAGTAGGCGTGACCACGAGGCTCCAACCCTGGACAGCCCCACGGACTCTCTTTCCTCTGCCCAAACCTCGCCTTTGAACGAGGCTTTGGACTTGACGCGATCACTCGCCATTACAGAAGGATCACTTCCAAACTATGCCCAGCCCGGACTAGAGGCTGAGAGCAGGGAATTTTATGTCCCACCCACCACCCACTTCATAGCCACTGTCGAAGATCTAACTGACATGTTGGACTGCGCCTCCGAAGACATCGACGGTATGGACGACGATGCCGGAGACGAACAAGGCCAAGACCCTCCGTTTACCGAACGATGGACGGCCACTTCCACATACGACGTATACATGGTGGTTACACCCAAGGAGGACGACGATGGCAAGAAGGATCCAGATGAGGACAAGCCTGTCGAAGCCGCTCCAAAGCGTCAGTGTCAGCGACACCGCTCAAATTGTGCTGCAACAAAGACAGCAATACCGGCACTGGAGACGATAACACTCCAGAGAATGTCGAAGACCCCGAAGCCCCTATAGAGCCAACTTCCGAACAGGAAGATTGGGAGGAGGGGCAAGTCGACCTTGACGATCCCGTCGATAATGAGGGCTCGGAGGATAGCAATTACCTACCGATCTCCGAAGAGGACGTGAGCCTCGGCGACCAAGACTTCATCGTGTCGGAGGAACCTGAGGGAGTCCTAGATTAGGGGGTCCTCGGACAGCCGAACTATATACTTTAGCCGGACCATTGGACTATGAAGATACAAGATTGAAGACTTCGTCCCATGTCTGGATGGGACTCTCCTTGGCGTGGAAGGCAAGCTTCGCAATACGGATATGTAGATCTCCTCCCTTGTAACCGACTCTGTGTAACCCTAGCCCCCTCCATTGTCTATATAAACCGGAGGGTTTAGTCCGTAGAACAACAACAATCATACCATAGGCTAGCTTCTAGGGTTTAGCCTCTATGATCTCGTGGTAGATCAACTCTTGTAATACTCATATCATCAAGATCAATCAAGCAGGAAGTAGGGTATTACCTCCATCGAGAGGGCCCGAACCTAGGTAAACATCGTGTCCCCCACCTCCTGTTACCATCCGCCTTAGACGCACAGTTCAGGACCCCCTACCCAAGATCCACTGGTTTTGACACCAACATTGGTGCTTTCATTGAGAGTTCCACTGTGCCGTCACTGTAAGGCTTGATGGCTCCTTCGATCATCGGCAACGATGCAATCCAGGGTGAGGTTTTCCTCCCCGGAAAGATCTTCATCTTCGGCGGCTTCGTACTGCGGGCCAACTCGCTTGGCCATCTGGAGAAGATCGAAAGCTACGCCCCTGGCCATCAGGTCAGGTTTGGAAACTTGAACTATACTGCCGACATCCGCGGAGACTTGACCTTCGACGGATTCGAGCCCATGTCAGGTGCGCCGCACAATCACGACAAGCATGACTTAGCTCTGCCGACGGACAGTGTTCGGGAGATCACACCTGCAACCACTCCGTCCCTCAATCCAGAACAAATTGTGCCATCTGAGGACGGGTGGATGGACCCCGCCACGGAGGCCGCACACTCAGTGGCAATAGAACCGAATACTGACTTCACCTCCTACGAGACCCGTGTTGCCGAACCATTGGATTCGTCCTCGGCCAAGGGCTCCCAGCCGCCTGCTTCCGTGCCTATCGAATCCGATTGGACACCGATCATGGATTTTACCTCCGCGGATATCTTTCAGCACTCGCCCTTTGGCGACGTGCTAAACTCGTTGAGGTCTCTCTCTCTCTGTCAGGAGACCCTTGGCCGAACTATGTCTGACTAGAATGGCATGCGGATGACGAAGAAATTCGCTCCCCACCCACCACCCACTTAGTAGCCACTGTCAACGATATAACCGACATGCTCGATTTCGGCTCCGAAGACATTGACAGTATGGACGACGATGCAGGAGACGAACAGGAACCATCACCCATAGGGCGCTGGACAGCCACTTCATCACATGATATATACATGGTGGATACACCCAAAGAAGACAATGATGAGGAACGGGAGGATGCAGCGAAGGATAACCCCCTCGAGAAGCAACCAAAGCGACGACGCAGACGCCGATCCAAATCCCGCCTCGGCAAAAACAGCGATAACAGCATAAGAAAGAATGAGACCCCGGTCGACTCCAATGCAACAGAGCAGGATGACCCAGCGGACGGCAAACATAGTATGGAGCCACTATCCGATCATGGCGACACCGAGGGTAGAAATCATCAACCTGTCTCTGGAGAGGAGAATAGTTTGGACGACGATATACATATCATCCCGAAAAGGAACTTGGAACAAGAGAACCTCCACAAAAGGCTTATTGCCACCGCGAGGAGTCTTAAGAAGCAGAAACAAAGGCTTAAGGTCGCGCAAAATACACCCATCAATAGATGGAACAAAGTGCTGGACACTGCGCAAAAGTACGGCGGCAGTCGCCACACAAAGAGTTACCCAAAGCGCAAGCTGCTGCCTGAATTCGATGACGAGGCCTTAGAGCCTACACAGCCGAAAAATAAAACGGCTGATCGGCCGGATCGACCACCTCATGGCCGCGATAGGGCGGCTAATGAGGCCACACATAATTCAGCACATGATTTACGTGAGGACTTGCATCAAAAAGGCGGCATTACCAGATCCATCTATGGATCTAGGAAGCGCACTCCAGCGCAGAATCAAAACCGAACACTACAACCATCAGAATGCCATGATACATCCAAATACAGGGGTGCCGCACCCCCTATGCTTCACCGATGAGGTACTAGATCATGAATTTCCAGAAGTATTCAAACCCATGAACATAGAGGCATACGACGGAACAAAAGACCCTGGGGTCTGGATTGAGGACTTCATCCTCCATATCCATATGGCTCGCAGAGACGATCTCCACGCCATCAAATACTTGCCCCTCAAGTTGAAAGGACCAGCTCGGCACTGGCTGAAGAGCCTCCCCGAAAATTCAATTGGAAGTTGGGAGGAGCTTGAGGATGCTTTTAGGGCTAACTTTCAAGGGACCTATGTCCGACCTCCGGACGCAGACGATTTAAGTCATATAATTCAACAGCCCGGAGAGTCAGCTCGAAAGCTTTGGAACAGATTTCTCGCTAAGAAGGATCAAATCATCGACTGCCCGGACACCGAAGCCTTGGCAACTTACAAACACAGCGTCCGAGACGAATGGCTTGCCAGACACCTCGGGCAAGAAAAGCCAAGGACAATGGCAGCCCTAACAAGCCTCATGACCCGCTTTTGCGCGGGCGAAGATAGCTGGCTGGCTCGTAGTAGCACCAGCGACCTAGGCACATCTGAAGTCAGGGATGGCAATGGAAAACCACGACGCAGTAAAAGCAAGCGTCGAAATAACGAAGACAGCCCAGACAACACGGCGGTAAACGCCAGATTTAGGGGCTCTCGACCCGGTCAGCGAAAAAACCTTTCAAAGGCAACAGAGATGGACCGTCCAGCCTAAACAAGATTCTAGACAAATTATGTCAGATTCATGGCACCTCCGACAAACCTGCAAATCACACCCATAGAGAATGCTGGGTCTTCAAGCAGGCCGGAAAGTTAAATGCCAAACACAAGGGGAGGGAGACACCAAGTGAAGACGAGGATGAGCCTCGCCAGCAAAGCACTGGGGGACAGAAAAATTCCCACCAGAGGTCAAAACAGTGAATATGATTCACGTAACAAAAAGAAGGAGCAAACATGCACTCCGAGACATATGCATCGTAGAGCCCGTCACCCCTAAGTTCAACCCTTGGTCGGCCTGCCCGATCACTTTTGATCGCAGGGATCACCTGATAAGTATCCGGCATGGAGGATTGGCTGCCTTGGTGCTAGACCCAATTATCGACGGATACCATCTCACCCAAGTCCTCATGGACGGCAGCAGTAGTCTTAATCTGATATATCAGGACACAGTACGCAAAATGGGGATAGACCCGACAAGAATCAGCCAAAGCAATACTACCTTCAAAGGAGTAATACCAGGCCCAGAGGCCCGCTGTATGGCCTCTCTAGTACTAGAGGTTGTATTCGGTTCTCCCGACAACTTCTGAAGTGAAAAGTTAACCTTCGACATCGCTCCATTTCGAAGTGGCTATCAAGCACTACTCGGAAGAATAGCTTTCACTCGTTTTAATGTTGTACTGCATTACGCTTCTCTTAAGCTTAAGATGCCCGGTCCACGTGGCATCATCACAGTTAGCGGAGATGTTGAGTGTTCCTTACACGCGGAAGAAGGTGTGGCGGCTTTAGCAGCCGAACACTAAACGACCTCTCCAACCAAAATAAATGATCGGTCATCAAGACCGCGGACACGGTTAGACGAGTCCGGCGCATCACTAACCGCAACAGCTTAGATAAACCTGAGATTGGTTTAACGGATATACCCCTATAGGCGGTACGATGGGCTTCCCGCATGTACAAAGGACTATAGTTCGGCTCGACCTTACTTATCTTGAATTTTAATGGTTTATTGAGAATAACCAATTTTTCGCACGACAACTTTCATCTAAGTTCTTCTCTTTTACAGATGATAATCGTGCTACACCCTTCGAGGACACGGCACAACGGAGACACAGGCGCAGACGTGCAGCAGGGCCCCGCTCAAAGGTTTCTTTTTAGATTAAGACCCTGTGTAAACCTTTTTTACTGTCTCTTGTTGCTTCACATCCTCTGGATACTCAGTATAACCGAGCGGGATGCTGACGTTGTTGGCATTTCACCACGTCAGAATAATGCAAGTACCTGGACACTAGGGGTTCATTATCAAGGGCATTACCCAGCCCGGTATATGTTGTAAAGACTGAATACCTTAGGGAGTGTTCGGCGTCGCGAGTTTGGCCTTATATGCATCAGCTCCGAATCATGTCTTTGGTCAAATGTTGGGTTTGCCCGGCTCCAGCGTTTTGCTACCTTACATTCCGCTCTAACGACTAAGGTGGCACCTGAAGAACTACTGCGATTGTGCCCTGGTTCATCCGGATGAGCACCTCAGTAGAGAAAGCCGGAAACTGACTGTCATGATAAAGCGCGAGACTGGTCAACCACTCGATGACTTAGCGGAATCTTCGGGATTCCTCTGCATTAACGAAGGGCCAGTTTTCCCGGTCATGTACATACGCGCCCCGTATTCGAATGAGCGCAAAAGTACCAGGGGCTGTATAGTAGCCCCACTGTCAAACTCCTATGGTTAAGTGAAAGTGTTAAAGCAATATAGTCTGATTGCCTTGTTCGCTGCGCTACCACCTCCTTAATGGACTAAGACGTTAGATCAAGTGTGAACACGCGCTTTTGCGAACACCCCCTCATTATATGCATGGGGGCTGAAGCCGACGACTGCAAACTTTCAGGTTATACATATATATATACATAAACGGCCGCAAAGGAGGCGCCATAATACTTTCAGGCAAAAGTACAAACACAGCCTTTATAATTCAAATAGCATTGTTATTACATTCGAGATACATGTCACTCGAACATGACACTCTTCGAGCACTGAGCCTCTATTAAATGAGCACCTTCCAGGACTTCTTCAAAATAGTGCTCGGCCAAAACCTAGCCTACGGCCGGATTCTAGGTGGCAATCGCAGTGGCCTCCATCTCCGCCCAGTATGTCTTGACACGGGCAAGAGCCATCCGCGCACCCTCTATGCGCGCTGACCTCTTTACAGCATCGATATGCGGCACAACACCAAGGAATCGTTGCACAAGACCAAAATAACTACTCGGCCTTGGTCCTTCTGGCCAGAGACGATCCAGGACAGACCTCATGGCAAGCCCGGACAACCTATGGAGCTCGGCCCACTCGGCCATTTGCTCATTTAACAGCAACGGACGCGCCGGAGCATTGAACTGCGACCAGAACAACTTTTCCACTTCATGATCTTTTCGATCTTCGAAAAACTTGGTCGCATCAGCAGCGCTTGCTGCCAAATCCAGGTACGCGTCTGCAGAACTCCATAATTGATCCAGAAGGGCATGCTTAGGATCTCCGAACTTCGTCCGCAACAAAAAGGGCTTCCCAGGCATGATATTTCCGGCTTGACGTAGCTCCTCCTTCGCCGCTCTAATTTTAGAGCGGGTTTCCTTAGCTGCTACCATGGCTTTCTCCAGGTCCGCCGTCTTCGTTTGACTTTCCCTTTCGAGAAGCTCATAACGGTCGGCGGCGTCTTTCAGCTCAACAGCCATCTTGGCTATTTTCTCTTTGCTCTCGCAATGGGCAGCTTATTCGGCTTTTAACTATTCGACCGCCTTTAGGGCGGCCACATCAATCCTCCTGGCTTGTTCCTTGGCTCGGGCAAGTTCCGCCCGATGGATCTCCACGGCGGCAGCTCCATCTGCAGTCACAGCATATTATAGATACTAGCATTCTGCTCCTCTTAATAAATGTTGACCATCGGAGAATACATACCCTGTGCCTTGTCAAGCCGCCTGTTTACAAGCACGATGTCGGCATCTGCTGCATCAAGTTGCCGCTTCAGTTCGGCAAACTCACCAGTCTGGCTAGCCACCGGATCTTCAGCCACCTACACATGAAGGCAGCATGATTATTACCTGGGACTATGATCCTCTGTTTGTCGCTGTTTTCGACAGCAACCAGAGTCTCAGGGGCTACTATCTACATAGGGCACACCTGGCGTGTGTGGTACCGTCAAAAAAATACATATTACTTTGCGTACCTCAAAGCCTCTCAGCAGGCTCACAAAAGCTTCATGCAACCCGCTTTCGGCGGATGAAATCTTCTCAACTTCCGTACCCATTAACGTACAATGTGCTTCCGAGATAGCCACTTGCTCCAGAAGATTCCGCAGTGAGTCTGGTCGTGCACCGGCCAGTCCCGGACTCTTTTTGTTGCTCCCCTTAGGAGCCGAATACTCCAGACTCCGGGTGGCCGAAGGGTTACCTTCTGGCCTTGGCGGATCAGGAGAAACCCTCCGTGATGACACCTCAAGGTCGCCCGCCTCATGAGGCGGGGAGGCATGGAGGTATTTCGCTCTCCATCATCTCCGGAAGAAGATCCCCCGAAGACGAACTCTGTTGAGAAGGGCTACGATCCAAACTATAGGACATACGTCTCGGTTATTGTCCTCGGAAATAAAGTAGGATATGTTTACTATAAAGTACTTTTGTCTACTTACAGCTTCGTGGGGGGCTGATCCCCTTGCGGGCACTGTGCGGTAAGGATACCCTCCGGGGTAGGACCCTCTCGCGAAGATTTCTTCCCTCGTTTGGAAACCATTGCTTCCAGGTCTTCAGAGGCGGTCCTCTTCCTTCCCTAGGGAGAGGGAATTTTAGATTCTTCTCCCCGGTTATCCTCCTTCGCAGAGGCACTAATTCCCCCGGTCTGGATGAGTAATGAGTGAGGCCTGCTTTCGGCTTCTTTATTCCCCCCTTTATCTTCCCCTGAGGGCGCTTAATAAGGCGTGAGCTCAAGCATTCTGGCCAGTACTGGATCTGTTGAGCCTTCGGGAAGGGGGGTCAAACACCTGATCATCTTCGCCTTTTTTACCCAGTCCTGGTCAAAGAGCGACTTTTCAGAATGATGTTGTGATAAATAAAGAGACAACGTGTTTGGCGAAGGACTACTTACTTGGGTATCTGGACGATTGCAGCTCAGACCCGCATCCTCGGTGGTGTGCGGACACTTTATTTGTGATCCGAAGAACAATCTGTACATCTCTTCGAGCGTCACGCCGAAGAAGTGATGAATACCTCGCGGTCCTTCTGGGTTGAACTCCCACATACGAAGAGGTCTATGTTTGCAAGGCAGGACTCGACGAACTAGCATGACTTGCATTACCTTGACAAGGCTGACATCTCTGTCGAGGAGATCTCGGATGTGACTCTGCAATGTCGGCACATCATTTACTGACCCCCAGTCCAATCCCTTGCTGATCCATGACGCTAGTTGTGGCGGGGGGGGCGAGCGGAAGACAGGAGCGGCTACCCACTTAGTACCTCGGGGAGATGTCATGTAAAACCACTCTCGTTGCCATAAGTTGGACGCCTCCGGGAAGGAACCCTTTGGCCATGGAACATCAGCGCCTTTACTTATTACAGCACCTCCGCATTCTGCATGTCGCCCATTAATCATCTTCGGCTTCACATTAAAGGTCTTGAGCCATAAGCCGAAGTGTGGGGTGATGTGGAGGAAAGCCTCACACACGACGATGAACGATGAGATGTGAAGGATGGAATTCGTGGCCAGATCATGGAAATCGAGCCTGTAATAGAACATGAGCCCTCTGACAAAGGGATTTAGACTAAGGCCTAGCCCTCGGAGGAAGTGGGAGATGAATACGACACTCTCGCCGGGTTCGGGAGTGGGAATGACATGTCCTCGAGCAGGCAGCCTGTGCGAGATTTCGGCGGTCAGAAACCTGGCTTCTCTTAGCTTCTTGATGTCCTCCTCTATGACAGAGGAGGGCATCCACCGACCTTGAAGGTTGGATCCAGACATGATTGAAGGTCCGAAACGCCTAGCCTGAGCCTTGGGTGTTGGAACTCAAGGTGGGGGAAGGATTCGATTGAGTGCGAGAAAAAGAACAGGCCTTGGCCTCTTTATAAAGAGGGTGAATATCAAGCGTCCTCCGCGTGGCCGTTTGGAACTTGCCTAAAATCGAGGAGTCATACCAACAGGCACGATTGGGTTACCCACACCCGTATTGATGAGAATCCTGTGATAAGGGGAACACAATCTCTGCTTTGATAAGACATCCCAATAAAAACCGCCTCACGAAACGTGCAGTGGCAGGCTGGGAGAAACGGTTCGAATAATGACCAGGTCGTGGTGTGATGTCACATTATGAAAAGTTGTCAGCAGATTAGATTTGTGGAAATATTATTCTCTCTACGGTGGTATGTGGAATTTGTTTTGCAGAGCCGGACACTATCCTTGTGTTCAAAATCTTCTATGGAGTATTCGGAGGAAGAACCCGCCTTGCAATGCCGAAGACAATCTGCGCGCCGTACTCATCGTCATTGAAGCCTGGTTCAGGGGTTACTGAGGGAGTCCTGGATTAGGGGGTCCTCGGACAGCCGGACTGTTGGTCTATGAAGATACAAGATTCAAGACTTCGTCTCGTGTCCGGATGGGAGTCTCCTTGGCGTGGAAGGCAAGCTTGGCAATACAGATATGTAGATCTCCTCCCTTGTAACCGACTCTATGTAACCCTAGCCCCCTTCGGTGTCTATATAAACCAGAGGGCTTAGTCCGTAGAACAACAACAATCATACCATAGGCTAGCTTCTAGGGTTTAGCCTCTACGATCTCGTGGTAGATCAACTCTTGTAATACTCATATCATCAAGATCAATCAAGAAGGAAGTAGGGTATTACCTCCATCGAGAGGGCCCGAACCTGGGTAAACATCGTGTCTCCCGCCTCCTGTTACCATCCGCCTTAGACGCACAGTTCGGGACCCCCTACCCGAGATCCGCCGGTTTTGACACCGACAGAACCCCTCGACCAAGAGCGCTTCAAGCGTAGGCTAATTGCCACTGCAAGAAGCCTAAAAAAGAAGCAGCAACAGCTTCAAGCTAATCCAGATGGACTAAGTTCCTGGCAGCCGAGGAATACGGCCTCGAATGCCCAACTAAGAGTTACCCAAAGTGCCAGCTGCTACCCCAATTCGACGATGAGGCGCTGGAGCCCATACCGCCAATGCGTGATGCGGTCGACAGACCAGGCCGCCCTCCACGTGGCCGGGATAGGGCGGCAACTCAAGCCGAACACCAGCCCGCACCGCCCCGCCACAGAGGCAGAGAAACAACGGCTCCAGAATACACCTACGACCTACGACGGGACCTGGACAATAGAGCCGATCAGACTAGATCAATGTACGGATCAAGAGGTCGTGCCCCAGCACGAGAAGGCAACCATCAGGCCTGGTGCGACAAACACAACCCCACCCGGGCAGAAAATCGCATACAGACCTCATCTGAACTGCATAGAGACATTGCCCGATATAGAGGCGCCGCACACCCCCGATGCTTCACCGATGAGGTAATGGAGCACCAGTTCCCAGAAGGGTTCAAACCCGCGAACATCGAATCATACGATGGTACGATGGACCCCGCTGTATGGATTTAAGATTTCCTTCTCCACATCCACATGGCTCGCGGCGACGATCTACACGCCATCAAATATCTCCCCCTAAAGCTTAAGGGACCGGCACGGCACAGGCTAAACAGCCTGCCAGAAAACTCCATCGGCAGCTGGGAGGATTTGGAAGATGCCTTTAGGGACAATTTCCAAGGTACCTATGTACGGTCCCCAGACGCCGACGTCCTCAGTCACATCGTCCAGCAACCTGGAGAGTCAGCCCAGAAACTCTAGACCAGGTTCTTAATTAAAAAGAATCAAATTGTAGACTGTCCAGACGCCGAAGCCCTCGTGGCCTTTAAACATAGCGTCCAGGACGAATGGCTTGCCAGACACCTCGTCCAAGAAAAGTCGAAGTCCATGGCAGCCCTTACCGCACTCATGACCCGCTTTTGCGTGGGAGAAGATAGCTGGCTAGCCCGAAGAAGCAATAGCACCAGCGACCCTGGCACCTCCGAAGCCAGGGACGACAATGGCAAGCCACGACGCAACAAGCACAAGCGTCGACTCAATAATAACGGTACCGAAGATACGACGGTCAACGCTGGATTCAGCGGTTCTAAATCCGGCCAACGAAAGAAGTCGTTCAAAGGAGACAGAGATGGTCCATCCAGTTTGGACAGAATACTCGATCGACCCTGCCAGATTCATGGCACCCCCGATAAGCCTGCCAATCACACCAACAGAAACTGCTGGGTTTTCAAAGAGGCCGGCAAACTTAACGCCGAACACAAGGGGAAAGGGCTGCCCAGCAAGGACGACGACGAAGAGCCTCGTCAACCGAGCACAGGGGGGCAGAAGAAATTTCCCCCTGAGGTAAAGACAGTAAACATGATATATGTCACACATATCCCTAAGAGGGAGTGCAAGCACGCATTACGGGACGTCTATGCCATAGAGCCGGTCGTCCCAAAATTCAACCCATGGTCGGCTTGCCCAATCACCTTCGATCGAAAGGACCGCCCAACCAGCATCCGTCATGGAGGTTCAGCAGCTCTGGTCCTTGATCCAATCATCGATGGATTCCACCTCATGTGAGTCCTCATGGACGGCGTAGCAGTCTCAACCTACTTTACCAAGACACTATCCGCAAAATGGGCATTGATCCATCGAGAATCAAGCCCACTAAAACTACCTTCAAAGGAGTAATACCTGGTGTAGAGGCCCGCTGCACGGGCTCAATTACATTAGAGGTTGTCTTCGGTTCGCCGGACAACTTCTGAAGCAAAGACTTAATCTTTGACATTGTCCCTTTCCGCAATGGCTACCACGCATTGCTCGGACGAACCGCGTTCGCTCGCTTCAAATGCGGTCCTGCACTATGCTTACCTAATGCTCAAGATGCCCGGTCCATGTGGCGTCAATACAACCAACGGAAACATGGAACACTCCCTCCATACTGAGGAGCATACTACGGCCATCGCAGCCGAAGTACAAAGCTGACGACTGGAAAAATCTCAGGAATACAATAACGGCCACACAGGAGGATAACACTTTTAGATAAAGATGCAAATACATCACAAAGCTTTAATGCATACTAAAAATATCCAGGCGGTTCAGGTACATTCATTCGAACATAATGTCCTTTGAGCACTGCCCCTCTATCAAGCGGGTGCCCTCTAGGACGTCGTCTAAGTAGCGCTCTGGTGTACGGTGGTCCTTGCCTCCAAGAGGGCCCTTTAACAGCAACATCGACGACCTTCATCTTTGCCCAGTACATCTTGATGTGGGTGAAGGCCATCCGCGCACCTTCTATGCACACCGACCGCTTGACGGCGTGAATTCGCGGCACTTCATCGACAAGTCACCGTACCAAGCCGAAATAGCTGCCCGGAAGGGGTTCGGTTGGCCACAGACGAACTATAACATCCTTCATGGCCGCTCCGGGTATCTTATGCAGCTTGGCCCATTGCGCCATTTGGTCGTTCAGTAGTGTCGCGTATCCCTCCTGAGTCTGGAAGAATTGTGCGGCATCGGCTCTCTTCGGAAGATCCGCGAAGTCGTCTGGAGAACTCCACAGTCGGTTAAGCAAGGCAAATCTCTGATCGCGAAACTTAGTCTGTAAAAGAAAGGGCTTACCAGCCGCTATCTGTCCGGCCTACCGAATCTCCTCACGAGCCGCTCTCGATTTAGATCGCACATTTTTTGCCTCCTGAAGGGCCTTGTCGACTTCGGTTGTCTTGTCTTTATTCTCCTTCTCGAAGGACTCACACTTGCAGGTGACGTCCTTGAGCTCTTTCTCTACGACGGATATCCGCTCCTCGCATTGGCGTCGGGTGGCTTGTTCGGCCTTCAACTCCGCAACCGCTTTATCAGCGGCCTCATTGCTCACCCTAGCCTGTTCTTTGGCCCGGGAAAGTTCACCCCTGAGGGTCTCAACCTTGGCAGCACCATCTGCAGTTACGCAAATAACAACGTTTGAATTTGAATCTAGTGTTCGCACATTCATATAGGCATAAAAGGAGTGTTTGAAGAATACCTTGCGCCTCGTCGAGCCGCCTGTTAATAACGACAATGTCCTCATCGGCCGGCTTCAATTTCTGCTTTAGTTCGGAAACCTCCATGGCCTGGGCGGTTGCCGCTAATAGTGAAGCCTGTTTTTCCAAATTAAATAAGCATGTTACTTCCCTCAGATATCTATAGATCCTCTATTCGCCCTTTTTCATGGACCACCAAAGTCTCAGGGGCTACTGTCTATATATAGGCGTATTTGTTCATATGCAAGGCGGCTAAATACATTACATCGCATACCTTGAAGCATGTTAGTAGGCTCGTGAAGGCTTCATTCAGCCCACTTTTTGCAGACTGAATCTTCTCAAACACCGTACCCATCAAGGTATGGTGCTCCTCCATGACGGATGCACTCTACAGTACATACATCAGGGTATTCGGCGCCTCCAGGTTCATGGAGATCGCCGTAGTATTAGGCGCTCCCCCTCCCTTGAAGGGGGCCGCTCACCTGACTCCGGATACGTCTCCAGAGCGGTATTCGACTAGGGGCCGAACAATCCAAGGCCCCCATCATTGCTCTTCACGGGGTCCGCACCTCCTATGCCCCCAACAACCAAGGCATTCCCCTCCGGTGCCGTGTTAAGGGTCCCTTGTACCTCTGGGCGATTTGGAGAAGTCCTCCAGGATGACACCTCAATGTCGTCCGCCCTTGGGGGCGGGGAAGCTTGTGGTGGCGTCTCGCTCTCCATCATCTCCAACTGTAGATCCCCCAATCACGATGATACTTGAGGGAGATCGCGGGTCGGGCTGCAACACGTAATTTAATATTATTCCCGCAAGTTCAAAAGAAATTGGATGTGTATAGAGCGTCCTTAGTTACTTGCGATTTGGCAATGGGCTTGACCCTGGGGCGGTGCTCTAGGATGGCTTGGCTTCCGAATCCGAGCCATCCGACAGGGTTATCTTTCCCCTCTTGGGTGCCTCCACCTCCAGGTCTTCGGAGGCCGCCCTCTTCCTTCCCTGGGAGGAGGGTTCTCACCTTCTTCCTCCTCTTTATCTTCGTCTTCGGAGGAGGGAGACTCGGTCCCCCTGGATTTAGCGTCTGATGTACCTTTAAGGTGAAGGCCACCTTCGGCTTTCTTGCTCTTCTTCTTCTTGTCCTTCTTCGTCGGCGCTTGATACGGTGTCGGGACCAGCATCTTCATTAACAGAGGATCAGCTGGGTTTTTGGGAAGAGGGGCCAAACACCTGATTTGCTCCGCTTTCTTTATCCAACCCTGATTAAAAGGGCGAAATTCTCAGTACATCACCCTAGATTAATAGACTAAGCTATGTTCAGAGATTAAGCGCTTACCGGGGTGTCCGGATGGTTGCAGTCGAGGCCGATATCCTCAGATGTATTCGGCCATGACATTTGAGTCTTGAAGAGCAGTTTCTAGATCCCTTTGTGTGTTGTGCCAAATAATTGTTGCAGGGTCCGCGGCCCTTCCGGATTAAACTCCCACATACGGTGAGACCATCGCTGGCACGGAAGGGTTCGGCGGACAAGCATCACTTGGATCACGTTGGTAAGTTTGGTGTCTTTGTCGATGATGCTTTTGATACGCTTTTGCAGCATCAACACCGCGTCGGACGATCCCCGGTCCAGACCCTTATTGATCCACGATGCAAGTTGTAGTGGAGGACCGGATCTGAATGCAGGGGGCGGCTGCCCATTTGGTGCCGCGGGGTTCGGTGATGTAGAACCACTACTGCTGCCATACCTTGACGGTTTCCACAAAGGCTCCTTTTGGCCAGGTAACGTTGGCAAGTTTGCTCACAATAGCGCCGCCGCACTCAGCGTGCTCCCCGTCAACCACCTTCGGCTTCACGTTGAATGTCTTGAGCCACAAGCCAAAGTGTGGGGGGATACGAAGAAAAGCCTCACACATGACGATAAACGCCGAGATATGGAGGAACGAGTTCGGGGCTAGATCATGAAAATCTAGCCCGTAATAGAACATAAGACCACGAACAAAGGGGTGAAGAGCGAACCGTAACCCGCGCAGGAAGTGAGGGATAAACACAACCCTCTCACCGGGCTTTGATGTGGGGATGACCTGCCCTTTGGCAGGGAGCCTATGTGGGATTTCTACAGTCAGGTACCTCGCCTCCCGGAGCCCCACGATGTCCTCCTCAGTGACAGAGGAGGCCACCCACTTGCCTTGAGGGCCGGACCTGAACATGGCCGGAGTGCTTGGTGGCAACAAAAGAAGTCGAGACTTGGGCGCTGGAGCTCAGGGATGGAAAGGCTGAGGAAGAAGAAAGGCGCAGGGAAGAAAGAAGGTCTTTATCCCTTTATAAAGGCAATGAATACCAAGCGCCTTCTCACAAGCCTTAAAACTCGCCTATTCCCAAGGGGTCATACAAACATCACGGTTGGGTTATCCCAACCAGTATTAATGAGAAACCCGCAATATGGGGACAAGATCTCTGCTTGGACAAGACGTATCGATGCGGGCTGTGCCTCGAAACACGGAGCGAGAGGCTAAAAACAGTTTGAGATAATAATGAAGCCAAGCATAAACGTCACGCCGAAAAAAGGGTTGTTGATAGACGTGACTTGTTGTTGAGTATTTTGTTCTTGTGGTAATGGGTTGTAACTGTTAAGAAGAGCCGGATATAGTTCTTGTTGATCAAACTACCTTGAAGTGTTCGGAGGAGGAACCCGCCTTGCAATGTCGAAGACAATCTGCGTGCCGGACTTATCGTCATTGATGCCTGGTTCAGGGGCTACCGAGGGAGTCCTGGATTAGGGGGTCCCTGGGTGTTCGGGCTATGTAACATGGGCCGGACTGATGGGCCATGAAGATACAAGACGGAAGGCTTTCCCCGTGTCCGGATAGGACTCTCATTTGCGTGGAAGCCAAGCTTGGTGTATGGATATAAAGATTCCTCTCTCTCTGTAAACCGACTCTCACTACAAAAAAAAAGACACATCCGTGACATTTTGGGCCGAACGAAAAAAATTCTGTCATACATATGACACTTCTATGACGATAATTGTGACAAAACCCGGTATCATCATAGATGTGGTGGGCTCCTACTTCTATGACAAAAAATCATGACAGAAAATGGGCTTTTCGTCCTGGGTGGGCCGGAGACGCAGCTGCATGACATTCTTTGGGCCATCCATGACAGAAAAAACCATGGTAGAAGCGAGGGGGAGGAAAATTTCGGGGAGTTCCCGGTTACGGTGGGAGGTCGGGGGCCGAGCGATGCGCGTTTCCCTCATACACGTACGCGCGTGTGTGCGAGGCATTGGCTCTAACTGAACCCGAGCGAGGCATTGGGCTCTAACTGAACCCGAGCGATTGCACTGCAGGCTACGCGTTACTGAACCCAAGTGATCGATCGATGGCTGTTAACTGAACCCGATCGAGCGATTCCTTTGCTACTGCTGCTAACTGAAGCTGATCGATGCTGCCTCTGGATGAACAGTGAGCGTTGCGGGGGGGTTGGATGAACCGTTCCCGGTGGGGGTGGATGAACAGGACCCCGTGGTGTTGCCTCTGGATGAACAGGACCCCGATCGATCGAGCCGGTTGGGGCTGGATGAACAGGACCCCGTGGAGGGCTGGATGAACAGGACCACCCCGTGGAGGGCTGGATGAACAGTAGACGGTGGAGGGTAGGATGAACAGTAGCCCATGGAGGGGTGGTTGAACAGGAGCCCGTGGAGAGGGCTGGTTGAACAGTAGCCGGTGGGGTAGCGCGCGGTGGAAGCTGGATGAACAGGAGCCCGTGGATGAACAGTCGCAGGTGGAGGCTGGAGGAGGTCGATGGTGGATGAACAGTAGCTCGTGGAGGCTGGAGGGGGTCGATGGTGGAGATGAACAGTATCTCGTGGAGTCCCGTTTTGCATTACGCCACACCCCTCCCGATGAACAGGACCCTAGTTTCGACCGTAGCGCTCCAACACAAGTCTGTTTCCTCCGTTTTGCAGTACGCCACACCCCTCCCGATCAACAGGACCCCCATTTCGACAGTAGGAGGTCCGTTTCCTCCGTTTTGCGGTACGCCAGACCCCTCCCGATGAACAGGATCCTGTTTCGAACGTGGCCGGTCGAACACAAGGCCGTTTCCTCCGTTCTGCGGTACGCCAGGCCTCGTTTACATCGCATGTTCCGTCCAAGCCCTCCCGACGAACACAACACATTCCGTTGCCTCCCCATGAACACGACGAAGATGTTGTTTCTCCGTTCTGACCCAGCCATGTACACGAGCCCTGGCCGTATGTATGCGCGAGTAGGCGTTCGAGACCCCGCCCGTATGTACACATACGTGGCCGTATTTTCTTTCTTGCACCCTGGCCGCTGTACGTACGTGTACATGCTACGTGCGAGCCTCTACTACGACACGTGCGCGCCTCTACATCGACCAGTATATATGTACGTACACGTTCGCGACCAGAATGACAACGCTACGTACGCTTCGACCAGGTGGGTCCCGACTGTCAGGCACTTCCTTGCTTGCGAAGATGTAGCTGGTGGGTCCCAGCAGTCAGGGGGGCGAATCGTTTTTTTTTTGCCCGGACGCACTTCCTTGCGTGCGAAGGTGTAGCTGGTGGGTCCCAGCAGTCAGGGGGAAACGTTTTTTTCATGAAATACGTTGGCCCGTCCGGTGGGTCCCTGCTGTTAGGTGGAGGAATCATTATTTTCCACGTAATAAGAGGCACTTCCTTGCTGCCGCCGTGGACCCAGCTGTCAGCCTCTCCACGTAGAGTCCACGTCCGATGGAAGTCGTTCCTTGACCACATTGACCACGCCGCACCGAGAGCACCAGGGCGGTGGACGGCGAGGCCTAGGAAGGGGACGACGCGGAGCCGGTGAAGATGCGGCAGTGGATGCCCACGCGGAGAGGAGTATAGGGTTCACTCGTTCGGCTGCGGTGTGAGGCTGCCGTCGCTGCAGGGCCTGGCCAGCAGTGGGAATAGTAGGGGGCGGTGAGGCCTCCGCGGCAGCACAGCCGGCCACGAGAGGCAGGAGCAGGCGGCATGACCGGCGCTGCTTTGGGCGGCTGGAGCAAGAAGACCAGAGGTTGAAGAAGCACTACAGCCGTTGGATGGACATCGTACGGTCATTGGAGCTAGAATCGTGCATATTGACTAAGTTGACAAAGCCCTCCGTCCCCGTCAACTTAGTAGGCCCACAAGTCAGCCTCCCACCAAGGTGGGTCCCAGCTAGCCGGTGGAGTATTCATTTTTTTGTGCGTAATAAGGAGGCACTTCCGGTGGGTCCGAGCTGACAGCGGGGGGAACATTTTTTTCGTGAAATACGGTGGCTCGTCCGATGGGTCCCAGCAGTCAGGGGGAAACGATTTTTTCGCAAAATATTGGTGGCCCATCCAGTGGGTCTCCGCTGTCAGGTGGAGGAATAATTATTTTCCACGTAATAAGGAGGCACTTCCTTGCGGCTGCCGTGGACCCAGCTGTCAGCCTCTCCAGTACAGTACTCTTCCGATGGAAGTCGGTCGTTGACCACATTGACCACGCCGCGCCAAGAGAACCACGGCGGTGGACGATGGCGAGGCATAGGAAGGGGACGATGCGGAGCCGGGGAAGACGCGGCAGTGGATGCGCACACTGATAGGAGTACGAGCGTTCACCGGTTCAGCTGCGGTGTGAGGCTGCCGTCGCCGCAAAATAACAGGGGGTGCGGGTGAGTACAGGGATGCCCTGGCTAGCAGTGGGAGTAGTAGGGGGCGCTGAGGCCTGCGCGGCAGCACAGCCGGATATGGGAGGCGGGAGTAGGCGGTCCCGCCGGTGCTGCTTTGGCGGCTGGAGCAAGAAGATCAGAGATTGAAGAAACACGACGACCGTTGGATTGACATCCAATGGTTACGTCTGCTAGAATCTTTTGTTGACGTATGTAATAACTAAAAAAATCTTGCATACGCGTCAACTAAACAGGCCCACAAGTCAGACCACTCCCTTTTTTTAATAATTTATATATAGCTCATGGCAACTTCTTATGCAATTTATTGGAGTCGTTTTTTTTGGTTGGTCAGGGCCAGTTTCGCATATTTCTGTGGGTTCCAAACTATTTTTAATACCAAAATGTCCAGCCAGATTTAAAGTACTTTGAAGATATATTTAAATTAGGTTAATGCCCAGTGAAATAGGAATCTGAAAATGTGATAAAATTCAGAAATTATAAAGTAATTGCCAATTTTTCATCTGTTTTTATATTTACAACCCATTTCATATTACTTTCAAGATTTGCAGGCGTCTTGAAAGAGTTGCAGCCCATCAGGGCGTAGAAAAATAAGTAGGCCTGGATTGGGTATTTTTCAGAAAAATAAACTGGGCTCATTTTCACAAAGAAAAAATAGCTGGGCTGGTCACATGGTGAACATAAAATATAAGCCTGGGCTAGACGGGCCACAACCTAGTTCAAACCCTGCTCCGTCTCAACAATACCAAACAAAAAAATACTGCTAGAGTAGCTACGTCCCAGGTGTCGGCCGATCTTGTGTTGTTCTCTTGTCTATTGACTATATACGCTCACAATGTCGTGGGTCCCAGATGTCAGGAAAACACTAGGAGGAAGCATTTTATTTTTCCATACGCTGATGTGGTGGGCCCCTACTGTCATCCTCTCCACGTACTTCTGCCGATTCCTATTGTTTGTTGACCATGTTGACAACGCGAGAGGGCGGCGCCGCGGCCAGCGCGCGGAGGACGTCGGCGTTAACGATTTAGGAGACGGTGGGGTGGCGATGCGTGCGCTGAGGTGCAGCCAGCCGTGGGAGGCGGAAGCAGGCAGCCCCGCCGGTGCGGGTTTGGTTTTGGTGGCTGGAGGAAGACAGGGCTGAAGAAACACGACAGACTGTAAAAGCAGCAGGAGTACTTAACAACCTTAACTGAAACCAGCAGGGGCACTTAACAACCAAAGCTGAAAGCAGTATGAGTACTTATACAGGTTCAACCGTACAAAGCACGCCTCGAACAGTGCTACTTTGCCTACAGTTAACCAAGGGTGAGACCACCAAGCCCCAGGACAAGACCCAGGCGCCACCCCGCGCATCCACAACCTTCTGAAAGCGGCTTCATCTCGCAACATGGTCAATAAACAGGATATTCGCTTTAGAGCCATGGAAAAGCATGAACATAATCTTCTGTCCTATTCTTCAAGATGGACGAGCCTTCATTATTTGAGACCACCCATGAATAAGTATCTTTTCACCTCCAAGGGGAATTGATTAGGTCGACATAAACATCATGTTGTGACCAAGAGCAAGTCTGACCCGACCATGGCCAGGCATCTGTATAGGAACAATAGAACTCGGCAGTTCCTGTTTCAAGAAGATCACAGCTGTAAAACTGTGTATAAGCAATAGTATATGAACAACATATATAACAGAAAACAGCTCGTACCATAAGTTTCTCGACACAGTTTGACCTGTTCAACGAGTGCAGCAGTGGCACACATATCCCATGTGGCCTTCCACCATTGAAACGCCCCACAAGAACCTCAAGACGATCAATAAAGTGTAGGAACTTGTGGATGTCGATCCAGTCAACTTCAGTGCCATTAGTAACAGCCGAGTTATTACAGAGTAACAAATGAGCAGACTGCTTAACTCTGAAAAAACCTACACGTGCCACCAATTATAAGAAAATATTAGTTAGAAGTAGCATCTTCGTGAGAGATTCATTGCTACTTCTAAAGTTAAATTGTGATTAGTTAGACAGAATAGGTGGACTAAGAAGTAATCGAGTCAACAAGCAAGAACTAGATACAAAACTAACATGGATGAACAATTGGAACGACGTCGGGGTGGAAGATCACAGTGAAGATGAGACT
Organism: Aegilops umbellulata; assembly: GCA_032464435.1. Taxonomy (NCBI): domain Eukaryota; kingdom Viridiplantae; phylum Streptophyta; class Magnoliopsida; order Poales; family Poaceae; genus Aegilops; species Aegilops umbellulata. The sequence goes on along the minus strand of CP136055.1, from coordinate 243,684,337 downwards.
AGGTTCTGTTATTTCCATCAACATTCGTGCGCCAACTTCCAGTCTGTAACACTTGAGAAAGTTTATCCAAGTTCGGCCATAAAAAAAGCAGCGATCTTCTTGGTTCGTGAACCCAACTCGGAACTTATATCCATGGCTTGTCTTCATTGTGACCATTAAACTAGTGTATTCAGTTATGGCAAGGCCGATCATCTTGAGTACATGTGTTCTGGCAGAGCAAATAATACGCTGCAGGAAAAATAATATGAGAACACAGCATGTTCAAAAAAACCCCACCCTCCCGGATAGAAAAGAGGATTCTAGGAACATATTGTGCATGTTTCAAAATGCTGTGTTAGGATGAGAAGGTACAAGTGTGGCGTCTCGCCGAGGGCGCAGAAACCTGTAGGGTACTCGCACTTTGGGCACTGCAAATGAAACACACTAGATTCAGTAGGAAGAAAAATGCATCAACGGCGGCGGCTGCCATCCTAGGATTACCTACGACCAAGGGACTTGGGTTTATCGGGGATGGATGAAGAATTCGTACCTGGTTCTCCATGAGAAAACCCTATGCAATCGCCGAGAGGGGGTTTTCTCTGAACAAGCAGACGAGGGAGAAGGGGATTCAGGCCCAGTGAAATATTACTGCTTCATCCGTCCAGCTTACTGCTAAAGCTGGAAAGGGGGGTTGTGATTTGTTGGCTCATTGGGCATTACTGTGGCACTACGACCGGGGTGTGTCTATCGTGAAGTTGTGCACTCTAATTTGTGCATATGGCACGTGGACCCCGTTGCCGGTTGCCCCACATATCAGCGAAAGGAAGTAGAAAGACAGGAGTAACTAGTTACACATAAATATATTTTTGACAGAGAGATACTCCCTCTGTAAAGAAATATACAAATCTTTTATATCACAGGCTCACCTTGCCGAGAAATATACTCCCTCTGCAACGCACGGGCATTATGGGGGTTCAGATTTTTTTATGGGGGGTCAGCTGAGAATATAATACTCAGATAGGCTCACGGTTCTGGACTTTGGGCCGCAGGCCGACCCTGCATGTTTGGGGGCCCATGTGTTCTACCTCAGCACTTTTCATATTGCAAGTGATCAGTATGGCGCTGGTTTTAGATGCTGTCGCAAGGCGAATACACAAAATTGAATAAAGCACGACAGCTATTGGAATGAAATCGAACGACAGTTCCTAACCAGCAATCAGAGTTGCAATTCTATCAACGATATACCATGTGACAAATAATACTGTCGTACTACTTATACACACAGGACACTTGTTTCACCATGCCAGATTATTACATCAAAATCTCTCGGAGGATAGATCAGTTTGGCAATTGCGTGCTGCTAATTTCAAAGTTGATTTGGACCAGCTCTCCTTGCCGAGAAAGTTCGATTTTGACATCATCCCCTGTCACAAGATATGATTTAGATTTGAACCATAACCATCCTTTAGCATCAATCATCATGCGACCATCCTTTGTACTTACGGTATATTGAGCAGGTTCATTCACACCAAGGCTGCGCATGGTAAGAGAAACTTGGCCGCGGTCTTCCGGATTGTTGAACGACTCCCTCGTTGCTCTAGGAATTCTCTGTTTGCAAACAAGAAGACATACCCAAACAGTTAGATCAACACAGTGAATCATGTGAAACAACATGGAAAGAAAAAAGAACGAAGCACTTGGGCGGCCAATGCTTACCAAGAAGGTGGACATGTTGGTTTTTTTAAGGACTTTGGTATATGAAGTGCGAACTGCAGCCCAGTCTGTTGCCGGTGCAACTGCACGGGCCGGAGCAGATGCAAGTGCAAGTGTTGGTGCAGGTGCCGAAGCCGCTGCTGCTGCCGGAGATGGCGCTCCTTGTAGAGCTGGTGCTGGTGTCGGAGCAGGTGCCGGTGTCGATGCCCGATCCTCCGGTAGATCAGACTAATCCGCTGACGCGGTCAGTGCCCAATCGTTAGCTGGATCAGACTGAGTTGTTGCCGCTGTCAGTGCTAGAGCAACTGCCGGTGCTCGATCTATGCGAGACAGCGGCGATCGTGTTTGGTCTGCTATGATCAGCTTTCTAACTTGACTAGGATCCGTGACGTGATCCAGTCTTTTTCTTCATTTCTTTTAAACACGAGAAGGACTAATTGTGGCATTTTTGTTCAACCAAACTGCAGTTCATCATAGGGATTCAGCTTGTACTCAGACATCAGACTGATCCAATTTTTTCCAGTAATATAAGTGATGGACGGTGCCTTCGTTACTAACATAACATAAGAAGTGAAACCTGCAAAAATAGCCATCGTAGAGCAAACCAAACGGTTTATTCTGTGATGAATGTCACATGGCAAAACCTGCATCATAAAATAGCAGGAAAAGAAAGAAAACATGACATTAAATCAATAAGATTTAGACAGTAAATCAATAAGATTTACTTGATGTGACATGAGTGAATCCTTACCAGGAAATCACTATGTTGAAGTACTAAACAGAAGATTGATCGTTCAACTACACGTGGCATGCAGGGGCCCCACCTATTCCCACAAGCAGGACAGTCCAAAGGTCGTGACAAATCGTATGGACCGAACATCCATGGGACTGGAAATCCTGGTGGGTGCGATAAACCCTGCAATGCATACAGATATTGGAGTGTAACCATAATTGATAGACCGTCCTCACAAAAAATATGATATGGATACTTCAAAATATACAGACTGAATTGAGTGGACAGACATTAACATAGACCGTTCTCAGGATTGACCACACACTAAAAGCGGCAGTACTAATAAACAATACAGGGTTCACAAACACAAATCAAGTACTGAACAATAGTACTTACTATAGACAAGCAAAGTTGCACTAACTAAACTCTGCAGACTATTTCTTGCCACCGACCTACGGGATGAACCCCGCATAACTGACTAGGCCATGGACTTCGTGTGAGATGTCTACATGCACCATCACCATCTTGTCATCCTTGGAGAACCTAACAGAGTGGTCTTTCCACTCATAAACATGATGATGAAGACAGGCCGCATCAAATTTGTTGGGAAGCTTTACAAGAACCACACCCTTCGTAATCGAAGGCGCAGCCAGGAAATTGTTGTGGTCAAGTACAACCTCGAGAACACACCTGACAACAATGCTACAGGAAAATAATAGTTCAGGACACGTGGCGACAAGGACACAGCAGCTGGATAGTTCAGCAGTAGAACTCATCATCAGGTCTTCCAGTTCACACGGCATGACTTTGAGAACTTCATCTCCACCGCGGACCTGGTTCTAATTCAAACAGAAACCATATTTTATTACTACCTCCATTCAGAAATATAAGATGATTTTTGATATTATACTCCATATATGACTACATATACGCACAGAAATGAGTGAACAAAGACACTAGAACATCTTCAAAGGCATGAGAGCAGAGGGATTACATGCAATATCCATAACACAAGTTACTGAGGCAAATATACCCTCTTAAAAGGTAGCATTGATGTTCATAAAGTACTCCCTCCGTCCCAAAATTCTTGTCTTAGATTTTTCTAGATACGGATGTATCAAGTCACATTTTAGTATTAGATACATCCGTATCTAGACAAATCTAAGACAAGAAATTTGGGACAGAGGGAGTAGTTGAAAGTAATCTATAAGAAATCAGTGTCAACCTATCGCATGTTTTGGTCAAAAGAGGAATTTAGAACCGTCATTTGGCACACAAAAATCACATGCAAGATCACCCAGAAAGTTGTACTACTAGTACTAGTACTACGTGTTAGATGAAAAAACACGATCAAGATCGAGAAAAAGATCGTCAAGAAGAGATATTACCTGGACTTGCTTAATGAGGGATCCCGGAGATGGGGGCTTGGACAGGGGGATGGCTTTGAGCTTGTCTGCGGTAGTCTCGGCGGGGTGCTTGCGCTTCTTCGTACCATGAGCCTCGACGGTTTTGGCCAGAGCCATAGACATCACTTCGGCCGGTGCTCCAGCGTCCATCAAGAAACTGTCAAATAGAAATAAAAGAAGAAAAGAGAGGGAGTTATTGGATCAGTCTCGGGGTTGCAAGACCGGGCCTTGGCCAGAATCAACACCATTGATGCGCTCACCTTTCCTTCTTTGGGAGAGAAGAACAATGGCAGAAGCAGGTCGGGGTTTTCTTGAAGAAATGAGGAACAAGATGAGGCAGAAGCGAGGGTTGGGTAGAGAGGAAGCTGAGAGAGAAGAGTGAAATGATGGTTGCTTCGTTCATCCAACTTACTGCTGGAAAGGACGGGGTTTTGTGATTTAACGGCTCATTGGGCATTACTGCGGTGCTTCGATCGGGGTAGTCTACCGTCACTCTACTACGGAGTAATTTAGTGCATGGCTGGTGGACCCCGTCGGTGAAAGTGAGTAATTTAGTGCATGGCTGGAGGAGGATCCGCACGGTAGAGCGTGTCCACTGTTTTTCAAAAGAAAAAAATGATTACAACAAGCGTTTCCACTCTTACGACGGAGGAGTGCGAAACACGACAGCCACTTGAACATACACGGTGCTCCTACTACTAGGCATGTGCAGTGGTTCATACGTCAGTACTACACAATCTTGTTGCTAGTGTAGTAAGATATGACGATAACAAATGATGTTGTGCGCATGTCAACTACTCCTATATGTAACATAGTACCGCTTTTTCGACTGTCCAGTCGAGAATGAACGGTGAGTTCAATGTTAACAGAACTAGGTCCACAGCACACGGAGAGTACGGTGCTACACTACTCCACGAAACATGAACCATATGAAGCACGAATAGTGTTAGGCAGGGTGTATGAAGGGTGCACGGGATGGGAGCAAAAGTTCCCTTCTCGAACCACTTCTGGGTGTTTGGTAGAGTGCATGAAGGGTGCATGAGTCCACACTAGTAGGTTGACAAAAATACACGAAGAGGAAACAACTATATTGAGATGAGAATGCAACCAAACACACAAACACGCTTTGTGCTGCAGTGACTGATCTGCACCGTCTGAGTTTGATCCAACAGTCATGCTGCGCCGAGACATGGACATGCCCATGTAGAGAGCGCCTAATGTAACACCCCGGATGTAACTTGCCATATTTGTAACTCCAACTCTTGCCATTTTCGGCTATGTGATATGATATTCCCTCCGTGTTTGGGTTTTCCTTCCTTTTGCATTTTGTCTTTGTCATGCATTTCATATCATGTCATCATGTGCATCGCATTTGCATACGTGTTTGTCTCATGAATCTGAGCATTTTCCCCGTTGTCCGTTTTGCAATCCGGCGCTCCTATGTCCCCCGGCGTCCTCTTTTACCTTTTTTCGTGAGCGGGTATTAAACCTTCTCGGAATGGACCGAGGTTTGTCAAGCGGCCTTGGTATAGCACCGGTAGACCGCCTGTCAAGTTTCGGGTCATTCGGAGGTCGTTTGATACTCCAACGGTTAACCGGGTAACCGTGAAGGCCTCGTGTGTGTTGCAGCCCAAAACCCCTCCAAAACAGCCCAATAACCCATCTAAGTCACTCCCTTGACCATCGCCATTCGATCACGATCGTGTGGGCGAAAACCATGCTCAATTTGGAGCCTCCTAGCCCCTCCTACCTATAAATATACCCTCTCCCCCGAAATCCCGGGTCCAATTCCACCCTAACCCTAGCCCCGCTCCTCTCCGCGCCGCCGGACACATCTGGGCGGAGCCGGACGCGTCCGCCCGCCGCCCCGAGCCAGTGCCGTGCTGCCACGTGGCGCCTGCGCCGCCCACCGTCGTCGCGGCCCGCTCGGCCCGTCGTCGGCCCCCGCGGGCCCGAGAGCCGCGCCGCCCGCGCCCGGTCGCCTCCTCCTCCGCGCCGCCGCCCGCCACCTCCACCGCCGACGCCGTCCGCCGCGCCCGCGCTGCTCCGCCGCCCGCTCGCCTCCGCGCGGCGCCGCCACCCCGCGCCCGCGCCGGCCGCGCTCCGCGCCGCCGCCCTTCGTCCGCGGCGCCGCCTCGCCCGCCGCGTCGCCGCCGCGAAGCGCCGCCGCCGCCGCCGCCCGCAACTCCGGCTGCCTCCCTCCTCTCCGGCGAATCCGCGCTCGCCTCGGGAACCGTGCCATCTAACCCTAGATCTGATATTTCGGAGGTCGGATTTTTTCCCTAAGTCCTTTAATTCTTGCACCATATTGCTCTGTTCAACATGCCGTATATTTGCACCCATGGCTCCGTTTTGGGAATATAGCATATCAAATTGTTCGCCTCGATGAGTACATCATTTAATCTCATTGCATAATTTTCATTTGAGCTCATTTTGATGCCCGAAATGCTGTTGGAAGAGGGCTATGTGATGTTAGTTTCAGATCTGTTTCAGTACTTGCACTTTTGTCATTTTTGCCATGATTTATGTGTGCATCCTATGAAGTTGAGTCCTACATGTGTTTTGAGATAGGCCATGCTATCTTTCCAGGGGTGTATGCCATGTATTTTTGTGATCTTTGTGGTGACTAGCACAAGCATGCAAACTAGGGTACTTAATGTTGCTGATTTCAGAGACTTAGTATTTTCACTGTCATGTTCTGCTGTTATTTTTATGCCATGTGTTCATGTTGTTTCAGAGAGATCTATGCCTCTTTTGAGCATGATCAGTAAGGGTGTTTTGAGCAGATTGTTTACATGTTATTCGATTTTGCCAAGCTTGTTGTAGTTGATCTTTACATGCTATGATGTTATTCTTGCCATGTCTAGCTTCTATGCCATGTCTTCTTGATGTATGTATGCTTAGTTTATCATGAAATGCTCTGTAGTTAGTGCATCGAGCTCGTAAACATGCCTACTTGTTATCTGTTTTTGACATGTCCAGTTTTCTGCTAAGTCTGAAACCTGTAACGAAACTTGCTTATTTGACATGGGTGTTATTATATTTTCTGATCCCTTTTGTCTCATGGTCAGTAAGGGACTTTTGTTAAGTGCTTTGAGTAGATTCATGCCATGCCTTATTTTACTATGTACTGCTCCTTTAGCATGTTGTTTGCTTGCTCTAAACATGTCATCCTGATGTTAATTTCTGGCATGTTATTTTTCACTAAGTCTGTGAACCTGTTATCTTTTGCACTTTTGCCATGCTTGTTTGAACCTGTTGGGTTGTGATTTAGCCATAGCTCAGTGTTCATATTTTGTCAAGAATCTTGAGTAGATTACTGTCATATTCTTTGATAGTATGTTTGGGTGCAGTAGCTTAACTTCGTGTTGCTTGCTAAGTAGCATCACGTTGTTAATGGCAGAATCTTGTCATTCTTGTTTTGCTTGCCATTTGCAAACCGTGCATCCGGTTCCAGTGATCTTTATATCGATTTGAACCGAAATCACCTCACCTTTACAGTGGCATACTTGGTTTCCCAAGATTATGCTTTGTTCATCCTTGTCCTTCCGGAGCATGCATATGCATTGCATATCACATCTCGCATATCATGTCATGTTTTGCATCATGTTGTTTGTGCATTGCATCATGGTTGATGTTTGTCCCCTTTGCTTGTGTTCTTGTCTTGGGTAGAGCCGGGAGACGAGTACGTGAACGAGGAACCTGTCGAGTACGCTTACGAGGATCAAGCTTTCGACAACTCTGAGAACCTTGCAGGCAAGATGACCATACCCTCGAAATCACTTCTATCTTTGCTTGCTAGATGCTCGCTCTTTTGCTATGCCTATGCTGCGATACCTACCACTTGCTATATCATGCCTCCCATATTGCCATGTCAGCCTCTAACCATCCATGTGAAGGAAATATGCCCTAGAGGCAATAATAAAGTTATTATTTATTTCCTTATATCATGATAAATGTTTATTATTCATGCTAGAATTGTATTAACTGGAAACATAATACATGTGTGAATACATAGACAAACAGAGTGTCACTAGTATGCCTCTACTTGAATAGCTCATTAATCAAAGATGGTTATGTTTCCTAACCATGAACAAAGAGTTGTTATTTGATTAACGAGATCACATCATTAGTTGAATGATCTGATTGACATGACCCATTCCATTAGCATAGCACCCGATCGTTTAGTATGTTGCTATTGCTTTTATCCATGACTTATACATGTTCCTTTAACTATGAGATTATGCAACTCCCGTTTACCGTAGGAACACTTTGTGTGCTACCAAACGTCACAACGTAACTGGGTGATTATAAAGGTGCTCTATAGGTGTCTCCGAAGGTACATGTTGGGTTGGCGTATTTCGAGATTAGGATTTGTCACTCCGATTGTCGGAGAGGTATCTCTGGGCCCTCTCGGTAATGCACATCACATAAGCCTTGCAAGCATTGCAACTAATGTGTTAGTTGTGATATGATGTATTACGGAACGAGTAAAGAGACTTGCCGGTAACGAGATTGAACTAGGTATTGGATACCGACGATCGAATCTCGGGCAAGTAACATACCGATGACAAAGGGAACAACGTATGTTGTTATGCGGTCTGACCGATAAAGATCTTCGCAGAATATGTAGGAGCCAATATGGGCATCCAGCTCCCGCTATTGGTTATTGACCGGAGATGTGTCTCGGTCATGTCTACATTGTTCTCGAACCGTAGGGTCCGCACGCTTAAGGTTTCGATGACAGTTACATCTGAGTTTATGCATTTTGATGTACCGAAGGAGTTCGGAGTCCCGGATGTGATCACGGACGTGACGAGGAGTCTCGAAATGGTCGAGACATAAAGAATTATATATTGGAAGCCTATGTTTGGACATCGGATGCATTCCAGGTGAAATCGGGATTTTACCGGAATACCGGGAGGGTTACCGGAACCCCCCGGGAGCATAATGGGCCAACATGGGCCTTGGAGGAGAGGTGAGAGGGCTGCCCTAGGGGCTGCGCGCCTCCCCCCTTTCCCTAGTCCTATTAGGACTAGGAGAGGTGGGCGCCCCCTCTCTCTCTCTCTCCCCCTTGGAGAATCCTAGTCCAACTAGGATTGGGGGGGGGGGGGGAATCCTACTCCCAGAGGGAGTAGGACTCTCCTAGCGCACCAGAGTTGGCCGGCCAGCCCCTCCCCCTTGGCTCCTTTATATACGGGGGCAGGGGGCACCCCAAAGACACACAAGTTGATCTACGGATCGTTCCTTAGCCGTGTGCGGTGCCCCCTTCCACCAAATTCCACCTCGGTCATATCATTGCAGTGCTTAGGCGAAGCCCTGCGCCGGTAACACATCAAGATCGTCACCACGCCGTCGTGCTGACGGAACTCTTCCCCGACGCTTTGCTGGATCGGAGCCCGGGGATCGTCATCGAGCTGAACGTGTGCCAAGAACTCGGAGGTGCCGGAGTAACGGTGCTGTGATCGGTTGGATCGCGAGGAGAACGTACGACTACTTCCTCTATGTTGTGTCAACGATTCCGCTTCGGTCTACAAGGTTATGTAGACAACACTCTCCCCTCTCGTTGCTATGCATCACCATGATCTTGCGCGCGCGTAGGAATTTTTTTTTTGAAATTACTACGTTCCCGAACAGTGGCATCCGAGCCTAGGTTTTTATGGTTTGATGTTATTTGCACGAGTAGAACACAAGTGAGTTGTGGACGATACAAGTCATACTGCCTACCAGCATGTCATACTTTGGTTCAGCGGTATTGTTGGACGAGACGATCCGGACCAACCTTACGCGTACGCTTACGCGAGACCGGTTCCCTCGAAGTGCTTTGCACATAGATGGCTTGCGGAAGACTGTCTCTCCAACTTTACTTGAACCGAGTGTGGCTACGCCCGGTCCTTGAGAAGGTTAAAACGGAGTCTATTTGACAAACTATCGTTGTGGTTTTGATGCGTAGGTAAGATGAGTTCTTGCTTAAGCCCGTAGCAGCCACGTAAAACTTGCAACAACAAAGTAGAGGACGTCTAACTTGTTTTTGCAGGGCATGTTGCGATGTGATATGGTCAAGACATGATGCTAAAATTTTATTGTATGAGATGGTCATGTTTTGTAACCGAGTTATCGGCGACTGGCAGGAGCCATATGGTTGTCGCTTTATTGTATGCAATGCAATCGCGATGTAATGCTTTACTTTATTACTAAGCGGTAGTGATAGTCGTGGAAGCATAAGATTGGCAAGACGACAACGATGCTGCAATGAAGATCAAGGTGTCGCGCCGGTGACGATGGTGATCATGACGGTGCTTCGAAGATGGAGATCACAAGCACAAGATGATGATGGCCATATCATATCACTTATATTGATTGCATGTGATGTTTATCCTTTTATGCATCTTATCTTGCTTTGATTGACGGTAGCATTATAAGATGATCTCTCACTAAATTATCAAGAAGTGTTCTCCCTGAGTATGCACCGTTGCGAAAGTTCTTCGTGCTGAGACACCACGTGATGATCGGGTGTGATAGGCTCTACGTTCAAATACAACGGGTGCAAAACAGTTGCACACGCGGAATACTCAGGTTATACTTGACGAGCCTAGCATATAACAGATATGGCCTCGGAACACGGAGACCGAAAGGTCGAGCGTGAATCATATAGTAGATATGATCAACATAGTGATGTTCACCATTGAAACTACTCCATCTCACGTGATGATCGGACATGGTTTAGTTGATTTGGATCACGTGATCACTTAGAGGATTAGAGGGATATCTATCTAAGTGGGAGTTCTTAAGTAATATGATTAATTGAACTTAAATTTATCATGAACTTAGTCCTGGTAGTATTAGCATATCTATGTTGTAGATCAATAGCTCGCGTTGTTGCTTCCCTGTGTTTATTTTGATATGTTCCTAGAGAAAATTGTGTTGAAAAATGTTAGTAGCAATGATGCGGATTGGATCCGTGATCTAAGGTTTATCCTCATTGCTGCACAGAAGAATTATGTCCTTGATGCACCGCTAGGTGACGGACCTATTGCAGGAGCAGATGCAGACATTATGAACGTTTTGCTAGCTCAATATGATGACTACTTAATAGTTTAGTGCACCATGCTTAACTGCTTAGAATCGGGACTTCAAAGACGTTTTGAATGTCATGGAGCATATGAGATGTTCTAGGAGTTGAAGTTAATATTTCAAGCAAATACCTGAGTTGAGAGATATGAAGTCTCCAACAAGTTCTATAGCTAAAAGATGGAGGAGAATCGCTCAACTAGTGAGCATGTGCTCAGATTGTCTGGGTACTACAATCGCTTGAATCAAGTGGGAGTTAATCTTCCAGATAAGATAGTGATTGACAGAATTCTCTAGTCACCATTACCAAGTTAGTAGAACTTCGTGATGAACTATAATATGCAAGGGATAACGGAAAATATTCCCAAGCTCTTCGCGATGCTAAAATCAGCGAAGGTAGAAATCAAAGAAAAACATCAAGTGTTGATGATTGACAAGATCACTAGTTTCAAGAAAAGGGCAAAAGGAAAGAAGGGGAACTTCAAGAAGAACGGCAAGCAAGTTGCTGCTTAAGTGAAAAAGCCCAAGTCTGGTCCTAAGCCTGAGACTAAGTGCTTCTACTGCAAAGGGACTGGTCACTGGAAGCGGAACTACCCCAAGTTATTGGCGGATAAGAAGGATGGCAAAGTGAACATAAGTATATTTGATATACATGTTATTGATGTGTACTTTACTAGTGTTCATAGCAACCCCTCAGTATTTGGTACTAGTTCAAGTTGCTAAGATTAGTAACTCGAAACGGGAGTTGCAGAATGAACAAAGACTAGTTAAAGGGCAAGGTGACGATGTGTGTTGGAAGTGGTTCCAAGATTGATCACACACTCCCTATACTTTCGGGATTAGTGTTGAAACTAAATAAGTGTTATTTGGTGTTTGCGTTGAGCATGAATATGATCTGATCATGTTTATTGCAAAACAGTTATTCATGTAAATTAGAGAATAATTGTTGTTCCGTTTACATGAATAAAACCTTCTATGGTCATACACACCAACGAAAATGGTTTGTTGGATCTCGATCGTAGTGATACACATATTCATAATATTGAAGCCAAAAGATGCAAAGTTAATAATGATGGTGCAACTTATTTGTGCCACTGCCGTTTGGGTCATATTGGTGTAAAACGCATGAAGAAACTCCATGCTGATGGGATTTTGGAATCACTTGATTATGAATCACTTGATGCTTGCGAACCATGCCTCATAGGCAAGATGACTAAAACGCCGTTCTCCGGAACAATGGAGCAAGCAACTGGCTTATTGGAAATAATACATACTAATGTATGCAGTCTGATGAGTGTTGAGGCTCGTGGCAAATATCATTATTATCTGAACTTCACAGATGATTTGAGCAGATATTAGTATATCTACTTAAATGAAACACAAGTCTGAAACATTTGAAACGTTCAAAGAATTTCAGAGTGAAGTGAAGAATCATCGTAACAAGAAAAATTAAGTTTCTACGATCTGATTGCAGAGACAAATATTTGAGTTACGAGTTTGGCCTTCAATTAAAACAAAGTGGAAATTGTTTCACAAACTAATGCCACCTGGAACACCATAGCATAATGGTGTGTCCGAACGTCATAAACGCACTTTATTAGATATAGTGTGATACATGATGTCTCTTACTGATTTACCACTATCGTTTTTGGGATTATGCATTAGAGACAGCTGCATTCACATTAAATAGGGCACCATCTAAATCCGTTGAGACGACACCGTATGAACTATGGTTTAGCAATAAACCTAAGCTGTCGTTTCTTAAAGTTTGGGGCTGCGATGCTTATGTGAAAAAGCTTCAACCTGATAAGCTCGAACCCAAATCGGAGAAATGTGTCTTCATAGGATATCCAAAGGAAACTGTTGGATACACCTTCTATCACAGATCCGAAGGCAAGACTTTTGTTGCTAAGTTCGGAAACTTTCTAGAGAAAGAGTTTCTCTCGAAAGAAGTGAGTGGGAGGAAAGTAGAAAACTTGATAAGGTAATTGTACCTTCTCCCTTATTGGAAAGTAGTTCATCACAGAAATCTGTTCTTGTGACTACTACACCAATTAGTGAGGAAGCTAATGATGATGATCATGTAACTTCAGATCAAGTAACTACCGAATCTCGTAGGTAAACCAGAGTGAGATCCGCACCAGAGTGGTACGGTAATCTTGTTCTGGAAGTCATGTTACTAGACCATGACGAACTTGCGAACTATGAGGAAGCGATGATGAGCCCAAATTCCGTGAAATGGTTTGAGGCCACGAAATCTGAGATATGATCCATGTATGAGAACAAAGTTTGGACTTTGGTTGACTTGCCCGATGATCGGTAAGCAATTAAGAATAAATGGATCTTCAAGAGGAAGACGGACACTGATAGTAGTGTTACTATCTACAAAGCTAGAATTGTCAAAAAAAAGGGTTTTTTCGACAAAGTTCAAAGTATTGACTACGATGAGAGTTTCTCACTCGTATCTATGCTTAAGTCTGTCCGAATCATGTTAGCAATTGCCGCATTTTATGAAATCTGGCAAATGGATAAACAAAGCTGCATTCCTTAATGGAGAGTTGTATATGATACAACCAGAAGGTTTTGTCGACCATAAAGGTGCTAATAAAGTGAGCAAGCTCCAGCGATCCATCTATGGACTGGTGCAAGCATCTCAGAGTTGGAATATACGCTTTGATAAGTTGATCAAAGCATATAGTTTTATACAGACTTATGGTGAAGCCTGTATTTACAAGAAAGTGAGTGGGAGCACTACAACATTTCTGATAAGTATATGTGTATGACATATTGTTGATCGGAAATAATGTAGAATTATTCTGCAAAGCATAAAGGAGTGTTTGAAAAGAGTTTTTCAAAGAAAGACCTCGGGGAAGCTACTTACATATCGAGCATCAAGATCTATAGAGATAGATCGAGACGCTTGATAAGTTTTTTCAATGAGTACATACCTTGACAAGATTTTGAAGTAGTTCAAAATGGAACAGTCAAAGAAAGAGTTCTTGCCTGTGTTACAAAGTATGAAATTGAGTAAGACTCAAAGCCCGACCACGGCAGATGATAGAAAGAGAATGAAAGTCATTTCCTATGCCTCAGCCATAGATTCTATAAAGTATGCCATGCTATGTACCAGATCTATTGTATACCCTACACTGTGTTAAGCAAGGGAATACAATAGTGATCTAGGAAGTAGATCACTGGACATCGGTCAAAATTATCCTTAGTAAAATAAGGATATGTTTCTCGATTATGGAGGTGACAAAAAGGTTCGTCGTAAAAGGTTACGTCGATGCAAGTTTTGACACTACTCTAGATGACTCTAAGTCTCAATCTAGATACATATTGAAAGTGGGAGCAATTAGCTAAAGTAGCTCCGTGCAGAGCATTGTAGACATAGAAAATTGCAAAATACATAACGGATCTGAATGTGGCAGACCCGTTGACTAAATTTCTCTCACAAGCAAAACATGATCACACCGTAGTACTCTTTGGGTGTTAATCACATAGCGATGTGAACTAGATTACTGAATCTAGTAAACCCTTTGGGTGTTGGTCACATATCGATGTGAACTATGGGTGTTAATCACATGATGATGTGAACTATTGATGTTAATCACATGGTGATGTGATCTAGATTATTGACTCTAGTGCAAGTGGGAGACTGAAGGAAACATGCCCTAGAGGCAATAATAAAGTTATTATTTATTTCCTTATATCATGATAAATGTTTATTATTCATGCTAGAATTGTATTAACTGGAAACATAATACATGTGTGAATACATAGACAAACAGAGTGTCACTAGTATGCCTCTACTTGACTAGCTCATTAATCAAAGATGGTTATGTTTCCTAACCATGAACAAAGAGTTGTTATTTGATTAACGAGATCACATCATTAGTTGAATGATCTGATTGACATGACCCATTCCATTAGCATAGCACCCGATCGTTTAGTATGTTGCTATTGCTTTTATCCATGACTTATACATGTTCCTTTAACTATGAGATTATGCAACTCCCGTTTACCGTAGGAACACTTTGTGTGCTACCAAACGTCACAACGTAACTAGGTGATTATAAAGGTGCTCTACAGGTGTCTCCGAAGGTACATGTTGGGTTGGCATATTTCGAGATTAGGATTTGTCACTCCGATTGTCGGAGAGGTATCTCTGGGCCCTCTCGGTAATGCACATCACATAAGCCTTGCAAGCATTGCAACTAATGTGTTAGTTGTGAGATGATGTATTACGGAACGAGTAAAGAGACTTGCCGGTAACGAGATTGAACTAGGTATTGGATACCGATGATCGAATCTCGGGCAAGTAACATACCGATGACAAAGGGAACAACGTATGTTGTTATGCGGTCTGACCGATAAAGATCTTCGCAGAATATGTAGGAGCCAATATGGGCATCCAGGTCCCGCTATTGGTTATTGACCGGAGATGTGTCTCGGTCATGTCTACATTGTTCTCGAACCGTAGGGTCCGCACGCTTAAGGTTTCGATGACAGTTACATCTGAGTTTATGCATTTTGATGTACCGAAGGAGTTCGGAGTCCCGGATGTGATCACGGACGTGACGAGGAGTCTCGAAATGGTCGAGACATAAAGAATTATATATTGGAAGCCTATGTTTGGACATCGGATGCATTCCAGGTGAAATCAGGATTTTACCGGAATACCGGGAGGGTTACCGGAACCCCCCGGGAGCATAATGGGCCAACATGGGCCTTGGAGGAGAGGTGAGAGGGCTGCCCTAGGGGCTGCGCGCCTCCCCCCCTTTCCCTAGTCCTATTAGGACTAGGAGAGGTGGGCGCCCCCTCTCTCTCTCTCTCTCCCCCTTGGAGAACCCTAGTCCAACTAGGATTGGGGGGGGGGAATCCTACTCCCAGAGGGAGTAGGACTCTCCTGGCGCACCAGAGTTGGCCGGCCAGCCCCTCCCCCTTGGCTCCTTTATATACGGGGGCAGGGGGCACCCCAAAGACACACAAGTTGATCTACGGATCGTTCCTTAGCCGTGTGCGGTGCCCCCTTCCACCAAATTCCACCTCGGTCATATCATTGCAGTGCTTAGGCGAAGCCCTGCGCCGGTAACACATCAAGATCGTCACCACGCCGTCGTGCTGACGGAACTCTTCCCCGACGCTTTGCTGGATCGAAGCCCAGGGATCGTCATCGAGCTGAACGTGTGCCAAGAACTCGGAGGTGCCGGAGTAACGGTGTTGTGATCGGTTGGATCGCGAGGAGAACGTACGACTACTTCCTCTATGTTGTGTCAACGCTTCCGCTTCGGTCTACAAGGGTACGTAGACAACACTCTCCCCTCTCGTTGCTATGCATCACCATGATCTTGCGTGCGCGTAGGAAATTTTTTTTTGAAATTACTACGTTCCCCAACACCATGTCCTAGCAAACCGTTGATTGGCTATGTTACCGCTTTGCTCAGCCCCTCTTATAGCGTTGTTAGTTGCAGGTGAAGATGAAGTTTGTTCCTTGTTGGAACATGGAGATGTTGTTCCTTGTTGGAACATGGAGATGTTGTTCCTTGTTGGAACATGTTTACTTGTTGGGATATCACAATATCTCTTATTTAATTAATGCATCTACACACTTGGTAAAGGATGGAAGGCTCGGCCTTATGCCTGGTGTTTTGTTCCACTCTTTCCACCCTAGTTTCCGTCATACCGGTGTTATGTTCCTTGATTTTGCGTTCCTTACACGGTTGGGTGATTTGTGGGACCCCCTTGACAGTTCGCCTTGAATAAGACTCCTCCAACAAGGCCCAACTTTGGTTTTACCATTTGCCACCTAAGCCTTTTCCCCCGGGTTTTCGCGAGCCCGAGGGTCATCTTTATTTTAACCCCCGGGCCAGTGCTCCTCTGAGTGCTGGTCCAAACTAGAGCACCGTGCGGGACCGTCCCTAGGCAACTTGGATCATGTTGGTACCTGTATGCTTCGCTTATCCGGTGTGCCCTGAGAACGAGATATGTGCAGCTCCTATCAGGATTTGTCGGCACAATCGGGCGGCTTTGCTGGACTTGTTTTATTACTGCCGAAATGTCTTGTAGTCCGGGACTCCGAGACTGATCGGGTCTTCCCGGTAGAAGGAATATCCTTCGTTGACCGTGAGAGCTTATAATGGGCTAAGTTGGGACACCCCTGCAGGGTTATTATCTTTCGAAAGCCGTGCCCGCGGTTATGAGGCAGATGGGAATTTGTTAATGTACGGTTGTAGAAAACCCGAAGTTGATCTTAACTAAAACACATCAACCGCGTGTGTAACCGTGATGGTCTCTTCTCGGCGGGGTCCGGGAAGTGAACACGGTGTTGGAGTTATGTTTGACGTAGGTTGTTCTAGGATCACTTCTTGATCACTTCTAGCTTCACGACCGTGCTTTGCTTCTCTTCTCGCTCTCTTTTGCGTTGTTAGCCATCATATATGCTAGTCGCTTGCTGCAGCTCCGCCTCACAACCCTATCCTACCCATAAGCTTAAATAGTCTTGATCTCGTGGGTGTGAGATTGCTGAGTCCCCGTGACTCACAGATTCTACATAAACAGTTGCAGGTGCCGACGATGCCAGTGCAGATGATTCAACCGAGCTCAAGTGGGAGTTCGACGAGGAACGTGGTCGTTACTATGTGTCTTTTCCTAATGATCAGTAGTGGAGCCCAGTTGGGGTGATTCAGGGATCTGTGTAGCTTTTGGGGTAGTCTTCTTTCATTTTGGTTCCGTAGTCGGACCTTGAGTGTAATCTGGATGATGAATGTTTATTTATGTATTGTGTGAAGTGGCGACTGTAAGCTAACTATGTATCTTTCCCTTATGTATTACATGGGTTGTGTGAAGATTACCTCACTTGCGACATTGCTTTCAATGCGGTTATGCCTCTAAGTCGTGCCTCGACACGTGGGAGATATAGCCGCATCAAGGGCGTTACACCTAAACACCATCGAAGCCCCCCTGCTTCTCGAGGTGCACGACGTTGGTGATGCAGGGTGCAACCGCCCGCAGAGCCCGCTCTCGGTCAGCAGGAGCCAGCTCGTCAAAGACAGCGTCCAATGGCACGAATGGATTCCGGTGACGGAGCCCTGAAAGGATTCGCCCGGCAACGGCAACGGCAGCCCGCAACCCCTCCTTGTCCAGCTCAACCCCCACCATTGCGCGGAGACGGCTCAGCTCCTCGGAGATATAGGTGAAGAAGGAGACCAGGTCAGGGAGCCACAGCTCGTTGAAGTCGACCGGGTGGTCGAACGGGTTTAGCCCGACGACCGGCATCGTCGCGCTGGCATGACGGTAGGCATCACGCAGCCGCAACACGTGCGTGGCAACTTGGTTCACCAAGTGGCTGAGGCGATCCTGGACCTCGTCACGATCGGCCCGCTCACGCTCCAGCCGGCTCCCCTGACGGCCTATCGTATCTCTCGCTTTCTGTAGCAACGCCGCCGACGCCTCGAGCATCTTTGTGGTGGACGCCTGCGCTTTTGAAGCTCCGTGAACTCCCGCACATAACGGAGGAGCATGGCACTCTCTCCTCCTTGAGCTCACGGAGCTCCACGTCCTTGGCCCTGAGCTCCGCATCCTTGGCATGGAGCTCCTGTGTCAGGCGCCTCACCTCGGACTCTGTGATCTGCTGCGCCGCCATGGCACCAGGTAGAAGCAATGGGGAGAGGAAGCAAAGGGGGCGAAACGGCTGAAAGGCAATGCAATCTACGGGAAGGCGGAGGGAGCGGGGAATCTTTTGGTTTTCACCACGGTAAAACACCATTCGACGACTTCTCACATCAGGGAGCAGTGGGGTTTTACAGGCGGAGTCATCATGACTAATTGTTGTCGCGCCTGCTCCCGTCAATCAAAAAATTAAAAATCCTGTCGCGCCTGCTCTCGTCAATCGAAAAATTAAAAATCCTGCCGCACCCAAACACCAGAGCAACGCCATGGTGGATATTTAAATTTACCTGCCGGCAAGTAGATAAAAAAGGGGTGAAAAAACAAATGTGGCGGCGGCCTAGCTAATCGGTCGAACTAGCCCAACTAGCTAGCCACTGTGCTTCACTGATGTACTCGGCGGGAAAGGTGGTCTTTCATGATTTGACGACTCATTTACTTTCTTCGGCGCTACGACCAAGGAGGACCCAGAAAACGGGCGGTAGGGCGTCCCACGCCAGGAACAATATATGCGTGCACCACCCGGGAGGACCCCGAAACCGCGCGGTAGGGTGTGCTACGTCTCGGCATGAAGGAAAAATGTGCGTGTAAAAATATACTGTATCAGACGTAGTACCTATGGTTCGACATCGGGACCCAGCCAGTCGGTGGAAAACACCCCACTAGCCACACAGCTTCATCATGCAAACGTGGCACGAAGGATAGATGTGGTTAGCTCCATCTCGACCAGCCACAACGTCTCTTGTTCTAGGCGATTCTTCTATTTTCCAAACTTTTTTTAGTTGTAATAACACCATGGCAAGCTAGCGCCGCTCTTCGTGTGTGCCCGTGCAAAGGTTAGACGATGGAGAGAAGAGAGATTGAGATCGCAGACCTGGGACCCACTAGTAAGTGAGACAATGGTCATGCACATTTTGATGAGGCACTCCCTCTACTCTACTCAACGCAAGTACTATATAAATAAAATCAAGTTATGGGACAAAGCCAACAACCGTTCATTTTTTCAGGCTATCGACTTACGCTTTGTAGTCCAGGTTGCCAGTTCGAATCTCGTCTTTCAGATTTGTTAGTTTTAGGTCCAAATTTGATTAATGATAAGTGGGGCCCCCGTGTGTTCTTCCGATATTTCAGTGTAGGATGGTTTTTTTGAACAAACACTTTGCGCGGTTAGACAAGTAACGGCACGAGTTACACGTATTTTGCAAGTTTACGAACAAAAATGACAGCCGCATAGAATATCACATCCACCCCACAGCTTAGATACTATGGTGATACGAGTTTTTACACCGTTGGAAGTGAGATCCAATGGCTTGGGAGTAGCCTTTGTAATTATGCGCAATTTCCAAACTCTCCCAAGGTTTTTTTGCAAATAAAACATTCAGGCCTCGTGTGTGCCGCTGCATCTTCGATCCAACGGCTCCCCAGTGCTCATATTAGGTGCTCCCCGTAGCTTAATTACCAGCTACGGTGATAGGAGCATCTAGGTCGTATGATCAGTGATCAGATGGCACATGCGTACTACTTGTACTTTCTGCCCATTTCCCAAACTCTATCAGCCGTATATTGCAAAACCATTCAAACCTCCTATTGTGGGCTGTTAGATCTCAGTGAACTCGTATCACCATAGAATCTATGGTGCGGGAGCACCTCATACTCTCCCGTGCAAGAAAGCATAAGGTG
Source organism: Aegilops umbellulata (assembly GCA_032464435.1). NCBI lineage: Eukaryota > Viridiplantae > Streptophyta > Magnoliopsida > Poales > Poaceae > Aegilops > Aegilops umbellulata. The sequence goes on along the minus strand of CP136055.1, from coordinate 243,664,087 downwards.
CTATCGCAGCTTGGATGCTACGATGATATGAGCTTGGAGGTCGTTTGATCTGAGATCCAATGGCATCTGAGCAGTCTTTGTGCTTGTAAGCAGTTGCCGAACTCTTTTGGGGCTTTTCTGCAAAAAAAACATTCGAACCACCGAGGAGGTGTTGGGTCACAAATCCAATGCCTCCGAAGAGCTTGTATCACCAAAGCATCTAAGGTGTGGTAGCACATGATATTCTTACATACAGGAGAATATGATGTCCTCCCTCATCTTAGATGCTACGGTGATACGAGCTTCGAGGTCGTTGGATATGGGGTCAAAGGGCATCTAAGTAGTTTTTGTACAAATTGTGTGTAATTCTCAAACTCATCAAGGTATCCTGCAGAAATATTAAGACACATCATGTGAGCTGCTATATCTTAGATCTACAAGCTCCAAGCAACTCGTATCGGCATATAGCATCTAAGGTATGGGGGCACATGATATTCTCCCGGGGAGGAGGGGTGGGGGTGCACAACCAATCGGTGGCTGGGAGGGTGGGGACAAATATAAACACAACATTTGCATGTACTGTAGTACTAGACTTAATATTCATGTTTCAGTTTCATGTTCATTTTAAATATTGTACTGAGGACCATGGATGCCTTACATTTTACTCCCTTCGTTCCTAAATATTAGTCTTTTTAGAGTCTTCGAATGGACTGGCACATACGGGTGTATATAGACATATTTTAGAGTCTAGATTCACTCATTTTGCTCCGTATGTAGTCACTTGTTGAACTCTCTAAAAGACTAATATTTAGGAATAGAAGGAGTATTTTTGAATTTGTGTCATACATGCATGGTTTGGAAAAATAGATGCACCATACTTATTGGATTGTTGTTGTGTTCGTGCGTGTCTCTCTCTCTCTCTCTCTCTCTCTCTCTCTCTCTGTGTGTGTGTGTGTGTGTGTGTGTGTGTGTGGTCATATGCTTGATACATACAAACTTTTCTCACCTCCATATTGTTCATCTTTTAAATTTGAATTTGCATTGGAAAACTTACTAGGGATACCATGAAATGTGAAATCCACGTTGAGATCACTATATCACAAACTCGCTCTAATTCAACAACTCGTCATAAATCAATTACCATGTTGAGATTAGTATTTGCAAGGAAAATACGGGTATTGTAATACAGATAGATTCGTTCGGCAATTTAAAAGGTTCCTTTCGTATTCTCGAATGGTAGGACCCAATGGCGTACCAGCCAGACCTTGGCTCGTGTTGATCCTAAAAAAAATCGGGCTCGTGTCCTTCGGTGGCGAGCGTGGTACGCACATTAGGCAACCCCAACCAGTCGAGCCTCAGCGTTTCAAGTTGAAATATCTAGCGGCCAGAATTCCAGCCCTAGGAAATTCCCCTCATGTCCCCGGTCCATAATGACTACCGATGAACAACGGAGGGATGCTTTAGTAACTAGACAACGTTACCTACCGTGCCGAGTACGGCTCAATTCCGTCGGTCGCCGCTCGTCAAGGTCACCCGTCAACTTACTACTACACCAGGATGAGCACAGAATTGAGCCCATTTGTTCATGCCTAGTACTTGAGTTAATATATCAGGTAATGCTCCCTTGAAGTCATTCAGTTCTGCACAGAAAAACACAGTGGTGGGATGCATCGGCAGCAGTCTTTGCAGAGTGTCTGGATACTGTTAAATCAATTGGGAGGGTCACCTTCAAGCATTGTTTTCGTGCGGCGAATACCACACCTCATGAGCTAGCTAAGTTTAGTTTTTGTAATAAAGTGTCAGATAGTTGGACTGACGAACCACCTGCATGTATCATCAATAGCCTTGTGAACGATGTAATTTTGATCTGAGTAAATAAAGCTAGCCATGATGGCCTTCCCTCAAAAAAAATATTAGGCAATGCACTGGTACAGAGGGATTATCCTTTTACTCTGCATATATAACTTGTCTGAAGTCTAATAAGCAAAATGTTTGACCAAATCCTTTCTTAAGAAATACAACAGGACAGATGTACGGCTTGAAAATTTATTTCATGATGCACGTTATGATATTGTTTCGAATCTTGGATCTTAAATTTCGGAAAATCCAAAAGTGAGCATAAATTCTTGAAACTAAGCATGGTCACGTGATATGGCACAAATATTACTTCATAAGTTTTTTCTTCAATTTGAGACAAGCTGCTTATAACAAGTTGCACAAATGAAGAGCCAAGGTATTTTGGAACAAAGACTTGTCACGTGAAGGCGAACACTTTCACTATTGAAACCGTGGGCGTTTACGTGCCGCCAAGAGTCCCCTCTTCTCATCGGCAGGTGCCGTCCAAGCAAGCGTGTGAGTCGACGGGAGGCGTGCGAGCAGACCGCTGCGCCGGCTGTCAGGGAGGCGTGCCAGCAGACCGCTGTGCAGGCTCACCGGGAGGTGAGCCCTTTGACCAGGCTCCGCCGCCCACCGTCGTCCCAACTTCTCCCACTTTTAATGTCGTCGGCGCCGCAGTTTAAAATCAACCCCGCACTACCTGGTATCGCTACAATCCTCTCTCTTCCTCTCCGATTCTCATGTCGTCTACCTCCAACTAGCCTGGCCTAAACGTACGCCATGCCGCATCACGATGGTCTGCCCTTAGTGTTCCAGTTTCCTGAGGAAGACACCCAGCCGGAGTCTCAAGAACATGAGGCGCTTTGGGACGAGCTTGAACTGGCCTTGCGGGAAGACGTCGCGCCTGTCCCCGCTCCCGTTCCGGCTCCCGTCGCCCCGACTGCGCCAGCGCCCATCCCCATGGCGTTGATGGGCTGGGAGCCGCACATTGTCACCAAGCTTGATCCCACGGGGTTCCACGAGGTCCCCGCCGACTTTCACGCGCCCGTGCACCTGCCAGCGCATGCACCTGCGCGTGCACTGACGCGCACGCCCATGCTGGTGCCCGTGCACCTGCCAGCGCATGCGCCTGCGCGTGCACTAACGTGCGCGTCGTGCCCGTGCACACGAATGTCTCCGTCGCGCCGTTGACAGCGCTTGTCCCCGCGCGGGTGCCAGTGCCCCCCTCAGCGGCATGGATGGCCGCCGCCGACCGCTTCCTTGCACCAACGCCGCGGGTGCCAGTGCCCCCCTCGGCGGCATGGATAGCCGCCGTCGACCGCTTCCTTGCACCAACGCCAGTCGCCTCCTCCCGCCAGTCGACTCGCTCCGAAGTCCAGAACATTTTGGCCTTCCTTGAAGCTAGGCCAACGTCCAGGAGTACGCCAACAACGGCGCAAGACGCTGCCGTCCCCGTCGGTCAGTGGCCCGACGACACACAGAGCACGGCAGAGGAGCCGCTTCCCACCGCGAGACGCCCCCGCCGTCGCCGCGTAATCTAAATTTGCCATGAAAAACGTTCGGATTGCCATGAAAAACGTTTATCATTTCCGTTTATTATATATCGATCGTCGTATAATTTAAAGTCGGAGTCAAACTGAACGAAATGTATGGTTTGATCGATTGAATGTTCTGCTAGAGCCGTATCAAATTAAATATAAAACGTCATCAAGCCACATGTATTCCTTGTCATCCAACGACCTAGACTGCTTCAATGTCGAGCGCTCAACACATTTAGCGTGCAGTTAGTTTCATGTCAAAAATAGTGCTAATCATATGACAACACGCAAATAATATCCTAGTAGTTAATATCAGCATGCACTTAATATACTTCTAAATTAACATGCATTGCACGTACACACTGACTAGTGCTGCTATTACGTGAAACTGGTGCCGTGACTTGTGAACGCGTGCAGATATGGTCAACGGCAACATCGCCCGCGAGTTCTTCCTGTTTGCCCGTGCGTCTAAACGCAGAAGGGGAGGAGAGAGAGCGAGAGAGCACACATGGAACCCACCAGTAAGTGAAGGCGAATAGTACTAAAAATAATATTACAAGTTCTCCATTAATTAGGCTGTGGTAATATAAAAACATTATGTGAACAAAGGGGCAACAAACATTGCTATTCTACGTATGTTGCCTACTCTTGACGTGCGGCTTGAAGTCCCGGTCGCATGTTCGATCCTCGTCCTTTATTTTTTAATTTGTATATGGGTCCAAATTTGTTTCATGACATGTGGGCCCCTCGATGTGTATTTTGTACCACTTTAATTTGTGGGTCGAAATTTGTTCCATTCCAAGTGGACTATCGGTGTGTAGTTTTGTAGCTTATTTATAATAATTAAAGAGAACAACATAGTTTTTTCAATAATACCATGGTGCGACATTGAAGGCGAGAAAGGACGTGCGAGAGAGCGATGACCGAGCCAGAGGGAAATCAACTAGGGCAGTTGCGTGGGTTGCAACGGTGTTTGGAGTAGTTGTGGGCCGAATGCTGTGAAAATATAATCTAAACCGACAGGAATAAATGCCTACACAAATTAATCCAAGGTTGGAGTGCCCCTCGCAATGTAAATAGCTCCATCTTTGCGAGGGATGGAGAGGTAGTAGCTTCAACGCGTGGAAGATACGGTGTGAGAAAGCAAGGTCAATCGAGAGACATATAGATAGAGAGACAAAGTGAGTGTGGTCCGACATCCATTGAACAAATATATATGCTCTGGAGAGATATTGTTTGATTGAGCTTTTTGGCAAGGGTGAGGGCTGTAATATAGAGCTTGAGAGATGATCCAGTCACAGACATGTAGATATATTTTGTGCGTGGGAGGAAGCAAGGTCAACCGATCACATAGGGTCGTCGTGCGATCGAAAGAGTGAGACGAGTTGGAGAGAGTGACCTAGATAGACGATGTGCGTGAGAGAGTATACAATGTGAATAGGTCGAATTGGGCTCAAACATGGTGATATATCGTTTTTGTCCGAGAAAGAGTGAGGTCAATCGAGACATACGGAGAGAGAGAGAGAGATTGAGTGAGTGTGGCCCACCATGAGGTCGAAAGAGTGGTGGCGGCTTGGATGGACTGACCTAGATAGACAATCTGCGTGAGAGAGTATAGAGTGTGTCGATCGAGGCCCGAACAGGGAGATATATCATTTGTGTGTGAAAGAAAACGAGGTTAAACGAGACTCAGATAAAGAGAGCGAGATTGAGCGAGTGTGGCCCACCATGCGGAAGAAAGAGCGAGACAGTCTCGAGGGAGTGACCTAGATATACAACGTGCGTGTGTGCGCATGCACGAGAGGTTGGGGGGCTAGATAGGCAATGCATGTATTTAGCGCGAGAGGGTGAGAGGGAGAGGGGGGAGAGAGAGCTCGGCATGGGGTGCAATGGCGGGTGTGTGAGGTAAATACATTTGGTAACAGAGTGGAAAAAGGGGTTGTGTAGTTGAGAGACTTAGAGATCGAAACATGGAGAGAAAGAATGAACGTGTGTTGGAAACCGATAGCTTCCTAAGGTGGTTAGGAGAGGAAGATTGACCGATACAGGAAGTATGTAGCGTTTGTGGGGGGGCTAAAAACAACATCTGAATGTACATAGTACGAGACTTAATATCGATGTTTCAATTCGGTGTACATTGTAAGATTTGAACCGAGGACCAGGCATACGGGTAATTATTTCGAATTCGTGCCATACTAAGTTTCGAAAAGTTGACATTGACTCAGTTTGTTGTGCTATTTTGTAGGTCATATGTTTGAATCCATCCAAAAGTTTTCTCACTACCATGGTGTTCATCATATACATATGAATTTGTATTAACAAAGTAGCGTGGATACAGTGAAATGTGAAATCCACGTTAGAATTGGAGATCGCTACGTGACACACACTCTAATTCAAATAACTAACTACGTGACACACACTCTAATTCAAATAACTAATTATGTGACACACAGTCCAATCCACGTTAGCGTGGGTACCGTTTCAATTTTTTTCAAATAACTCCTCATTAATTAATTTATAGTACTCCCTCTATTCACTTCTATAAGACCTTGAAGACATTTCAGACAATGTGTAAAACAGTTCATTTTAAGTTGTCTGAAACGACTTACAAAAGTGAACGGATGGAGTATCTCGTTTCGAATGACTAATTATTGCAAGGAAAACATGGGCATGGTAATACATACAGATTCGTTTGCAAATGAAAGAAGATTCATTTGCATTCTCAAATGTAGGCACACCAGGCAAACCAGGGTCGTGTCGGGGTGGATGCTGCTTCGGTGCCTTAAAGGCAACTGCCTTTGGGTCACTGACATGTGAGCCAGCCATCTGTTGGGCCCATATGTCATGGACACAAAGGCAGTTGCCTTAAGGCACCGAAGCATAGTCCTGTCGGGGTGGTCGCGTGTGTCGGACGGACGCGTAGCACCCAGCCACCCACCCCCCTCCCCCCCAAAAAAAAGGACGACGACAATATAATTTCGCGCTTCCACGTTTCGGATTAAAATATCTGGCGGCCCCAATTCCAGCCCTGCAAAATCTCTCTTCTCCACCGTCCCCTTCCGCGCCCAGATTGCTCAAATCCCGAATTCGCCGCCAACCCTCGAATCGCCCCTCGTCTCGCCTCTTTCCCCACCGTTCCCCACCTCTGTGCCGGACGACGACGACGAAGACGACGGTCGCGCTTCACCACCGCACCGGAGCTACCTCATCTACGCCCTCGTCCACTGCACCGGGTGGTCCACCGACAATGTCGGCCGCCGCAACTGACGTGCCTCACAGACACCGAGTTCCATCGCATCAGGTGCGCTTCACCGACGCCGTCTCCCAGCTCACCGGGGCTACTTCACCAAGCACATCGTCGCACCTCCGCCCCCCAAGGCCGTTGGGGCTTCACCAACGGTCTCGCCCACTGCATCGTAGTGCTCCGCTGCCACTCAAGATCTGCATCCGTGAGCGGCCAGCCAACGCCAGCGCATCACCCTCAACGGCTTTGAAGTGACCCGCACTCTAGCTAGGCGAGCATGCCCAAACGCCGGCCCGAACTAGGTATCCACACATCACTCCCTTGTGCACTGTTCCAACGATGTTTGGATATCCTTTCACTGCTCTCTTAGCTTACACGCCTATGCAACTCTGACCTTAACTCTTATTTCTTCTGGAGATATCATCTGAAACAAGCAAATCCATATTTTAGCAAAGCATGACGGCGCTACGGGATCTGGTACACATCCTGCACACCCGTATAACCTTGTAAGTATCTGTCCTCCGGTACAACATCAAGGTCGATTCCTCTTATTTTATCAACCATTCGCCGTGTCAAAAATGCAGAGGGGGATGCAAGGAGCACAAGGCCTGCACATCCAAGCAAGTGGTAACATGGACTTGTACATGGAACATCCCAAGCGCAAGCAGAGCTGCAGTGATCCTGTACAACGAGCTAGCGTAAGTCCCTGCATTTCATTTAATTCGTACTGGCATTCGTGTATGATTTGTGTGCAGTGGCTGATCCACGAATTCAAGTTACCAGGGGCGAACATTTAACTTAAAAAATACGAAGGCACTTGCACTCCGGAAATCAACATAACTTGAGAAATGTGAAGGTACATGCACTTTGAAAACCAGCTAATGATCCAAAGTAGTTCAGATTATAAACACTAAATGATGCAAGCACCAAAAAACACAAAATGCAACATGGTGTACAAGGACTACAAACATGGTTTGAACCTGCTTGAATTTTTCGTTCTCTGGCTGAAAATATCGAAGTGTAATTGCACGTATAACCAGTGCGCAAACTGCATATCAATATATCTATCCTGCACAAGTATGCCAATAGTTTCAAACAACAGATTAGAAACGTATTTATGCTATGTTGTCAAGATACGGGGACTTTCTGGTAGATGGCCTCGATGTTTCCTCAAGCTATGAAAATGCACTATAATTTGCTTGTCATCAATGCCTGCAAATCTCTGTCTCTCTCAACATAGTAGATCATCATTAGACACTAAATCCTTCAATGAGCTTGCAAAATGCTTGCATTAGATCCCTCATTAGACACTATATGTTCATCACCAGGAGCATGTAAAATGTTTGCATCAAATCCTTCATTAGCAGTCTGTTCATTAGACACTTCAGGCTCAAGAACAACATGAGCTTGTATGTTTGCACCGGAAACTTGATTAGATACATCAGATTCAGTCAGTTCAGTATTGATTGGGGGAGTTATAAAATAAGTAGAAATTGGTTTCATTTTCTCATAGATTCCCTACATACAAGCAGTTTTACAACATCGTCAGGTTTAACTATTGGCCAGAAATTGAAGAGTTGAATTAGATATAATCAGGGATGTGATGCACCTGCTCATTGCGCATGCTACTCTTGCAAGCTGCGACTGTCCATTTGCGCAAGCTCGATGCCATGCCCGTGTTGCCGCCGCTGCCTCCCACGCAGGCTACACCCAGGGTTGGATCTTCATCTTCTTGTCCTTCCGTTCGCTTGAAGCCAGGCGATCGCCCTCCAACGAGGGCGCGAGGAAGTGCTTTGTCGGTCTGTCCAGCGCCGGCTAGGTTAGGAGCGAACCAAACTGGAGGCTGGAGCGAATGAATTGGGATTTTTCCTTCTGTCGATCGATATGGGAGGCGCTCGTTTGGGCCGCGGGCCTGCTATAGGGCCTGCCTTGCACTTATGTTATTGGCCCATCCAAATTGAAACATTTTTATTCATTTTTTACATTGCCTGCTCGTGCGTTGGGACGAACAAAACTAGCGTGGGCCAACCTGGACGACTCAAACTAGGTGCACACTTTCCAGCCACCTGAGGCGGCCGCCCATACCAGCCCCTATGGTGGGTCGCCCCTTTTTGTGTGTATGATTGGATAGTGAAAAATATTCCAGTGGCGCTTTTGATTTACCCACAGAATGGTTGAATTGCTTGTTTCTATGAACTGAGTTCGCGAATAATGTGAAGGATGCCAGACTTTTCATCCTATTGTAGATTGCTTAGATCTCGATATGCCAAAAGTAATTGCATGAAATATACAGTAAAAGCCAGTGTGATGTGTTTGGCAACAACTAGTCTGACTACACGTCCTCATATAACATATCAAGGACGCACCATCTTACCAGATTAACCATTCGACTTACCCATGCAGTGTGGGAAGAAAGAAGTATTGGGACTGCGTATCCAAGCAATTGATGCCATGGACTCCTTCGTACAACCTTGTAAGCGAAAAAGAAGTTGCAGTGTGCCTGTACAAAGAACTAGCATAAGTTCAGTTACCTGCTTCTCGGAATTTCAGTCAGCCACTTATTGCAAAATTGTTCAATTACGTTGCTTGGCTTAATTTAGTTTGCTACTGATTACATAATGGCACAGCCTGTTAATCATATTGTAGACTGCGCCTATCTATGTGTTTGATACTTACTGTTAAGAATTACCTGTTTGCCTTAACTTAAATATTTACTTGTTTGTTTAACTGCTTTGCTGCTGCAACAGCGGGTTACAATGATGTTAATAACTACTTTTCAGCATCCAATAGAAAATCTTTAATTCCTTGTTTGTTTAACTGGTTTGCTATTATAACTCCCAGTTGAGATGTTTTGCTAACTTCAACTTTTCTGAATCCAATCGGAACTTTAATGGCAAAACAGGTTAGCCCAAGATCAAAGAGCGAGGTCCGCATGGACGTTGCATCATCCCACAACAGTGGCACCGGCCCAATCGTGCATTATGAATTGCCAACTGTTGATGCTCTAGAGGCTAAACTAATGGTTGAAATAGATTCTGCTTCTGCACTTAGAGATGAAGTTGACATGTTGAGGAAGCAAACAGCACAATCACAAGCAGTACTCAAGACAACCATTAAATTTTTGGTGGATTTCAAAACGAAGCAAGCTGAGACTGACCAGATTGTTAAGGTCGTGAAGGAAAAAAGGAAATTAAATTCCTACTTGGGAAATCATAGGTGAAATGTTCTTTCCATAGTTGAATAACCTTTGTGTTGTCTGTTCATGTAATCAATCAAACCATTTGTTTTAGAGATCATGTAATAATTTTTTTTTTTGTAATTTTATTTGAGCACAAGTCTGTATTAATTGATAAGACTGGAGACATTTCATTTGGATTGCTGTGCCAGACCTACAAATATGCCAAACAGGCTGAATGTGCATTCAGCAATAGTAGTATAGATGTACCATAAGTGGCACGCATCGGAAAGGGCCAAGATGCTGGCTAAAAAAAGGATGTTGTTGTAGCCAAAAAAAAAGTACAGCGGCCTGGCTTATGTATGTTAGTTGATATTATTGATCCATATACTCTATAAGTGTTTATATGTCTGTTAGTTCCGTACATTCTTGGTTGATTGACTCGGTATTTGAATCTTGATACATCGCTTGTGTACATATCTAAATGGGAGTACACATTATGATGCGTGTGACATTTGAGTTGGACATGAAGTGTTCCAAATATTCGAATTCACCTTAAACTGGATTCTAGTTTCTGAATTTGAGTATCGGCATTTGTAAACCATATTCACATATGACAGTGGAATACATCTTTGACGTCCTTTTGAAGATATATAAAAACACATAGAATGATTTATAAAGATTCATATAGGAATACAAAATGGATTCGAATTTAGTTGCCAGGGTAAACGTGGATGCTTATTGTCCCAAAATTCGAAAGAAACAGCAAAATGACCACTCCCACATCGGCTGCCCGAAGCCAAGTGTTTGGGAGATGGAAATTACTGTCTACCCATTACACGGACAATCCATCGGCCCGATTTCCACTGCTCTAAATAGGGGTAGGTTAGTAACTTCAATTAGACGTGACACGACCGCCTCTGAGCCCATTCCGACACGGTGGGTGTCAAACATGGGCGACAAAACTCATTTGATTCAAGCTCGTCCAAAAGACCTCTTTTTCTCCCTCCATTCCCCATTCATACACCGTGGGCGCCAACCGTGGGCGGCAAAACAAACTCTCCTCGTTCGAAATAGATGTAGGCTAATATTTTAAATAGGGGCAGATGTGTAACTTCCATCAGACGTGACACAACCGCCCTACCTGTCAGCCCCGTTCATACACCGTGGGCGCCAACCGTGGGCGGCAAAACACCCTCTCCTCGCCCGAAATAGTTACCGGCAAATATTTGGGAGATGCGAGATTACCGTCCTATCCCCAACCGACGAGACGTCCAAATTTGAAACGGGGGATAAGTTCATAACTTTCTCGTATTTCAGACAGGCGCGTCCCAAAAACATGGTTCCCTGTACCTCTCCCTCCATTTTCCCATTCATACACCGTCCGCGCTAGAACACCCATTCCCACACTAGCCTCCATCCGCCACCCCATCCATCGCCGCCGTCCTCCACCACATCCATCGCCACCGTCCTCCACCATGCCGGAGCGCCTACCAAGACCGCGTCATCCACTGCTAGAGATGGACGTTTCTCATCCACGGCGACGGACCAATAGCCTTGCATCGCGTACTCTCGCTTCATCGGCGTCGGCGTCCTCTTTGCCAGGGCCGCTCACACGACCTTCTCTTCCACCGCAACGGGACTTATCCCCCGATGCACCCGTCTACCGTCGCAGATCTGCTTCAACGCCACCGACAACCATCGCACCCCCGATGCCTACATGGCGCCGCAAGAGAGGTGGTACTTCATATCTCCTCAACTTTTTGATCTCAACCAGAAAATAGATCTTAACTTGGTTACTCTACTTTCTTTTCAGCTCTTAGTTCGAAGCAAACAATGGATGCTAAATATCATTTCTCCGGTTTGCAGCTTCAAATCTGCCATGGCACAGCCATAATACGGTTTAATTGATCATGCTTAGGGTTTAATTGATCATGTTGGTTCTGTGGTGGTTTCTTTAATAGAAATCGGAGGGGAAACCCTCTTTTGCTAAAAAAATATATGCTTAGAGTTTCCCCCTTTTATGATCACTATACGATCAGAATACGTGCTTCGTGTCATAATAACACTGCTCCACCCATCAAGCTAAACAAGCTTAGTTGTTCAAATATGAATCTGATATTATTAAAACAGAGTTGTTTAACTGGTCGGCCAAATGTTCCTAAATTAGTTTTGAAAATGCATGTTCGCGCTCGGGTGTGTATCTCTGTGTGTGGTCTGGTCAGCACGGTTGGGGAGGTGAACTTTGCATATGCAGGGGTTTATAGGGAGACACTCTCTGAGTTGAAACCGCAATGCATTCCATAGATAATCTGACTACTTTTTATGTTTTCATGAATCTCAGATTCTGAACAGCATCATAATGATTATGAGCTTGCGCGCATGAAAAGAATAAAGCAGAACAATGCCATGGCTATCAAACTTGGCATTAAGGGACTGAAATCAAGTCTGGATGCAATGCAATGCAAACACTCTCCACCTACAGATTCATGCTCAGAATATGATCCTAACAGTGATTCTGAGCTAGAGGGACACCTAAGTCAATGTAGCTCCCTAGTGGAGGAGTCAGAGGAAGATGCCCTATCTTATTCACCCATCAAGGTACTTGCTCTAACTTTCCAAGGTTACATTGCTCGCACATATCTTGCAACTGATGCTTTGCATTGCTTCTACTTTGTTGAACTGCCATTAGCTTAGTTTACACATCGTGTATGTGAATACGCCCTGCCTATCCATTTTCAGTACATATTCCATCTGTCATCATACCATATTTATCCATTCAAATGTTGTTCTTGTGTATCAGACATTCAAAAGGAAGAGGGTGATTGCTGATCGTGGAGGAGCACAAGAAAAGTATTTGGAAAAGGTAGTGGCACCTGATAAATCAAATAGCCCATTAGGTGTAGTTGCAATATCACCTGACCCACAAAATACCCCAACTCTAGCAGACTCTAGCCCTACTACACTGGTCATTTCTGATGCCCCAGCTCAGCGGACCCCAACTGCAACAAACAGTATGATTATGCCAGTTGACATAGCATCAGTTGTACGAGGCAAAACCCCCATTCCAGCAAAGAGTACACCAAATCCAGTTGCCAAATCCCTTTTCAAACCAGAGAGAGCCCTAATTGCAGCAAATAGGACCCATGTTCCATTTCTTCCCAGTTTAGAAGTCGAAGCTTATGTTGTTGTCAGGAACTTTGTGCGCATCTTTCCTTCATGGAAAGATTATACCGCATACACAGAACAATTTCCAGTCTTCCTCCGCAACTTACGCGTAAGTAATGTACTAATGTTATTCATGGTCATTACTGCATATGTTTCTGCTGACAGAAGACACAAGATTTCATTCTTTTAAATAGGCGAGGTGCAAACTGGATTGTGATGACGAGCAAGGGTTGGTTGCGCTTTTCAACCACTCGTTGATGAAGTATCGTTCCTACCTGAGGCAAGCGCACTTCAATGGCAAGCCTCTGAACGAAATTTCTGTAAAGTCTCCGGTGCTATATTTATCCGACGGTGACTGGAATAATCTTGTTACACATTGGTCTCGGCTGCAGCGTAAGGTACTGACTATGATATCACATCACAATTTGAACTACATTTCTGCATTTGCCTTAATGTCTCACTTGTACGAAAACTGTTAGCAGAAGAATATTCGTTCTCAAGGGACCACAGAATCTCGCAACTATACTGCACACTGCATTGCTCTTGTGAGTACCTCTTGCCCTGTATGACCATACTTACTTTCATAGTTATTTGATTATGTAGCACCACTGCGCATGTTAGCCTCGTAATCGTCCATTTGGTGGACATTATAAGATCCGTATGGACTCTTACATATATTTAGAATCAACCCAATGCTTTTGAAGAGGTTTAGCTCTGCATTCCTCTTGTAAAGACTGAACGTGGTCTATCACTGTACTTACATTAACAGCTACTCCCTCCGTCCCATAATATAAGAACGTTTTGTACAGTACACCAGTGTTCAAAACACTCTTGTATTATGGGAAGAGGGATTGGTTCATTTTGTAGCATTCTGCATCTTATCTCCCTCGCCCACCATTTACTAAAAAAGATCAGATCTATATTTAATCTTACCAACAAGTAGAATACACAGACAATGCCAGTGCAGAAGTGTAGCCCATTGCTCTTGTCAGTACATTTTGTCCTGTAACGCTTGTACTTCCAGGGATTGGTAGTTGATTATGTAGCATCAATCTGCATCTTATCTTCATTATCCTCTATCCCTTCCAGTATTATCATATCTATAATTACTCTCTACAAAATGTAGAGTACAGGCAATGCTTATGAAGAAGATTATGTGCTGAAATTCTTGAGTTATCCTTCCCTTGCCATGGAGAAGGGCATTATAAAGCCGGTGTTAACTGTTAATGTAAGTCAGTCCTTCTAAAGCCTTTATCCTCAACTTCTGTTTAATTTGCTCATACTCCCTATCATTTACTGCTGTTTAGTTTGCTGTTTCTACCCAAATGCATGTTCGTAAGAACCGTAAGTTCTAAGTTTTACTTGTAAAACCAAATTCCTTATTCATACCATGCACATTACTTAATACTCCCTATATGTATGCTTGTTTTTGTGGATCTATAATCCAGTGTGTGGTGAAGCAGCCCACGTTTGCACCTTATCATCTCCTGTTTTATCTTACTGATGTGGTTGATGATATGAACAACATGCCATGCACATTATCCAAAATAGATACGATGATTTTCTTTGCCCTTCATCTATGCTTGTTATGTTGACATGGTAATCCAGTAGTGTGGTGAAGCTCCCCGCATTATGAACAATGCCAAATTATGCTATTGATATTTTGAACATACTCTTTATTTTCTAATTTGAAATTGGATAGAATTGACAGAACAGTTATCATCTTTGTTTACAGGGCCAGCCCTGTGTTTCGGGAGGCCCTAGGCGAACTCGACGACATGGGCCCCTATGTCCTAAGTCCTAAGACAATATATATGTATGCGTGTGTTATATATATAACTTATTAAAAGTAACTTTCAATCACACATCTTAAAAGTAACTTTCAATCACACATCTTTAGTTTAAAATATAAGTATAATAATTCAAATGACTCCATCAAGAACAATAATAACCAAATTCGAACCGACACCATAAAAAACAATGGTACTAAAAAGATCAAAAGAGCATACAAAAAATTAAGAATTTATAGATCAGATGATTGGAACCCTAGACATGTTACATAGAATGACAAAAAATTGATATATTGGATTACAATACGTACATACTAAATAAAGAATAAATAAACTATTGAGATTGTCAAATTAAGGTTTGGAGATGGACAAGAACATGGATGCGTACTTCTTGACTTCCAGTCGGATGCGTACTTGTATAGGTATTGCCGTATTGCCGCAGTGCCGGATGCCGGATGGCTGATTGGCCGGGCTGCCGCCTGCCCGCCGGGCTGCTGTGTGGCGGCGACGGCGAGCCGGCGAGGCGAGTGCGACGCGGCAAGGGCCAAGGGGCAAGGCGCCGAGCGAGCGAGAAGGCCGACGGGCGGGCGAGGGCGACGAAAACGTCAAAACAAGCGTGAGTCACGGCGCCGCTTCACCTACGCGTATCCATCAGCGATCGCTAGCTAGCTATATCCGGGCCGCCTAGCCCATCCTATTTCTTTTCTTTAATTCTTTTGTAATTTTTTACTTGCTTTTTGCTGGGCTATAGTATATGTATATACTCCATCATGTGCCCCCCCTCGCCTGGGCCCTGGGCCGTCGCCCCGTCGCCCATGCCCCAGGGTCGGCCCTGTTTGTTTATACACGTGCAAAACCTGTCATCTCTCTGCTTTGTTTCAGGGTGATATGCCTGATGGCATGCACAACTCTGCTGAAGGTTGTGAGACAAACCCAACATATATTGCAGCAAAGAAGGCAAAACATCTTGAAGATAGCGAGACAACCCCAAAGTCTTGTCTTGATGCAGTGTTCAAGTTACTTGAGACTAACAGTCAGACAAGCTCACAGAATTCGTTGTTTGAATCATTTCGACTTCTTCAGTCCCAAGTTCTAGCAGAAAGGCATTCTGCAACTCAACTTCGACTTGAAGTCCTATCTCTAAGAAAGATTGCGGAGAACACCAATGAGAACCTCATCGCTAAACAGCTACACCTGGGAGCTATGACCGACATGCTAGGCCGGTCTCACAGCCTTGCTCAGCAGCTTGCGCAGCAGTTCCCCCGCAAGGCTAACCTTTGTTGAACTGTCTTGGAAGTGGTCTCGGTTCAGTATTATTTTGTTACGCTGCAATGGTGCCCAGTTTTTGTAATCTGCCTCTTCGTTGTGCTTTATGATCACTGGTGGCGAACTTCGATGCCCAGTGGATGTAATATACCTTAAATCCTTTATTGTGTAGTGTAGGTTTATTCTTAGTTACTATGTCGTAATTTCTTTATTGTATAGAGTAGGTTTGTTCTTAATTCCCACTAGTTACGCAGCGGCCCGAAATGAACCCTGACCCATGATTGTGCGAATCAAATCACGGGCTTTTAACAGGCCAAAATTTTCTGGGTCCTTGTTTGGCCCAATCAGATATCGGTTGCGAGCAGGCCGGATGCAAACCGGGTCGTAGTTAGGCCCAACTATATGACGGGCTTTTAACAGGCCGAAATTAATATAGGGCCGAAATGTTAAACGGGCCCTTAACAGGCCAAAACTAATATCAGGCCGAATTACTAAGTGGGCCTTTAGCAAGTGGGCCCAAAAGCATAGTGTCCAGTTGACGGGCCGAATTTGATATGGGCCATAATTGAGCCCAAAGCCTCTTAAAGGGCGGGACCTGATCTGGGCCGTAATTTGGCCCAGAACGTGGTAGGCTTTTAATGGGACGGATCTCATATGGGCCACTATTAGGCTCGGACCGTGGCAGGCCATTAATGGACTGGATCAAATATGGGCCGGCATTTGGCCCAAAACATGGCAGCCAGTTAATGGGCTAGCCTACTATGGTCCTCAAAATCTTGTGGGCCTACAGCTGGGCCGGCCCATTAATGTCAGCGAAATCTCATGGGCCTTTAGCTGGGCCGGCCCATTATGACCCGCAAGAATCTTGTGGGCCTTTACCTGGCCCGACCCATTATGGCATACAAAAATCTTGTGGGCCTTTACCTGGGCCGGCCCAGTATGGCCCGCAAAATCTTGTGGGCCTTTAGCTGGGCCAGCCCATTATGGTCCGCAAAATCTCGTGGGCCTTTAGCTGGGCCGGCCCATTATGGTCCGCAAAATCTTGTGGGCCTTTAGTTGGGCCGGCCCATTTAAACTTGTTGGGCCGTGCCACGTGTCGACGTATCATAGGCGCCTTCTGTCCAGTGAGTGGATGACATATGTCCCGACGATGAGCCGACACGTGTTTCCTCTAGCCAATGATGATTTTACACGTGGAAAATCTCCATTGGTCGGGGCTGTTAACGGGTTATTGGATCCAAAACCCGACCCGATAGCTTAACGGTGTTCCGTTACGGTGGATGCCACGTGTCGGTCACCCTTGACGAAAGCACTTCTGTGACGCACGATTTATCATCATGGAAGTGGACACTTCCATGATGATAATTTTGGTAATGTCATGGAACACTTCTACGACAGTATAGGTATGACTATCTTGATTCTATCATAAATTTGTCATGGATGTACATGCATGACAAAAAAAGCGACCTACTGTGACAAACACGTATCATCACGGAAGTGTATTTTTTTGTAGTGTCTGTACAACCCTAGACCCCCCCGGTATCTATATAAACTGGAGGGTTTAGTCCGTAGAGGCAATCATAATCATACAGGCTAGACATCTAGGGTTTAGCCATTACGATCTCGAGGTAGATCAACTCTTGTAACCCCTATACTCATCAAAGTCAATCAATCGGGAAGTAGGGTATTACCTCCATTAAGAGGACCCAAACCTGGGTAAACATCATGTTCCCTGCCTCTTGTTACCTTCGATCCTTAGACGCACAGTTCTGGACCCCCTACCTGAGATATGCCGGTTTTGACACCGACAGTGACATTGGGGTAATCTATGCATAGGGGATGCACGTTCTCGTCTTTTGTTTCTCCGTTAGAAATTTTTGGGGCACTCTTTGAGGTTCTTTGTGTTGGATTGAGTATTATGAATATAAAATTATTTCGTGTTATTTTAGTACAAACTCTTGGATAGATCGATCGGAAAGAATAGCTTCGAGGTGGTTTCATACCCTACAAACCATTTCTTCGTATGTTCTCCGCTAGATAGGAACTTTGGAGTGATTCTTCATTGCATGTTGAGGGACGGTTATATGATCCAATTATATTAGCATCGTTGAGAGATTGCACTAGTGAAAGTACGGACCCTAGGCCTCATTTTCAAGCATTGCAATTCCGTTTTTGTGCCCATTTACTATTTGCTACCTTGCTGTTTTTATTTATTTAGATTATAAAAATATATTTCTACCATCCATATTACACTTGTATCACCATCTCTTCGCCGAACTAGTGCACCTATACAAACTACCATTGTATTTGGTGTGTTGGGAACACAAGAGACTTTTTATTATTTGGTTGCAGGGTTGTTTGAGAGAGACCATCTTCATCCTATGCCTCCTAAGGATTGATAAACCTTAGGTCATCCACTTGAGGGAAAATTGCTACTGTCCTACAAAACTCTGCGCTTGGAGGCCCAACACGAGTCTACAAGAACAAAGTTGCATAGTAGAAATCATGCCCCCCGTTCTCTGATTTCTTTGTCGACATCATGTACACATTCGACTTCCACCTTTTGGATTTTACGCCGAATGATGTGGCATGTATGTCCATCTTCGCCCACCTCTGCGAGAATTTTGCCGGAGTGGTTCCCAACACAACCCTCTTCCCCATTACTTCATCCCCCAAATCCATGCAGGAGATGCCCTTTCTGGCTGCGTCTCCTGGATCCCAAGGGCATGGAACAAGGCAACGTACCGATATTGGTTATACGCAAGAAGTGGGATGAATGGCGGGGCAGGTGGTGCTGGATTATGGAGGAAGATTCGGCCGCCCTTCTGTATGCCCCGGCAAATGAGACTGGCCCGTGGCAATGGTTGGAGCGCCCTCGACCCTCGAGACGGGGAGCTTACAATCGCAATCGACAGGATCAAACGCCTCAGAGCTGTCGGGCTCACAATCGAGATGGTCGGCGCTAACTTCCTCCGCCGCCGCACCACCCCTCTGCAGAACAAGGGGAGACCAGCTTGGGACTATCGAAATGCAGCGGATATCATGAGGTTGTGCCCCGGCTTGAACAATAACTTGACGGTCATGCAACACGCAGCTATCTGCCACAAGATGTTCAAGACCGTCACGTCGCTCAGGCTGTCGGCACGCGTAATCCCACTGTGCAACAACACCGCCCTGAACTCGATCATCGCCATGATGCCGGTGTTCAATGCCCATGGCCTTGACCAGACCTGGGTTGAGCCATCCGCGGAGCAGGCACATGATTTCTTTGACAACTTGTCAGAGAGGGCCATTCGGGAAGATACGAACCTCATCCGCCCCACCACCGATGAAGAAGTGGCATATATTGCTAGCAGGGCGGAAGAGGCGGCCCTTGCCGCGGAGGCCGGCAGCGTTGGCTTCATGGAAGAGGAAGCCAGTGAAGAAGAAAACCTTGCCAAGCAGGGGGAGTCTGCCGGAGAGCATAGTGGCGCAGTTGCCGGGGGCCCTTCTGCTGAAGATACAACTGAGGAGCAGCCGTATGAGGAGCCCCTGGCTCTAGAGAAGAAGAAGTGCGTCCTTCCGTGAGCCATCTCCGGCGAGCCAGTCCAGCGAGCTTCCTCGCACAAAGAGGCCTCCAACAAGGGGGCGCCCGGCAAGGCTGTGGAGCGGCAAGAAGCTCAGCAACAACATGTGCGCTAGATGGGGTGCGCGACCGCGGCAGCAAAGAAAGCAGCGGGGGCAGCTCACGCGGCGGTGCGGGCAACTGGAGCAGGCCCCCATCAGCCTGCCGCTCCTGCCACAGCCAAGCGGCCCAGGTCCCCTTCTCCACCCCCTCGTACGGACGCTATAGCGGAGGTCGACTTTGACCTCTCCACTTTTAGCCCAGAGAGAGACAAGAGCCCGAAAGGAGAAGAGTAAGTGCCATGTCGCCTCCTTTACTTCCTGATCTCCGGTTTTACTTATCTTATTTGTTCTTGCTTTGGCCTATCCCCGCAGAGACACGGAAGTGCTAGCGCAAAGGATGTCGAAGAAGGTCAAGACTTCAACTAGTGATGAGCCCCCAGCAAGCACCGCAGGTGCGACGGAGACTATCACCATCAGTCTGGAGCCCAGCCCGCGACGCAGCCCCCAACCCAGCCCCCAGCGTGAGTACACTACTCATTTCCTGCTGGCGAGTGTCGGGGTGTATATCTTTGCTGCTGATATTGCCAGGTTTGCAGGAGAAGAATAGCAACAAGGAGAGCCGCTGAGGGCCGCCCCGATGCGTGTCTCCATCAACCACACCACCCAGGGATGGATCCCGGGCAAGGGCTTCCACTGGCGAGCCCACACGCCTGGGGGAAGAGCTGACAAGCATAGGCGCCGGCAGTCCTACACCAGCGACAAATGTTGCCGGGGAAGGGACCACCTCCCAACCACTCGTCACAGGTAGGTCGCTCGCTTCCGGGCACTTGGCATTCCTCCTACATGATCTTTATCTCCTTCCTTCTTGTCTTGAACTTTAACCTTGGTTTCATCTCGTTTGCCCTCCTTGGCTTTCAGATCTCTCCTTGACGGATCAGATGGATGTTGACGTCATCATCAAGGAGACCGCCAAGAATGCTGTCGCCGAAGCTGCCAGAATCACTACTGATGAGGCTGCCAAGGACGTGCATGAAGAAGGCGCCCAGGGGTCCGCTAGGGGGGCGGCAAGGAGACCGGTGACCGTACAGACGACATTCCTGCCGCAGGAGCGCCCGGCGCTGCACCGTTCCCGGAGCCCTCAGTTTCTGGTGAGGCGGTTGTTGAGGATCAACCATCAACATCCGATGTCCCCCCTCAAGCAGATACCTGAAGGTTGGCGACAACCTGTTCATCAACATCCGAGGGACGGCAAGCACTGGAGCGCCAACTGAGGGAGAGACTTTTGATGAAGATGTCATTGCTGCCGCCGGGATCAAGATTGTTGACGAGCCGCGCGCCAGTAGTAGTGGATCCAAAGAAGATCAGCTCCTCCAGGCTATGAGCGACAACTTCTATAAGCTCCAGGCGCTTCACCGCACCCGAAAGGAGAATCTGGACTCCAGGGCAGCAGTTGTCGAAGCAGTAGAGGCAGACCTCTAGAAGCGCGTCGGCAAATGCAAGTCTGGTTCATCGAGGCTTGGCAAGAGCTGAGGACTAGCCGGGAGCAGCTGAGCCAAAGTTGGGACGAGCTCCTCTTGAAGCAGTCCGATATTGAGAAGGCACAGGAAGAGGCCGCTCAACAGGCTGTCACAAAAGATGCTCGACTGGTGAAATGTTGTATCGGGCTTGATGCTCACGAAGAGGACCTTGCCGCTCACGAGGAGGCGCTTGCTACCAAGCTCCGCGACAAGGATGCAGAAATTAAAAAGCTTGTCGCGCAGCGGACCCAAGAGCTGGAGCAAGAACACAAGAAAACACTTGAAGCTCTGGTCTTGGACCACACCGGCAAGTTGAAGGAAGCCATCAATGCCGCTGAAGCCGCGGAGGCCGCCAAGAACGAGCTGGACGGCAAGGTGAAGAAGCTAGAGGCGGATCTGGAGGATCATGGCATGGAGCTCTCGACGCTCAAAGGTGACAGAGAGAAAACTCTCTACGACTTGGTGGAGATGCAAACTACCATATCCGACAAGACCAAAAAACTCTCCTCTGCCAATGGCTCCATTGTTGATCTGGAGCTGAAGCTGACCATGCTGAAGGAGTCCCTTGACAGCGGCAGGGTTCGCGAGAAAACTCTTACCAAGGCCCTCTAGGACGAGAAGGAGCTTCTTGAGAGCGCCGCTACCACCTATAATGACTATGATAAAGGCGTGAAACTCTGGACTCGGTGCCTTGTTGACGTCGCGAAAAGGCTCACAGCACAACTGTCCACCATGGGCCTACCAAACTTCAGGTATTCTTTTGAGGACAGGGTGTCTTCGAGCGTTAGGCTGACCATGTTCTTCGAGGCCCTCCTCGACGCCCTGAAGCTGCTCCACCCCAGCCGGGCAACCCAACTGGCCAGCGAATCCCGCAAACTCTATCGGGTCGTCCTTCTCAAGGTGCTCATCAAAGTGGTGCACAGGAACCCCGACATCGACCTCACCAACGTGCTCGGCCACTTGCCGGAGGACGCAGACCGCAAGGCACTGGAAGAGCTTATCGCTCCCATTGTCGACAAGGTGGACCAAGTCAAGAGGGTCGAAGGATAGCACATGGACTAGCCGCTTCACTTCTTCTTGACGCCACAAATTCATGCCCAAGACAATTTATCTTAAGTTGGAATTACGGCGACTATTGATGTAATGTAACTTGATGTGTTTTTTATGAATGCATGCTACCTTTCTTGTTTGATTTCTCTCTGTATGGCCTACGCCCTATGCTTTGTTGGGAAAACTTGTCGGTGTGCACACCCTTGCTGCGAGCACTTTGATGAACGAATCCTTAGCAGCCTGCTGGGGGTGTTGCTGTCAGCAAGATACCTTGCCATTCTCCGTGCAACCACCTAAACTGTTGAGCGGACTCGAAACAAAGTAAGGGCGCAACTAATCATGACAAGGTTCCTTCGCGTGCAGTTTTTTCATACAAGAACCAAAATTGTCCAAGGAGAATAACCTTACGTTTAAAAGAAATTTACTCAAGGTTTCATAACTTAGCTTTTCGTTTGTTGCTGCACTCTTTCCCGCAAGATGCCACTTCGAACATCGCCTGTTGGTGTCCATACTCCACACCATCATCCCCCTCGGCAAACTTGCACGCGAGGGAACCTTCTAGCCTTTGAGAAAAAGAAAGAAGAGAAAATAGGAACATGGAACCTTGGCGGTTCATAAGTACTTGCCGGAAACAAGTGTAGTACAATATCTTGGACACGCATGCGTATAGATAAACATGGAAATCGACAAGAACTTTAAAATACTTAAACTTATTCAACTGCGCACAGGGTCTATGCCTGGCTTTGTACATAGGGTTATATGCCTTGCCAACAAGGCTGGTACAAAACGGGGTTGCCGGGAGACCCAGCAACCGCGCCTTATGGATAAAACTTGCGAAGATGTTCAATATTCCTGGAGTTGCTCACTGGAATGCCATCTTCGGTCTCCAGGTGGACTGCGCCAGGCCTGGTGACTCGTATTACCCGATAAGGGCCTTCCCACTTCAGCGTCAACTTGTTAGAATTCTTGGTCGACTGGACGTGCCAAAGAACAAGGTCGCCTTTCTCAAGACTTCGGGCATGAACCTTGCGACTATGGTAGCGGCGCCAAATTTGTTGGTAGCGTGCAGCTCGCACAGCAGCCTGAAGACGATCTTCCTCAAGGAGCATAGCATCATCTTGCTGCAACTGCTCTTGCTCAAACCCATCATAAGCGAGCACTCGAGGTGAACCGTGTATGAGTTTTGTGGCGAGAACTGCTTCCGCACCGTATACCAGGGAGAAAGGCGTCTGGCCAGTAGCTCGATTTGGTGTCGTCTAGATTGACCAAAGAACTGTTGGCAACTCATCAACCCAGCATCTTCTGCACTTGTGCAGCCTATCGAAGGTCCTCGTCTTGAGACCTCGCAACACTTTAGCACTTGCCCTTTCTGCCTGGCCGTTGCTTCTTGGATGAGCAACAGAAGCAAAATAGATTTTGCTGCCATGGTCTTGGATATATTGCATGAAGGTGCGGCTCATGAACTGCGTGCCGTTATCAGTGATGACTCTGTTTGGCACACCAAAATGACAAACTAGTCCTCTGAAGAACTTGACGGCTGACTGTGTTGTCACCTTTCTCACCGCTTCCACTTCCGACCACTTTGTGAACTTGTCGATTGCGACGTACAAGTATTCAAAGCCCCCGGCAGCATGAGGAAAAGGGCCCAATATGTCGAGCCCCTAGACTCAAAATGGCCAGGAAAGAGGGATTGTCTGAAGAGCTTGGGCTGGCTGATGCAACTTCTTTGAGTGGAACTGACACGCTTCACACTTGATTACTAGTGCAGTTGCATCCTAGAGGGCAGTGGTCCAAAAGAAACCATGTCGGAATGCCTTACCAGCAAGGGCCCTTGATCCTATGTGAGAGCCACATATGCCTCCATGTATCTTTGCCAACAGCTCCAGTTCGTCCTCCCGAGGAATGCACTTCAATTTCACGCCGTTCGATCTTTTCCTGTACAGGACATCGTCCACAAACTGGTACATATTAGACCGACGGGCTACTTTCTCCGCTTCTTCCTATTCCTCGGGGAGTTCCCCCGTTTGGAGGAATCGGACGATGTGTTGTGCCCATGCTAGAGCCTGAGGCTCGACAGCAAGGACTAAAGGCATGTCTTCTACCGCGGGAACAGTTGTCTCTACAGCAAGGGCTCGAGGCCCTGCCGGAGCCTGTCGCCCCCCGGCAAGCTTGGCGTCGTCCCCGGAAACCTCCTTGCCGGCGGCTCCTGGGAGCTCAATGGGAAAGTACTTGCCAGAGCTCAACTTCCTTCGCTTATCTTGCCTTGTTGATGGTTCAACGGATGGTTGAGTCAGTTGGAGCACAAAAGTCCCTGGTTCCACAGGTAACTTGAGGGCAGCACGTTTTGACAGGTCGTCGGCAATGCTGTTCTCTGCACGAGGAACATGCTCTGCTTGCATACCATCAAAATGCTCCTCCAACTTCCTCACTTCATCTACATAAGCTTCCATCGATGGTCTCTAATAATCTTTGTTAACTTGCTTGTCGACAAGCTGTGAATCACCTCTGACGATGAGCTTCTTAATTCCAAGGTCAGCCGCTATCCTGAGACTGGCAAGAAGTCCCTCATATTTTGCAGTGTTGTTATTTGATCTCTCCAGGGGAAAGTGCATCTGGACTACGTATTTGAGGCACTCTCCGGTGGGCGCGACAAGCAGCACACCGGCACCGACGCCTTGTAGCGAGAAAGCCCCATCAAAATACATAACCCACTCTCGTCTTGTTTCCTTGCCCGGGAGAGTGGTCTCTTGAATCTGCTCGTCAGGCGTTGAAGTCCATTCCACAATGAACTCTGCCAAGGCTCTGCTCTGGATTGTTGAAGTGCTTTCAAACTTGAGACCAAAGCTCGACAATTCCAACGCCCACTCCATAATCCTTCCAGTCGCATCTGGGTTGTGTAAGATCCGTTGCAACGGTAAGCAAGTGACGACGGTGATCTCATGTGCCTGGAAATAGTGGCACAGCTTCCTCAAGGCCATAAGGAGGCCGAAGAGCAACTTCTACACACCAGAGTACCTTGACCTAGCCCCCTGCAAGAGGGAGCTAACAAAAAAACTAGGTGCTGCACCATCTTCTTCTTTTGTGCCGCTTCATTTGCTTGCGCAGATCTTGCCTTGCCGGCACCAGACTCTGCCGCGGAGAGTCCCGGATCGTCATTTGACGGCCTCGCCACTGCCGCTACTTCTTCGTTCTCTTCTCTTTGTGCCACTAGCGCATCACTGACCACTTGATTCGTTGCCGCTAGATATAGCAACAACGACTCTTGTGGTTTAGGCGCGACTAGTGTTGGCGTGGAGGATAGGTACCTCTTCAAATCTTGAAGCGTTGCCTCCGCTTCCGGAGTCCATTTCATTGAACCTGCCTTTTTCAAGATCTTAAAAAAGGGCAGGGCGCGCTCAACAGATTTGGAGATGAACCTGCTTAGAGCAACAACGCAGCCGGCAAGTCGACGCACATCTTCGACTCGTCTTGGTGCTTCAATCTACTCAATCGCCTTGACCTTGTCGGGGTTTGCCTCGATCCCACCTGAGACAGAAAGAATCCGAGAAGCTTGCTGGATGGGACGCCAAACACACACTTCTCAGGATTGAGCTTGAGATTGATCTTACGCAAATTTGCAAATGTTTCTTCTAAATCTTGTATGAGCGTTGCTTTGTCCTTGGTTTTGACCACTATGTCATCCATATAAGCTTCCATATTTCTATGCAGCTGGGGCTCAAAACCGATCTGGACCGCTCTTGCAAATGTTGAACCAGAGCTTTTCAACCCGAAAGGCATTCGTATAAAACAATACGTACCACATGGGGTGATAAACGTTGTCTTCTCTTCATCTTCCTTCGTCATGAAGATCTGATGGTACCCTGAATAAGCGTCAAGAAACGACAGCAAGTCGCATCCAGCAGTGGAGTCCACAATCTGGTCGATGTGTGGCAAGGGGAAAGGATCCTTTGGGCAGGCTTTATTGATATCTGTATAATCAATACACATCCTCCATTTTCCATTCACCTTGCGCACTACAACCGGATTGGCCAACCACGTTGGATGGAGCACTCCTCTGACCAAACCTACCGCTTCCAACTTCTTGATCTCTTTAGTGATAAACTCTTACCGCTCCAAAGCTTGCTTCCTGACCTTCTGCTTGATAGGCCGCACATGAGGACAGACAGCAAGATGGTGCTCAATCACCTCCCTGGGAACACCGGGGATGTTAGATGCTTGCCATGCAAACACATCGACATTCGCCCGCAGGAAGGCAATGAGTGCGCTTTCCTATTTGTCGCTGAGGGTGGAACTTACAGTGAAAGTTCTTCCCGTGCCGTCCTCCTTGACGGGCACCTTTTTAGTTTCTGGTGGAGCTGCCTCGGATTTCTTGCTCTTGCCAGTGCAGCTCTCTGGCACTTCCTCGGCCAGAACGCGGCACTTCGAGGAGGCGCGCTTGCCGGAGTGGGCGCAAGAGACCTTGCTGGTCTTCTTCCCCAGGGGCTCCAGTGGCAGGAGCAAGCGCCTTAGCGGTAGGTGCTACAACTGCCTCCCGGTAGAGTTGGCCGGTGCAGATAAGTGCATCCTTCTTGTCGGAGTTGACAATGATGATGCTCATCGGGCCGAGCATCTTCAATGTATTGTAAGCGTAGTGTGATGCTGCCATAAACTTGGCCAACGTTGGACGGCCAAGGATCCCGTTATATGGCAACGGGATCTTGGCAACATCAAAAACAATCTTCTCCGTCCTGTAGTTCACCTCTTCGCCAAATGTAACCAGTAGTGTGATCTTACCCTTCGGCTCGCTTCTTCCCGGTTTGATCCCTTGAAACGTGCCCCTCTCTTCGAGATCTCCATCAGGAATCAGTAACCTCTTGATCACATTGGGCGAGATCAAGTTCAAACCGGCCCCACCATCAACTAGCATTTTTGTCACCTTGAGGTTGCGAATCGTTGGCGAAACCAACAATGGCAAACACCCAACTGCTGTTGTGTGATTAGGGTGATCCTTAGCGTAAAAAATGATAGGCGTGTTGGACCATCTCAACGGCTTCCGGGCGTCAACCGATGGCTCTATCGCATTTATCTCGCGTGCCCACTGTTTAAGTTGGCGGTGAGAAGAATGCAACGAGGCACCACCATCAATGCACATGGCTTCTGTAGCTTTTTGAAACTCATGCTTGCTGGACTCGTCGTCCTCTTCGTAGTCATCATCACCCTCTTTCTTGTCGCGGCCTCGAGCAGGCCTCCCCTGTTGTTTGTACTTGCCGCGGCGACCTCCTCGGCCATCACGTTTCTTGTCGGACCCCTCAGCACCATCCTGGCCCTTCTCCTTGTCTCGCCTTTCATATTCAGCTTTCTGCCTCTCGACAAGTGATACGTCTCCGTCGTACCTATAATTTTTTATTGTTCCATGCCAATATTCTACAACTTTCATATACTTTTGGCAACTTTTTATACTATTTTTGGTACTGACATATTGATCCAGTGCCCAGTGACAGTTCCTGTTTGTTGCATGTTTTTTGTTTCGCAGAAAATCCATATCAAACGGAGTCCAAATGGGATAAAAACTGACGGAGATTTTTTTTGGAATATATGTGAATTTTGGGAAGTGGAATCAACGCGAGACAATGCCCGAGGGGCCCACGAGGGTGACGGACGCGCCCCAGGGGGTCAGGCGCGCCCTGGGCCCTCGTGGCCACTCCGTAAGGAGGTTGGTGCCCTTCATTCGCTGCAAGAAAGCCAATATCCGGATAAAAATCGTGTCCAAATTTTAGCCCAGTCGGAGTTACGGATCTCCGGGAATATAAGAAACGGTGAAAGGGCAGAATCAGGAACGCAGAAACAGAGAGAGACAGAGAGACAGATCCAATCTCCGAGGGGCTCTCGCCCCTCCCATGCTATGGAAGCCAAGGACCAGAGGGAAACCCTTCTCCCACCTAGGGAGAAGGTCAAGGAAGAAGAAGAAGAAGGGGGCCCCTCTCCCCCTCTCTTCCGGTGGCGCCGGAACGCCGCCGGAGCCATCATCGTCACCACAATCTACACCAACACCTCCGTCATCTTCACCAACATCTTCATCACCTTCCCCCATCTATATACAGCTGTCCACTCTCCCGCAACCCACTGTACCCTCTACTTGAACATGGTGCTTTATGGTTCATATTATTATCCAATGATGTGTTGCCATCCTATGATGTCTGAGTAGATTTTTGCTGTCCTATCGGTAATTGGTGAATTGCTATGATTGGTTTAATTTGCTTGTGGTTATGTTGCTGTCCTTTGGTGCCCATCATATGAGCGCGCGCGTGGATCACACCATAGGGTTAGTTGTATGTTGATAGGACTATGTATTGGAGGGCAAGAGTGACAGAAGCTTCAACCTAGCATAGAAATTGATGCATACGGGATTGAAGGGGGACCAATATATCTTAATGCTATGGTTGGGTTTTACCTTAATGAACGTTAGTAGTTGCGGACGCTTGCTAATAGTTCCAATCATAAGTGCATAGAATTCCAAGTCAGGGATGACATGCTAGCAGTGGCCTCTCCCACATAAAACTTGCTATCGGTCTAGCAAAGTAGTCAATTACTTAGGGACGATTCCGCAACTCCTACCACCACTTTTCCACACTCGCTATACTAAATTTATTGCTTCTTTACCTAAACAGCCCCTAGTTTTTATTTACGTGCTCTTTATTATCTTGCAAACCTATCCTACAACACCTACAAAGTACTTCCAGTTTCATACTTGTTCTAGGTAAAGCGAACGTTAAGCGTGCGTAGATTTGTATTGGTGGTCGATAGAACTTGAGGGAATATTTGTTCTACATTTAGCTCCTCATTGGGTTCGACACTCTTACTTATCGAAAGAGTCTACAATTGATCCCCTATACTTGTGGGTTATCAAGACCTTTTTCTGGCGCCGTTGCCGGGGAGTTATAGCGTGGGGTGAATATTCTCGTGTGTGCTTGTTTGCTTTATCACTAAGTAATTTTATTTGCTGTTCTAAGTTGTTCTCTATCTTTAGTTATGGATATGGAACACGAAATACCAAAAAAATTAGGTTTACTTGCTACTCATGGAGATGAGGAACCTCCTAAAACCCTCGATGCTCATTATGTGAAATATATTGTGCACTACTTTAATAATCCCGAGAAAACCCCATTCAATTATGTAATGGGAGACACGTTGGATCAACGTGAATACTTTAGGGTTTATTGCTTGACTCAAAAAGGGGAACTATTATGGGATCAAATTCATATGTTGCATTGGTATGCTCGGCAACTACGCTTGAGATATGATTATACTTGTTGCCCTAGGATGAAGGATCCACACCTTCCCTTTTCATGCAAATTTAATGATAATGAAACCTTAGCTTCTTATTCTAATGGTATATATGATTACTATGATGTGGAACGAATAGAAGAATTTGTTGCTTTTAAGGGTGGTTGTGAAATTGAATCTTTGTTTAAAAAGTTTGAAGATTTTGATGATTCAGTTTATAGACCTGAAAATTTAGATATCCTTAAATATTTCTATGAGAATTATAAAAACAATTATGATATTGATGAATTTATTGAGAAAGTCTCCGCTGTCCGAGAAGAGACTAATATTTTGCAGGAGTCTATGGAAGAAGAAATTGATGAAACTATGAGCTCATTGGATGAAAAAGATGATGAGGAGAGCGTAGAACAAAAGGAGGAAGGTCGGATTAGCTACCCATCTCTTCAACTCATAGATTGTTTAATTTCCTTCGTGCTTACCGAAGGATGAATGCTATGATGATTGTTATGATCCCGTTGATTCTTTTGAAATATCCCTTTTTGATGATGCTTTCTATGCTTGTGGCCAAGATGCCAATATAAATTATGCTTATGGAGATGAACTTGCTATAGTTCCTTATGTTAAACATGAAATTGTTGCTATTGCACCCACGCATGATAGTCCTATTATCTTTTTGAATTCTCCCGACTACACTATATCGGAGAAGTTTGCCCTTATTAAGGATTATATTGATGGGTTACGTTTTACTACTACACATGATGATTTTTATAGATATAATATGCATGTGCTTGCTTCTCCTACTTGCAATTATTATGAGATAGGAACTACATCTCCGCCTCCATGTTTCCAATAAGATAAAATTGCAAGAAACTGTTTATACTATGCATTGGCCTTTACTATGTGTGCATGAATTGTTCTTTTATGACATGCTGATGCATAGGAAGAGAGTTAGACTTCGTTGTTGCATGATATATGTTACTTTGTGCTCACTACTAAATCACAAATCATTGTTAATTAAAATTGGCTTTGATATACCTTGGGATCCAGGTGGATCCATTACTTGAGCACTATATGCCTAGCTTAATGGCTTAAAAAAAAGCGCTGCCAGGGAGACAACCGGAAGTTTTAGAGAGTCATTTATTTATGTTGCCTGCTTTTATAAAGTTTAGAAATAAAAATAATGTGCCAAGATTTTCCTTTAGGATGTTTACATTGCTTGTTGGTTTCTGCGGTGCAGGACAGAAACTTTGGCTGTAGTGCGTGATTTTACATTTTTTACTGGAACGTCAAACGGTTCTGAAACTTTTTTCAATGTCTTTCTATATAATTTTTTTATTTTTCCTAAAAAAATTCGGAATTTTTGGATTACCAGAAGTATGGTGAATGTTCAGATTACTACAGACTGTCTTGTTTAAGACAGATTCTGTTTTTTGATGCATAGTTTGCTTGTTTTGATGAAACTGTCAATTTCTATCAGTGGATTAAGCCATGGAAAAGTTATATTACAGTAGCTACAATGCAAAAACAAAATTTGAATTGGTTTGCAACAGTACTTAGAGTAGTGATTTGCTTTATTATACTAACGGATCTTACCGAGCTTTCTGTTGAGTTTTGTGTGGATGAAGCGTTCGAAGATCGAGGATGTCTCGATGTGAGGAGAAGTAGGAAAGGCAAGAGCTCAAGCTTGGGGATGCCCAAGGGACCCCAGGTAAATATTCAAGGAGACTCAAGCATCTAAGCTTGGGGATGCCTCGTAAGGCATCCCATCTTTCTTCAACAAGTATCGGTATGTTTTCGGATTCGTTTCGTTCATGTGATATGTGCAAATCTTGGAGCGTCTTTTGCATTTAGTTTTCACTTTTCTTTGATGCACCATGCTGGTATGAGATAGTCCATGGTTTATTTATAGAATGCTCTTTGCACTTCACTTATATCTTTTGAGTATGGCTTTATAGAATGCTTCATGTGCTTCACTTATATCATTTGAAGTTTGGATTGCATGTTTCTCTTCACATAGAAAACCGCCATTTGTAGAATGCTCTTTTGATTTACTTATATTTGTTAGAGCGTGGGCAAATCTTTTGTAGAAAGAATTAAACTCTCTTGCTTCACTTATATCTATTTAGGGAGTTGACAGGAATTGGTCATTCACATGGTTAGTCATAAAATCCTACATAAAACTTGTAGATCACTGAATATGATATGTTTGATTCCTTGCAATAGTTTTGCGATATAGAGATGATAATATATGGGAGGTACTAGTAAATGGTTGTGTTTAGTAAGAATATTGGTGTTAAGGTTTGTGATTCCCGAAGCATGCACGTATAGTCTCTCGTTATGCTATGAAGTTGGAGCATGATTTATTATTGATTGTCCTCCTTATGAGTGGCGGTCGGGGACGAGCGATGGTCTTTTCCTACCAATTTATCCCCCTAGGAGCATGCGTAGTAGTACTTTGCTTCGAGGGCTAATAAACTTTTGCAATAAGTATATGAGTTCTTTATGACTAATGTGAGTCCATGGATTATACACACTCTTCCCTTTTCGGAATTTGCTAGCCTCTATGGTACCGTGCATTCCCCTTTCTCACCTCGAGAGTTGGTGCAAACTTCGTCGGTGCACCCAAACCCCGTCATACGATATGCTCTATCACACATAAGCCTCCTTATATCTTCCTCAATACAGCCACCATACCTACCTATCATGGCATTTCCATAGCCATTTCGATATATATTGCCATGCAACTTCCATCATCTTCATATACATGACTTGGGCATCATTGTCATATTGCTTTGCATGATCGTAAGATAGCTAGCATGATGTTTTCATGGCTTGTCCGTTTTTTGATGTCATTGCTACGCTAGATCATTGCACATCCCGGTACACCGCCCGAGGCATTCATATAGAGTCATATTTTTGTTCTAGTATCGAGTTGTAACATTGAGTTGTAAGTAAACAGAAGTGTGATGATCATCATTATTAGAGCATTGTCCCATGTGAGGAAAGGATGATGGAGACTATGATTCCCCCACAAGTCGGGATGAGACTCCGGACTTTAAAAAAAATAAAAGAGGC
This sequence comes from Aegilops umbellulata, assembly GCA_032464435.1. Taxonomy (NCBI): domain Eukaryota; kingdom Viridiplantae; phylum Streptophyta; class Magnoliopsida; order Poales; family Poaceae; genus Aegilops; species Aegilops umbellulata. Next base: position 243,631,580 of record CP136055.1, on the reverse strand, counting down.
CAAAGAAGCCCACCAAAAAAACAAAAAACAAAAAAAGAGAGAAAAGAGAGAATGGGGCAATGCTACTATCCTTTTACCACACTTGTGCTTCAAAGTAGCACCATGTTCTTCATATAGAGAGTCTCTTGAGTTATCACTTTCATATACTAGTGGGAATTTTCATTGTAGAACTTGGCTTGTATATTCCGATAATGGGCTTCCTCAAATGCCCAAGGTCTTCATGAGCAAGCAAGTTGGATGCACACTGTCAGTATCAAAACCGGCGGATCTCGGGTAGGGGGTCCCGAACTGTGCGTCTAGGCGGATGGTCACAGGAGGCAGGGGACACGATGTTTTACCCAGGTTCGGGCCCTCTTGATGGAGGTAAAACCATACGTCCTGCTTGATTAATATTGATGATATGGGTAGTACAAGAGTAGATCTACCACGAGATCAAGGAGGCTAAACCCTAGAAGCTAGCCTATGGTATGATTGTTGTTCTCGCCTACGGACTAAACCCTCCGGTTTATATAGACACCGGAGGGGGCTAGGGTTACACAAAGTTGGTTACAAGGGAGGATATCTACATATCCGTATTGCCGAGCTTGCGTTCCACGCCAAGGAGAGTCCCATCCGGACACGGGACGAAGTCTTCAATCTCGTATCTTCATAGTCCAACAGTCCGGCTAAAGCATATAGTCCGGCTGTCCGAGGAACCCCTAATCCAGGACTCCCTCAGTAGCCCCCGAACCAGGCTTCAATGACGATGAGTCCGGTGCGCAGATTGTCTTCGGCATTGCAAGGCGGGTTCTCCTCCAAACTCCGTGTACCTGTTGAATAAAGTCCGGTTTCTTGTAAGCGTTGCGCTCCTTGGCTTCTGCGCCCAATAATGGCCGTCTCCCACGTGTCAAATGAATACGAAAAGTCTGGGTGTTTTTACATTCACACCCCTAGCCGCGTAAATGAGCCGCCTATTTAAGGGTACGTGGATTTAGATCCAAACCACACCTTCTCCCCTCCGCGAGTGTTCATCAGAGCGCATCCGACAAAGGTCCATTCCACCATGGCCAGCCGTCGCAACTCCTCCTCTCTCCCTTCCGGCCCTGAGGCTCATTTCGGGCTGTGGAAGAGGTTGTTCTGCCTGGTGCCCCGTTCTTAGGAGGGGTCAATATATCAAGTGGGCGGAGCCGAAGTGTGGCGCAACGCCGGGACCGGATATCTATCCGGAACCCCAAAGAAGGCGTCCGAGAATTGGCCTTCAGAATGGTTTTATATAGAGGACGTCCCGCTGCCGGACCCTCTTCGGATCGGCCTTCCTGAGTTCGACACTGCTCCCCTGAAGAAGCGCCTAAGCTGGCGCCCATGAAGCCCTCAGAGGGAAAGTGACAGGGACGTCCTTTACTTGATGGGCCGGATAAGATTATTAGCTCATTCCGGACTAACCATGATAGGAGTCATGGCCGCATGCATCATGCGGGGGGTGCGGCCGCTTCAGTATAGAGGCCACCCCATGTGGGACTTCAATGGGGAGGATGACGCCACCCGTCACGGTCGTAAGGGACCGGATTCGGCTGCCTCCCTGACAAAGATCTTGTCCGCTTTGTACAAGGGAGAAGAGGAGGAATTTCTCCGCGTCAACCCACAGGGCGGATTTACTATCTACAATCCTTCGAGTTGGGTAAGTGGACACTTTTACTTGCCCATCCATTTTATATTCCCATCGTTTAAGTGTACAGTCTAACGATTTCAACGCAGGAACTGCGCCAGGCTGTTAAAGAAATAAACGGCCCTCCTCCACAGCCCGAGGATCCGGGACGGTCCCTCGACCCGGCCTCCCAAGAGGATCCGGACTTATCTGTGGAGCTGATTGATGGAGTGTTCCATCAATTGAACAAGGACAACGCCTTGGTGGCCATTACGGCCGATTACCCAGGGATAATCCCGGCCTCCCAGGTAACTGAGATCAAAGTCCCAGTACCCCGAAAAGGGGTCCGCCCTCTCATGTTTTCAGTTTCCTGATTACAACCGTGCTTTGCAGGGGAGGTTTTTGAGACGAGAGGCCGAACCTGCAGCGACGAGCCAACAAGGGGCTGCAGGGCCCCGTGGGCAGAAAAGAGGTGCAGTCCGGACCGAGGCGTCAGCGCAAAGGTATGGCGCGCCCTCTTATCCCAGGTGTTATACCTTCAAGGCATATTAACACTCGTGCTCTCTTTAGGACAAGGAGACCTCGTCGGACAATATCCGGAGAGGCTGCCAATCGCGCCTCCACCAGCCAGGCTCCAAAGCCTGGTCCGGAGGCGGAGGCGAACACGAGGCGCGCACCGGATGCTCCTCGGACGAAGGATGCAGACAGGTTGTCTGCCACTAATTCGGAGGTGGAGAGTGCCCTGAACCACAGGCGTCGCCGGACAGTTCTCCGCGACGCTTGTTTCTCCCACCAGAGGTGTTGGATGCCTTCAATTCGGGAGATGCGTATCTCCGTGCCGCTCAAAATGGTCTAGCCAGAGCCACAGAGCAATATGTAAAAGACATACGGGTGAGAAAATTTAATGGTTATATATATTAGTAGCCCCCGAGACTTGAAACAGTTAGAAGAACTGATTTAAGGATCATTTAATAATGCAGGGTCTTGCGGAAAAGAATACCCAACTATCCCAGGAGCTAGAAGAGTGCAAAGCCCAACTTGAGGCCGCACTAGTCGCGGCAGGGGAGCCCAAGGAGACCCCCGTTGGTAATATATACTTTCAATATATAAGTATTTTTTGAAGTGCGGCGTGTGTGCATATCTGACAAACGAAATTGCAGACGGCGCCGGATTAGATCCGGAAAGGCAACAACTCCTACGCCAGTTAAAGGCTGGTGAGAGCACGCTGACAAGGGTGAGGCGAGAGAAGAATGATCTCCAAGATGCCAACACCAAGCTGGGCGTTGAACTAAAAGATGTTCGTGCCCAGCTGTCAGACTCTGTTAAGGAGAATCAGCGGCTTCGACGCGGCATATTTAGTAAGTGCTTGAACGAACCTTTGAAAAAAAAGGTTCTGCGAAGAAGTCGACTAACAGAGTAATGTCTGTAGGTGTGCTAATAGGTCGTCCTGCAGAGGAGATGCCCGGTTCTACGGGTGACCTTCTTCCTGAGCTCTCGCAACTGCACGAGCGAGTTCGGTAGGCGATGCAAGGCGTCGCTCAGGCCTTGTGGCCATCCATCTCCATGCCCGAAGGTGTTGGAGAGCTTGTAGAGAAGCTGAAGGGAGCGCGGCGGCGCTTCCGATTGTGGAAGATATAGGCCTGTCGTCAAGGCGCTAGGGAGGCCTGGGCCATGGTGAAGACGCGGTACACGAAGGCTGACCCCAACCATATGGCCGAGGTCGGACCTGTGGGGCCCGATGGGAAGGAGATCCCTGTAAGCTTAGTATACGGCCAAGTAGAATTGGCCGCGAAGTATTCCCAGCAGGACTGTAAACTAGACAGCCTGTTAGATGGTATTGAAGAGGAATACAATCAGTCAGAATGACTATGTAATTTTAATTGACATTTGAAATGCCTTCTAGCCAGATTGTAGATCGTTTGTCATGGCCGACCTTTTCGCTTCAACCTCGGGACCTGACGGTCCGGAGTGTGTCCGAATACCCTCGCGGTTATATAAGAACCGGGGTATGCATGGAGACCAGGCGTAGGGGTCATTATTGCTTGAACAGACAAGTGCCCAACTAGTTATGTTATATTACATGGTTAGTAAGAAACATCTTCCAGGGAGAATAGTTCCGTTAAGGGTTCCTTTCCCTAGGAGGCATGCCCTAAAGTGCATGTCCATTCTGCGAAAAAGACGCAGGAAAAAGCATCTGGGGGCGCATAAATAAATAAGTGAAAAGATCATCTTTTAGGTCACCGACAGAATATTCCCTTAAGAACGCTAGCTTTCGGCTTCACCCAGTCTGAGGTACACATCCGGCTGACCCGGCAGTAACAATCGCAGAGGTGCTCCCTTTACCACCTAGCCGAACAATCGGGAACGTAGGGGTAAGCACAGGAGCCAGGCAACCCAGCTTGGCCAAAACTTAAGTCATATCGATGCATATAATGGTGAAATAAAAGGTACATGCGGAAGTGTAACAGATGCGTTGGGCATAAAGCCCGTATAAATAAGCTTCTGTTAAAAGAAGCCCCCAGGTTTAATGAATGAGAATAGCACGTCATTTGATGAGCCTTTAAAGACTATAAGAGAGAGAGAGAGGAGAAGGAGAGAAATGTAAGACAGACAGTATGTAAAAATGGACAGAGGAAGGAGACGAACACAGAGTCCGGCGCTAGGCATAGAATCTCCGGAGACGGGCTGCGTTCCATGGGTTCGGCTCGAGTCGGTTATCCAATGCGTCTCGCAGGCGGTACGCTCCACCAGTCAGGACTTGTTCAATTATGAAGGGACCTTCGCATTTGGGCTTGAGTTTGTCCTTTTTCTTGTGCGGCTGGCGTAGAACTAATTCGCCAACGTTGTAATTTTTGGCCCGTACTTCTCTGCTTTGGTATCTTCGAGCCTGTTGTTGATAGAATGCGGAACGGGCTTTTGCCATGTCACGCTCCTCCTCCAATGTGTCCAAACTGTCCTACCGATCGAGCTCAGCTTCTCTTTCTTCGTACATGCGCACTCGAGGTGAGTCATGAATTATGTCGCAAGGCAAAACAATCTCTGCGTCGTACACCATGAAGAATGGTGTGTATCCGGTGGTACGATTCGGTGTGGTCCGCAGCCCCCAGAGTATGGAGTCGAGCTCCTCTACCCAGTGCGTGTTAGATTCCTTGAGGGACCGCACTAATCTGGGTTTGATGCCGCTCATGATAAGACCATTTGCACGTTCGACTTGGCCGTTAGTTTGTGGGTGATAGATGGAAGCATAATCGAGCTTGATGCCCATGTTTTTGCACCAGAGTTTTACCTCGTCGGCCGTAAAGTTCGTGCCGTTATCAGTGATGATGCTGTGGGGGACGCCGTAACGGTGTACAACCCCGGATATAAAGTCTATCACCGGTCCGGATTCGGCCGTCTTAACAGGCTTGGCTTCTATCCATTTGGTGAACTTATCCACCATGACCAGTAAGTATTTTTTCTTGTGGGTTCCGCCTTTAAGGCGTCCAACCATATCAAGCCCCCAGACCGCGAAGGGCCAAGCGATGGGGATAGTTTGGAGGGTGGTGGGTGGCATGTGGCTTTGGTTTGCAAAAAGCTGGCAACCGACACATCATTGGACTAAGTCCTGAGCGTCTGCCCGGGCCGTCGGCCAATAAAAGCCTGTACGGAAAGCTTTGCTTACGAGGGACCGAGCTGCAGCGTGATGACCACCTAGTCCGACATGAATTTTGGCCAGCAGGTTCCGCCCTTCCTCTTCGGAGATGCACCTTTGAAGGACTCCGGTAGTGCTTTTCTTATAAAGCTCTCCCTCATGGACTTTATAGGCTTTAGATCGCCGCACTATGCAGCGTGCCTCGTTTTGGTCCTCTAGGAGTTCCTGCCTAGTAAGGTAGGCTAGGAATGGTTGTGTCCACGGGGCGATGACGGCCATTATTGCGTGGGCTGAAGGTGTGATTTCATTGGCAGAGCCTCCAATTATGTCAGATTGTTCGGTGTCGGGCAGTGCGGTTGGGTCCGGACTATTATTGTTCGGTTCCCCTTCCCATACTACGGATGGCTTGAACAGACTTTCCAAGAAGATGTTGGGGGGACTACATCGCTTTTTGCGCCGATGCATGCCAGGACATCTGCCGCCTGATTATTTTCCCGGGCTATATGGTGAAATTCAAGCCCTTCGAACCGAGCTGACATTTTTAAGACGGCGTTGCGGTAAGCTACCATTTTTGGATCCTTGGCATCAAAGTCTCCATTTATTTGGGATATCGCGAGGTTCGAATCCCCGCGCACCTCTAGGCGTTGAATGCCCATGGATACGGCCATCCGGAGACCATGTAAAAGGGCCTCGTATTCGGCTGCATTGTTGGAGTCTGTGTACATAATCTAGAGTACATATTGAACTGTGTCTCCTGTGGGGGATGTCAAAACGACGCCAGTCCCTAGACCGGCCAACATCTTGGAGCCGTCGAAATGCATGATCCAATTTGAATATGTGCCATACTCTTTAGGGAGTTCGGCCTCCGTCCATTCTGCGACGAAGTCGGCCAAAACTTGCGACTTGATAGCTCGCCGTGGCTTATAGGTTATGTCGAACGGGAGGAGCTCAATGGCCCATTTTGCAATCCGGCCCGTTGCGTCACGGTTGTTTATAATATCGTTAAGTGGTACTTCCGAGGCTACTATTATTGAACACTCTTGAAAGTAGTGTCGCAGCTTCCGGGATGCCATGAATACCGCGTACGCAATCTTTTGATAATGCGGGTACCGTGATTTGCACAGAGTGAGGACAGTGGACACATAATAGACCAGCCTTTGAAGGGGGAATTTGTGTCCGTCCACTTCTCGTTCGACGACGAGCACTGCGCTTACGACCTGATGTGTTGCTGCAATGTACAATAGCATTGGCTCGCCAATGTTTGGCGCGGCCAGGACTGGGTTTGTTGCCAATATGGATTTTATTTCGTCGAGTCCGGCCGTGGCTGCATCCGTCCACTCGAAGTGTTCAGTGCGTCGAAGGAGGCGGTAGGGGGGTAGTGCCTTTTCTCCCAAGCGGGAGATAAAGCGGCTTAGAGCCGCCACGCATCCGGTTAATTTTTGTATTTGTTTGAGGTCCTTTTGGATATCCAATTGTGACAGAGCTCGGATCTTGGCTGGATTTGCTTCAATTCCTCTACCGGATACAATGAAGCCCAAGAGCTTTCCGGCTGGAACACTGAAAACGCATTTTTCCGGGTTGAGCTTGATGTCGTATGTTCGGAGGTTATCAAATGTGAGCCTCAAGTCGTCTACTAGAGATTCGACATGTGTTGTTTTGACGACCACATCATCTACATATGCCTCCACTGTTTTGCCGATCTAGTTTGCCAGACATGTCTGAATCATGCGCTGATATGTTGCGCCGACGTTTTTGAGCCCGAAGGGCATTGTGTTGAAGCAGAATGGGCCGTATGGTGTGATGAATGCCGTTGCGGCTTGGTCTGACTCTGCCATCTTAATTTGATGGTAGCCGGAATATGCGTCGAGGAAACACAACGAATCGTGTCCTGCAGTAGCATCGATAATTTGATCGATGCGGGGGAGGGGAAGGGATCCTTTGGGCAAGCCTTGTTAAGGTCTTTAAAATCAACACACAGGCGCCAGGATTTGTCCTTCTTTGGTACCATCACCAGGTTTGCTAGCCAGTCCGGATGTTTTATATCTCTGATGAATCCGGCCTCCAATAGCTTGGCTAGCTCCTCTCCCATGGCCTATCTCTTAGGTTCGAAAAAATGCCGAAGAGCTTGTTTGACAGGTTTGAATCCTTTTAGGATATTTAAGCTATGCTCGGCCAGCCTGCGTGGGATTCCTGGCATGTCTGAAGGGTGCCAGGCGAAGATGTCCCAATTTTCACGTAGGAATTCTCGCAGTGCGGCGTCTACATCAGGGTTTAATTATGCCTCGATAGAAGCTGTTTTATTGGGGTCCGTTGGATGGACCTGGAATTTGACTATTTCGTCCGCTGGTTTAAAGGAGGTGCACTTGGATCTCTTGTCGAGTATCACATCGTCCCTGTTCACCGTGGAGCGCAGCGCACTCAGTTCCTCAGCCGTTGGGGCTTCGGATAGTGCCTCAAGGGCTAGTGCGGCTGTCTTATTTTCGGCGCGGAGTGCTATGTCCGGATCACTAACGAGAGTGATAATTCCGTTCGGCCCGGGCATCTTGAGCTTCATGTACCCGTAATGGGGTATTGCTTGGAAGGTTGTAAACGCTTCCCGCCCTAGCAGGGCGTGGTATCCGTTGCTGAACGGGGCCACATGGAACGTGATCTCTTCGGACCTGTAATTATCCGGCGTGCCGAACACCACATCTAGTGTGATTTTTCCTGAACAACGCGCTTCCCAACTGGGGATTATTCCTCTAAAGGTTGTACTACTTCGCTCAATGCGGTTCCAGTCTATTTCCATTTTTTGAAGGGTTTCCTCATAAATGAGGTTCAATCCGCTGCCTCCATCCATGAGTACCTTGGTGAGGCGAAAGCCGTCCACTATTGGACTAAGGACCAATGCGGCTGGTGCTCGGGCTGTTCGGAATTTAGGTTCATCACTGGCATTAAAAGTAATAGCCGTGTCACTCCATGGGTTTATTATTGCTACTTGGTATACTTCAGCAAGGCTGCGGAGTGTTCTTTTTCGCATATTATTTGATGCGAAAGTCTCGAAGACTGTTAATACCGTATTGGTGTCCCTGGGGTGGCTTTCTGTGGCCTCCGGAATTAGGAGATCTTCGCCAATTTTGGCCACCTGCCGGAGTATCCAACATGCTATAAGGCTGTGGGTTGGTGTGGCGCCCTCTGTACTGTGAATTTTACAGGGTCCATTAAGCCATCCTTCCAGTACGGTTCCACGCCCTGTAGAGGGTTTTTGCTTTTTGTTGTTTGACCCGGGTGTCTAGCGATGATGCACCCTTTTATTTCGGACTGGGTTTGTTTTCAGGGCCGGATTTTCCCAAAATTTTATTTCGGTTTTCCAGGAGCTTTCCACCGCACAGTACGTTCGTACTATGGACGCCAACTCAGTGAAGCGTGTAATATCGCGGTGACTTATGGCGTTGAGGATTCCCTTGTCCGTGCAATTATTGCAAAAGATTGAGATTGCATCTTCCTCGCGGCAATCCTTTATTCTGTTCCTAACCAGGAGGAATCTGGCCCAGTAATGATGTACTGTTTCTTTGGGCTTTTGCCTGATTTGGGATAGATCGCTTATGTTCGGGTGGGTGGGTGGATTTAAATCCGAAACCTCACCCAATTTGAGACTCAGAGGCCGAGGAGTTTCCGAACTAAAAAATTTGGATTCTTGGATGTTGTCCAATGAATCCAGCCCGTCGCCTGACTCTAAGTTCAGGTCTTGAGTGATATCCTCCCCTCCGCGTGTATCCGGCTTGGAGGGATCGGGAATCCGGACGTAGCTAGTCCTTATGATAGACGAAGGGTTGCCGCACTGTCCCTCTATCATGGCAACGTGATGGGTGACTTGGGGAGAGTTAATCTCTCTCAGATCGGGTTTAAGCCCAATCTGGTCGTGATCTGTAGTGACTCCCAGGGCGGCGATGCGATCCAAGAGCTCGTTTATGGAGGAGAGCTCCATTGGATCTAACTGCTCGGTGAGTTCTGAGCTGACATGAAGATTGTTTTTTATGGCCTGAGAGGTCATCGTCGGCGCAGAAGCCGAACAGGCGGTCATAAGAAAACCACTTAGCCGGAGAGTTTGGCCGACAGCCAAAGCTCCCTTAGCAACGGTGCCGTCTTTAAAGACGAGATGAGGCATCCTTCGTGATGGCGACGACACAGAGGAACTCTCAATGAAAGCACCAATGTCGGTGTCAAAACCGGCAGATCTCCGGTAGGGGGTCCCAAACTGTGCGTCTAGGCGGATGGTAACAGGAGGCAGGGGACACGATGTTTTACCCAGGTTCGGGCCCTCTTGATGGAGGTAAAACCCTACGTCCTGCTTGATTAATATTGATGATATGGGTAGTACAAGAGTAGATCTACCACGAGATCAAGGAGGCTAAACCCTAGAAGCTAGCCTATGGTATGATTGTTGTTCTCGCCTACGGACTAAAACCCTCTGGTTTATATAGACACCGGAGAGGGTTAGGGTTACATAGAGTCGGTTACAATGGTAGGAGATCTACATATCCGTATCGCCAAGCTTGCCTTCCACGCCAAGGAAAGTCCCTTCCGGACACGGGACGAAGTCTTCAATCTTGTATCTTCATAGTCCAGGGGTCCGGCTGAAGGTATAGTCCGGCTATCCGGACACCCCCTAATCCGGGACTCCCTCACACACCCACTTAGTTTCCAGTTTGAGCTTTCATACACTTATAGCTCTTAGTGCATTCGTTGCATGGCAATCCCTACTCCTCACATTGATATTGATTGATGGGCATCTCCATAGCCTGTTGGTTAGCCGCATCTGTGTGAGACTTTCTCACTTTTGTCTTCTTTATATGTACCCCTATCATCATACTCTATTCCACATGTAGTGCTATATCCATGGCTTGCGCTCATGTATTGCGTGAGGGTTGAAAAAGCTGAAGCGCGTTAAAAAGTATGAACCAATTGCTCGGCTTGCCATCGGGGGTTGTGCATGATAAATACTTTGTGTTAAGAAGACAGAGCATGACAAGATTATATGATTTTGTAGGGATAACTTTCTTTACCATTGATATTTTGAAAGACATGATTGTTTGTTGGGATGCCCGAGTATTGATGTCTTTATGTCAAATTATAGACTATTGCTTTCAATGACTTATGTCTTAATATTCATGCCATGATTAGATATATGATCAAGTTTATGCTAGATAGCATTCCACATAGAAAATTATCTTTTTTATCATTTACCTACTCGAGGACGAGCAGGAATTAAGCTTGGGGATGCTGATATGTCTCCGTCGTATCTATAATTTTTTATTGTTCCATGCCAATATTCTACAACTTTCATATACTTTTGGCAACTTTTTATACTATTTTTGGGACTAACATATTGATCCAGTGCCCAATGCGAGTTCCTGTTTGTTGCATGTTTTTGTTTCGCAGAAAATCCATATCAAACGGAGTCCAAACGGGATAAAAACTGACGGAGATTTTTTTGGAATATATGTGAATGTGGGAAGTGGAACCAATGCGAGACGATGCCCGAGGGGCCCACGAGGGTGAGGGGCGTGCCCCAGGGGGTCAGGCACGCCCTGGGCCCTCGTGGCCACTCCGTAAGATGGTTGGTGCCCTTCTTTCGCCGCAAGAAAGCCAATATCCGGATAAAAATCGTGTCCAAATTTCAGCCCAGTCGGAGTTACGGATCTCCGGGAATATAAGAAACGGTGAAAGGGCAGAATCAGGAACGCAAAAACAGAGAGAGACAGAGAGACAGATCCAATCTCGGAGGGGCTCTCGCCCCTCCCATGCCATGGAAGCCAAGGACTAGAGGGAAACCCTTCTCCCACCTAGGGAGAAGGTCAAGGAAGAAGAAGAAGAAGAAGGGGGCCCTCTCCCCCTCTCTTTTGGTGGCGCCGGAACGCCGCCGGAGCCATCATCGTCACCGCAATCTACACCAACACCTCCGTCATCTTCACCAACATCTTCATCACCTTCCCCCATCTATCTACATCGGTCCACTCTCCCGCAACCCGCTGTACCCTCTACTTGATCATGGTGCTTTATGGTTCATATTATTATCCAATGATGTGTTGCCATCCTATGATGTCTGAGTAGATTTTCGATGTCCTGTCGGTAATTGGTGAATTGCTATGATTGGTTTAATTTGCTTGTGGTTATGTTGTTGTCCTTTGGTGCCCGTCATATGAGCGCGCCCGTGGATCACACCATAGGGTTAGTTGTATGTTGATAGGACTATGTATTGGAGGGCAAGAGTGACAGAAGCTTCAACCTAGCATAGAAATTGATGCATACGGGATTGAAGGGGGACCAATATATCTTAATGCTATGGTTGGGTTTTACCTTAATGAACATTAGTAGTTGCGGATGCTTGCTAATAGTTCCAATCATAAGTGCATAGAGTTCCAAGTCAGGGATGGCATGATAGGAGTGGCCTCTCCCACATAAAACTTACTATCAGTCTAGTAAAGTAGTCAATTGCTTAAGGACAACTCCGCAACTCCTACCACCACTTTTCCACACTCGCTATACTAACTTTATTGCTTCTTTACCTAAACATCCCCTAGTTTTTGTTTACGTGCTCTTTATTATCTTGCAAACCTATCCAACAACACCTACCACCACTTTTCCACACTCGCTATACTAACTTTATTGCTTCTTTACCTAAACAGCCCCTAGTTTTTATTTACGTGCTCTTTATTATCTTGCAAACCTATCCTACAACACCTACAAAGTACTTCTAGTTTCATACTTGTTCTAGGTAAAGCGAACGTTAAGCGTGCGTAGAGTTGTATCGATGGTCGATAGAACTTGACAGAGTGTTCTACCTTTAGCTCCTCGTTGAGTTTGACACTCTTACTTATCGAAAGAGGCTACAATTGATCCCCTATACTTGTGGGTTATCAACAAGCTGTTCAACTTGCCGGCAGTTTTGGAGATCATGGCCCTTGGTGCGATGGATCTTGCAATACTACTTGTCGGAGCCCTCCGGCTTGTCGGCAGCCACCAAGGCCTGACAGGCGGTGCACCCGGCAACCTCCTTGTCGGGGTTGTCGACCTTGGTATTCTTGGCGGTGTGGGGGCTGCGGGACTCCTCGACAGCAAGCACGCTCTTGACCTTGCGCTTCCTGTTATGCTATCGGCCCTTCTTTGCCGGGGCGGCGACGTCTTCGTCTCCTGAGTCAGTTCCCAGGCCAGCCTCTTCGCCGGGGTATCTCCTTCCTTCTTCAGCACGAGCACATCTATCGGCTAAAACATAAAGATCAGGTACATCCCTAATTAACCTTGTTCATCGCCAGCTCTTCATGCATCTTGCGATTGTGCACATTCTGTTGAACCGTGCTGATAACAGCTGCAGGATGAACATCTGGGATGTTGTACTGTACACGACTGAATCTATGTATGTACTTGTGCAAGGTTTCACCTTCTTTCTGGGGGATGAGATGTAGATCACTTGCCTGGCCACGAGCTTGCTGGCCTCCGGTAAAGGCGCCAACAAACTTGTGACACAGATCTGACCAAGAAGAGATGGAATTTTCTAGCAGGTGCATCAACCTATCGGTGTACAAAAGAAGGGGCGCACCTTTGTACCCCTTTACCTGTGCACGGGTAGTCGGAGCCGCGCCCACGGTCACACCAAGCAGAACATGGGAGGTGAACCGAGGTAAAACCAAAGCCCAAGACAGCCAGAGCAACGCCAAGGCCAAGGACGCAGAGAAGCAGAGGGGCGGATCAGTTTCCCTCAGCAAGACCCTTGCCGGGGACAGCCCCAGCAGCCCCGGCAAGACCCTTGCCGGGGCAGCGCGCCCAATCACCAACAGAGCGAGCCACCCTTGAGCCCACATCCCCAACACCACCGACCACGCTGGGCCAGGGCTCGGGAGGCACCTCTGTGGTGGCATGCAGATCTTTGTGAAGACAAGGGCCACTCAAGATCAGATGAGGATTAGCAGACGACGATCCTCGGAAAGATCCTTGCCGAGGAAGGCCATCAGACCCCCGGCAAGATCCTTGCCGGCAACGACAGCGCGCCACGGCAAGACCCTTACCGGGCCACCCGGCAAGGCCCTCACCAAGGACGCCAGCAGGGCCACTGCTAGGCCCGCACCAACCAAGTTTCCACCGCTGTTCGCATGCGGCTGCCAGCCCAACTAGCTGGGCAGGCACCTGCGTGGCAACAAGCAGCTCCCAGACCAACTCATCAAGCGCCTGTGTGGCGGCATGCAGATCTTCGTGGAGGCTCCACCACCGTGCCACCTCAGCTGCCTGCCTGCCTACATGGCGCCGCACGCATCGCTGGCCAGGGCGCATGTCGAAGCGAGGAGGAGCGGCGACGGAGGGGACGGGCCTCGCCCCCATCCCCGATAAAGCTAGGGGACACCTCAGTGGTGCATTAAATGCGTCTTGTCCTGTAATACGAGCGATAAGCTCGCAATAGTGTACGCCTTTCCACCTCCTGTATGCCACTGTGGCAGCCCCTTTCTACTATAAAAGGAGGCCCATGGCATACTAGAGAAGGATTGGGCTCTTTGGAACCACGCACCCCACCATAGCTAGTTCGAGAGCTCAAGAACTCTCTGAAATACACCCACCAAAGCAGGACTAGGGTTTCACACATCCTCGCGGCCCGAACCTGGGTAAACGATCCTTGTGCTGGTTACTAATCCTACTCTTCTCGCAACCCCACGCCCCAAGCAACCGTAGTAGGGATTCTTGTGATCCCATAGGTGTCGTTTCACACCGACATCTTTGGCGCGCCAGGTAGGGGGCGCAACTGTGAGAATCTGGTCTAGTAGCTAGCCTAGCGTTTTTTCATCACCATGGCTCCCAAGAAGGAGACGACCAGGAGAAAAGAGTGCCGCCTGCGAACGCGAAGGACGCGAGCGCGGCGACAGAAAAGCTAAGTCATTCAGAGCCTTGAGTTATTTCCTGTTATACATAAGGTTATCGTCCTCGGAGATCTTGCCTATGTATGGAAAACCTGCACGCGAAGGGGCCCTCCCGCGAATGGGAACACCCTTGTTCTGTTTCGAGTCTGCTCAACAGCTCAAAGTGGCCGCGTCGAGAGTGGCGGGATAGCCTTCCGCACTTGGCAACGCTCCCGACCCTGACTCAAGTCAAGCTCGACAGTTTGGGCGGCCGCGCTAAGGGCAGTAAGGTGGGTATCCCGGCAGCAAGCATACCCGGCAGGCCAATTGGGATCCGTCCCCAAGATGCCGCCCTGGGTTTACGCGCCGGTAAGCCTACCCAGTTACATAGGGTGGACATACAAGGAAAAATCGAACGGGAAAATAACATGCATAATGTCAAGAGTACTGCAGAGTTATACCACATCAAATTGTTGCTGTGGTTCTAACTAAAGATAGAAACTGTCTTGGACATGAACCTGCAGCGATGATAAAAAACGGGGTGCTAATCCCGGCGCTGGCCCTCCACCCTCAGAATTCCGCTGACACGGCTGATGATGGGCTTGATGCGCTCCCTGAGCGGCCCGAGGTCAGTATCCTCCGGCAAGCTCTCCAGCGCGGTGTCGAAGTCGAGGTCGGGGTACCAGTGTGCCACCTTGGTGAGAACCTTGGTCATGGCACCCTGGCAAAGCCTCCGGGCCTCGTCGGCCAGCGAAGCCGCCCGGTTGGCATGAAACTGCTTCAGGGCCTCGAGAACGCACTCAAAGAACAGGGTCAGCTTGGCGTTGGTGGTCCCGCTGCGCTCTGGGGCGTACCTCACGTTTGGCATCCCCATGGAAGCTAGCTGCGCGGTGATCCTGCTGGCAACGTCCTCGAGGCGGCCGATCTAGCGGTTCACACCCTCCCTGAAATCCTTATGCTCGGCGGCCTCGTTCTTCCGCAACTGCTTCTCGGTCTCCAACTCCTTGGCCAGGGTCCCCTCCCGGGTTTTGGCCTCCGTGAGCATCCCCTCGAGGCCCTCCAGCTTCAGCGTGAGGTCCTTGATGGACTTGTTGGCCTCGGAGAGCTCCCCGGCCTTGCTGATGGCCGCGCCCTGCGCATCCGTCAGAGTGTCGTTGAGCGTGTCCTTCTCATGGGACAACTTCAGGGCTGCTCCTTTAGCCCGTCCCGCTCCACCTCCAACTCCTTCACCTTGCCAGCATGGACCAGGGCTTGGGCATCGAGCGACTCTTTGTGCCTCTGCTCCAGCTCACGGGTCTGCTGCAAGACAAGCTTCCCCACCTCTTCATCCTTTCCGCGAAGTGTGGCGGCAAGCTTCTCCTCGTGCGCAGCAAGGTCCTCCTCCTGGGAGTTCAGTGCGGCCTCGTGCTAGGTCCGGGCGGCTTCGGCAGCAGTGGCCAAGTTCTCGCCGTCTCTTGGGCCTTCTCGACGTCGTCCAGCTTCATGATGAGCTCCACGTCACGCTTGGCCAGCTCGCCCTGGGCGGCCTTCAGCTCGTCGCGAGCCTCGCGGAACCAGTCCTGTGTTTCAGCGACGTGCTTCTGGAGGTCCGCCTCCGCCTTCTCCACCACCGCCGTCCTGGACCTGACTTTGTCCAGGCGGGCACGGTGGAGCGCCTGGAGCCTCCGGAAGTTGGCACCCATGGCCTAGAGCAGCCGCTCCTCCTGGGAGCCGTCGCCACCAATGCTCGGCTCGTCGACGACCTCAAGCCCGGCGGCGGCAAGCACTTCGCCGTCGAACACCTCTCCCTCAACGGGTGTCCTGGTGCTCGACGCGCCTGGAAGGTGGACGAACAAGTCGTCACTCACCCTCAGGTACTTGCCGGAGCCGGAAGCAGCCGAGGAGGAAGGCCAGACATTAGCCACCTACTCCTCCTCCTCGGCAGCGGCCCTGCCGGCCTCCCCGGCAGGCCCCTTGCCGGTCTCCTCAGCGGCAGCCTTGCTGGCCTCCCCGGCAGGCCCCTTGGCGGCGTCCTCAGCAGCGCCCTTGGCGGCCTCCTCGGTGGCGATCTTCTCGGCGTCCGCCTTGGCAGCCTTGGTGACGTCCTCGATGATGGCGTCCACGTCCTTTGGGTTCACCGAGGAGGAGTCTGGACACCAAAGAAGGGAGTGAGGCAAGGCCAAGACCAAGAGCCAGAAAGAAAAGGGAACAAGGACGAAAGGCGAGCGACTTACCAGCGCCAGTGCCAGGCTGGGAAAAAGAAGTCCCTTACCCGCCAACATTTGGTGTCGAGGCAAAGCCGCTAGCGCCCAAGTTCTCCTCCTCCTCCTCCATGTGCGTGGGCTCGGTGCTTGGCGCCCTTACCGGGGCCGCCCCTCGGGGCGGCGTGGTCAATGGGTGCGGTGTGTTAGAAGTAGCCCTCTACGGCTCCTCCTACTGCCGCTCTCCTCCTGCATACCCGGCAAGGTCAGCACCAAAGTATCGTACCCCTGACACATGTCGACGAGGGAAGGGTAGTGAGCTTACGCTGGGGGCTGGATCGGGGGCTGCTGTCCGGGCTACTCAGCACCACCAGTGGCGCCCTTGAAGTACCATCCGGGGGTTGGCCGCCCGCCAAGGTCTTGGCCCTCTTCACCCTTTGGGCCAGCATCTCCGCGTCCCTGCCAAGATGAAAACAAGTCAAGACAAGCGACACAGATTGAGGAGGCAGAGATGACGGGAAGGAGCCAGATCTCGTCGTCCACCTCCTCCTCTGCTGTTTTCCTCTTCCTCCTCGGGCTAAGGGATCCGTATTCAAAAGTGACCCCCGCGTCGACATCTGCCGGAGGAAGGGAGGAGGGCGGAGTCTGCGTGCGCTCGGGCGAAGAAGAAGAAGCAGATGCCCTCTTCCTCGCTGTCGCGGCCTTCACCACCTTCTTCGCCGCCATGGCCCTCGTCTGGCGCGCGGACTCCTCCGGGGACTTTGGCCACCGCGCGGCCCTGACGGGCCGCACTGGCTCGCCAGAAGTGGCCCGCCACAGGACTCGCCCTCTCCCCGTGGCCGGAGGGTCAATAGCCCCAGCCTCCTCCTCAGGCGACTCGTCGACTGCTTCCTCAACCAGAGGAGCCTCGGTGCCGGCGCTGCTGGCTTCCCCGGCAGCCGCCGCCCATCGGGCGAGCTCCTCCTCCTTCGCGGCCGTCGCGGCCTTGTCCTCCACACCACCAGCGCTGCCGGCCTCCTCGGCAAGTTGCGCCTCCCTCGCCGTGGTGGCGATATAGTCCAATTCTGCCTGGGTGGTGTCCTGGACGAGCAGCCGCTCGGCGTCGGCGTTGATGTACCCCTCATGCAGAGTGTCAAAGAACTGTTGCACCTCAACGTCCTCCGGCTCCTTCCAGCTCGAGTCAGGGCCATCCGCGTTGCAGTCCGGCATCATGGCGATGATCTCGGTCCGACGCGAATTATTGCATGGCGGGACCACTCCCGCCGGCAGCTTGAACAAGGGCCCCCCTGAAGACCTTGCCGGCCTTCGCGGCGGCGCTCGCGACCTTGCCGGACCGCTCGAACTCGCAGTCGCGGCCCACGTCGAGCTGGAAGAGCCGCTGGCAGAAATGGGCATGCCCCATCACTGTGAAGTTGTGGTTGAGGCCGGGGCGAAGCCGCATGATGTTGGCGGGGTTCGTGAAGAGTCGGGCTGGCCTCCCCTTGTTGTGCAGTGGAGCGATCCGGCGGCGGATGAAGTCCACCCCGATCATCTCAAGGGTGAGCTCGGCCTCGGTGAGCCGAAGGATCCTGGTGGTGGCGACCATGAGCTTCTCGTCGTCGGCGTCGACGTCGCTCCAATCGCTTCTGTGGACCGGCGGCGCCCGGCGAACTTCGCAGAACGATGGCGGGTCCTTCTCTTCGATCCAGCACCATCGGCCCCACCATTCTTCCCACCTCTCCTTCATGGCGCCATCCGGGTACGCTCCCTTGGACCTTGGGATCCAGGTGACGCAACCAGAAATGGTGCCTCCCGTCTGGATCCGAGGGAAGAAGTAATGGCGGAAGAGCGCCGTGTTGGGGTGCACCCCGGCGAAACCCTCGCAGAGGTGCGCGAAAAGGGCCATGCACGCCACCGCATTCGGGGTAAAATCCAAGAGGCGGAAGCCAAAGATGTGCATGGTGTCGCTGAAGAAATCGAAGGGAGGACAAAGCCCGCAGGAAAAATAATTGACAAAGAAGGGGTACCAATTTGGGGCAGCCTCGGCGCAGTTGGCGGGGATGACGCGCGTGGATGGATGCCCCGACTTCTCTCCCCCCGCATTCCCCCCCCCCCACACACAGGGGCTTGAAGGCTTCCCGAAGCTCGAGCGCGTCAACTGTTGAGGGGAAGAAGGCGGACTGCATCCGCTGCACCGCCGGCGCACTCTCCGGCGGCTCCGCCGCTCCGGTGCCCTTAGCCACACCCTTGCCCTTGACGGATTTCGGCGCCATGGCGGATGGGGGAGAAGGGCAGGGCAGAGGGCGGCGTGAATGCAATGGCGGCGAGCAAGGGCGAAGCTTAGGGAAGAGGAGGCAGACAAGCGGAGGCTTCCGAGATTGGGATTGCGCGAAGGGTAAAAGGAACAGTGCACCCGCGGTTATCCCTTTTTATGGGGAAGGTGCGGGTCGCGCTGCCCATTTACTGCGATGTGATGCATGCGTGCGGGAATCACCCCACGCATGCCTCCCACGTCACGCGCACCCCTCCATGCCGCGCCACACCACGCGTGGGTCGTCGGAAGTGCAGCGCGTGAAAAGTTTTACCGCGGTAAAAACCGCCCCGCCTGCCCGCGCACCGTTTTGGGCCTGGCCCAACAACGTGTCGCGCTTATGTGTGGCCCAGGCCCCGGGGCTCCTGTCGGTGTATGAAAGAAGGGGCGCACCTTTGTACCCCTTTACCTGTGCATGGGCAGTCGGAGCCGCGCCCACGGTCACACCAAGCAGAACAGGGGAGGTGAACCGAGGTAAAACCAAAGCCCAAGACAACCAGAGCAACGCCAAGGCCAAGGACACAAAGAAGCAGAGGGGCGGAGCAGTTTCCCCCGGCAAGACCCTTGCCGGGGACAGCCTCAACAGCCCCGGCAAGACCCTTGCCGGGGCAGCGCGCCCAATCACCAACAGAGCGAGCCACCCTTGAGCCCACATCCCCAACACCATCGACCACGCTGGGCCAGGGCTCGGGAGGCACCTCTGTGGTGGCATGCAGATCTTTGTGAAGACAAGGGCCACTCAAGATCAGATGAGGATTAGCAGACAACAATCCTCGGCAAGATCCTTGCCGAGGAAGGCCATCAGACCCCCGGCAAGATCCTTGCCAGGGCGACGGCGCGTCACGGCAAGACCCTTGCCAGGCCACCCGGCAAGGCCCTCACCAAGGACGCCAGCAGGGCCACTGCCAGGCCCACACCAACCAAGTTTCCACCGCCGTTCGCATGCGGCTGCTAGCCCAACCAGCTGGGCAGGCACCAGCGTGGCAACATGCAGCTCCCAGACCAACTCATCAAGCGCCTGTGTGGCGGCATGCAGATCTTCGTGGAGGCTCCACCATCGTGCCACCTCAGCTGCCTGCCTGCCTACATGGCGCCGCACGCATCGCTGGCCAAGGCGCATGTCGAAGCGAGGAGGAGCGGCGACTGACGGGACGGGCCTCGCCCCCGTCCCCGATAAAGCTAGGGGACACCTCAGCGGTGCATTAAATGCGTCTTGTCCTGTAATACGAGCGATAAGCTCGCAATACTGTATGCCTTTCCACCTCCTGTATGCCACTGTGGCAGCCCCTTTCTACTATAAAAGGAGGCCCAAGGCATACTAGAGAAGGATTGGGCTCTTTGGAACCACGCACCCCACCATAGCTAGTTCAAGAGCTCAAGAACTCTCTGAAATACACCCACCAAAGCAGGACTAGGGTTTTACGCATCCTCGCGGCCCGAACCTGGGTAAACGATCCTTGTGCTGGTTACTAATCCTGCTCTTCTCGCAACCCCGCGCCCCGGCAACCGTAGTAGGGATTCTTGTGATCCCATAGGTGTCGTTCCACACCGACACAACCACGACCTGATGTTGGGCTTGAGTACCAACGAGAAGTAGCTGGCAAGCACCTTGTCGTCTCGAGCTACGGCAGCCGGCACCACGATGGTGTAGATGCTCAGGAACTTCGACGGGTCAGTCTTGCCGTCGTATTTCTCCGGGACCTCTGGCTTGAACATGCGAGAAGTGGGCCATTGGACTCGCCGTAGCTCACGGGTAAAAGCTGGACAACCCACCTCGTAAGGTAAGTCACCAGAATCCCCGGCGCAGGTTCGTCTACAGTGGGCCCTGCGCGCTTGTCAGGTTGATGGCGCACTTCCCGCCGTCGCTCGATGGTGGTTCAAGCGTCTTCTTTGACTCGTTCCCGAAGAACTTGACGTTGATCGCGGCGAGTTCGTGGATTGGACGACGTCGTGGATCCGTCATCGCGGGCATCAACCCACCGAATCGGCGACCGCTGTCATCGTGGTGGAGGAGAGTGCACCATGGTCGCACCACCTCTGTTTTTCCCCCATCGGCACGCGCCGACTCGGTGGACCGCCGCCGCGAAGGCCCTGCCTGCTGCTGCCCGTCCTTATTGGCGAAACTGATAAGTCTCTGGATAGCAGCTCTCCATTCTTCGAGCTTCTCCGCAGCGGGAGGAAAATCCAGGAGCAGCTGTGCTCGCGCCAACGCTTCTGCTGGTGTAGGCGGCATCGACAGGTGCAAAGAACGTGAGGTGCTCTGACTCCTAACCGTGTTAGAAGGAGCTCCATCATGGTTCCGCGGCCGTGCGCCGTTTCCACCGGCATCTTGGCGTGCATGCTTGCCCTGCGCATCTCGGGAATGATGCTGAGGGCCCTTTCCATGGGGATGCTTGGGGTCACCGACGTCGCAGCGCTGCTCATCGCGCATGACCTGGGAAGACCGCGGCGTATGCGCCGACAGGGGTGTCTTGGAATTCGCCTTTCCACCCTTGGAGGTCGCTGCGCCGCCCGTATGCAACACGGCTCCGTCCTTGGACCCAGCGGCGCACGGGTCGTTGTCGCGGCCGCAGACGATACCGCTCACCTGGCTCCTGTCGCGAGAACTTCATGGAATCTCATGATCTCCACCCCTCCTCCACCTGCGTCCATCCCGTCACCCGTCCATGTTGGTACGGGCAGATCGGCCGTAGATGAACCAATTGTCGTGATGCCCTTCCTCTTGGGAAGCATGGTGATGAAGACGTTGAAGAGACTGACATGCTGACTGCTAGATCAGGTTCGCGCAACCTTCTTCCCCCTACTTGGCGCGCCAAAGATGTCGGGGAAACGACACCTATGGGATCACGTGGATCCCTTCTACGGTTTGGCAGGGAAAGAGGCATGCACAAAGAGCAGATCCAACAATCAACGCGAGGGATCTTTACCCAGGTTCGGGCCGCTGAGAAGCATAAAACCCTAGTTCTGCTTTAGTGTATTGAGAGTTCTTGAGCTCTGGCTAGCTGCTACACATGCAAACTGGGCCAGAAAGTCCAAAAGTCCCTCTCTGTATCGCCTTGGGCCTCCTTTTATACCAAGGGGCTACCATAGTAGCGTACAGTGCATACAGGAGGTGTAAAGCTGCTACAGTGCTCATACTTATCCCTATCATCTTAGGAAAAACACATTTAATGCACCGTTTACGTGTCCCTAACTTTCTTGGGGACGAAAACAGAGCCCATCCCGTCCGTCGACGCCTCACCCCATCTCGACATGTATGCAGGATGACGAGGCTCGCGGGGCCAGGTTGGCAGACTAGTCGCTACGCTGGAGCGATGGCAGGGCGGTGGGATCCTTGCCGGGTGCGATTCTTGCCGGGGCCTCGCAGATGTCCCCGGCAAGATTCTTGCCTGGGCATCGCAAACATTCCCTGCAAGAATCTTGCTGGGAACTTCGCCTTTTAGTCTTCACAAAGATCTGCATGCCACCACACAGACGCCCCTGGATCTTGGTCTTGACATTGTTGATGGTGTCAAAGCTCTCAACCTCAAGGGTGGTGGTCTTGCCGGGGCTTCGCAAACCATCCTGGCAAGAATCTTGCAGGGGGCTCCGCCGGGGCTTCGCAAACCATCCCAGCAAGAATCTTGCCGGGGGCTCAGCTTGTCTTCTGTTCTCGCATTACTGGTTCGAATCCATCTTGGTCGCCTTGTATTTGCTCCCAGTTGCCCCCGCCAGGCCTTGCCGCGAGTATGGCTGCAACCACCCGTGCACAGGTATGGGGTACTAAAGGGCCCAAACTTTAGTACACCGACAACCGGGGGTGTTACAAGTATATATTATCTTTCTTCTTCCTCTAATCAATTATCATCCCTTATTTCACCAATTCCCCCAAGATGGAAGATAGCAGATGCATGACGAAGAAGATAAAAGAGCATCAAGCTGATTTATTCATAGTTCGGTATCAAGCAGCAACATCCATCATGGCATCACCCATTACTGCATGAACAGTTCTGGAAGAGACTTCCTGATCTATCACGATATGTATCCATTCTCGAGCAATAAGTATAATAAAAATAGGAATACTAAACTTGGAAGTTGGACGGGCCGAAGTTGCTCTGCTGAAATTCCGCCCAGGCGTTGTGACACAGAGTCGAGCTGCCGCGTCCAGGCCATGGTGTCCGCGCGAGGAGGTGGGCGATGGTGACTGCGGCGTCGGGGTAGTGCAGTCTGCACGAGGTGTGGAGCAGTGGCAGCGACAATGTCCATGCCATCGCGACCACGACAACCAGATCGTAGCCTCCCGCATCGGCGTGGAAGGGAGGGGATGTGGGATCTCGTCCCGAGGAATGACGCACTATAGGCCCTGTTTGGATCATGGGGTTAGAGTTAGTTTGGGTTAGTTGGGGGCTTAAATAACCCAAAAGTATCCAAACAGGTAGGGTTAGAGTGGGTTAGTTCCATCCAACCCAACTATCCCGGTGGAGAGGTGCTTATTTGAGTTAGAGTTGGTTAGAAAATAACTCTAACTCTAACTGTGTTAGAGTATCCAAACAGGGCCATAGTTGCGGCGGCTCCCGCATCGGCGCGTTGTGGGACGAACCTGGCAGCGCCCGTGTCCTCGGCGCCGGTGGCAGCAGCAGCTCCTGCATACTCAATAATGGCTCATGGTTCGAGTAATGGAAAGGAAGGCGGGGCCAGCGATGGGAGCAGTCCCCACCGGGTCTGTAGGGGAACTGGGGAAGGAGCTAGCTAATCCCTATGGCCCTAGCGCACATGTCTCTCGCTGGATTCGAAGGGGATAACGAGCAGAGGGGGCGGACGACATGTCGGACAGGCAGCGGCGAGGCGAATGGGGTGGTGAGCACGCAAGTGCGAGGTAGGAGGTGGATAGGGAATTGTAGTGAGCCGGTCAGGGGAGGGTATCGTGCGATCTGGTTGAACTTTTTTTTAACCGTGATTGAACTTTTTTTAAGAGGTGGGGGACGTGGGTGGAGGTGTGCGACGCAGGGAGCTTTCTAAAAAGGACATTTTACTTTACATCAAACGCGTTTTAGCGATGTACCTGGACCGCACGGGGATCAATAAACGGATAGGATGCTGCTTTGGATCTCCGCACTGCGTGCTTTTATAGGGATAGTAGATAGATATACCAAGTCGGTTTAGATATGCCTAGGTGTTACGTTTACGTGAGGGCTTGCTTTCCAAGCTAGGTAGGGTGTGCAGCTACAATATAAAGCCAATCGATTGATTTGGTAAGGATTAGACTATGTTCTAGAGTTTAGACAACAATTATGTATCGATATTAAGCGACCCTCTTTGGGTGTTGTTCATATTTATTATTGTGTGAATTTTGTATTCGGAAGTTGCACTTGGCTCGAGGTCCGTCGTCACCGACGGGTTGCGTGCTGGTTACGTCTACCACGGCGGGAGGTTCCTCATGTGTCGAGGGAATATCCGCTGGTCGTCGTCACCCCATCTTCAGGTACGTGTATTGCATCGCGCAATTGGGAGATTTTATCGTGGACCTTGGAGGAGTTCATTGCATCGTAAAAGATCGGGCCGAATTAGTGGCGCGTCCGAGGTCGTGCCCTCATCAATTGGTATCAGAGCGTTACATCATGGAAAGAAAAGGAGTCCTACTATGATACAAAGACTAAGACGAGATAGATTAGTCTGGTTCGGTCAACAAGATTAAAAATAGAGAGCTATTTATTTTTCTACCATGGAAAGCGAAGACACGTGAAGCTGCCAGGAGGAGTCCTGATGTGCGTGAATATCTTTCATTATGTTTTGTTGCTGGCTGGGGTCCACCCCAAAGAGATCGGCAAGATATTGTGTCAAGTTTAGAGTTCTATTTAGGAAAAATATTGAGTCATTTCCTATCTTTAGTTGTTTTCGTTTGGAAGTCACGAATAGATACGAAAGCTTGCGTGTGTTTAATCATTGTCAAGTTTAGAGTTCTATTTAGTAAAAATATTGAGTCATTTCCTATCTTTACTTGTTTCTATTTGGAAGTCAGGAATAGATACGAAAGCTTGCGTGTGTTTAATCATTGTTAGATGGGTCAGTTATACTAGTATAAATAGCCATATCACGTTCCATGTAAAGGCAGATTATTTATGAATAAACACGGTATTTTTTTAGGGTAAATACCCGTATCGAGTTTTGGGGGAAGCTGTCTAAAAATCCCTAAGTTTTGAAGGAAGCTTTAAAAAACCTCTGTGTTGCGATTTCTCGGCGAGGAAATTGTTTTGTGCGTGAGTACCGTCGTCGAGATTGGTTTTCTCGTGTTGAGCCGCAAGGTTCAAACCATCTATTTCATGTACATCGCGTGCGCGTGCGAGAGGTTGCTGTTATTTGTGTTGGAGTGTCGTGAAAGATCGGGCCGCAACAACTGGCCGGATCGCGTCATGAGATTCGGTCCATATCAGCAGTCCAAAAAAAGGGCCCTAAACATTGTCCATCATCCATTGTTATCATTGTCTAGTTTTACTACTATAATCCATGCCATGCCATCGCAAACATGAACTTGATGTCATCCAATCTGCCGAGGCATATCATGGTCG
This sequence comes from Aegilops umbellulata, assembly GCA_032464435.1. Classification (NCBI taxonomy): domain Eukaryota; kingdom Viridiplantae; phylum Streptophyta; class Magnoliopsida; order Poales; family Poaceae; genus Aegilops; species Aegilops umbellulata. The sequence continues at coordinate 243,606,446 of CP136055.1, read as the reverse complement.
TGCACTGTAATATTATAATTCATGAACATTTTGTCTGCTCAATATCAAAATAAGCTTGTTTGCTAGTTGTATTTCATTATAAACACTCCTACTTCTTTTGAGATGCAATTACAAATACTGTTTAAAAATTTCCTAAAAAAAGAAAGTAAAAAAAAAACTCTTTGAAAACAAAAAGCACAAACGAAATTCTTCGGAAGTCGATTGTATGTGGGTCCTATAGTTGGATCTATAGCTGTCTCCCACGCAACCCTAAAATAAAAAGCTGTCTCCCACGCAATTTTCTTCAGTGGCTCGGACGCCACGCGACCCACGCATAAACTCGCCTCGGAGCGGAAACTGAAGAAACCCAAACAGGAGCGGAAAGCAGCGGCGGCGGCGATGGCGGGCGGTGACCGGGAGAGGGATGTCGAGGAGGAGACGCGCAACCAGATGATGCAGAACCTCTTCGGCGACCAGTCTGAGGACGAAGAGGAGGACGACCCCATCGAGGTCGCCGACGATGACGACCAGGGGCCGCCACAGCAGATGCAGCGCCATCGCCAAGTTCTGGACCAAGAGGAGGACGAGGAGGAAGAAGACGAGGGACGCAGCCACGGCCCTGCCCACGACGCCTACCACTCGGTAACACACATCCAGTCCCCTTCTCGCCGTGATTGATCTCCCCTGCTCTACTCCCTCAATCCCCATCCTGGGCTAGGGCTTAGTTTTCTCTTTGGGGAGCTGTCGATTCGAAGCCTCGAAACCGGGCCCATAATTGCTTGAGAAATTGTGGGCTTATGTTTTTAATTGATCCTGAGAAATCTAACTGAAACATTTTGAAGTAGAAATTCGTAATTTTAGGCGAGGTGGAGAATTGTAGGCGCGTGCATGCGCCAGCTTGCTGATTGTTGTGTGATGCAATCTCTGTATATCCTGGGAATTTTGTGTAGCAACTAGCAAGTGATTGGAACAACGATGACTCTTACTTTTAAAATGAATCTTTAAAACTGGAATGTTGGTCTTGCTAAAGAGTTAAAGATATGCTCCTGTAGATTTCCTCATATCCCTAATTCTGCGTCAACATTGGTTAAGCCATCTGATGTGACATTTTCTTACTGATATGTTTATCCAGGAAGAAGGGGAGGGTGAGGCAGAGAATGGAGGGGAAGGAGAAGCGGAAGGAGAAGGTGAGAGTGAGGGCCAACTTGGAATGGAAGAGGAAAGTGAAACAGAGGCCCATCCTGCTGATCTTGATCAAGGAGAAAGTGACCCGGAAAAGGTTCAGAGCTCACCAGAAAGAGAACTGAGTGATGGTGTGATGCAAACTGACGCAAGAGGCATGGACAGTGAAGAAGATGGCTATGAGCAGCAGGCGGTTCCCAGTAGAAGAAGGGAAGTTGTTGCCTCTGAATCTGAGGGGTCTGAAGATAATTATTATGCTGGTCAAGCTCCTGAAGACGAGGAAGCTCCTCAAAGGAAACCAAGGCAAGGAAAACTAGAATGCTACTTTGTTAAATATTATGCGTTTTATGCTTGCTAGACCTGACATTACTAAGTAATTTGTTCCATGGTTGACTAAATGATTCATTATTTCGGCAGTGCATTCATATTCTTCTCTTATGTAGACCCTTCCTAATAGTGTAGTGACTCATAAGAATCACAATCTCATTGTGCAGCTCGCCAATGGAGGAAGAGAGAGATCATGAAGTTGTCCGTGATGTGTTTGGTGATAGTGATGAAGATGAACCTGCTCCTTATCATGCCCCGGATGAAATTGACGAAGATTCCAATGTAAGATTCAAATCCCAAATTCTTCCTTTTTCATCCATTCAGTAAAATATAGAAATTCCAGATCTCCAGAAGCGATCTTAGTCACAGTTATGAGTCTAGACAGCAATGCGTAGCTGCTTACTGGATGATAAAGATAATGCGGTACATGTTAGTGTAACCGAGTTTTTTTTATCGACACAGAACAGTGGCAAATATGGTGGTCTTTTATCTCATTTTACCCTTGTATTTGCCATTTTGTGCTTCCCTAAATAAATCTTAGCTTAACTAAGTAGTCATGCGAACAACTTAAACCTTCTGCGTTTCTTGCATTTGTTCTCCATCAATATTGATCTGTGCTTCCAATCAGGTTTGATGATTTTTCCCATCTATTACACATTATCTTGTTATTTAAAGCCTTTTCATCTCTAGGCACACAATAAATTTCCCTTATTCTCTTCTTCTGTAGCCTATGGAGGATGAATTGCAATATGAGAAAGACTTGCAGCCAGATGATGTCGTGGCTGATGATGATATACGATATGATTCAGATGACAACCGCGAGCCAAAAACAAAAGAGAAGCCAGTTGGTCCACCGTTGAACTTGGTGGTTCCACGTCAGCAGCCACCAGCTCGACCGGACAGAGTGAGTTAACTTCACATTTAAATCTTGCCTTTCAGTCTCCCTCTCTGCGAGGGGTGCCTTTCAGTCTCTTTTCTCTCTTTTTTTCTGATGATATGGTTGAGTAATGGTGCATGTGGTTTATCATTTGATGGTTGATTACTGTTTGAAATCTGTAGACAACAGTCTCTTGGCTTTTGAAGTCTAGTAGCGATATTATCTTGTCTATATATAAGCCTGTTCTCTTAAGCTCAGCCTATTTGCTTTATTGTATCCATCCAACAATTTTATTTTGACGTTGCATCCCTTTTTCTGTTGTGCATGGTGTACATGCACATCATTCTTTATTATTCTTTGCTATCTGTTACTCCTTAATAGTCTAACGGGTGATGTTCTGTTTTACACCTGTCTGGTATAATAAAATGACAAGGAAATAACTTGTGCTGTGATGATTGATGAGCAACATTGTTGGGAAGGAAATAACTCGTGTGTGATGATTGATGAACAACATTCTTGTACTTGATGGTGAAAACATTTTGGTCTAGATACATATCCTTATCATAGGTCATCTCATGTTCTATGGGCTTTGATAAGAATGACAGAATGTTATGATCCATGCTGAATAGGTTTGCACTTCTGCAGCTATTCAGGCAGGGTTTTGTTACCTAATGATTTCTTATCTTGTAGATGAACGTGATCAAGGTATCAAACATAATGGGGATTGATCCGAGGCCTTTTGATCCCAAAACATATGTGGAAGAAGATGTTTACGTTACAGATGAATCTGGGACCAAGAAAAAAATACGACTGGAGGACAATATTGTGCGGTGGAGAACTGTCAAGAATGCTGATGGCAGTACATCAGTAAGTGAAACATTTTTCATGCAGCAATGTAGTATTATGAAATCATTTGGTGTTATAGTCAGTTACAAACTTATGTTTACATTGCCATATTTTCAAATTCTCTCTCCTTGAAGTTGATATGGCATATTCCTATCTAGATTATGTCACCACTCTACTTATGACATAATGATGGTTTCATTGATCTTCTATGTTCTTTCAATTTGGCGATGTTCTTGTTTTCCTTACAGCTATCTTTTCCCTCCACCTTGAAGACCTATGCACGCGATGCATTTTTTTTGCTGCTGTATTACTGAGATTTGTTTTCCCCACCGATAATTGAAGCTTTGCACATTGATTTCTTGCAGGTTGAAAGTAATGCACGCTTTGTCAAATGGAAAGATGGAACCATGCAGCTGCTGATTGGTAATGAAGTTCTTGATATATCCGTACATGAAGCAAATCATGATCAGTCCCATCTGTTTCTGAGGAGTGGGAAGGTAAACTATTTCTTGTCTGCTTTCCAATTGCATTTCGTACGGCCTCTTTGTTCATCTATACTCTCAACATCATCCACAATAAGTTTCACTGGCTTGATTAATTTTGAATCATAATGCAGGGAGTTCTACAATCACAAGGAAGACTTCTACAGAAAATGAGATTTATGCCATCTTCCTTGTCTTCAAAGTCACATCGTTTATTAACCGCTCTTGTTGATTCCCAGAACAAGAAAACTGTTAAGATGCAAAAGTGGTATGATGCTAAGGATCCTGAGAGAGTGAAGCAGGAAAAAGAAAGGGTAACAAAAACTCCACTGTTTAGTCCAGTGGTTGAATATGCTCATTGACTTGTCCATGATTTGTGTTTGCTGAACTTAGCTGCTTAAGCTAAGGCTCCTATGTCAGATATAAAAACACTTGTGTCTTGTTACACGTCCACTTTCCATGCATCTCTCTTACTGATAGCCATAGGGGCTTGCCATGTTCTCCACATGTATGTTTCTTTTTCCCTAAGATAGTTGAATTACTACTTCCTAGTAGGGTCTGCAGCGCTTCATGCTGGTGCTGGGAACCTCATGAAGAGCATGTTTTTACCATATTAAGCCTACAAATGCAATGTTCCCCATTATCAGAGAACAAAAAATGGGTGACTGTTTCACCAGAAGAACAGAATCCAGCCCAGCCCAGCCCTTTGCTCTGCTCGTCCTCTCTCTGCTTGATCTTCAAATTCCTGCTTTCCCTCCCTGCTGGATCACGGGACTTGATGACTGTGGATAAACCCTATTGGACGTTCGGTCATCCCTTAGCAGCTTCCATTCTCAGAACATTGGACGAGTCCGACAGTTTTATTTGTGTTTCCTCTTTTCTATAGCCCTGAAACTATGGGAGGATGAGTTCTAAGATCAGAAACCTGTAGAAATTTGTACTCACTCCTCTAGACAACCATTTGACACACGAAACCCCTTGCTTTCATGAATCCGTTGCAGAAGACACATGAGAAAATTGACCTTTAAATGTATTGCCTAAGTCATCTATTAATCAATGTTGGCCCCCACTTATTTTGGTCTGAACCTCTGCCATTGCATACATACCAACACATAAGTCAACATTAATAAACCCATTTTGTTTTGTAGAGTTTGAGCTTGACTGGTTCAGAAGTTCTTCTCTGTGTTTCTTGTTCCATTCAGTAAGTGTCAGCCTAACTGATCTAAGGGTAGGGTCTAAAAGTTCTTGTACTAATGATTCGATTTGTAATCTCATGATTATGGTTAGGGGTTCTCAACCCGGTTTGGATACAAACTATGGAAACCGATGAATATGGCTGTAGTTCATTTCTTTAACTAGCTCCAACCACGTTGGCTAAACCAGTACAAAGAGAAAATGAGTAATGGATTCAACAGGTTGAGTCTGATCGTATTTGAAGTCTTGAGCACCCTGAATTGTCCATAGCGTTCAGTGTGACACAGTACAACCAACACTCCAAACATCAAATCAAGTGAAGTTGCCATTTATGAAGGTGCAACAATAAATTGTGATTCTTGTCCCGTTCTGGAGGCATATTAATTGTGTTCATTGCTGACCTCCTTTTCCGTTTTCCCCCACCAAAACCGATTTTGTATGCATTTTCAGCAAAGTTTTTCCTTTTTCACTGACATAGTAATTATGCAGGCTGAGGGCCAAAGTATTAGAGCTCATTCAATTCTTCAACGCAAACGAGAAAAGGTGAACCGCAAATACACACAACCTGCCAGGCAAAGAAGGCAGCTTTCTCCAGGGTTTTTGGAAGATGCATTAGATGAGGTGGGTTGTTGTTTCGCTGCTTTTTGCCAATCAAGAAGATTATGGTACAACTAGCTATTCTGGTATATACAGTGTTAGTTTTAAGAATAAATGATATACAGTGTAAGCACAGTTTCTCTTGACCTACACTAGTAAATGTCATTTAACAATCACCAATCATTTAGATCTAACTGTATATTTCTTTTATATTTTAATCACAGATCTAGTGTGAACTTATTAAAGCTTACTCTAGGTCATACTATGGGAAGTTTAGTTCTGTATGAAATTCATTTCATGCTTCCCTAGTTTACTCCAACTCTGGGTTACCTTCTTGAATGTACATCTGCAATTTTTGCCTAGGTGGGTAATTTTATTCTGATACTGTCATGTTGCCATGGGACCTGGAGATACATGCTCAGTAGCTGTTTTTGTAAGACTAGAGAGTATGAAGTGCTGTGCTGATTTACTTGCCTGGATAACTTTTTCTTAGATTGAATTAAATAAGTGAGGTTGTATTTGTGGGCTGTGGGTGACTACTGTGTTGTCTTGGGACATGAATGCTATTCTTGTGTGTTACTGGCTCCGCTCTTCCGGGTAGTAGCGGAATGTGGCAAGAATTCATTGAAATATGCTTACTTTTGGCAGGATGAGGAGACTGACAACCACTACAGCTCTCGGCGAATGGCATCTCGTGGTCGTTTTGAGGATGACTTGGAGGCTGAAGCACTAGGTGAAAGGCGTATAATTAACGCAAAGAAGGTGGATAACTGGGCAAAGATGCATTCTCATTTGAACAAATTTATTACTGTCAATGCTTACATGTATTCTGTGCACATTCTCAGTCGAATATGAGCAGAGGTGTTCCTCGCAAACCGTCCTTCCCTCCTTCTCGCCCGGCGAGACGCCAGGAGTACTCTGAGAGTGAAAGGGAGGAGTCAGAGTATGAAACTGAAGGCGAGGACATTGAGCACTCTCCCACCGGTGGAAGGGAAGAGCTGGATGAGGAGGATGAATATGAGGAAGACCCGGAGCCTATGTCAGATGAAGGAATCCAGGTAAGATGCCACTGCCTCAAACTTCAGTTTTCCTTTTAAGAAGTAGGTTGTGTGGTAAACTGCAGTAACCATCCAATTTAGCAAGAGTCAGGTCCTCTTACCTGGCATGCACGGTAAAGAATTAAGTAGTTCAATAACAGGCAAACACAAGATTGCTTGTAACTCTGACATTAGGAATACGGTCGCCAATTTGAATTGAAATTTTAGATGTCAGACTTTGTAGATAATTTTCTTTCGCTCTGCTGCCGTGTTGATCTGAGAGTGAGATGGTAACCAGAACAGAAGGAAGCACCATGATTTCCATTTAACCTGTCATTCAGTCATGGCCGACTGACTACTCAATGGAGGAATGTTAATCAAACTGGAACTGGTTGTGCAGGAACCAAAGCGGAAGAGAGAGTCAGCAGTAGGTGGGAGCCAAAGGCGCAGGGAAGTGGACTCGGACGAGGATTCCCCGCCGAGGAAACAGCCTGCGACTGTTCATCGCCGGAAGGGCGTTGTTTTTGAAAGCGACGACGAAGATGAGTGAAGGAGGAGAAAATAGAACTAAGCTAACGTACATTTGTCTGCTGCCAAAAGTGTTGTTGAATATTGGATGGGCTATGTGTGGATGTTGTTCATTTAGAAACAAAAAAAGATGTCAGTTGTCCGTTGTTCGGTGCCCAAGTGCAGATCATGAACAGTGAATTCAAATAAAATAGCAAAAGAATTCAAAATAATCTGATATTTTTTGGCATCAGAGATGCTTGAATGTGCAAAAAATTGTGGCAAAATGACATTCGAGCTCTTGAGAAAAAAATTGTGTCCCAGAGAAACTTAAAAAAACACTGTTCGGAGCAGATTTTTTTTGTCAAGACTAACTTCAGTTTCATTTTGCCATGATAAGCATCTTTTATGCCAAAAAATTGCCATTTTCTTTGAATTTACTGTTCATCCGATGCACATGGCACTCTCACACTAGAGCATCTTTGGGGGAAAAGAAGCAGTTTTTCCTTCTGAATTTATTTACTGTTCATTGGTGCACGTGGCGCTTTGGCCGAATAATCGACTAAAGTGTGCCGTGTTTATAAGTACTCATATTTTTGTTTTCTTGAGAAAAGGTACTCCTATATATATTGTCAGGGGGCCAGGCCATGCGTGCTGCTTCACTATTGGGCCAGCTGGCGCATGTGGGCTGGCCTGTAAACTGTTTTGGTGTGCCTGTTATCTTGAAGCCCCAGGCCTGTAGTAGGGCATCCATTGGCAATGCGTGGATAAAAGAAAGAAGTCGTCTATATTTTTTAGCAAGGGGTGCCCACAACAGAGAAGGGATAATATCAAAAATATTCTTTTTTAGCAAGGGGAGCCCGCAACAGAGAAGGGATAATATCAAAATATTCTACATGTTCATAATGAGTCGCTAAGTGACAGATACTTAGGTATGCCCACGGATGTTGGCCAATCCAAGATGGGAAAATTTAAATACCTAAGGGACAGAATATGGGAAAAGATAAGAGGATGGATGCAGAAGCTATTATCAGCTGCAGGAAAGGAGGTGTCAATAAAGTCGGTCGCCCAAGCTATACTAGTATACTCAATGGCGTGTTTCCGGCTACCGAGAGGATTGTGTGAGAACATAACCTCGATCATACGACAGTTTTGGTGGGGGAGTAAGCAAGGGAAGCAGAAACCAGCCTGGGTTTCTTAGGATGTGTTGACGCACCCTAAACACTTGGGAGGCTTGGGATTTCGAGATATGGAGATCTTTAATCTGGCTTTGTTGGCCAGACAATCATGGAGGATTCTGCAAGATCCCTCCTCTCTTAGTGCGAGACTGTTGAAAGCTGTTTACTACCCCCAAAGCTCGATCCTCGAAGTGGAGTTGGGCAATCATCCGTCACAAATATGAAGAGCTATCATCGATGGACGAGATATTTTGAAGCAAGGGCTCATTCGTAGAATTGGCAATGGGGCTACGACGGACAACTGGGAGACCAACTGGATCCCCAGAACAGGCCTGATGAGGCCCATCACCTCGCTGGTTGCGAACCCTCCCACCCGGGTTGCTGAGTTAATTGATGTCACCACGACCACTTGGAGAGAGCAGCTCATCCGTTCTGTATTCATGTCTTTTGATGCAGATGCAATTCTAGCTATCCCACTATGCACGTGTAACATCGAGGATTTTTGGGCCTAGAGCGGGGAACGTGGGGGTACTTTCTCAGTCAAATCAACCTATCACATGGTGCTGAATACCAAATATCAGAGAGAGAATTGGATAGAAGAAAATGCCGGGATCTGAGAGTTGGCTCAGGAAGGAAAAGCGTGGATGTCGCTGTGGCATACAAAGGTCCCGTCGAAGCAGAAAGTTTTTGCATGTCGTTTAGCCCAGCACTCAGTACCTACAGCCGACATTTTGCACCACCGTCACGTGTCACAGTCTCCCCTATATGCTCTGTGTGGAACCCCGGACTCGTGGAGGCATGCAATGTTGGACTGCACCATGTCGAGGTGCATTTGGGCATGATCGGATGAACACTTGGTGGAACAGATCAGTTTGAACACCGATGCAAATGCCAAACACTGGCTCTTCGCGATGCACGAGGCACTGTCACAACCAGAGTTTGTAAGACTGATTATAACACTCTGGGCTGTTTGGAGAGCGAGGAGGAAGGCAATATATGAAGATGTTTTTACCAGCCCTATGTCCACTCATCGGTTTATCAATGCTTATTTGGGTGATCTTCAGGATATTGCAGCCCCAGGAAGGAATGCCACAGTCCAGCCTATTCTGAGGCCAACACAATGGCAACGCCCGCCGGCAAGCCTGGCCAAGATAAATGTTGACACAGCAACTAGAGGTGGGAGAAGGGGGGGCGGTAGCTGTTCTTTGCTGTGACCATGATGGAAACTTCTTGGGGGCATCGGTGGTCAGCTTCAAAGGGATTGGAGATGCTGCAACACTCGAGGCTTTGGCCGTCAGGGAGGCGTTAGCACTCGCTCAGGATCTGAATGAACCAAATATACATATTGCTTCTGATTGCAAGGTGGTGGTGGACGACATCAAGCATCAGAGTATGACAAGTTACGGAGCGATTATACATGAAACCATAGTCTAGTAATACCTTTACTTTTTGTAATTTCGTCCATGAATTTAGGAGCTCAAATTTCGAGGCTCACAATCTAGCAAAGCATGCTCTTAAGTTAGGGGTGAGTCGCCATGTCTGGTTAGGACACCCCGGAAATCTTTTGTTCGTCCCTGTAAACATTGTGACGTCATAATAAGAGCTTCTTGTGATTGTCTCAAAAAATAAATAAAAGAAGGAAGTATATATTTCATCCCGAAATGTGGCCTGGCGGACGAATAACCCCTTAAACTCGAATTTTGTACGATATACACCCTAAAATCCTCAAAACCGAATAAATATTTGCCACTGAAACAAGTATGCTCTGCTTCTCTAAGCAAAAGATAGTGATCAGGGTGCACATGATGTGCGTCAAATGCCGGTCCAAGGCTAAAAACCGGATAAAGATGGGGTTAGTTGCCTCGATATATGTGAGATGTACTTTGCTTCACCGGGTTCATATACTCTGCCATATCACTATCAGTTCAGGCTTCGTACTGATAAGTACCGTGATTCTGTAGGAGTGGAGTGTGTTGAGATATAAGGAGATGACAGGGACTGGCTGGAGGTAGTGAGAGATGGGGTGGCCGCCGTAAAAAAGCCAAAGTCAGCACCGAAGCTACAAACCTCATCGCCGGTTGAAACTTCACCACCAGAGGCTCAAACACGAGAGCAGCAACCAGTGAGCCGGCTAGTGAGGGAGGTGCGTGGGAGCAGCATGCCGCCGAGCAGATGGACACCAACAAACCCCCAACCCCCCTTCCAACAAACCTCTTTCTCACGCGCCCTGAAATCCCTAAATCATCAGCGAAACATATATAGAGATGGGCAGTCGGGTTCGTATCACGTACGGGGACCCATGGCTTCAATCCAATCGTGATTTCATCCTCTCGATTACGGGATGCGGCGGTTTTGCCCTTGACGGCGACGACGAGCAGAAGGAAGCAGAGGAGGCGACCCGACCGGAAAGAGGAGGGTTCAATGCATTCAACCGGTCCGGTGCAACCAAGCCATGTCAGCAGGCATAACACTCAATACCCATCATAAAGCCACGCCGCGTCAATTAGCAGTGTCCCAAAACCGGTTTATATCGAACCAAAATCGGCTAAGGGGGATTTATCCGCTTTTAAGGATTTTGGGGTCAAAATTATACCAAATTGGAGTTCACAGGGTTATTTATCCCTCTGGCCACATTTGAGGGTGAAATGTAGACTTCTTTTCTGTATAAAACGCTCGAGAAAACTTTTGTCCGCACAAAAGCCTTTTTTTAACGCAAACTTCCTAACGCATAGGACGTAAACTTCCTATGCACACACGTAATAAAAGCCTTCCCACCAGTCGGCAAGACTGGTTAGCTATCATAAAAACAACAGTCAACAAAAAAACAATCTTCCCACACAACAACAAAAATAAAATACAAAAGATCAGCGTCTATCGTCCAAGTGAGCCGAATTAGCGCGACGCGCCGGTCTCCTGCGATGCCTTGTCCAAAACTGTGATCACAGGTTGGCTGGCAACATACTTTTTTTTAACACAATACATATGCAAGCGCTCATATATACACTCATATACTCACCCCTATGAACGCACACATGCGCACCCTCACTCCTTTGAGCACCTCCGAGAGACTGAGCCGACATATCATCTTGAGATCTTATGAAGTCACCGTAGGCTTCTCATGGTCGACGGGAACGTCTTTCTTCCACTGAATACGCATCACCGAAAGTTCTGAAATAAATTCAGAATAAATGCGAGCATCAGGGCTTGAACCCTGGTTGATTGGGGATATCATTTTCCACTCAACCATCCATTCGCGTCTGGCACCGTACTTGGAGAGCAGCAGTGGCGGCTAGCATCCTCGACGAATGCCACTGACATGGACCTCTTCATGTTGCACCGTAGTGGTAGCAAGCAATGTGCACTAGTGGCGAGATCGTGGCCTCTTGGCACGCCTGTCGGTGTCAAAACCGGCGGATCTCCGGTAGGGGGTCCCGAACTGTGCGTCTAAGGCGGATGGTATCAAGAGGCGGGGGGACATGATGTTTACCCAGGTTCGGGCCCTCTCGATGGAGGTAATACCCTACTTCCTACTTGATTGATCTTGATGATATGAGTATTACAAGAGTTGATCTACCACGAGATCGTAGAGGCTAAACCCTAGAAGCTAGCCTATGGTATGATTGTTCTTGTCCTACGGACTAAACCCTCCGGTTTATATAGACACCGGAGGGGGCTAGGGTTACACAAAGTCGGTTACAAGGGAGGATATCTACATATCCGTATTGCCGAGCTTGCGTTCCACGCCAAGGAGAGTCCCATCCGGACACGGGACGAAGTCTTCAATCTCGTATCTTCATAGTCCAACAGTCCGGCTAAAGCATATAGTCCGGCTGTCCGAGGACCCCCTAATCCAGGACTCCCTCAGTAGCCCCCGAACCAGGCTTGAATGACGATGAGTCTGGCGCGCAGATTGTCTTCGGCATTGCAAGGCGGGTTCTTCTCCAAATTCTGAGTACCTGTTGAGTAGTGTCCAGCTTCCCATAAATGTTGCACTCCTTGGCTTCTGCGCCTAATAATGGCTATCTTCCACGTGTCGAGCGAATGCGAGAAGCCAGTGCATTTTTACATTTTCCACCCTAGTCATGCGAGTAAACCATCTATTAAAGAGACAGGGATTCTCAGATCCAGATCACACCATCCTCCCACAGCGAGTATCTATCGGAGCGCGCCCGAAAAAATCCATTCCAACATGGCCGGCCATCGCAGCTCCTCCTCTTGCTCCCGTAGCCCTAAGCCCGGCGATTGGAAGAAGTGTTCCGTCCCTCACAGCCAATTAGTAGAGTTACAGACCCAGGGATTTCTCCCTCCAGCGTATATGGTCCCCGTTCGAGCCGGGCTCGCCACCTACAATGGCGGGGAGCAAGCGGAGAGCTTCCCCAAACCATCCAGGGGGAGCGGGTATGCCTTGTTCCTTACTTATTAAGGGGACTTGGATTTCCAATTCATCCATTCCTCCGCGGGCTCCTGGAGTTCTACGGCCTCCAGTTGCTTAACTTACCCCCGCTTCCATATTACACATCGCCGGCTACGTCGCCCTTTGCGAGCTGTTTCTGGGCTGCGAAGCTCATTTCGAGCTATGGCGGAGGCTATTCTGCCTCGTGCCCCGTACACAGAAGGGGTCAATATATCAAGTGGGCGGAGCCGAAATATGGCGCATCGCCGGGACAGGATACCTGTCCGGTACCCCGAAGAAGACATCCAAAGACTGGCCTTCGAAGTGGTTTTATATGGAGGACATCCCCCTTCCAGATCCTATTCGGATGGGCCTTCGTGAGTTCGACAACGCCCCTTTGAAGAAACGCCACAGCTGGCGCCCTCGGAGCCCCCAGGAGGAAGATAACGGAGAAGTCCTTTACCTGATGGGCCGGATAGAGATGCTGGCCAAATCAGGATTGACAATAACCAAGGTTATGTCCATATGTATAATGCGGGGGGTGCAGCCACTTCAATATCGGGGACAACCCATGTGGCACTTCAATGGAGAAGACGATGCCACCCGCTGCGGTCGTAAAGGTCCGGACTCCGTCGCTGCCCTAGCGAAGATACTGTCTGATTTGTATAAAGGAGACGAAGAGGAGTTCGTCCGTATTAAGCCACGGGATGGATTGTCCATCTACAACCCCCCCCCCCAGCTGGGTGAGCTGCTACTTTCTACTCCAGTCCTATTCACATTCTTTGTCATAAGTATTTACCTTGCTATTTCATAGCAGGAACTGCGAAAAGCTGTGAGGGAGGTCCACAGCCCGTCTCCACAACCAGAGGACCCTGACCGGGCCCTCGACCCTGGACTCGAAGAAGATCCGGACACATTTGTGGATCTCATCGACAGAACGTTCTATCAGTTGAGCTGCGACGGTACCTTGGTGGCCATCATAGCCGATTATCCTGGACTGCTCCCCACATCGCATGTAAGTAAACCCGGAGTCCTAACTTTCAAGAAGGGTCCCTTTTTCTGCACTTCACCTACCGCACACATATTGTGTTTTACAGGGAAGGCTCTCGGGACGCCATGCCGAACCCGAAGTGACTCACCAACAAGGGGCACCGAAGCCAGGTAGGCTTAAAATAAAGGCGGTCAGGACTGAGACGCCATCGCAGAGGTACGAAAGAGAACCCCGCTCCGTGGTCGTCGTATTTTAAAATACAATAACGCCCATGTTTCCTAGTAGGAAAAACGCTCGCCGGACTATATCCGGAGAGGTTGCCGGTCACGCCTCCACCAGTCGGGTTCCAGAGCCGGACTTGGAGGCGGACGCTAACATGGGACCAACGCCGGATGTTCCTCCTACAGAGGATGCGGATAGGCTATCCGCTACAAATTCCAAAGTGGAGAGCGCCATGAATCACAGGCGTCGCCGGGCCGTACTCCGTGACGCTTGTTTCTCCCAAGAGGCGTTCGATGCCTTCAACTTAGGAGACGTGTACATCCAAGCTGCTCAAAATGGTCTTGCCAGAGCCACGGACCAGTATGTAAAAGATATACGGGTAAGAAAATCTAATAATTATGTATATCAGTAGCCCCTGAGACTTGAAATAGTTGGCACAACTGATTTAAGGATCATTGTTTGCATAGGTTCTTACAGAGAAGAATACCCAGTTGTCTCTAGAGTTGGAGGAGTGCAAAGCCCAACTTCAGGCCGCAGTTGCCGTGGTGAAGGAGTCCGAGAAGGCCCCATCCGGTAACACTTGTTTTCATTGCAAAGAATGTCATGTACCAGGTAGTATGCGACATGCGTGCAAATCTAACAATAGATTATGCAGATGGTCCCAGAGTGAATCCGGATGAGCAACATGCTCAACGACAGCTGAAGGCTGGCGAGCGCGTGCTTACGCAATTTACGCGGGAGAAAAATGATCTCCAAGACGTCAATACCCGGCTGAACGTTGAACTGAAAGATGTTCGGGCCCAACTTGCTGATGTCTACTACACAACCTTCTTCTTGTAGACGTTGTTGGGCCTCCAAGTGCAGAGGTTTGTAGGACAGTAGAAAATTTCCCTCAAGTGGATGACCTAAGGTTTATCAATCCGTGGGAGGCGTAGGATGAAGATGGTCTCTCTCAAGCAACCCTGCAACCAAATAACAAAGAGTCTCTTGTGTCCCCAACACACCCAATACAATGGTAAATTGGATAGGTGCACTAGTTCGGTGAAGAGATGGTGATACAGGTGCAATATGGATGGTAGATATAGGTTTTTGTAAATTGAAAATATAAAAACAGCAAGGTAACTAAAGATAAAAGTAAGCACAGACGGTATTGCAATGCTAGGAAACAAGGCCTAGGGTTCATACTTTCACTAGTGCAAGTTCTCTCAACAATAGTAACATAATTGGATCATATAACTATCCCTCAACATGCAACAAAGAGTCACTCCAAAGACACTAATAGCGGAGAACAAACGAAGAGATTATGGTAGGGTACGAAACCACCTCAAAGTTATTCTTTCCAATCAATCCGTTGGGCTATTCCTATAAGTGTCACAGACAGCCCTAGAGTTCGTACTAGAATAACACCTTAAGACACAAATCAACCAAGACCCTAATGTCACCTAGATACTCCAATGTCACCTCAAGTATCCATGGGTATGATTATACGATATGCATCACACAATCTCAGATTCATCTATTCAAACCAACACAAAGTACTTCAAAGAGTGCCCCAAAGTTTCTACCGGAGAATCAAAATGAAAACGTGTGCCAACCCCTATGCATAGGTTCATGGGTGGAACCCGCAAGTTGATCACCAAAACATACATCAAGTGAATCACGTGATATCCCATTGTCACCACAGATACGCACGGCAAGACATACATCAAGTGTTCTCAAGTCATTAAAGACTCAATCCGATAAGATTACTTCAAGGGGAAAACTCAATCCATTACAAGAGAGTAGAGGGGGAGAAGAAACATAAGATCCAACTATAATAGCAAAGCTCACGATACATCAAGATCGTGCCAAATCAAGAACATAAGAGAGAGAGAGAGATCAAACACATAGCTACTGGTACATACCCTCAGCCCCGAGGGTGAACTACTCCCTCCTCGTCATGGAGAGCACCGGGATGATGAAGATGGCCACCGGTGAGGGTTCCCCCCTCCGGCAGGGTGCCGGAACAAGGTCCCGATTGGTTTTTGGTGGCTACAGAGGCTTGCGGCGGCGGAACTCTAGATCTATTCTCCATTCTGGAAGTTTTAGGGTACGTGAGTATATATGGGTGCAGGAAGTACGTCGGTGGAGCTTCGGGGGCCCCACGAGGCAGGGGGCGCGCCCTAGGGGGGTGGGCGCGCCCCCACCCTCGTGGGCACCTCGCTTCTCTCCTGACGTGGGGTCCAAGTCCATCCTGTAGCTTTCCTTCCAAAAATAACTTCTCCAGTTGATTTCGTTCCGTTTCGACTCCGTTTGGTATTCCTTTTCTTCGAAACACTGAAATAGGCAAAAAACAGCAAATCTGGGCTGGGCCTCCGGTTAATAGGTTAGTACCAAAAATAATATAAAAGTGGAAAATAAAGCCCAATGTTGCCCAAAACAGTAGATAATATAGCATGGAGCAATAAAAAATTATAGATACGTTGGAGACGTATCAAGCATCCCCAAGCTTAATTCCTGCTCGTCCTCGAGTAGGTAAATGATAAAAAGATAATTTTTGATGTGGAATGCTAGTTGGCATAATTTCATTGTAATTCTTCTTAATTGTGATATGAATATTCAGATCCGAAAGATTCAAGACAAAAGTTCATAGTGACATAAAAATAATAATACTTCAAGCATACTAACAAAGCAATTATGTCTTCTCAAAATAACATGGCAAAAGAAAGTTATCCCTACAAAATCATATAGTCTGGCTATGCTCTATCTTCACCACACAAAGTATTTAAATCATGCACAACCCCGATGACAAGCCAAGCAATTGTTTCATACTTTTGACATTCTCAAAAAAAATTCAATCTTCACGCAATACATGAGCGTGAGCCATGGATATAGCACTATATGTGGAATAGAATGGTGTGAGAAGACAAAAAGGAGAAGATAGTCTCACATCAACTAGGCGTATCAACGGGCTATGGAGATGCCCATCAATAGATATCAATGTGAGTGAGTAGGGATTGCCATGCAACGGATGCACTAGAGCTATAAATGTATGAAAGCTCAACAAAAGAAACTAAGTGGGTGTGCATCCAACTCGCTTGCTCACGAAGACCTAGGGCATTTTGAGGAAGCCCATCATTGGAATATACAAGCCAAGTTCTATAATGAAAAATTCCCACTAGTATATGAAAGTGACAACATAGGAGACTCTCTATCATGAAGATCATGGTGCTACTTTGAAGCACAAGTGTGGTAAGAGGATAGTAGCATTGTCCCTTCTCTCTTTTTCTCTCATTTTATATATTTTTTCTTTTTTATTTGGGCCTTTCTCTCTTTTTTTATGGCCTCTTTTTTCTTTTTTTTTCGTCCGGAGTCTCATCCCGACTTGTGGGGGAATCATAGTCTCCATCATCCTTTCCTCACTGGGACAATGCTCTAATAATGGTGGTCATCACACTTTATTTTTCTTACAACTCAATACTTAGAATAACAATATGACTCTATATGAATGCCTCCGGCGGTGTACCGGGATATGCAATGACTCATGAGTGACATGTATGAAAGAATTATGAACGGTGCCTTTGCCACAAATACGATGTCAACTACATGATCATGCTAGCAATATGACAATGATGGAGCGTGTCATAATAAACTGGACGATGGAAAGTTGCATGGCAATATATCTCGGAATGGCTATGGAAATGCCATGATAGGTAGGTATGGTGGCTGTTTTGAGGAAGGTATATGGTGGGTGTATGATACCGGCGAAAAGTGCGCGGTATTAGAGAGGCTAGCAATGGTGGAAGGAAGAAAAGTGCGTATAATCCATGGACTCAACATTAGTCATGAAGAACTCATATACTTATTGCAAAAATCTACAAGTCATCAAAGCAAAGTATTACGCGCATGCTCCTAGGGGGATATATTGGTAGGAAAAGACCATCGCTCGTCCCCGACCACCACTCATAAGGAAGACAATCAATAATAAATCATGCTCCGACTTCATTACATAACGGTTCACCATACGTGCATGCTACGGGAATCACAAACTTTAACACAAGTATTTCTCAAATTCACAACTACTCAACTAGCATGACTTTAGTATCACCATCTTCATATCTCAAAACAATTATCAAACATCAAACTTTTCTTAGTATTCAACACACTCATAAGAATTCTTGCAAATCTTGTATGCTTAGCATATTAGGATTATCTAAGCAAATTACCATGCTATTTAAGACTCTAAAAATAATATAAGTGAAGCATGAGATTTCATCTATTTCTACAAAATAAAACCACCGCCGTGCCCTAAAAGATATAAGTGAAGCCCTAGAGCAAACAACAAACTACTCCGAAAGATATAAGTGAAGATCAATGAGTAGTTGTATAATTATGTAACTATGTGAATACTCTCTAACATTTAAGAATTTCAGATCTTGGTATTTTATTCAAACAACAATCAAAGCTAAATAAAATAAAATGACGCTCCAAGCAAAACACATATCATGTGCTGAATAAAAATATAGCTCCGAGTAAAGTTACCGATGAATGAAGACGAAAGAGGGGATGCCTTCCGGGGCATCCCCAAGCTTAGGCTCTTGGCTATCCTTGAATATTACCTTGGGGTGCCTTGGGCATCCCCAAGCTTAGGCTCTTGCCACTCCTTATTCCATAGTCCATCGAATCTTTACCCAAAACTTGAAAACTTCACAACACAAAACTTAACAGAAAACTCGTGAGCTCCGTTAGTGAAGGAAAACAAAACACCACTTCAAGGTACTGTAATTAACTAATTATTTATTTATATTGGTTTTAAACCTACTGTATTCCAATTTCTCTATGGTTTATAAACTATTTTACTAGCCATAGACTTATCAAAATAAGCAAACAACACACGAAAAACAGAATCTGTCAAAAACAGAACAGTCTGTAGTAATCTGTAACTAACGCAAACTTATGGAACTCCAAAAATTCTAAAATAAATTGGTGGACCTGAGGACTTTGTCTAGTAATCATCTGCAAAAAGAATCAACTAAATATTACTCTCCAGTAAATAGTTTTAGCTAATCTCGTGAGCGCTAAAGTTTCTGTTTTTTACAGCATGATCATAAAGACTTCACCCAAGTCTTCCCAAAGGTTCTACTTGGCACAAACACTAATTAAAACATAAAACCACATCTAAACAGAATCTAGATGGATTATTTATTCCTAAACAGCACCAAAAAGCAAGAAACTAAAATAAAGTTGGGTTGCCTCCCAACAAGCGCTATCGTTTAACGCCCCTAGCTAGGCATGATGATTTCAATGATGCTCACATAAAAGATAAGAATTGAAGCATAAAGAGAGCATCATGAAGAATATGACTAGCACATTTAAGTCTAACCCACTTCCTATGCATAGGGATTTTGTGAGCAAACAACTTATGGCAACAATAATCAACTAGCATAGGAAGGCAAAACAAGCATAACTTCAAAACTTTAAGCACATAGAGAGGAAACTTGATATTATTGCAATTCCTACAAGCATATATTCCTCCCTCATAATAATTTTCAGTAGCATCATGAATGAATTCAACAATATAACCATCACCTAAAGCATTCTTTTCATGATCTACTAGCATAGAAATTTTATTACTCTCCGCATAAGCAAATTTGTTCTCATGAATAGTAGTGGGAGCAAACTCAAAAAAATAACTATCATGTGATTGAAATTTAAGATCAAGATGACAAGTTTCATGGTTATGATTATTCTTTATAGCATAGGTGTCATCACAATAATCATCATAGATAGGAGGCATGCTTTCATCATAGTAAATTTGCTCATCAAAGCTTGGGGGACAAAAAATATCATCTTCATCAAACATAGCTTCCCCAAGCTTGTGGCTTTGCATATCATTAGCATCATGGATATTCAAGGAATTCATACTAACAACATTGCAATCATGCACATCATACAAAGATTTAGTGCCAAACATTTTATTGCATTCTTCTTCTAACACTTTGGCACAATTTTCCTTCCCATCATACTCACGAAAGATATTAAAAAGATGAAGCGTATGAGGTAAACTCAATTCCATTTTTTTGTAGTTTTATTTTATAAACTAAACTAGTACTAAACCAAGAAACAAAAAGATTCTATTGCAAGATCTAAAGATATACCTTCAAGCACTCACCTCCCCGGCAACGGCGCCAGAAAAGAGCTTGATGTCTACTACACAACCTTCTTCTTGTAGACGTTGTTGGGCCTCCAAGTGCAGAGGTTTGTAGGACAGTAGCAAATTTCCCTCAAGTGGATGACCTAAGGTTTATCAATACGTGGGAGGCGTAGGATGAAGATGGTCTCTCTCAAGCAACCCTGCAACCAAATAACAAAGAGTCTCTTGTGTCCCCAACACACCTAATACAATGGTAAATTGTATAGGTGCACTAGTTCGGCGAAGAGATGGTGATACAAGTGCAATATGTATGGTAGATATAGGTTTTCGTAAACTGAAAATATAAAAACAGCAAGGTAACTAAAGATAAAAGTGAGCACAAACGGTATTGCAATGCTAGGAAACAAGGCCTAGGGTTCATACTTTCACTAGTGCAAGTTCTCTCAACAATAATAACATAATTGGATCATATAACTATCCCTCAACATGCAACAAAGAGTCACTCCAAAGACACTAATAGCGGAGAACAAATGAAGAGATAATGGTAGGGTACGAAACCACCTCAAAGTTATTCTTTCCAATCAATCCGTTGGGCTATTCCTATAAGTGTCACAAACAGCCCTAGAGTTCGTACTAGAATAACACCTTAAGACACAAATCAACCAAGACCCTAATGTCACCTAGATACTCCAATGTCACCTCAAGTATCCATGGGTATGATTATACGATATGCATCACACAATCTCAGATTCATCTATTCAAACCAACACAAAGTACTTCAAAGAGTGCCCCAAAGTTTCTACCGGAGAATCAAAACGAAAACGTGTGCCAACCCCTATGCATAGGTTCATGGGCGGAACCCGCAAGTTGATCACCAAAACATACATCAAGTGAATCACGTGATATCCCATTGTCACCACAGATACGCACGACAAGACATACATCAAGTGTTCTCAAGTCATTAAAGACTTACTTCAAGGGGAAAACTCAATCCATTACAAGAGAGTAGAGGGGGAGAAGAAACATAAGATCCAACTATAATAGCAAAGCTCACGATACATCAAGATCGTGCCAAATCAAGAACATGAGAGAGAGAGAGAGATCAAACACATAGCTACTGGTACATACCCTCAGCCCCGAGGGTGAACTACTCCCTCCTCGTCATGGAGAGCACCGGGATGATGAAGATGGCCACCGGTGAGGGTTCCCCCCTCCGGCAGGGTGCCGGAACAAGGTCCCGATTGGTTTTTGGTGGCTACAGAGGCTTGCGGCGGCGGAACTCTAGATCTATTCTCCGTTCTGGAAGTTTTAGGGTACGTGAGTATATATGGGTGCAGGAAGTACGTCGGTGGAGCTTTGGGGGCCTCATGAGGCAGGGGGCGCGCCCTAGGGGGGTGGGCATGCCCCCACCCTCGTGGGCACCTCCCTTCTCTCCTGACGTGGGGTCCAAGTCCATCTTGTAGCTTTCCTTCCAAAAATAACTTCTCCAGTTGATTTCATTCCGTTTCGACTCCGTTTGGTATTCCTTTTCTTCGAAACACTGAAATAGGCAAAAAACAGCAAATCTGGGCTGGGCCTCCGGTTAATAGGTTAGTCCCAAAAATAATATAAAAGTGGAAAATAAAGCCCAATGTTGCCCAAAACAGTAGATAATATAGCATGGAGCAATCAAAAATTTTAGATACGTTGGAGACGAATCACTTGCTGACTCCGTAAAGGAGAATAAGAGGCTTCGACGCGGCATTTTCAGTAAGTGCTTGAACGAACTTTTATAGAGTTCGGCGAAGAAACCGGCTGACAGAGTTACATCTGTAGGTATGCTGACGGGTCGTCCCGCGGAGGAGATGCCCGGGTCTACAGGCGATCTTCTGCCAGAGCTCTCACAACTGCACGAACAAGTGCGGCAGGTGATGCTGGGCATTGCCCAAGCCTTGTGGCTGTCCGTCTCCCTGCTGGGAGGCATGAGAGAGCTTGTAGAAAAGCTCAAGGGAGCGCGGCGGCGCTTCCGATTATGGAAGATATCGGCCTGCCGACAAGGTGCAAGGGAGGCCTGGGCCATGGTGAAGACGCGATATACCAAGGATGACCCGAACCACATGGCCGAGGTCGGACCGGTGGGGCTTGACGGGGAATAGATCCCCGTCAGTTTGGTTTATGACCAAGTAGAGTTTGCTGCGAAGTATTCTCAATAGGACTGTAGGCTAGACAGCCTGTTGAATGGTATAGAAGAAGAATTTAGTCAATCTAAGTGACTGTGTACTTCAAGTGACATATATTGTCCCTAGCCGGATTGTAAATCATTTGTCATGGCGGACTCTTTCGCTTCAACCTCCGGACTCGATAGTCCGGAGTGTATCTGAATACCCGCTCAATTATGTAAAAACCGGGATATGCGTGGAAACCAGGCATAGGGGTCATAAGTGCTTGAACAGACAAGTACCCAACTAGCTATGTTATATTACATGGATAGTAAGAAACATCTTCCAGGGAGAATAGTTCTGTTAAGGGTTCCTTTCCCTGGGTATGCATGCATTAATGTGCATGTCCGGACTACGAAAAGAGACGTAGGATATAAACTTCTGGGGGCATGTACAATAAATAGTAATCGTGTTTTGTTCACCGACCGAATATTCCCTTAAGAACGCTAGCTTTCGGCTTCACCCATTCCGAGGTACACATCTGGCTAACCTGGCAGTAACAATCGCAGAGGTGCTCCCCTTATGCCCTAGCCAAATTAACGGGAACGTAGGGCATAAACACAAGAGCCAGGCAACCCAGCTTGGCCAAAACTTAAGTCATATCGATGCATATAGTGGCGAAAAAAGGTACATGTGAAAAGTAACACATGTGTCGGGCCTAGAGCCCGGAACGTAGCTATATTAAGCTTCTGTATAAGAAGCCCCCAGGTATCATGATCGCAGCTAGCGCATCAAGATTGTGTAGTCAAGACACATTTTAGCCTTTTAAGGCCTTGAAGAAAAATGGGGAAGAAAGAAAGAAAAAAAAGACAGATGACGAATATATAAAAATTGACAGAGGTAAGGAGACGAACATAGAGTCCGGCACTAGGCGTAGAACCTTCGAAGTCTGGCTGCGTTCAATGGGTTTGGCTCAAGTCGATTGTCCGATGCATCCCGCAGACGGTACGCTCCACCGGTCAGAACTTGGTCAATAACGAAGGGACCTTCCCATTTGGGCTTGAGCTTGTTCTTTTTCTTCTCCGGTAGGCATAGAACGAGTTCGCCAACGTTATAAGTTTTGGCCCGTACTTCTCTGCTTTGATACCTTCTAGCCTGTTGCTGATAGAATGCGGAACGGGCTTTTGCCACGTCACGCTCCTCCTCCAGAGCATCCAAACTGTCCTGCCGATCAAGCTCGGCTTATTTCTCTTCATACATGTGCACTCGAGGTGAGTCATGAATTATGTCGCAGGGCAGTACCGCCTCTGCGCCGTACACTATAAAAATGGTGTGTAACCGGTAGTGCGATTCGGCGTGGTCCGCAGCCCCCATAGTACGGAGTCAAGCTCTTCTACCCAGTGCGTATCGAATTCCTTCAAGGATCGCACTAATCTGGGTTTAATGCCGCTCATGATAAGACCATTTGCTCGTTCGACTTGACCGTTAGTTTGCAGGTAATAGACAAAAGCATAATCGAGCTTGATGCCCATGTTGCTGCACCAAAGTTTTACCTCATCGGCTGTAAAGTTCAAGCCGTTATCAGTGATGATGCTGTGGGGGACACTGTAATGGTGTACAACCCTAGATATGAAGTCTATCACTTGTCCGGATTCGGCCGTTTTAACTGGTTTGGCTTCTATGCATTTGGTGAATTTATCCACCATGACCAATAAGTATTTTTTTCTTATGGCTTCCCCCTTTGAGGGGTCCACCATATCAAGCCCCCAGACCGCAAAGTGCCAAGTAATGGGGATTGTTTGGAGAGCGGTAGGCGGCATATGGCTTTGGTTTGCAAAAAGCTGTCAACCGACGCAACGTTGAACGAGGTCCTGTGCGCCTGCTCAGGCCGTCGGCCAGTAGAAACCTGTACGGAAGGCCTTGCTTACAAGGGCCCGAGCTGCGGCGTGGTGGCCGCCAAGTCCAGCATGAATTTCTGCCAAAAGTTGCCACCCTTCCTCTTTGGAGATGCACCTTTGAAGGACTCCGGTAGCGCTTTTATTATAAAGCTCTCCCTCGTGGACCTTGTAGGCTTTAGACCGCCGCACAATGCAGCGCGCCTCGTTTGGGTCCTCGGGTAGTTCCTGCCTGGTTAGGTAGGCCAGGAATAGTTCTGTCCACGGGGCGATGACAACCATTATTACGTGGGCGGAAGGTGTTATTTCGGTGCCAGAGCCTCCGATTATGTCAGAGTGTTCGGTGTCTGTTGTTGTGGCCGGGTCCGGACTATTGTTACCGGTCTCCCCTTCCCATACCATGGATGGCTTAAACAGCCTTCCCAAGAAGATATCAGGTGGGACAGGGTCATGCTTAGCACCGATGCGGGCGAGGATGTCCGCCGCTTGATTGTTTTCCCGGGCCACATGGTGGAATTCAAGCCCCTCGAACCAAGCTGACATTTTGAGGATGGCGTTGCGATAAGCTGCCATTTTTGGATCCTTGGCGTCGAAGTCTCCATTTATTTTGGATATTGCGAGGTTCGAGTCCCCACGCACCTCCAGGCGTTGAATGCCCATGGAGACTGCCATCCGGAGACCATGTAACAGGGCCTCATATTCTGTTGCGTTGTTGGAGTCTGTGTATAGTATTTGGAGTACGTATTGGACTGTATCTCCGGTGGGGGATGTCAGGACGACGCCAGCCCCCAGACCAGCCAGCATTTTAGAGCCGTCAAAGTGCATGATCCAATTGGAGTACACGCCGTACTCTTTAGGGAGTTCGGCTTCTGTCCATTCGGCGTTGAAATCAGCCAAAACCTGTGACTTAGTGGCTCGCCGTGGTTTGTATATTATGTCGAACGGGAGGAGCTCAATAGCCCATTTAGCAATCCGGCCCGTGGCCTTGCGGTTGTTTATTATGTCGTTGAGTGGTACTTCAGAGGCCACTGTAATTGAACACTCTTGAAAGTAGTGTCGTAGTTTCCGGGATGCCATGAAGACCGCGTATGCTATCTTTTCATAATGTGGGTACCATGATTTGCATGGAGTGAGGACAGTGGATACATAGTATACCGGCTTTCGAAGCGGGAACTTATGTCCGTCCATCTCTCGTTCGACGACGAGCACTGCGCTTACAACTTGGTGTGTTGCCGCTATATATAGCATCATTGGTTCGCCGACGTTAGGTGCGGCCAAGATTGGGTTTGTGGCCAAAATGGATTTTATTTCTTCTAATCCGGCCGTGGCCGCATCCATCCACTCGAAGTGTTCGGTGCGTCGCAGAAGGCGATAAAGAGGCAGTGCCTTTTCTCCTAATCGGGAGATGAAGCGGCTTAAGGCAGCCACGCATCCA
Source organism: Aegilops umbellulata (assembly GCA_032464435.1). Classification (NCBI taxonomy): domain Eukaryota; kingdom Viridiplantae; phylum Streptophyta; class Magnoliopsida; order Poales; family Poaceae; genus Aegilops; species Aegilops umbellulata. The sequence continues at coordinate 243,581,033 of CP136055.1, read as the reverse complement.
GTTAGTTTCTGGATTTGCTTGAGGTTTGTTGGGATGGCCAACTGTGACAGAGCTCGGATATTAGTCGGATTTGCTTCGATTCATCTGTTGGAGACGATGAAGCCTAAGAGCTTTCCGGCGGGCACGCCGAAGACGCATTTTTCCGGATTGAGCTTAATGTCGTATGTTCGGAGATTGTCGAACGTGAGCCTCAAGCCGTCTATTAAGGATTCGACGTGTTTGGTTTTAATGACCACATCGTCTACGTATGCCTCTACTGTTTTGCCAATCTGTGTCTCCAAGCATGTCTAAATCATGCGTTGATAGGTTGCACCGGCATTTTTTAGCCCGAAAGGCATGGTGTTAAAACAGAAGGGGCCGTATGGAGTGATAAATGTCGTTGCGGCTTGATCGGACTCCGCTATCTTAGTTTGATGGTATCCGGAGTATGCATCAAGGAAACACAATGAGTCATGTCCTGCGGTAGCGTCGATAATTTGATCGATGCGAGGGAGGGGGAAGGGATCCTTTGGGCAAGCCTTATTAAGGTCCTTGAAGTCGACGCATAGGCGCCAGGATCTGTCCTTTTTTTGGTACCATCACCAGGTTTGCTAGCCAATCCGGATGTTTTATTTCTTGAATGAATCCGGCCTCCAGTAACTTGGCTAGCTCCCCTCCCATGGGTTGTCGCTTAGGCTCAGAAAAGCGCCGAAGAGTTTGCTTGACCGGCTTGAATCCCTTTAGGATGTTAAGGCTGTGCTCGGCCAGCCTGCATGGGATTCCTGGCATGTCTGAAGGATGCCAGGCGAAGATGTCCCAATTCGCACGCAAGAACTTCCGTAGCGCGGCGTCTACTGTGGGGTTTAACTGTGCCCCGATGGATGCTGTTTTTGTAGGGTCCATTGGATGGACTTGGAATTTAACTATTTCATCTGCTGGTTTAAAAGAGGTGGACTTGGATCTTTTGTCGAGTATCACATCGTCCCTGTCCATTGTGGAGCGCAGCGCAGTTAATTCCTCGGTCGCGAGGGCTTCGGATAATGCCTCGAGGGCCAATGCGGCTGTTTTATTTTTGGCGCGGAGTGCTATGTCCGGATCACTAGCTAGAGTGATGATTCCATTGGGTCCGGGCATTTTGAGCTTCATGTACCCGTAATGGGGTATAGCTTGGAAGATCGTGAATGCCTCTCGCCCCGCGTGGTATCCGCTATTGAACGGGGCCAATTGGAATGTGATTTCTTCGGACCTATAATTCTCCGGCGTGCCGAATACCACATCTAGTGTGATTTTCCCAGCACATCGTGCCTCCCGACTAGGGATGATTCCTTTGAAGGTCGTGCTGCTTTGCTCATTGCGGCTTCTGTCTATTTCCATTTTTCAAAGAGTCTCCTCATAGATGAGGTTTAATCCGCTGCCGCCGTCCATGAGCACTTTGGTAAGCCGGAAGCCGTCCACAATTGGACTAATGACCAAGGCGGCTGGTGCTAGGGCTGTTCGGAATTTAGGTTCGTCACTGGCATTGAAGGTGATAGCCGCATCGCTCCGTGGATTTATTGCTGCAACATGGCCAACTTCGGCGAGGCTGCGGAGTGCTCGCTTACGCCTATTATTTGAGGCGAAGGTCTCGAAGACTGCCAAGACTGTATTGTTGTTCTCCACGGGATGGTGCTCTGCGGTATTGTTGATGAGGAGATCCTCACCGCTCTTGGCCACCTGCCGGAGTACCCAACATGCTCTAAGCCTGTGTGTTGGCATGGTATCCGCTGTACTGTGAGTTTTGCATAGCCCATTAAGCCATCCCTCCAATACGGTTCCACGCCCCGTAGTGGGCTTTTGCTTCTTTGTAATTGGATCGGGTGACTTATGAGAGTACACCCTTTTAGTTCGGACGGGGGGTTTAGTGAGAGTCGGAGGATCTCAGAATTTTGTTTGGGTTTTCCAGGCGCTTTCCATCGCACAGTATTTTTGTACTATGGCCGCCAAGTCAGCGAAGTGTGCTATGTCATGGCGACTTATGGCGTTGAGGATTCCCTTGTCTGTGCAATTTTTGCAAAAGAATGAAATTGCGTCTTCCTCGCGACAGTCCTTGACCTTGCTCATTACAAGGAGGAATCTGGCCCAATAGTGATGTACTATCTCTTGGGGCTCTTGTCTAATGTGGGAAAGATTACTTATATCTGGGTGGTTGGGTAGATTTAGGTCCGAACCCTGACCCGTTCTGAGACCCAGGAGCGGCGGAGTTTCCGATCTTGAAAGTTCGGGCTCCGGGATGTTGCCCAATGGGTCTGGCCCGCTGTCTGATTCTAGGTTCAGAGCTTGGGCCATGTCCTCCCGTAGACGGGTATCCGGCTTAGAGAGCTCGGGAATCCGGACATAGCTTGTCCTCAAGATAGAGGAAGAATCGCTGCGTTGCTCCTCCACCACCGCTATCTGATGGGTGACCGGCGGAGAGTTAATCTCCCTTTGGTCGGGTTTAAGCCCAATCCGATCATAGTCCATAGCGACTCCCAAGGCGGCGATGTGATCCAAGAGCTCGTTCAAAGAAGAGAGCTCCATTGGATCCGTCTGCTCGGCGAATTCCGAGCCGACGTGGAGACTGTTTTTGATGACCCAAGAAGTCATCGTCGGTGCAGCGGCCGAACGGGCGGTCATGACAAAGCCGCCTAGCCAGAGAGTTTGGCCTACAGCCAGGGCTCCCCCATAGGTGATGTTGTCCTTGACAACGAGACGAGCCATCCAGCCTTATGATGACGACACAGCGGAACTCTCAATGAAAGCACCAATGTCGGTGTCAAAACCGGCGGATCTCTGGTAGGGGGTCCCGAACTGTGCGTCTAAGGCGGATGGTAACAGAAGGTGGGGGACATGATGTTTACCCAGGTTCGGGCCCTCTCGATGGAGGTAATACCCTACTTCCTGCTTGATTGATCTTGATGATATGAGTATTACAAGAGTTGATCTACCACGAGATCGTATAGGCTAAACCCTAGAAGCTAGCCTATGGTATGATTGTTCTTGTCCTACGGACTAAACCCTCCGGTTTATATAGAAATCGGAGGGGGCTAGGGTTACACAGAGTCGGTTACAAGGGAGGAGATCTACATATCCGTATTGCCAAGCTTGCCTTCCACGCCAAGGAGAGTCCCATTCGGACACGGGACGAAGTCTTCAATCTCGTATCTTCATAGTCCAACAGTCAGGGTAAAGCATATAATCCGGCTGTCCGAGGACCCCCTAATCCAGGACTCCCTCAACGCCAACCGAACATTCATCGTGGCAGCAACGACATCATCGAACTCAAGGCACGATGGCATGGCCTCGACCTCCCTACATGGAGATGCACATGATTACAACTGTAGCCTCGACGACGCCCATGGTGTGAACTGCTCCATCTGGAGGTGACCCTCGTGCGACCCGACCCTCTAGGATTCCTCCCACCCTCCCCCCTGTCGCCGGTCTTCCTAGGGCCACCGCCGCCGCCAGCCGCCGGCCGTCGGCCGTCCCCGCCCTCCCCCTCTCCTCCTTCCCGGATCCGCCCTCGTGCCGCCTCCCCAGGAGGTGGCCGGGGCAGCGCGAGCCCCTCCTCCCTTTGGCCGTCCTCCTTTCCTCTTCCCTCCCCGCCGCCGCCGGCGGTCGCCCCCAGCAGTTGGCTGGGTGGTGTTGGCAGCGGCGGGACTACATGTCCCCGCGTGCGTGGCTCCCTGCCCGGGGCATGGGGGCGGCGACGGTGCTCCTCGGCTCGGCGACGGCCCGGCGGCAGTGGCCGGCGGCGCGCGATGTGGTGGCGTAGCCCCTTGGCGGCGAGACGGCATGGTGGCGCAGGTTGGCCGGCGGCGCGCCCCCGACCCAGATCTAGGCCGTGTGGGCCCCATCTGGGTCCTAGCGGTTCGGCCCCCGATGTGGCTTCGTCGTCGTCTGTGTGGTGTGGAGGAGGAGCAGCTCGGACGGGGGGCGGCGACGCAGACGGCGTGCCTGCTACAGCGCGATGGCGGGAGCTTTACGGGCGTGGAGGTCCTGGCGGGGCCTGTGGGCCCATGGGTCTGGTATGCTCCTGCTATTGTGTCCGGTCGGCTACCGCCATTGGCGGTGGAGGTTGTACCCTCCCACGTGCCGACGGTGCTGCGGTCCCTAGTCCCGGCTCCTATTCCCCGTTGTGCAGGCCTCACTTCATGATGCTGTGGTGAGATGGCATGGAGGCTTCATGACCACGGTGGCGCAAGATGGTGGTTGGTTTGGTGGCAGGCTCTGGAGCATCCGAGGTGAAGGTTGGGATCGGGGAAAACCCCTGTCGGCCTGTCCGACATCGACGCGGTGACGCCGGTGGGTGCCGCCGGACCTTCCTGGAGGGCGTCGGGGGTGACCCTTCCTCTCGCCTCGTCGCATACCAGGGGAAACCCTTGGCAGCAGCGTCATCATCGTGTCATCCTTCTTGGAGGTATTGATTGGTACCGGTGCTTCGGAGGCTTGGAGCTTGGTGGGAGATCTTCGGTGGGCGCAGTGATCATGAAGCTTCTTCGTTTCCGTCGATCCGCTGTTGTTGGCATTTTTTCTCTTGTTATTTCTCTTTCGTTTCTTTTGTGTGTGATTGTGCTGTTTCCGCCCCAGCACCTATCGTTGACTGTATCGGTTGGTTGCTTTGTAATACAAAAAGGGGGGAAACCCTTTTTCGAATGTGCTTGCTTCCCCTCACAAAACAACTCTCTCCCTAGCGCTCTCTCCCCGCTGATCTCTGCGCCAGTAGCCACTCCGGCTCCGGCGGCCACCGCCCTCCCGCCGTGTCCCACTCCGGGGCCGCCGGACACCCCTCCCTCCCCTCCCTCGCCGCCTCGCCATGGCTTCGCGGGTGTCTCTGTCAGGCTCGTCCTTATCATCGTTGGAGTTGTCTTCCCCGGTTCCCGTGCCGGCGCCACCCCTGGTGCAGGCCCCGCCTGTCTTGCCGTCGCCCCGTCCTCAGCTCAGATCCATCGTCGTCACGCCGGTGGTGGGCACGGCCTTCGGTCCGCTGGTCTAGGGCGGGGCCGTCGGCCCTTCTTGTCCGCCTCAGGTGGAGGCGGGCTGGCAGACCAAGACGAGTCGTCGGCCAAGAGGGCCGCCTACTCGCCCTGCATTCCCTCGGCGGCGTCGCCAGGCTCAGCGCATCTTGGCTGCGCCCTATCCGCCGCCGGAGTCAAGGATGCCAGCTGAGCTTTTCGGTTGTTGCTACAGCTATGGCAAGGATGATGGCCACATCTCGGCGGAGTGCCGGAACCCCAGTTTCTGTGTTTGGTGCAGGGGAGAAGGGCACATCTCGCGGGGCTGCACCCGCCCCCGAAGCCCATCCCCGGTGGAGCAGCTGCCGTGTCCCCCGCCGGCCCTTCGCCCCAGGGCTTCTCCTGCTGCTGCGATAGCGGCTGCTTCCCCCTGTCTCGCCGCACCGCTCCGAGTCGGTTCTGCCGCCCCCCCCCTCCAGGCCCTCCACCTCCGGGCGCTGTCAGGCTGTGAACGGATGTGGTGCGGGCGCCGTCTACGTCAGCGCCGCGGGACTCGCCGGCTCCGGGTCATGGGCAGGGCCCAGAGTTCTTTGTCCCATTTGGCCCGACTGCTATGGCCCCGGGGCACTCGCTGCGCGCTCAGGTGGATCCGGTGGAGGCTTGTTTCCTTGAGTCGTCGGAGGACATATGGATGATGGAGGCGGAGCTCACCCGTGCTGTGCTCGTTACCATCACCGGCACCCGCCCCGTCGTGGATTTGGCGTCTGCGGCGGTGGCGCTTCATCGCGAGTTCAACATCGGCCCGGAGGACATGTCGATTCGAGCATACTACCCTGAAGACTTCCTCGTGCTCTGCAAGGATGGGGCTCTCCAGGAGCGCATGGTGCGCGCTGGCAGGGCGTCGGCTTCCTAGTTCGAGCTAAAGCTTCGGCCTTGGCTCCGGCAAGCTCAAGCCACTGCGGCGCATCTGCCTTTCTTGGTTCCTGTCTCGCTTTGGGGAGTTCCGGCTCATGCGTGGAGTCAGAGGACGGCGGTGGTGATTCTGCGTGGCCTGGGCTTCGTGGTGGGGGTGGACGACAGCACGACGCGCCGCTTCGACATGGCGGATTTCAGAGTATGGTTGCGAACTGACCGCCCAAGTTCAATTCCGAGGCGCTTGGCTGCTCTACATTGATGAACCATGGCGAACGCTTTGGGCAGGCGAGCCAGGCCGACGCGCGTCTTCTGGAAGGTGTGCGGCCACACTGTGGTATCCCATTGAGATTAGCGTTCTTGCTGAGCCGAGTTTGGTGGATTCGGAGGAGGTGGAAGTATGGCCGCCGCCGCCACCGCCGCCGTCACCGCCCACTGGTGATGATGCGCGGCAACCTCATTCTGGTGGGGGCCGGGATACTGATGGCGGGCCCCGTGGCAATGGGGGATCGGGTGGTTCTGGCGCTGCTGGACCGGCGGCGGGCAGGCACAGGCCAATTCAAACACCCGGGCTCCGGTGGGCTCCAGCTTCCGTCAGCGTGTGAGCGATAGCTGCATGGCTGAGGTCACGGGTTCAGGTTTGGTGGCTGGGGCCAGCCTGGCCGTGGAGGAGAGCGGAGACCAGCCAATAACGGGTGGCCAAGTGTCACCGGTGGTGGAGGCTGGTCAGGTGGAGTGCATGCGAAACGCGGGCAGCCCGACAACGGCTTGTCCGCTTGTGGCTTCGCAACCGAGGCGGCATGCACCAGGGCCCGCTGTCTCCCCTGCCTCTGTACAGCTTTCCAGATGGCGGGTGAGCGATGGATTTGGGAGCGCGGACCAGATCGCTACAGGAGTCCAGGATGGTGGACAGGCGCGACTGGTTGGCGAGACACTCTGCACCCTATCGGTCCAGGTGGGGTCTCGGTCCCACGGTGGGAGGCGTCGAGCCTTGGGATTGGTTCAGTGTGAGCCTATCAGGAGATGGGGGCATGCATGTGGATGGGACGCGCCCATGCAGGAGCCCATGCACGTCACGTAGTGGAGAACAACTGCACTTTGCGCAAGCCGTGCCGATGGATGGCGCACAAATGGAGGAGGCAAATGCACAGCTCGACGTGGGGAACATGCAGCTCGAGGAGGAAGTGCCATGCACGCCCATAGCTCAGGCTACATTGTGCCCCGTGCAGGCCAATGTGGACGCGTTTTGTGAGGAGATGCGGGTAGAAATCGCGACCATTTTGGCGAGGCCGGTGAGCCGGGCTCCAGCGGACAGAGGGGGAAACCCGGTGAAGAAGAGGAAAGTGGATTTGGCTCCTTCCAGGAGGAGTGCAAGGATAGCAAAGCATGCAACAACCAAACAACAACAAGTAATCATCAGGAAGCTATGCTTGGCGCATGAGGGTGGGGTGATCTCGGAGGAAGCCCTCCGCATGTACGTGGACTTGTTTTCTCGTCCCCTTTCGGATGCTCACATCGCGGCCGTGCTTGCTCTCTTCGGCTGGGAGTCGCCTGCTCTTCCTCTGGCAGAGGAGGCCGTAGCCGCGTTGGCTTAGATGGTGGTGAAATGGCATGGTGGCTTGGTGGCATTTCTCAATGAATGCACAACCCCTAAAAGTGATCGTGTGGAACGTGCATGGTCTTAACGCGCCGGCTAGGAGAAGTGCCGTTTATCAAGCGGTTGCATTGGCAAATCCAGGTATTGTATGTTTGCAGGAAACCAAACAGCATGATGTTTCGCTTGCGGTTGTACAACAATGCTTAGGCAATAAATTTGGGAAGTTCTTTTACTTGCCGGCGGTGGGTACTCATGGAGGAATCTTGGTGGCCTGGGATGATTCTATCATGCAGTTGTCAAACCCACATTATACAAATAATACGCTCACTGCGATTGTCAAAACATCAAGTGATCAAGAGTGGTGGCTCACATGTGTCTATGGCCCTCAGGAAGAAAGGGAGAAGGTGGAAGTTTTGCAGGAGCTTGTGGAGATTAGAGACTTGCATGTGGGTCCGTGGCTAGTTGCGGGGGACTTCAATTTGCTGGTAAATCAAGAGGACAAAAGCAATGACTGGATCAATCGCAGAATGATGAGCAGATTTTGCACCAAGCATAATTCGCTCGAGCTGAAAGAGTTGTATCTCAACGGTCAGAGATATACGTGGTCAAATGAAAGGCAGCATGCAACTCTTGAGAAGATAGATCACGTCTTCATTTCGAACGAGTGGGATGAGGCGTTTCCATCATGCTTCCTCTCAGCGATGGGGACGGCTATATCAGATCACTGCCCACTGATGCTGGATATGAACATGGAGATACACATACGAAAGCGCTTCAAGTTTGAATCTTTCTGGGTTAAGGCGGAGGGCTTTATGGAAACGGTGCAAGCGGCATGGAACTCGGAGCCCGTGGCATCTAATGTTTACCTTACGCTGCATAATAAGCTGAAAGCAACGATCACGGCTCTCCAGAAATGGAGCGATCGGTGGATTGGTAACGTGAAAGTACAAATACGTATAGCACTTGAGGTGATTCACAGGCTGGATGTGGCCATGGACTCCAGGCCTTTGTCGGTGGCGGAAGTGGAGCTTCGGAAGTGCTTGAAAAGAAAATTGTTGGGCTTGTGTTCTCTTGAACGGACCATTGCTAGGTAGCGGTCCTGCATGCTGCAATTGCGTGAAGGAGATGGCAACACAAGGTTGTTTCATCAACAAGCAAGTCATAGACAAAGAAAGAATACTACCCGGGTCGTGCGACACAATGGAAATCTGTTCATAGGTCAAGAGGAAGTTGCGGATGCAGTGGATGACTATTTTGGACAAGCTTTTGGCTTCTGTGCTGCAAGGACGCACGCGCTAAACCTCGCGGCTCTCCAGCTGCCGCGACTTGAGCTGGACCATCTAGAGGTGCCGTTTACCGACGAGGAAGTTGAGAGGGTCATAAAATCCATGCCACAGGACAAAGCACCAGGGCCAGACGGGTTCACGGGCCACTTCTATGCCACGTGTTGGCACATTATTCGGGAGGATTTCATGGCAGCTATGGTATGCTTCTATAATGGAGATGTGAGAGGTATGGCCACGATCAACAAATCCCTTGTGTCCCTCCTGCCCAAGAAGGATGGGGCATTGGATGTGGGAGACTTTCGGCCTATCAATCTTGTCCACGGAGCTATTAAGATCTTCGAGAAGGTACTAGCCTCCAGGCTTGTGGTGGAGCTACCAAATCTTGTTGGAAATCATCAAAGTGCTTTTTTCAAAGGAAGATCGTTGCATGACATGTTAGTCCAGAGCATGGCTCGTCGTTTGCATGCCTTGAAGAACCCCGCTGTCCTTTTGAAGCTAGACATTTCAAAAGCTTTTGACTCGGTTCAATGGCCTTTTCTCTTGGAAGTTCTGGAGCAGCTTGGTTTTGGCCCTAGATGGAGGTCATGGGTGTGTGGGATATTAGCAACGTCCACCACCAGGATAATGTTGAATGGAGACCAGAGGCGCACAATTTACAACTGCAAGGGGCTGCGGCAGGGAGACCCTATCTCACCGATGCTATTTATCCTCACCATGGAACCATTACAAAGACTATTTGAGTGGGCAGCAAGCAGGGGTTTCTTGCAGCCGTTGGCGACAACGAGTATGAAGAAAAGGTTCTCATTTTTTGCGGATGACATAGTCCTGTTTACCAAGCCAGAACCGATGGATCTTGCAATCTGCAAAAGCATCTTTGATATCTTCGGTGAGGCGTCGGGCTTGCGCATTAACATGAGGAAGTCTGTTGCACTTCCGATATGGTGCTCGGAACAATGCATCGATATGGCGAGTGAGGAGCTGGGCTGTCCAGCGGGATCCTTCTCGGTGCGTTACCTTGGACTACCTTTGTCCATAAGAAAGCAGTCAACAACATCGTTGCAGTATCTGGTGGATCAGATGGCGAATCAGCTGCCAAAGTGGAAGGCTTCCCTCATGCCTAAAAATGGTAGGCTTACATTGGTGCAATCTATTCTATATGCGATGCCCATACATGCGATGATGACTTTGGATCTTCCTATCAAAACGGTGACAACCATGAATAAGGTGTGTCGAGGTTTCTTGTGGTGTGGAAAAGGGGAGGCAAATGGTGGAAACTGTGCAGTTGCTTGGGATGCGGTGTGTGCCCCCAAATGGGCAGGAGGCCTAGGGTTGCCCAACCTGAGATGGATGAATGTGGCAATGCAAGCTAGATGGCCGTGGCTGCAAAGGACGGACAAGGAGAGACCATGGAGTGAGTTCCAAATCAAAGTGCCTGATGACTCGATGCAAATCTTTCAAGAAGCAACAAGGTGCACGCTGCAAGATGGCTTGGACACGCTCTTCTGGGAGGATAGGTGGCTTGACGGACAGAGGATTCAGGAAGTTGCACCGACCATTTACAACATGGTCCCGAGCCGTGTTAGGAGGACGAGCCGGCTTGGTCAGGTGGTGACGGATGGCTCTTGGGCTTATTGCATTAATCCCGATATTGGCACGCATGCACTGCAAGAGTATTTGGAGTTTTGGCACAGAGTGCAGGCATGGGAACCCACAGAGACTGGCCCGGATGTGTTCACTTGGTCCTGGGAAGCAAATGGGCAATACTTAGTGCGATCAGCGTACGCTGCCAAGTTTGGGGGCCGGGAGGTGATTCCGACTGCGGAGTTAACGTGGAAATCACGAGCGCCGTCACAATGCAAATTCTTTACGTGGCTGGCTTTACGGAACAGATGTTGGACGTCCGACCGGCTTGCTAGAAGAGGGTTGCCGCATCAGGACAAGTTCCCACTTTGTGACCAAGAGGAGGAGACAATAGACCATGTGCTGCTAACCTGTGTCTTCGCTAGGACGATCTGGGCGGCGGTCTGCACTGCGTTGGGGAAGCCTGAGTGGACGCCAACACCGCAGGATACACTTCAATCTTGGCTCTGTACGAAGCAACGGTTCAATACGATGGTCAAAAAAGATCTGCATGCTGTTTTGCTACTGGCCTTGTGGGAGTTGTGGAAGTATCAGAACGCTGTGGTGTTTGACGGCGAGTTGCCATCGATCCACCAGGTCATGCGAAGAATAGAGGCGAAAGGAAGGACTTGGGCGTGTTCGGGACTTATGAAAGGCAATGTTAACTTCGTGCTTGCGGGTTTAGCGAGGTGGATTAGTGGGGAGGAGTAGTATCATGTGTACTAGGTGGAGTGGTGTTGTCCATATGTGTGAGTAATCACCACACTTGTAATTGACTGGTGGAGGCTTTTTATGCCTTTCCTTTTTTAATATATGATATGCACGCTCGTGCATATTCGAGAAAAATCTTTCGCTCGGCGACAACCAGAGCCAAAGGCAAAACGCGCGGATGGGAGGAAGTGCAAGCATGCACAGATTGGCAGCTTGTAACGACTGGGCAGCAATCAGGTTCGCCTAAAAATCAGTCATCTCTTTCTTTAGAAAATCAATCTCTTCCTCTAAATAATTGAATCACGACTTTCCTAGAATTCGAAGCATGCATAATTAAAAAACAAATCTTAAGCATGCACACCGGTTGAACATTCCAACTCTGAAGCATGCACTTGATTTCATGCAAAATAAAAATCGAAAGCATGCACCTGATTTAATGGAAATTATTGTTGGTCGCTTACAAGAATCGGTTTCACTGCTGGTCTATAAATCAGACCAGGGAGAATGTCATTTCATTCACTCAACATTGGAAAAATTGAAAGGTCAAGCAAATTGAGGGTATTTTTGCGCCTCGACCCGAGCGGAAGTGCGATGTGTCTGGTGGTTGCTTTGTAATACAAAGCGGGGAGAAACCCTTTTTCATAAACTTGAGATATTTTGTAAATGAATGTTTGAGCAATAGAGATCAAGAGGACAAAAAAAAAGAATACAATTTCGTTTTCGGGATAGATTAGCATCAACACACTCGACGTCATGGAGGCCGCCGTGCAGGAACTGTTCTTCTTATTTTTTTGCGGGAGGTGGAGAAACTGTTTGTGAAGACGGACGCCGTGTCAACTTCTGTCGGGGCTCTACGCTCATCCAGTTGGGGAAGGTGCACACCAACAACAACTCATCGGGGAAACACCACTGGATGTTGTTCCTCATCGTCCTTCCCTGGGGAAATATCTAGTACTCCCATCCCTAGGGTGCTCCCGGTGCTCCAAACTCGGTAGCACATTTTAAAGTGTTAAAAAAGTTCTGAAAAAAAACCAGCACATTGACACAACATCAATGTATGTTGTTAAGAAAAATCAAATCAAAATTCGAAACATTGCTCGAGATACAAAAATGGCAAAATAGACATCAATGTGGTAATGGGCCTAATCTAAAGCCCAACTTAAGTTGCGTAATATTTACTGTCGAATTTGTCATTTATGTTTCTCAAGCTATGTTTTGAATTTTGATTTTAAATTCTTCGACAACATACTTTGATGTTGCGTCAATGTGCTGGATTTTTTTTAGATTTTTTTGAACATTTAGAAACATGCTACAGAGTTTTGGAGCACCGGAAGCACCCAGGTGTGGGAGTACCAGATATTTTCCCGTCCTCCCCCTTCTCGCTCACATCCGCACCGGCGCGTCTACGTCATGGTTGCACCTGCGCAAGGAGGAGCACCAGAGGGCCCGCATCGGCCACGTGAATAGGAGCATCAGAGGGCCTGCGTGCGGCGTGAGCGACAATGGCTAGGGTCGGGGATAGGCATGCGAAAAACAACATGTGCTCACGGCGGTGGTGCCCCCGAGGCCCCAAGGGTGGTGATGATTGATGGATAGCAGAAGATGGTATGTGGAAGTGGTGCCAGGGGCAGTAGGAGATGCATTTCCACGACGGAACATGGAACCGCTCGTGGAGGGCAGCGGGGCAGAGGAGTGGTCCTGGGAGAGTGAGCCGCTCGTGCAGGTAGTGCAGGTATGAACCCAATCCCCCCTGTCTTTTTTTAGTTTATTTTAGAGATGAATTTCGCATAAACCACATCCATCTGGATGTCTAGCTCCTCCAATTCACAAACACGAAAATTTTGCTCATATGGTGTGTGCCAACTTAAATGGTTAAGTTATGGTTACTGTTAGGTTCATTTGCCATTATCTACACGGCAATTTTTTTTCTGAATCTGCCATGGAAACATAGCATACAATTTTTGAATTTGCTACCATGTTTAAAAAAAATAAATACCTAAAATTGTCATGTGAAGCATCACAACATTTTTCTGAATTTGTCATCATGTATGCCAACAAAAGCATTCTAAATTTGCCATGCGACAATTGCAAACTTTTTCTAAATTGCAATGTCTTAGGAAACAATTTTTTTCTTCTAAAGTTGCCATGATGTGTATAACATTTTTTTTCATGTTTACATGATTTTTCAGATATTGTATACAAATAATACACTTTGCCTTGATGTAGAACTACATTTTGCCAAGTGACCATTGCATTCTATTCCCTACAAATTGCAATGTTTTATAAAACAAAAACCTATAAACAATGCCATGTCGCTGTTATAAATTTTCTCAATCACCATGAGTTTAGGAAATTCAATTGTGTAAATTTGCCTTGCGATTTTTTTACATTTTTTCTAACATGGCCTGCAGTCATCAGGTGTTTATTCTATATTTGTCATATGACCAAAATTTTCCATGCTTAAAAGAACAAAATCACCAAATTTGCCATGATTTAGGAACACAAAATTTTCTAAAATTTCCATGTTTGTGTATAAATTTGCCATGAGTTAAAGAACAGATTCCTAATTTTGCATTGAGTGTCATTCCTTTTCATGTACATATAGATAGTTGCCATTACTCTAGCGACTTTTATCACACTCCTACTATTTTTATGGCAAATTTTAGTATACGGTGGTGGTAGCTCCACATAACTTAGGATGTCAACTTTTCGAACTCTAACTCTAGGCTTTTGGGAATAATAATACTCACCTCATCAAACTCTGCCGTTTTGATGATTTTTTAGTATATGGTCATGATAGCTCCACATAACTTAGGATGGCAAATTTTCCATCATGTTCGGAAACAAAAGAAAATAAAAAATTGTCATGCTAAACACCACAACAATTTCTGAACTTGCCAACATGTATGGACAGAAAACATTCTAAATTTTTGATGTGTCTATTGCAAACTTTTTCTAAAATTGCCATGCCTGAGAAAATGATTTTTTTCTAAAGTTGTCATGATATAAGCTACAACATTTTTTTTCAAAATTTCCATGTTTGCAATATTTTCAAGGTTTTTCATACAAACAAACAAACTTGCCTTGATATACAACTACATTTGCCATGTGGCCATTACATATTTATCCATTCCATGTTTTTTAAAACTTTGCCATTCCATTGTCACATTTTTTTAATTTTCCATGATTTTAGGAAATTAAATTGTCTAAATTGGGCATGCAATTTTTTTACAATCTTTCCAACCTTGCCTTCGTTCATAATTTTTTTTCTATATTTTTCATGTGATCAATATTAACATTTTTCAAAAATTGACATTATTTAGAAGACAGAATCCCTATACTTCCCATGATTTAGGAACACCAAAATTTCTAATTTGCAACATGCCTGCATAAAATTGCCATGAGTTATTGGAAAATTTTGAAAATTTGCCCTGAGTGTCATGCTTTTTTATGTGCCTATAGATAGTCGCCATTACTCTAACAAATACTTTTTTTACCATATTATTCACACTTTGTTGTTTTGATGGCAAGTTTTAGTAAATTGTTTCCATATAGGTTTTGTTCAAACTTTTCTGTTTTGTTAGCTTGTATAGATGGCAAGCAGTTCTTGTAACAACAAAGTTATTCCGGTGGCAAATTGTTTTTATGTAGTATGCAATTAGAGACTCCCATGGCACGTATACACACGTCAGTGCAACTGTACATGTGAGGCAAATTGTAGAAATTTTCTCTAATTCATGGCAAATTTAGATAATCTTTGCACTCTCACATGGCAAGTTTAGAAGAAAAAAAATCTATCTATATCATGGCAAATGTAGGAATACCGTGTACTAGTCACATGGCAAATCTAGAAATTTTCTTTTTTCTAAAATCATTACAAAATTTAGAAAGTTCACAATGGTCACATGACAACTTTTAAAATTTACTTATACAAATCTTGGCAACTTGTACAAATTTTATTCTCTAAACCATGGCAAGTCTTTATTTTGCCTTTTAGAAACCCTCAAATACATGGCAAGCCTCCATTACTACCTCACTGACAGCGCGCCCTCCTAGGTGGCCAAGAAATGCGGGGGCTGAGAGTAGTGCAACTCGGTGCACATGGCGGCGTTCGCGAAGTCATACATCACGTCGGCATGGGTCCTCACGGGGCCGGCGCTCGCGGAGGTGTGGGCCCTGGATCGTCCCAGGACTACCAAGCATACCACCCATCGCCATCGACATTGGGTCAATAACCAGTTCCTCCAAGTGGGGTTGTCCGAGTCTGAGTGCTTTGCCAGGCTCCAAGGGAAGGGCGGACACTGCAAGGCGGAGTCCATGGCCTACCGTCGACGCTAGACGGAGGCGACCGAGCATCTGCGCCAGGCGAAAGCAGCCGAGTGACGAGTGTGATGCGGTAGCTGGGCAGGGATGCCACGACACCTAGCGGGCCTTCCACCATTGGAAGGATGACGATGACATCCCCGGCGGCGACGAGGATGGTGGCGCGGACGACGATAGAGTTAGCGAAGACAACCATGCCTACAAGGTCACGGTCCGATACGTTGCTTAGTTTAGGTCACAATTAGTTTGAAGTTCTTAAAATTTGTCCTTTTTATTGTAAATATATATGAAAATTTAACAAATTTCATCCGTTTATCATGAATTTCGTCCGTGTTTGTGTTTAAAACATTTAACCGACTCGGGCATGTGATGCCCACGATTGAATGGCCGATGCCATACCCACTTTCCATAAACACGTCTATATATCTATGAACATTTGATACTATTTATTTGATATAATCTTGTTGGAGTTGTCCTTACTTATAACTTCTTTTCTCCATTCAACAAGAAAGACTAAAGACTACGTCACCATGGCTCATCATTATGAATGACATGCGTGTGGATATAGGGTTTCTGGTGGACATGGTGTCATGGACTTGGTCCAGAGCGGTGGCTATCTCGCTCAGTTGGAAGGCTGGCCCCACTCCACAACACGTGCTGCTCGAAGCACACCAAATGGACCCTACGCCAACACCTGGGGACCAACCTGTCAAATGCCGCGCCAACTCACTCGTCTGTATTTCTCACTCTTAAAAGAAAGGAAAAGACCCGCTTGCCTATTTTGTCCTTTTAAGGGCCTTTGCCTGGCCTCTTATTCTTTTGTGATGGCATGCAGAGGAGATATACATTTGGGGGATGCGCTCACATGTCACATGGCCCCCAACATGACAGTGTCCAACACACGGAGGAGAAGCTACTGCGGCCCACACTTGCAAAGCTAATGACCCTTTCCTGGAGACTTCCTTTTCTCCTTTTGTTTGAAACTATACTACAAGAGTTTTTGTCTTTTTTGAAGGAATCGATGAGAGTTATAAATAGATGGACAAGCATACTTGCACCATCCCTTCCTTCACCCTTTCTTCTTTTCTTTATCTCTTTCTTTACGCTTCTCTTTCCAACAACCAACACCAAGAAAAGTTGTTGATCCCAGATATTAGTCAAGGTAACAATGTGGAGAGAAAAATAGTCAAGATTATGTAGTCATAACTTATATCAGACCATACACATTATCATAGTATTATTTTTCTTCTCAGTTCTTTGTAGTTGATAAAACTGTTGGGTAACGTTGCATGGAAAACAAACAATTTTTACGCACACGCAAGATCTATCCATGGAGAGGCATAGCCACGATAGGGGGAGAGCATCTTCATACCCTTGAAGATCGCTAAGCGGAAGTGTTTATCAACGCGGTTGATGTAGTCGTACACCTTCACGATCTGTCCCGATCAAGTACCGAACGTATGGCACCTCCGCGTTCAGCACATGTTCATCTCAATGACATCCTCGCCTTCTCGATCCAGCAAGAGGGGCGAAGTAGTAGATGAGTTCCGGCAGCACGACGGCATGGTGACGGTGGCGGTGAAGAACAATCTCCACAGGGCTTCGTCAAGCACAACGGAAACTAGACGGATGATAAACTAGAGAGGGCGGGGTTGCCGGCACACGGCTTGGTGAATCTTGATGTGTTCTGGGTGCTAGCTCTGCCCCTCTATTTATATGTTGAGCCCTGGGGTCGTTTCTTGGAGAAAAAGCCTCCTCAAAGTTGGTTTAGCCCGCAAGGCAAGAGTCCTTCTCGGACTCCAAGACCAGACGCTAGGGTCCTCAGCGTCTGGCCCCAGACGCCAGGGTCCTCGGCGTCTGGCCCCAGATGCCAGGGTCCCCGGCGTCTGGCCCCAGATGCCAGGGTCCCCGGCGTCTGGCCCCTGGCGTCCGCAAAACTTCCTTTTGCACCTTCTTAAAGCCCTGTGGGCTTTACCCCTTGGCCCAAATAAAGTGTTCTCGCACCAGAACATTCCGTGAAACATCCTAAACCCCTTTCGGAGACCAAATACTATCATCCCATATATCAATCTTTACCTCCTGACCATTCCAGAGCTCCTCGTCATGTCCGTGATCTCATTCGGGACTCCGAACAACATTCGGTCACCAACATACATAACTCATATAATACTATATCGTCAATGAACATTAAGTGTGAGGACTCTACGGGTTCGAGAATGATGTAGACATGACCGAGACACTTCTCCGGTTAATAACCAATAGCAAGACCTGGATGCCCATATTGGTTCCTACATATTCTATGAAGATCTTTAACGGTCAAACCTTTATGCCAACATACATAGTTCCCTTTGTCCATAGGTATGTTACTTGCCCGAGATTCGATCATCGGTATCTTCATACCTAGTTCAATCTCGTTATCGGCAAGTCTCTTTACTCGTTCCATAATACATCATCTCGTAATTAACTCCTTAGTCACTTTGCTTGCAAGCTTCTTATGATGCTGTATTACCGAGAGGGCCCAGAGATACCTCTCCGATACACGGAGTGGCAAATCCCAATCTCGATCCATGCCAACTCAACAGACACCTTCGGAGATAGCTGTTGAGAATCTTTATAATCACCCAGTTACGTTGCGACGTTTGATAGCACACAAGGCATTCCTCCGGTGTCCGGGAGTTGCATGATCTCATGGTCGAAGGAATATGTATTTGACATTAAGAAAGCCGTAGCAATAAACTGAACGATCATATGCTAAGCTAACGGATGGGTCTTGTCCATCACATCATTCTCCTAATGATGTGATCCCGTTATCAAGTGACAACACATGTCCATGGTTAGGATGTTGGGAATCATTGCATGGAAAACAAAAAAATTCTACGCACTCGCAATGATCTATCCATGGAGATGCATAGCAACGAGGGGGAGAGTGTGTCTACGTACCCCCGTGGACCGTAAACGGAAGCGTTTCACAACGCGGTTGATGTAGTCAAACTTCTTCGTGCTTCAACCGATCAAGTACCGAACGCACGGCACCTCCGCGTTCTACACACGTTCAGCTCGGTGATGTCCCTCGCCTTCTTGATCCAGCAAGACGTCGAGGTAGTAGATGAGTGCCGTCGGCACGACGACATGGTGACGGTGATGGTTAATTGATCTCTGCAGGGCTTCGCCTAAGCACTACGAAAATATGACCGGGGGTGTAAACGGTGGAGGGGGGGCGCCGCACACGGCTAACAATTGATTTGGTGTGTGCTAGGCGCCCCCTCCCACATATATAGAGGTGGGAGGGAGGGAGGAGCAGCCATCGGAGGTGCCCAAGTAGGAGGAATCCTACTTGGAGTCCCTCCCAAGGCGCGCCCCCTGCCATATATAACCGGGGGGGAAGGAAAGAGGGGGGGAGAGGGAAGGAAGTGGGAATCCTAATCCACACTTTCCTTTCCCTTCTCCCCTTTCCTTATCCTCCTTAGGCCGCCCATATGGGGGGCGCACCAGCCCCTTGTGGCTAGTGCATTTCCCCTCTTGGCCCATAAGGCCCATATCTTTTGCTGTGGGTGCCTGGAACCCCTTCCGGTGACCCGATAAGTACCCGGTACCTCCCGAAACATTTCCGGTGTCCGAATACCATCATCCTATATATCAATCTTTGCCTCTCGACCATTTCGAGACTCCTCGTCATGTACGTGATCTCATACGGGACTCAGAACAACATTCGGTCACCAAATCACATAACTCATATAATACTATATCGTCATTGAACGTTAAGTGTGCGGATCCTACGAGTTCGAGAACTATGTAGACATGACCGAGACACCTCTCCGGTCAATAACCAATAGCGGAACCTGGATGCCCATATTGGCTCCTACATATTCTATGAAGAAGTTTATCGGTCGAACCGTTATGACAACATACATAATTCCCTTTGTCCGTCGTATGTTACTTGCCCGAGATTCGATCGTTGGTATCTTTATACCTAGTGCAATCTCATTACCGGCAAGTCTCTTTACTCGTTGCGTAATACATCGCCTCTTGACTTACTCCTTAGTCGTTTGCTTGCAAGCTTATGATGTGTATTATCGAGAGGGCCTAGAGATACCTCTCTGATACTTGAAGTGACAAATCCTAATCTCGATCTATGCCAACTCAACAAACACTTTTGGAGATACCTGTAGAGAATCTTTATAATCACCCAGTTACGTTGTGAATTTTGATAGCACACAAGGCATTCCTACGGTATCTGGGAGTTTCATAATCTCATAGTCGAAGGAATATGTATTTGACATGAAGAAAGCAATAGCAATAAAACTGAACGATCATTATGCTAAGCTAACGGATGGGTCTTGTCCATCACATCATTCTCCTAATGATGTGATCCCGTTATTAAATGACAACACATGTCCATGGTTAGGAAACCTTAACCATCTTTGATCAATGAGCTAGTCTAGTAGAGGCTCACTAGGGACACGGTGTTTTTTTATGTATCCACACCTGTATTAAGGTTTCCGATCAATAAAATTCTAGCATGAATAATAAACCTTTATCACGAATAAGGAAATATAAAATAACAACTTTATTATTGCCTCTAGGGCATATTTCCTTGAGTCTCCCACTTGCACTAGATTCAATATTCTAGTTCACATCGCCATGTGATTAACACCAATAGTTCACATCGCCATGTGATTAACACCCATAGTTCACATCGCCATGTGACCAACACCCAAAGGGTTTACTAGAGTTAATAATCTAGTTCACATCGCCATGTGATTAACACCCAAAGAGTACTAAGGTGTGATCATGTTTTGCTTGTGAGAGAGGTTTAGTCAACGGGACTGCCACATTCAGATCCGTATGTGTTTTTCAAATTTCTATGTCTACAATGCTCTGTATAGAGCTACTCTAGCTAATTGCTCCCACTTTCAATACGTATCTAGATTGAGACTCAGAGTCATCTGGTTTGGTGTTAAAGCTTGCATCGATGTAACCCTTTACGACGAACTCTTTATCACCTCCATAATCGAGAAACATTTCCTTAGTCCTTTTTAGGGACCTAAGGATAATTTTGACCGCTATCTAGTGGTCCACTCCTAGATCACTATTGTACCCCCTTGCCAAACTCATGGCAAGGCACATAACAGGTCTGGTACACAGCATGTCATACTTTATAGAACCTATGGCTGAGGCATAGGGAATGACTTTCATTCTCTCTCTATCTTCTACCATGATCGGGCTTTCAGTCTTACTCAACTTTGCACCTTGTAACACAGGCAAGAATCCTTTCTTTGACTGATCCATTTTTGAACTTCTTCAAAACTTCATCAAGGTATGTGCTTTGTGAAAGTCTATTAAGCGTCTCGATCTATACCTATAGATCTTGGTGCCCAATATATAAGCAGCTTCACCGAGGTCTTCCATTGGAAAATTCTTATTCAAGTATCCTTTCATGCTATCCAGAAATTCTATATAATTTCCGACCAATAATATGTCATCCACATATAATATCAGAAATGCTACAGAGCTCCCACTCACTTTCTTGTAAATAGAGGCTTCACCATAAGTCTGTATAAAACCATATGCTTTGATCACCTCATCAAAGCGTATATTCCAAATCCGAGATGCTTGCACTAGTCCATAGATGGATCGCTGGAGCTTGCACACTTTGTTAGCACCTTTAGGATCGAAAAAACCTTATGGTTGCATCATATACAACTCTTCTTTAAGAAACCCATTAAGGAATGTAGTTTTGACGTCCATTTGCCAGGTTTCATAATTATAAAATGCGGCAATTGCTAACATGATTCAGACTGACTTAAGCATCGCTACGAGTGAGAAGGTCTCATCGTAGTCAACCCCTTGAACTTGTCGAAAACTTTTCGCGACAAGTCGAGCTTTGTAGATGGTGACATTACCATCAATGTCTGTCTTCTTCTTGAAGATCCATTTATTCTCAATGGCTTGCCGATCATCGGGCAAGTCCACCAGAGTCCACACTTTGTTCTCATACATGGATCTTATCTCAGATTTCATGGCCTCAAGCCATCTATCAGGATCTGGGCTCATCATAGCTTGTTCATAGTTTGTAGATTCGCCTTGGTCTAGTAACATGACTTCCAGAACAGGATTACCGTACCACTCTGGTGCGGATCGTGCTCTGGTTGACCTATGAGGTTCAGTAGTAACTTGAAATGAAGTTTCATGATCATTATCATTTGCTTCCTCTCTAGTTGGTGTAGGCATCACTGGAACGGTTTTTTGTGATGTACTACTTTCCAATTCGAGAGAAGGTACAATTACCTCATCAAGTTCTACTTTCCTCTCACTCACTTCTTTCGAGAGAAACTCCTTCTCTAGAAAGGTTCCATTCTTGGCAACAAAGATCTTGCCTTCAGATCTGTGGTAGAAGGTGTAACCAATTGTTTGCATAGGGTATCCTATGAAGATGCACTTCCCCGATTTGGGTTCGAGCTTATCAGGCTGAAGCCTTATGACATAAGTGTCGCAACCCCAAACCTTAAGAAACAACAACTTAGGTTTCTTGCCAAACCAAAGTTCATATGGTGTCGTCTCAACAGATTTAGATGGTGCCCTATTTAACGTGAATGCAGTTGTTTCCAATGCATAATGCCAAAACAATAGTGGTAAATCGGTAAGAGACATCATAGAACGCACCATATCCAATAAAGTACGGTTATGACGTTCAGACACACCATTACGCTGTGGTGTTCCAGGTGGCGTGAGTTGTGAAACTATTACACATTGTTTTAAATGAAGGCCAAACTCGTAACTCAAATATTCGCCTCCACGATCAGATCGTAGAAACTTTATTTTCTTGTTATGATGATTCTCTACTTCACTCTGAAATTCTTTGAACTTTTCAAATGTTTCAGACTTGTGTTTCATTAAGTAGATATACGCACATCTACTCAAATCATCTATGAAGGTCGGAAAATAACAATACCCTCCGCGTGCCTCAATACTCATCGGACCGCATACATCGGTATGTATTATTTCCAATAAGTCATTGGCTCGCTCCATTGTTCCGGAGAACGGAGTTTTAGTCATCTTGCCCATGAGGTATGGTTCACAAGTATCAAGTGATTCATAATCAAGTGATTCCAAAAGTCCATCTGCATGGAGTTTCTTCATGCGCTTTACACCAATATGACCTAAACGGCAGTGCCACAAGTATGTTGCACTATCATTATCAACTTTGCATCTTTTGGCATCAATATTATGAATATGTGTATCACTACGATCGAGATTCAATAAACCATTCACATTGGGTGTATGACCATACAAGGTTTTATTCATGTAAACAGAACAACAATTATTCCCTGACTTAAATGAATAAAAGTATTGCAATAAACATGATCTAATCATATTCATGGTCAACGCAAACACCAAATAACATTTATTTAGATTCAACACTATTCCCAAAGGTTGAGGGAGTGTGCGATGGTGATCATATGAACCTTGGAATCATTTCAAACACATATCATCACCTCGCTTTTAACTAGTCTCTACAACTCCTGTTTCGAGTTACTAATCTTAGCAACTGAACCGATATCAAATACCTACGGGTTACTACGAACACTAGTAAAATACACAACAATAACATGTATATCAAATATACCTTTGTTCACTTTGCCATCCTTCTTACCCGCCAAGTATTTGGGGCAGTTCCACTTCAAGTGACCATTTCCTTCGCAGTAGAAGTACTCAGTTTCAAGCTTGGGTCCAGCTTTGGGCTTCTTCACGGGAGTGGCAACTTGCTTGCCATTCTTCTTGAAGTTCCATTTCTTTCCCTCACCCTTTTTCTTGAAACTAGTGGTCTTATAAACTATCAACACTTGATGCTCTGTCTTGATTTCTATCTACACTGATTTCAGCATCGCGAAGAGCTTGGGAATCGTTTTTGTCATCCCTTGCATATTATAGTTCATCACGAAGTTCTAGTAGCTAGGTGATAGTGACTAGAGAACTCTGTCAATCACTATATTATGTGGAATATTAACTCCCACTTGATTCAAGCAATTCTAGTACCCAGACATTATGAGCACATGCTCACTGGCTGAGCTATTCTCCTCCATCTTGTAGGCAAAGTAGAGGTATCATACCTCTCGACATGGGCATGAGTCTGAAATACCAATTTCAGCTCTTGGAACATCTCATATGCTCCATGGCATACAAAACATTTTGAAGTCTCGGTTCTAAGCCTTAAAGCATGGCACACTAAACTATCATGTAGTCATCATATCGAGCTTGCCAAATGTTCATAACGTCTGCATATACTCCTGCAACAGGTCTGTCACCTAGCGGTACATCAAGGATATAATTCTTCTATGCAGCAATGAGGATAATCCTCAGATCACGGACCTAGTCCACATCATTTCTACTATCATCTTTCAAATTAGTTTTCTCTAGGAACATATCAAAAAATAGGGGAGCTACATCGCGAGCTATTGATCTACAACATAGATTTGCAAATACTATCAGGACTAAGTTCATAATAAATTAAGTTCAATTAATCAAATTACTTAAGAACTCCCACTTAAATAGACATCCCTGATGTCATCTAAGTGATACGTGATCCAAATCAACTAACCCATGTCCGATCATCACGTGAGATGGGGTAGTCATCAACGGTGAACATCTCCATGTTGATCGTATCTACTATATGATTCACATTCGACCTTTATGTCTCTAGTGTTTCGAGGCCATGTCTTTACATGCTAGGCTCGTCAAGTTTAACCCAAGTATTATACATGTGCAAAACTGTCTTACACTCGTTGTATGTGAACGTAGAGTCTATCACACCCGATCATCACGTGGTGTCTCAACACGACGAACTATAGCAACGGTGCATACTCAGGGAGAACACTTTTACCTTGAAATTTAGTGAAGGATCATCTTATAATGCTACCGCCGTACTAAGCAAAATAAGATGCATAAAAGATAAACATCACATGCAATCAAAATATGTGACGTGATATGTGCTACCTCTTGAACACTGCGTTGGATTTCCCCGAAGAGGAGAGGATGATGCAGCAAAGTAGCGTAAGTATTTCCCTCAGTTTTTGAGAACCAAGGTATCAATCCACTAGGAGGCTACGCGCGAGTCCCTCGTACCTACACAAAAACAATAGCTCAACGCAACCAACGCGATTAGGGGTTGTCAATCCCTTCACGGTCACTTACGGGAGTGATATCTGATAGAGATGATAGATAATATTTTTGGTATTTTTGGTATAGAGATGCAAAGTGAAAAGTAAAAGGCAAAGCAATAATAAAGTGATGGAGATTGATATGATGAGAATAGACCCGGGGGCCATAGGTTTCACTAGTGGCTTCTCTCAAGAGCATAAGTATTCTACGGTGGGTGAACAAATTACTGTTGAGCAATTGACAGAATTGAGCATAGTTATGAGAATATCTAGGCATGATCATGTATATAGGCATCACATCCGAGACAAGTAGACCGACTCCTGCCTGCATCTACTACTATTACTCCACTCATCGACCGCTATCCAGCATGCATCTAGAGTATTAAGTTAAAAACAGAGTAACGCCTTAAGCAAGATGACATGATGTAGAGGGATAGTTTCATGCAATATGATAAAAACCCCATCTTGTTATCCTCGATGGCAACAATACAATACGTGCTTTGCTGCCCCTACTGTCACTGGGAAAGGACACCGCAAGATTGAACCCAAAGCTAAGCACTTATCCCATTGCAAGAAAGACCAATCTAGTAGGCCAAACCAAATTGATAATTCAAAGAGACTTGCAAAGATAACCAATCATACATAAAAGAATTCAGAGAAGATTCAAATATTATTCATAGATAGACTTGATCATAAACCCACAATTCATCGATCTCAACGAACACACCGCAAAAAGGAGATTACATCGAATAGATCTCCACGAGAGAGGGGAGAACATTGTATTGAGATCCAAAAAGAGAGAATAAGCCATCTAGCTACTATCTATGGACCTGAAGGTCTGAGGTAAACTACTCACACTTCATCGGAGGGGCTAGGATGATGTAGAAGCCCTTCGTGATGATGGCCCTCTCCGGCGGAGCTCCGGAATAGGCCCCAAGATGGGATCTCATGGGTACAGAAGGTTGCGGCGGTGGAATTAGGTTTTTGGCTCCGTATCTGATCATTTGGGGGTATGTAGATATATATAGGAGGAGGGAGTACGTCGGTGGAGCTTCGAGGGGCCCACGAGGCAGGGGGGCGCGCCCTAGGGGGGGCGCCCTCCACCCTCGTGACCGTCTCGTGGCTTTCTTGACGGAGGGTCCAAGTCTCCTGGGTCTTATCTGATGAGAAAATCACGTTCCCGAAGGTTTCATTCCGTTTGGACTCCGTTTGATATTCTGTTTCTCCAAAACTCTGAAATAGGCAAAAAAACAGCAATTCTGGGCTGGGCCTCCGGTTAATAGGTTAGTCCCAAAAATAATATAAAAGTGGAAAATAAAGCCCAATATATTCCAAAACAGTAGATAATATAGCATGGAGCAATAAAAAATTATAGATACGTTGGAGACGTATCAGGCATCCCCAAGCTTAATTCCTGCTCGTCCTCGAGTAGGTAAATGATAAAAAGAGAATTTTTGATGCGGAGTGCTACTTGGCATAATTTCAATGTAAATATTCTCAATTGTGGTATGAATATTCAGATCCGAAAGATTCAAGACAAAAGTTCATATTGACATAAAAATAATAATACTTCAAGCATACTAACAAAGCAATCATGTCTTCTCAAAATCATATAGTTTAGTCATGCTCCATTTACGTCATACAAGAATGCTCTCATCATGCACAACCCCGATGACAAGCCAAGCAATTGTTTCATACTTTAATAATCTCCAACTTATAAACCTTCACGCAATACATGAGCGCGAGCCATGGATATAGCACTATGGGTGGAATAGAATATGATGATGGGGGTTATGTGGAGAAGACAAAAAAGGAGAAAGTCTCACATCAAGGAGGATAATCAATGGGCTATAGAGATGCCCACCGATTGATGTTAATGCAAGGAGTAGGGATTGCCATGCAACGGATGCACTAGAGCTATAAATGTATGAAAGCTCAACAAAAGAAACTAACTGGGTGTGCATCCAACTTGCTTGCTCATGAAGACCTAGGGCATTTGAGGAAGCCCATCGTTGGAATATACAAGCCAAGTTCTATAATGAAAAGTTCCCACTAGTATATGAAAGTGACAAAACAAGAGACTATCTATTATGATGATTATGGTGCTACTTTGAAGCACAAGTGTGGCAAAGGATAGTAACATTGTCCCTTCTCTCTTTTTCTCTCATTTTTTTTCTTTTCTCTTTTATTTTTATTTTTTGGGCCTTCTTTTTTATGGCCTTTCTCTTTTTTTTTTTCTTTTTTTATTCCTCACTTGGGACAATGCTCTAGAAAATGATGATCATCACACTTCTATTTATTTACAACTCAATGATTACAACTCGATACTAGAACAAAGTATGACTCTATATGAATGGCTCCGGCGGTGTACCGGGATATGCAATGAATCAAGAGTGACATGTATGAAAGAATTATGAATGGTGGCTTTGCCACAAATACTATGTCAACTACATGATCATGCTAAGCAATATCACAATGATGAATGTGTCATGAATAACGGTATGGGGAAAGTTGCATGACAATATATCTCGGAATGGCTATGGAAATGCCATAATAGGTAGGTATGGTGGTTGTTTTGAGTAAGATATAAGTAGGTTTATGTGTGAAATAGCGTATCATATCACGGGTGTCGGTGTCAAAACCGGCGGATCTCGGGTAGGGGGTCCCGAACTGTGCGTCAAGGCCGGATGGTAACAGGAGACAAGAGACACGATGTTTACCCAGGTTCGGGCCCTATCGATGGAGGTAAAACCCTACTCCTGCTTGATTAATATTGATGATATGGGTAGTACAAGAGTAGATCTACCACGAGATCAAGGAGGCTAAACCCTAGAAGCTAGCCTATGGTATGATTGTTGTGTATGGAGTTGATTGTCCTACGGACTACAACCCTCCGGTTTATATAGACACCGGATAGGGTTAGGGTTACACAGAGTCGGTTACAATGGTAGGAGATCTTGAATATCCGCATCGCCAAGCTTGCCTTCCACGCCAAGGAAAGTTCCATCCGGACACGGGACGAAGTCTTCAATCTTGTATCTTCATAGTCCAGGAGTCCGGCGAAGGTATAGTCCGGCTACCCGAACACCCCCTAATCCAGGACTCCCTCAGTAGCCCCTGAACCAGGCTTCAATGACGACGAGTCCGGCGCGTAGATTGTCTTCGGCATTGCAAGGCGGGTTCTTCTCCAAATTCTGTGTACCTGTAGGAATAATGTCCGATTTTTGTAATGTAGCGCTCCTTGGCTTTCACGCCCAATAATGGCTGTCTTCCACGTGTCAAACGCATGCGAAGAGCCGGGGTGTCTTTACATTTACACCCCCGGCTGTACAAACGAGCCGCCTATTTAACGGGATGAGGATTTAGATCCAAACCACATCTTCTCCTCTCTGCGAGTTATCATTAGAGCGCTCCCAGCAAAAGGTCCATTCCAACATGGCCAGCCATCGCAGCTCCTCCCCTCGCCCCTCCGGTCCTAAACCCGGGGACTGGGAGAGTTGTACCATCCCGCATAGCGAGTTAGTGTCGCTTCAGACCAAGGGATTTCTCCCTCAGGCATACATGGTCCCGGTCCGAGCCGGTCTCGCCACCTACAATGGCGGAAAACAAGCGGAGAGCACCCCCAATCCCTCTAAAGGAGAGCGGGTGTGCCTTGTCCCCTATCTAATGAGGGGACTGGGATTTCCAATTCATCCATTTCTCCGCGGGCTCCTGGAGTTCTACGGCCTCCAGCTGCACAATCTCACGCCCGCCTCCGTATTGCATATTGCGGGTTTCGTCGCCCTTTGCGAGCTATTTTTAGGCGTTGAGGCTCATTTCGCGCTGTGGAAGAGGTTGTTTTGCCTGGTGCCCCGTTCTCAGGAGGGGTCTATATATCAAGTGGGCGGAGCCGAAGTGTGGCGCATCGCCGGGACCGGATACCTATCCGGAACCCCAAAGAAGGCGTCCGAGGACTGGCCTTCGGAATGGTTTTACATAGACGACGTTCCGCTGCCGGACCCTATCCGGGTCGGTCTTCCTGAGTTCAACAGTGCTCCATTGAAGAAACGCTTGAGCTGGCATCCGCGGAGCTCTCAGAGAGAAAGCGACAGGGACGTCCTTTACCTGATGGGCCGGATAAGGCTGTTAGCTCATTCCGGACTAACCATGATCGGAGTCATGGCTGCATGCATTATGCGGGGGGTGCAGCCGCTTCAATATAGAGGCCACCCCATGTGGGATTTCAACGGGGAGGATGACGCCACCCGTTATGGTCATAAGGGGCCGGCCTCGGCTGCCGCCCTAATAAAGATCTTGTCCTCCTTGTATAAGGGAGAAAAGGAGGAATTCCTCCGCGTCAACCCGCGGGTCGGATTTACTATGTACGATCCTCCAAGTTGGGTAAGTGAGCAATTGTGCTTGCCCGTTTGTTTTATACTCCCACGGTTAGATATGTAGTCTAACGACTTCAATGCAGGAACTGCGGCAGGAGGTAAAAGATATAAGCAGCCGCCCCCACAGCCCGAGGACCCAGAACGGCCCCTCGATCCGGACTCCGAAGAGGATCCGGATATATCAGTGGAGCTTATCGACGGGGTGTTCCATCAGCTAAGCAAGGACAATACCTTGGTAGCCATTACGGCTGATTACCCCGGGTTAATCCCGGCCTCCCAGGTGACAGAAAGCGGAGTTTTATTCCCTTGAGAGAGATTCCGTTCTCACGTATTCCGGTGTTTCTAACGACAACCGTGTTTTCCAGGGGAGATTTCCGAGGCGGGAGGCCAAACCTGCGGCGGCTAGCCAACGAGGGGCCGCAGGGCCCCATGGGGCAAAAAGGAATGCAGTATGGACTGAGGTGCCGGCGCAAAGGTATAGCGCACCCTCTGTTTTCCTGGTGTTATTCTGTCAGGGCATATTAACGTTCATGCTATCTTTAGGACGAAGAGACCTCGCCGGACTATATCCGGAGAGGTTGCCAATCGCGCCTCCACCATCCAGGCTCCAACGTCTGGCCAGGAAGCGGAGGCGAGCACCGGGCGCGCACCGGACGCTCCTCCGACAAAGGATGCCGACAGGCTGTCTGGCACAAATTCTGAAGTGGAGAGTGCCATGAACCACAGGCATCGCCGGACAGTTCTACGCGACGCTTGTTTCTCCCAAGAGGCTTTAGATGCCTTTAATTCAGGAGATGCGTACCTCCGTGCCGCTCAAAATGGTTTAGCCAGAGCCACGGAGCAGTATGTAAAAGACATACGGGTAAGAAAATTTTGGTCAAATACATATATATACTAGTAGCCCCCGAGACTTGAAACAGTTAAAGTAATTGATTTAAGGATCATTTAATATGCAGGTTCTTACAGAGAAGAATACCGTACTGTCCCCGGAGCTTGAAAAGTGCAAAGCCCAACTAGAGGCCGCACTAGCCGCAGCAGGGGAGCCTAAAGGGACCCCCTCAGGTAAGATATACTTCGAAAGATTACTATTGTGCGGTATGGGTGTAGATCTGACAAATCATATTGCAGATGGCGCCGGACTCGATCCGTAAAAGCAACAACTCTTACGCCGGCTAAAGGCCGGTGAGAGTATGTTGACAAAGGTGAGGCGAGAGAAGAATAACCTTCAGGATGCCAACACCAAGCTAGACGTTGAACTTAAAGACGTTCGTGGCCAGCTACCGGACTCCTCGAAGGAGAATCAGCGTCTTCGACGCGGCATATTTAGTAAGTGCTTGAACAAATCTTTGAAAAAAAGAGTTATGCGAGGAAGCCGACTAACAGAGTAATGTCTGTAGGTATGCTCACAGGCCGTCCTGCAGAGGAGATGCCTAGTTCAACGGGTGACCTTCTTCCCGAACTCTTGCAACTGCACGAGCGAATTCGGCAGGCGATGCGAGGCGTTGCCCAAGCCTTATGGCCTGCCCACTCCATGCCCGAGGGCCTCGGAGAGCTTGCGGAGAAGCTGAAGGGAGCTCGGCGGCGCTTCCGGTTGTGGAAGATATCGGCCTGCCAACAAGGCGCTGGGGAGGCCTGGGCCATGGTGAAGACCCGTTTTACAAAGTCTGACCCGAACCACATGGCCGAGGTCGGCCCAGTGGGGCCGGACGGGAAGGAGATCCCTGTGAGCTTAGTATACGGCCAAGTAGAGTTGGCCGTGAAGTATTCCCAGCAGGACTGTAAATTAGACAACCTGCTAGATGGTATAGAGGAGGAATACAATTAGTCAGAATGGCTATGTAATTTTGAATTGACATGTGTAATACCTTCTAGCTGGATTGTAGATCGTTTGTCGTTGCCGACCTTTTCGCTTCAACCTCGGGACCTGACGGTCCTGAGTGTGTCCGAATACCATAGCAGTTATATAAGAACCGGGGTATGCGTGGAGACAAGGCGTAGGGGTCATTAGTGCTTTATCAGACAAGTGCCCAACTAGTTATGTTATATTACATGGTTAGTAAGAAACATCTTCCAGAGAGAATAGTTCCGTTAGGGGTTCCTTTCGCTGGGGAGGCATGCCCTAAAGTGCATGTCCGGACTGCGTAAAAAGACGCAGGAAAAGCATCTGGGGGCGCATAAAATTAGTAAAAAGATCATCTTTTATTTCACCGACCGAATATTCCCTTAAGAACGCTAGCTTTCGGCTTCACCCAGTCTGAGGTACACATCCGGCTGACCCGGCAGTAACAATCGCAGAGGTGCTCCCTTTACCGCCTAGCCGAACAATCGGGAACGTAGGGGTAAGCACAGGAGCCAGGCAACCCAGCTTGGCCAAAACTTAAGTCATATCGATGCATATAGTGGTGAAAAAAGGTACATGCGGAAGTTTGACACATGTATTGGGCGTGAAGCCCGTATAAATAAGCTTCTGTTAAAGAAGCCCCCAGGTTAAATGAGCGCGAGTGGCGTGTCACTTGATGAGCCTTTAAGGGCTATAAAAGAAAAAGAGGGGACATAGAAAAATGTAAGACAGAAAAATGTAAAAAATGGACAGAAGAAGGAGACGAACACGGAGTCCGGCGCTAGGCATAGAATCTTCGAAGACGGGTGGCGTTCCATGGGTTCGGCTTGAGTCGGTTATCAGACGCATCTCGCAGGCAGTATGCTCCACCAGTCAGGGCTTGGTCGATTATAAATGGACCTTCCCACTTGGGTTGAGTTTGTCCTTTTTCTTGTCTGGCAGGCGTAGAACTAGTTCGCCAACATTGTAATTTTTGGCCCGTACTTCTCTGCTTTGATATCTTCGAGCCTGCTGTTGATAAAATGCGGAACGGGCTTTTGCCACGTCACGCTCCTCCTCCAAGGCGTCCAAGTTGTCCTGCCGATCGAGCTCGGCTTCTCTTTCTTCGTACATGCGCACTCGAGGTGAGTCATGAATTATGTCGCAGGGTAGAACTGCCTCTGCGCCGTACACCATAAAGAATGGTGTGTATCCGGTGGTGCGATTCGGCGTGGTCCGCAGCCCCTAGAGTACGGAGTCGAGCTCCTCTACCCAGTGCGTGTTAGATTCCTTGAGGGACCGCACTAATCTGGGTTTAATGCCGCTCATGATAAGACCATTTGCACGTTCGACCTGGCCGTTAGTTTGTGGGTGATAGACAGAAGCATAGTCGAGCTTGATGCCCTTGTTTTTGCACCAGAGCTTTACCTCGTCGGCGGTGAAGTTTGTGCCGTTATCAGTAATGATGCTGTGGGGGACGCCGTAATGCTATACGACCCCGGATATGAAGTCTATCACAGGTCTGGATTCGGCCGTTTTAACAGGCTTGGCTTCTATCCATTTGGAGAACTTGTCCACCATGACCAGTGAGTATTTTTTCTTATGGGTCCCACCTCTAAGGGGTACGACCATGTCAAGCGCCCAGACCGCAAAGGGCCAGGTGATGGGGATAGTTTGGAGTGCGGTGGGTGGCATATGGCTTTGGTAGGCGAAAAGTTGGCAACCAACGCATCATTGGACTAGGTCCTGAGCGTCTGACCGGGCCGTCGGCTAATAAAAGCCTGTACGAAAAGCCTTGCTAACAAGGGACCGAGAAGCAACGTGATGACCACTGAGTCCGGCGTGAATTTCAGCCAGAAGATTCCGCCCTTCCTCTTCGGAGATGCACCTTTGAAGGACTCCGGTAGTGCTTTTCTTATAAAGCTCTCCCTCGTGGACTTTATAGGCTTTAGATCGCCGCACTATGCAGCGGGCCTCGTTTTGGTCTTCTGGGAGTTCCTGCCTAGTAAGGTAGGCTAGGAATGGTTCTGTCCACGGGGCGATAACCGCCATTATTACATGGGCTGAAGGTGTAATTTCATTGGCAGAACCTCCAATTATGTCAGGTTGTTCGGCATCGAGTGGTGCGACTGAGTCCGGGCTGTTAATTGCGGGTTCCCCCTCCCATGCTACGGATGGCTTGAACAATCTTTCCAAAAATATGTGGGGGGGGGGGGGGACTGCAGCGTTTTGCTCCGATGCGTGCTAGGACGTCGGCTGCTTGATTGTTTTCTCGGGCTATGTGGTGAAACTCCAGCCCTTCGAACCGGGCTGACATTTTTAGGACGGCATTGCGGTAAGCTGCCATTTTTGGATCCTTAGCGTCGAAGTCACCATTTATTTGGGATATCACGAGGTTCGAATCCCCGCGTACCTCTAGGCGTTGAATGCCCATGGATATTGCCATCCGGAGACCGTGTAGAAGGGCCTCATACTCGGCTGCATTGTTGGAGTCCGTGTACATAATTTGGAGTACATATTGGACTGTGTCTCCCGTGGGGGACATCAAAACGACGCCAGCCCCCAGTCCGGCCAACATTTTGGAGCCGTCGAAATGCATGATCCAGTTTGAGTAGGTGCCGTACTCTTTAGGGAGTTCGGCCTCCGTCCATTCTACGACGAAGTCGGCCAACACTTGCGATTTGACAGCTCGCCGTGGCTTATAGGTTATATCGAATGGGAGGAGCTCAATGGCCCATTTTGCGATCCGTCCTGTTGCATTGCGGTTGTTGATAAAGTCATTGAGTGGTACTTCCGAGGCTACTGTAATCGAACACTCTTGAAAGTAATGTCGTAGCTTCCGGGATGCCATGAATACCGCGTATGCAATCTTTTGATAATGCGGGTAACGTGATTTGCATGGAGTGAGGACAGTGGACACGTAGTAGACCCGCCTTTGGAGGGGGAAGTTGTGTCCGTCCGTTTCCCGCTCGACGACGAGCACTACGCTGACAACTTGATGGGTTGCCGCGATGTACAATAGCATTGGCTCACCGGTGTTTGGCGCGGCCAGGACTGGGTTTGTTGCCCGTATGCCTTTTATTTCATCGAGTACGGACGTGGCGGCGTCCGTCCACTCGAAGTGTTCGGTGCGCCGAAGGAGGCGATAAAGGGGCAGTGCCTTTTCTCCTAAGCGGGAGATGAAGCGGCTTAGAGCCGCCACACATCCGGTTAATTTCTGTATTTGTCTGAGGTCCTTTGGGATATCCAATTGAGACAGAGCTCGGATCTTGGCTGGATTTGCTTCAATTCCTCTACCGGATACAATGAAGCCCAATAGCTTTCCGGCTGGAACGCCGAAAACGCATTTCTCCGGGTTGAGCTTGATGTCGTATTTTTGGAGGTTATTGAATGTGAGCCTTAAGTCGTCTACTAGAGATTCAACATGTCTTGATTTGACGACCACATCATCCACATACGCCTCCACTGTTTTGCCGATCTGATTTGCCAGACATGTCTGGACATGCGCTGATATGTTGCGCCGGCGTTTTTCAGCCCGAAGGGCATTGTGTTGAAGCAGAATGGGCCGTATGGTGTGATGAATGTTGTTGAGGCTTGGTCTGATTCTACCATCTTGATTTGATGGTAACCGGAGTATGCGTTAAGGAAACACAATGAATCGTGTCTTGCGGTGGCATCGATAATTTGATCGATACGGGGGAGGGGGAAGGGATCCTTTAGGCAGGCCTTGTTAAGGTCTTTAAAATCGACGCACAGGCGCCAGGATTTGTCCTTCTTTGGTACCATCACCAGGTTTGCTAGCCAGTCCAGATGTTTTATATATCTAATAAATCCAGCCTCCAATAACTTGGCTAGCTCCTCTCCCATAGCCTGTCTCTTCGGTTCGAAAAAACGCCGAAGGGTTTGTTTGACATGTTTGAATCCTTTCAAGATATTTAAGCCGTGTTCGGCCAGCCTGCGTGGGATTCCTGGCATGTCTGAAGGGTGCCAGGCGAAAATGTCCCAGTTCTCTTGTAGGAACTCTCGCAGTGCGGCGTCTACATCAGGGTTCAGTCGTGCCCCGATGGAAGCTGTTTTATTGGGGTCCGTTGGGTGGACCTGGAATTTTACTATTTCGTCCGCTAGTTTGAAGGATGTGGACTTGGATCTCTTATCGAGTATCACATCATCCCTATTAACCGTGGAGCGCAGCGCAGTCAGTTCCTCAGCCGCTAAGGCTTCGGATAGTGCCTCGAGGGCCAATGCAGCCGTCTTGTTTTCGGCGCGGAGTGCTATGTCCGGATCACTAGCGAGAGTAATGATTCCGTTCGGCCCGGGCATCTTGAGCTTCATGTACCCGTAATGGGGTATTGCTTGGAATATTGTAAATGCCTCCCGCCCTAGTATAGCGTGGTATCCGCTATTGAACAGGGCCACCTGGAACGTGACCTCTTCGGACCTGTAATTATCCGGTGTGCCGAACACCACATCTAGTGTGATTTTTCCTGTGCAGCACGCTTCCCGACTGGGAATTATTCCTCTAAAGGTTGTGCTGCTTCGCTCGATGCGGTTCCAGTCTATTTCCATTTTTTAGAGGGTTTCCTCATAAATGAGGTTCAATCCGCTGCCTCCATCCATGAGTACCTTTGTGAGGCGAAAGCCGTCCACTATGGGACTGAGGACCAATGCGGCTGGTGCTCGGGCTGTTCGGAATTTAGGTTCGTCACTTGCGTTGAAGGTAATAGACATGTGGCTCCATGGGTTTATTGTTGCTACTTGGTAGACTTCGGCAAGGTTGCGGAGTGTTCTTTTTCGCATATTATTTGATGCGAAAGTCTCGAAGACTGTGAGAATGGTACTGGTGTCCTCGGGCTGGCTTTTCGCGGCCTCCGTAATTAAGAGGCCTTCGCCAATTTTGGCCACCTGCCGGAGTATCCAACATGCTCTAAGGCTGTGAGTTGGCGTGGCGTCCTCTGTACTGTGAATTCTACAGGGTCTATCAAGCCACCTTTCCAGTACGGTTCCATGCCCTGTAAAGGGTTTTGGCTTTTTGGTGTTTAACCCGGGTGTCTTATGATGGTGCACCCTCTTAGTTCGGACGGGATTGCTATTTAAGGCCGGATTATCCCAAAATTTTATTTTGGTTTTCCAGGCACTTTCCATCGCACAGTATTTTTGTACGATGGACGCCAAGTCAGCAAAGCGTGTAATATCACGATGACTTATGGCATTAAGGATTCTCTCGTCCATGCAATTACTGCAGAAAATTGAGATTGCGTCTCCCTCACGGCAATCCTTTATCATGTCCATAACCAGGAGGAATCTGGCCCAGTAATGATGTACTGTTTCCTCGGGCTTCTGCCTGATTTGGGAAAGATCGCTTATATTCGGGCGGGCGGGTGGCGTTGAATCTGAAACCTCACCCAATCCAAGATTCGGAGACCGAAGAGTTTCCGAACTCTGAAGTTCGTATTCTTGGATGTTGTCCAATGAATCTAGCCCGTTGCCTGATCTTAAGCTCAGGTCTTGGGTTGCATCCTCCCCTCCATGGGTATCCGGCTTGGAGGGGTCGGGAATTCGGACATAGCTAGTCCTTAAAATAGATGAAGGGTCGCTGCACTGCGCCTCTACCACGGCGACGTGGTGGGTGGCCTGGGGAGAGTTAATTTCTCTCAGATCGGGTTTAAGCCCAACCTGGTCGTAGTCCGTGGCGACCCCCAGGGCGGCGATGCGATCCAAGAGCTCATTTACGGAGGAGAGCTCGATTGGATCTAGCTGCTCGACAAGTTCCGAGCTGACGTGAAGGTTGCTTTCAATGACCCGAGAGGTCACCGTCGGTGCAACGGCCGAACAGGCGGTCATGAGAAAACCACCTAGCCGGAGGGTTTTGCCGACAACCAAGGCTCCCTTAGCAACGGCGCCGTCTTTAAAGACGGGAAGAGGCATCCTTCCTGATTGCGACGACACAGAGGAACTCTCAATGAAAGCACCAATGTCGGTGTCAAAACCGGCGGATCTCGGGTAGGGGGTCTCGAACTGTGCGTCAAGGCCGAATGGTAACATGAGATAAGGGACACGATGTTTACCCAGGTTCGGGCCCTCTCGATGGAGGTAAAACCCTACTCCTGCTGGATTAATATTGATGATATGGGTAGGATCTACCACGAGATCAAGGAGGCTAAACCCTAGAAGCTAGCCTACGGTATGATTGTTGTGTATGGAGTTGATTGTCCTACGGACTACAACCCTCCGGTTTATATAGACACCGGATAGGGTTAGGGTTACACAGAGTCGGTTACAATGGTAGGAGATCTTGAATATCCGCATCGCCAAGCTTGCCTTCCACGCCAAGGAAAGTTCCATCTGGACACGGGACGAAGTCTTGAATCTTGTATCTTCATAGTCCAGGAGTCCGGCGAAGGTATTTTCCGGCTACCCGAACACCCCCTAATCCAGGACTCCCTCAACGGGGTTTGGATGCACCGGCGAAGTTTGCACCAACTCTCAATGTGAGAAAGGGCAATGCACGGTACCGAAGAGGCTAGCAATGATGGAAGGGTGAGAGTGTGTATAATCCATGGAGTCAACATTAGTCATAAAGAACTCATATACTTATTGCAAAAACCTACAAGTCATAAAAAACCAAAGCATTACGCGCATGCTCCTAGGGGGATAGATTGGTAGGAAAATACCATCGCTCGTCCCCGACCGCCACTCATAAGGAGGACAATCAAATAACACCTCATGTTTCAAATTTGTTACATAACGTTTACCATACGTGCATGCTACGGGACTTGCAAACTTCAACAAAAGCATTTCTCAAATTCACAACTACTCAACTAGCACGACTTTGATATTATCACCTCCATATCTCAAAACAATTATCAAGCATCAAACTTTTCTTAGTATTCAACACACTCAAAAAAAGTTTTACAAATATTGAATACCAAGCATATTATTATTTTTAAGAAAATTACCGTGCTATTTAATACTCTCAAAATAATCTAAGTGAAGCATGAGAGATCAATAGTTTCTTTAAAACAAATCCACCACCGTGCTCTAAAAGATATAAGTGAAGTACTAGAGCAAAACTATAAAGCTCAAAAGATATAAGTGAAGCACATAGAGTATTCTATCAAATTCCAATTCATGTATGGCTCTATCAAAAGGTGTTTACAGCAAGGATGATTGTGGCACACTAACAAACAAAGACACAAATAATACAAGACGCTCCAAGCAAAACACATATCATGTGGTGAATAAAAATATAGCTCCAAGTAAAATTACCGATGGAAGTAGACGAAAGAGGGGATGCCTTCCGGGGCATCCCCAAGCTTTGACTTTTTGGTGTCCTTTGATTATCTTGGGGGTGACATGGGCATACCCAAGCTTAGGCTCTTGCCACTCCTTGTTCCATAATCCATCAAAAGATTTCACCCAAAACTTGAAAACTTCACAACACAAAACTCAACAGAAATCTCGTGAGCTCCGTTAGCGAAAGAAAACAAAAGACCACTTCAAGGTACTGTAATGAACTCATTCTTTATTTATATTGGTGTCAAACCTACTGTATTACAACTTCTATATGGATTATAAACTATTTTACTAGCCATAAATTCATCAAAATAAGCAAACAACACACGAAAAACAGAATCTGTCAAAAACTGAACAGTCTGTAGTAATCTGTAACCAACACAAACTTCTGGAACCCCAAAAAATCTATCGAAATAGGAAGACCTAGAAAATTTGTTTATTGATCAGCAGCAATTGGAATCAGTATTTTATCACGTTCTGGTGATTTTTAACAATTGTTTTCGTGAACAAAAGTTTCTGGAAATTACAGCAAGATCAAATAACTGTCATCCAAGAAGATCCTATAGGTCTAACTTGGCACAAACACTAATTAAACATAAAACCACATCTAAACAGAGGGTAGATGGGTTATTTATTCCTAAACAGAAGCAAAAACTAAAAAACTAAAAATAAAATTGGGTTGCCTCCCAACAAGCGCTATCGTTTAACGCCCCTAGCTAGGCATAAAAGCGAGGATAGATCTAGGTATTGCCATCTTTGGTAGGCAATCCATACGTGGCTCTCATTATAGATTCATATGAAAATTTTATTTTTCTTTCTAGGGAAGTGTTCCATGCCCTTTTTTTTAATGAAAATTGAAATCTAATATTCCCTTCCTTCATATCAATAATTGCACCAACCGTTCTAAGGAAAGGTCTATCGAGAATAATAGGGCAAGAAGGATTGCAATCTATATCAAGAACGATAAAATCTACGGGCACATAGTTCCTATTTGCAACAATAAGAACATCATTAATTCTTCCAATAGGTTTCTTAATAGTGGAATCCGCAAGATTCAAGTTTAGAGAGCAATCATCAAAATCGCGGAAATCTAGCAAATCACACAAAGTCTTGGGAATAGTGGAGACACTAGCACCCAAATCACACAAAGCATAAAACTCATAATATTTAATTTTAATTTTAGTAGTAGGTTCCCACTCATCATAAAGTTTCTAGGGACAGAAACTTTCAACTCAAGTTTTTCTTCATAAGATTGCATCAAGGCATCAACGATATGTTCGGTAAAGGCTTTATTTTGACAATAAGCATGAGGAGAATTTAGCACGGATTGCAACAAGGAAATACAATCAATCAAAGAGCAACTTTCATAATTAAATTCCTTGAAATCCAATATAGTGGGTTTAGCAACATCTAGGGTTTTATTTCTTTCAATCCCAGTTTTATCAATTTCATCATCAAGATCTAAATACTCCGAATTTTTGGAACGCCTTCTAGGTAAAGGAAGATCATATTCAGTTTCATCAAGATTCATATTGCAAAACAAAGATTTAATAGGGAACACATCAATAACTTTTAGATCTTCATCTTGATTTTCATAGGAATCCGATTTAGCGGCCATCTTATTGACTAAGGTGGCTTGCATATCCGAAATTTCAGCAGTTAAATTTTCAAGACGAGAAATTTGAGATCTTACACCATCAAATTCTTTAGACATATCATCGAGCTCTTTGTTCAAATAACTCATAAAACTTTTTTGTTCCTTAAGCTCGTTTCTGAAGAAATTACTATGCTCAAATTGCAAAACCATAAACTTCCTGACGTTGTTTTCAATCTCTTCTAATTTTTTAAGGTGAAGATCACCAAATCTAGGGAGAGCCATCGCGACAAACAAGCAGTCCAACACACGAGCAAACAAAAGGCAAGCGAGAAAAAGGCAAACGGAAAAGAGAGGACGAATAAAACGGCAAGGGTGAAGTGGGGGAGAGGAAAACGGGAGGCAAATGGCAACTAATGTAATGCGAGAGATAGGGATTGTGATGGGTACTTGGTATGTTGACTTTTGCGTAGATTCCCCGGCAACGGCGCCAGAAATTCTTCTTGCTACCTCTTGAGCACTGTGTTGGATTTCCCCGAAGAGGAGAGGATGATGCAGCAAAGTAGCGTAAGTATTTCCCTCAGTTTTTGAGAACCAAGGTATGAATCTAGTAGGAGGCTACGAGCGAGTCCCTCGTACCTACACAAAAACAATAGCTCAATGCAACCAACGCGATTAGGGGTTGTCAATCCCTTCACGGTCACTTACGGGAGTGAGATCTGATAGAGATGATAGATAATATTTTTGGTATTTTTGGTATAGAGATGCAAAGTGAAAAGTAAAAGGCAAAGCAATAATAAAGTGATGGAGATTGATATGATGAGAATAGACCCGGGGGCCATAGGTTTCACTAGTGGCTTCTCTCAAGAGCATAAGTATTCTACGGTGGGTGAACAAATTACTGTTGAGCAATTGACAGAATTGAGCATAGTTATGAGAATATCTAGGCATGATCATGTATATAGGCATCACGTCCGAGACAAGTAGACCGACTCCTGCCTGCATCTACTACTATTACTCCACTCATCGACCGCTATCCAGCATGCATCTAGAGTATTAAGTTAAAAACAGAGTAACGCCTTAAGCAAGATGACATGATGTAGAGGGATAGTTTCATGCAATATGATAAAAACCCCATCTTGTTATCCTCGATGGCAACAATACAATACGTGCCTTGCTGCCCCTATTGTCACTGGGAAAGGACACCACAAGATTGAACCCAAAGCTAAGCACTTCTCCCATTGCAAGAAAGACCAATCTAGTAGGCCAAACCAAATTGATAATTCGAAGAGACTTGCAAAGATAACCAATCATACATAAAAGAATTCAGAGAAGATTCAAATATTATTCATAGATAGACTTGATCATAAACCCACAACTCATCGGTCTCAACACACACACCGCAAG
Source organism: Aegilops umbellulata (assembly GCA_032464435.1). Classification (NCBI taxonomy): domain Eukaryota; kingdom Viridiplantae; phylum Streptophyta; class Magnoliopsida; order Poales; family Poaceae; genus Aegilops; species Aegilops umbellulata. The sequence continues at coordinate 243,539,991 of CP136055.1, read as the reverse complement.
AAGAAGATTACATCGAATAGATCTCCACGAGAGAGGGGGAGAACATTGTATTGAGATCCAAAAAGAGAGAAGAAGCCATCTAGCTACTAACTATGGACCCGAAGGTCTGAGGTAAACTACTCACACTTCATCGGAGGGGCTAGGATGATGTAGAAGCCCTCCGTGATGATGGCCCTCTCCGGCGGAGCTCCGGAACAGGCCCCAAGATGGGATCTCGTGGGTACAGAAGGTTGCGGCGGTGGAACTAGGTTGTTGGCTCCGTATCTAATCATTTGGGGGTACGTATGTATATATAGGAGGAAGGAGTACGTCGGTGGAGCTTCGAGGGGCCCACGAGGCAGGGGGTGCACCCTAGGGGGGGCGCCCTCCACCCTCGTGACCGCCTCGTGGCTTTCTTGACGGAGGGCCCAAGTCTCCTGGGTCTTATCTGATGAGAAAATCACGTTCCCGAAGGTTTCATTCCGTTTGATATTCTGTTTCTCCGAAACTCTGAAATAGGCAAAAAACAGCAATTCTGGGCTGGGCCTCCGGTTAATAGGTTAGTCCCAAAAATAATATAAAAGTGAAAAAATAAAGCCCAATATAGTCCAAAACAGTAGATAATATAGCATGGAGCAATCAAAAATTATAGATACATTGGAGACGTATCAATATGGCCATCATCATCTCGTGCTTTTGATCTCCATCTCCAAAGCATCATCATGATCTCCATTGTCACCGGCTCGACACCTTGATCTCCATCGTTGCATTGTGGTCGTCTTGCCAACTATTGCTTCTACAACTATCGCTAACACACAGTGATAAAGTAAAGCAATTACATGGCATTTGCATTTCATACAATAAAGAGACAACCATAAGGCTCCTGCCTGTTGCCGATAACTTACAAAACATGATCATCTCATACAATAACGTTTATCAGATCATGTATTGACCATATCACTTCACAACATGCCCTGCAAAAACAAGTTGACGTCCTCTACTTTGTTATTACAAGTTTTACGTGGCTGCTATGGGCTTCTAGCAAGAACCGTTCTTACCTACGCGCTAAACCACAACGGTGTTTCATCAAGTTTGTTGTTTTAACCTTCTTCAAGGACCGGTCGTAGCCAAATTTGATTCAACTAAAGTAGGAGAAATAGACACCCGCCAGCCATCTTTATGCAAAACTAGGTGCATGTCAGTTGGTGGAACCAGTCTCATGTGTGTGGACATGTAAGGTTGGTCCTGGCCGCTTCGTCCCATAATACTGCAGAATCAAAATAAGACGTTGTGGTAAGCAGTATGACTATCACCGCCCACAACTCTTTGTGTTCTACTCATGCATACCATCTACGCATAGACCTGGCTCATGATGCCACTGTTGGGAATCGTTGCATGGAAAAAAAATCTACGCACACACAATGATCTATGCATGGAGATGCATAACAACGAGGGGGAGAGTGTGTCTACGTACCCTCGCAGACCGTAAGCGGAAGCGTTTCACTACATGATTGATGTAGTCGAACTTCTTTGTGCTCCAACCGATCAAGTACCGAACGCACGACACCTTCGTGTTCTGCACATGTTCAGCTTGGTGACGTCCCTCGCCTTCTTGATACAGCAAGACGTTGAGGTAGTAGATTAGTTCTATCAGCATGACAGCATGGTGACGATAATGGTGAAGTGATCTCCGCAGGGCTTTGCATGAGCACTACGAAAATATGACCGGGGGTGTAAACGGTGGAGGGGGCGCCACACATGGCTAACAATTGATCTGGTGTGTGCTAGGCGCCCCTCCCACATATATATAGGTGGGAGGGAGGGTGGAGCAGCCATAGGAGGCGCCCAAGTAGGAGGAATCCTACTTGGAGTCCCTCCCAAGGCGCGCCCCCTGCCATATATAACCGAGGGGGAAGGAAAGAGGGGGGGGGGAGGGAGAGGGAAGGAAGTGGGAATCCTAATTCACACTTTCCTTTCCCTTATCCCCTTTTGTCGTGGTGGGCGCAGGCAGATGCCAAGGGATGGCTAAAGAGAGGAGGAGGCTCGAGGGTGCTGGTGGACTCCAGAGGCGAGGTTGGCATGAGCGGGCGTGGGACGCCGGACATACCCAGGTTCGGGGCTCTCCGGAGAGATAATACCCCTAGTCCTGCCGAGTGTAGTTGGATGATCGATAGTACAATGTTGCTGTCGGATTTCGGGTTCCGACAGACCCTTGAGGTTCGAACACTGGGGTGAGCGCGGAAATCTCTCCCCTACCGTTCTACACTCGATCTCCTCGCGTGATCTAAACTGGAAACGATGAACAACACAAGGGACACGAGATTTATACTGGTTTGGGCCACCGTTGTGGTGTAATACCCTACTCCAGTGTGTGGTGTGGTGAATTGCCTCAAGGGCTGATGAACAGTACAGAGGAAGAACAGCCTCGCGAGAGGTGTTCTTGAGCTGGTGCGATGATGTAACACCCCGGATGTAACTTGCCATATTTATAACTCCAACTCTTGCCATTTTCGGCAATGTGATATGATATTCCCTCCGTGGTTGGGTTTCCCTTCATTTTGCATCTTGTCCTTGTCATGCATTTCATGTCATGTCATCATGTGCATCGCATTCGCATACGTGTCCGTCTTATGCATCCGAGCCTTTTCCCCGTTGTCCGTTTTGCAATCCGGCACTCCTACGTCCTTCGGCGCCCCCTTTTACCTATTTTCATGTGCGTGTGTTAACCAGTCTCGGAATGGACCGAGGTTTGCCAAGCGGCCTTGGTATAGCACCGGTAGACCGCTTGTCAAGTTTCGGGTCAATTAGAGGTTGTTTGATACTCCAACGGTTAACCGGGTAACCGCGAAGGCCTCTTGTGGGTTGCAGCCCAAAACCCCTCCAAAACAGCCCAATAACCCATCTAAGTCACTCCCATCCTCTAAGTCGTTCGATCACGATCGTGTGAGCGAAAACCGTGCTCAATTTGGAGCCTCCTAGCCCCTCCTACCTATAAATCTAGCCTCTCCCCGAAATTTTTGGATCAATTCCACCCTAACCCTAGTTCCCCGCTCCCTCCGCGCGCCGGACACGTCCGGTCCGCGCCGGACTAAACGCCGCCACCGCCCCGGGCCAACCGGAGGCCTCCACGTGGCCCCGGCCGCCGCGCGCCGCCCGCGGCTCGCCGAGCCCGCGGCCGGCCCCCGAGGCCCGCGCCTCCTCCGCCCGCTCGCCTCCCGCGCCCCGGCGCGCCTCGCCACCGCCTCCGCCCGCCGGTCGCCGGCTCCCGCCGAGCCACCGTGCCTCCTCGCGCGCCGGTCGCCGCGCCGCCCCCGCGCCCGCCTCCGCCGCCCTCCGGCCAGATCCGGACCCCGCGCCCGGATCCCGCCGCCCCTCGGCCTCCCCGACCCCTCCGACGAGCCCCCGCGCTCACTCCGGCCGCCCCCGCATCAACTCCGGCGGAGATCCGGCGAGATCCGCCGCCACCTCGGATTGCGTGCGAACCCTAGATCGGTTTCGGAGGGGTATATTTCTTCTAAGTCCCCAGTTCTGTAATATTTTCATGCCCTGTATAACATGTCATAACTCTGCATCCGTGGCTCCGTTTTGGGCGTATGTCATATAGAATTGTTCGCCTCGATGAGTACATCATTTCATCTCATTGCATAATTTTCATTTGAGCTCATCTTGATGCCCGAAATGCTGTTGGAAGAGTGCTAGTTTCTGTTAGGTTTAGATCTGTTTCAGCACATGCACTTTTGTCATTTTTGCCATGATTGATGTGTGCACCCTATGTACTGGAGTCCTACATGTGTTTTGTAATATGCAATGCCATCTTTACAGGGGTGTATTCCATGTATTTTTGTGATCTCTGTGGTGACTAGCACAAGCATGCAAACTAGGGGTCATATTGTTGCTGATTTCAAGGACTTGGTAATTTCACTGAGTCATGTCCTGCTGTTATTTTTATGCTATGTGTTCATGTTGTTACAGAGAGATATATGCCCATTTTGAGCATGATTAGTAAGGGTGTTTTGAACATATGGATTTTCTCTATCCATCCATGCCTTTGTTTGTAATTATGGAGTGCCATAGCTTGAGTCAATCGAGCTCTACTTTTGCTATAAAATGTTACTGGCAGATTGTTTACATGTTATTCGATTTTGCCAAGCATGTTGTAGTTGATCTTTGCATGCTATGATGTTGTTCTTGCCATGTCTAGCTTTTATGCCATTTCTTCTTGGTGGTTGTATGCTTAGTTAATCATGAAATGCTCTGTAGCGAGTGCATCGAGCTCGTAAACATGCCTACTTGCTATCTGTTTTTGACATGTCCAGTTTTCTGCTAAGTCTGAAAGCTGTAACGAAACTTGCTTAATTGACATGGATGCTATTATATTTTCTTGTCCTTTTTGGCTCATGGTCAGTAAGGGACCTTTGTTCTATGTTTTGATTAGATTCATGCCATGCCTTGTTTTGCTATATTGTATTCCTGTAGCAGGTTGTTTCCTTGCTCTAAACATGTCATCCTGATGTTAATTTCTGGCATGATAGTATTTTCACTTAAGTCTGTGAAGCTGATATATTTTGCACTTTTGCCATGCTTGTTTGAACCTGTTATGGTGTGATTTAGCCGTAGCTCAGTGTTCATCTTTTGTCAAGCATCTTGAGTATATCATTGCCATATGCTTTGCTGATATGTTTGGGTGCAGTAGCTGAATTTCTTGTTGCATGCTAAGTGGCATCATGCTGTTAAACGCAGAAATATGTCATTCTTGTTTTGCTTGTCATTGGCAAACCGTGCATCCGATTCCGGTGATCTTTATATCGATTTCAACCGAAATCACCTCACCTTTCCAGTAGCATACTTGGTTTGCCAATATTATGCCTTTTTCATCTTTTTCCTTCCGGAGCACGCATATGCATTGCATACCACATCTCGCATATCATGCCATGTTTTGCATCATGTTGATTGCACATTGCATCGTGGTTGATAGTTGTTCCTTTGCTTGTGTTCTTGTTTTGGGTAGAGCTGGGAGACGAGTACGTGAACGAGGAACCTGTTGAGAACACTTACGAGGATCAAGCCTTCGACAACCCTGAGAACTTTGCAGGCAATATGACCATACCCTCGAAATCACTTCTATCTTTGCTTGCTAGATGCTCGCTCTTTTGCTATGCCTATGCTGCGATACCTACCACTTGCTATATCATGCCACCCATATTGCCATGTCAAACCTCTAACCATCCTTTCCTAGCAAACCGTTGATTGGCTATGTTACCGCTTTCCTCAGCCCCTCTTATAGCGTTGCTAGTTGCAGGTGAAGATGATGTTTGTTCCATGTTGGAACATGATTATGTTGGGATATCACAATATCTCTTATTTAATTAATGCATCTATATACTTGGTAAAGGGTGGAAGGCTCGGTCTTAAGCCTGGTGTTTTGTTCCACTCTTGCCACCCTAGTTTCCGTCATACCGGTGTTATGTTCCTTGATTTTGCGTTCCTTACACGGTTGGGTGATTTATGGGACCCCCTTGACAGTTCGCTTTGAATAAGACTCCTCCAGCAAAGCCCAACCTTGGTTTTACCATTTGCCACCTAAGCCTTTTTCCCCCGGGTTTTCGCGAGCCCGAGGGTCATCTTTATTTTAACCCCGGGTTTTCAAAGCCTGGGAAGCGGATCGAAGGCTTCCGGAGCAAGTGGGTCATGGTGGATGTCGGGCGCGTCCACCCCTGGCTGTCGCTGCCCATGGGGCAGCCTAAGGCCGTCGACGCATGGTCCCGCGCGGAGCTCTTCGACCCCCGTGCGAGGGCGGTGCTGAAGAGGATGAACACTGACCTGAGGCCGAGCAACTTGGGAGCGGCAAAGTTGACCGGGGCCACGCTCCCGAGGGAGTTCTTGGAGCACCGGGTGGCTCCACTCTAGGAGCACTCGCTCCCATTGTGGAGGCTTGCAGAAGCAGACGCCAGCGGCCTGCGCCTGAGCTTCGAGGCCCTGACTGACGAGAACCTGATCGCGGCCCTCCATTCCTTGGTTGGGGGAGACGAGGCGAGCCCAGTGGGCGCCCCCGTCCCCCTGTTCCTTCGCGACGACTGGGAGCAGGTGGTGAACGCCATGCTCACTTTCAATGGAGAGGGGCTGGTGCCCGCGGAGGCTCCCGAGGACCTGGCGGCGCTGGCTACGGTGAATGTGTCCTCCAGCAGCTCTGGCAGGAGCAAGGGGGAAGAAGAGGCGGAAGAGGAAGGGTCCGACTCTGAAGCGTCCGGCGGGGAGTCGAGGGAGTCCTTCCCTTGGCGCAAGTCCCAGGCCCTCCGCTCCATGCCGGACGACGACGAGGCCAGCACCAGGCGAGGAGGGAAGGACTCTCCCTTGATCACAAAGAAGGGAAGGTCAAGCCTGGTTCCCCCAGGGTCTGCCCTGGTCCCTGGGCGGTCCGGGGCCAGCTCCGGCCCTCCTGACGTGCCTTCTGCTTCCGGGCCTCCCAAGGCCAACCCCAGATGCAGGCTTTCGGGCTTCGAGTTTGGCTGGAGGTTGCTTGGGTCCATGAACGACGACCAGTAAGTGCTTGATTCGTGATTTGCTTGGTTTCTGCCTCCGAGGCTTGACGTTCGTATTCTTTTGCTAGGCCGACGCCCGCTGCGAAGAAGTTGAGAGGGGCTTCCATGGTGATGCTCGGGACGAGTCCATCCACCGGGGCGGCGCCTTCGTCTGCTGGGGAAAAGGACGAAGAGGCTCGCGCCTCCCCTACCCGATCATCTTCGCGAGGCCAACTTGGACACCTTGGCGAGGAGTCAGCCCTCGTGGCCCCGCTGACCTCGGAGTTGACTGCACTTGACGCAGTGGCTGGGGCAGCCAATGCCTAGGGGGTTCCTCCCTGCCCAGCCGTGATCACGCTACCGTCCTCTCCGCCTGCTCTGCTGGTTCCTGCCTCTTCTCCTACTTCTGCTGCTGTCCTGGACCTGGTCGCCAACGAGCTGAGCCAGCTTCAGGAGGATCTTTTGGGAGCGGACCCTCGCCTAGTGGCCGGGCGCCTGGAGCTGGCTTCTGGCTGGGCCCGCTCTGCCGCCTCCATCCGAGCAGTGCTGAGCCAGGCCGTGCGGGCCTCCGACGGGGAGAAACAGGCCGCCAACCAAGCCAAGGTCGCTCGCGACGCTGCCCTGGGCGACGCTGCAACTGCCCAAGGCCGCTGCAAGGCGCTGGAGGCTGAGCTGCAAGGTCTGCGTGACGAGCTCACCAAGGAGGTGCGCGGCCGCTAGGAGAAGGAGGAGGGGATGGAGGCTCGGGAGGCTGCCGTCAAGGATCGGGATGCCAAGCTTGATGACCGCCACAGCCGATTGGAGACGCTGGAGCCATCGCTGAAGGCGGAGAGGATTGAGTTGGACGCCAAGGCGAAGGTCCTGGCGGAAGATCGGGTGGCCTTCGCGAAGCTGGAGAAGAAGGCTCGTGCCATACTGAAGACGCTGTACGAGAGCGGCTTGGAGGAGCCGTTGGCTGGCGTGGAGGACAGCCCCGCCAAGCTGCTCCCCTTCCTGGTCGATGCGCTTGAAGACGTCGCAGACGGCCTTGGCCCCACGGTCGAGGCCGAGGCGCGTGCCCTGTCCTCTGCGGTGTTGACGCATGTCCTCAGCCACGTCTACCTGCGCGACCCCAACGTCGACTTCGACAGCCTGCTGGAGCCCGTGAGCGGCGACCGTGCCGCCGCCGCCGCTGAGGCCGTGAAAGGCCGAGCCGAGGTTTTGCTGGGGAAGTTCCGCTCCTCCAGCATCTTGCCCGGGCGCGGTGCCGCCAGCTCCGCGACCTCAGGAGGCGAAGTCGCCCAGCGTGACTCCACCACCGGCGACGGCGTCACTTGAGAGTGATCCCTTCGCGGCTTCTGTCCTACTTTTATTCCTGCAACATGCACAATGCCTCGTGGAGGCGTTTAAACTTGCGTCTGGCGTTGTGGAACAATTTACGGCTTGTAATATTTGCTTTCAATTTCCTGGAATCTGCATTTTTCTTTCCTAATTGCTTGCGCTCTACATTGGCAGGACCCGGCCCCGCGCGTACCTCACCCAGGGTTAGCCCCGACCAGAAACCAAGGACGGGACTAAGGAGTGAGGGGCTACGTGGCAAGTTAGGCTCCTGAGTCGCGATGCTCAGGAGTCGCCCTTGACGCGCGAGCAACGAGTAGGGAAGGGAGGAGTGAGGAGTGGATTGATCGTTCTACGTTGGCAGGGTCCGGCTCCGCGCGTACCTCACCCAGCGTTAGCCCCGACCGGAAACCAAGGACGGGACTAAGGAGTGAAGGGCTACGTGACCAGTTAGGCTCCTGAGTCGCGATGCGCAGGAGTCCCCCTTGACGCTCAAACGGGTCTTCATACCTTGGCTCCGCTTAGGAGAACGCGCGGCGACCAGGTCCGAGGGACCTGGCTAGGTGGCGTACGCTCGGGCGAGGCCCGGGCGCAGCCCCCGTGTCCAGCCCCCTCGCGCGGCGCTCCCGAGGGGAGGCATTGCGACGGCACTGGGCACTGAGCACTGGGCTCCCTGAGGTTGGTACGGTCATGGGCCGCCCTCAGTTGTTTATCACCAGCGCGGAGCATAGCGCTTCTGTATGTGTACGGGCATAGCCGATCCTCGGCAGTGTCGTCAGCCAGCGCGGAGCATGGTGCTTCCGCTGGTACGTGGGAGGGGGCTCCCCTCCGGGAGGAGCCCCCGGGGCGTGTACAGCCCCGCCCTGACACGTGGCCGGCACGGTAGGGCTAGGAGAGGTGTATCTGGGCACCCGTGAGCCAACGCGGGACTCACGAGGCCCTACCTCGAGGCGGGTTGCACCTGGCTCTGGGCCTTTATCAACGGTGTGTTCCTGCAGGGTGGTTAGAATGCAAATGCTCTACGTCCTCAGGTCCCGGCCCTCGAGCGAGCTCAGCCGCCGCTGGTATGACAGGTCGCGATGCCGTGGGTCAAGGCCAGGGGGTGAGGGCTGGAGAGCCAGTAAGAGCCCACGAGTCGCGATGCTCACGCGCCCCCCGTTTAACGTGCAAGAGCTTTGCATGAGAGCGGAGAAGTCCGCGATAAGCAGCAGGTGATAACCATGGGAAAGAGATTTAGCGTGAAAGAGCAAATTCATTTTAAGGTAGATGCAGGAAACACCGCTGGGTCTGGCCCGAGCAGCTTGGGGATGACGGAGCCCGAGGGGCGCTCCCAACAAGGTAAGTACAGAGCATAAGCAGAACGGATACATGCCGCGAGGGTGAACCCACGCAGCCTGGGAATGATGCGGCCCTGCGGGCGCTCCCAGCTAAAAACGGAACTTAGAAAGATGTCACCTGATGCTGTCGAAGATGAAGTGATGTTGAAGAAGCGGGCGATGCGCGGTGAAGACACCGGTCCTCACGAGCCCCCAGGCCCAGGGGCCTCGGGAGGCTCTGGGGACACAGGTGGGTCCTCGAGGGCCATCTCCATCTCTGCCAGGACCGCATAGTGCCTGACCTCCTGAGCCTCCAGAATGCTCCTCAGCAGGCGCTGGTGAGCGGCGACTGTGTTCGACAGGCCGAAGGGCATGCGAACGTAGCTGCGGGGTGGCCCCTCGCAGCGCCCCACGGTTGAAGGCCATAGGCGCTCCTAAGACGCGGCTCGGTTGAGCCCTGGTATGTAGATGCAGACGCGTAGCCCGCCATCCTCGCCTGGATGTGGGGCTGCGGCGGGCAAGCGGCGGCTGCCGCGCATGATTCTTGACTCTTGTAGCTCCTGGGTATTTCTTGTCATGAACTCCTGAGGGTTTGGTCTTCCTTGCCTTGTATCTTCCTGAGGGAAACGTGCCTGGAAGCACCCCTCCAAGTGATGCCCGAGCGCCTCCCTCGCGACCTTGGAAAAGTCGGTGACTCTCCAAGAAAGAGCCCCCGAGCCCTGCCTGAGGAGGGCGCCGGGCGCGCCTTCCTATGCGTGAGAGGGTGGCGCTCCCTGATCGGGCACGAAACCTGACGCAACACCTCCGGAGGCGCCTGCCTCCTTGAAGCTTGGGCCAGGCGAAGCCTTCTTCTTCTTGAGGGTTGCCTCGGGGAGTCTTCCACTCCTGTGATCTGGGTCTTCGATTGCTGCGGCTTGGAATGCACGCTCGAGCGAACACACTGCATCCCTTTCTTCACAGGGTATGGTGATGACTCCACCGCTTCCTGGCATCTTGAGGACATTGTAACCATGGTGAGTCACCGCCATGAACTTGGCTAGGGCCGGGTACCCGAGGATGGCGTTGTACGACAAGCGGATGTGGGCGACGTCGAAGTCGATGAGCTCGGTGCGGTAGTTGTTGCGCTGCCCGAAGGTGACTGGAAGGCGAACCTGCCCTATTGGAACAGTGGAACCATCGGTGACTCTTGATAAAGGCTTGGTCGGCTGAAGCTGATCATATGGCACTTGGAGATTGTCGAACGTATCGACGGACAGAACGTTGAGTCCTGCCCCGCCATCAATGAGGGTTCTAGTGACTTGCACATTGCTGATGACTAGGGAGCAAAGCATCGGGAGGACTCCGGCCGTTGCCGCGCACTTGAGCTAATCCGCTGAGCTAAACGTGATAGCGCACGTAGACCACCTGAGGGGGCTTGTGGCCTCAAACATGGGGAGGACTGCATTCACCTCGCGAGCAAACTGCTTGAAGATGCGTTGTGAGGCTAGGGCCTGGGCACCACCCAGGATGCAAGCGATCGCGTGCGGCTCCTGGAAGCCCCCAGCCCCATTGTCTTGATGTTGGTTTTCATTCCTTCTTGGTGGCGGCGGCAGAGGAGGGAGGCCTGCGTTGCCGTGTGGGCGATCCTCATGAGGCTGGTCCCTCCAGTCTCCCTCGCGAGGCTGGTCCTGCCAGCGATCCTCGCGAGGTCGGTCATGCCACCCTTGGCGAGGGCCACGGTCTTCCCATCGTCCTCCACCTCTTCCTCCTCCTCGGTCGTAGCCCCTGTCGTTGCGCTCGGGGCGTCGGCCGATACGCCCATCTCTCACGGCCCTGAGCTCTTGACATTCGTTGGTGTTGTGAGTGTGGAGGTCGTGGTACACGCAGTACCGGCTGCCCTTGGATGACTCAGGCTGATCCCTGCCTTGCTTGGTGTCTGGTTCCGCTGCAAGCACGGAAGCCCCGTTGCGCTTCACGTCCTTGGCCTTGAGCTTCTTCTCTTCCGGGTCGGTTGCCGGGAGCTCGAGGAGGGAGAGGCGCCCTTCCTCAGCCCTAGCGCACTTGGTCGCCAGGTTGAATAGCTCCAGGGATGTGCACAGGTCCTCATGGATTGCCAGCTCCTCCTTCATCTTGATGCCGCGCACGCCGTCGGAGAAAGCTGAGATGATGGCTTCCTCAGTCACCTTGGGAATCTTGAGGCGAGCGTAGTTGAAGCGCTGGATGAACTTCTGCAGGGTTTCCCCTGGCTGCTGCTTGATGCGGCGCAGGTCGCTCACAGCCGGGGGACGGTCGCGAGTGCCCTAGAAGTTGGTGATGAAGCGGGTGCGCATCTCGTCCCAGGAGGAGATCGTGCCGGGGGCCAGATTCAGGAGCCAGGTGCGGGCGCCGTCCTTGAGCGCCATGGGAACCAATTCGCCATGACTTTTTCATCTCCGTTGGCGGCTATGATGCCCAGCTCGTAGAGCTGTAGGAACTCCGCGGGGTCTGCCGTGCCGTCGTAGCGAGGGGCAGGTCAGGCTTGAACTTGCCTGGCCACGTGACGCCGCGTAGCTCGGGGGTGAAGCCGAGGTAGCCTGCTGTGGCCACCGGCGCCCTTTGTTGGCGCTGGGCTTGCTCCTGGGGATCACCACGCGCCGCCGCCTGGAGCAGTGCGGGGTCTTGGCATAGAGGTGGAGGGACGCGATCTTGGCGCGCCGGCACTGGGAGCGCGTGAGAACCTTCTCGGGGACGCGCGATCTCTTGGCAGCTCCCTTCTTGCTGCGCAGGCGCCGGACGTGGAGGGTCTCGTCCTGGGGCTGCACGCCTTGCAACCAAGGTGCCTTCTTGAGGAGGAGGCGGCGGAGGCACCTCCTGATCCCCGCCCCCTGCACGGAACGGAGGGCGAGGCAGCGAGGGGGACCGCAAGGGGGAGCCCCCCGCGGCGCTGACGAGCTTGGTGATGCGGGCGAGTCAGTCCTCGTAGAGGTCGTCGACGGGGCGGTAGTGCAGGAGCTCTCTTGCCAAGAGCAGCGAGGCGTGCGCATCCATGGGAGCGCGTTGGGCGTGGGACGACGAGCCAGCTGGAGTCAGCGAGGGGGTGGCGGTGCGGCCATCCCGCCGCACCGAAGGATGCTGAGACGAGGCTTGCTGCTCGTTTCCCGCTGGGCCGGTGGCGGCATTGGCGGCAGGCGACGGGGAACGACGAGGGGGGCCACCCACGGGCGCCGTCTGGGCGAAGCGGGTGGCGCGAGCAGCCCAGCGCTCGGCGCGAGCCCGACGAGCGTCAGCCATGGACACGACGGAAGATCACACGCGAACAGTGGAAGAAAGGTTCCGACGCACCCCTACCTGGCGCGCCAAACATCGGATTTTGAGTTCCTGCAGACCCTTGAGGTTCGAACACTGGGGTGCGCGCGGAAATCTCTCCCCTACCGTTCTATGCTCGATCTCCTCGCGCGATCTAAGCCGGAAACGATGAACAACACAAGGGACACGAGATTTATACTGGTTCGGGCCACCGTTGTGGTGTAATACCCTACTCCAGTGTGTGGTGTGGTGGATTGCCTCACGGGCTGATGATGAACAGTATAGAGGAAGAACAGCCTCGCGAGAGGTGTTCTTGAGCTGGTGCGATGAACTGCTTGGGTGAGTTCAGTCGCCTTTCTATCTCTCTCTCTCTACCTGGGCTCTATCAGATTTCTCCCTCAGAGTTCTCGATGCCCTACTCTATGGTGTCTAGCTCTATTTATAGAGGCCCTGGGCCTCTCCCCAAATAATGAGCAGGAAGGGCGCCAATAATTGGCCATTTTGAAGGGGGACATCTAGTACAAGTTATCCTGACCAAAGGTGGTCTTCGGCTGCCAAAAGCACCGGTGGTGACGTCGTCTTGGGCTCCACGGTGACCTCCGTCCTGCCGTCCAGCTGGTCTTGGTCTCGTTGCACCAGAATGGTAACCTTTGCCTGATGCTTTGGCCTGTGCTTGCCCCCTTTGCACCGAAAGGGAAACAAGGACTCTACGCAGGCTGGCGCCCGCCCGGCGCCCGCCTGGTCTTGATTCATCATGGCTTGCGTCACGGGCTCCTCGCGAGGTACCCCTTGTTGACACACGAACACGTCACGTGTACCCTCGACGCCGGGGGTGATGCACCGCAGCTCACGTCGAAGGAGACCCGACCAACAGCGCGATACGCAAGACAGTCGACGGGCGCTTTTGCAGACCCGAAAACCCCACACCCCCGGGAGGGACCCCGTCAGGGAGTGCGGCGGCTATGGTCTGCCCTAGGTCGATTCGCTCGCCCCTAGAGCCTCGGGATTCGCAGCTCTCAAACACGAGGAACAGCGAAGAACGAGAGAGAAAAACGCTGGAGAGAAAAAACGTAGATGAAAAAGTAGTATATTGATTTGTTCGATTGTGTGTTGTTTCAATCGGCCGTCACCCCCAACATATATAAGAGGCGGTTGGACTTCCCGTACAAGCAAAGGATTTATCTAGGCTTTCCTTACAAGAAAATTACATCAATTCACGTCCAAAACCCTAGTCAAATTCGGACTGGTTTTATCCGAACTTCCTAAAACTGTTCGGTTTAAACTGGCTGCACCTTGCGGGTGGGGATGACCCAAATTTCAAAGATGTTCATATCAATAATACCAAACTCTTTCATGTAGATCACTTCTCCATTTGAGTCCATCTAGATAATCATTTGAGCCCATCTTCAGCTTCTGGTCGGATTGACTATCACAACCTCCACCCCGGCAGGCCTTCCACCCGGGCAAGCTTTCCGCACCGACAAGGTTTCACCCCGGCAAGGGTTTTACACCGGCAAGGGTTCTCCCTAGCTTGGCAAGGTTTCTACCCCGGCAAGAGTTCCTCCTCGGCAAGGTTTCTACCCCGACAAGAGTTCCTCTTTGGCAAGGTTTCTCCCTCGGCAAGATTTCACACCGGCAAGCTTCTTCACCGGCAAGCTTTCCACGCAGGCAAGCTTCCCCGCCGGCAAGCTTTCCACGCCGGTAAGCCCTCACATCGGCAAGGTTTTACCCCGGCAAGGTTTCATTCAGCCGGCAAAGGTCGAATACTTTCCCACTCAGGGCCGGCCTGCGAAGTGTTGCCTCTAACTTTTGCATACGAACCCTGATTCATGACCATGCCAAAATCTGGTGTCAACACATGCCCCACTGTTTTTCGGCAAAGCTTGTGTGCCGAAAAATAACTTCTATTGTGTTTGTTCTAAGGACGATGTCAACACTCCATCGGCCATTTATTTTCCTCAGGGCGATAATCAGGTATCAGCCATGTTTGTGCTAAGGGCGATAATCATATATCGGCCATTGCCCACTCAGGCTTCTTGCCACACACTTGGGTGGTATTTCTTCAAGTACTTGCCATTGAGAGCTCAAGGTAACAGTGCCCCTTGTATGGATTCCATCAAATATGAATTTCCGGGAACAACTCTTGTAATCCTAAAAGGACCTTCCCAACTTGGAGACCACTTCCCGAATTTTCTATCTCTTGAACCAATCGGCAGAATCACTTTCCAGACGAGATCTTCAACTTGAAAATTCTTCAACTTGACTTTCTTATTGTAAGCTCTTGCCACCCTCAACTTATCTCTCTCTATGGCCTTTAAAGCAGCCAAACGTTTATCAGCAACCTCATCAATATTGTCCATCATTAAGTTATAAAAGTCTACTGCCGATAAATTATTTTGTTTGGCTATTCTCAAAGCATTCAAATTTACCTCCAATGGTAAAACAGCCTCTTGACCATATACTAGCTCATATGGAGTCACCTTCGTAGCACCATGCCTTGAAATTCTATGTGCCCATAAAGCTTCAGACAACAACTCATGCCATTTCCTTGGATTATCCTCAATCTTCTTCTTGATGAGCTTGATTAAAATTTTATTGCTAGATTCGGCTTGTCCATTAGCTTGGGCATAATACGGAGAGGAATTGAGCAACTTTATATTATAAGATTCGGCAAACTCTCTGACTTGGTGTGACATAAAAGACGAACCTTGATCTCTAGTTAACGTTTGAGGAATACCGAATCTATGAATAGTGTGCTCGGTTATGAATTGAATTACCTCCGTATGTGTCATGTTCTTGAGAGGTACTGCTTCAGACCATTTAATAATCAGTTGCCACCAACACGAACCGATGCCCCTTTGAGGAAGATGGATGAATTTGCCCAATAAAGCCTAAACCCCATCCTCTGAAAGGCCACGGCTTGATAATAGGATGTAACATAGCAGCAGGAGCCAATTGAATATCACCAAATTTTTGACAAGCTTCGCACCCTTTATAATATCTGAAGCAATCATTAATCATGGTCGGCCAATAAAACCCAGCACGTCATAATAACCATTTCATCTTGGGAGCCGACTGGTGAGTACCACAAATGCCTTCATGTACCTCTCCCATAGCAACTCTTGCTTGGTCCTCATCCAAGCACTTTAAAAGAACATCATCAACTATTCGGCGATAAAGATCATCATCCCTCATAGTATATTTAAAAGCCATACGCCGAACAGCCCTGTCCACCCTCTCACTCGGATTACGCAAGTAAGCAACAATGGGCTTCCTCCAGTCGGAATTGTCACCTGCACTAGATTTTTTGTTAATGACCGAATCAGTGGGTTCTGGTTCGGCCTCTTCTATACTGGTAAGACAAGACATCGGACTTTGAGAAATATGAAACATGCCATGATCAACATGGTATCCAAATGCTTGCTGTGCCAACTCATTTGCTTTCCAGTTGTCATGTCTAGATATATGTGCAATGCTAAAACAATCCAAAGTAGAGATTATATCTAGACATTTATCAAGATAAACATTAAGTGATTCATCCAAACACTGAAAGACTTTGGATATTTGCTGCACCACTAGTAACGAATCACCATAAGCCTCAATATATGTAACACCTATAGCAAGTAACATCTCTAGGCCGAATAACAATGCTTCATATTCGGCTTGATTGTTTGTGCAAAAATATTCTAAGTGGCATGAGGCTTCAAAAACAGCACCATGAGGAGATATATAAACAATACCAACACCTTGGCCATTGCTACAAACTGAACCATCAAAGTATAATCTCCATGGTACTAATGAAACAAGGTTCATATCACTATCATGCTTGTCATTAATTCGATGTTCAACAATGAAATTAGCAACAATTTGGCCCTTCATGGATTTTAGAGATTCATAAGCCAAATCATATTCAATCAAAGCATAAGCCCACTTGCCAATTCTAACACTAAGAATTGGCCTATGCAACATGTATTTAATGACATCGGTCTGACAAGCTACTACGCAAGCACTCGGCACTAAATAATGTCTCAATTTTGTGCAAGCATAATATAAGCATAGACATAATTTCTCAATAAACGTATACCTTGTCTCTGCGTCCAATAAGCGGCGGCTCAAATAAGTGATGGCATGCTCTTTTCCTTCGGTCTCTTGAGTTAGAACAACACCAATAACTCCTTCCTCTGCTGCAATGTAAAGTCTGAAGGGTTCCCTATGCTTGGGTGCTCTCATCACCGGAGGAGTGCACAAATAATTCTTGATCATATCAAATGCTTCTTGCTGTTTTGCCCCCCAAGTGAAATCAGCATCATTCTTTAACCAAAGGATAGGAGTAAATGCATCAACTTTCCCTGATAGATTAGCTATGAACCTTCTCAAATAATTGACCTTGCCAAGGAACTTTTGCATATCTCTCTTGCATGTTGGAGCCTCCACTTTCTGTGTAGCATCTATCTTTTTGGGATCAATCTCTATATCATCTTCATGAATAATGAAACCCAAAAACTTGCCAGCTGACACACTGAAAGCACACTTCAAAGGATTCATCTTCAGTCCATACTTTTTCATTCTTTCAAAAGCTAAACGCAGATCGGCCAAGTGAGATTCAAAAGCATCCGATTTGACAACAATATCATCAATATAAACTTCAAGTATGACACCGAGTAAATCATGAAAAATCAAATTCATAGCCCTTTGATATGTGGCGCCAGCATTTTTTAATCTGAATGTCATCACTGTCCACTCGAATAAACCAAGGAAACCAGGGCATCGAAAAGCTGTCTTGTACATGTCCTCTTCGGCCATAAAAATTTGATTGTATCCGGCATTACCATCTAGAAAGCTAATAACCTTATGTCCAGAAGCATCATTAATAAGCATATCGGCTATTGGCATAGGATACTCATCTTTGGGTGTAGCCCTATTCAAATCTCTGAAATCAATGCACACCCTCAACTTGCCGGATCCTTTCTTCTCCACTGGGACAATGTTAGAAATCCACTCTGCGTACCTGCAAGGTCGAATGAAATTAGCTTCAAGCAGTCGACCGATCTCTTCCTTGATCCGGTCATATGTTTTTGGATTAAATTTTCTGGCCGACTGTTTATAAGGTCTAAAACCGGCCTTTATAGGCAATCTATGCTCCACTAGCTCTCGGCTTAACCCTGGCATCTCATGATATTCCCATGCAAAGCAACAAACATATTCTTTCAATAGCTTGATTAACTTAGCTTTACAATCGGCTTTCAAATTTTTGTTTATAAATGTCGGTCGAGTGACTGAACCATCTTCAATATCTACCTCTTCTAATGGATCGGCCGACGTAAAACCTTGTCCAAGTTTATCCATGTCGTCCAACTCCTCTATAGACTCATACATATCGTTCTCGCTGGACCTATATTTCACAAGACGTTTTTGTAACCACTCGGAGCTAGAATCCATTTAAACACATCATACCTTGGAGCCGATTGCATTCAGTCGGCTTTAAAGAGACGGGCACAAAACCATTCTTGGTCGCGCTGAGAAAATCAAACTCTGATAAGTCACGTCCCGTCAAGCAAGTAGCATTGGGATGTTGCCAATCGACCGATACATCGACCAAAGCAACACAGGCCGAGTTATCCGCATGAATGACTTCCACTTCATCATCAACCCACTGAATCAAAAACTGGTGCATAGTGGATGGCACGCACTGGTTTGCATGAACCCAATCACGGCCTAGTATGACGTTGTAGTTACCTTGCACCTCAGCGACAAAGAATGCAGTAGCCAAAGTTTTGCTTCCGACTGTAAGCTCCACATACATCACACTTTTGGCTTCAGTTTTCTCTTTGCCTTCAAATCCGTTGAGCACCATATTGGTCTTGATCAATTCTTCATCAGGCAAACCCAATTTCTTGACGACCGAGTAGGGCATAAGATTTACCACAGCACCACCATCAACAAGCATTCGAGTGAGCGGCGACCCATTGATATGGCCTTTAAGATATAATGGTTTCAGATGCGTTACTGGTTCTTTTGGCTTCTCGAATATCGCGTTTTTAGGGCCAAAATCCAGCTGAGCCACCTCCCCTTCTTCATCTACAGCACGAAACTCAGCAGGTAGGTAATACACCATATTGATATCCATACCTTCATGAACCGGCGTAGACTCATAATCCAACATATCAGCCTCCTCTTCGAGTGCATCCACCGATTCTGAAATTTGTCCGAGTGAAGGATAAGTAAGAAGTGTCACAGACGATGCGATATCTGTTGCATCGTCCTCCTTTGGTGATGTAGGTGTTGCTGTGATAGATGTAGAAGCTATTGTATCTTGTATTTGTTTAGGCCTCCACACTTGTTTTGCTGGAACCATGGGTCGAGTGTCATCGAACAACTTATCCCTTTGTTTCTCGGCCTCCTTTTCTGCCATCTCTTGACTCCTTAACCTCTGTAGTTTCCTCTTTTGTGTCTTTGTTAGCCCTGGAGGACACCACTTTGGCTGAGTATATTTAGGATCTCTCGTTTTTACCTGGCTGGTGCTTCCTTCATGGTCATCAGCCGAGTGCTTTGGCGCGATAGCAAGTATCCGCTCAGTCGGATTGCTATGCACAATCGGCTGTCGTATGGCGAATGTTTCGGTGCCCAAGATAAGTGAGTCGACATCCATTTTCTCCTTGCCTTTTGCCGACTCAATTGCAACACTTGGTGATTTAACACGCCATTCTTTTCGACTTTCCAGATGCATGAAATTTCCACTCGAGCGCACCTTTTTACTTGGATGGAATCCACTCGGATGGAATTCACTCGGATGACTTCCACCTGGGTGCATTCTTACACTCGGATAATTTCCACTTGGTCGCATATTTTGACCAGCCAACTGATAGTTAACGATGTTGAGTCGGCCATTATATGAGTAGTCAAGTCAATCCCAAACAGATTGCGTATACTCTTCCGGAAATTGCGCCCTTGGTCCACTCGGTTTTGTATACCGACTGAACATATTAGCTGATGGTGACCTTGGTCGTTTCAGATGAGTCGGTTGATTGAAACTAGAACCGGCCGAGTGGTTAGCATACTTGGACATCAACATATCAAAAGTTGGCTTGATCCGCTTGCGCTGCACTTTAGCTTCATTCTTCTTCCACTTGCCAACTTCTGGACTCTTGGGCTTGACAAATTTAACACGAGCATTTTCTTGCACTTGCGGTTGCCCCCCGAGTGTAGGGTTCTTGATGGTGATTTTGATCACTTCCTTGTCATCGGGATGCTTATCAAGCACAACATGTCTCCCCAAGACCGTGCTGCCTTCCTTGTCTTTCGTGGGCTCACCAACAATGATATTAGTTTTATTGACAGATTCGGCTACCTCTGGCCGAATGAGTAGCTTCTTCCCCTCCCAATCCATGGTATTCATTGGAAAAGGTTGTTTATCAACTTGCATCTCAGAAAAGTTCAATCGTCCGTCATTAATGGCCGATTGTATCTATCGTCGAAAAACATTGCAATCGTTAGTAGCATGAGAAAAAAATTATGATACTTGCAATAAGCACGCTGTTTTAGCTCTTCAAACGGCGGTAAAGTATGAGATATTCTAATAATCTTAGCCTGCAGCAAAGCATCAAATATTCTATCACACTTAGCAATGTTAAAAGTAAACTTCATCTCTTCATCACGATTCTTATAAATCGGTTTCAGATCATTGCAAGTAAAGGGTTTGGCCTTAGATGGCCAAACGAATTCAGTAGCAAAAACATCAACCTCATCTTCCGAGTGATCACTGTCATATTCCACCATATTCATCTTTGGACGATCGGCTTTGTATCTATGCACTTCTTTGAGATCTTTGCTTTGGCTTTCCTGAGCCAAAGCCCTTTGTAAGACTTGGTTGATATTTAAGAACTCGTAGCCTTCTAGATTTTCTCTAATGGGAGTTCTCAAACCACTCAGCACTAGGTCTGCCAAGTCCCTCTCGGTTATCACCAAATTAAAACACTGTTTTTTTGTTTCTCTGAATCTCTTGACGTAATCGGAGACCGATTCATCATGCTTCTGTTTAACCGATGTTAGATGTGACAACTTGAGTTCATTGTCGCCGCTATAGAAGTGATCATGAAACTTCTGCTCTAGCTACGACCAAACCCGAATGGAACCATGGGGTAAACATGAAAACCATGAAAATGCAGTACCAGTTAATGATAAAGGAAATAAATGCACTTTCAATTCATTCAATGAGCCTGCCTCACCCAATTGTGCCAAGTATTGACTAACATGCTCCCATGTGGTTTTTGTGCCCTCTCCATTGAACTTAACAAAATCTGGAATCTTATATCCTGGAGGGTACTGGATGGCATCAAAGTAATCGGGGTACGGCTTTTGGTAAATCCGGTTCCGAGGTAACTCAACTCCAAAATTCTCTCGAAGCATCTTAGCCATCTCCTCTCTAAGATTAGCTAGACCATCATCCATAGTGGACGATGAAGCTTGTGGCAGTGGCATAGGAGGAGTAGGGTTACTAGCCGTAGATGAGAATTGTGGCATGTATGTCGACCCATAATTTGGTAGTGGTCGAGTGGTTGTAGCTGTAGGTAGGGTTTGGTTCGGCGTTGCCACCGAACCTGGCATGCTCATGATAGGACTAATGGGTGCAGCCACAATCTGATTTGTATGGGTAGGGTAATAAGCCATCGTCATGGGAGGCGCCGATGCAATAGGTAAAGCCAGATTAGGGTTTTGCACACTAGCAGTTACACCATCATTACCACTAGACGATTGAGATGTATTCTTCTGAGCATTAGTATTTTCTATGAAAGTTTGATAGACTAGATTGTTACCATCAGCAATACGACTTTCAATCTCAGCCCACTGCTCAGGAGAAAAGGTAGTACTTACAAGGGGTTTAACCTGTTCAATTTGAAGAGGAGGAAACTTGATTTCTTCAATTGGAGTGATGTTGCCTTAGCGATCTTTCTTGAATTTTGCAAGGAACTCCTGCAGGTCCTTCTCCTCGCGCGCCTTCTTGTACTCCTCATAGACTTGGCGATGATCGGCCGATATCTCATCAAGACTGGGCTTAATGATGTTATCGGCGTCTACCTCAGATGGCTTGGGAAGATCAGACATGGTGGATGATGATGATTGATCTTCGTTCCCCAGCGGAGTCGCCAAAAAGTGTGTTGACACACGAACACGTCACGTGTACCCTTGACACCGGGGGTGATGCACCGCAGCTCACGTCGAAGGAGACCCGATCGACAGCGCGATACGCAAGACAGTCGACGGGCGCTTTTGCAGACCCGAAAACCCCACACCCCCGGGAGGGACCCCGTCAGGGAGTGCGGCGGCTATGGTCTGCCCTAGGTTGATTCGCTCGCCCTTGGAGCCTCGGGATTCGCAGCTCTCAAACACGAGGAACAGCGAAGAACGAGAGAGAAAAACGCTGGAGAGATAAAAACGTAGATGAAAAAGTAGTATATTGATTTGTTCGATTGTGTGTTGTTTCAATCGGCCGTCACCCCCAACATATATAAGAGGCGGTTGGACTTCCCGTACAAGCAAAGGATTTATCTAGGCTTTCCTTACAAGAAAATTACATCAATTCACGTCCAAAACCCTAGTCAAATTCGGACTGGTTTTATCCGAACTTCCTAAAACTGTTCGGTTTAAACTGGCTGCACCTTGCGGGTCCTTTTTGCAGTGGTAAACGTCTCGGATGGAAACAAGCCCAAAAGCAATCTTGACTGTTTCGACGAGACGAACAACTTTCATGTTGAAGGTTTTTTTATCAGAGATCATCTTGAGGGTCAAATCAGTCTCGCAACACAGGCTATCTCCTCGCGCTACCCGTCAGACATGTGTCTGGTGGGGCGCGCCACATCTCGCCTCGTGATAGAGCTGCACTCCGATTGCTCTAACTTTTGCATACGAACTCGGATTTGAACAATTTTTATATAAAAAGCGATCGCTTCGACGAGACGAAGACAACCCGTGTAGATCATTTTTTCATTTGAGGTTGTCTTGGGGGCTTAATCGGCTAAACTGTACTTTGAATATAAGATCTTGGTACTTCGAGCATAGTTTCGGCCTTCGAGATGAAACCGGACGGCGATGACCCAAATTTCAAAGATGTTCATATCAATAATACCAAACTCTTTCATGTAGACCACTTCTCCATTTGAGTCCATCTAGATAATCATTTGGGCCCATCTTCAGCTTCTGGTCGGATTGACTATCACAACCTCCACCCCGGCAGGCCTTCCACCCGGGTAAGCTTTCCACACCGACAAGGTTTCACCCCGGCAAGGTTTTTACACCGGCAAGGGTTCTCCCTAGCTCGTCAAGGTTTCTATCCCGGCAAGAGTTCCTCCTCGGCAAGGTTTCTACCCCGGCAAGAGTTCCTCTTCGGCAAGGTTTCTCCCTCGGCAAGATTTCACACCGGCAAGCTTCTTCGCCGGCAAGCTTTCCATGCCGGCAAGCTTCCCCGCCGGCAAGCTTTCCACGCTGGTAAGCCCTCACATCGGCAAGGTTTTACCCCGGCAAGGTTTCATTCAGCCGGCAAAGGCCGAATACTTTCCCACTCAGGGCCGGCCCGCGAAGTGTTGCCTCTAACTTTTGCATACGAACCCCGATGCGTGACCATGCCAAAATCTGGTGTCAACACCCCTGTCTTGATCTCTCCGCCTCCTTGCGAGCCTGCCTGATGAGGCTGCCTCTGAGGAAGCTTCCTGTCGTCCACCCCGCGAGGCTTGGCCCCTCGCGAGGATCTTGAGCTTGAGCTGATGAAGATGGGCCATGCTGGGCCCCCACTTGAGCCACGCCGCAGGCCGCAGGCAGGCAAGTCTGGGGACCCCTGTTCCCAGAATGCCGAGAGTTGCTCCTGGAGCTGTATGGAGGAGGAAGGAAGCTGGCCAAGGCTCGAGCTGCTCCTTCTCTCCGGTGTTTTTGTTTTGTGGCTAGTCCTATGCTTACTTTCTTTTCTCCCGTATGTGTTTTCTGCTTGCCCTCTCGCTCGCCCCGTATGATCATGGGCTCCCGGGGGGTTTTATAGTCCAACCCCACAGGGTACAATGGTAATGTTATAAGTCGGTGGGTCCGTATTGTCAGTGTCCGGGGACCCGGTATGGGTCCCGCTGAGGGCTTGTGGTTCGCCGGGTTCCCCCAAGTGTGGGCCCCGCATGCCTAGGGGGACTGTGCACCATCTTGTCGATCGTCAGGGCATGGCCGAGTCGAGTCGTGTACAGTGCTCTCCATTAGGTTGCCGCTTGCTGTCATCAGCGGTGAGGGCGGGGGCACTGTAGCCACGCCGGCCCTGGTCAGCGGGTAGGTGAGGGGCACTGTTGCCACGTTCCTGCTGACCAGGGGCATGGGCGGGGCACTGTTGCCTCGGTCATCGTTGATTGAAGACTCGTCCCCATCATACGGCCTGGATGGGATGGGAGTTGACCCGCGGCTGGATTGCCTAACATGCCATGGGTGGCGCTGGCTTGTCGAGGAGGCTTTGGTCGTGCCGGGTTTGGCTGTCTTGTGCTAGTTGTTGGGGCCGAGTCGACGTGTCTTGCCGGGTCGGCTAGTCTGGCCGGCTTGCGGGGCTTGGCCGGGTCGAGCGACCCAGCCAAGCGCGTGCCGGTATTGAGGGACGATGCCAGTCCCGTTGTTTTAAAAGAGGATCCGGGTTCTGTTGCCTGCCCGAGGTCCATCCCCCCGACAGTAGTCCCCGAAGCTATGAAGGTCCGCCGTCTTCGGATGAGTGGGCCTTCACAGTTTCCCCCTTAAGCAAGGTGGATTCTGC
The DNA here is from genome assembly GCA_032464435.1 of Aegilops umbellulata. NCBI lineage: Eukaryota > Viridiplantae > Streptophyta > Magnoliopsida > Poales > Poaceae > Aegilops > Aegilops umbellulata. The sequence continues at coordinate 243,515,830 of CP136055.1, read as the reverse complement.
GAGCGCCGGGTCCGGCAACACCCACTGTGTGCCGGTTTCTCGGAAACCGGATCGGGGCATCCCGGCCATGGTGGGAACCGAGAAGTCCGTTGAATCTTGGGGCAATCCCTCGGGCTTTGCGCGGGCGCCACGTGGTGCCCGGAAGTCGGAGGGGCCTGACAGGCCACGCGCGTGACGGGACCGGGCGACGGGCTGGGGCCCACCGCCGCGCGCCCTCGGCCCAAGCGCGCGGATTTATTGTGGCGTCCGGGGGCCGGTTGCTCTTCCCCGGGCAGTTACTACGCGTGTATGTGCGCACTTATTACGGGGTAGTGGAACGGGCGCGTGTAGACGACCCCACTTCCCCATGTTTATACCGAGGGTTATAAGTCAGGGGCAGGGGGCGGCGGACATTATTCTCGCTCGCACCCTCCTGTCCCTTTGCTCTCGCTCCACTCTTTGCAACTGACGCACTGCGGCGCCCGCTACTCCGAGCAGAACTTCTTCGCCGTCCATCTTCCTTCTTCTTCCTTTGATCATGTCGCTGCCATCGGGCTCCTGGATGGGTTCGAATGTCACCTCCGAGGACATCACCCAACTCCGGGCGACGCGGCGCCTGCCGCGGGAGACGGACGTCGGTGTCCGCCTGCCGCGCGGCGAGCAGAGGCCTCGGCCCGAGTGGCAGGAGCGCATGGTCTTCCTCACGCACTTCGAGCGCGGGTTCGGGCTGCCGGCAGGCACCTTCTTCCACGCGTTCCTGGAGTTCTTCGGGCTCCAGCCGCATCATCTTGGCGCCGGCGCCATCGTCCAGCTCTCTGGCTTCGTCACCCTCTGCGAGGGGTACCTGGGGGTCGAGCCTACGATCGACCTCTGGGCGCGCTTCTTCTCCTTGAAGCGGCAGGGCCCGTCGGCCGAGGAGTTCGCCGATTGCGGCGCTGCCGTCATCTCGAAGCGGTCGGGGGTAGATTTCCCCAAGATCCCACTGGAGGATTCTGCCGAGAAGTGGCAGAACTCCTTCTTCTACGTCCGCATCCTTGGTGCGGATCGCATCAACCTTCCGGCCTTCGCCATCGCACCACCGCGGGCGAAGACGAACTAGGGCTACTCGCCCAGGCGCCCGTCGCAGGAGATCGTCAATCTCTGCGAGCGGGTGACGGTGATGAGGACGCAAGAGGGGCTCACCGGCACCGACCTCCTCGCCGCTTTCATCATGCGCCGGGTCCTTCAGCTTCAGGGGCGCCCCTACCTCATCGGCGAAACGGTCGGCCTTCAAGACCGCAACCGCATGGGGTCGACGCGGCTGTCCGTGGAGCAGATCGCGCACGGCGTGAATGACATCTCCAAGGCCAACCTTGGGGAGGACTGGCGGTTCGGCAAGGCGCTGTATAGCCAGTCGAACCCAACGCCGCAGGTGAGTGTCTGGTCTTCTTACTTTGCTGCCGCGCACCTTCTCATCCATCCTGACGCGACGCGGGGGGTACTTCTGAACGCGATTCGACATCCTTACGCCCGGGCCCAGTCGTAGGTGGCGCCAGTGGCGCCAGAGGAGCCCGCGGCTCATGGCGGGGAGGAGGAGGCCGAGTACGATGCCGACGCTGGGCGTCGCGCGGGTAAGTCTCGTGTTTTTCTTGACGTGTCCTGAATAGCTGACCGCGGCACGGAACGGTCGGTGCTAACGCCAGTTGTCGGTGTAGTGGCCTTGGGCGGGGGAGGCGGCGACGCGGGCGGAGCCTGGTCCTCGCATGGGGCGGCGCTGAGAAACCCGTATCGGAAAGACAGCGTCGCGCCGCGACCCTGGGCCCCGAAGCGCACGGCAGACCCGGCCGGGGCCGGGAGGCCGGACAAGAGGAAGCGCGGCGGCGGGCATGGGAGGCCAACCCCGGTCCCGGTCTTGGCGGGGTAAGCTTCATCTCTTGTTTGTGCTTAGATTTTTTCTCTTGAGCTAGTCTTGTTTCTTTTCTGCTCATTCTATCTTATTCTTTAGGTCGCCAATCGCGCTGGCGAGGGCAGCTGCGGGAGCCGCGACCGCCGAAGGGGCTGTGTTCCGCAGGAGCCGGTCCGACCCCGCCGACTAGGCCGAGGTGGAGGGACGGGCCGACTCAGACCTCGGTCTGGATCCGAACGACGCCGAAGCCTTGTCCTGGCGGGACAGGAACCGGGCCAAGGCAGAGCTGGAGGCGGCGTCGGTCCATGCTTGGACCGACGCGGCGGCGGCATGGGGGGCGCGGAGCCGGCCTGGTGCGAGATGCCGGAGGGCACGGTGGTGGCAGCGACGGTCTTTGAGCCGTCGTCGGTGAGGGAGCGCGGCCGTGGAGGCCGGGCTGAGGTGGTGATCCCCGACCGGGAGGTCGTGGAGGTGGCGGATGACACCCCGCCGTGGGCTGACGTGGTCGAGTGAGCGAGGACTGGTGGTGGTGGAGGCGGCGTCGTTTTGGAAGAGAGGCTGCGGGCGGCGGTGTCGGAGGCACCACCGGTTTTGAGGAGGCACCGCGGGCGGCCATGCCGGAGGCCACCCCAGCAGCCGGGCCGGAGACGGCGATGCAGGGCGTCTCGGTGTCCAGGTCGTCGTCGGCGTTGGGAGGGGCGTCGGAGGAGGTGCTGGCCATGTCGCGAGCGACCAGCGGGGAGTACGCCTTGGTGCCCCGGCAGGGAGGGTGCCGAGCTGCCGTGCCGCAGCCGGCGCGGGGCGGGAGCGCCGTTGTCTTCTGGCTTCAGACCCAGGAGGAGGCGGCGCTGGACGCCGTCAGTCGCCGCCTGCGAGGCCGGACGGAACGGCTCGAGGCCTTCACCCAGGCCTAGGTGGAGCGGACGCGTGACCTGGAGCGCGCCGTTCTGGTTAGTCTTCTTGTAATTTTTCTTTGTGGGGGCGCGCCAGCACACCCACTAGGTGTAGCCCCCGAGGTTCGGGCCAACTACATAGTAGTTGGGTCGAATCTTTAGAGTGTTGGCCTTGTTCTGATTTCTACTTTCTTCAGCATCTCGACGCCTTCCGGGTCGCCACCTACAATCATCTCCTCGACAAGCACCGGGAGCTCATGGAGCAGCGTGCCGCCATGGAGGAGGAGCTCCACGTCACCGCAGGTATTCTTGTGCTCTTTTCTAGTGGGGGCGTGCTAGCGCACCCACTGGATGTAGCCCCCGAGATTCGGGCCAACTGTGTAACAGTTGGGCCAAATCTTAAGTCTTGCTCTTTTCTTCTGCTGAGTCCTTCTTTTTCGCAGCCGAGGTGCTGTCCTGGCGGACTCTTCTACTCCGGGCTAGTCATCACTACGACCGGTTCGTTGGCGACACCGGCCGTCTTGGCGATGAGGCGGCGCAGGCGGGGGCGGAGGCGGCCGCGGCTCGGCGGTCTCTCGACGAGGCCAACTGGCTGCATGAAAAGATGGCGGGTCACAAGAGCCGCCTCGAGGCCGAGGTGGAGCTCCTTAAGGCGGAAGCCGCCAAGGTGGACGAGGCGCAGTAGGCCCTGGTGGAGGCGGACCAGCAGCGCGGCCAGCTGGCCGATGACAAGGGACGGCTCCAGGCTGAGGTGGATCGCCTGTGGGGGCAGGTCACCACGGTTGAGGGGGCCCGTTAGGACGAGGCCCGTCGCCGCGAGGTGGCCGAGAAGGCGGCCGAAGACAAGGACGCCGAGCTGAAGGCGGCCCTTGCCAAGGCGGCCGATCTGGAGAAGGTGCTCGAGGAGCGCGACCGCGCCATCGAATGGGAGAGGCGTGGTATGTTGCTTGAGGCGCAACACCTGGAAGAGTCCCTCTCCAATAAGTGCTTTTTCTTGTCGTTTGCTGGGTCGGGATTTGACCTTTCTTCCTTGTTGTTCTTCTTCTAACTCGCTTCTTCCTTTGCGGCAGGGGCCTTCCCAGAGACGCAGTGGCTGGCGGAGGAAGACGTCCGATATCAGTGTGACCCGACCGGCGTCGTTGGGTCCGGGATGGATCCGTGGATGTCCTGGACCTTCCCGGAGATCATCGCCGCCGCTGAGGCCCGCCTGCAGGTCCTGGGAACGTAGGTGGGGCCGCTGACCCAGGCCGGCACCGCAATAACGGCGGCCATATGGCCGGACTCCGTCCAACCGAGCAGCTTCTCGCACCGGGCGCGTTGGTTGGAGATGGGGCCGGACCGGCTTGGCGAGTGGCACGTCTCCGCCGCTCATGCCGGTGCCGAGATGGCGCTCCGGTTTGTGCTGTCCTGGCATCCGGACCTGCAGCTGGACGCGTTGATGGGCCAGCAAGCCGGTTCGGAGCAGCTCTTGCAGGGGCAAGCCGGCCAAATCGCCTCCCGGGCCAGCTGCATCGCCAAGTTCGCCCTCCATGATGAGTTCCATCTGGAGCGGACGGAAGATGGCAGGGCCGTGGGCGGCGACGAAATGGGTTGCTCCTCCACAATCCGGCGGGGAGCTCGGAGGAGATAGGCGTCTACCGCGACGCGGGTGCTGAGGAGGACACCGGCGCCTCGCTGGACCCGGAGGCCACCAAGGGAGAGCCGTCGACGTTGCGACGCAGCGCTGGAGATGCCTGAGACACTTTGTGTAAAATCTGTTAAATAGCAGGTCCACCCACCCACTGGGGGTTTTAGGATGTAATGAACTCAGGCCGTGGGCCTTTTCCTAAATACTTGTGTAGATGTCGTGGGTGCTTTTGCTTTTTTGCCTTCCGTTTTTTGGACCGATTTCATGTGCTTTTCCTTTCTCAAACCTCCCCCCCGCGAGTCAGACGGCCGAGGCTCCGGTCCGTGACAAGGAGTTCGGTTCTTTGAGAGGAGCTCGCAGGACTTGGGTCCCTCGAAATGATGAGCGCGAGCGAAACACCCACTGGGTCAGCTGGCGGCAATCCGGCGAAGCCGGTTGGCGAGCAGCCGGTCGTGCTGCTGTTCATTTGATGAATTGTTGGCCGGGTTGATCGACCCGACAGCCTTTGACTTAGTGTATGAAGCGTAAAGGAGCTTTGGCCCGTTGTGCTTGCCAGCCGACAGCCAAAGCTGGAACTGTGGCTTTAGGGCGATGTGGGGGACCGCGGCATCCTAACTTTATCAGGAATCACCAAGTAAAGCGGCGGGGTGGCGACCGAGCCGGCCAACCCCCAGGTCGAGCGAGTCAGACCGGTGGCCAGGTTCAGTGGTATAGTGATGCAAGAAAATAGGGACACAATAAATTGGTCGACAAAAGGCAGCACCCGAGTCTCGTTCGGGGACCCCATAGTTTCATGCGTTTACAAAAGGCGACGATACATACGCTCGTGCAGCTAACTGTAAAACGGGCGGAGGAGTTCCGTGTTTTTCGACGGCCAGGTCGTTTCTTCACCGACAGTGTCCTTCTTGCGCTTCCTTGACTTGCATGCGTCGGTGAGGTAGTAGGCGTTGTGGTCGCACAAGGCCCTGCTTACGATGAATGGGCCCTCCGATGGAGGGGACAGCTTGTGCTGGCCTGCCTGCTCTTGGACGAGTCGGAGGACGAGGTCACCCTCGCGGAACGCGAGGGGCTTGATCTTCTTGCTGTGGTAGTGCCTCAGGCCTTGCTGGTAGATGGCCGAGCGACTGAGCGCCAGGAGGCTTGCTTCTTCGAGCAGGTCGACACCATCTTCGCGGGCTTCTCTGGCTTCAGCTTCAGTGTACATCACGACGCACAGCGAGTCGAACTCGACATCGGTCGGGATGACGGCTTCGGCTCCGGAGACAAGGAAGAACAGGGTGAACCCGGTCGACCGATTTAGCATGGTGCGTAGACTCCAGAGAACGGCTTGCAACTCGTCAAGCCAGCTGCAGGGTGAGCGGATGAGTGGCTCGACAAGTCGCGGCTTGACGCCGGACAGGATGAGTCCATTGGCCCGCTTGACCTGCCCGTTGGACGCGGACGCGCAATGGAGGCCAGGTGAGGCAGATGCCGAAGACGGAGCAGTATCGTTCGAGCGCGCCCTTGGCGAAGTTAGTGCCGTTGTCGGTGATGATGCTGTTCGGCATGCCGTAGCGCACCGCTATGTCCTTGATGAACCGGACGGTTGTTGGCCCGTCTAGTTTCTTGTTTGGTCTTGCCTCGATCCACTTGGTGAATTTGTCCACTGCCACCAGCAAGTGCGTCATGCCGCCTCGGGTGGTTTTGAAGGGTCCCACCATGTTGAGTCCCCAGACCACGAAGGGCCAGGCGATCGGTATGGTGCGGAGTGCTGACACCGGCTGGTGGCTGCGTTTGCTGAAGCGCTGGCATCCCTCACACTTGAGGACGAGCGACTCAGCATCTTGGAGGGTCGTGGGCCAGTAGAAACCGTGGCGGAACGCCTTGGCCACCAGGGATCGTGATGCGGCGTGGTGCCCGCACTCGCCCTGATGTATGTCGAGGAGGATGTCGATGCCCCATTCCTGCTCGACGCAACGCTGGAACACATCGGTGGAGCTGCGCTTGACGAGCTCGTTGTTGATGATGTTGTAGGCGGACACCCGGCATTGCACTTGCCGAGCTTCGGTCTCGTCCATGGGGAGAACCTTGTTCTCCAAAAAATTTGATATTGGTAGGGCCCAAGATGGAGCCGTAACCACGGCGAAGACGACCACCAGGGTGGGTTGCGAGTCGGCAGCCCCCGAGCCGGGTTGAGCAGCCCCCGGGTCGGGGATGGCGACGGCCGGGTCCGGGACGATGGTGGCCGGGTCGAGCTGAGCAGCCCCTGGGCCGGGTTCAGCAGTCCCCGGGCCGGGTTGAGGTGCGGCCAGGTCGTATGGAACGTGGATGGACTCCGAGTCCGGCAATAGCTTGATGGACGACTTGCGTAGGTGCTCGAGGGAGACGCCGGATGGGATGGCTTGTCGTGACGAGGCGATCTTGGCGAGCGTGTCGGATGCTTCGTTGACCGCGCGCGAGACATGGAGGAACTCGCAGCCCTCGAAGGATCCGGACAGCTTCTGGACAAGGAAGCGGTAGCTTTCCATGTTGGAGTCGCGGGCGTCCCATTCGCCGGAGCATTGCTGCACCACCAGGTCCGAGTCACCGTAGCACAGGATGCGCCGGATGCCGAGTTCCTTGGCAAGCCGGAGGCCGTGCACAAGGGCTTCGTACTCGGCGACGTTGTTGGAGGCGGCGAAGTGGATCTAGAGTGCTTAGCGGAGCCGGTCGCCCTTCAGGGACGACAGTACGATGCCGGCCCCCAAGCCGAGTCGCATCTTGGACCCGTCAAAGTGCATACACCAATGCGTCGAGTCGGGAGGCGACAACAAGTACTGGGTCTCGGTCCAGTCGACGACGAAGTCGGCCAGGGCTTGAGACTTGATCGTGGTGCGGGGCTCGTAGAGGATGGTGTGGCCGGCTAGCTGGATCACCCACTTGGCATCCCGGCCAAAGGCATCCCGGCACCCGATGATTTCTCCGATAGGCGCCGTGCTGACCACGGTGACAACGTGCTCTTGGAAATACCGCTTCAGCTTCTTGGCGGTGAAGTACACGCCGTAACACATCTTCTGGTAGTGCGGGTAGTTCTGCTTGGAGATGGAGAGCACCTTGCTCAGGTAGTAGACTGGGTGCTGGATGGCTTGGATCTTGCCCTTCTCTGGTCGCTCGACCACCAGCACCATGCTGACCGCCCGCGAGGTCGCGGCTACGTAGAGCAACAGCGGCTCCTTGTCGGTCGGCGCGGCCAGGACTGGTGCGGTGGAGAGCATGCGCTTGAGGTCTTGGAAGGCCTCGTCTGCCTTGCCGTTCCATTCGAACGGGCTCGTCTTCTTCATCAGCTGGTACAGGGGTAGCGCCCTCTCGCCCAGCCGGCTTAGAAACCGGCTGACCGAGGCCAAGCATCCGGTGAACTTCTGGACATCGCGGAGCCGAGCCGGCTTGCGCATGCGCTCGATGGCCTTGATCTTCTCCGGGTTCGCCTCAATGCCGCGTTTCGAGATGTCAGGACCGGATTTTCGAGGTATTAATTTCCCGAAAACGGCCCTTGTGCTCACCAGCCCCAGGATTACTGTTAGCTGATGAGGCACCTACTTGATACAGAAACTCCAAGCAAAATACAAGGTATGTAGTACAAGACCATTCTGGCCTATGAGTACAACAAATGGTTTCTAGTGGTTGATGGCGGAAGCGGTTTGAGGTTCATCAGTGGACATGGGACTCCATTTCCCACAAGAACAGCTGACCAGGATAATTCCTATCTTTGCGAGGCTGCTATCACCATTGCGTATGTTCCGGGGCTGTTATCGCATCGCTCCTCTCCATGCAAGAAATCTGGCCAAGACAATAGCCAGGGACAAGCCAGTGAGTACTTTGAATGTACTCGCAAACATCATGAATACGGGTATAATATAGCAAAAGACAACAATGCTCTGAAATTCTACTATGATCACAACGCCAGTCATAAATAAAAATCATGATGCATGCAAGCAGGTTATTCATGTCAAATATGACTATGCAATCAGAGAGTAGAAATAGAATGCACCGATCGGGTGTCTGAAGCGAGGCCTCGAAAGGATAGTAATATAAAGCATGCCTCAGTTGGGCGTCTGAGCGACACCACATAAAGGGCTTATAAGTAAATTAAATAACAAGCATGCCACAGTCGAGCGTCTGACCGACACCACACAAAGGGCTTATAAGTAAATTTAACAACAAGCATGCCACAGTCGGGCGTCTGAGCGACACCACATAAAGGGCTTATAAGTAAATTAAATAATAAGCATGCCACAGTCGGGCGTCTGAGCGACACCACATAAAGGGCTTATAAGTAAATTAAATAATAAGCATGCCACAGTCGGGCGTCTGAGCGACACCACATAAAGGGCTTATATATAAGAATAGTTACAGTGAATATCCAGGAGGTAGAACTGTCCCAAGGATACTCAATGATACAAATAATACAAATGGTTAGTCCACAATAATCATGATCATAATCATCATATGTCACCAGTCATGATCAATGTTCTGGTTTAGCAGTTTCTCCTCCGAAGACCGACACTTGACCCATCCCAGACTGTATTCCTTAACCATGGACACGGCTATTCGAATAGGTATAATCTCTGCAGAGGGTGTACTCTTTACCCATGAGTAACGGATTTCTTTAGTCCATCGGGACTAATTCCGTCTACGGTCTTTTGATTGAAAACACACCTGTCCGCACACATCAGCCTAACTCACTGGTGTCTGGAATCACCCTTGACACCTGTTAAGCAAAACTCTAAGTGGGGAGGCTACAACCTCGACTAGCATGGGATCACAAAATTTATACCGCGCGCAAACTAGGGGAGCTACCCCTTCGGCTACAACCGAAAACACCCATGCCCCTGGACTAGGTGGCATGCCTACTGGATGCCTCCGGTATCTTCCACCATGGCCTCTCTGTACGGTGTGTGCTAGAAAGGGGTTGACAACTTACTGAACCGTACCCTACCTATGGCAGGGACAAGTGGTAGTACGAAACAAGTATGGGGGTTACTGGAACAAGACTCGATCTATGGTCGACTCAGGAGGTTTAGGTATTCCCTGCATGATTAGCATAGCAAATATATATCAACCAACAGACAGAGTCACCGGTCAGCATACCTCATCATGCCGTACCGGATACAACCGTCTCGACGGGGAACTAGGAATAAGCTCGTGTCTACCCAATACAGAGACTCTCCTGGCTTCCTTCCGGTAGGCATGAGAGGCACACGAGGGTGATCACTATCACAAGCATATCCATTTCTAACAGCAAGATATCTTCATTATGCACCCATGTGTATGATTTTGTCATCACAAAAAATAACAAGTGCTCCCTGTCAAGGTGGTGTGCAACCGTTGTGAAACAATATAGAACATATTATGCCAGGGTTCAGTATGCTTGCCTTCAGGTTGTGGAGAGGCAGGGTGCACCCCAAAACTTTTGAAAGTTTCTTCCTACTTCAAAAATCCTATTTAAGAAAATTTGAAATCAACACATAGTTTCAAAACAGTACAAAAAAGTTGTTTGGAAAATTTTCAAATAAATATGAAAATAAACTAGACCAAATTTGAGGAACAACAGAAAAAGAATCAAGTCAATTGGACTTATATTTAAAAAGTTATAGCCAGTCAAAGATTAGTCAAAATTCTGTTTTTAAATAAAACCAGAAAAAGAAAACGTATCGGGGGGCTTACGCTTTCTGTTTAGCGAAGACGTATTCAGTGGAATACGCCTCCACTTAAGCCACGTTTCGGTGGGGCTGGGTCACTGACAGTGGGTCCCTTGGGCCCACTAGTCAGGTTTGGCCAGTCGCCCGCGCCTCCTTCCTCCTCTGGCCGAGCAGAGGCAGGGCTCCGGCGATCAACGCCGGCGATTGGTGGCTCCTTGCGGGACTCTGAGGGCAGGGATTGATCCGCTGGTTCAGGGCGGTCCTTCCGGTGGTTGACTTGCCGGCGGGGATGGAGGGAGTCGCCGGCGGCGAGCTTCGCGGCGGAGATGGCTTCGGGAGGGATTGGGTGTTTGAACTATGGTGGTACCCGATCGCGTTTGAGAGGTTGGGCGGCTCCGCGTGGTCCAGGGGAAGAGGATGGTGGCACTGGATGGGCGGGGGAGGCTCTGCTTGCGACTAACGGAGCTGGAGCGTGGCGGCGGCCGCACTGATCGGAGGCGAGGAAGAAGGCTTCTCTCCGATGATTGCTGGCTGTGTGGGCACTAGGGGGAGGGTACGAGCTTGTCTGAGGGCCTAGACGAGCTCGGTGTTTCCTTATATAGGCGTTCAAGGTTGGTTCTGCGGCGACCGGAGATAAGATCGGTGAACCATCGTTCTGTAGCGGGCAGGGCGACGTGGCGGCGACGGGCGCTAGCGGATGGCCTTGTGGATGAGCTCGGGCTGTTCCACGAGTGAGTTGGCGCGCTGGTGTGGCTCGGGTGGTGCCGCCCATGGCAGTGGCCTGCTGCGGCCGTCAGCGACTTCTGGTGGCGGCGCTGTGGGGCGCCAGGAGGGGGCCAGGGCGGCTCTGCGGTGAGGAAGAGGTCGGGTGCGTTGGCTGGGAGCGGGAAGGGACCAGAACGGGCGTGGGGGAGGCGGCAGTGGGACGCGGCGACTCGGGCGCACGCACGTGCAAAACGTGCGCTCTGGCCTCGCCCAGAGCACGCACGCCAACTGTTCGGCAAAATGCCAGGGCATGCTAGGAGGCTTGGGTGCAAACACAAATTAACAGAGCTAGGTTTTCACTAGTTAGGGGATTGGTGGACATGATGGTTTGGTCAGAGTATCAAGCTCATAGCAGAAAACTAAAAACTAAGCCAAAACTGGCCATGCACACAAGGTGCTTGACAGAATGCCAAGGGCATCTAGGCAACTCTTGGGGTGGCCAAAATCTCCAGATCCTAGTCTCTTTAGATGATGAAGAGGTTGGCAAGGTTAGTTTGGCAAAAACAGAAACTTGTTAGTGCAAGCTTTTGAGAAAATCAAATCTGGATAGAAAGAAAAGGGGTATTATTGCATGGACTAAAAGTATTCCAATGGACCCAATCTCCTGGACTTAAGGGTTTGGTAGGGTGTACTACAAGCAGGAGAAATCTCATGGTCATTAGAGCAAAAATAATTAGGGATGCAGTAGAAAACACCCAACTGGGCCAGGGAGCAAAAGAGGATGCTTTGCTTAATTTTTTCAAAGAACACCAGTGGGTTTTTGCATAAAGTTGAATTATATACTACTACTAACCTCCCATAATTATGGTGGAAGCTTTAAAGAAATATTTAAATAGGTTGTAGTGCAAAATTGCCAACTGGACCAGATTTGAAAATTTGGTGTAGAGCTCAAAATCTCCAATGAATGGAAGATATTTTTGCATAAAAGTGATTTAAAAACATCACATGACACCCCCAAATTTTGGTTGGAATTTTAAATAAATTTATCAAAGGGTTTTAGTGCAAAAGAGGCTCAAAACTCATGAAAAACCATTTTTAGAGAAATAAAGCTCAGGGAAAATAATTATGCAAATAAGTCCACTGATAAAGAAATGTTTTCTTGAGAGGGTATACAAGTCCAATAATTCATTTGGAAAGTTTTCACTTGGGGTAAAAACTCTATAATATCAAATAAAGGAGTGGTTCTGAAATCAAAGAAAATCCAGTAAAAATGGAACATTTAATTTCCTGGCAAAAATTTTAATACACAAAACAATGTTTAAATTTTTGGGGTGTTACACGAGACGAGGAAGCCGAGTAGCGTTCCGGCCGGGACGCCGAAGACACATTTTTCCGGGTTAAGCTTGACCTTGTATTCGCGGAGGTTGGGGAAGGTTTCCTTCAAATCGTCGAGGAGCGTGAGGTGTTGCTTGGTCTTCACCACGATGTCGTCCACGTATACGTGGATATTGCGGCCGAGTTGCGGCAGTAGGCATTTCTGCATGCAGCGCTGGAAGGTGGCGCCGGCGTTCTTCAAGTCGAACGACATGGTGATGTAGCAATACGCCCCAAAGGGCGTGATGAAGGACGTCTTCAGGGCGTCAGCCGGGTCCTGCCTGATCTGGTGGTAGCCGGAGTAAGCGTCCAGGAAGGACAGGAGCTCACACCCGGCGGTCGAGTCGATGACTTGGTCGATCTGCGAGAGGGCGAACGGATCCTTGGAACAGGCTTTGTTGAGGCTGGTGTAGTCGATACACATGCGCCAGGTCTAGTTCTTCTTTAGGATGAGGACTAGATTGGCCAGCCACTCGGGGTGAAACACTTCCATTATGAAGCCGGCCGCCAAAAGCTTGGCGACTCTTCACCAATGGTTCTTCTCTTCTCTTCGGAAAATCATCGTAGGGGTTGACGGACAGGCTTGGCGTCCTTGCAGACGTGAAGTTTGTGCTCGGCGTACTTCCTCGGGATACCCGGCATGTCCTTGGGGGTCCATGCGAAGATATCCCGATTCTCACGGTGTCGGTGTGGAACGACACCTATGGGATCACAAGAATCCCTACTGCGGTTGCGGGGTGCGGGGTCGTGAGAAGAGCGGATCAAACAGATAGCACACGGTTCCTTTACCCAGGTTCGGGCCGCGAGGATGCGTAAAACCCTACTCCTGCTTTCGGTGGATTGTTTATCTGTGTTCTTCAACTAGCAATGGGGCGTGAAGAGCTCCAAAAAGCCGAATCCTCTTCCTGGTCACCTTGGGCCTCCTTTTATAGGGAAAGGGGTTGCCACAGTGGCACACAAGAGGTGGAAAGAGTATAGTGATGCGAGGTTATCCCTCGCATTACATGACAAGGCGCATTTAATGCGTCTTGCTTAGGTGTCCTCGCTTTGTCGGGGACGGGGGAGAGCCCTGCCTCGTCCGTCGCCGCTCCCTCTTGCGTTGACACGCGCCCTGGCCAGCGGTGCCCACGGTGCCATGTAGGCAGGCAGGCAGCTGAGGTGGCACAGTGATGGGTCTCCACGAAGATCTGCTTGCCGCCACGCAGGTGCCTGCCCAGCTGGTTGGGTCGGCAGCTGCAAGCGAACGGCGGTGGAGGCTTGATTGGCGTGGGCCTGATGGTGGCCCTACGGGGGTTCATGGCAAGGGCCTTGCCGGGGCCCCAGCAAGGGTCTTGCCGTGGCGCCTGCTGTCATCCCCGGCAAGGCTCTTGCCGGGGGCCTTGTGGTCCTCCTTGGCTGGGATCCCGCCAAGGATCATCATCTTCTAGAGTGTGTGTCTGATCTTGAATGTCTTCACAAAGATCTGCATGCCACCACGGGGATGTCTCCCAAATCCTTGCCCCATGGGGGCAGTGGACTCAAGGGTGACTCGCTTCGTAGGTGTGGGGCGAGCTGCCACGGCAAGGGTCTTGCCGGGTTTGCTAGAACTGCCCCCGGCAAGGATCTTGCCGGGGGAGTCCGCTTCGTCCCCTTTGCTCTTTGTGGTCTTGGTCTTGGCATCGTTCTGCTTATCTTGAGCTTTGGCCTTACCTTGGCTCACCTCCCTTGCCGTGCTTGGTGTGGTGGTGCCCGTGGCTCAGACTGCCCGTGCACAGTTATAGGGGAACAAAAAGTGTACCCCTCCTTTTGTACACCGACAGGAGCCCCCGGGCTAGGCCCAAAAACGGTGTGCGGGCAGGCGAGGCGGTTTTTACCGCGGTAAGTTTCTTCGTGCGCTGCGCTTCCCATGCTCCTTGCGCGTGGCACGGCGTGGGGAGGCGTGTGTGACGTGGGCGGCATGCGTGGGGCTGAGTTCTGCACGCATGCATCACGTCGTAGTAAAGGGGGCTGTTCGCGCCTTCCCCATAAACGGAGGGAGGCGTGGAAGCTCGACCCATTTACTGAACAGGGCCGAGGCGTGGTCTTCAAGGCGTCCACTCCCCACGATCACGGGGTGGGGAGAGGTCGCCTCACCCATCGCCTCAGTCCTGCACGCCTCCACGTGCCTCCCATGCGCTTGGGGTGGCAAACGACGGAGGCGGGAAACCGAGCCGTCGCGGGCTGGGGCAGCGGGTCGGTCCCAGTTCCCTGCGCCTTCCGCGTCTTGATTGGCGGATCGGGGTGGCCGAGCCCCCACCCCGTTCCTTTATAAAGAGCGCGGGGGGGGGATGTCGTCCCGCATTCCTTCATTTCCTCCTTCCTTCAGCTTCTGCTCCCCCTTCCATCCGCCATGGAGAGAGGGAACCCTGGTCCTTCAATGGTGGCGGTGCAGGTCGCCGCTCGACAACGCGTCCCTCCTTCTCCTGCACCCGCGGTGGCAGAGCCAGGCGCAAGGGGAAGGGGGAGGGGGCGAGGCCATGGGCGAGGCCGAGGCGCTCGGGGAAGAGGAGGACGGGGCGGCGCGCCGGCCTCGCCTCCGCCAGCAGTTCCTCCCCCATGGAGGGCCACGTTGGGGATGACCCTTGCGAGTTCTTCGTCAGGCTGCGCCGGCCGCCTCGCCGCCGCCTTCGTCTCCCGACTCCATTCGCGCGGGAGATGGAGCTGGATCCGCCGGATTCATTGCGGTTGCACATGAGGGGCTGTGGGATCAGCGACACGCGGGTTCGCGTTGACTTCCCAGCCCCCCACGTGATGTATCTTCGTCGGGGATGGAAGACGTTCGCTCATATCCATCGCTTGACGAAGGGGCTCACTCTCCATTTCAAGCTGATGGAGGGCGGCCTCCTCTCCGTCAAGGTCTTGGGGATCTTCGGGACCCATGCAAGGTGCTGCGTGGAGAGCTCTTCTGTTAGCAAAGACTCCTCCTCGGGCGGGAGTGACGAGGAGGACAGCGGCAGCGACGGCGAGGGTAGCAGGCGGCAGGATGACGGGTCCGACTAGGTGTCGGGCGCCGCTCCGTGCGGCACTGGCGACCCCATCATCCATGTCGCCGGCTCCCTGGACTTCTCGGGGTCGTCTCCTTGGGTGGCTGGCATTGGGAGGCTGCGGAAGAGGAAGAGGGCGGGCGGCAAGGCCGTCAACTCAGAGTACGTGGGCACTGACGCCTTCGACGCGTGCTGACGTCCTGCTGCCTCGTCTTCGAGCTCAGCTTCAGGCGCCGCCATCACCATCCAGCCTTCAAACGGCCACCGAGATGTTCTCTTGGTGTCTTCTGCCACCCGTAGCTCGCCTGGGCGCCCCTTTTGCCCTTTTTGCCTCCTTGACCTGCCTCCTGAGGAGAGAGACAAGAAAGGGATTACGGGCACCTTATCTCTTTTTAGTTTGTAAGCCTTCGGGCCTTAGCTTAATTTAAAACTTGTAATCCCATCATTCATGTTTTTCATTCCCTATGGACTGTACCTGGGTGGAATGTTTTTAATGAAAAAGGGATGTTTGCCAGGCCATTTGCTTGCGGGTAGAACCCATGTCAAGGAGTAAATCCTTGATATCTCTAAGATAAACATTTCCTTTGCCCGGCAGCAGGCCTTGCCGTCTTCCCACGTCGCTCGACCTTTCTCACGCTTTTGGCAGAGGCGGGGAGGAGGTGGGTTCAGGCTCCTTGTTTCATCCTTTCGCTGCCACGACTATGACCAAACCTGGCCCCAGGAACGAGCCCTAGGGCCTAGAGTTTAGGGGAGCACGGTAGCTTTAGGAAGGAACGAGATTTCACATACCTCAGCCCATAAGGGAATGCATGATAAGGGATGAAGAACTTATCTGAAGTTGTAGCCCCCGGCAACTCTGGTTTGCCATGGGTGAACCTTTGCACTTGCAGCCCCCGACAATACTGGCTTGACGGGGTCTAGATGCTGGTCTGCCCCTCTTCTCTTTTTCGTCCTCAAGTGATCTGGCAAGGATATCTGTGAGTCCTGCGAACCAAAGAAGACAAAAGAATGGCAAAGAGACGCACACTCGACCTCTAAGCTAGGGGTTAGTCGCCGCTAAGCATTATCAACCCTAACCAAGGACGGGACTCGACCTAGCATGCATGCTATAACTTAGGGCGCCAGCGCTTCATTTATTTGTGCTCAGGGTCTGCGCCTGGCTTTGTACAAAGGGTTACATGCATCATCGGCAATGCTTGTACAAAAGGTGGCTTGCCGAGGGGCCCAGCAAGCCGTGCCTCACGGGTAAAACTTGCGAAGATGCTCAATGTTCCAGGAGTTACTCACCGGAACGGCATCTTCGGTCTCCAGGCGGACTGCACCGGGCCTGGTGACTCGTATTACCCGATAAGGGCCTTCCCACTTTGGCGTCAACTTGTTGGAATTCTTGGCCGATTGAACGCGTTGAAGGACAAGGTCGCCTTCCTCAAGGCTTCGGGCATGAACCTTGCGGCTATGGTAGCGGCGCAAGGCTTGCTGGTAGCGTGCTGCTCTCACAGCCGCCCGAAGACGATCTTCCTCAAGGAGCATTGCGTCATCTTGCCGGAGTTGCTCTTGCTCAAGCTCATCATAAGCGAGCACTCGAGGTGACCCGTATATGAGTTCAGTGGGGAGAACTGCCTCTGCCCCGTATACTAGGGCAAAGGGTGTTTGGACGGTGGCTCGATTTGGCGTCGTCCTGATCGACCAAAGAACCACCGGCAACTCATCAATCCAGTGCCTTCCGCTCTTGTGCAACCTGTCAAAGGTCTTGGTCCTTCAGCCTTGCAGCACTTCAGCATTTGCCCTCTCAGCTTGACCATTGCTTCGCGGGTGAGCAACGGAGGCAAAATAGACTTTGCTGCCGAGGTCTTGGGTATATTGCATGAAGGTGCGGCTTATGAACTGTGTGCCATTGTCGGTGATGACCCTGTTGGGTACACCAAAGCGGCACACTAGTCCCTTGAAGAACTTGACGGCTGACTGAGCTGTGACCTTCCTCACTGCCTCCACCTCCGGCCACTTTGTGAACTTGTCGATTGCAACGTACAAGTACTCAAAGCCCCCGACAGCGCGGGGGAAAGGGCCCAGTATGTCGAGCCCCCAGACCGAGAAGGGCCAGGAGAGAGGAATGGTTTTAAGGGATTGAGCTGGCTGATGAAGCTTCTTTGAATGGAACTGACACGCTTCACATCTGGTGACTAGTGTCGTTGCATCCTGGAGGGTGGTGGGCCAGAAGAAACCTTGCCGAAATGCCTTGCCGGCAAGGGCCCTTGACCCGATGTGGGATCCACATATGCCTCCGTGTATCTCCGTCAACAGCTCCAGTCCTTCCTCTCGAGGGATACACTTCAATTTCACACCGTTCGGCCTCTTCTTGTACAGGATGTCATCGACGAACTGGTACATGGTAGAGCGACGAGCTACTTTTTCCGCTTCTTCGTGCTCCTCAGGAAGTTCCCCTGTTTGGAGGAATCGGACGGTATGGTGTGCCCACGCCGGAGCCTGGGGCTTGACGGCGAGGACTAAAGGCATTTCCTCCGCTATAGGAGCGACTGTCTTGACGGCAAGAGCTTGACGCTCCGCCGGAGCTAGTCGTCCCGTGGCGGGCTCAGTGTTCCCGGCAACATCCTTGCCGGCGGCTTCGGGGAGCTCAGCGGGAAAGTACTTGCCGGGCCCTGATTTCTTCCTCTTGTTCTGCTCTGTTGATGGATCAACGGATGGCTGAGTTAGCTGAAGCACAAAGGTACCTGGTTCCACAGGTAGCTTGAGGGCAGCGTGTTTTGACAGGTAATCGGCGATATCGTTCTCCGCTCGGGGAACGTGTTCAGCCTGTATACCGTCGAAACGCTCTTCCTGCTTTCTCACTTCATCGACGTAGGCCTTCATCAATGGGCTCTGGTAATCCTTGTTGACTTTCTTGACGACAAGCTGCGAGTCACCCCTGACGATGAGTTTCTTGATTCAGAGGTCCGCCGCAATCCTAAGACCGGCAAGCAGCCCTTCGTACTCTGCCGTATTGTTGGTTGACGCCTCCCTGGGGATGTGCATCTGGATCATGTACTTGAGGTGCTCTCCGGTGGGTGCGACAAGCAGTACGCCAGCCCCGGCGCCCTGTAAGGAGAAAGATCCATCAAAGTACATGATCCAATCGCAACTTGCCTCCTTGCCGGGGAGAGCAGTCTCTTGGGCTTCTTCGTCAGGCGTTGCGGTCCATTCTGCAATGAACTCCGCCAGGACTTGGCTCTGAATCATCGAAGTACTTTCAAACTTGAGGCCAAAGCTGGACAGCTCCAGTGCCAATTCCACAATTCTTCCCGTTGCATCTGGATTGTGCAATATCCGTTGCAGAGGGAGGCGAGTGACGACAGTGATCTCGTGTGCCTGGAAGTAGTGACGCAGCTTCCTCGAGGCCATAAGAAGGGCAAAGAGCAGTTTCTACACGCCGGAGTACCTTGATCTAGCCCCTTGCAAGAGGGAACTAACAAAGTGGACCGGGTGCTGCATCATTTTCTTCTTCGGCGGAACCTCTACTGGCTGTGTTGTCTCTGCATTGGTGGTGTCGGGCTCTGTCGCTGCCATTACCTCGTCGCCAACCTCTCTCTGTGCCACTAGTGCGGCACTGACCACCTGGTTCGTTGCCGCCAGGTATAGTAGCAACGGCTCCTGTGGCCTGGGCGCAACTAGTATCGGCGCGGAGGAGAGGTACTTCTTGAAGTCTTGCAATGCTGCTTCGGCTTCTGGAGTCCACTCCATCGGGCCCGCCTTTTTCAGGATCTTGAAAAAGGGAAGGGCGCGCTCGGCAGACTTGGAAATGAACCTGCCCATGGCGGCGACGCAACCAGCAAGCCGACGCACATGCTTGATTCGCTTGGGTGCTTCAATCTGCTCTATAGCTTTGATCTTGTCCGGATTGGCCTCTATCCCATGCTGTGATACAAAGAACCCGAGAAGCTTGCCGGACGGGACACCAAAGACGCACTTCTCAGGGTTCAGCCTGAGATTGATCTTGCGCAGGTTCGCAAATGTTTCTTGCAAATCTGGTATGAGGGTTGCCCTGTCCTTGGTTTTGACCACTTTGTCATCCATATAGGCTTCCATACTTCTATGGAGCTGGGGTTCAAAACCAATCTGGGCCGCCCTTGCAAACGTCGAACCAGCACTCTTCAACCTGAAAGCCATCTGCATGAAACAATACATACCACATGGGGTGATGAATGCTGTTTTCTCTTCGTCTTCTCTTGTCATGAAGATCTGGTGGTAGCCGGAGTAGGCGTCGAGGAATGACAACAGATCACACCCAGCCATGGATTCAACAATCTGGTCGATGCGCAGCAATGGGAAGGGGTCTTTAGGACAAGCCTTATTGACATCTGTGTAATCAATACACAGCCTCCACTTCCCATTCGCCTTGCGCACTACGACCGAATTGGCCAACCACGTTGGATGGAGCATGTAACATCCCAAATTTTCAATTTGGAATGGTATACATTAGATCATCATTGCATATCATATTTTAACTGCTTTTGGTTTCGATCCTAGAAATCCTAAGCAACTCAAGGACCCACGGACAGAGTTGGGGATTTCGTTATTTTCATATTTGAGATCTCTCAAATTTTGAGAATAGGATCATTTGATTTTATTTGTTTTATCATCAATAAATTTCTATTACAAAGATATGAGAGAGGGAATAAAATGACTTTCCCAAATTAAAGAAATATTGATGATTTAATAATAAAATCAAATAAGATTTTAATTCAGACTTTTTTCGATATTTTTATTTTAATTTAGGAAAAATGTGCGTTTTTCAAAATTGCATTTAGGCCCCAAATAAATGTTCACTTTGTCCGGCTTGATTTTATAAGTCGGGGAAATTTATTTCGGGATTTTTGGAGTCCGTTTAGTATTTCTTTTTATTTTTCTTCTGCGCATAATTATTTAAAAAAACGAACCGACCTACCGGCCGTGTCCGACCGGGACTCCGGCCCGCGTAGGCTTTATAAGCCGGGGGGAGCCAGCCCGAGGCCCAGTCCCCGCCCCCAAACCCTAGCGCCCGCCCGCGCCCAGCCCCGCGCCGCCGCCCGCCGTCGCCGGACGCCGCCGCCGCTGACTCGCCGCCCGAGATTTGCCTCGCCTCGAATCCCGTGCCGTCGGTTTAGAAAAAAACGATAGGTTTTCCATCGGTTTTCGTCGGTTTTTTATTTTCGTTTTTATTTATTAGATCGGTTTTTCTGTTTCGGTTTAGGTTAAATAGCGAGCGTTCGCTCGTTCGTTCATTTTAACGAACATGTTCATCGTTTAGATCTGGATAACGAACGTTCGTCCGTTAAACCGTTCGTTGTTTTTCTTTTTCTCGGATTTTTCCGCGATTATTTTCTGATCGCGATTTCTGATCCGATTTTCGTTTTAGTATAACTTTTCACTCGTTTATCGGAATCAGGCGATTCAAGCGCTTGGAGTTTCGTCTCGAAACCCCCCTATCCGTTTAACCAACTTGAACAAGTTTTTGCTTCTGTAAAATTTGACTTAGGTCCAGTTTAGTAGAACGAAGTTGTTTTCTTTTGCCGTTTGACTTTCGTTGCTTCCTTCGATTTGATTCTTTTTGCAAACCGGGGTTCTTAAGTTGAACTTTCTGGTTAGATCTTTTATTTGAGTTTTACCTGTGCATTAGATGAATACTTATTGTATGCTTGTTTGTTTGTCTGCGATAGAATACCCGGAGTGCGCCGCCTGTTACTTCGAATCTCTAGGTTTCGCGGATCATCAGCAAGGCAAGTAACACTTTGATCATACCTCTTTTACTACCCAGTTTTATTGCATTAGATCAATCCTCAAACATTGCATGATTAGGATCTAATTAAATTGTGGGATGGGAAGTAGTTGAGGTAGTACCTATTACGTGTTTTATTATCAAACCTTTGGGAGTTACTTCTACGTTTGCTTTTCATGCCATGCTATGCTAGTAGACGTGGATTGGGTGAGTGTTATCCATGACAGATGTGATTTTGTTCATTTAATGGTTTATCTAAGGTGGCAACTTAAACACACATCTGGGTGGATTGAGGTACCTGGGTATTCCAGGATTGCCTGTTGTTTTTCTTTATGGACCGCCACCCAGGCTCAAAGGGATCATGAGATTATTCAAACTAGAAACTTCCGTGTGCAGCCACAAGCCATTATGGGCGTTGGCATAGTTGACTAAGTCGTGCGAACTCTTATAGTGGTAGACTAGCAGATGTAGGGGATGTAGGTTGGTACGGTCTATCACATCGTAAGGTGCTAGCGCTTCTGAAAGACTATGTCTCGGTCATCCGGTTCTCAAACACCCTGTAGTGCGAGAAATCCAACGGAGGCGATCGAGTCGTGTGGGGAAAGTGCGCAAACCTCTGCAGAGTGTATAAACTAATCATGATTAGCCGTGTCCCCGGTTATGGACGTTTTGAGTATCTAGTACTTGGATATCATGTGAATCTCATCATGTTACTTTAAATTAATGTTGTTGGGTTTAAGGCTGATTATTATAATTGGGATTGAGGATGCTGTCAACCATTCTCAATGTTTAACAACCACCATGATAGTTAAATAAAATTTATTCCTTTGCAGTAGGGAAAAATTGGCTTTACGCAAAAACTGTAACCATAGAGCTTTCCACCAGCCATATATGCATGTAGCATAGGCTTAATCTTTCATTACTCTCTATGTGTTACTTTGCCAGCATATTCCATGTGCTGACCCGTTTTCGGGCTGCAACGTTTCATGTTGCAGACTTTTCAGACGACGAGTAAGGTGCCTTTTAGGTCGTGGTTCTATACTCAGTGATGCCGTTGGAGTTGATGGACTCGCTTATCTTCCAAGCCTTCCGCTGTTATCGTTATTAGATGGACTTAAGCCATATTTATTGTATTAAGTTCTCTTTGAGACATTCGATGTAATAAGTGTGTGATTGCTACTCTGTTATAAATCCTTCAAAGTACTGTGTGGTGTCAGCATTACTGATCCAGGGATGACACCTGAGCACAGAGGTCAAACTGTTTGAGGTCGGGTCGCTACAGAGCACTCCTCTTACCAAACCCGCTGCTTCCAGTTTCCGGATCTCTTCTCTGATGAACTCTTGTCGTTCCAAAGCTTGGTTTCTGACCTTCTGCTTGACGGGCCGCGCATGAGGACAGACAACAAGGTGGGGCTCAATCACCTCCCTGGGAACGCCGGGGATGTCGGAAGCTTGCCATGCAAACACATCGACATTCGCCCGCAGGAAGGTGACGAGCACGTCTTCCTATTTGTCGTTAAGGGTGGAGCTTATGGTGAAAGCTCCTCCCTTGCCGTCCTCATTGACAGAAACCTTCTTGGTTCCCGGCGGTATGGCCCTGAGCTTCTTGTTTCCGCCGGTGGAGCTCTCTGGCACGTCCTCGATGGCAGCGCTACACTCCCAAGAGGTGCGCTTGCCGGAATGGGTGTCCGAGGTCTCACCGGTATTCTTCTTCTTCTTCCCTCCCGGGGTCCCAGCGACAGGAGCAAGTGCCCTAGTGGCGGCAGCTGCTGCAACTACTTGCTGGTATAGTTGGCAGCACAAATCAGCGCATATTTCTTGTCGGAAGGGATGGTGATGATCGTCACAGGCCCTGGCATCTTCAGGGTGTTGTAGGCGTAGTGTGACACCACCATGAACTTGGCCAGCGCTGGGCGGCCAAGGATCCTGTTGTAGGGCACGGGGATCCTGGCAACACCAAACACGATCCTCTCCGTCCTGTAGTTCAGGTTGCTTCCAAAAGTCACGGGCAGCGTGACCTTTCCCTTGGGTTGGCTTCTTCCCGGGCTGACCCCCTGAAACGTGCCCGTCTCTTCGAGGTCTCCATCAGGAATCTGCAGTTTCTCGATCACGGCAGGCGAGATTAAGTTTAGAGTGGCCCCGCCATCGACTAGCATCTTTGTCACCTTGAGGTTGCGTATCGTTGGTGAAACCAACAATGGCAAGCACCCGACCGCAGTAGTGCGATCAGGGTGGTCCTCAGTGTCAAAAATGATAGGTGTGCTGGACCACTTCAGCGGCCTTTGGGCATCAAACGACGACTCTGCCGCTGTAATCTCTCACGCCCACTGTTTAAGCCGGCGGTGAGAAGTATGCAGCGAGGCGCCGCCGTCGACGCACATGGCCTCTGTAGCTTTCTGAAACTATTGGTCGCCAGATTCGTCGAATTCTGGCTTTTTGTCACAGCCCCGGGCGGGCCTCTCCTATTGTTTATCCTTGCCGCAACGGCCCGCCTGGCCTGTACGCTTCTTGCCGGACCCCTCAGCACCGTCTTGGCCCTTCTCCTTGTCCCGCCTCTCATACTCAGCCCTCTGCTTCTCAGCGAGGAGCTCAACCTGTCGGCAGTCTTGGAGAGCATGGCCTTTGGTGCGATGGATCTTGCAGTATCGCTTATCGGAGTTTCCTGGCTTCTCGGCAGCCGCCAAGGCCCGACAGGCGACACATCCGGCAATTTCCTTGCCGGGGTCATCTGCGTTGGTTTTCTTGGTGGAGCCGATGTCATCAGATCCCTCGACGACAAGCACGGCTTTACCTTTGCGCAACCTATTGCGGCGCCGGACCTTCTTCGCCGAGGCGGCAGTGTCCTCATCCGAGGAGTCAGTTTCCACGCCGGCATCTTCGCCGGGGTACTTCCTTCCCTCTTCAGCCCGGGCACATCTGTCAGCAAGAACATAGAGTTCTGCTACATCTTTCACCTTGTTCATTGCCAGCTCTTCGCGCATCTTGCGGTTACGCACGTTTTGATGGAACGCGCTGATGATGGCGGCAGGGTGAACATCAGGGATATTGTACTGTATCCGGGTGAACCTCTGTATATACTTGCGGAGACTCTCGCCTCCCTTCTGGGGGATGACGTGCAGGTCGCTCGCTTGGCCATGGGCTTGGTGGCCTCCAGTAAAGGCGCCCACGAACTCATGGCACAAATCCGACCAGGAGGAAATAGAGTCCACCGGCAAGTGCATCAACCATGACATGGCGTTGGGTTTAAGAGCCAACGGAAAGTAATTCGCAAGCACCTTATCGTCACGGCCTCCGGCAGCTTGCATCACGATGGTGTTGATGCTGAGGAACTCGGACGGATGGGTCTTGCCGCTGTACTTTTCGCCCACGTCAGGTTTGAAGGTGCGGTGAGTGGGCCATTGGAACTGCCGCAGCTCACGGGTAAGAGTCGGACAGCCTACCTCGTAAGGTAGGCCTCCAGGGCTCTCCGGTGCCGGGTGGTTCGCAGCAGGCCCTGCTCGCCTATCTGACTGGTGGCGTGCTCTGCGCCGACGCTCGATAGTGGTTCGAGCGTCTTCATGTTCTCGTTCCCGAAGAACTTGCCGTTGGTCACAGTGGGTCCGCGGGTCGGACGACGCTATGGAGATTTCGTCGCCCGTAACGTCGCGACGGGCTGGCGTCCGCGGCACCGGGCGAGGAGGAGGCGAGTGCACCGTGGTCGCGGCGCCGCAGGCTTTCCTGCCACTGGTACGTGGGACTCCGTCGGAGCATCAACCCGGGAGCTCCACCGGACTCGGTTAGTCTTTGTTGGCCACCTCAACACGGCTTCGGATAGTGGCTCTCCATTCGTCGAGTTTCCCCGTAGTGGGAGGAAAATCGAGGAGCAACTGCGCACGCGCCAGGGCTTCTGCTGGCGTTGGTGGCAGCGAAACCTGCACGGATCGCGATGCGCTTCGACTTCTGACCATGTCAGAAGGAGCTCTATCACGACCCCGCGGTCGCATGCCATCTTCACCAGCGCCTCGGCGAGCGGGCTTGTCTTCTACATCCCGGGAGTGGCGCTCGGGGCTCTTCCCGCGGCGATGCCCGGGGACTTCGGTGTCGTTACGCCGTTTGTCGCGCGCCGCTTGAGAGGAGCGCGCCATCGGCGCCGGCGTGGGAGTCTCGGAAGCCCTCGCGTCGCCTTCGGGCGGGGTGGCAGCGATCTTGGAAGGCCCCGCGCCATCCGCGGAGGGCCTGGCTCCGTCTTTGGATTTGGCGGCGTCCGGCCCGTTACCAGGCGCACGAACATCACCGCCTCCCAAACTCCGGCTGCTGGGACGGTGTTGGTGTTCGCGAACGGCGCCCCTGGTCCTTTCTAAGACCGGTCTGCTACTCCCCCGCGTCGGGACGGAATGTCCGGCCTCCGACGGGCCAACCGCCACCGTCGTCTTCTTCTTGGGTGCCATGACGATGAAGAAGCGTCGAACTAACTGCCAAAGCCGATTCTCACAACTGCGCCCCCTGCCTGGCGCGCCAAAGATGTCGGTGTGGAACGACACCTATGGGATCACAAGAATCCCTACTGCGGTTGCGGGGCGCAGGGTCGTGAGAAGAGCGGATCAAACAGATAGCACACGGTTCCTTTACCCAGGTTCAGGCCGCGAGGATGCGTAAAACCCTACTCCTGCTTTTGGTGGATTGTTTATGTGTGTTCTTCAACTAGCAATGGGGTGTGAGGAGCTCCAAAAAGCCGAATCCTCTTCCTGGTCGCCTTAGGCCTCCTTTTATGGGGAAAGGGGTTGCCACAGTGGCACACAGGAGGTGGAAAGAGTACAGTGATGCGAGGTTATCCCTCGCATTACATGACAAGGCGCTTTTAATGCGTCTTGCTTAGGTGTCCTCGCTTTGTCAGGGACGGGGGAGAGCCTTGCCTCGTCCGTCACCGCTCTCTCTTGCGTCGGCATGCGCCCTGGCCAGCGGTGCCCGCGGTGCCATGTAGGCAGGCAGGCAGCTGAGGTGGCGCAGTGATGGGTCTCCACGAAGATCTGCTTGCTACCACGCAGGTGCCTGCCCAGCTGGTTGGGTCGGCAGCTGCATGCGGACAGTGGTGGAGGCTTGATTGGCATGGGCCCGATGGTGGCCCTACGGGGGTTCATGGCAAGGGTCTTGCCATGGCCGCGGCAAGGGCCTTGCCGTGGCGCCTGCTGTCATCCCCGGCAAGGCTCTTGCCGGGGGGCCTTGTGGTCCTCCTTGGCTGGGATCCCGCCAAGGATCATCATCTTTTAGAGTGTGTATCTGATCTTGAATATCTTCACAAAGATCTGCATGCCACCACAGGGATTTCTCCCGAATCCTTGCCCCATGGGGGCAGTGGACTCAAGGGTGACTCGCTTCGTAGGTGTGGGGCGAGCTGCCACGGCAAGGTTCTTGCCGGGTTTGCTAGAACTGCCCCCCGACAAGGATCTTGTCGGGGGAGTCCGCTTCGTCCCCTTTGCTCTTTGAGGTCTTGGTCTTGGCGTCGTTCTGCTTCTCTTGAGCTTCGGCCTTACCTCGGCTCACCTCCCTTGCCGTGATTGGTGTGGCGGTGCCCGTGGCTCAGATTGCCCGTGCACAGTTATAGGGGTACAAAAAGTGTACCCCTCGTTTTGTACACCGACACACGGAGGAAGTCGACGAGCTCGCCTTCCTATTTGCTGTCGAGGCAGGCGCCTATGACAACGTACTTGCTGCAGCTGGGATCTTCTAGGTTGAGCTTCACTTTCTTCGTCTCCTTGGAGGGCTTGAAGGCGGCCTCGTCGGCCGGGTTCGGGGTCGGGATCGACGCGGCCGAGGCCTCGCCTGCCAGGGCGACGATCCGGTCGAGCTGGCGCCGCTCCTCGGCAATGACCAGTGACTTGGCCAACTTGGCGCCGTCTCGGGCGCACTCCAGGGACTTGCGCTAATCGCCGGTGATGGCGATGAGGCCCTTGGAACCCAGCATCTTCATCTTCAGGTACGCGTGGTGGGGAACCGCCATGAACTTGGCGAGCGCGGGCCGGCCCAGCAACGCGTGATACCACCACCACCTCGAACCAGATCGGTTCGCACCGGAAGTGGCTGCTGTCACCGAACAGGACATCTAGCCGGACCCGGCCATATGGGGGAGCAGGAGAGGCCGGGCACGATGCCGTGGAAGATCATTCGGGCCGGCTCCAGGTCCTCGGCCTTGAGGCCGAGCTTGGTCATCGTGTCGCGGTAGAGGATGTTGATGCTGCCGCCGTCGTCGATGAGGACTCAGGAGAACTTGCATGTGCGCCGCGCGGCGATGGTGGGGTTGAGGACGAGGGCGTAACCACCCGGACTCGGCATGACTGCCGGGTGATCCTCCCGGGTCCAGGTGATCGGGCGATCCGACCAATGCATGAATTCCGGCTTGGCCGGGACGACGGTGTTCACCTCCTTCCGAAGGAGGCGCTCGCTGCGCTTGTCGTCACCGAGGCTGGTGAAGACGACATAGGCTGCGTTCTGGTCCGGGTAGGCATCGTCGCGCATCACGCTGCCAGCTGGAGGCGGCTGTCCTGCGCCTGGAGCCGGAGCTGGAGGGGGCAGGACGTCGCCCCTCATGATGCGCTTGATGTTGGCGCACTGCGGAAGCGTGTGCGTGGAGGGTCTTGCACCGCTATGGTGCTTGCAGGGAGCGTCGAGCATCTGCTCGAAGCTGATGGCGGGTTGCCCTGCCGTCTTGCCGGTTTGCCGGCGCTTCGCCGCCGGGTCCGCCGCGGGCTCGGTGGCCGCGACGAGCCGGTTGTCGTGACGTGGCGCCGGCTGATCGGCCTTGCGCTTGTTGTTCTGGTGATGTTGCTGCCGGCTGCTTTCGCCGGCCGGCTTTGGAGGGGGAACCAGTTTCGCCTTGCCAGCGTCAACCAGCGCCACCTGGATCTTCATGTCGGAGTCGGCGTTGGCGTACTTGTCCGCCGTCATCATGAGCGCGGCCATGGTGGCCGGCTCGGAACGTAAGAGCTTGTGCTTGAGGAGGGTGCCGTCTCGGCACCCGTTGACGAAGTACTGGATCGCCTGGACTTCATGGACGCCCTCGCAGCTGTTCCGGAGCTCGGTCCAGCGTGCGAGGTGCTCGCGACCGGTCTCCGTAGGCCCTTGCACGCACATGGCGAGTTGGCTAGGGCAGCCGGGTCGCTTGTAGGTCCCCGTGAAGTTGCGGATGAAGGCTTCCTCGAAGTCCACTGTGGCACGCCAGCTCAAAACGACCGGTTTACCCTCCATTACCAGCCTAGAGATCATGTCTTCTGGCAACACACAACTTATTGGTACAGAAAACACCCGCTTTATTGATGCTAGCGGAACAGAGTTTATATTACAACAGCGGTCGAGGCCAAGCGGCACACTCGGTGCAGATGAACAATATGCACATTATTTAGTGAACATAAAGGGGCCTCGATCCAAACAACTACGTGGCAGCGGAATAACGTCGTAGCGGAAGCTCCATATCACAGGGACACCGTTGTGGACACGATCTAGACTCGAACAACGCTCCTTTCCAACGAGACTTTCCTGAAATCTGGCATGACACGCCAGGTTAGTACATTGAATGTACTTGCAAGCTCACAACAAGCATAATCATAATGACAAACAATATCATGATATTTAACCAATTAAAATGCAACACTATATGTCAACATGTTGTGATCATGCTCGAACGTCCCTCAGGACAACTTACCAACCGTGATCATCCTCCGATCACAAACACCACCAACGTGGTAAAACACACCACCAACGTGGTAAAACAGATGGCTAGCAATGATATAACGAGCAAGATGGCTAGCAACACTATCAGACTCCGGGTCAACGAGAGGAAAACGGACACGACCGTTGTCGTGCAGAGATGGGTAGTAATAGAAACCTGGGTGGTGCTGCATTTGAACCTCGGTATAATGAAGCTCGACAAGGACCTCAAATGCAGCAAACTGGACAGCCTGAGAAGCGGTGGAGGCGTAACCGCTCCGAGAAGTGCGAATGTAAGAGCCGAAATCGGAACTGGTGCGCGAGTAACCACTGCGTGATACTCATACACTGAGTCTGCTAGACGCTCTTGGTACACACGGTAGACTGGTTCGTCCCCGTGAGGGTACAACCGATGCCACATGCTACGGAGCAGGTGCGGTGACGTGTACAGCATCAGCTGCAACTGGCACGGATACGGCACCGGAGCCATCTACACTCACAACCATTAGCAGGTTAGCATAACAATAATAATCAAATGACTAGAATGCAAGAACCAGCTATAACTGCTACCGGCACGCAAATTCATTCGCGCCTAGCGTCCACTTAACACGTCATAGTCTAGCATGGCCTACAGTCAGCGCGGCTTTGATACCAATCGTTGTGGCACCATGGCTCAGAACGACCGGTTTACCCTGCATTGCCAGCCCAGAGATCATGTCTTCTGGCAACACACAACATATTGGTACAGAAAACAACCGCTTTATTGATGCTAGCAGAACAGAGTTTATATTACAACAGCGGTCAAGGCCAAGCGTCACACTCGGTGCGGTTGAACAATATGTACATTATGTAGTGAACATAAAGGGGCCTCAATCCGAACAACTACGTGGCAGCGGAATAACGTCATAGCGGAAGCTCCATATCACAGGGACACCAATGTGGACACGATCTAGACTCGAATAGCGCTCCTTTCCAACGAAACTTTCCTGAAATCTGGCATGACACGCCAGGTCAGTACATTGAATGTACTTGCAAGCTCACAACAAGCATAATCATAATGAGAAACAATATCATGATATTTAACCAATTAAAATGCAACACTATATGTCAACATGCTGTGATCATGCTCGAACGTCCCTCAGGACAACTTACCAACCGTGATCATCCTCGAATCACAAACACCACCAACGTGGTAAAACACACCACCAACGTGGTAAAACACACCACCAACATGGTAAAACACACCACCAACATGGTAAAACAAAATGACTCGTGATCCTTACGGCGATCACAACCACGACCAATATCTGGTCCCATATTCCGCGATGGCCTTTCTGCCATCCTCGACAATGCAAAGTTTACAGCTTAGTGTGCAATTTTTATTATTCGTTGACTCATGATGGGACCTACTACGAGGTGTCCTTAACCATGGACGCGGTTATCGATAGATTATACACTCTACAGAGGTAGCACACTGGACCCACACCACAGAACCCATGGCCTCGCACTCCCATTCGGGTGGACCAATGGCATTCTGACGAAACCCCTCCATTGGCACAGCACTCTCCCGGCCACTCCGACCCAAATCCACAGCGGGTTGGTCCTGGGTGGCCCTGTGTATACCAAAGACACCCCGACCACCGTCGTGGTCAAACTCCCACTCGAGGAAACTCCCACTTGGGGAAACTCCCACTTGGGGAAATTGGTACCATTATCTCATCAACGAGCACACAAGGTTATGTCTGCTTGCCGGGCCAGGGCAAACACAACATAACCCTCCCTAGATGGAGGCACCGACCAGAGGCCGTGTCAATGGACCGAATCAAGGCCCCCCATAAAGGCTAATGTGGTTGCACTGGAAAGAACTCGATTCAGCGGCACCATGACCGAGTTAACGGTGTATTCAAGTTGAGTTATTTTCAGTTTCAATTTAAACTAACAATGACCGTTGTCATAGCATGCCATGAAATGCAAAACGACACATGCATCATATAAAAATGACCGAAGTCACCAAGCATAACCGTCAACAATTCACGTTACTCTACTTAGCTCCAGATGACTCACAACTTAACCAAAATATTTTGCAGCAAGTTTCATTAATTTCTTACGCAAGAAAGCTACTCCGATAACTTTTTCATATGCATAACAAAAGATTTTACTATCAACAATCCTTACTTTCTTTATCACTAAATTAAGTTCAAACTTTCTGTAAAACAAGTAACATGATTTAACAGAATATTTTCTAACAATTTTTTATCAATTTTAGGAGGACAAAAATATAGCTAAAACAACTACCATGCATAACAAAATTATTTCTAACATCACCTCAAATAAATCTTAACTTGCTTTATCCACTAAACTAGTTTCAACTATTCTGTAAATCAAGCATGACAATTATTCAACATTTAACAGAATACAAATAACTCAATAATTATTTAATTGCATGGATTAATCATTTCATTCAAGTGAGAAATCAAAAATATTGAAATGGCATCATAGAAAATGTTGTTGTGGCTTGCCTTAGTGCAGATGAGGTTCACAAGCCTCCTGGTGATCCTCAAGACAAGCCTCACCTTCTGAAAATAATTTTAAACACACAAAGAAAATATCAAGAACATTTCTGAAATTCACCAGAAATTCTAAACAGCTCAGAAAAATCTCATCTTTGGTGAGCTATTAGATTTTATTTCAAAGAACACAATGCAAAAAGAATCAATTCATTTGGACTTATGGGTAAAAACTTATAACTGTTTGAAGTGTTCTGTAGATACAAATGAATTTGAATAAAAAGAAAAAGACTGGCGGGTGTGACGTAGAAGGCGTAAAGCCCAGGGGCGCCACCACTCGTACCGCTTCGCGCGCGTACTGAGTGACTGACTAGCGGGCCCCGCTAGTCAGGTGGGGGAAGGGGGAGACGGAAACAGAGATGGTCGCGGCTTCGCCGGAGCTCTCGCTAGAGACGAGGACTCTTTGGCCAAAACGAGAGGGAGGGATGGCAAGAGGAGGTCCAGGCGCACCTGCTCGTACCCGTAGCATGGCTAGGGGTGGTCGGACGGCGTCGGAATCGAGCTTGAGAGCGGCGGCAGAACGAGGAGGTCATCGGAGTTGAAGAAGACGGCGAGCAGAGGCCGCCCCAGGGGCTCCAAGCGGGCAAGACGGCCTTGCCGGAGAGAGGCGGAGGCCCTGGAGAGGTTGCCCAGGCCTGGGAGGGGCTGGAGCTGTCGCGGCAACCAGAGGGGATCGCCGGCGAGCTCGAGCTCGTGGACGGCGGCCCGAGGCCTACCTGGCCGAGCTACGGCTTTCTACTCAACCGTGAAGTGTGTGTGAGTGCTGGAGGATGCTTGGAGAGGCTGGGGAGGGGCTCTATATATAGGCGAGCGGCGAGGGTGCTTCGAGCTCCGCCGATGGACACCTGTCTACGGCGCCCGTCGATGAGCGGCATCAATGAGAGGGGAAGAAGGCGATGGAGGTCACGCGGCGACTGTGGGCGAGCGGAGACGAGCATAGGATCAAGGGGGTGACGACGAACACAGTGCGCACGCACTGTTGGGCTGGCCGGACCATGCCCGTGCTCGCTGCGGCGAGCTCCGACGTCGACGAGTGCCAGGGTGGAGTTAATGGTGTCGAGACGATGATGGTGGCGAGTTTGGGCTAGGTTTGGTGGTCGGGGGAAGCGAGCACGCGCGAACAGAGCGCTCGGTGGCTCCCAGAGCGCGTCGACACGCATGCCTGGCATCATGGACACTTGTGGTCACCGCGTGAACTCCCTCCACAGGCCATCCTTCGTCCAAAAACCATGTATGGCATGTTGTTCGTGGTGGTTTTGAAGTCAACAATCCTTACTTTCTTTATCACTAAATTAAGTTCAAACTTTCTGTAAAACAAGTAATATGATTTAACAGAATATTTTCTAACAAATTTTTATCAATTTTAGGAGGGCAAAAATATAGCTAAAACAACTACCATGCATAACAAAATTATTTCTAACATCACCTCAAATAAATCTTAACTTGCTTTATCCACTAAACTAGTTTCAACTATTCTGTAAATCAAGCATGACAATTATTCAACATTTAACAAAATACAAATAACTCAATAGTTATTTAATTGCATGGATTAATCATTTCATTCAAGTGAGAAAATCACAAATATTGAAATGGCATCAAAAAAGTGTTGATGTGGCTTGCCTTAGTGCAGATGAGGTTCACAAGCCTCCTGGTGATCCTCAAGACAAACCTCACCTTCTGAAAATAATTTTAAACACACAAAGAAAATATCAAGAACACTTTTTAAATTCACCAGAAATTCTAAACAGCTCAGAAAAATCTCATCTTTGGTGAGCTGTTAGATTTTCTTTCAAAGAACACAATGCAAAAAGAATCAATTCATTTGGACTTATGGTTAAAAAGTTATAACTGTTTGAAGTGTTCTGTAAATACAAATGAATTTGAATAAAAAGAAAAAGACTGGGGGGGGGTGACGTCGAAGGCGTAAAGCCCAGGGGCGCCACCACACGCACCGCTTCGTGCGCGTACTGAGTGACTGACTAGCGAGCCCCGCTAGTCAGGTGGGGGAAGGGGGAGAGGGAAACAGAGATGGCCGCGGCTTAGCCGGAGCTCTCGCCGGCGACGAGGACTCTTTGGCCAAAACAAGAGGGAGGGATGGCAAGAGGAGGTCGAGGTGCACCTGCCCGTACCCGTAGCATGGCTAGGGGTGGTCGGACAGCGTCGGAATTGAGCTCGCGAGCGGTGGCAGAATGAGGAGGTCGTCGGAGTTGAAGAAGACGGCGAGCAGAGGCCGCCCCAGGGGCTCCAAGTGGGCGAGACGGCCTTATCGGAGAGAGGCGGAGGCCCTGGAGAGGTTGCCCAGGCCTAGGAGGGGCTGGAGCTGTCGCCGCAACCAGAGGGAATCGCCGGCAAGCTCGAGCTCTGGGATGGCGGCCCGAGGCCTGCCCGGCCGGGCTACGGCTTCCTACTCGACCATGGAGTGTGTGTGAGTGCTGGAGGATGCTCGGAGAGGCTGGGGAGGGGCTCTATATATAGGTGAGCGGCGAGGGTGCTTCGGGCTCCGCCGGTGGACACCTGTCCACGGCGCTCGGTGACGAGCGGTGTCAGTGAGAGGGGGAGAAGGTGACGGAGGTCACGCGACCACTGTGGGCGAGCGGAGACGAGCACAGGATCAATGGGGTGACGACGAGCACAGTGCGCATGCACTATTGGGCTGGCCGGAACTTGCCCGTGCTTGCTGCGGCGAGCTCCGGCGTCGGCGAGAGCGAGGGTGGAGTTAATGGTGTCGAGACGATGATGGTGGCGAGTTTTGGCTAGGTTTGGCAGTTGGGGGAAGCGAGCACGCGCGAACAGAGCGCTCAACGGCTCCCAGAGCGCGTCGACACGCATGCCTGGCATCATGGACACGCGTGCTCACCGCGTGAACTCCCTCCACAGGCCGGCCTTCGTCCAAAAACCATGTCTGGCATGTTGTTCGTGGTGGTTTTGAAGTTTACCACGGTTGTGTTTGGATCCCGGTGCAGTAGAGAAAGTTTTACAAGTCTGGTAAGTTTTTGGACAGTAACTTTGTGATGTTACTATGGTCAGATGGATGGGAGTTTGAAGCTGTGCTTTGGAGGCTAGCTTGGAGTTACTAAGGTAACAAGCACAAGAAAGATCAGTTCAAATGGAGCAAGTAAAATGGTAGTTGCTGTAGAAACCACCATTTCTGTTCAGAACAGAAAAGATTTTCTGTAGCAAAAATATTCCAAAAAGCGCTGAAATATTTTTACTCAGGGAGGTGCCCTAGGATCTCTAGAATATTTGTGAATTATATCGAAATTTTGTAAGCCATAAAAATTAGGGTTGCTTTGGAGCAAACAGATTTGGCTTAGGGTTTTAGAGAGAAATTGAATATTTTTCTTTTAAGAAAAATATTCCAAAGGTTATTTTGAGGTGGATCAGAAGTGAAATGAGTGTTTATGAGAGAAATGCACACTTGGGTGAAAGCCAAGGATGCCCAAGTGTTTAAGTCCAAATGAAAAGATTCGAAAACTCCAAGTTTCAAAAAATTTCAAATGAAAACTCAAACAAATGAAGGAGGGAAAAAACCAGGCTGTCACAAACCTCCCCCACTTAGAATGAATCTCGTCCTCGAGATTCAGTTGCTTGGGAAAACCACTCTGGATACTGACCCTTAAGGAATTCTTCCTGTTCCCAAGTTGCTTCTGACTCTGTGTGATGCTCCCACTGAACCTTGTAAAATGTTCTGACTTTGCTGCGAGTGACTCTTTCCACTTGATCCAAAATTTTGAATGGTCTTTCTTCATAAGTTAAATCCTTTTCCAACTCTATCTCAGCCATTGTAGTCCTTTTCTCAGGCGAGGATATGCATC
The DNA here is from genome assembly GCA_032464435.1 of Aegilops umbellulata. Lineage (NCBI taxonomy): Eukaryota > Viridiplantae > Streptophyta > Magnoliopsida > Poales > Poaceae > Aegilops > Aegilops umbellulata. Next base: position 243,480,897 of record CP136055.1, on the reverse strand, counting down.
GTCTCAATTGCGAAACATGGAACACATTGTGTATATCTGACAGCTCCGGGGGTAGTTCCAGTTGGTATGCAACCGTACCCACTTGAGAAATAATCGGGAATGGACCAATGAATCTGGGTGCCAGCTTTCCACGAGTCTGAAATCGCTTAACTCCTTTCATAGGAGTGACTTGGAGGTACACGTGTTCTCTGGGCTCAAAACTGACCTGCCGGTGCTTTGCGTCATAATAACTCTTCTGACGGGATTAGGCCAATTGCAGTCGGTCTCTGATTTCCCGGACATGTCTCTCATCTTCCATCATGAGATCGGTTTCGAAGATATGGCTATCTCCAGCTTGAGACCAATTTAGAGGAGTGCGGCACGTACGACCATATAGAGCTTCATATGGTGACATCATTAGACTAGTCTGAAAACTGTTGTTATACGAGAACTCGGCGTATGGCAAACAATCTTCCCATTTTGCCCCGTTGGCTAGCACACAGGCTCATAAGATATCTTCGAGTATTTGATTTACTCGCTCTGTCTGACCGTCCGTCTGAGGGTGATAAGAAGTACTATATTTCAGTGCTGTCCCCAAGGCTTGATGGAGACGGGACAGAAAGCAGAGGTAAACAAAGAACCTCGGTCGAAAGTGATAGTCTGTGGTACTCCATGCAGACTGACGATTCTGGATACATACAATTGTGCAAGTTCATCTGCTCTGTATCTGGTGTTGATCGGGATGAAGTGAGCAATCTTGGTGAGGGTGTCCACTATAACCCAGATTGCGTCTTTGCCTCACTGAGTCCTAGGCAATCCGGTGATGAAATCCATGCAAACATCATCCCATTTCCATTGTGAAACTGGCAGTGGTTGGAGAAGTCCAGCTGGCTTCTGATGATCTGCTTTCACCTTGTTGCATATGTCGCAAAAGGCTACAAAATAGGCAATGTCTTTCTTCATCCCATCCCACCAGAATATTTGTTTAAGGTCTTCATACATTTTAGTACCTCCCGGATGAATGGAATACGAGGATTCGTGCGCTTCTGACAAGATTTTCTTCTTCAAGTCCGGTTGATCTGGTACACAAATTCGTCCACGGAATTGGAGGGTACCGAAGTTGTCCTTGAAGAAATCTGGGGACTGCTTTGCATGTTTTTGTAGCTCGACGTCATCTGGCTGGGCCTTGCGGATATCCATCTCGAGTGTGGGGGTAACTTCCAAAATATTAGTGAGGCCAGCATCCATGATGACCAAGTTGAGCTGAGAGATTTCCTCCTGAAGTTCGGTAGGCAATGATTTTAACATGACATTTAAGCAGACGGGCTTTCGACTGAGCGCATCGGCAATGACGTTGGCCTTGCCTGGATGGTAATTTATTCCAAGGTCATAATCCTTGAGCAACTCTAACCATCTTCGCTGACGGAGATTTAAATCTGGCTGAGTGAAGATGTACTTGAGGCTTTTGTGGTCGGTAAAAATTTGGCACCTTTTTCCAATGAGATAGTGTCTCCAAATTTTTAATGCATGAACCACTGCAGCCAATTCCAAATCATGAGTAGGATAATTTCTCTTGTGTGGTCGTAGCTGGCGTGATGCATATGCCAGTACCTTGCCGTCTTGCATCAGCACGCAACCAATACCTTGTCGGGAGGCATCGCAATACACATCAAAGCTGCGATAAATGTCTGGAAGACTCAATACCGGTGTGGTTGTCAGTCGTGTCTTTAGCTCATTAAAACTCTTCTCACAGTCCTCTGTCCACTCAAACTTTGTATCCTTTTTGAGCAGTTCCGTCATAGGTTTAGCAATTTTGGAAAATCCTTCAATGAAACGACGATAGTATCCAGCTAATCCGAGAAAACTCCGGATCTGTGTTACAGTCGTGGGCGGTACCCAATCGAGCACATCCTTTACTTTGCTCGGGTCCATGGCTATACCTTCGGCGGATAGTACATGTCCGAGAAACCCGACTTGCTTGAGCCAAAATTCGCACTTACTGAATTTGGCGTATAATTGATGGTTGCGGAGTTGTTGTAGCACTGCTCGGAGGTGATCCTTATGCTCTTCTTCACTCTTGGAGTAAATGAGGATATCATCGACAAAGACTACCACGAATTTGTCGAGGAGGTCCATGAACACTTTGTTCATCATATGCATGAAGAAAGCAGGGGCATTGGTGAGACCAAAGGACATCACAGTATATTCGTATAGACCGTATCGTGTAGTGAATGCGGTCTTAGGAATATCTTCCTTTTTAATCTTGAGCTGATGATATCCGGTCCGTAAATCGATTTGTGACAATACTTTAGCCCCACTGAGCTGATCAAACAGATCATCAATCCTTGGCAGTGGGTATTTATTTTTGATGGTGACCTCATTCAGCTGACGGTAATCTATGCACATATGGAGACTGCCATCCTTTTTGCCCACAAAAATTACAGGTGACCCCCAGGGTGAAGAGCTGGGACGAATATAACTCTTCTGGAGTAATTCGTCAAGCTATTTCTTTAGTTCCACTAATTCTGATGAGGGCATTCGGTAATACTTCTTGTATATTGGTGCGGTTCCGGGCACAAGATCTATGGCAAATTCCAGTTCCCGATCTGGTGGCATGCCTGGCAGTTCTTCTGGAAACACATCAGGGTACTCACTGACCACAGGAATAAATTCCAACTCAACCACAGTGGTGCAGACTAGTTCTGGCTTGGGTACATGCTTGCGAGCATAGAATTTGATGAGCTGCCCATCCAGACTGGTCAAACTGACTTCTCGGGTTGCGCAGTTTATACAAACTTGATATTTGGTCAGCCAATTCATCCCCAATATAATATCCAACTGTTTAGACTCAATGATTATCAGAGATGTTAGAAAGTGGACCCCGTTGATATTGACCTCCGGATCACGGCAGACTAGATTGCTCTTGATTATAGATCCCGGGGTTTGTACCAGCATATTTTTGCCCAAAATGGTGCAAGGAAAATTGTTTTGGGCGGCAAAACTCCGAGAAATAAAAGAATGGGAAGCCCCAGAGTCAAATAAAATTACTGCAGGTATGTCATAAACAGAAAACATACCAATGACGACTTCTGGCTTCTCTTGGGCTTCCTCGGCGGAGATATGATTTACGTGCCCAATGAAGTTTTGCTGGGTTGGCCCTGACTCCATAAAGTTGACTTGTGGCCTACTCAGAGCATTTACCTTGTTGTTCTTGGGGCACTGTTTGGCATAATGTCCGGCCTGCCCGCAAATGAAACAAGTATTATTGTGCTGGCATTCCTCATGTGTTGGACTGGTTACAATATTCTTGACCTGAGTGGTGGTCCTGTTAACATTCTGCTGCCAATTTGGCATGTATTGCACCTGAGTCGGCTGCCAGGTATGAGCTTTTTGCACAGGTTGTCCATCCTTCTTTGGCTCAAACTTGCGCTTGTTGTCGTTGTTAGCAGGCCTATTATCCGATATAAGCGTGTGCTCCTGTTCAGCAATGAACGCCTTGTCCACCAGAGTTTGGAAATCGGTGAAATCAAACATACTGAGAGCACACCAAAGTTGTGGATTTAAACCTCCAAGAAATCTGTCAATCTTCCTTTCTTCAGTGGCCACGTCATACAGAGAGTAACGGGACAAATGATTGAATTTTTGTAGATACTCAGCCAGAGACTGATTTCCCTGGATGAGCGCGACAAATTCACGTTGCTTGCCCTTCATAACTCCAGTAGGGATGTGATACTTACGAAACTTATCCTTGAATTTTTCCCAGGTGACTTCCTCATCAATCGGCCACATGGCCTTTGTATTTTCCCACCATATGGCAGCTGCGCCTTCAAGGTAATGGGTTGCAAATGGGACTTTATCATTTCCTTCAGTACGGGCGACTCAAGCTTTTTCTCCATGGTCCGCAACCAATCATCTGCATCCAATGGGTCAACAACCTGACTGAAACTGGGTGGATTGGTCCTCTGAAAATCTGACAGCTTTGAGTGGTGACCATTATGATTTCCATTCTATCCAACCATAGCTTGCACACTTCTCAATGTTTCAATCAGATCATTGTTCCTTTTCTCTTCAAACATACGCATAACTTGCTCGGTGGAGGGAGGATCAGGCGGTGGAGGTGGTGGCTGAACGTTCGGCTCGGGAGAATATCCTGCCTGTCGTACGGAACGACGAACAAGAGTTCTCTCACGAACGTTGCTACTGCTGCCTCCCCGCGTCATCCTATTGAGTATTTTTCCCAAGGCAACGCAATTGAGATGAGAGACATCCAAGAATAAAATTGGGGAAAAGCCAGCAACAACTCTCGAAAAAGATCAAAAAACAAAGAAAATACGGTGATTAAAGTCCCAACATAATTATACATAGACTCATACATGAAAATTACACAACATGACTGGTTCCACTACTCTCATGCATGAAGCATCATGACTCATACAACTACATCCGTACACCATCTAGATGACTACGAATACTCAAAGACACTACTGCTCTGCTGGTGCTGCGGTGTCCTCCCCTGAAGCGGTCTCAGATCCCGAACTGATGTGGTTAAAGGAAACCTCCGGGTTAAAGGTAACGCGACGATGCTGCCTCGAGGGCTCTCCCTCAGGGGCAGGGGTAGGATGAAGCATCGGGGCTGCAGGGGTAGCAAGAAGTGAGACCCACTCGGTAGGAGCACTAAGAGGGTTCACGGCGGAGACGCTGGTGCTACTCGGGGGAGTAATCGGCGAAATAGGAGATCTAGACTAGGACATACGGGGTAAATCCCAGTGAGGACGGAGTAGTGGTGGATCTATTAGTGACCAAGGTAGCGGCTAAAGCAGTATGGGCACGAGTCAGCTCTCGAGCCAGCTCGTGGATCATCAGATAGCTCGCAGTGATATAAAGAGCAAGATGGCTAGCAACACTATCAGACTCTGGGTCAACGAGAGGAAAACGGACACGACCGTTGTCGTGCAGAGATGGGTAGTAATAGAAACCTGGGTGGTGCTGCATTTGAACCTCGGTATAATGAAGCTCGACAAGGACCTCAAATGCGGCAAACTGGACAGCCTGAGAAGCGGTGGAGGCGTAACCGCTCCGAGAAGTGCGAGTGTAAGAGCCGGAATCGGAACTGGTGCACGAGTAACCACTGCATGATACTCATACACTGAGTCTGCTAGACGCTCTTGGTACACACGGTAGACTGGTTCGTCCCCATGAGGGTACAACCGACGCCACATGCTATGGAGCAGGTGCGGTGACGTGTACAACATCAGCTGCAACTGGCACGGATACGGCACCGGAGCCATCTACACTCGCAACCATTAGCAGGTTAGCATAACAATAATAATCAAATGACTAGAATGCAACAACCAGCTATAACTGCTAACGGCACTCAAATTCATTCGCGCCTAGCGTCCACTTAACACATTGTAGTCTAGCATGGCCTACAGTCAGCGCGGCTCTGATACCAATCGTTGTGGCACCCCGTCTCAGAACGACCGGTTGACCCTGCATTGCCAGCCCAGAGATCATGTCTTCTGGCAACACACAACATATTGGTACAGAAAACAACCGCTTTATTGATGCTAGCGGAACAGAGTTTATATTACAACAGCGGTCAAGGCCAAGCGGCACACTCGGTGCGGTTGAACAATATGTACATTCTGTAGTGAACATAAAGGGGCCTCAATCCGAACAACTACGTGGCAGCGGAATAACGTCATAGCGGAAGCTCCATATCACAGGGACACCAATGTGGACACGATCTAGACTCGAACAGCGCTCCTTTCCAATGAGACTTTCCTGAAATCTGGCATGACACACCAGGTCAGTACATTGAATGTACTTGCAAGCTCACAACAAGCATAATCATAATGAGAAACAATATCATGATATTTAACCAATTAAAATGCAACACTATTTGTCAACATGCTGTGATCATGCTCGAACGTCCCTCGGGACAACTTACCAACCGTGATCATCCTCGAATCACAAACACCACCAACGTGGTAAAACACACCACCAACGTGGTAAAACACACCACCAACGTGGTACAACACACCACCAACATGGTAAAACACACCACCAACATGGTAAAACAAAATGACTCGTGATCCTTACGGCGATCACAACCATGACCAATATCTGGTCCCAAATTCCGCGATGGCCTTTCTGCCATCCTCGACAATGCAAAGTTTACAGCTTAGTGTGCAATTTTGATTATTCGTTGACTCACGATGGGACCTACTATGAGGTGTCCTTAACCGTGGACACGGTTATCGATAGATTATACACTCTGCAGAGGTAGCACACTGGACCCACACCACAGAACCCATGGCCTCGCACTCCCATTCGGGTGGACCAACGGCATTCTGACGAAACCCCTCCATTGCCACAGCACTCTCCCGGCCACTCCGACCCAAATCCACAGCGGGTTGGTCCTGGGTGGCCCTGTGTATACCAAAGACACCCCGACCACCGTCGTGGTCAAACTCCCACTCGAGGAAACTCCCACTTGGGGAAATCGGTACCATTATCTCATCAACGAGCACACAAGGTTATGTCTGCTTGCCGGGCCAGGGCAAACACAACATAACCCTCCCTAGATGGAGGCACCGACCAGAGGCCGTGTCAATGGACCGAATCAAGGCCCCCCATAAAGGCTAATGTGGTTGCACTGGAAAGAACTCGATTCAGCGGCACCATGACCGAGTCAACGGTGTATTCAAGTTGAGTTATTTTCAGTTTCAATTTAAACTAACAATGACCGGTGTCATAGCATGCCATGAAATGCAAAACGACACATGCATCATATAAAAATGACCGAAGTCACCGAGCATAACCGTCAACAATTCACGTTACTCTACTTAGCTCCAGATGACTCACAACTTAATCAAAATATTTTGCAACAAGTTTCATTAATTTCTTACGCAAGAAAGCTACTCCGATAACTTTTTCATATGCATAAAAAAAGATTTTACTATCAACAATCCTTACTTTCTTTATCACTAAATTAAGTTCAAACTTTCTGTAAAACAAGTAATATGATTTAACAGAATATTTTCTAACAAATTTTTATCAATTTTAGGAGGGCAAAAATATAGCTAAAACAACTACCATGCATAACAAAATTCTTTCTAACATCACCTCAAATAAATCTTAACTTGCTTTATCCACTAAACTAGCTTCAACTATTCTATAAATCAAGCATGACAATTATTCAACATTTAACAGAATACAAATAACTCAATAATTATTTAATTGCATGGATTAATCATTTCATTCAAGTGAGAAATCAAAAATATTGAAATGGCATCATAAAAAATGTTGTTGTGGCTTGCCTTAGTGCAGATGAGGTTCACAAGCCTCCTGGTGATCCTCAAGACAAGCCTCACCTTCTGAAAATAATTTCAAACACACAAAGAAAATATCAAGAACATTTTTGAAATTCACCAGAAATTCTAAACAGCTCAGAAAAATCTCATCTTTGGTGAGCTATTAGATTTTCTTTCAAAGAACACAATGCAAAAAGAATCAATTCATTTGGACTTATGGTTAAAAACTTATAACTGTTTGAAGTGTTCTGTAGATACAAATGAATTTGAATAAAAAGAAAAAGACTGGCGGGTGTGACGTAGAAGGCGTAAAGCCCAGGGGCGCCACCACTCGTACCGCTTCGCGCGCGTACTGAGTGACTGACTAGTGGGCCCCGCTAGTCAGGTGGGGGAAAGGGGAGACGGAAACAGAGATGGTCGCGGCTTCGCCGGAGCTCTCGCCAGCGACGAGGACTCTTTGGCCAAAACGAGAGGGAGGGATGGCAAGAGGAGGTCCAGGCGCACCTGCCCGTACCCGTAGCATGGCTAGGGGTGGTCGGACGGCGTCGGAATCGAGCTCGCGAGCGGCGGCAGAACGAGGAGGTCATCGGAGTTGAAGAAGACGGCGAGCAGAGGCCGCCCCAGGGGCTCCAAGCGGGCGAGACGGCCTTACCGGAGAGAGGTGGAGGCCCTGGAGAGGTTGCCCAGGCCTGGGAGGGGCTGGAGCTATCGCGGCGACCAGAGGGGATCGCCGGCGAGCTCGAGCTCGGGGACGGCAGCCCAAGGCCTGCCTGGCCGAGCTACGACTTTCTACTCGACCGTGAAGTGTGTGTGAGTGCTGGAGGATGCTTGGAGAGGCTGGGGAGGGGCTCTATATATAGGCGAGCGGCGAGGGTGCTTCGAGCTCCGCCGGTGGACACCTGTCCACGGTGCTCGGCGATGAGCGGCATCAGTGAGAGGGTAAGAAGGCGACGAAGGTCACGCGGCGACTATGGGCGAGTGGAGACGAGCACAGGATCAAGGGGGTGATGACGAGCACAGTGCGCACGCACTGTTGGGCTGGCCGGACCTTGCCCGTGCTCGCTGCGGCGAGCTCCGACGTCGACGAGTGCCAGGGTGGATTTAATGGTGTCGAGACGATGATGGTGGCGAATTTGGGCTAGGTTTGGCGGTCGGGGGAAGCGAGCACGCGCAAACAGAGCGCTCGGTGGCTCCCAGAGCGCGTCGACATGCATGCCTGGCATCATGGACACTTGTGGTCACCGCGTGAACGCCCTCCACAGGCCATCCTTCATCCAAAAACCATGTCTGGCATGTTTTTCGTGGTGGTTTTGAAGTTTACCACGGTTGGGTTTGGATCCCGGTGCAGTAGAGAAAGTTTTACAAGTCTGGTAAGTTTCTAGACAGTAACTTTGTGATGTTACTGTGGTCAAATGGCTGGGAGTTTGAAGCTGTGCTTTGGAGGCTAGCTTGGAGTCACTAAGTAAACAAGCACAAGAAAGATCAGGTCAAATGGAGCAAGTAAAATGGTAGTTGCTGTAGAAACCACCATTTCTGTCCAGAACAGAAAAGATTTTCTGTAGCAAAAATATTCCAAAAAGTGCTGAAATATTTTTGCTCAGGGAGGCACCCTAGGGTCTATAGAATATTTGTGAATTATCTCAAAATTTTTTGAGCCATAAAAATTAGGGTTGCTTTGGAGCAAACAGATTTGGCTTAGGGTTTTGGAGAGAAATCAAATATTTTTTGTTTAAGAAAAATATTCCAAAGGTTATTTTGAGGTGGATCAAAAGTGAAATGAGTGTTTGGGAGAGAAATGCACACTTGGGTGAAAGACAAGGATGCCCAAGTGTTTAACTCCAAATGAAAAGATTCAAAAACTCCAAGTTTCAAAAAAATTCAAGTGAAAACTCAAACAAATGAAGGAGGGCAAAAACCAGGCTGTCTCATCCACTCACATGTTGATGCTGCCCATCGGCAGGCTGTTCAACCATGTGTGGGCAAACCCTTGGAGCATGAGCGGTGCGTAGCGCACGGCGAGACGACGATTGGCATCGGTGATGCCAAGGGTCGTGGTGTAGTCGGTGAGCCAGTCTTCTGGCTTCACCGTCCTGTTGTACTTGGGGGTGTCGCGGGGGAGCATGAATCCTTTGGGGAAGGGCTCCTCCCGGATGCGTGGGCCGAAGCATGCCAGCCCGATAGCGCCGCTCTCCTCCACCTCCAGGGAGCGAGCGAGCTGATCGAGGCGGTGACGAGCGTCGGCGTCGTCGATGGCGCGCGGGCCGAGTCGTTTCGCGGCCAGGCCACGGGGGACCAGGTCGGTTGGAGACGGACGCTGGCCATGCTGGCCGGGTCCGCACTGTTTCTCTAGGACGGGCTCGTCGCCCAATCCGCCGGCGGCTGTAGAGGACTGGTCGCGCCGAGTCCGGGCTCGGCCGGAGTGCGCCTCGCCGGGTGGCGAGGAAGCGGTGTGCAGAAGTTCGCCGGGCCCGCCAAGGCGGGCGGAGCCTGATCCCGCCGGCTTGGCAAGCTGGTTGAGGCGGTCCTGTTGGTTTTTGGCGGCGTGGAGGAGTTCGCGCATCCGCCCGATGCTCTCTCTCAGCTCCTCACCCGCGAGCTGGTCCAGGCCTGCTGCGGCTGCCTGGGCAGCGCGCATGTTCTTCGCTGGGGTCTCGTAGACGGTTGGGACGGTGCCGAGGGCCCGGCCGATCGCTCCTCCCCGGGCACGCACATCGGCGACCCGGCTTGGTTCGACCGCGGCGGGCGTGAATCCGTAGGCGGCATCGCGCTCCAGCTGAGCAGCGTCTAGGCGACGCTGAGTGGGGGCGAGCATCTCAGACAGGTCCAGCATCTGCTGGCGCCTTTCCTCGAGCTGGGTTCGGGCCTCCGCGACGTTGGTGGAGTCGACGTCGGTGCCAATGGGGATGCGGAGGCTCTGCATCACGGCGCGCAACGGATCGGGCGGCTCGATCCGTTCCGCTGTGGCCTTGGCTTCGGCAGCCTTCCATGTCTTGCTCGACGAGGAGGAGGCCCCGTCGCCGGTGACGAAGACCTCCACATGGACGTCCATTGCCCTGGCAGAAACGCCGCCGCCGAGGGAGAGGGGAGAGTCGGAGTAGCTGAGCATGTCGCTGGGGTACTCGTCGGCCGCAAACGCATCGGAGATGCGCAGCGCGGCGAAGGAGGCGGCAAGCGCACCGACGACGTTGTCTGCCAGTGCAACGGACTCGTCGGTGTAGGAGAAGGGCCCCGTCCGAAGCATGCTCCCGGCCAGCTCCTCCAGCTGCCCCACGGTGGGCGCCAACTGTCGTGGTGGGTGCACGACAGATGCCAAGGGATGGCTAAAGAGAGGAGGAGGCTCGAGGGCGCTGGTGGACTCCAGAGGCAAGGTTGGCATGAGCAGGCGCGGGACGCCGGACATACCCAGGTTCGGGGCTCTCCGGAGAGATAATACCCCTAGTCCTGCCGAGTGTAGTTGGATGATCGATAGTACAATGTTGCTCCTGGAGCTGTATGGAGGAGGAAGGAAGCTGGCCAAGGCACGGGCTGCTCCTTCTCTTCGGTGTTGTTGTTTTGTGGCTAGTCCTATGCTTACTTGCTTTTCTCTCGTATGTGTTTTCTGCTTGCCCTCTCGCTCGCCTCGTATGATCGTGGGCTCCCGGGGGGTTTTATAGTCCAACCCCCCGGGGTACAATGGTAATGTTATAAGTCGGTGGGTCCGTATTGTCGGTGTCCGGGGACCCGGGCTGGGTCCCGCTGAGGGCTTGTGGTTCGCCGGGTTCCCCTAGGTGCGGGCCCCGCATGCCTAGGGGGACTGTGCGCCGTCTTGTCGATCGTTAGGGCGTGGCCGAGTCGAGTCGTGTACAGTGCTCTCTGTCAGGTTGCCGCTTGTTGTCGTCAGCGGTGAGGGCGGGGGCACTGTAGCCACGCCGGCCCTATTCAGCGGGTAGGTGAGGGGCACTGTTGCCACGTTCCTGCTGACCAGGGGCATGGGCGGGGCACTGTTGCCTCGGTCATCGTTGATTGAAGACTCGTCCCCATCATACGGCCTGGATGGGACGGGAGTTGACCCGCGGCTAGATTGCGTAGCACACCACAGGTGGCACTGGCTTGTCGAGGAGGCTTTGGTCGTGCCGGGTTTGGCTGTCTTGCGCTAGTTGTTGGGGCCGAGTCGACGTGTCTTGCCAGGTCGGCTAGTCTGGCCGGCTTGCGGGGCTTGGCCGGGTCGAGCGACCCAGCCAAGCGTGTGCCGGTATTGAGGGACGGTGCCAGTCCCGTTGTTTTAAAAGAGGATTTGGGTTCAGTTGCCTGCCTGGGGTCCATCCCCCCGACACCTTTCCTTCTCCTCCTTAGACCGGCCCATATGGGTGGCGCACCAGCCCCTTGTGGCTGGTGTGTTTCCCCTATTGGCCCATAAGGCCCATATCTTTTGCTGGGGGTGCCCGGAACCCCTTCCGTTGTCCCAATTGAAGGAAATATGCCCTAGAGGCAATAATAAAGTTGTTATTTATATTTCCTTGTATCATGATAAATGTTTATTATTCATGCTAGAATTGTATTAACCGGAAACTTGATACATGCGTGGATACATAGAAAAAACACGGTCTCCCTAGTAAGCCTCTACTAAACTAGCTCATTAATCAAAGTTGGTTAAGTTTCCTAACCATAGACATGGGTTGTCATTTGATGAACGGGATCACATCATTAGAGAATGATGTGATGGACAAGACCCATCCGTTAGCTTAGCATAATGATCGTTAAGTTTTATTGCTATTGCTTTCTTCATGACTTATACATATTCCTTTGACTATGAGATTATGCAACTCCTCGATACTAGAGGAATACCTTGTGTGCTATCAAACGTCACAACGTAACTAGGTGATTATAAAGATGCTCTACAGGTATCTCCGAAGGTGTTTGTTGGGCTGGCATAGATCGAGATTAGTATTTGTCACTCGGAGTATCGGAGAGGTATCTCTAGGCCCTCTCGGTAATGCACATCATGATAAGCATTGCAAGCAATGTGACTAATGAGTTAGTTGTGGGATGATGTATTATGGAACGAGTAAAGAGACTTGCTGGTAACAAGATTGAACTAGGTATGAAGATACCGACGATCGAATCTCGGGCAACTGACATACCGATGACAAAGGGAATGACGTATGTTGTCATTATAGTTTGAACGACAGAGATCTTCGTAGAATATGTAGGAACCAATATGAGCATCCAGGTTCAGCTATTGGTTATTGACCGGCGAGGTGTCTTGGTCAGGTCTACATAGTTCTCGAACCCGTAGGGTCAGCAAGCTTAACGTTCGATGACGATTTGTATTATATGAGTTATGTGATTTGGTGACCGAATGTTGTTCGGAGCCCCGGACGAGATCACGGACATGACGAGGAGTCTCGAGATGGTCGAGAGGTAAATATTGATATATTGGATGATAGTATTCGGACACCAGAAATGTTTCGGATTGTATCGGGTACATATCGGAGTACCAGGGGGGTTACCGGAACCACTCAGGGGAGGATATTGGCCATATGAGGAAGGCACACCAGCCCACAAAGGGGTGGCGCGCCCCCCGAAAGGGAGGAGTCCGAATTGTACTAGGGGAGGGGCGACGCCCCCTTTCCTTGTCCCTCTCTCTTCTTCCCCCTTTCCCCCCTCCGGTAAAAGGAAGGGGGGAATCCTACTAGGAGCCCAAGTAGGACTCCTCCTACTTGGGGCACGCCTAGGGTCGGCATCCCCCTACCTCCTTTATATACGTAGGGAGGGGGCGCCTAGAACACACATCAATTGTTCCAAGGCGTGTGCGGTGCCCCCTCCATAATTTACGCCTCCGGTCATATTCACATAGTGCTTAGGCGAAGCCCTGCGTGGATCACTTCACCATCAACGTCATCACGCCGTCAAGCTGACGGAACTCTCCCTCGAAATTTTGTTGGATCAAGAGTTCGAGGGACGTCATCGAGCTGAACGTGTGCAGAACTCGGAGGTGTCGTACATTCGATGCTTGATCGGTTGAATCGAGAAGATGTTCGACTACATCAACCGCGTTAAGCTAATGCTTATGCTTTCGGTCTACGAGGGTACATGGACACACTCTCCCCCTCTCGTTGCTATGCATCTCCTAGATAGATCTTGCATGAGCGTAGGATTTTTTTGAAATTGCATGCTACGTTCCCCAACAGTGGCATCCGAGCCAGGTCTATGCGTAGACGATATGCACGAGTAGAACACAAAGAGTTGTGGGCAATGATAGTCATATTGCTTACCACCAACGTTTTATTTTGATTCTGCGGTATTGTTGGATGAAGCGGCCCGGACCAACCTTACATGACCATGTTCACGAGACCGGTTTCGCCGACATACATGCAACTAGTTTTGCATAAAGGTGGCTGGCGGGTGTCTGTTTCTCCAACTTCAGTTGAATCAAATTTGACTACAACTGGTCCTTTTTGAAGGTTAAAACAACAAACTTGATGAAACACCGTTGTGGTTTTGATGCATAGGTAAGAACATTTCTTACTAGAAGCCCGTAGGAGCCACGTAAAACTTGCAACAACAAAGTAGAGGATGTCTAACTAGTTTTTGCAGGGCATGTTGTGATGTGATATAGTCAAGACATGATGTGATATACGTTGTTGTATGAGATGATCATGTTTTGTAAAAGTTATCACAACTAGCAGGAGCCTTATGGTTGTCGCTTTATTGTATGAAATGCAATCGCCATGTAATTGTTTTACTTTATCACTATGCATGTAACACCCCGGATGTAACTTGCCATATTTGTAACTCCAACTCTTGCCATTTTCGGCAATGTGATATGTTATTCCCTCCATGGTTGGGTTTCCCATCTTTTTGCATTGTGTCCTTGTCATGCATTTCATGTCATGTCATCATGTGCATCGCATGCGTATACGTGTTCGTCTCATGAAACCGAGCATTTTCCCCGTTGTCCGTTTTGCAATCCGGCGCTCCTATGTTCCCCGGCGTCCCCTTTTACATTTTTCCGTGAGCAGGTATTAAACCTTCTCGGAATGGACCGAGGTTTGTCAAGCGTCCTTGGTATAACACTGGTAGAACGCCTGTCAAGTTTCGGGTCATTCGGAGGTCGTTTGATACTCCAACGGTTAACCGGGTAACCGTAAAGGCTTCGTGTGTGTTGCAGCCCAAAACCCCTCCAAACCAGCCCAATAACCCATCTAAGTCACTCCCATGTCCATCGCCGTTCGATCACGATCGCGTGGCCGAAAACCGCACTCCATTTGGAGCTTCCTAGCCCCCTCTACCTATAAATATACCTCCCCCTCCGAAATCCCGGGTCCAATCCACCCTAACCCTAGCTTTTTTTTCCCTCTCCGCCACCGGACGAATTTCCCGCCGGCCAGACGTGTCCGCCGCCCTCGCCGCCGCCACGTGTCGCCTCCTGAGTCGCCGAGCCGCCGCGCCCACTTCCCCGCGTCGCCGCCCGCGCGCCGGCCCGCCGGGGCCCAGGCGGGGCCCTCCCGGCCCGCGCGCCGCCCGCGCCCGCTCCCGCCGACTCCCACGCCTCACCGCGCCCTGCCGCACCGCCACCGCCGTCGACCGCCGCCGCGCCGCCCGCTGCACCGCGCCGCCGCCGTGCCCGTCTCCTCCCGTCGCCGCCCGCCGCCGCCGTTGGCCGGATCCGGCGCCGGCTGCCCGGATACGTCCTCCCGCGCCTCCTCCGGCCCTCCTCGAGCCCTCCGGCGAAGTTCCAGCGAACCTCGGTTCGCGTGCGAACCCTAAGGTTGATTTTCCCTCGGGCCCGAGATCCACCAAGTCTTTTTCTCTGCTAGTTATATTGTCATGTTCATTGCACCATATCTCCGCATCCGTTGCTCCGTTTCGTGCGTATAATATGTCAAACTGTTTGTCTCGATGAGTACATCGTTTCGTCTCATTGCATCATTTTCATTTATGCTCATCTTGATGCCCGAAATTCTGTTAGAAGAGGGCTATGTGATGTTAGTTTCAGATCTGTTCCATAACATGCACTTTTGTCATTTTTGCCATGATTGATGTGTGCACCCTATGAAGTCGAGTCCTACATGTGTTTTGAAATATGCCATGCTATCTTTCCAGGGGGGTATGCCATGTATTTTTGTGATCTTTGTGGTGACTAGCACAAGCATGCAAACTAGGGTACATAATGTTGCTGATTTCAGAGACTTAGTAGTTTCACCAAGTCCTTGCCTGCTGTTAATTTTATGCCATGTGTTCATGTTGTTTCAGAGAGATCTATGCCTCTTTTGAGCATGACCAGTAAGAGTGTTTTGAGCATATGGGTTTGCTCTATCCATCCATGCCTTTGTTTGTAATTATGGAGTGCCATAGCTTGAGTCAATCGAGCTCCACTTTTGCTATAAAATGTTACTGGCAGATTGTTTACATGTTATTCGATTTTGCCAAGCTTGTTGTAGTTGATCCTTGCATGATATGATGTTATTCTTGCTATTTATAGCTTCTATGTCATGTCTTCTTGATGGATGTATGCTTAGCTTATCATGCAATGCTCTGTAGTGAGTGCATCAAGCTTGTAAACATGCCTACTTGTTATCTGTTTTTGACATGTCCAGTTCTCTGCTAAGTCTGAAACCTGTAACGAAACTTGCTTAATTGACATGGGTGTTATTATATTTTCTGATCCTTTTTGGCTTATGGTCAGTAAGGCACTGTTGTTAAGTGCTTTGAGTAGATTCATACATGCCTTGTTTTGCTATATTATGTTCCTGTAGCATGTTGTTTGCTTGCTCTAAACCTATCTTCCTGAAGTTAATTTCTAGCATGTTGTTATTTTCACCGTCTGTGAACCTGTTATCTTTTGCACTTTTTCCATGCTTGTTTGAACATGTTGTGGTGTGATTTAGCCGTAGCTCAGTGTTCATCTTTTGTCAATCATCTTGAGTAGATCACTGCCATATGCTTTGTTGATACGTTTGGGTGCAGTAGCTTAATTTCTTGTTGCTTGCTAAGTAGCATCATGCTGTTAATGGAAGATTATTGTCATTCTTGTTTTGCTTGTCATTTGCAAACCGTGTATCCGATTCCGGTGATCTTTATATCGACTTCAACCGAAATCACCTCATCTTTCCAGCGGCATACTTGGTTTGCCAAGATTATGCCTCGTTCATCTTTTCCCTTCCGGAGCACGCATATGCATTGCATATCACATCTCGCATTTCATGCCATGGTTTGCATCATGTTGTTTGTGCATTGCATCGTGATTGATGTTTGTCCCCTTTGCGTGTGTTCTTGTTGTGGGTAGAGCCGGGAGATGAGTATGTGAACGAGGAACCTGTTGAGAATGCTTACGAGGATCAAGCTTTCGATAACGCTGAGAACCTTGCAAGCAAGATGACCATACCCTCGAAATCACTTCTATCTTTGCTTGCTAGATGCTCGCTCTTTTGCTATGCCTATGCTGCGATACCTACCACTTGCTATATCATGCCACCCATATTGCCATGTCAGCCCCTAACCATCCATGTCCTAGCAAACCGTTGATTGGCTATGTTACCGCTTTGCTCAGCCCCTCTTATAGCGTTGTTAGGTGCAGGTGAAGATAAAGTTTGTTCCGGTTTGGAACATGGAGATGTTGTTCCTTGTTGGAGCATGTTTACTTGTTGGGATATCACAATACCTCTTATTTAATTAATGCATCTATATACTTGGTAAAGGGTGGAAGGCTCGGCCTTATGCCTGGTGTTTTGTTCCACTCTTTCCACCCTAGTTTCCGTCATACCGGTGTTATGTTCCTTGATTTTGCGTTCCTTACACGGTTGGGTGATTTATGGGACCCCCTTGACAGTTCGCTTTGAATAAGACTCTTCCAGCAAGGCCCAACTTTGGTTTTACCATTTGCCTACCACCTACTCCTTTTCCCCCAGGTTTTCGCGAGCCCGAGGGTCATCTTTATTTTAGCCCCCCCGGGCCAGTGCTCCTTCGAGCGTTGGTTCGAACCGAGCAGTCTGCGCGGCCACCTCGTGGAAACTCGAGACTTGGTTTTACTCGTAGCTTGTCTCATCCGGATGTGCCCTGAGACCGAGATATGTGCAGCTCCTATCAGGATTTGTAGGCACAATCGGGCAGTTTTGCTGGACTTGTTTTATTACTGCCGAGATGTCTTGTAGTCCGGGATTCCGAGACTGATCGGGTCTTCCCGGTAGAAGGAATATCCTTCGTTGACCGTGAGAGCTTATAATGGGCTAAGTTGGGACACCCCTGCAGGGTATTATCTTTCGAAAGTCGTGCCCGCGGTTATGAGGCAGATGGGAATTTGTTAATGTCCGGTTGTAGAAAACCCGAAGTTGAACTTAATTAAAACACATCAACCGCGTGTGTAACCGTGATGGTCTCTTCTCGGCGGAGTCCGGGAAGTTAACACGGTGTTGGAGTTATGTTTGACGTAGGTTGTTCTAGGATCACTTCTTGATCACTTCTAGCTTCACGACCGTGCTTTGCTTCTCTTCTCGCTCTCTTTTGCGTTGTTAGCCACCATATATTCTAGTCGCTTGCTGCAGCTCCACCTCACAACCTTACCCTACCTTTAAGATTAAATAGTATTGATCTCGCGGGTGTGAGATTGCTGAGTCCCCATGACTCACAGATTCTACCAAACAGTTGCAGGTGCCGACGATGCCAGTGCAGATGATTCAACCAAGCTCAAGTGGGAGTTCGACGAGGAACGTGGCCGTTACTATGTGTCTTTTCCTGATGATCAGTAGTGGAGCCCAGTTGGGGTGATTCGGGGATCTGTGTAGCATTTGGGGTAGTCTTCTTTCATTTTGGTTCCGTAGTCGGACCTTGAGTGTAATCTAGATGATGAATGTTTATTTATGTATTGTGTGAAGTGGCGACTGTAAGCCAACTATGTACCTTTCTCTTATGTATTACATGGGTTGTGTGAAGATTACCTCACTTGCGACATTGCTTTCAATGCGGTTATGCCTCTAACTCGTGCCTCGACACGTGGGAGATATAGCCGCATCGAGGGCGTTACAAGTTGGTAATCAGAGCCTTCCCCGACCTTAGGAGCCCCACTGATTGATCGTTTTTAGTGGCCGAGTTGTGTCTAGAAAAATGTTTTGAGTCATCTAGGAATTATATATCGGAGAGATTAGGAATTCTTTTTACTTCCCAGTCTCCTCATCGCTCTGGTAAGGCATCCTGACGTAGAGTTTTGACTCTTCTCTTCTCAAATTTCACTAAAAAATTTTTAGGATCACGCGGGTATCTTAGAATCGTTCCGATGGTTTTATGATGACAACATTGTCTTGGTTGCCTCCCGTCAGCAGGGGTTTTAGTGGAGGTGTCCCGGGGAGTTGAGCTCCGAGGTGTTGTCGTCATAATTTTATCGTTACAGTTCTAGAATACCTGAGTTTAGTACGCCGACATCGAAAATCTCTTTTGTACAGTTGTTGGTGAGATAACCCTGATAGCCCAGTACTGAGGCGAGTGCGGGAGTATTGCCATAACTCGTATAACGGATGCTTTTCGAAGGTTGAGGTAGACGATTTCCGAAGGTTTCTTGGTTATGTGTTGAAGGATGGATACAGCTGGATCTAGGTATTGTTAGTTTGGGTGATATATTTTGTGTCCCCTGTATCCCCAACACCTGATTGCATAACCGGAAAGTTTCGGGAGTTTATAAGTGGGAATTCATGTAGCTCTATTATTTCTTCCCGCAGATATTTGGTTCGTGATTGGGTAATCCTTACCAACTATTTGTTCACATTCGTACCTTGTTGATTTTGTTCCATACCTTTTATCTAAGTGGCTTCGCAACTTATGGGAGTGTGATGCTTTACTTTGGAATTCATTCGTTCATTCTTGTTTGGATGTTTATTGTGAAGACTATATGTTGCAATTTCGATCCTTTGATTCAGCATGAATATATATCTTTTTCAAGATGCTAATGGATGTCACCCTCTTCAGGATGGCTCCGCCAATGCGTCAGACTCCAGAACGCAATGAAGGAAGTCAGGCTAACCCTCCGCCGCCACCTCCGCCTCCGGTGGCATGGCAAGCCCTGATGACTGCCACAAATGCCAACGCTCAAATTCTGATTCAGCTCTTGCAAGATCGCAACCAAGGGCAAGGTAATCAAGGAAATCAAGGCCAAGGCAACAATCAGCCGCACTTCGCTTCCCTCAATCAGTTCCTTGCTAATCAGCCAAAGACCTTCAGCTACTGTGTCGAGGCCACAGACGCCGATGATTGGCTCGTGGACATCAACAAACACTTCGAATGTAGCAATGTCAGACCTGAGGACTTTGTCAAGTTTGCCTCTTTTCAACTCAAAGATCAAGCTGCTGAGTGGTTCCAACAATACAAAGATTCCAGAGGATGTCGTGAGATTACCTGGGATGATTTCCGCCGTGACTTCAAAGCTCATCACATTCCAGAAAGTGTTGTTGAGAGTAAGCGTGAGGAGTTCCGCAATCTCAAGCAAGGCAACATGTCTGTCTATCAATACAACACTCAGTTCCAGAAGCTCTCTCGCTTTGCTAGGCAGGACATCCCTGATGAGAAGAGTATGATCTACCAATTCAGGCGTGGTCTCAGAGAAGATCTGCAACTAGCTCTCGTGCTTTTTGAGCCGTTAAAGTATGATGAATTCTACAACATGGCGCTGAAACAAGAAGCTGCTCAGCTCAAGTGTGAGGCTTCTAAGAAGAGAGTCAGAGACGCAGTTCAGTCTTCTTCTTCCTCACTTGTGGCAGCTAAGCAACAGAAGTTCTGGTTGCCTCCTCCTCCATTCCATCAGCCTTATCAGTAGAAGAACTCAGGTGGTCGTGGATCTTCCCACCCACCCAACCCTGGTTATCAGAACAAGTCTCAGAATCAAGCTCCAAGGCCAAATGCTCCTTACTATCGTCCGCTCTCAGAGGTGACTTGCAGGAAATGTCAGCAAAAGGGTCACTATGCGGACAAGTGCTTCAACCAAAGGCGCCTTCCGCCTCCTCCTCCTGTGAGATCTTCCAGCAATGCAGTGGTCAAGCATAATCCTAAGTCTGCAAAGGTGAACATGTTGAATGCAGCTCAAGCAGAGGATTCTTCAGAAGTGTTCATGGGTAATCTCTCAGTTAATGATATTCCTGCAAAAGTCTTATTCGATACCGGTGCATCGCATTCTTTCATGTCATATCCTTTTGCATCGAAGCACAATTTTGACACAGAGGCTTTACCTAAAGCTTTGCAAGTTGTTTCCCCGGCTAAACGTTTGAGTTCTACCATGTTCGTTCCGAATGTCGGTATCAAGATGGGTGACTATAGATTTCTGGCTAAACCAATTGTTCTTGGTGACTCTGATATTGATCTTATTCTCGAGATGGACTGGCTTTCTAAGCACAAGGCTCAGCTTGATTGTGCTGCCAGGGAAATTCAATTGACTCACACTTCTGACGATGTGATCATTTATGCCACTCGTGATAATACCATTCGGTTGTTTTCTCTCAATGAGAAGGGTGAATTGGATCCTATCTCTCAAATTCCAGTCGTTTGTGAGTACCAAGACGTTTTTCCGGAAGAGCTTCCGGGTATGCCTCCTCACCGGCCAGTTGAATTCGTTATTGATCTTGAGCCTGGCACGGAACCCGTTTGCAAGCGTCCATACAAGCTTGGACCTAAAGAGTTGAAGGAATTGAAGAAACAACTCGATGAACAAGAGCGTCTGGGTTTAATCAGACCAAGTTCTTCTCCATGGGGTTGTGGTGTTCTTTTTGTCCAGAAGAAGGATGGCACGGACCGACTTTGCGTCGATTACCGTCCATTGAACAAGAAGACTATCAAGAACAAGTACCCACTTCCCAAGATCAATGAGCTATTCAAGCAACTTAAAGGTGCTAAGGTGTTCTCCAAGCTTGACCTTCGTATGGGGTATCATCAGATTCGCAATCGTGAAGAAGATATTCCCAAGACAACATTCAGAACAAGTTTTGGTTCTTATGAATATACTGTCATGTCATTCGGCCTTGTCAATGCTCCTCCAACATTCACTCGCTTGATGAATTTCATCTTCAACCCATACACCAATGAATTTGTCTTGGTCTATCTCGATGATATTTTGGTCTTCTCCAAGAATAAGAAGGATCGTGCCATACATTTGCGATTGGTGCTCGACAAGCTCAGAGAGTATCAATTATATGCGAAGTTCTCCAAATGTGAATTTTGGCTTGATGAAGTTCTTTACCTTGGTCATATCATCTCTGCCAAGGGCATTGCTGTTAATCCTGAGAAGGTGTCTGCAGTCGTGAATTGGGAACCTCCTCAGAATGTCAAGCAGCTTCGCAGTTTTCTTGGACTTGCAAGCTATTGCCGAAGATTCGTTGAGAATTTCTCAAAGATTGCAAAGCCTCTTTCCAACCTCCTCCAGAAGCATGTGAAGTATGCCTGGTCTCCTGAGTGTGACGTTGCTTTCAACACTCTCAAAGAGAAACTTGTCACTGCTCCAGTGTTGACTCCTCCTGACGATTCCAAGCCTTATGAAGTTTTCTGTGATGCTTCTCTTCAAGGCCTCGGTGCCGTGTTAATGCAAGAGAAGAAGGTTGTAGCCTATACCTCTCGTCAGTTGAAGCCCAACGAAAAGAACTACCCCACTCACGATCTTGAGTTGGCGGCAGTTGTCCACGCACTAATAACATGGAGACATCTCCTGTTGGGAAGGAAAGTGGACATATTCACCGACCACAAGAGTCTCAAGTACATCTTCACTTAGCCCAACCTCAACCTCAGGCAGACTCGATGGGTCGAAATGATTCAAGAGTAAAATCCGAGTATTGAATATACTCCAGGCAAGGCTAATGTGATTGCAGACGCTTTGAGCAGGAAGGCTTATTGCAACAGCTTAATCCTCAAGCCCTTTCAACCGGATCTTTGTGAAGCTTTCCGCAAGTTGAATCTCCAAGTTGTTCCTCAAGGTTTTCTTTCCAACCTCATCGTCTCTCCTACTTTGGAAGATCAAATTCGTGAGGCACAACTGATGGATACCATGGTGAAGAAGGTGAAACGTGGTATTGACAAGGGCATTTCCAAATACAAGTGCTATCGCGTTGATGACAGAGATACTCTTTTCTTCGAGGACCGGATCGTGGTTCCAAAGGGTGATCTTCGTAAAGTCATTATGAACGAAGCACACAACTCTCTTCTGTCAATTCATCCTGGAAGTACGAAGATGTACCATGACCTCAAGCAGTCGTATTGGTGGACTCGAATGAAGCGCGAAATTGCTCAATTCGTGAATGAATGTGATGTCTGTCGAAGGGTGAAAGCAGAACACCAATGACCAGCTGGTCTTCTCCAACCTCTTGCTATTCCTGAATGGAAGTTTGATCAGATCGAAATGGACTTCGTGACTGGATTTCCTAAGTCCAAGCGTGGAAATGATGCTATCTTCGTCGTCATCGACAAGCTCACCAAAGTGGCTCATTTTCTTCCTATCAAGGAGTCTATCACAGCAGCGCAGCTGGCAGAGCTCTACACATCCAGAATTGTTTCCTTGCATGGCATTCCGCAATTTATTTCTTCAGACCGTGGCAGCATCTTTACCTCCAAGTTTTGGGATTCCTTTCAGAAGGCCATGGGCACAAATATTCGCTTCAGCACAGCTTTCCACCCTCAAACTAGTGGACAAGTCGAGCGTGTCAACCAAATTCTTGAAGATATGCTCAGAGCTTGTGTTATATCTTTCGGCATGAAGTGGGAGGATTGTCTTCCTTATGCTGAGTTCTCTTACAACAACAGCTTTCAATCCAGCTCTGGCAAAGCCCCATTCGAGATTCTCTATGGCAGAAAGTGCCGCACCCCTCTCAATTGGTCAGAAACCGGTGAACGTCAACTTCTTGGCAACGATTTGATCTCAGAGGCTGAGGAGATGTGCAAAGTCATTCGTGAGAATCTCAAAGCCGTGCAATCGCACCAGAAGAGCTATTACGATAGCAAACATCGTGATTTGGCATTCGAGATCGGAGATCATGTCTACCTCTGCGTCTCTCCAATGAAAGGAACTCATCGCTTCGGTATCAAGGGGAAACTTGCCCCTAGATACGTGGGTCCTTTCAAGATCATCGGCAAACGAGGCGATCTCGCCTATCAACTTGAGCTTCCCTCCAACTTTGCAAATTGCACGATGTCTTCCACGTGTCACAGCTTCGCAAGTGCTTCAAGACGCCTGAGCGCACCATCAACTTCGAAGAGATTGATCTTCAAGAAGATTTGTCCTATCATGAGCATCCGTTGCCATTCTTGAAGAAACTAAGCGCAAGACTCGCAACAAGTCAATCAAATTCCTGAAAGTGAAGTGGTCACACCATTCAGACCGAGAAGCCACCTGGGAGCGCGAGGACCACCTCCGTTCCGAGTATCCTGAGTTCTTTCAGTCCTAGATCTCGGGACAAGATCCTGTCGTAGTGGTGGAGTGTTGTAACACCCCGGATGTAACTTGCCATATTTGTAACTCCAACTCTTGCCATTTTCGGCAATGTGATATGTTATTCCCTCCGTGGTTGGGTTTCCCGTCTTTTTGCATTGTGTCCTTGTCATGCATTTCATGTCATGTCATCATGTGCATCGCATGCGTATACGTGTTCGTCTCATGAAACCGAGCATTTTCCCCGTTGTCCGTTTTGCAATCCGGCGCTCCTATGTTCCCCAGCGTCCCCTTTTACATTTTTCTGTGAGCAGGTATTAAACCTTCTCGGAATGGACCGAGGTTTGTCAAGCGGCCTTGGTATAACACCGGTAGACCGCATGTCAAGTTTCGGGTCATTCGGAGGTCGTTTGATACTCCAACGGTTAACCGGGAAACCGTAAAGGCTTCGTGTGTGTTGCAGCCCAAAACCCCTCCAAAACAGCCCAATAACCCATCTAAGTCACTCCCATGTCCATCGCCGTTCGATCACAATCGCGTGGCCGAAAACCGCACTCCATTTGGAGCTTCCTAGGCCCCTCTACATATAAATATACCTCCCCCTCCGAAATCCCGGGTCCAATCCACCCTAACCCTAGCTTTTTTCCCTCTCCGCCGCCGAACGAATTTCCCACCGGCCGGACGTGTCCGCCGCCCTCGCCGCCGCCACGTGTCGCCTCCTGAGTCACCGAGCCGCCGCGCCCACTTCCCCGCGCCGCCGCCCGCGCGCCGGCCCGCCGGGGCCCAGGCGGGGCCCTCCCGGCCCGCGCGCCGCCCGCGCCCGCTCCCGCCGACTCCCGCGCCTCACCGTGCCCTGCCGCGCCACCACCGCCGTCGACCGCCGCCATGCCGCCCGCTGCACCGCGCCGCCGCCGCGCCCGTCTCCTCCCGTCGCCGCCCGCCGCCGCCGTTGGCCGGATCCGGCGCCGGCTGCCCGGATCCGCCCTCCCGCGCCTCCTCCGGCCCTCCTCGAGCCCTCCGGCGAAGTTCCGGCGAACCTCGGTTTACGTGCGAACCCTAAGGTTGATTTTCCCTCGGGCCCGAGATCCACTAAGTCTTTTTCTCTGCTAGTTATATTGTCATGTTCATTGCACCATATCTCTGCATCCGTGGCTCCTTTTCATGCGTATAATATGTCAAACTGTTCGTCTCGATGAGTACATCATTTCATCTCATTGCATCATTTTCATTTGAGCTCATCTTGATGCCCGAAAAGCTGTTAGAAGAGGGCTATGTGATGTTAGTTTCAGATCTGTTCCATAACATGCATTTTTGTCATTTTTGCCATGATTGATGTGTGCACCCTATGAAGTTGAGTCCTACATGTGTTTTGAAATATGCCATGCTATCTTTCCAGGGGGGTATGCCATGTATTTTTGTGATCTTTGTGCTGACTAGCACAAGCATGCAAACTAGGGTACATAATGTTGCTGAATTTCTTGTTGCTTGCTAAGTAGCATCATGCTGTTAATGGCAGATTATTGTCATTCTTGTTTTGCTTGTCATTTGCAAACCGTGCATCCGATTCCGGTGATCTTTATATCGATTTCAACCGAAATCACCTCATCTTTCCAGCGGCATACTTGGTTTACCAAGATTATGCCTCGTTCATCTTTTCCCTTCCGGAGCACGCATATGCATTGCATATCACATCTCGCATTTAATGCCATGGTTTGCATCATGTTGTTTGTGCATTGCATCGTGATTGATGTTTGTCCCCTTTGCATGTGTTCTTGTTGTGGGTAGAGCCGGGAGACGAGTACGTGAACGAGGAACCTGTTGAGAACGCTTACGAGGATCAAGATTTCGACAACGCTGAGAACCTTGCAGGCAAGATGACCATACCCTCGAAATCACTTCTATCTTTGGTTGCTAGATGCTCACTCTTTTGCTATGCCTATGCTGCGATACCTACCACTTGCTATATCATGCCACCCATATTGCCATGTCAGCCCCTAACCATCCATGTCCTAGCAAACCGTTGATTGGCTATGTTACCGCTTTGCTCAGCCCCTCTTATAGCGTTGTTAGTTGCAGGTGAAGATAAAGTTTGTTCCGGTTTGGAACATGGAGATGTTGTTCCTTGTTGGAGCATGTTTATTTGTTGGGATATCACAATACCTCTTATTTAATTAATGCATCTATATACTTGGTAAAGGGTGGAAGGCTCGGCCTTATGCCTGGTGTTTTGTTCCACTCTTGCCACCCTAGTTTCCGTCATACCGGTGTTATGTTCCTTGATTTTGCGTTCCTTACATGGTTGGGTGATTTATGGGACCCCCTTGACAGTTCGCTTTCAATAAGACTCTTCCAGCAAGGCCCAACTTTGGGTTTACCATTTGCATACCACCAATCCTTTTCCCCCGGGTTTTCGCGAGCTCGAGGGTCATCTTTATTTTAGCCCCCCCCCGGGCCAGTGCTCCTTCGAGCATTGGTCCGAACTGAGCAGCCTGCGGGGCCACCTTGTGGAAACTCGAGACTTGGTTTTACTCGTAGCTTGTCTCATCCGGATGTGCCCTGAGACCGAGATATGTGCAGCTCCTATCAGGATTTGTCGGCACAATCGGGCGGTTTTGCTGGACTTGTTTTATTACTGCCGAGATGTCTTGTAGTCCGGGATTCCGAGACTGATCGGGTCTTCCCGGTAGAAGGAATATCCTTCGTTGACCGTGAGAGCTTATAATGGGCTAAGTTGGGACACCCCTGCAGGGTATTATCTTTCGAAAGCCGTGCCCGCAGTTATGAGGCAGATGGGAATTTGTTAATGTCCGGTTGTAGAAAACCCGAGGTTGAACTTAATTAAAACACATCAACCGCTTGTGTAACCGTGATGGTCTCTTCTCGGCGGAGTCCGGGAAGTGAACACGGTGTTGGAGTTATGTTTGACGTAGGTTGTTCTAGGATCACTTGTTGATCACTTCTAGCTTCACGACCGTGCTTTGCTTCTCTTCTCGCTCTCTTTTGCGTTGTTAGCCACCATATATGCTAGTCGCTTGCTGCAGCTCCACCTCACAACCTTACCCTACCTTTAAGCTTAAATAGCCTTGATCTCGCGGGTGTGAGATTGCTGAGTCCCCGTGACTCACAGATTCTACCAAACAGTTGCATGTGCCGATGATGCCAGTGCAGATGATTCAACCGAGCTCAAGTGGGAGTTCGACAAGGAACGTGGCCGTTACTATGTGTCTTTTCCCGATGATCAGTAGTGGAGCCCAGTTGGGGTGATTCGGGGATCTGTGTAGCATTTGGGGTAGTCTTCTTTCATTTTGGTTCCATAGTCGGACCTTGAGTGTAATCTGGATGATGAATGTTTATTTATGTATTGTGTGAAGTGGCGACTGTAAGCCAACTATGTACCTTTCTCTTATGTATTACATGGGTTGTGTGAAGATTACCTCACTTGCGACATTGCTTTCAATGCGGTTATGCCTCTAAGTCGTGCTTCGACACGTGGGAGATATAGCCGCATCGAGGGTGTTACAATGCATTAGCGATAGTTGTAGAAGCAATAGTTGGCGAGACGACAACGATGCTACGATGGAGATCAAGGTGTCAAGCCGGTGACAATGGAAATCATGACAGTGCGCTGGAGATGGAGTTCAAAGGCACAAGATGATGATGGCCATATCATGTCACATATTTTGATTGCATGTGATGTTTATCTTATGCATCTTATTTTGCTTAGTACGGAGGTAGCATTATAAGATGATCCCTCACTAAAAATTTCAAGGTATAAGTGTTTTCCCTGAGTTTGCACCGTTGCGACAGTTCGTCGTGCCAAGACACCACGTGATGATCGGGTGTGATAAGCTCTACGTTCACATACAACGGGTGCAAGATAGTTTTGCACGTGCGGAATACTCGGGTTAAACTTGACGAGCCTAGCATGTACAGACATGGCCTCAAAACACTGGAGACCGAAAGGTCGAACGTGAATCATATGGTAGATATGATCAACATAGAGATGTTCACCATTGAAAACTACTCCATCTCACGTGGTGATCGGACATGGTTTAGTTGATATGGATCACGTGATCATTTAGATGACTCGAGGGATGTCTATCTAAGTGGGATTTCTTAAGTAATATGATTAATTGAACATAATTTATCATGAACTAAGTCCTGATAGTTTTTGCATATCTATGTTGTAGATCAATGGCCCGTGCTATCGTTCCCATGAACTTTAATGTGTTCCTAGAGAAAGCTAAGTTGAAAGATGATGGTAGCAACTACACGGGATGCGTTCGCAACTTGAGGATTATCCTCATTGCTGCACAGAAGAATTATGTCCTTGATACACCGCTAGGTGACAAGCCTCCTCCCGCTAATGCAGACGCTTTGAACGTCTGGCAGGCGCGGTCTGATGACTACTCTATAGTTCAGTGTGCCATGCAGTACGGCTTAGACTCGGGACTTCAAAGACGTTTTGAACGTCATGGACCATATGAGATGTTCCAGGAGTTGAAGTTAATATTTCAAGAAAATTCCCGAGTTGAGAGATATGAAGTCTCCAACAAGTTCTATAGCTGATGGAGGAGAACAATTCTGTCAGTGAACACATACTCAGAATGTCTGGGTACCATAACCATTTGATTGAGCTGGGAGTTAATTTTCTAGATGATAGTGTTATTGACAGAGTTCTTCAATCATTGCCACCAAGCTACAAAGGTTTCGTGATGAACTATAATATGCAAGGGATGGATAAGACAATTCTCGAGCTCTTCGCTGTGCTCAAAGCTGCAGAGGTAGAAATCAAGAAAGAGCATCAAGTGTTGATGGTTAACAAGACCACTAGTTTTAAGAAAAAGGGCAAGGGAAAGAAGGGGAACTTCAATAAGAATGTCAAGAAAGTTGTCATTACCGGGAAGAAGCCCAAGTCTAGACCCAAGCCTAAAACTGAGTGATTCTACTACAAAGGGACTGATCAGTGGAAGCGGAACTGCCCCAAGTATTTGGCAGATAAGAAGGATGGCAAAGTGAACAAAGGTATATTTGATATACATGTTATTGATGTGTACCTTACTAATGCTCGTAGTAGCGCCTGGGTATTTGATACTGGTTCTGTTACTCATATTTGCAACTCGAAACAGGGGCTACGAATTAAATGAAGATTGGCTAAGGATGAGGTGACGATGCATGTCGAGAATGGTTCCAAGGTCGATGTGATTGCTGTCGGCACGCTACCTCTACATCTACCTTCAAGGTTAATTTTAGACATGAATAATTGTTATTTGGTGCCAGCGTTGAGCATGAACATTATATTTGGATCTTGTTTGATGCGAGACGATTATTCATTTAAATCAGAGAATAATGGTTGTTCTATTTATATGAGTAATATATTTTATGCTCATGCACCCATGAAGAGTGGTCTATTTTTGTTGAATCTTGATCATGGTGGAACATATTGATGCCAAAAGATGCAAAGTTGATAACGATAGTGGAACATATTTGTGGCACTGCCGTTTAGGTCATATTGGTGTAAAGCGCATGAAGAAACTCCATGTAGATGGACTTTTGGAATCACTTGATTGTGAATCATTTGATGCTTGCGAACCATGCCTCATGGGCAAGATGACTAAGACTCCATTCTCCGGAACAAAGGAGCGAGCCACTGACTTCTTGGAAATAATACATACCGATGTATGCGGTCCGATGAGTTTTGAGGCTCCCGGCGGGTATTGTTATTTTCTGACCTTCACAAATGATTTGAGCAGATATGGGTATAGCTACTTAATTAAACACAAGTCTAAAACATTTGAAAAGTTCAAAGACTTTCAGAGTGAAGTGGAGAATCATCGCAACAAGAAAATAAAGTTTCTACGATCTGATCACGGAGGCGAATATTTGAGTTATGAGTTTGGCCTTCATTTAAAACAATGTGGAATAGTTTCACAAGTCACGCCACCTGGAATACAACAGCGTAATGGTGTGTCCGAACGTCGTAACCGTACTTTATTAGATATGGTGCAATCCATGATGTCTCTTAACGATTTACCACTATCATTTTGGGGTTATGCATTAGAGACAGTTGCATTCATGTTAAATACGGCACCATCTAAATCCGTCGAGATGACACCGTATGAACTGTGGTTTGGCAAGAAACCTAAGCTGCAGTTTCTTAAAGTTTGGGGTTGCGATGCTTATGTGAAAAATCTTCAGCCTGATAAGCTTGAACCCAAATCGGAGAAGTGCGTCTTTAGAGGATACCCAAAATAAACTATTGGGTACACCTTTTATCACAGATCTGAAGGCAATATCTTTGTTGCTAAGAATGGATCCTTTCTAGAGAAGGAGTTTCTCTCGAAAGAAGTGAGTGGGAGGAAAGTAGAACTTGATGAGGTAATTGTACCTTCTCTCGAATTGGAAACTAGCTCATCACAGAAAACCGTTCCTGTGATGCCTACACCAACTAGTGAGGAAGCAAATGATGATGATCATGAAACTGAAGATCAAGTTACTACCGAACCTCGTAGGTCAACTAGAGTACGTTCCACATCAGAGTGGTATGGTGATCCTGTTCTGGAAGTCATGCTACTTGATCATGACGAACCTGCGAACTATGAGGAAGCAATGATGAGCGCAGATTCCACAAAATGGCTTGAGGCCATGAAATCTGAGATGGGATCCATGTATGAGAACAAAGTATGTACTTTTGTTGACTTGCCCGATGATCGGCAAGCCATAGAGAATAAATGGATCTTCAAGAAGAAGACTGACGCTGATGGTAATGTTATTGTCTACAAAGCTTGACTTGTTGCGAAAGGTTACCGGCAAGTTCAAGGAGTTGACTACGATGAGACTTTCTCACCCGTAGCGATGCTTAAGTCTACCCGAATCATGTTAGCAATTGCCGCATTTTATGATTATGAAATCGGGCAAATGGACGTCAAAACTGCATTCCTTAATGGATATCTTAAATAAGAGTTGTATATGATGCAACCAGAAGGTTTTGTCGATCCTAAAGGTGCTAACAAAGTGTGCAAGCTCCAGCGATCCATTTATGGACTATTGCAAGCATCTCGTAGTTGGAATATACGCTTTGATGAGGTGATCAATGTTGGGGAACATAGTAATTTCAAAAAAATTCCTACGCACACGCAAGATCATGGTGATGCATAGCAACAAGAGGGGAGAGTGTGTCCACGTACCGTCGTAGACCGAAAGCGGAAGCGTTAGCACAACGCGGTTGATGTAGTCGTACGTCTTCACGATCCGACCGATCAAGTACCGAACGCACGGCACCTCCGAGTTCAGCCCGGTGACGCCCTTCAAACTCCGATCCAGCCGAGTGTTCAGCGAGAGTTTCGTCAGCACGACGGCGTGGTGACGATGATGATGTTCTACAGACGCAGGGCTTCGCCTAAGCACTGCTATAGTATTATCGAGGTGGACTCTGGTGGAGGGGGCACCGCACACGGCTAAAAGATCAAACGATCAATTGATGTGTCTTTAGGGTGCCCCCTGCAACCGTATATAAAGGAGCAAGGGGGGAGGTGCGGCCGTCCTAGATGGGCGCGCCAGGAGGAGTCCTACTCCCACCAGGAGTAGGACCCCCCCCCTTTCCTAGTTGGATTAATACTTGGGGGGAGAGGAGGGAGAGAGGAAGGAAGGGGGGGCGCCGCCCCCCTCTCCTTGTCCTATTCAGACTAGGGGGGAGGGGCGCATGGCCCAGCCCTGGCCGCCTCTCCTCTTCTCCGAAAAGGCCCACTAAGGCCCATTAACCCCCGGGGGGTCCGGTAACCCCTTCGGTACTCCGGTAAAATCCCGATTTCACCTGGAACACTTCCGATATCCAAACATAGGCTTCCAATATATCAATCTTCATGTCTCGACCATTTCTAGACTCCTCGTCATGTTCATGATCACATCCGGGACTCCGAACAACCTTCGGTACATCAAAACATATAAACTCATAATATAACTGTCATCGAAACGTTAAGCGTGCGGACCCTACGGGTTCGAGAACTATGTAGAGATGACCGAGACAAGTCTTCGATCAATAACCAATAGCGGAACCTAGATGCTCATATTGGCTCCCACATATTCTACGAAGATATTTACCGGTCAGACCGCATAACAACATACGTTGTTCCCTTTGTCATTGGTATGTTACTTGCCCGAGATTCGATCGTCGGTATCTCAATAGCTAGTTCAATCTCGTTACCGGCAAGTCTCTTTACTCGTTCCGTAATACATCATCCTGCAACTAACTCATTAGTTGCAATGCTTGCCAGGCTTAAGTGATGTGTATTACCGAGAGGGCCCAGAGATACCTCTCCGACAATCGGAGTGACAAATCCTAATCTCGAAATACGCCAACCCAACAAGTACCTTCGGAGACACCTGTAGAGCACCTTTATAATCACCCAGTTACGTTGTGACGTTTGGTCGCACGCAAAGTGTTCCTCCGGTAAACGGGAGTTGCATAATCTCATAGTCATAGGAACATGTATAAGTCATGAAGAAAGCAATAGCAACATACTAAACGATCGAGTGCTAAGCTAACGGAATGGGACAAGTCAATCACATCATTCTCCTAATGATGTGATCCCGTTAATCAAATGACAACCCATGTCATTGGCTAGGAAACTTAACCATCTTTGATCAACGAGCTAGGCAAGTAGAGGCATACTAGTGACACTCAGTTTGTCTATGTATTCACACATGTATTATATTTCTGGTTAATACAATTCTAGCATGAATAATAAACATTTATCATGATGTAAGGAAATAAATAATAACTTTATTATTGCCTCTAGGGCATATTTCCTTCAGTGTCCCACTTGCACTAGAGTCAATAATCAAGATTACACATAAATGATTCTAACACCCATGGAGCCTTGGTGCTGATCAGGTTTTGCTCGTGGAAGAGGCTTAGTCAACGGGTCTACAACATTCAGATCCGTATGTATCTTGCCAATTTCTGTGTCTCCCACCTAGACTAAATCCCAGATGGAATTGAAGCATCTCTTGATGTGCTTGGTCCTCTTGTGAAATCTGGATTCCTTTGCCAAGGCAATTGCACCAGTATTGTCACAAAAGATTTTCATTGGACCCGATGCACTAGGTATGACACCTAGATCGAATATGAACTCCTTCATACAGACTCCTTCATTTGCTGCTTCCGAAGCAGCTATGTACTCTGCTTCACACATAGATCCCGCCACAACGCTTTGTTTAGAACTGCGCCAACTGACAGCTCCACCGTTCAATGTAAACACGTATCCGGTTTGCGATTTAGAATCGTCTGGATCAGTGCCAAAGCTTGCATCAACGTAACCATTTACGATGATCTCTTTGTCACCTCCATAAACGAGAAACATATCCTTAGTCCTTTTCAGGTATTTCAGGATGTTCTTGACCGCTGTCCAGTGATCCACTCCTGGATTACTTTGGTACCTCCCTGCTAAACTTATAGCAAGGCACACATCAGGTCTGGTACACAGCATTGCATACATGATAGAGCCTATGGCTGAAGCATAGGGAACATCTTTCATCTTCTCTCTATCTTCTGCAGTGGTCGGGCATTGAGTCTTACTCAACTTCACACCTTGTAACACAGGTAAGAACCCTTTCTTTGCTTGATCCATTTTGAACTTCTTCAATTGTCAAGGTATGTGCTTTGTGAAAGTCCAATTAAGCATCTTGATCTATCTCTATAGATCTTGATGCCCAATATATAAGCAGCTTCACCGAGGTCTTTCATTGAAAAACTCTTATTCAAGTATCCCTTTATGCTATCCAGAAATTCTATATCATTTCCAATTAGCAATATGTCATCCACATATAATATCAGAAATGCTACAGAGCTCCCACTCCCTTTCTTGTAAATACAGGCTTCTCCAAAAGTGTGTACAAAACCAAATGCTTTGATCACACTATCAAAGCGTTTATTCCAACTCCGAGAGGCTTGCACCAGTCCATAAATGGATCGTTGGAGCTTGCACACTTTGTTAGCTCCCTTTGGATCGATAAAACCTTCCGGTTGCATCATATACAACTCTTCTTCCAGAAATCCATTCAGGAATGCAGTTTTGACATCCATCTGCCATATTTCATAATCATAAAATGCGGCAATTGCTAACATGATTCGGACAGACTTAATCATCGCTATGGGCGAGAAGGTCTCATTGTAGTCAATCCCTTGAACTTGTTGAAAACCTTTCACAACAGTCGAGCTTTGTAGACAGTAACATTATCGTCAGCGTTGGTCTTCTTCTTGAAGATCCATTTATTCTCAATTGCTTGCCGATTATCGGGCAAGTCAACCAAAGTCCACACTTTGTTATCATACATGGATCCCATCTCAGATTTCATGGCCTCAAGCCATTTTGCGGAATATGGGCTCACCATCGCTTCTTCATAGTTCGTAGGTTCATCATGGTCTAGTAACATGACTTCCAGAACAGGATTACCGTACCACTCTGGTGCGAATCTTACTCTGGTTGATCTACGAGGTTCAGTAATAACTTGATCTGAAGTTTCATGATCATCATCATTAACTTCCTCACTAGTTGGCATAGACGTCACAGGAACCGGTTTCTGTGATGAACTACTTTCCAATAAGGGAGCAGGTACAGTTATCTCCTCAAGTTCCACTTTCCTCCCACTCACTTCTTTCGAGAGAAACTCCTTCTCTAGAAAGGATCCATTCTTAGCAACAAATGTATTGCCTTCGGATCTGTGATAGAAGGTGTACCCAACAGTTTCCTTTGGGTATCCTATGAAGACACATTTCTCCGATTTGGGTTCGTGCTTATCAGGTTGAAGCTTTTTCACATAAGCATCGCAGCCCCAAACTTTAAGAAACGACAACTTTGGTTTCTTGCCAAACCACAGTTCATAAGGCGTCATCTCAACGAATTTTGATGGTGCCCTATTTAACGTGAATGCGGTCGTCTCTAAAGCATAACCCCAAAATGATTGCGGTAAATCAGTAAGAGACATCATAGATCGCACCATATCCAGTAAAGTATGATTACGACTTTCGGACACACCATTACGCTGTGGTGTTCCGGGTGGCGTGAGTTGCGAAAATATTCCGCATTGTTTCAAATGTAGACCAAACTCATATCTCAAATATTCTCCTCCATGATCAGATCGTAGAAACTTTAGTTTCTTGTTATGATGATTTTCAACTTCACTCTGAAATTCTTTGAACTTTTCAAATGTTTCAGACATATGTTTCATTAAGTAGATATACCCATATCTGCGTAAATCATATGTGAAGGTGAGAAAATAACGATATCCGCCACGAGCCTCAACATTCATCGGACCACATACATTTGTATGTATGATTTCCAATAAATCTGTTGCTCTCTCCATAGTTCCGGAGAACGGCATTTTAATCATCTTGCCCATGAGGCACGGTTCGCAAGTACCAAGTGATTCATAATCAAGTGGTTCCAAAAGTCCATCAGTATGGAGTTTCTTCATGCGCTTTGCACCGATATGACCTAAATAGCAGTGCCACAAATAAGTTGCACTATCATTATCAACTCTGCATCTTTTGGCTTCAACATTATAAATATGTGTATCACTACTATCGAGATTCATCAAAAATATACCACTCGTCAAGGGTGCATGACAATAAAAGATGTTACTCATATAAATAGAACAACCATTATTCTCTGATTTAAATGAATAACCGTCTCACATCAAACAAGATCCAGATATAATGTTCATGCTCAACGCTGGGACCAAATAACAATTATTTAGGTCTAAAACTAATCCCGAAGGTAGATGTAGAGGTAGCGTGCCGACCGCGATCACATCGACTTTGGAACCATTTCCCACGCGCATCGTCACCTCGTCCTTGGCCAGTGTTCACTTAATCCGTAGTCCCTGTTTCGAGTTGCAAATATTAGCAACAGAACCAGTATCAAATACCCCGGTGCTACTGCGAGCTCTAGTAAGGTACACATCAATAACATGTATATCACATATACCTTAGTTCACCTTGCCATCCTTCTTATCCGCCAAATACTTGGGGCAGTTCCGCTTCTAGTGACCAGTCTGCTTGCAGTAGAAGCACTCAGTTTCAGGCTTAGGTCCAGACTTGGGTTTCTTCTCCTGAGCAGCAACTTGCTTGCTGTTCTTCTTGAAGTTCCCGTTCTTCTTCCCTTTGCCCTTTTTCTTGAAACTAGTGGTCTTATTGACCATCAACACTTGATGCTCCTTTTTTATTTCTACCTCCGCTGCCTTTAGCATCGCGAAGAGCATGGGAATCGTCTTATCCATCCCTTGCATGTTATAGTTCATCACGAAGCTCTTGTAGCTTGGTGGCAGTGATTGGAGAATTCTGTCAATGACGCTATCATCCGGAAGATTAACTCCCAGTTGAATCAAGTGATTATTATACCCCGACATTTTGAGTATATGCTCACTGACATAACTATTCTCCTCCATTTTGCAGCTATAGAACTTATTGGAGACTTCATATCTCTCAATCAGGGCATTTGCTTGAAATATTAACTTCAACTCCTGGAACATCTCATATGCTCCATGACGTTCAAAACGTCATTGAAGTCCCGGTTCTAAGCCGTAAAGCATGGCACATTGAACTATCGAGTAGTCATCAGCTGTGCTCTGCCACACGTTCTTAACGTCGTCAGTTGCATTAGCAGCAGGCCTAGCACCCAGCGGTGCTTCCATGACGTAATTCTTCTATGCAGCAATGAGGATAATCCTCAAGTTACGGACCCAGTCTGTGTAATTGTTACCGTCATCTTTCAACTTTGCTTTCTCAAGGAACGCATTAAAATTCAATGGAACAACAACACGGGCCATCTATCTACAATCAACATAGACAAGTAAGATACTATCAGGTACTAAGTTCATGATAAATTTAAGTTCAATTAATCATATTACTTAAGAACTCCCACTTAGATAGACATCCCTCTAATCTTCTAAGTGATCACGTGATCCAAATCAACTAAACCATAACCGATCATCACGTGAAATGGAGTAGTTTTCAATGGTGAACATCACTATGTTGATCATATCTACTATATGATTCACGCTCGACCTTTCGGTCTTAGTGTTCCCAGGCCATATCTGCATATGCTAGGCTCGTCAAGTTTAACCTGAGTATTCTGCGTGTGCAAAACTGGCTTGCACCCGTTGTAGATGGACGTAGAGCTTATCACACCCGATCATCACGTGGTGTCTGGGCACGACGAACTTTGGCAATGGTGCATACTCAGGGAGAACACTTTTATCTTGAAATTTAATGAGAGATCATCTTATAATGCTACCATCAATCAAAGCAAGATAAGATGCATAAAAGATAAACATCACATGCAATCAATATAAGTGATATGATATGGCCATCATCATCTTGTGCTTGTGATCTCCATCTCCGAAGCACCGTCATGATCACCATCGTCACCGGCGCGACACCTTGATCTCCATCGTAGCATCGTTGTCGTCTCGCCAATCTTATGCTTCTACGACTATTGCTACCGCTTAGTGATAAAGTAAAGCATTACAGTGTGATTACATTGCATACAATAAAGCGACAACCATATGGCTCCTGCCAGTTGCTGATAACTCGGTTACAAAACATGATCATCTCACACAATAAAATTTAGCATCATGTCTTGAACATATCACATCATATCATGCCCTGCAAAAACAAGTTAGACGTCCTCTACTTTGTTGTTGCAAGTTTTACGTGGCTGCTACGGGCTTATCAAGAACCGTTCTTACCTACGTATCAAAACCACAGCGATAGTTTGTCAAGTTGATGTTGTTTTCACCTTTGCAAGGACCGGGCGTAGCCACACTCGGTTCATCAAAAGTTGGAGAAACTGACACACGTTGGTAGAACTAGTCTCGCGTAAGCGTACTCGTAATGTCGGTCCGGGCCGCTTCATCCAACAATACCACCGAACCAAAGTATGACATGCTGGTAAGCAATATGACTTATATCGCCCACAACTCACTTGTGTTCTACTCGTGCATATGACATCTACGCATAAAACCAGGCTCGGATGCCACTGTTGGGGAACATAGTAATTTCAAAAAAATTCCTACGCACACGCAAGATCATGGTGATGCATAGCAACAAGAGGGGAGAGTGTGTCCACGTACCCTCGTAGACCGAAAGCGGAAGTGTTAGCACAACGCGGTTGATGTAGTCGTACGTCTTCACGATCTGACCGATCAAGTACCAAACGCACGGCACCTCCGAGTTCAGCACACGTTCAGCCTGATGACGTCCCTCGAACTCCGATCCAGCCGAGTGTTGAGGGAGAGTTTCGTCAGCACGACGGTGTGGTGACTATGATGATGTTCTACCGACGCAGGGCTTCGCCTAAGCACCGCTATAGTATTATCGAGGTGGACTATGGTGGAGGGGGGCACCGCACATGGCTAAAAGATCAGACGATCAATTGTTGTATCTCTAGGGTGTCCCCTGCCCCCGTATATAAAGGAGCAAGGGGGGAGGTGCGGCCGGCCTAGAGGGGCGCTCCACGAGGAGTCCTACTCCCACCGAGAGTAGGACTCCCCCCTTTCCTAGTTGGATTAGGACTTGGGGGGAGGAGGGAGAGAGGAAGGAAGGGGGCGCCGCCCCCTCTCCTTGTCCTATTCGGACTAGGGTGGAGGGGCGCGCGGCCCAGCCCTGGCCGCCTCTCCTCTTCTCCGCAAAGGCCCACTAAGGCCCATTAACCCCTGGGGGGTTCCGGTAACCCCTCCGGTACTCCGGTAAAATCCCGATTTCACCTGGAACACTTCCGATGTCCAAACATAGGCTTATAATATATCAATCTTCATGTCTCGACCATTTTGAGACTCCTCATCATGTTCATGATCACATCCGGGAGTCCGAACAACCTTCTGTACATCAAAACATATAAACTCATAACATAACTGTCATCGAACGTTAAGCGTGCGGACCCTACGGGTTCGAGAACTATGTAGACATGACCGAGACACGTCTCCGGTCAATAACTAATAGCGGAACCTGGATGCTCATATTGGCTCCCACATATTCTACGAAGATCTTTATCGGTCAGACCGCATAACAACATACGTTGTTCCCTTTGTCATCGGTATGTTACTTGCTCGAGATTCGATCGTCGGTATCTCAATACCTAGTTCAATGTCGTTACCGGCAAGTCTCTTTACTCGTTCCGTAATACATCATCCCACAACTAACTCATTAGTTGCAATGCTTGCAAGGCTTAAGTGATGTGCATTACCGAGAGGGCCCAGAGATACCTCTCCGACAATCGAGTGACAAATCCTAATCTCGAAATACGCCAACCCAACAAGTACCTTCGAAGACACCTATAGAGCACCTTTATAATCACCCAGTTACGTTGTGATGTTTGGTGGCACACAAAGTGTTCCTCTGGTAAACGGGAGTTGCATAATCTCATAGTCATAGGAACATGTATAAGTCATGAAGAAAGCAATAACAACATACTAAACGATCGAGTGCTAAGCTAACGGAATGGGTTAAGTCAATCACATCATTCTCCTAATGATGTGATCCCGTTAATCAAATGACAAACCATGTCAATGGCTAGGAAACTTAACCATCTTTGATCAACGAGCTAGTCAAGTAGAGGCATACTAGTGACATTTAGTTTGTCTATGTATTCACACATGTATTATGTTTCCGGTTAATACAATTCTAGCATGAATAATAAACATTTATCATGATATAAGGAAATAAATAATAACTTTATTATTGCCTCTAGGGCATATTTCCTTCAATTAAAGCATATGGTTTTATACAGACTTTTGGAGAAGCCTGTATTTACAAGAAAGTGAGTGGGAGCTCTGTAGCATTTCTAATATTATATGTGGATGACATATTGTTGATTGGAAATGATATAGAATTTCTGGATAGCATAAAAGGATACTTGAATAAGAGTTTTTCAATGAAAGACCTCGGTGAAGCTGCTTATATATTGGGCATCAAAATCTATAGATATAGATCAAGACGCTTAACTAGACTTTCACAAAGCACATAACTTGATAAAGTTTTGAAGAAGTTCAAAGTGCACCAGTCAAAGAAAGGGTTCTTTCCTGTGTTACAAGGTGTGAAGTTGAGTCAGACTCAATGCCCGACCACTGCAGAAGATAGAGAGAAAATGAAAGTCATTCCCTATGCCTCGGCCATAGGTTCTATCATGTATGCAATGTTGTGTACCACACCTGATGTGTGCCTTGCTATAACTCTAGAAGGGAGGTACCAAATTAATCCAGGAGTGGATCACTGGACAGCGGTCAAGAACATCCTGAAGTACCTGAAAAGGACTAAGGATATGTTTCTCGTTTATGGAGGTGACTAAGAGCCCGTCGTAAATGGTTTTGTCGATGCTAGCTTTGACACTAATCCGGATGACTCTAATTCACAAACCGGATATGTATTTATATTGAATGGTGGAGCTATCAGTTGGTGCAGTTCCAAGAAAGCGTCGTGGCGGCATCTACGTGTGAAGCGGAGTACATAGCTGCTTCGGAAGCAGCGAATGAAGGAGTCTGGAAGAAGGAGCTCATATCCGATCTAGGTGTAATACCTAGTGCATCAGGTCTAATGAAAATATTTTGTGACAACACTGGAGCAATTGCCTTGGCGAAGGAATCCAGATTTCACAAGAGAACCAAACACATCAAGAGACGCTTCAACTCCATCCGTGATCAAGTCAAGGAGGGAGGCATAGAGATTTGCAAAATACATATGGATCTGAATGTGGCGGACCCGTTGACTAAGCCTCTTCCACGAGGAAAACATGATCAGCACCAAGACTCCATGGGTGTTAGAATCATTACAATGTAATCTAGATTATTGACTCTAGTGCAAGTGGAATACTGAAGGAAATATGCCATAGAGGCAATAATAAAGTCGTTATTTATATTTCCTTATATCATGATAAATGTTTATTATTCATGCTAGAA
Organism: Aegilops umbellulata; assembly: GCA_032464435.1. NCBI lineage: Eukaryota > Viridiplantae > Streptophyta > Magnoliopsida > Poales > Poaceae > Aegilops > Aegilops umbellulata. The sequence continues at coordinate 243,440,280 of CP136055.1, read as the reverse complement.
TTGTATTAACCGGAAACTTGATACATGTGTGGATACATAGTGAAAACACAATATCCATAGTAAGCCTCTACTAGACTAGATAATTAATCAAAGATGGTTAAGTTTCCTAACCATAGACATGAGTTCTCATTTGACGAACAGGATCACATCATTAGAGAATGATGTGATGGATAAGACCCATCCGTTAGCTTAGCATAATGATCGGTAAGTTTTATTGCTATTGCTTTCTTCATGACTTATACTTATTCCTTTGACTACGAGATTATGCAACTCCCGGATACCGAAGGAATACCTTGTGTGCTATCAAATGTCACAACGTAACTGGGTGATTATAAAGATGCTCTATAGGTATCTCCGAAGGTATTTTTTGGGTTGGCATAGATCGAGATTAGGATTTGTCACTCCGAGTATCAGAGAGGTATCTCTAGGCCCTCTCGATAATGCACATCAAGATAAGCCTTGCAAGCAATTTTACTAATGAGTTAGTTGCGGGATGATGTATTACGAAACGAGTAAAGAGACTTGCCGGTAACGAGATTGAACAAGGTATGAAGATACTGACGATCGAATCTCAGGCAAGTAACATACCGATGACAAAGGGAATGACGTATGTTGTTATTACAGTTTGACCGATAAAGATCTTTGTTGAATATGTAGGAACCAATATGATCATCCATGTTCCGCTATTGGTTATTGACCGGAGAGGTGTCTTAGTCATGTCTACATAGTTCTCGAACCCGTAGGGTCCGCACGCTTAACGTTAGATGACGATTTGTATTATATGAGTTATATGATTTTGTGATTGAATGTTGTTCGGAGTCCCAGATGAGATCACAGGCTTGACGAGGAGTCTCGAAATGGTTGAGAGGTAAAGATTGATATATTGGATGATAGTATTCGGACACCGGAAGGTTTTCGGATTGTATCTGTCGGATCTCGGGTTCCGGCAAAACCCTTAAGATTCGAACTCTAGGGTGCACGCGAAGATCTCTCCCTCACAGATCACGCCCTCACACGCTTCGCAATCTCTAGGCTAGCTCAACAAACTCGCAACACATGGGACAAAAGATTTATACTGGTGTCGGTGTCAAAACCGGTGGATCTCGGGTAGGGGGTCCCGAACTGTGCATCTAGGCGGATGGTAACAGGAGACAAGGGACACAATGTTTTACCCAGGTTCGGGCCCTCTTGATGGAGGTAAAACCCTACGTCCTGCTTGATTAATATTGATGATATGGGTAGTACAAGAGTAGATCTACCACGAGATCAAGGAGGCTAAACCCTAGAAGCTAGCCTATGGTATGATTGTTGTATGTTGGGGTTGTCCTACGGACTAAAACCCTCCAGTTTATATAGGCGCCGGAGAGGGTTAGGGTTACACAAAGTCGGTTACAATGGTAGGAGATCTGAATATCCGCATCGCCAAGCTTGCCTTCCACGCCAAGGAAAGTCCCATCCGGACACGGGACGAAGTCTTCAATCTTGTATCTTCATAGTCCAGGAGTCCGGCTCAAGGTATAGTCCGGCTACCCGGACACCCCCTAATCCAGGACTCCCTCAGTAGCCCCTGAACCAGGCTTCAATGATGACGAGTCCAACGCGCAGATTGTCTTCGGCATTCCAAGGCGGGTTCCTCCTCCAAGTTCTTCATAAAAGTTTATAAACACTAAGAGTAGTGTCCGGCTCTGCAAAATAAGTTTCCACATATTGCCATAGAGAGAATAATATTAACACAAATCTAATCTGCTGACGTATTCCGTAGCGTGACATCACACTATGGCCAAGCCCTTTATTCGAATCGTTTTTACTTCCCCACCTCAGCGCATTTTGCGAGGCGGTTTCCTTGGCACGTCTTGTCGAAGCAGAGATCGTGTCCCCTTTATTTACGGGATTCTCATCAATACGGACATGGGTAACCAAATCGTGCCCGTTAGCATGTTTTCTCGATTAAAGGCGAGTCCCAAACGGTTACGGGGAGGGCCCTTGGTATTCAACCTCTTATAAAGAGACCAAGGCCTTACTCCTTTTCAATCTCAAACGAGTTCGCCCGTCGCCTCGAGTTCCAACACCCTAGGCTCCAGATTCCAGGCGCTTCGGACCTTCGACAATGTCCGGTTCTGACCTTCGAGGCCGATGGATGCCCTCCTCCGTCACGGAGGAGGACGTGCTAAAGTTGAGAGAGGCCAAGTTCTTGACCGGCGAAATTTCGCATAGGTTGCCTGCTCAAGGGCAGGCCATTCCCAGTCCCCAGCCTACTAAGAGCATGGTGTTCGTGTCTCACTTCCTTCGGGGGTTCGGCTTCCCAATGGATCCCTTCGTGAGGGGTCTGATGTTTTATTATGGGCTAGAATTCCACGACTTAGCTCCGGAGTCCATCCTCCATGTTTCCTCATTCATCGTCGTGTGTGAAGCCTTCCTCCGTGTTACTCCTCACTTCGGATTATGGCTCAAGACCTTTAAGGTAGAGCCGAAGATGATTGAGGGACGACACGCAGAGTGCGGAGGCGCTGTTATAAGCAAGTAGGTTGATGCTCCATGGCCCGAGGGCCCTTTTCAAGAGGAGCTCGGCTTGTGGCAACGAGAGTGATTCTACATCACCGCTCCCAGGGGCACCAAGTGGGTGGCGCCGCCTGCCTTTCGCTCGGGTCCCCCCAAGCAGATAGGGTCGTGGGTCAATAAAGGCCTAGATTGGGGGCCACCCCAGGACGTGTCTTTATTGCGGGGCCGCATCAGGGATCTCTTAGAAAGAGGTCTCAGCTTGGTCAAAGTGACGAAGGTCTTGCTGATCCGTCGAACACTGCCCGGCAAACGTCGCTCCCTTCGTTTGTGGGAGTTTAATCCGGAGGGACCACGAGCTCTCCAGCACTTTATGGGCGCAACGCCCGCGGAGATGTAGAAACTGTTCTTCGGATCACAAGCAATGTGTCCGGATTTGACTGAGGACGCAGGTCTGAGCTGCAATTGCCCGGATACTCAAGTAAGTAGCCTTGTGCCCAGACTCGTTATTCGTATATTTGTCATAAACTTGCCCCTAAAAGAGTTGTCCTTTTAAGCAGGAGTGGATAGCGAAAGCGAAGCTGATCAGGTGTCCGGCTCCCCTCCCCGAGACCAGGCCGGATCCCGTGCTAGTCAGGATGCTGAAGATTGTGCCTTTGGGGGAGAGTGAGGGAGGGGACAAGGAAACTACGTCCTCCTCGAAGGAGGCTGTTCGGAAGGGAGGAATCAAAAATTCCTCTCCTCAGGGGAAGAACAGGACTGCCTCTGAAAACCCGGAGACTATGGCCTCAAAGCGGGGGGGATCCTTGTCAAAGGGTCCTACGTCGGGGGATACCTCAGCCGAACTATGCCCTCAAGGGGACCAGCCCTCCAGCGAGCCGTAAGTAGAGAAATATTATATTTTTGAGAGAGAAATCCTTGCTTTATATCTGAGAAGATTAACCGAAATTTTACCTTGTAGTTCGGACCTCAGCCCTTCTCAGCAGAGCTCGTCTTCGGGGGACCTTCTTCCAGAGATGATGGAGAGCGGAACACCTCCCCCTGTCGCACCACCTAGCAAGGTGGGCGACCCTGAGGTGTCGTCGCGGAGGGTTTCTCCAAATCCGGCAGGGGCGGAAGATAGCTATGTGCCCCCCAGGGTTCTCCGCGTCCGGCCTGCGAAAGAGGCCATAGGACAAGTCCGGCACCGTCTGGTGCTCGGCCGGAGGAGCTGATGAATCTTCTGTGGCGAGCTTCTATCTTAGAGGAGCACCGTGCATTGATGGGCACGGTGATTGAAAGGATTTCGTCCGCGGAAAGCGGATTGCACGAGGCCGTCAGAAGTTTACTGACGGGTTTTGAAGTATGTTAGATAATGTATACTTTTGTCAGTTGTGCATAAATAAGATGCGCCCTGTGTAGATAGTAGCCCCTGAGACTCTGTGCGTTGTCAGAAGTGACGACGCGCAGAGGATCATAATCCCAGGTCTAAAATGTCGCCTTTGAATGTAGGTGGCGAAGTGTCCGGAATCCAGCCGGACTGATGATTTTGCCGAGCTAAAGCGGCAACTTGACGTGGCAGATGCCGACATCGCGCTCGTCAACAAGCGGCTTGATGAGGCTCAAGGTATGTAATTCCTCAGGCAGCACCTGGTAAGAGGAGCTTTACGCCAGTATCTTTACAATGTGTGTGCTTGACGCAGATGGTGCGGCCGCCGTGGAGAGTCTTCGGGCGGAACTTGCCCAAGCTAAGGAACAAGCCAGAAAAAGTGATGCGGCCGCCGTGAAGGCCCTTGAAGAGCTGAGAGCCAAACAGGCTGCTCACTGCCAGAGCAAAAAAGAGATGGCCGAGATGGCCGTGAAGCTAAAAAGCGCTGCTGACCGTTGCAAGCTTCTTGAAAAAGAAGACCGGGAGAGACAGACGGACTTAGAGAAGGCCGTTGCTGATGTCAAGGATGCTCGTTCTGCGATGAGAGCTGCGAAGGAGGAGCTGCGCCAGGCTGGGGAGATTGCGGCTGGAAAGCCCTTTATGCTGCGGAGGAAGTTTTGTGATCCGAAGCTTGCTCCGTTGGACCAGATGTGGAGTGTGGCGGATACCTATCTGGATTTGGCAGCGAGTGCTACTGATGCGACCGAACACTTTCGAGATCAGGAAGATCGCAAAGTGGAAAAGCTTTTCTGGTCACAGTTCCACAATCCAGAGCGTCCACTATTAGTGGACGATCGTCTGGCTCAATGGGCCGAACTGAATAGGTTGTCCGGACTCACCATGAAGTGCGTCATGAGTCACCTGTGGCCGGGGAAATCGGAGCCGAAGAGTTATTTCAGCTTGGTGCAGCAGTTCCTTGGTGCGGTGCCGCGTATTAATGCAATTAAGAGGTCAGCATGCATAGAGGGTGCGCGGATGGCTCTTGCCCGTGTCAAGAAATACTGGGCGGAAATGGAGACCATAGCTGTTGCATCCCAAGATTCGGACAGAAGCCGAGTACCTGCCGAGCACTATTTTCAGGAAGTTCTGCAAGGCGCTCGTGAAATAGAGTCGCAGTGCTCTAAGGATGCTATGTTCGAATAGCATGTGCCATTGTAAGACGGTAGTTGATAAATTGTAGGAACTTTTTATACTTGTGCCTGCAAGTATTGTAACACCTCCTGTGCGGCCGTTTAATATATATATAAAATTTGAAAGATGGCAGTCGTTGGCTTCAGCCCCCACGCACATAGTGCGGGGGTGCTCGCAGAAGGCGCATTTTCACACTTAATCCAACGTCTTGGTCCTACAAAGGAGGTGATGGCGCAACGGGCTAGGCAACCAGATTATAATGCTTTAACACTTTCACTTAGCCATAGGAGCTTGATAGTGAGGCTACTTAAATAGCCCCTAGTGGCGCCTGCGCTCGCCCGAAGTCGGGGCGCATATGTGCCTGGCCGGGAAACGACCCTTCGTTAATGCGGAGGAATCCTATAGATTCCGGAGAGTCATCGAGTGGTTGACCAGTCTCACGCTATATCATGACAGTCAGTTTTCGGCTTTCTCTACTGAGGTGCTCGCCTGGCCGAACCGGGGCACAATCGCAGTAGTTCTCCTGGTGCCGCCTTAGCCGATAGATCGGAACGTAAGGCAGCCGAACACAGGAGCCGGGTAACCCAACATTTGACCAAAGACATGATTCGAAGCTGATGCATATAAGGCCAAACTCGCGACGCCGAACACTCCCTAAGGTATTCGGTCTTTATGAGAGCGGGCGGGACAACGCTCTTAGGTATAAGCCCCTAGTGTCCAGGTACACGCAGAAATTCTGACGTGGCCACATGCCAAGACGCCAGCCTCCTCCTTGGTTATACTACAGAGAACCAGGGGATGTATATCAACAAGAGACATTAAAAAAGGTTTACGCAGGGTCTTAATCTGAAAAGAATCCTTGTAACGGGTCCTTGTTGCACGTCTGCGCCTGTGTCTCCGTTGTGCCGTATCCTGGACGGGCGCAGCATGATATTTATCTGTAAAAGAGAGGAACTAAGCTGAGAAAAGGTCGTGCCAAAGAAACGTTACATTAAATAAACAAAGTATAAAGTGAAATATGTAAAATTGAGCTTTATTGTCTCTTATTTTATATGTGCGGAGCCCCTAGAGCAGGGGTGTATGGCCACTAAGCCTTTATCAATGATACTTGGGTGCCGGACTCGTCTATCCGTGTCCGTGGTCTTAATGACCTGTTCCGATGTTTTGGCTGGTGAGGCCATTTTATTGTGGGGCTGTTAAAGCGGCCGCACAAGCCTCCGCTCGGGGGAGGCGCACTCATTGTTTCCCCTTCAAAGAGATGATGCCTCATGGACCGGGCATCTTAAGCGTAAGAGATGCATAATGCGGTATTGCGTTAAAGTGGGCGAAAGCTTCGCGTCCCAGCAGTGCTTGATAGCGACTTGAGAATGGGACAATGTGGAAAGTTAACTTTTCGCGGTGGAAGTTATCGGTAGGGCCGAATATAACTTCGAGCCGGAGAAAACCCATGCAATGGGTGTCCGGACCTGGTGTTACCCCTTGAAAGGAGGTTTTGCTGTGGCGAATTCTTGTTGGGTCTATCCCCATGTGGCGGATTGTGTCCTGATATATCAGGTTTAGACCACTGCCGCCGTCCATTAGGACATTTGTAAACTAGATTCCGCCAATTATTGGATCGAGTACCAAGGCAGTCCAGCCTGCGCTCCTGATACTTCTAGAGTAATCCCGATGATCGAAGATGATTGGTTTTGTCAACCAGTGGCGGGACTCCTTTGGGATAGGCTGTATGGTGTGTACCTTTATGGGTGCCGCACGTTTTGTTATGTGAAATAAGTTTACTGTTTTTACTTCTTGTGGAAAATTCTTTTGTTTCCTGGTGCTCTCCTTTTGGGTTTCGTCATCGTCTTTGCTTGGTATGTCGAGCCCCTTGTGTTCGGCGTTGAGTCTGCCGGATTGTTTGAAGACCCAACAATCTCTGTGGGTATGGTTAGCAGGCTTCCCGGGAGTACTATTTATTTGGCATATCCTGTCCAAGATTTTGTTTAGGTTGGATAAATCATCTCTGTTATCCTGGAGGGGCGGCTTTTTGTGATTCTGCCGTGAGATTTTGAATCCAGCGTTGACTGCCGTGTTTTTCGGACTATTTTCCTTGGTCCGGTGACGATCCTTGTTGCGTCGTGGTTTTCTGTTTCCATCCCTATTTTCGGATGTACTTGGGTCGCTGGTGCTACATCTTGCCAACCAGTTGTCCTCTCCTGCGCAGAAGCGGGTCATGAGGCTTGTTAATGCGGCCATTATTCTTGGCTTTTCTTGGCCGAGGTGTCTGGCTAGCCATTCGTCTCGAACGTTATGCCTGAAAGCTGCTAGGGCTTCGGCGTCCGGACAGTCGACTATCTGATCCTTTTTAGTAAGAAATCTGTTCCAGAATTGCCGAGCTGACTCTCCGGGCTGTTGAGTTATGTGACTGAGATCGTCTGCGTCCGGAGGGCGGACATAGGTCCCTTGAAAATTTTCTCGGAAAGCGTCCTCGAGCTCTTCCCAACTTCTAATTGTGTTTTTAGGAAGGCTTTTGAGCCAATGCCGGGCTGGCCCTTTAAGCTTGAGGGGTAAATATTTTATGGCGTGGAGGTCATCTCCTCTGGCCATATGTATGTGGAGGATATAATCCTCGATCCAGACTCCAGGGTCTGTTGTTCCGTCGTATGCCTCTATGTTTACGGGTTTGAATCCTGCTGGAAATTCATAATCCAGGACCTCATCGGTGAAACATAGGGGGTGTGCGACGCCCCTGTATTTGGGTGTGCCGGATTCGGATACTGGCTTTATTGCATTGCTTACGAGAGCTTGCTTTCTTGGCCCATAAATGGACCTGGCTGGGCCATCTTTTTGATGCGAATCCTTAAGTGGGTCGCATGCCGGCTTAAGTGCGGCGCCGCTTGCCGCTTTATGCTGGCCATGGGGTCGTCTATCCGACCGGGTGGCTTTCTAACTTTTTGAATGTGAGGGCACTAAGGCCTCTTCGTCGAATTCAGGCAGTAGCTTTCGCTTCGGATAACTTTTAGTGCGGCGACTGTCGCCGTATTTGTCTACGGTATTGATTAGTTTGCTCCATATGATTCTAAGTGCATCTTCCGCAGTTTTTAGCTTCCGCTTCTGCTTTTTCAGGCTACGTGCGGTTGCAACGAGCCTTGTGTGGAGGTTCTTCTGCTCTGTGGCCTTATCCGGCGTAAGGTCGTCCGGAATGCCGTTTTTGCCGGGGACGGGCTGTTCGGTTTCTTTATCTGAGTTGCCATGTTCGGGCAGTTGCTCTAAGGCATGCTCGTCGTCTGCCGGCTCGTCCTGCTCTATGGCTGGGTCTGTGTCGAGGCGGGGATTGGGGAGGCGTTTACGCCACCGCTTTGATTGCTTTTCAAGAGATCGATCCCTCGTTGCCTCCCCGTGTTCCTCGTTGTTGCTTCCTTTAGGTGTATCCACCATGTACACATCATGAGATGAGGTGGCTGTCCCATGCCCTATAGGCGTTGGTTCATATGCGTCTCCTGCATCGTCGTCCATACCATCGATGTCTTCGGAGTCGAAATTGAGCACGTCATTTAAATTATCAACGGTGGCTACCAAATGGGTGGTGGGTGGGTTTTGAATTTCTTCATCGTCCGTATCCCAACCTTGCTGACCGTAGTCCGGCCAGGGCTCTCCTGATAAAGAGAGAGACTTTAGCGACTTCAGAATGTCGCCAAAGGGCGAGTGCTGAAAGATGTCCGCGGCGGTGAACTCCATGATCGGCGCCCAATCGGATTCGATCAGCAGGGCGCGGAGGGCTCGGAGTCCGGAGAGGAATCCGTCCCCTCGGAGTCATAGGCCTTGCGGAGTGTGGGGCTGGTATTCGGCTCGATCTCCTTTGAGATCGCAGCCCCCGAGGCGGCGTCCAACCACTCATCCTCGATTGGCGCAGTAGGCTCCGAATTAAGGGTCAGAACCGATGCGTGTGCGGCCTCCAGGGCACTGTTCGGTGGCAGAGCTAGATCATGCCCATCGAGACAGTGCGGCGCGCTCGGCTGTGGCTCGGATCCGTCGAAGATCAAGTCCCCGCGGATGTCAGCCGTGTAGTTTAAACTCCCGGATCTGACCTGATGGCCAAGGGCGTAGCTTTCGATCTGCTCTGGATGGCCAAGCGAATTGGCCCGCAGTGCGAAGCCGCCAGAGACGAAGATCTGTCCGGAGAGAGAGGTCTCACCCTGGACCGCATCGTTGTTGATGACCGAAGGAGCCATCGGGCCTAAAAGCGACGACACAGAGGAACTCTCAATGAAAGCACCAATGTCGGTGTCAAAACCTGCGGATCTCGGGTAGGGGGTCCCGAACTGTGCGTCTAGGCGGATGGTAACAGGAGACAAGGGACACAATGTTTTACCCAGGTTTGGGCCCTCTTGATGGAGGTAAAACCCTACGTCCTGCTTGATTAATATTGATGATATGGGTAGTACAAGAGTAGATCTACCACGAGATCAAGGAGGCTAAACCCTAGAAGCTAGCCTATGGTATGATTGTTGTATGTTGGGGTTGTCCTACGGACTAAAACCCTCCGGTTTATATAGGCGCCGGAGAGGGTTAGGGTTACACAAAGTCGGTTACAATGGTAGGAGATCTGAATATCCGCATCGCCAAGCTTGCCTTCCACGCCAAGGAAAGTCCCATCCAGACACGGGACGAAGTCTTCAATCTTGTATCTTCATAGTCCAGGAGTCCGGCTGAAGGTATAGTCCGGCTACCCGGACACCCCCTAATCCAGGACTCCCTCAGTAGCCCCTGAACCAGGCTTCAATGACGACGAGTCCAGCGCGCAGATTGTCTTCGGCATTGCAAGGCGGGTTCCTCCTCCAAGTTCTTCACAAAAGTTTATAAACACTAAGAGTAGTGTCCGGCTCTGCAAAATAAATTTCCACATATTGCCATAGAGAGAATAATATTAACACAAATCTAATCTGCTGACGTATTCCATAGCGTGACATCACACTACGGCCAAGCCCTTTATTCGAATCGTTTTTACTTCCCCACCTCAGCGCATTTTGCGAGGCGGTTTCCTTGGCACGTCTTGTCAAAGCAGAGATAATGTCCCCTTTATTTACAGGATTCTCATCAATACGTACATGGGTAACCAAATCGTGCCCGTTAACATGTTTTCTCGATTAAAGGCGAGTCCCAAATGGTTATGGGGAGGGCCCTTGGTATTCAACCTCTAGAAGCTAGCCTATGGTATGATTGTTGTATGTTGGGGTTGTCCTACGGACTAAAACCCTCCAGTTTATATAGGCGCCGGAGAGGGTTAGGGTTACACAAAGTTGGTTACAATGGTAGGAGATCTGAATATCCGCATCGCCAAGCTTGCCTTCCACGCCAAGGAAAGTCCCATCCGGACACGGGACGAAGTCTTCAATCCTGTATCTTCATAGTCCAGGAGTCCGACTGAAGGTATAGTCCGGCTACCCAGACACCCCCTAATCCAGGACTCCCTCAACTGGTTCGGGCCACCATTGTGGTGTAATACCATACTCTTGTGTGGTGGTGGTGGATTGCCTCTTGGGCTAAGGATGAACAGTACAAGGGGAAGAACAGCCTCCTGAGGCGAGGTGTTCTTGTGCTTGGTGAACTTGTGTAGGTGAGGATTCGATTCCCTCCTAATGTGGTGGCTAATCCTATTTATAGAGGCCACGGTCCTCTTCCCAAATAGTGAGCGGGAAGGGATCCCACAACGGCCAATTTGAAAGGGGATAGCTAGCACAGCTTATCCTGACAAAAGTAGTCTTCGCCTGCTAAAGGCTCTGGTGGTGACGCCGTCTTGGGCTCCATGGTGACCTCCGTCTTGTCGTCCTGCTGGTCCTGGTCTCGTTGCACCGATATGGAAACCTTTGCTTGACGCCTCGGTACTCCTCGCCTATGCTTGCCTCCTTAGCGCCAAAGAGGAAACAAGGACACTATGCGCACTGGCGCCCACCTGGCGCCCGCCTGATCCTGATCGTCATGGATCACGTCACGAGTGCCTCGCGTGGTTTGCCTTGCCTTGATCTCTTCGCCCCTTGCGAGCCAACCTGGTGAGGCCACTCCCAAGGAGGTCTTGTGTCGTCCGCCTCGCGAGGCTTGGCCCCTCGCGAGGGTCTTGAAAGCTTGTTGGTGAAGATGGGCCGTACTGGTCCGCTCGCAAAGCCATGCCGTGGGCCGTAGGCAGGCAAGTCTGGGGACCCCATTCCCAGAACGCCGACAGTAGCCCCCGGGCCCAAGGCTCGCTCGGGCTTGGCTTCGAGGTGAAGCCAAAGGGCAAGAGTGGAGCGCCGCGGGCCCCAATAGCCTGCGGCTTTGGTCGACGCGTGGCGGTTGAATGTATGTGGGCGTCTCGGCTTCCCCACGCTGCCTCGGCAACTGCCCGACTTGACGAGTCACTGCTGCATGCAAGGAGAAAACCATCATTACCTCTGATCGTGGGGGCACTGGTTGGCCTTCTCCTGCTATAAATGGGGAGGGGGCGGAGCCCCCGTCGCCCATCTCTTCTCGTTCCGCTCGCTTCTTCCTTCTTGCTCCATTGCCAGCAGCGACTCCAATGGCGCCCATCCAAAGGTTTTCTGCCGTAGAGAAAGGAAAGACTCCCCGCGACGAGCTAGGGCCACTCCTGCCAAAGAAGAGGCCGGCCCCCTACCACGACGCGTCGGCGATGCAGGTGGTGACTAGGCCTTGGTGCGGGCGACCTCCTCCAGGGTACCCATTACCCCTCTACGCCCAAGCCGAGGGCTTAGGACGAAGAGGCGCGAGCGACGCCGCGCACGCCGCGGCCACGGTCGTTGTACCGCAGTGGCGCGAGTTGCTGCCCCTGGGGTCCATGCCGTGGACTCCTCGCGCAAGCTTGTGCTGTGGGCGGCGATGCCTCCAAGTACTTGGATCCGCTTCCCTTCCTTCTTCTCCACCGAGATGCCTGCTACCTCTTGAGCTTGCGTTGGTTTTCCCCAAAGAGGAGAGGATGATGCAGCAGAGTAGCGTAAGTATTTCCCTCAGTTTTTGAGAACCAAGGTATCAATCCAGTAGGATGCCACGCTCAAGTCCCTCGTACCTGCACAAATCGATAGCAACTCGCAACCTACGCGATTAGGGGTTGTCAATCCCTTCACGGTCTCTTAGGAGAGTGAGATCTAATAGAGATAATATTTTTGGTATATTTGGTATAAAGATGCAAAGTGAAAAGTAAAAGGCAAAGTAAAAACAAGGCAAGATTAAAGTGATAGAGATTGATATGGTGAGAATAGACCTGGGGGCCATAGGTTTCACTAGTGGCTTCTCTCAAGAGCTTAAGTTTTCTACGGTGGGTGAACAAATTACTGTTGAGCAATTGACAGAACTGAGCATAGTTATGAGAATATCTAGGCATGATCATGTATATAGGCATCACGTCCGTGACAAGTAGATCGAAACGATTCTGCATCTACTACTGTTACTCCACTCATCGACCGCTATCCAGCATGCATCTAGAGTATTAAGTTAAAAACAGAGTAACGCTTTAAGCAAGATGACATGATGTGGAGAGATAAATTCATGCAATATGAAATAAACCCCATCTTGTTATCCTCGATGGCAATGATACAGTACGTGCCTTGCTGCCCCTTCTGTCACTGAGAAAGGACACCGCAAGATCGAACCCAAAGCTAAGCACTTCTCCCATGGCAAGAACTACCAATCTAGTTGGCCAAACCAAATGGATAATTCGAAGAGACTTGCAAAGATAACCAATCATACATAAAAGAATTCAGAGAAGATTCAAATATTATTCATAGATAGACTTGATCATAAACCCACAATTCATCGATCTCAACAAACACACCGCAAAAGAAGAAGATTACATCAAATAGATCTCCACAAGAGAGGGGGAGAACATTGTATTGAGATCCAAAAAGAGAGAAGAAGCCATCTAGCTAATAACTATGGACCCGAAGGTCTGAGGTAAACTACTCGCACTTCATCGGAGAGGCTATGATGATGTAGAAGCCCTCCGTGATGACGGCCCTCTCCGGCGGAGCTCCGGAACAGGCCCAAGATGGGCTCGTGGATACAGAAAGTTGCGGCGGTGGAATTAGGTTTTTGGCTCCTGTTCTGATCGTTTGGGGGTACGTGGGTATATATAGGAGGAAGAAGTATGTCGGTGGAGCTTCGGTGGGCCCACGATGGTGGGGGCACACCTGGGGGTGTAGGGCGCGCCCCTACCTCATGCCTTCCTCGGAGCTTCCTTGGCGTAGGGTCCAAGTCTCTTGGATCTTATTCGGGGAGAAAATCACGTTCCAGAAAGGATTTTTCTGTTTGGACTTCGTTTGATATTCTGTTTCTTCGAAACACTTAAATAGGCAAAAAAAGCAATTCTGGGCTGGGCCTCCGGTTAATAGGTTAGTCCCAAAAATAATATAAAAGTGGAAAATAAAGCCCAATATAGTCCAAAACAGTAGATAATATAGCATGGAGCAATCAAAAATTATAGATACGTTGGAGACGTATCAGGCATCCCCAAGCTTAATTCCTGCTCGTCCTCGAGTAGGTAAATGATAAAAAGAGATTTTTTGATGCGGAGTGCTACTTGGCATAATTTCAATGCAAAATTTCTTAATTGTGGTATGAATATTCAGATTAGGAAGATTCGAAACAAAAGTTCATATTGACATAAAGAATAATGACACTTCAAGCAAACCAACCAAGCAATTATGTTTTCTCAAAGTAACATGGCCAAAGAAAGTTCATCCCTGCAAAATCATATAGTTTAGTCATGCTCCATTTTTGTCACACAAGAATGCTCTCATCATGCACAACCCCGATGACAAGCCAAGCAATTGTTTCATACCTTAATAATTTCAAACTCATAAACTTTCACGCAATACATGAGTGTGAGCCATGGATATAGCACTATGAGTGGAATAGAATATAATGATGGGGGTTATGTGGAGAAGACAAAAAAGGAGAAAGTCTCACATCAACGAGGCTAATCAATGGGCTAGGGAGATGCCCATCGATTGATGTTAATGCAAGGAGTAGGGATTGCCATGCAACGGAAGCACTAGAGCTATGAATGTATGAAACCTCAACAAAAGAAACTAAGTGGGTGTGCATCCAACTTGCTTGCTCACGAAGACCTAGGGCACTTGAGGAGGCCCATTGTTGGAATATACAAGCCAAGTTCTATAATGAAAAATTCCCACTAGTATATGAAAGTGATAACTCAAGAGACTCTCTATATGAAGAACATGGTGCTACTTTGAAGCACAATATATGAGACTCGCTATATCATGGTGCTACTTTGAAGCACAAGTGTGAAAAAAAAGGATAGTAGCATTGCCCCTTTTTATTTATTTTCTTTTTTGGGGACTTCTTTTTTTTTGCCTTTCTCTTTTTTTTGGGATAATGCTCTATTGAATGATGATCATCACACTTCTATTTATTTACAACTCAATGATTACAACTCGATGCTAGAACAAAGTATGACTCTATATGAATGCCTCCGGCGGTGTACCGGGATATGCAATGAATCAAGAGTGACAAGTATGAAAGAATTATGAACGGTGGCTTTGCCACAAATACTATGTCAACTACATGATCATGCTAAGCAATATGCCAATGATGAATGTGTCATGATAAACTGGATGGTGGAAAGTTGCATGGCAATATATCTCGGACTGGCTATGGAAATGCCGTAATAGGTAGGTATGGTGGCTGTTTTGAGGAAGATATAAGGAGGTTTATGTGTGAAAGAGCATATCATATCACAGGGTTTGGATGCACCGACGAAGATTGCACCAACTCTCAGTGTGAGAAAGGGCAATGCACGGTACCGAAGAGGCTAGCAATGATGGAAGGGTGAGAGTGCGTATAATCCATGGACTCAACATTAGTCATAAAGAACTCATATACTTATTGCAAAAATCTACAAGCCATCAAAAACCAAAGTATTACGCGCATGCTCCTAGGAGGATAGATTGGTAGGAAAAGACCATCGCTCGTCCCCGACCGCCACTCATAAGGAGGACAATCAAATAACACCTCATGTTTCAAATTTGTTGCATAATGTTAACCATACGTGCATGCTACGGGACTTGCAAACTTTAACTCAAGCACTTCTCAAATTCACAATTACTCTACTGGCATGACTTTGATATTACTACCTCCATATCTCAAAGCGATTATCAATCATCCAACTTTTCTTAGTATTCAACGCACTCAAAAGAAATTTTCACAAATCTTGAATACCAAGCAAGTTATTATTAAGCAAATTACCATGCTATTACGACTCTCAAAATAATTTAAGTGAAGCATGAGAGATCAATAGTTTCTTTAAAACAAACCACCACCGTGCTCTAAAATATCTATGTGAAGCACATAGAGCAAAATTATAACGCTCAAAAGATATAAGTGAAGCACATAGAGCAAAACTACAATGCTCAAAAGATATAATTGAAGCACATAGAGTATTCTATCAAATTTTAATTCATAGATGACTCTCTCAAAGGGTGTGTATAGAAAGTATGATTGTGGAACACTAAGAAACAAATACACAAATAATACAAGACGCTCCAAGTAAAACACATATCATGTTGGTGAATAAAAATATAGCTCCAAGTAAATTACCGATGGAAGTGGACGAAAGAGGGGATGCCTTCCGGGGCATCCCCAAGCTTTGACTTTTTGGTGTACTTGGATTATCTTGGGGGTGACATGGGCATCCCCAAGCTTAGGCTCTTGCCACTCCTTGTTCCAAAATCCATCAAAAGAATTCACCCAAAACTTGAAAACTTCACAACACAAAACTCAATAGAAATCTTGTGAGCTCCGTTAGAGAAAGAAAACAAAAGACCACTTCAAAGTACTGTAATGCACTCATTCTTTATTTATTTTGGTGTTAAACCTATTGTATTCCAACTTCTCTATGGATTATAAACTATTTTACTAACCATAGATTCATCAAAATAAGCAAACAACACTCGAAAAACAGAATCTGTCAAAAACAGAACAATCTGTAGTAATCTGTAACTAACGCAAACTTCTGGAACTACAAAAAATCTACCAAAATTAGACGGCCTAGAAAATTTGTTTATTGATCAGAAGAAATTGGAATCAGTATTTTATCACGTTCTGATGATTTTTAATAATTCGGGCACTAAACGAAAAGTTTCTGGAAATTACAGCAAGATCAAATAACTACTCCCTAATAGATGACCCAACTTTATACTAAGTTTAGTACAAAGTTGAGTCATCTATTTTGGAACGGAGGGAGTATCACCCAAGAAGATCCAATAGGTCTAGCTTGGCACAAACACTAATAAAAACACAAAACCACATCCAAACAGAAGGTAGATGGGTTATTTATTCCCTAACAGAAGAAAAACACAAAAAACTAAAAATAAATTTGGGTTGCCTACCAACAAACGCTATCGTTTAACGCCCCTAGCTAGGCATAAAAGCGAGAATAGATCTAGGTATTGCCATCTTTGGAAGGCAATCCATAAGTGGCTCTCATGATGGTTTCATATGGCAATATTATTTTCTTTCTTGGAAAGTGTTACATGCCCTTTTTTAATGGAAATTGGAATCTAATATTCCCTTCCTTCATATCAATAATCGCACTAACCGTTCTAAGGAAAGGTCTACCAAGAATAATAGGGCAAGAAGGATTGCAATCTATATCAAGAACAATGAAATCTACGGGCACATAATTCCTATTTGCAACAATAAGAACATTATTAATTCTTCCCATAGGTTTCTTAATAGTAGAATCCGCGAGATGCAAGTTTAAAGAGCAATTTTCAAGATCGCGGAAATCTAGCAAATCACACAAACTTTTGGGGATAGTGGAGACACTAGCACCCAAATCACACAAAGCATAAAACTCATGATCTTTAATTTTAATTTTAATAGTTGGTTCCCACTCATCATAGAGTTTTCTAGGGATAGAAACTTTCAACTCAAGTTTTTCTTCATAAGATTGCATCAAGGCATCAACAACATGTTTGGTGAAGGCTTTCTTTTGACTATAAGCATGTGGAGAATTTAGCACGGATTGCAACAAGGAAATACAATCATTCAAAGAGCAACTTTCTTAATTAAATTCCTTGAAATCCAATATAGTGGGTTTAGCAACATCTAAATTTTTTATTTCTTTCAATCCCACTTTCATCAATTTCATCATAAAGATCTAAATACTCCGAATTTTTGGAACTCCTTCTAGGTAAAGGAAGATCATATACAGTTTCATCAAGATTCATATTGCAAAACAAAGATTTGATAGGGGACACATCAATATCTTTTAGATCTTCATCTTGATTTTCATAGGTGTTTGGCTTTGCGGCCATCTTATTGACTAAGGTAGCTTGCATATCCGAAATTTCAGCAGTCATCTTTTCAAGACAAGCAATTTGGGATCTTATACCATCAAATTCTTTAGACATATCATCGAGCTCTTTATTCATATAACTCATAAAAAATTTTGTTCCTTAAGCTCGTTTCTAAAGAAATTATTATGCTCAAATTGCAAAACCATAAACTTCCTAACGTTGTTTTTGATCTCCTCTAACCTTTTAGGGTGAAGATCGCCGAAATTTGGTAGAGCCATCGCGACAACAAGCAATCCAACACACGAGCAAACAAAAGGCAAGCGAGAAAAAGGCAAACGGAGAAGGAGAAGGAGAAGGAGAAGGAGAAAAAGAGGGCGAATAAAACGGCAAGGGTGAAGTGGGGGAGAGGAAAATGAGAGGCAAATGGCAACTAATGTAATGCGAGAGATAGGGATTATGATGGGTACTTGGTATGTTGAATTTTTGCGTAGACTCCCCGGCAACGGCGCCAGAAATTCTTCTTGCTACCTCTTGAGCTTGTGTTGGTTTTCCCCGAAGAGGAGAGGATGATGCAGCAGAGTAGCGTAAGTATTTCCCTCAGTTTTTGAGAACTAAGGTATCAATCCAGTAGGAGGCCACGCTCAAGTCCCTCGTACCTGCACAAATCGATAGCAACTCACAACCAACGCGATTAGGGGTTGTCAATCCCTTCACGGTCTCTTACGAGAGTGAGATCTAATGGAGATAATATTTTTGGTATTTTTGGTATAAAGATGCAAAGTGAAAAGTAAAAGGCAAAGTAAAATCAAGGCAAGATTAAAGTGATAGAGATTGATATGGTTAGAATAGACCCGGGGGCCATAGGTTTCACTAGTGGCTTCTCTCAAGAGCATAGGTTTTCTACGGTGGGTGAACAAATTACTGTTGAGCAATTGACAGAATTGAGCATAGTTATGAGAATATCTAGGCATGATCATGTATATAGGCATCACGTTCGTGACAAGTAGATCGAAACGATTCTGCATCTAGTACTATTACTCCACTCATCGACCGCTATCCAGCATGCATCTAGAGTATTAAGTTAAAAATAGAGTAACGCTCTAAGCAAGATGACATGATGCAGAGAGATAAATTCATGCAATATGAAACAAACCCCATCTTGTTATCCTCGATGGCAACGATACAATACGTGCCTTGCTGCCCCTTCTGTCACTGGGAAAGGACACTGCAAGATCGAACCCAAAGCTAAGCACTTCTCCCATGGCAAGAACTACCAATCTAGTTGGCCAAACCAAACGGATAATTCGAAGAGACTTGCAAAGATAACCAATCATACATAAAAGAATTCAGAGAAGATTCAAATATTATTCATAGATAGACTTGATCATACACCCACAGTACATCGGTCTCAACAAACGCACCGCAAAAGAAGAAGATTACATCAAATAGATCTCCACAAGAGAGGGGGAGAACATTGTATTGAGATCCAAAAAGAGAGAAGAAGCCATCTAGCTAATAACTATGGACCCGAAGGTTTGAGGTAAACTACTCACACTTCATCGGAGAGGCTATGATGATGTAGAAGCCCTCCGTGATGACGGCCCTCTTCGGCGGAGCTCCGGAACAGGCCCCAAGATTGGATCTCGTGGATACAGAAAGTTGTGATGGTGGAATTAGTTTTTTGGCTCCTGTTCTGATCGTTTGGGGGTACCTGGGTATATATAGGAGGAAGAAGTACATCAGTGGAGCTTCGGTGGGCCCACGAGGGTGGGGGCGCGCCCGGGGGTGTAGGGCGCGCCCCCTACCTCGTGCCTTCCTCGGATCTTCCTTGGCATAGGGTCCATGTCTCCTGGATCTTATTCGGGGAGAAAGTCATGTTCCAGAAAGGATTTTTCTGTTTGGACTCCGTTTGATATTCTGTTTCTTCAAAACACTGAAATAGGCAAAAAAAGAGCAATTCTGGGCTGGGCCTCCGGTTAATAGGTTAGTCCCAAAAATAATATAAAAGTGGAAAATAAAGCCCAATATAGTCCAAAACAGTAGATAATATAGCATGGAGCAATCAAAAATTATAGATACGTTGGAGACGTATCAATGCCGCCGAGGGGACCTCTCGAGCTTTGGCTGCAGCACGCCGACTGCGACGCGTCGGCGACTGGAGCAGAGGTTGAGGCCATCTCCTCGGGGAAGATCTTCATGACCAGAGGCTGGGGTGAAGCCGCTCGGGTGTGCCGCGCGGAGGGCGCCCTCGCGATTCATTTTGAGTACGATGGCGCCTCCACGTTGTTCTTCAAGGTCTTCGATGTAGAAGGACGCTGCCTGGAGTGCTGCTCCGGAAGGGGCCGCCGGAATGGCGTTACAGCAGGGGCAGGGCCCACTGTCCACGTCGCCAGCAGCTCCTCTGGAGGTAGCAGCAGCACCAGGGAGTCCAACGATTCTCCCGAGTTCTATGAGACTTCGGAGACGAGCGGCGACAGCTACGTGCCCTCGAGCTCGTGCCGAGCGCGGAGCCGGGCTGGGGCGCCCGGTCACCGCTTCCGCTGATCTGGAAGAGGTTGGCGCCGGCTTCTCGTGGCCCACTGTTGATGATGGCGTCAGCCACTAGGGTGTGTGTAGATAGGACTTCGTAAGGTTCCTTCCTTTTGTTCCCTGCGAGGAATCAATAAGTACCCCCGTGGGGGCGTGTAAAGGGTCCGCAATGTTCTTGTTGATATTATCCTGATTATGAAGTTGTGCACGTGCGTGTCCCGTTTCGGCTCGGTTTACCCTTTCCAACCTCGCGACGATTTGGTGCTCTACGCTGACAGGTCCCGGTCCCCAGGCAGGCTTCAGCCGTTGCTGGTATGCCAGGTCACGATGCCGTGGTCAAGGCCAGGAGGTGAGCGGCTCGAGGTCCAGTAAGAGTTCCTGAGGAGCGATGCTCAGGAGTTCCCCTTTAGCGCCCGAGCGACCGCCAAGAGGTAAGAAAGGGAGACTACATTGCCATAGCGGGGCAGCACAAATACGAACTTCATGCCGTAGCGATTGATTGAGCATGAAACTTATCTTGGCCGTCCAGGGTCGATCCTTTGCGAGACGCTAGGCTCGTGCTTAGGTGGTCGTAGTTTAGCCAGGTCGGGTCCGTACGAATCTTCCTCTCCTCCCATGCTCTCCTTCGTGCTCTACGTCCTCAGGTCCCAGCCCTCGAGCGAGCTCGGCCGCCGCTGGTATGCCAGGTCACTATGCCGTGGTCAAGGCCAGGGGGTGAGAGATGGAGAGCCAGTAGGAGATCCGGAGTCGCGATGCTCAGGAGCCCCCCTTTTAACGCGCAACCAGATTATAGGGGAGAAGAGGGAGCCCGTGGTACCGCCCATCGTTGTCCTCAGGAGGTTCCTGCAAGTCAGCACGAGGTATGGTGTAGATTGCCATTATGATAGCCGAGCGGCCAGTGATTGCTTCGCTAGAGAATGGAGGCGTTGAGAGCCTGGTGAGGTGGCGAGCGTAGCCAGAGCTCGGCCGCTCAGATTTGTCGACGTTGCATGGACGGACCCAAGCACAAGAGTTGTGCCAGAGTGAGCAGCTCCCGGGGTAGGTGACAATCAAGCAGGTGAGAGTCACCTGGTTCTGTTGATGAAGGGATGTTGGGGCAGCTGAAGGTACGCGGCGAAGGGGTTGCTCCTCACGAGCCACGAGGGCCCTGAGCCTCAGGAGGCTCTAGGGGTCCAGGAGGCTCCTTGAGGACCGTCTCCATCTCCGTCAGGACGGCGTGGTGTCTGGCCTCCTGAGCCGCAGGACGCGCCGCAAGTTGCGTTGGTAGGCGGATGTCACGCTCGGCAGGCCGAAAGGCATGCAAACCTAGCTGTGTGGTGGGCCCTCACAGGGTCCCACGCGCGAAGGCCAGAAGAGCTCCTGAGACACGGCCCTGTTGAGCCCTGGGACGTCGATGCAGACGCGCAGCCCGACACCCTCGCCTGGGTGGGGGGCTGCGCCAGGTGAGCGGCGATCGCCGCGCATGGCCCTCGCATTCTGCAGTTCCTGAGTGGTCTTGGTAACGAACTCCTGAGCGCTGGGTGCTCCTTGCATTGTGTCCTCCTAAGGAAGTTGTGCCACGAAGCACTCCTCCAAATGGTGCCCGAGTGCCTCCCTCGTGATGTTGGCAAGGTCTGAGGCCCTCTAGAAGAGAGCCCCGAGCCCTGCCCAAGGATGGCGCCGGGCATGCCTTCCTATGCGAGGGAGGGAGGCGCCCCAAGTGCGGGCGCTGATCCTGACGAGGTACCTTTCGCGATGTCACCCTCCTGAGGTCCTGCATGGAGTAGCTTCGTCTTCATCTTGGGGAGAACCTCAGGAGGGTATCGAGCTGCACTGTTGTCGGGGTCTTCGATTGACGCTGCTTGGAAGGCATGCTCGAGGGAGCACACCGCATCTCTTTCTTGGCAGGGGACTGTGATGATCCCACCGCTCCCTGATATGTCTCCAACGTATCTATAATTTTTTATTGCTCCATGCTATATTATCTACTGTTTTGGACAATATTGGGCTTTATTATCCACTTTTATATTATTTTTGGGACTAACCTATTAACTGGAGGCCCAGCCCAGAATTGTTGTTTTTTTCCTATTTCAGAGTTTCGAAGAAACGGAATATCAAACGGAGTCCAAACGGAATGAAACCTTCGGGAACGTGATTTTCTCACTGAATATGATCCAGGAGACTTGGACCATACGTCAAGAAAGAAAGGAGGGAGGCACGAGGTAGGGGGCGCGCCCAACCCCCCCAGGGCGCGCCCTCCACCCTCGTGGGCCCCCTGTTGCTCCACCGATGTACTCCTTCCTCCTATATATACCTACGTACCCCCAAACGATCAGATACGGAGCCAAAAACCTAATTCCACCGCCGCAACCTTCTGTACCCACGAGATCCCATCTTGGGGCCAGTTCCGGAGCTCCGCCGGAGGGGGCATCCACCACGGAGGGCTTCTACATCATCATAGCCCCTCCAATGAAGTGTGAGTAGTTTACCTCAGACCTTCAGGTCCATAGTTAGTAGCTAGATGGCTTCTTCCCTCTTTTTGGATCTCAATACAATGTTCCCCCCTCTCTCGTGGAGATCTATTCGATGTAATCTTCTTTTTGCGGTGTGTTTGTTGAGACCGATGAATTGTGGGTTTATGATCAAGATTATCTATGAACAATATTTGAATCTTCTCTAAATTCTTTTATGTGTGATTGGTTATCTTTGCAAGTCTCTTCGAATTATCAGTTTGGTTTGGCCTACTAGATTGGTTTTTCTCACAATGGGAGAAGTGCTTAGCTTTGGGTTCAATCTTGCGGTGTCATTTCCAAGTGACAGTAGGGGAAGCAAGGCACGTATTGTATTGTTGCCATCGAGGATAACAAGATGGGGTTTTTATCATATTGCATGAATTTATCCCTCTACATCATGTCATCTTGCTTAAGGCGTTACTCTGTTTTCTTGAACTTAATACTATAGATGCATGCTGGATAGCGATCGATGAGTGGAGTAATAGTAGTAGATGCAGGCAGGAGTCGGTCTACTTGTCTCGGACGTGATGCCTATATACATGATCATAACTAGATATTCTCATAACTATGCTCAATTCTGTCAATTGCTCAACAATAATTCGTTCACACATCGTAAAATACTTATGCTCTTGAGAGAAGCCACTAGTGAAATCTATGGTCCCCGGGTCTATCTTCATCATATTAATCTTCCATCACTTTATTATTTCCTTTACTTTTTACTTTGCTTTTATTTTACTTTGCATCTTATCACAAAAATACCAAAAATATTATCTATCAGATCTCACTCTCGTAAGTGACCGTGAAGGGATTGACAACCCCTTATCGCGTTAGTTGCGAGGAGTTATTTGCTTTGTGGAGGTACGAGGGACTCACGTGTAGCCTCCTACTGGATTGATACCTTGGTTCTCAAAAACAGAGGGAAATACTTACGCTACTTTGCTGCATCATCCTTTCCTCTTCAAGGAAATCCAACGCAGTGCTCAAGAGGTAGCAAGAAGAATTTCTGGCGCCGTTCCCAGGGAGTCTACGCAAAAGTCAACATACCAAGTACCCATCACAATGCCTTATCTCCCGCATTACATTATTTGCCATTTGCCTCTCGTTTTCCTCTCCCCCACTTCACCCTTGCCGTTTTATTCGCCCTCTCTTTTTCGTTTGCCTTTTTCTCGCTTGGCTTTTGTTTGCTTGTGTGTTGGATTGCTTGCTTGTCACGATGGCTCAAGATAATATCAAATTATGTGACTTTACCAATACCAACAATAATGATTTCCTTAGCACTCTGATTGCTCCTCTTACCAATACTGAATCTTGCGAAATCAATACTGCTTTGTTGAATCTTTTTATGAAAGATCAATTCGCTGGCCTTCCTAGTGAAGATGCCACTACTCATCTAAATAGTTTCATGGATTTGTGTGATATGCAAAAGAAGAAAGATGTTGATAATGATATTGTTAAATTGAAGCTATTTCCTTTTTCGCTTAGAGATCGTGCTAAAGCTTGGTTTTCGTCTTTGCCTAAAAATAGTATTGATTCTTGGAACAAGTGCAAAGATGCTTTCATCTCTTAGTATTTTCCTCCCGCTAAGATCATCTCTCTTAGAAACGATATTATGAATTTTAAGCAACTTGATCATGAACATGTTGCACAAGCTTGGGAGAGGATGAAATTATTGATACGTAATTGCCCCACTCATGGTTTGAACTTGTGGATGTTTATACAAAAAAAATATGTCGGATTGAATTTTGCTTCTAGAAATCTTTTGGATTCAGCCGCTGGAGGCACTTTTATGGAAATAACTTTAGGAGAAGTTACTAAACTCCTAGATAATATTATGGTTAATTATTCTCAATGGCACACTGAAAGATCTACTAATAAAAAAGTGCATGCTCTAGAAGAAATCAATGTTTTGAGTGGAAAGATGGATGAACTTATGAAATTATTTGCTACTAAGAGTGTTTCTTCTGATCCTAATGATATACCTTTGTCTACTTTGATTGAGAATAATAATGAATCTATGGATGTGAATTTTGTTGGTAGGAATAATTTTGGTAACAACGCGTATAGAGGAAACTTTAATCCTAGGCCTTATCCTAGTAATCCCTCTAACAATTATGGTAATTCCTACAACAAATCTTATGTAAATTTTAATAAGATACCTTCTGAATTTGATACTAGTGTTAAAGAATTTATGAATTGGCGAAAGAATTTCAATGCTTTGCTTGAAGAAAAAATGCTTAAAGTTGATGATTTGGCTAGGAACATTGATAGAATCTCTCTTGAGGTTGATTCTTTAAAGCTTAGATCTATTCCTCCTAAGCATGATATCAATGAGTCTCTCAAAGCCATGAGATTTTCCATTGATGAGTGCAAGGAAAGAACCGCTAGGATGCGTGCTACGAAAGATGCCTTTATTAAAGCGCGTTCTTCCAATTTCTATGAAAATAAAGATGAAGATCTAAAAGTTATTGATGTCTCCCCTATTAAATCTTTGTTTTGCAATATGAATCTTGATAATGATGGGATCGAATATGATCCACCTTTACCTAGAAGGCGTTCCAAAAATCCGGAGTTTTTAGATCTTGATGCTAAAATTGATAAAAGTGGGATTGAAGAAAGTAAAACCCTAGATGTTGCTAAACCCACTATTTTGGATTTCAAGGAATTTAATTATGAAAGTTGCTCTTTAATTGATTGCATTTCCTTGTTGCAATCCGTGCTAAATTCTCCTCATGCTTATAGTCAAAATAAAGCCTTTATTAAACATATCGTTGATGCCTTGATGCAATCTTATGAAGAAAAACTTGAGTTGGAAGTTTCTATCCCTAGAAAACTTTATGATGAGTGGGAACCTACTATTAAAATTAAAATTAAAGATCATGAGTTTTATGCTTTGTGTGATTTGGGTGCTAGTGTTTCCACTATTCCCAAAACTTTGTGTGATTTGCTAGAATTCCGTGATTTTGATGATTGCTCTCTAAACTTGCACCTTGCAGATTCCACTATTAAGAAACCTATGGGAAGAATTAATGATGTTCTTATTGTTGCAAATAGGAATTATGTGCCCGTAGATTTTATCGTTCTTGATATAGATTGCAATCCGTCATGCCCTATTATTCTTGGTAGACCTTTCCTTAAAACGGTTGGTGCAATTATTGATATGAAGGAAGGGAATATTAGATTCCAATTTCCATTAAAGAAAGGCATGGAACACTTCCATAGGAATAAAATAAAATTACCATATGAATCTATCATGAGAGCCACTTATGGATTGCCTACCAAAGATGGCAATACCAAGTTCTATCCTTGCTATTATGCCTAGCTAGGGGCGTTAAATGATAGCGCTTGTTGGGAGGTAACCCAATTTTATTTTTAGTTTTTTGGCTTTTTGCTTATGTTTAGGAGTAAATCTTTGTTCTAGCCTCTGGTTAGATGTGTTTTTATGTTTTAATTAGTGTTTGTGCCAAGTTAAACCTATAGGATCTTTTTGGATGATAGTTATTTGATCTTGCTGTAATTTCCAGAAACTTTTTGTTCACGAATACAATTGTTACAAATCACCAGAACGTGATAAGATACTGATTCCAATTGCTGCTGATCAATAAACAAATTGCCTAGGTCGTCGTATTTTGGTAGATTTTTTGGAGTTCCATAAGTTTGCGTTAGTTACAGATTACTACAGACTGTTCTGTTTTTTGACAGATTCTGTTTTTCGTGTGTTGTTTGCTTATTTTGATGAATCTATGGCTAGTAAAATATAAACCATAGAGAAGTTGGAATACAGTAGGTTTAGCACCAATATAAATAAAGAATGAGTTCATTACAGTACCTTGAAGTGGTCTTTTATTTTCTTTCGCTAACGGAGCTCACGAGATTTCTGTTGAGCTTTGTGTTGTGAAGTTTTCAAGTTTGGGTGAAACATTTTGATCGATTATGGAACAAGGAGTGTCAAGAGCCTAAGCTTGGGGATGCCCATGGAACCCCCAAGATAATCTAAGGACACCAAAAATCCAAAGCTTGGGGATGCCCCGGAAGGCATCCCCTCTTTCGTCTACTTCCATCGGTAACTTTACTTGGAGCTATATTTTTATTCACCACATGATATGTGTTTTGCTGGGAGCGTTTTGTATGATTTGAGTCTTTGCTTGTTAGTTTGCCACAATCATCCTTTCTGTACACACCTTTTGAGAGAGCCATACATGATTTGGAATTTGTTAGAATACTCTATGTGTTTCACTTATATCTTTTGAGCTATATAGTTTTGCTCCAGCACTTCACTTATATCTTTTAGAGCACGGTGGTGGATTTGTTTTATAGAAACTGTTGATCTCTCATGCTTCACTTAGATTATTTTGAGAGTCTTAAATAGCATGGTAATTTGTTTAAATAATCTTAATATGCTTGGTATTCAAGATTTGTAAAACTTTCTTTTGAGTGCGTTGAATACTAAGAAAAGTTTGATGCTTGATAATTGTTTTGAGATATGAAGATGGTGATATTAGAGTCATGTTAGTTGAGTAGTTGTGAATTTGAGAAATACTTGTGTTAAATTTTGTGATTCCCGTAGCATGCACGTATGGTGAACCATTATGTGATGAAGTTGGAGCTTGATTTATTTATTGATTGTCTTCCTTTTGAGTGGCGGTCGAGGACGAGCGATGGTCTTTTCCTACCAATCTATCCCCCTAGGAGCATGCGCATAATACTTTGCTTTGATAACTTGTAGATTTTTGCAATAAGTATATGAGTTTTCATGACTAATGTTGAGTCCATGGATTATACGCACTTTTATTCCTCCCACCATTGCTAGCCTCTCTAAGACCGCACACTTTTTGCCGGTATCATACACCCACCATATACCTTCCTCAAAACAGCCACCATACCTACCTATCAAGGCATTTCCATAGCCATTCCGAGATATATTGCCATGCAACTTTCCACCGTTCCGTTTATTATGACACGCTCCATCATTGTCATATTGCTAGCATGATCATGTAGTTGACATCGTATTTGTGGCAAAGCCACCATTCATATTCTTTCATACATGTCACTCTTGATTCATTGCATATCCCGGTACACCGCCGGAGGCATTCATATAGAGTCATATTTTGTTTGAAGTATCGAGTTGTAATTGTTGAGTTGTAAGAAAATAAAAGTGTGAGGATCATCATCTTTAGAGCATTGTCCCAAGTGAGGAAAAGGATGATGGAGACTATGATTCCCCCACAAGTCGGGATGAGACTCCAGACAAAAAAGAGAGGCCATAAAAAAAGAGAAAAGGCCCAAATAAAAAAAAGAGAGAAAAAGAGAGACGGGACAATGTTACTATCCTTTTACCACACTTGTGCTTCAAAGTAGCACCACGATCTTCATGATAGAGAGTCTCTCATTTTGTCACTTTCATATACTAGTGGGAATTTTTCATTATAGAACTTGGCTTGTATATTCCAATGATGGGCTTCCTCAAAATGCCCTAGGTCTTCGTGAGCAAGCGAGTTGGATGCACACCCACTTAGTTTCTTTTGTTGAGCTTTCATATACTTATAGCTCTAGTGCATCCGTTGCATGGCAATCCCTACTCACTCACATTGATATCTATTGATGGGCATCTCCATAGCCCGTTGATATTCCTAGTTGATGTGAGACTATCTTCCCCCTTTTTGTGTTCTCCACAACCACCATTCTATTCCACATATAGTGCTATATCCATGGCTCACGCTCATGTATTGCGTGAAGATTGAAAAAGTTTTGATAATGTCAAAAGTATGAAACAATTGCTTGACTTGTCATCGGGGTTGTGCATGATTTAAATACTTTGTGTGGTGAAGATAGAGCATAGCCAGACTATATGATTTTGTAGGGATAACTTTCTTTGGCCATGTTATTTTGAGAAGACATGATTGCTTTGTTAGGATGCTTGAAGTATTATTATTTTTATGTCAATATTAAACTTTTGTCTTGAATCTTTCGGATCTGAATATTCATACCACAATTAAGAAGAATTACATTGAAATTTTGCCAAGTAGCACTTCGCATCAAAAATTCTGTTTTTATCATTTACCTACTCGAGGACGAGCAGGAATTAAGCTTGGGGATGCCTGATACGTCTCCAACGTATCTATAATTTTTGATGCTCCATGCTATATTATCTACTGTTTTGGACAATATTGGGCTTTATTATCCACTTTTATATTATTTCTGGGACTAACCTATTAACCGGAGGCCCAGCCCAGAATTGTTGTTTTTTTGCCTATTTCAGAGTTTTGAAGAAACGGAATATCAAAAGGAGTCCAAACGGAATGAAACCTTCGGGAACGTGATTTTCTCACCGAATATGATCCAGGAGACTTGGACCCTACGTCAAGAAAGAAAGGAGGGAGGCACGAGGTAGGGGGGCGCGCCCTCCACCCTCGTGGGCCCCCTATTGCTCCACCGACGTACTCCTTCCTCCTATATATACCTACGTACCCCCAAACGATCAGATACGGAGCCAAAAACCTAATTCCACCGCCGCAACCTTCTGTACCCACGAGATTCCATCTTGGGGCCTGTTTCGAAGCTCCGCCGGAGGGGGCATCCACCACGGAGGGCTTCTACATCATTATAGCCCCTCCAATGAAGTGTGAGTAGTTTACCTCAGACCTTCGGGTCCATAGTTAGTAGCTAGATGGCTTCTTCTTTCTTTTTGGATCTCAATACAATGTTCTCCCCCTCTCTCGTGGAGATCTATTCGATGTAATCTTCTTTTTGCAGTGTGTTTGTTGAGACTGATGAATTGTGGGTTTATGATCAAGATTATCTATGAACAATATTTGAATCTTCTCTGAATTCTTTTACGTATGATTGGTTATCTTTGCAAGTCTCTTCGAATTATCAGTTTGGTTTGGCCTACTAGCTTGGTTTTTCTTGCAACGGGAGAAGTGCTTAGCTTTGGGTTCAATCTTGCGGTGTCCTTTCCCAGTGACAGTAGGGGCAGCAAGGCACGTATTGTATTGTTGCCGTCGAGGATAACAAGATGGGGTTTTATCATATTGCATGAATTTATCCCTCTACATCATGTCATCTTGCTTAAGGCGTTACCCTGTTTTCTTGAACTTAATACTCTAGATGCATGCTGGATAGCGGTCGATGAGTGGAGTAATAGTAGTAGATGCAGGCAGGAGTCGGTCTACTTGTCTTGGACGTGATGCCTATATACATGATCATACCTAGATATTCTCATAACTATGCTCAATTCTGTCAATTGCTCAACAGTAATTCGTTCACCCACCGTAAAATACTTATGCTCTTGAGAGAAGCCACTAGTGAAATCTATAGTCCCCGGGTCTATCTTCATCATATTAATCTTCCATCACTTTATTATTTCCTTTACTTTTTACTTTGCTTTTATTTTACTTAGCATCTTATCACAAAAATACCAAAAAAATTATCTATCAGATCTCACTCTAGTAAGTGACCGTGAAGGGATTGACAACCCCTTATCGTGTTGGTTGCGAGGAGTTATTTGCTTTGTGCAGGTACGAGGGACTCGCGCATAGCCTCCTACTGGATTGATACCTTGGATCTCAAAAACTGAGGGAAATACTTACGCTACTTTGCTGCATCATCCTTTGTTGTTCAAGGAAATCCAACGCAGTGCTCAAGAGGTAGCACTCCCTGGCATCTTGAGGACGTTGTAGCCGTGGTGCGTCACCACCATGAACTTGGTCAGGGCTGGATACCCGAGGATGGCATTGTACGGCAGACGGATGTGTGCGACGCCGAAGTCGATGAGTTCGGTGCGGTAGTTGTTGCGTTCTCCGAAGGTGACAGGGAGGTGGACCTGCCCTATCGTGTGGTGGAACCGTCGGTCACTCGTGAGAAAGGCTTGGTAGGCTGAAGCTGGTCGTAGGGCACCTGAAGGTTGTCGAACGTGTCAACGAATAAGACGTTAAGCCCTGCGCCGCGGTCGATGAGAGTCTTGGTGACTTGTACGTTGCTGATGACGGGTGAATAGAGCATCACGAGAGTGCCAGCAGTGGCCGCACACTTGAGCTGATCTGCCAAACTGAAAGTGATGGCGCACTTGGACCACCTGAGCGGGCATGTGGCTTCGAGCTTGGGGAGGACTGCGTTCACCTCGCGGGCAAACTACTTGAAGATGCGTTGTGAGGCTGGGGCTTGAGCTCCGCCCAGGATGCAGGCGATGGCACGCGGCTCTTGGAAGCCCCCAGCTCCCTCGTCCTGATGGTGGTCATCGTTCCTTCTTGGTGGTGGCGGCAGGGGAGGAAGCACAGCATTGCCCTGAGGACGATCTTCGTGAGGCTGATCCCTCCAAGCACCTTCGTGAGGCTGATCCTGCCAGCGGTCCTCACAACGCCGGTCGCGCCACTCCTGGCATGGGCCACGGTCGTCCCAGTGTCCTCCGCCACGTCCTCCTCCTCGGCCATAGCCCCGGTCGTTGCTCTCGGGGCGTCGACCGAAGCGTCCATCGCGAATGGCCCTGAGCTCCTGACAATCATTGGTGTTGTGGATGTGCCCGTTCTGGAAGGCGCAGAGTAGTCGGCTGCTCTTGGATGACTCTGGCTGGTCCCTAGCGCGCTTCATGTCCGACTTTGCCGCGAGCACGGCTTCTCCCTTACGCTTCACGTCCTTGGCCTTGGCTTTCTTCTCCTCCAGGTCAGCAGCTGGGAGCTCGAGAAGGGAAAGTCGCCCTTCCTCAGCCCTTGCGCACTTGGTCGCCAGGTTGAACGGCTCCAGGGATGTGCATAGCTCCTTGTGAATGGCGAGCTCCTCCTTCATCTTGACGTCGCGGACGCCATTGGAGAACGCGGAGATGATGGCCTCGTCCGTCACTTTGGGGATCTTGAGAAGAACGTTGTTGAAGCGCTGGATGTACTTCTAGAGAGTCTCTCCTGGTGGTTGCTTGACGCGGCGCAGGTCACCCGCAGCCGGTGGATGGTCGCGAGTGCCTGGGAAGTTGGCGACGAAACGGTTGCGCATCTCGTCCCAGGAGGAGATCGAGCCTAGAGGCAGGTTCAGGAGCCAGGAGCGGGCACCATCCTTGAGAGCCATGGGAAACGAGTTCACCATGACTTTCTCGTCGCTGTTGGCCGCCTGGATGCTCAGCTCATAGAGCTGCAGGAACTCCGCGGGGTCGGGGGTGCCGTCATAGCACGGAGGCAGGTCCGGCTTGAACTTGCCCGGCCAGGCGACGCTACAAAGCTCAGGGGTGAAGGCACGGCAACCGGCCGTGGTCACCGTAGCCCGTCTTGGAGGTGGAGCTTGATCTTGGCGCCCGCACGCCGCCACGGCAAGCGGCGCGGGGCCCTGCCGCAGCAAGCGATCCTTACGCGATGGTGCGGGGAGCGGTGGAGCGTTCTCTAGCGGGCGAGGGAATTCTTGGCAGCTTCCTTCTTCGCGCATGGGCGCCGGACGCGGTGGGTCGCGCCTCAGAGCCGCGCGCCTTGGCGCCAGGGCGCCGTCTTGATGTAGATGCAGCGAGAGGGACGGTGCGGGGGAGCCCCCTGCGGCACTGACAAGCTCGGCGATGTGGTCGAGCCAGTCCTTGTAGAGGTCATCGATGGGACGATAGCGCAGGAGTTCATGCGCCATGCATAGCGCGGCCTGCGCGGTCGTGGGAGCGCAACGGGCGTGAGACGACGAGCCGGCCGGGGTAAACGATGGAGTGGCGGTGCGGCCGTCCCACCGCACCGAGGGGTGTAGCGAGGAGGCTTGCTGCTCGTTCCCCGCCGGGCCACGGAGAACAACGGGGTGGCCCATTGACGGGGGCCGTCTGAACCGCGTAGGCGGCGAGTGCGGCTCGGCGCTTAGCGCGAGCTCGACGAGCGTCTGCCATGGAGATGATGAAGCAACGGGACACGGAGAGACGGAACAGAAGCTTCGGCGGACCCCTACCTGGCACGCCAAATGTCAGATCTTGGGTTCCGGCAAAACCCTTAAGGTTCAAACTCTGGGGTGCACGCGAAGATCTCTCCCTCACAGATCACTCCCTCACACGCTTCGCGGTCTCTAGGCTTGATCAACGAACTCGCAACACATGGGACACAAGATTTATAGTGGTTCAGGCCACCGTTGTGGTGTAATACCCTACTCCAGTGTGGTGGTGGTGGATTGCCTCTTTGGGCTGAGGATGAACAGTACAAGGGGAAGAACAGCCTCCTGAGGCGAGGTGTTCTTGTGCTTGGTGAACTTGTGTGGGTGAGGATTCGATTCCCTCCTACTGTGGTGGCTAATCCTATTTATAGAGGCCCTGGTCCTCTTCCCAAATATTGAGCGGGAAGGGATCCCACAACGGCCAATTTGAAAGGGGACAACTAGTACAACTTATCCGGACAAAGGTAGTCTTCGCCTGCTAAAGGCTCCGGTGGTGACGCTGTCTTGGGCTCCATGGTGACCTCCATCTTGCCGTCCTGCTGGTCTTGGTCTCGTTGCACCGATATGGAAACCTTTGCTTGACGCATCGGTACTCCTCGCCTGCGCTTGCCTCCTTAGCACCAAAGAGGAAACAAGGACACTGTGCACGCTGGCGCCTGCCTGATCCTGATCGTCATGGTCACGTCACGAGAGCCTCGCGAGGTTTTCCTTGCCTTGATCTCTCCACCCCTTACGAGCCAGCCTAGTGAGGCCGCTCCCGAGGAGGTCTTGTGTCGTCCGCCTCGCGAGGCTTGGCCCCTCGCGAGGGTCTTGAAAGCTTGTTGGTGAAGATGGGCCGTACGGGCCCGCTCGCAGAGCCACGCATGGGCTGCAGGAAGGCAAGTCTGGGGACCCCCGTTCCCAGAACGCCGACAGTATCAGGTACATATCGGAGTACCAGGGGGGTTACTGGAACCCCCTGGGGGAAGATATGGGCCATATGGGCCATAGGAGGGAGGCACACCAGCCCACAAAGGGATGGCACGCCCCCCACAAGGGAGGAGTCCAAATTGGACTAGGGGAGGGGGCGACGCCCCTTTCCTTCTCCCTCTCTCTCCTCCCCCCTTTCTCCCCTCCGGTAAAAGGAAAGGGGGGGCGAATCCTACTAGGAGCCCAAGTAGGAATCCTCCTACTTGGGGCGCTCCTAGGGCCGGCCTCCTCCCCGTCCCTCCTTTATATACATGCGGAGGGGGCGCCTAGAACACACATCAATTGTTCCAAGCCGTGTGCGGCGCACCCCTCCATAGTTTATGCCTCCGGTCATATTCACATAGTGCTTAGGCGAAGCCCTGCGTGGATCACTTCACCATCACCGTCAGCACGCCATCGTTCTGACGGAACTCTCCCTCGACACTATGCTGGATCAAGAGTTTGAGGGACGTCATCGAGCGGAACGTGTGTCGGAGTTCTGGGAATGGGGGCCGCAGACCTGCCTGCCTGCGGCGTGGCTCAAAAGGGGGCCCAGCACGGCCCATCTTCATCAACACAGACCCAAGACCCTTGCGAGGGGCCGAGCCTCGTGGGGCGGACGACACGGAGCTTCCTCAGGCACGGCCTCATCAGGCTGGCTCACGAGGAGGCGGAGAGATCAAGGCGGGGTGCCTCACGAGGTGCCCGTGACGCAAGCCATTGTCGGATCACGGGTTTCGGCAGACCCTTAAGGTTCGAACTCTGGGGTGCGCGCGGAGATCGTGCCCTCTACCTCTCTGTCTCGCAAAGAACTAACTACTAGAAGAACAACACAAGAGACGCAGGATTTATACTAGTTCGGGCCACCATTGTGGTGTAATACCCAACTCTAGTTTGTGGTGGGTGGATTGCCTCTTGGGCTGATGAGGAAGAACAGTACAAGGAAGAACAACCTCATGAGGGTCTGTTCTTGGCTACGGGATGAACTGCTAGGGGGAGTTCAATTGCCCTTCTCTCTCTCTCTCTCTAGATGCCGGATCGGATGCCTCTAGATACTGAATCCGGTGTCTCTACCCTGGGGGTGGCTAGTCCTATTTATAGGCAAAGGCCCTGGGCCTCTTCCCAAATATTGAGCGGGAAGGGCGCCAACAATTGGCCAATTTGAAGGGGAACATCTGGTACACTTATCCTGACTAAAGTTGGTCTTCGCCTGCCAAAGGCCATGTGGTGACGCCGTCCTGGGCTCCACGGTGACCTCCTTCCCACCGTTGGACTGGTCTTGGTCTTGTTGCACCAAAATGGGTGCCTTTGCTTGATCCTCTCACCTACGCTTGCCCCCTTTGCACCAAAGAGGAAAGGTAGACGCTGCGCGGGCTGGCGCCCGCCTGGCACCCTTGGTCGTCATGGCTTCCGTCATGGGCACCTTGTGAGGTACCCGCCTTGATCTCTCCGCCTCCTCGCGAGCCAGCCTAAGGAGGTCGTGCTTGAGGAAGCGCCGCGTCGTCCGCCTCGCGAGGCTTGGCCCCTCGCGAGGGTCTTGAGCCTTGTGTTGATGAAGATGGGCCACGCTGGGCCCCCATTTGAGCCACGCCGCAGGCCGTAGGCAGGCAAGTCTGGGGACCCCCGTTCCCAGAACGCCGACAGTAGCCCCCGGGCCCAAGGCGCGCATGGACTTGGCCGTGTCGAGAGGCGAAAGGGCAAGGGTGAAGCGTCACGGGCCCTAACAGCCTGCGGCCTCGGGCGCCGCGTGGTAGTTGATTGGACGTGGGCGGCACTGTTTACCCACGCTCCCTTATTCTGCGCCACGCTAGGTTGCCCCACAGTTGTACACAGCCGCCCCTTTTCCTGTTGCCTGACCGTCTCCTGCTCTTCCTCCCTCTGAACTCTGACCCTTGCTTCCAATCCCATCTTGCATCTCCTCTCTTCCGCCTGCCGCCATGTCTCCAAAGAAAGGGAAGGGGAAGAAGCATGTGGCTCCATCTCGCCCGCTGCCGCCGGTGGCGCCTGCTGTCGGCCGCTCAATCATACTCAACCTGGAATGCCTGGGCAAGCTCAGTCTGGCTCTGGCCACCGCCTTCAATGAGTGTGGGAGGACGACGGCTTGGCCAACGTATCACTTCCCCACCGATAGGATAATCACGGAGGTCCATTACTTCGTCGACGCCTTGTGGGCGGGTTTGGTGCCTTCCTTCTCCGATTTCTTCAACGCCATCCTCAATCATTATCAGATCCACATGATGCATCTGGGTCCTGAGTCCATTGGCCTCCTTTCAGTCTTCGCTTTTGTTTGTGAGGCGATGGTAGGCATCCTTCCTTCTGTTGCCTTGCTGCGCCACTTCTTCTCCTTGCATCTTACCGACCCCACGCAATGCTCGGCATGCGTGAGCTTTGTAGCTTCGCCCGTGACGGCAGCCTCTGGTATCGACTTCAACCTCCCTCTGCCTTCAGCCGGGTTCCGCGAGTGGTGGTTGTACGTTGATGTCGGGGTGCCCAGCCCCCAGCTCGCGAAGCCGACATCGCCTGCTGTGCCCAACTCGGGTTGGGGTCAGGAGACGCTCGTGAGCCCCCAGCTCGCCTTCGTCTGGCACCACTTTATGTCCTTGAAGAAGCTTGGTGTAACGGCGCCCAAGGTGGTGAAGGAGTTCCTATTGTGCTGCATTGCCCCTCTCCAGCGCCATTCTTGTTGAATGTGGGCCTTCAGTGGCTGTGGCGACCGCATGAGGCTTCAGGAAGAAGACTTGACGCCCGAGGTGCTGAGGAAGGTGCTCTTGGTCCTGACAGGCGATCCCAACCCTGGCGGCATCCGGCAGGGTGGAGCTCTGCTGTACCTCTGCCAGAACAGGGATGACTTTGTGAGGCAGATGCCCCCCTTCGATGAGTGGGGGTTGCGCCCTGCTGGCTTCCGAGGGCCTCGCGAGAACCCTGTGGCGGTGATTACCCCTCCGGTCGGCCCAGGCGAATCCTCCTCGAGTGATGGTGCAGGGAGGCGGGAGACAGCGGGGGCCGAGAGGGCCGCTGATGATGTGACCGCATCTGGCGATGCTCCTGATGGGGCAGCTCATGAGGCATGTGCTGCGGAGGCTACGGGTGAGGCGCTGCCACTTCCGACGCTTGAGGCCGAGGCTCCTGAGCCCCCGGCCATGATCTCTGGCGAGGCAACTGCCCATGCGCATCAGGCATGTGTCCTCGACGCAAGTGGCCTTGGTACTCCGTCCTCTTTGCAGGCTGATTCCTGTGCATCTCTCCTGGGCCGTTTCCGTGTGGACTTTGAGGCCCTCCGGAGAAAAAGGGAGGCCCTGGGCGACGACTTCCCTTGCCGCTTGATGAAGCGCCGGAAGTACTTTGCTGTCGATGAGTAAGTCTTCTCCTTTTCTGTTCCCTATCCTGCTTGCCGCATCCGCTGATCCTTGCTCTGCAGGCCTCTCCCTACTGAGCTCAATGAAGCCGCCGAGTCGACGCCTTTCTTGACTTCGTCTCCTCCGCCACCCCTTGGTGCCTCGAGCTGCACTGCCCTTGTGGTTTGGGCGAGCGACGCCGCGGACCGTCACACAGCGCGTGGTGACTCTTCTGTTCCCGCGATCTCCTTCCGCGGGCCTTCCCTCGACATAGGTAGCCTGCCGTGGGCTTCCCGTTTGGTCGCGGGCTGCGACTGGCACAGGCTCCCCTCGGGCCCTCCTCCTGAGGGCAGGTCGGACTTAGGCCGGGCTTCTGATGCGGCGCGGCCAGCCGTCGTGCGTGCGCCAGCCCCCAGCCCCCTGCCCGGGGCTGGAGCGATGGTCCAAGGTCCTCGACGCCTGCTTGGGGCGGACGATGGCGTGGCAGATGTGCTTGAGCGTGCTCGGGGGCGTCGTGCCTGTCGCCATGAGTTCCTCCGAAGGGCGAGTGGCGCCGTAGACCTGCTTGGGCAGGAGCTCGCTGAGGAAGACGCGCGCCTGGAAGCCGAGGGCCTGCGCCTGGCCGTAGAGCGGTGCGAGCTGGAGGCCGCCGCAGCCCTTGCGCGTCGTCAGTGCGACCTTGATGACGAAGGAGCGAAGGTGTCGCTGGAGGCTTCCCTGGCGGCCTGGTCTCAGGCCGTTGAGGAGGCCCGAGGAGCAGACCGACGGCGAGAAGCAGCAGAAGAACGGGCTCGTGAGCTCTTGGCCCGGTGTCGCTCGTTGGAGGAGCAAGCGGAGCTACGCGAGGCAGCCCTTGCATTGATGGAGGTGGCTTCTGGCGACCCGGCTGAGCTTCGGAAGCACGAGGAAGCGTTGGTGCTGGAGGCCGCCGAACGCGCTCGCGAGCACGAGCAGCTGGAGACGAGGGAGCGCCTAGTGACGCAGGCGGAAGATGATGTCGCCGCGCGGGAAACGCGTGTCCTGGAGGATGTTTGCCGTCGGGTGGCGACAGCGCGCCAAGGCCTCGAACGTGAGTTCGAGGGGAAGCTGGAGATGATCCGAGTCGAAGCTGAGGGTAGAACCGCCGCCTTGAGGGCCCAACGGGATGAGGCGACGCGACGAGCGGACGCCTCCTGGGTCGCCCTTGAGGCAGCGCAGAAGGAGCTGGCCACCTCCCAGGCCGAGGTGCTCCGCCTTCGCCAATATGTGGAAGAGGCTGTGGCCGTCGAGCGTCAGAATGCCGACGAGATACGCCAACGGCAAGTCTTGGAGCACGTGCACGGCCCCATGCTCACCAAGCTTAGGGAGAGGGCTAACATTGCCCTGGGTAATATCTGTGAGGCTGTCGTGGGCGAGCCGCACACGATTAAGTACGCCGGCAACCTGCAGTTCTTCACCACCGTGGTGACACAGCTGGAGGCACGGTCGGTCAAAGCCGATATGTTGGTGGAGGAGAGGAGCCACGCCCTGCTCGGGCGCGCCTTTTCCCGCGTCTTCAGCCATCTTCGAAACATGGACCCCCACTTCGACTTCGACGCCGCCATCGCCCCAGTTCCCCAAGCCGTTCGAGGTGACCTGGCTGAATGGGTGGAGAGCAACGTAGATGCTCTCGTCCGGGCCTTCACTTTGGATGATGACGACGTGATCGTGGCCGCCGACGAAGGTGGCGTGGTGGACGACCCCAACGCCTTTGATGGTGGCGCAGACGACGAAGGCGAGTCTAGCGACGCCAGCGATAGCTCGGGAGGCGCCCCCGAGGATGCATTGGGGGATTTGTCAGATTGACCATGTACTATCCTCGTCTTTTTACCCTGCGTAGATAGAACTCAGGCGTTTGGCCCGACGGTTGTGAGAGCATTTTGGGAGGGGAAGCCCCTCATATATGAACTCGTATCTAATATATCTGCAGTGATTAAATCGTACGCGTGTCCAACGATAGGCTGGTTTACCCTTGTTCCTTGCTGGCTTCGGAGCTGCCTGCTGGAGGGCGTCACGTCTCGGGTGCTGTCTAGTTGAAACCTCGGGATGTGGGGTTGTTGCTGACTGGAAATCCCACAAGCGTGGGCCTTCTTCACAAGCTCCGGGCCTTCTCCCGAGCGGGACGTCTTCACAGGCGTTCGCCTTCTTCACAGGCTCAGGGCCTTTTCGAGCGAAACGTCTTCACAGGCGTTCGCCTTCTTCACAGGCTCAGGGCCTTTTCGAGCGAGGCGTCTTCACAGGCGTTCGCCTTCTTCACAGGCTCAGGGCCTTTTTCCGAAAGGAGACGATCTTCACAGGCGTTCGCCTTCTTCACAGGCTCAGGGCCTTTTTCCGAAAAGAGACGATCTTCACAGGCTCAGGGCCTTTTTCCGAAAGGAGATGATCTTCATAGGCGTTCGCCTTCTTCACAGGCTCAGGGCCTTTTTCCGAAAAGAGACGATCTTCACAGGCGTTCGCCTTCTTCACAGGCTCAGGGCCTTTTTCCGAAAAGAGACGATCTTCACAGGCGTTCGCCTTCTTCACAGGCTCAGGGCCTTCTCCCGAGCAGGACGGCTTCACAGGCATTGGCCTTCTTCACAGGCTCAGGGCCTTCTCCCAAGCGGGACGGCTTCACAGGCATTGGCCTTCTTCACAGGCTCAGAGCCTTCTCCTGAGCGGGACGGCTTCACAGGCATTGGCTTTCTTCACAGGCTCAGGGCCTTTCATGAGGAAACGATCTCCGCAAGCACCAAAGGTCACCTCGCGAGGGAGCGACAGCGGCAGTCTGGGCCGTGCTCAAGCTAGGCCTGGCCCGGCTCGCGAGGGGCTCGCGAGGGAAGGCAGCTGTGGTGAGATGGTGACCAGAACGCGGGAAACGATTCAAACAAGACCAAGCACCCCTTCCCCGAACGCACGCAAAGCTCAAATTCGAATTCAACTTAAATCCAGCGGGGGAAAAAGGTTACAACCAAAGGAAGAAGGCAATGAAAGCAAACAAAAAGGCCGCGTCCGGCACCTAATCTAGTCTTTGACGTCTTCTCACCAGCGCGGAGCTAAGTGATGTCCACTGGGCGTGGGAGGGAGCCCTAGGGCCTGAGGCCGGCACCCCTGAGACTCCGGGGCGTGTACAGCCCCACTCATTATTACGTGAGAGTGTCACGGGGCGGCGAGCTTCACAGGCACTGGGCCTTCTTCACAGGAACCGGCCTTGCTTCATATCGCCAGACGAGGGCCCCGCCTTGCACCACACTCTAGTGCCACCAACGACGACCGTAAACCAGGACGCCGCCAGTGGGGTTGAGCGGTCGCCGGCGGTTCCCCCGACGACCACGGGTCCTCCGCCAGGGGCAGGCCCTCAGGCGCCTCCCCAGCGGAGGGCCTACCTTCTAAGAACGCCTTGCTCCGAACGCCGCGGTGGTGATGTAGGATCCCTGCCCCTTTCCTGCAGCCCCCTGCGTCCTCCTCCCGAGGGGTAGGAGGTCGCGGGAGCGGGGCAGCTGCTTGCTGCGGCGACCTGCACCTCCTGTGACCCATGATTAGCGTATGCCTGCTCTTGAGGAATTAACGGTACCCGATAGTCGTTGCCTCCAGTGTGACCGACGGAGCCGCCCTGGGGTTCTTGGAAGGGCTCGGCCTCTGGCGTCTCGTCCCCCCAGCTGGGGCTGAAGAGTGAGCCCTGTTCGCCCTCGTGAGTGTGCCCTTGGTCCATCATGTGGGGCACGTATTCCTCTAGTGCCGCCACCTCGAATATCGTGCTGTAGTGCTCCATGCGCCACGCGGCGTTGCTCGCCGTGCCCACCATGGGGTGGTAGCGCGGTTGCCCGCACGCACCGTGGGCCGCGCCGAGCCCTTCTCCTTCTCGAGCCGGGGGCGGGGGTAGCGCCACCACCAGTCCAGCGCCGACGGATTCGCTCGTGCCGGGGTAGTCCTAAGGCCCGCGGGGGCGCGCGGGGCCTCCTCGTGCGCCGCCCTGAGCTGGAGGCGGAAGCCGAGTGCAGAAGGGGTGAGCCCCCGAAGCGGCGAAGCCCAGGAGTTCGGCGACCCGCTCCAGCAGCACGTCGCGGCCGCCCTCCAGTAGCCTGCACTGCAGCAGCTCCCGTGCTACTGTGAGCGCGGCCCTCGAGTTCGCCTGTTCCCGGCGGGTGTACGGTGTTGTGGTTGCGGCGTGATTGGAGGCCCTCGCTGCCGACCGCGCCTGCCGCGGTGTGAAGGTCGCAGAAGCTTGCCCGCGTCGCCCGCGGCCCGCAGCGCCCTGCGGACCGCGAGCTGCCTGTGGCATGGGGTCGCCCGGAGCGGGAGGCTCCGCGCGGATGGGCCATGCCGCCCATGGGCCTTGGTTGCCCGCCTGGTCGCTAGACATGGTGACGACGACGCAACGGGAGACGGAGCGATGGGAAGGCAGATTCCGGTGGACCCCTACCTAGCGCGCCAAATGTCGGATCACGGGTTCCGGCAGACCCTTAAGGTTCAAACTCTGCGATGCACGCGGAGATCGTGCCCTCTACCTCTCTGTATCGCAAAGAACTAACTACTAGAAGAACAACACAAGAGACGCATGATTTATACTAGTTCGGGCCACCATTGTGGTGTAATACCCTACTCTAGTTTGTGGTGGGTGGATTGCCTCTTGGGCTGATGAGGAAGAACAGTACAAGGAAGAACAGCCTCATGAGGGTCTGTTCTTGGCTACGGGATGAACTGCTAGGGGGAGTTCAATTGCCCTTCTCTCTCTCTCTCTCTCTCTCTCTCTCTCTCTCTCTCTAGATGCCGGATCGGATGCCTCTAGATACTGAATCTGGTGTCTCTACCCTGGGGGTGGCAAGTCCTATTTATAGGCAAAGTCCCTGGGCCTCTTCCCAAATATTGAGCGGGAAGGGCGCCAATAATTGGCCAATTTGAAGGGGAACATCTGGTACACTTATCCTGACTAAAGTTGGTCTTCGCCTGCCAAAGGCCCTGTGGTGACGCCGTCCTGGGCTCCATGGTGACCTCCTTCCCACCGTTGGACTGGTCTTAGTCTTGTTGCACCGAAATTGGTGCCTTTGCTTGATCCTCTCGCCTGCGCTTGCCCCCTTTGCACCAAAGAGGAAAGGGAGACGCTGCGCGGGCTGGCACCCGCCTGGCACCCTTGGTCGTCATGGCTTGCGTCATGGGCACCTCGTGAGGTACCCGCCTTGATCTCTCTGCCTCCTCGCGAGCCAGCCTAAGGAGGTCGTGCTTGAGGAAGCGCCGCGTCGTCCGCCTCGCGAGGCTTGGCCCCTCGCGAGGGTCTTGAGCCTTGTGTTGATGAAGATGGGCCACGCTGGGCCCCCATTTGAGCCACGCCGCAGGCCGCAGGCAGGCAAGTCTGGGGACCCCCGTTCCCAGAACGCCGACAACCATGACGACCAAGGGCGCCAGGCGAGCGCCAGCCCGCGCAGTGTCCTCCCTTTCCTCTTTGGTGCAAAGGGAGCAAGCGCAGGCAGGAGTATCAAGCAAAGGCACCCATTCCGGTGCAACGAGACCAAGACCAGCTCCGCGACAAGGAAGAAGTCATTGTGGAGCCCAAGCCAGCGTCACCACCAGAGCCTTTGGCAGGCGAGGATCAACTTTAGTCAGGATAAGTGTACCATATGTTCCCCTTCAAAATGGCCAACTGTTGGCGCCCTTCCCGCTCAATATTTGGGAAGAGACCCAGGGCCTTTGCCTATAAATAGGACTAGCCACCCCTAGGGTAGAGAGATCGATCGGCAATCAGATCAGGGAGAGACAGAGAGAGAAGGGTGATTGAACTCCTCCTAGCAGTTCATCGCCCCCGCCAAGAACTGACCCTCGCGAGGCTGTTCTTCCTTGTATTGTTCATCATCATCAGCCCGAGAGGCAATCCACCACACCACACTGGAGTAGGGTATTACACCACCACGATGGCCCGAACCAGTATAAACCATGTGTCTCTTGTGTTGTGTTTTCCATAGTTTAGATCTTTGCAAGGCGGAGGGGTGCAGGTAGGTAGAAGGCGTAATCTCCGCGCTCACCCCAGTGTTCGAACCTCAAGGGTCTGCCAGAACCCGAAATCCGACATTTGGCACGCCAGGTAGGGGTGCGCCGAAATCGACCTTCTACCACTTCGTGCCCCGTCGCGTCGTCATCACCATGTCCGGCGACCAGGCGGGCAACCCAGATCCATGGGCGGCATGGCCCGCCCGCGCGGAGCCGCTCGCCTCGGGCGACCCGCGCCCCAGGCAGCTCGCGGTCCGCAGGGCGCTGCGGGCCGCGGGCGACGCGGATAGGCTTCGACAGCTCTCACGCCGCGGCAGGCGCGGTCTGTAGCAAGGGCCTCCAATCACGCCGCGACCACGACACCTACACCTGCCGGGAGCAGGAGAACTCGAGGGCCGCGCTCACGGTGGCCCGAGAGCTGCTGCAGTGCAGGCTGCTGGAGGGCGGCCGCGACGCGCTGCTGGAGCGGGTGGCAGAGCTCCTGGGCTTCGCCGCCTCAGGGGCTCACCCCTTCTGCACCCAGCTCCCATCTCAAACCCAGGTCAGCCCGCGCGGGGGCTCCACGCGCGCCTGCGGGTTCCAAGGCCACTCCAACGCCAGCGAAGCTGCGGGCGCCAGGCCGGCAGCGGCGCTGCCCCCGCCCCCGGTCCACGAAGAAGAAGGACTCGACGTGGCCCACGGCCCCAGTGGACAGCCGCGCTACCACCACACGGTGGGTGCGCCAAGAGGAGTTGCATGGCACGCGGAGCACTACGACGCAGCTTTCGGGATGACGGCGCCAGAAGAATACGTGCCCCGCATGATGGACCAAGGGCACCCTCACGAGGGCAAACAAGGCTCGCTCCTCAGCCCAAGCTAGGGGGGTGAAGCTCCAGAAACTGAGCTCTTCCAGGAGCCCCGGGACGGTCCCACTGGCCACGCTGGAGGCAACGACTATTGGGTACCGCTAATTCCTCAGGAGCAGGCATACGCTAATTATGGATCACAGGAGGTGCAGGTCGTCACATCAAACAGCTGCCCCACTCCAACAGTCTCCTACCCCTTGGGAGGAGGGCGCGGGGGGCTGCAGGAGAGGGGCAGAGACCCGGCATCGCCACCGCGGCGTTTGGAGCAAGGCGTTCTCAGGAGGTAGGCCCTTCGCTGGGGAGGTGCCTCAGGGCCTGCCCCTGGCGGAGGACCCGTGGTCGTCGGGGGAACCGCTGGCGACCACTCTACCCCATCGACGGTGTCCTGGTTTCCGGTCGTCGTTGATGGCACTAGAGTGTGGCGCAAGGCGGGGCCCTCGTCTGGCGATATGAAGCAAGGCCGGTACCTGTGAAGAAGGCCCAGTGCCTGTGAAGCTCGCCGCCCCGTGACACTCTCACGTAATAATGAGTGGGGTTGTACATGCCCCGGAGTC
Source organism: Aegilops umbellulata (assembly GCA_032464435.1). NCBI lineage: Eukaryota > Viridiplantae > Streptophyta > Magnoliopsida > Poales > Poaceae > Aegilops > Aegilops umbellulata. The sequence goes on along the minus strand of CP136055.1, from coordinate 243,396,406 downwards.
TCAGGGGTGCCGGCCTCAGGCCCTGGGGCTCCCTCCCACGGCCAGTGGCAGCACTTAGCTCCGCGCTGGTGAGAAGACGTCCAAGACTAGATTAGGTGCCGGACGCGGCCTTTTATTTGCTTTCCCCTTTGGTTGTCACTTTCCCCCGTTAGATTTAAGTTGGATTCGAATTTGAGATTTGTGTGTGTTCGGGGAAGGGGTGCTTAGTCTCGTTCGAGCAATTTCTCACGTTTCAGTTACACTTCGCCTTAGCTTCCTCCCCTCATGAGCCCCTCGCGAGCCGGCTCAGGCCAAGCTTGCGCGCAGCCCAGACTGCCGCCGCCGCGTCCTCTCAGGAGGGCTTTTTACTACAGATTCTATGGACTCGATCAAGGAACACTCGGGACACCGCGGCCTCCCACAGGCTGCCCCGGGGCCCGCGCGGAACAAAGGTAAACTGGCCAACCAGCACGTCGCTTAGCCAGCCACTTGGCATGGGCGCATGGGAACTGTAACATCTGCTAATATGATGAATGCAAGTTTTACATGAGGGGCTCCCCCTCCCAAAATGCTCTCATAGCCATCAGGTCGAAACCTGAGTTCTATTCATGCAGGGTACGAAAACAGGGACGATGCATAATCAGTCGGATAAATCCCCCAATGCGTCCTCAGGAGCACCTCCCGAACCGTTGCTGGCGTCGCTGGGCTCGCCGTCACTGTCTGCGTCACCTTCAGCAGCGTTAGGACCGTTCACCACGCCGCCCTTGTCGGCAGCCACGATCACGCCGTCGTTGTCTGAAGCAAAGGCCCTGACGAGGGCATCCACATTGTCTTCCACCTAGTGCGCCAGGTCTTCTCGGACGGCCTGGGGGGCTGGGGCGATGGCAGCGTCGAAGTCGAAGTGGGGATCCATGTTCCTGAGATGGCTGAAGATGCGAGAAAAGGCGGGCCCGAGCAGGGCGAGGCTCCTCTCCTCCACCAACCTGTCGGCCCTAACTGACCGTGCCTCCAGCTGCGTCACCACGCCGGTAAAGAACTGGAGGTTGCCGGCATAGTTGATTGTGTGTGGCCCGCCGACAGCCGCCTCGCAGATGTTGCCCAAGGCTGTGTTGGCTCTCTCCCGGAGCGTGGCGAGCATGGGGCCGTGCTCATGCTCTAGGAGCAGCCGCTGACGTATCTCGTCCGCGTTCTGGCGCGCGACGGCCTTAGCCTCCTCCACCCGATGACGAAGAAGGAGCACCTCAGCCTGGGAGGTGGTTGACTCCCCTTGCGCTGCTTCAAGGGCGGCCCGAAAAGCATCAGCCCGCCGCGTCGCTTCCTCCAGCTTGGCCCTCAAGGCACTAGTCCTACCTTCAGCCTCGACCCGGATCAACCCCAGCCTCTCCTCGAACTCACGCTCGAGGTTCAGGCGCGCCGTCGCCACCCGACGCCCGACCTCCTCCAAGACACGGGCTTCCCGTGCAGCGACATCATCCTCCGCCCGCGTCACCAAGTGCTCCCTCGTCTCCAGGCGCTCGTACTCGCGCGCACGTTCGGCGGCTTCCAGCGTCAGCGCCTCCTCACGCTTCTGGAGCTCTGCTGGGTCGCCAGAGGCCACCTTCATCGATGCAAGGGCTGCCTCGCGTAGCTCCACTTGCTCCTCCAGTGAGTGGCACTGGGCCAGGAGCTCCCGAGCCCGCTCCTCCGCAGCCTCTCTTCGCCAGTCAGCCTTCCGGGCCTCCTCAGCGGCCCGAGATTGGGCCTCACGAGAGGCCGTCAACGATGCCTTAGCCACTTCGTCGTCAAGATCGTGCTGATGGTGCGCGTGGGCGATGGCGCCCTCCAGCTCGCGCCTCTCTGCAGCCAGGCGCGGGCCCTCGGCCTCGAGGTGCGCGTCTTCATCGGCAAGCTCCTCACCAAGCTGATTCACCGCGTCAGCCGCCCTTCGGAGCAATCCTTGGCGAAGAGCGCGGCGCTCTCGGGCACGCTCGAGCATGTCTTCCACACCATCATTCACCCCAAACAAGCGTCGAGGGCTACGAATTAGCGCTCCCCCCCCAGGCAGGGGGCTGGGGGCTGGCATCCTCACAACGGCTGGGCACGTCACGCCAGAAGCCCGGCCAGGAGCCAGCCCGTCCCAGAACGAAGAGCGCAGGGGGCTTCTCAGCCAATCACCGTCCACGACCAGGCGAGAAGCCCACGGCAGGCTGGCTATGCCGTGAGAGGGCCCGCGCAGGAGGCTCGCGAGGTGCGCAGGGTCTTGGTGCACCTCAGGACGGTTCGCCTCTCCAATCGCCCCCACCACAAGGGCCCTGCTGCTCGGGGCGCCAGAGGACGGTGGAGGGGGTGAAGCCAAGGGGGATGGCACCTCAGCCATCTCCTCGAGCTCGGCTGGAAGGGGCCTGCAGAGCAAGGATCAGTAAAAGCAACAGAAAGATCGGGAGCTGGAAAGGGATAAGGCTTACTCATCAGTGGCAAAGTACTTCCTACGCTTCAGCAGGCGACAAGGGTAATCGTCGCCTAGGGCCTCCCTCTTCTTCCGGAGGGCCTCAAAATCCACGCGGAAGCGGCCCAAGAGCTGAGCGTGTTGGGGAACGTAGTAATTTCAAAAAAATTCCTACGCACACGCAAGATCATGGTGATGCATAGCAACGAGAGGGGAGAGTGTTGTCTACGTACCCTCGTAGACCGAAGCGGAAGCGTTGACACAACATAGAGGAAGTAGTCGTACGTTCTCCTCGCGATCCAACCGATCACAGCACCGTTACTCCGGCACCTCCGAGTTCTTGGCACACGTTCAGCTCGATGACGATCCCCGGGCTCCGATCCAGCAAAGCGTCGGGGAAGAGTTCCGTCAGCACGACGGCGTGGTGACGATCTTGATGTGTTACCGGCGCAGGGCTTCGCCTAAGCACTGCAACGATATGACCGAGGTGGAATTTGGTGGAAGGGGGCACCGCACACGGCTAAGGAACGATCCGTAGATCAACTTGTGTGTCTCTGGGGTGCCCCCTGCCCCTGTATATAAAGGATGGAGGAGGAGGAGGCCGGCCAAGCCAATTGGTGCGGCCAAGCTATGGAGTCCTACTAGGACTCCAAGTCCTAGTAGGAGTCCACCAAGAGGGGAGGAAGAGAGAAGGAATAGGAGGAGAAGGAGAGGTGGCCGGCCCCCTTTTCCCTAGTCCAATTCGGACTAGAGGGGAGGGGGGGCGCAGCAGCCTTTTTTTTCCTCTTCCCACTAAAGCCCATCAAGGCCCATTACTTCTCCCGTAATCCCGTAACTCCCCGGTACCTCCGAAAATACCCGAACCACTCAGAACCCTTCCGATGTCCGAATATAGTCGTCCAATATATCGATCTTTACGTCTCGACCATTTCGAGACTCCTCGTCATGTCCCCGATCTCATCCGGGACTCCGAACTCCTTCGGTACATCAAAACTCATAAACTCATAATATAACTGTCATCGAAACCTTAAGCGTGCGGACCCTACGGTTCGAGAACAATGTAGACATGACCGAGACACATCTCCGGTCAATAACCAATAGCGGGACCTGGATGCCCATATTGGCTCCTACATATTCTGCGAAGATCTTTATCGGTCAGACCGCATAACAACATACGTTGTTCCCTTTGTCATCGGTATGCTACTTGCCCGAGATTCGATCGTCGGTATCCAATACCTAGTTCAATCTCGTTACCGGCAAGTCTCTTTACTCGTTCCGTAATACATCATCTCACAACTAACACATTAGTTGCAATGCTTGCAAGGCTTTATGTGATGTGCATTACCGAGAAGGCCCTGAGATACCTCTCCGACAATCGGAGTGACAAATCCTAATCTCGAAATACGCCAACCCAATATGTACCTTCGGAGACACCTGTAGAGCACCTTTATAATCACCCAGTTACGTTGTGACGTTTGGTAGCACACAAAGTGTTCCTACGGTAAACGGGAGTTGCATAATCTCATAGTTAAAGGAACATGTATAAGTCATGGATAAAAGCAATAGCAACATACTAAACGATCGGGTGCTATGCTAATGGAATGGGTCATGTCAATCAGATCATTCAACTAATGATGTGATCTCGTTAATCAAATAACAACTCTTTGTTCATGGCTAGGAAACATAACCATCTTTGATTAATGAGCTAGTCAAGTAGAGGCATACTAGTGACACTCTGTTTGTCTATGTATTCACACGTGTATTATGTTTCCAGTTAATACAATTCTAGCATGAATAATAAACATCTATCATGATATGTAAGGAAATAAATAATAACTTTATTATTGCCTCTAGGGCATATTTCCTTCAGAGCGCAGGGATCAACCTGCGACGAGGACGAAGCATCAAGGCGATCCGCGTCAGGGGCACCCACCTGGTGCGCGCTGCCGGTCGCCTCGCCCAAAGGAGCCGGTTGGAGCCTCAGGGGCCTCATCCGCTGGCGCTGAGGGCAGCTGCTCGCCGCCCTCAGCCTCGGCGGCACGGGCCCCAAGAGCTGCTCCTTCATGAACATCACCCGGCGCTGCCACCCCGCTGGGAGCTCCCTCGGCCTCAGGCGCCTCACGCCTCACTGCTCCGCCACTTGAGGAGGAGTTGCCTTGGCCGACCAGAAGGGCAGTCACCATCACCGGGTTCTCGCGAGGCCCCTGGAGGCCGGCGGGGCGCAGCCCCCACTCATCAAAGATAGGCATCTGGTTCACAAAATCGTCCCTGTTCTGGCAGAGGTACAGTAGGGCCCCACCCCATTGGATGATGCCCGGGTTGGGTCACCATTCAGGATCAAGAGCACCGTCCTCAGCACCTCAGGCGTCAGATCCTCTTCCTGGAGCCTCATACGATCACCGCGCCCGCTGAAGGCCCACATCCGGCGGGAGTGGCGTTGGAGAGGAGCAATTTGGCGTAGCAGGAACTCCTTCACCACCTTGGGCGCTGTCACGCCGATCGACCTCAAGAACGTGAAGCGGCGCCAGACGAAGGCGAGCCGGGGGCTCTCGAGCGTCTCCTGTCCCCAGCCCGAATTGGGGACAGCATGCGAGGTTGGCTTCGACAGTAGGGGGCTGGGCACCCCAACATCCACATACAGCCACCGCTCACGGAACCCAGCCGAAGGCAAAGGGAGCCCGAAGTCGATCCCTGAGGCCGCTGTCCCAGATGCGGCGACGAAGCTCACGCACGCCGAGCATTGGGTAGGATCGACAAGGCGCAGAGAGAAGAAGTGGCACAGCAAGGCAAACCGAGGGAAGGATGCCCATCATTGCCTCGCAAACAAAAGCGAAGACCGAAAGAAGGGCGGTGGATTCAGGACCCAGATGCATCATGTGGATATGGTAGTGGGAAAGCACAACCTTGAAGAAATCAAAAAAGGGAGGAACCAGACCCGCCCATAGGACATCAATAAAATAATGGACCTCGGTGATTATCCTGTCAGTGGGGAAGTGAGACGTGGGCCAGGCCATCGTCCTCCCGCACTCGTTGAAGATAGTAGCCAGAGCCGAGCTGACCTTGCCCAGGCCCTCTCGATTGAGTATGATCGACCGGCCAACGGCGGGGGCCACCAACGGCGGCGAGCGAGGCGGAGGCGTGGGTTTCTTTCCTCTTCCCTTCTTCGTCGGAGCCATGGCGATGGGAAGGGGGAGGGAAGGTTCGAGATTGGGTTGAAAGCAGAAGCTGGAGTTCGAGCGGAGGGAGAACAGAGAGCACTTGAGCAACAGAAAGGGGAGCTGCTGTGTACAACCGCGAGTCCGCCTAGCACGGCGCGGAATAAGGGGGCGTGGGGGAACAGTGCCGCCCACGTCCAATCAACCGCCACGCGGCGCCCAAGGCCGCAGGCTGTTAGGGCCCGCGGCGCTTCGCCCTTGCCCTTTCGTCTCCTTGCACGGCCAAGTCCGGGCGCGCCTTGGGCCCGGGGGCTACTGTCGGCGTTCTGGGAACGGGGGTCCCAGACCTGCCTGCCTGCAGCCTGCGGCGTGGCTCAAAAGGGGGCCCAGCACGGCCCATCTTCATCAACACAGACCCAAGACCCTCGTGAGGGGCCGAGCCTCGCGGGGCGGACGACACGGAGCTTCCTCCGGCACGGCCTCATCAGGCTGGCTCACGAGGAGGCAGAGAGATCAAGGCGGGGTGCCTCACGAGGTGCCCGTGACGCAAGCCATGATGGCCAAGGGCGCCTGGCGGGCACTAGCCCGTGCAGTGTCCTCCCTTTCCTCTTTGGTGCAAAGGGAGCAACCGCAGGTGGGAGTATCAAGCAAAGGCACCCATTTCGGTGCAACGAGACCAAGACCAGCTCCGCGACAAGGAAGAAGTCATTATGGAGCCCACACCAGCGTCACCACCAGAGCCTTTGGCAGGCGAGGACCAACTTTAGTCAGGATAAGTGTACCGTATGTTCCCCTTCAAAATGGCCAACTGTTGGTGCCCTTCCCGCTCAATATTTGGGAAGAGGCCCAGGGCCTTTGCCTATAAATAGGACTAGCCACCCCCAGGGTAGAGAGATCGATCGGCAATCAGATCAGGGAGAGACAGAGAGAGAAGGGTGACTGAACTCCTCCTAGCAATTCATCGCCCCCGCCAAGAACTGACCCTCGCGAGGCTGTTCTTCCTTGTATTGTTCATCATCATCAGCCCGAGAGGCAATCCACCACACCACACTGGAGTAGGGTATTACACCACCACGGTGGCCCGAACCAGTATAAACCCTGTGTCTCTTGTGCTGTGTTTTCCATAGTTTAGATCTTTGCGAGGCGGAGGGGTGCAGGTAGGTAGAAGGCGTAATCTCCGCGCACACCCCAGTGTTCGAACCTCAAGGGTCTACCGGAACCCGAAATCCGACAACGTGTGCAGAACTCAGAGGTGCCATACATTCGGTGCTTGATCGGTTGAATCGATAAGACGTTCGACTACATCAACCGCGTTAAGCTAACGCTTCCGCTTTCGGTCTATGAGGGTACGTGGACACACTCTACCCCTCTCGTTGCTATGCATCTCCTAGATAAATCTTGCATGAGCGTAGGATTTTTTTTGAAATTGCATGCTATGTTCCCCAACACGAATACCATCGTCCTATACATCAATCTTTACCTCCTGACCATTTCGAGACTCCTCGTCATGTCCGTGATCTTATCCGGGACTCCGAACAACACTCGGTCACCAAATCACATAACTCATATAATACTATATCGTCATCGAATGTTAAGCGTGCGGACCCTACGGGTTCGAGAACTATGTAGACATGACCGAGACACCTCTCCGGTCAATAACCAATAGCGGTACCTGGATGCCCATATTGGCTCCTATGTATTCTATGAAGATCTTTATCGGTCAAGCCGTTATGATAACATACGTAATTCCCTTTGTCCGTCGATATGTTACTTGCCTGGGATTCAATCGGTGGTATCTTTATACCTAGTTCAATCTCGTTACCGGCAAGTCTCTTTACTCGTTCTGTAATACATCAACTCTTGACTAACTCCTTAGTCGTTTGCTTGCAAGCTTATGATCTGTATTACCAAGAGAGCCCAGGGATACCTCTCCGATACTTGGAGAAACAAATCCTAGTCTTGATCTATGCCAACTCAACAAACACTTTCGGAGATACCTGTAGAGAATCTTTATAATCACCCAGTTACGTTGTGACGTTTGATAGCACACAAGGCATTCCTAGGATACCCAGGAGTTGCATAATCTCATAGTCAAAGGAATATGTATTTGACATGAAGAAAGCAATAGCAATAAAGTTGAACGATCATTATGCTAAGCTAACAGGTGGGTCTTGTCCATCACATCATTCTCCTAATGATGTGATCCCGTTATCAAACGACAACACATGTCCATGGTTAGGAAGCATTAACCATCTTTGATCAACAAGCTAGTCTAGTAGAGGCTCACTAGAGACACGGTGTTTGTTTATGTATTCACACATGTATTAAGATTTCCGATCAATACAATTCTACCATGAATAATAAACCTTTATCATGAATAAGGAAATATAAAATAACAACTTTATTATTGCCTCTAGGGCATATTTCCTTCTTAGGAAACCTTAACCAGCTTTGATCCACGAGCTAGTATAGTAGAGGCTCAGTAGGGACACAGTATTTGTTTATGTATCCACACATGTATTTAATTTTCCAATCAATACAATTCTAGCATGAATAATAAACCTCGTGAATAAGGAAATTTGATAATAACAACTCTATTATTGCCTCTAGGGTATATTTCCATCAGTCTCCCACTTACACTAGAGTCAATAATCTAGATTACATAGTAATTAATATAACACCCATGGAGTCTTGGTGCTGATCATGTTTTGCCCGCGGAAGAGGTTTAGTCAACGGGTATGCTATATTCAGATCCGTATGTATTTTGCAAATTTCTATGTCTCCATCCTTGACCTTGTCACAAATGGAGTTGAAGCATCTCTTGATGTGTTCGGTTCTCTTGTGAAATCTGGATTCCTTCACTAAGGCAATTTCTCCAGTGTTGTCACAAAAGATTTTCATTGGACCCGATGCACTGGGTATTACACCCAGATCGGATATGAACTCCTTCATGCACTGCTTACGAACCAGCTATGTACTCCGCTTCACACATAGATCCCGCCACGACGCTCTGATTGGAACTGCACCAACTGACAGCTCCACCATTCAATATAAATATGTATCTGGTTTGTGACTTAGAGTCATCCGGATCAGTGTCAAAGCTAGCATCGACGTAACCTTTTACGATGAGCTCTTGGTCACCTCCATAAACGAGAAACATATCCTTGGTCGTTTTAGATACTTCAGGATGTTCTTGACCGCTGTCCAGTGATCCACTCCTGGATTACTTTGGTACCTCCCTGCCAAACTTATGGCAAGACACACATCAGGTCTGGTACACAATATGCACTACAAAAAAAAGACACATCCGTGACAATTTGGGCCAAACGAATTTTTTTCTGTCATACTTATGACACTTCTATGATGATAATTGTGACAAAACCCGGTATCATCATAGATGTGGTGGGGTCCTACTTCTATGACAAAAAATCATGATAGAAAATGGGCTTTTCGTCCTGGGAAGGCCGGAGACGCAGCTGCATGACATTCTTTGGGTCGTCCATGACGGAAAAAACCATGGTAAAAGCGAGGGCGAGGAAAATATCGGGGTGTTCCCGGTTATGGTGGGTGGTCGGGGCCGAGCGATGTGCGTTTCTCTCTCGTACATGCACGCATGTGGGTGCGAGGCGTTGCGCTCTAACTAAACCCGAGCGAGGCGTTGGGCTCTAACTGAACCCGAGTTATTGCACTGCAGGTTACGCGTTACTGAGCCCGAGCGAGGCGTTGGGCTCTAACTGAACCCGAGCGATTGCACTGCAGGCTACGCGTTACTGAACCCGAGCGACCGATCGATGGCTGTTAACTGAACCCGATTGAGAGATTCCTTCACTACTGCTGCTAACTGAAGCCGATCGATGCTGCCTCTGGATGAACAGTGAGCGTTGCTAGGGGGTTTGGATGAACAGTTCCCGGTGGGGGTGGATGAACAGGACCCCGTGCTGTTGCCTCTAGATGAACAGGACCCCGATCGATCAAGTCGGTTGGGGCTAGATGAATAGGACACCGTGGAGGGTAGGATGAATAGGACCACCCCGTGGAGGGCTAGATGAACAGTAGAAGGTGGAGGGTTGGATGAACAGTAGCCCGTGGAGGGGTGGTTGAACAGGAGCCCGTGGAGAGGGCTGGTTGAACAGTAGCCGGTGGAGTAGCGCGCCGTGGAGGCTGGATGAACAGGAGCCCGTGGATGAACAGTCACAGGTGGAGGCTGGAGGAGGTCCACAATGGATGAACAGTAGCCCGTGGAGGCTGGAGGGGGTCGACGCTGGAGATGAACAGTATCTCGTGGAGTCCCGTTTTGCGGTACGCCACACCCCTCCCAATGAACAGGACCCCTGTTTTGACCGTAGCGCTCCAACACAAGTCCATTTCCTCCGTTTTGCGGTACGCCACACCCCTCCCGATCAACAAGACCCCCGTTTCGACCGTAGGAGGTCCGTTTCCTCCATTTTGTGGTACGCCAGACCCCTCCCGACGAACAGGATCCCGTTTCGAACATGGCCGGTCGAACACAAGGTCGTTTCCTCCATTCTGCGGTACGCCAGGCCTCGTTTCCATCGGTTGTTCCGTCCAAGCCCTCCCGATGAACACGACGACGCATTCCGTTCCGACCCAGCCGGTTAGCTCCCCATGAACATGATGACGACACAGTTTCTCCGTTCCGACCCAGCCATGTACACGAGCCCTGGCCGTACGTACGTGCGAGTAGGCGTTCGAGACCCTACCCGTATGTACGTATGTGGCCGTATTTTCTTTCTTGCACACTTGCCGCTGTACGTACGTGTACATGCTACGTGCGCGTCTCTACTATGACACGTGCGCGCCTCTACATCGACCAGACGTACATACACGTTTGCGACCAGAATGACAACGCTACGTACGCTTCGACCAGGTGGGTCCCGACTGTCAGGCACTTCCTTGCCTGCGAAGATGTAGCTGGTGGGTCCCAGCAGTCAGGGGGGCGAATCATTTTTTTTTTGCCCGGACGCACTTCCTTGTGTGCGAAGATGTAGCTGGTGGGTCCCAACAGTTAGGGGGAAACGTTTTTTTCGTGAAATACGGTGGCCCATCCGATGGGTCCCCGCTGTCAGGTGGAGAAATAATTATTTTGCGCGTAATAAGGAGGTACTTCCTTGCTATGGCCATGGACCCAGCTGTCAGCCTCTCCACGTACATTCCACGTCCGATGGAAGCCGTTCCTTGACCACGTTTACCACGCCGCGCCGAGAGCACCAGGGCGGTGGACGAAGACGAGGCCTAGGAAGGGGACGACGCAGAGCCGGGGAAGATGCGGCAGTGGATGCCCACGCGTAGAGGAATATGAGGGTTCACTGGTTCGCTGTGGTGTGAGGCTGTCATCGCCGCAAAATAACAGGGGGTGTGGGTGAGTAGAGGGATGGCCTGGCCAGCGGTGGGAGTAGTAGGGCGGTGAGGCCTCCGCCGTATCGCAGACGGCCACGGGAGGCAGGAGCACGAGGCACGACCGACGCTGGTTTGGGCGGCTGGTGCAAGAAGACCAGAGGTTGAAGAAGCACTACGGCCGTTGGATGGACATCGTACGGTCACTGGAGCTAGAATCGTGCATATTGACTAAGTTGACAAAGCCCTCCGTCCTCGTCAACTTAGTAGGCCCACAAGTCAGCCTGCCACTATACTGGGTCCCAGCTAGCAGGGGAGTATTCATTTTTTGTGCATAATAAGGAGGCACTTCCTTGCGTGCGAAGATATAGATGGTGGGTCCAAGTTGTCAGCGGCGGTAATCTTTTTTTCGCGAAATACAAATGCCCTTTCGGTGGGTCCCAGATGTCAGGTGGAGGAATCATTATTTTGCGCGTAATAAGGAGGCATTTCCTTGCATGCGTCCGTGGACCCAGCTGTCAGCCTCTCCATGTACAGTCCACTTCAGATGCATGTCGGTCGTTGACCACGTTGACCAGGCCGCGCCGAGAGCACCAGGGCGGTGGACGACGGAGAGGCCTAGGAAGGGAACGACACGGAGGCAGGGAAGACTCGGCAGTTGTTTCCCATGCGGAGGGGAGTACGATTGTACGAGGGTTTACTGGTTTGTCTGCCGTCACCGGAGAATAACAACAGGTGTGGGTGAGTAGAGGGATGGCTAGGCCAGCGATGGGAGTACGGTGGGGCGGTGAGGCCTGCGCGGCAGCACAGCCGGCCGCGGGGAGGAGGGAGCAGGCAGTCCCGCCGGCGCTTGTTTGAGCGGCTGGAGCAGGAAGAGCAGAGATTGAAGAAGCACGACGGCCGTTGGATGGACATCCAACAGTCACTGCTTGTGCGTCAACCTTTTTTTAGGAAATCCTCAAATCTGTGGAAAACATCATACAGCCCATCTGCCATTATTTCTAATAATTTATAGCCCATTTGCTAATTCTTAAGGTTTTTTTGGAGCCCATATTCTTTTTGTTAGCATTACAGCCCATATTGTGGCCACTGTTAAAAAATTATACGAAATTATGCATATTTCGGTGCAGTCCGAACTGTTTTTAATCCTGAAATTTCGAGTCACATTCAAACTGATTTTAAAAATAAATGTATATCAATATAAAATCCAACAAATTGTCCATGCATAAAAATCAATGCAATTTAAAATCTTGAAATGAAAAAAAAGAAATTTGAAACTAACTGCCGGTTTGATGTGTTTTAAAAATGTACAACCCATTTCTCATTACTGATAGGCCATTTTCTTGGCCAGCCGAATGAAGCTCTCCTCGTCTTGAAAGATTTGCAGCCCAACAGGCCTGACAAAGCGACTTACTTGGCAAATCACAAAAAACTGGGTTGTGGCCATGGACCCAGCTGTCAGCCTCTCCACGTACAGTACTCTTCCGATGGAAGTCGGTCGTTGACCACATTGACCACGCCGCGCCGAGAGCACCAAGGCGGTGGAGGACGGCGAGGCCTAGGAAGGGGACGACGCGGAGCCGGGGAAGACGCGACAGTGGATGGCCACGCAGAGAGGAGTACGAGGGTTCACTGGTTCGGCTGCGGTGTGAGGCTGCCGTCGCCGCAGAATAACAGGGGGTGTGGGTGAGTGGAGGGATAGCCTGGCCAGAGGTGGGAGTAGTATGGGGGCGGTGAGGCCTCTGTGGCAGCACAGCCGGCCACGGGAGGCAGGAGCAGGCAGCACGACCGGCACTTCTTTGGGCGGCTGGAGCAAGAAGACCAGAGGTTGAAGAAGCACTAAGGACGTTGGATGGACATCGTACGGTCACTGGAGCTAGAATCGTTCATATTGACTAAGTTGACAAAGCCCTCCGTCCTCGTCAACTTAGTAGGCCCACAAGTCAGCCTCCCACTATGATGGGTCCCAGCTGGCAGGGGGTATTCATTTTTTTGTGCGCAATAAGGAGGCACTTCCTTGTGTGCGAAGATATAGTTGGTGGGTCCGATGTGTCAACAGAGGGAACATTTTTTCCGCTAAATACAGTGGCCCTTCCGGCGGGTCCCAGATGTCAGGTGGAGGAATCATTATTTTGCACGTAATAAGCCTTGTGTGCGGCATGGACCCAGTTGTCAGCCTCTCCACGTACAGTCCACTTCTGATGGATGTCGTTCGTTGACCACGTTGACCATGCCGCGCCGAAAGCACCAGGGCGGTGGACGACGGCGAGGCCTACGAAGGTAACGACATGGAGCTGGGGAAGACACGGCAGTGGCTGCCCACGTGGTGGAGAGTACGAGGGTTGACTGGTTCGGCTGCCGTCGACGGAAAATAACAGGAGGTGTGGGTGAGTAGAGGGATAGACAGGCCAGGGATACAAGTATATGATGGGGCCGTGAGGCCTGCCCGGCAGCACAGCCAGCCATGGGAGGCGGGAGCAGGCGGTTCTGACGGCGCTGGTTTGGGTGGCTTGGGCAGGAAGATCAGAGACTGAAGAAGCACGATTGTCGTTAGATTGATGTCTAACGGTGTGACGCTGGTAGAGTCGATCCTTTTTGATAAACCTTGTGTACGCATGAACTTAGTAGGCCCACAATCAGCCTTCAAATCTATGGCAGACAACATAGAGCCCATTTGCTATTTTTTTAATAATTTGCAGCCCATTTGCTAATTCTTAAGTAATTTATTATAGCCCATTTTCTGTCCAGGACCACGGTCAAAAAGTTCAACCTTATTTTGCATATTTCGGTGGAGTCCGAACTTTTGTAATCCCAAAATGATAAACATTTTTTTAAGAAATTATTGATTTGCCAAAAAATCATTTTGTTTTTGTAAGCAAATAAGACGTGGGACAATTGAGTTGGTTTAAGGAAAAACCAGTGGTAAAAGAATCAGCGCTGGGAGGGAAAAGAACAACAAAAATAAGGATGTAAATATGAAAAGTGAATTTTATGTGTTTTCAATATAATGATACGTGTATATGAGCTAGTACAACTATAGGTAGAGATTAGAAAACGGATGTAGGACATGCGTTTCAAGAGGAAAATAGAACTGGGTTGTGTGCTTGATTCAGTAAAAAAAAGTGCCTGCGGATGTTGTAAGACAAAATATAACTAACGTTGGCAGGCTAGAGGCCAGTAGATACCTGCTGGATCTTTGTGCCCCGTTGTCGTCACGGGCTGGGCCTGTTAAAAACAAAACCAAGCCTGGGCAGTCCACAGCCTAGTTGAAATTTGCTTGACCTGAAAAAATAATATACGTTCTCAATAAACGAGAGAATTCTGCAAGTATAGACTGATAACTGGGATGCAGCAGGCATATTGTTTTTTCATCGTGATAATAAGAGCATGCACTTGTTTTGAAAAATTTGGAGAACTGGGAATTCGAACGGCATGTGCATATGCTACCCATCAAATAAAAATCAGGTGCCTGAAAATTCATTTCGAAACAAATGATTCGGCTTTATATCCACGTCGACCCTCGGCATGATGGTTGGAAGCAAATGCCAAGTTCATACCAAAAGATCGCTAACAAAAATACCAGCTTGCGGACGACAAGGTAGTACAAGTACCAATACCAAACTAACTTATAATCTTTTTACTCCTGGCCCTAGTGTTCGTCTGGTACAAAATCTTGCAGAGGACCAGCTCCCGCTCCTTCTCTTGAGCCAGGTCCCCGAGGTGGTACTGGTGCATCACCCAGTTGGTCTCTGCTGGTCGAAGTTCTTGTTGGTGTGCAGCACCAGAACCTTTTTGCTGCCCATCTGCCGGCCGTTGACCATCACTGGCAAGGTATTGTCAATGTTGTGCCACATCGCGTGCACTCCGACTGTATCTTGCGACGCGTCCACGTGCCCCTTTTGAACGCTCTGGAATTGCGCTGGAAGAAATGCTTGCTTAGGCCACTTAGTGTGATACCTGCAGTATTGTCGAATACAGATTTTAGTGTACGTAGTTGGCATTTTCATATATCTTTGGCATGTTGCAGTCACTTGTTTCACTTTTTATTAACTGTCAAATTGTAATTGCTTCACCAGGTTTGCGTCTAAAAAGAAAAATAGAGCTATAAACAAAAGAATATGTTTGTGCAAGTAGAGGATCGATCGGTGTCTTACCTGGAGTTTCTTTGGATGGGTGTAGCATATGCCGTGCTCGCTGTTGATGGTTGGTATGAACAAATTGATGAGAGGGTGAGATATCGCGCTGTCAGCACTCACTTTGGCCTCATGGTGCTCGATTAGCTCCTGATCCGTGGGATCAAACTTGATGCCAGTCGGCAGCACCGGCCAATCCTTCTTCAACTTGCATGGGTTAATTCCAGTTATATGGTACTCAATGTATGATCAATCGACTGTTTTAAGTGAATGATGAAAGATTTTCACAGATAAGTGGTACTCCAAATCTAAAGTCCAGAATACCCGAACACGCCGCCGGGATTCTTGTCTCACCTCACGCGCAGCGTGTTGTCACGTCAATTCAATGTGTGGACATGATGAATAATTTGACTGACGTATACTAGTATTGCTACTGTACTACTTACTAGTCGTATTTAGTGTCACATTTTAACCATAGGTTTAACTAACAAGTACGCACTTGAAGCCTAAGTGATATATATATACTGCACAGCATCTCCATCATCATTATCAGTACATCCTGCGCAGGTGAGTTAGGATGCACTTGATCCTAGAAAGGTATCTATCCTTCAAACCAGAGGAGTGCTTCAAACTAACAACAGTACATAATATCCAACAAAAGAGGGTCGTGCTACAGTACCAGAATACATGGCTCAGTCTACATATCAGTACGAATCAAGTTGTGCATATTTGCCGTTGGCATGAACCACATCGCCGCATGTCGGGTTTGCAAAAGCCATCCATCGCATGAAAGGTTGATGCCTTTCACACACTGAAGATTATCTGGCAACAAGTTGTGTCGACGAATCTCTGGATATGGTGATTCATGAAACCCATGGTATGATGTGTAAACACAGTCCCCCCTGGCAAATGGAAGTTGCATAGCACGGTAATCATCGCCGGTGATATGATCAATGATTGGTTGGATGATCAGATAATTGATCCCGAGGAACATGGAGTTGTTGCCAAGGCTGTAAACCCGCCTCCAGTTGAATACGCCTGGCCCAACGGAGTTGGGATCTTTCTCGAACATGAAGCAACCATAGCCATCAATGTCACGAACGCCCCAGGCATTGTACTGCATGTGGTTTGATGAAATGGTTTGGTCAATTTGGTATGTGCAAATGAGCATCAAATGACCACCGTCAGCTAAACGAGCGATAAACCACCACCCATCGGCTTGTATGGTTCCAGGTCCTGGAATCATGAAGGCCAGCACATTTGTGTCTGCTGCAACAATTCAAATTGGAGACCAAAAGCACAAAAATAAACAATCATGTTCAGAGTATGTCTGGAATTAAGATTATTATAACAGTGACACATATCATAGGCAGAGAATTGCAATGCCGTGGTCATAATCATACCCCAAGTTTTAAAGAATAAGCCAATGGCTTTCATATTCTAGCAATATATCATGGTTCAAACATCATGTAACAATGAGAGGAAAATAGATATGACAGGGCCTACTCATATTCTACCATAGCACTTACTACAGTTATCATATCAACTCTAAGCAATAACATGCGTCGTTATAAAAATCCTGGAAATGAGAGTAACATATAGGAATCATGAGGTTATACTCATAATATATATTCTAACAATCATTAGATACCAATTGTTCTCATATCAACTCTGACAATAACATGTGTGGTCATAAAAATCTAGGAAATGAGAGGAACATATAGCAATGATGTGGTTATAAACATACTATATATTCTAAATTTGTAACAATGAATAGGTAGTCGTATTCTTAAGGTAAAGATGAGATGAGATAGAACAATTACATGACGATAGATTCCACCAGTATAGGCAGCCAATCTGTGCGTCGACCGCATAAACGATGCCATCGTGCACTATAGCATCAGACAGAAGTGTTGGGTAAAGAGGATCGACGATGAGCCATAACCATGTATGGCGACCGGATTCCAGATAGACTAATCCCATGTTGAACACGACAATGAGCTTGTAATCCATGTAGTCTTCTGATGGTGTGGGCACTTCGCAGATTACAACCTTCAGCAAACAGAGGTCGAGCCAAAAGCTCGACGCGTCTCGTGCGTAGTAGGTAGGAGTGTCCGGCGGGCCGCGACGCTTGATGGTGGCGGTATCCAAAGATGGAAGGGTGATCTCTCGCTGGGTGTAGATATCCATGAGACGCCACGGACTACCGGATTGGTGGATGAGGACAATCCAGTTGGCCTTCATGGCCGTCCAGTAGTGGCCGCGCATGAAGGACAGGTGGATGGGTAGTGGTAGAATGTCGAGGGGCACCACGGCAACCTCCGTAGGATCATCAAGTCGGTGTCTGGGCCACCTGCGAGGATCGGGCATCAGCAAGCAGGGTGTCTTGAAAAGAGCCGGCCGGTTGCAGACGAGTAGATGGTACAAAGACACCGAGCATGCTGCCAGACGGATGGTGCTGAGTAGGTCCATACGATTACAGATCTGCTCCAAGAGAACATCGGGGAGGGAATTCCAATCGTGGCTCTGCGTGTCAGTCGGTTCTGCCATTGGGGTTTTCGGTGCCTGCGAGCCAGCGGGGAAGTGGATTTGGGCGGGCGAGCGAAGAAGCTTCTCCTTGTGTGGCCGAGCAGTGAGCGGGGGGATATGGTACGCGCGAGCTACCAAGGAAGATAGCGCGGGCAGGCAAGCAGAGAGCGGGAGGGAATGGTGTGCGGACGACGATGGGGAAGAGAGGAGGAAGAAGAGTGGAAGACGGGGAAGAAAGTGCATTAAATCTCAATTCTACTACTACTACCAGGATATACCGTCCTTCGGAGTGTAAATAGTTACACCGATGACATATGTGTCTACCACAAGAGGGCCCTTATGTCAGTTAATGGAGGACAGAAGCGTGCTCTACTGGCAAACATGATGGCAGTACTGGGTAAGGCTGATTTAGTAACACCAATACGCTGGTTCAGCTTATTAATTAAGTGTCCCATCTGCTGCAGCGTGTATTGTCACTTCACTGTGAAGACTAGTTGAATAGTTCTCTCTGACCGAGATGGGGAATAATGGATCACGAAGACTTCCTTTCTACATTATCCCTATGCCTCTACGCTAACTTCACTCATTTTGCTCCGTACGTAGTCACTTGTTGAAATCTCTAGAAAGACAAATACTCCGTATTTGGGAACAGAGGGAGGATTTTACTCTGTATTTGGGAATAGAGGGAGGATTTTACTCCATATTTGGGAACAAAGGGAGTATCACCATATGGAGGGAACAGGGGAAGCTTGAAATATGAACATGTCAATGGGAGGGAGTAAG
Source organism: Aegilops umbellulata (assembly GCA_032464435.1). Classification (NCBI taxonomy): domain Eukaryota; kingdom Viridiplantae; phylum Streptophyta; class Magnoliopsida; order Poales; family Poaceae; genus Aegilops; species Aegilops umbellulata. Next base: position 243,378,047 of record CP136055.1, on the reverse strand, counting down.
CCCCATGCATGCATGCATGCATGCAACATGCAACACTCACACGTACACATGGACGCACGCAAAACTCACGGACCCATGTGACACACAACACACGACGCAACACACACGCTCACGCTCAAGTGCTCAACCTACTCCCTACATCCGTGAAAGACTGTACATTTAGAGATTTACACATTGACCAGGGCAAGATTAACGCCCAAAAGTGCAGACTTATGTGTGCACGCGACCATTGAGAGAAGAAGATTAAATGAAGGTCGTTGCATGCTGTAATTAAGGATAGACATGTAGCCCATACCTAGAGCACAAGTTGGTGCATTAGTCAATCAATATCGATTTAGATTAAAGGCTGAATGCATTGGAAGCGTAGATGTACTACACTCTTTGTTTTTTAGCTGATTTCTTTGCTCTGCCAACTGACAGGTGGGACCCAAAAACCAGGTGACAATTTAACCAGTCAACAAAGTGCCACGTCGACTATGTGGCCGGTCAGTAGGGTGCAATACGGTGCTCTATGATGAGCTAGTGATCGTATAATCACTGCAAAACTATATATAGTGACCGTAAAGAGCGTATTATTACATACGTTGACCGCCAGTGTATTTTCTCGTTTCAAATTAAGCCATATTAACCGGAAAGGACGCAGTATGGACTAGTACTACTACTGCTTTGATGTGTCCCGTCAACTCGTCGAACGATGAGAAGCTTGCTTACTACGCCTCTCCCTCGCCCATGCGCGCGGTCGTTCGCAGGACGAGGAGAGGGTTTTGACTACAGCACCCTCTCCCTCTCCCTCGCCCTCGCCCTCGCGGTGGACGTGCAGCAGTTCAATCGGTGTCAGATTGCCAGAAGCATAATGTGTATTGTAGTATCATCATTGTTGGACCTTCCGAAGAGGCGAAGAGCCAAGTGCAAGGTTCACACGAGTACGAACTATTGAACCTCCCGAAGAGGCAAAGAGCCAAGTGCAAGGTTTTATAGGAGTTGTCGTCCTAGTAGGATCATACTACAACTATAGCGAACGATGCTACTATATGATGCCGCCACGTCACGTATATCCAAAGTTGTGCCACCTTTTTTCGCAAAGAGCATGTTGGAGCCCGTGCAACAACCACACAAGTTGCACGTACATATAACACATTTACTAGTAATAAATTCTAAAGGACAAATGCCAGTATGCCACACAAGTTCATCTCCAGTTCATGTGATAAATTTGTGCACGACTAGTCTACATATATTCACAGCGCTACCGTTCACAATTTACCGTACTCCACTTACACGTTATAGATGGGCTACATGTCCTCCTCCAGGTTCCAGTCCCAGGTGTTCTTCATGGATGGCATGATCCATAGCGGTGGGCAACGGGAATCATTGTCGTAGCTTTCTAGTCCGGTTCCACACGATGGAGACTCATCCAAGCTGAAGCGGCATAAATCCGGGATAGCGTGTCCCAGCATGTCGTTCATCCGACGGTGCGCACTGAAGACACAACCATGCTTCATGAACGGCAGGCCTTCCGTGTCATGCATGGAAGGTGGCATCCGCTTCACAATGGGGTAGCTATCCCCAATGAAAAGCGAGTACTCTCCAAGAGTGTTCCTTGACACCCACGTAGCATCACGGGGGTCGAACTCGGCGCCGTTCATCTAGTACACGTGGCATCTCAGATCTGAACACATGGTGACGTAAATAGTCAAGGTCCATGCATAATAATGTTGTGCTCAAATATGGCGGTCAGTAACTGTGCAACAAATAGTACTACTCCGGTATAGAGGAAGTAAAATAACCGGCTTATTATATATAGCCACTCTTGGCTACATGGATGAGATAGTAAGACGTGGAAAAACAAAAATGGTGGCACCTAGTGGGTTCAAGTCTTCAAGGGCCTAGCTAGCTATACACGTCCTCCAAGGTAAAAAGTACTCCTACTAGTACGTAAGTAGTGTACTAGTACAACAATGAAAGAGAAGGCGAGAGGGTTAAAAAATGGAATACCTGGGTAGATGGTGACGGTCCGATCGTGGTAGATTGTGTGACCATGTTGCACATCAGTGGTACCATGGGTAACGACTGCTAAGATAGTTGATCCCAATATGCCAAAATCAGCTACAAGGTTCCATGTTAGACCAAATCATGGATGCAAATGCACATCCAGGATCGGCGATCTTATTTTGATTGCGATGACTGGTCCCTGCAAAATAATGGAGTACAGTTAGGGATGCAAATGATGGTTTGTGCATTCGGTTTGCAATCTCCCGTACCGTAGGATGGCAACCAGATGAAACAAGTCCCCTGTCTTGTCACCGCGAAGATGCAGCCAAGATGGCGCACGACGTCTTCGAACGTGTAGGGGTATAAATCTGCTGCCGCCAACATGCGCCAGCCTCTGCCGTTACTGCCTCTTGCATTGATGGCAATCCTTATGCGAACACCGCGATGAGATAGTAATCGTCGTAGCCGCGTTGCTTTGTCGGCGGGTCTGCAACTGCTATCTTCTTCAATCGCATGTAGGCATCATCATACGTATTCAAGCTCAGCCAGTCCGGAAGGCCGATCCCAATGGTGGAGAAGGGGTCTACCGGAACGGCCGCACTGTCGTGGATGTTGTGCAAAATGATGGTGGTATCCGGCCGGAGGTATGCAAGCCAATCTTCGTTGGCACCGACCCAGACCTATATATAAGACGGTGGCCAGCGGAGAAATTACGCGATGGAAATGGAATAACTAAGTACTACATGATCAAACTCCATTACTGACCTGCTCATCGGACAAAATCCGACTACCTCTCAACGTCGGCAACTCTAGCGGAGTCAACGTGCAACCATGGCCAGGGAGCGGTGGACTTTTCGAACGATTGTCCCATAGAAGAACCTTCTCCTCGAGGACGCATGGAAGACCAACAAGCATGGCCTTTTCCCAAGCCATTTTAAGCACCGTCCTGAAAAAGTTGGTGCAGGAAGCACCGAGTCTTGCGGCGGTGAGGACGTCGGAGCGGCATGCGATTTCTCCCAGAGGATCGTCGTCCAAGGTCTCCCAGCCCCGACGACGAGGAGAACCGCCTAGCGAATCCATGGGAGCAGCGACGAACTGCCTTCTGCTTTGGGTCTTAAGTGAATGAAAGGGTGGGCTAAAAAACCATGGCCAGCCCCCCTCAAGAAATCTCGCCCGTAGGTTAAGAGCGTAGTAACCGTAGGGCCTCGTCCCTTCCAACTGTAGATCGTTCCTTAGGCTACTCATAGTGGGGAGTAACATATACTAGTATCATGCATATGATACTAGTATATGATACTACCTTCATGGTGCATAGTATCATAAAGTAGTATCATAGATTACCATATTTATTGCCATGCATGACACAAAGTAGCATAGAGTTTAACATGATACGGTATCTACCTATGTTACTATAACCCTCTCTCTCTTATTTAATTGTGTGCCACATAAGCATCTTTGCTAGTCCCAAGTGCATGTTACCGGTTATGTTACCCCCACTATGGCTAGCCTTAGAGAAGGGGTGAGGCTATTATTTACTGCTAGTACTAGCATTATGGGACGTTATGGGATTGCATTATACTGTAAATAATAGCACTAGTAAGAAATTTTTGGCACTAGCTAGTAGTTTTTGGCATGGATTAAGAAATTTTGGGTATGTTTTTGCTATTTTTTGTACACGCCAACTAGTGTCAATAAACGTCTTACATTATGTGATGGAGGAGTACGTACTCGTACTGTAGCTGTACTGGTACTACTTTCTCAACTAGTAGTGCGAGGGTACTACTAGTGCTATGTACTGTACTTCTAGTATAGTGCACCAGTTTTGAACTCTCGAATCTCAGGGCCAAGGAGCTACAGTTGGAAGTGGAGGGTACTACTGTTCTCTAGAACCACCATTGTACTATTAATGCAGGGAAAGTACACCTGCGTAGTGTCCTAGTGGGTACTCTCGGTGCTCTATTCAGCCGCTCCTCTCACGTAGCTGGCCTACTCAGCAGCTCCTCTCACGCACACACTAGCAGCCTGTTTATCAGCGACGGTTACTGCGGGGGCAGAACATTTGAGTTATTTGATACAGTGAGACTAGGCTTTTCGCTTCCATTTGTGGAGGTGTAATGGATCTCGTCGAACTTTGTTAGTAGTTCCTTCTTTATGAATGAGATGAAGCAAAGTTTTTGCCTCCGTAAAAAAAACACGTCAAGAGGAATTTCTTTTATAGTAGAGCCGATAATGGAGTGAAGTCCATGCGTGCAATGCCCCAAGCTACAGAGTAGTAGTAGAGCACTTTACGTACACAGCCATATTGCATAGTTCCCAATGCCCCGCCATGCTTTTCCGGCTCCTCGGGCTTAATTGGGAGGCGCTAGTTTAAATATGCTACTAGCTGATGAGGAAGCTGCAAGCGAGCTACGAAATGCTGGGAAGGAAAACCCGTTCACGTGGCTAGGCTATCCAGTGCACCCAGATTGTGGTGCCGCATTTCCGTTTGACTTCAAAACTCAAACTACCCGTGTAAAATATTGGTTCTCAGCGAAGTTACTATTTTAAAAACAGGTCGCCGTGCGTTCGGCTGGGATCGAACCCACAAAACAAGGTATACACTCCCGCGACCACTAGTAGTACTCGTTGGAGTACAACGCAACCTAGAATCGCCTTTTGTCGCTAGTAGTACATTGTTTCTTACAAGAAACCCCTAATAATGCAAGAAACCACTAATAATGCCAAGAAACTACTACCACTTGCATACGTGGCAGACTTAAGATAAGACTACCTTATCAACCATTGTACATGCTCTTACCAACCAGCCCTACCAATCAACGACTACCCTACAAAGTGTCGTTGTAGGCACGTTTCAACCCATGGCCTTGTTTGGATACATTTGTTGTCAATCTAACCCTGCCATCCAAACACCACTTTGATTAGAGTTAATTCAGGGTTAGAATCTAACCTCTGACTTAGAGTATCCAAACAGGGCCCATGTCGCCCATTAAGTCAATGCCTTCTATTCCACCAGGCGTTATGACTTGTGGGACCTACATGTCAGTCTGCACAAAAATCCCCGAGTGACCTCCTACCTCCGGCCCGTCCACCTAGTCATCCTCGGCCATGGGACGCAGCTACCGCTGCCGGCAGAAGGCGAGGTCAAAACCGCCGGCGGTGTGGAGCCCATCTTGCGGCAGCCCGGATGCCAGCTCTGTCCGGCGCTCGCGGCCGCTAGCTAGCCAAGATAGCTTCGTCCAGCTGCTTGTCTGCAAGGTTTGCTAGCTAGATTGGCACGGTGGCACGGCGGCTTGCTCGTGCGCGCCACGCTAAAGCCAGCCATCTGGCTCGATCGAAGGCCAGCGCGGCGGCTTGCTCGCTTGTGAGTCACGCTCGAGCCAGCCTGCCAACCCATGCAGAGGCCAGCGCGACGTCCGGCCCGTCCGGCGGAGCGGCGGCCAACTCGCTCATCACCGGCGCCACCGACGAACACGCATCAGTACTGTTTGAAGTAATGTTCAGGAAAAATAATGATTTGAGGGGGAATAATAGGATAGAAGGTCAGATGTGGGCCCCTCGTGTCAACAGTCAAACAAAATGTGTTGGTTTAAGCTGCCTCGTCAGCACGGACGTGTGGGCCAACCCTGTCATAAATGGGTTTAAACTAACCTAATCGGTAGGTAGTAGTTTTTGGCGTGGATTAAGAAATTTTGGGTATGTTTTTGCTATTTTGTGTAGAATAGATTCTTCCTAGGACTGGTTGAAAGTGGTAGTTTTTTGTTAAATACTCTACATATTGTAAGTAGGAGTGAAAGTTAAGCTTTGGAACCCAATAAGCAAGGCTAGTTACATAGTGCATATGTGTACATGATTGAAAGTAAATATCAACCATGAGTGACTAATATCTTGATGGAAAACTCGAAACTATGGAATACTAGGGAAAATTTTGCATGGTTGGAAATACTAGCAATGTTCATGTGCGTTGCAACGAATCATAATTAGAATAATACTTATTCACAAACTTGATACAAAACACTCTAATTTTGATATACATATATCACTAGAGATATATTATGTTTCAATTAGAATATACTCCTTGGGATGTTTTGGTGAGGTCAGGGAGGGATGTGGTTGGTTTTAAGATACTAATTATGGGTTTTTCTGCAAATTGGTAGACAAGTGGGATGTTTGTGAGAAAAGGCAACAACTGACCTCACAGTCGTTAGATGTAGATCTAATGGTCACAAACGACGGATGGCAGACACACCATCATCACCAACTTAGTCTTCTGTAGGAGTAATAGCAAGATCCGTGCATTGCACGGAACATCAAGATGCATTTTTTTATAAAAACACTCGTTGTGATTAACTCATGCGGGAGTAATCCCATGTGTAAAAACTAATGATATCTCGAGAAATAGGAGATAAGGTGAAGAGGAGTGGGGCGTGGTGGTGATTGGTGGTCGAACTGAGCGGAGGCATGGGGATTGACGACACCGGCAGCGGCCACCATGCCAGTTTGTTCCAGAGGCTTCCTTTCTTAATTGCTCAACAATGAGGTTGTTGGAGATAAGGATGAACGAGGGAAGGCCTTGTCTGCAAATGTGGAGAGGGGTGCGGGTATCTTTTAGTTTAGTTTCCATCGGTCAGATATAGATCGGACGGTCTATATTGCAAGGTGGCACGCGTACCATCATCACCAACTCGGTTTTTTATAAGAGAAGAAATATAAGTATGGAGATACAAACGTATTATCGATACTTGTTTCCGTAAACTAGCATCTACATTCTATTCAATGCCTCAGCATGTGAGGCCTTAGCACAATGACTCTCGACCGTGTAAAACAAAGGGTTTCCCGTCGCCGATAAGGAAGGGGTGACGGCGGCACGCTTTTTGGCTTGCTCTAGTCCTAGTAGTCATACTAGGTGGTCTAAGCACGTGTAGATTTATTATTTTTCACGTCTCGTGTTTGCCGTACTGCCACGACTGTTGATGAATAGATGGTAAGTTATTCACGGGGAAACCCTTGATGAGCGTGTTTGCGAGAGAGAGAGAGAGAGAGAGAGAGAGAGAGAGAGAGAGCGTGTGTGATATGTCTAGAGACTGAGGCAATGATAACAGATTCTTTGTGTCTATGTGTGTGGAGGATAGAGAGAGACATGTACATGGGGCTTTGTGTTGTGTAACATGGAGACACATATACATAATTAGAGAGTGAGTGTGCGAGATACACATGCTTACATGGGGAAAGATGAGGATTCAGATTAATGGGTGTTTGTGCGTGCCTGTGTGTGTTTGTGCGCGCGTTTGTGTGTGAGAGGGAGTGTGTGTATGTGGAGTAGAGACCACTAATGATGTAAACCTAGTATAAGGGCAGGGGGAATGGTGTGACATGTGTAGTAGCGGGATAGCATGGGTGCGGGCGGGGGGAGCAGACTATTTGGAAGAGACATCGATTGTGTGTGGGAGAGGGGTGTGAGAGCAAGAGAGAGAGAGAGAGGGAGAGAGAGATCTAGCGACGGAGAGAGAGAGGAAGAGAGGGGGCGTTTGTGTCCATAAATGGCGTATAGATAGGGAGACAATGTTGATGTTGTTTGAAATTGGCCTATGTACGGAGATGCAAGGGAAGCAGGTCATCATGTGTGTGATAGGGACTTCATGAGAGATCTAGAATAGATGGTGTAGAGAACAGTGTGCGAGATCGAGAACGATGATACATTAGGGAGCTATGGAAAGAGTCACGACATATATGTATACAGGGAGGAGCTGGGGCGGGTCCGCATGTGGGAGAGATAGAAAGAGGAGAGGTGCACAAGGAGACAAAGTGTGCTTGTTTTGAAGTAGGGGTGGTGTGTGAGGTGAGTGTGTGAGAACCACATAACTAGGGAGATAGACGTTTGGGGCGACGTTTTGTGTGTATGGGAAAGATACACTCTACATAGTGCGTGTGCTTGGGAAAGAGAGATGCCGGGAGACCTAGCTAGAGAGTGGGGGAAGAGATGTGTGCATGCCCAAGAGACAAAGTGATAGAGACCTACATTGGGTTCCGGACTTTAGAAGAGAGAAGGGTGTTAATGTGCTCGTGTGTTGGTGTTTGGGGGAGAGAACGACTTCTCTGTGTGTGTGGGAGGGGGTGGGTGACGAGGGGGGGGGGGTTGGCTTCAGATAAAGAGTGAGGTGTCTATATTTGAGGGACTTTAGCGTAATTGAGATATACATGGTCAATAGTGTGTGCACTCAAGGTTGATCAATTTGTTTCACGGTTTGGACTATGAGATAATGATACTTTTGAACATGCGTGATATACTTTGATGTACCAGAATTACAAACCTAAGGTTGGAATATTGGAATTCGACTCCATCATTAGCTTTTGTAATTCAATTGAACGGAGGTACATTTTTAAGCCGGGATTTCGTGATTTCAAATTCATATATCAAACCTAGAGATATACACATACGGGCATGTTCAAACTTTATAATCATCCACTTTATTCATACACATACACATTTTTGCTTTTGTCATCATATTTAGGATAAACACATTTTGAATTTCATTTGAATTGGACCATATGATGGTATTTGCTTGTAGTAGCTCAATGATCCATATTTGAATTGAATGGACAATCTAAGTTTCGAGTTGGAGTCATTGATTTTCAAAACTTGCACTTTTTTTTGCGTGCAAAACAAACAAATTCTCGGATATGATATCATAGTTGGCTGTACAAGAGCAGAATATAATTTCAGGCGCCAAAAGCTTTCAAACTTCCCGCTCACATCGAAATATCTCGCGCCCGAAAGTTTAGCCCTGTGATATTCCTGTTTTACCCCTGCCACATGAACGGAAAAAGGTTGCTTTGGTAACTCCATTGTTTTCCCCTCTTTGCCCCCAACATTCTTCCCCAAAGCCCCTCCCCGACCCCCCCAACCACGGCAAGCCTCCGAATCTCGTCCTCCGCCGCAGCGGTGGACCTCACACCCCAACTGATCTACCTTCCGCACCTTGGAACCCCCAACTGCCAACTCACCACTTCACCGGAGCCGCTTCAGCGACTGGCTTGTACACCGCCCCAGACCTCCTTGACCGCCATCACGGTCCACCGCACCGGATCTACTTAACCAGTGCCCTCTCCCACCACAGTGTAGGACCTTCACTGACTCCCTCGTCCGTCCCTTCGTTGGCCCTTCATACAAGCCCTCATCCGCCGCAACAGATCCGCCTCACCGAAAGCACTATACAACGCGCCCGCCGAAGCCTTCGTCCACTGCACCGGACCCGCTCCACGGACGCCATATTCAACTCCATCGGCCCTGCTTTACCGACGCTGTAGCCTCATCAGGTTATTTCGATCTGTACTCCTTCGGTTTTTCTCTTTATCGTGCAACTGTTCACTTACCACAAATGAGCTTTCTTGTATGCCGACAGGCGCCGCAACCGTAGCACCGGAGCCTCTTCAGGGATGGCGACAGCCGGCCCAAACTCAACCGCAACACGAGCACCATCGACTATCCTTAGCTATCAAGTATGCCAACAATACCCATACGCCGCCGAGAATCAGGTACTATTATCCAACGGCCGGTGCCTACGTTCACTTTCTGAGCATAAGCACCACACCTTTGAATTTCTTCAGGGCATCATTCAGTTTTTCATGAGACGCGTTATTCTGCTTACACCTGTAGGGCCATACTTCTGGCAGTGAACATGTTACATGTGCTAAATTACATACCAGTGCAGATATAGTTAATATGCTTTAGTTTTGTCCTAAGTATTACTGTACTTCCTAGATATCACTGCCTGTTATTTTACTTCTTTCATGCTATATTTATGATAATGGTGTTGTTCTGATGCCACCTATTGGTTCCATCAGACTGCTTCATGTTCTCTATGCTTAATTACACATCAGCAAACTAGCATGTGGTTCCGCTGGTTCTTGTTCGTTTTACCCTACATTTTCAGATGCTAGCTATTACATCACTGCTACGAGCCTCTGTTCATTACTTTTTTGTGTGTTCTTGGTCTTCCCAAGTTGCATGACTAATTTGATGCTTCTATGGATTATGGAGCTGCCAACCCCATCAAGCAAAATATTTGTTCTTTTGGGGCTAGCACCTCGAACAAGCATAAAAATAGAGGAAAGCAGATATATTGTCGTGTATGCACACACCCTTCTTTCGTTAGTTTAGATGAACCATTGATGATCAATTCGAACCAGTGAATGCGATTAAAATTAATTTTACCTAAATAGAGGGTGCAGAATAAACTACAACAAGTAGATTTGCAACCACGGGATGCTGACGATATCTTCAAAGAACATTGCAACATCAGCGAGGCTTCACAGCAACATATGGTAAGCCAGTGTGTTTTAGTACATGTGAAATGTAATGTGTGTGGGCTGCTTTCTTGGCTTGTGCCCTCAACCTGTAATCCTACAGAATAACAAATAATTCAGTTGTCTACTTTGTTGTATTGCTTGATTCGAATGCTTGTTTGTTACTTGTTACACTATACCTGAGTTGGCTAATATGTCAGCAGTGCCTGCTGTACTATCGTAAATAAATGCATGCCTAGTTCATTTGAGTCCTTAACTTTTCCTCTGAGCTTCATCACAAGACTGTCTTCGTAGTTTATATGAGGCCACACTGTTAAGTGCTTTCTCAGATTATTTCAACTGCTTAGATGCCTTGACAACTTAAATATAGCGGTGGTACACTCCCATTCAACTAGGGATGTCAACTGGGTCCCGTTTAATCCCGATTAAAGTCCACGAGTGGTATGATAGTTCAAAAGAGTTTTTGTTTTTTGAGGAAAATGAACCAGGGAGCTAGCAAAAACTAACTAGATGGGACTGTCGGATGTCGTTTATTTGCCACTTACATCCCTATTTTCATCTTACCATTTTAATTTCTTTTCGACTGATGTTGCTTCGAACAATTTAAATATAGTTTGCCATGCTCGGCAATAATTCGTATGTCGTTTACCATGTAAGCTTACTGCCTGGATCATGCGATAACTATCTCTTACTTATGTCTAGCGGAAACCTTTCACGATGCCGTTTACACTAGGACACAATGTACAACCCCAGAATCTATTTCTGGAAGCAGTGCGCCATCCATGTTACCAGATGGTAGCAGTTCAGAGGCAACACCGCCGAGAGCAGTCCGAGCACAGATATTATAGTTCTTGAGGCTCTACTAGAGGCAGAAAGAGATGGTGTGGCTGCCATGAATGAGGTAACCTCGATCTCGACGCTGTAAATTATGCAATTAGCTGCACGCATTATGCAAGCAACCCAAGAATTGGAGGAAGTAAGAATGTTGCATTCGAAGACGGAGGAGGTCCTGCTGCTTCTGCTATCTGAAGCCCAGGGTAATCCCAGTTCTTCTTTAGATAGCAGTTGAAATTGTCAGTAGATTATTGTACTTGCATGTTCTGTCATGTCTCTGGATGGATTATGTTGTAAGACCCCCTATGTTGTCCATGTATTGTAATGATCCGAATTTTTTAGGCGAGGTAATCCTCAGTACTTGTATGATTGACATAAGGTGAACTGTTTTTCGTGTGAGCATATTGTATTGGATGAAATACCTGTTTGACTCAAAGTGTATCCAACCTACTGAATTCGAAGATCACGACATTTCTAAATCATAATCATATATAAAAGTGGAATAAATCTTTGTTGTGGTTTTGAAGAAATAAATAACAAAATGTAGAATTATCTGTGGATATTCATAATTGAATAAAATTTGGATTTAGATTTAGTTGCCAGGGCCTAGGGCAAACGTGAATGCTAATTCTCCCAAGTTTTGAACGAAGCGGCTAAACACCCACTATCATTTGTGGGCTGCCCGAAGCAAGTGTTTTCGAGATGGAAATTACTGTCTACCCCTGACACTTGACATCCTTATCTACCGGATTTACACTGATGTGGATAGGGGTAGACTAGTAACTTCAATCAGACTTGACAAGACCGCCTCTAAGCCCATTCAGAAACGGTGGACGCCAAACGTGGGCGGCAAAACACATTTGATTCAAGCTCGTCCGAAAGACATGTGTCTCTCCCTCCATTTCCCCATTCATCCACGGTGGGCGGCAAAACAAACTCTCCTCGTCCAAAATCGATGTAGGCTAATATTTTAAATAGGGGTAGATGTGTAACTTCCCTCAGACGTGACACAACCGCCCTACCTGTCAGCCCTGTTCATGCATCGTGGGCGCCAACCGTGGGTGGCAAAACACCCTCTCCTCGCCCAAAATAGTTACCGACAAATATTTGGGAGATGCGAGATTACCGTCCTAACCCCAACCGATGTGATGTCTGAAATTTTAAACGGGGGATAAGTTCATAACTTCCCCACATTTCAGACAAGCGCGTCCCAAAGTTTGAGATCCCCCTCCCCCTCCATTTCCCCATTCATACACCGTCGGCGTCACAACAACCTCCCCACTGCAGCCAGCCTCCTCCGTCTGCCACCCCATCCTCCACCTTGCCGGAGCCGCTACCCCTACCCCGTCGTCCACTGCAAGAGATGGACGTATCTCATCCACGGCGTTGGACCAGGATCCTTTCATCGAATCGTCTCGCTTCATCGGCGCCGTCGTCCACTTTGTCGTTCCCGCTCCTACGACCGCCTCGTCCACGGCAACAGGATTTATCCCCTAACCCGACCGTCAGCCATCTAAAGTCTTCTTCCCCACCGTCGATAGCCATCGCAACCGCAGCACCCTCAACGTATCAGCAGGGGCCTACACGACGTCGCAAGAGAGGTGGTACTCTTCCATATGTGCTTAAGTTATTGATCTCACCCAGAAAATAGATGTTAAATTGTTTACTGTACTTTTCTTGTCCGTACCAAATCGTAGTGGCTAGTTGAATGCAATAATTGGTTGCGAAGTAGCTTTGTCCGGTTTGCACCTTTAGATCCACCATGTCACGGTCACTATACTCGTAAAGCTTATGGTTTCCCCCCTTTATATTCACTACCATCATCGTAGGTGCTTTACTACTTCGTGTCGTGCTAGCACTGCTCCTCAAGACCTTAACCCATCAAGCAAAACAACATGCCACTCATAATTCCAAAGCTTACGTGTTGAAATACGAATCTGATATGATGCTCATATTACTAAAACAGAGAACGTTTAATTGGTCACCTAATGTTCCTATATTCATTTCAAAAAGCATGTGTGCCACCCACTGGCCCAGCTAGTTCCACTTTCCTGATTTTACTCTTGATGCTTAGGGTTTTCCCCTTTTATCTACTCTACTATGATCTGCGTAGGTGCTTTCTGTCGTACTAGCATTACTCCACCCTTCAAGCTAAACAACACGACACTCAAAATTCCAAAGCTTAGTTGTTCAAATATGATTGTTATATGATACTGATATTAGTTAACAGACACATTTAATTGGTTAGGTAAAGGTCCCACTTGAGTTTCCAAATGCATGTCGCGACATATAGAGAGAGAGAGAGCAGAATTGCATTTCTTTGTCACTTGTTGACTGTACTTTCTTGTCCATACCAAATCTTAGTTGTTATTTCAAAGCAAATATCGGTTGCTAACTTCCCTTTGCGCAGTTTGCAGCTTCAGATCTGCGATCCCACTACCATGGTCAACACTATACTGATCACGCTTACGGTTTCCACATTTTATGATGACCACGATCAGCCTACGTGGTCCATGTCGTAATAGCACTGCTCCACCCATCGAGCTAAACAAGCTTAGTTGTACAAATTCAAATCTGATATTATGCTGATATTAGTAAAACTGAGAGATGTTTAATTGGTCAGCTAAATGTTCCTACTTTAGTTTCGAAATGCATGTGAGCCGCATATGGAGAGACCGGAAGGAATAGTATTTCTCTGTGCGCTCTGGTTCATCATGGGTGGCAAACCGACATTGTATAGAAAGACTTGTAATATCTTCAATCTGCTTGTTCTTTTGCTCTTCTTTAAGATGATCCTCTTCTCTTGCGGTCGACTGGTCAGGTCGAGTTATTCTCCCTTAGTATATTTTGAATCTGTCAGGTCAGGTCGACTTGTTCTTCTTTACTATATGTTGAAGCTGTCATCTGTGAAGTATCATCACTTCTGGAGCTCTCATATTTTGAGTAGTAGGCCACATTATATTAATGCACACACCAAATTACAGCATGCATGGCACCTCTTAGAAGAATTGCAGAGATAGCACAAAGGGGTTTACAGGGAGGAAGTATTGGATTAGAATCACTTCTGCATTACAGAGATAATCTCACTTGTTTTTATGTTTTCATGCATGTCAGGTATTGAACATTATCAAAATTAATATGAGAATGGGCGCACAAGAGGAATACTGCGGAACAATCCACTGGCTAACAAAATTGGCATGGTGGAGGATGGCCTATCTTATTCACCGATCAAGGTGCATGCTCTAACTTGGCAAGGTTGTATTGGTATCACATATTTTGCATCTGACCTCTTGCATTACTTCTACTTTGTTGCACCATCTGCTTAGTTTAAGCATCATATATGAGTATATGACATACCTATCCATTTTCTGTACCTATTCCATGTGTCGTTATACTATGTTTTTCCAGTCAAATGTTGTTCTTTCGTAATAGATGTCCAAAAGGAAGAGGGTGATTGTAGATCCTCAAGGAGTACAAACTAGGTATTTGGAAAAGGTAGTGATACCTGTTAAATCAGATAGATCAGTACCACAGAAAACACAGGCCCAACTGTAATAGACTTTACCCCTACTCCAGTGGCCAAACCCCTATTAGAACTGCTGACAGCCCAGCGTCAGGTACTGTCTATGATATCAATTCAAAATTTGAACTCCTAAATTTCTGCATGTGCCTTACCTTCTCTCTTGTATGAAAACTAATTTCAGATGAATCTCCTTGCTCAAAGGATAATAGGATCTCGCGACAATACTGGGCTCTGCATTGCTCTTGTCAGTACCTCTTGCCCTTTGTCAGCATACTTACACTCATTGCTGTTTGATTATGTAGCATCACTGTAAATGTTCGCTTCTTTATCCTCCCTTTGCTTGAAATTATAAGATCTACATTTACTCTTAGATAAATTAGAATTAACACAATGGTTATGAAGTTTTGGATTGCTCATGTAAGTACCCATTGTCATGTACTCCCTCTGTATCGAACTAATTGTTGATCAATTGGATGTATTTAGAACTTAATAGTGCTAGATACATCCATTTGAGCGACAACTAATAACGGACGGTGGTGGTATTACTGTACATACATCGCGAGATAGTTGATTCTCTAGCATTACTCTGCATCTTATCTGCCCTGCCCTCCACTTTCTCCAAATTATCATATCTACATTTACTCTTACCAAAATATTGAATAAAGCCAATGCCACTGCACACGTTGATGTCTGCATTCCTCTTGTCAGTACCTTTTGCCTTGTAACGCTGTACTTAATTAATTGCTATTTGATTATGTATCATCAGTCTGCACCTGAGCTTCATTATCCTCTATTTCTTCCAATATTATTTGATCTATATTTACTCTTTGCAAAATGTAGAATAATGGCAATGCTTATAAAGAATTTTCTTTGGGGAATTTATTGAAATCTTTCCATCAACATGGATAAGGGCTTTGTCCAGCCTGTGTTAACATGTAATGTAAGTTCATCCTTCTCAAGCCTTCAAACTTTGTTCTAGTATAGATTTGGATAGGCATCATTTCCTCCACTGTTGTTTACATCTGATTGGATGTTTGCAACAACTACCAGTTTTAAATTGTAGTTGTAAAAACATGTTCCTTATGCAAAACAGATCCATCTATTTGCTTATATAATTGTGAAACCTATTACATGTCTCCTTGTTTCTCTTTCAGAGTCGTATCTCCTATGCCAGGTAGAACTTTAGGAAAGATAGTGAGCCAAACCATCTTGAGGACAGCGAGATGACCCCAAGGTCCTGTCTTGATGAAGACAGTGAGTTGAAGCTACTCACCAGCAGGTGTGAGACAACCTCTGTGTAGTCGCTGCCTCAATCAGTTCGACTTCTTCAGTCTCAACTTATAGCGGAAAGGCTTGCTTCAGCTCAGCTCCGACTTGAAGTCAAAGATGTAATGAAGATGTCAGGGGACTGCCTTGCACCCTATGGTGCCATACATCTAGGGATGAAGCATCTATCGTTGATACAACTGAGGTCTCATCAGCTTGTTCGACTGCTTGTGGGGCCCGAGCTTGCCAGGTCTAGTGCCTTCTGAAGTGCTCTCAGTTTTGTATATTGTTTTGTCGGTGCGTTTATATGCACTAGTGGCGACCTTTGATGCCCAGTGTATGTAATCCGCGGTCATGTTGCGCTTTATTATCACCGGTAGCGAACTTTGATTCCCAGTGGATGTAATATGACGTAATTTCTTTGTTGTATAGTCTAGGTTTATTCTTTGGTCGGTATGCTGTAATTTAGGCTGGAAGGTTCAGTGGATCTCAGTATTGTCGGTCTTCAGGCCGGCCCGTTACTCATATGGGCCAAAACATGGGCCTATAATCATCTTGGGCCATTAGCAGGTCTAAACCTATAGTAGTTTCCTGCCTTTAACAGGCCATGGGCTACATATTTACTGTAGTGTCACTGGGCTTCCTACGGGCGGTAGAAACAATTGGCCTTCTACGGTCCGTAGAAACAATGGGCCTTCTACGGGCCGTAGAAACAATGGGCCTTCTACGGGTCGTATCATCAATGGGCCTTAGACGGTTCGTATGATCGATTGGCCAAACATGGGCCAAAAACAGACCGCATTATGGCCGTAAACGGGCTAGAGTTGGAGTTGTCCATTCATGGGCCGACCATAATGGGCCATCATTAATGGGCCGTATTTGATGACGCTATGAAAACGGCCCAACGTATTAACAGGCCACAAACGGGCCGACTGTAACCACGGGCTGAATTTGGCCCACAAGTAGAAAATGGCAGTAACTGGCCGTAAGTAACCGAATGCTGGAAATGAGCCCAAGAATAAATGGGCCCTGAGAAGGCCGAAAGATAACATGGGATGCAAACGGCCCAATGGATTAATGGGCCGTTAATGGGTATAAAGTGATACACTGTTCATTACAGGCTAGTTTCACCACGGGTCGTTAATGGGCCAAGAGTTACAAAGGGCCTCATATGGGCCGAAAGACGTCATGGGCCATACATGGGCCGGAAATTAAAATGGGGTGGAATCATATTGGACGGCCCAGATGACACTACTGGGCCTAATTCGGATAGGTCGAACGGGCCCTGGGTTAGCGGGCTGTAAATGGTCTATATGCGAACAGGCCGTTAACAGGCTTTCCGTGGGCCGGCCCGCCACCTTTTGACCATGTCAAACGGGCCGGCCTTTTCACAGGAATGGGCCTCTGTTCAGCCGTGCCATGTGTCAACGTATCATAGGCGCCTTAGGTCCAGTGAGTGGATGACATCTGTCCCAACGGTGAGCCGACACGTGTTTCCTCCAGCCAATGATGATTTTACACGTGGAAAATCCCCGTTGGTCGGGGCTGTTAGCGGGTTATTGGATCCAAAACCGGACCCGATAGCTTAACGACGTTCCGTTACGGTGGATGCCACGTGTCGGTCACCCTTGACGAAAGCACTTCTGTGACGCGTGATTTATCGTCATGGAAGTGGACACTTCCGTGATGATAATTTTGGTAATGTCATGGAACACTTCTACGACAGGACAGGTATGACTATCTTGATTCTGTCATAAAATTGTCATGGATGTACATGCATGACAAAAAACGCAACCTACCGTGACAAACACGTATCATCACGGAAGTGTATTTTTTTGTAGTGATGGCATACATAATAGAACCTATGGCTGAGGCATAGGGAATGACTTTCATTTTCTCTATATATTCTGCCGTGGTCAGACTTTGAGTCTGACTCAATTTCACACCTTGCAACATAGGCAAGAACCCTTTCTTAGACTGGTCCATTTTGAATTTCTTTAGAACTTTGTCAAGGTATGTGCTTTGTGGAAGTCCTATTAAGCATCTTGATCTATCCCTATAGATCTTGATGCCCAATATATAAGCATTTTCACCGAGGTCTTTCATTGAAAAATTCTTATCCAAGTATCCTTTTATGCTATCCAAAAAATTTGTATCATTTTAAATCAGCAATATGTCATCCACATATAATATCAGAAAAGCTACAGAGCTCCCACTCACTTTCTTGTAATATAGGCTTCAACATAAGTCTATATAAAATCATATGCTTTGATCACATCATCAAAGCATATATTCCAACTCCGAGATGGTTGCACCAGTCCATAGATGGATCGTTGGATCTTGCACACTTTTTAGCACCTTTAGGATCAACAAAACCTTCTGGTTGCATCATATACAACTCTTCCTTAAGAAATCCATTAAGGAATGCAGTTTTGACATCTATTTGCCAGATTTCATAATCATAAACTGCGGCAATTGCTAACATGATTCGGACAGACTTAAGCATCGTTACAGGAGAGAAAGTCTCATCGTAGTCAACCCCTTGAACTTGTCGAAAACCTTAGCGGCAAGTCGAGCTTTGTAGACAGTGACATTACCATCAGTGTCCGTCTTCGTCCTGAAGATCCATTTATTCTCAATGGCTTGCCGATCATCAGGCAAGTCCACCAAAGTCCATACTTTGTTCTCATACATGGATCCTATCTCAAATTTCATGGCCTCAAGGCATTTATTGGAATCTGGGTTCATCATAGCTTCTTCATAGTTCATAGGTTCGCCATGGTCTAATAACATGACTTCCAGGACAGGATTACCATACCACTCTGGTGCAGAATGTGTTCTGGTTGACCTACGAGGTTCAGTAGTAACTTGATCCGAAGATTCATGAACATCATCATTAGCTTCCTCTCTATTTGGTGTAGGCATCACGGGAATGGTTTTCCCTGATGTGCTACTTTCCAATTCGAGAGAAGGTACAATTACCTCATCAAGTTCAACTTTCCTCCCACTCACTTCTTTCGAGAAAAACTCCTTCTCTAGAAAGGACCCATTCTTGGCAACAAAGATCTTGCCTTCAGATCTGTGGTTGAAGGTGTACCCAATTCTTTCCTTAGGGCATCCTATGAAGACACACTTCTCCGATTTGGGTTTGATCTTATTAGGCTGAAGCCTTTTGACATAAGTGTCGCATCCCCAAATTTTAAGAAATGACAGGCTAGGTTTCTTGCCAAACCATAGTTCATACGGTGTCGTCTCAACAGATTTAGATGGTGCCCTATTTAACGTGAATGCGGCTGCCTCTAATGCATAATACCAAAATGATAAAGGAAAATCGGTAAGAGACATCATACAATGCACCATATCTAATAAAGTACGGTTAGGATGTTTGGACACACTATTATGCTGTGGTGTTCTAGGTGGCGTGAGTTGTGAAACAATTCCACATTGTTTTAAATGAAGGCCAAACTCGTAACTCAAATATTCGCCTCTGCGATAAGATCGTATAAACTTTATTTTCTTGTTATGATGATTCTCCACTTCACTTTGAAATTCTTTGAACTTTTCAAATGTTTCACACTTGTGTTTCATCAAGTAGATATAACCATACCTACTCAAATCATCTGTGAAGGTCATCAAATAACGATACCCACCACGTGCCTCAACACTCATCGGACCTTATACATCGGTATGTATAATTTCCAATAAGTCATTAGCTCACTCCATTGTTTCAGAGAATGGAGTTTTAGTCATCTTGCCCATGAGGCATGGTTTGCAAGTATCGAATGATTCATAATCAAGTGATTCCAAATGTCCATCTGCATGGACTTTCTTCATGCGCTTTACACCAATATGACCTAAATGGCAGTGCCAAAAGTATGTTGCACTATCATTATCAACTTTGTATATTTTGGCATCAATATTACGAATATGTGTATCACTAAGATCGAGATTTAACAAGAATAGACCATTCATCAAAGGAGCATGACCATAAAAGATATTGCTCATATAAATAGAACAACCATTATTCTCTGACTTAAATGAATAACTGTCTCGCAATAAACAAGATCCAGATATAATGTTCATGCCCAATGCTGGCACAAAATAACAATTATTCAGGTATACAACTAATCCCGAAGGTAGATGTAGAGGTAGCATGCCGATGGCGATCACATCGAGCTTGGAACCGTTCTCGACGCGCATCATCACCTCGTCCTTACCCAATCTTCATTTATTCCGCAACTCATATTTCGAGTTACATATATGAACAACCGAACCGGTATCAAATACCCAGGTGCTACTATGAGCATTAGTAAGGTACACATCAATAACATGTATATCAACTATACCTATGTTCACTTTGCCATCCTTCTTATCCGCCAAGTATTTGGGGCAGTACCGCTTCCAGTGACCATTTCCTTTGAAGTAGAAGCACACAGTTTCAGGCTTTGGGCTTCTTCACGGGAGCGGAAACTTGACTTACATTCTTCTTGAAGTTCCATTTCTTTCCCTTGCCCTTTTTCTTGAAATTATTGGTCTTGTTAACCATCAACACTTGATGCTCCTTCTTGATTTCTACCTCCGCAGATTTCAGCATCGCAAAGAGCTTGGGAATTGTTTTCGTCATCACTGGCAGTGACTGGAGAACTCTGTCAATAACACTCTCAACTGGAAGATCAATTCCCAGCTGAGTCAAGTGGTTATGATACCCAGACATTTTGAGTATGTGTTCACTGACAGAACTATTCTCCTCCATCTTACAGCTATAAAACTTGTTGAAGACTTCATATTTCTCAACCCGGACATTAGCTTGAAAAATCAACTTCAGCTCTTGGAACATCTCATATGCTCTGTGGCGTTCAAAACGTCTTTTAAATCTCGGTTCTAAGTCGTAAAGCATGGCGCACTGAACTATTGAGTAGTCATCAGATCAAGTCTGCTAGACATTCATAACATCTGCAGTAGCTCCTGCAGCAGGTCTGTCACCTAGCGGTCCATCAAGGACATAATTTTTCTGTGCAGCAATGAGGATAATCCTTAGTTATGGACCCAATCCGTGTAGTTTCTACCATCATCTTTCAACTTAGCTTTCTCTTGGAACGCATTAAAATTCAGAGGAACGGTAGCACGGGCCATTGATCTACAACATAGATATGCAAAACTATTAAGACTAACTTCATGATAAATTAAGTTCAATTAATTAAATTACTAATGAACTCCCACTTAAATTAACATCCCTCAAGTTATCTAAGTGATATATGATCCAAATCAACTAACCCATGTCCAATCATCACGTGAGATGTGGTAGTCATCAATGGTGAACATCTCTAAGTTGATCATATCTACTATATGAATCACGTTTGACCTTTCGGTCTCCAGTGTTCCGAGACATGTCTGTACATGATAGGCTCGTCAAGTTTAACCCAAGTATTCTGCATGTGCAAAATTGTCTTACACCCGTTGTATATGAACATAGAGTCTATCACACCTGATCATCACGAGGTGCTTTGAAACGAGGAACTTTGGCAATGGTGCATACTCGGGGAGAACACCTCTATCTTGAAATTTAGTGAAGGGATCATCTTATAATGCTATCGCCGTTCTAAGAAAAATAAGATGCATAAAGGATAAACATCACATGCAATCAAAATATGTGACATGATATGGCCATCATCATCTTGTGCTTTTGATCTCCATCTTAAAAGCATCATCATGATCTCCATCGTCACCGGCTTGACACCTTGATCTCCATCGTTGCGTCGGGGTCGTATCGCTAACTATTGCTTCTACAACTATTGCTAACGCATAGCGATAAAGTAAAGCAATTACATGGCACTTGCATTTCATACAATAATTAAGAGACAACCCTAAGGATCCTGCCAGTTGTCGATATTACAAAACATGATCATCTCATACAACAACGTATATCACATCATGTCTTGACCATATCACATCACAACATACCCTGCAAAAACATGTTAGACGTCCTCTACTTTGTTGTTGCAAGTTTTACGTGGCTGCTACGGGAAACTAGCAAGAACCGTTCTTACCTACGCAAAATCACAATGGTGATTATGAAGTTTGTTGTTTTAACCTTCTTCATGGACCGGCCGTAGTCAAATTCGATTCAACTAAAGTAGGATAAACAGACACCCACCGGCCACCTTTATGCAAAACAAGTTGCACGTCAATTAGTGGAACCGGTCTCATGTGCGTGGACACGTAAGGTTGGTCCGGCCCGCTTCATCCCACAATACCGCCGAATCAAAATAAGATTTTGGGGGTAAGCAGTATGACCATCACCACCGACAACTCTTTGGTGTTCTACTCGTGCATATATATCATCTACGCATAGACCTTGCTCTGATACCACTGTTGGGTAATGTTGCATGGAAAAAACCTACGCACACGCAAGATCTACCCATGGAGATGCATAGCTACAAGAGGGGGAGAGCATCTTCATACCCTTGAAGATCGCTAAGAGGAAGCATTTATCAACACGGTTGATGTAGTCATACACCTTCACGATCCATCCCGATCAAGTACCGAACGTACGGCACCTCGACGTTCAGCACACGTTCAGCTCGTTGACGTCCTCACCTTCTCTATCCAGCAAGAGGGGTGAACTAGTAGATGAGTTCCGGCATCACGACGGCATGGTGATGGTGGTGGTGAAGAACAATCTCTGCAGGGCTTTGCCAAGCACAATGGAAACTAGACGGATGATAAACTAGGGGGGGCGGGGTTGCCGGCACATGGCTTGGTGAATCTTGATGTGTTCCGGGTGCTAGCTCTTCCCCTCTATTTATATGTTGGGCCATGGGGTCATTTCTTGGAGAAAGAGCCTCCTCAAAGTTGGTTTAGCCCGCAAGGCAAGAGTCCTTCTCGGACTCCAGGACCAGACGCCAGGGTCCTCGGCGTCTGGCCCCAGATGATACATCTCCATCGTATCTACTTTTCCAAACTCTTTTGCCCTTGTTTTGGACTCTAACTTGCATGATCTGAATGGAACTAACCCGGACTGACGTTGTTTTTAGCAGAATTGCCATGGTGTTATTTTTGTGCAGAAATAAGTCCTCAGAATGACCTGAAAATTCACGGTGATCTTTTTTGGAATTAATAAAAAATATTGGTGAAAGAATAAAGTGAAGGGGCCCACACCCTGGCCACAAGGGTGGGGGCGCGCCCACCCCCTGGGCGCGCCACCCGTCCTTGTGGCCCCCCTGGACCTCCACCGACCTCAACCCCAACTCCATATATTCACGTTCGGGGAGAAAAAAATAAGAGAGAAGGACTCATCGCATTTTATGATATGGAGCCGCCGCCAAGCCCTGTTCTTCCTTGGGAGGGCAGATCTGGAGTCCGTTCGGGGCTCCGGAGAGGGGAGTCCATCGCCATCATCATCATCAACCATCCTCCATCACCAATTTCATGATGCTCACCGTCGTGCGTGAGTAATACCATCATAGGCTTGCTGGACCGTGATGGGTTGGATGAGATTTACCATGTAATCGAGTTAGTTTTGTTAGGGTTTGATCCCTAGTATCCACTATGTTCTAAGATTGATGTTGCTATGGCTTTCCTATGCTTAATGCTTGTCACTAGGGCCCGAGTGCCATGATTACAGATCTGGACCTATTCTGTTTTCATGAATATATGTGTGTTCTTGATCCTATGTTGCAAGTAAATAGTCACCTACTACGTGTTATGATTCGGCAACCCCGGAGTGACAATAGTCGGGACGCTTCCCGGTGATGACCGTAGTTTGAGGAGTTCATATATTCACTAGGTGCTAATGCTTTGGTCCGGTACTCTATTAAAAGGAGGCCTTAATATCCCTTAGCTTCCAATAGGACCCCACTGCCACGGGAGTGCAGGACAAAATATGTCATGCAAGTTCTTTTCCATAAGCATGTATGAGTATATTCGGAATACATGCCTACATTATATTGCTGAATTGGAGCTAGTTCTGTGTCACCCTATGTTATAACTATTGCATGGTGAATGCCATCCGGCATAATTATCCATCATTGATCCATTGCCTACGAGCTCATTTGATACTGATCTTTGCTAAGTTACTTTTCCGTTACCAATGTTACGATTGCTACAAAAGTGTTATTGTTACTTTTGCCACCGTTACCGTTACTTCCATATTACTTTGCTACTAAATATTTTGTTATAGATATTAAGTCTTTCAGTGTGGTTGAATTTACAACTCAGTTGCTAATACTTGAGAATATTCTTTGGCTCCCCTTGTGTCGAATCAATAAAAATGGTTTGAATATACTCTACCCTCGTAAATTGTTGTGATCCCCAATACTTGTGGGTTATCACCAGACGCCATGGTCCCTGGTGTCTGGCCCCTGGCCTCAGCAAAACTTCCTTTTGCACCTTCCTAAAGCCCCATGGGCTTTACCCCTTGGCCCAAATAAATTGTTCTCGCACCAGAACATTTCGGAAAACATCTGAAACCCCTTCCGGTGAATTCCAAAACCCTTCCGCAGACCAAGCACTATTATCCCATATATCAATCTTTACCTCTGGACCATTCTGGAGCTCCTTGTCATGTCCGTGATCTCATGGGGGACTTCGAACAACATTCGGTCACCAACATACATAACTCATATATTACTATATCATCAACGAACGTTAAGCGTGCGGACCCTACGAGTTCGAGAATGATGTAGACATGACCGAGACGCTTCTCTGGTCAATAGTGGGACCAGGATGCCCATATTGGTTCCTACATATTCTATGAAGATCTTTATCGGCCAAACCTTTATGACAACATACATAGTTCCCTTTGTCCGTCGGTATGTTACTTGCCTGAGATTCAATCGTCGGTATCTCCATACCTAGTTCAATCTCGTCACCGGCAAGTCTCCTTACTCGTTCCATAATACATCATCCCATAATTAACTCCATAGTCACTTTGCTTGCAAGCTTCTTGTGATGCTGTATTACTGAGAGGGCCTAGAGATACCTCTCCGATACACGGAGTGACAAATCCCAATCTCGATCCATGCCAACTCAACAGACACCTTCGGAGATACCTGTAGAGCATCTTTATGATCACCCAGTTACGTTGTGACGTTTGATAACACACAAGGCATTCCTCCGGTGTTCAGGAGTTGCATGATCTCATGGCCAAAGGAATATGTATTTGACATTAAGAAAGTAGTAGCAATAAACTGAACGATCATATGCTAAGCTAACGGATGGGTCTTGTCCATCACATCATTCTCCTAATGATGTGATCCTGTTATCAAGTGACAACACATGTCCATAGTTAGGAAACCTTGACTATCTTTGATCAACGAGCTAGTCTAGTAGAGGCTCAGTAGGGAAACGATATTTGTTTATGTATCCACACATGTATTTAAGTTTCTGATCAATACAATTCTAGCATGAATAATAAACCTTTATCATGAATAAGGAAACATGATAATAAAAAATTTATTATTGCCTCTAGGGCATATTTCCACAAAAAATAATCCTCTATATTTAAAAATGAAATATCAAAAAGGGGATAACAAAAATGGACAATTACTGGTTGAGCAAAGTACAAAAATGGGAAGTACAATCGTGTGACATATTTGTCTGTCATGTGGAGCCACACGATTTATGTCCGCCGATTTACGACCATGAGCAAAGCACTCGATGTTCTGATTCACATGGTTCCAGCGGTCTAACTAATTTGGAAGTCTGCACCATTGTTGCATATCTTTTTCATAAATGATTAAGGTCTTTCGAGTTTGTTTCTTTTTTCTCTATTTTAGAGGCCTCATTATTAGTAATAAGTAGTGGGTGGCATGAGTTGATTAACATTATTTGGATGCCTAAAAATAATTATTTGGAAACTTCAGGGAGTGAATTTTAATTTGCACCACTTCTTTTTATATTTACTTCCCAAAAATTGCATTCAAAAGTTTAAAGCACGGCGAGGGGCGCATGCAGGCTCTGGCATGTGTATGAGCTGCTTGACGAGAGCGGCAAGTGGAACATGGACCTGTTGCGAGCTCACTTCGACGTGCCGGACGTCGACATGATCACTAGTATTACCAAGCCGTCCCACACGGCCTTGACGACATCATTGTGTGGGCAGCCGACTGTCGTGGTATCTTTACCGTGACGAGTGCTTACTATCTCGCCCTCCACGAACAACATGGCACAAATATGTGTGCCACGAGCAGGGCACCTGACAACAGACATCTTCTATAGAAGATATTGTGGAGGTGCCCTTCGTGTGTTTGCATGGAGAGTGGCTACAAATTCTTTGGCAGCGATGAAAAACAAAAAGAAAAGGAAAATGGAAGAAAGTGACATCTGTATCATATGTGGGGTGGAATGCGAGGAGACTTCCCACATGTTGTGCAGATGCCCGCAGGTGAGAGCTTTATGGCAAACTATGGTGGACGAGTGGAACATGTCAAAGCTAGAAGACTTCTCCAACACAGGCCTGGACTGGTTGCTCCACCACCCAAACTGTTGCGATGAGCAGGTCCGGCTGCCTTTAATCATGACACTATGGCACAACTGGCATGTGAGCTATAAAATCACACATCACAAGCCATCTTCACGGGTAGAAGCATGGAAAAGGTTCATCTCTGGCTACATCGACTCCTTGTTATGTATCTAGCAACACCTAGATGGAGATTGTGTGAAGGGAAGATGATCATATCCTGAGATCAACAGAGAAAGAAGAAGCTTCGGCCATTGCTTGGGTCATCCCCAAGACACCCCGATGTGTGGCAGAAACCACCGTCTAGATGGGAAAAACTCAATGTTGATGGGGCATTCATCCAGGCGGTGATACTGTGCCACTAGGTGAATTTTTTTATGAACAGCTTGCTAGGGTTAGAGAGAATGAAATTGCTGAAACTAATGCTATCATTGAAACTAAAGATTATGATTCTCCCCTAGATACGAATTGCCTATTGTACCTGAGGGTTATATTATGGATGAAGAAACTACTAGAGACTTCTTTGCTTGCAGTGATAGAGAGGATCTTAAGAAACTGGTAGCTAAGCTAAAAGAAAAATCCTTGAATGCTAGAATGAAATATGATCCCGCTTTTGCTACTTCACATATCTTTATTACTGATAAGGATTATGAGTTCTCTGTCGATCCTGAGTTAATTACTTTGGTTGAATCTGATCCTTTCTATGGTTATGAATCTGAAACTGTTGTGGCACATCTTACTAAAGTGAATGATATAGCCACCCTATTTGCTCATGAGGAAAAATTTCACTATTACTATATTCTTAAATTGTTTCCTTTCTCGTTAAAGGGTGATGCTAAGTTGTGGTTTTATTCTCTTGCTCCTGGTTGTGTTCGTAGTCCCCAGGATATGATTTACTACTTCTCTGCAAAATATTTCCCCGCTCATAAGAAATAAGCTGCTTTAGAGGAAATATTTAACTTTGTGCAAATTGAATAAGAGAGTCTCCCACAAGCTTTGGGGAGGCTTCTCCAATTACTTAATGCTTTTCCTGATCATCCTCTCAAGAAATATGAAATACTTGATATATTTTATAATGGACTAACCGATGCTTCCAGAGACCACCTGGATAGTTGTGTTGGTTGTGTTTTTAGGGAAAGAACTATTGAGCAAGCTAAATTGCTATTGAATAATATATTGAGTAATCATAATGATTGGACACTAAATCAACTCCTAAGCCAACTCTGAAGAAGAGAGGTATTCTATTTCTCAGTCCTGGAGTTATGGAAGAGGCAAAGAAATCTATGAAAGAAAAAGGTATTAAAGAAGAAGATGTTAAAAATTTACCACCTATTGAAGAAATACATGGTCTTGATAACCCGACACAGGTAGTAGAGGTATACTCTCTCCGTAGATTTGATGAAGGTGATATTCCTCATAATAATTCTGCTAGTCAATGCTTGGATGAGTTTGATAATTTTATTGTTAAACAAGAAAATTCAATGCTTATGTTAGTAGACAACTGAAACATAATGCTTACATGCTTGACCACTTGGGTGATTATATGAGTAGAACTGTTAATGATCTTAAGCTTATTAGTAAACATGCTTCCATGGTGACAACTCAAGTAGAACAAGTACTTAAGGCACAAGATGATTTGCTCAATGAGTTGAATAGTAAGAACAATGATAATGTTGTTAGGGTTATGACTAGAGGTTGTAAGATGACCCATGAACCTTTGTATCCTGAGGGCCATCCTAAGAGAGTTGAGCAAGATTCTCAAAGAACTAATACTGATGCACCTAGTCCTTCTAATAAAAAGAAAAAGAAAACTGGTAGGACTTTGCATGCTAGTGAACCTGCTATAGACACACCTGAGAATCACAATGATATTTCTATTTCTGATGCTAAGACACAATCTGGTAATTAAATGAACCTAGTGATAATGTTAATAATGACGTTCATGTTGATGATCAACCTAGTAATGATAATGATGTAGAGATTGAACCTGTTGTTGATCTTGATAACCCACAATCAAAGAATCAACATATGATAAGAGAGACTTCATTGCTAGGAAGCATGGTAAAGAAAGAGAACCATGGGTTTAGAAACCCATGCCCTTTCCTCCTAAGCCATCCAAGAAGAAGGATGATGAGG
Organism: Aegilops umbellulata; assembly: GCA_032464435.1. Classification (NCBI taxonomy): domain Eukaryota; kingdom Viridiplantae; phylum Streptophyta; class Magnoliopsida; order Poales; family Poaceae; genus Aegilops; species Aegilops umbellulata. The sequence goes on along the minus strand of CP136055.1, from coordinate 243,349,536 downwards.
ATTTTGAGCGATTTGCTGAAATGATTAGACATATCTTTTTGCGTATGCATTTGACTGATATGCTTAAAATGCCTCCTTATGCAAAGTATATGAAAGATATTGTTACGAATAAAAGAAAGATTTTGGAAGCTGAAATTTCCACCATGCTTGCTAATTATACTTTTAAGGGTGGAATGCCAAAGAAACTTGGAGATCCAGGGGTACCAACTATACCATGCTCCATTAAAAGAAACTATGTTAAAACAACTTTATGTGATCTTGGAGCGTGTGTTAGTATTATGCCTTTATCTTCGTATCATAGACTTGAATTGAATAAGTTGACACCTACTGAAACCTCTTTGCAAATGGCTGATAAATCAACTGCTATACCCATCGGTATTTGTGAGGATGTGCCTGTTGTGGTTGCAAACGTTACTATCTTAACGGACTTTGTTATTCTTGATATTCCCGAGGACGACAGTATGTCGATCATCCTTGGTAGACCCTTTTTTAATACTGTAGGGGCTGTTATTGATTACAACAAAGGCAATGTCGCTTTTCATGTTAATGGTAATTAATTAGCATACGGTACACTTTCCGAAGAAACAACCTCAAGTACATAGTATCCATTCTATTGAAAAAAATCCAACTATTACTATCGGAGGTTTTGAATTTCCTCTTCCCACTGCCAAAAGTAAATATGTATTCTTATTGTTGGGGAAATGCATATCCCCGTTGAGGTAACCTAGTGTTATTAAAAAATTCTCCGGTTTCATGTCATTCGAAAGAAGTTTGTTAATAAAACTTGATCAACCTTGTTAATGGATTCCTTTTGATGAGCATGAGATAGATGAATTTAGAAAGCACAACTCTCTGTACCCATATTTTACTTTCTATTATTTGGATTAAATAAAGCAAAAAAAGTATTCCTGTCAGTTTTCTGAATTATCCTTGCAATAAAAAGAATGTCCCAAAAATAAAAGTTGTCCAAATGCCCTAAAATTTTAGTATGATTTTTTTATAGAATATTTAATAACTTTTGGCACTAAGAACACACCAGCGGGCCTCACCAGCTGGCCACAAGGGTGGAGGGCACGCCCCAAGGGGGTGGGTGAGGGAGTCCTAGACTAAGGGGTCCTCGGGCGTCCGGCCTGTTATCCATGGGTCGGACCGAAGGGTTGTGAAGACATGAAGGCCGAAGACTCTACCCGTGTCCGGATTGGGCTCTCCTTGGCGTGGAAGGCAAGCTTGGCGATCAACTATGAAGATTCCTTCTTATGTAACTGTAACGCCCCGGATCTGATGCGCCAGAAGTCCGCCAATTATTCGTCGTCGTTGCCATGTCATGTGCTTGCGTGTTGCACTTTGCCATGTCATCATCTGCATTTCATATCATGTCATCATGTGCATCGCATTCGCATACGTGTTCGTCTTATGCATCCGAGCATTTTCCCCGTTGTCCGTTCTGCAATCCGGCGCTCCTACGTCCTCCGGCGTCCCCTTTTACCTATTTTCGTGTGCGGGTATTAAACCTTCTCGGAATGGAACGAGGTTTGTCAAGCAGCCTTGGTATAGCACCGGTAGACCGCCTGTCAAGTTTCGGGTCATTCGGAGGTCGTTTGATACTCAAACGGTTAACCGGGTAACCGCAAAGGCCTCTTTTGTAATGCAGCCCAACACCCCTCCAAAGTGGCCCAAAACCCATCTAAGCCTTCTCCATCCTCTCGGTCGTCGGATCACAATCGTGTGGGTGAAAACCGCACCTCATTTGAAGCTTCCTAGCTCCTTCTACCTATAAATATGTGCACCCTTCCGAAATTTCGGTCAGATGAACCCTAGCCCCGCTCCCCTTGCGCCGCCGGACATGTCCATCCCGTCGCCGGACATGTCCACCGCCGCCGCCACATCACTCGGGCCAGTGAGAGGCTGCCACGTCGCGCCGTCCCCGCTCCCGGCCAACCCGCGTCTGCCACGTGGGCGCCGCCGCCGTCCCCACGCCGCCAGCCCGCGGAGCCCATCCGGGGCCCGCGCGGGCCCAGATCCCGCCGCCGCTGAGGCGCCCGACCCCGCGCCGCTCCTCCGCCGCCGACCGCCGCCCGGCACGCCGCCGCGCCGCGCCGCTCTCCCGCCGGCGTGCGCCCCCGCCGCCGCTGCCTCGCGCGCCGCGCCACTCTCCCGCCGGCGTGCGCCCCCGCCGCCGCTGCCTCGCGCGCCCCGCGCGGCTCCCGCCGGCGCCGCCCCGGCCGGCGCCGCCGCTCGCCGCCCGCACCTTCCTCCGTGCCTCCCCGGCTTCCCCCTCGTCGCCGGAGCCCTTCCCCGGCCTTCTCCCTCCTCCCGGGCGTCTCTCCGGCGAGATCCGATCGTGCATCGGGAAGCGTGCACTCGAGGTTGACCCTGAGATTTCCACAAAGTCCCCGAGATTTCATCATATGTTGTCATGTTCGTCACATCATAACTTGCTGCACACTGCTCCATTTGGTGCGCGTAATATGTTGATTTGTTCGTATCGACGAGGACATCATTTCATCTCATTGCACCAATTTCATTTGAGCTCATCTTGATTCCCGAAATGCTGTTAGAAGAGGGCTATGTGATGTTAGTTTCAGATCTGTTTCAGAACATGCACTTTTGTCATTTTTGCCATGATTGATGTGTGCATCCTATGAAGTTGAGTCATACATGTGTTTTGAAATATGACATGCTATCTTTCCGGAGGTGTATGCCATGTATTTTTGTGATCTTTGTGGTGACTAGCACAAGCATGCAAACTAGGGATCATAATGTTGCTGATTTTAGAGACTTAGTAATTTCACTAAGTCCTTGCCTGCTGTTATTTTTATGCCATGTGTTCATGTTGTTTCAGAGAGATCTATGCCTCTTTTGAGCATGATCAGTAAGAGTGTTTTGAGCATATGGATTTGCTCTATCCATCCATGCTTCTGTTTGTGATTATGGAGTGCCATAGATTGAGTCAATCGAGCTCTACTTTTGCTATAAAATGTTACTGGCAGATTGTTTACATGTTATTCGATTTTGCCACGCTTGTTGTAGTTGATCCTTGCATGCTATGATGTTGTTCTTGCCATGCCTAGCTTCTATGCCATGTATTCTTGATGTATGTATGCTTAGTTTATCATGCACTGCTCTGTAGTGAGTGCATCGAGCTCACGAACATGCCTATTTGTTATCTGTGTTTGACATGTCCAGTTTTCTGCTAAGTCTGAAAACTGTAACGAAACTTGCTTAATTGACATGGGTGTTATTACATTTTCTGTCCCTTTTGGCTTATGGTCAGTAAGGGATTTTTGTTAAGTGTCTTGAGTAGATTCATGCCATGCCATATTTTGCTATATTATGTTCCTGTAGCATGTTGTTTCCTTGCTCTAAACATGTCATCCTGATGTTAATTTCTGGCATGATAGTATTTTCATCAAGTCTGTGAAGCTGATATGTTTTGCACTTTTGCCATGCTTGTTTGAACCTGTTGTGGTGTGATTTAGCCGTAGCTCAGTGTCCATCTTTTGTCAAGCATCTTGATTAGATCACTAACATATGCTTTGTTGGTACGTTTGGGTGCAGTAGCTTAATTTCTTGTTGCTTGCTAAGTAGCATCATGCTGTTAATGGCAGAATCTTGTTATTCTTGTTTTGCTTGTCATTTGCAAACCGTGCATCCGATTCTGGTGATCTTTATATCGATTTCAACCGAAATCACCTCACTTTTCCAGTGGCATACTTGGGTTGCCAAGATTATGTCTTGTTCATCTTTTCCTTCCGAAGCATGCATATGCATTGCATACCACATCTCGCATATCATGCCATGTTTATGTGGTGGTTGTTTACTTTGTTGTTTGCTTCTTTCCGGTGTTGCTTCTTTGGGTTAGTTCCGATAACGTTGCGATTGTGAGGATCCGTTTGTCTACGTCCGTTTGTCTTCTTCATGGACTCGTTCTTCTTCCTTGCGGGATCTCAGGCAAGATGACCATACCCTCGAAATCACTTCTATCTTTGCTTGCTAGTTGCTCGCTCTTTTGCTATGCCTATGCTGAGATACCTACCACTTGCTTGTCATGCCTTCCATATTGTTAACCCAAGCCTCTAACCCACCTTGTCCTAGCAAACCGTTGTTTGGCTATGTTACCGCTTTGCTCAGCCCCTCTTATAGCGTTGTTAGTTGCAGGTGAAGATGAAGTTTGTTCCTTGTTGGAACATGGAGATGTTGTTCCTTGTTGGAACATGTTTACTTGTTGGGATATAACAATATATCTTATTTAATTAATGCATCTATATACTTGGTAAAGGGTGGAAGGCTCGGCCTTATGCCTGGTGTTTTGTTCCACTCTTGCCGCCCTAGTTTCCGTCATATCGGTATTATGTTCCAGGATTTTGCGTCCCTAACGCGGTCGGGTGATTTATGGGACCCCCTTGACAGTTCGCTTTGAATAAGACTTTTCCAGCAAGGCCCAACATTGGTTTTACCATTTGCCTACCACCTATACCTTTCCCTTGGGAGTAGCTAACCCGAGGGTCATCTTTATTTAGCCCCCCCCCCCCCCCGGGCCAATGCTTGTCTAAGTGTTGGTCCGAACTAGAGCCCTTTGCAGCGCCACCTCGGGGCAACTTGAGACTTGGTTTTAGCTGTACGGACTGCTCATCTGGTGTTGCCCTGAGAACGAGATATGTGCAGCTCCTATCAGGATGTCGGCGCATCGGGCGGCTTTGCTGGACTTGTTTTATTACTGTCGAAATGTCTTGTAGCCGGGATTCCGAGACTGATCGGGCCTTCCCGGGGAGAAGGAATATCCTTCGTTGATCGCGAGAGCTTATAATGGGCTAAGTTGGGACACCCCTGCAGGGTTTGAACTTTCGAAAGCCGTGCCCGCGGTTATGTGGCAGATGGGAATTTGTTAATGTCCGGTTGTAGAAAACCTGAAGTTGATCTTAATTAAAATACACCAACCGCGTGTGTAACCGTGATGGTCACTTCTCGGCGGGGTCCGGGAAGTGAACACGGTGTTGGAGTTATGCTTGACGTAAGTAGTTTCAGGATCACTTCTTGATCATAGTTGTTCGACCGTGCTTTTGCCTTCTCTTCTCGCTCTCTTTTGCGTATGTTAGCCACCATATATGCTAGTCGCTTGCTGCAGCTCCACCTCATACCTTTTACCCTACCTATAAGCTTAAATAGTCTTGATCTCGCGGGTGTGAGATTGCTGAGTCCCCGTGACTCACAGATACTTCCAAAACCAGTTTGCAGGTGCCGATGAAACCGTGCAGGTGACGCACCCGAGCTCAAGGAGGAGCTCGATGAAGATCTTGTTCATTGTGTTGTTTCATTTCAGTTGATCAGTAGTGGAGCCCAGTCGGGACGATCGGGGATCTGTGTAGCATTTGGGGTAGTCTTCTTTTATTTTGGTTCCGTAGTCGGACCTTGATTGTATCTGTATGATGTAATGCTTTACTCATGTATTGTGTGAAGTGGCGATTGTAAGCCAACTATGTATCTTTTTCCCTTATGTATTACATGGGTTGTGTAAAGATTACCTCACTTGCGACATTGCTTTCAATGCGGTTATGCCTCTAAGTCGTGCGTCGACACGTGGGAGATATAGCCGCATCGAGGGCGTTATAGTAACCGACTCCATGTAACCCTAGATCCCCCCGGTGTCTATATAAACCGGAGGGTGTAGTCTGGAAAATATATATTCATTACCATAGTCATACAGGCTAGACTTCTAGGGTTTAGCCATTACGATCTCGTGGTAGATCAACTCTTGTAATACTCATATTCATCAAGATCAATCAAGTAGGAAGTAGTGTATTACCACCATAGGGAGGGCCCGAACCTGGGTAAACATCGTGTCCCCCGTCTCCTGCAACCATCGACCTTAGACGCACAGTTCGGGACCCCTACCCGAGATCCGCCAGTTTTGACACCAGCATTGGTGCTTTCATTGAGAGTTCCACTGTGACGTCGACGAAAGGCTCGATGGCTTGCCTCGTCCTTAAAGACAACATCACCTCCGGGGGAGTTCTGGCCCGAGGACAAACCCTCCGGCTGGGCGGTTTTACTATGATCGCTCGTTCGGCCGTTGAGCCGACGATGACCTCTCGGGCCATCGAAAACCCCCTTCGCATCAACTCCCAACACTCCAAGCAGATGGATCCGACAGATTTTTCGTCCTTGAACAAACTCCTAGATCGTATCGCCGCTTTGGGAATCGCCACAGATTATGATCGGATCGGGCCAAAAACCGATCAAGGAGAAATCAAAACTCCACCGGTCACCCACATGATAGCGGTAGTCGAGGAGCAGGATGGTGAGCCTTCTTCGATATCGAAGAAGGACTACGTTCAAATCACCAACCAGGAAGAGCCGGATACTCACCAGCGAAAGGATGCGACCAGCCCTCCGAACATAGAAACGGACGGCAGTCCTAAACAATCAGAAGATATTCCGGAGCCTGGACTGTTGAGTCTGGAAGGTCTTCAGACTCCGGATAATCATTCAGGTCAGAGTTCGGATTTAATTCCACCCACCCACCCGGACATAGACGCCCTCATGAGCATAAAACTGCAGTCTCAGGAAACGGTTCACCACTTCTGGGCCAGATTCCTCCTTGTCAAAGTCAGGGTAAAAGACTGCCGCGACGAGGACGCGATATCAGCGTTCCGCAATAATTCCACGGACGAAGGAATCCTCAACACCATCAATCGCCGCCGCATACTAAAATTCGCTGACTTAGCAACTATCATACAGAAGTACAACGCGATGGAAAGCGCCTGGAAAACTCATGCGGCTTGCTGGGAACCGTCGGTCCCAACTAAACTCCTCCTACAGGCGAAGAGGGCGCACCCCCATGGCACGCCCAGTCCAACAGTCAAGAAACATAAACCCATTACATGGCATGGCACTGTTCTGGAGGGATGGCTTAATGGCCCATGCAAAATAAACACGAAGCCAGATACCGTGGCAACCCATAGCCTTAGAGCTTGTTGGATACTCCAGCAGGTAGCCAAGAGTGGCAAGGACATCCTTATCAAGGATGCCCCAGAACAGCGCCCTCTAGAAAACGACGACACAAGAGTATTGACGTCTTTGAGACATTCGCTTCAAACAACAAGCGCAAAAGAGCACTTCGTGACCTCGCCGGAGTCTGCCAAATCGCTGCAATAAACCCTTGGAACGACACGGCTATAACGTTTAATGCCGGTGACGAGCCAAAGTATAGGACAGTCCGAGTGCCAGCCGCATTAGTCCTTGATAACCCACAAGTATAGGGGATCGCAACAGTTTTCAAGGGTAGAGTATTCAACCCAAATTTATTGATTCAATACAAGGGGAGCCAAAGAATATTCTCAAGTATTAGCAGTTGAGTTGTCAATTCAACCACACCTGGATAACTTAATATCTGCAGCAAAGTGTTAAGTAGCAAAGTAATATGATAGTAGTGGTAACGGTAACAAAGGTAATAGAAGCAAAAGTAATATTTTTGGTGTTTTGTAGTGATTGTAACAGTAGCAACGGAAAAGTAAATAAGCGAGAACCAATATAGGAAAAGCTCGTAGGCATTGGATCGGTGATGGATAATTATGCCGGATGCGGTTTATCATGTAACAATCATAACATAGGGTGACACAGAACTAGGTCCAATTCATCAATGTAATGTAGGCATGTATTCCGAATATAGTCATACGTGCTTATGGAAAAGAACTTGCATGACATCTTTTGTCCTACCCTCCCGTGGCAGCGGGGTCGTAATGGAAACTAAGGGATATTAAGGCATCCTTTTAATAGAGTACTGGAACAAAGCATTAGCAAATAGTGAATACATGAACTCCTCAAACTATGGTCATCACCGGGAGTGGTCCCGATTATTGTCACTTCGGGGTTGCCGGATCATAACACATAGTAGGTGACTATAGACTTGCAAGATAGGATCAAGAACACACATATATTCATGAAAACATAATAGGTTCATATCTGAAATCATGGCACTCGGGCCCTAGTGACAAGCACTAAGCATAGCAAAGTCATAGCAACATCAATCTGAGAACATAGTGGATACTAGGGATCAAACCCTAACAAAACTAACTCGATTACATGATAGATCTCATCCAACCCATCACCGTCCAGCAAGCCTATGATGGAATTACTCACACACGGCGGTGAGTATCATGAAATTGGTGATGGAGGATGGTTGATGATGACGACGGCGACGAATCCCCCTCTCCGGAGCCCCGAACGAACTCCAGATCAGCCCTCCCGAGAGGTTTTGGGGCTTGGCGGCGGCTCCGTATCATAAAACGCGATGATTTCTTCTCCTTGATTTTTTTCTCCCCGAAAGCAAATATATAGAGTTGGAGTTGGTGTCGGAGGAGCTCCAGGGGGGCCACGAGGTAGGGGTGCGCCCTAGGGGGAGGGCGCGCCCCACCCTCGTGGACATGGTGTGGGCCCCCTGGTCTTCATCTTTGGCAAGGATTTTTTATTATTTCTGAAAAGACATTTCGTGGAGTTTCAGGTCATTCCGAGAACTTTTGTTTCTGCACATAAATAACAACATGGCAATTCTGCTGAAAACAGCGTCAGTCCGGGTTAGTTCCATTCAAATCATGCAAGTTAGAGTCCAAAACAAGGGCAAAAGTGTTTGGAAAAGTAGATACGACGGAGACGTATCAACTCCCCCAAGCTTAAACCTATGCTTGTCCTCAAGCAATTCAGTTTATAAACTGAAAGTGATAAAGAAAAATTTTTACATACTCCGTTTGCTCTTGTTGTTGTAAATATTTAAAGCTAGCATTCAAGTTTTCAGCAAAGATTATGACTAACCACATTTGCAATAACTCTCGGGTCTCATATTTACTCATATCAATAGCATAATCAACTAGCGAGTCATAATAATAAATCTCGGATGACAACACTTTCTCAAAACAATCATAATATGATATAACAAGATGGTATCTCGCTAGCCCTTTCTGAGACCGCAAAACATAAATGCAGAGCACCTTTAAAGATCAAGGACTGACTAGACATTGTAATTCATGGTAAAAGAGATCCAATCATAGTCATACCCTATATAAATTAATAGTAATGGATGCAAATGACAGCTGCGCTCTCCAGCTAGTGCCTTTTAATAAGAGGGTGATGAATCGACATAAAAGTAAATAGATAGGCCCTTCGCAGAGGGAACCAGGGATTTGCAGAGGTGCCAGAGCTCGGTTTGAAATAGAGATAAATAATATTTTGAGCGGCATACTTTCATTGTCAACATAACAACCAAGAGATGGTGATATCTTCCATGCTACACACATTATATGCGGTTCCCAAACAGAATGGTAAAGTTTATACTCCCCCTCCACCAACAAGCATCAATCCATGACTTGCTCAAAACAACGAGTGTCTCCAACTAGCAACAGTCCCAGGGGGAGTTTTGTTTGCAATTATTTTGATTTAGTTTGCATAAAGCATGGGACTGGGCATCCCGGAGACCAGCCATTTTCTCGTGAATGAGGAGCGGAGTCCACTCCTCTTAAGAATAACCCGCCTAACATGGAAGATAAGGGCAGCCCTAGTTGATACATGAGCTATTCGAGCATACAAAACAGAATGTTTATTTGAAGGTTTAGAGTTTGGCACATACAAATTTACTTGGAACGGCAGGTAGATACCGTATATAGGAGGGTATGGTGGACTCATATGGAATAACTTTTGGGTTTAAAGGATTGGATGCACAAGCAGTATTCTCGCTTAGTACAAGTGAAGGCTAGCAAAAGACTGGGAAGCGACCAACTAGAGAGCGACAACAGTCATGAACATGCATTAAAATTAAAAAACATTGGATGCAAGCATGAGTAGGATATAATCCACCATGAACATAAATATCGTGAAGGCTATGTTGATTTTTTTCCAACTACATGCGTGAGCATGTGCCAAGTCAAGTCACTTAAATCATTCAAAGGAGGATACCATCCCTTTATACCACATCACAACCATTTTTATAGCATGTTGGCACGCAAGGTAAACCATTATAACTCATAGCTAATCAAGCATGGCACGAGCAACTATGATCTCTAATTGTTATTGCAAACATGTTTATTCATAATAGGTTGAATCGGGAACGATGAACTCATCATATTTACAAAAACAAGAGAGGTCAATTTCATACCAACTTTTCTCATCTCAATCAGTCCATCATATATCATCATAATTGCCTTTCACTTGCTCGACCTAACAGAGTGAATAATAATAAGAGTGCAAGTGCATTGGACTAAGCTGGAATCTGCGAGCATTCAATAAATAGGAGAAGACAAGGCAATATGGGCTCTTGGTTAAATCAACAATAATGCATATAAGAGCCACTTCAACAATTTAATTATGGTCTGCTCCTATCGACCCCCAAAGAAAAGAAAAGAAAAGAAAAGAAAAGAAAAGAAATTGTTTACACGGGAAAGCTCCCAACAAGCAAAAGAAGAACGGGAAATATTTTTGGGTTTTCTTTTTAATTATTACTACTACAGCAAGAAAGTAAACTAGCTAAAAGTTACCACTAATTTTTTTTGGTTTCTTAAGGTTTAACAAACACACAAGAAGAAAGCAAGAAAAGAAAATAAACTAGCATGGATATTACAGTGAAAAAGTATGAGCACCGACATCTAGCAATGAGTGTGTGTAAACATAAATGTAATGTCGGTGGGAAATACGTACTCCCCCAAGCTTAGGCTTTTGGCCTAAGTTGGTTCATTGCCAGGGATGGCCTGGCGGATACCCGTAGGTGTAGCCGGGGTCATACTGTGATGCAGCGACTATCGCCTCCTGAGCTGCAGCGTGGCGGCGAGCTGCCTCCGCCCTCCTCTCGTACTCATCTGCCTCCTCTCTGGTAATAACATATCTTCCTTTTACCTGATAATCAAAGAAGGCAGGAGCAGGGAGAGTAATACGGACAGCACGCCGTTTGTCAAAGATTAGTCGATACTGTAGAGGTGATTCATTCCTCTCGACAAACTGGTGATAAACCATAGAATTATAGTCTAAATAAGTAGGAGGCAACTCCATATCATCCTCACGAATGTCCACATCAAGAAAATCAGCTAAGCCTGTTGCATATATTCCTCCAAGGAAATCTCCATTAAATATATTATGATGCAATCTACATGCAACAATGGCTCCCAAATTATAAGATTGGTCTCCCAACATAGCACTCATAAGAATACTAAGATCAGGCACACACATATGACATGCTTCATCTTTACCATTTATGCACCTACCTATGAAAAGAGCAAAATAATATATAGCAGGAAAGTGAATGCTCCCTATGGTAGCTTGTGCTATATCTCTAGATTCCCCTACAGTTATACCAGCAGGAAAGTCTCTAAATTCATATTTACGGGGATCACTAACACTACCCCCTTGTGGAAGTTTGCAAGCAGAAGTAAAATCCTCTAAGTCCATGGTATAAGATTTTTCATAAAGATCAAACATGACTGTTGGAGAATTACATGAAGATGAAAATTCAAACCTCCTCACAAATGAACTAGTGAGATGATGGTACTGCGGGCATTTGTCTGCCTCAAAGCTCACAAGATCGGCGTTACGCAAATATGCGTTAAATTCCTCTTTGATTCCCGCTCGATCCATAAAATTTTCTGAAGGCCACTCACAAGGCCGCACTGGGGCGTCTCTTGGTGGCTCGTCATCAGCATCACGCATTGCAAGCCTGGGTCCTTTCTTCCTTGAAGAACCACCTTGGAACATTTTCCTAAGCATATTTCTTCCTCTGAAAAGTTTCTGAAATTTTTAGTAACTTCAAACAAAAGTGAACCAAGCTCAACAAACTTGGTAGCAACTACTCCTACAAGTGCCTAGAGACTATATCATGCATTAGAACTACTTGGAACCATATAAATTTGACATGCAAGCTCAAGAACATGGTCACCTAGGCAGCACAAATTTGCAATGAATAAAGCACTAGAGCAAAAACTAATTGGACAAATGGAGGAGTCACATACCAAGGAACAATCTCCCCAAGCAGTTTTGTGAGAGGTGCTTTCAGCAAGGAGATCGAAAATCGCAACAAAGTGAGCTAGAACTCGTGCTTGAGCTAGATATTCATGTTTGTGGGAGTAAGAAGAACTGTATGGGTGTAGGAATAAGTGGAGGAGGGCCACCGTGGGCCCATGAGGCAGGGGTGCGCCCTGGGGGTAGGGCGCGCCCTCCACCCTCGTGCCCAGGTGGTTGACCCCCCCCCCCTGTTGTGTTCTCAGTTCCGTAAATCCCCAAATATTCTAGAAAAATCATATTTCATTTTCAGGGCATTTGGAGAACTTTTATTTTGGGGGTATTTTTATATTGCACGGATAAATCAGAAAACAGACAAAAAAATACTAATTTTACTTTATTTCAACTAAATAATAGAAAATAGAAAGAGGGTACAGAAGGTTGTGCCTTCTAGTTTCATCCATCTCACGCTCATCAAAAGGAATCCACTAACAAGGTTGGTCAAGTCTTGTTAACAAACTCATTCCAGATAACATGGAACCGGAGAAATTTCGAATAACACTATGTTACCTCAACGGGGATATGCACATCCCCAATAATAAGAATATCATATTCCTTCTTAACAGTAGGAAGAGGAAATTCAAAACCTCCAAATATAATTGATGGAATTTTTCCAATAGAGTTGATACTATGAACTTGAGGTTGTTTCCTCGGAAAGTGTACCGTATGCTCATTACCACTAACATGAAAAGTGACATTGCCTTTGTTGCAATCAATAATAGCACCTGCAGTATTCAAAAAAGGTTTCCAAGAATAATAGACATACTATCGTCCTCGGGAATATCAAGAATAACAAAGTCTGTTAAAATAGTAACGTTTGCAACCACAACAGGCACATCCTCACATATACCGACAGGTATAGCAGTTGATTTATCAGCCATTTGCAAAGATATTTCAGTAGGTGTCAACTTATTCAAGTCAAGTCTATGATATAAAGAGAGAGGCATAACACTAACACCAGCTCCAAGATCACATAAAGTAGTTTTGACATAATTTCTTTTAATGGAGCATGGTATAGTTAGTACTCCTGGATCTCCTAGTTTCTTTAGTATTCCACCCTTAAAAGTGTAATTAGCAAGCATGGTGGAAATTTCAGCTTCCGGTATCTTCCTTTTATTAGTAACAATATCGTTCATATACTTAGCATAAGGATTCATTTTGAGCATATTAGTTAATCGCATCCGCAAAAAGATAGGTCTAATCATTTCAGCAAAGCGCTCAAAATCCTCATCATCCTTTTTCTTGGATGGTTTGGGAGGAAAAGGCATGGGTTTCTGAACCCATGGTTCTCTTTCTTTACCATGTTTCCTAGCAACAATGTCTCTCTTATCATAATGTTGATTCTTTGATTGTGGGTTATCAAGATCAACAACAGGTTCAATTTCTACATCATTATCATTACTAGGTTGAGCATCATCGTGAACATCATTATTAGCATTTTCATTAGGTTCATGTTCATTACCAGATTGTGTTTCGGCATCAGAAATAGATATATCATTTGGATTATCAGGTGGTTCAGCAATAGGTTCACTAGAAGCATGCAAAGTCCTATCATTTTTCTTTTTCTTCCTTTTAGAAGAACTAGGTACATCAATATTATTTCTCTGAGAATCTTGCTCAATTCTCTTAGGGTGGCCTTCAGGATACAAAGGTTCCTGAGTCATTCTACCAGTTCTAGTAGCCACTCTAATAGCATAATCATTTTTCTTACTATTCATTTCATTGAGCAAATCATTTTGAGCCTTAAGTACTTGTTCTACTTGAGCGGTAACCATAGAAGCATGTTTGCTAACGAGTTTAAGTTCACCTCTAACATTAGCCATATAATCACCCAAGTGTTTAAGCATATCGGAATTGTATTTCAATTGTCTACCAAAATAAGCATTAAAATTTTCTTGTTTGACAATAAAATTAGCAAACTCTTCTAAGCATTGTCTAGCAGACTTATAGTGAGGAATATCACCTTCATCAAATCTATAGAGAGAATTCACCTTTACTACTTGTGTCGGGTTATCAAGACCAGGAGGTTCTTCAATAGGTAATGGATTAAGATCATATGTTTCTTCAACAGGTGGTAGATTAAGACCATGTATTTCTTCAATAGGAGGTAAATTCTTAACATCTTCAGATTTAATACCTTTTTCTTTCATAGATTTCTTTGCCTCTTGCATATCTTCAGGACTGAGAAATAGAACACCTCTCTTCTTCGAAGTTGGTTTAGGGATAGGCTCAGTAATTGGAGCAGGAGCTGGCTCAGAAAGTGTCCAATTATTTTCATTTGTCAGCATATTATTCAATAGAATTTCAGCTTCATCCGGTGTTCTTTCCCTGAAAACAGAACCAGCACAACTATCCAGGTAATCTCTGGAAGCATCAGTTAGTCCATTATAAAAGATATCAAGTATTTCATGTTTCTTAAGAGGATGATCAGGCAAGGCATTAAGTAACTTGAGAAGCCTCCCCCAAGCTTGTGGGAGACTCTCCTTTTCAATTTGCACAAAGTTGTATATTTCCCTCAAAGCAGCTTGTTTCTTATGAGCAGGGAAATATTTAGCAGAGAAGTAATAAATCATATCCTGGGGACTAGCACACAACCAGGATCAAGAGAATTAAACCATATCTTAGCATCACCCTTTAATGAGAACGGAAATATTTTAAGGATATAAAAGTAGCGAGATCTCTCAACATTAGTGAACAGGGTGGCTATACCATTTAATTTAGTAAGATGTGCCACAACAGTTTCAGATTCATAGCCATGAAAAGGATCAGATTGAACCAAAGTAATTACATCGGGATCAACAGAGAATTCATAATCCTTATCGGCAACACAGATAGGTGAAGTAGCAAAAGCAGGGTCAGGTTTCATTATCTTTAAGATATTGCTTGTTCCATTTAGTTAATAACCTCATGAGCTCATATCTATCTTTGCAAGCTAAAATAGCTGCAGAAGCTTCCATATCAAAAACATAACCCTCAGGAATAATAGGCATATCTTCATCATCACTTTCATCAATATAATCAGTTTTAATAATTTCTTTCTCTCTAGCCCTAGCAATTTGTTCATCAAGAAATTCACTAAGCGGCACAGTAGTATCAAGCATAGAAGTAGTTTCATCATAAGTATCATGCATAGCAGAAGTGGCATGTGACATATCAGAACGAATAGCAGAAGCGGGTTTAGGTGTCGCAAGCTTACTCAAAACAGAAGGTGAATCAAGTGCAGAGCTAGATGGTAGTTCCTTACCTCCCCTCGTAGTTGAGGGATAAATCGTTGTCTTAGCGTCTTTCAAGTTCTTCATAGTGACCAGCAGATATAAATCCCAAGTGACTCAAAGAATAGAGCTATGCTCCCCGGCAACGGCGCCAGAAAATAGTCTTGATAACCCACAAGTATAGGGGATCGCAACAGTTTTTGAGGGTAGAGTATTCAACCCAAATTTATTGATTCGACACAAGGGGAGCCAAAGAATATTCTCAAGTATTAGCAGTTGAGTTGTCAATTCAACCACACCTGTATAACTTAATATCTGCAGCAAAGTGTTTAGTAGAAAAGTAATATGATAGTAGTGGTAACGGTAACAAAGGTAACATAAGCAAAAGTAATATTTTTGGTGTTTTGTAGTGATTGTAACAGTAGCAACGGAAAAGTAAATAAGCGAGAACCAATATAGGAAAAGCTCGTAGGCATTGGATCAGTGATGGATAATTATGCCGGATGCGGTTTATCATGTAACAATCATAACATAGGGTGACACAGAACTAGCTCTAATTCATCAATGTAATGTAGGCATGTATTCCGAATATAATCATACGTGCTTACGGAAAAGAACTTGCATGACATCTTTTGTCCTACCCTCCCATGGCAGCGGGGTCCTAATGGAAACTAAGGGATATTAAGGCCTCCTTTTAATAGAGTACGGAACAAAGCATTAGCACATAGTGAATACATGAACTCCTCAAACTATGGTCATCACCGGGAGTGGTCCCGATTATTGTCACTTCGGGGTTGTCGGATCATAACACATAGTAAGTGACTATAGACTTGCAAGATAGGATCAAGAACACACATATATATTCATGAAAACATAATAGGTTCAGATCTGAAATCATGGCACTCGGGCCCTAGTGACAAGCATTAAGCATAGCAAAGTCATAGCAACATCAATCTCAGAACATAGTGGATACTAGGGATCAAACCCTAACAAAACTAACTCGATTACATGATAGATCTCATCCAACCCATCACCGTACAGCAAGCCTACGATGGAATTACTCACGCACGGCGGTGAGCATCATGAAATTGGTGATGGAGGATGGTTGATGATGACGACAACGACGAATCCCCCTCTCCGGAGCCCCGAACAGACTCCAGATCAGCCCTCCCGAGAGGTTTTAGGGCTTGGCGGCGGCTCCGTATCGTAAAACGCGATGATTTCTTCTCCTTGATTTTTTTCTCCCCGAAAGTAAATATATAGAGTTGGAGTTGGCGTCAGAGGAGCTCTAGGGGGCCCACGAGGTAGGGGGCGCGCCCTAGGGGGGAGGGCGCGCCCCCCACCCTCGTGGACAGGGTGTGGGCCCCCTGGTCTTCACCTTTGGCAAGGATTTTTTATTATTTCTGAAAAGACGTTCCGTGGAGTTTTAGGTCATTCCGAGAACTTTTGTTTCTGCACATAAATAACACCATGGCAATTCTGCTGAAAACAGCGTCAGTCCGGGTTAGTTCCATTCAAATCATGCAAGTTAGAGTCCAAAACAAGGGCAAAAGTGTTTGGAAAAGTTGATACGATGGAGATGTATGAGTCCTCAGTCCCATCGTGGACGGGTTTCGACTTACTAAGGTCCTCATGGACGGCGGCAGTGGACTAAACCTCATTTACGAGGACACACTCCACAAAATGGAAATAGACAGGAGCCTTATCAAGCAAAGTAGCACAACCTCCCGAGGAATCATTCCCAGTCGGTAGGAGCGATGCGCGGGAAAAATCACACTTGACGTGGTATTCGGCACGCCGGAGAATTATCAGTCCGAAGAAATCACTTTCCAAGTAGCCCCTTTCAGAAGCGGATACCACGCCCTGTTGGGGTGGTACGCTTTTACACGCTTCCAAGCCGGACCTCATTACGGGTATATGAAGCTCAAAATGCCCGGACCAACCGGTATAATCACTCTCGTAAGTGATCCGGACATAGCACTCCGTGCTAAAAACAAAATAGCATCCCTCTCCCTTGAGGCGCTATCCGAAGCCCTCGCGGCCGAAGAATTAACCGCACTACTCTCCACGATGGACAGGGACGATGTGATCCTTGACAAACGCCCCAAATCCACCTCCTTCAAACCAGCAGAAGAAATAGTCAAATTCCAGGTCCACCCAAAGGACCCCAAGAAGACAGCATCTATCGGAGCGCAACTGAACCCAATAGTTGACGCCGCACTACGAGAATGCATGCGTGAAAACTGGGATAGATTCGCCTGTCACCCTTCAGATATGCCAGGGATCCCATGCAAGCTGGCCGAACATAGCCTCAATATATTAAAGGGATTTAAACTGGTTAAGAAAACACTGCGGCGCTTTTCTGAACCCAAGCGACAAGCCATGGGGGAGGAGCTGGCCAAGCTTATCGAGGCCGGATTCATTAGAGAAATCAAACATCCGGACTGGCTGGCAAACCTGGTGATGGTACCTAAGAAGGACAAATCCTGGCGCCTGTGTGTCGATTTCAAAGACCTCAACAAGGCTTGCCCTAAGGATCCCTTCCCCCTCCCCCACATTGATCAAATCATTGACGCCACCGCAGGACACGACTCACTGTGTTTCCTCGATGCATATTCCGGATACCATCAAATCGAAATGAAGGAGTCCGATCAAGCTGCAACAACATTTATCACCCCATATGGGCCATTCTGCTTCAACACCATGCCCTTCGGGCTCAAGAACGTCGGCGCCACACACCAACGCATGATTCAAACATGCCTGGAGAAGCAGATCGGCAAGACGGTAGAAGCTTACGTCGATGACGTCGTCATCAAAACTAGGCACGTTGAAACACTAATAGACGACTTACGTCTTACATTCGACAACCTTCGTGTGTATGACATTAAGCTCAACCCAGAAAAGTGTGTCTTCGGCGTCCCCGCTGGAAAACTGCTGGGCTTCATCGTTTCCAATAGAGGAATCGAAACAAATCCAGACAAAATCCGAGCTCTATCACAGTTGGCTACGCCAACGGACCTCAAACAAGTCCAAAAACAAGTTGATTACGTGGCAGCGTTAAGTCGCTTTATCTCCAGATTAGGAGAAAAGGCACTACCACTCTATCGCCTCTTGCGGCGCACCAATAACTTCGACTGGACAGACGCGGCGACTGCCGGACTAGAGGAAATAAAGGCCCTCCTAGCAAGCAACCCAATCCTAGCCGCACCAAATACTGGCGAACCCATGTTGCTATACATATCGGCGACACATCAGGTGGTGAGTGCCGTGCTCGTCGTCGAACAGAACAGGACGGACACAAATTTCCGCTCCAAAAACCAGTATACTACGTATCTACTGTCCTCACACCATGCAAATCCCGGTACCCCCATTACCAAAAAATAGCATACGCAGTCTTCATGGCATCCCGAAAGCTACAGCACTACTTCCAGGAGTGTTCAATCACAGTGGCCTCTGAAGTCCCACTCAGTGACATAATAAACAACCGCGATGCCATGGGACGGATCGCCAAATGGGCCATAGAGCTACTTCCATTTGACATAACATACAAGCCACGTCGATGTTGGAAATATGCCCTAGAGGCAATAATAAATTGATTATTATTATATTTCCTTGTTCATGATAATCGTTTATTATCCATGCTAGAATTGTATTAATAGGAAACTCAGATACATGTGTGGATACATAGACAACACCATGTCCCTAGTAAGCCTCTAGTTGACTAGCTCGTTGATCAATAGATGGTTACGGTTTCCTGACCATGGACATTGGATGTCATTGATAACGGGATCACATCATTAGGAGAATGATGTGATGGACAAGACCCAATCCTAAGCCTAGCACAAGATCATGTAGTTCGTATGCTAAAGCTTTTACAATGTCAAGTATCATTTCCTTAGACCATGAGATTGTGCAACTCCCGGATACCGTAGGAATGCTTTGGGTGTGCCAAACGTCACAACGTAACTGGGTGGCTATAAAGGTGCACTACGGGTATCTCCGAAAGTGTCTGTTGGGTTGGCACGAATCGAGACTGGGATTTGTCACTCCGTGTGAAGGAGAGGTATCTCTGGGCCCACTCGGTAGGACATCATCATAATTTGCACAATGTGATCAAGGAGTTGATCACGGGATGATGTGTTGCGGAACGAGTAAAACAGACTTGCCGGTAACGAGATTGAACAAGGTATCAGGATACTGACGATCGAATCTCGGGCAAGTATCGTACCGATAGACAAAGGGAATTGTATACGGGATTGATTAAGTCCTTGACATCGTGGTTCATCCGATGAGATCATCGTGGAACATGTGGGAGCCAACATGGGTATCCAGATCCCGCTGTTGGTTATTGACCGGAGAACATCTCGGTCATGTCTGCATGTCTCCCGAACCCGTAGGGTCTACACACTTAAGGTTCGATGACGCTAGGGTTATAAAGGAAGCTTGTATGTGGTTACCGAATGTTGTTCGGAGTCCCGGATGAGATCCCGGACGTCACGAGGAGTTCCGGAATGGTCCGGAGGTAAAGATTTATATATAGGAAGTATGGTTTTGGCCACCGGAAGTGTTCTGGGCATCACCGGTAGTGTACCGGGACCACCGGAGGGGTCCGGGGGTCCACCGGGAGGGGCCATGGGCCTCGGAGGCATACATGGGCCAAGTGTGAGAAGGTACCAGCCCCTAGGTGGGCTGGGGCGCCTCCCCACCAAGGCCCATGCG
Organism: Aegilops umbellulata; assembly: GCA_032464435.1. Taxonomy (NCBI): domain Eukaryota; kingdom Viridiplantae; phylum Streptophyta; class Magnoliopsida; order Poales; family Poaceae; genus Aegilops; species Aegilops umbellulata. The sequence continues at coordinate 243,329,572 of CP136055.1, read as the reverse complement.
CCTGGAGAGAAGAGGGGGCAAACCCTAGGGCAGATGGGCCCTAAAGGCCCATGCCTGGTGCGCCTCCCTCTCCCCCCCACTTGGCCGCCACCCCAGATGGGGATTGGGGCTGCCGCCGCCCCTAGGGTGGAAACCCTAGGTGGGGGCGCATCCTCCCCCCTCTCCCCTATATATAGTGAGGCCTAGGGCTGCCCATAACATGTGATTCGATCTCTCTCTCGTTGGTGCAGCCCTGCGTCTCTTCTTCCTCCTCTCCTGCGGTGCTTGGCGAAGCCCTGCAAGATTGCCACGCTCCTCCACCACCACCACGCCGTTGTGTTGCTGCTGGACGGAGTCTTCCTCAACCTCTCCCTCTCTCCTTGCTGGATCAAGGCATGGGAGACGTCACCGGGTTGTACGTGTGTTGAACGCGGAGGTGCCGTCCGTTCGGCACTAGGATCATCGGTGATTTGAATCACGACGAGTACGACTCCATCAACCTCGTTCACTTGAACGCTTCCGCTTAGCGATCTACAAGGGTATGTAGATGCACTCTCCTTCCCCTCGTTGCTGGTTTCTCCATAGATAGATCTTGGTGACACGTAGGAAAATTTTGAATTTCTGCTACGTTCCCCAACAGTCGAGCCATCAAATCCCAAGTGCTGGCTGACTTCGTCACCGAATGGACAGAGGCCGAACTCCCTAAAGAGTACAGCGCATTCCAACTAGGTTATGTATTTTGATGGCTCCAAAATGCAGGCGGGGCTAGGAGCGAGAGTCGTGTTAACATCCCCCACTAGAGACGTCGTCCAGTATGTACTCCAAATACTATTCACAGACTCCAACAACGTAGACGAATACGAGGCCCTATTGCATGGTCTTCGGATGGCCGTATCCATGGGCATACAACGCCTAGAGGTGCGCGGGGATTCAAACCTCGCAATATCTCAAATAAACAGAGACTTTGATGCCAAAGATCCAAAGATGGCAGCTTATCGTAATGTCGTCCTAAAAATGTCTGCCCGGTTTGAGGGGCTTGAATTTCATCACGTCGCCCGAGCAAGTAGCCAGGTGGCGGACGTCCTTGCTCGCGTTGGTGCTAAGCGTGACCCCGTCCCACCTAACATATTCCTGGAAAGGCTTTTCAAGCCATCCGTGGTGCGGCAAGGGGAGGGCGGCAACAACAGTCCAGATCCGAACACAACCCCAGATTCTGAACATACCGACATCATTGGGGGCTCAGCCACCAAAATTACACCGTCGGCCCATCTCATTATGCCGTGGTACAAATTTTGTCCCATTTGGGGCAGGTTTGGGTATATGCTTCTCACAAACCGGAGCTTCTCACAACAAGCATGATGGTTTTCGGTAGAGAACGTCCCACCTTTGGGAACGAAACGATATCCATTGCCTCTTATTGCTTTCATTTTTTTTCTTGTGTCAACATAGAACAACAAGAGTGTTGTGTGATTTTTTGTGATTTTTCAGGATTTGTTTGGACATTTTTATGCATTAACTGAGTTTTCGATGCATTTTATGCGCATAATTCAAATTTGAACTACATGAACATGCTCCAGTGCATATAAATTGGTTGAAAAATCAAATATGTGTCCTTGGGTGCATGCTTAGGTCCCATGCAAGAAATGGGAATGAATTTCAAACACCGGGGCACCATTGATTGCCGGCAAAACATTGAGATCCATGGTTTTTAAATTCTAGTAAATCCAAAACTCGTCTGAAATTCATGAAACTTAGCATGCTATCATGGAGCGGCATCAACATGCCATGGTACAAATTTTGTCCCATTTGGGGCAGGTTTGGTATAAGCTTCTCACAAACTGGAGCTTCTCACAAAAAGCATGATGGTTTCGGTAGGGAACGTCCCACCTTTGGGGACGAAACGATATCCATTGCCTCTTATTGCTTCAGTTTTTTTTCTCATGTCAACATAGAACAACAGGAGTGTTGTGTGATTTTTCGTGATTTTTCGGGGTTCGTTTGGACATCGAGGAAAATGTATCAAGGGGGTTCATCGAGGAAGCAAGCACCGAGGCACGCAACCAGACCTTGAACCACCAAGGGAAGCTCAAGTGAAGCCGTGTGAATGGCCATCAGATGAATTTATGGTTCGTGCATGTTTCAAGGATGAATTCTATGCGTACGTACAAAATGCTGGCCTTTAGGATTTCTTGTCAGACAAGTGCCTACAATATTATTATCTCACCGATTCATTTGTAAGGAGATTTGAGTTTTCATCTAAGTGTAATAATCATATTGTCTTGTTTGATCTTTATGATGAATCTTATACCATGTGTAAGTGCATCTAGTGCCCCTTAGTGATTTTGGTGTATTGAAGACTTATAGGTTAAGTATCTAATGCGTTTATGAGTGTACACAGATCTATAAGTCTATGAGGAGTTTGATATTTACAGAGAAAGTTGACCCATGTAAATGAAGTTCTTCGACTGAAGACTTTGATATACTGAAGACTTTCTGAAGACTTTGAAAGTGAAGAAATTGGTGTGACCTTGAAGACTTGGTATTCATTCGAGGAACATGAAGCGTGAAGACTTTTGTTTTCGTAGTTTCATTTTCTCCTTCTTGAGTCATAGGAAACACCGTACTGTTAAAGGGGGTCGAGGAAATACTAAGGAGAAAATTTCCATGTGATGCTCAACTCAAATCCTACACCTACCAATCCCTTCGAGTGAAGCCATTGGAAATCTCATACAGCTCAGTCAATTTCTTCAGTGACAGAGACGCAGTTCTTCTGGTCACTAAGGACTTTGCTCTGACTGAGGAGTTAGAAATTCGCTAGTGCGAATTGCCTACACAGTGAGGAACATGATAGCCCTGAGTAATTTGTACCTCAAATTTCCGACCGTTGCTGTGTTGCGCGCCAGCTGTCCTAAAATATCTTGTCCACCTAACGGTCATATCATTGAAGGGCATTTATGTCTTATCATGTCGGGCTGCTCCCTAGGCTATAAATAGCCGCCCCCTACAACCACTAGCTGGTTGGCTGCTCCGCGAGAACTTGACACTTGTCATTTGAGAGCAACCCATCCTCCGAGGACTTTGAGCGAAAATCATCAAGTGAGGAAAATCCAAACCCCAAACCCAAAACACCTACAAACCCAAAGTGATTGAGCATCACTGAAGAGATTGATCCTGCATGGATCCGACGCTTGTTACCTTTGAAGACTGTGCTTCTTCCAGACGGTTAGGCGTCAAGGTCTAGAGCATCCAAGAGGAATTGTGGATCGCCGAGTGACTAAGTCTGTGAAGGTTTGGAAGTCACCTGAAGACTTACCACGAGTGATTGGGCGAGGACTGTGTGTTCTTAGCTCAAGGAGAATACGGGGAGGACTGTGTGTCCGGGACTGGGTGTCCTCGAGTTTAAATACTCAGCCGCTCCAACGAGATGTACAACTAAGACAGCAGTTGGAACTGGTCTACCAAATCATTGTCTTCACCAAGCTTACTGGTTCTATTTCCTCAACTCTTTCATTTCCTTAGTAGTGTGCTGTTTGTTTATCATATCTGTGTTTGAAGACTTTGACTGAAGACTTTCTCAATTTCCTCAGTTCAATTTCTTCAGTCTGTTTGTCTTCAACTTGTGTTATCCTGTGTTCACGCTTTCTGTACTCTGTGTGTGTCTTCATTTCATCATGACGACCATTCTAGGATTCTGTTATGTTTTCATCTGAGTACTTATTCCGCTCCTAGTAGTTCTTCGCTAAGGAATTTCCTCACGAGCAAATTCCTCAGTGAAGAATTTCATAAAAATCGCCTATTCACCCCCCCCCCTCTAGTCGATATAACGCACTTTCAATTGGTATCAGAGCAAGGTACTCCCTTGTTCTGTGTGATTTTGGTTTAACCGCCTGGAGTTTTAGTTATGTCGACCACAGGTATGATCAAGGTATCTGCTGGGTGTCCTACCTTCGATGGGACGGACTACCCCTACTGGAAGAATAAGATGCGAATGCATCTTGAGGCAATTGATAACGATCTCTGGTACGTTGTGGAAAATGGTGTTCCCTCCGTCACTCCCTCACTGAACGCTACCGATGTGAAGAGATTCAAGCAACTCGACTCCCAAGCGAAGAATATCATATGTGGCCATCTGAGTAAGGGTCAGTATGGTAGAGTGAGTGCTTTGGAAACTGCAAAGCTTATCTGGGATAGGCTATCCAAGGTCAATGAAGGAGTTTCAACTCAGCGTGACTCTCGAGTTGATGTTCTTCGCAATCTCTTCAATCGCTTCAAAAGACTCGACAATTAAAATGTGCAGCAAACCTTCGATCGCCTCACTGACATCTCAAATGAGCTTCAAGCACTTGGTGCCACTGACATCACCGACCATGAGGTGGTGAAGAAATTGCTGAGATCGCTTGATTCCTCATTTGACACTCTGGCACTGATGATACAAGAGCGTGGTGATTACAAGTCACTTGACCCCGCTGATATCCTCGAGAGGCTAAACACTCATGAGTTCCAGCTAGCTGAGAAGAGAGATCTCTACGGTACAAGCTATAGCAGATCACGTGCACTGAAGGCCAAGGTAGTATCTGAGTCCGAAGATGAAGACTCTGGTAGCAGCCTTGGTGATCCTGAAGAACTGAGTCGTGATCTAGCACTGCTTGTGAAGAAATTTCAGAAGTTCTCAAGACGTGGTCGCTTTGGAAAACCCTCAAGGAGCAATGATTCCTCATCCAGTGACTACAAGAAGAGGCTCTGTCACAAGTGCAAGAAACCAGGACATTACATCCAAGACTGTCCTCAGTGGGAAAAGGAATCAAAGAAGAAGAAATACAAGGATTACAGTTCTGATGATGCGAAGAAAAAGAAAAAGTCCTCAAAATCTTCATCATCAAAATCCTCAAAGTCTTCGTCTCACAAGAAGAGCAGCTCCAAGAAGGCTCGGGCATTCATTGGCAAGGAAATGGACTCTGAGGCTGAATCTGAAGAAAATGAGGAAGAGGAACAATCTGAAGATTCTGAGTCTGGTGTGGCAAGCCTAGCCCTCGCTACTGCATTCATCAGCAAATCCATCTTCAACACTGAAGAAAGTGAACTCACCAACAAGGCTGATGAAAGCAGTGATGACTACGCTCCCACCTATTGCTTCATGGCAAAGGGTGCCAAGGTACTCAAATACGCCTCCTCTGAATCTAGCGATGATGAAACTGATGAAAATCTTAAGCCTAGCTACTCTAAACTTGCTAAGATTGTTGTGCAACAACAAAAGGCTTTTGAAAAGGTTCAAAACATGCTAGACAAAAGTGATGATATGTTGGGTGAAGAATTGGATCGCACTAAGGCCTTAACTAAAAATCTTCAGAGACTTCAGACCAGGTTTGACAACCTTCAAAATCATCATAACACTCTCTTATCTGATCATGAGAAGCTTTCTTATGAATATCTTCAAAAGAAGCAAGATCTTGAGAAGCTAAGAGAGAGTTATGAAGATCTTCAGAAGGAGCGCGATTCATTACTTGCTCAACAAATCAGCGCTGCTGAGGAAGAATTTATTCCTCCATGTTTAAAATGCATTGAACGAGAATCTGCTAATTCCTCACCTGAATGTTCAAATGCTTCAAATGTTACAAATTCTTCACCTGCCTCTGCTATCACTAATTCCTCATCTGAGGACATTGCTAGTATTACTAACGATGCAGGACTGAAGGAATTGTACATAACAGGCATGTACAAAAGCCTCAAAGGGCATCAAACTCTTTGTGATGTGCTTAAAAAGCAGACCCTCAACAGGAACCCTAGGAAAGAGGGTATTGCCTTTGAGAGGAAACTCAATGCTGATGGTACATATTGGAAGCCTGAGCAGTACCCCAAAACCTCATGGGTTGCTGCAAAGGGACCTCCAGTTGATCCATCTAATTTATATGGCTATACATGTGAATCTTCTCATTCTTCTGATGAGTCTTTTGACTCCAACTATAAACTGTTCAAAAATCAGAATGGTGAAGTATTTGCTAGATATGTTGGCACTAACTGTAGGAACGGTTCCCCAGTGAAGAAAATCTGGGTTCCCAAAAGGCGCCTTGAAAGTCTTTAGGTGAATGTCCTCATGACACCACCTGTGAAGAAAAGGAACCTCAGATCAAATTCTTCATATGGACCAAATTCTTCATATGGATCCAAGTCCTCATACGGACCAAATTCCTCAAGGGGATCAAATTCCTCACATGGATCAAAGTCCTCATATGAACATCATCGTGCTAACAACTCTGTTTCGCAGGGAAGAGCCAAGGGCTATGAATATGAGCATTATTCTTCAAATTATTATGTTCATAAGTCCTCAAAGAATTTCTCTGCTTATGCATATGCTTACCCTAACCCCTCTTATGTGAAACGAAATGGTTTGGCTGCTTTGCCACCATTCTCATATGGAGCTCGCAGAGTGATGAACTCTTTGCCACCCCTTCAGATGTGGGTGGTGAAGAAAAAGAACTAATCCCTTCTGCAGGGTCAGGTCTCCAGACGTGCAATAACGTCTGAAGAATTTGCTGGGGACCTGACAAAAATGCCTGAAAGGACGCAGGCTAACCATGATGAAATGAACTTTCATTTCACACGTCCTCCCTCTGTTTTATCTGTCTACTACTTGATGAAATTGATCTGATGAATTGTGATATCATATTCTTCACTGCTGAAGTATATGAGGTCGTAAGTTGCACTAATTCATCTGCAGGATGATCAACCCAAAGCCATTGAATGGGTACTTGATAGTGGATGTACAAATCACATGACTGGTGACAAGAATCTGTTGATGGATGCTCCCTTATCAGCGTCACACATGAAGCATATCATCTTCGCTGATAAAAGCAAAAGTCAGGTATTGGGTCTTGGTAAGGTTGCTATCACAAAGAATCGACACATGGACAAAGTCATGCTTGTTGAGTCCTTAGGATATAATCTTATGTCTGTCTCAATGCTTTGTGATCTTGATATGGTTGTTGTCTTTGGCAAGTATCGTTGTGTTGTGATTATGGAAGCTGACAATTCCAAAGTCTTCGAAGGCTTTAGGAGAGGAGACTTGTATATTGTTGATTTCTCTGCAGATTCACAACCAGCCGTGTGCCTACTTGCAAAAGCTTCAGAAGGATGGCTATGGCATCGACGACTTGGTCATGCAGGCATGAGGAATTTGAACACGCTTGCAAAGAAGAAGCACGTCATTGGCATTGAGAATGTCAAATTCCTCAAGGATCACTTGTGCGGTGCCTGTGAAGCTGGAAAGATGACAAAGGCCAAGCATCCAGCGAAGACTATCATGACCACTACTCGTCCATTTGAATTGCTTCACATGAATCTCTTCGGTCCTAACCATTATTCCTCAGTTTTGAATGAAGCATCTCAATATGGCTTTGTTATTGTTGATGATTACTCTCGTTACACATGGGTACACCTTGTCTCTTACAAAACTGAAGTGCAGGAAGTCTTCAAACGATTTTCCTCGAGGGCTTCAACCAACTTTGGTGTGAAGATTAAGCACATCAGAAGTGACAACGGCACTGAGTTCAAGAATTCGGGTGTCGATGACTACCTTGATGAACTTGGTATTACTCATGAGTTATCTGCTCCTTATACTCCTCAACAGAATGGCATCGTGGAGCGCAAGAACATGACTCTTGCTGAGATGGCTCGCACTATGCTCGATGAGTACAAAACCCCTCGTCGTTTCTGGGTTGATGCAATTGATACTGCATGCCATATCATCAACAGAGTATATCTTCACAAATTCTTCAAGAAGACTGCATATGAACTCCTCACTGACAAGAAACCCAATGTGAGTTATTTCAAAGTCTTCGGTGCTAAATGCTGGATTAGAGATCCTCATCACAACTCTAAATTTGCACCGAAAGCACATGAAGGTTTTATGCTTGGTTACGGAAAGGACTCGCACACCTACAGAGTCTTCAACAATGTTCTTCACAAGATTGTTGAAATTGTAGATGTGCGGTTCGATGAAACTAATGGCTCGCAAAGAGAGCACCTACCTTTTGTGTTAGATGAACCAGCACCTGAGGATTCAATCAAGCACAAGGCTACTGAAGATGTGATTCCTACTGAAGAATCTGCTGAAGAATTCATTCCAGAACGTGAAGAACGTCGAGCTGATGCACCTGAAGAAAATGCTGATCAAATTCCTCAACGACAACCAACTTACCCTCGCTTTGCAAAAGAAGTGCAAGTGGAGAAGATCATCGATGACATTAGAGCACCAGGTCCTCTCACACGCTCAAAAGCTTCACATCTATCTAAATTTTGTGGGCACTTTGCTTTTGTCTCTATCACAGAGCCCACTAAGGTAGATGAAGCATTTCTGGAGCCTGAGTGGATTCAGGCCATGCAAGAAGAATTACATCAGTTCAAGCTCAACAACATATGGGAATTAGTCGATCGTCCCGATCCTCGCAAGCATAACATCATTGGCACAAAGTGGATCTACCGCAACAAGCAAGATGAAAATGGTGTTGTGGTGAGGAATAAGGCACGACTCGTAGCTCAAGGCTACACACAAGTTGAAGGAATTGATTTAGATGAAACTTTTGCACATGTTGCTAGACTTGAGGCTATTCGCATATTGCTTGCTTATGCTAACCATCATGGTATCATCTTACACCAAATGGATGTGAAAAGTGCATTCCTCAATGGTAAGCTTGAGGAAGAAGTATATGTTGCTCAACCACTAGGTTTTGAAGATCCAAAGCATCCTGACAAAGTCTTCAGACTTAACAAGGCCCTCTATGGCCTCAAGCAGGCCCCACGGGCATGGTATGATACATTGAAGAAATTCTTCATGAAGAAAGGCTTCACACCCGGTTCACTCGATCCCACTCTCTTTACTAAATCATATGATGGTGAATTGTTTGTGTGCCAAATATATGTTGATGATATTATCTTTGGATGTACTGACCAACGTTATAGTGATGAATTTGCCTATATGATGAGAGAAGAATATCAAATGTCTATGATGGGAGAGTTGAAATTCTTCTTAGGTCTTCAAATTCGTCAACAGCGCAATGGCATATTCATATCTCAGGAGAAATACCTCAAGGATGTCCTGAAGAAATTCGGCATGCAAGATTCCAAAGGCATCAAAATTCCTATGCCCACAAATGGTCAACTATGCACTGATGAAAATGGTACTGACTTCGATCATAAGGTATACCGCTCCATGATTGGTTCTTTATTGTACTTATGTGCATCTAGGCCAGATATAATGCTTAGTGTTTGCATGTGTGCACGATTTCAAGCTGCACCAAAGGAATCACACCATAAGGCTGTGAAGCATATTCTTCGATATCTAGCTCACACACCAACACTAGGATTATGGTATCCCCAGGGCTCGGATTTTGATCTCATTGGATATTCAGACTCTGACTATGCTGGTGACCGTGTGGATCGCAAGTCAACATCTGGTACTTGTCATTTCCTCGGACGATCCTTGGTCTGTTGGTCCTCGAAGAAACAGAACTGCGTATCACTGTCTACTGCTGAAGCTGAGTACATTGCTGCTGGTTCTTGCTGTGCTCAACTGCTATGGATGAAGCAAACGCTCAAGGACTATGGCATCAACGTGAAGAATGTGCCTCTCCTCTGTGACAATGAGAGTGCCATCAAGATTGCTCACAACCCAGTTCAGCACTCGAAGACAAAGCACATTCAGATTCGTCATCATTTTCTTCGTGATCATGTGTTGAAGGGCGACATTTCTATTGAGCATGTGAAGACTGAAGAACAGCTAGCCGATATCTTCACTAAGCCCTTGGATGAGAAGAGATTTTGCAAGTTGCGGTGTGAGCTAAATATCTTAGAATCTTCGAATGTACTTTGAAAAGGCACTCATCCTAACACTTATGCAAAATTGATGACTTAGATGTGCAACACATGAAGAAACGTTTTTCTTCAATCAATGAAGAATAACACTCTAAGTGTGAAGAAATTAATGAAGAATTTGATTCTCAGAACCCTACGACAATTGTACGCGGTGTCTGAAATCATCATTCTTACACGGTGGGTAACGCCACCACAAAAGTTGAAAATCTTCAATTTGAGTTTTTCCTCAACTTTTGAAATTCTTTAGTTTTTCAAATTCTTCAAACTTTACAAAGTCTTCACTTGTGCCGTCGTTTTTCTTCATTGGCTATATATATATATATGAGTTTATGTCCTCTACAGCATTCACTTATAGCTATTTCTTCAAGTTGGAACTTTTCTGCTAAGTGAATGTGATCGGACCCTCCCCCTCTATGCTATACTCAATCCAATCTATTCACAAATTCTTCATGTGCGTTCTATTTGAAACTCGTTCAAATTCTTCACTGTGTCCTTGTCAGCTAAAGAAATTGTGAACGGAAAGTTAAAACTAATCTTATCCAAACTTTCGGTTTTGCCGCCCAAAATGTTCCGCATCCCACGATGGATTATTTTATCCACCCACGATCTTACACGATCTCCACCACACAGTACGTGGGTGACACATGTCGCAAGAAGGAGAACGGGGTCCTAAATCTTCGGACAAACAGTTTTTCACCGCGGCTATAAATACCCCCTTCGCCATCCTCACTTCTTTTACCCCGCTCGATCTCACTCCCTCGCTCGAGCTCTCCAAACCCTAGCGCCGTCGCTACTCCATCATCGCCGGTGAGGAAGAGCTTCACTGCATCGACCTCGTCGCTGTCGTACTCGCGCCGACCGCGGAAATCTTCACCTCCGCCGCTGTCGTAGACGTCTTCCTCCGCCAAGTTAGGGCGTGGAAGATCTGCATCGACGAACTTCACTGTTCCAACTCCCAGTTCGTCGTGTTCTTCGCTCAGGGTAATTAAAAGCTAATTTTACTGCCCTCGTTGATTCGAAATTTTTCTACAAAATCTTCAAAGGTGTTTTATTCTTCAAATCCTCACACACAAAACACCTCACATGTTATCTGCTCTTGATTCATTTCCCTAAGCCTCAATTTCTTCAAAGATTCCTCAATTGTGTGGATCTTCGATCTATACAACTCTGGAACCTAAGATATAAAGCGCTTAGTGAAATTCCTCAAGACGAATCTGGTCAAATTCCTCAAACTTGTTCTTTATGAAAAACCCTCTGAGAACGCATATGACCTCTTCAAATTCCTCGCAACTATACTCTGTTCATAGGTACACATGTCCGCTGCTGAATCCTTAGGTTCTCATCAACTTAACTCGTTTGCAGCGTTCCTCGAAGAAAAGTTGCATACTTCTTCAGAGAATTCAATTGTTCAAATTCCTCAACTGAAGAAAATGGCTGAAGGTAAAAGGCCACAGAAAGGAGGAAAGAAGCCTGAGGTTATGACAGCTTTTGAAATACCTGAGGACATCTATGATGAGTACTGCACGCCTGATGAAGCCAAGTTTGGCAAAGAAGATAAAAATCAGCGCAAGGTGCGAATCCAGAGGATTGAAAGGAGATGGGCATGTGAATGGAGGGAGTACAGATATGTTACTCCAAAGTACATGAAGAAATTCGCAGTAAACCCTCCATGCCAAAGACCTCCATTGGCACCTGGCCAATTGGCTGATCCCACCAGCATCAAGCGTGGTGAGGAATTTCCTAAAGAATGGGCCAAGCGCCAAGCTAACCTGGCAAGGCAAGCCAGAGAAGTAGTGAGGAAATTTAATGAAGACTCTGCTGCTGCTGCTGCTACTGCCACTGAGGCCTCGGTCAAGCCGAAGAAAGCGATGCTAAAGAAGCCCGCTCGCAAGCCAAGTGCTTCATCTTCAATGCCCTCACGGCCAAGTTCCTCAGCTGCGCCCTCACGGCCAGAATCTTCAAAATCTTCAAAGCAAATTCCTCATGATGCTCCTGCTCCACCAAAGTCCTCAGCTGTCCCGACAAAGTCCTCAGCACCTGTGCATCTGGCCTCATGCCAAAGGACGACTGGCATCTCTATTGCCTCTGGTGTCTCAGCTAGTTCTTCAGCTGCACCAAATTCCTCAGCAAGACCCTCACTGCTGAAGAAAAAGGCTACTGCTGGACGCGTCACTCGCACAAGTCCTCAGAAGAAGCAGGTAGTCTTCACTGTGCCATCTGATGATGATGAAGCTGATGAAGAAGAACTTACTGAAATCATCAGGGACCGACAAGAACGGGCTGCTAAAGCCAAAGGCACACCTGTGCCCCTGCTATTGGATCCAAAGGCGATCCTAGATTATATTGATCTCTGGCATAAGGATCCTCACACACCTATGCCTGATTTCAAGCTGACACCTGGTCAAAGTCACATGTTGACTCACTTCATCCAAGAGGAGAAGTGGAAATATGATAAGGCCAGAGAGATCAAGAAATCGCAGTACCGCAAAGAGAAGCTACTGAAGAAAAATGTTCTCACAATGAAGCCTGAGGAACTTGTCAAGATGTAGGCTGAGATCAAAGCCCTCAGCGACAACTTTGACTCGTATTATGCTGATTGGCAAGGAGCCAAGGTCAGATTTGTGAGGCTGGCTGATACCTTCACCAAGGGTGCAGCCTCAACGCCACAAATTCCTCAAGCTGAAGCATCTGTTCAGCAAACTGAAGAACATGCCAGCACCGCTGATGAAGTTCAGGCTGCTGAAGAAAATGCTAGTTCCAAGGCTGATGACTCTGCTCCAGCCGTTGATGAAATTGCCAGGGCATCCACTAGTGGTGCGCCTGAAGAAATTGAAGAAACCAGGGCAACTACATCAGTTGCGCCTGAGGAAAATCAACCAGATTCCTCAGCTCCACCTGCGCCTACGCCAACTCCAATTCTTCCATCTGCATTGGATGTGAGGAAAACAAAGGCTGCAGAACGAGCTGCTGTGAAGAAAAGGAAGGCATCCACTGCTTCAGAATCTTCAGCTCCCAAGAAGATGAAGCCGATGACAAGCTCTTTTGCAAATCTCATTGATGCTGTTCCTATCTCCTCCGTGCCATCAAAGGACCTTGTTCCTTTTGGTGAAGATTATGAGATCCCTAGTGGATCAGATGAAGAAACTCAATCTACTGCTTCATCAGAGCAGATTGATGAAGAAATTGAAGCAGATGCAATCCCTTCAACCCCAATGGTCTCATCACCAATGCCTCAGTTTGATGCTGAAGAGGCTGGTGTTGAAGAAATTGATGAAGATGTGGATATTGGAAGCACCACTCCTGTGATGAATGACGACTTTTGGGAAAGTCAGCATCCCAATTCCCCACTCTTCACTCCCCTGCAGCAAATTCCTCACTCTCCTTCACCAACAGTACAATTGGGCTCTGAAGAAACTCATCCCACTGCATCTGTGAATGAAGAAATTCCAGCCACTAGTGCTGAAGAAACTGCTGCTGAAACAGACAAGGTGACTGCGCCTGAGGAAAATCCTGAAATTCCTCAGCCTGAAGAGCCTGAGATCGTGATTCCTGAGGTCGTGATGCAACTCACTGACACTCCTCTGCCAAGGCCAAAGGATCCGTTCTCACGAAAACAGAAATTCAAGGCTGAAGACTTCTATGGCGAGCACGTGTTCTTCACTGAATACAACCCATATGACTCTGCTCGCATAAGGAAGAGGCGTTTCTGGACTGCCAGCCAAGCAAATTTCTATTCCTCAGTGCTTTACAACAAAGACAAAGTCTTCGACCATGCTCATATTCCTCACGTGGATATGGAGTCTTTGCCGTGCTTCACGCCTGTGCTCAGTGTTCTTCACGATGCTGGGCTGCTCAATTTCTGCACAGATATATGCGATTGGAATGAAGAACTTATTCTTCAATTCTATGCAATGTTGCACATCACCAGCAACTCTGAGGATATCAATTCATGGGTTTTGGACTGGATGACTGACAACACCCACCATAAGGCCCCTGCATCTGAATTGCTTCGGGTCCTTCCTCTGAGTCCACCCACTGAAGATGCTCGCTGTGTGTACAACGAACCTGGGCTTTCAAATCATTATATGCAAGTGCTGATGAAGCCTTTGAAGCCAGGGCAAGCTCCTAGAACCAATTTCCTCGTCAAGGAATTGATGTATGTGCCAAGGACTATCTATTGCATTCTGACAAAGACAATGAGTCCCATCAAAGGCCACGACTCGTCTGATGAAGAAGTCGTTGGCATCATGAAGAATCTGCTATTCAACATCATCCATGGCGTTCCCGTCAACTTCCATGATTTCTTCATGAGGACTCTGGCCAACATTGCTATGTCACCATTTGAGCTGAAGCCTTATGCACCTTGGATAATGAAATTCATCAGGATAAGGTCTTCACTCAACTACAAAGCTGAAACACTCAACCACTGCAGCTACTTGCCTCCCATTGAAGTCCTCAAACGGACATTTTCCTCGGCTGAAGAAAAAGGCAAGGCCACTGTTGTGATAGATGAAGGCATTCGTCCATTGGATGGCCAATTTCGCAAAGCTGCATCTTACTCCACCAATGATGACTCTGCCACACATGACTCTGCTGCTAACACTGCCAAGCCAAATCCTCAAGCCACAGCACCCAGGGTGATGACTGACCGTGAGTTACTCCTCAGTCTTCATCAAAAGGTTGATCGCAATCATAAATGGGTCAAGCGTCAGTTTGGTTCAATTCTTCACAACATGACTTCCACACACAATGCAGTGAAGAAAAACCACTACTACCTTCATGAAACCCTCAACCGCACCTGGGCTATTCTATCTCAAGTGTACAGTGCTGATGATTTGAAGCAAATGGGTCTCAACGAAGAATTTGCCTGGTCTGCACCTCCTCCGAAGAAATACAAGAAGGTCCCAGTTCCTTCTTTGGTGGCCAGTTCATATTCTTCATCGCATGAGACTGATGAAAATGAGTACTTGGACGACACTGCAGCAGGCCCTACTTCAACGACCGACCCCAACAACGCTGGCGCTCCTTCATCAACTTGAAAATCTTCAGGGGCGTTAGTCCTCGGACTTTCGATCCTTTTGGTCATTTGATGACAAAGGGGGAGAAATCTGAGTTAGTCTTCAAGCGGGTCTATAATAAGGGCTTATTCGGTTTTTTTTGCTAAGTTACAACTCTCGTTCTTCCGAAACTTGTATTGGATCGAGTTGTAATCTTAAGTCCGATGGTGCGCTGATACTTTTGTTGCACTATGCTTTGATACCTTGATGCGCTATTCTGCATGCTTATTCCTCGTTAATATTATTGCACGCATGCTGAGTTACATCAGGCACCATATTTCATCATGCATTTCAAATTCTTCATATTATACATCAAATGCGTGTATGAATTACAAGATATAGGGGGAGATCTCCATGATTCAACTCTTTAAGTGTGCATTGCTTCAAAAGCAAATTCCTCACTATGCACATCTTCAGGGGGAGTTCTTCGATATCTTGCAATCAAATTCCTCAATATCAGTATTTACACTTCATATATTTATCCCCGTTGAAAACTTAACCTATGTTGTCATAAATCACCAAAAAGGGGGAGATTGTAAGTGCATCTAGTGCCCCTTAGTGATTTTGGTGTATTGAAGACTTATAGGTTAAGTATCTAATGCGTTTATGAGTGTACACAGATCTATAAGTCTATGAGGAGTTTGATATTTACAGAGAAAGTCGACCCCTAAAAATGAAGTTCTTCGATTGAAGACTTTGATATACTGAAGACTTTCTGAAAACTTTGAAAGTGAAGAAATTGGTGTGACCTTGAAGACTTGGTATTCATTCGAGGAACATGAAGCGTGAAGACTTTTGTTTTCGTAGTTTCATTTTCTCCTTCTTGAGTCATAGGAAACACCATACTGTTAAAGGGGGTCGAGGAAATACTAAGGAAAATTTCCATGTGATGCTCAACTCAAATCCTACACCTACCAATCCCTTCGAGTGAAGCCATTGGAAATCTCATACAGTTCAGTCAATTTCTTCAGTGACAGAGACGCGGTTCTTCTGGTCACTGAGGACTTTGCTCTGACTGAGGAGTTAGGAATTCGCCAGTGTGAATTGCCTACACAGTGAGGAACATGATAGCCCTAAGGAATTTGTACCTCAAATTTCCGACCGTTGTTGTGCTGCGCGCCAGCTGTCCTAAAATATCTTGTCCACCTAACGGTCATATCATTGAAGGGCATTTATGTCTTATCATGTCGGGCTGCTCCCTAGGCTATAAATAGCCGCCCCCTACAACCACTAGCTGGTTGGCTGCTCCGCGAGAACTTGACACTTGTCATTTGAGAGCAACCCATCCTCCGAGGACTTTGAGCGAAAATCATCAAGTGAGGAAAATCCAAACCCCAAACCCAAAACACCTACAAACCCAAAGTGATTGAGCATCACTGAAGAGATTGATCCTGCGTGGATCCGACGCTTGTTACCTTTGAAGACTGTGCTTCTTCCAGACGGTTAGGCGTCAAGGTCTAGAGCATCCAAGAGGAATTGTGGATCGCCGAGTGACTAAGTCTGTGAAGGTTTGGAAGTCACCTGAAGACTTACCACGAGTGATTGGGCGAGGACTGTGTGTTCTTAGCTCAAGGAGAATACGGTGAGGACTGTGTGTCCGGGACTGGGTGTCCTCGAGTTTAAATACTCAGCCGCTCCAACCAGATGTACAACTGAGACAGCAGTTGGAACTGGTCTACCAAATCATTGTCTTCACCAAGCTTACTGGTTCTATTTCCTCAACTCTTTCATTTCCTCAGTAGTGTGTTGTTTGTTTATCGTATCTGTGTTTGAAGACTTTGACTGAAGACTTTCTCAATTTCCTCAGTTCAATTTCTTCAGTCTGTTTGTCTTCAACTTGTGTTATCCGGTGTTCACGCTTTCTGTACTCTGTGTGTGTCTTCATTTCATCATGACGACCATGCTAGGATTCCGTTATGTTTTCATCTGAGTACTTATTCCGCTGCTAGTAGTTCTTCGCTAAGGAATTTCCTCACGAGCAAATTCCTTAGTGAAGAAGTTCATAAAAATCGCCTATTCACCCCCCCTCTAGTTGATATAACGCACTTTCACCATGGACCTAGAAGACTTTTGTGATGCATGCAAAATCCCACAATGGTGCCTTCTTAGTGAGCCTCATAAATCTGAACATAATGATTTCCTTGCTAGGATCACCGTTGGAGAAACTAGAAATATCACACAAGCCTCCATGGGGAGCATTCATTTTCCGGCCATACATTATTTTGCTCTCTTCATAGGCAGATGCATTAATGGTAAACATGATCATAGCCACCTTTGTGCATCAGATCTTAGTGTCCTCAATGTGCAGTGTTGGGTGATAAGCGATATAATTTAGGGGCCATTATTGCTAGGAGGTTACACCATAATGCTAAAGATGGAGATTTATTTTGTGGGATTTATGCAACTCGTTTAGCTAATTATTTGGGTGTACCCATAAGGGGGTATGATATTGAGTTGCCACCTGCTTTTCTAGATTATGAGGCTATGGTACACTAGCAGTTTCTTATGAGGGACGAACAGTTCCTCCAGTACCGACTAATCTTTGATAGACGGCACGCCGTCCATGTTGCTCTTCCTACTCCTGCTTTCATCATTGTAGTAGTAGCATCTGTCTACTACAATGATGAAGCACAATTAACTTACGAGGAGAAAGATGGTCTTATCGCATTTTTTACTGATCTTGAGAATTACAATAGCTATTATCAAACTCCTCCACATTATGGTCAATATGTGCCACTAGTGCACGTGTTGAACTACGGTAACATCAATGGAGATAGCATGGTAAGATTTTCTAGTATTACGACATCCGTGCATCTTTTGCATAAATTCTTCTAAAACTAAACTACATTGCTAACTACAAAGTTATTACTATGTTTTTGAACAAAAAATCCCGATGGATTGTGTGCCTCATCTGATGTTGCCGAGAGGTCGCGTTCATGTTATGAGCTTACGGCCACCACGGCCAGGTCAGCCGCAGTATCCACATCACTCATGTCCATACCGGATTTCTAAAAGCGAGGAACCCATGATAATAAATGATTTGAAAAAAAATGTTTCGACCATCGTAGAGAGCTACTTGGAAGCAACATTGTGCGTAGGCCAAGACTTGAAGACAGGATGATCTCCGTTCTTTATTATGAAGAGTCCATTTTCCTTAATGGAGAGTAAATGCCTATCTTGTTTTATGATATTTTACCTAAGAGAGGGTAGAGTAGGTCCTATGAGAGGAGTAGGTCCTAGGTAGAATGTGTTATTATGTGCTACAATGTGTTAGAGTTGATGATGAGGAGGAGGACTTGTGATTATGACTAGTGACCAACTTGTTATATGATGTCTCATTGGCGAACATTGTTTGGTGGTGGTGACTAGTGGTAACGAATATGCTATTTAAACAGACTAGTTCATGATGAGTTGTTATTGTATAAAAGATATATCTGTTTAGACATGTACAACGCCAAAATGCAAAAAAAACATAAATTTTAGCAGTGGCACGGGCCAAAATATTACCAACAGCGCTCATTTACCAGTAGCGCTTTTCAGTGGCGCGCTACTAGTATCTGAACATACCAGTAGCACTGGCCTAAACAAGCGCTACTGCTACAAAATAGTTGTAGCGCCGTAGCAGTAGCGCGGGCGCCCGCGCTACTGGTTGCTCAAAAACCAGCGCTACTGGTAAGGTTTTCCCTAGTAGTGAAGGTCTCTTATTAGCAGGAAAAAATCTCCAAAATGTTTCATGGCATTTGCAATTCGTTTGGTACTGATATTCTGCAAAGTCAAAAACAAGCAAAAACAGCAACTGGCACTGGGCACTAAGTTAATAGGTTACTCAAAAAAATGATATAAAGTTGCTTGTAAATGTATATAAAACATCCAAGATTGATAATATAATAGCAATGGAACAATAAAAAATTATTGATACGTTGAAGACATATCAATTGGCAAGGAGGTAGTCCTTGATCCGCTGCCACGTCATATACGCATTGACATCGCCACCCATGATGAGGTCCAGAAGAGGATGGGTGAGTGTGAAGAAGATCCAAAGAGTGTGGCATTGATCAACATCAAGCCAGGAAGCGTAGGGATGAGCAAGGGGTAGGCGTTCAACGTGATCCTCAATGCGGTAGTGGAGGAGAAAAATATGAAAGAAGATGCCCCACTTTACATAGTTATTTCCAGCATGATCCAGCTTGAACTTTATGTACTTGGATATATGATCGTGTAGCTATTGTGGGGAGAGGGGTCAGTAGGAGGGGTAGCAGAGGTATGGAGCATGACTAGGGTGGTGAAGGAGGGACCCAGAGTGGTGGAGAACATGAGAGAAGGAAAGGTCATGGCGAAGGAGGGACCCAGAGTGGTGGAGAACATGAGAGAAGAAAAGGTCATCGAGAAGAAGCATGAGAGAAAGGACAGGTTTCCAATCGTTAAAGGAAGCATGCCGAAGATGTCCTCGGAGGCCATGGCGTCTGATACCAAGCTAAGCTAAGGTGGATAATTACTCGATGTGCCGCTATATTGACTGAATACAATGTAGAGGATACAAATAGAGGGATTCCCAACTACCCTCGTAAGTATAGGCACCCAGGGAATGAACGACGAGAGAGGATCATGATCCTAGTGACTAGGGAGGTAGTTCAATAGAGAGGCACACATGCTATAATTGTGACAAGTGCACGTACAAAAATACAACATGTAAACAGAGGATGACCAGATCAGTTGTCATGCACTCTAGTGCAGTCCTGCCCATCGGACACAAGGAGGCAGCAGTGGCCGTAGAGCATCGGACGACGGAGAAGATTGACGGTACCGACATAACCGTACCAATTAGTGGCAGAGCGGCACGAACCAGATAGAACTTTTTTAGAAAAGAAGGATGACCTTCAGCCTCTGCATTTGGGAGATGCATGTGGTCATTTTATTAATTATTCTCAAGGACCTTACAAAGTAGTACAATAATATGCCTGAATCCACCATCTTGGCAACATCTGCCGCTACTCCAATCCATATGATGAAGAAGTGCAGGCTGGGCCAAATACCCAGACCTCTCACCTAAGCCTAACATCTAAAGCCAGAGAGCCCGAGCGAGCCACATACCAGGTCCGGGGCATAAACCGGTCCGACGCACTCACATGTGTCGTCGCCGCCATCTTTCACTGGTCCATCTTCAGAGCAGATTGAGGTGCCAGCCTTGGCAGGTGCCTCCGCCATCGACGCCACCATGACGCCAAACGACGACCTCCACCTATGCGAGTCCATCTCGAAGCAACGGACGCAGATCCATGCTAGGATAGGGCCGCACCACCGCCGTCGCCCACCACCCACAAGCGCCACCCAGCCCCAAGGTTCCCAAAGCGGCGCCTTCAAGAAGGGAACGACACCGTGAGCGCCATCGCCGCCCAACAAAGTTAGGGCTTTCGCCCGGAGACCTAGGGGAAGGGGAAGTGAGGGGATTAGTCCATACCGACGCCTCCAAGGAAGGGAACGACGCCCTCAGGCGTCGCCGTCGACGTGGCCGGCCATGGCCGACCAGGGATTCGCCCGAACAAGATCCACGCCACCAGCAGCGCCTCCTGTACAGAACCGGCGACTCAAGGAAGCGGGCCCGACGAAGCTGGCCCGCACGCCGAACAGGGGAGGAGGGGAGGCGCCAGATGGCGCGCACCGGCCACCGTAGAAACCGTCGCCGGCCGCCAACGACCACCGGATCCCGTCTTCCACGCGGCCGGGACGCCAGATCCACCGCCCGCACGGCTGCTAGCCGGTCGTGCCTTGCCAATGAAGCCGCCACTCCAGATCTGTGATTCCCCACGCAGAGGCAGGGCAACCAAGGCCCCGCCGCCACCATCCTTGACGCCCCGGGCTTGCCCGACGGCTGCCTCAGGCGGCGGCGAGGAAGGGAAGAGGAGGAGGGGCGGCTAGGGAGCAGGAGGGAGGGGGAGGAGAGGCGGCTAGGGTTGGGAGGAAGGAGGAGGGGCGGCTAGGGAAGAGGAGGGAGGAGCAAGAACGATGGCTTGACAACGCCAATGCAACGCCTCAACCTCCTTTGACCCGAGATAGAGGGAGGAGGGGCAAAATCTCGTTCTATGTCCACTATGTAGTTCTTACATTGGCCATCATGTTGGAGGAAGAAGACGGTGTCATAGATGTGAGGTCTCGCCACCGTTGCAACGTCTATGCCACCAGCGAGGTCTATGTAGTGCACGTGAAATAGGCCTAGGGTTCATGGCTGCGGGCTCCTGGGTCAATTGGAGGTGGAGGATAGGTAGGTTGCAAGAGGGGGATGCGGCGAGAACACTTCAGGCAGCGGCACCGGAACAAAGGAATGATGGGTTGACGAGAGCTTCTAGGGGCGTTTGCATTTTATACGAAATGGAAAGCAATGGGATATTGGGGTAGGAGTAGCTGATGACGTGTTGGGAGTTATGATAGGCGCGTGCTCACCACCACTCCACGCCTCTCACGATCGATATGGAAAACCGCAAAAAATTAATAGCCACACCCAAATTGTATCCGCAAATGTCCCTGAATTACATTGCATCTCCATTACAAAATTCAGGCGGGAAGCGAAAAAATCTGAGAAAAGGAGGGAAAGCAAATTGTACGTGGTATAGAAGCTTAGGGGATCTCAAATGGCGTGCAAATGTCTTAATTGAATGGTGCGGACATTCTTAGCCATCCAACTCAGTAACCAAATTTGTCCGGACCGATCCGACATCCAAAATCCCTCCATCGGAACCAAACTGAGTGGATATTTGGGGGAGTCTGGACGTGCGTCGTGGTCGTACTCCAACAACGTGGCACCATCCAAAAGTCTTCGCTCTCCCTCCGCTCTAGAACTCTCCACCCTACATTCATGCCAGTCAGATGGGACGCGACCGGATGGGCGGTAGCGTACCCGCATCGATATTGGCTGACCAATGTGGCATTCACATGGCACGGCGATCGAGAAGCCTACTCTGGACACTTCCCGCATTGAAGCAACGCCGGTCTATTAAGCTGATCGACCATAGATGCCAGGCCCTAAAACACCACATTACCAACTCTCGTGTCCCAAATCTGCCCCCCTCCACTATCAGCCGGCGTAATGGGCAAGTCCGACGTGTCCAAGTGGTTCCCAGTGTGCTCCTCCATATCCGGGGGGAGCTCCGTATCGCGCCGCCGGCGCCAATGATCTCTAGGGTCCTCCGCGTCCATGGCTCCATCACTCATCAAGCCGGAGTCGGTCTCCTCGTACAATGAGAGGTAGCAACTACCCTTCCTCGTTGGGCCGCCGCGATGGACGCGGAGCTCATGGGGCATATGGAGCTGGTGCTAGCGCGGCAAATCATCGACTGTGGCCCGGCGTTGCTGTCTCCTGTGCTCCACGGCGACGTCCAAATCGGACACAACATGAAGGAGGAGCCGACATTTGCGCCATGCAGCCTGACGTCTAGATCGAACGCCCCAACAAGGAGCAGGCACCACTATCCTTGTCGCATCGGCAGTCGGACAACTAGTGGCTCTCGATCACCATGAAGGAGGATCCCTCCTACCTGGCGTCCTCAGGGACAACAAATGCCTCGTCGAGGCAGAGCGGCGGGAGCGATGCAATGCGGCGTGTTGGGTGACATTCGCGAAGTCAGACGTCGCGCCGACCGGGGTACTCGTGGACCCCGCGCTTGTAGAGGCCTGGGCCCTGGATCAGTCCAGAACCACCAAGCAGACCGTCGCATGCCATCGACGCCGGCTTGGCAACCAGCTCACCAAGTGGGGTTGGACAAGTCTGACTGCTTCTCCTCGCTCCAAGGAAAGGGTGGGCAGCACAAGGAGGAGTTCACGATCAGTCATCGATGCTAGTCGAAGGCAACCAAGCGGAGGCAGTCAAACGGTGAGCGCGTTGTGGCGGCTGTGCAGTGATGTTGTGACGCCTGGCGGGTCTTCTGCCATTGGAAGGACGGAGATAACAACTCCGAGGACAACAACAATGGTGGCACGGACGACGCTCGAGTGACGACGCGAACGGCGAGAGAGGTCCTGGTGGCCAAGACGACCATGCCTACGTGGTCACCGTCCGGTACCTCGCTTAGTTTAGGTTAAAATTAGTTTGTACTTTAAAATTTTGACTGTTTGATGGTAAATATATCAAAATTTAATAAATTCCTAAACTGAACCAAACATTTGATACCCATGATTGAATGTCCGACACTCCACCGGCTGTGCATGAACACATCCGCGTTGGAGTTACCCTTATCTTATAACTTCTATTTCTCCATTCAACTAGAAAGACCAATGACTGCATCATCACGGCTAGAACCAATTACCATTGTCAGCATCTTCAAGTGACATGTGTGTGAAGATAGACAAGGGTCTTGTGGTGGACACGACATCATGGACTTGGACCAGAGCAGTGGCTACCTCTCTCGGTTGGAACGCTGGCCCTGCCTCACGGCACGTGTCATCCGACACACGCCAAATGGAAGGTACGCCGACACCTGAGGACCCACTTGTCAAACGCTGTACGGACTCTCACCTGGACTCCTCACTCTCAAAAGAAAGGAAAAGATCCACTTGCCTATTTTGTCTTTTTATGCGCGCTTGGCTGGCCTCTTGTTCTTTTGTGGTGGCATGCATAGAAGATATACACTTGGGGCTGCGCTCACATGTCACGCGGGCCCCAACATGAAAACGTCCAACACACAGAAGAGAAGATATTATGGTCCACACTGGAAAGCTACTCACCCTTTCCTAGAAACTTCCTTTTCACCTTTCGTTTGGAACTATACTAGGAGAGTTTTTTTTAAGGAAAAGATGAGAGTTATGAATGGATGGACAAGCAGACACCAAGAAAAGTTGTTGATTCTAGATACTGGTCAAGGTAACAACGTGGAGCGAATTTTTCAAAAAAACGTAGAGAGAGAAGTGATCATACATATCATAACTTATATCATCGGACCATACAGATTATCGCAGTAGTAGTATTTTTCTTCTCAGTTGTTTGTAGTTGATAAAACAGGCATCCATATAATTATATTTGGAAATGTAGTATCAAAAAGGGAATAACAAAAATGGATAACTACTGGTTGAGAAAGTACATAAATAGGAAGTACAATCGTGTGACATATTTGCCTGTCATGTGGGGCCACACAACCTATGCGCGGCATGCGTTGTCATGCCAATCCGAGTTTCATTGCTTCCTTCTGGTTCCACCGATTCATGACCATGAGCAGAGCTTCATGTCCTGATTCACATGGTTCCAACGGCCTAACTAACTAGAAGTCTTGCACTCTTGCTGCATATCTTTTTCATAAATGAGTGAACTCTTCTGTTTGTTTCTTTTTTGTCTATTGTAGAGGCCTAATTATTAGTAACAAGTAATGGGTAGTCTGAGTTGATTAACAATATTTGGATGACTAAAATACAATATTTGGAAACTTCAGGGAGTGGATTTTAATTTGACTATTAAGTGGATTTTAATTTGCACTCCTGCTTCTTATATTTACTTCCCAAAAAGTGCATTCAAAAGTTTAAAACACCAGATGCCTATTTCTTATTACCTTCCTTTTTACTCCCTCCGTCCTACAATATAAGAGCATTTTTTCAAGCTATGTTAGCTTGGAAAACGATCTTATATCGTGGGACGGAGGGGGTACATAACATATGAAGTTGGGACTGAAAAAGTAAGGAAAAATGCATCCAAGAAAGAACATCTTTACACTAATACAACCACACTACCATGTTAATGCACACTCGCTAACTAAGGCAAGAGTTTGCTATCGCCAATCTCTATTGCTTTTGGATCTTCAAGCGAAGCGACTGTCGTTCCATCATATACATATGCCTCATCTTTCAGAACCTAATGCGCGCCTTGCCACGCCGTTTTTCACTCCACTTTTTTCTTACTTGATTGTATATTGTTGTGGGGATGTGCATGGTCCTCCCATGTTGGATACAATACCTTAATATGGTTGGCTGCTCGGCAAAATCTGGCATGGAGCCAATGGGGTGGCCACACATCGGCAACTAAATAAGGATACACATTCTTTCTGGTGAACACATTTGACATGATAAAACTTACATAATCTTATTAAACAAAACATAATCTAGCGTTGAAGGAGTGGTTTTCATGATCTTTTACTTTTGTGGAGTAGATTTGATTATTGAGTAGTTGATTACCATGTACTTTAAAAATGGTTTAGTTATTTGAGCCCACATGAGAATAGCCGAGTAGGAGGGGGTGAAGAATGAGGTTGCGGAGACGCCTTCAGCCATGAAAGTAGTGAATGTGATGGGTCGGCGCTGCTTTCAGTTGTCGAAACCCAAACTTTCGGCCCAACAATATAGGCGCCAAATAGATGGGCCATTAGGAGTATGAGTCGATATCAGCACCCGAAGCGGTTCGCCTTTATGACTGGGCCTAAGTTTTTTTAAAAACATGAATGTATCTATAAGTTGCCGCGAAAAGGTGCACCACTGCTAAGAAAATGCAGTGTAGAAACCTAGCACAATATAGTTACCAAACAAACCACATGGTGAATGTGGTTAGGTATTTCAAAATCAAATATGAAACAAACAGTCGTAAAACTAACAGTAAAGCCACCACCAGTTAAATTTGTAAAACAAATGTATTCTTCCAAAAATATAACCAAGAAAGGTACTATGCTATGAATAGAAATCAAAAATTAATCAAGTAAAGCCATCCGACTCTCGCAGTCTAGCCCCTTCAGTTTTCTCTTATCACTCCCGAGTCGTCGTCGCTTCGTCTTTTTAATGATGCTAAACCTTCACTATTCGGCGCATTCCATTTTCACACCGACTCCACATCCTCTGCTCCCACAGAGCCAGGGCCTCGCCGGCGACTAGTCGGAGATGGCCTTCCATCGCCAGAGAACACTCTGCTTCACAACCATTGCCACCTTATTCCTCCTCCACCATATCGCCGCCGCTTCCTCCTCACTAGTCCAAGAACATGACAAGTCGGCCCTCCTCCAACTCATGAACGGACTCTCCTCCGGCTGCGGCGACGTCCCTGGCTACTGGTCACCGGACTCAGGCGTTCAACACTGCTCCTGGAAGGAGGTGAGATGCGACATGCGGTCCCGGGTCGTCGCCATCTCCCTCCCTTCCCAACCCAGCCGGCGCCTCGCCGGGGTGTTGTCACCGGCGGTGGCCTGCCTCACCGACCTCAAAGTACTTTCTATACCCTCCCGAGGGCTCCTCGGAGAGATACCTGGTGAGTTATGGCGGCTGCGGAACCTGGAGGTCCTCAACCTCGCGGGCAACTCCCTCCGCGGCTCCCTTCCGGCCATCTTCCCCAAGGGGCTGCAGAGTTTGGACCTTTCCGGCAACCAGCTCTCCGGGAGAATCCCTCCTGGTCTCGGGGACTGCTCGCAGCTCCGGCGGCTCCGGATGTCTTCCAATTCGCTGGATGGTTTCATCCCTCCGCAGATTGGGAGACTTGCCGAGTTGCGGGTCTTGGAATTGTCCGGGAACAGACTAGCCGGCGGCGTTCCGCCGGAGCTCCGGCATTGCAGTTACCTGGTCAAGATGGACCTCAGCAGAAATTTACTCCATGGGCAAGTGCCCTCCTCCATTCTCAAGGAGCTCAAGAAGTTGAGGTTTCTGTCATTAGCTGGGAACAATTTCAGTGGTGAGATACCATCCGGTCTGGGTCAGCTGAGATCACTCAGGGTGCTAAATTTGTCCTCAAATTCTCTGTCAGGAGTGGTTCCCATTGATCTCGTGGCACTGAGAGATCACACCGTTCTACTCCTTGACAGTAATCTTCTCCCTGCGAAGGTTTCCGCTCCTATGCCATCACCTCAAATGGAAGAGATTTCCCAAGTGACAGCTGATAGTTCAGGGGTAGGTCCACCACCCCACTCTGCTGAAGTATTTACAGTCATCCCCCAATACAAAAGCACCTGGGTACTTACCGAGGCAAACCGAGGCACACCGCCTGATGGCAGCGGCAATGTTGGTCATCTGAAGACCATAGAGATTGTTGCAATAGCTTTGGTGTTAGTCGTGATTGTTGCTCTTTTAGTTGTGGCCACCATATACGTTTTCAAAAGGAGAAGACGGACCCCGAGGCAACCAAGACGCACTGGCACTGACACTGGCACTAGCACTGGCACTAGAAAGGAGAGGGAGGTGAAGGTTTTTGACGGTGTTGACATTGGAGCTTCCCTAACTTACGAGGCAATTGTCCGGGCCACTGGAAATTTTAACGCAAGCAACTGCATCGGCTTTGGCGGCTTTGGCGCGACATATAGAACTGAGGTTGCACCTGGGGTTTTGGTGGCAGTAAAGAGGCTTTCTATTGGGAGGCAACAAGGTAACAAGCAGTTCCAAGCAGAAGTTGAAACCCTTGGGCGGCGTCACCATCCTAATCTTGTCACTCTCATGGGGTACCATATCAGTGACCAAGAGACATTCCTGATATACAACTATTTGCCAGGTGGAAACTTGGAGAGGTTCATACAGGAGAGAACTAAGAGGCAAATTGGTTGGAGGGTGCTCCACAAAATTGCTCTGGATATTGCTCATGCTCTTGCTTTCATGCATGATGAGTGCTCCCCCCGCATTCTGCACCGAGATGTTAAGCCAAGCAACATATTGCTCGACAATGACTTCAATGCATATCTCTCTGATTTTGGATTAGCAAAACTTCTTCGCAACTCACAAACTCATACAACCACAAGTGTTGCTGGTACTTTCGGTTATGTCGCGCCGGAGTATGCAATGACATGCCGTGTGTCTGATAAAGCAGATGTTTATAGCTATGGGGTTCTGCTTCTTGAACTGATCTCGGATAAGAAAGTACTGGATCCATCATTCTCTCCATATGGAAATGGTTTCAACATTATCAGCTGGGCTAATAAGCTAATCCAAAGCGGTAGAGTTTGCGAGTTCTTCGTTGAGGGCTTGTGGAATAAGGCCCCACATGATGACCTGGTTGAGATTATGAACCTGGGGGTCCTGTGCACTGTGGAGTCTCTTTCTTCTAGGCCCAAAATGAAGCATGTTGTTCGCCGTCTAAGAGAACTCCGTCCGCCTTCTTACTAGGGAAGAACAAGAATGGAGGTAAGAAGCACTTATTACATGGACTGTTTTTATCCACTTCTTATCCATGGACATTAAGTTAGTTTACTTTGGATAGATTGGATGCTTATACCTATGTTGATGTGATAATACTCAAAGTAAAGTTCCAGTACTGATTTCCTTCTTATGCCATCATACAGTGTTGATTCCTGTGCCAGTATATAGTGTCCTATGATTAGTGCGTCAGTTTTAATAAGTAGAGCATCTTTCCTTCTAATTTTTCATAAATGTGTTATATTAGTAAAATCACCCGTACAGGTGTGAATAATCTTTATGGTCTTCTTTTCTTTTCGGCTTCTAGAGTATTGTGCAATATATTTATAAGGACCTTCCCTTGTCGAATTCTGCAAATAAAATTTAGGCTGCCCTATGTGTTGACTGGAGAAAGAAGCAAGTTTAGCACAAGAATTTGTTTCTCAAAGCAGATGGCTGTGCAAGAAACTGACATAGTACCCTGTCGATTGTTGGTAATGGGGTAGAGAGAAAAGGCTGGTAGAAAAACTGATGGATTGACTAGTGCGTCATTTGGTAAGCAGGAATTACTTTTCCAGAATAAAGTGTCACTGATGTCACTGGTGAAAAAGAAACATCTTTGGTACTCACACCTAGAAAAGAAAAGGCCTCTTTTTGGTTGTATTTTTGAAGCTGCACATGATTGGTCATCGATGTGGTATACATATCTTCCGCGTTATTCAGGGAAATCTCACTTTGGTGCTGAACATGCCTGGCTGTCAAAATCATTTGATGGTTCAGCATAACATGTGCGCTCTATTTATGGGGGGAAATCTGAAATAATTGCCTCTCTAGTTATATTAACGTTGCATCCAGATAGAGATAGTCATGGTTACCTTTATTAGAGACTGATGCCGTCCTTATTGACATGTGCCATTTCTTGTATGCAGTTCACCAGGGCTTGTGGCGCAGTGGTCGGTCGTCTGTTCCGCACAGCAGCGATTCGAGGACAAGATGCACATATCCCCTGTGTTATATGAACACCCTTAGTATGGTTAGCAGGATAATAATAAGACTTCTTTGTGAAGAGGTCTAAACATGTTTACTCCCCGACCGCCAAACACCGTCTTGTTATCGGTGGTACCGTTGTGATCGAATTTGTTGGTCGTTAAATGTGCGCCGCAACCAAGGTTCTATGTCTATTGCAGGGCTGAAAAGTTTGGGCTCTGGTGGTCTTCTCTCAGGCACAGGCAGTGACGCTTGTGGACATGAAGAACAAGGTAAATGAATTGGTCGGGTCCAGGTCGAAACGAACGATTTAGTCCCAAAAAAAAGTTGCAGAAGGTGAAAGTAGCACGTAACCTTGGGTTAGTGGTGCACCAGCAGGTAGACTTGGGTTGGGGGAAATACCCGATGCTGAGGAGGCATATCATCGAACAGCTCACCGTTCACCGCGTAGGAGTAATCCAGCTTGTGTTCATTGTGGAGAACTGGGAGACCCAGCCGGAGACGATGAAAGCAGAGACGCAGCCGTGGTCATGTAGGTAGAGAGGGACTGGACTGGGCCAATTCTAAGGGCAGCACCACTTGCAACTCGATCGACGTCGACTTCCAGAGCCCTTTGGAGGAAGGGACGGTATTGGAAGCTTCATCGACAAACCAACAGCTGTGGAAAGCCCTCTGTGCTACAGGACAGTAGCAATTCCCTGCGTCACGCCGGGATGTGGAGACTCGAACTTCACGGAAGTGGCGTTGGGAAGAAGAAGAAATAGGCAGGGAGAGGAAAGCTTGGGGGAAAGTAGTGTCTTTACAATGATCATTCCTATCCTCGCATACACGCATGGGCCAGGCCCAGGTCGTAGCATACCCATCCTCTTAAAGAACAGCTCGCCCTCAAAGTTGTTTCTCAAAAACAAAAAACAAGAAAAGCTCGCCCTCACTGTTCATCACCACGCCATTGTTGCTGCAGCCGTAGCACTGGACCATTCCCACGTAGCCATGGATAGTGGCAATCCGCTCCAAGCTATCTTCCACTGTGTGCGAGTATTACGTAACACCGCATCAGTAGGGACGACAACACTTGAGCCGGCTTGGGTATCTTGTCACCGAG
The DNA here is from genome assembly GCA_032464435.1 of Aegilops umbellulata. Classification (NCBI taxonomy): domain Eukaryota; kingdom Viridiplantae; phylum Streptophyta; class Magnoliopsida; order Poales; family Poaceae; genus Aegilops; species Aegilops umbellulata. Next base: position 243,299,530 of record CP136055.1, on the reverse strand, counting down.
GAGGAACAAAGAATCCGAAATGTCGCCCGTCTGAACCAGGAACCGGTGGGTCTGCAGGTTTGAGTAAGGAAACATGTATGGATGTACCACAGGATGAATCTTGCTTGAAGTTGGTAATGCCAAGCAATAAGCCACCTCACCCACACGATCAGTGATCTGGTAGGGTCCAAAATATTTGAATCCCAACATGTGATTGGAACGACGAACCACCGACTGCTGAACAAACGGTTGGAGCTTCAGAAATACCCGGTCACCCACCTGAAATTGCATTTTTTGAGCGCTTATTATTCTCGTGGAATTTCAATACCCGGTCCAAAATATTTGAATCCCAACATGTGATTGGAACGACTAACCGCGCAACAGGTGTTCCCGAATCAGCCCTTGAATCAAATTGCGTTCAGCTGACCATCCAGACAAGTCAGTGGACAAGGAACTCTATAAGTTAGAAATGCCCAAGTGCCGAGGCTGATATCCATAGAGAACTTAGAAGGGTGTTGTTCCCAAAGCTGGATAATAGTGTGTGTTCTACCAGTACTTTTCTTTGGAGCGGAATAAACAAAACACCGAAGGAATAGCATTGACTCAATTTTTCAGTCTGTCCATCTGTTTGAGGATGACTTGCGGATATCATGTTCATCTTTGTGTCAGTGAGCTTGCATAACTCTTGCCACAGAGTGCTGCTGAAAATGGGATCTCTATCAGTTAGGACTTGCGGAAGTCCATGCAACTTATAGATGTTGTCCACATACAACTGAGCTACTTGGAGAGCCGTATAACGAAGGGACGGTGGTATAAGGTGACTATATTTACCGAACTTATCAATGGCAACTAAGATTGTGTCAAAGTTTTTACTCTAGTTGTCAACATTTGGAGTCTAGTTGTCAAGTTGCCCTGCCCCCCTCCCGCTCCCTCGCGACCGCGTTGCCCCCGCAGGCGACCGGCCGCATTCCTGACGCCTCCCCTCTCAAGCCCTCCCCTGTTACTCCCCTTCCCGTCGTCGTAGCTGGCGTTCAGCGGCCCCTAGCCTTCCCCTCTCGGTGACGCGCCAACGCGGGGCAGAGCGGAGCCATTGGGTTCACCTAGGCAGCGGGGGTCCGATGCGGCGGCGGGGTGGCATGTCGCGGTCACGGGTGATCTGTTGGGCGGTGGCGCTGCCGTTGGTGGTGGGGTGGCGTGGCGGCGCAATCTGGCGGTGCCCGCTCGGCCCAAATCTGGGCCCTTGGGGCCCCAACTGGGTCTGGGCAGGCCGGCGGCGGGGCGTGTCGATGGCGTGGCTTCCGGGAGGCGAAGGAGCAGTATTGGGCTGGTGGGTGGTGGCGGCGTTGGCGCTGGCGTGCTGCAGCGTGGCGTTCGGGGATTTGCGGGCCCGATTTGGGCCTGCTGGGCCCGTGTGGCCTGGTATGCCCCTACTGTCGCATCCGGACGGCGACCGCGACGGTGCTGGAGGCACGGGCCTCCCGCACGATGGCGGTGGAGGTGGTTCCCTCCCGTGCGGCTCCGGTGCTGCCGCTCCCAATTCCTAGCGCTCCTCTCTCCGTCCTAGGCCTCGTGGTGGTGATCTCAGTGAGGCGGCATGGGTGGCATCAAGACCGCGGTGGCGCATGCTGGTGGGCGGTAAGTTGGATGGTTGGCTCTGGATCGGCTGGGCAGTGGAGTTTGGGGGTGCGGGAGAAATCCCTGCCGGTTCATCCGGCACCGAGACGCTTGCAGGTGCCACCATTCCTTCCTGAATGGTGTCGGTGGTGTCCATCTCCCACTTCCCTCTGCGTACCGGAGGAAACCCTAGGACACGTCAGGGCAGCAGCGTCGTCGGCGTCGCATTCCTTCTTGAAGGTGTTGCTTGCTACACGGCGGTTATGTGACGCCCCCGATTCAATCGTACACTAATCATGCACGCAAATGTGTACGATCAAGATCAGGGACTCACGGGAAGATATCACAACACAACTCTAAAACATAAATAAGTCATACAAGCATCATAATACAAGCCAGGGGCCTCGAGGGCTCGAATATAAGTGCTCGATCATAGACGAGTCAGCGGAAGCAACAATATCTGAGTACAGACATAAGTTAAACAAGATTGCCTTAAGAAGGCTAGCACAAACTGGGATATAGATTGAAAGAGGCGCAAGCCTCCTGCCTGGGATCCTCCTAAACTACTCCTGGTCGTCGTCAGCGGGCTGTACGTAGTAGTAGGCACCTCCAGTGTAGTAGGAGTTGTCGTCTACGGTGGCGTCTGGATCTTGGACTCCAACATCTGGTTGCGACAACCAGGTAGAAGGGAAAGGGGGAAAAGAGGGAGAAAAGCAACCGTGAGTACTCATCCAAAGTACTCGCAAGCAAGGAGCTATACTACATATGCATGGGTATATGTGTAAAGGGCCATATCGGTGGACTGAACTGCAGAATGCCAGAATAAGAGGGGGATAACTAATCCTGTCGAAGACTACGCTTCTGGCAGCCTTCGTCTTGCAACATGTAGAAGAGAGTAGACTGAAGTCCTCCAAGTAGCATCGCATAGCATAATCCTACCCGGCGATCCCCTCCTCGTTGCCCTATTAGAGAGTGATCACCGGGTTGTATCTGGCACTTGGAAGGGTGTGTTTTATTAAGTATCTGGTTCTAGTTGTCATAAGGTCAAGGTACAACTCCGGGTCGTCCTTTTACCGGGGGACACGGCTATTCGAATAGATTAACTTCCCTGCAGGGGTGCACCACATTGCCCAACACGCTTGATCCCATTTGGCCGGACACACTTTTCTGGGTCATGCCCGGCCTCGGAAGATCAACACATCGTAGCCCCACCTAGGCACAACAGAGCGGTCAGCACGCCGGTCTAAACCTATGCGCGCAGGGGTCTGGGCCCATCGCCCTGAGCACACCTGCACGTTGCGAACGCGGCCGGAAGCAGACCTAGCCTAGTGGCGTTCCAGTCCAATCCGGCGCGCGCCACTCAGTCGCTGACGTCACGAAGGCTTCGGCTAATACCACGACGCCGGGATACCCATAACTACTCCCGCGTAGATGGTTAGTGCGTATAGACCAAATGGCCAGACTCAGATCAAATACCCAGATCTCGTTAAGCGTGTTAAGTATCCGCGAACGCCGACCAGGGCTAGGCCACCTCTCTCCTAGGTGGTCTCAACCTGCCCTGTCGCTCCGCCACAAAGTAACAGTCGGGGGCCGTCGGGAACCCAGGCCCACCTCTACCGGGATGGAGCCACCTGCCCCTTCAGCCCCCATCTCCGAACAGTATCACAGGTAATGTAACAGTGTAAAGTATATAGTATATGCCCGCGATCACTTCCCGAAGTGATCACGGCCCAGTAGTATAGCATGGCAGACGGACAAGAGTGTAGGGCCACTGATGGAACACTAGCATCCTATACTAAACAGTAGGATAGCAGGTAAAGGTAACAACAGTAGTAGCAAGGACATGCTATGCAGCAGTATAGGATTAACGAAAAGCAGTAACATGCTACACTACTCTAATGCAAGCAGTATAGAGAAGAATAGGCGATATCTGGTGATCAAGGGGGGGGCTTGCCTGGTTGCTCAGACAAGAAGGAGGGGTCGTCGATGTAGTCGATCACAGGGGTACCGGCATCGGTCTCAGGGTCTACTAGAAAGAAGTAACGGAGGGGGAACACAATAAATAACAGAGCTATCAAATGTAACAAAAAGCAAGAAGCGGCAATACGTTGTGCTAGAGGTGACCTAACGTAGGGATAGGTGATACCGGTTAGGGGTGGAAACGTCCGGGAAAGTATTCCCGGTGTTTCGCATTTTTGGACAGATTAACCAGAGGGGGAAAGTTGCTAGTTTGATATGTTAGGGGTGCGTGGCGGACGAACGGGCTGCGTATCCGGGTTCGTCTCGTCATTTTGAGTAACTTTCATGTAGAAAGTTTTTTCATCAGAGCTACGGTTTATTTTATATGATTTTTCTAAGGTTTAAACAATTTTCTAGAATTATCTCAATTATTTAAAACAACATTATCCAGAACAGTGCGGCGGTGACGCCAGCATAATGTCAAGATGAAGTCAGCAGGTCAACTAATCGGTTGGCCAGGTCAAACCTGACATGTGGGGTCACCGGGACCCACATGTCAGCCTCTGTTAGTACTAAACGGAGTTAAAATTAATCTAACTACTTAATTAGATGGTGGGCCCTACTAGTCAGTGGTTAAATAGTGTTTTAATTAGCTAATTAACTAATTAACCTATTTTCTTTTTTAAAAATAAAATTTGTTTATTTAGGCAGGACCCACATGTCATAGACACACGGCCTGCCCAATCAGCGTTGACCCTTGTTAAATGGTTAATTGGGGCCCCGGGGCCCGCAGGCAGTGGCACATAGGCGGGGCCCATGGTGCCAGGTCAGCGGCGCCACCGGAGTTGCTCCGGCGGGCCTGCGCGCGGCGGCTGAACGCCGGCGAGCGCCGGAATCACGCTGTAGTGCCCCGTTTTGCGCGTTCTTGGTCACGTTCGAACGGGCAGAACGCGTCGCGTCGATCTATGGCATCGGTTGGTGCGGGGGAAACCGGAATCGTGGACGGCGACGAGGTCCGCGGTGGCGAGTTTTCGGGCGACGACGCAAACGGCGATGCAGCCGGCAGTAGTTCAATCTAAAGCTTCGGGCATGCTCTACGCGCGCCCGAGGACAACACACACAGGCCCTTGACCAAAAGGTCAGCGGAGACGCGCCGGCGACCAAACGAGGCCGCAGTGGTTCGGGCTTCGTCGGGGTAGTGGCTACGGGCGGCTAGAGAGGGCAGGTGACGGCGCGTTCGGCGCAGAAGCTCACCGCGGGAGTGTGGGGTCTAGGCAGAGGGCTCCGGGAGGTCCGGTGGGGCAGCGGGATGAGGAGGACGGTAGCGAACGACGCGGCACCGGCGGCGTTCACCAAGGTCGACGCAGAGGCAGGGGCGTCGCGGCGAGAGGGGCTCCGGGGAGGAGGTCGAGGGCAGCATCGGTATGGGCGTCTGTGTCTGAGCATGGAGCGGCGCGGTCGCCGGGGCTGTGCCCCTCGATCTAGATCGGGGGGGCAGAGGGGCCGAGAGAGAGTTGGGGGCGGAATCGTGGGAGGAGTGGGGTGGATCGGGGCTAGGGTTTGTGGGTGGTGGGGGATATGCGGGGAGAGATGGGCCGGCTGGGGTGGGCTGGCCGACTGGGCCGGCCAGTTGGCTAGCTGGGCCAGTTGGCTCATTTGGCTAGGGGGGTCTCTCTTTCATTTTAATTTCTATGTAAAACTTTGCTATTGTTTTCTATTAAACTGTAAACAGTTTTGTTAGATATGAGACTTGCCTCTTAAAACAAGCACATTATTTCTACGAGTCACAAAATGTTCGAGGCCAAGATGAATTGTCTAACCATTTATAGAAATTGGAAAGGCCAATTTTAAATGTTGGCAGACCACTAAATAAAATTTCCAGGGGCACTTTGGAATCCCAAAAGAGGTTGGTTCCAACATGATAAATAACCAAATATTATTTGCCACACTTTGAACATTTTAATTTTCATGTTTGGCAAATTTGAATTTTTGACTTTAAATTGGATTTGAATCTGAATGGTGATTTGGATCAAGTGAAGATTAGCTACAGTAACATGATGACATGGCACCATTAACAGGTGATTACTGTAGCATGACACTGGGGGTGTTACAGGTTAGGACCCTTGGACTGTGGTGGGAAGAATCCGGAGGGCGCAGCGGTGGCGGGTCATCCGCGCTTTATCGATCTGCCGCTGTTGGCATTTGTTTCTTCTTTCTTTCCCTTTGTTTTGGGCTTGATGTGCTGCTCGCCCCAGCAGTTGCTATGTGATCGGTGTTGGTTACTTTATAATATAAAGCAGGGGGAAACCTATTTCTTCAAAGTCTTTACTCTTGGGAAACCCTCCGATGAAATCCATACTAACCAGATTCTAGTCCTCTTTGGGTATGGGAAGTGGACTCAATAGCCCTGGGAAGGGGTCTGGGCCCATCGCCCTGAGTACACCTGCACGTTGCGAACGCGACCAGAAGCAGACCTAGCCTAGTGGTGTTCCAGTCCAATCCGGCGCGCGCCACTCAGTCGCTGATGTCACGAAGGCTTCGGCTGATGCCACGACGCCGGGATACCCATAACTACTCCCGCATAGATGGTTAGTGCGTATAGACCAAATGGCCAGACTCAGATCAAATACCCAGATCTCGTTAAGCGTGTTAAGTATCCGCGAACGCCGACCAGGGCTAGGCCACCTCTCTCCTAGGTGGTCTCAACCTGTCCTGTCGCTCCGCCACAAAGTAACAGTCGGGGGCCGTCGGGAACCCAGGCCCACCTCTACCGGGATGGAGCCACCTGCCCCTTCAGCCCCCATCTCCGAACAGTATCACAGGTAATGTAACAGTGTAAAGTATATAGTATATGCCCGCGATCACTTCCCGAAGTGATCACGGCCCAGTAGTATAGCATGGCGGACGGACAAGAGTGTAGGGCCACTAATGGAACACTAGCATCCTATACTAAACAGTAGGATAGCAGATAAAGGTAACAACAGTAGTAGCAAGGACAGGCTATGCAGCAGTATAGGATTAACGGAAAGCAGTAACATGCTACACTACTCTAATGCAAGCAGTATAGAGAAGAATAGGCGATATCTGGTGATCAAGGGGGGGGCTTGCCTGGTTGCTCAGACAAGAAGGAGGGTTCGTCGATGTAGTCGATCACAGGGGTACCGGCATCGGTCTCAGGGTCTACTAGAAAGAAGTAACGGAGGGGGAACACAATAAATAACAGAGCTATCAAATGTAACAAAAAGCAAGAAGTGGCAATACGTTGTGCTAGAGGTGACCTAACGTAGGGATAGGTGATACCGGTTAGGGGGGGAAACGTCCGGGAAAGTATTCCCGGTGTTTCGCATTTTTGGACAGATTAACCGGAGGGGGAAAGTTGCTAGTTTGATATGTTAGGGATGCGTGGCGGACGAACGGGCTGCGTATCCGGGTTCGTCTCGTCGTTTTGAGTAACTTTCATGTAGAAAGTTTTTTCATCAGAGCTACGGTTTATTTTATATGATTTTTCTAAGGTTTAAACAATTTTCTAGAATTATCTCAATTATTTAAAACAACATTATCCAGAACAGTGTGGCGGTGACGTCAGCATAATGTCAAGATGAAGTCAGCAGGTCAACTAACCGGTTGGCCATGTCAAACTTGACATGTGGGGTCACCGGGACCCACATGTCAGCCTCTGTTAGTACTAAACGAAGTTAAAATTAATCTAACTACTTAATTAGATGGTGGGCCCTACTAGCCAGTGGTTAAATAGTGTTTTAATTAGCTAATTAACTAATTAACCTATTTTCTTTTTTAAAAATAAAATTCGTTTATTTAGGCAGGACCCACGTGTCATAGACACAGGGCCTGCCCAATCAGCGTTGACCCTTGTTAAATGGTTAATTGGGGCCCGGGGGCCCGCGGGCAGTGGCACATAGGCGGGGCCCACGGTGCCAGGTCAGCGGTGCCAACGGAGTTGCTCCGGCGGGCCTGCGCGCGGTGGCTGAACGCCGGCGAGCGCCGGAATCACGCTGTAGTGCCCCGTTTTGCGCGTTCTTGGTCACGTTCGAACGGGCAGAACGCGTCGCGTCGATCTGTGGCATCGGTTGGTGCGGGGGCAACCGGAATCGTGGACGGCGACGAGGTCCACGGTGGCGAGTTTTCCGGCGACGACGCAAACGGCGATGCAGCCCGCAGTAGTTCAATCTAAAGCTTCGGGCATGCTCTACGCGCGCCCGAGGACAACGCACACAGGCCCTTGACCAAAAGGTCAGCGGAGACGCGCCGGCGACCAAACGAGGCGGCAGTGGTTCGGGCTTCGTCGAGGTAGTGGCTACGGGCGGCTAGAGAGGGCAGGTGACGGCGCGTTCGGCGCAGAAGCTCACCACGGGAGTGTGGGGTCTAGGCAGAGGGCTCGGGGAGGTCCGGTGGGGCAGTGGGATGAGGAGGACGGTAGCGAATGGCGTGGCGCCGGCGGCGTTCACCAAGGTCGACGCAGAGGCAGGGGTGTCGCGGCGAGAGGGGCTCCGGGGAGGAGGTCGAGGGGCAGCGCCGGGATGGGCGTCTGTGTCTGAGCGTGGGGCGGCGCGGTCGCCGGGGTTTTGCCCCTCGATCTGGATCGGGGGGGCAGAGGGGCCGAGAGAGAGTTGGGGGCGGAATCGTGGGAGGAATGGGGTGGATAGGGGCTAGGGTTTGTGGGTGGTGGGGGATATGCGGGGAGAGATGGGCCGGCTGGGGTGGGCTGGCCGACTGGGCCGGCCAGTTGGCTCATTTGGCTAGGGGGGGTCTCTCTTTCATTTTAATTTCTATTTAAAACTTTGCTATTGTTTTCTATTAAACTGTAAACAGTTTTGTTAGATATGAGACTTGCCTCATAAAACAAGCACATTATTTCTACGAGTCACAAAATGTTCGAGGCCAAGATGAATTGTCTAACCATTTATAGAAATTGGAAAGGCCAATTTTAAATGTTGGCAGACCACTAAATAAAATTTCCAGGGGCACTTTGGAATCCCAAAAGAGGTTGGTTCCAACATGATAAATAACCAAATATTATTTGCCACACTTTGAACATTTTAGTTTTCATGTTTGGCAAATTTGAATTTTTGACTTTAAATTGGATTTGAATCTGAATGGTGATTTGGATCAAGTGAAGATTAGCTACAGTAACATGATGACATGGCACCATTAACAGGTGATTACTGTAGCATGACACTGGGGGTGTTACAGGTTAGGACCCTTGGACTGTGGTGGGAAGAATCCGGAGGGCGCAGCGGTGGCGGGTCATCCGCGCTTTATCGATCTGCCGCTGTTGGCATTTGTTTCTTCTTTCTTTCCCTTTGTTTTGGGCTTGATGTGCTGCTCGCCCCAACAGTTGCTATGTGATCGGTGTTGGTTACTTTATAATATAAAGCAGGGGGAAACCTATTTCTTCAAAGTCTTTACTCTTGGGCAACCCTCTGATGAAATCCATACTAACCAGATTCTAGTCCTCTTTGGGTATGGGAAGTGGACTCAATAGCCCTGGTTTCTTGATGTGCTCAGACTTGGCTTGTTTGCATACGGTACAGTTCTGAACATAGGCTTGTATGTCCTGCTTCATTGCAAGCCAAGCAAACAACCCTTTAATGTGCTGATAAGTGGCTTGAAAACCTGAATGTGCACCAATACCACTAGTATGTAAAGAGAGCATAATTGCCTGGTGTGCTTCATTGTTATGATTCAGCCAAATTCTGTGTTTGTACCTGATGACCCCATTGACAAGAGAGAGAGTAGCCTTTGTCATTTATTCCTGCAAGTGCCAATTTCTGCAACAACTCTTTTTCTACAGGGTACTGTTGATAGCCTTCAGTTACCACAGATAGCCACTTGGGTGTGCAAAAGGAAATGGCATCCAACTCCATAGGTGTAGGGGGCCTTAACAGAGCATCGACTGCAGCATTATCCAAACCTTTTCTATAGACAATGTTTTTTTGGAGCCCCAAGAGTTTGAGAAATGCCTTATGTTGCATAGAGCTACTTAACTGCTGATCTTGCAAATGTATAAGCTTTTGTGATTAGCAGAAATGGTGAAAGGTGCATGCTGTAAGTATGACTTCCATGTATCTACCTTTTCATGTGTGGACAGGGCCTGAGACTTAGGGCCAGAGCTTTGCCGAGGTAAGAGAGAGGGTGACCCTCGTGCATAAGCACAACTCGAATCTCTTTGTTGCTAGTATTTTTTTCTACAACAAAATGTTTCTTGAAGTCTGGTAGAGCTAGTATTGGAGCTGCAGCAAGTGCTTCTTTGAGATGCTGAAAGGCAATTTTAGTAGTAGGTGTCTAAGAAGAGGATGGACTTTCACCTAGTTCGGCATCGATGACAAGGTCACCATTAGTGAGACGGGGTGACCACAAGTTACGCTATGCCCAACGCATGCCACCAAACACCACGGGAAAATTGGTTATGCATGCTACCAAATAAGACGCACAGCATGCGTTTTTTGTATACATTTACTCAGTCAGGTCCAACCGAGTCACAGATGAAAAGACCCCAAAAAAGATGCAACCTACCAAGCATGCCCTTGATGCTTGCTCGCATGTGAAGAGTTTCTGGAATGCAGCTCGCCATCGGTTTAAACTACAAATCCCAACGTGGAAATAAAGATATTCTGATGGCCCAAATGTTCAGCGACAGGGATCTGTGTACGATTATCTCTGTGTACGATTATCTCGATTTGGATAGCCGTTGGATCGCATGATGATGAGGTGTTGGACCCTCTGTAACCAGTGAAATGGGCAGAGAAAACCTCGTCTTTGCTTAAACAGCCGTGCTGGGCAATGTTGGCAAACACCTGAACCGGGCATGGGTGAAGATAAACAATAATGTTGCTATTGGCCGGGACTCCTCGAAGGGCAGCGCTGGGGATTTTGCTGGTGTTTGGCGCAAGCCTCGCCATGTTTACTTCCCGTTCGATAATCTTAGTTTGCCTCTTTTTCAATTTATATCACGCTGAGACTCGCTTGCACGCTTGACTTGTGTGAGAGCTGGATCTAGAAGCGTCCTAAGTTCCTGACGACAACAAAAACATGATTGGAGAAAACAGCAACATCTTCGAAATCTCATGGGGCGAAAACAACAATACCAAACAATCCATTTGCTACAAAGATAGGAATAGTATAGATACTCGGAGGTTTCAAATCTCAACGACACTCTCAGGCTACTAACGTAAACAATAATAAATACCATTATCCAGCAAAACAGACGATGCATGACTACGCGGCACACTAGTATTTGATTGGTGCCAGGATGTCCAACTGAGAACCGAGCTTCTCCTCGGCAGCCTTCTCAGCCTTGACGCGCAGCTTGGCCAGTTGCTTCCTCCTGTCATACGACACCTTAGCCTTCTCCTTTCTCTTCTCCTCCAGTTCCTGCCAGTTTAAACAAAAGAGGTGGTGAGCCATTTTCCAAATAACATCATAGTTGCAGCAGGTATACATACATTTTAAAGGCATGCGCTCAAATCAAGAATTAAAAACAGTCCCCATCAAGAACCTAACATCGCACTGGAGATCTTGGTGGTCAATGGCCATTAACCATTGAAATGCTCAACAAGAGCAGCCCACATTTATCTAACATCATTAGAATATGTGCAATCTGATTTTGATTTTTTTCTAAAACAATCTAGCTAACAAAATAAAAACAATAAGAAAACAAGCCATGGCTGTCATAGGAGGCCTCAGAGATCTTGGTGGTTATGATCATCAACTGGGGAGCACCCATCAAGAGTAGCAAATATAAATCTCACATCATAGGCTTGTAACTAAAGCACAGGAGAATCAAACAAAAGAACAGGGTAAAAGCCAAGTCAAATGTTACATGAGGAACAGGCATTAAGAGACCCAATCCCAGTTTTATGATTTGCTATCTTCACTACATAATTGAAGCAAACTATTAACAGATTTAAACAATAATAAGAAAACAATCCCTGGTTGTTAAAAGAGGCCTCAGAGATCTTGGTGATTATGGTCATCAACTGGGAGCACCCATCAAGAGTAGCAAATATTAATCCCACATCATAGGCTTATAACTCAAGCACAGGAGAATCAAACAAAAGAACAAGCTAAACGCCACAGCCAAATGTTAATTGAGATTCAAATAATTGAAACAAACTAGACAAATTTTAAATAACAATAAGAATCCCTGGAAGTTAAAAGAGGCCTCAGAGATCTTGGTGATTATGGTCATCAACTGGGGAACACCCATCAAGAGTAGCAAATATTAATCTCACATCACAGGCTTATAACTGAAGCACAGGAGAATCAAATAAAAGAACAGGCTAAAAGCCACAGCCAAATGTTGAATGAGAAACAGGTGCCGAAGCCCCAATCGCAGTTTTATGATTTGATATCTGAGTTCAAATAATTGAAACGAACTAGCCAACAAATTTTAAATAACAAAGAATCGCTGGTTGTTAAATACGCCTCAGAGATCTTGGTGGTTATGGTCGTCAACTGGGGAGCACCCATCAAGAGTAGCAAATATTAATCTCACATCATAGGCATATCATAGAAACACAAGAGAAACCAACAAAAGAACATGATGATAACCACATCCAAATGTTACTAGATGAGAATCTTACAATGGAATGTGGCAACAAATGCCATGATCAATCAGAAAACATCATTGACAAAATTAATCAGAATCAGGCTAAAAGAAAAACATGTCTATCATCAGACACGAAGAACAGACGAAGTAAAATAGCTTTTGCTGTCAAAATAATAGCGTGGCTAGTCAGAAGTAGCTGGTTGTAAGCATCATCTTTTTGAAAAATCAATGGACATCAGTCCTGAGTTTCTGCATCATCCCAGTCATGCTAAATTGGCACACTTACAATGTAAAAGGTCAACAAATTCAGATGGCACAACAAAAGTTCTCAATCCACTTAACAAGGGAACTGATGGAAGCTACTAAGCTAAGCACAAAAGGAAACTTGACAGTGCCTTTTGTTAAAATCAGTAAAATAGGCTTACACAATTCAGCATTTCACCCTATCACTATCCAAAACCTTATTTCATGGCGACCCGTAACCTAACCTGTATTTCAGCTCGACAGCAATTAATTTTGACTTAGCCACACAGTGAGAAGCTATCATCTAAAATTCTCAATAAATATCTGGTTGATATCTACAAACTAAACCCACAGGACAAACATTGTGAGCCAAAGAATCATATGTATGCATCACATCATCATCATTTTTGTTCAGAGGCGACAACCAGAGTGATCGATGTAACAAAACGTACCTTGATAGTTTCATGGTAGTTCCATCCGACCTCCTTGGAAAGCTCGCCGAGCAGACAGAATCTGTGTCCCGGCTGCAGCCTCAGAACCCTATCCAACAACAAGTCAGACAAAGATCATCACCACATAACTAATTAAATCCGCCATTAGAGCGCAAGCAAGAAAGATAAGGCGCGTACTTGAGCGCGTCGGGGATGACCATACGCTTGGTGCGATCGTAAGGCGGCGGGACGCCCTCGAAAGCCTTGAGCCTGGCGAGCGCGGCCTCGCCGCGGGGCGTCTTGTGCGGGATCATGCCACGCACGGTGCGCCAGAAAATGCGCGAGGGGGCGCGGAAGTGGATGGGGCCGTGCGAGGGCTTGGTGTTCATCCGCTTGCGGAGGAAGCGGAGGTACTTCATCTTCTGACGGACCAGCCCGCCGGAGATGCACATCTCCTCGCACCGGACAACCACAACGCGCTGCCCGTTGAGCAGCTCCTTGGCCACGATCGACGCAAGGCGACCCAGCATGTGGTGGCGCGCATCCACCACCACGCGACGCGCGGACACACCGGAGCCGGACACCATCGTTACCTGTTGGCTTCTCCCTTCCTCTCTTCCTCCGGCTCCGGTGGTGGTGGTGGTCGTGGGTGGCGGCGGCGAAGGAGGGAGCAGGAAGACGTTAGGGTTTATGAATTTATAGGCGACCAGGAGGTAGCAGATTGGGCCGGGCGGTTGCTAGTGCTCTCAAAAGAACAATAGGCCTCGTTGCCTACTAAAATTTTAATGGGCTGTACTCCACAAAAAGTCCTAATAGGCTTACACTATGTCATGTCTCTATTAGAAAGCGGGTCAGTCTCATCTCAGAAAAAAAAGCGGGTCAGTCCCGTGCGCATGTTGTGAACAATTTTCGGAACTCTTGAACATTTTTTTGAATAGGCAAACATTTTTGGAATTGACGAACATTTTCTTGAAATTCAGAAATAATTTTTGAAATACATGAAAACTTTTATTGTTTTGATGACATTTTATTGAATGCATGAACATTTCTTGAATCCATGATTTTTTTAAATTTGCAAACAGTTTTTGAAGTTCACAAAAAAAATAATTTTGTGAACATTTTTTAATTCATGAACATTATATGAAACCCTAAACATTTTTCAAATTCATGAGCATTTTTTAAAACCATGAACATTTTATGGTTTCTCAAACATTTTTCAAAACCATAAACATTTTTTGTATTCATGAATATTTTATGATTTCTCGAAAACAATCAAAATTCACATTTTAAAAAAATTGGAAGATTTTGGAAACCTTGAATTATTTAAAGAAGTATGAAAATAAAAGAAAAAACAAGAAGCAAAAAATAGAAAATAGAAAACAAAAAAGCAAAAAAGCAAAAAAATGAAAAATAGGAGGCGTCCCTCTGCCCATATGGGTCGGCCCAGAAGGACGCGGGGGTGATGTCTACTACACAACTTTATTCTTGTAGACTGTGTTGGGCCACCAAGCACAGAGTTTTGTACTACAGCGGCAAAGTTTCATGATCTAAGGTTTATCAATCCGCAAGAGGTGCAAGGTGAAGATGGTCACTCTCAAACAACCCTACAATCGAATACAAGTGGTCTCTTGTGCCCCCAAAACACTCAATGTAGTTGTTAGTTGTATAGGTGCACTAATTCGATGAAGAGATAATGATAGATGTGCGATATTGATTGTAGAAATAGGTTTTTGTAATCCGAATAAATAAAAAGCAGTAAGGTAACAAGTATAAAAAATGAGTAAAATAGTGTTTGAATGCGTGGAAGCAAGGCCTAGGGTTCATACTTTCTCTATTGTCAACTCTCAACATCATTAGCATAGTTAAACATCATGATAATCCCTCAACATGTGCAATAAAGAATTAATCCAAAGTTTCTATTTTTTATCTAAGAAAGTAAGATGAAATTGTGTAGGTGTGCTTAACATCAAATCACCTCAAACTTGTCTTACTAATCTTAATCTATTTGAATCACCCCTATGTGGACGGACATTCTGAAAAATTGTACTACAATGCTACTCCCGTAGGATTTGTTGGATTCCTTGAAAAGAAAGGTGATGTAGCACAGCAGAAAGTATTTCCCCTGTTAAGAACCAAGATTTATCGAACCAGTATGACTCACCAAGCTAATAATGTAAACAACAAGTGCACACAAACACAATACAAATGCTTGCACCTAGCCTGGCTAGGAGGTTATCAATCCCATTATCTTGCTAGTTACAAGATTAAAAGCAAATACATAGTGATAATAGCACAATGCTAAAAAGTAAAGGAAAGTAAAAGAGCAAATTTATAAGAGCTTTGTATTAATGGATAATGGACCTGGGGCCATAGGTTCACTAGTGGCATCTCTCTCAAAAATAGGTAGTGGCATGGTAAACAAATTATTGTTGGGCAATTGACATAATAGGGGCAATTTATAACTATGAACATTCATGGCATTATCTCACATAGGCATTACGTCCGTGATAAGTAGACTGTTAATTCAACTGCATGTACTACTATTACTCCACCCGAAGACAGTTATCCAGCATGCATCTCAAAGTATTAAGTTTGCAAGAAATAAATGAACGCAATAACCAAGATGACATAATGTAGACAAAAAGAAAAGTAGCAATAAGATTAAACCCCATCGTTTTATCCTTAGTGGCAACAATACAAAGATGTGTCTTTTCCATTTCTGTCACTAGGATATAGAAATCACTGCTAGATTGGACCCATTGTTGGGAAACATAGTAGAAAACAAAAAAATCGTGCCTACGATCACCCAAGATCAATATGAAGATGCATAACGGGTTGAGATCACGATCATTACCGTCACCAAGTTGCAGCAGAAGAAGTACACGTCGGTGTAGATCGTATTGCAATCGTGCAGCCTTCAAGATTCGGCAGCGCTTCGCCATCCAGAGCTAATCATCACCGGAGAATTAGAGGGAGGAGATTAGAACCACACATGGCTTATAATTATGAGTACATGAGGATTAGTCTAGCTCTAATTAGTCAACTAGGACCAACTAGGACTAGAACTAGAACTAGAGGAGGCTCCAAAAAATTGTATATCCAAAAGAGCACAAATCCTCATGCTTATATAGGATACAGGGGAGAGGGAGGGCTCCCACCAAAGGGGGGAAGTTTCCCCCTTGGTGCGCCGACCAGGGAGGACGAGTCTGTGTTGGGGAACGCAGCATGCAATTTCAAAAAAAATCCTACGATCACGCAAGATCTATCTAGGAGATGCATAGCAACGAGAGGGGAGAGTGTGTCCACGTACCCTCGTAGACGAAAGGGGAAGCGTTAGTTTAACGCGGTTGATGTAGTCGAACATATTCGCGATCCAACCGATCAAGTACCAAACGCACGACACCTCCGAGTTCAGCACACGTTGAGCTCGATGACGTCCCTCGAACTCTTGATCCAGGAAAGTGTCGAGGAAGAGTTTCATCAGCATGACGGTGTGGTGATGGTGATGGTGATGTGATCCGCACAGGGCTTCGCCTAAGCACTACGACAAATATGACCGGAGGAGTAAACGGTGGAGGGGGCACCGCACACGGCTAAGAAACAATTGATGTGCTTAGAGGTGCCCCCCCCCCCCCCGCCCCCGTTGTTGGGGAATGTAGTAATTTCAAAAAAAATCCTACGCACACGCAAGATCATGGTGATGCATAGCAACGAGAGCGGAGAGTGTTGTCCACGTACCCTCATAGACCGAAAGCGGAAGCGTTATGACAACGCGGTTGATGTAGTCATACGTCTTCACGATTGACCGATCCTAGTACCGAACGTACGGCACCTCCGCGATCTGCACACGTTCAGCTCGGTGACGTCCCACGAACTCATGGTCCAGCAGAGTGTCGAGGGAGAGCTTCGTCAGCACGACGGCGTGATGACGGTGATGATGAAGCTACCAGCGCAGGGCTTCGCCTAAGCACTACGACGATATGACCGAGGTGGATTATGGTGGAGGGGGGCACCGCACACGGCTAAGAGATCAATGATCAACTTGTGTGTCTATGGGGTGCCCCCTCCCCCGTATATAAAGGAGTGGAGGAGGGGAGGGCTGGCCCTCTACTATGGCATGCCCTGGGGAGTCGTACTCCCACCGGGAGTAGGACTCCCCCCTTCCAAGTAGTATGAGTAGGAGAGAAGGAAGGGGAAGAGAGAAGAGAAGGAAGGAGGGGGCGCCGCCCCTCCCCCTAGTCCAATTCGGACTAGGCCTTGGGGGGACGCGCGGCCTGCCCTAGGCAGCCCCTCTCTCCTCCCCTAAAGGCCAATAAGGCCCTTCCGGTAACCCCCCCCCGGTACTTCGGTTAATGCCCAAACTCACTCGGAACCATTCCGATGTCCAAACATAGTCATCCAATATATCAATCTTTATGTCTCGACCATTTCGAGACTCCTCGTCATGTCCGTGATCGTATCCGGGACTCCGAACAACCTTAGATACATCAAAACACATAAACTCATAATATCGATCGTCACCGAAAGTTAAGCGTGCGGACCCTACGGGTTCGAGAACTATATAGACATGACCGAGACACGTCTCCGGTCAATAACCAATAGCAGAACCTGGATGCTCATATTGGCTCCCACATATTCTACAAAGATCTTTATCGGTCAAACCGTATAACAATATACGTTGTTCCCTTTGTCATCCGTATGTTACTTGCCCGAGATTCGATCGTCGGTATCTCAATACCTAGTTCAATCTCGTTACCGGCAAGTCTCTTCACTCGTTCCGTAATTCACCATCCTGCAACTAACTTGTTAGTCACATTGCTTGCAAGGCTTATAGTGATGTGCATTGCTGAGAGGGCCCAGAGATACCTCTCCGACAATCGGAGTGACAAATCCTAATCTCGATCTATGCCAACTCAACAAGGACCATCGGAGACACCTGTAGAGCACCTTTATAATCACCCAGTTATGTTGTGACGTTTGGTAGCACACAAAGTGTTCCTCCGGTATTCGGGAGTTGCATAATCTCATAGTCATAGGAACGTGTATAAGTCATGAGGAAAGCAATAACAATATACTAAACGATCAAATGCTAAGCTAACGGAATGGATCAAGTCAATCACATCATTCTCTAATGATGTGATCCCGTTCATCAAATGACAACTCATGTCAATGGCTAGGAAACTTAACCATCTTTGATTAACAAGCTAGTCGATAGAGGCATACTAGTGACACTCTGTTTGTCTATATATTCACACATGTACTAAGTTTCCGGTTAATACAATTCTAGCATGAATAATAAACATTTATCATGATATAAGGAAATATAAATAACAACTTTATTATTGCCTCTAGGGAATATTTCCTTCAGTCTCCCACTTGCACTAGAGTCAATAATTTAGATTACACAGTAATGATTCTAACACCCATGGAGTCTTGGTGTTGATCATGTTTTGCTCGCGAGAGAGGCTTGGTCAATGGGTTTGCAACATTCAGATCCGTATGTATCTTGCAAATCTCTATGTCTCCCTCCTTGACTTGATCGCGGATGGAATTGAAGCGTCTCTTGATGTGCTTGGTTCTCTTGTGAAATCTGGGTTTCTTTGCCAAGGCAATTGCACGAGTATTGTCACAAAAGATTTTCATTGGACCCGGTGCATTAGGTATGACACCTAGATCAGATATGAACTCCTTCATCTAGACTCTTTCATTTGCTACTTCCGAAGCAGCTATGTACTCCGTTTCACACGTAGATCCCGCCACGACGCTTTGCTTAGAAATGCACCAACTGACAGCTCCATCGTTCAATATAAACACGTATCCGGTTTGTGACTTAGAGTCATCCGGATCAGTGTCAAAGCTTGCATCGACGTAACCATTTACGACGAGTTCTTTGTCACCTCCATAAACGAGAAACATATCATTAGTCCTTTTCAGGTATTTCAGGATGTTCTTGACCGCTGTCCACTGATCCACTAGTGGATTACTTTGGTACCTCCCTGCTAAATAATAGAAAGGCACACATCAGGTCTGGTACATAGCATTGCATACATGATAGAGCCTATGGCTGAAGCATAGGGAACACCTTTCATTTTCTCTCTATCTTCTGCAATGGTCGGGCATTGAGTCTAACTCAACTTCACACCTTGTAACACAGGAAAGAACCCTTTCTTTGCTTGATCCATTTTGAACTTCTTCAAAACTTTATCAAGGTATGTGTTTTGTGAGAGTCCAATTAAGCGTCTTGATCTATCTCTATAGATCTTGATGCCTAATATATAAGCAGCTTCACCGAGGTCTTTCATTGAAAAACTCTTGTTCAAGTATCCTTTTATGCTATCCAGAAATTCTATATCATTTCCAATCAACAATATGTCATCCACATATAATATTAGAAATGTTACAGAGCTCCCACTCACTTTCTTGTAAATACAGGCTTCACCAAAAGTCTGTATAAAACCATATGCTTTGATCACACTATCAAAACGTTTATTGCAACTCCGAGATGCTTGCACCAGTCCATAAATGGATCGCTGGAGCTTGCACACTTTGTTAGCATCCTTTGGATCGATAAAACCTTCATGTTTCATCATATACAACTCTTCTTCCAGAAATCCATTCAGGAATGCAGTCTTTACATCCATTTGCCAAATTTCATAATCATAAAATGCAACAATTTATAACATGATTCAGATGGACTTAAGCATCGCCACGGGTGAGAAGGTCTTATCGTAGTCAACTCCTTGAACTTGTCGAAAACCTTTTGCAATAAGTCGAGCTTTGTAGACAGTAACATTACCGTCAGCGTCAATCTTCTTCTTGAAGATCCATTTATTCACGATGGCTTGCCGATCATCGGGCAAGTCAACCAAAGTCCACACTTTGTTCTCATACATGGATCCCATCTCAGATTTCATGGCCTCAAGCCATTTTGCGGAATCTGGGCTCGTCATCGCTTCCTCATAGTTCATAGGTTCGTCATGGTCAAGTAACATGACCTCCAAAACAGGATTACCGTACCACTCTAGTGCGGATCTTACTCTGGTTGACCTACGAGGTTTGGTAGTAACTTGATCTGAAGTTACATGATCATCATCATTAGCTTCCTTACTAATTGGTGTAGGAGTCACAGGAACATATTTCTGTGATGAACTACTTTCCAATAAGGAAGCAGGTACAATTACCTCATCAAGTTCTACTTTCCTCCCACTCACTTCTTACGAGATAAACTCCTTCTCTAGAAAGGATCCATTCTTAGCAACGAATGTCTTGCCTTCGGATCTGTGATAGAAGGTGTACCCAACAGTCTCCTTTGGGTATCCTATGAAGACACTTTATTTTCTTGTTACGATGATTTTCCACTTCACTCTGAAATTCTTTGAACTTTTCAAATGTTTCACTTATGTTTCATCAAGTAGATATACCCATATCTGCTCAAATCATCTGTGAGGGTCAGAGAATAACGATACCCGCCGCGAGCCTCAACATTCATCGGACCACATACATCAGTATGATGATTTCCAACAAATTTGTTGCTCGCTCCATTGTTCCGGAGAACGGAGTTTTAGTCATCTTGCCCACGAGGCATGGTTCACAAGTACCAAGTGATTCATAATCAAGTGATTCCAAAAGTCCATCAGAATGGAGTTTCTTCATGCGCTTTACACCAATATGACCCAAACGGCAGTGCCACAAATAAGTTGCACTATCATTATCAACTCTGCATCTTTTGGCTTCAATATTATGAATTTGTGTATCACTACTGTTGAGATTCAACAAAAATAGACCACTATTCAAGGGTGCATGACCATAAAAGATATTACTCATATAAATAGAAAAACCATTATTCTCTTATTTAAATGAATAACCGTCTCGCATCAAACAAGATCCAGATATAATGTTCATGCTTAACGCTAGCACCAAATTACAATTATTCAGGTGTAAAACTAATCCCGAAGGTAGATGTAGAGGTAGCGTGCCGACGGCGATCACATCGACTTTGGAACCATTTCCCACGCGCATCGTCACCTCGTCCTTAGCCAATCTTCGCTTAATCCGTAGTCCCTGTTTCGAGTTGCAAATATTAGCAACAGAACCAGTATCAAATACCCAGGTGCTACTGTGAGCATTAGTAAGGTACACATCAATAACATGTATATCACATATACCTTTGTTCAGCTTGTGTGACGCCCCCGATTCAATCGTACACTAATCATACACGCAAACATGTACGATCAAAATCAGGGACCCACGGGAAGATACGACAACACAACTCTAAAAATAAAATAAGTCATACAAGCATCATAATACAAGCCAGGGGCCTCAAGGGCTCTAATACAAGTGCTCGATCATAGACAAGTCAGTGGAAACAACAATATCTGAGTACAAATATAAGTTAAACAAGTTTGCCTTAAGAAGGCTAGCACAAACTGGGATACATATCGAAAGAGGCACATGCCTCCTACCTGGGATCCTCCTAAACTACTCCTGATCATCGGCGGCGGCCTGCACGTAGTAGTAGACACCCTCGGGGTAGTAGGAGTCGTCGAAGGTGGCGTCTGACTCCTGGGCTCAAGCATCTGGTTGGGACAACCGAGAAGAATGGAAAGGGGGAAAGAGGGAGAAAAGCAACCGTGAGTACTCATCCAAAGTACTCGCAAGCAAGGATTTACACTACATATGCATGGGTATATGTGTAAAGGGGCAATATCGGTGGACTGAACTGCAGAATGCCAGAATAAGAGGGGGGTAGCTAGTCTTGTCGAGGACTACGCTTCTGGCAACCTCCATCTTGCAGCATGTAGAGGAGAGTAGATGGTAAGTTCACCAAGTATCATCGCATATCATAATCCTACCCTCGTCGCCCTGTGTGAGAATGATCACCGGGTTATATGTGGCACTTGGAAGGGTGTGTTTTATTAAGTATACGGTTCTAGTTGTCATAAGGTCAAGGTACAACTCCAGGTCGTCCTGTTACCGAGGATCACGACTATTCGAATAGATGAACTTCCCTGCAGGGGTGCACCACATTACCCAACACGCTCGATCCCTCTGGCCAGACACACTTTCCTGGGTCATGCCCGGCCTCGGAAGATCAACACGTCGCGGCCCCACCTAGGCACAACAGAGAGGTCAGCACGCCGGTCTAAATCCTATGCGCGCAGGGGTCTGGGCCCATCGCCCATTGCACACCTGCACGTTGCGAACGCGGCCGGAAGCAGACCTAGCCCCCTTAATACAAGCGTCGGCTTACGGTCCAATTCGGCGTGCGCCGCTCAGTCGCTGACGTCAAGAACGCTTCGGCTGATACCACGACGTCGAGTGCCCATAACTGTTCCCACGTAGTTGGTTAGTGTGTATAGGCCAGTGGCCAGACTCAGATCAAATACCAAGATCTCGTTAAGCGTGTTAATTGAAGTATCTGCGGACGCCGACTAGGGCCAGGCCCACTTCTCACCTAGGTGGTCTCAGCCAGCCCTGTCGCTCCGCCACAAAGTAACAGTCGGGGTCCGTCGGGAACCCAGGCCCACCACTACCTGGATGGAACCACCTGCTCCTTCAGCCCCCACATCGGAATCACTTGCGGGTAGTCTACGAGCCGACCCGACTTTAGTCACCACCATGTATCATGTAATATGTATGTAAGTATATACCCATGATCACCTCCCGAGTGATCACGGCCCGGTAGTATAGCATGGCAGACAGACAAGAATGTAGGGCCACTGATGGAATACTAGCATCCTATACCAAGCATTTAGGATTGCAGGGTAACAACTGTTGCAATAATGATAGGCTATGCAGCAGAATAGGATTAACCGAAAGCAGTAACATGCTACACTACACTAATGCAAGCAGTAGAGAGAAGGAATAGGCTATATCTGGTGATCAAGGGGGGCTTGCCTGGTTGCTCTGGCAAGAAGGAATCGTCAACAACGTAGTCGATCGGGGCACCAGCAGCGGCGTCAGTCTCGTAGTCTACCAGATAGAAGAGGGGGAAGAAACAATGAATACAATGCAAATATATGCATGCCGATGCATGACATGACAATGAGTGGTGCTAGGTGTGCCCTAACGCGGTACGAGGTGATACCGGCGAAGGGGGGAAATATCCAGGAAAGTATCCCTGGTGTTTCGCGTTTTCGGACAGATGAACCGGAGGGGAAAAGTCGCATGTTCACTATGCTAGGGATGTGTGGCGGATGAACGGGCTGCGTATCCGGATTCGTCTCGTCGTTCTGAGCAACTTTCATGTACAAAGTTTTTCCATCCGAGCTATGGTTTATTTTACATTAATTTTAAAAGATTTAATCATTTTTAGAATTTATTTAATTATTTTACATCAACATTATCCAGAATAGTGTATGGTGACATCATCATGACATCAGCAGACAACAGGGCGTTGACTGGGTCAAACTGACATGTGGGTCCTAGTTGTCATTGAGTGTTAACTAACCTAACAGATTAATTAACTAACCTAAGTGATTAGGTTAATCCAATCAGGATTAATTAAGTTAATTAATTATCTTAATTAATTGATTGATTAATTAAATTTCATTATTATTATTATTATTGTTATTATTATTATTATTATTATTATTATTATTATTATTATTATTATTATTATTAACCTTAATCTGAGCGTGGGGCCCTCGTGTCATTGGCCCATGGCCTTAGCGGGTGCGGGCGAACGGGCAATGGGTTGGCGCCCGAACGGGCGCGTGCCCGAGGGGCGTTGGGTGCCGGCATGGAGCAGCGGCAGCAGGCGAGGGGCGGCACCGGCGCGGGCATGCAGAGAGAGGGGGACACGGGCGCTGGCCGGCAGCAGCTGACGCCGGCCGGCGAGCAAAGGTAGGCGGTGGGGGCGAGGCCACGGCAGTGGGCACTCGCAGTAGCAGGGAGGCGCGGTGCGCCGGCGGCGGCCGCGGGGTGCGAGCAGTGGGCGGCGTGGGAGGCGAGCGGCGGAGCTAGCAGCAAAGGCGGGGCCGAAGGCGGCGTGCCGCGAGCGCGGGGGTGCAGGGCAGGGGCTGCGCCGGGGGCGCGCGGGCGCGCGCGGTTGAGGCCACCGCGAGCGGGCGACGCGAGCTATGATGCGGGCGCGCGAGCGCGCGCGCGCTTCGGCGCGGGCAGGAGCAGGGGAAGGCGCGCCCGCGCGAGGGAGCAGCAGTAGGGGTGGTCCGGTCGCGGCTGTAATGGCCGGGTTCGATGCCGGTGACGAGGTGGAGCGCCGGCGACTTCAGGCACGCATGGGAGCACGGTGTGCGCGGGGCAGAGGGGAAGAGGCCGAGGGCTCACCGTGGTTCTGTAGGGAAAATGGCAGCGGGGCGTGGGGAGGAGATCGGGGACGAGCGCGACGTAGGGGAAGCAGTCCGGTGAGGAGGGGCTCCGGTGACGGCGGAGCGGTCCGATGAGTCGGGGAGGCCTTCGAGCGGCAACGGCGGTCCGGGGCGGCATCGAGGTCGTGCCCTGATCCAGATCTGGATCAGGGAGGAGGAGGCGAACGTAGGGGGAAGTAGTGGAGAGTGGGATCGAGCTAGGGTTTCACTGGGGTTGGTTATAGGCCAGGGGGAGTTGGGCCGGTTGGGCCAGGTGGGCCGGCCTGGCCTGTGTGCTGGGCCGCCTGGTCTAGTGGGGGTGTGGGGTTTGCTTTCCCCCTTTTTTGTTAGTTTTGTTTTTCTGCCTTTTATTCTTTCCCCTTTTCGGTTTTATTTATTTTAGAGCATCTTAGCATTTTGTAAACATGTGTTTTCTTCACTATAATTACCTAGATAATATTTGGCACAGTCCGAACATTTTTGTTTTAATGTTTGAAATTTGATGTTTGCTTGATTTTGGATTTGAAGGTTTCGAACTAGCGTGAGTTTAGCAACAGTAATGAAAGTGACATGGCATCATTAGCAGAGAAATATTGTAGCTTAAATATCCTGGTGTCACAATTCTCCTCCACTACAAGAAATCTCGTCCCGAGATTTAAGAGGGGAAGTGAGGGGGAAGGGATTTGGTTACGAAATCCTAACGAGCGTTCTGAATCTTGGTTGCTCTTCTCGAAGCGGCCGATCCATTATGTTGATGTCTCCATTTCTCTGTTTCAGGTCATCATGATGTAGTACACATCCTTTCTTCGGGACCTTCATCGTACTTACGGAAAGAATAAAGGGTGGGCATTCCGGGAGAACGGACCTCTACAAGGTCGACTATCTGGTTGATAACATTAAGGAAGATGGCGGAAGTAACTCTCGAATTTAAACTTAAGAAAATATCGAGAGCAAAGTAAGGAGGTATCATGTGAAGTTTCGAGCGGGCAGGCAATCGTTTGATGCCTGAAATAGGGCGTGAAAGGGGTTCAAAGCAATGGGGATAAGTATTGTGTCTGATACCAGAATTGATGATCTCTCAGAAGGTGGCTCGTGAATCACATACGAGGCCAAGTGCGAGGAACAACCTTAAGAACAGGGGTGTATAGGAGAGTCAGGTTTCGATCCTGTCGAACTATGGGTTATGGGCCCACCATGTGGGTTAAAAGTAGGAAGGCGGTGATGTCTTGCACGATCATGCAAGTAAGGCATGTCATAGGGTAGCCTGTCAGTTATATGTCAGCAACAACGTCTGTACCAAGGGCGAGGGATGAAGAGAACTATTTTCATGCTCGTTGAAACGAGGCGGACCAATAGGCAAAGTTCTCGTCCATCGGTGGTTACCGGAATGTCATCAACAATAGTAACAGGGTCTTACTGACAGAGTTGTACACCAATGTGTTTGCACAAGCAGGGAATTATTACTGCATATATCATATAGATCATAGAAAGGGTTTAAACAAACCAATGGAAAGGGAAAAGTGTCTATTAGATTTAATTAGAATAATGGAAAGTAAAATGTGTTTAAACACATAATTCAGGGGTATATCCTTCCCAAGGACAAGCAGAGCATGATATCCATGACAGGATATAACATAGAAAACCATTTAGGTTAGGGGAGAGGAAGTTCATGACATTACCCAAACAACGGTGTTTGAAAAATTGATAAAGGAAATTTAGCATGGTGCTTCAAATGTTCTTATCAATGATTAGAGTACCACAGACATGCTTCGAGATAGCATTGACATGGTCTTTAAGCAAAGGTCAGACTTTGACACACAAAGGTTAGATCAGGAACAACTTATAGAATAAGTCTTACAATTTCCTCATGGAAGAATGGCTAACCTTGCTAAAAAATAGACTATAAAAATAGGTCCCCCGTACAGGTGTGTTAAGCATGGCATCACCTTACCGGGTCTTATAAAGACCAATGTTATAACTCTTGGAAATATGTTCCAACCATCATATCTGACCGAGATTCAGATCTGATTGGTGTCAGGATACCTCAGACTCAGGATGTCTGAGAAGAAAAGGTGCAACACAAATTGACGGGATGACATTGTAAGATTCTCGGGAAATGAACTATGGAAGCGAGTTCCGAAACAAGAGTTCATCAGTAAACCAAGGAGAGGATGAGGAGGTGGCTCATGGACTCAGCAACAATTCATCGAGAATTTCAAAGGATGGATTTCCACAATTATGTGAACAAGGAGATAACATTTTTCAGATCAAATGATACAATGAGATATGCTCGAGGAAACATACCCAATTAAACACAGTTGAAAGGTGCACCCGAAATATGGGCTTATGTAGCATGACCGATGTTAGAATGGTGATTCAATAAACAATGGTCTAAGAATGAAATGTCGACCATTAACTTCAACGCAATAGGGTTACTAGAAGTTTTGAATTCACACCTCATAGTTCAATGGTTGGTAATCCGGTTAGAAACAACACGGGACCAAGATATGAACGGAGATGGCGAGAAGTATTACTGCATCAAGAATTTCCTAAGAGGTGGTGAAACTCTCACAACATTCTTGATATAGAAGACAGTAATACTACAAGGTAGATCATAACCTAAGCTAGATAGCAAGGAAATCAAGGTACAACACAAAACATGAACAAGTTTGTGTTGGGGGAAGGCAAGAATGTTGCCGATGATAACACAAATCATCGAAGGGCAAGGATGGTATTTCTCATCATGAATTCAATTGATATCCTGGAAGAACTCAGAATGTTGATGATGATCATGAAAAATTTTGTTGAGAGGTTCCATGAAGATGTAATCGGTTGGCGATGACATCAAGTCAAAGGAATGATGAAGCGAAAGGTTATTGGAACCATGGGTACGACACAAACTTGAAATCAAGTTTGCTGTTCGAGGAGAATTGATATGACGAGGAAGATCGACGCATGATTTGCTCATCATCAAAAATTGTGCTCCGGGAAAAAGAACCAGGTAGCGCAGTTAAAATTTAGCACGATAAGGATATAGCCAATCAGGCTAGGAATGACTTCAAGGATTATTAAACTCATAAGCAACGAAAATTACTTAGAGTTATCGTATCGGAGCGCGGAATCGATTCACTTATGGATGTTCTCGGTTGACAACAACCCAGAACCCGTGGAGTCACTATGACAGGGAAGGTACTACTTCATCGGAAATTCATAAGATATATCCTCGAGATACCATGGGGGTGTGATAACCCACAAGTATAGGGGATCACAACAGTTTTCGAGGGTAGAGTATTCAACCCAAATTTGTTGATTCGACACAAGGGGAGCCAAAGAATATTCTCAAGTATTAGCAACTGAGTTGTCAATTCAGCCACACCTAGATAACTTAATATCTGCAGCAAAGTATTTGGTAGCAAAGTAATATGATAGTAGTGGTAACGGTAAAAAAAGTAAAGATAGCAAAAGTAATATTTTTGGTATTTTGTAGTGATTGTAACAGTAGCAACGAAAAAGTAAATAAGCGAGAACCAATATAGGAAAAGCTCGTAGGCATTGGACCGGTGATGGAGAATTATGCCGGATGCGGTTCATCATGTAACAAGCATAACATAGGGTGACATAGAACTAGCTCCAATTCATCAATGTAATGTAGGCATGTATTCCGAATATAGTCATACGTGCTTATGGAAAAGAACTTGCATGGCATCTTTTGTCCTACCCTCCCGTGGCAGCGGGGTCCTAATGGAAACTAAGGGATATTAAGGCCTCCTTTTAACAAAGAACCGGAACAAAGCATTAGCACATAGTGAATACATGAACTCCTCAAACTATGGTCATCACCGGGAGTGGTCCCAACTATTGTCACTTCGGGGTTGCCGGATCATAACACATAGTAGGTGACTATAGACTTGCAAGATAGGATCAAGAACACACATATATTCATGAAAACATAATAGGTTCAGATCTGAAATCATGGCACTCGGGCCCTAGTGACAAGCATTAAGCATAGCAAAGTCATAGCAACATCAATCTCAGAACATAGTGGATACTAGGGATCAAACCCTAACAAAACTAACTCGATTACATGATAGATCTCATCCAACCCATCACCGTCCAGCAAGCCTACGATGGAATTACTCACGCACGGCGGTGAGCATCATGAAATTGGTGATGGAGGATGGTTGATGATGATGACGGCGACGAATCCCCCTCTCCGGAGCCTCGAACAGACTCCAGATCAGCCCTCCCAATAGGTTTTAGGGCTTGGCGGCGGCTCCATATCGTAAAACGTGATTATTTCTTCTCCTTGATTTTTTCTCCTCGAAAGCAAATATATAGAGTTGGAGTTGGCATCGGAGGAGCCACTACAAAAAAACACTTCCGTGATGATACGTGTTTGTCACAGTAGGTCGCTTTTTTGTCATGCATGTACATCCATGACAAATTTATGACAGAATCAAGATAGTCATACTTGTGTTGTCGTAGAAGTGTTCCATGACATTACCAAAATTATCATCACGGAAGTGTCCACTTCCATGACGATAAATCGCGCGTCACAGAAGTGCTTTCGTCAAGGGTGACCGACACGTGGCATCCACCGTAACGGAACGCCGTTAAGCTATCGGGTCGGGTTTTGGATCCGATAACCCGTTAACAGCCCCGACCAATGGGAAATTTCCATGTGTAAAATTCTTATTGGCCGGACGAAACACGTGTCAACTCGTCAGTGGGTCAGATAGGCGCCTATGATACATCGACACGTGGCACGGCCCAACAGAGGCCCATTCCTATGTAAAGGCCGGCCCGTTTGACTTGGTCAAAAGCTGGCGGGCCGGCCCATACAAAGCCTGTTAACGGCCTATTCGAATATAGCCCATTTACATCCCGCTAACCCTAGGCCCGTTACGCCCTATCCGAATTAGGCCCGGTAGCGTCATCTGGGCCATCCAATATGATTCCAGCCTGTTTTCACTTCTAGCCCATGTATGGCCCATGACGCATTTCGGCCCATATGAGGCCCTATGTAACTCTTGGCCTATTAACGGCCCATGGTGAAACTGACCCGTAATGAACAGTGTATCACTTTACACCCATTAACGACCCGTGGTGAAACTGGCCCATGATGAACATGTTGGAAATATGCCCTAGAGGCAATAATAAAAGCATTATTATTATATTTCCTTATTCATGATAATTGTCTTTATTCGTGCTATAATTGTGTTATCCAGAAATCGTAATACATGTGTGAATAACAAACAACAATATGTCCCTAGTGAGCCTCTAGTTGACTAGCTCGTTGATCGACAGATAGTCATGGTTTCCTGACTATGGACATTGGATGTCATTGATAACGAGATCACATCATTAGGAGAATGATGTGATGGACAAGACCCAATCCTAAACATAGCATTAGATCGCATAGTTCGTTTGCTAGAGTTTTCCAATGTCAAGTATCCTTTCCTTAGACCATGAGATCGTGTAACTCCCGGATACCATAGGAGTGCTTTGGGTGTGCCAAACGTCACAACGTAACTGGGTGACTATAAAGGTATACTACGGGTATCTCTGAAAGTGTCTGTTGGGTTGACATAGATCGAGACTGGGATTTGTCACTCCGCTTGACAGAGAGGTATCACCGGGCCCTCTCGGTAATGCATCATCATAATGAGCTCAATGTGATCAAAGTGTTTGATCACGGGATCATGCATTACGGTATGAGAAAAGTGACTTGCCGGTAACGAGATTGAACGAGGTATTGGGATACCGACAATCGAATCTCGGGCAAGTAAAATACCGATTGACAAAGGGAATCGTATACGGGATTAATTGAATCCTCGACATCGTGGTTCATCCGATGAGATCATCGTGGAGCATGTGGGAGCCAACATGGGTATCCAGATCCCGCTGTTGGTTATTGCCCGAGAGCCGTCTCGGTCATGTCTGCATGTCTCCCGAACCCGTAGGGTCTACACACTTAAGGTTCGGTGACGCTAGGGTTGTGAAGATATGTATATGCAGTAACCCGAATGTTGTTCGGAGTCCCGGATGAGATCCCGGACGCCACGAGGAGTTTTGGAATGGTCCAGAGGTAAAGAATTATATATAGAAAGTGCTGTTTTGGCCATCGGGACAAGTTTCGGGGTTATCGGTATTGTACCGGGACCACCGGAGGGTCCCGGGGGTCCACCGGGTGGGGCCACCTGCCTCGGAGGGGCCCCATGGGCTGTATGAGGAAGGGAACCAGCCCAAAGTGGGCTGGTGCGCCTCCCCCCAAGGGCCCATGCGCCTAGGATTGGGGGGGGGGAACCCTAAAGGGGGCGCCCCCCTTGCTTGGGGGGCAAGTCCCCCTCCCTGGCCACCGCCCCCCCTAGGAGATTCCATCTCCTAGGGCCGGCGCCCCCCCAAGGGGCTATATAAAAGGGGGAGGGGAGGGGGGGCTGCGCACCCTTTGCCCTGGCGCCTCCCTCTCCCTCTCCAACACATCCTCCTCCTCCGTAGAGCTCGGCGAAGCCCTGTCGGAGTACTGCGGCTCCACCATCACCACGCCGTCGTGCTGCTGCTGGAGTCTTCTTCCCAACCTCTCCTTTGCCTTGCTGGATCAAGAAGAAGGAGACGTTACGCTGACCGTACGTGTGTTGAACGCGGAGGTGCCGTGCTTTCGGTGCTAGGATCTCCGGTGATTTGGATCACGGTGTGTACGACTACTTCATCCCCGTTCGTTGAATGCTTCCGCTTGCGATCTACAAAGTGGTATGTAGATGCAATCTCTCTCTCCCTTGACTCGTTGCTAGATGAACTCATAGATGGATCTTGGTGAAACCGTAGGAAAAATTTTAATTTTCTGCAACGTTCCCCAACAATGGTATCAGAGCTAGGTCTATGCGTAGTTCTCTATTGCACGAGTAGAACACAATTTGTTGTGGGCGTAGATGTTGTCAACTTTTCTTGCCGCTACTAGTCTTATCTTGCTTCTGCGGTATTGTGGGATGAAGCGGCCCGGACCAACCTTACACGTACGCTTACATGAGACCGGTTCCACCGACTAACATGCACTAGTTGCATAAGGTGGCTGGCGGGTGTCTGTCTCTCCCACTTTAGTTGGAGCGGATTCGATGAAAAGGGTCCTTATGAAGGGTAAATAGAAGTTGACAAATCACGTTGTGGTTTCCATGTAGGTAAGAAAACGTTCTTGCTAGAACCCTAATTCAGCCACGTAAAACTTGCAACAACAATTAGAGGACGTCTAACTTATTTTTGCAGCAAGTGCTTTGTGATATGATATGGCCAAAGTTGTGATGTATGATGAATGATCTATATGTGATGTATGAGATGTTCATGCTATTGTAATAGGAATCACGACTTGCATGTCGATGAGTATGACAACCGGCAGGAGCCATAGGAGTTGTCTTTATTTTTTGTATGACCTGCGTGTCATTGAGAAACGCCATGTAAATTACTTTACTTTATTGCTAAACGCGTTAGCCATAGTAGTAGAAGTAATAGTTGGCGAGCAACTTCATGGAGACACGATGATGAAGATCATGATGATGAAGATCATGGTGTCAAGCCGGTGACAAGATGATCATGGAGCCCCAAGATGGAGATCGAAGGAGCTATGTGATATTGGCCATATCATGTCACGTTTATTATTTGATTGCATGTGATGTTTATCATGTTTTGCATCTTGTTTACTTAGAACGACGGTAGTAAATAAGATGATCCCTCATAATAATTTCAAGAAAGTGTTCCCCCTAACTGTGCACCGTTGCGACAGTTCGTTGTTTCGAAGCACCACGTGATGATCGGGTGTGATAGATTCTAACGTTCACATACAACGGGTGTAAGACAGATTTACACACGCAAAACACTTAGGTTGACTTGACGAGCCTAGCATGTACAGACATGGCCTCGGAACACAGAAGACCGAAAGGTCGAGCATGAGTCGTATAGAAGATACGATCAACATGAAGATGTTCACCGATGTTGACTAGTCCGTCTCACGTGATGATCGGACACGGCCTAGTTGACTCGGATCATGTAATACTTAGATGACTAGAAGAGGGATGTCTATCTAAGTGGGAGTTCATTAAATAATTTGATTAAATGAACTTTATTATCATGAACTTAGTCTAAATTTTTTACAATATGTCTTGTAGATCAAATGGCCAACGTAGTCCTCAACTTCAACGCGTTCCTAGAGAAAACCAAGCTGAAAGACGATGGTAGCAACTATACGGACTGGGTCCGGAACCTGAGGATCATCCTCATAGCTGCCAAGAAAGATTATGTCCTACGAGCACCGCTGGGTGACGCACCTATTCTCCCTGCAGAACAAGACATTATGAACGCTTGGCAGTCGTGCTGCGATGATTACTCCCTCGTTCAGTTCGGCATGCTTTACAGCTTAGAGCCGGGGCTCCAAAAGTGTTTTGAGAGACATGGAGCATATGAGATGTTCGAAGAGCTGAAAATGGTTTTCCAAGCTCATGCGTGGGTCGAGAGATATGAAGTCTCCGACAAATTCTTTAGCTGTAAGATGGAGGAAAGTGGCCCTGTCAGTGAACACATACTCAAAATGTCTGGGTTGCACAACCGCTTGAATCAACTGGAAGTTAATCTTTCGGATGAAGCGGTCATTGACAGAATCCTCCAGTCGCTTCCACCTAGCTACAAGAGCTTTGTGATGAACTACAATATGCAGGGGATGTTAAAGACCATTCCTGAGGTATATGCTATGCTGAAATCAGCAAGAGGTAGAAATCAAGAAGGAGCATCAAGTGTTGATGGTGAATAAAACCACTAAGTTCAAGAAGGGCAAGGGTAAAAAGAACTTCAAGAAGGACGGCAAGGAAGTTGCCGCGCCCGGTAAGCAAGTTGCCGGGAAGAAGCCAAAGAATGGACCCAAGCCCGAGACTGAGTGTTTTTATTGCAAGGGAAGTGGTCACTGGAAGCGGAACTGCCCCAAATACTTAGCGGACAAGAAGGCCGGCAAAACCAAAGGTATATGTGATATACATGTAATTGATGTGTACCTTACCAGTACTCGTAGTAGCTCTTGGGTATTTTATACCGGTGCAGTTGCTCACATTTGTAACTCAAAGCAGGAGCTGCGGAATAAATGGAGACTGGCGAAGGACGAGGTGACGATGCGCGTCGGGAATGGTTCCAAGGTCGATGTGATCGCGTCGGCATGCTACCTCCACATTTACCCACGGGATTAGTTTTAAACCTCAATAATTGTTATTTAGTGCCAAGTTTGAGCATGAACATTGTATCTGGATCTCGTTTAATTCGAGATGGGTACTCATTTAAATCCGAGAATAATGGTTGTTCTATTTATATGAGAGATATGTTTTATGGTCATGCTCCGATGGTTAATGGTTTATTCTTAATGAATCTCGTACGTGATGATACACATATTCATAGTGTGAATACCAAAAGAGTTAAAGTTGATAACAATAGTCTCACATATTTGTGGCACTGCCGCCTTGGTCACATAGGTGTCAAACGCATGAAGAAGCTCCATGCAGATGGACTTTTAGAGTCTCTTGATTATGAATCATTTGACACGTGCGAACCATGCCTCATGGGTAAAATGACCAAGACTCCGTTCTCAGGAACAATGGAGCGAGCAACCAACTTATTGGAAATCATACATACCGATGTGTGCGGTCCAATGAGTGTTGAGGCTCGCGGTGGCTATCATTATGTTCTCACCCTCACTGATGACTTGAGTAGATATGGGTATGTCTACTTAATGAAACACAAGTCTGAGACCTTTGAAAAGTTCAAGGAATTTCAGAGTGAGGTTGAAAATCAACGTGAGAGAAAGATCAAGTTTCTACGATCAAATCGTGGAGGAGAATACTTGAGTCATGAATTTGGCACACACTTAAGAAAATGTGGAATAGTTTCACAACTCACGCCGCCTGGAACACCTCAGCGTAATGGTGTGTCCGAACGTCGTAATCGCACTCTATTAGATATGGTGCGATCTATGATGTCTCTTACCGACTTACCGCTATCTTTTTGGGGCTATGCTTTAGAGACTGCCGCATTCACTTTAAATAGGGCTCCGTCGAAATCCGTTGAGACGACACCGTATGAATTATGGTTTGGGAAGAAACCTAAGCTGTCATTTCTAAAAGTTTGGGGATGCGATGCTTATGTCAAGAAACTTCAACCTGAAAAGCTCGAACCCAAGTCGGAAAAATGCATCTTCATAGGATACCCTAAATAAACTGTTGGGTATACCTTCTACCTCAGATCCGAAGGCAAGATCTTTGTTGCCAAGAATGGATCCTTTCTAGAGAAAGAGTTTCTCTCGAAAGAAGTAAGTGGGAGGAAAGTAGAACTTGATGAAGTGTTACCTCTTGAACCGGAAAATGGCGAAACTCAAGAAAACGTTTCTGAGGTGCCTGCACCAACTAGAGAGGAAATTAATGATGATGATCAAGATACTTCTAATCAAGCTCCTACTGAAATTCGAAGGTCCACAAGGACACGTTCCGCACCAGAGTGGTACGGCAACCCTGTCTTGGAAATCATGTTGTTAGACAACGGTGAACCTTCGAACTATGAGGAAGCAATGGCGGGCCCGGATTCCGACAAATGGCTGGAAGCCATGAAATCCGAGATAGGATCCATGTATGAAAACGAAGTATGGACTTTGACTGACTTGCCCGTTGAGCGGCGAGCCATAGAAAATAAATGGATCTTTAAGAAGAAGACAGACGCGGATGGTAATGTGACCATCTATAAAGCTCGGCTTGTTGCTAAGGGTTATCGACAAGTTCAAGGGGTTGACTACGATGAGACTTTCTCACCGGTAGCGAAGCTGAAGTCCGTCCGAATCATGTTAGCAATTGCCGCATTCTACGATTATGAAATATGGCAAATGGACGTCAAAACGGCATTCCTTAATGGTTTCCTTAAGGAAGAATTGTATATGATGCAGCCGGAAGGTTTTGTCGATCCTAAGAATGCTGACAAGGTGTGCAAGCTCCAACGCTCGATTTATGGGCTGGTGCAAGCATCTCGGAGTTGGAACATTCGCTTTGATGAGATGATCAAAGCGTTTGGGTTTACACAGACTTATGGAGAAGCCTGCGTTTACAAGTAAGTGAGTGGGAGCTCTGTAGCATTTCTCATATTATATGTAGACGACATACTTTTGATGGGAAATGATATAGAACTCTTGGACAGCATTAAGGCCTACTTGAATAAGAGTTTTTCAATGAAGGACCTTGGAGAAGCTGCTTATATATTAGGCATCAAGATCTATAGAGATAGATCGAGACGCCTCATAGGTCTTTCACAAAGCACATACCTTGATAAGATATTGAAGAAATTCAATATGGATCAATCTAAGAAAGGGTTCTTACCTGTGTTACAAGGTGTGAAATTGAGCTCAGCTCAATGTCCGACCACGACAATAGATATAGAAGAGATGAGCGTCATCCCCTATGCCTCAGCCATAGGTTCTATTATGTATGCCATGCTGTGTACCAGACCTGATGTAAACCTTGCCGTAAGTTTGGTAGGAAGGTACCAAAGTAATCCCGGCAAGGAACACTGGACAGCGGTCAAGAATATCCTGAAGTACCTGAAAAGGACTAAGGAAATGTTTCTCATTTATGGAGGTGACGAAGAGCTCGTTGTAAAGGGTTACGTCGACGCTAGCTTCAACACAGATCTGGATGACTCTAAGTCACAAACCAGATACGTGTATATTTTGAATGGTGGGGCAGTAAGCTGGTGCAGTTGCAAGCAAAGCGTCGTGGCGGGATCTACATGTGAAGCGAAGTACATGGCAGCCTCGGAGGCAGCACATGAAGCAATTTGGGTGAAGGAGTTCATCACCGACCTCGGAGTCATACCCAATGCGTCGGGGCCAATCAAGCTCTTCTGTGACAACACTGGAGCTATTGCACTTGCCAAGGAGCCCAGGTTTCACAAGAAGACCAGGCACATCAAGCGTCACTTCAACTCCATTCGTGAAAATGTTCAAGATGGAGACATAGAGATTTGTAAAGTGCACACGGATCTGAATGTCGCAGATCTATTGACTAAACCTCTCCCTAAGGCAAAACATGATCAGCACCAGAACTCTATGGGTGTTCGATTCATCACAATGTAACTAGATTATTGACTCTAGTGCAAGTGGGAGACTGTTGGAAATATGCCCTAGAGGCAATAATAAAAGCATTATTATTATATTTCCTTATTCATGATAATTGTCTTTATTCGTGCTATAATTGTGTTATCCGGAAATCGTAATACATGTGTGAATAACAGACAACAATATGTCCCTAGTGAGCCTCTAGTTGACTAGCTCGTTGATCGACAGATAGTCATGGTTTCCTGACTATGGACATTGGATGTCATTGATAACGAGATCACATCATTAGGAGAATGATGTGATGGACAAGACCCAATCCTAAACATAGCATTAGATCGCATAGTTCGTTTGCTAGAGTTTTCCAATGTCAAGTATCCTTTCCTTAGACCATGAGATCGTGTAACTCCCGGATACCGTAGGAGTGCTTTGGGTGTGCCAAACGTCACAACGTAACTGGGTGACTATAAAGGTATACTACGGGTATCTCTGAAAGTGTCTGTTGGGTTGACATAGATCGAGACTGGGATTTGTCACTCCGCTTGACGAGAGGTATCACCGGGCCCTCTCGGTAATGCATCATCATAATGAGCTCAATGTGATCAAAGTGTTTGATCATGGGATCATGCATTACGGTACGAGAAAAGTGACTTGCCGGTAACGAGATTGAACGAGGTATTGGGATACCGACGATCGAATCTCGGGCAAGTAAAATACCGATTGACAAAGGGAATCGTATACGGGATTAATTGAATCCTCGACATCGTGGTTCATCCGATGAGATCATCGTGGAGCATGTGGGAGCCAACATGGGTATCCAGATCCCGCTGTTGGTTATTGCCCGAGAGCCATCTCGATCATGTCTGCATGTCTCCCGAACCCGTAGGGTCTACACACTTAAGGTTCGGTGACGCTAGGGTTGTGAAGATATGTATATGCAGTAACCCGAATGTTGTTCGGAGTCCCGGATGAGATCCCGGACGCCACGAGGAGTTTTGGAATGGTCCGGAGGTAAAGAATTATATATAGAAAGTGCTGTTTTGGCCATCGAGACAAGTTTCGGGGTTATCGGTATTGTACCGGGACCACCGGAGGGTCCCGGGGGTCCACCGGGTGGGGCCACCTGCCTCGGAGGGGCCCCATGGGCTGTATGAGGAAGGGAACCAGCCCAAAGTGGGCTGGTGCGCCTCCCCCCAAGGGCCCATGCGCCTAGGGTTGGGGGGGGGGAACCCTAAAGGGGGCGCCCCCCTTGCTTGGGGGGCAAGTCCCCCTCCCTGGCCGCCGCCCCCCCTAGGAGATTCCATCTCCTAGGGCCGGCGCCCCCCAAGGGGCTATATAAAAGGGGGAGGGGAGGGGGGGCTGCGCACCCTTTGCCCTGGCGCCTCCCTCTCCCTCTCCAACACATCCTCCTCCTCCGTAGAGCTCGGCGAAGCCCTGTCGGAGTACTGCGGCTCAACCATCACCACGCCGTCGTGCTGCTGCTGGAGTCTTCTTCCCAACCTCTCCTTTGCCTTGCTGGATCAAGAAGAAGGAGACGTTACGCTGACCGTACGTGTGTTGAACGCGGAGGTGCCGTGCTTTCGGTGCTAGGATCTCCGGTGATTTGGATCACGGTGTGTACGACTACTTCATCCCCGTTCGTTGAATGCTTCCACTTGCGATTTACAAAGTGGTATGTAGATGCAATCTCTCTCTCCCATGACTCGTTGCTAGATGAACTCATAGATGGATCTTGGTGAAACCGTAGGAAAATTTTTAATTTTCTGCAACGTTCCCCAACAGAACAGTGTATCACTTTATACCCATTAACGGCCCGTTATTCCGTTGGGCCGTTTCCAGCCCATGTTATCTTTCGGCCTTCTCAGAGCCCATTTATTCTTGAGCTCATTTCCAGCATTCGTTTACTTATGGCCCCTTACTGTCATTTTCTGCTTGTGGGCCAAATTCAGCCCGTGGTTACAGTTGACCCGTTTGTGGTCCGTTAATACGTTGGGCCGTTTTCATAGCGTCATCAAATACGGCCTATTAACGATGGCCCGTTATGGTCGGCCCATGAACGGACGATTCCAACTCTAGCCTATTTACGGCCAGAATGCAGTCTGTTTGGCCCATGTTTGGCCAATCGATCATACGCCCCGTATAAGGCCCATTGATGATACGACCCGTAGAAGGCCCATTGATGATAACGCCCGTAGAAGGCCCATTGTTTCTACGACCTATAGAAGGCCCACTACTTCTACGGCCCGTAGAAGTCCCACTGTTTATACGTCCCATAGAAGGCCCATAGTTTCTACGGCCCGTAGGAGGCCCAGTGTCACTACAGTAAATATTAGCCCATGGTTATTGTGGCCTAGTTTTAAAAAATAGGTTATTGCAGCTACTAGCAAACCGCAGAAAAAGAACTGCACTAACTACAAGCAAATAAATAAACAAGACAACAAGGAAATAAATAAGCAAGCAATTTACACTAGGCTATCACGGCTATTACACATATTACATCCACTGGGCATCAAAGTTCGCCACCAGTGCAAATATAGGGAACACAATAGCATATAAAAGCCGCAGCAAAACAAGTCCAGAACTGAAACCACTTCAGAAGAGCTCAAGAAACAATATCCTGGGTACCCATAATGCTGGCAAGATGCTTAGCAAGCTTATTAACTTTCTCTTGTTTGGCGCTTAAGTCCTCCAGCGCTTGCTGTTGCACCAGAAAGTATGCATCTGAGTTCTGTAGGGACTTCCTCAGTCCTTCGGCTTCCTGTCGCATAACATCTGATCTATGTCTTTCAACTTGAAGTTGAGACTCAATAAGCCGAACTGATTCAGGCAACGAGTTCGAAGAGCTGGTGCTAGTAGTGGTAGCCAGTAACTCGAACACTACATCAAGACAGGACTTCGGGGTTGTCTCAGTGTCTTCAATATAGTTTTTATCAGCTTTCTTGGAGACCAACAGGGATGTCTCACTATCTTGAACCTTATTTGCATTACTTCCTTTACCATTGCATAACAAGGTACTCTTCTCCAATATTTATCCGCGTTCTAAAAGAGAAACAAACAAACACATCTCAGGTTTACAATGTAGTATATGAAACTCATTTTGGTAAACCAGTTCAGTAGTAAGGTGGATAGGATAACATCATGAAACAAACATATATCTATGTAGTATGGTCACTGTATGGTCTATATCATTCTAGTTTATGTTGCCAAATCAAGATAGATACAGTTCGAATCATATCTATTTAAGACAAAGCAGCATAGACAGAATATAAGTGTGGGAAACTACACAGAAATAACAACACTTGTAATGTGCATGGCATGAGAACATAATTGTTTATTCAATTGAAACTAAAATCAACATAGAGCAAGTTACAACAGCAAACAGCCAAACACGTTGAAGAAACAGGTTTAAAACATACTTGTTGCGCCATTGGAGTTTCAATTGCATCCTTCAAATTTGAAATTAGTTGGTATCAGTAAATACAGTGATGCAAGAGCAAAGTAGTATGAACCATAGCTACGGAACCTAACCTGAGAACAATTCTTCTTCTGCTTTAAGCATTGACTTTGGGTTCGGAGTGGTGGTCCTCGTGATTTGGGCACTGCAGTTGCCTTACTAACTGCTCGTGTTTGGGTGCTCTATGGTGGAGACGGTGCTGTGTCAACGGGAACTGGGTGTCTATCTACTGGGGTTGGAGTTAGAAGGGGTGTAGCTGGTTCTCTGTCCAACTGGGTAGGGGTACAATCTGCATGAGTGTGGGTTATGTGTGGTGGGGCTGGTTCTTGGGCAAGTACAACCATGGTTCTATCTGCATCGACAGGTAGCACGATCTTTTCTGAAGACCGTGTTTTTACTCCCACAGATACTGCCATCACTCCCTCCAATTGAAATGGCTGATAAACAAGAAAAGTAATTGAATGTACAGACATTGTAAGATAGACACGTGCAATGGATAGTAGGGAAGAAAACAAGGCATGAAATAATTGACATTTATGTTGTCTAAGCAAACAGAATAGCAGGACATAATTTCACATATATGATGGCTAATTAAACAGGATAGCATGACACAATTTCACATGTATGATGGCTAACTAAACAGGATAGAATGACATACTTCAAAATATGATGACTATGTAAACAGGATGACATGATATAACTATATG
This sequence comes from Aegilops umbellulata, assembly GCA_032464435.1. Classification (NCBI taxonomy): domain Eukaryota; kingdom Viridiplantae; phylum Streptophyta; class Magnoliopsida; order Poales; family Poaceae; genus Aegilops; species Aegilops umbellulata. The sequence goes on along the minus strand of CP136055.1, from coordinate 243,259,147 downwards.
ATGTGTCTATTAAAGTGGTTGGCATGCCGTAAATCACAAACACGCCGTCGATGGAAACATGATGGCATGATATAATTCACGGATAGAATGACATAATTTAAATATGATGACTATGTAAACAGGATGAGATGATATAACTATATTATGTCTTTAGAAAATGGGTTGGCATGCCATAATTCAGATACATGCTGTCTATGTAAACATCATAGCATGACATAATTCAAATATATGATTTATATACTAAGGAAGTGAGCAGAGGGCAATCGCATATATGATGTGTCAACTAAGGAGATGGCATTCAATATTGTGTATATGATGTAAAAACTAAGCATTGCAATACAACATATGCATTATATGAGTAATATAACCCTGCCAAGTTTGAGCATACACCTCAGGGGGATAATAGGTCTGGTCATCTGCCTCTGAATCCTCCTCTGAAGAGCTATCTGTAACCAGCAAGATATCTGCTTCAGCAGGTAGCATTGTCTGCTCTGAAGACCTTGTTTTCACTCCTGATTTCTCCATCACCAATTCAAATGACTGATGCACAGGAAGAGCAGTTGAATATACAAACATTGTTGACAAAAGCAATGAGAAATACAAAAAAAGGACGACATGATATAATTCACATATATGACACTTGCCTAAATAACATGGCATTGCATAATTCACATACATAATACCTTGCAACAAGATAACATTGCATAATTCACATATATAATGTCTTGCAACAAGATGGCATTGCATAATTCACATATATGGTAATTAGACACTAAACAGGTGGCATTCACACAAAGCATGTCTAAACTAAGCAAATGACATAGCAATACAAGATACCATACGCACGATATGAGCAACATAACCCTGCCAAGTTAGGGCATGCACCTCGGGGGGGGGGGGAATATGACTGATCATCTGTCTCTGAATCCTCCTCTGAGGAGCTATCGGTAACCAACAAGACATGCGCTTCGTCAGATAGCATTGTCTGCTCTGAAGACCTTGTTTCCACTCCATATTTTTCCATGGTCGTGCCAAATGGCTGATGCACAGGAATAGTAATTGAATGTACTAAAATTGTTGAAAAATTTAACACATAATAAAAAATGATGGCATGATATAATTCACATATAAGATGACTGGCTAACCAGGGTGGCATTGCAAAATTCACATATAAGATGCCTGGCTAGACAAGATAGCGTTGCATGATTCACATATACAATAAAGAAACTAAACATATGGTATTGACACAAAGCATGTCTAAACTAAGCAGATGACATCTTTAATGTATACAGTAAGCAATGCAAGGCACCATATGCATGATATTACCAACATCAGCATGCCAAGTTAGAGCGAAGACCTCATGGGGTAAATAGGAGTGGTCTTCTCCTTCTGAATCCCCCTCATAACAGTTATCTTCCTCTTGATCACGATCCGAAATGGGTGGAGGGGGGCTGCCTTTGCGCCCACCATGGAACGACGTCTGCATGAAATTTTATTGCCACGCAAGGCTCGTCTCTTTTGCTCTACATGATCAGTTCCATTGTGTACAATAACTGGCATGCATAGGAATAAAACATAGTGAGATTATGTAAGGAGTGCATGCACAAATCCAGAGTGATGGTAGCAAACTATGGATAGACCCAAAACCAATGATAGCAGGCAGATAATAGCTTTAGTTAAAAAATACAGATAATGACTCCTTTAATGTTTGTTTGCACCCAACATGAAACTCATAGTAGACACCAGAGATTAACCAAATAGTAGACATATAGTACTGATTGCTGCCCCAATATGTACCCCACAACCATTTAAAAACTCAAGTTTCAGCATTAGTTTGGACCTGACTCGGAGTCTAATAGGTGAACACGATGATAATGTAGCATGTCATCATATTAAGCGACGCATAACGTAAGTAGACACGGAAGAGTGCGACCTCTCTTGCGGACCCGTGTAGTCCTCAAGGTCATCTGCTTAGTTGATGATGGTAATGCAGTTGTCGTGGCTGCCTGCGGCGGGGAAGAAGATCTAAGGCAGCGAAAGACAATCTGGAGAGCGGATCGCTGCTGTGGTGAACCCTTCCGTCGTTGGAGCAGCTGAGCTGGGTTGGAACACAGCGCCGCAGGAGCAGGACAAACCACACAAGGTTTTCTTTGACACATATCTATAACAGAAGTAATTGAGTAAGGGCTTGTTTGAATTTGAGGATTCTAACAATGCAGGGATAGGAAATAGACAGGAATAGGATAGGAATACACGTGCAAAACAGAGAATTTAAAAACACAGGATTTCTGCCAATCTGGGTGTTTGATTCACAACAATTGGAAGATCACAGGATGCAAAAAAGCATGGTGAGAATCCAGATCAGAGACGCTGACGTTCGAAGTGGTTAAAATCCAAAGTCCGTACCACGCTTTGTTCGGACGGCCAGCTTATGCAAAATTTATGGCACGGCCCTGCTACGTGTATCTGCAACTTAAGATGCCGGGTTACAAGGGCACTATAACAGTTCATGGGAGCCGTCGAATCGCTTTGGAATGCGAGGAAGGAGATGCGACTTATGCAGAATCGGTTTGTGCTACGGAGGAGCTAAAGCAGTACAAGGACAGTGTTGACCCGGAGGACATGACTTCGTTAAAGAAGCCAACCACGGACCACGATCCGGCCTTGAAGTTCAAATCGGCTGCCGAAACTAAGCTTGTTGACTTCGTACCTGGCGATCCGTCCAAGCAGTTCAGTATCAGCGCAAACCTGGATCCAAAATAGGAAAGCGCGCTCATCGAGTTCATCCGTGAGAATCGGGACATCTTTGCATGGAAGCCGTCTGACATGCCTGGTGTACCGAGGCGACTCGCTGAGCACACCCTTAATGTGGATCCTAAGTATAAACCGGTAAAGCAGTTTTTACGCCGGTTTAACGAAGAAAGGCGTAAAGCGATTAGTGAGGAAGTGGCCAGGCTCCTGGTAGCTGGGTTTATCATTGAGGTTTTTCATCCCGAATGGCTTGCTAATCCGGTGCTGGTTCTTAAGAAAAACGGCACCTGGCGCATGTGTGTGGACTACACAGACTTGAATAAAGCTTGCCCAGCGGATCCTTTTGCTCTCCCCCGGATTGATCAGATCATTGATGCTACGGCAGGTTGCGAGCGTTTAAGTTTTTTGGATGCCTATTCGGGTTATCATCAGATCAAGATGGCAGTTAAGGACCAGGAGAAGACGGCGTTCATTACTCCCTTTGGAGCCTTTTGCTATGTGTCTATGCCCTTCGGGCTTAAGAGTGCGCAGGCTACTTATCAACGGTGTGTGCAAAATTGCCTCCACGAGCAGATTGGTCGTAATGTGCATGCTTATGTGGATGATATTGTGGTCAAGTCACGAAAGAAGGAGACCCTGGTTGACGATTTGAAGGAGACTTTCGATAACTTGAGAGTGTACCAAATGATGCTCAACCCGGCGAAATGTGTTTTTGGTGTGCCTGCAGGCAAGTTGTTGGGGTTTTTAGTATCCCATAGAGGAATTGAGGCTAATCCGGAAAAGATCACAGCCATCACCTCCCTGGCCAAACCGAAATGCGTCAATGATGTTCAGCACATGGCCGGACGGATTGCAGCGTTAAGCCGGTTCATCAGTCGCCTCGGTGAAAAGGCGATCCCCTTGTATCAAATGCTCAAGAAGACGGATCAATTTGTCTGGAGTGCGGAGGCGGATAAAGCGTTTGAGGACTTGAAGCGGCAGCTAGTCAATCCGCCAGTTTTGGCAGCCCCTGTAGATAAAGAGCCACTCCTGTTATATGTTGCTGCGAATGCCAGAGCGGTTAGTGTGGCGATGGTGGTAGAACGAAAGGAGGCTGGAAAGGAACATCCGGTTCAGCGACCGGTTTACTATATCAGTGAAGTACTTATCGAGTCCAAACAAAGGTATCCGCATTGGCAGAAGCTGGTATATGGTGTTTTTATGGCAAGCCGGAAGCTGAGGCAATATTTTCAAGGACACCCCATCACGGTGGTCAGTTCTGCTCCTTTGGGTGACATCATACAGAACCGGGAGGCGACCGGTCGGATTGCTAAGTGGGCCATCGAGCTCGGGCCGCACGGTTTAAGATACGTGCCCCGGACGGCTATAAAGTCACAAGCACTTGTCGACTTTATAAATGATTGGACGGAGTTACAAGCGCCTGAGGAGAAGCCAGATCACACCTATTGGACTATTCATTTTGACGGGTCCAGACAATTGGAAGGCTCGGGGGCTGGAGTCGTTTTAACTTCCCCACGAGGAGATAAGTTTTGTTATGTCCTCCGTTTAATGTTCCCCTGTACAAATAATGCGGCTGAGTATGAAGCTTTGCTTCATGGTCTTCGGATGGCTAAAGAGATGAATCTGAGCAGAGTTAGGTGCTTTGGTGATTCGGATCTGGTGGCTCAGCAGGTATCTGGCACCTGGGATTCTAAGGACCCGCTCATGGCTGCATACCGACGTGAAGTAGATATGGTGGCCGGGCATTTCAAAGGCTATCAAGTGGACCATGTGGACCGCAGAAAGAATGAGGCAGCAGACGCTTTAAGCCGCTTGGGCTCTCAGCGTAAACCGGTCCCACCCAATGTTTTCTTGGATGTATTGTATCACCCATCGGTACAGCTGCCCGGTGAGCTGGAGTTGGCTGTTCCTGATCCGGAGGCTCAATTAGTGGCGGCTCTTCACATCACCCCGGATTGGACGCTCCCTTATCTGGCATATATGAACCGGGGTGAGTTGCCAGAAGACGAAAGCTTGGCTCGACAGATAGTACGACGGTCCAAGTCTATGACCATTTTCAAAGGAGAGTTACATCATCGCAGCGTGTCAGGAGCGCTGCAACGGTGCGTATCCCCTAAGGAGGGGTGCGAGATATTACGAGAAATACATGAAGGGGATTGCGGCCACCACGCCGGTTCAAAATCATTGGTGGCTAAAGCGTTCCGCCACGGTTTCTACTGGTTAACTGCTCATGCTGATGCAGAAGACCTGGTCAGGTTATGTGATGGTTGCCAGAAATTTTCCAGACGAGCACACATACCGGCTCAAGAATTGAGGATGATTCCAATCACTTGGCCGTTTGCGACTTGGGGGCTCGATATGGTTGGGCCTTTTAAGCGTTCCAAAGATAAGAAGACCCACCTACTGGTGGCGGTTGACAAATTTACAAAGTGGGTGGAGGCAGAACCTGTCAGTAAGTGTGATGCTGCCACGACGGTTCAGTTTATAAAGAAGGTGATCTTCCGGTTTGGCTTTCCACACAGCATCATCACAGATAATGGTACCAATCTATCCAAGGGGGCCATGAAAGAGTTCTGTGCACGGGAGCATATACGGCTTGATGTTTCTTCGGTAGCGCACCCACAGTCTAATGGTCAGGCAGAACGAGCGAACCAAGAGATCTTGAGAGGTATCAAACCCTGGCTTCTGGTCCCTTTGCAAAGGACGCCGGGTTGTTGGGTGGAGGAGCTACCGTCTGTATTATGGAGCATCAACACCACGCCTAACAGATCCACGGGGTTTACGCCGTTTTTTATGGTCTATGGAGCAGAGGCGGTTCTCCCAAGTGATATACGACATGACTCACCTCGCGTGGCAGCATATGTTGAAGCGAACAATGAGCAGGCACGGCAGAACGCTCTTGACTTGTTGGATGAGGAGCGTGACTTGGCAGCTGCCCGTTCAGCGATTTACCAGCAAGATCTTCGCCGTTACCACAGCCGTCAGGTTAGGACCAGAACCTTTCAGGAGGGGGATTTGGTGCTTCGGCTCATCCAGGATCAGTCTGATCAGCATAAATTATCCCCGCCTTGGGAGGGACCTTTTGTGGTCAGCAAGAATCTGAATAATGGGTCATATTACCTGATTGATATTCGAGAGCGCAAGGATTCACGCACATCAGAGGAGGAGACCAGCAGGCCGTGGAACATAGCTCATCTTCGACCTTATTATACATGAGCCTTGGGCTCTGTTTATGTACATATCATGACCATGTATATATTATGATTAATACAATAAACCGGAGCCTCGAGTAAAGCGGGGTCTCTGCTGTTCTTCACATCATGTGTGTTTACCCCTGGAGGTCGCTTCACAGAAGTTCAAATTATAGATTCCGGTTTAAAAGCCGGTTCAAGGGAAGATGTCTCCTACAAGGCTGTGAAGCTCTTAATATCCGGTTCAATATCCCGGTTCAAGCATGAGGCTTCCTGTTCAAACATAGGTCGTATTCGAACCAAAGAGAACATAGCTATTCAAACATGGGGCTTCCTGTTCAAACATAGGTCGTATTCGAACCAAAGAGAACATAGCTATTCAAACATGGGGCTTCCTGTTCAAACATAGGTCGTATTCGAACCAAAGAGAACATAGCTATTCAAACACGGGGCTTCCTGTTCAAACATAGGTCGTATTCGAACCAAAGAGAACATAGCTATCCCTATAAAGTCAGTTGGGGACCTAGTCGGCCTGAACCGTAGCTACACCTCCGGGGGGCTTGGTCATGTCTTGACGACGGTAATGCCTTCTGGCTGGCACATTTGCCATTGAATTAGTTGGGGACCTAATCGACTTGAACCGTAGATTACGCCTTATGGGAGCTCGGTCATGTCTTGATAATGGTAATGCCTTCTGGTCGGCTTTTTAGCCAATGAATCATTTGGGGGCTTGGTCGTGTCCGAACCAACGCAATGCCACTTGATCGGCCCTTGGCCACTGAGTCACTTGGGGGCTTGGTCGAATCCGAACCAATGCAATGCCATTTGACCGGCATATTTGCCACGATTCAGTTAGGAACCTAGTCGACCTAAACCGTAGCTACACCTCTTGGGGGCTTGGTTTATTTTGTCTTGACGATGGTCACGCCTTCTGAACGGTTCATAGCAACCACTATTTGCATGCGTTTTGCTATCGCGTTGCCTTTTCATATTTGGTTTTTGTTTTCTGCCTTTATTGTGGTGTTTTTTGTTCTTCGGAACGTCAAGTATTTTTAAACCGATTCAGCTGACATAGCCTGGTCCGTTTTTTAACCCGGAGGCAAGTTGCCCGGTTTGGCAAAGGCGCAGCACGGTTCATAGGGTCGAAAGATCTTGTGTACTCAGTAAAGACAGGAAACAAAGTTGGAAAACGTCATTGGAAAGAGCATCAGTACCCGTGCGCGAAGGCACATTCAAATGCAGAGGTATTAAACTATCTTATTACAAGGCAACGTAGTGCCTGAGTATATTGTTCGTTGACGGATTAAACGTCACCAATTAAGGTGAACCGGAGCGTTGATTACGCCTGTTCGCCGCCTCGGTTCGAAGGCTGTGGATCATCTTGCGCCGCATCCTCTTGGCTACCCATTGGCTGGAAATCAGCAGTGGTCCAGTCGATTCCCATTAGCGCTTGAAAGACAGCTTCTTCGTGAATCAGCAAAGACGGTTCAATGTCAGGGGCATAGGTATGCTTACGGATTGGAGGAATAAGATTTTCTGCTTCAGGGACCGGGGCAGCTACTCGCTTATTCTGGTTATCATACTGGGCTTGGTAATGGGTCAGATCTGCTTCTTCAGCCAATTGACAAGCTAGGGGGCGCACCGCCCGGTTTATCGCCCTCAAATCATCTTCACCAAAGTCTGAACCGTCTTCTTTCAAGCTGGGGTATCCTTGGGCCGCTTCGACAGGATCGAAATCTGGTACCCACGCTTTAGCCCGGATCAAGGCAGTGATGGCTCCAGTTCGAGCAGCTGATCTTTTCAACTCTTCAATCCGGGCTGGAAGCATAGATAGCCTTTTCAACGTGTCTTGAATCAGGGACGATGCAGGGTTGTTATGCGATGCAGTGGTGATAGCTCTTTGTGCTCCGGTGTACAACTGTTCAATCAGAGTATATGCAGCTTTGAGCTTCATCCGCACATCAGAACCCAAGTGTCCAATACGTGTGCCTGCAGTGTTTCAGGATGGATTACAAACCGGATATAAGATATAGCAGACAAGGTACAAATTGGAAGAGGGGCATTGAAAGAAGTTTACCGAAGACGGCAGAGGTCATAGAGTGTATTTGTCGCTTCACGGCGGATAATTCATCAACCACCGGTTTGAGAGCAGCTTCAACATTTTCAGCCCTCTTCGTCAAAAGAGTTTTTTCGGTAGCCCAATCAGCTTGCTCCTTTTTGCGGCTTTCTTTTAGCTGCTCCATAACAGTTAAGGCTTTGGTCAATTCCTCCTTCGCTTTTTCAGTCTCAGCCTGCTGGGTTTTTAAAGCTTCCTGAAGGTCCGAGACTTGTTTCTCTTTGGTCTTCAAATCCCCCTGCAGCAGGTCATCAGCAGTGTTCAGAAAATAGTGCACGGTTTGGAAGTATCAACCACACAAGCAAGTTATGTGCTCGATACTTGGGGGCTAATGCATACTTGATCTTAACGCATGTTTTACATTACAAAAGTCCCAGGGTTTATATAAGTATTTAAACTTGGCACTTAGGGGCTAATGGTTATCTGATGATGTTTTCTGATTACGACCTATGTTGAAGCCTTGGGTTTTCTAAACCGGACCTTAATTGTCAAGGCAGCCTGATCCGGATTACCATCTCGGTTTGGAAATATTGATAAGCTAAGTTGCAATGGAATGAAACACAAGAGATTTACCTCAAGTTTCTCCTTCATCATCCTGATCATGCCAGCTTCATAATCCCGACTGGTGTACAGTCGGTTCAGGTACCCAGAATAAAGATCCGGGGCGCTTAAAGAGGCGTACGTAGAGGAGTCAAGGTCCCATTTGCCCTTTATGGCCGAGATTTCGTCCTTGGCAGTATGCTTGGCCAAAGTAGCAGTGTTCCCCGGTTCAGAGCGGCCAATGCCGGTAATCACAACATCGTCATCCTTGGAGTCGCTGCTCTGCAGTGGCCCTGTCGGTTTATCAACAGTTGCAGAAGGGGGGATGGATTCATCAACCCGAACAGGACTGGCAGGCGGATTAGCACGGCTGGCAGATTTGGTAGGCCTTTCTTCAGCACAGGTGTCATCTTGCGGAGATAGATAATTCTGAGTATCTTCACGACCCAGAGCGTCAGCACCAGGAGTTTTCTCCGGTTCAGGAGCGGCAGTTCCTTCAGCCGGGTTATCCAGACGAGCCTTCTTGCTCGGTCTAGGTTTAGCCCTGGAAAAAACCCAAAGATTGAAAAAACGGTATAAGATGGATTAAGAGACCCATACAGAGATATGTTGTGATCGGTCCAACTTACCCAATAACTGTCTTCAACGGTGGCAGTTGAGTGGCTGAAGATTCACCGGAAGATGAATGGGAAGTGACCTGATAATCGGAGTCAGATGGATTTAGAGGCTGACGAGTTAAACCTGCTTTAGGAGGAAAGCTAGCGCATAAATCGGAGACCTCTGAGCGGCGTTTCCGAACCGGGCTGTTCGGTAAACCGGCGGAGGTAACTACCTGGCCGCTATGCCGGGTGGTGCGTCGAGCTTCATGTTGCTGGGTCTTCACAAGAAATTTGGGATCCAAGTAAGCAAGAGGGTGAGAAAATTTAATTTTCCGGTTTGCTTGGCGAGGTTTTTTCAAAGGCAAAGGAACGACATCAGAAGAAAGAATAGTTACCTCTGGGCCTTCGGCATTGCTTGCTTCAGCGTCGTCCTGACAAATATCATCATCAATAAGACGTATAAAAAGCAAGCCAACTGAATCGAGGTCTACCCCGAGGTCCGGATTACCCACATCATCCTCCTCTAAATCCGGAGTAGAGGAAGCGGTGTTCCTTTTCCTCTGAGCGGGCTTCTTCACCCTCGTCTTGGGTCGGGTTACCTTTTCGGTCGGCTCTTGAAACTTCTTGCTCCAAAACGGATCATCTCCCTGTCTCAGAAAGGACTGGAGTTAGCAATATGTGTATAAGGAGATCATAAGTTCTATAACAAACAGAGGGGAGATACTTACAGCAGGTGGTTTGTTTGTGGCACAAAATGGAAGCAGGCCGGATCGGGCGCAAGCATACTCCGGTTCATTCAGCATCTTTTTCACAGCTTCAGTGACTTCGTCCTCCGTCAGCTGAATGTTGCAGTGCCTCAAAGGATCATCAACCCGGCCCGTGTATTGGCACATTAAACCGGAGCGGATGCTAAGAGGCAGGATGCTCCATGAGATCCAGCAACGGGCAAGATCTACCCCCGTTAAACCGTTAGCCATGAAGGCTCTGAGCTTGGACAGCTGAGGGGCATATTTACTCCTCTCTTTGGCGGTTAGCCTTTGGGGGAAGGGGTGTGTATTGCTAAGTCTCTCTGGACGGAAGCCGGGCAGTGGATTTTCTTCAGCAGGGGAAGTATCCTTGCAATAGAACCAAGTGTGATTCCATTCTTGCGGATGACTATGCAACTTGGCGTGAGGATAAGTCACCTCTTTCCTCTTTTGAATCGTCACACCACCCAGTTCCATATTAGGGCCGTCGGTGAATTCAGTACGTCGGTTCAAATGAAAGCAGTCCCGGAACAGCTCTACAGTAGGTTCCTCCTGGAAGTACGCCTCGCAAAGCACTTGAAAATGGCAGATATTCGTGACTGAGTTTGGACCAACATCTTGTGGGCGCAACTTAAAGTTAGCCAGGACGTCCCGATAAAATTTTGAACCGGGTGGATTAAAACCCCGGGCCAGGTGATCCGCAAACACCACCACTTCTCCCTTCTGTGGGGTAGGAGGACATTCGTTTCCTGGAACCCTCCAATGGATGGCATTTTTGCTGTTCAAAGCGCCAGTCAGAACTAAGTTGTTCAGTTGGGTCTCAGTGATGCGAGAGGGAACCCAGTTGCATTCCTACACCTGTTTTGCCATGAGAAAATCTACAATACAAAGGTGTTCCGGTTTAAGAACAAGTGTGAGTGTAAACCGAAGATGCTCTTATATAGAGTCAGGTTATCTACAATGATATCAACCAGCGGTTCATCAAGGGGACTAATGGATGTGTGGATCGGTTTGTTCGCTTTGCTAAGAGTTAAACCGACCAGATCTAACAGTTGTGAATATGAAAGCAGAAACAGATCCCGTACGGATTCTTTCAAAGCAATGGATCTACAGCTAGGGCGAAAAAGAAATAAAATATGAAGTTTGGCTCACAGCAGAACAACATAAGTTCGACAAGCAGGAAAAAGAGTGAGATCTAAGGAGATGAGTACAGATTTATGGCGACTGCTGAGAGGGACTACAAATCACGATACAGGTATCATCATCTGTTCGCAAAAGCTGCTATGGGGATGAACAAGAAACAGTAACAGGATGACGAACCCTAGAACAGATCTAAAAGCAGAAGAACAGAGGCCTTACCGGGATCCAAACGGATGTGGAAGGTCGCCGCGGTGCTCTGGACCGATCAGGTTGATGCAGCGGCCGGAGTTGATGCGGTGGCTGACGGCGGCGGCGGAGCTCCGAGGTCTGGGTCGCGAGGAAGACGGAGAAGGAGACGAAAGGGAGGAAAGGAAGATGGCCTTCAAGTCCTATTTATAAGGCGCGGCGCGCGTGTCAGGCGCGCGAATCCAGGGGCCGGAGATTTCGGGAGCCCAGCTGACGCCCTGATTATTGCGGATTAGCAAATGGAGACGGTAAATCTGTGCTGATGTCATATCGGTTTACCGCAGCAAAAAGAGACGAAGAAAACGGTGGTTCAACAAGTTACCGGAAGACATTTGAAGACAGAAATTCTTATTAAGGATTGACGTGAACCTGTTCAAATCAATCTGGGGCCTAATGTTGGGGATATTGTTATTTGGGGTAAACCGGCCTACAGGGCCCGGGTTAGCCTCGTCAATGGACCCGAGATGTTGAAGCCCAAGGAGAAATAGAAGGGCCCAAGGCCTATAATCGGTTTAGAGGTTCACAGGCGTAAACCGGCCTGAGATAAAACTTGCATTGTAAGTTAGGAATAGGGAGACCGACCCGGGCACGTTTATGAGCCGGAGGTCGGGACTTTGCAGACCGACGGGCGTCACCCGTGTATATAAGGGGACGACCCGACGGCGGTTTGAGGGAGAGGACAACAACTCGAGGTTTAGGAAAAGCTTATCGCTCCCTAGCCCTCGAAACCCATCAATCCCATCACAACTAGACGTAGGCTTTTACCTTCATTGAAGGGGCCGAACTAGTATAAACTCTGTGTCCTTGCGTCCGCTCTAACCCCTTCAAACTAACCCGTTGCGATGGCTCCACGACTAAGTCCTTTTGCCAGGACATCTGCCGTGACAAATCCACGACACCGCAGGAGCAGGACAAACCACACAAGGTTTTCTTTGACACATATCTATAACAGAAGTAATTGAGTAAGGGCTTGTTTGAATTTGAGGATTCTAACAATGCAGGGATAGGAAATAGATAGGAATAGGATAGGAATGCACGTGCAAAACAGAGAATTTAAAAACACAGGATTTCTGCCAATCTGGGTGTTTGATTCACAACAATTGGAAGATCACAGGATGCAAAAAAGCATGGTGAGATTAAGTCAAACCACAAGAAAATGTACGGTTATAATGCTATTATGCTACCGTCTCTTAGTCTTGTGCTTGATGAATAGGAATATGAAAAGGAGGAGAAGTGGAAATTAGAATTCCTACGGTTTTTATTTCAAGGAGACACTAAAGGAACAAACCCTACAGTTTTCCTTTGCTCCATTCCTTTGCACCAAATTCATGAAAAGTAGTACCATAGGAAACTTTCCAATTCCGATGTTTTTCATTCACTTTTCCTTTCAAGCACTGGCGATTCTAGTAGGCAGGCTTGAGCAAGGAAAATCCTACACTAAAAAAATGTTTTGTGCTACTTCTATTACTTTGGACCCAGGCCACTGCCATACTAGCTCAACTCCCAGGCCCATCAACAAATGCACAGCTGAAACACACAGAGATAAATAATGATGGCGTTCAAGAGAGTCCATCACGGATAGCTAAGTTGCCTGGTACCTCACTGCTTGTCATATAGTAGGATAAAATAATCGTATTTCCCATTACTACGAGTGCTCAGTGGACAATATATATATATATATATATATATATATATATATATATATATATATATATATATATATATATATATATATATAACATGTAGAGTAAAAAAGAGATGCAACAAGTGTACAACCTCTTTGGCGAAGCCATGTTGATCTCAGCGTGATTGGGTTAGCCGGTGAGGATGCTCCGGCTGACTTGGTTGTCGAAGGAGGGGAAGAAGATCTTAGGTGTCTAGAGATGGAGCCCGAGCTACTGCTCCGCTGTGATGGAGGGTTTCGTCATTGGAACAGCTCTGGTGAGTTGTACGACGCCGAGGCTGAAGCAGGACAAGAGAGACAACGAACAACTTTAACCTGAGTGGAATTCTAATAGCATCTCCAATACATGACGTAAAATACATAACCACAAAGTGCTAGATGTAAAATACATCAGCCGCTCATCTCTGAACTTAACTGTCGAAACTGAATTTAACTGTCGAAACTGAACTTAACTGTCGAAACTGAATTTTGCTATCGAAACTGAATTTTGCTGTCGAAACTAAACGCACTAGCAAGGTGAGGCTACACATCGATCGACTGACTTTTTCATCTCTGGTCAGTCGATTTTGCAGCCGTTGGATACGAAATCAAGGGCCTGCGGTTCATCTTCAACCTCCACCCCCCTGAGCCGACCAAACAACAGCCCCCTGCCGCCCGCGGCCGGCGGTGCGCCGCCCCGCCCGCCTCGAAAACACTCCCCACCACCGGTCTGCCGCCGCCCCGGCCATCCCTCTAGCCCCCCCCATGCCGAGCTTTTTCTCCGGCGATCCCCACGCCACCGCCCTGCCAACGCCCCGCCACCGCCCCCATCCTGAACCCTAAGATAGATAGTGGGGTACCTCTCCGGCAAGCCCCCCTCCCCGCTGCGGCTGGTTCTTCCTTCACCCCGGCGAGCCCCCCACCCCTGAAAATCGACTGACCCAAAAGTCGATTCAGTCGACTGAAGTGTAGCTAAATCGGAGCAGCATCGCAAGCAAGAGCAAGAGCGAGAGCAGCAGCGCGAGCAAGAGCAATAGTAAGAGCAGACCAGGCAGGGGACCGAGAGCAAGACCAGAGCAGCAGCGTGAGCAAGAGCTAAAGCAGCAGCAGGTCCTACTGATGTGGACGTCGCCGCCGAGGGAGCGATGCCGTGGAGGAAGTGGCCAGCGACGCCGCCGTGGATGGAGCCGCGCCGTGTCGGCTCGGGACCGAGCATCGGCAGCACTGTGAGATCGAATCAAGAAGAAAATGCAGCGATTAGTGTACAACCTCTTTGGTGGCGCCGATTAGGCCGCAGCTTCATCCGAGGAAACGTTGATGATGATGCTCTTCCGGTGGTGCAGGTGAAGACGACGGTGTGGGAATGGAGGTGGCGCGAAAGACGAGGGGAACGTCGGGGCAGCTCCTTGGAGGTGGAGGACGGGGTGGCTGAATCGGGGGGACGATGAGATCGACGACGGATCCTCATCCGGTACGGTGGATGAGGGACGTCGAGGTGTTGCTGTGGACGACGTCGTGGGGAAGAGGCTCCGGCTGGGTGGCGGACGGAGCGGGGTGTGGGGTTTCGTCGTGGGTTTTTGCGGCCTTAGTGTACGAATGGGTGGGCGGATGGGATGGCAGTGGGGAACCATGGCTTACAGACGCGCTTGTCCGAAATGTGGGGTAAGTTACAAAAGTACCCCCACCGATTTGAGGCGGTTCTTTCGGTTCAGGGGTACCACGGGCATTTCGCGTGTCGGGATTTCATAGGAGGTGGGAGTTTTCGCGCGTGTTGTAATTTCAGAATAGCAAGGCGCGGGTTGAGATGGAGGGAGTTGTCGGAGCACAACGATACAAAGATATATCTTAAATATTTCGGGCTAACAAGGCGCGGGTTGAAGAGGCGGGAGTTTCGCAGCACGAAAGACAGAGACGCTAGCTTGAATTTTCAGCATAACAAGGCGTGGCTTGAAATTTCGGAAGAACAAGCTTAGCGTGTACCAGAAAAAAAGACAATTTGCACCTCAACACGCACAACACACACAAACACCATTTAGACTAGAGTAAGGTACACGTGCATTGCACGCATGAGATTGCCACATTATACCATGCAAGCTTTGAGTCATATATGCATGATGTAGATGTTCGTTTAATTCTTATAGTTCATTTCATTCAAAATCATCTAGTTTTTATAAGAAAGCTAATCTATTTTAAGATTCATGGAATTGTGCGTCGTAAGACATAAAGTAAAAACAAATAATGGCAAATCATGTAGAAAAACATTTGGGCAATTCTGATACGGAAGATTCTAGAACAAATAAGAAGTGCTTGTGTTTTGATGTTTGTGCATTATGCTTAAGTTCAACCATGGAGTCTTCTAGATTATACATGTGGTGAAATCTGGTGGAATCTAGATGATATCCAACGGCCAGTAGTGCTCAAATTTGCCATCTTTGGACCATCGGATTCGCCTCATCCAACGACCATCTTTCAAAGTTAAA
Source organism: Aegilops umbellulata (assembly GCA_032464435.1). Lineage (NCBI taxonomy): Eukaryota > Viridiplantae > Streptophyta > Magnoliopsida > Poales > Poaceae > Aegilops > Aegilops umbellulata. The sequence continues at coordinate 243,243,675 of CP136055.1, read as the reverse complement.
GTTACCTGCACACAATATAAAAAATATATAATATAATATATATAGGGGTATAGATATAGATATGTGATGCAAAAGCCGCCCATCATCTCCAATTAGAATAGTGTGTCCATGCACGGATGCGACGTGGCCAAATGATGTCTGCCATGGGTATCTCAAATTCAAATCAGTCTGACCTTGTTCAATGTGTATACATTACAACATGCTCGTTTCCAAACCACACCGCGCAGATCTCCGTTATATTCATGCATGCATGGGTTTCAAACATCAGGATCTCTTATTCAAATATTTGAATTCAACTTTACATTGATTGTGACCTCACCTATTTAGCTATTCTTTTACACCCACACAGTAGTCTTCTCTTTATAATTGTACCACTAACTTTCTCTCGTGCATGCATGCACACACACTACCAGTCGGCATTATCCATCGCACGCATGCAATCTTTTTCTTTAGGTCGGTCTCCCATGAAGGCACACACCAACACACATCCCCCTCTCCATCATATCGGGCATTCTTTATCTCTCACGTGTGCATGCGCAACGATCGATGTTCCTCTATGTATGTGTGTATATAGCTAGGTCTTTCATAGTTTTCCACACAAATCGATCAATCGATATATCCAGTGAGGTCTCACCCTCTTTCCCACGTCCACATCGATCAATCTATACCTCTCTATATAGGATTAACATACATAGCTAATACACCCACATTAATTATGTATCCAACGTCCCCCTCTCATCATCCATGCCTTCTGCTTCATCTCTCAGACGCGTGCACAATGGCGAAGATAGGGGCAGTAAGGGCCCTGCCCCTCCCCCCTAACATCACTATATATGAAGGCTAATATGAATGTGATCATTAGATAATTGCTGCTAAAAATGGTTTAAGTTCATGAATTGACCCTCCTCGTAAAGGATTAGCAATGCTTGGCCCCCTAGCTCATTTATTTTTCATGGCTCCGCCACTGCGCGCATCAGCGCACGTGTTCGCCCCCTCTCTCTAAATATCGATCTCCACTTGTGCATTCCTTCATAGTCTCCCTCCACTCGGCCCCTCGCACCATCTTCTAGCCCCCCACCGGATTTTGCCACCTGTACAATCTAGCAGACTCCATGGTTGAACTTAAGCATAATGCACAAACCTCAAAACAATAGTGGTTCTCTTTTGTTCTAGAATCTTCCGTATCATAACTGCCCAAACTTTTTTCTAGTTGAATTTCCATTATTTGTTTTTACTTTATGCTTTACAACGCACAATTCCATGAATCATAAAATAGATTAAGGGATTCTTTGATTCAAAGGATTCTCAAAGGAATTTTGGAGGATTCTAGTCATTAGGAATTTTTCCTATCTTGGTTGTTTGATTCGTAGGATTGTAAACCATAGGAATTTTTCCATATGATTCATTTGCACTAGATTTCATAGGAAACATCCCATCCACTCAAACCTCTTTGAAAGAATTCTGCGTTTTTTCTATGCACAATCAAACACTCATACAATCCTGTAGGATTCAAGACGACATTCCACTATAATCCCATGTTTTTCCTATTCCCGCGTTCTTAGTTTTTTTTATAAAAACTAATTGATTTTGAATGAGATGAACTATAAGAATTAAACGAAGGGCTACATCAGGCATATATGACTCAGAGCTTACATGCTATAGTGTGGTATTTATTCATAATTTGGTTGCAAATCTGATGCGTGCAATGCACGTGTACCTTACTAGTACTTCGAGTTTGTGCAAAACACGTAAATTAGAATACCAATGGCACGCTACATAGTGTCTCTCTTACAGTTCATGAAGCCACGTGGCACATGTGTAGGCGTTGTCGTGACCTCCTTGCGTGGATTGATCACAGTGACGTGCTGCTGGTTCCAGAAGAATGTACTCGTCCTCCCTGAGCCATACTGGCGGTACATGCACGAAGCGAAGATGTGCACGCACGCCATGCACACACTCATTCCTCGCATGCACACGCGGGTACATGGGCGGACGCAATTTTGTACCAAGATCCACCCCATGTGATAATTTGACGCGTGTAAAGTCGTTCACTTCATTGATGGTCAATTAATACAGCGCATGCAAATTGAGTGGACGTGAGGGCGGAAGAAAGACATTATTACTCCACTGCGCGCATGCGAGTAGTTAAATCGTGGGTTGCTAGTAGTACTTCCATTGGTCTCCTTCATATTTTGTGCCAATTTTTGACAGTAACATAATATTTACGCATTTGAGCAGTGTAGTACTTGAAATTTATGTTCCGCTAAACTCATCAGGAGCCGTTCGGGCCTCGAAACCAAAACCATCAATTAATCTTTACCTTGTTCTCATCACATTCGAAAGCCTGCTCACACCTACTAGTAGTACGTACCAAACCTGAACGTGTTCCCACTATGCAAGTATTAGTACTAGTGCTAGTACTTAGGTTATAAAAAGGGGAACTACCTAACCAAAAATCACTCTACCTTTCCTCCTCATAAGTGCTTCTTCTTCGTCCGTCGTTGCCATGGCCGGTGAGCGGAGCTCTAGGTCGAGAACTACTCGTAACAAGGGAGCGGCAACCAAGGCTGCAAAAAAAAGAGAGGGCTCGCCGCCACGCAGAGACCTTGAAAGATCTCTCACGGGCAGGCGATGGCTCCCAGGAGCGCCCTAGCCGCGGAGGCGAACATGCCGAGCCAGCGGAGCTGGAGTCGTTATCCCTCGACGACATGCCCGATCAGCTCAATAAGCAGAAGGAGTTCATCCAAGGCTTGATGGAGTTGCTGAAGGAGAGCCTCGACGACATGCCCGCTGAGCTCAATCAGTAGGGGGAGTTGACCGCCGGCTTGGTGATGCTGCTGAAGAAGAGCATTGCCTCGGAGAAGAAGGCGACTGGCGAAATCCTACGACTTCGGGAGGACAATGCGAAGCTCTGCCACGAGATCGACCTGTTGAAGGAGAAGAACGCCGGCTGAAGAAGCTACATGAGAATATAGTTCCTCGATGAAGATGTTGCAGGCCCTCGCCATGGAACAGAAGGAAGAGTTGGCGAAGCTCCGCATCAAGCACCCGACTGCTGTCAAGGTACGTAATATGGCCGTGGAACAGATGATGAAGGCTCGCGTCGAGAAATGCCGCGTCATGGACACAATGATGAAGATGACGGAGGAGACGCGCAAGGAGATGGAGGTCGTGAAGGTGATGAAGAAGCAGTTACGACTCCGCAGCGAATTAGATCATTTGGGGTGATAATCTTCCTTCTTCTTTTGCTCATGTGTTTCATCTTTTGCTTCGGGTGTTTCACCGCACGTGTCATGTTCTCTGCAAGGCATGAATAGAACAATGTTTTTTGAGGGAATGAATAGAACAATGCTAACAATGAGATGACTAGCAAATTAGATCATTTTTATCGCCATATGGCACTGGGCTGCCGTGTTTCGTGCTCCTCCATCGCAGTACTACTCCAGTGGAAAACTTGAGTATACCGCACGGTTCTTTGCTCCTCCTCGATCAGGTCGTCGGCGCATTTATACGAGCAGTCAAATCACAAGGCCCCTCCTTCCAGCAGTAATGAGACGTCAAATCACAAAGGCCCTCGCCTCTCGTGAAACCGACCAAGCTAGACTGCCCGGCCCTCTAGCCTTTTAAAAAATGTATACTTTTGTACAACAGTAGTATCGATGGATTGCGCCATGGAGCAAAACTTGAAATTAAAAAAAATGTGGTACATATAGAGAGCGCTCGTCGCCAAATTATGCATATAGTACTATTAAAAAGGCTAGTCACAATAATGGTGTCCAGCACAACCCACCCCTCAAATAAAACTAAAAGGGTGCTTGGATACGTTTTAGACCCATGACTAAAAGTAGCGGGACTAAAACATGCTAGCCTCACCCATGCTTGGATCCAAATACTAAAAAGGCTAAAATCAAGTTAATGAGCATTTATTATCCTCCAAACCCTCCAATCCAGAACTCGCCTGTGTTAAAGGAGAGGCGTTAAATGAGTAGAGAGAGGACTAATCCACATTTTAGTAGGGGTACCCCTGACTAAAAAATTTTAGTCTCAAGACTAGTTTTAGCCCCTCTTTAGTCAGGGGTGCTTGGAACTTTAGCCTCTTAAAGAGACTATTTTTAGTCAGACTAAAATAAGTCCCTTGGATCCAAGCACCCTCTAAGCATCCTGCAATTCTTTGACAAAACTAAGCACCCTGAAATTCTTTGACAACTAAACTGCTGGCTATATGATGTTGGCAATATATATTGTACGTATATAATGTGAAGAAACGAGTGGTAGTACTATACCAACTAAAAGATGAAATGTAAGAAATACTAGTATGTAAGTACTGAAGAGTTAAAGTAACGAGAAGAAACATAACATAGTTCTGCTGGGGGCTCAGCACAACACACCCCTCAAATTAAATTAAGCACACCTGAAATTAAACTTTGCAACTATTACGGTAGACACTCCATTAGAACCACCATGAGAAACGACACTGCCACCTTACTCGGAGTCCTCGTCCATGTCCTCGACTTCGTCCTTGTCCCTCTTCCTCTTGGCCGATACTTCTTTGCTTGAACCGCACACTTGGCTGTTGCTCTTCATCCAACCCTTGTAGATATTGAAGCAAAGGTAGCCATCCATTGCAGCGTAGTGGATGTGGTCTATATCTAGTACATTCCGCTGCCATGCATGACGATGAAAAGTGTATGGAGGTTTCTCCAGTTTACCATACGAAGGATGAACCATGGCTCCTCCCAGGGTCAGCATTGAAGGCTGAAGAGAGGATACCAGCCGATTCTTCTGGAGGTCGAAGGTGTTGCCTACAACGAGGCCTACCCGACGCAGGACTTCTTTGTTGTTACCAAAGTCTACAGTAACGAATTTGACTAGGTTGCTCCCAAGGAAGTCCTTAAAATCCTGGCACTCAACGTCGGCATGGCATATGTGGCAGACCAAGCATAAGTCATGCACGCAAACCTGGATCATGGCGGGCTTATTCCTCTCTTCGTCCTTTAGATCCTTCTCTCGTCCCAGGACTGTGGTGTACTCAACATCTAGCCCAGCGACCCACTCATCATCTGAGTTTTCGAACATGCGTCTGAAGCGAGAAAGGCATCCTTTCACCGTCGCGGAAGAACGTGTGTAGATGACGTCGAACTCATCGCCGGTGATGGTTCTAACCTTGTACTCACCGCCGATCATGGAGATTTGGGACGCCATGGATTTGGGAGGAGGGTTAGGATTAGACTGCCGTAATGTGAATGGACGGGATGACTAGGAGCGAACTGCCAGCGTGCGAACGGCAGGGTAGTGGCTTTCCATTCTCCCATGATACGGGCTTCCGAGAGCCCTTGGATCTGAGATCGAGCGGTTGCATGGCGTGATTCTAGACCTATGGGTGAATATCCTATCCTGGAGGGTTATTCTGCAAATTTTCAGCAACTTAGCATGCGACCGTTTGATCTCAGATCCAAGGGCTGCCAGCAGCCCGTATCATGGTCGCGCCTACCACGACCGTCGCGTTGCTCGCGCGGTCGCGCCCTTGGAGATTTAACACGGTGCGTTAGGCTATCTGATGTTGGCATGTCATACATAGTCATCACTTAGTCACTCATACTACAACAAGGTTGGCTATAAGTGTATTTTTTACCTCCTCTCTATCTCTTTCTTCATACTCAAGGAAGAAACGGTGCTAGTAAGCGCGTGTATTTATTGCATTTGCCAAGGAGTGACCTCTTCCAATGAAATGGTGTTGCTAAGTTTGCTTCATTTAATTAGCTATAGACTCAAAATTGTCTTTTCACCTAGGTACACGCGCTTAGCACCGTTTCTTCCTTGGGTCACCAAACTAGTCTCTCTCTTCTTGATTAACTTGCCACACCAAACTTTATGCCTATGTGGCAAGCTTAAGCACCTATAGGAGCAAGTAAAAGTAAGTACAATAGTGCGCTTTACATGGAATTTTTGCATATGTGGAGGAAAGAGAGGCAAGGAAAAAGTGGAGAAGTGGGCTCTCATGCAAGAGCCAGCCTCTACTACATGGTGGAGTATTGGGAGAGGCACCTGTATGGAGGTGGTCAGGAATCTGGGAGACTCACACCAGTCGTAGCGCCGCAGTTAAAATGATAATGGCAAGTCAAATCACGGAGCCCCACCTGTCCAGCAGTAACTCGCTGTCAAATCACACAACCCTACGTTTGCAGCAGCCTACTCCCTCGTCTTCTCGCGTCTCTGTCAAACCGACTAGGCGGAACTGCCCCGCCGCCTACCGCGCAGGAAAAGCCCCGCCCTCGACTTTTAAATAGTATACAATATACTAATTTTGTATCCATGGATTGCGCCCGTGCCATGGAGCAAAGCGTCTAGAAAACGGAGGAGAGACGGTGGTCTTGCAATAGAGAAGAGGGAGAGGCGAGACAGTGGTTTTGGAATGGAGATGATGGAGAGGAGAGGAGGTGGTTTTGCAATGGAGAAGAGGGAGAGGAGCGTGCGGCAGCGATTTAGGATTGGACAAGAGGGTCGGCGCGCTCTGACTGGATCAAAATCAAAATCAATTTACCCTTCAATTAAGAAAGCGACCCCACATTAACTAGTCTCCCTTTTATTCTGGGTCATAATTGACCATGATTTTCGCACATAAAATATATGTTATACGTTGTATACAAGGCCACTATCAAAATTACAATTTGCAACTATACAAGGCCACTAACATTAATCAAGGCAAAATTGATGGCGTTTGCCTCGTACTAGCACCCGAGGACATTAATATCCCTTGTGTGCATGCGGGAGTGAGAAGGTTAGCTTGCATTCCCAACATTAATCAACCAATGAGGAGTTAGAGGGTTGGCTTGTTGTGCTTGGGAGAGAAAAACCACATTAATTAACACGACAATCAAGGTGACAAGCTAGCTTGCGACATTGACTTAAACATATGAAAGTGCGTTATATCGACTAGAGGGGGGGTGAATAGGCGATTTTTATGAAATTCTTCACTGAGGAATTTTCTAGTGAGGAAATTCCTTAGCGAAGAACTACTAGCAGCGGAATAAGTACTCAGAGGTAAACATAGCAGAATACATGCATGGTCATCATGATGAAATGAAGACAAACTCAGAGTACAGAAAGCGTAAACACAGGATAACACAAGATGAAGACAAACAGACTGAAGAAATTGAACTGAGGAAATTGAGAGAAAGTCTTCAGTCAAAGTCAACACAGATATGATAAACAAACAGCACACTACTGAGGAAATGAAAGAGTTGAGGAAATAGAACCACTAAGCTTGGTGAAGACAATGATTTGGTAGACCAGTTCCAACTGTTGTCTCAGTTGTACATCTGTTTGGAGCGGCTGAGTAATTAAACTCGAGGACACACAGTCCCGGACACCCAGTCCTAAGCACGCAGCTCGGGACACCAAGTCCTCACCGTATTCTCCTTGAGCTAAGAACACACAGTCCTCGCCCAATCACTCGTGGTAAGTCTTCAGGTGACTTCCAAACCTTCACAGACTTGGTCACTCGGCGATCCACAATTCCTCTTGGATGCTCTAGACCTTGACGCGTAACCGTCTGGAAGAAGCACAGTCTTCAAAGGTAACAAGCGTCAGATCCACGCAGGATCAATCTCTTCAGTGATGCTCAATCACTTTGGGTTTGTAGGTGTTTTGAGTTTGGGGTTTGGATTTTCCTCACTTGATGATTTTCGCTCAAAGTCCTCGGAGGATGGGTTGCTCTCAAATGACAAGTGTCAAGTTCTCGCGGAGCAGCCAACCAGCTAGTGGTTGTAGGGGGCGGCTATTTATAGCCTAGGGAGCAGCCCGACATGATAAGACATAAATGCCCTTCAATGATATGACCATTAGGTGGACAAGATATTTTAGGACAGCTGGCGCGCAGCACAGCAACGGTCGGAAATTTGAGGTACAAATTCCTGAGGGCTATCATGTTCCTCACCGTGTAGGTAATTCGCACTGGCGAATTCCTAACTCCTCAGTCAGAGCAAAGTCCTCAGTGACCAGAAGAACTGCGTCTCTGTCACTGAAGAAATTGACTGAACTGTATGAGATTTCCAATGGCTTCACTCGAAGGGATTGGTAGGTGTAGGATTTGAGTTGAGCATCACATGGAAATTTTCTCCTTAGTATTTCCTCGACCCTGTTTAACAGTACGGTGTTTCCTATGACTCAAGAAAGAGAAAATGAAACTACGAAAACAAAAGTCTTCACGCTTCATGTTCCTCGAATGAATACCAAGTCTTCAAGGTCACACCAATTTCTTCACTTTCAAAGTCTTCAGTATATCAAAGTCTTCAGTCGAAGGACTTCATTTTTAGGGGTCGACTTTCTCTGTAAATATCAAACTCCTCATAGACTTATAGATCTGTGTACACTCATAAACGCATTAGATACTTAACCTATAAGTCTTCAATACACCAAAATCACTAAGGGGCACTAGATGCACTTACAACATAGCACTGATTTTTACCTTGGTACCTGTAATATGAGTTTGTGGCCTTGTATACAAAAATGGAGGGAGTATAATTTGAAAGTACATTCAGATACGAACCAAACGATACAATTTTTGGTGACATGCATTCACATTTTGCTTGTCAAATACAGTACGTGGTCAAACTTTGACCCAAAATACGCAAAACAACAAAAAAATACTTCCAAGACAAGCGCCGCTCTTCCGCTCTTCTCCTCTTAAACCACCGTCGCTCCTCTCCTGTTCCAATCTAAATGTAGCGCCGCTCCTCTCCTCTTCCATTTCAAAACCACCACCCCTCCTCTCCCGTTCCAGTCCAAAACCAGCGTCGCTCCTCTCCCGTTCTAATCCAAAACCAGCGCTGCTCCTCTCCTCTTCCATTCAAAAACCACTGCCGGCGAGTGAAGGTGCTGTGGAGAAGTAGATCGATGGAGGAGTACAACCGATACGTGAGGATCGCAGACGGCGACCCTGTGAAGCTAGCTAGGATGTTGGAGATACAGTCTTCGTTTGACAACAATGACCAACTAGCGGCGACGGCGACATCCATGGCCAAATATGTGCAACAGAGCGAAAAGGCGGCGATACTCCCGGAGGGAGTCACGCTGGAGTACATAGAGCTGCTCCTCTGGGCAATGGAGCAAACAGATTCACCGAATCCGATCATGAGGGAGCGGTGGTGGGAGTATTGATCCCAGATGGAGCATCCACCAGAGATTGAAGGATCGAGCATCTACAGGATGCCGTTTGTGAGGGTGTCCTGCCAGAGCGAGCCGGTGGAGTCTTCGTCGACCGAACCCAACTGCAAGAGGAGACAATGTGATTCTCAGAGAAGAAACTGCAAGTTTCAGTTTCAGATAAGAAACTGCAAGTTCAGTTTCAGATAAGAAACTGCAACTTTCAGAGGCAGAGCATTTATATTAACACGGCCTTTTCAAACAGGGTTAACATCATGTTGGAAGTTTTATTCATGGTCGAAAATGGAACTACCGGCCAGTTAACATCATGCTGATCAACATTCATGCATAGCACATCTTCATATGATGCACAGTCAAAATGTCCACACAATGTCGAGTGTGCGAAACACAGAGAAAACGAGGGACGAAGTTTTGGCAAGTGTTGGACGTGGTTTTGGAGGTCCATAGGCCTGTTTGTATTTTCTTAGGGCCATCATGTATCGACTGGCCTATGGTCCTCCCATCCGAGGTTTTATTTTTGGCAGCCCAATTTATGTTTTTTTAAGAAAACGCAGAGGTCTGTTCTATTTTTCTATATAAGAATAGGAACGCCAGGTCCAACTTATGTTACCCTTCTAACTATATTATATATATTTAAATTATTTTATATGTTGACTGTTTAGTTCACATACTCCCTCCTTTTCGGTTTATAGGGCTTATCTCAAAAAATTTAGTTTTTCCATTTTATAAGGCTCAATTTGGTTGTTTTCCATCACATGTTCAGATTCCAAGGTGCATTAAATCATTGCATGCAAGTATTAAGAGAAAATTGACCAATGCATGTACTTTATGCATGCATGCATTGCAATTTATGCATTGATAAACATAATTTTTTGAGGAAAACAAGTGCATTAATTAGGTGGTTTTGCAAACTACAAAAAGTATTCCACCATTCATCATCTACCTTGGTTGGTGAGATTTTTGAATTGAGCCCTATAAACCGAAAAGGAGGGAGTAATTGGCAAATAGATCTCGCCGCCACCCCCCGCCTCCTGACTCCGGGCGTGCCTTCCCCCCTCAGCAAGTCCGCTCGCGTGCCCCATGGAGTTGCCGGCCATATCCACGGGGGAATGGCTGGAAGACAGGTAGATGTACAAGATGCATCTCCCACATGTCTACAAAGCCTTCCCACGAATGCTCCAGCCGCTCGACTTCGTCGCGCCGGCGGTGCTGCGGGAGACTCGAGGGAGGAGATGGAGGGAGCGGGCGATGCGGATCCGCAGCGACACTCTCTCCTGGACCCAGTGCACGCGCGAATGGAGGGAAGCAGAGGAGGAAGCTGCGAGGGAGGAAGCCCAGGAGGGACCGAATCCGTTCTCTCACTCGCATAGGTATGCTCAGATGTGCAAGGATCATGTGGATTGGGAGTTGCTGAATCTAGCCCTGCGGATCTACTTCGAAGGAGATTTCTCGTAGAAGCATAGGATGCCCCACCCCAGTGAGCCGCCGATTGCGTTCATTTGATGGGCGAAAGGAGAAGTGAATTCAGGAGATCCACGCCGTGCTGCGAGATCGGAATGCTTGACTGGACTCCTGCCCACTAGCACGCCACCGGAGCCGGAGCAGGTGGATCCCCTACCTTACCTCTCCCCCAAACCTGCAGAAGATTGAAATTAGGCTTGCAATCTGCTTCAATTGAGTTGTCTGGTGGTTATTTCTGCTTCCTGAGAGACAACATCTGGCTGGAGGATGAGCAGGAACCAGGAACTCCGATGAATTTCCCCTATCACAATGGGGGGAGCGCCGGTTGGGCAGTGGTACGGCCCACCTCTGCCCCAAATGGGGGCACAATCTGGGCAGGCTCCTGTGATTGCCCAAGATCAATCTGCTGGTGGTTCTGACTCTCAGATCAGTGGGAAATATCAAGGCAAGAATCTGCAAAAGAAGAGATAGGACATCCAGAAAACTGCTCCTGCCCCTGCTTCGGGCCTTATGGCATACTCTGAGGTGATCTGCTACAACTGTGGGGAACCAGGGCATCATTTGGATAAATGTGTCAAGCCCAAGAGTTGTTTTATCTGCAAAATGGTTACCCATAAAGTTGAGAATTGCCCTGTCAGAAGGAAAACCCACAGTTCTGCTAGATATGTTGGAAGTGCTGCTCCAGGATTATGTCCACCATTGACATAATTTTCTGTGACATAGAATTAGATAGTTTCTTTCCCCTTTCTAGTTGTAGAGCTCTGCCCAGATGTGGTAGTGATTGCTCTGGGACTCTGGTCTTAACAAACTCCAAAGAGCAATAGTTTTAAATTTGAAAAGTGGTGGTTGCTTAGAGAAGATTTTATTGAGCTAGTCAGGAAAATCTGGAATGAGCCTACTGGGAGTAGCTGCCCCCTAGAAAATTGCCAGATAAAAATCAGGAGATTTAGAAGAACTACCAAAGGGTGGAACTCCAATGAGGAAGCTAATCTTAGAAGATACAAAAGGCTTCTCCTCTTTGAGTTTGATTCGCTAGATATTAAGGCAGAAACCACTGACCTCTCTGAGGCTGAGACTAATAGATTAAACTTTGTCCATGGAGAGCTCAAGAAAATTTGGCTTCAAGAAGAAATCAAAGCCAAACAAAGGTCTAGATATAGGAACATTAAGGAGGGTGATAGAAATACTGCTTACTTCCATGCAGTAGCTAACTAGAGGAGGAGGAAAACCCTCATTCACTCCCTTGATGGCCCTAATGGCCCTGTTACTGAGGTAGATGAGATGCTGAAAGTGGCTAGTGACTTCTACAAAGACCTGTTTAAGAAAGAAAACCCTTCTGGGTTCTCTCTACAAAACAATTTTTTCTCTGCTTCTGAAAAAGTCTCTCCTGCTGAAAATGAGCTGCTAGAAGCCCCTTTTTCAGAGACAGAGGTGAAGGAAACCATTTTTAGCTCTTATCCTGATGGGGCTCCTGGTCCTGATGTGATTCCCTTCTTGTTTTACCAGCAATTTTGGGACTTGGTGAAAAATGATCTCTTAGATCTTTTCCAAGCCTTTCATAGAGGAGAGTTGGATCCAACAACTTACTCATGGGGGGGGGTCTGTTGGGGTCAAGTTAAATAATTATGAAAGTGATTTTTTTTCCTTGCTGGTAAAGGCCTTAGGCAAGGTGACCCCATCTCCCCGCTTTTGTTTAATTTAGTAGTGGACGTTCTTACTAAAATGCTGAGCAAAGCTACTGATCATAGTCTGATTGCAGGGCTCTGTCCTGAGGTCTGCCCTGGTGGCATCATCTGCCTTCAATATGCAAATGATACCATCCTTTTCTTAGACAATGACTCCGCACATGCTAGCAATCTGAAAACTGTTCCAACCTGGTTTGAACAAGTCTCAGGCATGAGAATCAACTACTCTAAAAGTGAACTCATCCCTATCAACATGGATGATCGGGAGTTAGCTGACTTCCTCTCTATTCTAGTCTGTAATAAAGGTAACTTCCCCATTAAGTACCTAGGTATCCCTCTCCACTATGATAAACTGAGGAGAGAGGATATCCAACCCCTTCTGGATAAAATCAGTAAAAGGATTGCTGGGTGGAGGGGCAAACTTCTCTCTTACAGAGGTAGATTGATCCTCATACAAGCTTGTTTGACTAGCATTCCAGTGTATCTCCTCTCCTTCTTCAAGTTCCCTAAATGGGCAGTGAACCTCATCAATTCTCAGATGTCTCATTGCTCGCGGAATGAATTTGAGGGAAATAGGAAGCTACACCTTGTTAATTGGGCCCTAGTCTCTATGAAAAAAGATTTTGGAGGCCTAGGCATACCTAACCTCCAAGAAATTAACATCTGTCTTCTAGGGTCTTGGATTAAAAGATTCTATGAGGGAGACTTGAAACCCTGGAAGCTTATTATTGCCCATAAATACCTAGGAAATAAACCTAATAATTTTGTCTCTTCCTCCAACCCTAAGACCTCTAGATTCTGGAAAGGATTAAAATCTATTATGCATGCTGTGAAATTTGGCTACCGATGGAACATAGGGGATGGGAGCAGAACCAGGTTCTGGGAAGATAGTTGGTTTGGCACATCCCCCCTAGCAGTCCAATTTTGGCCTATTTACTCTGTCCGCAAAGAGCTTAACAAAAGTGTCAATGAAGTTTGGGACGGTCAATGCCTAAAAATCTCTTTAACAAAAGCATTACCTTTACTGCCGAGCCGGATGCCCTGATTTGGCAGCTGGACAATAAGGGGAAGTATTCCTCCAGCTCCCTCTATCATGTTATCAACTTTAGAGGGGTTCAACCCGTGTTTATCCTTGCTGTCTGGAAATTGAGAGTTCCCCCTAAAATTCATGTATTTCTCTAGCTTCTCTCCAAAAACAAATTGATGACTAGGGATAACCTTAGGAAGAGACACATCATCAAACCCCTTGATTGTGTTTACTGCTTGGAACAAGTGTCTTGTTCTCACCTATTTTTTGAATGTATAGTTGCTAAACATCTCTGGGCCCACATTGAGGAATATTTCTCTAGTCAGATTGGCTCATCCTTCGAATCTGTCACCAGATTCTGGATTGCTACCAAAAAGTGCGCAGTTTTAAACACTGTTAGCTCAGATGTCCTTTGGTGCCTCTAGAAATATAGAAATGCTATGATTTTCAGTAGCACCTCCTGGATTTCCAGTCCACAGGTCTTGAGGTTGATCAGGAACATGGTGAGGAACTGGGCGATTCTCTCCTCCGGATCGGACAAGGACAAGTTGATGAGCTTCATGGAAACCCTAACAAGATCCCTCCAGAAACCGTTGGCGATCACTTGTGGCTGAACAAGGCTCGACCTGCTCTGGGGCTGGACCCGTGGGCTCGTCTCAAGATCTCTGATGAAGATGATGGGCACCTAGCGCCGAAAAAGAGGGACATCCACCATGCTACGCCTTCCAGCCCGGTGTCTCCGCTTGCTTACTGGTCGCCATAGGCTGACACGGCCCCTCGGCTGAAGACCATGAAGGCTTCGCTGGACCCTCCTTGTGTCATTTGACTGCTCTATCCGCTCTGCCTTTGGCACCGCTCGGGTGATTTGTGTTATTCAAAGAACTTGTTCATCCACCCCCTAGTTTGTAGCTTTTCTACCTTTGCTTTTGAAATGCTCTTTGAGCTGCTGTATCAGAATATGTTGTGGTTTCATTCTCAGCAATGGAATCGGGGAGATGCTCCCTGTTTTTCTAAAAAAAATCATTTCATATGTTATTATATATTATTTTTATTGTCACCATATATTCAACAGATACTTACATATGTAAGAAAACAATATCCCACATCTTATTAACTTATAAAAATAATTTCTTAACCAATAAAATCCTGGATTGTTTTGGCACGAAAATCCTAGTGATTGTGTACAAAAGCTTGGTAAGATTTAAGGACGAATGTAATAATATCACTTATTATTTAAATATATTTATAATAAAATGCTCAGCCCCTTTTTATTTTTTGATAACATTGCTGGCCCAACCCAACATTATAATTAGAATTAGCCCAGCAAAATCGTGTATTTTGAGAAAGTGCAAATGGCCTGTAATTTTTTAGGAAATAAAATAAACGGGCCACATGGACGCTACATTATTTGTTCACCCAGCCCAGCTAATGGCTGTAATTCAAAAAAAAAGATCAAATTGACTGTAAATTCTACCGCGCAAAAAAAAGGCTGTAAATTCTGAAAAAATGGGTTGAATACGTGCCACATTTTTGGAGGCTGAAATGTGGGCCAATAGGTCGAAGCCAATGCAAGTCGTTGTCAATTTAGTCAACAAATGATTCTGACATGTTAGTCGTTGGATTGACATCCAACAACCGGCATCCATCTTCAATCTCTCGTCTTCTTCCTCCAGCGTCGCCGGGACCACCTCCCGCCTCCTGCTGCTAGCAGCTCTGCTTAGCATGCTTCGCTATGAAGCGCTACTCCATCGTTGGCCAAGCCATCCCTGTCGGATCACGGGTTCCGGCAGACCCTTAAGGTTTGAACTCTGGGGTGGGCGCGGAGATCTTGCCCCCTACCTCTCCATCTCACAAGGATCTAAACTACTAGAAGAACAACACAAGAGACACAGGGTTTATACTGGTTCGGGCCACCATTGTGGTGTAATACCCTACTCCAGTGTGGTGGGTGGATTGCCTCTTGGGCTGATGAGGAAGAACAGTACAAGGAAGAACAGCCTCGCGAGGGTCTGTTCTTGGCTAGGGGATGAACTGCTAGGGGGAGTTCGATCGCCCTTCTCTCTCTCTCTCTCTAGATGCTGGATTCGGTCTCGTCTATTGGTTGCTAGCTCATTCCAATCTGCCTCTACCCTGGGGGTGGCTAGTCCTATTTATAGGCAAAGGCCCTGGGCCTCTTCCCAAATATTGAGCGGGAAGGGCGCCAACATTTGGCCAATTTGAAGCGGAACATCTAGTACACTTATTCTGACTAAAGTTGGTCTTTGCCTGCCAAAGGCCCTGTGGTGACGCCGTCCTGGGCTCCATGGTGACCTCCTTCCCACCGTTGGACTGGTCTTGGTCTCGTTGCACCAAATAGGGTGCCTTTGCTTGATCCTCTCACCTGCGCTTGCCCCCTTTGCACCAAAGAGGAAAGGGAGACGCTGCGCGGGCTGGCGCCCGCCTGGCACCCTTGGTCGTCATGGCTTGCGTCATGGGCACCTCGTGAGGTACCCGCCTTGATCTCTCCGCCTCCTCGCGAGCCAGCCTAAGGAGGCCGTGCTTGAGGAAGCGCCATGTCGTCCGCCTCACGAGGCTTGGCCCCTTGCGAGGGTCTTGAACCTTGTGCTAATGAAGATGGGCCACGCTGGGCCCCCATTTGAGCCACGCTGCAGGCAGGCAAGTCTGGGGACCCCCGTTCCCAGAACGCCGACAGTAGCCCCCGGGCCCAAGGCGCGCATGGACTTGGCCGTGCCAAGAGGTGAAAGGGCAAGGGCGAAGCGCCGCGGGCCCTAACAGCCTGCGGCCTCGGGCGCCGCGTGGCGGTTGATTGGACATGGGCGGCACTGTTTACCCACGCTCCCTTATTCTGCGCCGCGCTAGGTTGCCCCACAATTGTACACAGCCGCCCCCTTTTCCTGTTGCTTGACCGTCTCCTGCTCTTCCTCCCCCCGAACTCTGACCCTTGCTTCCAATCCCATCCCGCACCTCCTCTCTTCCGCCCGCCGCCATGGCTCCAAAGAAAGAGAAGGGAAAGAAGCCTGCGGCTCCATCTCGCCCGCCGCCGCCGGTGGCGCCTGCTGTCGGCCGCTCAATCATACTCAACCTGGAATGCCTGGGAAAGCTCAGTCCGGCTCTGGCCACCGTCTTCAACGAGTGTGGGAGGACGACGGCTTGGCCTACGTATCACTTCCCCACCGATAGGACAATCACCGAGGTCCATTACTTCGCCGACGCCTTGTGGGCGGGTTTGGTGCCTCCCTTCTCCGATTTCTTCAACGCCATCCTCAATCATTATCAGATCCACATGATGCATCTGGGTCCTGAGTCCATTTCCCTCCTTTCAGTCTTCGCTTTTGTTTGTGAGGCGATGGTAGGCATCCCTCCTTCTGTTGCCTTGTTGCGCCACTTCTTCTCCCTGCATCTTACCGACCCCACGCAATGCTCGGCATGCGTGAGCCTTGTAGCTTCGCCCAAGACCGCAGCCTCTGGTATCGACTTCAACCTCCCTCTGCCTTCAGCCGGGTTACGCGAGCGGTGGTTGTATGTTGATGTCGGGGTGCCCAGCCCCCGGCTCGCGAAGCCGACATCACCTGCTGTGCCCAACTCAGGCTGGGGTCAGGAGACGCTCGTGAGCCCCTGGCTCGCCTTCGTCTGGCACCGCTTTATGTCCTTGAAAAAGCTTGGCGTAACGGTGCTCAAAGTGGTGAAGGAGTTCCTATTGCACCGCATTGCCCCTCTCCAACGCCATTCTCGTCGAATGTGGACCTCCAGCGGGCATGGTGACCGCATGAGGCTTCAGGAAGAAGACATGACGCCCGAGGCGCTGAGGAAGGTGCTCTTGGTCCTGACAGGCGATCCCAACCCCGGGGGTATCCGGCAGGGGGGAGCTTTGTTGTACCTCTGCCAAAACAGGGGTGACTTCGTGAGGCAGATGCCCCCCTTCGACGAGTGGGGGCTACGCCCTGTCGGCCTCCAAGGGCCTCGCGAGAACACTGTGGTGGTGATTTCCCTTCTGGTCGGCCTGGGTGAATCCTCCTCGAGTGGTGGCGCAGGGAGGCAAGAGACAACGGGGGTCGAGGGAGCCGCGGACGATGTGACCGCACCTGGCGATGCTCCTGACGGGGCAGCTCACGAGGTCCGTGCTGCCGAGGCTACGGGTGAGGCGCTGCCGCTTCCGACGCTTGAGGCCGAGGCTCCTGAGCCCCCGGCCGTGATCTCCGGCGAAGCAACTGTCCGTGCGCATCAGGCATGTGCCCTTGACGCAAGTGGCCTTGGTACTCCGTCCTCTTCGCAGGCTGATTCCTGTGCATCTCTCCTGGGCCGTTTCCGCGTGGACTTTGAGGCCCTCTGGAGAAAAAGGGAGGCCCTGGGCGACGACGTCCCTTGCCGCTTGCTGAAGCGCTGGAAGTACTTTGCTGTCGACGAGTAAGTCTTCCCCTTTTCTGTTCCCTATCCTGCTTGCTGCATCCGCTGACCCTTGCTCTACAGGCCTCTCCCTACTGAGCTCAATGAAGCCGCCGAGTCGACACCTTCCTTGACTTCGTCTCCTCCGCCACCCCTTGGCGCCTCGAGCTGCACTGCCCTTGTGGTTTGGGCGAGCGACGGCGCGGACCGTCACACAGCGTGCGATGACTCCTCTGCTCCCGCGATCTCCTTCCGTGGGCCTTCCCTTAACATAGGCAGCCTGCCGTGGGCTTCTCGTTGGGTCGCGGGCTGCGACTGGCAGAGGCTCCCCTCGGGCCCTCCTCCTGAGGGCAGGCCGGACTCAGGCCGGGCTTCTGACGCGGCGCGGCCGGCCGTCGTGCGGGCGCCAACCCCCAGCTCCCTGCCCGGGGCTGGAGCGATGGTCCAAGGTCCTCGACGCCTGCTTGGGGCGGATGATGGCGTGGCAGATGTGCTTGAGCGTGCTCGGGGGCATCGTGCCCGGCGCCATGAGTTCCTCCGAAGGGCGAGTGGCGCCATAGACCTGCTTGGGCAGGAGCTCACTGAGGAAGACGCGCGCCTGGAAGCCGAGGGCCTGCGCCTGGCCGCAGAGCGGCGCGAGCTGGAGGCCGCCGCTGCCCTCGCGCGTCATCGGCGCGACCTTGATGACGAAGGAGCGAATGCATCGCTGGAGGCTTCCCTGGCGGCTCGGTCTCAGGCCGTTGAGGAGGCCCGAGGAGCAGACCGACGGCGAGAAGCAGCAGAAGAACGGGCTCGGGAGCTCTTGGCCCAGTGTCGCTCGTTGGAGGAGCAAGCGGAGCTGCGCGAGGCAGCCCTTGCATCGATGGAGGTGGCTTCTGGCGACCCGGCTGAGCTTCGGAAGCGCGAGGAAGCGTTGGTGCTGGAGGCCGCCGAACGCGCTCGCGAGCACGAGCAGCTGGAGACTAGGGAGCGCCTAGTGACGCAGGCAGAAGATGATGTCACCGCGCGGGAAACGCGTGTCCTGGAGGAGGTTTGCCGTCGGGTGGCGACAGCGCGCCAAGGCCTCGAGCGTGAGTTCGAGGGGAAGCTAGGGATGATCCAAGTCGAAGCTGAGGGTAGGACCGCCGCCTTGAGGGCCCAACAGGATGAGGCGACGCGACGAGCGGACGCCTCCCGGGTCGCTCTTGAGGCAGCGCAAAAGGAGCTGGCCACCTCCCAGGCCGAGGTGCTCCGCCTGCGCCAACGTGTGGAAGAGGCTGTGGCCGTCGAGCGTCAGAATGCCGACGAGATACGCCAGCGGCAATTCCTGGAGCACGAGCACGGCCCCATGCTCACCAAGCTCCGGGAGAGGGCCAGCATTGCCCTGGGCAACATCCGTGAGGCTGCCGTGGGCGAGCCGCACACGATTAGCTACGCCGGCAACCTGCAGTTCTTCACCACCGTGGTGACACAGCTGGAGGCACGGTCGGCCAAAGCCGATAGGTTGGTGAAGGAGAGGAGCCGCGCCCTGCTCGGGCGCGCCTTTTCCCGCGTCTTCAGCCATCTTCGAAACATGGATCCCCACTTTGACTTCGACGCCGCCATCGCCCCAATTCCCCAAGCTGTTCGAGGTGACCTGGCTGAATGGGTGGAGAGCAACGTAGATGCTCTCGTCCGGGCCTTCACTTCAGATGATGACGACGTGATCGTGGGCGCCGACGAAGGTGGCGTGGTGGATGACCCCAACGCCATTGATGGTGGCGCAGACGAAGGCGTGTCCAGCGACGCCAGCGATAGCTCGGGAGGTGCCCCCGAGGATGCATTGGGGGATTTGTTAGATTGACCATGTACTATCCTTGTCTTTTTACCCTGCATAGATAGAACTCAGGCGTTTGGCCCGACGGTTGTGAGAGCATTTTGGGAGGGGAAGCCCCTCATGTATGAACTCGTATCTAATGTATCTGCAGTGATTAAATCGTACGCGTTTCCAACGGTAGGCTGGTTCACCCTTGTTCCTTGCTGGCTCCGGAGCTGCCTTCTGGAGGGCGTCACATCTCGGGTGCTGGGTAGTTGAAACCTCGGGAGGCGGGGTAGTTGCTGACAGGAAACCCCATAGGCGTGGGCCCTCTTCGCAGGCTCCGGGCCTTTTCTCGAGCGAGACGTATTCACAGGCGTTCGCCCTCTTCACAGGCTCCGGGCCTTTTCCTCGAGCGAGACGTCTTCACAGGCATTTGCCTTCTTCACAGGCTCTGGGCCTTCTCCTCGAGCGAGACGTCTTCACAGGCATTTGCCTTCTTCACAGGCTCCAGGCCTTCTCCCAAGCGGGACGTCTTCACAGGCGTTCGCCTTCTTCACAGGCTCAGGGCCTTCTCCCGAGCGGGATGGCTTCACAGGCGTTTGCCTTCTTCACAGGCTCCAGGCCTTTTCCCGAGCGGGATGGCTTCACAGGCATTCGCCTTCCTCATAGGCTCAGGGCCTTTTCCCGAGCGGGATGGCTTCACAGGCGTTTGCCTTCTTCACAGGCTCTGGGCCTTTTCCCAAGCGGGACGTCTTCACAGGCATTCGCCTTCTTCACAGGCTCCGGGCCTTTTCCCGAGCGGGATGGCTTCACAGGCATTCGCCTTCTTCACAGGCTCAGGGCCTTTTCCCGAGCGGGATGGCTTCACAGGCGTTTGCCTTCTTCACAGGCTCTGGGCCTTTTCCCAAGCGGGACGTCTTCACAGGCATTCGCTTTCTTCACAGGCTCAGGGCCTTTTCCCGAGAAAACGATCTCCGCAAGTACCAAAGGTCACCTTGCGAGGGAGCGATAGCGGCAGTTTGGGCCATGCTCAAGCTAGGCCTGGCCCGGCTCACGAGGGGCTCGCGAGGGGAGGTAGCTGTTGTGAGATGGTGACCAGAATGCGGGAAACGATTCAAACAAGACCAAGCATCCCTTCCCCGAATGCACGCAAAGCTCAAATTCGAATTCAACTTAAATCCAGCGGGGGAAAAAGGTTACAACCAAAGGAAGAAGGCAATGAAAGCAAACAAAAAGGCCGCGTCCGGCACCTAATCTAGTCTTCGACGTCTTCTCACCAGCGCGGAGCTAAGTGCTGTCCACTGGGCGTGGGAGGGAGCCCCAGGGCCTGAGGCCGGCACCCCTGAGACTCCGGGGCGTGTACAGCCCCACTCATTATTACGTGAGAGTGTCACGCGGCGGCGAGCTTCACAGGCACTGGGCCTTCTTCACAGGAACCGGCCTTGCTTCATATCGCCAGACGAGGGCCCTGCCTTGCGCCACACTCTAGTGCCACCAACGACGACCGGAAACCAGGATGCCGCCGGTGGGGTAGAGCGGTCGCCAGCGGTTCCCCCGACGACCACGGGTCCTCCGCCAGGGGCAGGCCCTCGGGCGCCTCCCCAGCGGAGGGCCTATCTTCTAAAAACGCCTTGCTCCGAATGCCGCGGTGGTGATGTAGGATCTCTGCCCCTTTCCTGCAGCCCCCTGCGTCCTCCTCCCGAGGGGTAGGAGACCGCAGGAGCGGGGCAGGTGCTTGTTGCGGCGACCTGCATCTCCTGTGACCCATGATTAGCGTATGCCTGCTCTTGAGGAGTTAACGGTACCCGATAGTTGTTGCCTCCAGTGTGACCAACGGGGCCGTCCTGGGGTTCCTGGAAGGGCTCGGCCTCTGGCGTCTCGTCCCCCCAGCTGGGGCTGAAGAGTGAGCCCTGTTCGCCCTCGTGAGCGTGCCCTTGGTCCATCATATGGGGCACGTATTCCTCTGGCGCCGCCACCCCGAATGTTGTGCTGCAGTGCTCCATGCGCCACGCGGTGTTGCTCTTCGTGCCCACCGTGGGGTGGTAGCGTGGTTGCCCGCACGCGCCGCGGGCCGCGCTGAGCCCTTCTCCTTCTCGCGCCGGGGGCGGGGGTAGCACCACCGCTAGTCCAGCGCCGACGGATTCGCTGGTGCCGGGGTAGTCCTGAGGCCCGCGGGGGCGCGCGGGGCCTCCTCGTGCGTCGCCCTGAGCTGGAGGCGGAAGCCGAGTGCAGAAGGGGTGAGCCCCCGAAGCAGCGAAGCCCAGGAGCTCGGCGACCCGCTCCAGCAGCACGTCGCGGCCGCCCTCCAGTAGCCTGCACTGCAGCAGCTCCCGTGCTACTGTGAGCGCGGCCCTCGAGTTCGCCTGTTCCCGGCGGGTGTACGATGTCGTAGCTGCGGCGTGATTGGAGGCCCTCGCTGCCGATCGCGCCTGTCGCGGTGTGAGGGTCGCAGAAGCTTGCCCGCGTCGCCCGCGGCCCGCAGCGCCCTGCGGACCGCGAGCTGCCTGTGGCGCGGGGTCGCCCGGAGCGGGAGGCTCCGCGCAGATGGGCCACGCCGCCCATGGGCCTTGGTTGCCCGCCTGGTCGCCGGACATGGTGACGACGACACAACGGGAGACAGAGCGATGGGAAGGCAGATTCCGGCGCACCCCTACCTGGCACACCAAATGTCGGATCACTGGTTCCGGCAGACCCTTAAGGTTCGAACTCTGGGGTGGGCGCGGAGATCTTGCCCCCTACCTCTCCGTCTCACAAGGATCTAAACTACTAGAAGAACAACACAAGAGACACAGGGTTTATACTGGTTCGGGCCACCATTGTGGTGTAATACCCTACTCCAGTGTGGTGGGTGGATTGCCTCTTGGGCTGATGAGGAAGAACAGTACAAGGAAGAACAGCCTCGCGAGGGTCTGTTCTTGGCTAGGGGATGAACTGCTAGGGGGAGTTCGATCGCCCTTCTCTCTCTCTCTAGATGCTGGATTCGGTCTCCTCTACTGGTTGCTAGCTCATTCCAATCTGCCTCTACCCTGGGGGTGGCTAGTCCTATTTATAGGCAAAGGCCCTGGGCCTCTTCCCAAATATTGAGCGGGAAGGGCGCCAACAATTGGCCAATTTGAAGCGGAACATCTAGTACACTTATCCTGACTAAAGTTGGTCTTCGCCTGCCAAAGGCCCTGTGGTGACGCCGTCCTGGGCTCCATGGTGACCTCCTTCCCACCGTTGGACTGGTCTTGGTCTCGTTGCACCAAAATGGGTGCCTTTGCTTGATCCTCTCGCCTGCGCTTGCCCCCTTTGCACCAAAGAGGAAAGGGAGACGCTGCGCGGGCTGGCGCCCGCCTGGCACCCTTGGTCGTCATGGCTTGCGTCATGGGCACCTCGTGAGGTACCCGCCTTGATCTCTCCGCCTCCTCGCGAGCCAGCCTAAGGAGGCCGTGCTTGAGGAAGCGCCATGTCGTCCGCCTCGCGAGGCTTGGCCCCTCGCGAGGGTCTTGAACCTTGTGCTGATGAAGATGGGCCACGCTGGGCCCCCATTTGAGCCACGCCGTAGGCCGCAGGCAGGCAAGTCTGGGTACCCCCGTTCCCAGAACACCGACAATCCCTCCACCCCTCCACACCTCCCGTTCTTCTCCACCGACTGCCGAACCACACCGCACTAGAACCAGTTAACCCTCGTACACCTCTCCGTCTGCGACTCTACTCCCGCGTCTTCCCATCTCCGGCTCATTGCTATCCGGGGCCTCGCCGTCGTCCACCACCTTGGATGCGCTCAGCACGGCGTGGTCAACGAACGACACCATCGGAAGTAGACTGTGCGTGCAGAGGCTGACAGCTGGGTCCAAGGCCGCACACAAGGAAATGCCTCCTTATTACGCGCAAAATAGTGATTCCTCCACCTGACATCTGGGACCCACCGGAAGGGCCTCTGTATTTCGTGAAATAAAGTGCCCCCCACTGACATATCGGACCCACCAGCTATCTTCGCACGCAAGGAAGTGCCTCCTTATTACGCACAAAAAAAATGAATATTCCCCCTGCCAGCTGGAACCCAGCATAGTAGGAGGCTGACTTGTGGGCCTACCAAGTTGACGGGGACGGAGGGCTTTGTCAACTTAGTAAATATGAACGATTCTAGCTCCTGTTACCATACGATGTTCATCCAACGACCGTACTGCTTCTTCAACCTCTGGTCTTCTTGCTCCAGCCGCCCAAACCGGCGCCGGTCGTGCCGCGTGCTCCTGCCTCCCGGGGCCGGCTGTGATGCCGCGGAAGCCTCACCGCCCCCTACTACTCCCACCGCTGGCCAGGCCATCCCTCTACTCACCCACATCCCCTGTTATTCTGCGGCGACAGCAGCCTCACACCGCAGTCGAACCAGTGAACCCTCGTACTCCTCTTTGCATGGGCATCCACTGCTGCATCTTCCCTAGCTTCGAGTCATCCCCTTCCTAGTCCTCGCTATCGTCCACCGCCCTGGTGCTCTCGGCGCGGCGTGGTCAACATGGTCAATGACCGACTTCCATCGGAAGAGTACTGTACGTGCAGAGGCTGACAGCTGGGTCCACGGCAGCCGCAAGGAAGTGCCTCCTTATTACGCGGAAAATAATTATTCCTCCACCAGACAGCAGGGACCCACCGGACGGGCCACCAGTATTTTGCGAAAAAAATCGTTTCCCCCTGACTGCTGGGACCCACTGGACTGGCCACCGTATTTCATGAAAAAACGTTCCCCCCGCTGTCAGCTCGGACCCACCGGAAGTGCCTCCTTATTACGCACAAAAAAATGAATACTCCCCCGGCTAGCTGGGACCCACCTTGCTGGGAGGCTGACTTGTGGGCCTACTAAGTTGACGGGGACGAAGGGCTTTGTCAACTTAGTCAATATGAACGATTCTATCTCCAGTGACCATACGATGTCCATCCAACGGCCGTAGTGCTTCTTCAACCTCTGGTCTTCTTGCTCCAGCCGCCCAAAGAAGCGCTGGTCGTGCCGCATGCTCCCGCCTCCCGTGTCCGGCTGTGCTGCCGCAGAGGCCTCACCGCCCCCTACTATTCCCATCACTGGTTAGGCCCAGCGGCGACGGCAGCCTCACACCGCAGCCGAACCAGTGAACCCTCGTAGTCCTCTCCGCGCGGGCTTCCACTACCGCGTCGTCCCCTTCCTAGGCCTCGCCATCGTCCACCGCCGTGGTGCTCTCCGCGCGGCGTGGTCAACGTGGTTAAGGAACGACTTCCATCGGAAGAGTACTGTACGTGGATAGGCTGACAGCTGGGTCCATGGCCACAACCCAGTTTTTTGTGATTTGCCAAGTAAGTCGCTTTGTCAGGCCTGTTGGGCTGCAAATCTTTCAAGACGAGGAGAGCTTTCATTCGGCTGGCCGAGAAAATGGCCCATCAGTAATGAGAAATGGGCTGTACATTTTTAAAACACATCAAACCGGCAATTAGTTTCAAATATCTTTTTTTTTCATTTCAAGATTTTAAATTACATTAATTTTTATGCGTGGAGAATTTGTTGGATTTTATATTGATATACATTTATTTTTAAAATCAGTTTGAATGTGAGTCGAAATTTCGGGATTAAAAACAGTTCGGACCGCACCGAAATATGCAAAATCTCATATAATTTTTTAAGCGTTGCCACAATATGGGCTGCAATGCTAACAAAAAGAATATGGGCTCCAAAAAAACCTTAAGAATTAGCAAATGGGCTGTAAATTATTAGAAATAATGGCAGATGGGGCTGTATGCAGTTTTCCACAGATTCGAGGCTTTCCTAAAAAAAGGTTGACGCACAAGCACTGACTGTTGGATGTCCATCCAACGACCGTCGTGCTTCTTCAATCTCTGCTCTTCCTACTCCAGCCGCTCAAACAAGCGCCTGCGGGACTGCCTGCTCCCTCCTCCTCGCGGCCGGCTGTGCTGCCGCGCAGGCCTCATCGCCGACCATACTCCCATCGCTGGCCTAGCCATCCCTCTACTCACCCACACCAGTTGTTATTCTCCGGCGATGGCAGACGAACCAGTAAACCCTCGTACAGTCGTACTCCCCTCCGCATGGGAAACAACTGCCGAGTCTTCCCTGCCTCCGTGTCGTCCCCTTCCTAGGCCTCGCCGTTGTCCACCGCCCTGGTGCTCTCGGCGCGGCGTGGTCAACGTGGTCAAGGAACGACTTCCATCGAACATGGACTATACGTGGAGAGGCTGACAGCTGGTTCCACAGCCGCAGCAAGGAAGTGCCTCCTTATTACGCGGAAAATAATGTTTCCTCCACCTGACAGCTGGGACCCACCGGACGGGCCACTGTATTTTGCGAAAAAAACGTTTCCCCCTGGCTGCTGGGACCCACCAGCTACGTCTTCGCACACAAGGAAGTGCGTCCGGACAAAAAAAAACGATTCGCCCCCTGACTGCTGGGACCGACCAGCTACATCTTCGCAGGCAAGGAAGTGCCTGACAGTCGGGACCCACCTGGTCGAAGCGTACGTAGCGTTGTCATTCTGGGCGCGAATGTGTACGTACATATATACTGGTGGATGTAGAGGCGCGCACGTGTCGTAGTAGAGGCGGCCAGGGTGCAAGAAAGAAAATACAACCACGTATGTGTACATACGGGCGGGGTCTCGAACGCCTACTCGCGCATACGTACGACGAGGGCTCGTTGACATGGCTGGGTCGGAACGGAGAAACAACATCGTCATCGTGTTCATGGGGAGGCAATGGAATGCGTCATGTTCATGGGGAGGCAACGGAATGTGTCGTGTTCATCGGGAGGGCTTGGACGGAACAGGCGATGGAAACGAGGCTTGGCGTACCGCAGAACGGAGGAAACAGCCTTGTGTTCGACTGGCCACGTTCGGAATGGGGGTCCTGTTGATCGGGAGGGGTGTGGCGTACCGCAAAATGGAGGAAATGGACTTGTGTTGGAGCGCTACAGTCGAAATGGGGGTCCTGTTCATCGGGAGGGGTGTGGCGTACCGCAAAACGAGACACCACGGGATATTGTTCATCTCCACCATCGACCCCCTCCAGCCTCCACGAGCTACTGTTCATCCACCGTCGACCTCCTCCAGCCTCCACGGGCTACTGTTCATCCAGCCTCCACCGCGCGCTACTCCACCGGCTACTGTTCAACCACCCCTCCACCGTCTACTATTCATCCATCCCTCCACACCACGGGGTCCTATTCAACCACCCCTCCACGGGCACCCCTGCACCGTCTACTGTTCATCATGCCCTCCACACCACGGGGTCCTGTTCATCCACCCCTCCACGGGCACCCTCCACCGTCTACTGTTCATCCAGCCCTCCACCACACCACGGGGTCCTGTTCATCCAGAGGCAACGCCACCGCTCACTATTCATCCACCCCCCCCACAACGCTCACTGTTCATCCCATCGATCGGCTTCAGTTAGCAGCAGTAGTGAAGGAATCGCTCGATCGGGTTCAATTAACAGCCATCGATCGATCGCTCGGGTTCTGTAACGCGTAGCCTGCAGTGCAATCGCTCGAGTTCAGTTAGAGCCCAACACCTCGCTCGGGTTCAGTTAGAGCCAATGCCTCACACACACGCGCGTACGTGTACGAGAGAAACGCGCATCGCTCGGCCCCCGACCTCCCATCGTAACCGGGAACTCCCCAAAATTTTCCTCCCCCTCGCTTCTATCACGGTTTTTCCGTCATGGACGGCCCAAAGAAGGTCATGCAGCTGCGTCTCCGGCCCGCCCAGGACGAAAAGCCCATTTTCTGTCATGAATTTTTGTCATAGAAGTAGGAGCCCACCACATCTATGATGATATCGGGTTTTGTCACAATTATCGTCATAGAAGTGTCATATGTATGACAGATTTTTTTTTCATTCAGCCCAAAATGTCACGGATGTGTCTTTTTTTTGTACTGAGCCTGAGGGGGCCCACGAGGTAGGGGGCGCGCCCTAGGGGGAAGGGGCGCCCCCCACCCTCGTGGACAGGGTGTGGGCCCCATGGTCTTCATATTTGGAAGGGATTTTTTATTATTTCTGAAAAGATGTTCCGTGAAGTTTCAGGTCATTCCGAGAACTTTTGTTTCTGCACATAAATAACATCATGGCAATTTTGCTGAAACAACGTCAGTCCGGGTTAGTTCCATTCAAATCATGCAAGTTAGAGTCCAAAACAAGGGCAAAAGTGTTTGGAAAAGTAGATACGACGGAGATGTATCAGGGTGAAGGAAATATGCCCTAGAGGCAATAATAAAGTTATTATTTATTTCCTTATTTCATCATAAATGTTTATTATTCATGCTAGAATTGTATTAACCGGAAACATAATACATGTGTGAATACATAGACAAACATAGTGTCACTAGTATGCATCTACTTGACTAGCTCGTTGATCAAAGATGGTTGAGTTTCCTAACCATAGACATGAGTTGTCATTTGATTAACAGGGTCACATCATTAGGAGAATGATGTGATTGAGTTGACCCATTCCGTTAGCTTAGCACTTGATCATTTAGTTTACTGCTATTGCTTTCTTCATGACTTATACATGTTCCTATGACTATGAGATTATGCAACTCCCGAATACCGGAGGAACACTTTGTGTGCTACCAAATGTCACAACATAATTGAGTGATTATAAAGGTGCTCTACAGGTGTCTCCGATGGTGTTCGTGGAGTTGGCATATATCAAGAATAAGATTTGTCACTCCAATTGTCGGAGAGGTATCTCTGGGCCCTCTCGGTAATGCACATCACTATAAGCCTTGCAAGCAATGTGACTAAAGAGTTAGTTGCGGGATGATGCATTACGGAATGAGTAAAGAGACTTGCCAGTAACGAGATTGAGCTAGGTGTTGAAATACCGACGATCGAATCTCGGGCAAGTAACATACCGATGATAAAGGGAACAACGTATGCTGTTATGTGGTTTGACCGATAAAGATCTTCGTAGAATATGTGGGAGCCAATATGAGCATCCAGGTTCCACTATCGGTTATTGACCGGAGATGTGTCTCGGTCATGTCTACATAGTTCTCGAACCCGTAGGGTCCGCATGCTTAAAGTTCTGTGACGATCGGTATTATGAGTTTATGTGATTTGATGTACCGAAGGTAGTTCGGAGTTCCAGATGAGATCGGGGACATGACGAGGAGTCTCGAAATGGTCAAGACGTAATGATCGATATATTGGACGACTATATTCGGACATCGAAAAGGTTCCGAGTGATTCGGGTATTTTTTGGGGTACCGGGGAGTTACGGGAATACGAGGAAGAAGTAATGGGCCTCATGGGCCAAGTGGTGGAAGAGAGGAGGTAGGGCGCGCGGCCCCCTAGCCCAAACCGAATTGGACTAGGGGGACAACCGCCCTTTCCTCATTTTCCTCCCTCTCCTTCCTTCTCCCTCTCCTCCTCCTAGTAGGAGTAGGAAAGGGGAGTCCTAGGGGACTCCTACTCCTACTAGGAGGACTCCTCCTCCTGGCGCGCCCTACAGGGGCCGTCCGACCTCCCCCTTGCTCCTTTATATACGGGGGCAGGGGGCACCCTAGGACACACAATTTGATCATTGATCTCTCCCAACCGTGTGCGGTGCCCCCCTCCACCATAATCCACCTCGGTCATATCGTAGCGATGCTTAGGCGAAGCCCTGCGACGGTAGCTTCATCAACATCATCACCACGCCGTCGTGCTGACGAAACTCTCCCTCGAGCTCTACTGGATCGTGAGTTCGCGGGACGTCATCGAGATGAACGTGTGCTGAACGCAGAGGTGTTGTACGTTCGGTACTGAGGATCGGTCGATCGTGAAGACGTACGACTACATCAACCGCGTTGTCATAATGTTTCCGCTTAACGGTCTATGAGGGTTCATGGACGACACTCTCCCCTCTCGTTGCTATGCATCACCACGATATTGCGTGTGCGTAGGAATTTTTTTGAAATTACTACGTTCCCCAACAGTGGCATTGGAGCCAGGTTTATGCATAGATGTTATATGCACGAGTATAACACAAGTGAGTTGTGGGAGATACAAGTCATACTGCTTACCAGCATGTCATACTTTGGTTCGGCGGTATTGTTGGATGAAGCGGCCCGGACCGACATTATGCGTACGCTTACGCGAAACTGGTTCTACCGATGTGCTTTGCACACAGGTGGCTGGCGGGTGTCAGTTTCTCCAACTTTAGTTGAATCGAGTGTGGCTACGCCCGGTCCTTGAGAAGGTTAAAACAACACTAACTTGACGAACTATCGTTGTGGTTTTGATGCGTAGGTAAGAACGGTTCTTGCTTAGCCGTAGCAGCCACGTAAAACTTGCAACAACAAAGTAGAGGACGTCTAACTTGTTTTTGCAGGGCATGTTGTGATGTGATATGGTCAAGACATGATGCTATATTTTATTGTATGAGATGATCATGTTTTGTAACAGAGTTATCGGCAACTGGCAGGAGCCATATGGTTGTCGCTTTATTGTATGCAATACAATCGCCCTGTATTTGCTTTACTTTATCACTAAGCGGTAGCGATAGTCGTAGAAGCAATAGTTGGCGAGATGACAATGATGCTACGATGGAGATCAAGGTGTCGCGCCGGTGACGATGGTGATCATGGCGGTGCTTTGGAGATGGAGATCAAAGGCACAAGATGATGATGGCCATATCATATCACTTATATTGATTGCATGTGATGTTTATCCTTTATGCATCTTATTCTGCTTTGGTTCACGGTAGCATTATAAGATGATCTCTCAATAAATTTCAAGGTATAAGTGTTCTCCCTGAGTATGCACCGTTGCGAAAGTTTGTCGTGCCGAGACACCATGTGATGATCGGGTGTGATAAGCTCTATGTTCAAATACAACGGGTGTAAGCCAGCTTTGCACACGTAGAATACTCGGGTTAAACTTGACGAGCCTAGCATATGCAGATATGGCCTCGGAACACTAGAGACCGAGAGGCCGAACGTGAATCATATAGTAGATATGATCAACATAGTGATGTTCACCATTGAAAACTACTCGATCTCACATGATGATCGGACATGGTTTAGTTGATTTGGATCACGTGATCATTTAGATGACTTGAGGGATGTCTATCTAAGTGGGAGTTCTTAAGTAATATGATTAATTGAACTTTAATTTATCATGAACTTAGTCCTGGTAGTATTAGCATATCTATGTTGTAGATCAATAGCTCGCGATGTAGCTCCCCGTTTATTTTTATATGTTCCTAGAGAAATATTAGTTGAAATATGTTAGTAGCAAAGATGCGGTCTGGCTCCGTGATCTGAGGATTATCCTCATTGCTGCACAAAAGAATTATGTCCTTTATGCACCGCTAGGTGACAGACCTATTACAGGAGCAGATGCAAACGTTATGAACGTTTTTGACAAAAGCTCGATATGATGACTACTTGATAGTTTAGTGCACCATACTTTACGGCTTAGAAGCGGGACTTCAAAAACATTTTGAACGTCATGGAGCATATAAGATGTTCCAAGAGTTGAAATTAGTATTTCAGACTCATGCCCATGTCGAGAGGTATGAGACCTCTGACAGTACTTTGCCTACAAGATGGAGGAGAATAGCTCAACCAGTGAGCATGTGCTCAGAATGTCTGAGTACTACAATCACTTGAATCAAGTGGGAGTTAATCTTCCGGATAAGATAGTGGTTGACAGAGTTCTCTAGTCACTATCACCAAGTTACTAGAACTTAGAGATTAACTATAATATGCAAGGGATGACGAAAGTAATTCCCAAGCTCTTCGTGATGTTGAAATTGACGAAGGTAGAAATCAAGAAAAGCATCAAGTGTTGATGGTTGACAAGACCAGTGGTTTCAAGAAAAGGGCAAAGGGAAGAAGGGGAACTTCAAGAAGAACGACAAGCAAGTTGCTGCTCAAGTGAAGAAGCCCAAGTCTGGACCTAAGCCTGAGACTGAGTGCTTCTACTGCAAAGGGACCGGTCACTGGAAGTAGAACTGCCCCAAGTATTTGGAGGATAAGAAGGATGGCAAAGTGAACAAAGGTATATTTGATATACATGATATTGATGTGTACTTTACTAGTGTTTATAGCAACCCCTCAGTATTTGATACTAGTTCAGTTGCTAAGATTAGTAACTCGAAACGGGAACTGCAGAATGAACAGAGACTAGTTAAGGGTGAGGTGACGATGTGTGTTGGAAGTCGTTCCTAGATTGATATGATCATCATCACACACTCCCTATACTTTCGGGATTAGTGTTGAACCTAAATAAGTGTTATTTGGTATTTGCGTTGAGCATGAATATGATTTGATCATGTTTATTGCAATACGGTTATTCATTTAAGTTAGAGAATAATTGTTGTTCTGTTTACATGAATAAAACCTTCTATGGTCATACACCCAATGAAAATGGTTTGTTGGATCTCGATCATAGTGATACACATATTCATAATATTGAAGCCAAAAGATGCAAAGTTAATAATGATGGTGCAACTTATTTGTGGCACTGCCGTTTAGGTCATATTGGTGTAAAGCGCATGAAGAAACTCCATGTTGATGGGATTTTGGAATCACTTGATTATGAATCACTTGATGCTTGCGAACCATGCCTTATGGGCAAGATGACTAAGACTTCGTTCTCCGGAACAATGGAGCGAGCAACTAACTTATTGGAAATAATACATACTGATGTATGCGATCCGATGAGTGTTGAGGTTCGCGGTGGGTATCGTTATTTTCTGACCTCCACAGATGATTTGAGCAGATATGGGTATATCTACTTGATGAAACATAAGTCTGAAACATTTGAAAGTTCATATAATTTCAGAGTGAAGTGGAAAACCATCGTAACAAAAAAAAGTTTCTACAATCTGCTCGTGGAGGAGAATATTTGAGTTATGAGTTTGGTCTTCATTTGAAACAATGCGGAATAGTTTCACAACTAACGCCACCTGGAACACCACAGCGTAATGGTGTGTCCGAACATCATAACCCTACTTTATTAGATATGGTGCAATCTATGATGTCTCTTACCAATTTACCACTATCGTTTTGGGGTTATGCATTAGAGACAACTGCATTCACGTTAAATAGGGCTCTAAATCCGTTGAGACGACACCATATGAACTGTGGTTTGGCAAGAAACCAAAGTTGTCGTTCCTTAAAGTTTGGGGCTGCGATGCTTATGTGAAAAAGCTTCAACCTGATAAGCTTGAACCCAAATCAAAGAAATGTGTCTTCATAGGATACCCAAAGGAGACAGTTGGGTACACCTTCTATCACAGACCCGAAGGCAAGACATTCGTTGCTAAGAATGGATCCTTTCTAGAGAAGGAGTTTCTCTAGAAAGAAGTGAGTGGGAGGAAAGTAGAACTTGATGAGGTAACTGTACCTGCTCCCTTATTGGAAAGTAGTTCATCATAGAAATCTGTTTATGTGACTTCTACACCAATTAGTTAGGAAGCTAATGATGATGATCATGTAACTTTAGATCAAGTTACTACTCAACCTCGTAGGTCAACCAGAGTGAGATCCGCACCAGAGTGGTACGGTAATCCTGTTCTGGAGGTCATGTTACTAGACCATGACGAACCTACGAACTATGAGGAAGCGATGATAAGCCCAGATTCCGCAAAATGGCTTGAGGCCATGAAATCTGAGATGGGATCCATGTATGAGAACAAAGTGTGGACTTTGGTTGACTTTCCGGATGATCAGCAAGCCATAGAGAATAAATGGATCTTCAAGAAGAAGACTGACGCTGACGGTAATGTTACTGTCTACAAAGCTCGACTTGTTGCGGAAGGTTTTCGACAAGTTCAAGGAGTTGACTACGATGAGACTTTCTCACCCGTAGCGATGCTTAAGGAGTTGACTACATTTTGATAGTGTGACCAGAGCATATGGTTTTATACAAACTTTTGGAGAAGCCTGTATTTATAAGAAAGTGAGTGGGAGCTTTGTAGCATTTCTAATATTATATGTGGATGACATATCGCTAATTGGAAATGATATAGAATTTCTGGATAGCATAAAAGGATACTTGAATAAGAGTTTTTCAATGAAAGACCTCGGTGAAGATTCTTACATATTGGGCATCAAGATCTATAGAGATAGATCAAGACGCTTAATTGGACTTTCACAAAGCACATACCTTGACAAAGTTTTGAAAAAGTTCAAAATGGATCAAGCAAAGAAAGGGTTCTTGCCTGTGTTACAAGGTGTGAAATTGAGTAAGACTCAAAGCCCGACCACGAAAGAAGATAGAAAGAGAATGAAAGTCATTCCCTATGCCTCAGCCATAGGTTCTATAAAGTATGCCATGCTGTGTACCAGATCTATTGTATACCCTACACTGAGTTTGGCAAGGGAGTACAATAGCAATCTAGGAGCAGATCACTGGACAGCGGTCAAAATTATCCTTAGAGAAATAAGGATATGTTTCTCGATTATGGAGGTGACAAAAGGCTCGTCGTAAAGGGTTACGTCGATGCAAGCTTTGACACCGATCTGGATGACTCTAAGTCACAATCCGGATACATATTGAAAGTGGGAGCGATTAGCTAGAGTAGCTCTGTGCAGAGCATTGTTAACATAGATATTTGCAAAATACATACAAATCTGAATGTGGCAGACCCATTGACTAAAATTCTCTCACAAGCAAAAACATGATCACACCTTAGTACTCTTTTGGGTGTTAATCACACAGAGATGTGAACTAGATTATTGACTCTAGTAAACCCTTTGGGTGTTGGTCACATGACGATGTGAACTATGGATGTTAATCACATGGTGATGTGAACTATTGGTGTTAAATCACATAGCGATGTGAACAAGATTATTGACTCTAGTGCAAGTGGGAGACTGAAGAAAATATGCCCCAGAGGCAATAATAAAGTTATTATTTATTTCCTTATTTCATGATAAATGTTTATTATTCATGCTAGAATTATATTAACCGGAAACATAATACATGTGTGAATACATAGACAAACATAGTGTCACTAGTATGCATCTACTTGACTAGCTCGTTGATCAAAGATTTTTGAGTTTCCTAACCATAGACATGAGTTGTCATTTGATTAACGGGATCACATCATTAGGAGAATGATGTGATTGAATTGACCCATTCCGTTAGCTTAGCACTTGACCGTTTAGTTTACTGCTATTGCTTTCTTCATGACTTATACATGTTCCTATGACTATGAGATTATG
This sequence comes from Aegilops umbellulata, assembly GCA_032464435.1. NCBI lineage: Eukaryota > Viridiplantae > Streptophyta > Magnoliopsida > Poales > Poaceae > Aegilops > Aegilops umbellulata. The sequence continues at coordinate 243,208,999 of CP136055.1, read as the reverse complement.
CAACTCCCGAATACCGGAGGAACACTTTGTGTGCTACCAAACGTCACAACGTAACTGGGTGATTATAAAGGTGCTCTACAGGTGTCTCCGATGGTACTTGTTGAGTTGGCATAGATCGAGATTAGGATTTGTCACTCCGATTGTCAGAGAGGTATCTCTGGGCCCTCTCAGTAATGCACATCACTATAAGCCTTGCAAGCAATGTGACTAAAGAGTTAGTTGTGGGATGATGCATTACGGAACGAGTAAAGAGACTTGCCGGTAACGAGATTGAGCTAGGTGTTGAAATACCGACGATCGAATCTCGGGCAAGTAACATACGAATGACAAAGGGAACAACGTATGCTGTTATGTGGTTTGACTGATAAAGATCTTCGTAGAATATGTGGGAGCCAATATGAGCATCCAGGTTCCGCTATTGGTTATTGACCGGAGACGTGTCTTGGTCATGTCTACATAGTTCTTGAACCCGTAGGGTCTGCACGCTTAAAGTTCTGTGACAATCGGTATTATGAGTTTATGTGATTTGATATACCGAAGGTAGTTTGGAGCCCCAGATGAGATCGGGGACATGACGAGGAGTCCTGAAATGGTCTAGACGTAAAGATCGATATATTGGATGACTATATTCGGACATCGGAAAGGTTCCGAGTGATTCGAGTATTTTTTGGGGTACCGGGGAGTTACGGGAATACGAGGAAGAAGTAATGGGCCTCATGGGCCAAGTGGTGGAAGAGAGGAGATAAGGCGCGTGGCCCCCTAGCCCAAACCGAATTGGACTAGGGGGGGCAGCCCCCCTTTCCTCCTTTTCCTCCCTCTCCTTCCTTCTCCCTCTCCTCCTTCCTTTCCTCCTCCTAGTAGGAGTAGGAAAGGGGAGTCCTACTCCTACTAAGAGGAGGACTCCTCCTCCTGGCGCGCCCTACAGGGGCCGGCCGGCCGCTCCCCTTGGTCCTTTATATACGGGGGCAGGGGGCACCCTAGGACACACAAGTTGATCATTGATCTCTCTCAACCGTGTGCGGTGCCCCCCTCCACCATAATCCACCTCGGTCATATCGTAGAGGTGCTTAGGCGAAGCCCTGCGACGGTAGCTTCATCAACATCGTCACCACGCCATCATGCTGACGAAACTCTCCCTCGTGCTCTACTGGATCATGAGTTCGTGGGACGTCACCGAGCTGAACGTGTGCTGAACGCGGAGGTGCCGTACGTTCGGTACTGAGGATAGGTCGATCGTGAAGACGTACGACTACATCAACCACGTTGTCATAACGCTTCCGCTTAACGGTCTACGAGGGTACATGTACGACACTCTCCCCTCTCGTTGCTATGCATCACCATGATCTTGCGTGTGCGTATGATTTTTTTTGAAATTACTACGTTCCCCAACAGGGGGTAATACAAGAAGGCAGATCAAAATAGAGGTTGGGCAGGCGTATTGATCTACAGAAGGCAAGTACTCTAACATGTCCGAGAAATGGAATCAAGAAGAAAATATGGTCGAACCATGGTTGCAAAAGACCAATTCCCATATATAAGATGAACTTATACCAAAGAGGGTTTAAGAGAAGCATCCATGATAAGATCAACATCGTGTCCATGGGCATGAACGCAAGGTTTAAGGTCGAGTCCCACTTCTCCAATGCACAGCTCCTCATTTACTGCTCTTGATTAAGAATGTTTAGAGTTTGAAAGTTTAACTGGCGGAATACCAGAAGGTTTTGACCCATGAAGACTTTTGGGTTCACACAAATTAAGTAAGGTATGTGTTCAACCCATCGGGGCATCTTAGAAACATATACCACGACTCCAGGAATAATTCATACAAGATCAAAAGCTGCACATGGTTGAGAAAGCAGAGGATGCAATTTACCCTAGGCATTATGTATCCGAGGACGGCTCAGAAGATTATTGAATATGAAGGACGCTGTCAGATAAAATCCAACAAAGTATCTGACGGTCCATAACAGTGTTAATGTGAGTACCGGCACAATCACAGGAAGAAACAATACAAAGGCACTGGATTATAGAAATAACTAACTAATTCAAAGTTCAGATGCAAATGAATTATCATTTCCAAATCAAGGGATCAGAAGCCAACGGTCTGATTAAGAATGGATAAGTTGAATAGACTTAGGGGTACAATCGGCGGCAATTTGATTGGTCGATAACCAGCTCATGTTCAATATGACATCTGAGACGAAAGAATGAATTCTAGGATTCACGTGAGTATTGCAAGCAATCGCAACATATTGAATCAACAGACTCAAAATGATAATGACAAATGATGTCAACAAGATTACTAGACTTATGGGATTACTGTTGGAAATATGCCCTAGAGGCAATAATAAAATGGTTATTATTGTATTTCCTTGTTCATGATAATTGTCTATTGTTCATGCTATAATTGTATTAACCAGAAACCGTAATACATGTGTGAATACATAGAGCACAACATGTCCCTAGTAAGCCTCTAGTTAACTAGCTCGTTGATCCATAGATGGTCATGGTTTCTTGACCATGGACATTGGATGTCATTGATAACGGGATCACATCATTAGGAGAATGATGTGATGGACAAGACCCAATCTTAAGCGTAGCACAAGACCGTGAGTTCATTTGCTAAAGCTTTTCTAATGTCAAGTATCATTTCCTTAGACCATGAGATTGTGCAACTCCCGGATACCGTAGGAATGGTTTGGGTGCACCAAACATCACAACGTAACTGGGTGACTATAAAGGCGCACTACAAGTATCTCCGAAAGTGTCTGTTGGGTTGGCATGAATCGAGACTGGGATTTGTCACTCTGTATGATGGAGAGGTATCTCTGGGCCCACTCGGTAATGCATCATCATAATGAGCTCAATGTGACTAATGAGTTAGTCACGAGATCATGCATTACGATATGAGTAAAGTGACTTGCCGGTAATAAGATTGAACAAGGTATTGGGATACCGACGATCGAATCTCGGGCAAGTAACATACTGATTGACAAAGGGAATTGTATACGGGATTGATTGAATCCCCGACATTGTGGTTCATCCGATAAGATCATCGTGGAACATGTGGGAGCCAACATGGGTATCCAGATCCCGCTGTTGGTTATTGGCCGGAGAGTTGTCCCGGTCATGTCTGCATGATTCCCGAACCCGTAGGGTCTACACACTTAAGGTCCGATGACGCTAGGGTTATAGGGAAGTTTGTACATGGTTACCGAATGTTGTTCGGAGTCCTGTATGAGATCTCGGACGCCACAAGGAGTTCTAGAATGGTCCGGAGGTAAACAATAATATATAGGAAGTGAGGTTTTGACCACCGGAAGTGTTTCGGGCGTCATCGGCAATGTACCGGGACCACCGGAGGGTTCCGGGGGTCCACCGGGAGGGGCCACCAGCCCCGGAGGCTTGCATGGGCCAAGAGTGGGAAGGGAGCAGCCCCTGAGTGGGCTGGTGCGCCTCCCACCAAGGCCCAAGGCGCAGCTAGGAGGAGAAGGGGGGAAACCCTAGGCGTAGATGGGCCTAAGGCCCACCCTAGGGCGCCTCCCCCTCTCCCCCTCTTGGCCGCCCCCTCCATCCCATCTAGGGCTGCCGCCCCCCTAGGGGTGGGAACCCTAGAGGGGGCGCACCCTCCTCCCCTCCTCCTATAAATAGTGGGGTTTTGGGGCTGCCCAACACGCGAGTCTCTCTCTCCCAAGGCGCAGCCCTACCTCTCTCCCTCCTCGTCTCTCGTAGTGCTTGGCGAAGCCCTGCTGGACTACCGCGCTCCTCCACCACCACCACGCCGTCGTGCTGCTGCTGGACGGAGTCTTCCCCAACCTCTCCCTCTCTCCTTGCTGGATCAAGGCACGGGAGACATCGCCGGGCTGCACGTGTGTTGAACGCGGAGGCGCCGTTGTTCGGCGCTTAGATCGGAATCGACCGCGATCTGAATCGCCACGAGTACAACTACCTCATCCGCGTTCTTGCAATGCTTCCGCTTAGCGATCTACAAGGGCATGTAGATGCACTCCCCTTCCCTCGTTGCTAGATTACTCCATAGATTGATCTTGGTGATACGTGGAAAATTTTAAATTTCTGCTACGATCCCCAACAGTGGTACCAGAGCTAGGTCTATGCGTAGTTTCTATGCACGAGTAGAACACAAGTTGTTGTGGGCGTCGATTTTGTCAATTTACTTGTCGTTACTAGTCTTATCTTGATTCAGCGGCATCGTGGGATGAAGCGGCCCGGACCGATCTTGCATGTACTCTTACGTGAGACAGGTTCCACTGACTGACATGCACTAGTTGCATAAGGTGGCTAGCTGGTGTCTGTCTCTCCCACTTTAGTCGGATCGGATTCGATAAAAAGGGTCCTTATGAAGGGTAAATAGAAATTGGCATATCACGTTGTGGTTTTGGCATAGGTAAGAAACGTTCTTGCTAAGAAACCTATAGCAGCCACGTAAAATTTGCAACAACAATTAGAGAACGTCTAACTTGTTTTTGCAGCATATGCCGTGTGATGTGATATGACCAAAAGGATGTGATGAATGATATATGTGATGTATGAGATTGATCATGTTCTTGTAATAGGAATCACGACTTGCATGTCGATGAGTATGAAAACCGGCAGGAGCCATAGGAGTTGTCTTAATTTATTGTATGACCTGCGTGTCAATGAAAAACACCATGTAATTACTTTTCCGCCGGTGACCTCTGTCCAACCAGAGGCACCGGATAATCTGCTGGAAGCACTACGAGGCGCTTCCATCATGGATGAACATGTTGGGGAACATAGTAATTTCAAAAAATTTCCTACGCACACACAAGATCATGGTGATGCATAGAAACGAGAGGGGAGAGTGTTGTCTACGTACCCTCGTAGACCGAAAGCAGAAGCGTTAGCACAACGCGGTTGATGTAGTCGTACGTCTTCACGATCCGACCGATCAAGTACCGAACGTACGGCACCTCCGAGTTCAGCACATGTTCAGCCCGGCGACGTCCCTCGAACTCCGATCCAGCCGAGTGTTGAGGGAGAGTTTCGTCAGCACGACGGCGTGGTGACGATGTTGATGTTCTACCGTCGCAGGGCTTCGCCTAAGCACCGCTACAGTATTATCGAGGTGGACTATGGTGGAGGGGGCACCGCACACGGCTAAGATATCAATGATCAATTGTTGTGTCTATGGGGTGCCCCCTACCCCCGTATATAAAGGAGCAAGGGGGTGCGGCCGGCCAGGGAGAGGGCACGCCGGGAGGAGTCCTACTCCCACCGGGAGTAGGACTCCTTCCCCTTTCCTAGTTGAAATAGGATTCGGGAGGGGGAAAGAGGAGAGAGAGAAGGAAGGGGGGCGCCGCCCCCCTCTCCTTGTCCTATTTGGACCAGGGGGGAGGGGCGCGCGGCCCAGCCCTAGCCGCCTCTCCTCTCTTCCACCAAGGCCCACTAAGGCCCATTAAGTCCCCGGGGGGTTCCGGTAACCCCTCGGTACTCCGGTAAAATCACTATTTCACCCGGAACACTTCCGATATCCAAACATAGGCTTCCAATATATCAATCTTCATGTCTCGACCATTTCGAGACTCCTCGTCATGTCCGTGATCACATCCGGGACTCAGAACAACCTTCAGTACATCAAAACATATAAACTCATAAAATAGCTGTCATCATAATGTTAAGCGTGCGGACCCTACGGGTTCGAGAACTATGTAGACATGACCGAGACACGTCTCCGGTCAATAACCAATAGCGGAACCTGGATGCTCATATTTGCTCCCACATATTCTACGAAGATCTTTATCGGTCAGACCGCATAACAACATACGTTGTTCCCTTTGTCATCAGTATGTTAAGTGCCCGAGATTCGATCGTCCGTATCTCGATACCTAGTTCAATCTTGTTACCGGCAAGTCTCTTTACTCGTTCCGTAATACATCATCCCGCAACTAACTCATTAGTTGCAATGCTGGCAAGGCTTAAGTGATGTGCATTACCGAGAGGGCCCAAAGATACCTCTCTGACGATCGGAGTGACAAATCCTAATCTCAAAATACGCCAACCCAACAAGTACCTTCGGAGGCACCTGTAGAGCACCTTTATAATCACCCAGTTATGTTGTGACATTTTGTAGCACACAAAGTGTTCCTCCGGTAAACGGGAGTTGCATAATCTCATAGTCATAGGAACATGTATAAGTCATGAAGAAAGCAATAGCAACATACTAAACGATCCTGTGCTAAGCTAACGGAATAGGTCATGTCAATCACATCATTCTCCTAATGATGTGATCCCGTTAATCAAATGACAACTCATGTCTATGGTTAGGAAACATAACCATCTTTGATTAACGAGCTACTTAAGTAGAGGCATACTAGTGATACTCTGTTTGTCTATGTATTCACACATGTATTATGTTTTCGGTTAATACAATTAGCATGAATAATAAACATTTATCATGATATAAGGAAATAAATAATAACTTTATTATTGCCTCTAGGGCATATTTCCTTCAGTCTCCCACTTGCACTAGAGTCAATAATCTAGATTACACAGTAATGATTCTAACACCCATGGAGCCTTGGTGTTGATCATGTTTTGCTCGTGGTAGAGGCTTAGTCAACGGGTCTGATACATTCAGATTCGTATGTATCTTGCAAATTTCTATGTCTCCCACCTGGACTAGATCCTGGATAGAATTGAAGCGTCTTTTGATGTTCTTGGTTCTCTTGTGAATCTGGATTCCTTCGCTAAGGAAATTGCTCCAGTATTGTCACAAAAGATTTTCATTGGACCCGATGCATTAGGTATGACACCTAGATCGGATATGAACTCCTTCATCCAGACTCCTTCATTTACTGCTTCCGAAGCAGCTATGTACTCCGCTTCACACATAGATCCCGCCACGACGCTTTGTTTAGAACTGCACCAACTGATAGCTCCACCGTTCAATGTAAATACGTATCCGGTTTGTGATTTAGAATCGTCTGGATCAGTGTCAAAGCTTGCGTCAATGTAACCATTTACGATGAGCTCTTTGTCACCTCCATAAACGAGAAACATATCCTTAGTCCTTTTCAGGTACTTCAGGATGTTCTTGACTGCTGTCAAGTGATCCACTCGTGGATTACTTTGGTACCTCCCTGCCAGACTTATAGCAAGGCACACATCAGGTCTGGTACACAACATTGCATACATGATAGAGCCTATGGCTGAAGCATAGGGAACATCTTTCATTTTCTTTCTATCTTCTGCAGTGGTCGGGCATTGAGTCTTACTCAACTTCACACCTTGTAACACAGGCAAGAACCCTTTCTTTGCTTGATCCATTTTGAACTTCTTCAAAAATTTGTCAAGGTATGTGCTTTGTGAAATTCCAATTAAGCGTCTTGATCTATCTCTATAGATCTTGATGCCCAATATGTAAGCAGCTTCACTGATGTCTTTCATTGAAAAACTCTTATTCAAGTATCCCTTTATGCTATCCAGAAATTCTATATCATTTCCAATCAGTAATATGTCATCCACATATAATATCAGAAATGTTTCAGAGCTCCCACTCACTTTCTTGTAAATACAGGTTTCTCCAAAAGTCTGTACAAAACCAAATGCTTTGATAACACTATCAAAGCGTTTATTCCAACTCCGAGAGGCTTGCACCAGTCCATAAATGGATCGCTGGAGCTTGCACACTTTGTTAGCTCCCTTTGGATCGACAAAACCTTCCGGTTGCATCATATACAACTCTTCTTCCAGAAATCCATTCAAGAATGCAATTTTGACATCCATCTGCCATATTTCATAATCATAAAACCCGGCAATCGCTAACATGATTCAGACAGACTTAAGCATCGCTACGGGTGAGAAGGTCTCATCGTAGTCAATCCCTTGAACTTGTCGAAAACCTTTCGCAACAAGTCGAGCTTTATAGATAGTAACATTACCGTCAGCGTTAGTGTCGGGGATATACCCCGCGGTGTAAACCGGCCAGAAGTTAACCCGGCCGGACTTGGCGGTTTATCTGAAGACCCGCCCTGACCTTGGCGGTTTACAAGCAATCCGCTTGGTCGTTATGACTCACTGGTAAACCGACGGGCGGATCAGACGGATGACAAGACCCAAGGCCTAGAAGGCCGGTTCAACTATGGTGGGCCGGTTTAAGAGGAAAGGAATATTTATCTTACAAAGAGTTAAGACCAGGACTTGTATCCGGTTTGTATTAGAGATAGACTAGTCCTAATCCTAATAGGACTCCACATGTAAACCGCCCCTTCAACATATATAAGGAGGGGCAGGGCTCCCCAAAGAGGGACAAGTTAGAAGCTACAAGCAAGAAACAATCTCTAGGGCTAGACACAAAGAGCCGGTTTACGGCGTCTCCCTCGTGGTGATAATGAGACCTAGCCACAAACAGCATGTAGGGTTATTACCGGATGATGTTTCCCGGGGCCCGAAGCTGTCTAAATCCTTGTCTTGTGTGTTGATCCGCCCTGCGTCTCTCGTCCCAATCAACCGCTCTCAAGCTACCACATAGATGCGTTGGCCTCGCGACTAAGTCCTGACACTAAGGACATCTGCCGTGACAAATCCACGACAGTTGGCGCCCACCGTGGGGCTCGCGCACGGTGGTGTTGAGTTCTTGGAGGGATCTCCCTAGGGATCGAGGAGTTTGCAATTTTTCGGCTGAACAAGAGCCGGCGTGGAAGAATTCACACCAATTATGAGATCAGTGGTCAAGATTGAAAAGTGGTCAGCGGTAACGCCGATGAGATTGAGCAAGGGAACTTAGGGTTTTGCGTTCTTCTGTATGTCGCCGACGCGACGTGATGCGTCGAATCCGAATCCAAGATCAGTTTTTTGGCAGTTGCAGGCATGGGTCGCCGAGACCGACAAAAAAGTGTGCTGCAGCCGCCGTACGCATAGATCGTACAAACCACCGTATACACCAAACAAAACCAGAGGCAGGCGCTGCTGGGACTACTTGTGTCAGACATCAAATCAGAGTTGAAGTACTACGACAAGCCGCAAACACCAGGCGAAAAGAGTTCGGAAAGACCGACCGTGATTTTCTAGGCCGTGTCTTTTTCAAATTGTCGGATCATGAGTCATCCACACTGTTGCAATATCCGGATGAAGGAAAAATCGTCGGAGGTACAAATCAATTATCAGGTACTCAAGTCCAGATACGACTCGGCGTTGCAGCGAGGTGCGAGGAGATTTAACCAATCACTGCTACTATTCATCTGAGGGAAACCCACACATGTACATACCAAAGAAAAAGTACTAAACTAGTAGGACTAGTAGTACTACTACCCTGCCACGTGAAATCCATCATCAACTATTCTTTTGGGGAAGAGGGCTAGTACTACTTGAGCACTACTAGATCAGATGTGTCTGGTCATTGATTACTACATCCAGCCGAGTCGGAAGGGATCAAGTACTGCTGGCGGATCGTCAGAGCAAGTTTCAAACAAAAAAAATGGCTATGACCCGAAAACGGAGTCGGCTACGATCCAGATTCCTCTTGCGCCCGTGACCTCGTTTTGAGGCGCATGCCTCTGCTGCCTCGCGGAACCAGCCCGATCTAAGCCGCCCTCTGCCGCGGCCTCCTTCTAAGCTGCTGTTGTATCGCGCTGTTGCTTAAGCTGCCGCAGCGGCCTCTGAGTCGCCGGCCTGGTCACCTTGCGCTATTTCAAGCCGCCCTGCACAACTACTGATTCGCCGTTCACTGCTGCCATTCCGGCCCTGAGCCGGTCCTGCCATAATCAGGTGCTATTTTTCTAAACTCTTCTTTGATATAATTAAATATCATCAATAGATTTTTTCGAGGTATGCTATTGTATACACAGGTCAATTATCTCATGGCTAAAATATGATCCGGCCCTCGCGCGCTGTCATTGGAGTCGGTTCATTTGACCGTGCCCGCGCCAACTCAACTCAACCATCCATGCCCACGGCCGGCCCGTCTGTCCACACGGCTTACGATGCCGCGCTCGCAATTAGCCCGTCCGTGCGGTTTACCGCACTTGCGATTGACTCGCCCGTCTGTGCCGGCTTACAGCGTCGTAACCGACTCTCGCGATCGCACCGGTTTACAAACACCGTGGCCGTCTCCCGCGACCGCGCTGGTTTGCGGCGCGGAAGACTACTTGCTCCGCACCGGTTTACAATGCCGCGACCGGTTCATCTGTTTGTTCTCATGGCTGACTTGCCATGATTGATTTCAGTTTCACTGTGGTGATCGTCAACTCCGCGGTGGATATTTTCCAGCTAACATATCAGGACAAATTGTCTGTTGCAAAAAGGGGATCATTATATCACTGAGCTATTGGATAACCCGTGCCGGTTTATATCGCGATCCAGATCGCGTCAACTCGTCAGGACCATGCGAATTACCCAATAGCGCATGCACAGGCTGCCATCCCCCGCAGTTCGGTCTACATCAACATACCGGGCCGCACCTGTCTGCGCGAGCCGTTTATTGAGTATGAACAAGTCACAGCTTGGGTAGCCCGGTTTTCTTTCAAATTGGAGGCAAATTATCATCAACCGCCGTCTGCACTGGATGGATCAATGGGCAGGCGCACAAGTCACTGCCGCTACAGTTTGGTTAACTTCAAATCACCAGTTGGAAGGAACCATTGACCGAGTTGCTGACACGGTTCATACGGGATCATTTACAACCCGCCGCAGTCACCTCAACCTTCTGTGTATTCACATCGTGTTATCAACACCAATGATATACAAGTGATACCGGTTTATATCACGGTCAAATATGGAGAATCTCAAGCCAACTCCTCGAGTCACCTTGAGACTTGGGGGCTACGATGATATGACGCAGCAAGTCTTGCCAATTTCAGCCGGTTTAAGAACCCGAGGACGATGGAGGGAAAGATAACCCGATCCCGGAGGCTACTGTTATGTTGATGAAAATTTAAAGGCCGTCAGAAAATTTCTGGCTTAGAAAGTATATGACAGTTACAAAATCCCGACTCAATGAAGAAGTTTCGGATCATCAGAAAGGATTCCGGTTTGAAACCTGGCTGAAGGGAAGTCAGTATCACTGAAGCTCTCAAATATCCGGTTTACAATCCGGTTCAAGAGAAATCTATTCTCCCGCAAAGTTCTGAAGCGCTCAGATCCGGTTGAACAATGTCCGGTTCAAAAAGGAATTAACTTCTCGCAAGTTCGAGTTTAAAGGCCGTCAGAAAATTTCCGGCTGAAAATGAAGATTCCGGTTTAAAATCCGGTTCAAGGGGAAGATGTCTCCCACAGCTTTGAAGCTTTCAATATCCGGTTCAAGATCCCGGTTCAAGAAGAATTTACCGCTTGCAAAAAAGTTAAAAATTACCGAAGAGGACCTGCTGCCATGATGCGCGGTTCAAACATGGGTATCCGGCCTTATTGGCTTGACATATTATTTATCACATGGGGGCTCCCGCTTTGTAAAGCGGGGTATCTATTCCTTATATCATGCGTGGTTACACGGAGTGGATTCGCTTTAGGGCAACCTCCGGTTTACCCCTTGAGGTCGCTTCACAGAAGAGCAACAAAGTCAGTTGGGGACCTAGTCGACTTGAACCGTAGCTACACCTCCTGGGAGCTTGGTCATGTCTTGACGACGGTAATGCCTTCTGGCTGGCACATTTGCCACTAAGTCAGTTGGGGACCTAATCGACTTGAACCGTAGTTACACCTTATGGGAGCTCGGTCATGTCTTGATGATGGTAATGCCTTCTGATCAGCTTTTAAACAGCCAATAAGTCATTTGGGGGCTTGGTCGTGTCCGAACCAATGCAATGCCACTTGATCGGCCCTAGGCCACTGAGTCACTTGGGGGCTTGGTCGAATCCGAACCAATGCAATGCCACTTGGCTGGCGTAACGCCACGCGTCATTTTGGGGTCCTGGCTGACTGGCACCATTGCTACGCCTTCGGGGGGCTTGGTTGCGTCTGACCATGGTAATTCCATCTGACCAAGCTCAGTAGAGCTCTTCTTTTGCAAAAATTTGTTGCCATTGCTTTTGCTTTAATAGCCTTTCTTGAGAAGTTGCTATTTTATTTGCGTTTTTTAAACCGACAGTATTTTGTACCGGTTCAAACAACTAAATTGGCGGAACACGGTCCATTTTTAGACCGGAGATTATCTGCCCGGTTTAATTTTCTGTTACCATCCTATTATGGAATAAACCGGTGTTTATCAACCCGGCACGGCTTTCAACTACAAGTTGTGAGTACATGATCAAGTTATAATCCGGAGATTATCAGCCCGGTCTGGTTTGACTACAAGTCACCAGTATTATATATTGTTAAACCGGTGTTTATCACAGCCCGGTACGGTTTTATCATAAACCGGCACAATATGGAAGGAGTTATCATTACTCAAAATTCCCCTACTATGAAAAGTTGGTAAACCGACTATATCACAGGTATGATATATTTCATATTTGATTATTCTTAAATGCAGCCTTGTTATAAACCTGGGTTATATGTTGGGCATTATGACCCGTCCGGTGGTAAATCGCCAGGACACTTTAAACTTGTTGTATGCAGAAATAGGTTGAATAAAACATGATTATGAATCACCGGTGTTTATTAAACCGGCCTGGCTTTCAACTATATGTTGCCAGTATGATGATAAATTATCCGGTGTTTATTAAACCGGCCTGGCTTTCAGACGATAAGTCGCCGGTATGATGATAAATTATCCAGTCTTTATTAAACCGGTCTGGCTTTGGACTATAAGTCGCCAGTATATATTTGGATTGCGCCATTGGAATCATGCGCTTATAAATTATTGGATTATATTATTCAAATAGCCAAACTTGGCTGAATTTTCATTATGATATTGGATGAATAAGGTTTTCATACCAGATTATATTATCTTGAATAGCCAACATGGCTGGATTTTTATTATGGTTATTAATATTATGATTAAGGTTTTCAAAGTCGCTTTAGCGCAATGGTTATCATTTTCTATAATTGAAGGAATAGTCCCGAGTTGCTGCAGGCTTACAACCCGGCACTTGGGGGCTACATTATTCAAAGTTGAGATTATATCAAATATGCAAGTCTCATGTCGCTGCAAGCATGCACCATGACACTTGGGGGCTACCAATTGCTCCTGTCAACTATTCAAGGTACAAAGCTTTTTATCCATTATATTGAAGGGTCCACTGCTCAGTTGGTAAAGCACAAGGCTCTTAACCTTGTGGACGTGGATTCAAGCCCCATGATGGGGGTTACATCATATGATGTTATTTTCATTGAAAGTCCCAGCTCAATATTATCTTACTGAGTCGGCCCTTGGGGGCTACATGCTGCTGTTCAAAGTTTAAAAGATTATATTTACAAAGTCCCTGCTGATTATTACATAATGAGCCGGCCCTTGGGGGCTACATTGGTTGAAGTTTTATGGGCATTAGTTAATTACAAGTCCCAGGTTGCTGCAAGCATGACAACCCGACACTTGGGGGCTATAGGTAATATGGATATAAGGGAGAAATATCTTCCAATTTTCTGTTTTGAGCCAATCATTATGACCCAGTGTCTACAACAATCATGAACCAGCATTGGAAATAATCATGACCTGGAATTCAGTTCTTATAAACCGGCAATCTTGACAATGATAAACCGATGAGTCTACATTTTCAAACCGGCTGAATATCAGATGAGTATTACAAGGCCAATATTTCTTAAACCGGCGCTTTGTAAGCCAACTCAAGTGGATTATTCTTTACAATATTTTTCTATGAGAAACCAATGTCAGCAATTTGAGTATGAAGCTGGTTATTAACCTGGATTTTCTAGAAGAAGGAATGACAAGGACTTAAGGATGATCAGGTGCCGGTTTACAAGAATTCTTAACCCGGAGCGCAGCCTGTCAAATTTGTTCTTATGTTTATTTTGCAGCATAAGTTTACCATGGATGAATCCAAGCTAAACTTGGGGGCTAATGTCGGGGATATACCCCGCGGTGTAAACCGGCCGGAAGTTAACCCGGCCGGACTTGGCGGTTTATCTGAAGACCCGCCCTGACCTTGGCGGTTTACAAGCAATCCGCTTGGTCGTTATGACTCACTGGTAAACCGACGGGCGGATCAGACGGGTGACAAGACCCAAGGCCTAGAAGGCCGGTTCAACTATGGTGGGCCGGTTTAAGAGGAAAGGAATATTTATCTTACAAAGAGTTAAGACCAGGACTTGTATCCGGTTTGTATTAGAGATAGACTAGTCCTAATCCTAATAGGACTCCACATGTAAACCGCCCCTTCAACATATATAAGGAGGGGCAGGGCTCCCCAAAGAGGGACAAGTTAGAAGCTACAAGCAAGAAACAATCTCTAGGGCTAGACACAAAGAGCCGGTTTACGGCGTCTCCCTCGTGGTGATAATGAGACCTAGCCACAAACAGCATGTAGGGTTATTACCGGATGATGTTTCCCGGGGCCCGAAGCTGTCTAAATCCTTGTCTTGTGTGTTGATCCGCCCTGCGTCTCTCGTCCCAATCAACCCCTCTCAAGCTACCACATAGATGCGTTGGCCTCGCGACTAAGTCCTGACACTAAGGACATCTGCCGTGACAAATCCACGACAGTTAGTCTTCTTCTTGAAGATCCATTTATTCTCAATGGCTTGCCGATCATCGGGAAAGTCAACCAAAGTCCACACTTTGTTCTCATACATAGATCCCATCTCAGATTTCATGGCTTCAAGCCATTTTGCGGAATCTGGGCTCACCATCGCTTCTTCATAGTTCGTAGGTTCATCATGATCTAGTAGCATGACTTCCAGAATAGGATTACCGTACCACTCTGGTGTGGATCTTACTCTGGTTGATCTACGAGGTTCAGTAATAACTTGATCTGAAGTTCCATGATCATCATCATTAACTTCCTTACTAATTGGTGTAGGTGTCATAGAAGCCGGTTTCTGTGATGAACTACTTTCCAATAAGGGAGCAGGTACAGTTACCTCATCAAGTTCTACTTTCCTCCCACTCACTTCTTTCGAGAGAAAATCCTTCTCTAGAAGGAATCCATTTTTAGCAACGAATGTCTTGCCTTCGGATCTGTGATAGAAGGTGTACCCAACAGTCTCCTTTGGGTATCCTATGAAGACACATTTCTCCAATTTGGGTTCGAGCTTATCAGGTTGAAGCTTTTTCACATAAGCATCGCAGCTCCAAACTTTCAGAAACGACAACTTTGGTTTCTTGCCAAACCACAGTTCATAAGGCGTCGTCTCAACGGATTTCGATGGTGCCCTATTTAACGTGAATGCAACTGTCTCTAAAGCATAACCCCAAAACGATAGTTGTAAATCAGTAAGAGACATCATAGATCGCACCATATCTAGTAAAGTACGATTACGACGTTTGGACACACCATTACGCTGTGGTGTTCCGGATGGCGTGAGTTGCGAAACTATTCTGCATTGTTTCAAATGTAAACCAAACTCGTAACTCAAATATTCTCCTCCACGATCAGATCGTAGAAACTTTATTTTCTTGTTACGATGATTTTCAACTTCACTCTGAAATTCTTTGAACTTTTCAAACGTTTCAGACTTATGTTTCATTAAGTAGATATAGCCATATCTGCTCAAATCATCTGTGAAGGTGAGAAAATAACGATATCCGCCACGAGCCTCAACATTCATCGGACCACATACATCTGTATGTATGATTTCCAACAAATCTGTTGCTCTCAACATAGTACCGGAGAACGGTGTTTTGGTCATCTTGCCCATAAGTCACGGTTCGCAAGTACCAAGTGATTCATAATCAAGTGGCTCCAAAAGTCCATCAGTATGGAGTTTCTTCATGCGCTTTACACCGATATGACCTAAATGGCAGTGCCACAAATAAGTTGCACTATCATTATCAACTCTGCATCTTTTGGCTTCAACATTATGAATATGTGTATCACTACTATCGAGATTCATCAAAAATAGACCACTCTTCAAGGGTGCATGACCATAAAAGATATTACTCATATAAATAGAACAACCATTATTCTCTGATTTAAATGAATAACTGTCTCGCATCAAACAAGATCCAGATATAATGTTCATGCTCAACGCTGGCACCAAATAACAATTATTTAGGTCTAAAACTAATCCCGAAGGTATATGTAGAGGTAGCGTGCCGACCGCGATCACATCGACTTTGGAACCAATTCCCACGCGCATCGTCACCTCGTCCTTTGCGAGTGTTCGCTTAATCCATAGTCCGTGTTTCGAGTTGCAAATATTAGCAACAGAACCAGTATCAAATACCCAGGTGCTACTGCGAGCTCTAGTAAGGTACACATCAATAACATGTATATCACATATACCTTTGTTCACCTTGCCATCCTTCTTATCCACCAAATACTTGGGGCAGTTCCGCTTCCAGTGACCAGTCTGCTTGCAGTAGAAGCACTCAGTTTCAGGCTTAGGTCCAGAGCTGGGTTTCTTCTCCTGAGCAGCAACTTGCTTGTTCTTCTTCTTGAAGTTCCCCTTCTTCTTCCCTTTGCCCTTTTTCTTGAAACTAGTGGTCTTGTTGACCATCAACACTTGATGCTCCTTCTTGATTTCTACCTCCGTAGCCTTTAGCATTGAGAACAGCTCGGGAATCATCTTATCCATCCGTTGCATGTTATAGTTCATCACAAAGCTCTTGTAGCTTGGTGGCAGTGATTGGAGAATTCTGTCAATGACACTATCATCTGGAAGATTAACTCCCAGTTGAATCAAGTGATTATTATACCCAGACATCTTGAGTATATGCTCACTGACAGAACTATTCTCCTCCATATTGCAGTTGTAGAACTTATTGGAGACTTCATATCTCTCAATCCGGGCATTTGCTTGAAATATTAACTTCAACTCCTGGAACATCTCATATGCTCCATGACGTTCAAAACGTCGTTGAAGTCCCGGTTCTAAGCCGTAAAGCATGGCACACTGAACTATTGAGTAGTCATCAGCTTTGCTCTGCCAGACGTTCATAACATCTGGTGTTGCTCCTGCAGCAGGCCTGGCACCCAGCGGTGCTTCCAGGACGTAATTCTTCTGTGCAGCAATGAGGATAATCCTCAAGTTACGGACCCAGTCCGTGTAATTGCTACCATCATCTTTCAACTTTGCTTTCTCAAGGAACGCATTAAAATTCAACGGAACAACAGCACGGGACATCTATCTACAATCAACATAGACAAGCAAGATACTATCAGGTACTAAGTTCATGATAAATTTAAGTTCAACTAATCATATTATTTAAGAACTCCCACTTAGAAAGACATCCCTCTAATCTTCTAAGTGATCACGTGATCCAAATCAACTAAAACATAACCGATCATCACGTGAAATGGAATAGTTTTAAATGGTTAACATCGCTATGTTGATCATATCTACTATATGATTCACGCTCGACCTTTCGGTCTCAGTGCTCCGAGGCCATATCTGCATATGCTAGGCTCGTCAAGTTTAACCTGAGTATTCTGCGTGTGCAAAACTGGCTTGCACCCGTTGTAGATGGACGTAGAGCTTATCACACCCGATCATCATGTGGTGTCTAGGCATGACGACCTTTGGCAACGGTGCATACTCAGGGAGAACACTTTTATCTTGAAATTTAGTGAGGGATCATCTTATAATGCTACCGTCAATCAAAGCAAGATAAGATGCATAAAAGATAAGCATCACATGTAATCAATATAAGTGATATGATATGGCCATCATCATCTTGTGCTTGTGATCTCCATCTCCGAAGCACCGTCATGATCACCATCGTCACCGGCGCGACACCTTGATCTCCATCGTAGCATCGTTGTCATCTCGCCAATCTTATGCTTCTACGACTATCGCTACCGCTTAGTGATAAAGTAAAGCATTACAGGGCGATTGCATTGCATACAATAAAGCGACAACCATATGGCTCCTGCCAGTTGCCAATAACTCGGTTACAAAACATGATCATCTCATACAATAAAATTTAGCATCATGTCTTGACCATATCACATCACAACATGCCCTGCAAAAACAAGTTAGACGTCCTCTACTTTGTTGTTGCAGGTTTTACGTGGCTGCTACGGGCTTAGCAAGAACCGTTCTTACCTACGCATCGAAATCACAACGATAGTTTGTCAAGTTGGTGTTGTTTTAACCTTCGCAAGGACCGGGCGTAGCCACACTCGGTTCAACTAAAGTTGGAGAAACTGACACCCGCCAGCCACCTGTGTGCATAGCACGTCGGTAGAACCAGTCTCGCGTAAGCGTACGCGTAATGTCGGTCCGGGCCGCTTCATCCAACAATACCGCCGAACCAAAGTATGACATGATGATAAGCAGTATGACTTATATCACCCACAACTCACTTTTGTTCTACTCGTGCATATAACATCAACGCATAAAACCAGGCTCGGATGCCACTGTTGGGGAACGTAGTAATTTCAAAAAAATCCTACGCACACGCAAGATCTTGGTGATGCATAGCAACGAGAAGGGAGAGTGTTGTCTACGTACCCTCGTAGACCGAAAGCGGAAGCGTTATCACAATGCGGTTGATGTAGTCGTACGTCTTCACGATCCGACCGATCAAGTACCGAACGTACGACACCTCCGAGTTCAGCACACGTTCAACCCGATGACGTCCCTCGAACTCCGATCCAGCCGAGTGTTGAGGGAGAGTTTCGTCAGCACGACGGCATGGTGACGATGTTGATGTTCTACCATCGCAGGGCTTCGCCTAAGCACCACTACAATATTATCGAGGTGGACTATGGTGGAGGGGGGCACCGCACACGGCTAAGAGATCAATGATCAATAGTTGTGTCTATGGGGTGCCCCCTGCCCGCGTATATAAAGGAGCAAGGGGGGTGCGGCCGGCCAGGGAGAGGGCGCGCCGAGAGGAGTCCTACTCCCACCGGGAGTAGGACTCCTCCCCCTTTCCTAGTTGAAATAGGATTCGGGAGGGGGAAAGAGGAGAGAGGGAGAAGGAAGGGGGGCGCCGCCCCCCTCTCCTTGTCCTATTCGGACCTAGGGGAGGGGCGCGCGGCCCAGCCCTAGCCACCTCTCCTCTCTTCCACCAAGGCCCACTAAGGCCCATTAAGTCCCCGGGGGGTTCCAGTAACCCCTCGGTACTCCGGTAAAATCACTATTTCACCTGGAACACTTCCGATATCCAAACATAGGCTTCCAATATATCAATCTTCATGTCTCGACCATTCCGAGACTCCTCGTCATGTCTATGATCACATCCGGGACTCCGAACAACCTTCGGTACATCAAAACATATAAACTCATAAAATAATTATCATTGTAACGTTAAGCGTGCGGGCCCTACATGTTCGAGAACTATGTAGACATGACCGAGACACGTCTCCGGTCAATAACCAATAGCGGAACCTGGATGCTCATATTGGCTCCCACATATTCTACGAAGATCTTTATCGGTCAGACCGCATAACAACATATGTTGTTCCCTTTGTCATCGGTATGTTACTTGCCCGAGATTCGATCGTCGGTATCTCAATACCTAGTTCAATCTCGTTACCGGCAAGACTCTTTACTCGTTCCGTAATACATCATCCCGCAACTAACTCATTAGTTGCAATGCTTGCAAGGCTTAAGTGATGTGCATTACCGAGAGGGCCCACAGATACCTCTCCCACAATCAGAGTGACAAATCCTAATCTCGAAATACACCAACCCAACAAGTACCTTCGGAGACACCTGTAGTGCACCTTTATAATCACCCAGTTACGTTGTGACGTTTGGTAGCACACAAAGTGTTCCTTCGGTAAACAGGAGTTGCATAATATCATAGTCATAGGAACATGTATAAGTCATGAAGAAAGCAATAGCAACATACTAAACGATCGTGTGCTAAGCTAACGGAATGGGTCATGTCAATCACATCATTCTCCTAATGATGTGATCCTGTTAATCAAATGATAACTCATGTCTATGGTTAGGAAACCATCTTCGATTAACGAGCTAGTCAAGTAGAGGCATACTAGTGACACTCTGTTTATCTATGTATTCACACATGTATTATGTTTTCGGTTAATACAATTCTAGCATGAATAATAAACATTTATCATGATATAAGGAAATAAATAATAACTTTATTATTTCCTCTAGGGCATATTTCCTTCAGAACACCGTATCCTTATGTGTACGGTGATTGAGAGGGTTCAGTCCTTCAAGAGCGGACTGATCGAAGCCTGCAG
Organism: Aegilops umbellulata; assembly: GCA_032464435.1. Classification (NCBI taxonomy): domain Eukaryota; kingdom Viridiplantae; phylum Streptophyta; class Magnoliopsida; order Poales; family Poaceae; genus Aegilops; species Aegilops umbellulata. The sequence goes on along the minus strand of CP136055.1, from coordinate 243,188,804 downwards.
CAGCCTGCTGACCGGCTTTGAGGTAAGCAAGGCAAAAGAAAAAAATCCCAATACAAACAGTAGCCCCTGAGACACTGTCCGATGTTCGGAAAGAAAAGCTGGACAGAGGATCAATTGAATTTCGCAGGAAACTAACTAAATATGTCTTATGTGAATAAGCAGGCGTTGTTGCTGGCCGCGACCTCACACACTACCGAAGTCTCCGGACTAAAGCAGAGACTGGAGCGGGCCGAGGAAGAGCTCGGCCAAGCGAGGAAGCAGCTAGAAGACCAGCAAGGTATGCAATGACTCGCTATATATTTGGAAAGAATAAATGATGTGTATTGACCGTAGTGACATGATATGTGTAGGAGCGAGGACCGAGGTCGAGGCCCTTAAAAAGACCATGGCCGAAGCCGAGGAGAAAGCTGCTAAGGAGCAAGCCGCCTGCAAGAAGCTCAAGGCCAGGCTTAACGAGGTCCAACAAGAGCTCCAGGACGCTGTGAAAAAATGTGATGCCTTGGAGTGCGATGTTTCGGCTCGAGAGACCGAACTCGCCAAGGCTTGCTAAAGTGCGGAAGAGGCCCAGGTTGAAGCACAGGGTGCCCTCCAGGAGATCCAGGAGGCCAAGAAGATCGCGGTGGATAAGGTGTTTAGTATGCAAAGCAAGTATGCGAAGAAGAAGTATTTCTTACTAACCCGGATTCGGAGTTCTCCAGGGGCATTTGCGGATCTACCGCGCAGTGTGTCTAACGCTGCGGAGTTCTTCTGAGCCGAAGAAGGGAGCTCAACGGAGAAGCTATTCTGGTCGCAATATCTTGCGCCAGAACATCCAGTGCCCTTTAGCGATCAGCTAAAACAGATGGTCGAGCTGCATAGGGTGGCCGAGCTAGCCATGAAGGATTTGATAATCCGGTTGTGGCCTGCCAAAGCTACACCCAGCAACTACTTTGGTCTCATGAAGCGGCTGGTAGATGCATGCCCTCGGCTGGACGTCGTCAAGCGGTCGGCCTGCATCGAGGGTGCGCGCATGGCCTTTGCCCGCGTAAAGGTGTGGTGGGCGAAGATGGATGCCGTCAAGCTTGTGACCGAGGGGCCACTCGAAGGCAAGGAGCACCGCACGCCCGAGAGATATTTTGAAGATGTCCTGGAGGGGTCTCGCATTGTGGCGACGCAATGTGGGCAGGACATTATCTTTGAATGAATACATTCATGTTGTCTTTGCCTTGTATGATGAAACATAGTTGTTATATAATGTTTTGTTTTAAAAAAAATACCTCCTGTGCGGCCGTGTTGTATGAAATCTGAGAGTTGGCCAGTCGTCGGCTTCTGCCCCCACTTAGGTAGTACGGGGGTGTTCGGGATGGAATCTAAACACTCTTGACATAATTGTTTGGTCCTTGAAGGAAGCGTTTAGCGCAACGAACCAGGCAATCAGACTATGCGGTTTTAGCATCCTCACTTAGCCATAGGAGTTTGACAATAAAAATGTGGGCGCAGCCCCTAGTATCTGAACTAGGATGCCATAAGCTGATCGGGTGAGTACCGATCCCTCGCGTAAGGCGGAAAAAATCTCTAATGATTTGAAACCTCTGAAGAGCTGACCGGCTCTTGCCGTATCATGACAGTCAGTTTTCGGCTTTCTCTACTGAGGTGCTCCTTCGGGTAAACCAGGGCACAATCGCAGTAGTTCTCCCTTTACTACCTTAGCCGATATAGCGGAACGTAAGGTAGCAAGCACAGGAGCCGGGCAACCCAACTATTGACCAAAGACATGATTCGGAGCCAATGCATATAGTGCTAAATTCGGGGTGCCGAACTATACTGTAAAAAGTGTTCGGACTTTGTTGCCGTAGTGTGGGGCGCTATGAAGCCCCTGGCAAATGTGAAACGTACCAAAGTGTACGAGTGCTATCTGATAAGGTTACCAATAGAAAAAGGAAAACAGAAATGGAGCAAAGGTAATGAGCTGGGCCCCTAAAATTTGGGCCGCAAACTGTTTCCATTATAATTTGATTAATACGTCAAAGCGCATTGATACAAGTAGTGTGATAAGCAACAGGCTATTTAACATGCCACAACCAAGGGAGAGCTGAGTGTGGGTCCTGAAAACAGGTAGAGTGATCGTTAAAGAAACCACCTAGAAAATCCCCTATACGTCTGTGCTTCTTGCCATCTTGGTGTATTTATCCTTCGAAAGGACCGCGGGTCAGGCCGTCAGAGGAGGCCTGGGAAAAGAAACCTGAAAAGGAGAAAAATGAAACAGTGAAAATATATGTGTCCGGGAGCGGTCGAGCCGTATTGTGGATCACAAGGTAGGTATGCCTCTGCCTATGCCCATGGTATTTTGAGTGTGTAGTTATGTACGCGCGGTGCGAATGCCGCCACTTGATCGGGACTGGGACGGAGGCCAAATTGCTAATCGAGCTCTCAATGAGCCGAGCTATCCTGGTGCAGAATAGTCCGGACTCTCTCGACAGTGTCCGGGAGTTCGGCCGCTGAATTGAGGTTCTGCTTGAGAAGGCCGCTCTGTACTTCTGCTGCTAAGGCAGCGGTGTGCTCCTCGGTATGGAGGGAGCGTTCCGTGTTTCCATTAACTGTTATGACGCGCATGGTCCAGGCATCTTGAGCTTGAGGTAAGAAAAATGTGGCACCACGTTAAATCGAGCAAATGTTGTTCGTCCCAGCAGTGTGTCATAGCCGCTGCAAAAGGGGACGATATCGAAGATTAAGCCTTCGCTTCGGAAGTTATCCGGAGATCCGAAGACCACCTCGAGTGTGATTGAGCCCGTACAACGGGCCTCTACACCTGGTATGACTCCTTTAAAGGTAGTCTTCGTTGGCTTGATCCATGATGGGTTAATACCCATTTTGCGCACTGTATCCTGATAGAGCAGATTGAGGCTGCTGCCACCATCCATGAGGACTCGCGTCAGGTGAAATGCATCAATGATAGGGTCGAGGACCAGTGCGGCTGAATTGCCATGATGGATACTGGTCGGATGATCCCGACGATCAAAAGTGATCGGGCATAATGACCATGGATTGAATTTTGGGGCGACTGGCTCTATCGCATAGACATCCCTGAGCGCGCGCTTGCGCTCCCTCTTGGGGATTTGTGTAGCATATATCATGTTCACCGTTTTGACCAAAGGGGGAAACTTCTTCTGTCCCCCTATGTTCGGTTGCCGGGGTTCCTCGTCATCGTCCTCGCTTTGTGATCCCTTTTCCTTATTCTCGGCGTTTAACTTGCCGGCCTGTTTAAAAACCCAACGATCTCTGTTGGTATGATTGGCTGGTTTGTCTAGGGTGCCATGGATCTGGCACGGACGGTCGAGTATGCAGTCCAAGCTAGATTGCCCCGAGTTGTTTCTTTTATATGGCTTCTTCCGCTGACCAGACCTGGAGCCACTGAATCCGGCGTTGACTGTCGTGTCATCGGTGTTGTCACCATTGTTTCGGTGTTTGTGTCTGTTGCGTCAGAGCTTGCCGTTGCTATTTTTGACCTCGGAGGTGCCTGTTTCACTTGCTGTGTTTTTGCTACGGGCCAGCCAACTATCCTCACCCGCACAAAAGCGGGTCATGAGTGCCGTGAGGGCTGCCATGGAGTTCGGCATTTCCTAGCCGAGGTGGCGGGCGAGCCATTCGTCACGGATGCTATGTTTAAAGGCCGCTAGGGCTTCGGCATCCGGACAGTCGACGATCTGGTTCTTTTTAGTTAGGAACCTAGTCCAGAATTTCTTGGCTGACTCTCCAGGCTGTTGAACTATGTGACTTAAGTCATCGGCATCTAGTGGCCGGACATATGTACCTTGGAAGTTGTCAAGGAAGGCTTCTTCCAAGTCCTCCCAGCTGCCAATAGAATTTTCAGGCAGACTGTTTAACCAGTGCCGAGCTGGCCCTTTGAGTTTTAGTGGGAGGTATTTGATGGTGTGGAGGTCATCTCCACGGGCCATATGGATATGGAGAATAAAATCCTCGATCCAAACCGCGGGATCCGTTGTTCCATCGTATGATTCGATATTTACGGGTTTAAACCCTTCTGGGAATTCATGATCCATTACTTTGTCAGTGAAGCAAGGGGGTGTGCGGTGCCTCTATATCGGGCCACATCATGACGTAGCTCCGATGGAGTCCGTCTGCGGTTTTCGGCCTGGGCGTGACTAGGATTTTCACGTCCGAATAGATAGCTGTCGTCACGTGTCGGGGCATGTCCTCGCGATCCGTAGATCGATCTGGTATTTCCTGCTCTACTATCCAGGTCCTGCCGAAGATCATATGTATAACCCCGAGCTGTTCTATCTCTGCCTTTACGGCGAGGTGGGGCGGGCTGGTGTTCGGCTTGAGTTGCCGCTTTATCCCGACCACGTGGTGGTCGGTTGTCCACGTTGTGCGATGATGGTACGGGCTCTGGTGCCTCATCATCAAACTGAGGTAGCAATTTGCGCTTCGGGTAACTTTTGGCTAGGCGCTTAAGGCTGTATTCTTCGGCTGCTAAGACATCAGTCCATCTGTCGTTGAGCAGATCTTGGTCAGCTTGAAGCTGATGTTGCTTATTTTTCAGGCTCCTTGCAGTGGTTATTAGCTAGCGCTTAAAGCGCTCCTGCTCGAGAGGTTCCTCAGGCACGATAAAATCGTCGTTGCCAAGGCTCACCTCATCCTCGGAGGGTGGAAGATAAGTGCTGCCCTCCGAGTCGTCGTTTATGGCCTGTTCATCAGGGCTAACTTGCCCATCTTCTCGATCGTCCTGTTTGGCCGTTTGTTCGTCGGGATCTTCTTTGTGTTCGGCACCGTCCGAAGTGTTATCGTCTCCTGTGCCGGTGTTGCTGTCCTTGCTGCGGCTGGATTTAGAGCGGCGGCGCTGACGCCAGCGCTTTGGTTGTGTCTTAGGAGGCTCATCCTCAACTGGGTTTTCCTTGTCCTCGCCATTATTCTCTTTAGGTGTATCCACCATGTATACGTCGTACGAATATGTGGCCGTCCAGCATCCGGTGAACGGCGGGTTTTGGCCATGCTCCTCATCTGCATCGTCGTCCATACCGTCGATGTCTTCGGAGCCGTAATCGAGCATGTCGGTTAAGTCCTCGATAGTGGCTATGTAGTGGGTGGCGGGTGGGAAGTGAAATTCCCCGTCATCAGCCTCCAGTTCAAACCGGATACAGTTCGGCTGTGAGTCCACCGCTAAGGATAGATTTTTTAATGAGTTCGGCACATCGCCTAAAGGCAAGTGCCGAAAGATGTCTGCGGCGTTGAATTCGGTGATCGATGACTGATCCTGCTCGACATACGCGGACGCACATGGTTCGGAACTTATAGCCAGAAACGAGTCCGAGGTTACGATGACACGGACATCACCTGAGGTTAGGTCTGTGTGCGGCTCCAACGCCGCGGGATCTGCGTCTTCCATGGTGGAGTTGAGCTTCCCATCCTCAGATGGCGCGATCTGCTCTGGATCTAAGGTCGGAACGGTTGTAGGTGCAATTTCCTGGGTATGGCCCGATGACAGATTTAAGTCATGTTCATCATGGTGACGGGGAGAAACTACCGTGGTCTCGAATCCATCGAAGATCAAGTCCCCGCGGATATCCGCGACGTAGTTCAAGCTCCCAAATCTGACCTAACAGCCAGGGGCGTAGCTATCGATCTGCTCCAGGTGGCCAAGCGAGTTGGCCTGCAGTGCGAAGCCGCCGAACACGAAGATCTATCCGGGGAGGAAGACCTCTCCTTGGGCGGTAGTGTTGTGTATGATTGTAGGAGCCATCAAACCTTTTAAGGACGACACAGTGGAACTCTCAATGAAAGCACCAATGTCGGTGTCAAAATCGGCGGATCTTGGGTAGGGGGTCCCGAACTGTGCGTCTAAGGTCGATGGTAACAGGAGACAGGGGACACAATGTTTATCCAGGTTCGGGCCCTCTCTATGGAGGTAATACCCTACTTCCTACTTGATTGATCTTGATGAATATGAGTATTACAAGAGTTGATCTACCACGAGATCGTAATGGCTAAAGCCCTAGAAGTCTAGCCTGTATGACTATATCTATTTTTGGACTAAGCCCTCCGGTTTATATAGACATCGGAGGGGACTAGGGTTGTACAAAGTCGGTTACAGAGAAAGGAATCTTCATATTTGGTCGCCAAGCTTGCCTTCCACGCCAAGGAGAGTCCCATCCGGATACGGGAGAGAGTCTTCGGTCTTGTATCTTCACAGCCCATTAGTCCGGCCCATGTCCAATAGGCCGGACACCCAAGGACCCCTTAGTCCAGGACTCCCTCAGGGGGCACCCTAGAACACACGAGTTTCTCTTAACCGTGTGCGGTGCCCCCCTCCACAGTTACACACCTCGGTCATATCATCGTAGTGCTTAGGCGAAGCCCTGCGCTGGTAACTTCATCATCACCATCGTCCTGACGGAACTCTCCCTCGCCCTCAACTAGATCAAGAGCCCGAGGGACGTCATCGAGCTGAACGTGTGCTGAACGCGGAGGTGCCGTACGTTCGGTACTTGGATCGGTTGGATCACGAAGACGTTCAACTACATTAACCGTGTTACTAAACGCTTCCACTTTCGGTCTACGCGGGTACGTGGACACACTCTCCCCGCTCATTGTTATGCATCTCCTAGATAGATCTTGCATGATCGTAGGTAATTTTTTTAAAATACTACGTTCCCTAACACTTTTATGACGCACGATTTATCGTCATGGAAGTGGACACTTCCGTGATGATAATTTTAGTAATGTCATGGAACACTTCTACGACAACACAGGTATGACTATCTTGATTCTGTCATAAAATCGTCATGGATGTACATGCATGACAGGAAACGTGGCCTACTGTGACAATCATGTATCATCACGGAAGTGTATTTTTTTTGTAGTGGTATCAGGGTGCTTGTTGAAGTTGAGCTTGGCCGCGAGGTGTTGTACTTGGTGCTCGATGGTGTACCTTGTATCTTCATGCACCTTCTTGAGATAGGTTGCTCGTGCGCTCGCGTCCATCTTGATGCGCTCTTGTAGAGGTAGAAGTAGAATGTCCAATGGGGACAACGGGTTGAAGCCGTAGACGACCTCGAAGGGGGATTTGCCAGTGGTTGAATGTCTTGCGCGATTGTAGGCGTACTCGGCGATTTGTAGACACTCTTCCCACTCCTTGATGTTCTTCTTGATCAACACACGTAGGAGAGTGGATAGCGTCCGGTTCGTGACCTTTGTTTGGCCGTCGGTTTGTGGATGGTATGCTGAAGAGAACAAGAGCTTGATTCTGAGCTTGGTGCATAGCGTCTTCCAAAAGTATCTTAGGACTTGACATTGCGGTCTGACTCGATAGTCTTGGGTACTCCATGTAGACGCAAGATTTCCCTACAAAAGAGAGTTGCAACATGTGAAGCATCGCCTATCTTGTTGCATGGTATAAAATGTGCCATCCTAGAGAAATGATCCACAACAACAAACACGGAATCCTTTCCATTTCATGTTTGAGTAAACCAAGCACAAAGTCCATACTAATATCTTCCCATGGGTGATACAAAATAGGAAGTGGCATATAGAGACCATGGGATTGAGCTTTAGACTTAGTTTTGCGACATGTAGAGCATCGGTTGGTGTAGCGGGAGACGTCTCGGAAGATCTCAGGCCAAAAGTAGTTCTTTGATGAGAGCGTAGCGAAGGTCTTGTCGCGTCCAAAGTGTCCCATAAGTCCTCCTCCATAAAGCCTCTTGCAAAATTAAGAAACGAAGAGAAGACTCGGGATGTTCCCCAAACAAATCGTGCATTCTTGTTACTCAAGGCATGCAAAGGGGATGCAATAGTGCTTAAATCCTTAACGAATCTATGATAGAAACCGGCTAAGCCAAGGAAGCTTCGCACTTGTTGCAAATTGGTTAGTTGGGCCAAGTTTTAATAGCATCAATTTTAGCTTCATCTACATGAACACCCTTAGAAGACACAACAAAACCCAAGAAAACAAGCTTGTCAACACCAAAAAGGCATTTGTCCATATTAGCATAAAGGCGCTCTTTCCTTAGAGTTTGCAAAACGGTTCTAAGATGGGTGACATGATCTTCTAGAGACATGCTAAACACAAGAATATCATCAAAGTAGACCACAACAAAAACACCAATGTAAGTTCTAAGAACATAATGCATCACATGCATAAAGGTGCCCGGTGCTTCGGATAAACCCATAGGCATAACTAGCCATTCATACAAGCCAAACTTGGTTTCGAAAGCGGTTTTCCATTCATCGCCCTCTTGGATGCGAATTTGGTAATAGCCACTCTTAAGATCAATCTTAGAAAAAATGGTGGCTCCGCTAAGCTCATCTAGCATACCATCAAGCCGTGGAATAGGATATCTATAATGAATGGTGATAGTATTGATAGGATGACAATCGGAACACGTGCGAAAACTACCATCTTTCTTAGGCACAAGAATAACCGGTACGGCACCAGGACTTAAGCTTTCACGTACATGCTCGTACATTGTCAATGAGTTGTTGGACTTGTCGTTGTATTTCCTTGGTTTCTTCAGGGTTGACGCGTTAGGGTGCCTTGTTCGGTAATGGTGCGCCGGGGATGAGGTCGATTCTGTGTTCGATGCCGCGTAGAGGAGGTAGTCTTGGAGGTAGCTCATCAGGGAAGACGTCCTTGAACTCCTGCAATAGGGAAGACAACACTAAAGGTAGATGGTGAGAGGTGTTAGTTTTTGTTGCCTCTTCCTTGCACAATAGGACATAGTGCATAACACTTGATGGGTTCTCACACACTTCTCTCATCTCACTTTTGGTAGAAAATAACACTAAGTTTTTCTTGTCGCTCATCATGGAGGCACTAAATTTTGGCTTGTGGCGCTCACTCTCTTTTTGGTGGTTCTCTCTCTCTCTCACTATTCTCTCCATGATGGGTGGTTGCTTGCTTGTCAGAGATCACTTGGCTTGGTGACATAGGTCGTAGCACATACTCCTTTCCCTTCATCTTGAAGCTATAGTGATTGGTTCACCCATTGCGGATGACGCTGCGATCGAATTTCCATGGTCGTCCAAGTAGGAGATGGCAAACAGACATGGGAACCACATCACACTCCAAAGTGTCTTCGTATGCTCCAATATTGAAGGAGACTTGAACGTGTGCTCCACTTGGATGGTGCTGGAGTCACTAAGCCATTGGACCTTGTAGGGGCGAGGATGCTTCATCTTGACCAATTGTAGCTTGGAACATAGCTCTTCACTTGCCAAGTTGTGGCAACTTCCTCCGTCGATGATGACCTTAACAGAACGATCGTTGATGCCTGCTTTGGTATGGAAGATGTGGCGTCGTTGGTCTTCCTCTTGTTGGTGTTGAAGCGTCAAGACCTTGGAGACAACGAGAGCCGGACTCGAATCATTGTCACAAAATACTTGGTCATCTTCATCTTCATTCACTTACCGGTGCATTGCAACATGCTCAAGGGCTTCCATTTCTTCTTCACTCAGAGAGTTGTATGTGCCATCATCGTTGGCAATCATGGTGCGCCTTCTGGGACATTGGTATGTCTTGTAGCCTCGGCCTTGGCAAGTAAAACACTTGACGGAACTTGTCTTGTCGGTCTCATCGTTGGGAGTCGTTGATGATGAAGATCTCGGCTTGAAGTCGCTTGTAGTAGGAGGATGACTTGGTGTCGAAGTTGACGAAAATTTCTTGTAGTTGGACTTGCCGCCGTTGCTTGAAGAAGGCTTGGTTGTAGGAGTCGTATGTCTTGGAAGGGCATCACCATCTGGTTGTTCTTGTTGATCTTAGCATATTGGAGCTTGCTCTTGGACCGAAGGTTCATTAGCTAGTCGCCGTAGTCATTCACGTTCACGTAGACATGCTTGTAACTCATTGCCATGAAATGGATTTTGTGGAGCTTGATGAACTTCATGGTCGTCGCGACATTGTGGACGAGCTCTTGGAGGACTTGCATCCGAAGAAAACTGCAAAGAATGACGACTTGAGTGGCTCCGTCTTGAATAGGATGAAGATGTAGAAGAGAGATTGACCATCATGGCTCGTATGTCCTCCTTGAGATAAGCCATTGATGTGTCGAAGTAGTCTCTCGTACATACTCGGATTTTCGCAAGTCGGTAGTGAGTATGTTGATGCGGTCGCCCAATGCTTCATTCTCTTGATGCAAAGCTCTTTGCGCGCCAAAGAGGTGGTTCTTGGTGACGTAGATGTTTGGGTCCTCATCTTGCTCGATGAAGAGCGGGTTCGAAGAAGTAGTTGGCCCATCCATCATCTCAAGCAAATGTGAGTGGGGGAATGGAAAGAACTAGATCAAAAGTACCTTACCCGATGTTGAAAATGGATCAGTGATCACTCAATAGTGTAACAAGGAAATAGCACAATTGGTACCAGATCTTGTCAATTCTCACACATACACAAATAAAGCCTTTGGTGGAGCTTGGTTAGGATGGTGACACAAAATTGATGCAATTGCTAGCAAGATTCAATAATGTTGGAAAATATTCACAAATTCGCAAATGCAACAAGTAGACCAATAGCAATATGGCACACGGAAACACACACACACACACACACACACACACTAACACACACAGAGATAGATAAGTGGGGTCGTGCAACCAAGGAACGAGCTCAAAATGTGGAATCCATGGAAAATGCTCTTGTTGCACAACTCTAGAGAGATGCTAGCACGATTGCACAATAGGCGGATACGAGACTTGTGCACAACCTACAAAGCAAAAATGCAACGACTTCTATCCCAAGTATGCTATATGTATGATGTTCGGATGATATGATCCAAGATGATCGAGTATGACAATCTTAATGTAGTATGATGCTATGGTTCTTGCTTAAAAGCTCTTTGCTTATGTTTCTCTTTTGCTTAAAAGCTTGTTGGCTCTTTCTCTTTGAGCTCTTTCGTTGGCCACTTATGCAAAACTTCACAAACCAAGATAGCAATTGTGTATATGCAAAACTTCACAAACGTTGTCGGCAATACTCAAAGGCTAGGCTCGATGCGTAAGTTATGCAAAAGGAAGGCTAAGAGGTTAACAATGCAATAGCAAGGGAGAATGTTCGAAAGTGTTGTCGAGGTTACCGCCCTTGCGTACGGTTGATGGTGTCAAAATGGTGAAATGGGTGTTGTTGATGTCCGTGGCGAAGATGAGCTGCGATGATGTCATTGTCGAACCGTCCCTAAGTAGCCGAAACACGTTAGGAAACAGAAACCGCAACTCAAATTCTCGATGACCAAAATGTGTCAAAATTGACAGAGTTGGTAGCGGGTAAGCGATGGTGTTTGCGGAAAGCGGTGGTGGCTATGAGGAAATGCATTGTGGGTATTGGAGTGGCAACGCAGAAGTGTGGGCGTTGGCTGGAAATTTTCGGGCGAAAAAATTCAGTTTTGTCAGGGAACGTCGGACGTCTGGTGGTGGTCGGATGACCGGTGGTCGGACGATCGGAGGCTGTCGGTTGTCCGATGCCTGGGCGATTTCGGGCACATGGTGAACTTCTAGGGTTCGTGGTGGAGAAGCAAAATTTGGTGAAAATTGGACGAATTTGTGGATGGAAAATGGGGGAAATGATGAGGGAAAGCTAGATCCACTTGTGTCAAAGCAAATCAATGGGTCAAATCCAACAAAACTTCATCACACCAACAAATCACAAAAAAAGAATTGGGGCTATTTTTGTGGGGATTTTTGAAATTGGGACAAAATCAACAGAATTAGGCTAGAAAAAGAGGGGTAGGGGCTCCAAGTTCGTGATCAACCTTGGCTCATGATACCAAGATGATGTAGGGTGGAACCCTAGGGGGCGATCTTTCATGATTTGGAGGGGGATTCCCTAAGAACACGAAGAACGTACAAGGGGAAACATGAGGGGAAACGAGGGGAAACACTCAAATCAACGAGAAACAATCACACATGTGCTAGATCCATGAACACAAAGAGAGATACATGATTCAAATCCAACAAAGGGGGATACAAGTAACTAGTTCTTCTCCAAGAGGAGGTCTTGGATCCACTAGGGGATCTTCTCCTAGATGGAGGGCTTGAATCCACTTGGGGGATCTTCTCTAGATGGAGGGCTTAGCCTCCAGTGGAGTAGGTATCAAGTGGACCAATGCTAACCCTAGAAAAGTGGAGGAGGAGGAGTATATATAGTCTAGGGGGCCGAATGGGTATGTGGGCCTCGGCCCAACACACTGTGCGCACACAGGCGTCAGTCGCCCGGCAGCTACCGGACGCCCGGTGGCTCGTGAGGGTCTAGTCGTCTGGAGGGCGCTGGTTATCCGGTGATTCTGCTCTGGTCAGGCGCCGTCGAATGTCCGGAGGGTGTAGGTTGTCCGGGGCTCGGTCGTCCGGAGGTCTTCGGAATTCCGTTAATTTCCCTTTTGTGATGTGACACCGGATATCCGGAGCCGGGTGGTCGTCCGGACGCTGGGGGTGTCAGACGTCCGGTCGCTGTAGCATTCACTGGCTGGGACTTGGGCTGGCTGGCTGGCCCTTTAGGCATTGGACGTCTGGCCTGGTCCGGTCGTCCAAAGGCTGTAGTTTTCCCGGCAGCTCTTCTTCTTGGTTCTTGTAATTGGTGTCCTCGCCATCTTGGACGTTGGGTGTAGTTGCTCCTGGTCTGGTCATCCTCTAGGTTCCTGATCACACATAGGGTTTCCGCTTGAGGTAGTAGCCATGTCTCACATATGGAAAGTGGTAGTTCGGAGAGGAGCGAGTTCACCTTAGTTTCGATAGCCCTTGCTCGAGCTCTAGTCATTGGTCCATGTGGTGTCATAGGAGACAAAGGTAGGTCCATGGGGATGACCTTAGGATGCTCTGCATCATGCGCCGTCTCAGCCAGGTTGAAGAACCATTCGTTCACTTCGGCCTCGGTGGGTACCCTCCAATCTGCTAGGACACCCCTGGCATTGCATGCCGGCATCATTGCCACAATGGAGTCCTTGGTGGTGGTGTTGCACAGAGGGATGAGTCCTTCCGGCAAGGTGAAATTGCAGCCCCTATTGAAGAGCTGGCAAATGAGTCAGTAGTGCTCCATGACAGTCAGATTGTTGTGAAGGCATGGGTGCAGCCGCATCATGTCGGTAGGGTTCCCATACTCCCAAGCTTGTCAGACTCCTCTCTCTACAGAGGAGAGATCCGGCGTCTGGTGAAGTCTGCACCAACCATCTTAATGATCAACCCAAGAGCCTCGAGCATCGAGATTCTGTCCAGAGCAAGGCCAAGCTTGTCGTCATTAGGGCCCATGTCGCTCCAGCGCGGGTTCCTCTCGATCTTCCTAGTTCTGGGTGCGCAGTATGCCGGGAAGTTCTCATGCTTAATCCATCACCATTTAGACCTCCATTCAGGCCACTTGATGTGCAGCTTGCCATCGAGGTTGTGCTTCTTCATTCCTATCCTTAGGATCCAAGTGATGCTGCCGGAGAGAGCATCACCTTTCTCAATCCGGGGAATGAATAAATGGCGGAACAGAGGCACATTGAGCACGACCTCCGCAAAATTTTCACAAAAATGTGCAAAAACAGACGTGCAGGTGATGGCACTGGGAGAAAAGTCTAGCAACCTGAACCCGTATGACCTCATAATCTCATTGAAGAAATCTGAGAGGGGGGGAAACAACCTGCAGTAGAAATAACCGACAAAGAATTGATACTTATCAGCACTGTGGGAGACGGTTCCTAGGAGCACGTCTGTGGCTTCATGGTCCTTCGTCTTTCTCGCCCATACATACGTGTACCGCGTCGTCACTGTAAGCGTTAGCAGGAAGACGATGTTCTCCCTCCGCTACTTAGCGAGGGCTGCTTTCCTCTTCTCCGCTTTTGAGTCAGCCTTCTTTGGAGCCATGGTGATTATTGAAGGTGGATTTGGTGGGAAGCGCGAGCGGGGTGGCGCAGTGGCGGAGTGCTCTGTTCTGGCAAGGAAGAAGAAGATGGGCGCGTGAGATGGATTGTGAGCAAAGAAAGCAGTGGATTGAGCACCGCACCCACAGATTCCTTTTTATGGGGAAGGCGCGGGGCTGGTGGCTCCTCACTGCTTGGCGTGGCAATGCTTTTGCAGGCGCACAACCGCCAGTTGTCAGTTAGCTCCACCTCTCCCACATCCCGCATTTAACGCGTCATCGTGGGCGTGTAGTAAAAGTGATCATTATGGACAGTTATCCTTTGCCACGTGTGTCCGTGCATTGTTTTGGGCCTAGCTCAACAACGTCTCACATGTGTGTGTGGCCCGGGCCCGGGGGCTCCTATCAGTGTATTGAACATGGGTGTTCATACCCTGGCGATGCACAAATAGTTGTAGCCATCTTGGCGGCAAGGGCTTGTCGAAGGATAGCCTATCTAATACACTCAAGACTTGGTTATCAAGACCGTGAAGAAGACCTCCATGCACGTCATCGAGAAGTACCAACAGAAGTACTGAAGATCAAGACTCAAGATGCCGACAAGCTTTAGACCGATAAGGCTCCGGACTGGCAAACTTTGCCCCACCGCTCCACCGTGGCAATGGTCAGAGACTTGCCAACAATCGAGCAAGCAGGTGGTTAGGTGGGGCTTGTCGGAACGCGTGTCGGCCTGTCGCCAAAAAAGCAACTTTATTTATACCCGTCCAAGGGGCGTGTCGATAGAATAGAAGTAGTTGGGCGAGCGGTACAGGTGGAGATGGACTACCTTGCCGGCATTCTTCCCTAGCGTGACACCTAACGGGGCATTTATTGGTTTTGTCCTAACCCATCAGAGTTAGGTATGATAGTATTATAGCCACTATGTGCTTCTGTATTTACCATTTTACCACTGTGGTAGCCTTTTTCATCTATAAAAGGAGGCCCATGTCAACCTTTACAAAGGTCGACACTCTGCCCATTTGCACTATGTAAATGCGCTTTCCGAGCACCTTACCGGCAAGCTTGCGTTGTCTTGTAACTTTTTCGGCGAAGGTCGACACTCTGCTTTGTCACATATAATTCCACCAAAGCAAAGTAGGGTTTTACGCCTCACAGCGGCCCGAGCCTAGGTAAATCTTGTGTGTTTACTTGTTGGATCTGCTCTTTGTGTATTGTGATTCCCACAGCCGAACCACCAAGGGGCCTTGTTGGTCCTAAAGATTGTCGTTCGTCGACACGGCTAGTGGCGTAAAACTGGAGGAAGAAGACCGCTAGTGTACTTTTTAATTGTTTTGTGTGTTTTTGCTTTTTCATTGTACAGAGATGCTTGATAATCATCAAATATAAGATGCCCTTTGGATGTCTTTTCTCAAAAGAAATATGAGATAAAGGCAAAATCAATTCTCAAAAGCATAAAAAATGCGGGCGCGGTTGTTCTGATCGCGAGCTCATGTGAGCTCAGATGAACAGTAAAATCAAAATAGATTGAAAAAATTCCATTTTTCTTCTGTGTGAAACATTGTCAATTTTTTGATTGCTCGCAAAATTTCATCTCCAGATGAGACTCGTGGAAAATGTGGCAAAAAAATATATCAAAATCAATGCTCCAAAACCGTGTTTTCAAATGCATTTTGGAGCATCGATTTTGTTTTCTTTGCCATGTTTTCCGCGAATGTCGCTTCATGATGGAATTTTGCAAGCTATCAAAACATTTGTCAATGTTTCACACCAAAAAAATCAAAATTTCTTGAATTTGCTTTTCATTTATTTTTACTGTCCACCCGAGCTCATGTGAGAACAGCACTTTCATAGAAAATGCCCACAATTCTGAATTCTGATGATATATTCACAAGAATTCAGATTATTATAACACGAGAGTTTGGATTAATGAAACTTGTGGTAGGTGCAAAGGGTTTTGAACTGGATATGTACCACAGTGAAATCCCAAATGTGTTTGAGAAAATATGTACAGAGATGATCAATGCGGGCTTTGTACAGCAAACATTTGATCACACGTTTCCTCAGTCTCCGCATAGAGTTATAATTGTCATTCTTATTCCGGGTGTTTTTCATATGCACCCGTTTATACATTATTTCAAATTACGAAATCCATGCGATTATTTGAGTTCAGAATCACACACAATTAAATTCCAGAGAGAAATGCCGTCTGGTTTAAAAACAACTATATATATAAGTTAACATTTGGAATAACAAGGTAGGTGTCCGAAACATGCACTCCTACTTGAGGTTTCTGCATTGCCCACACTCAATCCTCACACAGCGCCTATTTACCTCCTCTCTTCAGACAAGCCAAATCTTGAGACAACTTAAGTCAAGTGAAGAGGCGCCTCCTGCCGCGCCTGCCAGCCCTTGCCTGTGGCCCGTCGGCATCCTCGCCACGAACCACCTCGTCGACGAGCTCCTTGAATATTGACCTCTCGATCTCCAGTATCATCCCGGGGAGCTGCTGCTGGCCGAAGCTCGTCGTCCACCCTTCCAGCCTGTGCAGGATCTCTGCGTCAGGTATCACACTGCTGCTCTTCTCCTGGCACATCCGCGATCTCTCTGTCTTCAGGTACTCGATCTCTGAGCAAATGGCCTTCACCAGCTGCTGACCGCTGGACACCTCCCTGGCTCCGGTGAGCGAGCTAGCCGCATGGACCGAGGTTTCTTTCTCAAACTTCTCGAGGAGGAGCATGTTCACGGCGTCGAACATTAGCTTCCGGTGAGCTCTCTTGGGGTCGTCAGACCTTCTGCTTTGATGGACGCCCTCAGGTTTGGAGGTCCATCCGGACTTGCGTTGCTCCAGCACGAGGAACAAGTCAGGATTGATGGGGTAGCCGGAGGCGTGGAGCTGGATTTGCGACAGGCCCGTACCCAGGTCTTTCATCAGAAGGCCCGAGGCCAGTAGGATCTCCGACACATAGCGGTGGTCCGGAATTTGTGTCTCACACAAGAAAGCAATGTGATCCACAGGAGGGGCCTCATCGTCATCCTTGGTTACAGTCAATTGCTGGAGCTTCTGAAGAAGGCTCGCTACATTTGCGAGCTTGTTGTTCTCGGACTGAGCAGTGAGCTTTGTTGGCTTTGCATCTGATGGATGCCGCTGATCGTCTGAGAGTTCCAAGGAAAAAGAAATTAGCCACTGGAAAGCACCCAATATCCACCAGTCTATATATGCCAGTACACTATCAATCCATAGCCATCCAGGTCAAAAGATGCCACTATGGAAACATGAAATTCTATCTGTGGACCAAAGGTACTATCACTTGCAAAACAACTGTCGGTTGCACATATACATCCAACAAGCATGATAGTGAGTAAACATCACGAGATTCATGATCCTCCGGTCCAGGGAAATTGAAATGCCGAAGCAGGAAGTAAAGTGAACAACTTGTAATATCTTTCCATTTAACGCTAACAAAAGTCGAGTTTTCTATTTTAAAGGAACACAGTTTCCAGTTTATATGATCAAGAAACAAAGTTAGCAAAGATGGTGAACTAGCTGATCTTACCAACATTAGGTGAATCTGAGGTCTTGCTGGTACGGAAAAAATTCTCCTGGTCAAATGAATAGTCCAAGACAGAGACTGGACTTGGCCGCTCAGGGATAGCTGCTGCATGATCCATAGATGGCAGGTCCTTGTTTGCATCATAAGAGGTTTTCTGAACAACAGATGAATACCATAAGAATAATTAGAGAAGTGGCATGGAACACTAGTAAGATTTCAAGTCTTCAGTATTAAAGCATGCTGGTGGGTTTGCTATGTAGATCCTTTTTGCATCTTTGTGGTTTTATGAAGATAAATTAGCAATTGTAATACTATCTTGTCGCAAAAAAATTATAATACTATCTTCACACCAGTACAACTTTGAAATATACACCTTTTCTCGAAAAAAATATTTCCGAAAAGGGGATAAACCCGGCCTCTGCATCATACTCATAAGATGCACACAGCCAATACACCTTTTCTCGATGAATGGAAGGATAATTTGAAAGAAGAAATAGCTTACCACTTTTTGTGGATTCCTTCCTAGTGGAGTTTGATTGCCTTGCTGGAAGCTCGATGCATTAACTTCTGCAGATCTGTCAGCACTTGTTACTTCTATGTCCAGCTCTGATACAACACTCATACTGCCATCCGACATTAAAGACATATCATCGCCTTGCTGGTTAAGACTTCTTGTCCTGCTCTTTGCAACATTTTGATGACCATCTTCACCTTGAGCAAGCTTTCTTCTAACTTTGCTTCTGGGTGATACTGTATCCAAGTGACTCTTGTCCACAGATTGCCTTTGGTTCTTGTTAGCCTCAGGAGAAGGAATAGGCAATCTAGACCTTCGCTCCATGTCGAGCTTTTTCTGTGGTAATCTGGGGCTAGTGGAGTTTTTATGCTTTAGCATTCCATTATTGTCTCTTGGTAACTGCTGTCTTCTGGATGAGCTCTCAGTCATCAACTGCGAACTAGACTTCTGTTTCCTGCTCATCACTTCATTTCTTCCATTTGGTCTCCTATCAGAAGCAAGGGGTTGAGAAGCAGGTACCGTTGGACTAGATTTCAGGCGTTGCTCAACAGCTGCCCTATTGATCTTTGGCATTTTCCTTTTATCAGTGCTATTGACTGTCCGCAGCTGCGGTAAATCTGAGAGCCCCCTCAATGGAACAACAGGAGGATCTGCGTCACCCAACAAGTCTGCAGAATTTGCAGGCTTCATGATCACAATAGGAGATTTGAAGAATTTTTCTGCAATGCTCTCTTCTTCCATTGATGGCGATGGGGCCCCTTCAGATATCTGATTGGAGTTTGTGTTACAGCTCAGTCTCGGAATAGCATCAGTCACCTCTTGGTTATTGTAGTCATCATCATATAACTTGAGCATTGATGCTTCCTCGCGTTTCTTGTTCTGCAACAGTCCTTTTGCTTGCATCGAGTCCAGGATCTGCTTAAGTGCCCTCAGGTCCTTGTTTGAGTGCTGAAAATCGAGGTCATTGAGTCGTTTCTCTATCTCACTGTAAACTGATGCAGCAGGTTGCTCTTTTCCATGAGCCCCCTTGGACCCTTTTGGCAATTTTCTGGGTAGCACGATCCTTTCCTGCTTCCAAGGTGCAGTTTCAGCTGGGAACTTAGAGTTTGGAACATTCCTGATTGTTGCATCCAGATTCCTGTGTTGCCTACGAGCAGGCTCATTATGCGAGGAGAGGCTCAAAGGGAGCAGTATATGTTCTTGCTTCCTCTCTTGAACTGAGTTGGGTGCCTGTGGTGATATCACCTTGTTGTCGCTGGGCTCAGGCAACTCTTCCAAACCCATGAGTTTTGCAACGACACTTGGAAGACGCTTAGAGGCTGCTGGTTGTTCTTTCTGGATCTCTGCATTGGATTCTTTATCAGAACCGAAACTGATACTCCTTTCTGTGTCATTCATGTTCGGCTTCAGCCGCGAGTCCATTTCGCGGGTCCTAAGAGGGCCTTCCTTGATGTCCAGCGACAATCTTGGCATCTCCCTACGTTTTGATGCCGATTCCCTCCCGTCATATGAGAAGCGAGGAGCATCGTAAGACAGCCTTGGTTGGTGGCCAGATTCAGATGGACTCCAAGAGGATTCCCTGAGCTTGGCCAGCACTCGGAGCGACTCATTGATGTCCATGGTTCCCTTGCTCTTTCCTTGGATATCACTGCTAGGGGACTCGTCCAAGCATGTTGCTGGATCTCCACGGTTGTATGTGTGATCTGCCACTGCTTCCATTGTGGAAGTTCTGGCTGACAAATCACGAGTATCTCTATAAATCGAGTCCTTTACCAGATTTCTTATACCTAGAGTCGGGTGGCTGGATTGAGCTGAGGGCGTGTTGGTGAGGGTATCATCCAGGAGGTAGTCCGGTCCATTGTCACTCTCAGGCGAGCTCTTGAGCCTTGGCGAGCACTTGAATGGTTTCTCGGGAAATAGCATTCGATCAGTTGAGGATAGGTCCTGTTGTGTTGACCTATTGCCATCAAGGGAGGAAAACGATGAACATGATGATGATGAGGTCTCCATTGTTGACGTCGCTCTTTGATTTTCGATCCAGCTTTTACTAAAGTTCTTGTCCTGAATACAGATTGCAGCAAGTCAGTCAAATTGTGAAAGGCTGGAAGCCTGTTGAAGGAATACATTTACATTGACAAGTGAGACTCACGAGAACAATCTGGGGTGTGTATCTTGTGCGCTCTTCCCCTACGCTCGGGCTGCTTGACAGTGCATTGCCTGTTTTAGTAAGTGAAACATTTTTCAATGGTGAGCCAACCTAAACAAATGCATTGAATCCTCAAAAGGAAAACAGGGAAATATTGCTTCTTATGGAAAAATACATGGAACGAGCAAGAGGAAAAGTTGATCAATACTGTTGCATTATAAAAGAAGAGAAACAAATATGTCACTGTCATTGTTGTCCAAATATACACTACACATTTCTAGGAACTATCACCAAAGAAGAAGAAATTGTCAGTGTCATTCCTTGTCCAAATATAAACTTTTTTGTGAAAAGAATCCTCTTCCAATTTGAGGAATCATTTTCATTGTTGTCAACATTTACAGACTGGTGTGGCTAGGTCTCAGTCGACTAAGACTTAGTGATATAGTATATAAGAAGAAAAAAGAAAAAACTGAAGAATTTTTTTTTGTACGACTCTTCATGCAAAATCAAAGGACTATAGCATCGAGCATAATGAAGTCTCAGTCGAGTGAGACTTAGCAAAACTGTTTACGGATACTAGATTTTATTATCGGAAGTAGGGTCGAATCTGTCTGTCTGCATGACATAGTGGCATATTTTGTCGGTCGCCCGGGACCAATTTCCGGCTAATCAGCGCCGGTGCAGATAAAAATATATTCTGAACTAAAGATTTCATTCAGAAATAAACTTCCCTCTGCCTCCACCCTACTATATTAAAGTTGGTAGTGGTAATTAAATTCCTGCATCTCGGTGGCTCGCCCAGAAAAAGGGGAAAAGGCTACAGTAGATCTCAGCAATCGGCAGCAGCACCTAGCGATTCAATGTGGAAAGAAAGAAGGCCGAAAAAACAGGAGCATGTGCTGAGACCATAGTAAAGCAGAGCCCTGATCTATCCATCTTCCAAAAGCAGAGCCCTGATCTATCATATCATATTCATATCACGGTGGCATACGAACATTAACGTACGTGATTGCTTCAAGGAATTGGTGAGACGGAATGAATCCATGCATGTTTGGAGCAAGCAAAGCAGAAGCAGAAGCAGAAGCAGGTGCGGCGGGAAGGAAGGAAGGAAGGAAGGAGAGGATGGCAAGCTAACCTGGGGGGAGAAGCCTCTTGTGGGAGTGGTGGGCGGCGATGGGGTAGCGGCGGTCGAAGGCCTGCAGGATCCCGGTGACGCAGCCGATCTGGCGGTGCAGGTCCGGCCGCCTGTCCTCTCCCAGCGCCTGCAGGTACTTGGCCGGCATCGCCTCCTCCCCTCTTCCAAATCCCCAAAATGCAGGGAGGAGGAGGAGCAAAGCAAACCGACCGGCGGTCCTCCCCTTGCTACCAGCTCAGCAGTGTGGTAGCTCAATCATGGTGTTTTCTTGTAATAAGGAGGGGAGCCAGCCCAGACCCCAGAGGGAGAGAAGGAGATGTTCTGAGTGTGAGCGGTGAGCGTGAGGGGCATGGCCGCCCTCGCCGCGCAAGTGTGCAACAAGGGTGGTCGGCCTCTTGTTGCTGCTCCGCTGCTCTATCTCTATGGCTGGGAATGGGACTGGGAGTGGGAGTCGCTACGCGGAGCGCTACTAGTTGTACAAGGAAGGAAGAGTTGCGGGGATGAGAATGGGGAGGAGGGGCTGGAGAGAAGAGAAGAAGGCCATTGTTAACCCGGTAGTTTTACCGGAACGTAATGTGAGTACTACTGTCCTGTTAAATGCAGTTAAGGAGGACTGACGTACTACATGTATACTTGGGTACTAGTGTATTGGGACCTGGCATTCCGTTCCAGGCAGTGCATAAACTAAACTAAACTAAACCAAACCAAACCACCCAACTAACTATTAGGAGATGTGGCCTCTAGCTGGAGGAGATGTGGGTGGGCGCGGGCCGGGGGGCTTCCTTGTTCTCTTTCTCAGCATCCCATGTGCCGCTCCAAGGTCCTACCCACCATCACCATGAGAGATAGAGAGATGCTTGTCCACTTGTCCATCTCCTCTCCCTCTCTCTGTATGTGTATGTGTATGTGTATGCGTATGTGAGGGGGAGTCAACATCAGTTTGTCATTTTGCAAGTGCAAAATGGCCGGCCATGGGGAAGTGAAGAGTTTGGTCGTTGGGTTGGGTTGGGTAAAAACGTGTCTCCTTCCAAACCGAGTAGGACTACTCGTCAGTTGGGTTGGGTTGGGTTGGGTGAGGAAGAAGAAGACGATGCTAAATCTGACAGCGTCTTCTTGTAACAATTGTGGGGGGCTGCTATGAAGTCATCCATCTGGCCTGGTGCGTCTTCGGGTCAAGGACGCATTGAATGTGAGTGCCAGGGCAGGGCCGGGCCAACTAACAACACCGCATTCATGGTGTGGATCCGTGCGTCATGAGAAAACCAGACCAGCAGCAATTCTTGGCGTTGAAGCATGCATTGCATTGCATTGCACACCCTGACTAGGCTGCAGGCTGCAGGCAAGTGATCTATCTCTATGTCTGTCACACACCATTTCTTCTCCTTTTAATCTGCACCCCTCTTTCTTCCTTCTCCTTTTATCATCCTTTTTTTTTTTTCCTTCAAACAGATTCAGACCGCTTCTTTTCATTTGGTTCAGACTTAGACTCAGACTCAGACTGTTGAGCAAGTTGCAGCAAGCTGAATAAATTAAGGGACGGATGACATGGACTCTTAGCAGAATGAAATGATCAAAGTACCCTCCCCACACATTATTACTCCCTCCGTTCCAAATTAGTTGACTTGAATTTACCTAAATACGGATGTATTTATACTTGTTTAGTGTCTAGATACATCCGTGTCTAGATAAATATGGGTCAAGTAATTTGGAACGGAGGGAGTACTAGTTATTGGCATTTTCGGTTTTGCAAACTGTTTTCAACTGTGGATGACTAGCAGCAGCACTTGGTCCACATTTGCGCCCAAGGATTGACCTAACACAAGGAACTGATAAGCATGGAAATCCGGACTACTACTCCCTCCGATCCATCCTCTGTCGGAGGAAGTAGTATTTATCTGTAGAAAAAGATAACAAATACTCCCTATGTTCATGTTTATGTTTAGACACTTCGACATAAATCTTTAAAACGTCTTATGTTCATGAACAGAGCATGTCTAGCGGACACGGTGTTTTTGGTCGAAATGGCCACTCTAGCAGATTTGTCATTCGGTCCCGGATCGTCATAATTTATGGTGGGCGCTCTATATTGAATCCGCGAACCTTCATATTTGGAAGTTACGGGGCGTTGGTTTGGAGGCGCGCCATCTACCAACAGCTCGCGCGAGAGGGTAGTTTCACCTCCCTTCTCAACCTCCCGCGCATCCCATCCTCTCTCTACCAATGGAACAGACGCCCATGGCACTGGGAGTCATGCCAATTTATGGCGTCTGCCACGTGGCAACTGCCTGTGGTCGTCGGTGCCACGTTTCCTGTCACATTTTCCCGCTGTCCGCCATGTTTTCGTGCCGCCCGCCACCCATAGTTGTAAAATGGTCGTCGCTGTGTCCGAATAGCTCACCTCCACTCATCAACCACATTTTCCCGCCACCCTCAACCTCCATTTTCCTCACCCCCACCATCACCCCCACTTCCCTCCCGTCACCATGTCGCTTCCCCTGCGGTGGGACTCGGTGCCGCTCTTGGCGGAGGAGGAGCAAATGATGGATGAGGAGCAAGCGGAGGAGGAGGATCATCATTATGCGCTAGAGCGTGCACATGCGGATCCTGCCCGCGATGAGTGTCCGGGTTGGAATCCCTAAACACACTCCCTTTAGTAGAATATCCAGCACGACTACGTGCAGATCCCATATGAGAAGGAGGAGAGAGCTCGCCCAAGCAGCTCAATCAGCCATCACATGCTCACTGCCACCTCATTGTTAAGGAGGCATAGGATGAGCACAACACCACCTACGCCTAGGCCATCTGCCTCGGTGAAATCTTCAAGCACACCACCGCAGGGTAGGCATTAAAGGCCAAGAGGGGCCGAATGTGTGGTTCCAAAGGGCACATTTGACATGGGGACGGTGACATTCACCAAGACAAATCACGCCATATTGGGCCTTACACCGCTTGAAAATGTCGTCCCTGACCTCGACGACGACGGGAAGAAATGGAACGAAGAAGAGGTTACCGGACTCGTCGCACGGTTGTGCCTAGACGATGAGTGGACTCATGACATATGCATATGGTGGGGAGCAACTAGTGATTCTCCCAAGACATAAAAAATCCTCGATGTTTGACATCAACTTTGTAACAACTTCGTAATGTAATGTAATCTTAAATTTAGTGTTTTAGTCCCTCAAACGGGTCTGTGAGTATTGAGTTGATGCAACAACAAAAAGATATGGAGGCCACATTATGGTGATTGTGTTTGCGCACAACTGCCGCAACCTCCAAATGCATATGTAGCACGCTCCATATCCCATACAAGGATTGCACCTATGGTGACTCTGCTAGAGTTGCTCTTACACATGTAGGAATTTATCCGGTGCACCCACCTTGTGGTGCTATGGATGCAACGGATGTTGTAACACATTTTAAATGTTTCAACAAATCTAAACAAAAAAAAATCTAGCACGTTGACAGAACATTAATATATGTATAGCGCTGAGTGTTGGCCGACTAAAAGGCGAAATGTTCAACAGTTAGGTGTGGCGGAGATGTGTATGTTGAGATGGATGTGTGGCCACACGAGGAAGGATCAAGTTCGAAATGATGATATACGAGATAGAGTTGGGGTAGCATCAATTGAAGAGAAGCTTGTCCAACATCGTCTGAGATGGTTTGGGCATATTCAGCGCAGGCCTCCAGAAGCTCCAGTGCATAGCGGACGGCTAAAGCGTGCGGAGAATATCAAGAGAGGGCAGGGTAGACCGAATTTGACATGGGAGGAGTCCGTTAAGAGAGACCCGAAGGATTGGAGTATCCCCAAAGAACTAGCTATGGACAGGGGTGCGTGGAAGCTTGCTATCCATGTGCCAGAGCCATGAGTTGGTCGCGAGATCTTATGGGTTTCACCTCTAGCCTACCCCAACTTGTCTGGGACTAAAAGCTTTGTTGTTGTTGTTTTAAAATGTGCTACTGGAGTTCGGTGCACCGGATATTCCCCGTGGAGTATACATGCAGTATGGAGTGGTACTAGGATCTGGGTACAAAGGCAATTCATTTTTCAGCGAAATCAGATGCGTTTGTCAGTTACCTACCTGTATTTGTGTCTTGTAACCGACTGCTCTTTTTGGCGCCGTTTACAGTTAGGATATTTATTAGGTTTTGATGGCAATCAAACTTCCGGACCACAGTTTAATTCTGCTGTTAGGTGAGGGGTTATTTTGACAGTGTACCAGATTATCCGAAAGAGGCAGACTAACTTTTCCTGAACTATTCTGGGCAATAATAATAGTAGCTCACTGATGCTAGCATGATTCAGTCTAAGATGATAATATTCTAATCATTTAAAATCACTGATGAGCATCTAGGGTTGAGAGAGATACCTCATCCATATTCATCAATTCCATGGAGGACCCCTTCACAGCTCCTAACTGATACAAAGCCGTAATGTGTTTCGCAATCAGAATTACTTACTATTGTGCTGTATTCATTAACAGTATATAATTGAAGTAATGTTTTGCAGGTGAACAGAAGAGCACACCTTTAAGTATGTGGTAGCACCAAACACATGACCGTCCTGGACAGACACACTCACCATTCACCAACCTGCAATTGTTTAGAGACCTGTAACAGCTGGTATAGTAAGGCAAATTTGATCATGGAAGGGGTACTGCTTGCTTAGCTGCACGGAGTAAAAAAAATAGTGGGTAAGAAATCATGCTAGCAGTAGGCAAGATCTGATGCTTGTCCTCATCTTTAACTTTGTATTGCTTTTTGGGGCAGGAATCATGATGTGGCATTCATTTGATTGATTCCTTGTTATAAAGCTGAAAGAGCCTTACTTCTAGCTGGTAGATGCAGTACATTATTCTTCAACTCACTGCAACATTTGCAAGGTCAGATGCACACTGCGTGCCTGTCAATTCTGCTCCATTCAAATGCTGGGTTGGGACCTCACGATCATTGACCCTGCCATGATCACAGGCTTATTCACCACAGCGTGATAATTATTATAAGTACATGGGTAATGGTGAGTAATCACTATCAGAGGGTGAGATTTTTTTTTTTTTGGAAGAATGTAGAGATATATGACTATGAGTTAGATTTGGACATGGCCTGATAATAAGAGAAGAAGCAAAAAGGCAGGGAGAATTGCAACTGCACCACATGGGGGGAAAGTTAGCAGCAATAGCAATGGCAACTAGTACTAGCAAAGTTATCCAGGACAAGAGCCATGTCTACCCCCACCAATAAGCCCCATCCCCAAAGTACAGTAACAAGCAAGCATGTTGGAACTTGGAAGAAACAAAAGACTTGTCTGCGCAAGCAAGCTGGCACATTATGCTCGATAGTTTTTCTGTTCTTTTCTTTCTCTGCAATCAGAAGCTTCCCCACCCACAGCCACATGACCCATGTGAGCCCTATGAAGACCAGATCAGCAGTGGCCTGTGTTGTGCACCGCATCCGCATCCGCATGGTAGGTTAGGTCAGGTCTCCTCATCCTTTGATTGAGAGATTCCATGAGCAAACTAACCAACAAGCACGTAAGCAAATCTTGGGTTGTGAGACCAGTCAAAAAACAGCATGGTCTCTCATTATCTAGGTGTTTAATACTGGACGCACATGGAACGGAAGCCAACGCATTTGGCTAGATAAATTAGTAGTAACATTTGAGCGAGCTACTCCTTCTGTAAACTAATATAAAAACGTTTAGATAACTAATACTCCCTCCATTTTAAAATAAGTGTCTCAATCAACTTTATACTAACTTTAGTATAAAGTTATGCTAAGGTCAAGACACTTATTTTGGGACGGAGGGAGTACTAATTAAGACGGATGCGTCGAGATTGCAGCAATGCCGTTAGAACAGAAGAGGAGATTTGTTTGTTTAATCATCGGCCGAATCAAGAATCAGTGGGCGCAGTTTTTATACTCCTTGATTGTTGAAATTACTAGTACTACTTGATTGTTTTGTGGATACTTGTTCAGACTTGGTTGTGCATGTAGCAAAACCATGCACCCTACACAACGGCATGCTGGGTCAACTGACAAAATACTACTCCCTCCGTCAGAAATTAGTTACCACTCAAACGGTCGGTGTGTTAAGCAGGAAACGAACCATCCGTCCATTTACACTAGACGCACTTGGGTGAGTGGTGTTGGAGACAGAAAAGAAGGAAAGTTGCTGGGCAGAAAAGCAAGATCTGCCTGCCTGCCTACCTGATGAGAAGGGAAAGGGAGAGGGAAAGAGAAGCCCTCACGTGCTGCATGAGATGATGGGAACCATTAACCTCCTACAAGAGTCACTGCAAATCTACAGGTGCTTTGTGTATGCCATTCATCTCTGAAAATGATATGCTTGTCCGGAAAATGATGCATCACGTGCGCCTTCATCATGGCGGTCCATGGCTTGATGTTGCCATTGCTCTCAAAGTCTCAAGCAAACAAAGTTAACCATGCACATACGCTAATTTGATGATGCTTGATTTATGCATTTCACTGCAGCCCCAGAGACCAGAGTGCATGGGACCAGCCTAGCCTAGGGATCATCGTATACAAACTTACAAAGTATGTACGTAAATGGAGACAAAAGCTCTTTTTTTTTAGAGAGAGAGAGAGACAGAGACAAAAGCTCCTGGTCCTGGACCTGGTGAGTTACAATGGCCGGGCCGGGCCATGTGTGTGAATATGCAGTTTTTCACGTGAACATTATTAGTTAAAAATAAAGGAACACAAGTTGGGCTGCTTACACTAACACTTGAGTGACGAGATTTCGGCTATCATCACAACAGTGTGGCAGTTGAAGATTTCAGCTGCCAGCTTTGCTTTCATCCATCCACGACTTGGCATGCAACTCGTGACTCTGCAACCCGCACTTATATCCAAGTCCTCAGGTCAGGATAAGCACTTCAGTACCAGTGCAAAGCTGCATGTGCATGTCATGTCATCACAATTATTATTAATCACATCTATTTACACAAAACTGCCACCATGTTGACAAAGAAAATGCTCAGAATATGACAGCATTCGCAAGCATAAGTGTCTTGCACGGAATGACACACAGTTATTTTCCAGATTTGGACATTTCATAACAAAACACAGCAAGACAAATGTTGGGCTCAAAGTCAACAAGATTTCAAGTCCCAACATAGAACAACCAATTCCACTTGCAATGATGCTATCTGTTGCCACTCTAGCAATTATCAACACCATTGGCGGTACAGTACTATAGTTCAACAAATGTCAAAAGATTACATCACTTACTCAAGAGGAGAAAAATTACAAGCCAGCAAAACTCTAACATCCTTACAACATAATTGACCAACTTATAAAATATAACAACCCTGTTATCCTTGATACAGGGGAAAGAATGACCAATGAGTGTAACCAAAGTACATGTGAAGTACTAATAGGTACGACCTTGTGAACACTACCTAGCCTTGACTACTTCAGGATAAGCACAAACCGAAACAACAGAGTAAAAAATGTTCAAATTACCAATACCCCCTGCCTACAAGTAGTCATGCCAACTGCCAAGCCAAGAAACAAAACGAACTCCAGAGCCAAAACTTTCTGCCATCCAACACAAGCCTGGCCAAAGCTCTTGCTTACTGTATCAAGGCACAGGACCATCAAGCGGCACACTTCTCTCGCTTCTCCAGTCTGTCACGTATTTTTGCATAGAAATCCCAATTCGGATCACTCTCAGTAATGAAAGGTTGACCAAAAGGGTGCTCCTGAACATAACGCTGAACATCATCTGCAGCAGCAAGGTTCTCTAGATACACACGAAGATCTCCACCTGGTCCTGTTTACGGAACAACATTCAGCATTAATGATTCGACACATGTAGAACAGTAACGCAATCTTAAAATGATGGATCTGACCCAATGAATTATCCGTCCTGTTATGGTAGCTGTAGGGTTGTGGGAAAATGGCAGTGTGTGGCTGCAAAATACAGATGTCAACATAAAATATATCTGAATAGCAACAGATGGGCTTAGCATCAACACATACAACACAATACGAGCAGGGTACAACTCAGTACCGGATTGCACAGAGCCTTGTAAGGGGAATCATCCACAAGCAAAGTATTCGAAGGCGAAAATTCCCCTTGCTCCCACGGAAGATCAGGGTCCTCTTTATTCCACAGTTTCTTTAGTTCCTTCAGTACTAAGGGTTTGCGTTGATTTTCAAGAGTACTACACTTGGTACTAGTGCAGTGAGATGCATCCTGGGCAGATTAGAACAGTTAATGCATCAGGATTTCAGAGTAACTCCAGAAAGAGAAACAGAAAAAAGTAATCAAAAATAATATAGCAATGCAAATGACATTTTCACACATTTCATGGACTGTGCAAATGCACACCACCTGGCTTTCTTGCAATTATACTCCAAGTGGAGACCATCAACAAAAAAATTTGGCCAGAGATTAGAAGTAGCAAGTACACATGCATTTCCATTACTTACCCAGCAGAATAGCAAGTGTCGCCTGAGATCTTTCATAAGGATATCGACAACATCATCCACATTTACTCTGGAGAATTAGAAAATTGGAATTAGCACCGTGCGGATAAATCATGTCAAGTGAAGAGGTGTAGGGGAAAAGAATCAGTACTTCATTCTTGACGACCATACCCCTAGCTCAAAGTTCTGGAAGCAAAATCTCAGAAAATCGTCATGGTATGGTCTTATGAAGACTGTTGCAATAGTATAACATTAGCGTTTTGATGAGATAGAAATTCCGATCCAGATTGATACCAAAAGGAAAGTGCTGGACAAGGAATATTAAAGAAGTAAATTTACCATATTTGCCTCGAACTTTTGCATGTGCCAAGCGAGAGTCACGAGAGTTGCGGTGGATTGGAGTGATATCCGCAAGCAGACCATTAAGATCAAGAATAAGAAGTTTTTTCCTCTGAAACCTTACAAGCGATCCTCCTGGTGAGTACATATCCTGGACAACATTTTTTGCAGTAACCTCAGATTCACGTATACTTCCTGTAACCTTCACGGTACCTGTCCTAGACACATCCTTTCTTTCATCTGAGCTGACATCACCCACCGCAGGTGCCTCGGTAACAGCTACTTGAGCCCTCTTCTTCCTTTTCCGTTTCTTCCGCTTAGGCTTCTGAGAGTTGCCGTTATTCTCATTCTTTCCCTCCACTGAATTTTCAGCTATGTTTACCTCAGGACAATCTGGTCCCTTCCAATTTCTGGGACTCATACTGATTTCAGTATCTCCTGGTAGACCTTCCCCTCCTTCGCCTTCTATGTAGCCCTTTTCAATTTTATCCACCACAACACCACTGGTGTCTGGTATAACAGAAGGGGATTGATCTTGCTTATATTTCTTCTGTTTCTTGAGCTTAGGTTCCTGAGAGTAGTCTTCATTCACTTTATTTTCCTCCACCAAATGCTCAGTTATGTTTGCATTGGGACATTCTGGACCCTCTCCAGGTCTGGGACTTGTAGTGACATCAGCACCTCTGGATGCAGCTTCCACATTTCTGCTGCCACGTCCTGATTTATCTGGCACAACATCACCGGCATCCAACAAGGTAGAAGGGGATTGCTCCTGGTTCTTCTTCTTCCATTTTTTGGGCTTATTCTTCTTCAACTTTGGTACCCCCTTCTCTGCAATGTTTACCCCAGGACGGTTTGGGACATCTCCATCTCTAGGGCTAATACTAGCTTCACCATCCTGTGGTGCACCATCACCATTCATACAGCTATTTCCATATTCATCTGCCACAACAGCACCAGTATCAAGTACAACAGAAGGGGATCCTTCCTTATTATTCTTTCGTTTCTTGGGCTTACGCTTCTTCTCCTGTGTCCCCTTCTCTGCCATGTTTGCCTCTGGACAGCATGGATCCTCTACCGTGCTCATACTAACATGCGCATCTCCCAAAGCATCATCCCCATCTGTGCCAACATTTCCAGATTTGTCTGCCTCAACAGCACCATCATCAGACACAGCAGCAGGGGATCGCCCCTGCTTATTCTTCTTCCATTTCCTGGGTTCAGGCTTCTTCCTCTCCAGTGTCTCCTTCGCCACAATGTTTACCTCGGGACAATCTTGACCCTCTCCATTTCTGGGACTCTTACTAATTTCAGAAATTCCTGGAACGCCCTTCCCATCTGTACTTCCATTTTCAGATTTACCAATCACAATGGCAGCATCCACTACAGCAGGAAATGATGGTTCTTGCTTGTTCTTATTCCGTTTCCCCAGCTTGGGCTTCTTCTTACCCTTCGGTACATCCTGTTCTGCAATGTTTGCAGCAGAAAAGCATAGATCCTCTTCATTTCTGGGACGCCTACTAGCTTCATCATCTCCCGGTACATCTTCCACATTTTTGCAGCCAACTCCGGATTTGTTTACCTCAACAGCATTGTCATCACACACAGTAGAAGAGGATGGCTCCTGCATAATCTTCTTATTCTTTTTTCTTTTCTTGCGAACTTCAGAGTCTCCTATAACACCTTCCCCATCAGTGCAGTCAACACCTGATTTACCCGTGGCGGCAGCATCAGCACTCGATGCAGCAGCACAAGGAGATTGCTCCCTCTTATTCTTCTTTCGTTCGTTGAACTGAGGCTTCTTTTCCCTGTCCGTTGCCCCCTTCCCTGTAGAAGCCATAAAATCAGTTCGGCTATACACGCTTTCTCCAAGCAACACAAGGAAAACAAAGACAGATTAGCATGGCTAGTGCGAATCAAGGGCAGGAAGCAAAGCATTGGACTACCAGATGGATAAACCTAGCCCTAGCCGCAGCCGCTGCCAGGGACACACGCATTTTCACCGTTTCAACGAGACGCATAGCCGGGCGTAGGTGCGTACCTGCATCGGCGGGATCCAGTGCGTGCACGGTGGCGGAGGCCTCCTGCGCGGCCCTGGCGTCGCCGCCCCGTCGCCTGCTCCTCCTCGGCGTGGCTGAATCAGAAGCGGCAGCGGATGCCGCGGGAGCCTCCTCCGGCGCACCCGTAGCGGCGGCCTCGCCCCGCCGCTTGCCCTTCTTCCCCATCCGATCTAGTTTCTCTGGGACAGGCAGAAGATGGCTGAATACACCGAGCGCATCAGGGCGCAGGCCGCCAGAGCCTCCTTGCTGGTGACTGCAAGATAGGGGCAGAGCAGCGCGACCTGGTTTCGGCGGCGGCGGCGGCGTCGCTGCCTGGATTAGGTTTAAGCGACGTGTCGGGTTCGATTTGTCACCCGCGCGCCAACACGCAAAGCCCTGCTATTACATTGGGCCGTACGAGTTTGGGCTGTACTATGTTAGAAAAACAGAGCTTGGGCTGTACGAATAAACGAAATTGCATCAATTAATGATCCAATTTGTCTAAAAAAGATTTTTGACTGTGAGAGCAACTAGTTGACGAGCGCTCCTTCGAAGCCTCGCAACATCGGAAATTACCAAGGGCACCTACAATAGTGCTATCTTAGGGATGCCACATAGGATAAATGTTGACGGGAAGGAGAGAGAAATCGTAAGAAAAAGGCATGTCTTTTCTTATTTAAGAGAAGATAAGAGATGATCTTTTAGCACAATATGTCTCATCACGTTTTTAGGCATAGCTAGTTATTAAAGATAAGGCCAAGAAATGACCCATTGTAGATTTCTTTTTTGTCATTTCTAAATTACATGTAAGATTTAAGATAAGACTATCTTATCAATCATTGTACATGCCCTTAGGAGTACTCATGGTAAAGATCATTCTCACCTTCCGAGGTTGTGACAAATGGTGCACTCTGTGCCACTTGTCGCAACCTGGGAGTTTTTCCTTTTTTTCGTAGATCCGTTTATTCAAAATGTTTTATCTCTTAAACCGTGCGTCCAAATCTTGAACCGTTTTCATCGTTGGATTCTTCGCGTCGAGATCTTCAAAACTAGATCCCATATTGATAGGTTTTGATGAACTTTGTCTTTAAAAAAAACGGACGAAAAAACCAAACCGGGAGCACGGGTTTTTTCCCTTCCCGAAAGAGGCACGGTTGTGCCTCTCGTGAAATCACAATCGTGCCTCTCGCGGAAGCAAAACCGTGCCTCTCGCGGAAGGGAAAAAAAGGAGAAAACGCATTTTTTTCGTTTCCAACAAGACACAACCGTGACTCTAGCGAAAGCACAACTATGCCTCTCGCGGAAGCAAAACCATGCCTCTCGCCAAAGAAAAAAAAATTAGAAAACGCGTTTTTCTGTTTCCGAGAGACACGGCTCGCAAAGCACAACCATGCCTCTCGCGGAAGCAAAACCGTGACTCTCGCGGAAGGAAAAAATAGAAAACGCATTTTTTTCATTTCCGACAGGCACGACTGTGCCTCTCGCGGAAGCAAAACCGTTGAAAGGATCGAGATGGACCTAGAGGGGGTGAATAGGTACAATTACAAATTTTAATTATACTAAACAATTTTAGGCAATAATGCGGAATATGAGAGTGCGCCTAACAATTGCAAGTATGATGTTAAGAGCTAAGCAAGATAAACAAGTAACACAAATATGTGAGTAAGCAAGCACAATCTGATATAAGTAAGAGCTAAGAGACAAGTAACCACAAGTAGAGAGTTAGTGTTAGGAATAACCGCAACTCCAGGAGACGAGGATGTATGTCGATGTTCACTTCCTTGGAGGGAAGCTACGTCACCGTTAGAGAGATGGATGTTACCACGAAGGCACACCAACGCCACGAAGGCTCACCCTATTCTCCCTTTGAGACAACACCACGTAGACGTTTCTCAACCACTAGTGGTAGACCTTGGGGTGGTCTCCAAACCCTCACAAACTTTTCCGGGGGTAATCACAATGGTCGATTCCTCTCCGAAAGACTCCTACGCCTAGGAGTCTCCAACCTCCCAGAGTAACAAGAACGATGGGGAAAAGCTCAAGACTTGCTCAAATCACGAATTCCTTTGGTGCAAAGGAGGGTGTTGGGGATATAACTATTGAGTATAAACCGCCCAGGAGCGGCCGGATTATACTCGTGATGATTTACCAGTATTGAAGCCCATGAAGACATAGAAGATGGCGACTTATGAAGGAGACTTAATAAGAAGGCCCAAAGCCCAGAGGCGGGTTAGGGCCCATAGATGTAAACCGCCATAGGTGTATGACTTGTATTGTAAGATAGGAAAGAGTAGATACTGAGCCGGACACGTTTATGAGCCGGCCGGGATTTGTGAACCGCGAGGTGTCAACCTGTGTACATAAAGGGATGACGCGGCGGTGGTTTAGGGACAAGAAACAACAGATCGAGAGCCAGGTTAAGCGTATTTGCTCCCTGGTCATCAAAACCCTAGCAATACCACCTCA
The DNA here is from genome assembly GCA_032464435.1 of Aegilops umbellulata. NCBI lineage: Eukaryota > Viridiplantae > Streptophyta > Magnoliopsida > Poales > Poaceae > Aegilops > Aegilops umbellulata. The sequence continues at coordinate 243,154,347 of CP136055.1, read as the reverse complement.
AACTGGATTAGGCCTTTACCTTCACCGCAATGGTCCGAACCTGTATAACTCCCTGTGTCCTTTCTCCCATTTAACCCCTTCAAGCCAACTTCATTGCGATGGCTCCACGACTAAGTCCTCACACTAGGACATCTGCCGTGACAATCCCACGACAGAGGGGAATGAGTGGATCTATCACTTGGTCGGACAACTTCTCTCCAATGGTCTCAAATCCCTTCGGGATCTAAGATTTGGTGTGGAAGAGTGAGAGAGAGAGAGTGAAATGTGTTCTAGGGTTTGTTCAAAGTGAATGGTCAACCCTCTCCAGTGGGGGAAGAGGGCTATATATAGTGTGTGAGAAAATATGGCCGTCGAAGTGTAAGTGACAGGGTAGGACGGACATCTAGGACAGGGCCTGGACATCCGGCCTATTGTAGTATGTGTAGACAGAGGCAGAACGCAGAGAACATAACCGAGTGCCCGGACATCCGGGGCGGAGCCCGGACATCCGGCGGTACTGGAAGGCCCGGACATTCGGCAAGGTGGCCGGACATCCGGCAGGCCCACACATATGAAGATGCTCTTTGGATAGCTTGGGACGGACATCCGGCATGGAGGCCTGCTACCTCTTGAGCACTGCGTTGGTTTTCCCTTGAAGAGGAAAGGGTGATGCAGCAAAGTAGCGTAAGTATTTCCCTCAGTTTTTGAGAACCAAGGTATCAATCCAGTAGGAGACTACACCCAAGTCGCCTCGTACCTACACAAACAAATAAGAACCTTGCAACCAACGCGATAAACGGGTTGTCAATCCCTTCACGGCCACTTGCAAAAGTGAGATCTGATAGAGATAATAAGATAAATATTTATGATATAAATTGAAAGTAAAGATTGCAAAGTAAAAATAGATTGGAAACTTATATGATGGAAAATAGACCCGGGGGCCATAGGTTTCACTAGTGGCTTCTCTCAAGATAGCATAAGTATTACGGTGGGTGAACAAATTACTGTCGAGCAATTGATAGAAAAGTGCATAGTTATGAGAATATCTAGGCATGATCATGTATATAGGCATCACGTCCGCGACAAGTAGACCGAAACGATTCTGTATCTACTACTATTACTCCACACATCGACCGCTATCCAGCATGCATCTAGAGTATTAAGTTCATGAGAACAGAATAACACATTAGGCAAGATGACATGATGTAGAGGGATAAACTCAAGCAATGTGATATAAACCCCATCTTTTTATCCTCGATGGCAACAATACAATGCGTGCCTTGCTGCCCCTGCTGTCACTGGGAAAGGACACCACAAGATTGAACCCAAAGGTAAGCACTTCTCCCATTGCAAGAAAGATCAATCTAGTAGGCCAAACCAAACTGATAATTCGAAGAGACTTGCAAAGATATCAAATCATACATAAAAGAATTCAAAGGAGATTCAAATATTGTCAATAGATAATCTTGATCATAAACCCAAAATTCATCGGATCTCGACAAACACACCGCAAAAAGAATTACATCGAATAGATCTCCAAGAAGATCGGGGAGACCTTTGTATTGAGATCCAAGGAGAGAGAAGAAGCCATCTAGCTAATAACTATGGACCCGAAGGTCTGTGGTAAACTACTCACACATCATCAGAGAGGCTATCGTGTTGATGTAGAAGCCATCCGTGATCGATTCCCCCTCCGGCTGAGCGCCGGAAAAGGCCCCAAGATGGGATCTCACGGGTACAGAAGGTTGCGGCGGTGGAAATAGGGTTTCGTGGTGCTCCTGGATGTTTTTGGGGTATATGGATATATATAGGAGGAAGAAGTAGGTCGGTGGAGCTGCAAGGGGCCCACGAGGGTGGGGGGCGCGCCCAGGGGGGCAGATGCGCCTCCTTGCCTCGTGGCCTCCTCGCTTCTTTCTTGACGTCCACTCCAAGTCCCCTGGATCACGTTTGTTCCAAAAATAACTCTCCCGAAGATTTCATTCCATTTGGATTCCGTTTGATATTCCTTTTCTACGAAACACTGAAATAGGCAAAAAAATAACAATTTGCACTGGGCCTTCGGTTAATAGGTTAGTCCCAAAAATAATATAAAAGTGCTTACTAAAGTCCATTAAACATCCAAAACAGATAATATAATAGCATGGAACAATCAGAGATTATAGATACGTTGGAGACGTATCAAGCATCCCCAAGCTTAATTCCTTCTCGTCCTCGAGTAGGTAAATGATAAAAACAGAATTTTTGATGTGGAATGCTACCTAGCATATTTCTCAATGTAATTTCCTTTATTGTGGCATGAATGTTCAGATCCAAAAGATTCAAGACAAAAGTTTAATATTGACATGAAAATAATAATACTTCAAGCATACTAACAAAGCAATCATGTCTTCTCAAAATAACATGGCCAAAGAAAGTTATCCCTACAACATCATATAGTCTAGCTATGCTCTATCTTCATCACACAAAGTATTTAATCATGCACAACCCTGATGACAAGCCAAGCAATTGTTTCATACTTTTGATGTTCTCAAACTTTTTCAATCTTCACGCAATACATGAGCGTGAGCCATGGATATATCACTATATGTGGAATAGAATGGTGGTTGTGGAGAAGACAAAAAGTAGAAGATAGTCTCACATCAACTAGGCATATCAATGGGCTATGGAGATGCCCATCAATAGATATCAATGTGAGTGAGTAGGGATTGCCATGCAACGGATGCACTAGAGCTATAAGTGTATGAAAGCTCAACAAAACAAACTAAGTGGGTGTGCATCCAACTTGCTTGCTCACGAAGACCTAGGGCATTTTGAGGAAGCCCATCATTGGAATATACAAGCCAAGTTCTATAATGTAAAATTCCCATTAGTATATGAAAGTGACAACATAGGAGACTCTCTATTATGAAGATCATGGTGCTACTTTGAAGCACAAGTGTGGTAAAATGATTGTAACATTGTCCCTTCTCTCTTTTTCTCTCATTTTTTATTTTTTTATTTGGGCCTTTTTCTCTCTTTTTATGGCCACTTTTTTTCGTCTGGACTCTCATCCCGACTTGTGGGGGAATCATAGTCTCCATCATCCTTTCCTCACTTGGGACAATGCTCTAATAATGATCATCACACTTTTATTTACTTACAACTCAAAAAATTACAACTCAGTACTTGGAACAAAATATGACTCTATAAGAATGCCTCCGGCGGTGTACCGGGCTATGCAATGAATTATGAGTGACATGTATGAAAGAATTATAAAGGTGGCTTTGACACAAATGCGATGTCAACTACATGATCATGCATGGCAATATGACAATGATGAAGCGTGTCATAATAAACAGAACGGTGGTAAGTTGCATGGAAATATATCTCGGAATGGCTATGGAAATGCCATAATATGTAGGTATGGTGGATGTTTTGAGGAAGGTATATGGTGGGTGTATGATACCGACGACAGGTGTGGGGTATTAGAGAGGCTAGCAATGGTTGAAGGGTGAGAGTGCGTATAATCCATGGACTCAACATTAGTCATAAAGAACTCACATACTTATTGCAAAAATCTATTAGTTATCAAAACGAAGTACTACACACATGCTCCTAGGGGGATAGATTGGTAGGAAAAGACCATCGCCCCCGACCGCCACTCATAAGGAAGACAATCAATAAATAAATCATGCTCCGACTTCACCACATAACGGTTCACCATACGTGCATGCTACGGGAATCACAAACTTTAGAACAAGTATTTCTCAAATTCACAACTACTCAACTAACATGACTCAAATATCACCATCTTCATATCTCAAAACAATCACCAAGTATCAAACTTCTCATAGTATTCATGCACTTTATATGATAGTTTTTATTATACCCATCTTGGATGTTCATCATATTAGGACTAATTTTATAGCTAAAGCAAACTACCATGCTGCTCTAAGGGACTCTCAAAATGATATAAGTGAAGCATTAGAGATCAATAATTTCTATAAAATAAAACCACCACCGTGCTCTGAAAAAGATATAAGTGAAGCACTAGAGCAAAATTATCTAGCTCAAAAGATATAAGTGAAGCACATAGAGTATTCTAATAAATACAGATTCATGTGTGTCTCTCCCAAAAGGTGTGTACAGCAAGGATGATGGTGGTAAACTAGAAAGCAAAGACTCGAACCATACAAGACGCTCCAAGCAAAACACATATCATGTGGTGAATAAAAATATAGCCTCAAGTAAAGTTACCGATAGACGAAGACGAAAGAGGGGATGCCTTCCGGGGCATCCCCAAGCTTAGGATTTTGGTTGTCCTTGAATTTTACCTTGGGGTGCCTTAGTCATCCCCAAGCTTAGGCTCTTACCACTCCTTATTCCATAATCCATCAAATCTTTACCCAAAACTTGAAAACTTCACAACACAAAACTCAACAGAAAATCTTATGAGTTCCGTTAGTATAAGAAAACAAATCACCACCATAAGGTACTATAATTAACTCATTCTTTATTTATATTGGTGTTAAACCTACTGTATTCCAACTTCTCTATGGTTCATACCCTCCGATACTAGCCATAGATTCATCAAAATAAGCAAACAACACACAAAAAATAGAATCTATCAAAAACAGAATAGTCTGTAGTAATCTGGATCAAACGTATACTTCTGGAACTCAAAAAAATTCTAAAATACATTGGTGGACGTGAGGAATTTATCTATTAATCATCTGCAAAAAGAATCAACCTAAAATCACTCTCCAGTAAAAAATGGCAGCTAATCTCGTGAGCGCTAAAGTTTTTGTTTTTTACAGCAAGATCATAAAGACTTCACCCAAGTCTTCCCAAAGGTTCTACTTGGCACAAACACTAATTTAAAACATAAAACCACATCTAAACATAGGCTAGATGAAATATTTATTACTCCCACCGTCCCATAATGTAAGACATTTTTTCATACTAATGGAGTGTCAAAAAACGTCTTACATTATGGGACGGAGGGAGTACTAAACAGAACCAAAAAGCAAGAAACAAAAATAAAATTGGGTTGGCTCCCAACAAGCGCTATTGTTTAACGCCCCTAGATAGGCATAAAGGCAAGGATAGATCTAGGTATTATCATCTTTGGTATGCAATCCGTAAGTGGCTCCCATAATAGATTCATAAGGTAATTTAATTTTCTTTCTAGGAAAATGTTCCATGCCTTTCCTTAACGGAAATTGGAATCTAATATTTCCTTCTTTCATATCAATAATTGCACCAATCGTTCTAAGGAAAGGTCTATCAAGAATAATAGGACATGTAGGATTGCAATCTATATCAAGAACAATGAAATCTATGGGCACATAATTCCCATTTGCAACAATAAGAACATCATTAATCCTTCCCATAAGTTTCTTAATGGTGGAATCCTCAAGATGCAAGTTTGAGGAACAATCATCAAATTCACGGAAACCTAACACATCACACAAAGTTTTTGGAATCGTGGAAACACTAGCGCCCAAATCACATAAAGCATAGCATTCATGATCTTTAATCTTAATTTTAATAGTAGGTTCCCACTCATCGTAAAGTTTCTAGGGATAGAAACTTCCAATTCAAGCTTTTCTTCATAAGATTGCATTAAAGCATCAACGATATGTTTGGTAAAAGCTTTATTTTGACTATAGGCATGAGGAGAATTTAACACGGATTGCGACAAAGGAAATACAATCTATTAAAGAATAATTATCATAATCAAATTCCTTGAAATCCAAAATAGTGGGTTCATTGCTATGTAAAGTTTTGACCTCTTCAATCCCACTTTTACCAATTTTTGCATCAAGATCTAAAAACGCCGAATCATTGGGACGCCTTTTAACTAAAGTTGACTCATCTCCAGTCCCATCATTATCAAGATTCATATTGTAAAACAAAGATTTAATAGGAGACACATTAATCACTTTTAGATCTTCATCCTTATTACCTTCTAGATCTTCCGGTTTGGCGACCATCTTATTGACTAAGGTGCCCTGCTTATCCGAAATTTGGGCTATTAATTTTTCAAGATGAGCAAACTGAGATTCCAAACCATAAAATTCCTTAGACATATCATCAAGCTCTTTATTCATGTACTCCATAAAGCTTTTATGTTCTTTAAGCTCGTTTCTAAAGAAATTATTATGCTCAAATTGTGAAGTCATAAAGCTTCTGACGTTGCTTTCAATTTCTTCCAACCTTTTAAGGTGAGGATCAACGTTTTTAGGCAGGGCCATTAGGGCAAATAGGCAACAAGAAGCAAGCGAAAAAGGGCGAACGGAAAAAGAGGGCTAATAAAATGGCAAAGGTGAAGTGGGGGAGAGGAAAACGAGAGGCAAATGGCAAATAATGTAATGCGAGGGATAAGAGTTCGTGATGGGTACTTGGTATGTTTTGACTTGACTTGGCGTAGATCTCCCCGGCAACGGCGCCAGAAATCCTTCTTGCTACCTCTTGAGCACTGCATTGGTTTGCCCTCGAAGAGGAAAGAGTGATGCAGCAAAGTAGCGTAAGTATTTCCCTCAGTTTTTGAGAACCAAGGTATTAATCCAGTAGGAGACTACACAGAAGTCGCCTCGTACCTACACAAACAAATAAGAACCTTGCAACCAACGCGATAAACGGGTTGTCAATCCCTTCACGGCCACTTGCAAAAGTGAGATCTGATAGAGATAATAAGATAAATATTTTTGGTATTTTTTATGATATAGATTGAAAGTAAAGATTGCAAAGTAAAAATAGATTGGAAACTTATATGATGGAAAATAGACCCGGGGGCCATAGGTTTCACTAGTGGTTTCTCTCAAGATAGCATAAGTATTACGGTGGGTGAACAAATTACTGTCGAGCAATTGATAGAAAAGTGCATAGTTATGAGAATATCTAGGCATGATCATGTATATAGGCATCACGTCCGCGACAAGTAGACCGAAACGATTCTTCATCTACTACTATTACTCCACACATCGACCGCTATCCAACATGCATCTAGAGTATTAAGTTCATAAGAACAGAGTAACGCATTAGGCAAGATGACATGATGTAGAGGGATAAACTCAAGCAATATGATATAAACCCCATCTTTTCATCCTCGATGGCAACAATACAATGCGTGCCTTGCTGCCCCTGCTGTCACTGGGAAAGGACACCGCAAGATTGAACCCAAAGCTAAGCACTTCTCCCATTGCAAGAAAGATCAATCTAGTAGGCCAAACCAAACTGATAATTCGAAGAGACTTGCAAAGATATCAAATCATACATAAAAGAATTCAGAGGAGATTCAAATATTGTTCATAGATAATCTTGATCATAAACCCACAATTCATCGAATCTCGACAAACACACCGCAAAAAGAATTACATCGAATAGATCTCCAAGAAGATTGAGGAGAACTTTGTATTGAGATCCAAAGAGAGAGAAGAAGCCATCTAGCTAATAACTATGGGCCTGAAGGTCTGTGGTAAACTACTCATACATCATCGGAGAGGCTATGGTGTTGATGTAGAAGCCCTCCGTGATCGATTCCCCCTCCGGCGGAGCGCCGGAAAAGGCCCCAAGATGGGATCTCACGGTGTGACGCCCGGATAATTAGACTACAGTAATTCCCTGCTAATGATGCCACATCACCTCGGTTACTGTTGATAAACCCGCGTTAGTTCGAAACTGGTTTGAATTCAAAATTCAAAATCAAGCAAACGATAAAAGTTTTCAAATATTAAAACTAAAATGTTTGATTTATGGCAAATAATCCATACTAAATATTGGTGATTAAACCACACTTCTGTAAAGTATTTAAGTGCACTATAGTATGTAAAACAACGACAAAACTATTTTTTAAATGCTCCTAAAATAATAAACAAATACAAACTACTTTATTTAATGTGCCAAAATATTTGTGGCAGTGGCATTAATTACTAATACTAAATTAGGTAGAACCTTTGTATTTTATATAAAACAAAAATGAACTGGTAAATAAAAGGAAACTGGAAAAGGAAAATACATAAAAACAAAAACTGAGAAAGAAAAACAATCCCCCCCCGACTGGGCCTTGGCCTAGCTGGCCGTGTGGCCGAGCGGCCTGTCAGCCCACCCCCGCGCGCCCCTGGCCTAGTAGACCCCTCTCCCCGCAAACCCTAACTGCTACCCCTCCCACTCGCTCACGCACTATCCCCTCTCCTCTCGTCTCCCTCCTGGCGCTGCCAACCCCCGCACACAGACGACACACACTGCGCAGGAGGCGCTCACCCCTTGCGACGCCGCCTCCTCCTACGACCCACCAGACGCCGGCCATGGAGGCCCCCGTGCGCCCGCAGCTTCGCCACCAGCAGCAATCGCTGACCTCGCCGTCTCAGACCTCTCCTCCACCACGGCTGCCACGCCTCCGACCACCTCGTCGCCGGACCTCCTCGACGGACGGCACACGTCCTCGTCCTCCTCCCCAGCTTGCATCATCGAGCCTCGCCGCCCCAGATCCCCTGCAACGGGGGTGAGCAACGAATCCCCCCTCTCCTCCTTCCCCTGTCCCCGCGTGCGATGCGCCCGCGCGTCTGTCGTCGCGTCCGTCCGGCCGCCTGATGCGTGCTGCAGTCCCCGTGACCACCGCACCCTGGGCCACGCTCACGCGTGCCTGCAGCGGGACACACTGCTCGGCGGCCCGTCCGCCTAGATCACGCCCCTGCACGCCTGCGCCGCACCCCTCTAGCCACTTCAGTCGTGGCCATCGGCGCCTGGACGCGCCGCCGCTGGTCGTCGCCGCCCACGTCCCGCCGCCTTCGGCTCCTGCCGCCTTGATGCCGCCCCCGCCTGCGCCATGGCCGCGCTCGCCGTTTGCTTCCTGCCCGCACCCGCACCTCCCGCTGGCCGCCCTCCGCTTCCCCTGCTCGCCGCAGCCGCCGGCGCCCCAGCGCCTCCACTGGCTTGGGCAGGCGTCCAAACGGGCTGACGCCCGCAGCGCCCGTTCGCCCACGGCCTTTGCTGCTAGCACGCCCGAACCACAAGGCCTCTGTGCCACAGACAAACGGGGCCCGCCCCCCTGTGAACGAGAACAAAAAAAAAATTAAAATTAATTGAAATGTTAATTAATTGATTAATTAAAGAATTAATTAAACTAATTAAACCTGATTAGATTAACCTAACCACTAATTAAACTAATTGACCATGTTTAATTAACCTGCTAATTAAACAGCCAATGACATGTGGGCCCCACACATAGTTTACCCAGTCAGTTGCACAGTTGACTGCTGACGTCAGCATGATGTCATGCTGACATCATCATTTACTATTCTGGATAATGTGGAAATAATTAATTAAATAAATCCTGAAAATGAATTAAATCTTTTAAAATGAACAGAAAATAAACCGTAGCTTAGATGAAAATACTTTCTACATGAAAGTTGCTCAGAACGACGAGACGAATCCGGTTACACCCTCTGTTCGTCCGCCACACACTCCTAGCATAGCGAACATGGAACTTTTCCCCTCCGTTTCGTCTGTCCAAAAATGCTAAACCTGGGGAAACATTCCCGGATGTTATCCCCCTTCGCCGGTAACGTGTAGCACCGCGTTAGAACACGTCTAGCTCTGTCTGTTGTCCTGTTATGCTCTTGCTTACTATGTATTTATTGTTTCTTCCCCCCTCTTCTCTCCGGTAGACACCGAGACCGCCGCCGTTGCTGGTGCCCCGATCGACTACGTTGTTGACGACCCCTCTCTCTTGCCAGAGCAACCAGGCAAGCCCCCCCTTGATCACCAAATATTGCCTATTCTTCTCTATACTGCTTGCATTAGAGTAGTGTAGCATGTTACTGCTTTCAGTTAATCCTATACTGCTGCATAGCCTGTCCTTGCTACTACTGTTGTTACCTTTACCTGCTATCCTACTGCTTAGTATAGGATGCTAGTGTTCCATCAGTGGCCCTACACTCTTGTCCGTCTGCCATGCTATACTACTGGGCCGTGATCACTTCGGGAGGTGATCACGGGCATATACTATATACTTTACACTGTTACATTGCCTGTGATACTGTTCGGAGATGGGGGATGAAGGGGCAGGTGGTTCCACCCAGGTAGTGGTGGGCCTGGGTTCCCGACGACCCCCGACTGTTACTTTGTGGCGGAGCGACAGGGCAGGTTCAGACCACCTAGGAGAGAGGTGGGCCTGGCCCTGGTCGGCGTTCGCGGATACTTAACACGCTTAACGAGATCTGGGTATTTGATCTGAGTCTGGCCATTTGGTCTATACGCACTAACCATCTACGCAGGAGTAGTTATGGGTATCCCGGCGTCGTGGTATCAGCCGAAGCCTTCGTGACGTCAGCGACTGAGCGGCGCGCGCCAGATTGGGCCGCGTAACGTGACTTCCGTTGTACTGGAGGTTGCTAGGTCTGCTTCCGTCCGCGTTCGCAACGTGCAGGTGTGCTCAGGGCGATGGGCCCAGACCCCTGCGCGCTTAGGTTTAGACCGACGTGCTGACCTCTCTGTTGTGCCTAGGTGGGGCTGCGACGTGTTGATCTTCCGAGGCCGGGCATGACGCAGGAAAGTGTGTCCGGCCATTGTGATCGCTCTCTAACAGGGCAACGAGGAGGGGATTGCCGGGTAGGATTATGCTATGCGATGCTACTTGGAGGACTTCAGTCTACTCTCTTCTCTATGTTGCAAGACGGAGGCTGCCAGAAGCGTAGTCTTCGACAGGATTAGATATCCCCCTCTTATTCCGGTGTTCTGCAGTTCAGTCCACTGATATGGCCCCTTACACATATATCCATGCATATGTAGTGTAGCTCCTTGCTTGCGAGTACTTTCGATGAGTACTCACGGTTGCCTTGTTTCCCCTTTTCCCCATCTCTCTATCCGATTGCTGCAACCAGACGATGGAGCCCAGGATCCAGACGCCACCGTCGATGACGACTCCTTCTACACTAGAGGTGCCTACTACTACGTGCAGCCAGCTGACGACGACCAGGAGTAGTTAGGAGGATCCCAGGCAGGAGGCCTGCGCCTCGTTCGATCTGTATCCCAGTTTGTGCTAGCCTTCTTAAGGCAAACTTGTTTAACTTATGTCTGTACTCAGATATTGTTGCTTCCGCTGACTCGTCTATGATCGAGCACTTGTACTCGAGCCCTCGAGGCCCCTGGCTTGTATTATGATGCTTGTATGACTTATTTTATGTTTTAGAGTTGTGTTGTGATATCTTCCCGTGAGTCCCTGATCTTGATCGTACACGTTTGCGTGCATGATTAGTGTATGATTGAATCGGGGGCGTCACAAGTTGGTATCAGAGCCGACTGCCTGTAGGAATCCCCCTTTCCAACTCCTTGGCCGAAGTCGAGTCTAGTCATTGAAAAAGTTTTTACTAACATGGCTGTGCGACTTACGGGCCCATGTCGCCATTGGGTGGTATTAGGATCTTTTATTCCTCGTCTATACTCTGGGACTCTGATCTCTCTTCTATTCGGGTTAAATGATTTTGCTAACAATCTAACTCTAGGTTCTCGTTACCACTTCCTGCCGGAGAGCCCTTTCATTACGGATGATCGCTGCTTCAACAGAAGATTATGACAATACTCTCCGATATTTTCTCTAGACCTTGTGCCTGTTGCTTTTGCAATTTCCTACTACCGAAAAATCCCTATGGATAAAAATACTTACACATGTCGTTCTTACTTTTATTCCCAGTTGGTCTTGTTATTACAAGATACCCGAAATACTCGTCATTGTTTCGATAATCCTTTGAGCTTACTGCCTTGCTGTTCTTTGTCACCTAAATACCCCTACGGATAATTCTCGCACTTATCGAGTATCCGCTCATCCCCCAGTTGTTCATGTGTTTCACAATTGGTCATCGAAATACTATTCGATCGTCCAAAAATCCTTAGTAGCTTATTGCTCTGCAATACTTGTCTGCTTGCATGATGGATGCTTTCCATATGTCTGGCAATATTCGTTAGTATCCTTAGGCACCGTCATTTTGAACCCTTTGATTCAACATGAGTGCGAATGCACGCAATCATCAGTTGATCCTTTTAAATTATCTTTCCGACTCAGACATCATTTTAAACATGAGCTGGTTCTCAACAAATCCAAGTGCCGTCGATTGTACCCCTAAGGCTATTCAACTTATCCATCCCTAATCAGAACATTCCTTCTGATCCCTTGATTTGAAAATCATAATTTCTTTGCATTTGAGCTCTGGATTAGTCCGTTGTTTCCATAATCCAATGCCTTTGCATTGTTACTTCCTCTGGTTGTGTGCCGATGCTCACATCAGCTCTGTTATGGACCGGCAGATCCTTTAATGGATTTTATCCGACAGCATCCTTCATATTCAATAACCTTGTGAGCTTTCCCTCGGATACATAATGCCTTTGGTAAATTGTATCATCTACTTTCTCAACCTTGCTCTACTTTCGAGCTTGTGATATTTACTCTTGAAAGTTGTGGTATATGTTTCTAAGAAGCCCCTATGGGTTGAACATATGCCTTCTCTAATCTGTGTGAACCCGGAAGCTTCTACGGGTCATACTCTAACGGTGTTATGCCAGATAAAATTTTAGCACTACAACTTCATCGAACGCGAGGAGTGATTGAAAGGTTGTACATTGGAGAAGTGGGAGTCGACCTTGAACTTTGTGTTCATGCCCATGGAAACGATGTTGAGCTTATCATGATAGCTCCTCGTAACAATAATTATTCACTTGGCATAATTTGATCTTGTATCTATGATTTTGTCCTTTGCAATCGTGGTTCCGACCATGATTGTTCTTCTTTGATCCCATTCTCGCCCAAGTTAAAAGTACTTGCCTGCTACAGATCATTACGTCTGCCCAACCTCTATTTTGATCTACCTTCGAGTATTACCCCCGGTATCTCGAGGATATCAACCCATTGCACTACATCTTATGAATTTCTGATCAAGTAGTACCTTTCCCCATCATAGCACTCCACGGGTTCTGGGTTGTCGTCAACCGAGAACACTGATCAGTGAATTGAATCAACACCGTGATTCAGTACTCCTAGTACTTTGTTGTTGATAAGTTCAATACTCCATCACGTCATTCCTAGCCTGATCGGCTACATCATTATCGTGCTAATTTTAACTGTGCTACCGGGTCCTTAATTCCGGAGCACAACTTTCGATGATGAGCTAAGCTTATGTCGATTTCCTCGTCTTATCGTTCCACCTTGAACGACAAGCTTGAATTCGAGTTTGTGTCCTACTCATGGTCCCAAGATCATTTCGCTTCATCATTCCTTTGACTTGATGTCATCGCCGACCGATTACATCTCCATGAAACTTCTCGACATAATTTGTCATGATCATCATCAACATCCTGAGCTCTTCCAAGATATATAAGGAATTCTTGATACAGTGATGCTTCTCGCCATCACCATTCTTCTTGGTCCCCGTGTAGCTTCCAACCGTAATACCAACAAGTGAACGATGTTGCTTGGATTCTATACTCCTAGCAACCCTATTGCTTTGGATTTGATGGTCGATAGTTCATTCTTAGACTATTGGATAACGAATCAACATTCTAACATTGATCGTGCTACCTGAGCCCATATGTTGGGTGCTCCTTTCAACCAACGTTTAATTGTGTATGTTTTCCTCGAGCATACATCATTATATCATCTGATCTGACAATTGACATCTCCTTCTTCACATAATTGTGGAAACCCATCCTTTTGGAAATCTCGAGGAATTATCGCTGAGTCCATCAGCCACCCCCTCATCCTCTCCTTGATTTAATGATGAACTCTCGTTTCGGAACTCGCTTCCATAGTTCATTTTCCGAGGATATTACTATGTCATCTTGTCAATTTGTGTTACACCTTTTTCTTCTCACACATCCTGAGTCTGGGGTATCCTGACACCAATCAGATCTGAATCTCAGTCAGATATGATGGTTGGAACATATTTCCAGGAGTTATAACAATGGTCTTTATGTGACCCGGTAAGGTGATGTCATGCCTAGCACACCTGGTCGGAGGCCCTATTGTTATAGTTCCCCTTTTAGCAAGGTTAACCATTCTTCCATGAGGAAATCGTAAGACTTATTCTATATGTTGTTCCTGATGAATCATTTGTGTATCCAAGTTTGATCTTTGCTTGAAGACCAAGTCAATGCTATCTCGAAGCATGTCTGTGGTACTCCGATTTTCAACAAGAACGTTTGAAGCCCAATGCTAAATTTTTCTTGCTCAGTTATCCAAACACCGTTGTATGGGTACATATCATGATTCTTCTTACCCCTTTATATAATTGGTCATGTCTTTGATCTCCTGACACATATATCATGCCCCGCTTAACCTTGGGAATGATATACTCATATTACTTGTGTTTAAACAAAATTTCCTTTCCATTGGTTTGTTTAAACTGATAATCACATTTTCCTTTCCCTTGGTTTGTTTACCCTTTCTGGTGATCTACACATAATCTAAGCAGTAATAATTCTCTGCTTATGTAACACCCCAGTTGTACAACTCTGCCAGTAAAACCCTGTTACTATTGTTGATGACATTCCGGTAACCACCGATGGATGAGAACTTTGCCTATTGGTCCGCCTCGTTTCCACGAGCAGGAAAATGGTTCTCTTCATCCCTCGCCCTTGGTATCGGTGTTGTTGCCGACATAACCGACAAACTATCCTCTGACATGCCTTGCTTACATGATCGTGCAAGATGTCATCGCCCTTCCTACTTTTAACCCACATGGTGGGCCCATAACCCACAGTTCCACAGGATCAAAACCTGACTCTCCTGTACACCCCCTGTTCCCAAAGTTATTCCTCGCACGTGGCCTCGTATGTAATTCCCGGGCCACCGTCCTAGTGATCTATTCTGGTATCAGACGCAATACTTACTCTCGCTACTCTGAACCCCTTTCTCACTCTGGTTCAGAATTCGAGCAACTATCTATCCGCTTGGAACCTCTTATTGTACCTTCGTACCTTACTCTCGATGTATTTCATATGTTCAACTCGAGAGATAATCTTATACTCATTCATGGGTTAACCCCAGATTGTTTCCCTCAAAAGCATTCTGTCGTAGCTGAGCTGCCCCTTATGCCTTCGTAAGTACGATGGAGTTCCCGAAGAAATGATGACAAGTTTATCATGATGCATTGGAATAAAGAATTGAAGACATTAACGAAAGAGATTAACTTCTTCGAGAATATCCGTTAGAATATCGTAACCAGAACTTTCCCCCTTACTCCCCTCTTAAATCTCGGGACGAGATTTCTTGTAGTGGAGGAGAATTGTGACGCCCGGATAATTAGACTACAGTAATTCCCTGCTAATGATGCCACATCACCTCGGTTACTGTTGATAAACCCGCGTTAGTTCGAAACTGGTTTGAATTCAAAATTCAAAATCAAGCAAACAATAAAAGTTTTCAAATATTAAAACTAAAATGTTTGATTTGTGGCAAATAATCCATACTAAATATTGGTGATGAAACCACACTTCTGTAAAGTATTTAAGTGCACTATAGTATGTAAAACAACGACAAAACTATTTTTTAACTGCTCCTAAAATAATAAACAAATACAAACTACTTTATTTAATGTGCCAAAATATTTGTGGCAGTGGCATTAATTACTAATACTAAATTAGGTAGAACCTTTGTATTTTATATAAAACAAAAATGAACTGGTAAATAAAAGAAAACTGGAAAAGGAAAATACATAAAAACAAAAATGAGAAAGAAAAACAATTCCCCCCCCCCTTGACTGGGCCTTGGCCCAGTTGGCCGTGTGGCCGAGCGGCCTGTCAGCCCACCCCCGCGCGCCCCTGGCCTAGTAGACCCCCCTCCCCACAAACCCTAACTACTACCCCTCCCACTCGCTAACGCACGACCCCCTCTCCCCTCGTCTCCCTCCTGGCGCCGCCAACCCCCGCACACAGACGACACACACTGCGCAGGAGACGCTTACCCCTTGCGACGCCGCCTCCTCCTACGACCTACCAGACGCCGGCCATGGAGGCCCCCGTGCGCCCGCAGCTTCGCCACCAGCAGCAGTCGCCGACCTCGCCATCTCGGACCTCTCCTCCACCACGGCTGCCACGCCTCCGACCACCTCGTCGCCGGACCTCCTCGACGGACGACACACGTCCTCGTCCTCCTCCCCAGCTCGCATCATCGAGCCTCTCCGCCCCAGATCCCCTGCAACGGGGGTGAGCAACGAATCCCCCTCTCCTCCTTCCCCCGTCCCCGCGTGCGATGCGCCCGCGCGTCTGTCGTCGCGTCCGTCCGACCGCCTGATGCGTGCTGCAGTCCCCGTGACCACCGCACCCTGGGCCATGCTCACGCGTGCCCGCAGCGGGACACACTGCTCAGCCGCCCGTCCGCCTAGATCACGCCCCTGCACGCCTGTGCCGCACCCCTCTGGCCACTTCAGTCGCGGCCATCGGCTCCTGCTGCCTTGATGCCGCCCTCGCCTGCGCCATGGCCGCGCTCGCCGTTTGCTTCCTGCCCGCACCCGCTGGCCGCCCTCCGCTTCCCCTGCTCGCCGCAGCCGCCGGCGCCCCAGCGCCTCCACTGGCTTGGGCAGGCGTCCAAACGGGCTGACGCCCGTTCGCCCACGGCCTTTGCTGCTAGCACGCCCGAACCACAAGGCCTCTGTGCCACAGACAAACGGGGCCCGCCCCCCTGTGAACGAGAACAAAAAAAAATTAAAATTAATTGAAATGTTAATTAATTAATTAATTAAAGAATTAATTAAACTAATTAAACCTGATTAGATTAACCTAACCACTAATTAAACTAATTGACCATGTTTAATTAACCTGCTAATTAAACAGCCAATGACATGTGGGCCCCACACGTAGTTGACCCAGTCAACTGCAAAGTTGACTGCTGACGTCAGCATGATGTCATGCTGACGTCATCATTTACTATTCTGGATAATGTGGAAGTAAATAATTAAATAAATCCTGAAAATGATTTAAATCTTTTAAAATGAACAGAAAATAAACCGTAGCTCAGATGAAAATACTTTCTACATGAAAGTTGCTCAGAACGACGAGACGAATCCGGTTACGCCCTCCGTTCGTCCGCCACACACTCCTAGAATAGCGAACATGGAACTTTTCCCCTCCGGTTCGTCTGTCCGAAAATGCTAAACCTGGAGAAACATTCCCGGATGTTATCCCCCTTCGCCGGTAACGTGTAGCACCGTGTTAGAACACGTCTAGCTCTGTCTGTTGTCCTGTTATGCTCTTGCTTGCTATGTATTTACTGTTTCTTCCCCCCTCTTCTCTCCGGTAGACATCGAGACCGCCGCCGCTGCTGGTGCCCCGATCGACTACATTGTTGACGACCCCTCTCTCTTGCCAGAGCAACCAGGCAAGCCCCCCCTTGATCACCAGATATTGCCTATTCTTCTCTATACTGCTTGCATTAGAGTAGTGTAGCATGTTACTGCTTTCAGTTAATCCTATACTGCTGCATAGCCTGTCCTTGCTACTACTGTTGTTACCTTTACCTGCTATCCTACTGCTTAGTATAGGATGCTAGTATTCCATCAGTGTCCCTACACTCTTGTCCGTCTGCCATGCTATACTACTGGGCCGTGATCACTTCGGGAGGTGATCACAGACATATACTATATACTTTACACTGTTACATTGCCTGTGATACTGTTCGGAGATGGGGCCTGAAGGGGCAGGTGGTTCCACCCAGGTAGTGGTGGGCCTGGGTTCCCGACGGCCCACGACTGTTACTTTGTGGCGGAGCGACAGGGCAGGTTCAGACCAGCTAGGAGAGAGGTGGGCCTGGCCCTGGTCGGCGTTCGCGGATACTTAACACGCTTAAAGAGATCTGGGTATTTGATCTGAGTCTGGCCATTTGGTCTATACGCACTAACCATCTACACGGGAGTAGTTATGGGTATCCCGGCGTCGTGGTATCAGCCGAAGCCTTCGTGACGTCAGCGACTGAGCGGCGCGCGCCAGATTGGGCCACGTAACGTGACTTCCGTTGTACTGGAGGTTGCTAGGTCTGCTTCCGGCCGCGTTCGCAACATGCAGGTGTGCTCAGGGCGATGGGCCCAGACCCCTGCGCGCTTCGGTTTAGACCGGTGTGCTGACCTCTCTATTGTGCCTAGGTGGGGCTGCGACGTGTTGATCTTCCGAGGCCGGGCATGACCCAGGAAAGTGTGTCCGGCCAAATGAGATCAAGCGTGTTGGGTTATGTGGTGCACCCCTGCAGGGAAGTTAATCTATTCGAATAGCCGTGTCCCTCGGTAAAAGGACGACCCGTAGTTGTACCTTGACCTTATGACAACTAGAACCGGATACTTAATAAAACACACCCTTCCAAGTGCCAGATATAGTCCGGTGATCGCTCTCTAACAGGGCAACGAGGAGGGGATTGCCGGCTAGGATTATGCTATGCGATGCTACTTGGAGGACTTCAGTCTACTCTCTTCTCTATGCTGCAAGACGGAGGCTGCCAGAAGCGTAGTCTTCGACAGGATTAGATATCCCCCTCTTATTCCGGCGTTCTGCAGTTCAGTCCACTGATATGGCCCCTTACACATATATCCATGCATATGTAGTGTAGCTCCTTGCTTGCGAGTACTTTGGATGAGTACTCACAGTTGCCTTGTTTCCCCTTTTCCCCATCTCTCTATCCGATTGCTGCAACCAGATGATGGAGCCCAGGATCCAGACGCCACCATCGACGACGACTCCTTCTACACTAGAGGTGCCTACTACTACGTGCAGCCAGCTGACGACGACCAGGAGTAGTTAGGAGGATCCCAGGCAAGAGGCCTGCGCCTCGTTCGATCTGTATCCCAGTTTGTGCTAGCCTTCTTAAGGCAAACTTGTTTAACTTATGTCTGTACTCAGATATTGTTGCTTCCGCTGAGTCGTCTATGATCGAGCACTTGTATTCGAGCCCTCGAGGCCCCTGGCTTGTATTATGATGCTTGTATGACTTATTTTATGTTTTAGAGTTGTGTTGTGATATCTTCCCGTGAGTCCCTGATCTTGATCGTACACGTTTGCGTGCATGATTAGTGTACGATTGAATCGGGGGCGTCACACACGGGTACAGAAGGTTGCGGCAGTGGAAATAGGGTTTCGTGGTGCTCCTGGATGTTTTTGGGGTATATGGATATATATAGGAGGAAGAAGTAGGTCGGTGGAGCTGCGAGGGGTCCGCGAGGGTGGGAGGCTGATACGTCTCCGTCGTATCTACTTTTCCAAACACTTTTGCCCTTGTTTTGGACTCTAACTTGCATGATTTGAATGGAACTAACCCAGACTGACGCTGTTTTCAGCAGAATTGCCATGGTGTTATTTCTGTGCAGAAATAAAAGTTCTTGAAATGACCTGAAAATCAAGGGAGATTATTTTTGGAATTAATAAAAAATACTGGTGAAAGAATCAAGGCCAGGGGCCCACACTGTGTCCATGAGGGTGGGGGGCGCGCCCCCCTGCCTCGTGGGCCCCCTGGTGCTCCACCGACCTCAACTCCAACTCTATATATTCACGTTCGGGGAGAAAAAAATCAAGGAGAAGGATTCATCGCGTTTTACGATATGGAGCCGCCGCCAAGCCCTAATCTCTCTCGGGAGGGCTGATCTGGAGTCCGTTCGGGGCTTCGGAGAGGGGAATCCGTCGCCATTGTCATCATCAACCATCCTCCATCACCAATTTCATGATGCTCACCGCCGTGCGTGAGTAATTCCATTGTAGGCTTGCTGGACGGTGATGGGTTGGATGAGATTTACCATGTAATTGAGTTAGTTTTATTAGGGTTTGGTCCCTAGTATCCATTATGTTCTGAGATTGATGTTGCTATGACTTTGCTATGCTTAATGCTTGTCACTAGGGCCCGAGTGCCATGATTTCAGATCTGAACCTATTATGTTTCCATGAATATATGTGAGTTCTTGATCCTATCTTGCAAGTCTATAGTCACCTATATGTGTTATGATCTGTTAACCCCAAAGTGACAATAATCGGGACCATTACCGGTGATGACCGTAGTTTGAGGAGTTCATGTATTCACTAAGTGTTAATGCTTTGGTCCGGTACTCTATTAAAAGGAGGCCTTAGTATCCCTTATTTTCCAATAGGACCCCGCTGCCATGGGAGGGTAGGACAAAATATGTCATGCAAGTTCTTTTCCATAAGCACGTATGACTATATTCGGAATACATGCCTACATTACATTGATGAGTTGGAGCTAGTTCTGTGTCACCCTATGTTATAACTATTGCATGAGGAATCGCATCCGGCATAATTCTCCATCACCGATCCAATGGCTACGAGCTTTTCACATATTATTCTTTGCTTATTTACTTTTCCGTTGCTACTATTATAATCACTACAAATCTATCACTGTTACTTTTGCCACCGTTACCGTTACTTCCATACTACTTTGCTACTAAATACTTTGCTGCAGATACTAAGTTATCCAGGTGTGGTTGAATTGACAACTCAACTGCGAATACTTGAGAATATTCTTTATCTCCCCTTGTGTCGAATCAATAAATTTGGGTTGAATACTCTACCCTCAAAAACTGTTGCGATCCCTATACTTGTGGGTTATCAAGACTATTTTCTGGCGCCGTTGCCGGGGAGCATAGCTCTATTCTTTGAGTCACTTGGGATTTATATATGCTGATCACTATGAGGAACTTGAAAGACGAAAGAACTAAGATTTTTCCCTCAACTACGAGGGGAGGTAAGGAACTGCCATCTAGCTCTGCACTTGATTCACCTTCTGTTTTGAGTAAGCTTGCGATGCCTAAACCTGCTTCTGCTATTAATTCTGATATGTTGCATGTTATTGATGATGCCACTTCTGCTATGCATGATACTTATGATGAAACTATCTATGCTTGATACTACTGTGCCATTAGGTGAATTTCTTGATGAACAACTTGCTAGGGCCAGAGAGAATGAAATTATTGAAACTGATAATATTGATGAAAGTGATGATGAAGATTCTCCCCCTAGATATGAATTGCCTGTTGTGCCTGAGGGTTATGTTATGGATGAAGAAACTGCTAGAGACTTTCTTGCTTGCAATGATAGGAGTGATCTTAAGAAATTATTAGCTAAGCTGAAAGAAAAATCTCTGAATGCTAGAATGAAATATGACCCTCTTTTGCTACTTCACCTATCTTTATTACTAATAAGGATTATGATTTCTCTGTAGATACTGAGATAATTACTTTGGTTGAATCTGATCCTTTCTATGGCTATGAATCTGAAACTGTTGTGGCACATCTTACTAAATTAAATGATATAGCCACCCTGTTCACTAATTATGAGAAAACTCACTACTACTATATCCTTATATTATTTATGTTCTCATTAAAGGGTGATGCTAAGATATGGTTTAATTCTCTTGATCCTGGTTGTGTGCGTAGTCCCCAGGATATGATTTATTACTTCTCTGCTAAATATTTCCCCGCTCATAAGAAACAAGCTGCCTTAAGGGAAATATATAATTTTGTGCAAATTGAAGAAGAGAGTCTCCCACAAGCTTGGGGGAGGCATCTCCAATTACTTAATGCTTTGCCTGATCATCCTCTCAAGAAAAATAAAATACTTGATATCTTTTATAATGGACTAACCGATGCTTCCAGAGACCACCTGGATAGTTGTGCTGGTTGTGTTTTCAGGGAAAGAACAGTTGATCAAGCTGAATTGTTATTGAATAATATGTTGGCTAATGAACATAATTGGACACTTCCTGAACCAACTCCTAAGCCAACTCCGAAGAAAAGGGGTATTCTATTTCTCAGTCCTGAAGATATGCAAGAGGCAAAGAAATCTATGAAAGAAAAAGGTATTAAAACTGAAGATGTTAAGAATTTACCTCCCATTGAAGAAATACATGGTATTAATTTGCCGCCCGTGGAAGAAATACATGGTCTTGATAACCCGACACAAGTAGTAAATGTAAATTCTCTCGATAGATTCGATGAAGGTGATATTCCTCGTTATAAGTCTGCTAGCCAATGCTTAGATGAGTTTGATAATTTTATTGTCAAACAAGAAAACTTCAACGCTTATGTTGGTAGACAATTGAAACACAATGCTGATATGCTTGAACACTTGAGTAATTATATGTCTAGTGCTAAAGGTGAACTTAAACTTATTAGTAAACATGCTTCTATGGTTACCACTCAAGTAGAACAAGTACTTAAAGCTCAAAATGATTTGCTAAATGAATTAAATTAAAGAAAAATGACTTTGCTGTTAGAGTTGCAACTAGAGGAGGTAAAGTGACTCAGGAACCCTTGTATCCTGAGGGCCACCCTAAGAGAATTGAGCAAGATTCTCAGAGAACTAAAGTTGATGCACCTAGTCCTTCTAAAAGGAAGAAAAATAAAAATGATAGGACTTTGCATGCTTCTAGTGAACCTGTTGTTGACACACCTGAGAATCCCAATGATATTTCTATTTCTGATGCTGAAACACAATATGGTGATGAACATGAACCTAGTGATAATGTTAATGATGATGTTCATGTTGATGCTCAACCTAGTAATAACAATGATATAGAAATTGAACCTGTTGTTGATCTTGATAACCCACAATCAAAGAATCAACATTAGACTTCGTTGCTAGGAAGCACGGTAAAGAAAGAGAACCATGGGTTCAGAAACCCATGCCTTTTCCTCCCAAACCATCCAAGAAAAAGGATGATGAGGATTTTGAGCGCTTTGCTGAAATGATTAGACCTATCTTTTTTGCGTATGCGTCTTACTGATATGCTTAAAATGAATCCTTATGCCAAGTATATGAAGGATATCATTACAAATAAGAGAAAGATACCGGAAGCTGAAATTTCCACCATGCTTGCTAATTATACTTTTGAGGGTGCAATACCTAAGAAACTAGGAGATCCAGGAGTACCAACTATACCATGCTCCATTAAAAGAAACTATGTTAGAACTACTTTATGTGATCTTGGAGCCGGTGTTAGTGTTATGCCTCTCTCTTTATATCGTAGACTTGATTTGAATAAGTTGACACCTACTGAAATATCTTTGCAAGTGGCTGATAAATCAACTGCTATACCTATCGGTATTTGTGAGGATGTGCGTGTTGTGGTTGCAAATGTTACTATTTTAACGAACTTTGTTATTCTTGATATTCCCGAGGACGATAGTATGTCTATTATTCTTGGAAGACCCTTTTTTAATATTGCAGGGGCTGTTATTGATTGCAATAAAGGCAATGTCACTTTTCATGTTAATGGTAATGAGCATACGGTACACTTTCCGAGGAAACAACCTCAAGTCCACAATATCAATTCTATTGAAAAATTTTCAACTATTACTATTGGAGGTTTTGAATTTCCTCTTCCTACTGTTAAGAAGAAATATGATAATCTTATTATTGGGGATGTGCATATCCCCGTTGAGGTAACATAGTGTTATTCGAAAATTCTCCGGTTTCATGCGATTTAGAATGAGTTTGTTAACAAGACTTGATCAACCTTGTTAGTGGATTCCTTTTGATAAGCATGAGATGGATGAAGTTAGAAAGCACAACCTTCTGTACCCTCCTTTTACTTTCTGTTATTTAGATTAAATAAAGCAAAAGTAGTATATTCTCTCAGTTTTCTGAATTATCCGTGGAATAAAAAAATACCCTGAAAATAAATGTTCTCCAAATGCCCCGAAAATGAAATATGTTTTTTTGGAATATTTGAGAATATCTGGCACCAAGAACACAGCAGGGGGAGCAAGCACCTGGCCACGAGGGTCCAGGGCGCGCCCAGCCCCCCTGGGCGCGCCCCCTACCTCGTGGGCCCACAATGGCTCCCCTCCACTTATTCCAGCCACCACAGACTCCTTCTTCCTCCCAATAAAATCACCAACCAGCTCAAGCACGAGTTCTAGCTCATTTTGCTGCAATTTTCGATCTCCTAGCTCAAAGCTCCACTCACAAAACTGCTTTGGGGGATTGTTCTTCGGTATGTGACTCCTCTAATGGTCCAATTAGTTTTTGTTCTAGTGCTTTATTCATTGCAATTTTTTGCTGCCTAGGTGACCCTGTTCTTGAGCTTGCACGTCAAATTTATATGGTCCCAAGTAGTTCTAATGCATGATATAGTCTCTAGGCACTTGTGGGAGTAGTTGCTATCAATTTTGTTGAGTTTGATTCCCTTTTGTTTTGAGTCACTAATTTTTTTAGATATTTTCAGAGAATAATGAAGAGATTTTTGAGGGGCTCTTCGAGCCGAAGCTCGAGGGATAAGCAAAGTGAAGAGGATAAGAGGCCCGGATATAATCTCCCTCGCACCACGGAGGTTCGGCTGTGTGAATGGCTCTATGATGAGTTCTCAACAACATCGGGAATTCATGATGATTTCTATTCTTTGGTTGAGAATGCGGGCCTCATCGACTTCTTCCGCGACCAGCGCGAACATTATCTCTTACTCACTAATATTTTCGTGCAAAATTTTCATTTCCATGCTAGGAGATCACCACCTTCAGTGGATTTATATGATGAGCATAAGGAGATGCCCCTTTCTGATTTTTGTCGGGTCTGTAAGATACCCTTTACAGGCAGCATAGAAGAAGCACATCGTAGTGATGTGGATGGATTTATTCATATGATTGATGTAGGGGAAACTAGGAAAGTTTCCGATGCAAGAATTACTAGCATACATTTTCCGGTTCTGCATTACTTTGCGATATTTGTTAGTAGATGTTTAATTGGTCACAGAAACTGTGGAAACCTTAGTGCCCCTGATATTGTTATTTTGGGCCATGCCTTGTTTCGTGATAACTCTTTTAGTCTAGGCGCTATCGTTGCCAAACGGTTAAGTCTTAACCGCACGAAGGGTCCCATCTTGGGAGGTATCTTCGCCTCGTGCCTCGCTGCACACTTTAACATACCTATTAGGCATTATGAGAAAGAAGAAAAGTTGCTGCCTCCTGTTTTTCTAGACAATAAGAGTATGGCAGCACATGATTTTATCGTTAAGAATAAGGAAAAGATGCTTAAGTACAAACTGATATTTGATAAAATTCACCATGAGATTATTACTTTGCCTGCTCCTTCTTTGTTTGACTTATCTACAGGCAAGTACCTTGTTCAGCCGGAGGCATTTCATGCCTACCAGAACCCCACACCAGCTACAGAGCCAGAGCCGGAACCACAATTTGATCCTTCACGACAGTCTGTTTACCAGTGGGATCCGGAGGAGATTGCCAACCAGTGGCAACCCGAGGCTCCTTCTCAATACGACCCCAACTACAACTTTGATCCGTGGCAGTAGACCAACTTAGGCCAAAAGCCTAAGCTTGGGAGAGTACATATTTCTCACCGACATTACATTCATGTTCACACACTCATTCTAGTTGTCCGTGCTCATACTTTTTCACTGTAATATCCATGCTAGTTTATTTTCTTTTTCTCGCTTTCTTCTTGTGTGTTTGATAAACCTTAAGAAAAACAAAAAAAATAGTAGTAGATCTTAGCTAGTTTACTTTCCTTGCTTGTAGTAGTAATAATTAAGAGAAAACCCAAAAAGATTTCCTGTTCTTCTTTTGTTTGTTGGGAGCTTTCCCGTGTAAATAGTTTTATTTATTCTTTTCTTTGGGGGTCGAGAGGAGAAGACCATAATGAAAATGTTGAAGTGGCTCTTATATGCATTATTGTTGATTTAACAAAGAGCCCATATTATCTTGTCTTCTCCTATGTGTTAGATGCCTGCAGATTCCAGCTTAGTCCAATGCACGTGCACTATTATTATTATCCACATCGTTCGGTCGTGCAAGTGAAAGGCAATAATGACGATATATGATGGACTGATTGAGATGAGAGAAGCTGGTATGAACTCGACCTCTCTTGTTTTTGTAAATATGATTAGTTCATCGTTCCTAATTCAGCCTATTATGAATGAACATGTTTGCAATGACAATTAGAGATTATAGTTGCTTATGCCATGCTTAATTAGCTAGGAGTTTATAATGGTTTACCTTGCGTGCCAACATGCTATTAAAATGGTTGTGATGTGGTATGATAGGGTGGTATCCTCCTTTGAACGATTCGAGTGACTTGACTTGGCACATGTTCACGCATGTAGTTGAAACAAAATCAACATAGCCTCCACGATATTTATGTTCATGGTGGATTATATCCTACTCATGCTTGCACTCAATGTTTATTAATTTTAATGCATGTTCATGACTGTTGTCGCTCTCTAGTTGGTCGCTTCCTAGTCTTTTTCTAGCCTTCACCTGTACTAAGCGGGAATACTGCTTGTGCGTCCACTTCCATAAACCCCAAAGTTATTCCGTATGAGTCCACTATACCTTCCTATATGTGGTATCTACCTGCCGTTCCAAGTAAATTTGTATGTGCCAAACTCTAAACCTTCAAATGAAATTCTGTTTTGCATACTCGAATAGCTCATGTATCAACTAGGGCTGTTTGTATCTTCCATGCTAGGCGGGTTATTCTCAAGAGGAGTGGACTCCGCTCCTCACTCACGAGAAAATGGCTGGTCACTGGGATGCCCAGTCCCATGCTCTAAGCAAATCAAATCAAAATAATTGCAGACAAAACTCCCTCGGGACTCTTGTTAGTTGGAGGCACTCGTTGTTTCGAGCTAGCCATGGATTGATGCTTGTTGGTGGAGGGGGAGTATAAACTTTACCATTCTATTTGGGAACCGCCTATAATGTGTGTAGCATGGAAGATATCGAGATCTCTCGGTTGTTATGTTGAAAATGAAAGTATGCCGCTCAAAATATTATTTATCTCTATTTCAAAATCGAGCTCTGGCACCTCTACAAATCCCTGCTTCCCTCTGTGAAGGGCCTATCTATTTACTTTTATGTTGAGTCATCACCCTCTTATTAAAAAGCATCAGCTAGAGAGCACCACTATCATTTGCGTGCATTACTATTAATTTATATTGGGTATGACTATGACTGGATCTCTTTTACCATGAATTACAATGTTTAGTCAGTCCTTGATCTTCAAAGGTGCTCTGCATTTATGTTTTGCGGTCTCAGAAAGGGCTAGCGAGATACCATCTTGTTATGTCATATTATGATTGTTTTGAGAAAGTGTTGTCATCCGAGATATATTATTATTGCTCGCTAGTTGATTATGCCATTAATATGAGTAAACATGAGACCTAAATGTTATTGTGAATATGGTTAGTTCATAATCTTTGCTGAAAACTTGAATGCTCGCTTTACATATTTACAACAACAAGAGCAAACAGAGTTTGTAAAAGTTTTTCTTTATCACTTTCAGTTTATTACTGAATTGCTTGAGGACAAGCAAAGGTTTAAGCTTGGGGGAGTTGATACGTCTCTGTCGTATCTACTTTTCCAAACACTTTTGCCCTTGTTTTGGACTCTAACTTGCATGATTTGAATGGAACTACCCGGACTGACGCTGTTTTCAGTAGAATTGCCATGGTGTTATTTTTGTGCAGAAATAAAAGTTCTCGGAATGAACTAAAAATCAACGGAGATTATTTTTGGAATTAATAAAAAATACTGGCGAAAGAATCAAGGCCAGGGGGCCCACACCCTGTCCACGAGGGTGGGGGCGCGCCTACCCCCTGGGCGTGCCCCCTGCCTCGTGGCCCCCCTGGTGCTCCACCGACCTCAACTCCAACTCTATATATTCATGTTCGGGGAGAAAAAATCAAGGAGAAGGATTCATCGCATTTTACGATACAGAGCCACCGCCAAGCCCTAATCTCTCTCAGGAGAGCTGATCTGGAGTCCGTTCGGGGCTCCGGAGAGGGGAATCCATCGCCATCGTCATCATCAACCATCCTCCATCACCAATTTCATGATGCTCAACGCCGTGCGTGAGTAATTCCATCGTAGGCTTGCTGGATGGTTATGGGTTGGATGAGATTTACCATGTAATCGAGTTAGTTTTGTTAGGGTTTGATCCCTAGTATCCATTATGTTCTGAGATTGATGTTGTTATGACTTTGCTATGCTTAATGCTTGTCACTAGGGCCCGAGTGCCATGATTTCAGATCTGAACCTATTATGTTTCCATGAATATATGTAGTTCTTGATCCTATCTTGCAAGTCTATATTCACCTATTATGTGTTATGATCCGTTAACCCCGAAGTGACAATAATCTGGACCATTACAGGTGATGACCATAGTTTGAGGAGTTCATGTATTCATTAAGTGTTAATGCTTTGGTCCGGTACTCTATTAAAAGGAGGCCTTAATATCCCTTAGTTTCCAATAGGACCCCGCTACCACGGGAGGGTAGGACAAAAGATGTCATGCAAGTTCTTTTCCATAAGCACATATGACTATATTCGGAATACATGCCTACATTACATTGATGAATTGGAGCTAGTTCTGTGTCACCCTATGTTATAACTATTGCATGAGGAATCGCATCCATCATAATTCTCCATCACCGATCCAATGCCTATGAGCTTTTCACATATTGTTCTTCGCTTATTTACTTTTTCGTTGCTACTGTTACAATCACTACAAAACTATCACTGTCACTTTTGCCACCGTTACCGTTACTTCCATACTACTTTGCTACTAAATACTTTGCTGTAGATACTAAGTTGTCCAGGTGTGGTTGAATTGACAACTCAGCCGCGAATACTTGAGAATATTCTTTGGCTCCCCTTGTGTCGAATCAATAAATTTGGGTTGAATACTCTACCCTCGAAAACTGTTGCGATCCCCTATACTTGTGGGTTATTCGGGGTGCGCCCGGGGGGGGGGGGGCAGGCGCGCCTCCCTGCCTCGTGGCCTCCTTGCTTCTTTCTTGACGTCCACTCCAAGTCCCCTGGATCACGTTTGTTCCAAAATTAACTCTCCCGAAGGTTTCATTCCGTTTGGATTCCATTTGATATTACTTTTCTGCAAAACACTGAAATAGGCAAAAAAAACAGCAATTTGCACTAGGCCTTCGGTTAATAGGTTAGTCCCAAAAATAATATAAAAGTGCTTAGTAAAGCCCATTAAACATCCAAAACAGATAATATAATATCTTGGAATAATAAAAAATTATAGATACGTTGGAGACGTATCAAGGCCCGGATATCCGGGGTGTATGAAGAGCCCGAACATTCGGCTTGGAGGGCCGGACATCCGGAAGGAGATGTCACCATATATGTTGTTCTAGATAGCAGGGCCCAGATATCCGGCATGCGGGCCGGATATCCGGCAGGTGGCCCGGACATCTGGCATAGCCATAGGCAGAATGAGCCAAAGAGAATAGTGATAGATCATAATGAATTTTGCGAAGGAGATTTGTGGCAAGAGCAAGTCTTTTACTAACCCTATCGATCCCCTCTTAATAGTGTGGGATCCTATACTCAAGAAAAAAAATATGTAATCATTTTGATACTTCATCCTTGAGTAAAAACACTTTGTATGCTCACGATCCACACACTTTGGATGAACCGGGGACTAACACCTGAGATTCACTTGACAAACATAGTTAGTCCCCTACATGTATATTGTCATCAACATCAAAACATGATGTAAGGGCATGATTGCACTTTCAATCTCCCCCTTTTTGTTTGTTTATGACAATCATACATTTAGTATCATAGGTGCAATAAATAAATTTAGCATTGACAATCATGAGAGCATAAAACAAAATATGTTCCTATTTGCTTTAGCTCCCCCCTCATTGTGTGCATGAGATGAATATGTTAGGATGTACAACACAAACTCTCATGGTAGCATATGTAGCTCAAAAAGATATAAATGTGAGACACACACATATGAAACAACCATAAGACATAGACTCAATCATTTCATAGCCACAAAGATAACAACATAGTCTCATCATAGTCTTAAACGATCAAGTACCATAAGTAGGAACATAACAAGTTTGAATAATAGCTAACACAAATAGCCAACATATAGCATGACCATACTAAGATATACTAAGATACTACTTCTCCCTCTTTGACAACAACAAGTAAAAAGGGGCGAAGAACTAGACGGACTCTGTCACTCCTGGCGGAAGTCATCATCACCATCAAAGAACTCGGCGTACTCGTCATGAGACGGGAACCCGAAGGTGGAAGAGGACAAAGCTGCGGGAATCAGATCGTCATCACTCACAGGACTCCCACGGTCACGAAGGCGCTGCTTGAGCTGATTCTTGGAGATGATGAGGCGCTTCTGAACATCATGATTCCGCTGACAGTTGAAAGTGATTGCCTACATGATAGAAGACTGAACCTTGCCTAAGAACGAGGCAAGATGTCCATGAGGAGCAGTCGAGGAAGAAGACACGGAGGAACCCGTGGGTTGAGACCCACCAGCAGACTTCCTGGGTGGTCGAGGTGCAGAAGCCGGTGCAGGAGCGGCCATGCGCATATGAACAGAAGGTTTCCAATGGAATGCACAACGGTCTTAGCAACCTCAAATGGAGCAGTGTGATCAATTATGGCCTGAATGAATGGAGCATGTGGGAATTGACGCGTCTGAATAAAGCTGGAGAGAAGGATCTCATGCCAAATATAGTGAGCGGTGTCAAGAGGCTCAGTAGGTGCATCATGCATACGTACCATCAGATCAATGTAATACTTGCAAGCCCTTGAGCAATCTCCCTTCTTAGGATAGAGAGTGCGAAGCACACACTGATAGAGAATGTAGTAGGGAGACCGGAAAATGGATGTCTCATTGGGTGGATATTCACGTTGCTCTGGAGTGAGCTCAAAGATGGGCTTAAGAAGAGCCATGCAAGCATCAATCCCTTTGGGCCTATAGCGAGGATCCGTGCTGTGGATGTGATGACCAACACCGGAGAAGCCCAAAATCTGAACAACATGGTCATAGGTGATGCCCAACACAGTGTCATCAGTCATCCATGTGAGAGTATTGTCTGGCCCAAAGAAGCAGGTGGCATAGAACAGAAGGATGGCAGCTTCATTCCAATCACACTTGAAGGTCATTGCTTGACCTAGAGTCATATCATCAATGATCTTTACTGTGTCATCGGGGAACATGGCAGGATGATCACGCATGAACTGAAGATCCAGGTATTTATGAGGGGCAAGTCCACGACCATGGACGAAACTCGAGTAAAGATCTTGCTGCATGCGAGTATGGAAACGAGGATCCTCGGTATCAGCCACCATCTCATATTGGTTGTTATCCCGTCGGAACTCAAGGTATGGACCAGCCCCCACAATGGTGAAGTCGTGTGTGAGGCGGTCCCCGCTGAAGGGAAGCTCCATTGAGATGCGATGACCATGGACCATGGGCATTGCAGCACCATGGACTTGAGGAACAGGGGCCCTCCTAGTGCCAGGCTTGGACTGACCAACAGAATGTCTTGGCGCAATGTCATCCTCCTTCCTCCCCAACATAGTCCTCATCATCCGGATCAGAGGCTGGCGGACTTGGGGATGGTGTCCGACGCTTCTTCTTAGTGGTGGTCTTCTTCTTCTTCTTAGGTCGAGCATGTTCATCAGAGTCGGTGGAACCTTGCCGGCGATCGACCCTAGAAGAAGAAGGAGGGCCGCATTGCTTGGTACGCGCCATGAAGAACTCTGCCGGTCGATCCACAAGACAACATCCGAACCGGTCTCTCCCGAGTGATTCACACCGCAACCCAAGGAATGGATTGGTTGGAAACGTAGGTCGGGAGGAGAAGAAGGCGTGGGCAGGAGATCGGGGCCGGAGGACAGAGGAGATGGCTGGGGCAGCACTTGAGCACAGCCCGACGGTGGCGGCGACTATTGGAATAGATGGGGAGAGCAAGGGAGAGAATGGGGAACTATCCCCAAATCCCGAGCCCTCACCCGGTATGTGTGGCTGCGGGCGACGGGCCGGACATCCGGGGTCCAAGCCCGGATATCCGGCATGCGGAGGTCAGAGAGCAAAAATCCATGGCCGATGGGCTGGACATCCGGGGTCGAAGCCCCAATATCCGGCGTGCGGAAGTTAGAGGGCAAAAATCCAGGGCCCGGATGTCCGGACACTGGTGGTGCTCGATGGGAGAGATTAGCAGCAGAATC
Organism: Aegilops umbellulata; assembly: GCA_032464435.1. Lineage (NCBI taxonomy): Eukaryota > Viridiplantae > Streptophyta > Magnoliopsida > Poales > Poaceae > Aegilops > Aegilops umbellulata. The sequence goes on along the minus strand of CP136055.1, from coordinate 243,122,383 downwards.
CTGCCAGGGCCCGGATGTCCAGCTGAGGAGCCAGATGTCTGGCAACTGGACAGTGAGCCCAACCAGGGGAAGATTTTGTAAGGGGGCCAACTAAAATATATCGATATAGACTCCGCCAAGCAGATTTAGAGTATGTAGGAATGAAAACTTGAGTAAACGATGGCCATACTAAGATGTGCAATAATAACCCAACAATATGGAGTAAAGAAAGGTTTATATACACAATCCACGGGCGGTGACCGAAGTCACCATGTTTGAGCATATGGGACATAGTACCGCAAAGATTGCGACTTTTGGGTACATAGTCACGACTCCATCATTTTAAAGCACCATAGTTCAAAAGAGACCATGATAGCTTTGAGAGTGTTTGTTCTATTTTATGCATTATGTAGGGTGAGATTACTCATGAATTAAGCGTCTCCCCCTAAATATATGCCTACATCAAGACAAGACATTATTAAAATGCATGCATGGGTACTAGATTTCACATAATGTTGTCAAGCTCCATGGTACCAAGTTCACGCCTAAGTTGACAAAACCTTGCTTCATCCAATGGCTTGGTGAAAATGTCTGCAAGTTGCATATCTGAGCCAACATGAGCAATACCAATGTCACCTTTTTCCACATGATCTCTCAAGAAATGATACCTAATATCAATGTGCTTGGTGCGGGTATGATCTTTGGGATTCTCAACAATATTGATGGCACTTTGATTATCACATAGAAGAGGCACATTTCTATAGGTGATACCGTAATCCTTCAAAGTTTGCCTCATCCATAGTAATTGAGTTGCACAACTGGCGGTTGCAATGTATTCAACTTCGGCGATGGAGAGAGCAACACAATTTTGCAATGTATGCACCGAAGGTGGACTTACGATCCACTTTGTCTCCAGCCCAATCCGCATCCGTGTACCCAATGAGATCAAACTTAGCATCCTTGGGGTACCATAGACCCAACTTTGGGGTGTGAACAAGTTATCTAAGAATATGCTTAACCGCCTTATGATGACTTTCCCTAGGGGAAGCTTGAAATCTAGCACACATGCATACACTAAACATGATGTCTGGTCTAGATGCACAAATATAAAGCAATGAACCAATCATAGAGCGGTAAATAGATGGGTCGAAAGGGATACCATTTGTGTCTTCAGTGAGTACAACTTTGCTTGGCATGGGTGTCTTACATGGACTAGCATCAGATAGTCCAAACTTCTCTAGGATATCCCTGAGGCATTTTGCTTGAGACAAGAAAATTCCTTCTTGAAATTGTTGAATTTGGAATCCGAGAAAGAACTTCAAATCCGCATTGAGTGACATTTCAAAATTCTTGGTCATGGAAGCCGCAAACTTCTTGCACAAATGAATGTTAGAAGAACCATCTACATAGATTTGGCATAAGACCAAATCACCCTTGTCCCTCTTAGTAAAAAGAGTGGGATCGAATAACCCTCTCACAAAACCATCATCGAGTAAAAACTTCTTAAGATGATCATACCAAGCACGAGGTGCTTGTTTGAGGCCATACAAAGCCTTATGAAGTTTATACACATAGTCTTTGTGATCGGGATCAACGAACCTAGGTGGTTGTGATACATATACTTCTTCTTGTAGAGGACCATTAAGGAAAGCACTCTTCACATCCATTTGATGTAATGTAAAACCATTGAAAGCAGCATAAGCAAGTAAGATGCGTATGGATTCAAGACGGGCAATAGGGGCAAAGGTCTCACCAAAGTCCAAACCTTCAACTTGTGAGTACCCTTGTGCCACTACCCTTGCCTTGTTACGGATGATTACACCATTCTCATCTTGCTTGTTCTTGAAAATCCATTTTGTTCCAATGACATTGTGCTCCGTAGTTGGCCGCTCGACTAATGACCACACTTGGTTGCGTTCAAAACTATTCAACTCTTCTTGCATAGTGATGAGCCAATCGTTGTCCATCAATGCATCTTGTACCTTGAGAGGCTCAACACTAGACACAAATGAGAAGTGAGCACAAAAGTTTTTCAAATGTTTACGAGTGACTCTACCTTCCGATATGCCGGTGAGAATTTTGTCAACATCAACACGACCGGCCACTCGAGGCATGATGGAGATTAGGGTAATGCGAGGTTAAACTTCATGTCCATCATCCACGTCCTCAACATATGGATCATTAATGTGTGGTGGAAGATCTTCTTCTTCATATTGCATTTGCTGAGGTTCATCATCAATGATTGCACTTTCTTGTTCTTGCCCTTGATGATGATCTTGTTCATGGAAATTATCATGAGGAGGAACTTGATCATCTTCTTGCACCTGAACTAAGGGCATTGGTTGAGCAATAGGAGCTTGTGATGGTATAGGTGTTGAAGTAGTTTGTTGATGTGTGAGGCTTCCACCTTCTTCTTCATCATCATGAGGTTCTTGTTCCATTGGAAGAAGTGCACCAACACCCATGGTCAGAATATCTTGAGAAGAATCTTCTTCACCTACATCACTTAGATCAACCTGCTCCCCATGGGAGCCATTAAATTCATCAAACACCACATCACAAGTTTATACAACACATCCATTGGAAGTATTTGTAGACTCTATAGGCGTGAGAGTTTGATCCACAGCCAACAAATATGCCCTCAATTGTTTTGGATTGAAATTTTCCTAACCATTCTCTTTTGTTGAGGATGAAACATTTGCACCCAAATACACGAAAGTACTTGACATTTGGCTTGTTCCCAGTTAGGAGCTCATATGGAGTCTTTTCCAATATTGTGCGGAGGAAGAGCCAGTTTGATGCATGGCATGTGGTGTTGACAGCCTCGGCCCAAAAACTATGTGGCGACTTGTATTCATCCAACATGGACCTTGCCATCTCCACAAGTGTGCGGTTCTTTCTTTAGGCTACACCATTTTGTTGAGGAGTGTATGGAGCTGAATATTGATGCTCAATCCCTTCATCACTAAGAAATTCTTCCAAGGTGTAGTTCTTGAACTCAGAACCATTATGACTTCTTATTGCCAAGATTTCTTTGTCAAACTTGCGTTGTGCTTGCTTGGCAAAATCAATGAAGGTGATCTTCGTCTCGTCCTTGGACTGAGGAAGAACACCCATGTATATCTTGAGTAATCATCAACAATGACAAGCCCATACTTTTTCCCACCAAGACTATCCCATGAAGGAGGCCCAAAAAGATCCACATGAAGGAGCTCCAAAGGCCTTGAAGTAGACACAATATTCTTGGGTGGGTGCTTTGATTGATGTTGCTTCCTGGCTATGCATGCACTACACACATGATCTTTCTCAAAAGAGACATTGGTTAGTCCAAGGATGTGATTACCCTTTAAGAGATCTTGAAGATTTCTCATGCCGGCATGGGCTAGCCGGCGATGCCATAGCCACCCCTTGGCGGCCTTGGTCATTAGACAAGTTGCATGGAATGTGCTCTATTTCAAGAAATAAACCGTGTAAAGGTTGCCATCCAACTCTCCAATAAAGGCCACTTCGAGAGTATCTCTCTTAAAGACTTTTCACATCCGTTAGTCCAAAGAGTGTATCATAACCAACAGAAGCCAATTAGCGAACAGAAAGCAAATGATATTTAAGGGATTGAACAAGCATGACATTATCTAGAGACATGTCATTTGTGATAGCCACCTTTCCCAACTCGAGTACCTATCCTTTTGATCCTCCACCAAACATAATGCTCATAAATGGTTGAATAGCTTCCATGAAATCGTAGAGCAATTTGCTATCTCCGGTCATATGATTGGAACATCCACTATCAATCACCCATTTTACTCCACCAGAGAAAGCAACCTACACACAATTATGACTTGGTTAGAGGCACCCATTTTGCAATGGGACCTCCCAAGTTAGTCACAAGGGTCTTAGGGACCCAAATAGCATAGAATCGGAATGCATTTCGGGGACCAACAAATTTAGCATAAACTTCTCCATCCTTAGTCTTACGAAGTACATAGGATGGAGGCATGAACTCTTTTGGCTTGTTGAGAGTGGGCATGCCCCCTGTGGCCTTCCCACTAACAACCTTACCTTTCTCCTTATGCCCTTCTCGTACAAATGTTTCTTTTAGAGGGGTGGTGAATTTTTGAGAAGATGTCTTCTTCTTGCTTGTGCTTGGGTCAAACCCGAGCCCCTCTTTGGCAAACACCTCATTGTGTTGGCTTAATACCTCATTAATGTTCTTTTGTCCTTGAGCACATGCCATGAGACCTTTCTCGATTTGAGCCTTGATAAAGCAATTCTCTTCAAGAATAGATGCTAGATCACTACTAGAGTTAGTAGTACAATCATCAACATTGATAATAGGCAAAGAGTAAGCCTTGGCTAGAGTTTCAAGATAAGTAAGCTTGAGCGTCTAAAAACTCTTGTAAGAAGGGTGAGCTCTTCTTCCTTAATCTTGAGGTACACAGATAGGAGCTCACAATCCTTAGAGAGAGAAGCATGAGACTTCACAAGCTTACTTTTATCATTCATCAACTCTTTGCAAGAGTCCTTAGCCTTTTTCAAGGAGGCAAGATCTTTAGTATGAACATAAATGTTTGCACCAATTTTCAAACATAGTTCATCATTTCATGCTTCCTCATATTGGACTTTCTGCTCAAGGATTTCATATTTTTCCTTTTCCTCGGTTACGAGGGTTTCGAGTTCCTTATGAAGGAAATATGCCCTAGAGGCAATAATAAAGTTGCTACTTATATTTCCTTATATCATGATAAATGTTTATTATTCATGCCAGAATTTTATTAACCGGAAACTTAGTACATGTGTGAATACATAGACAAATAGAGTGTCCCTAGTATGCCTCTACTTGACTAGCTCGTTAATCAAAGATGGTTAAGTTTCCTAACCATAGACATGTGTTGTCATTTGATGAACGGGATCACATCATTAGAGAATGATGTGATGGACAAGACCCATATGTTAGCTTAGCATTAATGATCATTTAGTTTTATTGCTATTGCTTTCTTCATGACTTATACATGTTCCTCTTACTATGAGATTATGCAACTCCCGAATACCGGAGGAACACCTTGTGTAATATCAAACGTCACAACGTAACTAGGTGATTATAAAGATGCTCTACAGGTGTCTCCGATGGTGTTTGTTGAGTTGGCATAGATCGAGATTAGGATTTGTCACTCCGTGCATCGGAGAGGTATCTCTGGGCCCTCTCGGTAATTCACATCACTGTAAGCCTTGCAAGAAATGTGACTAATGAGTTAGTTGCAGGATGATGCATTACGGAACGAGTAAAGAGACTTGCCGGTAACGAGATAGAACTAGGTATGATGATACCGACGATAGAATCTCGGGCAAGTAACATACTGATAACAAAGGGAACAACGTATGTTGTTATGCGGTTTGACTGATAAAGATATTCGTAGAATATGTAGGAGCCAATATGAGCATCCAAATTCCGCTATTGGTTATTGTCGGATTTTGGGTTCAGGCAAACCCTTGAGGTTCGAACTCTAGGGTGCGCACGAAGAACTCTCTCTCCCTAGCTCGCTCGCACAAAGATCTCAAGGCCTTGCTCGATGATTCCCAAAGAACACGAGACACGAGGGTTTATACTGGTTCGGGCTACCGTTGTGGTGTAATACCCTACTCCAGTGTGGTGTGGTGGATTGCCTTGTAGGCTGAGGATAAAGAAGTACAAGGTATGAACAACCTCCTAAGGAGAGGTGTTCTTGAGCTCGGTGAGCTGGTGCATGTGAGGGTGGTCTGAATGATCCGTGCCAGATCTCCTCTCCTATGGTGGTGGCTAGTCCTGTTTATAGAGGCCCTGGTCCTCTTCCCAAATGTTAGGCGGGAAGGGGATCCCACAACGGCCAATTTTGAAGGGAGACAACCAGTACAAGCTATCCTGACAAAAGGTGGTCTTCTCCTGCCAAAGGCTCTCGTGGTGATTCAGTTGTGGGCTCCGCGATGACCTTCGTCCTGCTGGTCTTGGTCTCGTTGCACCGATATGGAAACCCTTGTCTGATGCCTCGGGACTCCTCACCTGTGCATGCCTCTTTAGCACCAAATAGGAATCCAGTACTCTGCGCCCGCTGGCGCCCGCCTGGCCTTGGTCTTCATGGCTCACGTCATGTGAACCTCGCGAGGTGCCCCTTGCATAGATATCTCCGCTCCTCGGGAGCCAGCCTAGTGAGGCTGCCCCTGAGGAGGTCTTGGTGTTGTCCGCCTCACGAGGCTTGGCCCATCGCGAGGCTTGGCCCCTCGCGAGGGTCTTGAGTGGTTGCTGCTGAAGATGGGTCGTACCAGGCCGTTGGTAGAGCCATGTCGTGGGCCACAGGCAAGCAAGTCTGGGTACCCTCGTTCCCAGGACGCCGACAGTTATTGACCAGAGATGTGTCTCGGTCATGTCTACATAGTTCTCGAACCTGTAGGGTCCGCACGCTTAACGTTCGGTGACGATTTGTATTATGAATTATGTGATTTGATGACCGAAGTTTTTCGGAGTCCCAGATGAGATCATGGACATGACGAGGAGTCTCGAAATGGTCGAGACATAAAGATCGATATATTGGAATGCTATGTTTGGACACTTGAATAGTTTCAGAAAGGTTCGGACATTTTTTGGAGCACCGGGGGTTACCGGAACCCCCCGGGGAGTTAATGGGCCTTCATGGGCCCTAGTGGAGAGAGGAGGCGGCGGCCAGGTGGAGGCGCGTGCCCCCAAGCCCAAACCGAATTGGACTAGGGTTGGGGGGGCACCCCCCTTTCCTTCTTCTCCTCCACCTCTTTCCCCTTCCCCCCCTTCTCCGGAAAGGAAAGGAGGGGGCCGAATCCTACTTTGACCGGGAGTCCAAGTAGGACTCCCCCTTGGCGTGCCCCCCGTGGGCCGGCCATCTCTCCTCCCCCCTTTATATACGTGGGAGGGGGGCACCCCAAAGACACACCAAGTCTTCTCTTAGCCGTGTGCGGTGCCCCCCTCCACAGTTACACACCTCGGTCATATCATTGTAGTGGTTAGGCAAAGCCCTGTGCCGGTAACTTCATCATCACTGTCGCCACGCCGTCGTGCTGACGGAACTCTCCCTCGTCCTCAACTGGATCAAGAGATCGAGGGACGTCATCGAGCTGAACGGGTGCTGAACGTGGAGGTGTTGTATGTTCGGTACTTGGATCGGTTGGATCGTGAAGACGTTCGACTACATAAACCGCGTTACTAAGCGCTTCCGCTTTTGGTCTACAAGGGTATGTGGACACACTCCCCCCGCTCGTTTCTATGCTTCTCCTAGATAGATCTTGCATGATCGTAGGATTTTTTTTGAAATACTACATTCCACAACAGTGGCATCCGAGCCAAGTCTATGCATAGATGTTATATGCACGAGTAGAACACATTGAGTTGTGGGCGATAATAGTCATACTGCTTACCAGCAACGTCTTACTTTGATTCGGCAGTATTGTTGGATGAAGCGGCCCGGACCGAGTTTACACGACCGCGTTCATGAGACTGGTTCTACCGACATGCTTCGCACACAGGTGGCTAGCGGGTGTCTGTTTCTCCAACTTTAGTTGAATCAAGTTTGACTACGCCTGGTCCTTGTTGAAGGTTAAAACAACACACTTGACAAAAAATCTTTGTGGTTTTGATGCGTAGGTAAGAACGGTTCTTGCTAGAAGCCCGCAGCAGCCACGTAAAACTTGCAACAACAAAGTAGAGGACATCTAACTTGTTTTTGCAGGGCATGTTGTGATGTGATATGGTCAAGACGTGATGAGATATAAATTGTTGTATGATATGATCATGTTTTGTATAAGTTATCGACAACTGGCAGGAGCCTTATGGTTGTCGCTTTATTGTATGAAATACAATCGCCATGTAATTGCTTTACTTTATCTCTAAGCGGTAGCGATAGTCGTAGAAGCAATAGTTGGCGAGACAACAACGATGCTACGATGCAGATCAAGGTGTCAAGCCGGCGACGATGGAGATCATGACGGTGCTTTGGAGATGGAGATCAAAGGCATAAGATGACGATGGCCATATCATGTCACATATTTTTATTGCATGTGATGTTTATCTTTTATGCATCTTATTTTCCTTAGTACGGTGGTAGCATTATAAGATGATCTCTCACTAAATTTCAAGGTATAAGTGTTCTCCCTGAGTATGCACCGTTGCTACAGTTCGTCATGCCGAGACACCACGTGATGATCGGGTGTGATAATCTCTACGTTCACATACAACGGGTGCAAGCCAGTTTTGCACACGCAGAATACTCGGGTTAAACTTGACGGGCCTAGGATATGCAGATATGGCCTCGGAACACTGAGACCAAAAGGCCGAGTGTGAATCATATAGTAGATTGATTAACATAGTGATGTTCACCATTGAAAACTTTTCCATCTCACGTGATGATCGGACATGGTTTAGTTGATTTGGATCACGTGATCATTTAGATGACTAGAGGGATGTCTATCTAAGTGGGAGTTCTTAAGTAATATGATTAATTGAACTTTAATTTATCATGAACTTAGTACCTGATAGTATTTTGCATGTCTATGTTGTTGTAGATAAATGGCCCGTGCTACTTTTCCATTGAATTTTAATGCGTTCCTAGGGAAAGCTAAGTTGAAAGAAGATGGTAGCAACTACACGGACTGGGTCTGTAACTTGAGGATTATCCTCATTGCTGCATAGAAGAATTACGTCCTGGAAGCACCGCTAGGTGCCAAACCCGCTGTAGGAGCAACACCAGATGTTATGAACGTCTGGCAGAGCAAAGCTGATGACTACTCGATAGTTCAGTGTGCCGTGCTTTACTACTTCGAACCGGGACTACAACGACGTTTTGAACGTCATGGAGCGTATAAGATGTTCCAGGAGTTGAAGTTAATATTTCAAGCAAATGCCCGTATTGAGAGATATGAAGTCTCCAATAATTTCTACAGCTGCAAGATGGATGAGAATAGTTCTGTCAGTGAACATATACTCAGAATGTCTAGGTACCACAACCACTTGACTCAACTGGGAGTTAATCTTCCTGATGATAGTGTCATTGACAGAGTTCTTCAATCACCGCCACCAAGCTACAAAAGCTTCGCGATGAACTATAGTATGCAAGGGATGGATAAGACAATTCCTGAGCTTTTCGCAATGTTAAAAGCCGCGGAGGTAGAAATTAAGAAGGAGCATCAAGTGTTGATGGTTAACCAGACTACCAGTTTCAAGAAAAAGGGCAAAGGGAAGAAGGGGAACTTCAAGAAGAATGGAAAGCAAGTTGCTGCTCAAGTGAAGAAGCCCAAGTCTGGACCTAAGCCTGAGACTGAGTGCTTCTACTGCAAAGGGATTGGTCACTTGAAGCGGAACTGCCCCAAGTATTTGGCGGATAAGAAGGATGGCAAAGTGAAAGGTGTATTTGATATACATGTTACCGATGTGTACCTTACTAATGCTCGTAGTAGCGCCTAGGTATTTGATACTGGTTCTGTTGCTCATATTTGCAACTCGAAACAGGAGCTACAAATTAAACAAAGATTGGCTAAGGACGAGGTGGCGATGCGCGTGGGAAATGGTTCCAAAGTCGATGTGATCGCCGTCGGTACGCTACCTCTACATCTACCTTCAGGATTAGTTTTAGACCTGAATAATTGTTATTTGGTGCCAGCGTTAAGCATGAACATTATATCTGGATCTTGTTTGATGCGAGATGGTTATTCATTTAAATCAGAGAGTAATTGTTGTTCTATTTATATGAGTAATATCTTTTATGGTCATGCACCCTTGAAGACTGGTCTATTTTTATTGAATCTCGATTGTAGTGATACACATATTCATAATATTGAAGCCAAAAGATGCAAGGTTAATAATGATAGTGCAACTTATTTGTAGCACTGCCATTTAGGTCATATTGGTGTAAATCGCATGAAGAAACTCCATACTAATGGGCTTTTGGAATCACTTGATTATGAACCACTTGATGCTTGCGAACCATGCCTCATGGGAAAGATGACTAAGACTCCGTTCTCCGGAACAATGGAGCGAGCAACAAACTTGTTGGAAATAATACATATTGATGTATGCGATCCGATGAGTGTTGAGGCTCACGGCGGGTATCGTTATTTTCTGACCTTCACTGATGATTTGAGCAGATATGGGTATATCTACTTGATGAAACATAAGTCTGAAACATTTGAAAAGTTCAAAAAAATTTAGAGTGAAGTGGAAAATCATCGTAACAAGAAAATAAAGTTTCTACGATCTGATCGTGGAGGTGAATATTTGAGTTATGAGTTTGGCCTTCATTATAAATAATGCGGAATAGTTTCACAAGTCACGCCACCTGGAACACCACAGCGAAATGCTGTGTCCGAATGTCGTAACCGCACTTTATTAGATAGGGTGCGATCTATGATGTCTCTTACTGATTTACCGCTATTGTTTTGGGGTTATGCTTTAGAGACGGCTGCATTCACGTTAAATAGGGCACCATCTAAATCCATTGAGACGACACCATATGAACTGTGGTTTGGCAAGAAGCCGAAGTTATCGTTTCTTAAAGTTTGGGGCTGCGATGCTTATGTGAAAAAGCTTCAACCTGATAAGCTCGAACCCAAATCGGAGAAATGTGTTTTCATAGGATACCCAAAGGAAACTGTTGGGCACACCTTCTATCACAGATCCGAAGGCAAGATATTTGTTGCCAAAAATGGATCCTTTCTAGAGAAGGACTTTCTCTTGAAAGAAGTGAGTGGGAGGAAAATAGAACTTGATGAGGTAATTGTACCTACTCCCTTATTGGAAAATAGTTCATCACAAAAATCAGTTCCAGTGATTCCTACACCAATTAGTGAGGAAGATAATGATGATGATCATGAAACTTCAGATCAAGTTACCACCGAACCTCGTAGGTTAACCAGAGTAAGATCCGCACTAGAGTGGTATGGTAATCCTGTTCTGGAAGTCATGTTACATGACAATGACGAACCTACGAACTATGAGGAAGCGATGATGAGCCCAGATTCCGTGAAATGGCTTGAGGCCATGAAATCTGAGATGGGATCTGTCGGTGTCAAAACAGGCGGATCTCGGGTAGGGGGTCCCGAACTATGCGTCTAAGGCGGATGGTAACAGGAGGCGCGAGACACAATGTTTACCCAGGTTCAGGCCCTCTCGATGGAGGTAATACTCTACTTCCTGCTTGATTGATCTTGATGATATGAGTATTACAAGAGTTGATCTACCACGAGATCGTAGAGGCTAAACCCTAGAAGCTAGCCTATGATTATGATTGTTCTTGTCCTATAGACTAAACCCTCCGGTTTATATAGACACGGGAGGGGGTTAGGGTTACACAGAGTCGGCTACAAGGGAGGAGATCTACATATCCGAATTGCCAAGCTTGCCTTCCATGCCAAGGAGAGTCCCACCCGGACACAGGACGAAGTCTTCAATCTTGTATATGCATAGTCCAACAGTCCGGCCAAAGGATATAGTCCGGCTGTCCGAGGACCCCCTAATCCAGGACTCCCTCAGTAGCCCCTGAACCAGGCTTCAATGACGATGAGTCCGGCGCACAGTATTGTCTTCAGCATTGCAAGGCGGGTTCTTCTCCAAATTCTGAGTACTTGTCGAATAGTGTCCGGCTTCCCATGAATGTTGCACTCCTCGGCTTCTGCGCTTAATAATGGCTATCCTCCACGTGTCAAGCGAATGTGAGAAGTCGGGCCATTTTTACACATGCCACCCTAACCATGTAAGTAAATCGTCTATTTAAAGATACAGGGATCCTCATATCTAGATCACACCATCCTCCCACAGCGAGTATCCATCGGAGCGCGCCCGGAAAAGTCCATCCCATCATGGCCGGCCATCGGAGCTCCTCCTCTCGCTCCCGTAGCCATAAGCCAAGCAATTGGAAGAAGTGTTCCGTCCCCCACAGCCAATTAGTAGAGTTACAGACCCAGGGGTTTCTCCCTCCAGCGTATATGGTCCCCGTCCGACCCGGACTTGCCACTTACAACGGCGGGGAGCAAGCGGAGAGCTTTTCCAACCCATCCATGAGGGAGCAGGTATGCCTTGTCCCTTGCTTATTAAGGGGGCTTGGATTTCCAATCCATCCGTTCCTCTGCGGGCTCCTGGAGTTCTACGGCCTCCAGCTACATAATTTCACTCCCGCCTCTATATTACACATCGCTGGCTACGTCACCCTTTGCAAGTTGTTTTTGGGCTGTGAAGCTCATTTCGAGCTATGGAAGAGGCTATTCTTCCTCGTACCCCGTACACAGGAGGGGTCAATATATCAAGTGGGCGGAGCCGAGATATGGCGCATCGCCGGGACCGGATACCTGTCCGGCACTCCAAAGAAGACATACGAAGACTGTCCTTCAGAGTGGTTTCATACGGAGGACGTCCCCCTTCTGGACCCTATTCGGATGGGTCTTCCTGAGTTCGACAACGCCCCTTTGAAGAAACGCTGCAGCTGGCGCCCTCGAAGCCCCCAGGAGGAAGATAACGGGGAAGTCCTTTACCTGATGGGCCGGATAAAAATGCTAGCCAAATCATGATTGACAATAATCAAGGTTATGTCAATATGTATACTGCGGGGGGTGCAGCCACTTCAATATCGGGGACAACCCGTGTGGCACTTCAATGGAGAAGACGATGCTACCCGCTACGGTCGTAAGGGACCGGACTCCGTCGCTGCTCTAGCGAAAATACTGTCCGATTTATATAAAGGAGAGGAAGAGGAGTTCATCCGCGCACACATATGGTGTCTTACAGGGAAGGTCCTCGCGATGCCATGCCGAACCCGCAGTGACTCACCAACAAGGGGCACCGAAACCAGGTAGGCTTAAAAGGAAGGCGGTTAGGACTGAGACGCCATCGCAGAGGTATGGAAAAGAACCCTGCTCCATGGTTGTCGTCTTTTAAAATATAACAACGCCCATGTTTCCTAACAGGAAAAACGCTCGCCAGACCATATCCGGAGAGCCTGCCGGCCACGCCTCCACCAGCCGGGCTTCAGAGCCGGACTTAGAGGTAGACGCTAACGCGGGGCCAACACCGTATGTTCCTCCTACAGAGGATGCGGATAGGCTGTCCGCCACGAATTCCTAACTGGAGAGCGCCATGAATCACAAGCGTCGCTGGGCCGTACTCCAAGACGCTTGTTTCTCTCAAGAGGCGTTTGATGCCTTCAACTCAGGAGACGCGTACATCCGAGCTGCTCAAAATGGTCTTGCCAGAGCCACCGACCAGTATGTAAAGGATATACGGGTAAGAAAATCTAATAATTATGTATATCACTAGCCCCTGAGACTTGAAACAATTGGCACAACTGATTTAAGGATCGTTGTTTGCGTAGGTTCCTACGGAGAAGAATACCCAGTTGTCTCAAGAGCTGGAGGAGTGCAAAGCCCAGCTACAGGCCACAGTTGCCGCAATGAAGGAGTCCGAGAAGGCCCCATCTGGTAACACTTGTTTCTATCGAAAAGAATGACATGTACCATTTAGTATTCGGCATGCATGCAAATCTAACAATAGATTCTGCAGATGACCCCGGAGTGAGTCCGGAGGTCATGTGAGGGGATGAGCAACATGCTCAACAACAGCTGAAGGCTGGCGAGCGCATTCTTACGAAGGTTAGGCAGGAGAAAAACGATCTCCAAGATGCCAATACCCGGTTGGGCGTTGAACTGAAAGATGTTCGAGCCCAGCTTGCTGACTCCGTAAAGGAGAATTAGAGGCTTCGACGCAGCATTTTTAGTAAGTGCTTGAACGAATTTCTATAGAGTTCGGCAAAGAAACCGGCTAACAGAGTTATATCTGTAGGTATGCTGATGGGTTGTCCCGCGGAGGAGATGCCCGGGTCTATGGGTGATCTTCTGCCAGAGCTCTCACAACTGCACGAACACGTACGACAGGTGATGCAGGGCATTGCCCAAGCCTTGTGGCCATCCGCCTCCCTGCCAGGAGGCATGGGGGAGCTCGTAGAGATGCTCGGGGGAGCGCGGCGGCGCTTCGGTTATGGAAGATATCAGCCTGCTGACAAGGTGCAAGGGAAGCCTGGGCCATGGTGAAGACGCAATATACCAAGGCTGACCCGAACCACATGGCCGAGGTCGGACCTGTGGGGCCTGATGGGAAAGAGATCCCCGTCAGTTTGGTGTATGACCAAGTTAAATTAGCCGCAAAGTATTCCCAACAGGATTGTAGGCTAGACAGCCTATTGAATGGTATAGAAGAAGAATTTAGTCAGTCTAAGTGACTGTGTACTTCAAGTGACATATATTGTCCCTAGCCGGATTGTAAATCATTTGTCATGGAGGACCTTTTCGCTTCAACCTCTGGACCCGACAGTCCGGAGTGTATCCGAATACCCGCTTAGTTATGTAAAAACCAGGGTACGTGTGGAAACCCGGCGTAGGGGTCATAATTGCTTGAACAGACAAGTACCCAACTAGCTATGTTATACTACATGGATAGTAAGAAACAACTTCCAGGGAGAATAGTTCCGTTAAGGGTTCCTTTCCCTGGGTACACATGCATTAATGTGCATGTCCAAACTGCGAAAAGACGCATGACATAAACATGTGGCGTCAATTGTCCCTAGCCGGATTGTAAATCATTTGTCATGACGAACACAGAATCCGACACTAGGCGTAGAACCTTCAGAGTCTTGCTGCGTTCCATGGGTTTGGCTCGAGTCGATTGTCCGATGCATCCCGCAGACGATACGCTCCCGCAGTCAGAACTTTGTCAATAACGAAGGGACCTTCCCATTTGGGCTTGAGTTTGTTCTTTTTCTTCTCCGGTAGGCGTAGAACGAGTTCGCCAACGTTATACGTTTTGGCCCGTACTTCTCTGCTTTGATACCGTCGAGCCTGTTGCTGATAGAATGCGCAGCGGGCTTTTGCCACGTCATGCTCCTCCTCCAGGGCGTCCAAACTGTCCTGCCGATCAAGCTCGGCCTCTTTCTCTTCATACATGCGCACTCGAGGTGAGTCATGAATTATGTCGCAGGGCAGTACCGCCTCTGCGCCGTACACCATAAAAAACGGTGTGTATCCGGTAGTGTGATTCGGCGTGGTCCGCAACCCCCATAGTATGGAGTCGAGCTCCTCGACCCAGTGCATGTCTGATTCCTTCAAGGATCGCACTAATCTGGGTTTAATGCCGCTCATAATGAGACCATTTGCCTATTCGACCTGACCGTTTGTTTGGGGGTGATAGACGGAGGCGTAATCGAGCTTAATGCCCATGTTGCCGCACCAAGTTTTTACCTCGTCGGCTGTAAAGTTGGAGCCGTTATTGGTGATGATGCTGTGGGGGACGCCGTAACGGTGTACAACCCCGGATATGAAGTCTATCACTGGTCCGGACTCGGCCGTTTTAACTAGTTTGGCTTCTATGCATTTGGTGAATTTATCCACCATGACCAATAGGTATTTTTTCTTGTGGCCTCCCCCTTTAAGGGGTCCGACCATATCAAGCCCCCAGACCGCAAAGGGACAAGTAATGGGGATTGTTTGGAGAGCGGTAGGCGGCATAAGGCTTTGGTTTGTAAAAAGCTGGCAACCGACGCAATGTTGAACGAGATCCTGTGCGTCTGCTCGGGTCGTCGGCCAATAAAAACCTGTACGGAAGGCCTTGCTTACAAGGGCCCGGGCTGCGGCGTGGTGGCCGCCAAGTCCAGCATGAATTTCTGCCAAAAGTTGTCGTCCTTCCTCTTCGGAGATGCACCTTTGAAGTACTCCGGTAGCGCTTTTCTTATAAAGCTCTCCCTCGTGGACCTTGTAGGCTTTAGATCGCCGCACAATGCAACGTGCCTCATTTGGGTCCTCAGGGAGTTCTTGCCTAGTTAGATAGGCCAAGAAGGGTTCTGTCCACGGGGCGATAACAACCATAATCACATGGGCCAAAGGCGTTATTTCAGTGGCAGAGCCTCCGATTACGTCAGAGTGTTCGGTATCTGGTGTTGTGGCCAGGTCCAGACTGTTGTTGCCGGTCTCTCCTTCCCATACCACAGATGGCTTAAACAGCCTTTCCAAGAAGATATTAGGTGGGACAGGGTCACGCTTAGCGCCGATGCGGGCGAGGATATCCGCTGCTTGAATGTTTTCTTGGACCACATGGTGGAATTCAAGCCCCTCGAACCGAGCTGACATTTTGAGGACGGCGTTGCAATAAGCCGCCATTTTTGGGTCCTTGGCGTCAAAGTCTCCATTTATTTGAGATATTGCGAGGTTCGAATCCCCACGCACCTCTAGGCGTTGAATGCCCATGGAGACTGCCATCCGGAGACCATGCAACAGGGCCTCATATTCTGCTGCATTATTGGAGTCTGTGTATAATATTTGGAGTACGTATTGGACTGTATCTCCGGTGGGGGATGTCAGGACGACGCCTGCCCCTAGACCAGTTAGCATCTTTGAACCGTCAAAGTGGATGATCCAATTGGAGTACGCGCCGTACTCTTTAGGGAGTTCGGCTTCCGTCCATTCGGCCACGAAATCGGCCAGTACTTGCGACTTAATTGCTCGCCGTGGTTTGTATGTTATGTCGAACGGGAGGAGCTCGATAGCCCATTTAGCAATCTGGCCCGTGGCATCGCGGTTATTTATTATGTCGTTGAGTGGTACTTTAGAGGCCACCGTAATTGAACACTCTTGAAAGTAGTGTCGTAATTTCCGGGATGCCATGAAGACCACGTATGCTATCTTTTGATAATGTGGGTACCGTGATTTGCATGGAGTGAGGACAGTGGATACATAGTACACCAGCTTTTGAAGCGGGAACTTATGTTCGTCTGTCTCTCGTTCGACGACGAGCACCGCGCTTACAACTTGGTGTGTTGCCGCTATATATAACAACATTGGTTCGACGACATTTGGCGCGGCCAAGATTCGGTTGGTGGCCAAAATGGCTTTTATTTCTTCCAATCCTGCCGTGGCCGCATCCGTCCACTCGAAGTGTTCGGTGCGTCAAAGAGGGCGATAAAGGGGTAGTTCCTTTTCTCCTAATCGGGAGATAAAGCGGCTTAAGGCAGCCACACATCCAGTTAATTTTTGGATTTGCTTGAGGTCTGTTGGGATAGCCAACCGTCACAGAGCTCGGATTTTAGTCTGATTTGCTTCAATTCCTCTGCTGGAGACGATGAAGCCCAAGAGCTTTCCAGCGGGCACGCCGAAAACGCATTTTTCCGGATTGAGGTTGATGTCATATGTTCGGAGATTGTCGAACATGAGCCTTAAGTCGTCTATTAAGGATTCGATGTGTCTGGTTTTAATGACCATGTCGTCTACGTATGCCTCCACTGTTTTGCCAATTTGTGTTTCCAGGAATGACTGAATCATGCGTTGATAGGTTGCACCGGCGTTTTTGAGCCCGAAAGGCATGGTGTTAAAACAGAAAGGGCCGTATGGAGTGATAAATGCCGTTGCGGCTTGATCGGACTCCACCATCTTAATTTGATGGTATCCGGAGTATGCGTTGAGGAAACACAATGAGTCGTGTCCTGCGGTAACATCGATAATTTGATCGATGCGGGGGAGGGGGAAGGGATCCTTGGGGCAAGCCTTGTTAAGGTCTTTGAAATCGACACACAGGCGCCAGGATTTGTCCTTCTTTGGTACCATCACCAGGTTTGCTAGCCAGTCCAGATGTTTTATTTCTCCAATGAATTCGGCCTCCAGTAACTTGGCTAGCTCTTCTCCCATGGCTTGTCACTTAGGCTCAGAGAAACACCAAAGAGTCTGCTTGACCGGCTTGAACCCCTTTAGAATGTTAAGGCTATGCTCGACCAGCCTGCGTGGGATTCCTGGCATGTCTGAAGGATGCCAGGCAAAGATTTCCCAATTCTCGTGCAAGAACTCCCGCAGTGCGGCGTCTACTATGGGGTTTAGCTGTGCCCCGATGGATGCTGTTTTTGTAGGGTCCGTTGGGTGGACTTGGAATTTTACTATTTCATCCGCTGGTTTAAAAGAGGTGGACTTGGGTCTTTTGTCGAGTATCACGTCGTCCCGGTCCACTGTGGAGTGCAACGCAGTTAGTTCTTCGGCCGCAAGGGCTTCGGATAATGCCTCGAGGGCTAGTGCGGCGGTTTTATTTTCGGCGTGGAGTGCTATGTCCGGATCACTAGCTAGAGTGATGATTCCATTGGGCCCGGGCATTTTGAGCTTCATGTACCCGTAATGGGGTATAGCTTGGAAGATCGTGAATGCCTCCCTCCCTAGAAGGGTGTGGTATCCGCTACTGAATGGGCCCACTTGGAATGTTATTTCTTTGGACCTATAATTCTCCAGCGTGCCGAATACCACATCTAGTGTGATTTTTCCTGCACATCGTGCCTCCCGACTAGGGATGATTCCTCTGAAGGTCGTGCTGCTTTGCTGAATGCTGCTCTTGTCTATTTCCATTTTTCGAAGAGTCTCCTCATAGATGAGGTTTAATCCGCTGCCACCATCCATGAGCACTTTAGTAAGCCAGAAGCCGTCCACAATTGGACCAAGGACCAAGGCCGCTGGTGCTTGGGCTGTTCGGAATTTAGGTTCGTCACTGACATTGAAGGTTACAGCCTTGTCACTCCATGGATTTATTGCTGCCACGTGGCAGACTTCGGCAAGGCTGCGAAGTGCTCGCTTACGCCTATCTCGAAGACTGTTAATACTGTATTGTTATTTTCCACGGGATGGTGCTCTGTTGCATTGTTGATGAGGATATCCTCGCCGCTTTTGGCCACCTGCCAGAGTACCCAACATGCTCTAAGGCTATGTGTTGGCATGGTATCCGCTGTACTGTGAATTTTGCATGGCCCATTGAGCCGTCCCTCCAATACGGTTCCACGCCCTGTAGTGGGCTTTTGTTTCTTTGTAATTGGATCGGGTGACTTACAAGAGTACACCCTTTTAGTTCGGCGGGGGGTTTAGTGAGAGCCAGAGGATCCCATAATTTTGCTTGGGTTTTCCAGGCGCTTTCCATCGCACAGTACTTCTGTACTATGGCCGCCAAGTCAGCGAAGTGTGCTACGTCACGACGACTTATGGCGTCGAGGATTCCCTTGTCCGTGCAATTTTTGCAAAAGAATCAAATTGCGTCTTCCTCACGATAGTCCTTAACCTTGCTCATTACAAGGAGGAATCTGGCCCAATAGTGATGTACTGTCTCTTGGGGCTCTTGTCTAATGTGGGAAAGATCACTTATATTTGGTGAAGGAAATATGCCCTAGAGGCAATAATAAAGTTATTATTTATTTCCTTATATCATGATAAATGTTTATTATTCATGCTAGAATTGTATTAACTGGAAACATAATACATGTGTGAATACATAGACAAACAGAGTGTCACTAGTATGCCTCTACTTGACTAGCTCATTAATCAAAGATGGTTATGTTTCCTAACCATGAACAAAGAGTTGTTATTTGATTAACGAGATCACATCATTAGTTGAATGATCTGATTGACATGACCCATTCCATTAGCATAGCACCCGATCGTTTAGTATGTTGCTATTGCTTTTATCCATGACTTATACATGTTCCTTTAACTATGAGATTATGCAACTCCCGTTTACCGTAGGAACACTTTGTGTGCTACCAAACGTCACAACGTAACTGGGTGATTATAAAGGTGCTCTACAGGTGTCTCCGAAGGTACATGTTGGGTTGGCGTATTTCGGGATTAGGATTTGTCACTCCGATTGTCGGAGAGGTATCTCTGGGCCCTCTCGGTAATGCACATCACATAAGCCTTGCAAGCATTGCAACTAATGTGTTAGTTATGAGATGATGTATTACGGAACGAGTAAAGAGACTTGCCGGTAACGAGATTAAACTAGGTATTGGATACCGACGATCGAATCTCGGGCAAGTAACATACCGATGACAAAGGGAACAACGTATGTTGTTATGCGGTCTGACCGATAAAGATCTTCGCAGAATATGTAGGAGCCAATATGGGCATCCAGGTCCCGCTATTGGTTATTGACCGGAGATGTGTCTCGGTCATGTCTACATTGTTCTCGAACCGTAGGGTCCGCACGCTTAAGGTTTCGATGACAGTTATATTATGAGTTTATGAGTTTTGATGTACCGAAGGAGTTCGGAGTCCCGGATGAGATCGGGGACATGACGAGGAGTCTCGAAATGGTCGAGACGTAAAGATCGATATATTGTACGACTATATTCGGACATCGGAAGGGTTCTAAGTGGTTCGGGTATTTTCGGAGGTACCGGGGAGTTACGGGATTACGGGAGAAGTAATGGGCCTTGATGGGCTTTAGTGGGAAGAAAAAAAAGGCTGCTGCGCCCCCCCTCCCCTCTAGTCCGAATTGGACTAGGGAAAAGGGGGCCGGCCACCTCTCCTTCTCCTCCTATTCCTTCTCCCTTCCTCCCCTCTTGGTGGACTCCTACTAGGACTTGGAGTCCTAGTAGGACTCCATATCTTGGCCGCACCAATTGGCTTGGCCGGCCTCCTCCTCCTCCATCCTTTATATACTGAGGCAAGGGGCACCCCTTGGACACACAATTGATCATTGAGATCTTTCCTTAGCCGTGTGCGGTGCCCCCTTCCACCAAATTCCACCTCGGTCATATCGTTGCAGTGCTTAGGCGAAGCCCTGCGCCGGTAACACATCAAGATCGTCACCACGCCGTCGTGCTGACGGAACTCTTCCCCGACGCTTTGCTGGATCGGAGCCCGGGGATCGTCATCGAGCTGAACGTGTGCCAAGAACTCGGAGGTGCCGGAGTAATGGTGCTATGATCGGTTGGATCGCGAGGAGAACGTACGACTACTTCCTCTACGTTGTGTCAACGCTTCCGCTTCGGTCTACGAGGGTACGTAGACAACACTCTCCCCTCTCGTTGCTATGCATCACCATGATCTTGCGTGTGCGTAGGAAATTTTTTGAAATTACTACGTTCCCCAACAGTGGCATCCGAGCCTAGGTTTTTATGGTTTGATGTTATTTGCACGAGTAGAACACAAGTGAGTTGTGAGCGATACAAGTCATACTGCCTACCAGCATGTCATACTTTGGTTCAGCGGTATTGTTGGACGAGACGATCCGGACCAACCTTACGCGTATGCTTACGCGAGACCGGTTCCCTCGACGTGCTTTGCACATAGATGGCTTGCGGAAGACTGTCTCTCCAACTTTAGTTGAACCGAGTGTGGCTACGCCCGGTCCTTGAGAAGGTTAAAACGGAGTCTATTTGACAAACTATCGTTGTGGTTTTGATGCGTAGGTAAGATGAGTTCTTGCTTAAGCCCGTAGCAGCCACGTAAAACTTGCAACAACAAAGTAGAGGACGTCTAACTTGTTTTTGCAGGGCATGTTGTGATGTGATATGGTCAAGACATGATGCTAAATTTTATTGTATGAGATGATCATGTTTTGTAACCGAGTTATCGGCAACTGGCAGGAGCCATATGGTTGTCGCTTTATTGTATGCAATGCAATCGCGATGTAATGCTTTACTTTATTACTAAGCGGTAGTGATAGTCGTGGAAGCATAAGATTGGCGAGACGACAACGATGCTACGATGGAGATCAAGGTGTCGCGCCGGTGACGATGGTGATCATGACGGTGCTTCGAAGATGGAGATCACAAGCACGAGATGATGATGGCCATATCATATCACTTATATTGATTGCATGTGATGTTTATCTTTTATGCATCTTATCTTGCTTTGATTGACGGTAGCATTATAAGATGATCTCTCACTAATTATCAAGAAGTGTTCTCCCTGAGTATGCACCGTTGCGAAAGTTCTTCGTGCTGAGACACCACGTGATGATCGGGTGTGATAGGCTCTACGTTCAAATACAACGGGTGCAAAACAGTTGCACACGCGGAATACTCAGGTTATACTTGACGAGCCTAGCATATAACAGATATGGCCTCGGAACACGGAGACCGAAAGGTCGAGCGTGAATCATATAGTAGATATGATCAACATAGTGATGTTCACCATTGAAACTAGTCCATCTCACGTGATGATCGGACATGGTTTAGTTGATTTGGATCACGTGATCACTTAGAGGATTAGAGGGATGTCTATCTAAGTGGGAGTTCTTAAGTAATATGATTAATTGAACTTTAATTTATCATGAACTTAGTCCTGGTAGTATTAGCATATCTATGTTGTAGATCAATAGCTCGCGTTGTTACTTCCCTATGTTTATTTTGATATGTTCCTAGAGAAAATTGTGTTGAAAAATGTTAGTAGCAATGATGCGGATTGGATCCGTGATCTGAGGTTTATCCTCATTGCTGCACAGAAGAATTATGTCCTTGATGCACCGCTAGGTGACGGACCTATTGCAGGAGCAGATGCAGACATTATGAACGTTTTGCTAGCTCAATATGATGACTACTTAATAGTTTAGTGCACCATGCTTAACTGCTTAGAATCGGGACTTCAAAGACGTTTTGAACGTCATGGAGCATATGAGATGTTCTAGGAGTTGAAGTTGATATTTCAAGCAAATACCCGAGTTGAGAGATATGAAGTCTCCAACAAGTTCTATAGCTAAAAGATGGAGGAGAATCGCTCAACTAGTGAGCATGTGCTCAGATTGTCTGGGTGCTACAATCGCTTGAATCAAGTGGGAGTTAATCTTCCAGATAAGATAGTGATTGACAGAATTCTCTAGTCACCATCACCAAGTTAGTAGAACTTCGTGATGAACTATAATATGCAAGGGATAACGGAAAATATTCCCAAGCTCTTCGCGATGCTAAAATCAGCGAAGGTAGAAATCAAAGAAAAACATCAAGTGTTGATGGTTGACAAGATCACTAGTTTCAAGAAAAGGGCAAAAGGAAAGAAGGGGAACTTCAAGAAGAACGGCAAGCAAGTTGCTGCTCAAGTGAAAAAGCCCAAGTATGGTCCTAAGCCTGAGACTAAGTGCTTCTACTGCAAAGGGACTGGTCACTGGAAGCGGAACTACCCCAAGTGATTGGCGGATAAGAAGGATGGCAAAAGTGAACATAAGTATATTTGATATACATGTTATTGATGTGTACTTTACTAGTGTTCATAGCAACCCCTTAGTATTTGGTACTAGTTCAGTTGCTAAAATTTAGTAACTCGAAACGGGAGTTGCAGAATGAACAAAGACTAGTTAAAGGACAAGGTGACGATGTGTGTTGGAAGTGGTTCCAAGATTGATATGATCATCATCACACACTCCCTATACTTTCGGGATTAGTGTTGAAACTAAATAAGTGTTATTTGGTGTTTGCGTTGAGCATGAATATGATTTGATCATGTTAATTGCAATACAGTTATTCATTTAAGTTAGAGAACAATTGTTGTTCTGTTTACATGAATAAAACCTTCTATGGTCATACACACCAATGAAAATAGTTCATTGGATCTTGATCGCAGTGATACACATATTCATAATATTGAAACCAAAAGATGCGAAGTTAATGATGATAGTGCAACCTATTTATGGCACTGCCGTTTAGGTCATATTGGTGTAAAGCGCATGAAGAAACTCCATGCTGATGGGATTTTGGAATCACTTGATTATGAATCACTTGATGCTTGCGAACCATGCCTCTTGGGCAAGATGACTAAAAACGCCGTTCTCTGGAACAATGGAGCAAGCAACAGATTTGTTGGAAATCATACATACTGATGTATATGATCCGATGAATATTAAGGCTCGCGACAAGTATCATTATTTTCTAACCTTCACAGATGATTTGAGCAGATATGGGTATATCTACTTGATGAAACATAAGTCTGAAACGTTTGAAAAGTTCAAAGAATTTTAGAGTGAAGTGAAAATCATCGTGACAAGAAAATAAGGTTTCTACGATCTGATCGCGGAGACAAATATTTGAGTTATGAGTTTGGTCTTCAATTAAAACAATGTGGAATAGTTTCACAAATTCATGCCACCTGGAACACCACAACATAATGGTGTGTCCGAATGTCATAACCGTACTTTATTGGATATAGTACAATCTATGATGTTTCTTACCGATTTACCAATATCGTTTTGGGATCATGCATTAGAGACAGCTGCATTCACGTTAAAAGAGGCACCATCTAAATCCGTTGAGACGACACCGTATGAACTATGGTTTAGCAATAAACCTAAGCTGTCGTTTCTTAAAGTTTGGGGCTGCGATGCTTATGTGAAAAAGCTTCAACCTGATAAGCTCGAACCCAAATCGGAGAAATGTGTCTTCATAGGATATCCAAAGGAAACTGTTGGATACACCTTCTATCACAGATCCGAAGGCAAGACTTTAGTTGCTAAGTTCGGAAACTTTCTAGAGAAAGAGTTTCTTTTGAAAGAAGTGAGTGGGAGGAAAGTAGAAAACTTGATAAGGTAATTGTACCTTCTCCCTTATTGGAAAGTAGTTCATCACAGAAATCTGTTCTTGTGACTACTACACCAATTAGTAAGGAAGCTAATGATGATGATCATGTAACTTCAAGATCAAGTTACTACCGAATCTCGTAAGTAAACCAGAGTGAGATCCGCACCAGAGTGGTACGGTAATCCTGTTCTGGAAGTCATGTTACTAGACCATGACGAACTTGCGAACTATGAGGAAGCGATGATGAGCCCAGATTCCGCGAAATGGTTAGAGGCCATGAAATCTGAGATATGATCCATGTATGAGAACAAAGTATGGACTTTGAGGGATTTGCCCGATGATCGGCAAGCCAAAGAAAATAAATGGATCTTCAAGAGGAAGACGGACACTGATAGTAGTGTTACTATCTACAAAAGCTAGAATTGTCGAAAAAAAGGTTTTTCGACAAGTTCAAAGTGTTGACTACGATGAGAGTTTCTCATTCGTATCTATGCTTAAGTCTGTCCGAATCATGTTAGCAATTGTCGCATTTTATGAAATCCGGCAAATGGATAAACAAAACTACATTCCTTAATGGATTTATTAAATAAGAGTTGTATATGATGCAACCAGAAGGTTTTGGCAATCCTAAAGGTGCTAACAAAATGTGCAAACTCCAGCGATCCATCTATGGACTGGTGCAAGCATCTCGGAGTTGGAATATACGCTTTGATGAGTTGATCAAAGCATATAGTTTTATACAGACTTGCGGTGAAGCCTGTATTTACAAGAAAGTGAGTGGGAGCACTACAGCATTTCTGATAAGTATATGTAAATGACATATTGTTGATCGGAAATAATGTAGAATTATTCTGCAAAGCATAAAGGAGTGTTTGAAAGGAGTTTTTCAAAGAAAGGACCTCGGTAAAGCTGCTTACATATTGAGCATCAAGATCTATAGAGATAGATCAAGACGCTTGATAAGTTTTTAATGAGTACATACCTTGACAAGATTTTGAAGTAGTTCAAAATGGAACAGTCAAAGAAAGAGTTCTTTCCTGTGTTACAAGGTGTGAAATTGAGTAAGACTCAAAGCCCGACCACGACAGAAGATAGAAAGAGAATGAAAGTCATTCCCTATGCCTCGGCCATAGGTTCTATAAAGTATGCCATGCTGTTTACCAGATCTATTGTATACCCTACACTGAGTTAAGCAAGGGAGTAGAATAATGATCTAGGAGTAGATCACTGGACAGCGGTCAAAATTATCCTTAGTGGAATAAGGATATGTTTCTCGATTATGGAGGTGACAAAAGGTTCGTCGTAAAGGGTTACGTCGATGCAAGTTTTGACACTAATCTAGATGACTCTAAGTCTCAATCTAGATACATATTGAAAGTGGGAGCAATTAGCTAAAGTAGCTCCGTGCAGAGCATTGTAGACATAGAAAATTGCAAAATACATAACGGATCTGAATGTGGCAGACCCGTTGACTAAATTTCTCTCACAAGCAAAACATGATCACACCGTAGTACTCTTTGGGTGTTAATCACATAGCGATGTGAACTAGATTACTGAATCTAGTAAACCCTTTGGGTGTTGGTCACATATCGATGTGAACTATGGGTGTTAATCACATGATGATGTGAACTATTGATGTTAATCACATGGTGATGTGATCTAGATTATTGACTCTAGTGCAAGTGGGAGACTGAAGGAAATATGCCCTAGAGGCAATAATAAAGTTATTATTTATTTCCTTATATCATGATAAATGTTTATTATTCATGCTAGAATTGTATTAACTGGAAACATAATACATGTGTGAATACATAGACAAACAGAGTGTCACTAGTATGCCTCTACTTGACTAGCTCATTAATCAAAGATGGTTATGTTTCCTAACCATGAACAAAGAGTTGTTATTTGATTAACGAGATCACATCATTAGTTGAATGATCTGATTGACATGACCCATTCCATTAGCATAGCACCCGATCGTTTAGTATGTTGCTATTGCTTTTATCCATGACTTATACATGTTCCTTTAACTATGAGATTATGCAACTCCCGTTTACCGTAGGAACACTTTGTGTGCTACCAAACGTCACAACGTAACTGGGTGATTATAAAGGTGCTCTACAGGTGTCTCCGAAGGTACATGTTGGGTTGGCGTATTTCGGGATTAGGATTTGTCACTCCGATTGTCGGAGAGGTATCTCTGGGCCCTCTCGGTAATGCACATCACATAAGCCTTGCAAGCATTGCAACTAATGTGTTAGTTGTGAGATGATGTATTACGGAACGAGTAAAGAGACTTGCCGGTAACGAGATTAAACTAGGTATTGGATACCGACGATCGAATCTCGGGCAAGTAACATACCGATGACAAAGGGAACAACGTATGTTGTTATGCGGTCTGACCGATAAAGATCTTCGCAGAATATGTAGGAGCCAATATGGGCATCCAGGTCCCGCTATTGGTTATTGACCGGAGATGTGTCTCGGTCATGTCTACATTGTTCTCGAACCGTAGGGTCCGCACGCTTAAGGTTTCGATGACAGTTATATTATGAGTTTATGAGTTTTGATGTACCTAAGGAGTTCGGAGTCCCGGATGAGATCGGGGACATGACGAGGAGTCTCGAAATGGTCGAGGCGTAAAGATCGATATATTGTACGACTATATTCGGACATCGGAAGGGTTCTGAGTGGTTCGGGTATTTTCGGAGGTACCGGGGAGTTACGGGATTACGGGAGAAGTAATGGGCCTTGATGGGCTTTAGTGGGAAAAAAAAAAGGCTGCTGCGCCCCCCTCCCCTCTAGTCCGAATTGGACTAGGGAAAAGGGGGCCGGCCACCTCTCCTTCTCCTCCTATTCCTTCTCCCTTCCTCCCCTCTTGGTGGACTCCTACTAGGACTTGGAGTCCTAGTAGGACTCCATATCTTGGCCGCACCAATTGGCTTGGCCGGCCTCCTCCTCCTCCATCCTTTATATACTGAGGCAAGGGGCACCCATTGGACACACAATTGATCATTGAGATCTTTCCTTAGCCGTGTGCGGTGCCCCCTTCCACCAAATTCCACCTCGGTCATATCGTTGCAGTGCTTAGGCGAAGCCCTGCGCCGGTAACACATCAAGATCGTCACCACGCCGTCGTGCTGACGGAACTCTTCCCCGACGCTTTGCTGGATCGGAGCCCGGGGATCGTCATCGAGCTGAACGTGTGCCAAGAACTCGGAGGTGCCGGAGTAACGGTGCTATGATCGGTTGGATCGCGAGGAGAACGTACGACTACTTCCTCTACGTTGTGTCAACGCTTCCGCTTCGGTCTACGAGGGTACGTAGACAACACTCTCCCCTCTCGTTGCTATGCATCACCATGATCTTGCGTGTGCGTAGGAATTTTTTTGAAATTACTACGTTCCCCAACATTTGGGTGGGTAGGTAGATTTAGGTCCGAACCCTGACCCGATCTAAGACCCAGGGGCGGAGGTGTTTTCGAGCTTGGCAGTTCGGGCTCCGCGATGTTGCCCAATAGGTCTAGTCCGCTGTCTGATTCTAGGTTCAAAGCTTGCACCATGTCCTCCCGTAGACGGGTATGCGGCTCGGAGAGCTCGGGAATCCGGACATAGTTTGTCCTCAAGATAGAGGAAGAATCGCTGCGTTGCTCCTCCACCACCGCTATCTGATGGGTGAATGGCGAAGAGTTAATCTCCCTTTGGTCGGGTTTAAGCCCGATCCGATCATATTCTGTAGCGAATCCCAAGGCGGCAATGCGATCCAAGAGCTCGTTCAAGGAAGAGAGCTCCATTGGATCAATCTGCTCGGCGAATCCGAGCCGACGTGGAGGCTGTTTTTGATGACCCGAGAAGTCATCGTCAGCGCGATGGTCGAACGGGCGGTCATGATGAAGCCGCCTAGTCGGAGAGTTTGGCCTACAGCCAGGGCTCCCCGGAGGTGATGTTGTCCTTGACAACAAGATGAGCCATCAAGCCTTATGATGACGGCACATTGGAACTCTCAATGAAAGCACCAATGTCGGTGTCAAAACCGGTGGATCTCGGGTAGGGGGTCCCGAACTGTGCGTCTAAGGCGGATGGTAACAGGAGGCGGGGGACACAATGTTTACCCAGGTTCGGGCCCTCTCGATGGAGGTAATACCCTACTTCCTGCTTGATTGATCTTGATGATATGAGTATTACAAGAGTTGATCTACCACGAGATCGTAGAGGCTAAACCCTAGAAGCTAGCCTATGATTATGATTGTTCTTGTCCTACGGACTAAACCCTCCGGTTTATATAGACACCAGAGGGGGCTAGGGTTACACAGAGTCGGTTACAAGGGAGGAGATCTACAGATCTGAATTGCCAAGCTTGCCTTCCACACCAAGGAGAGTCCCACCTGGACACGGGACGAAGTCTTCAATCTTGTATCTTCATAGTCCAACAGTCCGGCCAAAGGATACAGTCCGGCTGTCTGAGGACCCCCTAATCCAGGACTCCCTCAGGATCCATGTATGAGAACAAAGTGTGGACTTTGGTTTTCTTGCCCGATGATCAGCAAGCCATAGAGAATAAATGGATCTTCAAGAAGAAGACTGACACTGACGGTAATGTTATTGTCTACAAAGCTCAACTTGTTGCAGAAGGTTTTCACAAGTTCAAGGAGTTGACTATGATGAGACCTTCTCACCCGTAGTGATGCTTAAGTCTGTCCGAATCATGTTAGCAATTGCCGCATTTTATGATTATGAAATTTGGAAAATGGATGTCAAAACTGCATTCCTTAATGGATATCTTAAAGAAGAGTTGTATATGATGCAACCAAAAGGTTTTGTCGATCCAGAAGGTACTAACAAAGTGTGCAAGCTCCAGCGATCCATTTATGGACTGGTGCAAGCTTCTCGGAGTTGGAATATACGCTTTGATAGTGTGATCAAAGCATATGGTTTTATACAGACTTTTGGAGGAAGCCTGTATTTGCAAGAAAGTGAATGGGATCTCTGTAGCATTTCTGATATTATATGTGGATGACATATTGTTGATCGGAAATGATACCGAATTTCTGGATAGCATAAAAGGATACTTGAATAAGAATTTTTCAATGAAAGACCTCGGTGAAGCTGCTTATATATTGGGCATCAAGATCTATAGAGATAGATCAACACGCTTAATTGGACTTTCAGAAAGCACACACCTTGATAAAGTTTTGAAGAAGTTCAAAATGGATCAGTCAAAGAAAGGGTTCTTGCATGTGTTACAAGGTGTGAAGCTGAGTCAGACTCACTGACCGACCACTGTAGAAGACAGAGAGAAAATGAAAGTCATTCCCTATGCTTCAGCCATAGGTTCTATCATGTATGCAATGCTGCGTACCAGACCTGATGTGTGCCTTGCTATTAGTTTAGCAGGGAGGTACCAAAGTAATCCAGGAGTGGATCACTCGACAGCGGTCAAGAACATCCTGAAATACCTAAAAAGGACTAAGGATATGATTCTCGTTTATGGAGGTGACAAAGAGCTCGTTGTAAATGGTTACGTTGATGCAAGCTTTGACACCGATTCGGATAACTCTAAGTCACAATCCGGATACGTATTTATATTGAATGGTGGAGCTGTCAGTTGGTGCAGTTCCAAGCAGATCGTCGTGGCGGGATCTACGTGTGAAGCGGAGTACATAGCTGCTTCGGAAGCAGCAAATGAAGGAGTTTGGATGAAGGAGTTCATATCCGATCTAGGTGTCATACCTAGTGCATCGGGACCAGTGAAAATCTTTTGTGACAATACTAGAGCAATTGCCTTGGCTAAGGAATCCAGATTTCACAAGAGAACCAAACACATCAAGAGACGCTTCAATTCCATCTGCAATCAAGTCAAGGAGGGAGACATAGAGATTTGCAAAATATATATGGACCTGATTGTTGCAGACCCGTTGACCTCTCTCACGAGGAAAACATGATCAACACCAAGACTCCATGGGTGTTAGAATCATTACTATGTAATCTAGATTATTGACTCTAGTGCAAGTGGGAGACTAAAGGAAATATGCCCTAGAGGCAATAATAAAGTTGTTATTTATATTTCCTTATATCATGATAAATGTTTATTATTCATGCTAGAATTGTATTAACCAGAAACTTAGTACATGTGTGAATACATAGACAAACAGAGTGTCCCTAGTATGCCTCTACTTGACTAGCTCGTTAGTCAAAGATGGTTAAGTTTCCTAACCATAGACATGTTTGTCATTTTATGAACGAAATCACATCATTAGAGAATGATGTGATGGACAAGACCCATCCGTTAGCTTAGCATTAATGATCATTTAGTTTTATTGCTATTGTTTTCTTCATGACTTATACATGTTCCTCTGACTATGAGATTATGCAACTCTCGAATACCGGAGGAACACCTTGTGTGCTATCAAACGTCACAACATAACTGGGTGATGTCGGATCACGGGTTCCGGCAGACCCTTAAGGTTCGAACTCTGGGGTGCGCGCGGAGATCGTGCCCTCTACGTCTCCGTCTCGTAAGGATCTAGCTACCGCAAGAACAACACAAGAAACACAAGATTTATACTAGTTCGGGCCACCATCATGGTGTAACACCCTACTCTAGTTTGTGGTGGGTGGATTGCCTCTTGGGCTGATGAGGAAGAACAGTACAAGGGGGAACGGCCTCGCGAGGGCCAGTTCTTGGCTAGGGGATGAACTGCTAGGGGGAGTTCGATCGCCCTTCTCTCTCTCTAGATGCTGTTTTTGATCCCCGTACCCTGTGGGTGGCTAGTCCTATTTATAGGCAAAGGCCCTGGGCCTCTTCCCAAATATTGAGCGGGAAGGGCGCCAACAATTGGCCAATTTGAAGGGGAACATCTGGTACACTTATCCTGACTAAAGTCGGTCTTCGCCTGCCAAAGGCTCTGGTGATGACGCCGGCTTGGGCTCCACAGTGACTTCCTCCTTGTCGCGGAGCTGGTCTTGGTCTCGTTGCACCGAAATGGGTGCCTTTGCTTGATCCTCTCGCCTGCGCTTGCCCCCTTTGCACCAAAGAGGAAAGGGAGGACACTGCGCGAGCTGGCGCCCGCCTGGCATCCTTGATCGTCATGGCTTGCGTCATGGGCACCTCGTGAGGTACCCCACCTTGATCTCTCCGCCTCCTCGCGTGCCAGCCTAAGGAGGCCATGCTTGAGGAAGCGCCGTGTCGTCCGCCTCGCGAGGCTTGGCCCCTCGCGAGGGTCTTGAGCCTTGTGTTGATGAAGATGGGCCACGCTGGGCCCCCACTCGAGCCACGCCGCAGGCCGCAGGCAGGCAAGTCTGGGGACCCCCGTTCCCAGAACGCCGACAGGTGATTATAAAGATGCTCTACAGGTGTCTCTGGTGGTGTTTGTCACTACAAAAAAATACACTTCCGTGATGATACACGTTTGTCACAGTAGGTCGCTTTTTTTGTCATGCATGTACATCCATGAAATATTTATGACAGAATCAAGATAGTCATACCCGTGCTGTCGTAGAAGTATTCCATGACATTACCAAAATTATCATCACGGAAGTGTCCACTTCCATGACGATAAATCATGCGTCACAGAAGTGCTTTCATCAAGGGTGACCGACATGTGGCATCCACCGTAATGGAACGCCGTTAAGCTATCGGGTCGGGTTTTGGATCCGATAACCCGTTAACAGCCCCGACCAATGGGAAATTTCCACGTGTAAAATTCTTATTGGCTAGACGAAACACGTGTCAGCTCGTCAGTGGGTCAGATAGGCGCCTATGATACGTCGACACATGGCACGGCCCAACAGAGGCCCATTCCTGTGAAAAGGCCGGCCCGTTTGACTTGGTCAAAAGGTGGCGGGACGGCCCATGGAAAGCCTGTTAACGGCCTGTTCGCATATAGCCCATTTACAGCCCGCTAACCCAAGGCCCGTTACGCCCTATCCGAATTAGGCCCACTAGCGTCATTTGGGCCATTCAATATGATTCCAACCCGTTTTCACTTCTGGCCCATGTATGGCCCATGACGTCTTTCGGCCCATACGAGGCCCTATGTAACTCTTGGCCTACTAACGGCCCGTGGTGAAACTGGCCCGTAATGAACAGTGTATCACTTTACACCCATTAACGGCCCGTGGTGAAACTGGCCCGTAATGAATAGTGTATCACTTTATACCCATTAACGGCTCGTTATTCCGTTGGGCCGTTTCCAGCCCATGTTATCTTTCGGCCTTCTCAGAGCCCATTTATTCTTGGGCTCATTTCCAGCATTCGTTTACTTACGGCCCGTTACCGTCATTTTCTGCTTGTGGGCCAAATTCAGCCCGTGGTTATAGTCGGCCCGTTTGTGGTCCGTTAATTCGTTGGGCCGTTTTCATAGCATCATCAAATACGGCCTATTAACGATGGCCCGTTATGGTCGGCCCGTGAACGGACGATTCCAACTCTAGCCCGTTTACAGCCATAATGAGGCCTGTTATTGGCCCATGTTTGGCCAATCGATCATACGGCCCATATAAGGCCCATTGATGATACAGCCCGTAGAAGGCCCATTGTTTCTACGGCCCGTAGAAGGCCCATTGTTTCTACGGCCCGTAGAAGGCCTTGCTACCTCTTGAGCTTGCGTTGGATTTCCCCGAAGAGGAAAGGATGATGCAGCAGAGTAGCGTAAGTATTTCCCTCAGTGTTTGAGAACCAAGGTATCAATCCAGTAGGAGGCCACGCTCAAGTCCCTCGTACCTGCACAAAACGATAGCTATTCGCAACTAACGCAATTAGGGCTTATCAATCCCTTCACGATCATTTACGAGAGTGAGATCTGATAGAGATGATAGATAATATTTTTGGTATTTTTGACAACCCCTAATTGCGTTGGTGATCTCAGGATCACTTACGAGAATTGAGCACTAGTGGCTCCGGCAAAGTAAGCTCCGGCAAAGAGCTACTTTGCCGTCTGCTTTGGGCGGCTGACGGCGAAGGGGCCTTTGCCATCAGTAGCGGATGACAAAGAAAGTAGACGGCAAAAATTGCGATGTTAGTCCATTAGGTGGCTAACGGCAGCCTTTGCCGTCCGCCGCTGATGGAAAAATTTGTCCGGCCTTTGCCGTCTGCCAGCTGATGGCAAAGACTAGCTCTTTGCCGTCTGCCAGCAGATGGCAAAGCCTCTTTGCAGGCTTTGCCATCTGCTGGCAGACGGCAAAGAGCCTATATTGCCCCATTTAATTATGTTTTTTCTTATATCAATTCATTTTCATAGAAAATCACACGCACATACGCACGCACACTCACACACACACACATGAACAAAAAATAAATATCTATACATATACATAGTTTCATCAATATTACACAGTTTCATCCATAGGTAGCAAGTTTCACAAACTCAAAACAAAACTAAAGACAAGCACTCCATATATCTGAAATTACAAGAAATGACCTAAAACTAAATATCTATTTTCCTAAAAACTATCTTATTACTAAGATCTTCTTCTTTTCTTCCAACCTGCATAACAAAAACACTAAGAAATAGAGAATGGGTTAGGAGTAGAAATGTAGCATTTCACTTGGTGAAATGCAATGTTCAGTTTTTATGTAAGTTTAACACATGGAAAGCTGGAGAGCATGCTGCGAGTTTTCTTGCCTGAGGACCAGGGTAGCCACCAATGGGCCAGCCAACGGGCCAGTTCACATCCTTCTGGAGGAGAGTGTACTCCTACTCAATCCCATACCTGTTTGGGTTCAGAGATAAGCCTAATCAATGCTCTAACCGTAAGCAGATAAGGATACAAATGTGGAAACCGCCAAATTTTGTGGTCCTTCAACCCATTTTTGGTACCGTTTTCTGTTTGTATCTGCTAAATAAATTTGTAATTGCAGGGACATCAATTTTACTCTTATCTTCCTAACTCATTTCCATCTGATGCAAAGTGAGTGCGGTGTGGTACTAATCTATATTGTACAACTTATTATGTTCTCACATGTGTATGTGTGTTAAGACACAAGAGCACCACTACAACTTTTATATGAAACACCGCAACAACAAAAAACTTGAAATATCGACGGAGGTATTCGTACCATGTCTCCTCAGCTGCAACCTTCGGGGTGTTGAAGATCTTGGCAGCATTGTGCCTCTTGTTGGTGGGGATTGGAACACCTTGTGGTGTGTAGCAGTCGCACATAACCTACAAGGGAGTAATAAATAGGAAAAGATCAACAAACCAACGACTTTGCGCCAAATACAGTAGAAACTTGGCCTCTGATTTAGCTGAAGCTTTTTTTTCTCAGTTCAAGTATTTAAGATTTGTGTTAGTCAAACAGTTGTCTGACAGGCCAAGTTGTTTCTCTGAAGAGACAGTCTCATAAGCAATTAATTATGAGCCAAGTAGGTCAACTAGTGGAGTTTTAGGGTGTTTACACAACAGGGTGCAAACACCTGGTTATTTTGTCCACCAGATCACACATATGTCCAAGCACATCAAACATCTACAAAATTCAGTTTTCATTTTTAAATTTAAGCCACAAAATTCAGTTTTTATTTTTAAAATTTAGCAGTGCCCAGAAACAATGTTTTCCTGTGATTTTTTTTCAAAGACCCATCTGCATCTTACTTTTCCTACTTTATGGCATCTAGCATCTTTGGTGCATAAAAAGTTTGAAAGGAGCATGGAAGATAAAAAGTAGCGAGGACTTACAAGGAGGTTGTCACCCCTCCTGAACGTGTCCTTGAAAATGGCCTGGGGGATTCATCATCAGAGTCAAAAAGAAAAAACAGCTTGTAAGCAAACAAGGAAAGTAGAAATGCTGTAAGTAAAATAAATAAAAGCATTAGAGAAGGCGAGATAATCGTTTTATTAGTCTTGCTAAGTCTCGGTCAACTAAAACTTGGTCATGTCTCAGTCGATGCTATATACATG
Source organism: Aegilops umbellulata (assembly GCA_032464435.1). Lineage (NCBI taxonomy): Eukaryota > Viridiplantae > Streptophyta > Magnoliopsida > Poales > Poaceae > Aegilops > Aegilops umbellulata. The sequence goes on along the minus strand of CP136055.1, from coordinate 243,087,174 downwards.
AGACCAAGGCTGAGCTAGTGATCAAGAAATTAGGAAACAGATTACTCTTCCAGTGTTCTGGTGGTTAGCAGGCATGAATCGAGACATGTGATAGGTAGTTTTGATTAGTAGATGTATTTCACTATATATACCATCAGTTCTGTTGGTCCTGGAGTTGCCTTACGAAATTTCTTACCGAGAACCCAAAGCCCGTATCTTACATTCTTACCTCAGGTCGAATCGATTGTGTTTCTCATGAGTATATTGAGGAGTTTTATATTTCCATCTCTTGGGATTGCCAGAAAACTAACATGAATGTGATGGAATATGAGGTTTGTCAGCATTCATGCAATATACACAGGGCCACTAACGCACAAATTTTGCTCCCACACACAAATCAAAAAACAATATATATCCTCCGCTGGGGAATTGCCGGGACCATACCTCCGTATCCAGCATGGAGTCTTTGGATCGGGCTTGACCGCCGACTCGCCGGACTATGCAGGGCCGCTGTCTCTGCTTCCTCGCCCCCGTGGCCATCGCAGCTGTCATGTGCAGCCACCTATGAATTTCTTGCACTACCACCCATCCTTCACGCCACCTCGATCCTATCGTCATGACGGTGGCGCGCCACAACCAGAATATCGACAAGCTGGGCGAAGATTTGAGATTACAGAGGTTATTGCCGGAGGGGAATCGAGGGGGCAAGGGCAGGGGCGGGGGAGGGGGCACCTGCAGACCGGATCCAGTGGGAAAACGACGATGCCACCCCCGGCCGCCGCCGACTCCGCTCCAACCGCCTCGGTCTCCATCCGCCTCTTGTGTCCCATCCGAGTAGCATCCCGGCGTAGCTCCTCCCTAGCACGTCGCTGTGCCCGCAGCAACAGCAGCTCGATGCCGCTAGGGCCTCCTTGCGGTGCACCACCACCAGTGCCTGGGTGAGGAGAGAAACCGGTCGGTGGAGATGGTGAGCGGGGAGAGGTGACCTCGGGGAGGAGAGATGGGCGGTGGGGAACGGCAGGGATCGCCGGAATCTGGCAGCGGCGTGGGGTGGAGAAAGGGGATCGAGGAAGACAAGAGAGATGGGATCCAACGTGGGTGTGTGTGTGTGTGCGTGGGTTGGGCGTGGGGCTGTGTGGGTCGTGGGTGGGTGCGGGCCAAGTCATCGATCTGTGGCATGTGTTTCTTTCTTTGCCGTCTGCCGGGGCGGGGGTTAGGTTATTTTCTTTGTCGTCTGCTTTCCGTGAGAAGAGAGAGTAACGGGCCGGGGGGAGGGAGGGGGGTGTTAGTTAGTCTGCTCTTTGCCGTTCGCCTTTATCTCTCTTTGTCGTCTGCTAGCAGACGCCAAAGAGGTGGGGTGTTAAGTTTTTGCTAAACGGGCGGGGGGTGGAGGCCACCTCTCTCTTTGCCGTCAGCCAACTGACGGCAAAGATTCTTTGCCGTCAGCTGGTTGATGGCAAAGAGCCGGCAGATGGCAAAGGCATGTTTTGCCGTCTGCCGTTTCTTTGACGTCTGCTTTTCGGTAGCGGATGGCAAAGAGCTTCTTTGTCGTCTGCTAGCAGACGGCAAAGAGCTGGCAGATGGCAAAGTAGCTGATTCCAGTAGTGATAGTTATGAGAATATCTAGGTATAATCATGTATATAGGCATCACGTCCGAGACAAGTAGACCGAAACGATTCTGCATCTACTACTATTACTCCACTCATCGACCGCTATCCAACATGCATCTAGAGTATTAAGTTAAAAACAGAGTAACGCCTTAAGCAAGATGACATGATGTAGAGAGATAAATTCATGCAATATGAAATAAACCCCATCTTGTTATCCTCGATGGCAACGATGCAATATGTGCCTTGCTGCCCCTTTTGTCACTTGGAAAGGACACCGCAAGATCGAACCCAAAGCTAAGCACTTCTCCCATGGCAAGAAAAACCAATCTAGTAGGCCAAACCAAACTGACAATTCGAAGAGACTTGCAAAGATAACCAATCATACATAAAAGAATTCAGATAAGATTCAAATATTATTCATAGATAGACTTGATCATAAACCCACAATTCATCGGTCTCAACAAACACACCGCAAAAAGAAGATTACATCGAATAGATCTCCACGAGAGAGGGGGAGAACTTTGTATTGAGATCCAAAAAGAGAGAAGAAGCCATCTAGCTACTAACTATGGACCCGAAGGTCTGAGGTAAACTACTCACATTTCATCGGAGGGGCTATGATGATGTAGAAGCCCTCCGTGACGACGGCCCTCTCCGGCGGAGCTCCAGAACAGGCCCCAAGATGGGATCTCGTGGATACAGAAAGTTGCGGCGGTGGAATTAGGTTTTTGGCTCCTGTTTTGATCGTTTGGGGGTACGTAGGTATATATAGGAGGAAGAAGTACGTCGGTGGAGCTCCGAGGGGCCCACGAGGTAGGGGCACGCCTTAAGGGGGGGCCACCCTCGTGACTGCCCCTCTGATGCCTTGGCATAGGGTCCAAATCTCCTGGATCACGCTCGGTGAGAAAATCACGTTCCAGAAAGGTTTATTCCGTTTGGACTCCCTTTGATATTCCGTTTCTTCGAAACACTGAAATAGGCAAAAAACAACAATTCTGGGCCGGGCCTCCGGTTAATAGGTTAGTCCCAAAAATAATATAAAAGTGGAAGATGAAGCCCATTATAGTCCAAAATAGTAGATAATATAGCATGGATCAATCAAATATTATAGATACGTTGGAGACGTATCAGGCATCCCCAAGCTTAATTCCTGCTCATCCTCGAGTAGGTAAATGATAAAAAGAGAATTTTTGATGCGGAGTGCTACTTGGCATAATTTCAATGCAAATCTTCTTAATTATGGTATGAATATTCAGATTAGAAAGAATCAAGACAAAAGTTTATGTTGACATAAAAATAATAATACTTCAAGCATACTAATAAAGCAATTATGTCTTCTCAAAATAACATGGTCATAGAAAGTTATCCCTACAAAATCATATAGTCTGGCTATGCTCTATCTTCACCACACAAAGTATTTAAATCATGCACAACCCCGATGACAAGCCAAGCAATTGTTTCATACTTTAACATTTTCAAAACTTTTTCAATCTTCACGCAATACATGAGCGTGAGCCATGGATATAGCACTATATGTGGAATAGAATGGTGGTTGTGGAGAAGACAAAAAGAGGGGAAGATAGTCTCACATCAACTAGGCGTATCAACGGGCTATGGAGATGCCGATTAATAGATATCAATGTGAGTGAGTAGGGATTTCCATGCAACGGATGCACTAGAGCTATAAGTATATGAAAGCTCAACAAAATAAACTAAGTGGGTGTGCATCCAACTCGCTTGCTCACAAAGACCTAGGGCATTTTGAGGAAGCCCATCATTGGAATACACAAGCCAAGTTCTATAATGAAAAATTCCCACTAGTATATGAAAGTGACAAAATGAGAGACTTTCTATTCATGAAGATCTTGGTGCTACTTTGAAGCACAAGTGTGGTAAAAGGATAGTAGCATTGCCCCTTCTCTCTTTTTCTCTCATTTTTTATTTGGGCCTTTTCTTTTTTATGGCCTCTTTTCTTTTCTTTTCTTTTTATTTTTCGTCCAGAGTCTCAAACCGACTTGTGGGGGAATCATAGTATCCATCATCCTTTCCTCACTTGGGACAATGCTCTAAAAATGATGACCATCACACTTTTATTTTTCTTACAACTCAACAATTACAACTCGATACTTAGAATAAGATATGACTCTATATGAATGCCTCCGGTGGTGTACCGGGATATGCAATGAATCAAGAGTGACATGTATGAAAGAATTATGAACGGTGGCTTTGCCACAAATACGATGTCAACTACATGATCATGCTAGCAATATGACAATGATGGAGCGTGTCATAATAAACGGAACGGTGGAAAGTTGCATGACAATATATCTCGGAATGGCTATGGAAATGCCATGATAGGTAGGTATGGTGGCTGTTTTGAGGAAGGTATATGGTGGGTGTATGATACCGGCGAAAAGTGCGCGGTATTAGAGAGGCTAGAAATGGTGGAAGGATGGGAAAAAGTGCGTATAATCCATGGACTCAACATTAGTCATAAAGAACTCATATACTTATTGCAAAAATCTAGAAGTTATCAAAGCAAAGTATTACGCGCATGCTCCTAGGGGGATAGATTGGTAGGAAAATACCATCGCTCGTCCCCTACCGCCACTCATAAGGAAGACAATCAATAAATAAATCATGCTCCGACTTCATCACATAACGGTTCACCATACGTGCATGCTACGGGAATCACAAACTTCAACGCAAGTATTCTTTAAATTCAGAACTACTCAACTAGCACGACTCTAATATTATCACCTCCATATCTCAAAACAATTATCATGCTTCAATCTTTTCTTAGTACTAGCAAATGGGCCCGTGCGTTGCAACGGGAGAAAAGAATACCACACGCTCTGAATGTACAAATGGTCTATAATCTGAGTATTTGTAGCTACGGCCCAAACAAAGATGGTCTTTGCCTACAAAAGCTCAAGTTCAAGATTCCACATGTCTTCTATTTAAACACAATTTGCATGTAGATTTAATATGTACAAAGAAACGGGCAAAGAAACGGGCAAGTGATCTTCAATTTCGTCTCCAATCCTGATTTTGCTGAGATGTTCATCCACAATCCAGATCAGTACCGATACCAAAGAAAGACGGATAATGCACTATTGATTAATATTGCACCCTAGATAGTATTTTTTTAATGGTTAACAGGTAAGATAACATCATATTCAGATTCTATACATTTTTTTAATCGAATTTCATATATAACATGTTAAATATGGAGTTACGGTTTAGAAGATATGAGTATTTTTTTAAAAAAATTGATATGTACTACGGGTTTAATGTTAGAAACATCAGGGGGTATTCTATAAAATAGCATGATGGACTAAGAATACCTATTTCTTTTATTAGTAGGTATAGATTCAACACACTCAAAAGAAAGTTTCACAAATCTTGAATACCAAGCATATTGTTATTAAGCAATTTACCATGCTATTAAGACTCTCAAAATGATCTAAGTGAAGCATGAGAGATCAATAGTTTCTTTAAAACAAATCCACCACCGTGCTCTAAAATATCTAAGTGAAGCACATAGAGCAAAATTATAACGCTCAAAAGATATAAGTGAAGCACATAGAGCAAAACTACATAGCTCAAAAGATATAAGTGAAGCACATAGAGTATTCTATCAGATTTTAATTCATATATGGCTCTCTCAAAAAGTGTGTACAGCAAGGATGATTGTGTCACACTAGAAAACAAAGACACAAATAATACAAGACGCTCCAAGCAAAACACATATAATGTTGGTGAATAAAAATATAGCTCCAAGTAAAATACCGATGGAAGTAGACGAAAGAGGGGATGCCTTTCGGGGCATCCCAAAGCTTTGACTTTTGGGTGCCCTTGGATTATCTTGGGGGTGCCATGGGCATCCCCAAGCTTAGACTCTTGCCACTCCTTGTTCCATAATCCATCAAAAGATTTCACCCAAAACTTGAAAACTTCACAACACAAAACTCAATAGAAATCTCGTGAGCTCCATTAGAGAAAGAAAACAAAATACCACTTCAAGGTAATGTAATGAACTCATTCTTTATTTATATTGGTGTTAAACCTACTGTATTCCAACTTCTCTATGGATTGTAAACTATTTTACTAGCCATAGATTCATCAAAATAAGCAAACAACACACGAAAAACAGAATCTGTCAAAAACAGAACAGTCTGTAGTAATCTGTAACTAACGCAAACTTCTGGAACTCCAAAACATCTACCAAAATCGAAAGACCTATACAATTTGTTTATTGATCAGCAGCAATTGGAATCAGTATTTTATCACGTTCTGGTGATTTTTAATAATTCGGGCACTGAGCGCAAAGTTTCTGGAAATTACAGCAAGATCAAATAACTATCATCCAAGAAGATCCAATAGGTCTAGCTTGGCACAAACACTAATTAAAATACAAAACCACATCCAAACAGAAGGTAGATGGGTTATTTATTCCCTAACAGAAGAAAAACACAAAAAACTAAAAATAAAATTGGGTTGCCTCCCAACAAGCGCTATCGTTTAACGCCCCTAGCTAGGCATAAAAGCGAGGATAGATTTAGGTATTGCCATCTTTGGTAGGCAATCCATAAGTGGCTCTCATGATAGTTTCATATGGCAATTTTATTTTCTTTCTAGGAAAGTGTTCCATGCCCTTTTTAATGGAAATTGAAATCTAATATTCCCTTCCTTCTTATCAATAATCGCGCCAACCGTTCTAAGGAAAGGTCTACCAAGAATAATAGGGCAAGAAGGATTGCAATCTATATCAAGAACGATGAAATCTACGGGAACATAATTCCTATTTGCAACAATAAGAACATCATTAATCCTTCCCATAGGGTTCTTAATAGTGTAATCATCAAGACGCAAGTTTAGAGAGCAATCATCAAGATCACGAAAATCTAGCAAATCACACAAAGTTTTGGGGATAGTGGAAACACTAGCACCCAAATCACACAAAGCATAAAACTCATGATCCTTAATTTTAATTTTAATAGTTGGTTCCCACTGATCATAGAGTTTTCTAGGGATAGAAACTTTCAACTCAAGTTTTTCTTTGCATCAAGGCATCAACAATATGTTCGGTAAAGGCTTTCTTTTGACCATAAGCATGAGGAGAATTTAGCACGGATTGCAACAAGGAAATACAATCAATTAAAGAGCAACTTTCATAATTAAATTCCTTGAAATCCAATATAGTGGGTTTAGCAACATCTAGGGCTTTATTTCTTTCAATCCCACTTTCATCAATTTCATCATAGAGATCTAAATACTCCGAATTTTTAGAACACCTTCTAGGTAAAGGAAGATCATATTCAGTTTCATCAAGATTCATATTGCAAAAAAAAAAAGATTTGATAGGGGACACATCAATAACTTTTAGATCTTCATCTTGATTTTCATAGGAATGGGAAGAACACGCTTTAATAAAGGCATCTTTGGAAGCACACATCCTAGCGGTTCTTTCCTTGCACTCATCAATGGAAATTCTCATGGCTTTGAGAGACTCATTGATATCATGCTTAGGAGGAATAGATCTAAGCTTTAAAGAATCAACCTCAAGATAAATTCTATCAACGTTCCTAGCCAAATCATCAACTTTAAGCAATTTCTCTTCAAGCAAAGCATTAAAATTCTTTTGTGAATTCATAAACTCTTTAACACTATTCTCAAATTCAGAGGGCATGTTATTAAAATTTCCATAAGAGTTGTTGTAGGAATTTCCATAATTATTAGAAGGATTACTAGGATAAGGCCTAGGATTAAAATTCCCTCTATACACGTTGTTACCAAAATTATTCCTACCAACAAAATTCACATCCATAGATTCATTATTATTCTCAATCAAGGTAGACAAAGGCATATCATTAGGATCAGAAGAAACACTCTTAGTAGCAAATAATTTCATAAGTTCATACATCTTTCCACTCAAAACATTGATTTCTTCTATCGCATGCACTTTTTTATTAGAAGATCTTTCAGTATGCCATTGAGAATAATTAACCATAATATTATCTAGGATTTTAGTAGCATCTCCTAAAGTGATTTCCATAAAAGTGCCTCCCGCGGCCGAATCTAAAAGATTTCTAGAAGCAAAATTCAATCCGGCAAAAATGTTTTGTATAATCATCCACAAATTCAAACCATGAGTAGGGCAATTACGTATCATTAATTTCATTCTCTCCCAAGCTTGTGCAACATGTTCATGATCAAGTTGCTTAAAATTCATAATGTCGTTTCTAAGAGAGATGATCGAAGCGGGAGGAAAATACTTAGAGATAAAATCATCTTTGCACTAGTTCCAAGAATCAATACTATTTTTAGGCAAAGATGAAAACCAAGCTTTAGCACGATCTCTAAGCGAAAAAGGAAATAGCTTCAATTTAACGACATCATTATCGACATCTTTTTTCTTTTGCATATCACATAAATCAACAAGGCTATTAAGATGAGTAGCGGCATCTTCACTAGGAAGGCCGGCGAATTGATCTTTCATAACAAGATTCAATAAAGCAATATTGATTTCATAAGATTCAGTATTGGCAAGAGGAGCAATCGGAGTGCTAAGGAAATCATTATTATTGGTATTGGTGAAGTCACACAATTTGGTAGTATCTTGAGCCATCGCGACAAACAAGCAATCCAACACACGAGCAAACAAAAGGCAAGCGAGAAAAAGGCAAACGGAAAGAGAAGAGGAGATTGGGAAAGCGAGGGCGAATAAAACGGCAAGGGTGAAGTGGGGGAGAGGAAAACGAGAGGCAAATGGCAACTAATGTAATGCGAGAGATAGGGATTGTGATGGGTACTTGGTATGTTGACTTTTTGCGTAGACTCCCCGGCAACGACGCCAGAAATTATTCTTGCTACCTCTTGAGCTTGCGTTGGATTTCCCCGAAGAGGAAAGGATGATGCAGCAGAGTAGTGTAAGTATTTCCCTTAGTTTTTGAGAACAAGGTATCAATCCAGTAGGAGGCCACGCTCAAGTCCCTCGTACCTGCACGAAACGATAGCTATTCGCAACCAACACGATTAGGGGTTGTCAATCCCTTCACAGTCACTTACGAGAGTGAGATCTGATAGAGATGATAGGTAATATTTTTGGTATTTTTGATATAGAGATGCAAAGTGAAAAGTAAAAGGCAAAGTAAAAAGCAAAGCAAAATTAAAGTGATGGAGATTGATATGATGAGAATAGACCCGGGGGCCATAGGTTTCACTAATGGCTTCTCTCGAGAGCATAAGTATTCTACGGTGGGTGAACAAATTACTATTGAGCAATTGCCAGAATTGAGCATAGTTATGAGAATATCTAGGTAAGATCATATATATAGGCATCACGTCCGAGACAAGTAGACCGAAACGATTCTGCATCTACTACTATTACTCCACTCATCGACCGCTATCCAGCATGCATCTAGAGTATTAAGTTAAAAACAGAGTAACGCCTTAAGCAAGATGACATGATGTAGAGAGATAAATTCATGCAATATGAAATAAACCCCATCTTGTTATCCTCGATGGCAACGATGCAATACGTGCCTTGCTGCCCCTTCTATCACTGGGAAAGGACATCGCAAGATCGAACCCAAAGCTAAGCACTTCTCCCATGGCAAGAAAAACCAATATAGTAGGCCAAACCAAACTGATAATACGAAGAGACTTGCAAAGATAACCAATCATACATAAAAGAATTCAGAGAAGATTCAAATATTATTCATAGATAGACTTGATCATAAACCCACAATTCATCGGTCACAACAAACACACCGCAAAAAGAAGATTACATCGAATAGATCTCCATGAGAGAGGGGGAGAACTTTGTATTGCGATCCAAAAAGAGAGAAGAAGCCATCTAGCTACTAACTATGGACCCGACGGTCTGAGGTAAACTACTCACACTTCATCAGAGGGGCTATGATGATGTAGAAGACCTCCGTGATGATGACCCTCTCTAGCGGAGCTCCGGAACAGGCCCCAAGATGGGATCTCGTGGATACAGAAAGTTGCGGCGGTGGAATTAGGTTTTTGGCTCCTGTTTTGATCGCTTGGGGGTACGTAGGTACATATAGGAGGAAGAAGTACGTCGGTGGAGCTCCGAGGGTCCCACGAGGTAGGGGGGCACGCCCTAAGGGGGGGGGGGCGCCCCCCACCCTCGTGACCGCCTCTCTGATGCCTTGGCGTAGGGTCCAAGTCTCTTGGATCACGTTCGGTGAGAAAATCACGTTCCCGAAGGTTTTATTCCGTTTGGACTCCGTTTGATATTCCGTTTCTTCGAAACACTGAAATAGCCAAAAACAACAATTCTGGGCTGGGCCTCCGGTTAATAGGTTAGTCCCAAAAATAATAATAAAGTGGAAAATAAAGCCCAATATAGTCCAAAACAGTAGATAATATAGCATGGAGCAATCAAAAATTATAGATACGTTGGAGACGTATCAGGCCTACTGTTTCTACAGCCCGTAGAAGGCCCACTGTTTGTACAGCCCGTAGGAGGCCCAGTGTCACTACAGTAAATATTAGCTCATGGTTATTGTGGCCTAGTTTAAAAAATAAGGTTATTGCATCCACTAGCAAACCGCGGAAAAAGAACTGCACTGATTACAAGCAAACAAATAAACAAGACAACAAGGAAATAAATAAGCATGCAACTTATGCTAGGCTATCACGGCTATTACACATATTACATCCACTGGGCATCAAATTCGCCACCAGTGCAAATATATGGAACACATCAACATATAAACGCCGCAGCAAAACACGTCCAGAAATGAAACCACTTCAGAAGAGCTCAAGAAACAATATCCTGGGTACCCATAATGCTGGCAAGATACTTAGCAAGCTTATTAACTTTCTCTTGTTTGGCGCTTAAATCCTCCAGCGCTTGCTGTTGCACAAGAAAGTACGCATCTGAATTCTGCAGGGACTTCCTCAGTCCTTCGGCTTCTTGCCGCAGCACAGCTGACTGATGCCTTTCAGCTTGTAGCCGAGGCTGAAGAAGCCGAAGTGATTCAGGCAGCGAGTTTGAAGAGCTTGTGCCAGTGGTACTGGCCAGCAACTCGAACACTACATCAACGCAGGACTGTGGGGTTTTCTCACTGTCTACAAGATCGTTTTTATGACCTTTCTTGGAGACTAACAGGGTTGTCTCACTATCTTGAACCTTATCTCCATTACTTTCTCTACCATTGCATAGTGGGGAGCTCTTCTCCAATATTCTGTTTGCATACTACAAGAGAAACAAGTAGACACATCACAGGTTTAGCTTGTAGTATACGAAACTCATTTTGGTAAACCGGTCAGTAGTAAGGTGGACAGGATAACAGCATGAAACAAACATATATCTATGTACTTTGGTCACTGTATTGTCCATATCATTCTAGTTTATGTTCCCTAATCAAGATAGAGACACATTTCAACTCATATATTTTTAAGACACAACAACATAGACAGAATATAAGTGTGAGAAACTACAGAGCATTGGCATCACTTTTAATGTGCATCACATGAGAACAAAACTGTTTATGCAACTTAAACTGAAATCAACATAGAGCAAGAAGTTAGAACAACAATCCAGTTAAAGAAATAGGTTTAAAACATACCTGTTGCGCCATTGGAGTTTCAATTGGATCCTTCAAATTCGAAAGTAGTTGGTATGAGTAAATATAGTGATGCAACAACAAAGGAGTATGGACCATAGCTACGGAATCTGACATGAGAATAGTTGCTCTTCTGCTTTAAACGTGGAGTTTGGGTTAGCTGTGGTGGTCTTCGTGGTTTGGGCACTGCAGTAGCTTTACAAACTGCTCGTGTGGGGGTACTCTGTGGTGGACATGGTGCTTTGTCAACTATAACTAGGTTACTATCCGCTGGGGTTGCGGTTAGATGGGTTGTAGCTGGTTCTCTGCCCAACAGTGTAAGTGTGCAATCTGGAAGAGTCTCAATTATGTGTGGTGGGGCTAGTTTGTGGGCCAGTACAACCATGGTTCTATCTGCATCAACAGGTAGCACTATCTTTTGTGAAGAACAGGTTTTTGCTCCCTTAGATACTGCCATCACCCCCTCCCATTCAAATGGCTGGTAAACAAGAAAAGAAATTGAACGTACATACATTGTATGATAGACAGATGTGGTAATTCACATGTATGTTGTCTAACCAAACAGGACAGCATGACACAATTTCACATATATGATGCCTAACTAAACAGGATAGCATGACACAATTTCAGATATATGATGGATAAATTAACAGGATATAATGGCATAATTCAACATATGATGAGTACCTAAACAGGACGACATGACAAAACTATGTGATGTCTTTCTAAAATAGCTTGGGATGAAATAATTCACATACATGTTGTCTAAGTATACAGGATGGCATGATATAATTGACATAATTGATTCATATACTAAGCAACTGGCACTCGCATGTATGATCTCTAAACTAAGCAGATAGAATTCAATAGTGTGCATATGATGTCTAAACTAAGCAATGCAAGACACCATATGCATCATATGAGAAATATAAACATTGCAACTTAGAGCATACACCTCAGGTGGGATATAGGACTGGTCATCTGTCTCTGAATCATCCTCTGAGGAGCTCCCTGTAACCATCGAGATATATGCTTCATCAGGTACCATTGCCTGCTCTGAAGACCTTGTTTTCACTCCAGATTTTTCCATAACCGGCTCAAATGGCTGATACACATGAAGAGTAGTTCAATATACACATATTGTCGACAAATGGAATACGTAATGAAAAAAAAGATGGCATGAGATAATTCACATATATTATGCCTGGCTCCATGGCGGTGCATAATTCACATATATGATAACTGGCTGAAAAACATGGCATTGCATAATTCACATATCTGATATAGAAAGCAAACATGAGGCATTCACACAAAGCATGTCTAATCTAAGCAGATGGCATGGCAATGCAAGATATGCAAGATATGAGCAATATAACCCAGCCAAGTTAGAGCATGCAGCTCGGGGGGGGGGGGGAATATGACTGGTCATCTCTCTCTGAATCCTCCTCTGAGGAGCTATCTGTAACCAGCAAGAAATCTGCATCGACAGGTAGCACTGACTGCTCAGAAGACCTTGTTTTCACTCCAGATTTTCCCATGACCGACTCAAATGGCTGATGCACAGGAAGAGTAGATGAATGTATAAACATTGTTGACAAATGGAATACATTATGGAAAAAATATGGCAAGATACAATTCACATATACGATGACTGGCTAAACAGGATGGCATTGCATGATTCACGTTGTCGGTGTACTAAAGTAGGGGTACCTTAGTACCCCAGACTTGTGCACGGGCAGTTGTAGCACCCTGCGGCAAGGCCCGCCCAGGAAGCGCCAAGAGAAGACCAAGCATTCAAGACAAGGCCCCCGGCAAGAGGAGCTTGCCGGGCCAAGAAGACAAGGCCCCCGGCAAGAGGAGCTTGCCGGGCCAAGAAGACAAGACCCCGGCGAGAGGAGCTTGCCGGGACGACTGAGCCCATGAAATGCCATCCAAGAACAAAGTATACGAGACAGAAGATCGAGACCCCGACAAGAGGAGCTTGTCGGGAAGGCCGAACCCAGGCACCACAAGAGAAGCCCGCCACGGCGCGCCATGCGCCCCGGCAAGGCCTGATAGCCGGCAAGCTATCAGGCACAGGAAGACGACCCCCGCGGCAAGCCACTTGCCGCGGCAAATCGCCACCTCAGGACTGCGCTCCGGCTCGCCCGCCCACGCGTCGCTCCGGGGCTTCCCCCAAGGGCACGTGGCGGGGCACCGCGCAGCCTGGGGTATGCGGTGGCATGCAGCCACCATCGTGGCGAGCGGTGGCGCACCTAACGGTCCGCCTCGGTGCTGCCCGGGCGACCGTGACGGGCATTTAATGCCCTTGTCCCCTACCGTCAGAAGTAGGTGTGATAACACTGTGCCGCGCTGTAGCGCCACTGTTCCCGCACTATTACAACTACCACCCCTTTTACACTTTTACCCCTTTCTCTTACGTTGACACCTGTCGGTGACCCCTTTGCGCTATAAAAGGAGGCCCGTGTGCAACGTAGAGGGGGGCCCGGGGGTTCCGGGGTTCCGAGGTTCGGAGATTTGGCATCCAGACAGCCATACGCTCGGTGCAGCTAGCTCTCCAAGCTCCCGAGCTCCCCAGTTCAATACAACCAAGCAGGAGTAGGGTTTTACGCGTCCATCGCGGCCCGAACCTGGGTAAACCGCCCGTGTGCTCGCCTCGATCTGCTCTCTGTGCTCCCTCCGCCCCCCTCACCGGACCACGAAAGGGGCTCCGGCCCCATAGGTGCTCGCGGGGGACGCGGTCTGCCCCGACATCTTTGGCGCGCCAGGTAGGGGGGCTGCCGGGGGACAGCCCGCTCCTGCGGATCCCAGGATCCGTCCAGTCGAAGCAGGTGCCCCCGATAAGCCTTGCTCCAGCAAGCAGATCAGCAGTCTGAACGCCGAGGAACAGTCCGCTCCTACGGATCCGAGGATCTGTCCAGTTGAAGCGGGGGTTCCCGACAAGCTTTGGCATTCCTTCCCACGGGCTCGTGTGCGGCCCTCCTCGAGTATCCACTCGCGCAGAGACCGGGCAAGAAGCAGCTGCTCCTTGAGGAGGGCCGCCTTCTGGCCGCTGGACGAACGATTCGCCTCCAGCGAACCCTGCGCCACTCCCGTAGCCGCAGAAGTTAGCGCCAGAAGTCACGAGAAAGGCGACCTCGTTCCCCGGCGCGCCTCGTCCGCCGGGGTGCCGAACGAGTTGACGCCGACCGTGGGAGGAGTCTTGCCAGCGCGGTTGCCGGAACCCGTTTCCGCCAACCATCCTCTCTGCCCAAGTCTTGCCGCAGTTGCATGTGATCCTTGGCGCAGAGAGGGGCGCGGATCCCCAAGCATAGCTACGCCTAGCTCCGGAGGGTCGTGAGGCCCTGCGCCTTTGCCTACCCCCAGGATGGGCTGGATGCTGCCCAAGGAGGTTTTACCCTACCGGGCGGCAAGCGATAAGAAAAGAGCGGCAGGGAAAGGAGATAAAAGAAAGGGGCAGGCGGCCTAGTCCACGCGGTCGCCCTCGATCCTCTTGACCCCGGCCGCCTTCTTGACGATAGGGGCGATGAGGGCCTGGATCCCCGTCAGGTCTGCGTTCTCCGGCAAGGGCCTGAGAACGTTGGTAAGCCTGATATCGGGATTGCGGAAAACGATCTTCACCAGCACCCTCTCGAGGGCCCCGGAGATGGCCTCCCGCGTCTCGTCGGCCCGCTCCTTCGGAAGCGACGTTCGGAGGTGCTGGAGCGCCTGCACCACCCCCTGGAAGAAGGAAGTGAGCTTGGCGCTGGGCACGACGTCCTCGTCGGTGAGGGACTGGTGGCCCTCGATCCCCAGCAGCGTCAGCTCCTTGTCGATGGTGGCGGCGATGTCGACGAGGCCCTCGGTCCACCGCTCCACTGTATCCCTGAAGGTGTTCTGGGAAACGGCGGCGCGCCTCAGCAGCTCCTCGTTGCCGTCGACCTCCTTCCGTAAAGCCGCCTCCCGCTCCTTAGCGCTGTCCAGCGCCTTGCCGAGCGCCTCCAGTTTCAGTTCCAGAGTGGAGTTGGAGTTCTTGGCGGCGTCAAGCTCCCGGATCTTCTCGGCGAAGCGACCCTGAAGCTCACCGAGGGTGAGCGCACCCTTCTCGCGCTCCTGCCAGAGCGCGGCGAGCTCCTCGTCCTTCGCCTTGAGGTCGGAATCGAGCTGCGCCACCCTCGCCTCCAGCCCCTTCTTGGTGACCTCAGCGGCTGCGGCAGCGTCCTGCGCCTTCTCCAGGTCTCCGCTGAGCGCCCGCTCGCGCGCGGCAACCTCCTCCTCGTGGTTGGCGAGGCTGGCCGTTTTCAGCACCAGCTCGCCTCCCCGCGCGGGTAACTCCGCGGCGGCAAGCCTCTGCTGCTCCTCGGCCTCCCCGTCGCCCGCAGGGATATCAACACCGTCCGCCTCCCGAGCGCCGGCAACGTCGTCGGCATCGCCATGCGCGCCCTCCTCGACGACGACCTCAGCCTCTATCGGATCCGAGGCGGGCGCCGCGCTCGCCGCGGCTGGAGGATCGTCGGCCGCGTCCCCCGTCGGAAGGTCCTCCCTTGCCGGGGATCTCTCCCTTGGCAGGGTAGTAGACGCGGTCGGCACGGCGGGGGCGCCCTCTGGACGCGCCCGCCGGAGCTGCTCCGCTCCTGCCCAAAAGCAACAACTTCGCATCAACAACAAGAAGAAGGAGGGCTCGCGTACGCGCCAAGCGGCAGGAGCAAGTCATGTGCTCACGCTGGGGGCTGCGTTGCGGGCTGCCCTGAGGATCCCCTGCCGGGTCCGGTAAGGGCGCCTCCGACACGACCTCGCTTGCCGGGGGAGATTCGTCATCAAGGATGACCCACGGGATCCTCGATCTCTTCGCTCTCCTCTGAGCCAGGGTCCTGAAAAGGGGACCGGGTTAAGGGAAGGGCGAACGAGCTGTCGAACAGGACGAACCATCAGGGAAAAAGATATGAGCTCCATGGGGAACTTACTCTCCGTCCTCCTCGTCGTCGGAGCTGAGCGCAGAATAGTCGAAAACCGGCTCGGCCCTGACGCGGGGGGGGCAGGGGAGTGGGCTCCCGAGGCCGCTTGGCGGGGGCAGTAGATGACTCCGCCCCCGTCGACGCCGCGGCGCGGGGCGCAGCGGCAACCGAAGCCCCAGCCCGCGAAGACCCCGCTCCCGCTGCCGACCCGGCCCTGCGGAGGCGCCTCCTCGGCTGGGCCGGGGGCTCCGCCTGCGACGAGCCGCCCGGAGGCTGCAGGAAGGCAACGCCGACCTCCGGCAAGCCGCTCGCGTCTTGGGCAGGCTCGTCCTCGCCGCCGTGCCCGGCTGGTCCCCCCTGGTCGACAAGTTCCATCGGATCGGCGAGGCTCTCTGCCTCCGCCGCCTCCGCCTCGGCCACGGTGAACCCAGCTTCGCCCGCGGCCGCGGCGGCCGCCGCCTCCTCCATCCTGGAGGCAATGTAAGCCAGCTCCGCCGCGGTGGTGTCTCGGATGAGGCCACCCTTCTCGGCGGGATCGACTGGCTCCTCCTCCAGGCCGTCGAAGAAGGCCCGCACGACATCCTCCGGCGGCTCCTGCCAGGTCGCGTTGACCCCATGCGAGTCGCACAATGGCATCATCGCAAGGATATGGCTGAGCGACGAGTTGTTGCACAAGGGAACGACGCCCGGCGGCAGCCAGAACCACTCCGGGTGGTCGGGGTCGTGCTTGAACAACTCCTTCAACATCGCGTCGTGCTCCAGCACGGTGAAGTTGAAGTTGAGGCCCGGACGCAGCCTCATGATGTCCGCCGCATTCTGGAACTCCCAGGCCGGCTTCCCCCTCTCTTGCAGGGGGGCGATCCGGCGGCGAAGGAAATCCGCGCCAACGGCGCCGACGGTGAGACCGGCGAGCCTGAGACGCAGGATCCGGGTGATGGCGATCTTCAATCTGGCATCGTCCGGGGACACCTCGCTCCAGCCATCGCCGCGCACCACCGGAGTTCGGCGCACGACGGTGAACGGCTGCGGATGGTCCTCGACAATCAAGCACCATTCCGCCCTCCACTCCTCCCACCTGCCGCGGAGGTCCCCATCCAAGTAGGCCTCCTTCTTGCCGGACCGGGAAACCCAGGCGATCCCACCGGACAGCGGCTCTCCTTTCTCCACCCGAGGGACAAAGAAGTGCTGGAAGAGGGCCACGTTGGGACGAACTCCGACGAAGTTCTCGCAGAGGTGCGTGAAGACCGCCATTGTGAGGACGGCATTGGGGGTAAAGTCGAGGAGGTGGAGGCCATAGGTGTTCATGATTTCACAGAAGAACTCCGAGTAAGGCGGGCAGAGCCCGCAGTAGAAGAAGACGACGAAGAAAGGATACCCGGTCGGGTACTGCTTCTGGGCTTCGGCGGGGAGCACCCACGTGCGCGGATGCGCTCGCGTCTTCGTCGACCAGAAAAGGCAGTACTTGTCCCTCAGCTCCACCGCATCGAGCTGGGGTGGGAACGTCGCCGTCTCCTTCCGAAGCGCTTCAAGCCGTAGCGCCTCGGCCGATTTCGCAGCCTTCCCCTTCGCCTTATCGCTCTTCGGGGCCATGGCGGGGGCAGGGGAGGGGGATCGTCGAAGTTGACGACGCCGGGCGCTCCAAGGACAGATCGCTGCTGCCTCTGGGAGAAGGAGGTGGCAGGGGTTTTAGAGAGGTAGCAACCAAGGGAAAGGCGAACCGCCCCTACTTTCCTCCGCTATAAGAGGAAGAGGTGGGGGGGACGCTTCGCCTCTCCGAATAAAGAGAATCGTGCGCGACGTGACGCGCGCCTGCGCGGTTCAGCCCCGCGCACGCCACCCACGTCACGCTCACCCCGCACGCCCCGCCCCCACGACGCCGCGATAAGCGCGCGCCGCCTGGGGAAGGCGCGGCGGATGCGGAGTTAAGGAGCAGCGCGACCAAGGCCACGCGTGCCCGTGCACTGTTAGGGCCTGGCCCAACGACGCTCGGCACCGTGTGTGGCCCAGGCCCGGGGGCTCCTGTCGGTGTACTAAAGTAGGGGTACCTTAGTACCCCAGACTTGTGCACGGGCAGTTGTAGCACCCTGCGGCAAGGCCCGCCCAGGAAGCGCCAAGAGAAGACCAAGCATTCAAGACAAGGCCCCCGGCAAGAGGAGCTTGCCGGGCCAAGAAGACAAGGCCCCCGGCAAGAGGAGCTTGCCGGGCCAAGAAGACAAGACCCCGGCGAGAGGAGCTTGCCGGGACGACTGAGCCCATGAAATGCCATCCAAGAACAAAGTATACGAGACAGAAGATCGAGACCCCGACAAGAGGAGCTTGTCGGGAAGGCCGAACCCAGGCACCACAAGAGAAGCCCGCCACGGCGCGCCATGCGCCCCGGCAAGGCCTGATAGCCGGCAAGCTATCAGGCACAGGAAGACGACCCCCGCGGCAAGCCACTTGCCGCGGCAAATCGCCACCTCAGGACTGCGCTCCGGCTCGCCCGCCCACGCGTCGCTCCGGGGCTTCCCCCAAGGGCACGTGGCGGGGCACCGCGCAGCCTGGGGTATGCGGTGGCATGCAGCCACCATCGTGGCGAGCGGTGGCGCACCTAACGGTCCGCCTCGGTGCTGCCCGGGCGACCGTGACGGGCATTTAATGCCCTTGTCCCCTACCGTCAGAAGTAGGTGTGATAACACTGTGCCGCGCTGTAGCGCCACTGTTCCCGCACTATTACAACTACCACCCCTTTTACACTTTTACCCCTTTCTCTTACGTTGACACCTGTCGGTGACCCCTTTGCGCTATAAAAGGAGGCCCGTGTGCAACGTAGAGGGGGGCCCGGGGGTTCCGGGGTTCCGAGGTTCGGAGATTTGGCATCCAGACAGCCATACGCTCGGTGCAGCTAGCTCTCCAAGCTCCCGAGCTCCCCAGTTCAATACAACCAAGCAGGAGTAGGGTTTTACGCGTCCATCGCGGCCCGAACCTGGGTAAACCGCCCGTGTGCTCGCCTCGATCTGCTCTCTGTGCTCCCTCCGCCCCCCTCACCGGACCACGAAAGGGGCTCCGGCCCCATAGGTGCTCGCGGGGGACGTGGTCCGCCCCGACACACGTATATGATGCCTGGCTAAAGAAGATGGCATTGCATAATTCCCATATACTCCCCCCGTTCCTAAATAATTGTCTTTTTAGAGATTTCAAATGGACTACCACATACGGATGTATAAAGACATATTTTAGAGTGTAGATTCACTCATTTTGTTCCGTATGTAGTCACTTGTTGAAATCTCTAAAAAGACAAATATTTAGGAATGGTGGGAGTATGATATAGAAACCAAACAGGTGGCATTCACACAAAGCAAATCTAAACTAAGCTGATGACATATAAGATGTATAATGTAAGCAATGCAAGGCGCCATATGCATGATATGACCAACATCAGCATGCCAGGTTAGAGCAAACACCTTAGGTGGTAAACAGGCGCGGTCGGCTCCTTCTGAATCTCCATTTGAACAGTTATCTTCCTATGGAATACAATCTAGAAATGCAGGATGGGGGGGGGGGGGCACTTCGCCCACTATGGAGCGGCGTCTGCATGACATTATATTCACACGCAACGGTCTTCTCTTTTGCTCTACATGTTCAGTACGATTGTGTACAATATCTGACATGCATAATAAAAAAATAGTTAGATTTTGTAAGGCCTAAGGGGTGCATGCAAAAATCAAGACTGATGGTAGCAAATGAGTGGATGGATCCAAAACTAATGATACCAGGTAGATTATAGCTTCAGTTTAAAAAGATAGACAATGGATCATCTATTGTTTGTTGCCCACCCAACATGAACCACATAGAACACCCCAGATGAACCAGATAGTAGACAGATACTATTCGTTGCTGGCCCGATATGAGACCCATGGGCAATTCAAAACTCAAGATTGAACGATAAAGTAGCAGGTAATAATAACCGATGTATAACGTAAGCAAACACGAAAGACTGCGACCTCTCTTCCGAAACTGTGTAGTCCTCAGGTTCATCTGCTCAGTCGGTGATGGTAATGCGGTTGGCGTGGCTGCCGGCAACGGGGAAGATGATCTGAGGTGGCGAAAGGAAATCTGCAGGGGGGATCTCTGCTGCACTGAACGCTTCTGTCGATGGTGCACCTCAGGTGGGGTGGATGACGGCACGGCAGGAGCAGGACATAACACACAGAGTTTCCTTTGACGCCTATCTGAAAATGAAGTAAATCTGTAAGGGCTCCTTAGAATTGGAGGATTCTATAAACGCAGGGACAGGAAAAACACAGGAATAGGATAGGAATGCACGTGCAAAATAGAGCATTTGGAAACATAGGATTTCAGTCAACCTATGTGTTTGGCTCACATGAATTGGAAGAACAGAGGAATGGAGAAACAAAGTGATGCGACGAGTGTACAACCTCTTTGGCATAGCCTTGTGGACCTCAACATCATTGGGTTGGACGTGGAGGATGGTGATGATGCTGTTGTGACTGTCGGAGGCGGAGAAGAAGATCCGAGGCCTCTGGAAACGGCGCCGAGGGTACTGCTCCGCTGTGATGGACGGTTCCGTGGTTGGAGCAGCTCCGCTAAGGTGTACGGCAACGAGGCTGAAGCATGACAAGACATACAATGTTAATCTGAAGTGGGACCCTAATATCATCTACAATAGATGATGTAAAATACATCACCAATAAGTGCTAGATGTAAAACGCATCAGCCGCGCCACGGCCGCTCCGACAGATGCTGTAAGTACTGTTCACTCTGAACTTAACTGAAGAAAATGAACTTCACAGTCGGAACTGAATTTTACTGTCAAAACTAATTGAACTAGTAACAGAGCATTGCAATAGATGTTTAGGGCGTTCGAGCACTAGTAGCAGAGAAGCAGTGATCTAAATCAGCAGACGCTCGAGCAGGGAACGCACTAGTAGAGAGCAAGTCGTGTAGTAGCACAGCGAGCGCGTGCTAAAGCAGCAACTCCTGTAGCTGCCGGAGGTCGTGCAGCAGCAGCAGCAGTGCAAGCGAGAGCAAGAGCAGAGCAACAACACGAACGAAAGCAGGAGCAGTGCAGCAGCGCGACCGACAGCAAGAACAGAGCCGCAGCGCGAGCGAGAGCTGGAGCAGCTGCAACTAGTGCCGTTGTGGAAGTCGCCGCCGAGGAAGCAACGACATGGGGGAGAGACGCCGTGGATGATGTGGCCGGCGACGGCGCCGTCGATGGAGACACGCCATGTCTGCTCGGTATCGAGCACCGACAGCCCCATGAGATCGAATAAAAGATAAAATGCAGCGGTGAGTGCAGAACCTCATTGGTTGCGCCGAATTGGCCTCGGCTTCATCGGAGGAATTGGTGAGGGTGCTGCGGTTTCGGCGGGGCAGGTCAAGACGGCGCTGTGGGGATTGAGGTGGCGCGATAGACGAGGCGAACGTCGGGTAGCTCCTTGGAGGTGGAGGTCGGGGCGGCTGATCCGGCGGGATGACGAGATCGACAACGGATCCTCATCCGGTGTGGTAGATGAGGGACGGCGAGCTGTTGCGGTGGACGACATAGTCGGGGAAGAGTCTCCGGCTGGGCGGCGGTCGGGAGGCCGACAGAGGAGCGTGGGATTTTGCGGGTTTTGGCGGCCTCGGTGTACGAATGGGGGGGGGGCGAAGGGGGAGGGGGAGCCAAGCTTAGGGACGCGCTTGTCCGAAATGTAGGGGAAGTTACCAGCGTACCCCCATCGGTTTTGACACCGCGACGTGGAGCTTCATTTCCGGCTGAGGGGTAGAAGGGGGATTTCACGTGTCTGGGCTGCGGGAGCGATTTCGGATGAGGAGGGAGTTCTTGCGCGCGTCCAAATTTCGGGATAACAAGGCGCGGCGCGGGTTGAAGAAGCGGGAGTTTCAAAGCAGGTGAGACAAAAGATACTCGAGCTTGAAAATTTCAGGATAACGAGGTGCGGATTCCTTGTTCGGCAGAACAAACTTAACGTGTAAAAAAAACAATTCATACAAGACACAAGAGAGACATGTCCCCTTTTACTATATTGCTATAGATGCCATTTAAAAAACTACAAGAAAAATGTAAAAAAAATCGGGAGAACAAGATTACCCTACACAATACCAAATCGATTCGCACTTCCCTCAACAAGAACAAAAAAAAAATCAATTCCCACCAAAAAAAGAGTAATGTCCCTTTTTATATGATTACAGATGCCATGATCTCGAATTTCAATTTTTGAATCCATGTTATGTTGAATTCGAGTATATCGTTAGGTGACCTTGAGGTTTATAATTGATGTAGTCGTACATTTTGATCTTCCATCATATATGAACATTTTACTCCACCATGTGAACATATATATTGTCATCTACCATATGGACTAAATTTGAATCAATTTTCCTTATTTGAATACGATCGTTGTCAAGTTATACAATAATTTAAATATTATCTTGATAACAAAAAACATACATATAGCAGTAATCATATTTCACTATGAACTACATGTACCATACGCTCTCCAATTCAAATATTTGTATCCATTTTATGTTGAATTCAAATCATAGTACATTATTGGTCTAGGTAGCGAGATGTTTGGGATAATCTAAACCCTGTTTTCATACGTATAATTTTTGGCTAAATTGGGACAAGTTTTCGTATAAGCCTCTTGCAAAACCGGAGATTCTCTCAACAAGCCTCGTGGTTCCGAGAGGGAACGTGTCACCTTTGTGTGCGAAATGATATACGCTGCCTCCCCGCTGATTTTATTTACAGAGGCAACATAGAACTATATGAGTGCCCTGTTAAATTTTGGAATTATTTCGGGTTCATTTGGTCTTTTTATACATTAATTGAGTTTGTTGACTTTTAATGTGCATAATCTAAATATGAATTGCATGCACATGCTCCGGTGCACCAAAGTGGGTTGAAAAATCACATGTGTGTCCTTGGTTGAATTTTTAGGTCCCATGGAAGAAATGAGAATGAAATTCAAACATCTGGGCATCATGACTCGGCCGAGAACATCGAGAAACTTTGATTTTAAATTCATGTAAATCCAAAACTCGCCTGAAAATCATGAAACTTGGCATGGTGTCATGTCATGGCACTAACATGTTGCGGTAAAAAGTTGGGCCGATTTGGAAGCTCGTGGTTCTAAGAGGGAACGTGCCACCTTTGAGTGTGAAACGATATACGCTGCCCCCCCTTGAGTTTCTTAACAAAGGCAACATAGAACTACAATAGTGCCCTGTTAAATTTTGGAATTATTCCGGGTTCGTTTGTCGTTTTTTATACATTAATTGAGTTTCTGGTCATTTACTGTGCATAAGTCAAATTTGAACTACAAGCACATGCTCTTGTGCACCAAAGTTGGTTGAAAAATCACATTTGTGTCCTCGGGTGAATTTCTAGGTCCCATGAAAGAAATGAGAATAAAATTAAAACATCTGGGCATCGTGGCTCGGCCGAGAACATTGAGAAACTTGGTTTTAAAATTCTTGTAAATCCAAAACACGTCTGAAAATCATGAAACTTGGCATGGATGTCATCTCATGGTACTACCATGTTGTGGTTAAAAAATTGGCCGAATAGGAACATATTTTGGTATAAGCTTCTTGCAAACCCGAGCTTCTCTCAAGAAGGCTCGTGGTTCTGAGAGGGAACGTGCCACCTTTGAGTGCAAAACGATATACGGTGTCCCCCTTGAGTTTATTTACAAAGGCAACATAGAACTACATGAGTGCCCTGTTAAATTTTGGAATTATTCCGGCTTCGTTTGGCCTTATTTACACATTAATTGAGTTTTTGGTCATTTAATGTGCATAATTCAAATTTGAACTACAAGCACATGCTCCCGTGCACCAAAGTTGGTTGAAAAATTACATTTGTGTCCTCGGGTGAATTTCTAGGTCCCATGCAAAAAATGAGAATCAAATTCAAACATCTGGGCATCGTGGCTCGGTCGAGAACATTGAGAAACTTGGTTTTAAAATCATGAAACTTGGCACGGTGTCATTTCATGGTAGTACCATGCCGTGGTAAAAAAATTGGCCGAATAGGAACACATTTTGGTATAAGCTTCTTGCAAATCGGAGCTTCTCTCAAGAAGGCTCGTGGTTCTGGGAGGGAACGTGTCACCTTTGTGTGCATAATTAAAATTTGAAATACAATCACATGTTCCAGTGCACCAAAGTTGGTTGAAAAATCAAATGTGTGTCCTCAGGTAAATTTCTAGTTTACATGCAAGAAATGGGAATGAAATTCAAAATTCTGGGCGTCATGGCTGGGTTGGTAACATTGAGAAACTTACTTTTTAATTCCTATAAATCCAAAACACGCATGAAAATAATGAAACTTGGCTTGGTGCCATGACATGGCACCAACATGCTGTGGTAAATTTGCAGTCCGATTTGCGAAGGCGCACACATCAACAATCAACAAAGTCATTTTGGAACAAGTGCTGTCACGTTACAATCGGAAACACAAGTATTGTTGAAACCGTTGGCGTTCTACTTACTAGTACCATTTGCGTGCCGCCACGCGCCCCCATTTTTATTAGCTAGGAGGCGCCATGCAGGGTAGCTATTTGAGTACGAGAGGCGTGCGATCAGACCTTTGCGCATGCTTATCGGGAGGAGAGCCCTTTGACCTCCATCTGCCGTCCACCTCCGTCCCAAGGTCTCCATTAATGGCGCCCGAGCCTCTGTTTAATGGCGTGGCTATGTCTCACTCGACTGAGATTTAAAAGAGAAAAAAGAAAATCTGAAAGCACGGATCTTGATGTAAGATCCGACGGACCTATTAGCATCTACTGCGACTTATAGCAAGACTGATGAATATATAAGGACGGTTAATTTTTTTTGATCAAAGAAGGGCTTGTCCCTTCCGATTTTCATTACTGAAAACCACCACAATTCACAAGAAGTTCAGCACAACTCCAGCCTAACACGAAGGACTAAAAGCTACCAGATTGAAATCGCAACATCCCAAGAGGCCAACAAAGGCCAAACATCCGCGCTAGAACCCAATATTTCACAACCAACGACACAATCCACATCCTAAACCAATTATTACATCAAAAGAAACCAGGAAACTGAAGGAAGCCCAACAGCAACTAGAAGAACAGCCACGCCAGGGTCACCACAGCAAGAGTTTTCTTCATTCCAGCCTCGCAACATTGATCTTCCACAGAAAGATAAGGACGATTAATTGTCTTACATAATTAGAAAGATAATTAAAAAAGCCACATGCGGCTACGACCGAAATACACAAGGGAAAAAGAAGAAGGAAGACAAGGATCTGGCTCGTTGATCTCTACTTTCTTGATGCGTTGGTGCAGGCCGCGAGAACTAGTCTCCGCGGCGAGCGGCGATGAGCTCTTTCGTGTCCTCAAGACGCTGCTTGAGAACATCCACGGATTCCTCCACCAGCCTTTGGCGCTCGTTGCGGAGCATGTCATTCTCGTCCATAAGTTTCATGACGATGACGCCGGTCCTCCTCAACAAGGCACTGGTCTCCTCCTGCTGGTCTGCACTTCGGACGATCTTCTCCCTCAGCAGGTCGCGCTCGGCCCAGAGCCTCTCATTGCCCTCCCTTAGTACGCTGATAGCCTGTTCAAACGAGGCTTTCATGTTGTCCTGCAACCTCGCCCAGCCGGAGAACTGCTCCATCTGGCTATGGACGATCGCATGCATGCACCTATAACAGTCGTCGCCTGCCCGCGAGAAATTTTTCCAGGCCGCTGATACGTCTCCAACGTATCTATATTTTTTGATTGCTCCATGCTAGATTATCTACTATTTTGGACTATATTGGGCTTTATTTTCCACTTTTATATTATTTTTGGGACTAACCTATTAACCGGAGGCCCAGCCCAGAATTGCTGTTTTTTGCCTATTTCAGTGTTTCGAAGAAACGGAATTTCAAACGGAATAAACCTTTCTGGAACGTGATTTTCTTCCCGAATATGACCCAGGAGACTTGGACCCTACGCCAAGGAAGCTTCGAGGTAGGCACGAGGTAGGGGGGCGCGCCCTATACCCCCAGGCACGCCCCCACCCTCGTGGGCCCATCGAAGCTCCATCGACGTACTTCTTCCTCCTATATATACCTACGCACCCCCAAACGAACAGAGACGAAGCCAAAAACCTAATTCCACCGCCGCAACTTTCTGTATCCATGAGATCCCATCTTGGGGCCTGTTCTTGAGCTCCGCCGGAGAGGGCCGTCATCACGGAGGGCTTCTACATCATCATAGCCTCTCCGATGAAGTGTGAGTAGTCTACCTCAGACCTTCGGGTCCATAGTTATTAGCTAGATGGCTTCTTCTCTGTTTTTGGATCTCAATACAAAGTTCTCCCCCTCTCTCGTGGAGATCTATTCGATGTAATCTTCTTCTTTTTGCGGTGTGTTTGTTGAGACCGATGAATTGTGGGTTCATGATCAAGTCTATCTATGAACAATATTTGAATCTTCTCTAAATTCTTTTATGTATAATTGGTTATCTTTGCAAGTCTCTTCGAATTATCAGTTTGGTTTGGCCTACTAGATTGGTTTTTCTTGCCATGGGAGAAGTGCTTAGCTTTGGGTTTGATCTTGCGGTGTCCTTTCCCAGTGACAGAAGTGGCAGCAAGGCACTTATTGTATCGTTGCCATCGAGGATAACAAGATGGGGTTTATTTCATATTGCATGAATTTATCTCTCTACATCATGTCATCTTGCTTAAAGCGTTACTCTGTTTTTAACTTAATACTCTAGATGCATACTGGATAGCGGTCGATGAGTGGAGTAATAGTAGTAGATGCAGAATCGTTTCGATCTACTTGTCACGGACGTGATGCCTATATACATGATCATGCCTAGATATTCTCATAACTATGCTCAATTCTGTCAATTGCTTAACAATAATTTGTTCACCCACCGTCGAATACTTATGCTCTTGAGAGAAGCCACTAGTGAAACCTATGGCCCCCGGGTCTATTCTCATCATATCAATCTCCATCACTTTAATCTTGCTTTGCTTTTTTTACTTTGCCTTGTACTTTTCACTTTGCATCTCTATACCAAAAATACCAAAAATATTATCTCTATCAGATCTCACTCTCGTAAGTGACCGTGAAGGGATTAACAACCCCTAATCGCGTTGGTTGCGAGTAGCTATCGTTTCGTGCAGGTACGAGGGACTTGAGTGTGGCCTCCTACTGGATTGATACCTTGGTTCTCAAAAACTGAGGGAAATACTTACACTACTCTGCTGCATCATCCTTTCCTCTTCGGGGAAATCCAACGCAAGCTCAAGAGGTAGCAAGAATAATTTCTGGCGCCGTTGCCGGGGAGTCTACGCAAAAAGTCAACATACCAAGTACCCATCACAATCCCTATTTCTCGCATTACATTAGTTGCCATTTGCCTCCCGTTTTCCTCTCCCCCACTTCACCCTTTCTGTTTTATTCGCCCTCTCTTTCTCCTCCTCCTTCTCCTTCTCCTTCTCTTCTTTCGTTTCCCTTTTCTAGCCTACCTTGTCGTCATTGCTAGTATTATATCTTCTCTGTTGTCTCCCGAGAACGAAGTTCTAAATTTTAAACAAAGGGAGGGAGAAAAATCTAAAAGACGCTTGGTATAGAATTTGCAATGCTCAAAATAGAGCTACCAGGAAGCAATCTACTTCAGTTCTTCTTCGCAATTTTTATGTAGGTGCTAGTCCTTGGTACAGATATATCCTTGATACCATTACCGGAGGGAATTTCTTGGGTAGCCATACTTTTGATTCTTATAATGCTATGATAGATTTATTTAGCTCACCACCTCTTTTGGTTAATGGAACTATGTTAACTTTGGAGCATGTTATGCAAAGGCTTGAAATTATTGAAAACAAAGTTGCTACAATTGAATCAATTGAAAATCTAGATAAAAAGATCCATAATCAAATTACCCAATATGGATCTAGGGTATGAATGACTTTGAAAAATATTAAGGAGAAGGAACCCATGGTTAATGAGAAAATAAATCTAGATTCCTCTAGAATCGATAAACTTGAGGGTATCATTACTAACTTGGGAACTGCTTTTTCTTCCGTAAAGAATACTCCTAGTCCTCCCACTAAAATTTCTAAGCTTATGTATGTCCCTAAGAATAAGGGTGAATCATCTAGTAAGGAAACCGCGGATCTTAAATCTATAAGTATTCATCCCGATATTTTTGCCTTCATTAAGGAGACATTTGCTACAAATGAATTTTTCGATCTTGTGCCTAAAAGTTTGATAATTACTAAAAATAAAGAAATTTCTAAGGAAGGTAGATGCCTCATTGAAGAATTGCCTACCAAAGATGGCAATAACTAGATCTATCCTCGCTTTTATGCCTAGCTAGGGGCGCTAAACGATAGCGCTTGTTGGGAGGCAACCCAATTTTATTTTTAGTTTTTTGTGTTTTTCTTCTGTTAGGGAATAAATAACCCACCTACCTTCAGTTTGGATGTGGTTTTGTGTTTTAATTAGTGTTTGTGCCAAGTTAAACCTATTGGATCTTCTTGGATGATAGTTATTTGATCTTGCTGTAATTTCCAGAAACTTTGCGTTCAGTGCCCGAATTATTAAAAATCATCAGAACGTGATAAAATACTGATTCCAATTGCTGATTATCAATAAACAAATTGGCTAGGTCGTCTAATTTTGGTAGAAGTTTTTGTGTTCCAGAAGTTTGCGTTAGTTACAGATTACTACAGTCTGTTCTGTTTTTGACAGATTCTGTTTTTCGTGTGTTGTTTGCTTATTTTGATGAATCTATGGTTAGTCAAATAGTTTATAATCCATATATAAGTTGGAATACAGTAGGTTTAACACCAATATAAATAAATAATGAGGTCATTATAGTACCTTGAAGTGGTATTTTGTTTTCTTTCTCTAACGGTGCTCACGAGATTTCTATTGAGTTTTGTGTTGTGAAGTTTTCAAGTTTTGGGTGAATTCTTTTGATGGATTATGGAATAAGGAGTGGCAAGAGCCTAAGCTTGGGTATGCCCATGGCACCCCCAAGATAATCCAATGACACCAAAAAGTCAAAGCTTGGGGATGCCCCGGAAGGCATCCCCTCTTTCGTCCACTTCCATCGGTAATTTACTTGGAGCTATATTTTTATTCACCAACGTGATATGTGTTTTTCTTGGAGCATCTTGTATTATTTGTGTCTTTGTTTGTTAGTGTGCCACAATCATCCTTGCTGTACACACCTTTTGAGAGAGCCATACATGAATTAGAAATTTGATAGAATACTCTATGTGCTTCACTTATATCTTTTGAGCTAAGTAGTTTTGCTCTATGTGCTTCACTTATATCTTTTGAGCTTTATAATTTTGCTCTACGTGCTTCACTTAGATCTTTTAGAGCACGGTGGTGAATTTGTTTTAAAGAAACTATTGATCTCTCATGCTTCACTTAAATTATTTCGAGAGTCTTAATAGCATGGTAATTTGCTTAAATAATAATGTGCTTGGTATTCAAGATTTGTGAAACCTTCTTTTGAGTGCGTTGAATACTAAGAAAAGTTGGATGCTTGATAATTGTTTTGAGATATGGAGGTAGTAATATCAAAGTCATGCTAGTAGAGTAATTGTGAATTTGAGAAGTTCTTGAGTTAAAGTTTGCAAGTCCCATAGCATGCACGTATGGTAAACGTTATGCAACAAATTTGAAACATGAGGTGTTATTTGATTGTCCTCCTTATGAGTGGCGGTTGGGGACGAGCGATGGTCTTTTCCTACCAATCTATCGCCCTAGGAGCATGCACGTAATGCTTTGGTTTTTGATGGCTTGTAGATTTTTGCAATAAGTATATGAGTTCTTTATGACTAATGTTGAGTCCATGGATTATAAGCACTCTCACCCTTCCATCATTGCTAGCCTCTACGGTACCGTGCATTGGCCTTCCTCACATTGAGAGTTGGTGCAAACTTTGCTGGTGCATCCAAACCCTGTGATATGATACGCTCTTTCACACATAAACCTCCTTATATCTTCCTCAAAACAGCCACCATACCTACCTATTATGGCATTTCCATAGCCATTCCGAGACATATTGCCATGCAACTTTCCACCATCTAGTTTATCATGAAACATTCATCATTGTCATATTGCTTAGCATGATCATGAAATTGACATAGTATTTGTGGCAAAGCCACCGTTCATAATTCTTTCATACTTGTCACTCTTGATTCATTGCATATCCTGGTACACCGCCGGAGGCATTCATATAGAGTCATACTTTGTTCTAGTATCGAGTTGTAATCATTGAGTTGTAAATAAATAGAAGTGTGATGATCATCATTCAATAGAGCATTGTCCCAAAAAAAGAAGAAAAAGGCCAAAGAAAAAAAGAAGGCCCAAAAAAAAAGGAAAATAAATAAAAGGAGCAATGCTACTATCCTTTTTTCCACGCTTGTGCTTCAAAGTAGCACCATATTCTTCATATAGAGAGTCTCATATGTTGTCACTTTCATATACCAGTGGGAATTTTTCATTATAGAACTTGGCTTGTATATTCCAACAATGGGCCTCCTCAAGTGCCCTAGGTCTTCGTGAGCAAGGAAGTTGGATGCACACCCACTTAGTTTCTTTTGTTGAGCTTTCATACATTTATAGCTCTAGTGCATCCGTTGCATTGCAATCCCTAGTCCTTGCATTAACATCAATCGATGGGCATCTCCATAGCCCATTGATTAGCCTCGTTGATGTGAGACTTTCTCCTTTTTTGTCTTCTCCACATAACCCCCATCATTATATTCTATTCCACCCATAGTGCTATATCCATGGCTCACACTCATGTATTGCGTGGAAGTTTATGAGTTTGAAATTATTAAGGTATGAAACAATTGCTTGTCTTGTCATCGGGGTTGTGCATGATGAGAGCATTCTTGTGTGACAAAAATGGAGCATGACTAAACTATATGATTTTGTAGGGATGAACTTTCTTTGGCCATGTTACTTTGAGAAAACATAATTGCTTTGTTGGTTTGCTTGAAGTATTATTATTCTTTATGTCAATATGAACTTTTGTATTGAATCTTTCTAATCTGAATATTCATATCACAATTAAGAAGAGTCGCATTGAAATTATGCCAAGTAGCACTCCGCATCAAAAATTCTCTTCTTACCATTTACCTACTCGAGGACGAGCAGGAATTAAGCTTGGGGATGCCTGATACGTCTCCAATGTATCTATAATTTTTGATTGCTCCATGCTATATTATCTACTGTTTTAGACTATATTGGGCTTTATTTTCCACTTTTATATTATTTTTGGGACTAACCTATTAACCGGAGGCCCAACCCAGAATTGCTGTTTTTTTTTGCCTATTTCAGTGTTTCGAAGAAACGGAATATCAAACGGAGTCCAAACGGAATAAACCTTTCTGGAACGTGATTTTCTTCCCGAATATGAACCAGGAGACTTGGACCCTACGCCAAGGAAGCTTCGAGGTGGGCACGAGGTAGGGGGCACGCCCTATACCCCCAGGCGCGCCCCCACCCTTGTGGGCCCACCGAAGCTCCACCAACGTACTTCTTCCTCCTATATATACCTACGTACCCCAAACTAACAGAGACGGAGCCAAAAACCTAATTCCACAGCCGCAACTTTCTGTATCCACGAGATCTCATCTTGGGGCCTGTTCCGGAGCTCCGCCGGAGAGGTCCGTCATCACGGAGGGCTTCTACATCATCATAGCCTCTCCGATGAAGTGTGAGTAGTTTACCTCAGACCTTCGGGTCCATAGTTATTAGCTAGATGGCTTCTTCTCTCTTTTTGGATCTCAATACAAAGTTCTCCCCCTCTCTCGTGGAGATCTATTGGATGTAATCTTCTTCTTTTTGCGGTGTGTTTGTTGAGACCGATGAATTGTGGGTTTATGATCAAGTCTATCTATGAACAATATTTGAATCTTCTCTGAATTCTTTTATGTATGATTGGTTATCTTTGCAAGTCTCTTCGAATTATCAGTTTGGTTTGGCCTACTAGATTGGTTTTTCTTGCCATGGGAGAAGTGCTTAGCTTTGGGTTCGATCTTGCGGTGTCCTTTCCCAGTGACAGAAGGGGCAGCAAGGCACGTATTGTATCGTTGCCATCGAGGATAACAAGATGGGGTTTATTTCATATTGCATGAATTTATCTCTCTACATCATGTCATCTTGCTTAAAGCGTTACTCTGTTTTTAACTTAATACTCTAGATGCATCCTGGATAGCGGTCGATGAGTGGAGTAATAGTAGTAGATGCAGAATCGTTTTGATCTACTTGTCACGGACGTGATGCCTATATACATGATCATGCATAGATATTCTCATAACTATGCTCAATTCTTTCAATTGCTTAACAGTAATTTGTTCACCCATCGTAGAATACTTATGCTCTTGAGAGAAGCCACTAGTGAAACCTATGGCCCCCGGGTCTATTCTCATCATATCAATCTCCATCACTTTAATCCTGCTTTGCTTTTTTACTTTGCCTTTTACTTTTCACTTTGCATATCTATACCAAAAATATCAAAAATATTATCTCTATCAGATCTCACTCTCGTAAGTGACCGTGAAGGGATTGACAACCCCTAATTGCGTTGGTTGCGAGTAGCTATCGTTTTGTGCAGGTACGAGGGACTTGAGCGTGTCCTCCTACTGGATTGATACCTTGGTTCTCAAAAACTGAGGGAAATACTTACGGTACTTTGCTGCATCATCCTCTTCTCTTCGGGGAAAACCAACGCAAGCTCAAGAGGTAGCAGCCGCCGCGGCGCGGCGGGACATCTCTGCCGCATTCGTGGCGCGACGGGACATCTCTGCTGCTTTCGTGGCACGGCCGGACCAGTCTGCTGCATCGACGGCGCAGCGGGACCTCCGTGCTGCTTCAGCGGCGCGGCGGGACCTCTGTGCTGCTACTTCCGCGCGGCGGGACATGTCGGCTGCTCTTGCAGCAAGGCGGGACATCTCTCGTGCTTCCGCTTCCATGCTCGCCTCTCCCTGGTGGCAATCTCTCGACCGAGAATTCACGCTGGCCATGGCAGACACAAGGGAAGGATGCTGAATGGCTTGTTTTTTTTGTGGATGAGGAGTTGAGGAGGAATGCACAGTCATCTTGGCATACTAGTCCGTATTTATAACCGAGTACTAATACGCTCCCAAGTGGGAAACCGTTTATGTTGTGATCAGTGTGAACAGGTTTGCAATTCAATATAGCGTGGAGTAATTTGGAATGTGACGAGACGCAAGCTCAAAATTTATTGACGGTTCAAGTTTCGAAGTGCGGCACTATTCCCGGATGGAGTACTTCTTTTTCTACTATCTCCTTTCCGGTTTTATAGGGCTTATCTCAATATTTTAGTTTTTCCATTTTATAAGGCTCAATTTGGTTGTTCCCCAACACATGTTCAGATTCCAAGGTGCATTAAATCATTGCATGCAAGTATTAAGAGAAAATTGACCGATGCATGTACTTTATGCATGCATGCATTGCAATTAATGCATTGATAAACATAATTTTTTATCGCCACCAAAACCCACCATTTCTTAAGCTAAAGTAGACCAAGGTAATCCCTATATTAGCATATTACTAAGATAAATAGACGGCACTGTAGAAACATTTAGGATGTGAGCTTGTCAATCTAAATGTGGAGGGACACAAGCTTAGCCCTGGCCAACAGCTTGGGCGGAACTGTCAAGAAGGTCAGCTCCTGCACGTCGACGTCACCGGGATCCTTGCTGCTTGTCACCTCCATTTCCACCTTGACGGCGTCGGTCGTGCCTTTGGGCTCCCCCGGCGGGCCGTTCACCCACAGCTTGGCCACGTAGTGCAGCAGTGGGGACGCCCCCGCTCTGATGCAGAAAACCGACACGACGATAGGCGCGCCGATGTCGAGCACATCGCCGACCAAGAAAAATGCGCGGCGGTCCTCCTCCTCGAACAGCAAGAGCCGTGGCTCCGACAGTGGCACTTGCAACTGGAGCACCTTGCCGTACTGGATCCTGTGCATGGGCTTGGGATGCGCGGTGCTGATGTGGTGGTAGAGCGCCGGCGGTGGGCCTTCGTAGCCACAGACGGGCACGGGGCATTTGCAGGGCGCGAGCAGACACACGCTCTGGTGATCGGCGAGCTTGTGGTAAGTGACGTAGAGCCCACAGCCTTCGTGCAGGCACTCCACCCTCACCGATGAAAGGACGGAGTCCACCGCCGTTTCCGCACGTGGAAGCCACTGCCGCGCTCGCGCTTCTGGCACTGCCGCTGGTTCCCTTGCACTGCAGAAATCAATCAAATAACACATCAATCAAGAAACCCGCACCTTGCTCAATCAGCCGAATGGACGAGGTGTATTCGAACCTCATACACTGGAGGCGTCAAGGGGTGGAGGCACAAGGGGCAGTGGAGCATGGTGAGGTCCATCGAGACCTTAGAGAGCTCCATCGTCGGGTCCTGTTCGGTCTGCATGATCTTGCCCTCCTCGTGCACAACCATCTCTCGACTTGGGCCGGGGTATTACAAAGCTTTACCGTCACATATTTTATACTACTTCAAGGTGCATTAAATCAACACATGCAAGTATCAAAAGAAGAGTCACGGCATGCATGCGTTTTAATTATTGCATCGGTAAACGCAAATTATTGAAATATATCGAGTGCAGTGCTTTGATGTGTCGCGTCAACTCGTACATCAACGAGAAGTTTGATTATCCTCTCCCTCGCCGACTTAAACGCACCTGCCTTTGGCTGTATGACAGGTTGGCCACACACCTGTCGGGCCCACCTGTCATACACGCAAAGGCAGGAGCGTCCCTCCCTCGCCCATGAGCATGGTGGCTGGCAAGACTAGGAGAAGCTTCCGCTACACACTTTCCCTCCCGCACGCGGTGGACATGCAACAATTCAATCAGTGTCAGATGGCCAGAAGCGTACTGTAGTACTCCTCCAGTGCAGTAGTGCTCCATCATTGTTCGACTTCCCGAAGAGGCGAAGAGCCAAGCGCAGCTCGGATGCTCGTGTGGCAGTTTCATGTGTAGAGTAGTCTAGGATAGCGTGTACCGTGCGTGTAAGCTTAAAATCGTTGGGGTCGGCTCCATGCTATGTGGCCGTCTCGAAGTTTTTTTTTAAAATAAAATAGTCTTCTAGCCCTACCTGACACCCTGGTGATTGTAGTTTGCATGCTCATCTGGTCAAGACAGGAATATATATTTTAATTTGTTTCTTCTTAGAAAAGGGGGGACTCCCCGGCCTCTGCATCAGAACGATGCATACGGCCACATATATTTTAATTTGTGGTGGGTAAATGTTAGAGGTTGCAGCAAATATATTGTACACTGCGGGTCTTTCAGCCAAGTTTAGAGGCAAGCATGTGGGGCCAGTGCTATGATGTGTCGCGTCAACTCGTACAACGAGGAGAAGCTTGATTTTACTACACGCCTTCTCCCTCACCCATGCGCGCAGTTGCTCGCAAACGAGGACAGGCTTTTACATAGTAGTACTTCTACAACAAGCTATCCGTCCTGCTCGCGGTGGACGGACATGCAGCAGTGGATTCGACACTGTAGAAGCAGTAGTAGTAACATCATTATTTGTCTTCTCGAAGAGGCGAAGAGCCAAGCGCAAACCGAACGTTGCAGTTGCGAACATTGGAGCACACATATAACCAGGCTGAGTATTTAACCAAAAACTACCACATTTCACGGAAACGTGACAGAAAACTACCACTTTATGATTTGTGCAGAAAACTACCACTTTTGTTCTAATCCGTGGCAAAAAACTACCAAGTCTCGAAACTGGTCGCTTCGCCCGCGCTAAGCACCAAACTGACCAGCCGGTCCCACGTTTCAGGTGCCACGGTGGCCAACCGATGCCCGCTACGCGTTAACGGCGCGTTCGTGGTCGGAAACGGCGGCTGTCAGTTTGGTTCAATGCACCAAAACATGGGACCGGCCATTTGATGCTGATCCTCTGACGACGTCGTTTCCGACCGCGGACATGCCGTTAACGTGCAGCGGGCGTCGGTTGGCCATCATGGCACCTGAAACGTGGGACCGGCTGGTTAGTTTGGTGTTTAGCGCGGGCAAAGCGACCGGTTTCGAGACTTGGTAGTTTTTTGCCACGGATTAGGACAAAAGTGGTAGTTTTTCGCACAAAATCGTAAAGTGGTAGTTTTCTGTCACGTTTCCGTGAAATGTGGTAGTTTTTGGTTAAATACTCAGCCAGGCTCTTGCATGAGACAAAATTGCTATGTGAGCCCACTGTTGTACTAGTACGTACAACTACTTGCTAGTATAGCCCTGTAAACCACAAAGGAGTATTTGCCCTTCTAGAGATTTCAACAAGTGACTAGACTACACCGAGACGGAGTACATATGGAGCAAAATGAGTGAATCTGCACCGTAAATAAATACTCCCTCCGTCCCATAATATAAGAGCGTTTTTGACACTACACTAGTGTCAAAAACGTTCTTATATTATGGAACGGAGGGAGTACATACTAGTTCTATCGTTTTCCTCTCCGAGGTGCACAATATTGAGTATACTGACTAGTCTCTTTTTGACACACATTTACGTTTTTTTACACAGTACATATGCAAGCGCTCATATACACGTGCATACACTCACCCCTATGAACGCACACACGCACGGCACTATCATCTTGAAATTTATGAAGTCACCATAGGCACCTCGTCGTCGACGGGTCCATAGGTGCTTGAATGCCAAGGAGCGAGAGGGTAGCGGTTCCCGAGACGTTG
This sequence comes from Aegilops umbellulata, assembly GCA_032464435.1. NCBI lineage: Eukaryota > Viridiplantae > Streptophyta > Magnoliopsida > Poales > Poaceae > Aegilops > Aegilops umbellulata. The sequence goes on along the minus strand of CP136055.1, from coordinate 243,050,307 downwards.
AACGGTCAATGATGCATCCTCAATTACATGCAGAGGGAATTAATTGGAGAAGCAGAATAGAGCCAGCACGATGTGAATGCAACAGAGTTTGGACTCTCATATAATAAAGGCGCCCCACCACTCCAATCCATCTACTCCCAAGTCTCTGCGCAACACTACTCACTCCAATCCAAGACCAAGTGACCAGAAGCCACAAGCACCTATGGAGGCGATGGACGCGAGCGGCAGTCGGCTGTGCCAAATCATCCAAGGCGCCGGCCTGCGGCCCCGCACCATGTAGCATTTCCAGACGGTGCTGGCGACCGCAGGCATCGTAGCCCTCGCCGACGCCGGCTTCGCCTCTCGGATGGACGACATGATGGTCAGCTCCATCCGCAAGTTCACCGCCTGTCGGGGGTTGGATGCGACATATGCCAAAGGATGGCTTATCATGGTGGGGGCGAGTAGAACGTCGCCGGTGCCTGGAAGCGGGATGAGGCGTAGACATGCACGCTGGCGAATCTTACCCAGCTTCAGGGCTCTCCGAGGAGATAATACCCCTACTGCTGCTTTGCGGGGTCTCCGCATGATCACTATGGTGATATGTGTACACAGTTGCTCCTCGAGCTGTGTTCTGGAGGTAGGAGAGGGCAAGGCTAGCTCTCTCCCTTTTGTGCTTCTGGTCTAGTGGTAAAAGGATCGAACCCTTTGCATGGGTGCTCCGGGGGGTTTATATAGGCCTACCCCCCGGGGGTACAATGGTAATCCGGCTGGGCGCGGGTCCCAGCCGTCAGTCTCTCAGGTCGCCATCTTCTCCGCCGACTCCTGGGGCCCGCCGCTGGTGGGCCCCGTCGACTAACTTGGTCACTGTAGCCGCGCCTTGGATGACGTTGGCTTGGTCGTGGGGTCGTGGCAACAGTGCCGCCGCCTGGCGGGCGATCACTGTCGTCACTCCCCGTCTTATCTGGTTAATGGCGTGCGGGCCTCGCGGGAGGTGCGGGCCGACTCTCAGAGGCCGACTCCCACGAGGTCCGTCTTCGGGTGCTCTCGCCGTCTTTCGTTCCCCCCGCTGACTAGCGGGACCCGCCGTCTCTGGGCCGCCGGGGCAAACGTCAGGGTCAGTATGGCAACAGTGCCGCGCCGGACGGAGATCTCCTCTGGTACGACGTACTGTGGCCATACCTGCCCTTGGTAATCAGGGTGGGGGTGGGCGGTACTCCGGCCATCCCCGGTCTCGTCCTTCTTCTCGAAGGCAGAGGGCGGTGAAGTTACTGGCCGACTCCCCATAGTCGGCTTCACCAACTGGGAGTCGGCTTATGTCGTAGCCGTCTCTGGGATTCGGCCGTGAGTGGGTAGTCGGTGATGCTGCAGCCGACTCCCAGAGTCAGCCCTTTGTCTTGGGATCTTTGAGGGGCGAAGCCTGCCCCGATGTCTTGAAAGGTTCTGGGTCTCGGGTTGGCCTACCCGTGGCCCATTACTCCGACAGTAGTCCCCGAAGCTGGTGAGGCGCCGAGGGAGACATGTCGAGGAGCCTCAACAATTTCTTCCTCCGAGTGGACCATGGGGAGGTGATCTTATTCAGGCCGTCTCCGACAAGTCGACTATGGGAAGCAGGACTCGTCAAAGGTCGTCTTGCTCTTCAAAGAGTTTGAAAGTCTTTGCTGGATTCAGACGGCGTGCTTGATAAGCTACACGGCCGCCGCCCGCCGCGGACCTGCCAAGGGACGCCGCATGGCCGGGCCAGTCTGCCAGCCCACACGCGCGACGGGACATGCCCGCGGGTGGGGCCCTCCATTACCGCGCCTCGGCCTTTGAACGGATCCGTTGTGGCCGCGCGGGCGGTTGAGCTTCTCAGCGCAGTAAATGCGCGTGGTAACTTCCGTCGTAAACCACGGGGGTCGTGGGGGCGTGGGCGCAGTTAATCCCATGATGCCCCCTCGGCTTCTCAGCCCGCCGGTCTATAAGTAGGCGGAGGGAGCGGGGCGGCGAAGCACGCGTGCCCGCTCTCCTCTGCTTCCTTTGCTTCTTTCTTCTTTCTTCTTTCTCCCACCGCTGCTACGTCGAACTGCGCCCCGCTTGCGGCGATGAGCTCTTCCTCCGCCGCCGCGCCTGCCGCCGTGCGCTCCGGCGTGTGGAACGGTTCCGAGATCGACGACGACATGATCGACTTCCTCCGCAAGGCGCGTCGCCTCCTTGGCGCGCACCTCGTGTAGGCCCGTGCTCTGCCGCCGACGGAGGTGACGCCGGCGCCGGGGGAGGGCGAGCAGCTCGTGTTCCGCTCCCACCTCATGCGCGGCCTGGGGCTGCCGGCGAGCGGGTTCTTCCGTTCGTTCTTGGAGTTTCATGGCCTCCAGCCGCACCACCTCACCCCAAACATGGTGGAGCTGCTGGCGGCTTTCACTACTTTGTGCGAGGGCTTCCTCGGCGTTCTCCCCACCATCGAGCTGTGGGGAGAGTTCTTTCAGTCCAAGCTCGGCACGCATGTCGCCGGCGTGCCAGCCCAGTGCGGTGCCATTATTGCAATACGGAGGACGACGGCCGACAACCCGTTCCCCGCCATCCAACTAATCAAGTCGGTGAAGATGTGGCAGCGCTCTTACTTCTATGTGAAGAGCGTCGCCCCAGACGGCGACTGGGTTAATCTGCCGCCATACGAAGCCGACGCGCCGGCTGGGAGGCAGCCCAGCTGGTCCTACCGCGCCAGGACGCTGACCCCGGCTGGAGCCGCCGCCGTGGCGCGACTTCGAGTGCTGACGCAGTCGGACGGTCTGACCGGGGCCGACTTGCTGGCCGCCTTCGTGGCGCGCCGAGTCCTCCCGCTCCAAAGCCGGCCTCATCTGATCTGTCAGATGAGCGGCCACCGGGACCCCAGTCGGATGTGCACCAAGGACATGCCCCACGCGGAGGTGGCGAACACGGTGAACTACATCGCGAACTGCGGCCTCTCGGAGGATTGGCAATTCGGCATGGAGCCGTACTCGCGCGCCAACCCTCCGCCAGTGGTAAGTTCTTCTTCTTCTTCTTCTTTACAGCCGAATCCGACTCTTGATCTTTATTATTTTTATTTTTGACTCAGAATCTTCTCATTCATCCCTCGTCCGGCGCCGTGGGGCCGCCCAGCCAGTTCGCCCCCGATCGCGCGGAGAGCGACATCGATGACCCCGACCTGGGGGCAGCGGCGATGGAGGCCGAGGCCGAAGGAGGCGGCGAAGGAGAGGAAGGCGGCCTCAGGCCCTCGGCCACCTTCGCCGACTGGCCTGCCGGCGAAGACGGGGAAGTCGCCCCGCGCCATCAATCAAGGCTAGACGGCGCGAGGAAGCGCCGGGCCGGGCTGAGTTCCCTTGGAGGCCGGGAGAAGAAGTTTAAGGGGGCGGCCGCCGCGACCAAGCGGGAAGAGGCGGTCGCGAGGGCCCATCGCTTCCGTAAGGAAGTGAAGAAGCCACCGCTATCCTCTGGGTAAGCGTTTCTGCTTCTTTGTCTTGTTTTATCTTCTGGTGGATTTGGTCCGGGTCCTTACGCGTCTTCCCTGTTCCAGAGCTCCTCTCACCCTTGGGAGGGTTGCCGCCGCCTCCATCAGGGGGTCGGTGGAGTCGTCCGCCACGACTCGGCGTGTTGACCCTGCTGCCGACCTCCGGGAAGCGACGGAGCAGAACGCGCAGGAGAAGCGTGACGAGGACGAAGCCGCCCGCCGGGAGAAGGCGGAGGCCGAGAAGGCGGCCGCCTCCGCCCAGAAAGGGCTGGAGGGAGCCGAAGCCGCCGCCGCGGCCAAAGAGCGGGCCGAAGAAGCCGCGCGCCGCCAGTCAGCGCTGTTCGTCGTCTGAACTTGGCGCAGCCTCCGGATTATACGGAGCAGTCTGGGGAAGTCAGCGGGGAGCACCCAATCATGGAGAGGGAGAGCGGCGAGACCCCCGGTCTAGACATGGTGGTGCCGCCACCACCGCCCCCGCTGCCATCGGGAAGCGTGAGGGATGAACAGACGACGGACCCGCTGGTGCCGCCGACTACCGACGAAGCCATGGCGAATTTGCTTCTCCAAGTCGCCTCGCCAACGCGCCGCCGTCTGGAGAAGGCGACTGCAGCGCCGCGCCCTCTGGAGACCGGAGCAGCCAGCTCGGCCGTCCCAGACGTCGAGGTGGTGAGCACCGCGCCCGTCGGGTGGGTGCGAGGAGGCGGCACAGGCCCGCTGAACCAGGCGCTCCTGGACGTCCAGGCGAAGCTGCGAGCCAAAGGCGACGCCCTCCAGAACTGCACCAAGGCGCATCTGGCGTCGCGAGCGGCCGTCCGGGTATGTTTCTTCTGACTTTGTTTTTTCTTGCTCTTCTCTGTGGGGGCGCGCCAGTGCACCCACTGGGTGTAGTCCCCGAGTTTCGAGCCGGCTGCTGAGCAGGCGGGTCAGAACTCTATTGGCGAGTTCCAAATGCTTATTCTTTTTTGAAATGCTTATCGTAGGACTACCACAACCTCCGAGCCACCGTCTTCAATCGTAATGTTGAAGAGCTGGGCAAGCGGACTGCCGACTTGTCGGAGAGCCGGAGTGAGTTTCCTTCTTCGCGGGGGCGCACTGGCGCACCCGCGGGCTGTAGTCCCAGAGATTCGGGCCAACTGCTGCTCAGTCGGGCCGGATCTTCTTGGCGACCTTAGCTGATGACTTGTGTCCTTTTTCTTCTTTCTTCAGAGGCCAACGCCGTTCTTCAGCAGCAGCTGGGCGAAACAAACACCGCCTTGCGTGCTAAGGAGGTGGAATGCGGCAAGCTCGTTACGGAGCGCGACCTGCTTGCTGCGCAGCTGGCGGAGCAGAAGGAGTTGCTCAAGAAGGCGCAGGAGGAGGCGAAGGAGAGAGAGACTGGACTCCAAGCCGAGTTCGAGGCCGAACGTTCCTCCTGGACCGATAAGGAGGCGATGCTGACCTCCGGCTTCCATGAGATTGAAGATATCGTTGATGGTAAGTTTTCTTTACTCGCTTTCTTTGAGCAGCCGACTGTGGGTCGGGCCGACTCTTGCTTTTTCTGATTTGCTTCTTTTTCCGTCTTGGTAGACTTCTTCCCGGGTCATGCGCAAGCTGCCGTTCAAGCCATCGAGGCTAATCGCGAGGCGCGGAGGGCGGCCGGCGAGGAGGTTGCTGCCAACGCCCCCCGGAATCTTGATGAACAGCTTCTGAGCATCGAAGCTCGCCTGCGGCCGGCTCACCGGATGCTGCGCCGGCTTCAACGTGCCGGCGCCCAGGCGATTCCTGCCTTGTGGCCAGAGATGCCGATTCTGCGCACTCCCAGCCGGACTGCCGACTGGCTGGAGGTCGCAGCGGGCCGTCTGGAGGCTTGGAAAGGCTCCTCGGCACATGCCGGAGTGCGTTGTGCCTTGGAGTTTGTCAAGGCGTGGTATACAGACCTGAGCCTGGACCAGCTGGACACACTCCGGGCTGAGGCCCAGCCGGAGCTGGCAGCCATGAAGGACGACTTTGTCAAGCGCGCCGCGGCGATCGCTGAGTATGTCGACCCCAATGTCTTCGTTCCTGAGCGAGCTGACAACGGTGAGGAGGCGCCGCCGGAGTGGTTTGGGATGAACCTGAACTACGGCGAGGACTCGGTGGAGGTGATCGGCTCCAGTGTCGAGGAGGGAGGCGAGGTGGAGGTCAGAGACGAGATGGAGGCGCCAGAAGTCGAAGCGGACGATCAGCCTCAGCTCGACCGTGCCTCCAACAACGAGCCGCGCCCAACTGCGCCGACTGCCGCTGGAGGTGATCAAGCCGAGTCTGCCCAGCCGGCCGCCCCAACGTCCGACACCGCCATCTCTTCCGAGCCCCCAAACCCGTCTGCTGCTTCATAGGCCGCCGCCTTGTCTTATTTATCTGCTTAGTAGTTTCTCGAAGAACTTTGTTAATTCGCACAATTCCACCCGCGGGGTGTATTTTGAACTTCCATTCGAGGATTCGGCCAATGGCCTTTGTGATGTAAATATTTATCTAGGTTCTATCACTTATTGCTTATTGCTCTTTTGGCTTTTTCCCTTTGCCGCCTTCCCTTAGATGTTGCCTTTGCCAGTCGGACAGCCGCTCTGCGGACTGCCGCTGGATCAAATACTTGGCTACTTTTGGGAAGGCAAGTACTCAGCCATTCTAGAGTTTCTTTAGCAAGTCGGATAGAAAGCAGCAAGCCGATTACTCGGAGTCGGTTTTGCGAGGAACGGCTGGAAAGCCGGCTCGAGCTATGTTTGTGCTTTGAGTCCTTAGCCATTTTTCGTGTGGACGCCTATTCTTCCTTACTCCTGCCCGCTGGGCAGTCGCTCTGCGAGCTGCGGATTCTAACAGGAGACGGCTTAGGCACCACACACTACTTGTCCGACTGCAAGAAGCATTTTCATAGCATGAGACGGCGAGTCCCCGGGCCGACTAGTCGAGCCCGGTGCCAAGCGGCATAACAAAGAGTAGCATACTCGGAAGCATAATACTTATCATACAGATAACAAAAGGGGCAGTCCCCGAGTCCGTCTCGGGGGGCCCAGAGTTTTGGTACTTCAATGCAAAGGGGTAGCGTGGTACATACTATATTAACTGTAAAATCTTCGAAGAAGATTCGCGTTCCATGGTCGCTCCGTCTCTTTGCCGGAGTCATCCCTCTTCCGTGCTCGGGGCTTCTGAGCGTCGATCAGGTAGTAGGAGTCGTTTCCTAGCACCTTGCTGATGATGAAGGGGCCTTCCCAAGGTGCCGACAACTTGTGCTGGCCGGCTGTTCGCTAGATCAGCCGGAGCACAAGGTCGCCCTCTTGGAAGGATCTCGGCCTGACCTTCCTGTTGTAGTAGAGACGTAGGCTCTGCTGGTAGATGCTGGACCGGCTAAGTGCCAACAGCCGGCCCTCTTCCAGCAGATCGACACCGTCTTGTCGTGCTTCTTCTGCCTCTTCCGCAGTGTACATCGTGACTCGCCGGGAGTCGAACTCTATATCCGTTGGGATGACGGCTTCAACACCGTAGACGAGGAAGAAGGGTGTGAAGTCGGTCGACTTGTTTGGAGTCGTGCGCAGACTCCATAGGATGGCTGGCAACTCGTCAAGCCAACAGCCGGCCGAACGCTCCAGTGGTTCGACCAACCGAGGCTTGATGCCGGACAGGATGAGGCCATTCGCCCGCTCCACCTGCCCGTTTGACTGCGGATGGGCAACGGACGCTAAGTCCAGTCGGATGCCCTGCGTCGCGCAGAAACGGGCCAAGGCGCCTTTGGCAAAGTTGGTGCCATTGTCGGTGATGATGCTGTGCGGTATGCCATACCGAATTGTGATGTCTGAGATGAAAGTCACGGCAGTCGGACCATTCAATTTCTTGATGGGCTTCACTTCTATCCACTTGGTGAACTTGTCCACCGCGACAAGTACATCAGTTAGGCCGCCTCGTGCCATCTTGAAGGGTCCCACCATATCCAGGCCCCAAACTGCAAAGGGCCAGACGATGGGGATAGTCTTGAGTGCTGAAGCCGACTGATGTGGCTTGGAGCGGAACTTCTGGCACCCCTTGCATTTCTGGACCAACTCTTTGGACTCTTCGAGGGCAGTCAGCCAGAAGAACCCATGCCGGAAAGCTTTGGCGACGAGTGCCCTCGAGGCCGCATGGTGACCGCACTCGCCTTGATGGATGTCTTTGAGAATTGCTTGGCCTTGCTCTGGCTCGACGCAGCGCTGGTAGACACCAGTGACGCTGCGCCTGACTAGCTCTCTGTTGATTATGGTGTAAGCTGCCGCTCGGTGTTGTATTTGCCGAGCTAAGGTTTCATCAGTTGGTAGCTCCTTGTTCACCAAGAATTTGAGGATGGGCTGGGCCCATGAGGGTGCTACTATCTCTTCGACTGCCAGAACCGCGACTTGGACGAGGGCGGCTGGGCTGGGAGGCGGCAGGCTGGAGTCCGCGGCCGCTTGCTGGATTAGTGAAGTCGCCGGGCCGACTGGTGCAGTCCCCGGGCCGAGTTCTGGAGTCTTTTCTCCGGTCGCCGCAGTCCCCGGGCCGAGTTCTGAAGTCCCTGGGCCGGCTTTGACTGCGGCGTTCTTGGAGTCATCTGCGAGGGTTTTTGCGCCGTCTGCTTGGGCTTTGGAGCCGGATCCGACTTCTTCTGGAGGAGCCAGCATAAAAATGGAGTCTGACTCTGGTGAAGGCTTGATGGATGGCTTGAGGAGGCGCCGAAGAGCGACGCCAGATGGTATTGCTTGGCGAGTGGAGCCGATTCGTGCCAAAGTATCTGCTAGGTTGTTGTCGTTTCTTGGCACGTGGAGGAACTCGCACCCCTCGAAATATCCGCTGAGTTGCTGCACGAGGAAACGGTAGCTTGCCATGTTTGCGTCCTTGGCGTCCCAGTCGCCAGATGATTGCTGGACCACCAAGTCGGAGTCGCCATAACACAGGATCCGGCGAATGCCAAGTTCTTTGGCAAGCCGGAGCCCGTGAATGAGCGCCTCGTATTCAGCGACGTTGTTGGAGGCGGCGAAATGGATCTGCAGTGCATACTGGAGCTTGTCGCCTTTAGGAGAGGTTAGGACAACGCCGGCTCCCAAGCCGGTGCACATCTTGGAGCCGTCGAAATGCATCCGCCAATGGGTGGAGTCGGGCGCTGGCGGCAGGTACTGGGTCTCGGCCCAGTCGACGAGGAAGTCGGCCAGTGCTTGTGACTTGATGGCGGTGCGGGGTTGATAGTAGATTGTGTAGGGAGCCAAATCTATGGCCCACTTGGCCACTCGGCCGGACGCATCTCGGCTTCCAATGATTTCTGCTAATGGGGCCGTGCAGACCACGGTGATTGGATGTTCTTGGAAGTAAGGCTTCAGATTCTTGGCGGCAAAGTGCACACCTTAACACATCTTCTAGTAGTGGGGGTAGTTTTGCTTGGAGGTCGACAGTACTTCACTCAGGTAATACACCGGTCTCTGGACTGGTAGTGCCTTGCCTTCCTCCTTGCGCTCTACTACAATGACTGTGCTGACCACTCGGCTGGTGGCGGCGATGTACAGGAGCATGGGCTCTTTGGGAGTCGGAGCCGCCAACACAGGGGGAGTAACCAACATCTTCTTCATTTCCAGAAAGGCCTCATCCGCCTTGTGGTTCCACTTGAAAAAATTGGTCTTCTTCATGAGCTGGTACAAAGGGAGAGCTTTGTCGCACAGCCGACTGATGAAACGGCTGATGGATGCCAGACAACCAGTGAACTTCTGCACATCCAACAGTCGGCTAGGTACCTCCATTCTCTCGATGGCCTTGATCTTCACAGGGTTGCACTCTATGCCGCGTTCAGAGACCAGGAAACCGAGTACCTGGCCGGCTGGTACTCCGAAAACGCACTTCTCGGGGTTAAGCTTGATCTGGAATCGGCGCAGGTTCTCAAAGGTCTCCTTGAGGTCTTCCAGCAGAGTTCCACGCTTTTCCGTCTTCACCACCACATCATCCACGTAAACGTGGGCATTTCGACCGAGTTGCTTGAGGAGGCACTTCTGCATGCAACACTGAAAGGTGGCGCCGGCGTTCCTCAAGCCGAACGTCATGGTCAGGTAGCAGAAGGCTCCAAATGGCGTGATGAAGGCGGTCTTTAATCTGTCTGCCGGGTTCAGCTTGATCTGGTGATATCCTGAATAGGCATCTAAGAAGCTCAACAGCTCGCATCCGGCTGTGGAGTCTATCACCTGATCGATTCTCGGCAAAGCAAACGGGTCCTTGGGGCAGGCTTTGTTGAGGCTTGTGTAGTCAATACACATTCGCCACTGCTTGTTCTTCTTCAGTACTAAAACTGGGTTTGCTAGCCACTCTGGGAAAAATACTTCCATGATAAAGCCGGCTGCAAGGAGCCGGGCTATCTCTTCACCAACAACTCTTCTTTCTCTTCTGACAGGCGGCGCAAGGGCCGCCTGACGGGCTTCACATCAGACCGGACATGTAACTTGTGCTCGGCGAATTCCGCCGGTACACCTGGCATGTCTTTGGGGGACCATGCGAAGATGTCCCGATTCTCACGGAGGAAATCGACGAGCTCGCCTTCCTATTTGCTGTCAAGGTTTGCACCTATGACAGCGTACCTCTTCGGGTGCTCTGGGTCCAAGGGTATCTTCTTCGTTTCCTTTGCTGGCTTGAACGAGCCCTCAGCTTCCGACTCCTTGGGGTTGGGCGACATCTCAGGCTGCTTGCCGGCCATCGCCACAACCCGATCAAGAAGCCGCTTCTCTGCTCCAATAACCAGGGACTCGGCCAGCTGACTGCTCTCGGCCGCGCAAGCGGACGACTTCCTGTAGTCGCCGGCCACAGTCAGAATTCCCTTGGAACTCGGCATCTTCATCTTGAGGTAGGCGTAGTGGGGGACCGCCATGAACTTGGCCAAAGCAGGCCGGCCAAGCAGCGCATGGTACGGGCTTTCGAGGTCCACCACTTCAAACCTGACTGGCTCTCGGCGGAAATGTTCCTTATCTCCGAAAAGGACGTCTATCAGAATCTTGCCAATTGGGGAGCAGGAAAGGCCAGGGACAATCCCATGGAATACGGTCCGGCTGCTCTGGAGCTGTCTTTGCTTGATTCCTAGCTTCTCCATTGTATCCTTATACAGGATGTTGATACTGCTACCTCCATCTATCAGAACTCGCGAGAAGCGAGCTGCCCGCCTATCAGTGGCAAAGGTGGCTTCCAGGACCAAGGCATAGGAACCTGGATTCGGCATCACCTCTGGGTGATCAGCTCTGCTCCAACTGATAGGCTTCTCGGACCAGTGCATGAACTCGGGAGTATCTGACGCTACTGCGTTAACTTCTTGCTGCTGCAGCCTCCTGCTGCGCCTGTCATCATCCACACTGGTGAACACCACGTAGGCTCCATGCTCTTTCGGGTACTCGTCTTGTACTGCGCCGACTGGCCTGACAGCCGGCTGCTGGGGTGGAGGCGGAAGCGGCTGCCCAGCAGGTGGAGGAGGCATCAGGCCGTCTCCCTTGGCAATCTTGGTGAGCCAGTGGCACTTTCTGGTGGTGTGGTTCGACGGCTTTGCGCCGCTGTGGAACTTGCAGGGACCATCTAGAGTCTGCTCATAGGAGAAAGCCGGCAACTAGTTGGACTTGCCGCCCTTCTGCCGCTTGGGTGGAGGCTGTCCCTCCGGCTGTTGATCTTCGACTGTTGCGACCTGCCGGCTACTGGAAGACGGCTGCGGGGCCTTGCGCTTGTGATTGTTCTGCTGTTGCCGCTGACTGGCGTCTCCAGCCGGAGTTCTGGAAGCTTGAGGGGCCACTTTGCCGGCCGTGCTGACTTGGATCTCCGTCTTCATAGAAGAGTCGGCTGTGGCGTACTTGTCTGCTATGATCAGCAGCTCGTCTAGGGTCTCAGGCTCATCACAGAGGAGCTTATGCTTGAGGAGGGTGCCTTCTCTGCACCCGGCGGTGAAGTACTCGATGGCCTGCATCTCGTGCACGCCCTCGCAGGAGTTTCGAAGCTCGGCCCAATGCATGAGGTAGTCGCGAGTCGATTCGTTGGGGCCTTGCACGCACAAAGAGAGCTGGCGAGGCTTGGGAGGTCGCTTGTACGTGCTCGTGTAGTTGCGGACGAAAGCCTTGGTGAAGTCGACCCAGCTGTTGATGCTGCGGGGTTTCAGGCTGTTCAACCATGTCCGGGCCGTGCCCTCGAGCATGAGTGGAACGTACTTCACGGCAACACGCTTGTTGTCGTTTGCTATGCTGACGGCAGTGGAGTAGTCAACCAGCCAGTCTTCCGGCTTCACGGAGCCGGTGTACTTGGGAGTGTCTCTAGGGAGAGTGAACCCTTTGGGGAAGGGCTCATCTCGTGCGGGGGCCGAAGCACGGTGGTCCCAACTCGTCTTCTTCCTCCAGCGCCAGGGATCGGTGGAGTCGGTCGATCCGGTGGCGGGCATCATTCTCTCCGACTCCCTCTCGGCGGCCAAGCGGCCTCCGAGAGTCGGATGCTCAACGGGCGGCGGGGAGACTCGTCTTTCTCTGCGGGGTGGAGGAGGCACATAGTCGTCCCGCCGCTCCACTGCTCTCGGGCGGCCGTCTTGGTCGCGTTCGATGGTGATGTGAGTCCGACTGCAGCTCGCACCCGGCTCCTTGTCTTTTCTTTCGCGGACGCCGCCAGTCGGCGTCCGAGACGTCGCGCCTTGATCTCGGCAGGGTGGCAGGTCGTCGTGCTGTTGCTGCGGCCCCTCGGTTCGGGAACCGGCCGCGTTCTGCGCGCCAGCCGCGTCGAGGAGTTGCTGGACTCGCTCCGTCATCAGTCGGCGCTCTTCGCCCTCGATGTTGTCCAACTCATCCGCTGCTGCCTGGGCAGCTCGAGTGTTCTCGGCGGGCATGGCGTATACGGGGCGATTGGCCCCGAACATGCTGGCGATGTCCGCGCCGCGTTGCCGGACCGCGCCTAGGCGGCTAGGCCCTATTGGGGCCGGCGAGCCGCCCGCAGCGCGATCCATTTCACGCTGATAGGCCTCTGACAAGCGTCTCATGCTTGCCAGCTTCTTTGCGCCTTTGACGAGCTAGAGGCGGTGTGCCTCCAGCGTCTCGGCGTCGGCGTCCTCTGGAATGGGCGCATCTAGGTCTTGCATTGCCACATCAAGCGGGTCGTGAGTTCTTCCGTCGGAGTGCTCGCCATGGCCGATGACGAGCACCTCTGTGACGGTGCTTCCGCCGCTCTCCGCGCGAGGGAGCGGCTCTTCGTAGACCACCACGTTGGTGGGAAAGGCGTCGAGCGACGCGGTGTCGGAGTCGACCAGCATCGGGTCGGTGGAGCCTACGGACTCCAGGTCAGCGGCGGGCTCGCCGGCAACGTGGAGTTCGTCGAGGAGGCCGGCGAGGAGGCTCTCGGGGCCGCCGGTGCCTGCGTCGGATGCAGGCTCGTCGGAGAGGCTAACCTCGCCAACAAGATCGGCGAGTCAGCTGGCCGCGCAAGCGGTCTCAGCGCCGTGCAGCGCGTCGGCGCAAACTCCCTCTGGCGTGCCGGGCTGGCTGCGCTCGCCAGGGAGGAAAAGAGTTCCCGTCCAGAACAGATCTCCGGACGACGGTGCACCTCGCCCCACGGTGGGCGCCAAATGTTGGGGGTTGGATGCGACATATGCCAAAGGATGGCTTATCATGGTGGGGGCGAGTAGAACGTCGCCGGTGCCTGGAAGCGGGATGAGGCGTAGACATGCACGCCGACGAATCTTACCCAGCTTCAGGGCTCTCCGAGGAGATAATACCCCTACTGCTGCTCTGCGGGGTCTCCGCATGATCACTATGGTGATATGTGTACACAGTTGTTCCTCGAGTTGTGTTCTGGAGGTAGGAGAGGGCAAGGCTAGCTCTCTCCCTTTTGTGCTTCTGGTCTAGTGGTAAAAGGATCGAACCCTTTGCATGGGTGCTCCGGGGGGTTTATATAGGCCTACCCCCCGGGGGTACAATGGTAATCCGGCTGGGCGCGGGTCCCAGTCATCTGTCTCTCAGGTCGCCGTCTTCTCCACCGACTCCTGGGGCCCGCCGCTGGTGGGCCCCGTCGACTGACTTGGTCACTGTAGCCGCGCCTTGGATGACGTTGGCTTGGTCGTGGGGTCATGGCAACAGTGCCGCCGCCTGGCGGGCGATCACTGTCGCCACTCCCCGTTTTATCTGGTTAATGGCGTGCGGGCCCCGCGGGAGGTGCGGGCCGACTCTCAGAGGCCGACTCCCACGAGGTCCGTCTTCGGGTGCTCTCGCCGTCTTTCGTTCCCCCCGTTGACTAGCGGGACCCGCCGTCTCTGGGCCGTACGGGCGGGCCATCGTGGGAACAGGGTTTCGCCGCCGGGGCGAACGTCAGGGTCAGTATGGCAACAGTGCCGCGCCGGACGGAGATCTCCTCTAGTACGACGTACTGTGGCCATACCTGCCCTTGGTAATCAGGGTAGGGGTGGGCCGTACTCCGGCCATCCCCGGTCTCGTCCTTCTTCTCGAAGGCAGAGGGCGGTGAAGTTACTGGCCGACTCCCCATAGTCGGCTTCACCAACTGGGAGTCGGCTTATGTCATAGCCGTCTCTGGGATTCGGCCATGAGTGGGTAGTCGGTGATGCTGCAGCCGACTCCCAGAGTCAGCCCTTTGTCTTGGGATCTTTGAGGGGTGAAGCCTGCCCCGATGTCTTGAAAGGTTCTGGGTCTCGGGTTGGCCTACCCGTGGCCCATTACTCCGACACCGCCGTCAAGAAGCGCGCGGACGACCTTGCCGTACTGCTCCAGCCCGCGCACCCAGGCTCCTCATTGCCTGCCACCCTCATCGGCCTCCATGGTGACGAACTCTTTCAAGCCCTGGTAGCCCTGCAGGTGCCGGAGGTCGCGACGAAGAATGTTTACCTCGAGGCCGCGCTCGTCGCGCAGCGCCTCGCCATGCAAGAAACCGTCGACCTGCACATCCACGTCTACGAGGAAATCGTCTACATAGGCCACTACAAGGCAAGCGAGGATAGAAAGACGTTGGCCTTCTTCCAGCGGCTGGAATCTTTGGACGCCATTGTTCAGAAGCACGTCGACCTGGCCACGAAAGCCGCTGCTACTTAGGCGCCGTTCGGTGGGCCGGCGCCCTGAGTCGAGGAGGTGGACGTCGTCGATGGATGCATCTCTTCTTCTTGCCTCCTGTAACCAGCACTGCATCGCCTTGTGGCCTTAATGTTTTATTAGTATAGTACTCCCTTCGTTCCCAAATATAAGTCTTTCTAAAGATTCCAGCAAGTGACTACTACATACAGAGCAAAATGAGTGAATCTACACTCTAAACTATGTCTACATACATTTGTATGCTGTATTCCATTTGAAATAGTATCTAAAAAGGCTTATATTTATGAACGGAGGGAGCATATGGCATTTTTATTCCAGTCGTAACGTTTTCACTATGAGGTGGGGCCGCAGTTGAGCAAACCCACCCCGCCCACCGGGCATCGGCCGAGTTTAGAATTAGAAGAGAGAAACAAGGGAGGAGAGCTAGCTGTAGCACGGACGCTGTTGTCAGATGGGACTCGTGTTTATAGAATAGGAGTACTGAGCACTCGTGCCTTTTTTTTCTTTTTTGAGGAAAAAATTAGTCGTATGTCTAGTACCACTAGTTGGGTGCGTGCGACCTATAGCTGTCATCACTTTAGGTCTCCTTTTCGAACCGCGGCTACGCTTCACAGTACATATTATTTCACGCATTTATCCGCCTATATGTACTCCTAGGCTATTTCCACGTGCTCCCATTCATCGACATGTAGGACATAGAGCATCTGGGTCGTAGTGCATGCATGACTCGGAGCATATGCGGGGGTACTTTACATTTGAGACCTCACGAATTTCTTGCAAACCCCCCGCAGAAGAATAAATAAATGAATGAATTACTACATGAAACCGGATTATTTTTGTGGAAACCGGAGCACGTTCATTAAATTTTGTACATAACACGTTTATAAAAAATGACTGGACCAAAACAAGTCTAAGGGCCTCTTTGATTTTTCCCACAAAAAAGGGCCTCTTTGATTCGCAGGATACTGAAAACATAGGAATGGGGAAAGTATGATGGCGATGAACCGAGATGAGGAGAACTCTAACTCAGTTAGAGGTTAGAGTTAGATTCTAACCCTGAACTAACTCTAAACCAAAGAGGTGTATGGATGCCAGGGTTAGATTGACAATAAATGCTCTATCTCAATCATTTGACTAATTTGGACCCTATTTCCTGTCGGATTTGGAGGGTGCTTGGATACGTTTTAGTTCCATGACTAAAAGTAGTGAGACTAAAACTTGCTAGCCTCACCATGCTTGGATCCAAATACTAAAGAGACTAAAATCAAGTTAATGAGCATTTATTATCCTCCAAACCCTCCAATCCAGAACTCGCCTATGTTAAAGGAGAGGAGTTAAATGAGGAGAGAGATGACTAATCCACATTTTAGTAGGGGTACCCCTGACTAAATTTTTTTAGTCTCAAGACTAGTTTTAGCCCCTCTTTTGTCAGGGGTGCTTGGAACTTTTAGCCTCTTAAAGAGACTATTTTTAGTTAGACTAAAATAAGTCCCTTGGATCCAAGCACCCTCTTGGTGTGGCGGGCTCTTCTGTGGCCTCCTCCCGGTCACAATTGACATAAACAAACCATCTATACAAATCAAGCATGCAAAACATGATAATTTTTACTTTGTCCATACAAATGAGATATCCCACTTAAACATACAAGTCGTCAATCAAGCTTCAAAAAATAAAAAAACACTTCATGAAACAAAGAATGAGATAACTCATCACGGAAGTCATTCGCGATAGGGAGGGAGCCCGGAGCCCCTCACGCACCGAGGGATGAGCTCTCCATTGTTGCTCTGGAGGAAGGCTCTGTAGAGCCCAAGCCCCGGGAACCCCTCTAACGCTGGCCCTTGCGAGTTGAGGTCGACACTGACATGGGTAGCAGGGTCGCTTGCCGCCGACTGGGAACTTAATCTTTGGGCCTCTAGAAATAATGCAAGCCTGTAACTAAAATACCTAGAAAGGTGAACTGGATCATTGGGCCTCTAGAAATAATGCAAGCCTGAAACTGAAATACCTAGAAAGGTGAACTGAATCTTTGGGCCTCTAGAAATAATGCAAGCCTTAAATTGAAATACCTAGAAAGGTGAACTGAATCTTTGGGCCTCTAGAAATAATGCAAGCCTGAAATTGAAATACCTAGAAAGGTGACCTGAATCTTTGGGCCTCTAGAAAGATTTATTACCTCCTCAAGCAGCATCAAACAATTCCATGCGTGCACCACAAATCTATACCATGTTTGATCAGGATCTACTTTCCAAATCAGAATTAGCGCTAGAGCAAGCAAGATCACTGATATGGCCGTGCGACAGAGAAGGAACGAACAAAGTCACCCCTGTGGCGACCTCCCTGGTAGATGCCCCGCCGCCGCGCACGAAAGAGGGAGAAAAATGACTGGTGAAGGGGGAGCGGGGCGACCTTCGAAGGCCGGAGGGGAGGGCGGCCGGAGTAGGGTGGCGGAGGCTGGAAGGAGAGGGCGGCCGGAGGAGAGAGAGGGCGAGCGACCCTATGGGGAACAGAGAGGAGTCATGTGATAGGTGGGGGGGGGAGCGATCTGGTGCGGGCGGGGGAGATTATTTTAGTTCTCTTCTAGTGGGCCCGAGGATAACTAACCCAATTAGAACCTCTCCACCGGGCTAGTTTTTTAGCTGGGTTAGAGCAAACTAGCTCAAACTAACCCCTCTTGTTTCGATAATTTGAGGCTATTTCAACCCAAACTAGCTCTAACTCAGGGATCCAAACAAAGAGGAGTGTTACTGTACTTGCTACAGTGTGGACCGTAGCACATTGTTTTTTATGGCCATATCACCACATTGTTTTCTACTGCTGGTTCACTGGGCTACCGTGGTTCGCACTGCTGGTTCACTGGGCTGCGTGGTTCGCACTTTTCCAACCTGAGTAGTACTCCCTCTGTTCCTAAATATAATTCTTCGTAGATATTTCACTATGGACCACATACGGATGTATATAGATGCATTTTATGTGTAGATTCACTCATTTTTCTCTGTATGTGGTCCATAGTGAAATCTCTCCAAAGACTTATATTTAGGAATGGAGGGAGTAGTATAGTACTAGTATATACCGCATCATTCTTTGCTCCTTCTTACTACTCCGACATGTGGGAGAGCCAGCATCCGGGTCGACGTGTCATGCACCAGATTAGAGCGCGGAACGGAAGGGGGGCATCACCCCGGTCGGAGCGCCAGTAATTCATGACTATAGTGAGTGGTCATATCACAAGTCTTTCCAGCAGTAACGCATCGTCAAATCACACAGCCCCACTCGCTCACCCTCCTCGCCTCTCTGTCAAACCGCCTACCCGAAAACTGCCGCGCGTACTGCCCGGGAAAACCCCGCCCTCAACTTTTAACTACGCGAAAATAGTTCGAGCTTGTTCGTTCTATATAAATATAGTAAGTATTGTATGTTTATTCACCCGTGGGGTTGTTCAATGAATGGAGGGGCGGGGAGCACAAGTGAACAATTCTGTAGTACTACTAGTAGTAGTAAGTAGGAGTCGTACATTAGTCACCTTAAATAGAGAGTTTCTTTTCTTTAATGCCACGTACACAAATTGAAACGCTTGTTGTGGAGAGAAAAAAGATAATCACTCCACTATATATGGACATAGGGGCCTGAGCGCTTGCTTTACTAGGGTTGCTCTCTTCATTCTCTCATCCTCTCCAGATATAAACAAGACAGCGGTAGCGACATTTTCTCTCTGCTCACCGCTGGTCACAGATCCGGCCGGATCCCTTCGGCCGGTGTGTGTAGAGGACTAAAAGGTGCATCGTTCACGCGGTCATCACCGCCGAGGGAGGAAACCCATAGCTGCCGGAGGGGACCGATCCTTTGCCCGTGCCGTTCTCTCCGACACGGCGCCGGCTTGGGAGGTCCTCCGACCCTTCTTCCTCCCTGCCGTATTGTCCGCAGATCTGACCTGCCGCCGCCGACATCCCGGCGACCCTCAGGTATAAGTTCTTCGAAAGCGGCCTTGCTCTACTGCCCCAGCTCCCCACGTGTCTGCATGTGCATCTTTTTCTACTCCCATCAGCTCTTCCAAAGCCACCTAAATTTTTAGTATTATTAGAGGTAAAGCTACTTCATGCATCCGAATCTAGGGCTTTGTTCAAACAACGAAGAAAGGGGGGAAAGTTGTAGCATGAATTTAGGACTTGATTCAAAGAGGAAATAATATGGTGAAAGTAGTAGAGACCGGATACCCAACCTGTCTCTTGGCTGAAAAGGGAAATAACGGGAAAATGCAATACAAACTGGATAAGGAACAGATCTATTATTGGTTGAAAAAACGATAGAAAGTGGCGGCAGGTGGACAAGTCAACAGAGTATGTCCAGGATTAGATTTTCTGCCATCACATAGTAAAAGGTCTCCAGGATTAGATTTGCTGCCCTCACATAGTAAAAGGTCTCATGATTAGATTTGCTGCCCTCACATAGTAAAAGGTCTCAGGATTAGATTTGCTGCCCTCACATAGTAAAGGTCTCCAGGATTAGATTTGCTGCCCTCACATAGTAAAAGGTCTCCAGGATTAGATTTGCTGCCCTCACATAGTACAAGGTCTCCAGGATTAGGTTTGCTGCCCTCACATAGCATGAACAAATTCAGCATCACCACTTTATGCCTCCTTGTAGGTACATTGTGCTGATGCGTCCACTGTCGCATGTGCTTATACCAACCTTTTGTTGTTGTTAATGTAAGGGCGCATGTAAAATGAAACGATCACACTGTTACCTTAAGGACATGTCTAACCAGTGTTATTGTTAATCTAATGCCTCCAGTGATAAGATGCAATTAAACTGTGTTAAAAATGGCACTCCTGCTGTTTTCCCCAGTATGATAAGTAAGTTGCTCCTTTACGCTGCTGAGTGTCCTGGTGTCCCCACGGTCCCATGCCCTTAAACCAACTCTTTAGCTGCTGTTGATTTCCTGTGTCTGGTAAACAAGTAATGCCACCATTAAAGTAATCCCATATTTGAGGAATCTCATTGTTGATCATAATGCTTCTGGTAACATGAAGCACTGCTGACGTTTTAAAATTTCTACTGTCCTTGCGTGATTGCCATGAACATAATTAAGATGCTTCTTTTCATTTTGTATATGTTTCGTATATTCTTATTGACCAGCAACTGTTTACTTTCTATCTTTTTGTGCAGATAGGGATATCCATTTCACCTTGTTGCTATTCTGACCTTTTGGTGAACTGCACAAAACACTTTTTTTTGGAATGAGTGTCTTGTGCAGTTCAACTAAAATGTCACATGGGCAACATCTCTCAATTTTGGTGGAACTGCACAAAATGGTGATTGGAGTTTCCAAAATCTCCGTCTAGTTTTGCTGGTAATCTCGTGCAACATTTTATTAGCCTTTGCAAGATGAGCCGTCATTGTCACCACAATGGCACTTTATTTTAGTGGAACTGCACAAAAGGATAACAAAATTATAGTTGCACCTTACATGAGCCGGATAGCCAACCTTAATGTTCCTCAATTTTAGTGCAACGACTAAAGAAGAACGTGCCAGCTCATGAGAGCAAGTACTTCTTGCTTGGTGAATGATGCAATCTTTGCTTCCTTTCACGTGAACTGCAGAAAAAGGCGCATGAATTGAATCATGGAACTACAGGCAGGCTTCATCTGAGTGGAGCTGCAGGTTGAGTAAAGGAGGCCACTATTAAAGTGAAATCATGCTCTCCTGGTTTGTGCTATGCAAACAGGAATACTCAACTACAGATGTTGTGACGGTCAAGAGCATTCGCCAAGTTCTTCGATTGTATGACATGGCTAGCGAAGATGGATTTAATCCCGGTATTCACTTTTTCAAAAGGCTCTAATGGGTTGGTTCTGAATCTTGCAAGATGGGAATCAGTGAGATGTGTAGGCATCTTTGTTGTACTTATTATTTTAATCTTATTTGTTGGTTCTGAATCTTGCAAGCTGGGAATCAATGAGATGTGTAGGCATCTTTGTTGTACTTATTATTTGGATCTTATTTGTTGGTTCTGAATCTTGCAAGCTGGGAAACACGACATGATGATGCATAGGACAATAACCATAACAAACATTTCAAACTTGGTAGTATTATCTTTGTGAAAGTGCGACAAATGTGCTGATCGTGTGCGTCCTGAGAATAATAATTCTAATTGTTGTGCATGCTGATCCTGTGACACTGATAGAACGAGCGAATGCATTGCTTGTTTTAAGTATAAATTTCTATTAAAGCTAATTAAATGTAAGTAAAGTGACCACTAACTCCTGTTATTACAGTACCAATACAGACCCACTCGTGAACCGACGTGTGGCCGAGGGTGCATCTTCTGCCGGGCGTGCAGCGGACGAGGGAGGGGTAGTAACTGTTGTCGCCTGTACACACTCAGCTTACTGTTGAATCTAGTTCCCCAGGAGCTGAAAAACGAACTGCCGCCGCCGCCTACACACTTGTTCACTCAAAGAGACTCCAATGGCGATCCGAGGGGTGAGCCTGTTGGATATGGACTTCAGTAAGGAGTTCCCCTTTGAGTTCGCCGTTCAGTCCTATGGCTGCACCAAGTTGAATGTGATGTACACCAACGATACAGACTCGGTGAAGCTCTGCCTCGCCTTAGTCCTATGGTTGCACCAGGTTCTGGAGCATTCGCCTGTTTCATCGGCAGCGCCGACTGCACCTTCGCTACGGTGGAGAGAAGGAAGAACGCGACAATTCAGCCATCTGGTGCAACAAGCTTGTCGACATCGAGAAGCAATACAAGATCATCAGCAATGGGCAGGAGAAGGACTCTGTGGTTGACATCGCTGAGACCATCATCGACCCCTGGTACGCCAACATGAAAGAAGATGACCTGAACACGTGGGAGGTACCTCTGAATCTAGCCTACATAACCTATGCGGCCAATGACGCATACGCATGCTACGACATGTACAGGCAGATCTTGGACATGAGGGCGTGTCTGCTTCCCGTAACCGACGAGTACACGGACAGCCGCAACATCATGATCAAGCATGCCAGGAAGGTCTAGATGTTGTACTTTATCTGTTTATAAGCACCTTTATCATCTGAGTGTTTCATGCATTTGTTGGGGAACGTTGCAGAAAATTAAAATTTTTCCTACGGTTTCACCAAGATCCATCTATGAGTTCATCTAAGCAACGAGTCAAGGGAGAGAGATTGAATCTACATACCACTTTGTAGATCGCGAGCGGAAGCGTTCAACGAACGGGGATGAGGTAGTCGTACACGACGTGATCCAAATCACCGGAGATCCTAGCACCGAAAGGACGGCACCTCCGCGTTCAACACACGTACGGTCAGCGTGACGTCTCCTTCTTCTTGATCCAGCAAGGCAAAGGAGAGGTTGGGGAAGAAGACTCCAGCAGCAGCATGACGGCGTGGTGATGGTGGAGCCGCAGTACTCCGACAGGGCTTCGCCGAGCTCTACGGAGGAGGAGGAGGTGTTGGAGAGGGAGAGGGAGGCGCCAGGAGCAAGGGTGCGCAGCCCCCCTTCCCCTCCCCCTTTATATAGCCCCTTGGGGGGGGCACCGGCCCTAGGAGATGGAATCTCCTAGGGGGGCGGCGGCCAAGGGTGGGGCTTGCCCCCCAAGCAAGGGGCGCCCCCCTCTTTAGGGTTTCCCCCCCCCTCAGGCGCATGGGCCTCTAGGGGCTGGTTCCCCTTGGCCCATGCAGGCCAAGGCGCACCCCTAGAGCCCATGTGGCCCCCCGAGGCAGGTGGCCCCACCTGGTGGACCCCCCGGGACCCTCCGGTGGTCCCGGTACAATACCAATAACCCCGAATCTTGTACCGATGGCCAAAACAGCACTTTCTATATATAATTCTTTACCTCCGGACCATTCCGAAACTCCTCGTGACGTCCGGGATCTCATCCGGGACTCCGAACAACATTTGGGTTACTGCATATACATATCTTCACAACCCTAGCATCACCGAACCTTAAGTGTGTAGACCCTACGGGTTCGGGAGACATGCAGACATGATCGAGATGGCTCTCGGTCAATAACCAACAGCGGGATCTGGATACCCATGTTGGCTCCCACATGCTCCACGATGATCTCATCGGATGAACCATGATGTCGAGGATTCAGTTAATCCCGTATACGATTCCCTTTGTCAATCGGTATTTTACTTGCCCGAGATTCGATCGTCGGTATCCCAATACCTCGTTTAATCTCGTTACCGGCAAGTCACTTTTCTCGTACCGTAATGCATGATCCCGTGATCAAACACTTTGATCACATTGAGCTCATTATGATGATGCATTACCGAGAGGGCCCGGTGATACCTCTCCGTCAAGCGGAGTGACAAATCCCAGTCTCGATCCATGTCAACCCAACAGACACTTTCAGAGATACCCGTAGTATACCTTTATAGTCACCCAGTTACGTTGTGACGTTTGGCACACCCAAAGCACTCCTACGATATCTGGGAGTTACACGATCTCATGGTCTAAGGAAAGGATACTTGACATTGGAAAACTCTAGCAAACGAACTATGCGATCTCATGCTATGTTTAGGATTGGGTCTTGTCCATCACATCATTCTCCTAAGGATGTGATCTCGTTATCATTGACATCCAATGCCCATAGTCAGGAAACCATGACTATCTGTTGATCAACGAGCTAGTCAACTAGAGGCTTACTAGGGACACGTTGTTGTCTATTATTCACACATGTATTACGATTTCCTTATAACACAATTATAGCACGAATAAAGACAATTATCATGAACAAGGAAATATAATAATAATGCTTTTATTATTGCCTCTAGGGCATATTTCCAACAGCATTAGCCTATGTGTCATAATTATCTGTTTTGTTCGAAATATTTCTTTTAAGAACCCATTAACCTGATTGCTTTTTTTAGTGGCTATTTGCTTATGTATGTAAACTAGGTCACTCGGCTGTCGTGCTTTGAATCTCCTTCCTCCCAACATATTCCCCTCCTCAGGTGGACCCAGCAGGTCTCTGAATTTTCTCCCACTTTCTTTTTCGATGTAAACTGAGTTTTCTCCCAGTACTTTCCCCTAGAACCAACTCAACTGTCCCATGTCTAGCCTAAAAAATAATAATACCCCACGTACTATTAACTCATCAAATTAAAATGATATTTTATTTCGTAAGTTGAAATATCTTACAAAATAATAATAATAATAATTGTTTATATATAACTTGGCAAGTTAACTCCTAGTGATTGCGTACATAAGCTTGCAAAGATTTTACTGATGTGCAATCATGTGTTTATGTTTTTATAACATTTCTCTGTCTAGCCCAACATGATATTTTCACCCAGCCCAGCAAGTCCGCAGATTTCGAGAAAAATGCAAATGGGATTTAAACGGGATGCATAGATGCTACATCATTGTTTCACCCAGCCCACCAAATGGACTAAAAAACGTCCCCCCCCGCTGACAGGTCGGACCCACCAGCTATATCTTCGCACGTAAGGAAATGCCTCCTTATTACGCACAAAAAATGAATACCCCCGGCTAGCTGGGACCCACCATAGTGGGAGGATGACTTGTGGGCCAACAAAGTTGACGGGGATGGATGCCTTTGTCAACTTAGTCAATATGAACGATTCTAGCTCCAGTGACCGTACGATGTCCATCCAACGGCCGTAGTGCTTCTTCAACCTCTGGTCTTCTTGCTCCAGCCGCCCAAAGCAGCACCGGTCGTGCCGCATGCTCCTGCCTCCCGTGGCCGGTTGTGCTGCCGCGGAGGCCTCACCGCCCCCTACTATTCCCACCGCTGGCCAGGCCCTGCGGCGACGGCAGCCTCACACCGCAGCTGAACCGGTGAACCCTCGTACTCCTCTCCGCGTGGGCTTCCACTGCCGCGTCTTCCCGGCTCCGCGTCGTCCCCTTCCTAGGCCTCGCCGTCGTCCACCGCCGTGGTGCTCTCCGCGCGGCGTGGTCAACGTGGTCAAGGAACGACTTCCATCGGAAGAGTACTGTACGTGGAGAGGCTGACAGCTGGGTCCACGGCCACAACCCAGTTTTTTTGTGATTTGCCAAGCAAGTCGCTTTGTCAGGCCTGTTGGGCTGCAAATCTTTCAAGACGAGGAGAGCTTTCATTCGGCTAACCGAGAAAATGGCCCATCAGTAATGAGAAATGGGCTGTACATTTTTAAAACACATCAAACCGACAATTAGTTTCAAATATCTTTTTTTATTTCAAGATTTTAAATTACATTAATTTTTATGCGTGGAGAATTTGTTGGATTTTATATTGATATACATTTATTTTTAAAATCAGTTTGAATGTGAGTCGAAATTTCGGGATTAAAAACAGTTCGGACCGCACCGAAATATGCAAAATTTTGTATAATTTTTTAACCGTGGCCACAATTTGGGCTGTAATGCTAACAAAAAGAATATGGGCTCCAAAAAACCTTAAGAATTAGCAAATGGGCTGAAAATTATTAGAAATAATGGCAGATGGGTTGTATGCTGATTTCCACAGATTTGAGGCTTTCCTAAAAAAGAAGGTTGACGCACAAGCAGTGACTGTTGGATGTCCATCCAGCGGCCGTCGTGCTTCTTCAATCTCTGCTCTTCTTGCTCCAGCCGCTCAAACAAGCGCCAGCGGGACTACCTGCTCCCTCCTCCCCGCGGCCGGCTGTGCTGCCGCGCAGGCCTCACTGCCCCACCGTACTCCCATCGCTGGCCTAGCCATCCCTCTACTCACCCACACCTGCTGTTATTCTCCTACGACGGCAGACGAACCAGTAAACCCTCGTACAGTCATACTCCCCTCCGCGTGGGAAACAACTGCCGAGTCTTCCCTGCCTCTGTGTCGTTCCCTTCCTAGGCCTCGCTATCAACCACCGCCCTGGTGCTCTCTGCACGGCCTGGTCAACATGGTCATCGACTGACATGCATCTAAAGTGGACTGTACGTGGAGATGCTGACAACTGGGTCCACGGCCGCACGCAAAGAAATGCCTCCTTATTACGTGCAAAATAATTATTCCTCCACCTGACATTAGGGACCCACCGAAAGGGCCTCTATATTTCGCGAAAAAAAGTTACCACCGCTGACAGCTCGGACCCACCGGTTATATCTTCGCACGCAAGGAAGTGCCTCCTTATTACGCACAAAAAAATGAATAATCCCCATGTTAGCTGGGACCCACCTTGGTGGCAGGCTGACATGTGGGCCTACTAAGTTAACGGGGACGGAGGGCTTTGTCAACTTAGTCAATATGCACGATTCTAGCTCCAGTGACCATACGATGTCCATCCAATGGCTGTAGTGCTTCTTCAACTTCTGGTCTTCTTGCTCCAGCCGCCCAAATCAGCGCCGGTCGTGCCGCCTGCTCCTGCCTCCCGTGGCCGGCTGTGCTGCCGTGGAGGCCTCACCGCCCCCTACTATTCCCACCGCTGGCTAGGCCCTGCGGCGATGGCAACCTCACACCGCAGCCAAATGAGTGAACCCTCATACTCCTCTCCGCGTGGGCATCCACTGCCGCGTCTTCACTGGCTCCGTGTCGTCCCCTTCCTAGGCCTCACCGTCGTCCACCGCCCTGGTGCTCTCGGCGCGGCGTGGTCAACGTGGTCAAAGAACGACTTCCATCGGACGTGGACTGTACCTGAAGAGGCTGACAGCTGGGTCCACGGCGGCAGCAAGGAAGTGCCTCCTTATTACGCGGAAAATAATGATTCCTCCACCTGACAGCAGGGACCCACCGGACGGGCCACCGTATTTCGCAAAAAAACGTTTCCCCCCTGACTGCTGGGACCCACCAGCTACACCTTTGCATGCAAGGAAGTGCGTCCGGGCAAAAAAAAAAAGATTCGCCCCCTGACTGCTAGGACCCACCAGCTACATCTTCGCAAGCAAGGAAGTGCCTGACAGTCGGGACCCACCTGGTCGAAGCATACGCAGCGTTGTCATTCTGGTCACGAACGTGTACCTACATATATACTGGTCGATGTAGAGGCGCGCACGTGTCATAGTAGAGGCACGCACGTAGCATGTACACGTACGTACAACGGCCAGGGTGCAAGAAAGAAAATACGGCCACGTATGTGTACATAAGGGCGGGGTCTCGAACGCCTACTCACGCATACGTACGGCAAGGGCTCGTGTACATGGCTGGGTCAGAACGGAGAAACAGCGTCGTCGTCGTGTTCATGGGGAGGCAACGAAATGCGTGGTCGTGTTGATCGGGAGGGCTTGGATAGAACTTGCGATGGAAACGAGGCTTGGCGTACCGCAGAACGGAGGAAACGGCCTTGTGTTCGACCGGCCACGTTTGAAACGGGATCCTGTTCATCGGGAGGGGTGTGGCGTACCGCAAAAAGGAGGAAACGGACCTCCTACGGTTGAAACGGGGGTCCTATTGATCGGGAGGGGTGTGGCGTACCGCAAAACGGAGGAAACAGACCTCCTACGGTCGAAACGGGGGTCCTGTTGATCAGGAGGGGTGTGGCGTACCGCAAACGAGGAAACAGAGTTGTGTTGGAGCGCTACGGTCGAAACGGGGGTCCTGTTCATCGGGAGGGGTGTGGCATACCGCAAAACGGGACTCCACGGATACTGTTCATCTCCACCGTCGACCTCCTCTAGCCTCCACGGGCTCCTGTTCATCCAGCCTTCACGGGCTCCTGTTCATCCAGCCTCCACGGGCTCCTGTTCATCCAGCCTCCACCGCGCGCTACTCCACCGGCTACTGTTCAACTACCCCTCCACCGTCTACTGTTCATCCAGCCCTCCACACCACGGGGTCCTGTTCAACCACCCCTCCACGGGCACCCCTCCACCGTCTACTGTTCATCCAGCCCTCCACACCACAGGGTCCTGTTCAACCACCCCTCCACCGTCTACTGTTCATCCAGCCCTCCACACCACGGGGTCCTATTCATCCACCCCTCCACGGGCACCCCTCCACCGTCTACTGTTCATCCAGCCCTCCACCACACCACGGGGTCCTGTTCATCCAGAGGCAACGCCACCGCTCACTGTTCATCCAAACCCCCCCCCCCCGCAACGCTCACTGTTCATCCCATCGACCGGCTTCAGTTAGCAGCAGTAGCGAAGGAATCGCTCGATCGGTTTCAGTTAACAGCCATCGATCGATCGCTCGGGTTCAGTAACGCGTAGCCTGCAGTGCAATCGCTCGGGTTCAGTTAGAGCCCAAAGCCTCGCTCGGGTTTAGTTAGAGCCAACGCCTCGCACACACGCGCTTACATGTACGAGAGAAACGCGCATCGCTCGGCCCCCGACCTCCCACCGTAACCGGGAACTCCCCGAAATTTTCCTCGCCCTCGCTTCTACCACGGTTTTTTCCATCATGGACGGCCCAAAGAATGTCATGCAGCTCCGTCTCCGGCCCGCCCAGGACGAAAAGCCTATTTTCTGTCATGATTGTTTGTCATAGAAGTAGGAGCCCACCACATCTATGATGATACCGGGTTTTATCACAATTATCGTCATAGAAGTGTCATATGTATGACAGAATTTTTTTTCGTTCGGCCCAAAATGTCACGGATGTGTCGTTTTTTTGTGGTGTGTTGAGTTGGAATAGATCGAGATTAGGATTTGTCACTCCGTGTATCGGAGAGGTATATCCGGGCCCTCTCGGTAATGCACATCACTATAAGCCCTTCAAGCAATGTGACTAATGAGTTAGTTGCAGGATGATGCATTATAGAACGAGCAAAGAGACATGCAGGTAACGAGACTGAACTAGGTATGATGATACCAACGATCGAATCTCGGGCTAGTAACATACCGATGACAAAGTGAACAACGTATGTTGTTATGCGGTTTAACCGATAAAGATATTCGTAGAGTATGTAGGAGCCAATATGAGCATCCAGGTTCCGCTATTGGTTATTGACCGGATATGTGTCTCGGTCATGTCTACATAGTTCTCGAACCCGTAGGGTCCGCACGCTTAACGTTCGATGAAGATTTGTATTATGAGTTATGTGATTTGTAGACCAAAGTTTGTTTGGAGTCCCGGATGATATCATGGACATGACGAGGAGTCTCAAGTTTGGTTGAGACATAAAGATTGATATATTGGAAGGCTATGTTTGGACACATGAATAGTTTCAGAAAGGTTCGGACATTTTCCAGAGTACCGGGGGTTACCGGAACCCCCCCAGGGAGTTAATGGGCCTTCATGGGCCCTAGTGGAGAGAGGAGGCGGCGTCCAGGTGGAGGCGCGCGCCCCCAAGCCCAAACCAAATTGGACTAGGGTTGGGGGGGGCTTTCCTTCTTCTCCTCCACCTCTTTCCCCTTCCCCCCTTCTCCCGAATGGAAAGGAGGGGGGTGAATCCTACTTGGACCGGGAGTCCACGTAGGACCCCCCCTTGGCGCGCCCCCTTGGGCCGGCCATCTATCCTCCCCCGTTTATATACGTGGGAGGGGGCCACCCCAAAGACACACCAAGTCTTCTCTTAGCCATGTGGGGTGCCCCCCTCCACAGTTACACACCTCAGTCATATCATCGTAGGGCTTAGGCAAAGCTCTGCGCCGGTAACTTCATCATCACCGTCACCACGCCGCCGTGCTGAGGAACTCTCCCTCTTCCTCAACTGGATCTAGAGATCGTGGGACGCCATCGAGCTGAACGTGTGCTGAACGCGAAGGTACCTTATGTTCGGTACTTGGATAGGTTGGATCGCGAAGACGTTCAACTACATCAACCGCGTTACTAAACGCTTCCGCTTTTGGTCTACGAGGGTACATGGACACACTCTCCCCGCTCGTTGCTATGCTTCTCCTAGATAGATATTGCGTGATCATAGGTTTTTTTTGAAGTACTACGTTCCCCAACACCTTAATGGTGACGGTGTGCTTACCCACCAGCTCAATAAGCATACGAAACATAGTGAGCTTCTTTCCTTTGAGGGAGGACATGACCTTATTTAATTTAGCAAACATGGGGTCATATATATCATTATCATCATAATTATCCTCCGCATCAAGGTACTCATCACTAGGAGTAGGAGGAGTGTAAAGAGGAGGGTTTGATCGTGGGGTTACCTTGACCTTGTCAGGAGAGTTTTGGTCCTCTCCATCCTCTACCACGGCCTTTGCCATTAGGCACTTGTGAGCATCGCCCTTGTAGTCCTTCATATAGTTGTAGGTGACAACATCACGACTCTTGTTGACTAGCCTCAAGGTGTTTTGAGAATCTTGAGCAACTCCGGCAACACCACTAACATCATCTGGATCGGATTCTTCATGAGCAACCATTGCTTTCCCATCTCTCTTCTTGAGCTTTGAGTTCAAGGGGTTTGGCACCTTCTTCTTGGGAAAGGACTTGGGAAACCTTGGTTTATCTTCTCTCTTCTCATAGGGGAAATCGTTGGAGAAGTAGTTGGCTTCTTCACAGTTGTAACACTTTCTCGCTTTCTTCTTCTGGATTCTTCCCTTAAATTTTCCCGTGTTAAACTTCTTGGCAAAGAGGGCAATGTCTTCATATGAAGGGATCTCATCGGAGTCGATCTCATCACCGTATTCATCCTCACCATCACCATCATCTTCTTCTTCTTCACTTTTCTCTTCTTCACATACATGCTTGGCCTTCAATGCAAGATTGATTTTTGATGTTGAGGTACCATATATGGCAAGATGTTTTGTAGCATTTGCCTTTGACTCTTCAAATAGTTGGAAGGTGGATATGATGTCATCCGGAGTCATTTCCTTGAATCCATGGTGTTGTCTTATGTCCCACACCATTTGGTGATGATACGGAGCAAGATCATGAAGCAACTTATCCATGAGAAATCGCTTAGTCAAGTTGAATTCATCTTGTGTCTTGTCACATTCACATGACTCGATGTCGGTGGTGAGAGTCATGAGACGCTCAAGTAGTCGCTTGGGAGATTCACCTTTCTCCATAAAAAAAGTTTTGCAATTGACCCTTGGGAATTTCATATTGAGCAAGCCGGAGAGTGGAGGTACCGGTCTGGGTCCTCACTATGCTATCCCATAATTCCTTGGCACTTGTGATATGTATGTATGGTCTCCTTTGCTTGTCAGTCATACCTCTCCTTATGCACATGGATGTTGTGTCGTTGAGATTCTTGTCATATACCTCTCTTGGAGTAATATTCTTCGGGTCAACAACTTGGTAGCCATACTCCAAGATCTCCAACATCTCATCATTTCCATATCGAAGATGATCCTTCATAGCAACTCTCCATAAAGCAAAATCGGTAGTGTCATCAAGAAAAGGAGGTTTGCCTTGAGGGTTATACTTTGGTTTATCTATTTGAGGTCTTGCATAAAGCCAAGGAACACTGGAGTGTTCATTACTAGGAGGTTGTTGGCCAAGTGAGGGAGTAGGCACAGCGACCTCGAGGCCGCACCACAAGAAAGTGGTGCAAGCATCGTGGTTAGTGTGGCTATTCTCATTTGGCCAAGGCCTCAATAGAAGCATCATGCTCCTCCTTTTGCTTAGCAAGAGCTTGTTCTAGATCCTCAAAAGTGAAGGACTTGGCTTCTGTGGAAGTCGCGCTCGTATTCTTCGGATCTGCAACAAGGGGAGTCCCATCGGGGTACATCTCGCTCTAGGGCGGTTAAGCCACAAGAATAGAGCATGATCCTCTGATACCAATTGAAAGGATCGAGATGGACCTAGAGGGGGGGGGGTGAATAGCTACAGTTACAAATTTTAATTATTACTAAGAAATTTTAGGCAATAATGCGGAATATGAGAGTGAGCCTAACAATTGCAAGTATGATGTTAAGAGCTAAGCAAGATAAACAAGTAACACAAATATGTGAGTAAGCAAGCAAAATATGATATAAGTAATAGCTAAGAGACAAGTTGCCGGATGTGGGGTTCCGTCAAAACCCTTAAGGTTCGAACTCTGGGGTGCGCGTGAAGATCTTCCCTCCTACCAATCTACGCCCTAGCTCGCTAAGGTCTCGCGGATGAACTCGACGCACTCGCAACATAGAAAGGCACGAGATTTATACTGGTTCGGGCCACCGTTGTGGTGTAATACCCTACTCCAGTGTGGTGGTGGTGGATTGCCTCTTGGGCTGATGATGAACAGTACAAGGGGAAGAACAACCTCCTGAGGTTGAGGTGTTCTTGTGGCTAGGGCAGGCTCTCGATCAAATCAGATCAAGCTGAGATGCCCCTACCATGGTGGCTAGTTCTACTTATATAGGCCCTGGTCCTCTCCCCAAATATTGAGCGGGAAGGGAGCCAATAACGGCGGGCAAATTTGAAGGGGGACAACTAGTACAAGCTATCCTGACAAAAGTGGTCTTCGCCTGCGAAAGTCTCTAGTGGTGATTCCATCTTGGGCTCCACGATGACCTCCGTCTTTCCGTCCTTCTAGTCCTGGTCTCGTTGCACCGATATGGCAACCTTTGCCTGATGCCTCGGTACTCCTTGCCTGCGCTTGCCTCCTTAGCATCAAAGAGAAACAAGGACGCTGCGCGCGCTGGCGCCCGCCTGGCGCCCACCTGGTGCCAGTCTTCATGGCTCACGTCATGAAAGCCTCGTGAGGTTTGCCCCACCTTGATATCTCTGCTCCTCGTGAGCTTGCCTGACTAGGCCACTCCTGAGGAGATCTTGCGTCGTCCGCCTCGCGAGGGTCTTGGATGCCTTGTTGATGAAGATGGGCCGTAAGGCCTGCTGACTTAGCCACGCCGTGGGCCGCAGGCAGGCAAGTCTGGGGACCCCCGTTCCCAGAACGCCGATAGTAGGCCCCGGGCCCAAGGTGCGCTCGGGCTTGGCTTCGCGGCGAAGCCAAGGGGCAAGTACGGAGCACCGCGGGCCCCAAAAGCCTGCGGCCTCGGTTGACGCGTGGCGGTTGATTGGACGTGGGCGTCTCCGCTTCCCCACGCTGCCTTGGCAACTGCACGACTTGACAAGTCCCTGCGACATGCAAGGAAAGCCATCATTACTTGCGATCGTGGGATGCACCGGTTGGCCTTCTTCCGCTATAACTGTGGAGGGGGCGGAGCCCCCGTCGCCCATCTCTTCCTTGCTTGCTTGCTCCTTCCTCTTCGTTCCATTGCTGGCAGCGCCACCCATGGCGCCACGAAGGAAGTTCTCTGCCGCCAAGAAGGGGAAGGCCCTCGCGAAGGACCCGGCTCCCCGGCGCCCAAGCGTGGACGCGGCCGTCCGAGCAAGCATGTCGCGACCCTAGCCGCGGCCCGCGGAGGGGGTCGTCTCAGCCATGGCGGTCCAGTTGATGAAGGGAGGCGAGCCATGGTGGCGCGGCCATCCCGTCCGTGCTTCCACACGGCGGAAGTGATGCCGGAGTTCGTCGTCTGGTCAGAGAACCCGGCCGGCAACTGGCTCCAGCTTTCGCGCTTCTTCGTCGATGAACTGCCGACCTCTGGTCCAGGCGGGCTCTGGTTGCAGGCGGATGGTTGTTGCAGCAAGGCCTCTTGGGTCGCGGTCGAGACTTCCGCCGCGGGCAACATAGCCCTGGCCCACGTCTGGCAGACGTTCGCCCACGTGCACGTCTTGGGCAGGCGGTGCACCCTCCACTTCAAGTATGATGGTGAAGCGACCCTCTATGTGAGGGTGTTTGGGGAAGATGGTCGGTGTACCGGGTGCTGCCCCGAGGAGAACAACGGCGAGGAGGTGCTTGACCTCGGGGACGGCCGCGACGAAGATGAGGGTGAGCCCGTCCTTGGTGGCGACCGTGTCTTGTCCAGCTACGGCGGCTCTTCCTCTGGTGACAGCTCCAACAGCGATGGGTACGACCAGCCCCCCGTGTTGCCGCGCCCGGTTCGAAGGCGGCAGCGGGTCGTCTCGTCGCCGCGCCCCCGTGAAGTGCGAGGAGGGGTCTGGCTAAGCTCGGGGCGCTGCTAGGGGCCTACCTCCATGGACCGCCGCAATGTTGCTTTTGTTTTGCTATTTTTTCTGCATCAAAGATGAAACCAGTATGGGTCCAGAGGGGCGTGTATCGAACTATGGTTCCTTGGTTATTGCACTATGCGTGTTCTTCCTGTGCCGTGTTGTTATTTTGCGCAAAGATAACTTAACCTGATGCGTTCAGGGCGCCCTCTTCCTTACGGGGTGCTTGTTTCCTTGTGTCCATCTTGACCTGTTTGCTCAGAAATTGCGAGAATTCGTTAGAGGGTGTGCTAGGGGATTTGCCGTTCACCCGAGCTTTGACCTGGCGCTTGTATCACGGTACCCGAGGGGCACGGACTAGGAGTGATGCGCCAGTTCTTTGGGCTCGAACGAGGGTGGCTCGCGAGAAGGCAGAGATGAGAAAAATGCTCGCGAGGACGCCTGCCTAGCCCCCTCGCGAGGTATGTGTGAGAGAACACAAGTGAACTGATATGTCCATTTTGCAGCATGCTTTTATATCAATGTTTATTGCATTATGGGCTGTTATTACATGTTATGTCACAATACTTATGCCTACTCTCTCTTATTTTACAAGGTTTACATAAGGAAGGAGAATGCCGGCAGCTGGAATTCTGGGCTGGAAAAGGAGCAAATATTAGAGACCTATTCTGCATAACTCCAAAAGTCCTGAAACTCCACGGAAGTTATTTTCAGAATATATAAAAAATATCTAGCGGAAGAAGTTCACCAGAGGGGGCCCCACCTGGTCACGAGTGTGGGGGCGCGCCCTACCCCTGGGTGCGCCCCCTACCTCGTGGACCCCCCGTTGGCTCTCTGATGCCCATCTTCTGCTATATGAGGTCTTTCATCGAGAAAAAATTGATAAGCAACCTTTTGGGATGAGACTCCACCGCCACGAGGCGGAACCTTGGCGGAACCAATCTAGGGCTCTGGCAGAGCTGTTCTGCCGGGGACACTTACCTTTGGGAGGAGGAAATCATCACCATCATCATCACCAACGCTCCTCTCATTGGGAGAGGGCAATATTCATCAACATCTTCACCAGCACCATCACCTCTCAAAACCCTAGTTCATCTCTTGTATCCAATTCTTGTCTCCAAGTCCGGGATTGGTATTAGTAGGTTGCTAGTAGTGTTGATTGCTCCTTGTAGTTGATGCTAGTTGGTTTATTTGGTGGAAGATCATATGTTTAGATCCTTTATGCATATTAATACCCCTCTGATTATGAACATGAATATGCTTTATGAGTAGTTATGTTTGTTCCTGAGGACATGGGAGAAGTCTTGCTATTAGTAGTCATGTGAATTTGGTATTCGTTCGATATTTTGATGAGATGTATGTTGTCTAGCCTCTAGTGGTGTTATGTGAACGTCGACTACATAACACTTCACCATTATTTGGGCCTAGAGGAAGGCATTGGGAAGTAATAAGTAGATGATGGGTTGCTAGAGTGACAGAAGCTTAAACCCTAGTTTATGCATTGTTTCGTAAGGGGCTGATTTGGATCCATATGTTTCATGTTGTGGTTAGGTTTACCTTAATACTTTTGTTGTAGTTGCGGATGCTTGCAATAGAGGTTAATAATAAGTGGGATGCTTGCTCAAGTAAGAACAGCACCCAAGCACCGGTCCACCCACATATCAAATCATCAAAGTACCGAACGCGAATCATATGAACGTGATGAAAACTAGCTTGACGATATTCCCATGTGTCCTCGGGAGCGCTTTTCCTTATATAAGAGTTTGTCCAGGCTTGTCCTTTGCTACAAAAAGGATTGGGCCACCTTGGTGCACTTTATTTACTTTTATTACTTGTTGCTCGTTACAAATTATCTTATCACAAAACTATCTGTTACCACTTATTTCAGTACTTGCAGAGAATACCTTGCTGAAAACCGCTTATCATTTCCTTCTGCTCCTCATTGGGTTCGACACTCTTACTTATCGAAAGGACTATGATAGATCCCCTATACTTGTGGGTCATCAAGACTCTTTTCTGGCGCCGTTGCCGGGGAGTGAAGCGCTTTTGGTAGGTGGAATTTGGTAAGGAAAAATTTATATAGTGTGCTGAAATTTACTGTCACTTGTTACTATGGAAAGTAATCCTCTGTGGGGCTTGTTCGGGGTATCTTCACCCCGACCAGTAGAGCAAAGATTTGCTCCTGAACCTACTGAACCTACTGAAAATGAAAATGTCTACTTTGAGATTCCTTCGGGTATGTTAGAAAAACTGCTAGCCAGTCCTTTTGCAGGAGATGGAACAAAGCATCCTGATGAGCACCTAATCTATGTGGATGAAGTTTGTGGATTATTTAAGCTTGCAGGTATACCCGATGATGTTATTAAGAAGAAGGTCTTCCCTTTATCTTTGAAGGGAGATGCATTGACATGGTATTGGCTATGTGATGATACGGGATCATGGAACTATAAACGAATGAAGTTGGAATTTCATCAAAAGTATTATCCTATGCATCTTGTTCATCATGGTCGCAATTATATACTCCCTCCGTCCCAAAATAAGTGTCTTGAGCTTAGTACAAATTTGTACTAGAGCTAATACAAAATTGAGACATTTATTTTGGGACGGAGGGAGTATATAATTTTTGGCCTCGCGAAGGATAAAGCATCGCTCAAGCTTGGGGGAGGCTTAAATCAATGTTATATTCATGCCCCAGTCATGAGCTCCCAAGAGAAATAATTCTTCAAAGTTTGTATGCTTGGCTTTCTAAAAACAATCGCATCATGATCGATACTTCTTGTGCTGGCTCTATGATGAATACTATTGAATTCAAATGGAATTTATTGGATAGAATTAAACGCAACTCTGAAGATTAGGATCTCGACGAAGGTAAGGAGTCAGGTATGACACCTAAGTTTGATTGTGTTAAGTCTTTTAAGGATACCGATGTTTTCCCTAAATTTAGCACTAAATATGGACTTGACTCTGAGATAGTAGCTTCTTTCTGTGAATCTTTTGCTACTTATGTTGATCTCCCCTAGGAAAAGTGGTTTAAATATCACCCCCCATAGAAGTAAAAGTAGCTGCACCTATTAAAGTTGAAGAAAAGACTGTCACTTATAATGATCCTATTGTTCCTACTTCTTATGTTGAGAAACCACCTTTCCCTGTTAGAATAAAGGATCATGCTATAGCTTCAACTGTGGTTCGTAAAAATAATATTAGAACTTATACACCTCCTGAGCAAGTTAAAGTTGAACCTAATATTGCGATTGTTAAAGATCTCTTGGCTGATAATTTTGATGGGCATGTTATTCAATTCAGCGGTGAAACCGCTAGAATTGCCAAACCTTGTGCTAAAGATAAACATAGACCTGTGGTAGGCGTGCATGTTATTTCTGTTAAAATAGGAGATCATTGTTATCATGGCTTATGTGATATGAGTGCTAGTGCTAGTGTTATACCTATTACCTTATATGAAGAAATTAAGCATGAAACTGCACCTGCTGAGTTAGAAGATATTGATGTCACAATTAAACTTGCCAATAGAGACACTATATCAGCACTGGGAATTGTTAGAGATGTTGAAGTCTTGTGTGGGAAAACTAAATATCCTGCTGATTTTCTTGTTCTTGGTTCTCCACAAGATAGCTTTTGTCCTATTATATTTGGTAGACCCTTCTTGAATACTTTAAATGCTAAAATAGACTGCGAAAAGAATGTTGTTACTATTGGCTTGGATGAGATGATTCATGAGTTTAATTTCTCTAAATTTAGTAAACAACATTGTGAAGAAGAATTGCCTAGTAAGGATGAAATTATTGGTCTTGCTTCTATTGCCGTACCTCCTAGTGATCGTTTAGAACAATATTTGCTAGACCATGAAAATGATATGTTTATGAATGAAAGAAGGGAAATAGATGAAGTATTCTTTAAACAGGAACCTATTCTGAAACACAATTTGCCTGTTGAAATCTTAGGGGATCCTCCTCCACCCAAGGGTGATCCCGTGTTTGAACTTAAACCGTTGTCTCATAATCTTAAATATGCTTATCTTGATGAAAAGAAGATATATCCTGTTATTATTAGTGCTAACCTTTCAGAGCATGAAGAAGAGAGATTACTGAAAATTCTGAAGAAGCATCGTGCTACTATTGGATATACTCTTGATGATCTTAAGGGCATTAGTCCCACTCTATGTCAACATAAAATAAATTTGGAAGAAGATGCCAAAGCAGTCCGTGATCATCAACGAAGGATGAATCCTAAAATGAAAGAAGTGGTAAGAAAAGAAATACTAAAGCTTCTGGAGGCAGGTATAATTTATCCCGTTGCTGATAGTCAGTGGGTAAGTCCTGTCCATTGTGTCCCTTGGAAGGGAGGCATTACTTTTGTTCCTAATGAAAAGATGAATTGATTCCGCAAAGAATTATTACAGGTTATAGGATGGTAATTGATTTTCGTAAATTAAATAAGGCTACTAAAAAGGATCATCACCCCTTACCTTTTATCAATCAAATGCTAGAAAGATTATGCAAACATACACACTATTGCTTTCTAGATGGTTATTCTGGTTTCTCTCAAATACCCGTGTCGGCTAAAGATCAATCAAAGACTACTTTTACATGTCCTTTTGGTACTTTTGCTTATAGACGTATGCCTTTTGGTTTATGTAATGCACCTGCTACCTTTCAAAGATGCATGATGGCTATATTCTCTGACTTTTGTGAAAAGATTTGTGAGGTTTTCATGGATGACTTTTCTGTCTATGGATCTTCTTTTGATGATTGCTTGAGCAATCTTGATCGAGTTTTGCAGAGATGTGAAGAAACTAATCTTGTCTTGAATTGGGAAAAGTGCCACTTTATGGTCAATGAAGGTATTGTCTTGGGGCATAAAGTTTCTGAAAGAGGTATTGAAGTTGATAAAGCCAAGGTTGATGCTATTGAAAAGATGCCATGTCCTAAGGACATCAAAGGTGTAAGAAGTTTCCTTGGTCATGCCGGATTTTATAGGAGGTTCATTAAGGACTTCTCAAAAATTTCTCGGCCTCTGACTAATTTATTACAAAAAGATATACCATTTGTCTTCGATGATGATTGTATAGAAGCATTTGAAATACTTAAGAAAGCATTGATCTTTGCACCTATCGTTCGACCACCTGATTGGAATTTACCCTTTGAAATTATGTGTGATGCTAGTGATTATGCTGTAGGTGCTGTTCTAGGGCAAAGAGTTGATAAGAAATTAAATGTTATCCATTATGCTAGTAAGACTTTAGACAATGCTCAAAGAAATTATGCTACTACTCAAAAGAAATTCTTAGCAGTTGTATTTGCCTGTGATAAGTTCACACCTTGTATTGTTGATTCTAAAGTAACTATTCACACTGATCATGCTGCTATTAAATACCTGATGGAAAAGAAAGATGCTAAACCTAGACTTATTAGATGGGTTCTCTTGCTACAAGAATTTGATTTACATATTGTTGATAGAAAGGGAGCTGAGAACCCCGTTGCAGACAACTTGTCTAGATTAGAAAATGTTCTTGATGACCCACTAGCTATTGATGATAGCTTCCCTGATGAACAATTAAATGTCATAAGTACTTCTCGTAGTACTCCATGGTATGCTGATTATGCTAATTACATTGTTGCTAAATTTATACCGCCTAGTTTCACATACCAACAAAAGAAAAAGTTTTTATATGATTTGAGACATTACTTTTGGGATGACCCACATCTTTATAAAGAAGGAGTAGATGGTGTTATTAGACGTTGTGTACCTGAGCATGAACATGAACAGATCCTACGCAAGTGCCACTCCGAAGCTTATGGAGGACACCACGCGGGAGATAGAACTGCACATAAGGTATTGCAATCCGGTTTTTATTGGCCTACTCTCTTCAAGGATGCCCGTAAGTTTGTCTTATCTTGTGATGAATGTCAAAAAATTGATAATATTAGTAGACGTCAAGAAATGCCTATGAATTATTCACTCGTTATTGAACCATTTGATGTTTGCGGCTTTGATTATATGGGACCTTTTCCTGCCTCTAATGGATATACACATATTTTAGTTGCTGTTGATTACGTTACTAAGTGGGTATAAGCTATTCCAACTAGTAGTGCTGATCATAACACTTCTATTAAAATGCTTAAAGAAGTTATTTTCCCGAGGTTTGGAGTCCCTAGATATTTAATGACTGATGGTGGTTCACATTTTATTCACGGTGCTTTCCGTAAAATGCTTGCTAAGTATGATGTTAATCATAGAATTGCATCTCCTTATCATCCAGAGTCTAGTCGTCAAGTGGAATTGAGTAATAGAGAGCTCAAATTAATTTTGCAAAAGAATGTCAATAGGTCTATGTTGGGGATATTACTACTGGGCGTAAATCAGCCTACCAGGGACGGGTTAACTTCATTAGTAGCCTCAGAGTGTTAAAGCCCAAGAAGATAGATGAGGGCCCAAGGCCGTAGTCGGTTTAACACTTGTGGCCGTAAACCGGTCTTGTATGTAAACTTGTATTATAAGTTAGGAATAAGGAGAGACCAACCCGAGCACGAATATGAACCGGAGATTGGGACTCTGTGAACCGACAGGCGTCACCCGTGTATATAAGGGGACGACCCGACATCGGTTCAAGGACGGACAATCACAACTCGAGGCTTAGGCGAAGCTTGTTTGCTCCGTAATCCTCGAAACCCCATCAATTCCATCACAACTAGACGTAGGATTTTACCTTCATCGAAGGGGCCGAACTAGTATAAACCCTCTGTGTCCTTGTGTCCGCTTTAACCCCTTCGAGTTAACCTGTTGCGATGGCTCCACGACTAAGTCCTTTGGCTAGGACATCTGCCGTGACAAAACCACGACAGTTGGCACCCACCGTGGGGCCATCGCACGATGGTTTCAAGTTATTGGAGGGCCGCTTCGAAGGACTCAAGGGATACGCTGTGGGCCGGATGACCAAGAGTCGTCGCGGCAAGATCTACATCGACGATGAAGGCTGGGGCCCCAAGGTCGGCTTGATCGAGTACGGGTACCGGGTCCCCTTTGGCGGTATACACGTTTTCATTGGCAAGATCGGTGAACCGGGCCCTAAGCTGGACATCTGCACCGACCTCATCGAGACAGCTCAGTGTGCGCGAACTGCCCGGGTCAAGCCGGCCGTGAAGCGTGCCTTCGTGGGAGTCATCCATGGAGGAAGCTATGAGGATGGGTCAGGATCTGGTGGCGAAACCATCGTTTACTATGGCGACGAGTCATCAACCGGAGAAACTGAGTCTTTGTATCAGCTACAAGATGGCCGGATCGGAGGCTGTTCCGATGGCGATAGTATTCTGGACCCCTCTGATTTGCCCAACCGGGTTGGAATATTCATGGCCGGTACGCAAGCAGCGATTCATTCATCAACTGCCGCAGCGATGGTCTCCGGTTCAGCAGCGGTAACGGCTGCCGGGGCAGGAGGCCCTGTGCGCCCGCCGGTTCAAGTCTTATCAGATCTGTTCGATGCGTTGGCTGCGCTCATGGCAGAAGCTAACCCGACGGATCAAGACGCCCACAACGCAGAGATTGCAAAGGTGAGGGAGCAGATCACTCAGGCCAAAGCGGATTTGGCAGCTGAAGAAGTCAGGATGACTACGGAGCGGGCCGCTTTGGACGCACAAGCTTATAGACTCATGCTGGACCAGAGCGCATCAGAGGAAGTCATGAGGAGGAAGTACCGATCTCGTTTGCCCTCAGTTTTCGAAGCAAGGGACCTTTTTAACACCCCTGGAGCGGGAGCCAGTAATCCGCCGGCGGTAAACCGGGCGGAGGTGCCTGCGACAGGCGAGCCGGTCCAGCCTCGCTTGATAGATCTGCCCCGTCATAACAGTGGTGTACCGCAGGCTGTGCCCACACCTCTGGGTCATTACTCCAACCCACTGGATAACCTTGTCGCAGCCGCGGCACGGTTGGAGGCTATGCCAGTCAAAGGTGATTCATTACAGGCGATAGAGACGCGCCGGGTCAAGGAGCTCCTTAGGACGGCTTTGGTCCAACAGGAAGCGTATTCATACAGCCGCGACCGGATTCATTCTACCCCACGTCCAAGCCAGAGTTATAGCAGGCATATGGAGGAACCAGCTGTGTCAAGTAATGCACGGCGTGGAGCGCCCCGTGGCAACAATCCGGCCGGTGGTATCGACAACGCCCAGGAGGTGGTGGACCGGGCCCGAGCGTGCAGGGAGGCCGAGTTAGCGGCGCAGCATCAAGCTCGTCAGCTTACGCCGGTTCATCCGACCACCTCGGTTGAGCCTGGGCTTAATTCTAGCGCATTGGGGGTACCTTGCCTTGTTCCCGCTTTACGCAATGTGCGCCTGCCAAAAGATTTCAAGGGCCCGCGCAAGGTACCGAACTATACGGCGGATCAACCCCCAGAGACATGGGTGGAGAGCTATGAGATGGCCATGGAGATGCTTGATGTAGATGAGGCAGCATGTGCAAAGTATTTCACCATGATGCTTGAAGGAACGGCCCGTACCTGGTTGAAGAGCCTGCCGCCCAATTCTATCAGTTCATGGGCCCAGTTACGGGCCCGGTTTATAAATAACTTCAAAGACACATGTAAGCAGCCCATGTCGATAGTAGATTTAGCTGCCTGTGTCCAGGAAGAAGGAGAATCAACCACTCATTGGGTACGTCGGGTCTCACAAATTCTACACTCATCAGACCGTATCAATGCGGACACAACAGTCATAACCTTGGAGGGCAATTGCCGGTTTGGACCCCTAAGGTTGAAGTTAGGACGAATGAAGCGCCATTGCACTGACATGGGGACTCTTATGGCCGCTTTGGTAAAATATGCTGATTCTGATAGTACCAAGGATCCCGAGTCTGACGATGAAAATACAGGGAAGGGAAGGAGGAACGGCAACTCCAAGGGTCAGCAACATCACTCAGCAGGTAATGGCGGCGGAGGCAAGCGTAAAGCGGATGGCAACATGGACTTTGTGGCCAACACCAATGCACAGGACAAGGGCCAGCGACGCAAGGGTAAATCGCAGAACCACAGTGGAGCACCTAGTCCTAATCCGGACCGGCTGAATTATTTGTTGAACCAGCCCTGTCCAAAGCATGGGACAAAGGAGGTGCCAGCAAACCACCTTTGGAAGGACTGCTACATTATGCAGGAGTTCAAGAGCTCTAATGCTTTCCGGTATGATCCCAGCTCCGGCGGTGGTTCCGGGACAGGTTCCGGTGGAGGAAACTCCGGTTCAGGATTTAATGGTAATCCGGGCGGAGGTAACAATCAGAACAATCAGAATAACCAGGGAGGTTTCAATCAGCAACAGCAACAGTCGGGTTATCAGAGCAATCCGAAGCAATTGAATATTGGGCAATATCACGTATTCACCACTAGCCTGGACAAGTGAGACCGGAAGGTCCAGAAGCGGGCAGTTAATTATGTTGAACCGGCTGTACCACGATATTTACGCTGGTCAGAGCAGCCAATCATATGGAGTAGAGAGGATCACCCGCCTCGGGTTGACAATCCGGGTCAGCTGGCTCTGGTGGTGGCACCTTAGGTGGGAGGTTATAAGTTCACCAAGGTACTCATGGATGGGGGTAGCAGTATTAATATCCTGTATTATGAGACCTTCCGTCGTATGGGACTAACAGACAAAGATCTCCGACCGTCGAATACAGTTTTCCATGGTGTGGTACCTGGCAAGTCAGCATACCCCGTGGGTAAGATAGCGCTGGAAGTGGCCTTTGGAGATGATCATGACTCCAGATCAGAGACAATGAAGATTATGGCCATCACCTCTTTGACTAAACCGAAGTGTATCAATGATGTTCAACGACTGGCTGGCCGGATTGCCGCATTGAGTCGGTTTATCAGCCACCTTGGTGAGAAGGCAATCCCCTTGTATCAAATGTTGAAAAAAACGGATCAATTTGTCTGGAGTTCTGCTGCTGATCAGGCGTTCGAAGACTTAAAGCGGTAATTGGCCAATCCGCCCGTGCTCGCCGCTCCCATTGATAAGGAACCATTGTTGCTGTATGTTGCTGCTAATGCTCGCGCGGTCAGCGTGGCTATTGTGGTGGAGCGGAAGGAGGCAGGCAAGGAGTATCCGGTTCAGCGTCCGGTTTATTATATCAGCGAGGTGCTTATTGAATCCAAACAAAGGTATCCGCATTGGCAGAAGCTGGTATATGGAGTTTTTATGGCAAGCCGGAAACTGAAGCAGTACTTCCAAGGGCATCCTATCACAGTGGTCGGTTCTGCCCCCTTGGGTGATATCATCCAGAACCGGGAGGCGACGGGCCGGATTGCCAAGTGGGCTATAGAGCGTGGACCGCACGGTTTAAGATATGTGCCTCGGACGGCGGTGAAGTCCCAAGCGCTGGTCAATTTCATCAATGACTGGACGGAGCTGCAGGCCCCTGAAGAGAAGCCGGATCACACATATTGGACCATCCATTTTGACGGATCACGGCAATTGGAGGGCTCGGGGGCTGGAGTCGTGTTAACTTCCCCACGAGGTGACAAGTTCTGTTACGTTCTCCGCTTAATGTTCCCTTGTACTAACAATGCAGCTGAGTATGAAGCTTTGCTCCATGGTCTCCGGATGCCTAAGGATATGAATCTAAGCCGGGTTAAGTGCTTCGGTGACTCAGATCTAGTGGCTCAACAAGTGTCTGGCACTTGGGATTCTAAAGACCCACTCATGGTCGCATATCGTCGTGAGGTGGATATTGTTGCGGGTCATTTCAAGGGATATCAGGTGGACCACGTGGACCGACGAAAGAATGAGGCGGCAGACGCCCTGAGCCGGTTGGGCTCCCAGCGTAAACCGGTCCTGCCTAATGTTTTTCTTGATGTGTTGCACAATCCGTCGGTCAAGCTCCCAGGTGAAGCGGATTTGGCTGTTCCTGACCCGGAAGCTCAATTGGTGGCAGCCCTTCACGTCATTCCGGATTGGACGCTTCCTTACCTAGCATACATGAACCGGGGCGAGTTACCAGAGGATGAGACTCTGGCCAGACAAATAGTACGGCGGTCCAAGTCCATGACCATCATCAATGGCGAGTTGCACCATTGTAGTGTATCAGGAGCGTTTCAACGCTGTGTATCTCCTGACGAAGGCTGTGAAATTTTGCGTGAGATCCACGAAGGGGATTGTGGTCACCACGCCGGTTCAAAATCTTTGGTGGCCAAAGCGTTCCGCCATGGTTTCTATTGGCTAACTGCCCATGCTGATGCG
The DNA here is from genome assembly GCA_032464435.1 of Aegilops umbellulata. Lineage (NCBI taxonomy): Eukaryota > Viridiplantae > Streptophyta > Magnoliopsida > Poales > Poaceae > Aegilops > Aegilops umbellulata. Next base: position 243,005,781 of record CP136055.1, on the reverse strand, counting down.
GAGGATCTGGTCAGACGATGTGATGGCTGCCAAAAGTTCTCAAGACGTGCTCATGTACCGGCTTAAGAATTGAGGATGATTCCAATCACTTGGCTGTTTGCAACTTGGGGGCTAGATATGGTTGGGCCTTTCAAAAGGTCGAAGGATAAGAAGACACACCTCCTGGTGGCGGTTGACAAATTTACAAAGTGGGTGGAGGCAGAGCCTGTTAGCAAGTGTGATGCAGCCACGCCGGTTCAGTTCATCAAAAAAGTGATTTTCCGGTTTGGCTTCCCACACAGTATCATCACAGATAATGGTACCAATTTGTCCAAAGGAGCCATGAAGGAGTTTTGTGAACGGGAGCACATCCGCCTTGACGTTTCATCAGTGGCGCACCCACAGTCCAATGGTCAAGCAGAAAGAGCTAATCAGGAGATCTTGAGAGGCATCAAACTATGGCTTATGGTTCCTCTGCAAAGGACGCCGGGTTGTTGGGTAGAAGAGTTGCCATCTGTATTATGGAGTATTAATACCACACCCAACAGATCAACAGGCTACACACCGTTCTTCATGGTCTATGGAGCAGAGGCAGTTCTCCCTAGTGACATCCGTCACGATTCACCTCGTGTGTCGGCTTATGTTGAAGCGGATAACGAGACAGCTCGACAAGACGCTTTGGACCGGTTGGATGAAGAGCGAGACATAGCAGCTGCCCGCTCAGCAATTTACCAACAGGATCTTCGTCGCTATCACAGTCGTCGAGTCAGAACCAGAACCTTTCAAGAAGGAGATTTGGTGCTTCGGCTCATTCAAGATCAAACCGATATGTATAAGTTATCCCCGCCTTGGGAGGGACCTTTCGTGGTCAGCAAGAATCTGCACAACGGGACATACTATCTGATCGATGTTCGAGAGCGCAAAGACTCACGCAAATCAGAAGAGGAGACCAACAGGCCGTGGAACATAGCTCATCTTCGGCCTTACTATACTTGAGCCATTGTCTCTGCTTATGTATATATTATGACAATGTACATATTATAAATACAATAAACCGGGCCCTCAGCCTAAAGCGGGGTATCCATTCTTTTATATCATGTGTGGTTACATGGGGTTGTTCTGTCTTAAAGCGGCCTTCGGTTTACCCCTTGAAACAATTATAAATATCACTAGGGGGCTCGGTCATGTCTGAACCGATGCAACACCTTTTGATAGGCGAAAGCCACCAGATCACTTGGGGGCTCGGTCGTGTCCGAACCGATGCAACACCTTTTGAACGCCTCTTGATCGGCCTAAAGGCCATAGAATCACTTGGGGGCTTGGTCGAACCCGAACAATTGCCATGCCACTTGATCGGCGTAATGCCACGGTTTCATTTGGGGACCTGGCTGACTTGAACCATAGCTACACCTATTGGGAGCTTGGTCGTGTCCGACCAAGGTAACACCATCTGATCGGCTCAGTAAAGCCCCTTTTTTGCAAACGGTTCTATCATTGCCTTTGCTTCAATATTTTTTAAAAATTACTGTTTTATTGCGTTTTTAAACCAACAGATGTTTTACACCGGTTCAAACTGCCAATTTGGCGATACACGGTCCATTTTTAACCAGAGGTTATTTGCCTGGTTTGATTTTTTTGTTAACATCCTTTTTTGGAGTAACAAATTTGTTCATTCTGACCAAGCACGGTTTACATAATAAACCGGCATTGTATATACAGGAGCTGTTTCTCCCATGACGGTGTAGGTTCATCAAACCACCGTGTCAAGATTGGCTAAGCCTACTCCATGCCCAATGATGGCAGGTATTTTGTATCACAAAATTTGATCATATATGTCAATCTCCTTGCATATATATAAAGTTTATAAACCGACTGGTGGTACAACCGCCCTGGTAGTTTAAGATTTTATGATTGCAGGTGGTATAGATCGGCAGTTTTGATTTTTCGACCAAAAGTATCGGTTCAGATGCACGAAGGCATCTCAGAAGCAAAAGTATTGGCTATCCTATTACAAGGCAACATGGTGCCCAAATAAGATCACTGTTTTCTGGCAAAAGTATCACAAGGCAGCCTACTAAACCGGTCTCCGGTTCAAGCTTGGTCACTGCCTTGGTCTGATGATCGCGGGTCGTCCAGCGTCGCTTCAGCGTCTTCTACCCTACCCAGCGGCTGGAAGTCAACAGTGGTCCAGTCGATTCCCATTAAAGCTTGAAAAATAGCTTCATCACGGATCAGCGAAGACGGTTCAATATCAGGAGCATAAGGCTTACGGATTGGCGGGATCAGATTTTCCGCTTTGGGAACTGGTGCAGCTACTCGCTTGTTTTGGTTATTGTACTGGGCTTGATAATGCGTCAAATTTGCCTCTTCTACTAATTGGCAAGCCAGAGGGCGCACCGCCCGGTTTATGGCTCTCGGATCATCTTCATTGAATTTTGATCCGTCTTCCTTCAAACTGGGATAGCCCTGAGCTGCCTCCACAGGATCAAAGTCTGGCACCCATGCTTTTGCTCGGATTAAAGCGTTGATGGCACCAGTTCGAGCAGCAGACTTCTTCAGCTCTTCAATCCGGGCGGGAAGCATTGACAATCTCTTAAGAGTATCTTGTATCAGCATGGGTGCAGGGTTGTTATGAGACGCAGTCGAGATGATCCGCTGCGCTCCAGTATACAACTGTTCGATTAACGTATAGGCAGCTTTCAATTTCATTCGAACATCTGACCCCAAGTGGTTAATGCGGGTGCCGGCAACATGATGGAACAATTCACAAACTGGACCTATCATAGGAAGACAAAAATAATCACAGGAGTCAAGGAATGCTTACCAAAGATGGCAGCAGTCATTGCATGCACTTGTCGCTTTATGCTGGTCAGTTCATCAGTCACCGGTTTAAGGGCAGCTTCAGCAGTTTCAATCTTTTTGGTCAAAGCAGTTTTTTCAATGGCCCAATCCGCCCGATCTTTCTTAAAGCCCTCCTTCAGCTGTTCCGTGACGCTTAAAGCGCTGATTAACTCCTCTTTGGCTTTGGAGGTTTCAGCTTGTTGAGATTTTAAGTTCTCCTGAAGATCGGCGAGTTGATTTTCCTTGGTCTTCAGCTCAGCCTGCATTCAGACAATTATATGGTTTAAAGAAAAAACGGTATGGATATTAAAGTACCAACCACATAACGAGTTATGCGCTTGGCACTTGGGGGCTAATGCTTATTTCATCTACAACTATCAACCGATTGCAAAGTCCCAAGCTCAATACAAGTATTCAACTTGGCACTTGGGGGCTAATGGCTATTTGCTCAAACAATTATCAATGAAATTTAAAGCTTTCAGGCTTATATTATTCAGTCCCGGTTCAACTACATTAAGTTGAACCGACCCTTGGGGGCTACATTGGTGCATTCTGAAAGTATGCGGTTTTTGTTCTACAAAGTTCCGGTTTGAAAGAAGATTACAAACCGACCCTTGTGTCACGCCCTCAATGCGGCTATATCTCCCACGTGTCGAAGCACGACTTAGAGGCATAACCGCATTGAAAGCAATGTCGCAAGTGAGGTAATCTTCACACAACCCATGTAATACATAAGGGAAAAAGATACATAGTTGGCTTACAATCGCCACTTCACACAATACATGAGTAAAGCATTACATCATACAGATACAATCAAGGTCCGACTACGGAACCAAAATAAAAGAAGACTACCCCAAATGCTACACAGATCCCCGATCGTCCCGACTGGGCTCCACTGCTGATCAACTGAAACGAAACAACACAATGAACAAGATCTTCATCGAGCTCCTCCTTGAGCTCGGGTGTGTCACCTGCACGGTTTCATCGGTACCTGCAAACTGGTTTTGGAAGTATCTGTGAGTCACGGGGACTCAGCAATCTCACACCCGCGAGATCAAGACTATTTAAGCTTAAAGGTAGGACAGGGTAGTGAGGTGGAGCTGCAGCAAGTGACTAGCATATCTGGTGTCTAACATACGCAAATGAGAGCGAGAAGAGAAGGCAAAAGCATGGTCTAAACAACTATGATCAAGAAGTGATCCTAGAACAACCTACGTCAAGCATAACTCCAACACCGTGTTCACTTCCTGGACCCCGCCGAGAAGAGACCATCACGGTTACACACGCGGTTGGTGTATTTTAATTAAGATCAACTTCGGGTTTTCTACAACCGGACATTAACAAATTCCCATCTGCCACATAACCGCGGGCACGGCTTTCGAAAGTTCGAACCCTGCAGGGGTGTCCCAACTTAGCCCATGATAAGCTCTCGCGATCAACGAAGGATATTCCTTCTCCCCGGGAAGACCCGATCAGTCTGGGAATCCCGGCTACAAGACATTTCGACAACAATAAAACAAGTCCAGCAAAGCCGCCCGATGCGCCGACATCCTGATAGGAGCTGCACATATCTCGTTCTCAGAGCAACACCGGATAAGTCAAGCTACGAGTAAAACCAAGTCTCGAGTTTCCACGAGGTGGCCCCGCAGGTTGCTCAGTTCAGACCAAGACTTAGACAAGCATTGGCCCGGGGGGGCTAAATAAAGATGACCCTCGGGTTAGCTACTCCCAAGGGAAAGGTATAGGTGGTAGGCAAATGGTAAAACCAATGTTGGGCCTTGCTGGAAAAGTCTTATTCAAAGCGAACTGTCAAGGGGGTCCCATAAATCACCCGACCGCGTTAGGGACTGTCGGTGTACTAAAGTAGGGGTACCTTAGTACCCCGAACTTGTGCACGGGCAGTAGTAGCGTCCCGCGGCAAGGCTTGCCAGGGGAGCGACAAGAGTCTCCACGGCCCTTTCTGGGCCGGACGAAGGCCAAGTGATCGAGCCTAGAAGACCAGGCCCCGGCAAGAGGAGCTTGCCGGGCCAAGGAGGCGAGGTCCGGCAAGAGGAGCTTGCCGGGACGACTAAGCCGAAGCACCAAGGCCCCGGCGGGAGGAGCTCGCCGGGACGGCCAAGCCAAGGCACCCCAAGAAAAGCCCGCCGCGGTGCGCTGCGCGCCCCGTCAAGGCCTGACGAGCGGCAAGCTTTCAGGTGCGGCAAGACAACCACCGCGGCAAGCCACTTTCCGCGGCAAACCACCACCTCAGGCCTGCGCTCCAGCTCACCTGACCACGCGTCACTCTGGGGCTTCCCCAGAGGCACGTGGCGGGGCGCCGCGCAACCTGAGGCGCGCGGTGGCATGCGACGTTGGCAGAGTCGCCCCCGTGGCAAGCGGAGGCGCCCCCAACGGTCCGCCTCGGTACTGTTCGGGCGATCCAGACGGGCATTTAATGCCTTTGTCCCCCGCCGTCAGAGTTAGGTGCGATAGCACTGTGCGGCCACTGTTCGCACAGTTCCTTGCCATTTTTACCCTCACCTGTGTCGCTACCTGTGGGAAACCCCTTAGCATATAAAAGGAGGCCCATGCGCACGTAGGGGGGGACCCCGAAGGAGGACACCCAGTAGACCCTGGTCTACGTCCAGCTCCGACTTACTGTAGCTTCTTGCGCTCCAGAGCAAGAACTCGAATCAACCAGACAAGCAGCAGTAGGATTTTACGCATCCGTGCGGCCCGAAGCTGGGTAAAATCATTGTGTGTGTGTCGCCTCGATCTGCTCTTTGTGCAACCTCCGCCCCCCGCCGAACCGAAAAGGGGCTCCGTCCCCATAGGTGCTCGTGGAGGCCGATTTCCCCCGACTTCCTTGGCGCGCCAGGCAGGGGGCTGCGTCGAGGTTGTGCGAACCAGATTTGGCGACCACAGGTAAGCTCAGGTATGGCCAGGTACCTTTCCGCTCCAACCCGCGGAGCGGAGGCATTCCTCCTCACGGACTCGTGCACGGCCCTCCTCGAGTACCCACTCACGCAGAGCCCGGGCAAGAGCAGCTGCTCCTTGAGGAGGACCGCCTTCCGGCCGCTGAGCGAGTTTCTCGCCTCCAGCAAACTCTGCGCCGCTCCCGTAGCCGCAGAAGTTAGCGCCGGAAGTTGCGGGAAAGGCGACCTCGTTCTTCGGCGCGCCCAGGCCGCCAAGATCCAAACGAGTCGACGCCGACCGTGGGAGGGACCTTGCTAGCGCGGTAGTCGGAACCCGTTCCGTCGGCCATCCTCTCTGTCCAAGTCTTGCCGCAGTTGCATGTAATCCTTGGTACAGAGACGAGCGCAGATCCCAAGCATAGCTTATGTGCCCCGCACATCTTGTCGATTTCGCGCCTCTCCGCTTTGCGCATGCATTATTTGACATGATTGTGCAGCACTCGGCTCCGGCAAGCGATGGCAGGCCGTGAAGCCCCGAGCCCTCGTTATTCCCTTACCTCGAGAAGGGGGGATGACAGGATAGGCTGGGCGTCGCCCGAGGAAGCTGCACCTTGCCGGACTGCAAACAACAGAAAAGCTAAGTTGCCAAAATTTGAGCAATTAAGCTCCTTTTTACCCTTAAGTTATCTTCCTCGAACGGCCGAGCTTCGTATGGGAAACCTGTGCGCGGAGGGGCCGGCTCGTGGCTGGTTGCGCCCTTATTTTGTTTCGAGTCCGCTCAACGACTTAAGTGTGCTACATCCAGAGTGGCATCCTTACTTTGTTTCGAGCTTGCTCGGCAGCTTAAGTGTGCTGCGACTGCAGTCGCAACGCTTACCTCGCCCTGAGCCTGCTCAACATATTAAGTGAGTTGCGCCAGCCGCGGCAAGGTTTCTTGCCGGTGGAGGCACTGCCAGCGGGTTGCTGATGTCCCGCACTCGGCACCCGAGGCAAGGCAGAGGCTTGCGCCGACAAGTTCCTGGGAGCGTAGGGCGCGAACGTACGAAGCACAAAGTCGAACGAGGGAGATAACAGCGCAATGAACTGCCTAAGATAAAAGTTATATTCCAAAACGACTTGCCGCTGCTCTAATCAGCTGTTTCTATGACATGCTCAGCAGCGACAAGGGAAGAAAAGAAAGAGGTGGGCGGCCTAATCCGCGCGGTCGCCCTCGACCCTCCTGATCCCGGCCACCCTTTCCACAATGGGGGTGACGAGGGCCCTGATCTCCGTCAGGTCGGCGTCTTCCGGCAGGTGCCTGAGGACGTTGGTAACCTTATGGTGGGGTTGCGGAAGACGATCTTCACCAGCACCCTCTCGAGGGCCCCGGAGACGGCTTCCCGCGTCTCCTCGGCTAGCTGCTCTGGGATCGTTTCCCGGAGATGCTGGAGCACCTCCACCAAGCCCTTGAAGAAGGAAGTGAGCTTGACGCTTGGTGAGACATTCTCGCCGGAGGGGTACTCGTGGCCCTCCATCCCCAGCAGCTTCAGCTCCTTGTCGATGGTGGTGGCGATGTCGACGAGGCCTTCGGTCCACCGCTCCACCGTCTCCTGGAAGGCGTTCTGGGTAACGGCGGCGCGCTTCAATAGCTCCTCGTTGTCAGCAACCTCCTTCCGCAAGGTCGCTTCCTGCCCCTTGGCGCTCTCCAGCGCCTTGGCCAGGGTGTCCAGCTTCAGCTCGAGGTCGGCCTTGGAATCCTTGGCGGCGTCGAGCCCCCGGATCTTCTCGGCGAAGCGGCCCTGCAGCTCGCCAAGGGTGTGAGCGCCCTTCTCGCGCTCCTGTTTGAGCGCGGCAAGCTCTTCGCCGCTCGCCTTGAGGTCGCTGACGAGCTGCGCCACCCTCGTCTCCAGCTCCCCCTTGACGACCTCGGCGGCCGCGGCAGCGTCCTGCGCTTTCTGCAGGGACCCGCCAAGCGCCTGCTCGCGCGCGGCAACCTCCTCCTCGTGGATGGCGAGGCTGGCCTTCTGCTACACCAGCTCGCTTTCCCACGCGGATAGCCCCGCAGCGGCAAGCCTCTGCTGCTCTTCGGCCTCTGCCTTCTCGAGGAGAAAGGCCGTCCGCGCCTCGTCGAGCAGCCTGCGCTCCTCCGCCAAAGACCGGAGAGCCTCCTGGTTGAGCTCCCGGAGCTCCCCAACATGCTTCTCCATGTCCGCGCCGGCCCTCGCGACGAGTGCCTCCTGGCGCTCCACCTTAGCCTGCCGGGCGCGGTAGAGCGACACAAGCTTTCGGAGCAGCCGCTCCTCCTCGGGCTCGCCGCTGCTGGTGCTTGGCGCGTCGACCACTGTCAGCCCGACGGAGGCGAGCACTTCTCCGTCCAAGGCCTCCCCCTCGACCGGCGCCCTGGAGCTAGGCTCCCAGGGGAGCCTGATGAAGACGCCATCGCCGGCCTTCAGGTAGGCACCCGCCGGGGGCTCCTCGGGGCCCGACGCGGCGGCAGCAGCGGGATCGCCGGACGGCGGAGTGCTTGACGCCCTGCCTTCCCGGGGCCGTCGGCACGGTCGCCGGTCCCCTCGCCGTCTGCCGCCGCGGCGGCCTTGGCGGCTTCAGCCTCCCCGCTGCCTGCGGGGTCATCGGTGCCGTCCGCCTCCTCGATGACGACGACGTCGTCGGCGTCGCCGCGCGCGCCCTCCCCGACGACGGCCTCGGTCTCCATCGGGTCCGCGGTGGGCGGGTCTGATGGCCGGAAGAGGGGAGAAGAGTCAACCGAACAACCGACAAAAAAGCTCATAAGGAAAGATAACCAGGGGAAGTTTTCCGTGCAGGGGGGCTTACCGGTGGCAGGGTCCGTGGCCGCGGCCTCCGCTGCCGGGGGATCGCTCGCCGCGTCCCTCGCCGGAGATCCCTCCCTTGCCGGAGAGGTCTCCCTTGCCGGGGGCTCCTCCCTTGCCGGGGAGGTCTCCCCTGCCGGGGGCTCCTCCCTTGCCGGAGATTTCTCCCTAGGCGGGGTGGTCGACGCAGACGGCGCGGCAGGAGTGCCCCCCGGGGTCGCCTGCTGGGGCTGCTCTGCTCCTACCCAACAACAACAGCCACATGTCAACCACAAAGAGAAGGGGAGCTCATGCGCGCGCCAAACAGCAAGAACTAGCCGTGCACTCACCCTGGGGGCTACGCTGTGGGCTGCTCTGGGGACCCGCTGCCAAGTCCGGCAAGGTCGTCTCCGGCACCTCCCCAGTTGCCGGGGGAGATTCGCCCTCAAGGACGACCAGCGGGATCTTGGCCCTCTTCGCCCTCCTCTGGGCCAGGCTCCTGAATGGGAACAGTTTTGGGGGAGGATGAGTGGGCTGCGAAACAAGATGAAGCAACAGAAATCAAGAAGATACAAGCTCTACCAGGAACTTACTCTTCGTCCTCCTCTTCGTCGTCGGAGCTAAGCGCGGAATAGTCAAAAACCGGCTTGCTCCAGGCGCGAGGAGACAGGGGAGTGGGTTCCCGGGACCGCTTGGCGGGGACGCTGGACGACCCCGCCCCCGTTGCCGCCGCGGTACGGGGAGCGGCAAGAGCAGAAGCCGCGGCCCGTGAGGACCCCGCTCCCGCTGCTTCGGAGGCGCGTGTCACGCGGGGCTGCGGTTGCTGGTCGGCCTGCCGCACCACCTCTCCGGCCCTGCGGAGGCGCCTCCTCGGCTGGGCAGGGGGCTCCGCCTGCGACGAGCTGCCCGGGAGCTACGAGGAGGGCGCGTCAACCTCCGGCAAGCCGCTCGCGTCCTGGGCGGGCTCGCCCGCGCCACCGTGCCCGGCTGGTTCCTCCGCGCCGGCGAACTCCATTTGGTTGTCGAGGCTCTCCGCCTCCGCCGCGTCTGCTTCGGCCAGGGTGAAGCCAGACTCGCCTGCAGCCGCGGCGGCCGCCGCCTCCTCCATCCTGGAGGCGATGTAAGCCAGCTCCTCGGGGGTGGTGTCCCGCGTGAGGCCCCTCTTCTCGTCGGGGTCGACCGGCACCTCCTCCAAGTTGTCGAAGAAGGCCTGCACGACGTCGTCCGCCGGCTCCTGCCAGGTCGCGTCGATCCCGTGCGAGTCGCACAGTGGCATCATCGCGAGGATGCGGCTGAGCGCCGAGTTGTTGCACAGGGGGACGACGCCCGACGGCAACCTGAACCATTCTGGGTGCTCGGAGTCGTACCTGAACAGCTCCTTCAACACTGCGACGAGCTCCAGAACGGTGAAGTTGTAGTTAAGGCCCGGGCGTAGCCTCATGATGTCCGCCGCGTTTTGGAATTCCCAAGCCGGCTTCCCCCTCTCCTGCAGGGGGGCGATACGCCGACGAAGGAAATCTGCGCCGACGGCGCCGACGGTGAGCCCGGCACACCTGAGGCGCAGGATTCGGGTGACGGCAATCTTCAGCTTGGCGTCGTCCGGGGCTAGGTCGCTCCAGTCACGGCCGCGCACCACTGGGGTTTAGCGCACGGCGGTGAACGGCGGTGGATTTTCCTCGACGATCAGGCACCACTCGGCCCTCCACTCCTCCCATCTGCCAAGGAGTTCCCCCTCCAAGTAGACCTCTTTCTTGCCGGTCCTGGAGACCCAGGCGACTCCGTCGGACAGCGGCTCTCCTTTCTCCACCCGAGGAGTAAAGAAGTGGCGGAAGAGGGCTACGTTGGGGCGGACTCCAACAAAGTTCTCGCAAAGGTGTGCGAAAACCGCCATTGTCAGAACGGCGTTGGGGGTGAAATCAAGGAGGTGGAGGTTGTAGGTGTGCATGATGTCGCAGAAGAACTCGGAAAAAGGCGGGCAGAGCCCACAATAGAAGAACACGGCGAAGAAAGGGTACCCGGTCGGGTACAGCTTCTGGGCGATGGCGGGAAGAACTCGCGTGCGCGGATGCGCTCGCGTCGCCGTTGACCAGAAGAGGCGGTATCCGTTCTTCAGCCCCAGCGCATCGAGCTGAGGGGGGAACGTCGCCGTCTCCTTCCGAAGCGCTTCCAGCCGCAGCGCCTCGACCGACTTCACGGCCTTCCCCTTCGCCTTGTCGCTCTTCGGGGCCATGGCAGATACGGGGAGGGGGAGTTGTCGGCGTTGGCGGCGCCAGGGGCTGCGAGGGCGAATCGCCGCTTTCTCTAGTAAGGAGGAAGTGGCGGAGATTTTCGAGGAACAGCAACCGGCGGAATGGCGAGCTGCCCCTGTTCCCCTCCGCTTATAAAGAAGGGGGGGTGGCGGGCGTTTCGCCTTTCCAAATAAAGGAATCGTGCCCGACGTGACGCATGCCTACGGGCCTCAGCCCCGCGCACGCCACCCACGTCACGCACGCCTCGCACGCCTCGCCCCCCCACGACGCCGCGATAAGCGCGCGCCACTTGGGGAGGGCGCGACGGGCACGGAGTTAAGGATCAGCGCAACCCAGGCCACGCGTGCCCGTGCACTGTTAGGGTCTGGCCCAACAACGCTCGGCACCGTGTATGGCCCAGACCCGGGGGCTCCTGTCGGTGTACTAAAGTAGGGGTACCTTAGTACCCCGAACTTGTGCACGGGCAGTAGTAGCGTCCCGCGGCAAGGCTTGCCAGGGGAGCGACAAGAGTCTCCACGGCCCTTTCTGGGCCGGACGAAGGCCAAGTGATCGAGCCTAGAAGACCAGGCCCCGGCAAGAGGAGCTTGTCGGGCCAAGGAGGCGAGGTCCGGCAAGAGGAGCTTGCCGGGCCAAGGCAACAAGGCCCCGGCAAGAGGAGCTTGCCGGGACGACTAAGCCGAAGCACCAAGGCCCCGGCAGGAGGAGCTCGCCGGGACGGCCAAGCCAAGGCACCCCAAGAAAAGCCCGCCGCGGCGCGCCGCGCGCCCCGGCAAGGCCTGACGAGCGGCAAGCTTTCAGGTGCGGCAAGACAACCACCGCGGCAAGCCACTTGCCGTGGCAAACCACCACCTCAGGCCTGCGCTCCAGCTCACCTGACCACGCGTCACTCTGGGGCTTCCCCAGAGGCACGTGGCGGGGCGCCGCGCAACCTGAGGCGCGCGGTGGCATGCGACGTTGGCAGAGTCGCCCCCGTGGCAAGCGGAGGCGCCCCCAACGGTCCGCCTCGGTACTGTTCGGGCGATCCAGACGGGCATTTAATGCCTTTGTCCCCTGCCGTCAGAGTTAGGTGCGATAGCACTGTGCGGCCACTGTTCGCACAGTTCCTTGCCATTTTTACCCTCACCTGTGTCGCTACCTGTGAGAAACCCCTTAGCATATAAAAGGAGGCCCATGCGCACGTAGGGGGGGGGGACCCCGAAGGAGGACACCCAGTAGACCCTCGTCTACGTCCAGGTCTGACTTACTGTAGCTTCTTGCGCTCTAGAGCAAGAACTCGAATCAACCAGACAAGCAGCAGTAGGGTTTTACGCATCCGTGCGGCCCGAAGCTGGGTAAAATCGTTGTGTGTGTGTCGCCTCGATCTGCTCTTTGTGCAACCTCCGCCCCCCGCCGAACCGAAAAGGGGCTCCGTCCCCATAGGTGCTCGTGGAGGCCGATTTCCCCCGACAGGGACGCAAAAATCCGGGAACATAACACTGATATGACGGAAACTAGGGCGGCAAGAGTGGAACAAAACACCAGGCATAAGGCCGAGCCTTCCACCCTTTACCAAGTATATAGATGCATTAATTAAATAAGATATATTGTGATATCCCAACAAGTAAACATGTTCCAAACAAGGAACAACATCTCCATGTTCCAACAAGGAACAAACTTCATCTTCACCTGCAACTAACAACGCTATAAGAGGGGCTGAGCAAAGCGGTAACATAGCCAAACAACGGTTTGCTAGGACAAGGTGGGTTAGAGGCTTGGTTTGACAATATGGGAGGCATGATAAGCAAGTGGTAGGTATCGCAACATAGGCATAGCAAAAGAGCGAGCAACTAACAAGCAAAGATAGAAGTGATTTCGAGGGTATGGTCATCTTGCCTTCAAGGTTCTCAGAGTTGTCAAAAGCTTGATCCTCGTAAGTGTTCTCAATAGGTTCCTCGGTCACGTACTCGTCTCCCGGCTCTACCCAAAACAATATCACGAGCAAAGGAACAACTATCAACCACGATGCAATGCACAAACAACATGATGCAAAACATGGCATGATATGCGAGATGTGGTATGCAAAGGAAATGCGTGCTCCGGAAGGAAAAGATGAACAAGGCATAATCTTGGCAAACCAAGTATGCCTCTAGAAAGGTGAGGTGAATTCGGTTGAAATTGATATAAAGATCACCGGAATCGGATGCACGGTTTGCAAATGACATGCAAAACAAGAATGACAAGATTCTGCCATTAACAGCATGATGCTACTTAGCAAGCAACAATAAATTAAACTACTGCACCCAAACATATCAACAAAGCATATGACAGTGATCTGCTCCAGATGCTGGACAAAACATGAACACTGAGCTACGGCTAAATCACACCACAACAGGTTCAAACAAGCATGGCAAAAGTGCAAAACATAACAGGTTCACAGACTTTGTGAAAATAACATGACAGAAATTAACATCAGGATGACATGTTTAGAGCAATCAAACAACAAGCTACAGGAACAGGACATAGCAAAGTATGACATGGGATGAATCTACTCAAAGCATAGAACAAAAGTCCCTTACTGACCATGAGCCAAAAATGAAAAGAAAATATAATAACACCCATGTCAATTAAGCAAGTTTCGTTACATGTTTCAGACTTAGCAGAAAACTGGACATGTCAAAAATAGATAGCAAGTAGGCATGTTTACGAGCTCGATGCACTCACTACAGAGCATTGCATGATAAACTAAGCATACATCCATCAAGAAGACATGGCATAGAAGCTATACATGGCAAGAACAACAATATATCATGCAAGGATCAACTACAACAAGCTTGGCAAAATCGAATAACATGTAAACAATCTGCCAGTAACATTTTATAGCAAAAGTAGAGCTCGATTGACTCAAGCTATGGCACTTCATAATTACAAACAAAGGCATGTATGGATAGAGCAAATCCATATGCTCGAAACACCCTTACTGATCATGCTCAAAATAGGCATAGATCTCTCTGAAACAACAAGAACACATGGCATAAAAATAACAGCAGGACATGACTTAGTGAAAATACCAAGTCCCTGAAATCAGCAACATTATGTACCCTAGTTTGCATGCTTGTGCTAGTCACCACAGAGATCACAAAAATACATGGCATACACCCCTGGAAAGACAGCATGGCATATTACAAAACACATGTAGGATTCAAGTTGATAGGGTGCACACATCAATCATGGCAAAAATGACAAAAGTGCATGTTCTGAAACAGATCTGAAACTAACAGCACATAGCCCTCTTCCAACAGCATTTCGTGCATCAAGATGAGCTCAAATGAAAATGATGCAATGAGAAGAAATGATGTACTCGTCGAGGCGAACAATTGGACATATTACACGCACGAAACGGAGCAGTATACATGAAGTTACAGCAGGTAAAATGGGGCACCAGAATGCAAGCTTTTAGGGACTTAGAGAAAATCTGGACCTCGACGGGGCAGATCCAAGTTGCTGGAGGAAGGAGGCCATGGCAGCGAGGGTTCCGGCGACATGGGGGCGAGGGGGAGGCCCGATCCTGGCGGGGCCCGGCCAGATTCCGGCGGAGTTGGCCATGGCGGATCCATTCCCGGCAGTGAGGAGGCTTGGGGCGGCGCGAGCGTGGAGATCCGGGCCGGCCATCTAGCTCCTGCGAGGTGAGAGAGAGAGAGAGATGCGTGAGGGAGAGACAGAACGAGAGAGAGAGCAGACGAGGGAAGGAGAGGGAGCGGGACCGGCCTGGGGTCGCCGGCGGGGTCGGCCGTGCCACTCCGGCGAGGCTGCCGGCGAGCGGGACGGCAGGAGGAGGCACGCGGGAGTGCGAGGAGCGGGGCGCTCCTGCGCTGTGGGCGGCGGCGCGGTTCCGGGCCCAGATGGGCTCGGGCGGGACCCGATCTGGGTCGGGAGGGCCAGCGCGGTGGAGACGGCGGCGAGGGCGACATGGCAAGCTCCGGTTGGCTGGAAGCGGCGGCGCGGACATGTCCGGCGCGGGGGCGGACGTGTCCGGCGGCGCGAGGAGGAAGATGGCTAGGGATTCATCCGCGAATTTTTGGAGAGGGGCACATATTTATAGGTAGAGGGGGCTAGGAAGCTCCAAATGGAGTGCGGTTTTCACCCACACGATCGTGATCGAACGACCGAGAAGATGGAGTGGGTTTAGATGGGTTTTGGGCCACTTTGGAGGGGTTTTGGGCCACAAAAGGCCTTATCGGTTACCCAGTTAACCGTTGGAGTATCAAACGGACTCCAAATGATACGAAACTTGACAGGCGTTCTACCGGTAGTAAACCAAGGCCACATGTCAAGCCTCGGTCCATTCCGAGACCGTTTAACACCCGCACACGAAAAGAGGCAAAAAGCGGCGCCGGAGGACGTAGGAGCACCGGATTGCAAAACGGACAACGGGGAAAATGCTCGGACGCATGAGACGAACACGTATGCAAATGTGATGCACATGATGACATGATATGAAATGCAGATGATGACATGGCAAAGTGCAACACGCAAGCACATGACATGGCAACGACGACGAATAACTGGCAGACACATGGCGCATCGAATCCGGGGCGTTACACCTTGGGGGCTAGGGGAGGCAGCAAAGATAAAAGATAGACAAGCAGGAAGAGGCATATGAAAATTACCTCAAATTTTTCCTTCATCATGTTCACTAGGCCAGCTTCATGGTCGCGACTGGTATATAGACAGTTCAGATAACCAGAATGAAGATCTTGAGTACTCAGTGCAGCATAAGTCGCCAAGTCGACGTTCCACTTGCCCTTGCCCATTGCAGCAAATTCATCCTTGGCAGTGTCTCTGGACAAAGCGATAGGATTGCTGGGTTCGGTATGACCAGTACTAGTGATGACAACTTCATCATCCTGGGAGTCACCGGTTGGCACTGTGGCTGTCGGTTTGTTAGTAGCTTTGGGTGGACTTGTGGATTTTTCATTCCGGACGGGACTTCCAGGATGGTCAGCAGGACCAGAAGCGTCAACAGGCCTCTCTTCAGCAATAAAGACCTCGTCTTGCGCTGGCGGGTCATTTGGCATATATTCGTGAACGGCTGCCTCAACATCTGGAGCGGCGCCCGGTTCAGGGACAGTTTCTTCTTCGGCCGCTTTGTCCAGACGAGCCTTCTTGCTCGGCCTCGGTTTGGCCCTGAGAGGAATAGCAAAATCAAAAACAATATATGTTGAAAGCTACAAAATCAAGAAAGTTATGATAAGTATAAGCTTACCCAAGCACGGTTTTAAGCGGTGGCAGCTGAGTACCCGTGGATTCGCCGGAGGATGAATGGGAGGTAACCTGATAATCGGAGTCAGATGGGTTAAGCGGTTGACGAAAACAGCCCGCTTTAGAACAAGTACTGACAAGCAAATTAGGGACCTCTGATTGGCGTCTCCGAACCGGATTGTTCGGTAAACCGGCGGAGGTAACTACCTGGCCGCTATGCCGAGTTGTGTGGCGCACTTCATGCTGTTGGGTCTTCATAAGAAATTTGGGATCCAAAGGAGCAAGCGGATGAGAAAATTTAACTTTCCGGATTGCCTGATGAATTTTTAGTGAAGGCAAAGAGTTCGAGTCAGAAGAGAGAATAATTACCTCTGCATCGTCAGCATGGCTAGCTTTGGCATCATCCGGACAAGTATTATCATTAATAAGGCGTGTAAAAGAAAGCCAAGTAAATCGAATTTTACCTCAAGGTCCGGATTACTCACATCGTCGTCAGCAGGCGGATCAGAAGATGTAGTGGTCTTCCTTTTTGAGCAGGTCTCTTAAGGACCTTTGTCTTTGGACGGGTTGGTCTCTCCGGTTTGTCTGCCTTTTCCTGTGAAAGCTTCTTGCTCCAAAACGGATCATCACCCTGATTTCACAAATATCAGATTAAGTATTAAGCAGATGTAACATCATCAGAATTAATGAAAGAGAAAAATTCAGACTTACAGCTGGCGGTTTGTTGGTAGCACAAAAAGGAAGCAGGCCGGCCGAGAACAGACGTATTCCAGTTCGTTCAAAATTTTCTTCACAGCTTCGGTGACTTCTTCGTCAGTAAGCTGGATGTCCACATGCCGCAGAGGGTCGTTAACACTGCCCGTATATTCACACATTAAACCGGAGCATTGGCTGAGAGGCAGTATGCTCCAGGATATCCAGCAACGAGCGAGATCTACTCCTGTTAAACCGTTGGCCATAAAGGCTCTAAGCTTGGACAGTTGGGGAGCATATTTACTCCTCTCTTTGGCTGTCAACCTCTGTGGAAAGGGGTGTGTGTTGCTAAGCCGTTCCGGACGATAATCGGGCAAGGGATTTTCATTTGCAGGAGAGGTATCTTTGCAATAGAACCACGATTGATTCCATTCTTGGGGATGGCTATGCAGCTTTGCATGAGGATAAGTGACCTCTTTCCGCTTTTGAATCGCCATGCCACCCAATTCCATGTTAGAACCATCAGTAAATTCTGTGCGGCGGTTTAGATGGAACAAATCTCGGAATAACTCGAATGAAGGTTCCTCTTGAAAAAACACCTCGGAGAGCACTTGGAAATGACATATGTTGGTGACAGAATTGGGGTCGGTGTCTTGCGGACGAAGCTGGAAGTTGGCCAAAACGTCCCGATAAAATTTCGAACCGGGTGGATTAAAGCCTCGGGCTAGGCGATCCACAAAAACTACAACCTCTCCTTCTTGAGGTGTGGGAGGGCATTCTTTCCCTGGGACCCTCCTGTGGATGGTATTCTTGCTGCTCAAAGCACCAGTCAAGACTAAGTTATTAAGTTGTATCTCTGTAACACGAGAAGGAGCCCAGTTGCACTCATATACTTGCTTGGCCATGATGGAGTCTACAAAATAAGCAATCCCGGTTTGAGATTGTGTTGGGTACAATATATACACTGATGTGATCGGGGTTAAACCGAGGATAACTATATTCAAACCGAAGCTCCGTAAAGCGATTGACTATGGCTAAGGATCCTAGCGGTTCAACAAGGGGACTAATGGTATATGCCGCTTTATTGACTTTTCTTACGGGAAGTTAAACCACCTAATCTAAGTATTGAAAGCGTTTGAGGTTCCGAAATGGCTAAGTATGCAGAAACAGGTTTCACAAAGGTTTCATTACAGCAATGGATCTAAGGTAGCTTCAGAAAAACAGAAGAAATATTCAAAGGCTTCAAAGCAGGGCGGAAGTGAATCAATGGGTAGATATACAGATAAGATCTACGGACTTTAAAAACGAGGCTATAGGCGGACGCGGAAAGCTACACGGCATTCAGGATAAGGTTTGCAGATCGATACGGAGGCTAAAACACGAGCAGGAGCTGTGGATGAACATCTCAAGAACAGAGAACCCTAGAACAGATCTAGGTTAAGAAGAACAGAGGACTTACCAGAGTTGAGGAAAGTGCGGAAGGTCGCCGCAGTTCTCTGGTGCGTTCAGGTCGATGCAGCGGCCAAGGTCGAGGTTGAAGGCGACGGCGGCGGCGGAGCTTCGAAGCTGACGACGAGGAAGACGAAGATGAGAAGGCAGGAAGGGGAAAAAGGAAATGACCCTTCGGTCCTATTTATAAGGCAAAAGGATATGTGTCAGGCGCGACAAACCAGGGGACACCGAGCGAAGCTGTCGCCTCGATTTCCGCAGCCTTATTAAGATGATGAGGTCTTATGAATACTTTCTTTATGATAGATGACGTCACCCCAGTTTAACAGCAAATGGAGAAGATGACATCAGGATGGTTCAACTGTTACCATAAGGTGATAAGGATGAAGATTTCTGCTAAGGATTGACATGAACACGTTCAAATCAATCTGGGGCCTAATGTTGGGGATATTACTACTCGGCGTAAACCGGCCTACCAGGGCCGGGTTAACTTCATCAGTAGCCTCAGAGTGTTAAAGCCCAAGAAGATAGATGAGGGCCCAAGGCCGTTGTCGGTTTAACACTTGTGGCCGTAAACCGGTCTTGTATGTAAACTTGTATTATAAGTTAGGAATAAGGAAAGACCAACCCGGGCACGAATATGAACCGGAGATTGGGACTCTGTGAACCGACAGGCGTCACCCGTGTATATAAGGGGACGACCCGACATCGGTTCAAGGACGGACAATCACAACTCGAGGCTTAGGCGAAGCTTGTTTGCTCCCTAATCCTCGAAACCCCATCAATTCCATCACAACTAGACGTAGGCTTTTACCTTCATCGAAGGGGCCGAACTAGTATAAACCCTCTGTGTCCTTGTGTCCGCTTTAACCCCTTCGAGTTAACCCGTTGCGATGGCTCCACGACTAAGTCCTTTGGCTAGGACATCTGCCGTGACAAAACCACGACAGTCTAGAAAGAATTGGTCCAAGAAACTTGATGATGCATTATGGGCGTATATGTCATGCCCAAGATGCGACCCTATCATAAAGGAACTCGAAGGTCCCACCAAGGATAGAAGCGCATCTTGAAGACGCTTTTGCAAGGTGGATATCATTACATCGTACCATTACATAATAGTGGGGATACATCCAAGACATACAATGTCACATGAATACAACAATACACCATACATAACATCAACATCCGACTATTGATGAAACATAAACAGAAATTCAAACAATATCCACCCCGCTAGCCCAGGCTGCCGACCATGAACCTAACCCAAGATCGACGAAGAAGAAGAACTCCAACACTAATAAACATCGCTCTCGCGTCATGATCATCGCATAACCTGTACCTGCAACTATTGTTGTAGTAATCTGTGAGCCACGAGGACTCAGCAATCCCATTACCATGGGTATCAAGACTAGCAAAGCTTAATGGGTAAGGAAGGGGTAAAGTGGTGAGGTTGCAGCAGCGACTAAGCATGTATAGTGGCTAACTCACGCAAATAAGAGCGAGAAGAGAAGCCAAGCAAGCGGTCGTCAACTAGTAATAGTCAAGAAGTGATCCTGAACTCCTACTTACGTCAAACATAACCCAAAAACCGAGTTCTCCTCTCGAACAACCCCGAAAAGAGACAATCACGGTTAGGCACGCAGTTGGTGTATTTTAGAAGAGTTTACTTCAAGTTTACTACAACCGCATATTAACAAATTCCCTTATGCCACATAACCTCGGGCACGGCTTTCAAAAGTTCAAAACCCTGCACGGGTGTCCCAACTTAGCCCATGATAAGCTCTCACGATCAACGAAGGATATTCCTTCTCTCGGGAAGACCCGATCAGTCTCGGAATCCCGGTTACAAGACATTTCGACAATGGTAAAACAAGACCAGCAAAGCCGCCCGATGTGCCGACAAATCCCGATAGGAGTCGCACGTACCTCGTTCTCAGGGCACAGCGGATAAGTCAAGCTACGAGTAAAACCAGGCCTCAAGTTTCCCCCTGGTGGCCCCGCAGGTTGCTAGGTTCGGACCAACACTCGGAGGAGCTCTAGCCTGGGGGGGGGCTAAAATAAAATGACCCTTGGGCTCCGGAAGCCAAAGGGAAAAAAGGCTTAGGTGAGGCAAATGTAAAACCAAGGTTGGGCCTTGCTGGAGGAGTTTTATTCAAAGCAAACTGTCAAGGGGGTCCCATAAATCACCCAACCGTGTTAGGGACGCAAAATCCGGGAACATAATACCGATATGACGAAAACTAGGGCGGCAAGAGTGGAACAAAACACCAGGCATAAGGCCGAGCCTTCCACCCTTTACCAAGTATATAGATGCATTAATAATATAAGAGATATTGTGATATCCCAACATAAACATAATCCAACATGGAGAAATCTTCAACTTTACCTGCAACTAGCAACGCTATAAGAGGGGCTGAGCAAATGCGGTAACATAGCCAAACAACGCTGTGCTAGGAAGGGCGACAAAGGCTAGAGGTTCATGGAAATTTGGGAGGCTTGATAAGCAAATGGTAGGTATCGCGGCATAGCGATAGAACGAAGCAACTAGCGCAGCAATGATAGTAACGAGATCCAAGGTGACGGTCATCTTGCCTAAAATCCCGCTAGGAAGAAGAACGAGTCCATGAAGAAGATGAAGCCATGAAGACGAACCAAGTGTAGACGAACGAATCCTCACGATCGCAGTGAAACGGGAACTACCGAGAAGAAGCACACAACACGGTAAACACACCACACATGAACAAGGCATGATGCTCAACCAAGTATGATGCATGACAAGGCTACATGAAACTACTCATGGCAAGAGATGATGCATACAAGAACAACACATCAAAGCAAGTTTAAATGAGGCCGGAAACAACATATAACAATTCCGGTAAGTCCTCATATGCAAATTTCGAAATTGGTCCAGATCTGAATAAACCTTATGTTCAAGTTATTAAATAGTAAGTTAAGATGCACCAAGATGATCTACACGGTATTCTAGTCAAGTTACATATAAAGTTCATTTGATTCGGAGCTACGGCCTAGAAGATATGAGCAAAACAAGTGAAACATGGCATTGATGCAAAATGCATTCAAACATCAAGAAAACACACTCAAAACATGGATGCAACAAGGTAACATGAAACTACATGCAAAACTAATCAAGTTTCCTTTAGAGCACACTCAAAACGGAGCAACGGTTCAACACATACACCCTATACAAGTTTAAAGGACAAGGTGTCCAAAACAGCCACTAGGCATCTAGCAAGCATCAAAACAATAAGCTACACAACCTCAACATGAAAACAATAGGCATGGACGTGATTTAAAGGTAAAGCATGACAAAATATAAAAACTGAGATATCTCCAGAAATCAATAGAACATGCTTAAAAGGACATGACAAGATTGCAAATAATAACAGCTCACAGACTTGGTGGAAATCACTGGACATGGCAGAAATAACATCAGGTTGCAATGTTTAGATCTATCAAACAACATGCTACATGAACTTGTAATGGCAACCAAAGGCATGTAATGAATATACTAATTGCATAGAACAAAAGTCCCTTAATGGCCATGAGACAAAAAGGATAAGAAGATATGATGGCACCCATGTAAATATAGCAAGTTTCGTTACCAGATTCAGATAGCAGAAAACATAGCATGGCATTAACAGAATCATGAAGGCATCTTTGTGAGCTCAAATCACTCATCACAAAGCATTGCATGACAAAACAAGCATATCTACAGCAAGTAGACATGTTCATTAAGCTAAATATGGAAAGAGAAAGTTCATAGCATGCTTGGATCAGTAACAATAACCATGGCAAAATTGATTAACATGTAAACAATCTGCCAGGAACATTTTATAGTAAAAGTAGAGCAAAGATTAAGATGTGCTAGAGCACTCCATAAATGCAAACAGGGGCATGGATGGATAGAGCATAACATGTATAATAAAACATCCTTAGTCAGCATCTCCAGATTATTCAAGGAATGACTTGTAGCAGCAGGTTTACATAGCATCATGATATAATAGTTTCAGCATTGACAGAACATTACAGCAAGTAGCCCACTTCACAAGCTTGATGCACTCACTACAAGACTCACAAAAATACATGGCTTGCACCAATGTAAATATGGTATGGATATGCTTCTAAAACATGTAGACGTCATGCTCATAGGATGCACACACAAAATGCAGCAAAAATGACAATTCATCAAGTTATAACAATCTCAGCAGGTTAACTTCACATAGAACTCTTGCAACGATGATTAGAGCATCAATATGAATTGAAAAAAGCATGCCACAATGGAACAAAGTGAAGAGCATCTCATGATGAACATTTTTACATATTACACGCACCGAACGGAGCTACATGCATAGAGATATGGCATGATGAACAGAGCATCAGAATATAACAATTTCAGGGACTTAGTGAAAAAAAAACCTCGCAGAAACTAGACGGAGGGGTACGGGGACGAGGAGATCCGGACCCGGGCGTGGGCGTTTGGATCAAGGACCGGTGCATCTGGTCCCGATCTGGATCCGGCCGAAGTCTCGCTGCAGTTGGCGCCGGCGATGGCGAGGACGACGAGGAGGCGGCAGGGCAACGGCGAGGCGAGGCGGAGATGCGGCAGCGCGCGCGGGCGAGCAGCGGGGCGCGTGGCGGTGCAGCGCAGGGCGGCGGGGTCGGGCGCGGGCACGGCTCCGGCGAGCTAGCGCGGAGGCCGGCGAAGGCGTGGGCGGCGGCGGAGATCCCGCGGGGCGCGGAGCCTGTGGGCGGAGAGGCGGCGGAGCGACTGACACCGACGCGGGCGGCGACGCGGGTAGGCGCGCGCGAAGGCGGCGGCGATGGCCGGCTGCGGCGCGGGGCGCGGGCCTGCGGCGGCGGTGGTCCGGGCCCGGCGCGGCCCGGGGAGGGCCGGATCTGGGCCCCGGGTGGCCGGCGAAGTGGAGACGACGGCGGGGGTGACGTGGAGAGCTCCGGTTGGCTGGAGGCGGCGGCGCGGACATGCCCGGCGCGGGAGCGGACATGTCCGACGGCGCGAGGGGAGCGGGGCTAGGGTTTGTACCGCGAAATTTCGGGGGAAGGTGCAAATATATTGATAGAGGGAGCTAGGAGAGTCCAAATGAGGTGCGGTTTTCTCCCACACGATCGTGATCGAACGACCAAGAGCTTGGAGGGGGTTTGGATGGGTTATTGGGACACTTTGGAGGGGTGTTGGGCTGCACACAAAAGAGGCCTTTGCGGCTACCCGGTTAATCGTTGGAGTATCAAACGGACTCCAAATGGCACGAGACTTGGCATGCGGTATACCGGTGGTGTACCAAGGCCGCTTGGCAAATATCGGTCCATTCCGAGAATGTTTAACACCAGCTCACAACAAGAGACAAAACAGGAATGCCGGAGGACATAGGAGTGTCGGATTGCAGAACGGACAACGGGGAAAATGCTCGGATACATGAGACGAACACGTATGCATTGCAATGCACATGATGACATGGCAAAATGCAACACGCAAGCAAATGACATGTCAATGACAGCGAATAACTAGAAGACACCTGGCGCATCGGATCCGGGGCATTACAACTCTCCTCTACTAACAAGAGATCTCGTCACGAGATCTTAGGACCGAGACGGAAGGGAAAAGGGATGAGGTGAAATAAGAACAAAAGAGAGAGGATGAACAAAGTCAAAACACTCGAGTAGGAAAAGGAAACGACGAATATGACGAGAATCAAAGCTCCGAAACAAAATGAATTCGAAACCACTCCGATTAGAACAAGATAGAAGCGTAATAAGAATGAAAGAATTTAGGCAGAATTCTGGCTGAACAAGGAAAGAATAGAACATGAACTTCAGAAGATGGAACGATACTTGACTTCAGGAACAACACAAAACCTCCGGAAGACTTGAAAGAGTGGAATGAGAAAAACGGGGAAGAAGATGATAATTTCTACCATGAATGAAATAGAGAGCATCCTTAGAAGGAAGGATTGAACGGAATTGTTGAGAAGCTCAACAACGAAAGAATAAGATTGTTGTGGACTTATGGATAACATCTCAAAAATTATGAGGTGATAACCGACCACAATCGAAAAAGATTGAATAGATGAGGAGAACGAAAAAAAATGCAAAACTCCACTTCAAAAGAATACGGAGAATTAATTGCACCTTGAGATGCAAAAAAGATACTTGAGCTCCTCCTACAAGAATCTTGATGAATACTTTAAAAATGAATTAAATACTGACGTACCACCGTGAAGAACTCCCGTAACAAACAGAAGATGAGATTGAATTGAGGGATGGAAAGAACAAGAAGTCTTGCGATGATGAAGATGGAACTTCACGATGAGACAAGCGAGAAACTTGGCACTCCGGAAAGAAAAGAATGACTCAGGAATGAGAGACAACATGAAAAATCTCCGAAGGAATTAATTGAGGGATGAGACAAGCGATTAATCTCCGATGTTATGCTTATCCTCCACCAATTATATTGATGAGAAACAATGGATTTGCATACTACTTATTCGTGTTGGAAAGGATTAAGGGGGAATATAGCGTGAAGTTTGAGAAGGTCTTCATGAACCACCGGTAGGATTGGAAAGAATGAATGAATTGCAACGATAACAACGGAAAAGGAATTCTTCAACGAACCATCGTGAAAATGAAAACGAACAAAGAGATCGCCAACTGATTGAAGAATGCTTGAACGAGGCACCGGTACAAATATAGGAACACACGGAGCTGAAAACTTGGAATGAAGAAATCTTCTGAAATGATGGCTTCCGAATGATCGAAACCGAAGACAACTCCTGAGATACTCCGGATGATTGAAAAGAATTGCACGACTGGAACCATTTTGCGAGGATACATAAAGCTAGCACCGCGAATCTCCGGGAGAACGGACAAGATTTAGAGGAAAAACTCTTCTTCGGTCTTCAAACGTTGAGAAGGACGACGAGAAACACCATCAAAATTGTTGAGATACTCCAGGAGAATGAAAAGAGGAAAGATTGACCCGAACATGAAAGAATTTGGGAGCGATCTTGGAAAGGCATCTGACTGATGAAATTAATTCTTACGTCAGACTTCGGAAAGGATTTGAGAATAACTCCGGAAAGTTAGAAGAGTCAGGTAAGATCCTGGGAAAAGACCTGTGGGTTAGGGCCCACTGAGAAGAAACACCATTGGAAAGGATTGTCAATTGAGAACCGATGCACCAGAACGATTGAAAGATTTGAATAAGGTGACAACCTCGAAATAATAGAATGCAAACACGAATCTTAAAGATGTCTTCAGCACTCCGGAAAGATCAAATGGCGAGAGGCGAACGATCAAAGGAAAATTTTTGAGCTGAGGGAAAGAATACGATCGACAACGAAAAACTTGAATTGGATCGACCGGTAAGAAAATGCGATGAACAATGATGAACTAGAGGAGACTTCACTTGTTGAGACAATTGAGGAAAGACTAAAGATACTCCGCACGAATGAAATTGATTGCTCGAATAAAGGATCAGACTCCGGAATAAAAAGGGTGGGAGGGCGGAAAAAACAAAGGCAACTTGGAACGAGAAATTGATGAATAACTTGAAGAAAAAAACACCGGTTGAAATGATTTAGGGAAGAATGCAAAGACTTGGCACGAGTAGAATGGATACACGATTACAGACTCCGGTTCTGAGAAGAAAAAGGGTGGGCAGGTGTGTCGGATTTTGGGTTCCGCCAGACCCTTAAGGTTCGAACTCTGGGGTGCGCGCGGAGATTATGCCCTCTACCTCTCCGTCTCGCTAAGATCTAACTACTGAGAGAACAACACAAAAGACACAGGGTTTATACTGGTTCGGGCCACCGATGTTGTGTAATACCCTACTCCAGTGTGGTGGGTGGATTGCCTCTTGGGCTGATGATGATGAACAATACAAGGAAGAACAGCCTAGCGAGCGCCTGTTCTTAGCTGGGATGATGAACTGCTAGGGGAGTTCAGCCGCCCTTCTCTCTCTCTGCTGCCTGAGTTTTTCTAACTAGTTTCTCGATGATCTCCCTAGATTGCTCGATGCCTCTACCCTGGCGGTGGCTAGTCCTATTTATAGGCAAAGGCCCTGGGCCTCTTCCCAAATATTGAACGGGAAGGGCGCCAAAAATTGGCCAATTCGAAGGGGAACATCAGGTACACTTATCCTGACTAAAGTTGGTCCTCGCCTGCCAAAGGCCCTGTGGTGACGCCGTTCTGGGCTCCACGATGACCTCCTTCCCACCGTTGGACTG
Organism: Aegilops umbellulata; assembly: GCA_032464435.1. NCBI lineage: Eukaryota > Viridiplantae > Streptophyta > Magnoliopsida > Poales > Poaceae > Aegilops > Aegilops umbellulata. The sequence continues at coordinate 242,979,391 of CP136055.1, read as the reverse complement.
GTCTTGGTCTCGTTGCACCGAAATGGATGCCTTTGCTTGATCCTCTCGCCCGCGCTTGCCCCCTTTGCACCAAAGAGGAAAGGGAGACACTGCGCGGACTGGCGCCCGCCTGGCACCCTTGGTCGTCATGGCTTGCGTCACGGGCACCTCGTGAGGTACCCCGCCTTGATCTCTCCGCCTCCTCGTGAGCCTATCTGACGAGGCCGTGCCTGAGGAGGCACCGTGCCGTCTGCCCCTCGAGGCTTGGCCCCTCGCGAGGGTCTTGGGTCTTGTGTTGATGAAGATGGGCCGCGCTGGGCCCCCTTTGAGCCACGCCGCAGGCCGCAGGCAGGCAAGTCTGGGGACCCCCGTTCCCAGAACGCCGACAGTAGCCCCCGGGCCCAAGGCGCGCCCGGACTTGGCCGTGCTGAGAGGCGAAAGGGCAAGGGCGAAGCGCCGCGGGCCCTAACAGCCTGCGGCTTGGGCGCCGCGTGGTGGTTGATTGGACGTGGGCGTCTCCGCTTCCCCATGCCGCCTTGATGATCGCGCAGATTTGACAAGTCCCTGCATGCAAATCGTGTCATGATTACCTGGGATCGCGGAGGCCAACGGTTGGCCTTCGCCAGCTATAAGTACGGCACGGCGCGTGCCCTCCCAGTCCATCTCTCCTTGCTTTCTCCTTCTCCTCTATGGCTCCATCGGGGCGGCTCTCGCCTGCGGAAAAGGGGAAGGCCCACCAGGTTGAGCCTGCCTCTCCTCCGCCCAAGCGCGGTCGAGGGCGCCCTCGGAAGCATCCCGTGGCCATCCCGGAAGCGTTCAGTGGTCATGGAGACGACTCCCAGCGTGGTGGTGGGAGAGCCGTTGTGGCCGGGGGACGCGCCTGGGTTGCGTGCTCCCCCAGGCCGCGCTTTCGCGTTGTGCAGGTGTTGCCGGAGTTCGTCATTTGGGCGGCGGAGCCGACTAGCGCCCGGCTCCATCTCCCTTGCTTCCTCCTTGGTGAGCTCCCTGCTGGTGCCCCGGGCGGCCTCTGGCTTCAGGCGAACGGCTGCTGCAGCCGGGCCTCGTGGGCTGCACTTGAGGTCTCCACCACCGGGAGCTTGGCCTTGACTCGTGGTTGGCAGGCGTTCGCCCGTGCTCGCGGCTTGGAGCATGGGTGCACCCTGCACTTCAGGTTTGACGGCGATGCCACCCTCTATGTGAGGGTGTTTGGGGAAGATGGTCGCCGCGCGGGGTGTTGCTCCGAGGACGACGACCGCGGCCGGGGGCCCCGCCCCGACGACGATGGAGGAGACAACCCCCGTGCGGATGGCGGCGCCCGATGCTCCCCAAGCTTCATCAAGTCTTCTTCAGGCGACTCCTCCAGCGGTGGCCGTAGTCAGCCCCCATGCCGTCGCGCTTGCTTGGGAGGCGGCGACTCGTCCGCCTGTCGCCACGCCCCGGTGAAGCACGAGAGGGAGTCCGCCTGAGCCCCGGGGGCATCCCGGGTCGCCTCCGCTGGCCGGAGCAAGGCGAGCCACGCCGGGCTTGTCCTTTCTTTTCCTTTTGTTTCCTGCGTAAAAGAGAACAACTGCATGGAGCCCCGAGGGGGCGTGTTGGGGGTTACTGCTGTTAACAATTACCTTGATTTAGTTTTCGCGCTTTTCAGATGTGTGTCTACACGTAAATAGTTCCCGGCCCCAGCCGTGGGGGGCGACCGACCCAGGCCCTGTGTGTGTGTCGCGGTGCCCGAGGGGCACAGACTGGAGGGGTGCTCCCGTAATGGACCCGGGTCGTGAAACCTTAGAACGATTAGAACAGGAACCCTCGCGAGGGCATTTGGCTGCCCTCCCTCTTGAGGCCTTTTGCAAGAGGAATCAAAACGGGGGAGTGAAAATCGACGAAATATAAACCAATGACGGCATAAATTTCAATAAAACTTCAACTGCAAACAAAGCGAGCCAACTGCGGAAAGCAAATGAAAAAGCCGCGTCCGGCACCTAATCTAGTCTTCGACGTCTTCTCACCAGCGCGGAGCTAAGTGCTGCCACTGGGCGTGGGAGGGAGCCCCAGGGCCTGAGGCCGGCGCTCCTGAGACTCCGGGGCGTGTACAGCCCCACTGATTATTACGTGAGAGTGTCACAGGCGACGAGCTTCATAGGCGTTGGCCTTCTTCACAGGCTCCGGGCCTTTCTTCTTAGGGGTAATGAGCTTCACAGGCACTTGCCTTCTTCACAGGCTCCGGGCCTTTTCCGAAACACGGCAGCTTCACAGGCGTTTGCCTTCTTCACAGGCTCTGGGCCTTTTCCAAAAAGGGATGGTCTTCACAGGCGTTTGCCTTCTTCACAGGCTCTGGGCCTTTTCCAAAAAGGGATGGTCTTCACAGGCGTTCGCCTTCTTCACTGGCTCTGGGCCTTTTCCAAAAAGGGATGGTCTTCACAGGCGTTTGCCTTCTTCACAGGCTCTGGGCCTTTTAGGGGTAGAACCTCCGGAGGTGCTGGATGTTCCATGCGTTCTGGATCAGCTCCCCCTCCTGAGTCTCCAAGCGCACGGAGCCTGGCCTGGAAACATGAGCAACCTTGAACGGGCCCTCCCACATGGGAGAGAGCTTGTGCAGCCCCTCCCTAGAGAGGACCCGCCTGAGCACGAGGTCTCCTACCTCAAGAGTCCTGGGGCGGACGTTGCGGCAGCGATATCGTCGTAGCGCTTGTTGGTACCTCGCCGCTCGCAACGCGGCTTCTCGGCGGCGTTCCTCCCCCAGCACGAGGTCCATTCCCCGCATGGCGTCCTGTTGCGCCTCATCGAACGCTAGGACCCGCGCGAAGCGATGTCTGACCTCGTGAGGGAGGACTGCTTCGGCTCCATAGACCAGGAAGAACGGGGTCTCCCCGATTGGCTTGGTCGCGGTCGTGCCGATGGACCACAACACGGACTGGAGCTCATTGTACCAACCTCTGCTGCAGGCCTCCAGCTTCTTCTTGAATGTCCTTGTCTTGAGGCCCCTCAGGACCTCCGCGTTGGCTCGTTCGGCCTGGCCGTTGCTTCGCGGGTGCGCCACCGAAGCGTAGCATATCTGCGTTCCAAGATTAGCAAAGTATGTTTTGAAGAGGATACTGGTGAACTGCGAACCGTTGTCTGTGATGATGCGGTTCGGCACCCCGAACCGGCTCACGATGCCCCTGATGAACTTGACCGCAGAACCCGCGGGGATGGTGCGGACAACCTCCACTTCTGCCCACTTGGTGAATTTGTCAATGGCGACGTAGAGGTAGCGGTAGCCCCCTGGCGCCCGAGGGAACGGGCCCAAAATGTCCAGCCCCTAGAGTGCGAATGGCCACGAAAGGGGTATAGTCTGCAGGCCTCCCACCGGCTGATGGATCTGTTTGGCATGAAATTCGCAGCCTTCACAAGCCTTTACCAGTTTGACAGCGTCGTTGAGTGCGGTGGGACAATAGAACCCACTGCGGAATGCCTTGCCAACGAGGGTCCGTGATGACGAGTGATGCCCACAGTCCCCGCCGTGTATGTCCTCCAACAGTTCCTTTCTTTGCTCCCTGGAAATGCAGCGCAGGGATACGTCGTTCGGCCGCTTCCGGTAGAGCTCTCCGTCCCTGATGTAGTATGCCGTGGCTTGCCACGCCACACGCTCCGCTTCTTCCTCCTTCTCCGGTAGGGCCCCTTGTGTTAAATAACTCCGGAGTTCCATGATCCAGCATTCCTCCTCAGGTTCCATAGTCAGGAGCAGGCGTGCCCCTGAGGCAGGGCCGCAGGCCGGGGCTCCTGAGGCAGGTGGCTGGGGGAGTTCCTCCCGAGGCTGAGCAGTGTTTGATAATGACGGCTGGGATGAGGGCTTGAAGAGCCGCTCTTCAAAGACGCCAGGCTCCTGAGGTAACCTCCTGCACGCCCTTCTGGCGATGTCATCGGCTTCCTGATTGGTGCCATGGGGCACATGCCTCAATTCCGACCCCCAGAACTGCTTTTCCATCCTGCGGACCTCCGCTAGATAGGCCTCCATGTGCTCATCCTTCGGCTCATACACCTTGTTGGAGAAGTTGACAAGGAGCTGCGAATCGCCCTTGACGGTGAGGCGCTTCACCCCCAGAGCTGCTGCGGCCTTCAACCCCGCTATCAGACCCTCATATTCCGCTATGTTGTTGGAGACCTTTTCGCCTTGCTGGAAACAGAGCTGTACGGCGTAGTAGAGCTTGTCCTGAGTGGGCGATATCAGCACCGCACCTGCCCCAGCGCCGTGCCTGGAGAACGCCCCATCGAAGTACATGACCCAGCCTTCCGGCGCCTCACTCCCTGGGGAGAGGGACCGATCCTCGTTGTTCTTGAGGCCTGGTGCCTCCGTCCATTCTGCCACAAAATCCGCTAACGCTGCTCCTTTAATGACCCTCGTCGTGCTGAACTCGAGCTGGAATGCCTGCAGTTCTATGTTCCACTCGGCGACCCGTCCGGCTGAGTTAGGGCTCCTGAGCACCCTCTCCAACGGGTATGACGAGACGACCTTGATGGGATGACCTTGGAAGTAGTGACGCAGCTTGTGCGAGGCCACCAGTAGTGCGAGGAGGAGCTTCTGAGGCATGGGGTACCGTGCCCTCGCGTCCCGTAACACCGTGCTGACAAAGTAGACTGGGTGCTCAACAAGGCTGAGAGCATCAGTGTTCGCGGCGCCCTCCGGAGGCAAGGGCGCTTCGCGAGGTGACGTGGCCTCGGGAGGTCGACCGTCCAGGTGAGTGGCCTCTCCTGCTTCCGGTGCACTCTTCGGCGGCTGATCTTCCTTAGCCGCGGTTACGTCTCCTGTGGGCCTTCCTTGTTCCTGCCTTGCCTTGTCTCGAGCTGCTGATGTGGCTCTGATTGGCGCTCCTCCCTAACCGCCACCAGGGCTGCGCTGGCAGAGTAGGGAGTGGCAGCGAGGTAGAGCAGTAGGGGCTCTCGAGGGCGCGGAGCCACCATGACTGGGGGACTGGTTAGGTACATCTTGAGATCTTGAAATGCCTTATCTGCCTCTTCAGTCCATTCAGAAGGCCCCTTCTTCTTCATTAGCTGGAAGAAACGCAGTGCTCGCTCCCCTAGTTTGGAGATGAAGCGCCCTGGCGCGGTCACGCGTCCGGTGAGCTTCTGCATTTCTCTGAGGGTTTTCGGCGGGCTCATGTCCTCGACCGCCTTGACCTTCTCCGGGTTAGCCTCGATGCCTCGATGGGACACGAGAAAGCCTAAGAGCTTGCCTGAGGGGACCCCGAACACACACTTCTCTGGGTTGAGCCGCAGGTTCACTGCGTCGAGGCTCGCGAAGGTCTCCTCCAGGTCTTGTATCAGGGTCTTGGCCTCCCTAGATTTCACCACAATGTCGTCAACGTAAGCTTCGACATTCTTGCCGAGCTGCGTGCCCAAGGTGATGTGCATCAGCCGCTGAAAGGTCGCCCCTGCGTTACGCAGTCCAAATGGCATTCATGTATAGCAGTACACCCCGCATGGGGTTAAGAAGGCAGTCTTCTCGACGTCTTCTACCGCCATCTTGATCTGGTGATACCCAGAGAAGGCGTCCAGGAAGCAGAGCAGGTCGCACTCTGCGGTGGAATCGACGATCTGGTCGATGCGGGGGAGCAGGACCGGATCTTGCGGGCATACCTTGTTGAGGTTAGTGAAGTCGACACACATGCGTTCCTTTCCCCCCTTCTTGGGCATAACGACAGGGTTGGCCAACCAATCCGGGTATCGGACCTCGCGAATGACCCCAGCGACCTCTAACTTGCGGGTTTCTTGGATGATGAAGGCCTGCTTCTCTGCGGACTGCCGCCTGGCTTTCTGCTTCACGGGGCGCATGTTTGGGCACACGTTGAGGTGATGCTCGATGACGCTCCGGGGGATCCCTGCCAACTGATCAGGCTCCCAAGCGAATACCTTCTTATTTGCGCACAGGAACCTGACCACGGCCTCCTCCTGCTCAGGCTCGAGGTTGGCGCCTATGGTGAAAGTGGCACTGGAGGACCCGTCCTCGTCGACAGGTATCTGCTTGGTTTCTACCTTGTCCTGGGTGAACAACTGCTTCTTGTTGGCTGGCGCAGCCCCCTTGGGCTCGGGGGTCCCTGCGTCGGCGGGCTGTGCCGATGCCGTCGTCTTGAAGGCGAGCTTGAGTACCCGCAGGGCGTCCCCGGTGTCCCCGTGCACGGTGAGGACACCGCTGCTCCCGAGCATCTTCATGAGGTTATACGCCGGGTGTGTGGCGGCCATGAACTGGGCCAGCGCTGGGTAGCCGAGGATGGCGTTGTAAGGAAGGCCGATGGGGGCGATGTCGAAGTCGACCATCTCCGTGCAGAAGTTGTCGTAGGTGCCGAAGGTTACTGGGAGCTGGATCTGTCCCAAGGAGCTGGATGACCCACCCCCAACGCCCAAGAAAGACCGACTGGGTTGCAGCCGCTCCAGGGGTATGCAGAGGAGATTGAAGGTCTCAACCGAAAGCACACTGAGGCCCGTGCCGCCGTCGACGAGGGTTCTGGTGACGGCCACCTGGCAGATGGTGGGGGTGCACAGCATGGGGAGCGCGCCCGAGCCGGCCAAGTTGGCGGGGTGGTCCTCCGAGATGAAGGTCAGACCAACCTCGCGCTCCACCTGGTCCGTGGGAGCCCCCTACCGTGCGGAAATGGCGCTGACCCGGCGGACAAATGGCTTGACGTGGCGACTTGTGGGCGGCGCCTGCGAGCTGCCCAGGAGGGCCGCGACGACCGGAGGTGTTGCTGTAGCGGTGCAGTCACCTTGTCGCACAGGCAGATGCTGGGATGGCACTTGCTGCTCGTTCCTCGCCGGGCCGGTGGCGGCATTGATGGCAGGCGACGGGGAACGACGAGGACGTCCACCAACGGGGGCCGCCTGGGTGACGCGGGCTCGACGGGCGTCGGACATGGACACGACAGTCGGAGGAGAGCGAAGCGGTGGAAGACAAATTCCGGCGCACCCCTACCTGGCGCGCCAAATGTCGGATTTCGGGTTCCGGCAGACCCTTAAGGTTCGAAATCTGGGGTGCGCGCGGAGATTATGCCCTCTACCTCTCCGTCTTGCTAAGATCTAACTACAGAAAGAACAACACAAAAGACACAGGGTTTATACTGGTTCGGGCCACCGATGTGGTGTAATACCCTACTCCAGTGTGGTGGGTGGATTGCCTCTCGGGCTGATGATGATGAACAATACAAGGAAGAACAGCCTCGCGAGGGCCTGTTCTTAGCTGGGATGATGAACTGCTAGGGGAGTTCAGCCGCCCTTCTCTCTCTCTGCTGCCTGAGTTTTTCTAACTGGTTTCTCGATGATCTCCCTAGATTGCTCGATGCCTCCACCTTGGGGATGGCTAGTCCTATTTATAGGCAAGGCCCTGGGCCTCTTCCCAAATATTGAGCGGGAAGGGCGCCAACAATTGGCCAATTCGAAGGGGAACATCGGGTACACTTATCCTGACTAAAGTTGGTCCTCGCCTGCCAAAGGCCCTGTGGTGACGCCGTTCTGGGCTCCACGATGACCTCCTTCCCACCGTTGGACTGGTCTTGGTCTCGTTGCACCGAAATGGATGCCTTTGCTTGATCCTCTCGCCCGCGCTTGCCCCCTTTGCACCAAAGAGGAAAGGGAGACACTGCGCGGAATGGCGCCCGCCTGGCACCCTTGGTCGTCATGGCTTGCGTCACGGGCACCTCGTGAGGTACCCCGCCTTGATCTCTCCGCCTCCTCGTGAGCCTACCTGACGAGGCCGTGCCTGAGGAAGCACCGTGTCATCCGCCCCGCGAGGCTTGGCCCCTCGCGAGGGTCTTGGGTCTCGTGTTGATGAAGATGGGCCGCGCTGGGCCCCCTTTGAGCCACGCCACAGGCCGCAGGCAGGCAAGTCTGGGGACCCCCGTTCCCAGAACGCCGACAGGGTGGAAAAAACAAGGACAACTTTGGTCAGGGAAACACCATCGATTGAAAAGAGCTGAGGATTGATCTCCCAAACGACAAAGAGGTTCGAGTCGACTTGACGGGAAATGCGCCAGACAAAAGAGGAAGGACAACGAACGAAAACTAACCACGTGATCCTAAAGAAAAATTTGGAGGGGAAGAGGAGTAGTTCAAAACACCTACGTCACGATTCCTTACCAGAGCGACAAAGGGGCAGATGAGTAAAAAGAACTCCTACTCTCCGATATAACTAGACTCCGATAAAGTTTTTATTCTAGACTCGACAACGGCCAAACTACACGATCAATCAAGTGGGCTCCTATGGTCGGTCGAGGCTCTGATACCAACTTGTCATGCCCAAGATGCGACCCTATCCTAAAGTAACTCGAAGGTCCCACCAAGGATAGAAGCGCATCTTAAAGACGCTTTTGCAAGGTGGATATCATTACATCATACCATTACATAATAGTGGGGATACATCCAAGACATACAATGTCACATGAATACAACAATACACCATACATAAGATCAACATCCGACTACAGATGAAACATAAATAGAAACTCAAACAATATCCACCCCACTAGCCCAGGCTGCCGACCAGGAACCTAACCCAAGATCGATGATGAAGAAGAAGAACTCCAACACAAATAAACATCGCTCTCGCGTCATGATCATCGCATAACCTGTACCTGCAACTGTTGTTGTAGTAATCTGTGAGCCACGAGGACTCAGCAATCCCATTACCATGGGTATCAAGACCAGCAAAGCTTAATGGGTAAGGAAGGGGTAAAGTGGTGAGGTTGCAACAGCGACTAAGCATGTATAATGGCTAACTTACACAAATAAGAGCGAGAAGAGAAGCAAAGCAAGCGGTTGTAAACTAGTAATTATCAAGAAGTGATCCTGAACTCGTACTTACGTCAAACATAACCCAAAAACCGGGTTCTCCTCTCGAACAACCCCGAAAAGAGACAATCATGGTTACGCACACAGTTGGTGTATTTTAGAAGAGTTTACTTCAAGTTTACTACAAGCGGATATTAACAAATTCCCTTCTACCAGATAACCGCGGGCACGGCTTTCAAAAGTTCAAAACCCTGCAGGGGTGTCCCAACTTAGCCCATGATAAGCTCTCACGATCAACGAAGGATATTCCTTCTCCCGGGAAGACCCGGTCAGTCTCGGAATCCCGGTTACAAGACATTTCAACAATGGTAACACAAGACCAGCAAAGTCGCCCGATGTGCCGACAAATCCCGATAGGAGACGCATGTACCTCATTCTCAGGGCACACCGGATAAGTCAAGCTACGAGTAAAACCAGGCCTCGAGTTTCCCCGTGGTGGCCCCATAGGTTGCTCGGTTCGGATCAACACTCGGAGGAGCACTGGCCTGGGGGGGGCTTAAATAAGATGACCTTTGGGCTCCGTAAACCCAAGGGAAAAAGGCTTAGGTGAGGCAAATGTAAAACCAAGGTTGGGCCTTGCTGGAGGAGTTTTATTCAAAGCGAACTCTCAAGGGGGTCCCATAAATCACCCAACCGTGTTAGAGACGCAAAATCCGGGAATATAATACCGATATGATGGAAACTAGGGCGGCAAGAGTGGAACGACACACCAGGCATAAGGCCGAGCCTTTCAACCTTTACCAAGTATATAGATGCATTAATAATATAAGAGATATTGTGATATCCCAATATAAACATAATCCAACATGGAGCAATCTTCAACTTTACCTGCAACTAGGAACGCTATAAGAGGGGCTGAGCAAATGCGGTAACATAGCCAAACAAAGGTTTGCTAGGAAGGGCGACAAAGGTTAGATGTTCATGGCAATTTGGGAGGCCTGATAAGAAAATGGTAGGTATCGCGGCATAGCGATTGAACGAAGCAACTAGCATAGCAATGATAGTAATGAGATCCAAGGTGACGGCCATTTTTCCTAAAATCCCGCTAGGAAGAAGAATGAGTCCATGAAGAAGATGAAGCCATGAAGACGGACCAAGTGTAGACGAACGAATCCTCACGATCGCAATGAAACGGGAACTATCGAGAAAAAGCACACAACACGGTAAACACACCACACATGAACAAGGCATGATGCTCAACCAAGTATGATGCATGACAAGGCTACATGAAACTACTCATGGCAAGAGATTATGCATACAAGAACAACACATCAAAGCAAGTTTAAATAAGTCCGAAAACAACATATAACAATTCCGGTAAGTCCTCATATGCAAATTTCGAAATTTGTCCAGATCTGAATAAACCTTATGTTCAACTAATTAAACAGCAAGTTAAGATGCACCAAGATGATCTACACGAAATTCCAGTCAAGTTACATATAAAGTTCATTTAATTCAGAGCTACGGCCTAGAAGATATGAGTAAAACAAGTTAAATATGGCATTGATGCAAAATGCATTCAAACATCAAGCAAACACACTCAAAACATGGATGCAACAAGGTAACATGAAACTACATGCAAAACTAAGCAAGTTTCATTTAGAGCACACTCAAAACGGAACAACGGTTCAACACATACACCCTATACAAGTTTAAAGGACAAGCTGTCCAAAACAGCAACTAGGCATCTAGCAAGCATCAAAACAATAAGCTACAGCACCTCAACATGAAAAAAAGGCATGGATGTGATGTACAGGTAAAGGATGACAAAACATAAGCACTGAGCTACCTCCAGAAATCACCAGAACATGCTTAAAAGGACATGGCAAGTGGCAAATAATAACAGCTCACAGACTTGGTGGAAATCACTGGACATGGCAGAAATAACATCAGGTTGCAATGTTTAGAGCTATCAAACAACATGCTAAGCGAACTTATCGTGGCAAGCAAAGGCATGGAATGAATCTACTAAATAAATAGAACAAAAGTCTCTTACGGGCCATGAGCCAAAAAGGATCAGAAAATATGATGGCACCCATGTAAACATAGCAACTTTTGTTACCAGATTCAGACAGCAGAAAACAGAGCATGGCATTAACAGAACTATGAAGGCATCTTTGCGAGCTCAAATCACTCATCACAAAGCATTGCATGACAAAACAATCATACCTAAAGCAAGAAGACATGTTCTTGAAGCTAAACATGGCAAGAGAAAGTTCATAGAATGCTTGGATCACTAACAACAACCATGGCAATATTGATTAACATGTAAACAATCTGCGAGGAACATTTTATAGCAAAAGTAGAGCAAGATTAAGATGTACTAGGTTACTCTATAAATGCAAACAGGGGCATGGATAGATATAGAATAACATTTATAATAAAGCATCCTTAGTCAACATCTCTAGATTATGCAAGGAATGACTTGTAGAAGCAGGTTTACATAGCATCATGATATAATAGTTTCAGCATTGACAGAACATTACAGCAAGTAGCCCACTTCACAAGCTTGATGCACTCACTAAAAGACTCACAAAAATACATGGCTTGCACCACTGTAAATACGGCATGGATATTCTTCTAAAACATGTAGACATCATGCTCATAGGATGCACACACAAAATGCAACAAAAATAACAAATCATCAAGTTATGACAGTCTCAACAGGTTAACATCACATAGCACTCTTGAGACGATGATTAGGGCATCAAGATGAACTCAAAGAAGCATGCCACAATGGAACAAAATGGAGAGCATCTCATGATGAACATTCTGACATATCACATGCACGAAACGGAGCTATATTCATAGCGATATGGCATGATGAACAGAGTATCAGAATATAACAATTTCAGGGACTGAAAAAAATAACCTCGCAGAAACTGGACGGAGGGGTATGGGGACGAGGAGATCCCGACCCGGGAGTGGGCGTTTGGATCAGGGACCAATGGATTTGGTCCCGATCCGGATCCGGCCGGAGTCTCGCCGGAGTTGGCGCCAACGACGGCGAGGACGACGAGGAGGCGGCAGGGCGACGACGAGGCAAGGCGGAGAGGCGGCGGCGGGCGCAGGCGAGCAGTTGGGCGCGCGCGGCGCAGCGCAGGGCGGCGGGGTCGGGCACGGGCGTGGCTCCGGCGAGCTTGTGCGGAGGCCGGCGAAGGCGCGGACGACGGCGGAGATCCCGCGGGGCGCGGATCCCGTGGGTGGAGAGGCGGCGGAGCGGCGGACACCGGCGCGGGCGGCGATGCGGCGGCCGCGGGAGGCGCGCGCGAAGGCGGCAGCGATGGCCGGCTGCGGCGCGGGGCGCGGGCCTGCGGCGGCGGCGGTCCGGGCCTGGCGCGGCCCGGGGCTAGCCGGATCTGGGCCCCGGTTAGCTGGCGCGGTGGAGACGACGGCGGGGGTGACGTGGCGAGCTCCGGTTGGCTAGAGGCGGCGGCGCAGACATGTCCGGCGCAGGAGCGGACATGTCCGGCGGCGCGAGGGGAGCGGGGCTAGGGTTTGCCCCGCGAAATTTCGGGGGAAGGTGCAAATATATTTGTAGAGGGAGCTAGGAGAGTCCAAATGAGGTGCGGATTTTGCCCACACGATCATGATAGAATGACTGAGAGCATGGAGGGGGTTTGGATGAGTTATTGGGCCACTTTGGAGGGGTGTTGGGCTGCACAAAAAGAGGCCTTTGCGGCTACCCGGTTAACCGTTGGAGTATCAAACGGACTTCAAATGGCACGAAACATGACAGGCGGTCTACCGGTGGTGTACCAAGGCCGCTTGGCAAATCTCGGTCCATTCCGAGAATGTTTAACACCCGCTCACAAAAAAGGGGAACGCCGGAGGACATAGGAGTGTCGGATTGCAAAACGGACAACGGGAAAAATGCTCGGATACATGAGATGAACACGTATGCAATGCAATGCACATGATGACATGGCAAAATGCAACACGCAAGCAAATGACATGGCAATGGCAGCGAATAACTGGAAGACACCTGGCGCATCGGATCCAGGGCGTTACAACTCTCCTCTACTAACAAGAGATCTCATCCCGAGATCTTAGGACCGAGACGGAAGGGAAAAGGGATGAGGTGAAATAAGGACAAAAGAGAGAGGATGAACAAAGTCAAAACACTTGAGTAGGAAAAGGAAACGACGAATATGACGAGAATCAAAGCTCCGAAACAAAATTAATTCGAAACCACTCTGGTTAGAACAAGATAGAAGCATAATAAGAATGAAAGAATTTAGGCAGAATTCAGGCTGAACAAGGAAAGAATAGAACATGAACTTCAGAAGATGGAACGATACTTGACTTGAGGAACAACACAAAACCTCCGGAAGACTTGAAAGAGTGGAATGAGAAGAACAGGGAAGAAGATGAAAATTTCTACCATGAATGAAATAGAGAGCATCCTTAGAAGGAAGGATTGAATGGAATTGTTGAGAAGCTCAACAACGAAATAATAAGATTGTTGTGGACTTATGGATAACATCTCAAAAATTATGAGGTGATAACCGACCACAATCGAAAAAGATTGAATAGCTGAGGAGAACGAAAAAAATGTAAAACTCCACTTCAAAAGAATACAGAGAATTAATTGCACCTCGAAATGCAAAAAAGATACTTGAGCTCCTCCTACAAGAATCTTGACGAATACTTTAAAAATGAATTAAATACTGACATACCACCGTGAAGAACTCCGGTAACAAACGGAAGATGAGATTGAATTGAGGGATGGAAATAAAAAAAAGACTTGCGATGATGAGGATGGAACTTCGCGATGAGACAAGCGAGAAACTTGGCACTCCGAAAAGAAAAGAATGACTCAGGAGCGAGAGACAACATGAAAAATCTCCGAACGAATTAATTGATCCACTTGATGAAAGAAGAATAAGAATAATGTTATGCTTATCCTCCACCAATTATATTGATGAGAAACAATGGATTTGCATACTACTTATTCGCATTGGAAAGGATTAAGGGGGAATATAGCGCGAAGTTTGAGAAGGTCTTCATGAACCACCGGTAGGATTGGAAAGAATGAATGAATTGCAACGATAACAATGGAAAAGGAATTCTTCAACGAACCATCGTGAAAATGAAAACGAACAAAGGGATCGCGAGCTGATTGAAGAATGCTTGAACGAGGCACCGGTACAAATATAGGAACGAACGGAGCTGAAAACCTGGAATGAAGAAATCTTCTGAAATGATGGCTTCCAAATGATAGAAACGGAAGACAACTCCTGAGATACTCCGGATGATTGAAAAGAATTGCATGAATGGAACCAATTTGCAAGGATACATCAAGCTAGCACCGCGAATCTCCGGGAGAACGTACAAGATTTAGAGGAAAAACTCTTGTTCGGTCTTCAAACGCTGACAAGGATGACGGGAAACACCATCAAAATTGTTGAGATACTCCGGGAGAATGAAAAGAGGAAAGATTGACCCGAACATGAAAGAATTTGGGAGCGATCTTGGAAAGGCATCTGACCGATGAAATTCATTCTTACGTCAGACTTCGGAAAGGATTTGAGAATAACTCCAGAAAATTAGAAGAGTCAGGTAAGGTCCTGGGAAAAGACCTGTGGGTTAGGGCCCACTGAGAAGAAACACCATTGGAAAGGATTGTCGAATGAGAAATGATGCACCGGAACGATTGAAAGATTTGAATGAGGTGACAACCTCGAAATAATAGAATGCAAACACGAATAATAAAGATGTCTTAAGCACTCCGGAAGGAGTAAATGGCGAGAGGCGAACGATCAGAGGGAAATTTTTGAGCTGAGGGAAAGAATACGATCGACAACGAAAAACTTGAATTGGATCGACAGGAAAGACAATGCGACGAACAATGATGAACTAGACGAGACTTCACCAGTTGAGACAATTGAGGAAAGACTGAAGCTACTCCGCACGAATGAAATTGATTGCTCGAATAAAGGCTCCCACTCCGAAATAAAAAGCGTGGGAGGGCGGGAAAAACAAAGGCAACTTGGAACGAGAAATCGATGAATAACTTGAAGAGAAAAACACCGGTTGAAATGACTTAGGGAAGAATGCAAAGTCTTCGCACGAGTAGAATGGATACACGATTACAGACTACGGTTCCGAGAAGAAAAAGGGTGGGCGGGTGGGAAAAACAAGGACAACTTTGGTCAGGGAAACACCATCGATTGAAAAGAGCTGAGGATTGATCTCCCAAAAGACAAAGAGGTTCGAGTCGACTTGACGGGAAATGCACCGGGCAAAAGAGGAAGGACAACGAACGAAAACTAACCGCGTGATTCTAAAGAAAAATTTGGAGGGGAAGAGGAGTAGTTCAAAACACCTACGTCACGATTCCTTACCAGAGCGACGAAGGGGCAGAGGAGTACAAAGAATTCCTACTCTCCAATATAACTAGATTTCGAAAAAGTTTTTATTCTAGACTCGACAACGGCCAAACTACACGATCAATCATGGGGGCTCCTATGGTCGGTCGAGGCTCTGATACCAACTTGTCATGCCCAAGATGCGACCCTATCCTAAAGGAACTCGAAGGTCCCACCGAGGATAGAAGCGCATCTTGAAGACGCTTTCCCAAGGTGGATATCATTACATCAGACCATTACATAATAGTGGGGATACATCCTAGACATACAATGTCACATGAATACAACAATACACCATACATAAGATCAACATCCGACTACGGATGAAACATAAACAGAAACTCAAAAAATATCCACCCCGCTAGCCCAGGCTGCCGACTAGGAACCTAACCCAAGATCGACGAAGAAGAAGAAGAACTCCGACACAAACAAACATCGCTCTCGCGTCATGATCATCGCATAACCTGTACCTGCAACTGTTGTTGTAGTAATCTGTGAGCCACGAGGACTCAGCAATCCCATTACCATGGGTATCAAGACTAGCAAAGCTTAATGGGTAAGGAAGGGGTAAAGTGGTGAGGTTGCAGCAGCGACTAAGCATGTATAGTGGCTAACTTACGCAAATAAGAGCGAGAAGAGAAGCAAAGCAAGCGGTCGTCAACTAGTAATGATCAAGAAGTGATCCAGAACTCCTACTTACATCAAACGTAACCCAAAAACCGATTTCTCCTCTCGAACAACCCCAAAAAGAGACAATCATGGTTACGCACGAAGTTGGTGTATTATTGAAGAGTTTACTTCAAGTTTACTACAACCGGATATTAACAAATTCCCTTCTGCCACATAACCGCGGGCACGGCTTTCAAAAGTTCAAAACCCTGCAGGGGTGTCCCAACTTAGCCCATGATAAGCTCTCACGATCAACGAAGGATATTCCTTCTCCCCGGGAAGACCCGATCAGTCTGGGAATCCCGGCTACAAGACATTCCGACAGCAATAAAACAAGTCCAGCAAAGCCGCCCCATGTGCCGACAAATCCTGATAGGAGTCACACGTACCTCATTCTCAGGGCACACCGGATAAGTCAAGCTACGAGTAAAACCAGGCCTCGAGTTTCCCCGTGGCGGCCCCGCAGGTTGCTCGGTTTGGACCAACACTCGGAGGAGCACTAGCCCGGTGGGGGGGTTTAAAATAAAGATGATCCTTGGGCTCCGGAAACCCAATGGAAAAAGGCTTAGGTGAGGAAAATGTAAAACCAAGGTTGGGCTTTGTTGGAGGAGTTTTATTCAAAGCGAACTATCAAGGGGGTCCCATAAATCACCCAACCGTGTTAGGGACGCAAAATCCGGGAACATAATGACGATATGAAGGAAACTAGGGCGGCAAGAGTGGAACAAAACACCAGGCGTAAGGCCGAGCCTTCCACCCTTTACCAAGTATATAGATGCATTAATAATATAAGAGATATTGTGATATCCCAAGATACACATAACCCAACATCGAGCAATCTTCAACTTCACCTGCAACTAGAAATGCTATAAGAGGGGCTGAGAAAATGCGGTAACATTGCCAAACTATGGTTTTCTAGGAAGGGCGACAAAGGTTAGAGGTTCATGACAATTTGGGAGGCTTGATAAGCAAATGGTAGGTATCCCGGCATAGAGATAGAACGACGCAACTAGCATAGCAATGATAGTAATGATATCCAAGGTGACGGTCATTTTGCCTGAAATCCCGCTAGGAACAAGAACAAGTCAATGAAGAAGATGAAGCCACGAAGACGAACCAAGTGTAGACGAACGAATCCTCACGATCGCAACGAAACGGGAACTATCGAGAAGAAGCACACAACACGGTAAACACACCACACATGAACAAGGCATGATGCTCAACCAAGTATGATGCATGACAAGGCTACATGAAACTACTCATGGCAAGAGATAATGCATACAAGAACAACACATCAAAGCAAGTTTAAATGAGTCCGGAAACAACATATAACAATTCCGGTAAGTCCTCATATGCAAATTTCGAAATTGGTCCAGATCTGTATAAACCTTATGTTCAAGTTGTTAAACAGCAAGTTAAGATGCACCAGGATGTTCTACACGAAATTCTAGTCAAGTTACATATAAAGTTCATTTGATTCGGAGCTACGTCCTAGAAGATATGAGCAAAACAAGTTAAACATGGCATTGATGCAAAATGCATTCAAACATCAAGAAAACACATTCAAAACATGTATGCAACAAGGTAACATGAAACTACATGCAAAACTAAGCAAGTTTCATTTAGAGCACACTCAAAACGGAGCAACGGTTCAACACATACACCCTATACAAGTTTAAAGGACAAGCTGTCCAAAACAGCAACTAGGCATCTAGCAAGCATCAAAACAATAAGCTACACAACCTCAACATGAAAACAAAAGGCATGGTCGTGATTTAAAGGTAAAGCATGACAAAACATAAACACTGATATATCTCCAAAAATCAATAGAACATGCTTAAAAGGACATGACAAGATTGCAAATAATAACAGCTCACAGACTTGGTGGATATCACTGGACATGGCAGAAATAACATCAGGTTGCAATGTTTAGATCTATCAAACAACATGCTATATGAACTTTTCATGGCAACCAAAGGCACGGAATGAATCTACTAATTGCATAGAACAAAATTCCCTTAATGGCCATTAGACAAAAAGGATAAGAAGATATGATGGCACCCATGTAAACATAGCAAGTTTCGTTACCAGATTCAGACTTGGCAGAAAACAGAGCATGGCATTAACAGAATTATCAAGGCATCTTTGCGAGCTCAAATCACTCATTAAAAAGCATTGCATGACAAAACAAGCATACATACAGCGAGTAGACATGTTCATGAAGCTAAAAATTGCAAGAGAAAGTTCATAGCATTCTTGGACCAGTAACAACAACCATGGAAAAATTGATTAACATGTAAACAATCTGCCAGGAACATTTTACAGCAAAAGTAGAGCAAGATTAATATGTGCTAGGGTACTCCATAAATGCAAACAGGGGCATGGATATATATAGCAAAACATTTATAATAAAACATCCTTAGTTAGCATCTCCAGATTATTCAAGGAATGACTTGTAGCAGCAGGTTTACATAGCATCATGATATAACAGTTTCAGCATTGACAGAACATTACAGCAAGTAGCCCACTTCACAAGCTTGATGCACTCACTACAAGACTCACAAAAATACATGTCTTGACCACTATAAATATGGCATGGAGATGCTTCTAAAACATGTAGACATCATGCTCATAGAATGCACACACAAAATGCAACAAAAATGACAAATCATCAAGTTATAACAGTCTCAGCAGGTTAACATCACATAGCACTCTTGCAACGATGACTAGAGCATCAATATGAACTCAAATGAGCATGCCACAATGGAAAAAAGTTAAGATAATATCATGATGAACATTTTGACATATTACACGCACGAAACGGAACTACATGCTTAGAGATTTGGCATGATGAACAGAGCATCAGAATATAACAATTTTAGGGACTTGGTCAAAAAAAAACAACCTCGCAGAAACTGGACGGAGGGGTACGGGGACAAGGAGATCCGGACCCGGGCGTGGGCGTTTGGATCAAGGACCGGTGTATCTGGTCCCGATCCAGATCCGACCGGAGTCTCGCCGGAGTTGGCACCGGCGATGGCGAGGACGACGAGGTGGCGGCAGGGCGACGGCGAGGCGAGGCGGAGAGGCGGCGGCGCAGCGCAGGGCGGCGGGGTCGGGCGCGGGCGCGGCTCCGGCGAGCTCGCGTGGAGGCCAGCGAAGGCGCGGGCGGCGGCAGAGATCCCGCGAGGCGCGGAGCCCGTGGGCGGAGAGGCGGCGGAGCGGCGGACACCGGCGCGGGTGGCGATGCGGCGGAGCGACGCGCGGCGAGCGGGGCGACTGCCGCAGGAGGCACGCGCGAAGGCTGCGGCGCGGGGAGCGGGCCTGCGGTGGCGGCGGTCCGGGCCAGGCGCGGCCCGGTTAGGCCTAGGGTGGGCCGGATCTGGGCCCCGGGTGGCCGGCGCGGTGGAGACAACGACGGGGGTGACGTGGCGAGATCCGGTTGGCTGGAGACGGCCGCGCGGACATGTCCGGCGCGGGAGCGGACATGTCCGGCGGCGCGAGGGGAGCGGGGCTAGGGTTTGTACCGCGAAATTTCGGGGGAAGGTGCAAATATATTGGTTGAGGGACCTAGGAGAGTCCAAATGAGGTGCGGTTTTCGCCCACACGATCGTGATCGAACGAACGAGAGCATGGAGGGTGTTTGAATGGGTTATTGGGCCACTTTGGAGGGGTGTTGGGCTGCACACAAAAGAGGCCTTTGCGGCTACCCGAGTAACCGTTGGAGTATCAAACGGACTCCAAATGGCACAAAACTTGACAGGCGGTCTACCGGTGGTGTACCAAGGCCGCTTGGCAAATCTCGGTCCATTCCGAGAATGTTTAACACCCGCTCACAACAAGAGACAAAAGGGGAACGCCGGAGGACATAGGAGTGTCGGATTGCAAAACGGACAACGGGGAAAATGCTCGGATACATGAGACGAACACGTATGCAACGCAAAGCACATGGTGACATGGCAAAATGCAACACGCAAGCAAATGACATGGCAATGATAGTGAATAACTGGAAGACACCTGGCGCATCGGATCCGGGGCGTTACACTATAGAACTGCATATAAAAATCCTATGGGTATGTCTCCATATAAAATGGTTTATGGAAAAGCATGTCATTTACCTCTCGAACTAGAACATAAGGCTTATTGGGCTATTAAAGAGCTCAACTATGATTTCAAACTTGCCGGTGAAAAGAGGTTATTTGATATTAGCTGACTTGATGAATGGAGAACCCAAGCTTATGAAAATGCCAAGTTGTTTAAATAAAAAGTTAAAAGATGGCATGACAAAAGAATACAAAAGTGTGAGTTTAACGTAGATGATTATGTCTTGTTATACAACTCTCGTTTAAGATTTTTTGCAGGAAAACTTCTCTCTAAATGGGAAGGCCCTTACATTATCGAGGAGGTCTATCGTTCCGGTGCCATAAAAATCAACAACTTCGAACTCACAAATCTGAAGGTGGTGAACGGTCAAAGAATCAAACATTATATCTCAGGTAATCCTATAAATGTTGAAACCAATGTTATTGAAACCGTAACCCCAGAAGAATGCATAAGGGACACTTTCCAGAATGTTTCAGACTCCGGAAAGGAAGGTATGTGGTACGGTAAGTAAACCGACTCCAAAACAATTTTTAAGGCAATATTTCTCCATTTTGGAATATTTAGAAAAATAGAAAAATAAGTGGCAGTCCGGGAAGGACACGAGGGCTCCACGAGGGTGGAGGGCGCGCCCCCCTACCTCATGGGCACCTCGTGTGCCTTCCGGACTCCGTTTTCTTCCACGATACATATTTTGGTCGGTAAAAATTCACTATATATTCTCCCGAAAGTTTTGGCTCCCGTATCACACAAATCTCCTATGTTCTTGTTTCGAGTTGTTTTTCTGACAGATGTAGATTATCATGACGTCCCCAAGTGCTTCCAAGGACAAGTTTGTCGGCGTTCTGGGAACGGGGGTCCCCAGACTTGCCTGCCTGCGGCGTGGCTCGAATGGGGGCCCAGCGTGGCCCATCTTCATCAACACAAGGCTCAAGACCCTCGCGAGGGGCCAAGCCTCACGAGGCGGACGACATGGTGCTTCCTCAAGCACGGTCTCCTCAGGCTGGCTCGCGAGGAGGCGGAGAGATCAAGGTGGGGTACCTCATGAGGTGCCCATGACGCAAGCCATGACGACTAAGGGTGCCAGGCGGGCGCCAACCCGCGCAGCGTCCCCCCTTTTCCTCTTTGGTGCAAAGGGGGCAAGCGCACGCGAGAGGATCAAGCAAAGGCACCCATTTCGGTGCAACGAGACCAAGACCAGTCCAACGGTGGGAAGGAGGTCACCATGGAGCCCAGGATGGCGTCACCACAGGGCCTTTGGCAGGGGAAGACCAACTTTAGTCAGGATAAGTGTACCAGATGTTTCCCTTCGAATTGGCCAATTGTTAGCGCCCTTCCCGCTCAATATTTGGGAAGAGGCCCAGGGCCTTTGCCTATAAATAGGACTAGCCACTCCCGGGGTAGAGGCATCCAATCCGGCATCTAGAGAGGGAGAGAGAAGGGCGATCGAACTCCCCTAGCAGTTCATCCCCTAGCCAAGAACAGACCCTCACGAGGCTGTTCTTCCTTGTACTATTCTTCCTCATTAGCCCAAGAGGCAATCCACCCACCACAAACTAGAGTAGGGTATTACACCACAATGGTGGCCCGAACTAGTATAAACCCTGTGTCTCTTGTGCTGTTCTAGCAGTAGTTAGTTCTTTGCGAGACGGAGAGGTAGAGGGCACGATCTCCGCGCGCACCCCAGAGTTCAAACCTTAAGGGTCTGCCGGAACCCGTGATCCGACATTTGGCGCGCCAGGTAGGGGTGCGCCGGAATCTGCCTTCCCATCGCTCCGCCTCCCGTTGCGTCGCCGTCACCATGTCCGGCGAACAGGCGGGCAACCAAGGCCCATGGGCGGCATGGCCCATCTGCGCGGAGCCTCCCGCTCAGGGCGACCCCGCGCCACAGGCAGCTCGCGGTCCGTAGGGCGCTACGGGCCGCGGGCGACGCGGGCAAGCTTCTGCGACCCTCACACCGTGGCAGGCGTGGTCGGCAGCGAGGGCCTCCAATCACGCCGCAACTACGACACCGTACACCCGCCGGGAACAGGCGAACTCGAGGGCCGCGCTCACAGTAGCACGGGAGCTACTGCAGTGCAGGCTACTGGAGGGCGGCCTCGACGTGCTGCTGGAGCGGGTCGCCGAACTCCTGGGCTTCGCCGCTTCGGGGGCTCACCCCTTCTACACTCGGCTTCCGCCTCCAGCTCAGGGCGACGCACGAGGAGGCCCCGTGCGCCCCCGCGGGCCTCAAGACTACCCCAGCACCAGCGAATCCGTCGGCGCTAGACTGGCGGTGGCGCTACCCTCGCCCCCGGCGCGAGAAGGAGAAGGGCTCGGCGCGGCCCACGACGCTTGCGGGCAACCGCGCTACCACCCCACAGAGGGCCCGACAAGCAACGCCCCATGGCGCATGGAGCACTACAACACGGCATTCGGAGTGGCGGCGCCAGAGGAATACGTACCCCACATGATGGACCAAGGGCACGCTCACGAGGGCGAACAGGGCTCACTCTTCAGCCCCAGCTGGGGGGACGAGACGCCAGAGGCCGAGCCCTTCCAGGAACCCCAGGACGGCTCCGTCGGTCACACTAGAGGCAACGACTATCGGGTACCGTTAATTCCTCAAGAGCAGGCATACGCTAATCATGGGTCACAGGAGATGCAGGTCGCTGCAACAAGCAGCTGCCCCGCTCCCGCGGCCTCCTACCCCTCGGGAGGAGGACGCAGGGGGCTGCAGGAAAGGGGTAGAGATCCTACTTCACCACCGCGGCGTTCGGAGCAAGGCGTTCTTAGAAGGTAGGCCCTCCGCTAGGGAGGCGCCTGAGGGCCTGCCCCTGGCGGAGGACCCGTGGTCGTCGGGGGAACCATTGGCGACCGCTCTACCCCACCGGCGGCGTCCTGGTTTCCGGTCGTCGTTGGTGGCACTAGAGTGTGGCGCAAGGCGGGGCCCTCGTCTGGCGATATGAAGCAAGGCTGGTTCCTGTGAAGAAGGCCCAGTGCCTGTGAAGCTCGCCGCCCCGTGACACTCTCATGTAATAATGAGTGGGGCTGTACACGCCCCGGAGTCTCAGGGGTGCCGGCCTCAGGCCCTGGGGCTCCCTCCCACGCCCAGTGGACAACACTTAGCACCGCGCTGGTGAGAAGACGTCGAAGACTAGATTAGGTGCCGGACGCGGCCTTTTTGTTTGCTTTCATTGCCTTCTTCCTTTGGTTGTAACATTTTTCCCCCGCTGGATTTAAGTTGGATTCGAATTTGAGCTTTGTGTGCGTTCGGGGAAGGGGTGCTTGGTCTTGCTTGAACCGTTTCCCGCGTTCTGGTCACCACCTCACCACAGCTGCCTCCCTTCGCGAGCCCCTCGCGAGCTGGGCCAGGCCTAACTTGAGCACGGCCCAGACTGCCGCTGTCGCTCCCTCACGAGGTGACCTTTGGTGCTTGCGGAGATCATTTTCTCATGAAAGGCCCTGAGCCTGTGAAGAAGGCGAACGCCTGTGAAGACGTCCCGCTCGGGAGAAGGCCTTGAGCCTGTGAAGAAGGCGAACGCCTGTGAAGCCGTCCTGCTCGGGAGAAGGCCCTGAGCCTGTGAAGAAGGCGAACGCCTGTGAAGCCGTCCCGCTCGGGAGAAGGCCCTGAGCCTGTGAAGAAGGCGAACGCCTGTGAAGCCGTCCCGCTCGGGAGAAGGCCCTGAGCCTGTGAAGAAGGCAAACGCCTGTGAAGCCGTCCCGCTCGGGAGAAGGCCCTGAGCCTGTGAAGAAGGCGAACGCCTGTGAAGCCGTCCCGCTCGGGAGAAGGCCCGGAGCCTGTGAAGAAGGCGAACGCCTGTGAAGACATCTCGCTCGAGAAGGCCCGGAGCCTGTGAAGAAGCCCAATGCCTGTGAAGACGTCCCGCTCGGGAGAAGGCCCGGAGCCTGTGAAGAAGGCGAACGCCTGTGAATACGTCTCGCTCGAGAAGGCCCGGAGCCTATGAAGAAGGCCAATGCCTGTGAATACGTCCCGCTCGGGAGAAGGCCCGGAGCCTGTGAAGAAGGCAAATGCATGTGAAGACGTCTCACTCAGGAGAAGACTCGAAGCCTGTGAAGAAGGCCCACGCCTGTGGGGTTTCCAGTCAGCAACAACCCCACATCCTGAGGTTTCAACTAGACAGCACCCGAGACGTGACGCCCTCCAGCAGGCAGCTCCGGAGCCAACAAGGAACAAGGGTAAACCAGCCTACCGTTGGGCTCGCGTGCGATTTAATTACCACTGATATAATGGGTACAAGTTCTTACATGAGGGGCTTACCCTCCCAAAACGCTCTCACGACCGTCAGGCCAAACGACTGAGTTCTATCTATGCAGGGTAAAAAGACAGGGACAGTACATGGTCAATCTAACAAATCCCCCAATGCATCCTCGGATGCGCCTCCTGAGCTATCGCTGGCGTCGCTGAACTCACCTTCGTTGTCTGCGCCACCATCGGCGGCATTGGGGTCATCCACCACGCCACCTTCGCCGGCAGCCACCACCACATCGTCATCATCAGAAGTGAAGGCCCGGATGAGAGCATCTACGTTGTTCTCCACCCATTCAGCCAGGTCACCTCGAACGGCCTGGGGGACTGGGGCGATGGCGGCGTCGAAGTCGAAGTGGGGATCCATGTTCCGAAGATGGCTGAAGACGCGGGAAAAGGCGCACCCGAGTAGGGCGCGGCTCCTCTCCTCCACCAACCTATCAGCCCTGACCGACCGTGCCTCCGGTTGTGTCACCACGATGGTGAAGAACTGCAGGTTGCCGGCGTAGTTAATCGTGTGCGGCTCGCCCACGGCAGCCTCACAGATGTTGCCCAGGGCAATGTTAGCCCTCTCCCTGAGCTTGGTGAGCATGGGGCTGTGCACGTGCTCCAGGACTTGCCGCTGGCGTATCTCGTCGGCATTCTGACGCTCGACGGCCACAGCCTCTTCCACACGATGGCGAAGGCGGAGCACCTCGGCCTGGGAGGTGGCCAGCTCCTCCTGCGCTGCCTCAAGAGCGACCTGGGAGGCGTCGCCTCGTCGCGTCGCCTCATCCCGTTGGGCCCTCAAGGCGGCGGTTCTACCCTCAGCTTCGACTCGGATCATCCCCAGCTTCTCCTCGAACTCACGCTCGAGGCCTTGGCGCGCTGTCGCCACCCGACGGCAAACCTCCTCCAGGACATGCGTTTCCCACGCGGCGACATCATCTTCCGCCTACGTCACTAGGCGCTCCCTCGTCTCCAGCTGCTTGTGCTCGCGAGCGTGTTCGGCGGCCTCCAGCACCAACGCTTCCGAAGCTCAGCCGGGTCGCTAGAAGCCACCTCCATCGATGCAAGGGCTGCCTCGCGCAGCTCCGCTTGCTCCTCCAACGAGCGACACCGGGCCAAGAGCTCCCGAGCCCGTTCTTCTGCTGCTTCTCGCCGTCGGTCTGCTCCTCGGGCCTCCTCAATAGCCTGAGACTGAGCCGCCAGGGAAGCCTCCAGCGACGCATTCGCTCCTTCGTCATCAAGGTCGCGCTGACGACGCGCGAGGGCAGCGGCGGCCTCCAGCTCGCGCCGCTCTGCGGCCAGGCACAGGCCCTCGGCCTCCAGGCGCGCGTCTTCCTCGGCGAGCTCCTGCCCAAGCAGGTCTACGGCGCCACTCGCCCTTCGGAGGAACTCATGGCGACGGGCACGACGCCCACGAGCACGCTCAAGCACATCTGCCACGCCATCATCCGCCCCAAGCAGGCGTCGAGGACCTTGGACCATTGCTCCAGCCCCGGGAAGGGGGCTGGGGGCTGGCGCCCGCACGACGGCTAGCCGCGCCGCATCAGAAGCCCGGCCTGAGTCCGGCCTGCCCTCAGGAGGAGGGCCCGAGGGGAGCCTCTGCCAGTCGCAGCCCGCGACCAAACGGGAAGCCCACGGCAGGCTGCCTATGTCGAGGGAAGGCTCGCGGAAGGAGATCGCGGGAACAGAAGAGTCACCACGTGCTGTGTGACGGCCCGCGCCGTCGCTCGCCCAAACCACAAGGGCAGTGCAGCTCGAGGCACCAAGGGGTGGCGGAGGAGACGAAGTCAAGGAAGGCGTCGACTCGGTGGCTTCATTGAGCTCAGTAGGGAGAGGCCTGCAGAGCAAGGATCAGCGGATGCGGCAAGCAGGATAGGGAACAGAAAAGGAGAAGACTTACTTATCGATAGCAAAGTACTTCCGGTGCTTCAGCAAGCAGCAAGGGAAGTCATCGCCCAGGGCCTCCCTTTTTCTCCGGAGGGCCTCAAAGTCCACACGGAAACGGCCCAGGAGAGATGCGCAGGAATCAGCCTGCGAAGAGGATGGAGCACCAGGGCCACTGGCGTCAAGGACACGCGCTTGATGCGCATAGTCAGTTGCCTCACCAGATGCCACGGCCAGGGGCTCAGGAGCCTCGGCCTCAAGCGTCGGATGCGGCAGCACCTCACCCGCGGCCTCGGCAGCGTGGACCTCGTGAGCTGCCCCATCAAGAGCATTGCCAGGTGCGGTCACATCGTCCGCGGCTCCCTCGACCCCCGCTGTCTCCTACCTCCCTGCGCCACCACTCGAGGAGGATTCACCCAGGCCGACCAAAAGGAAATCACCACTACAGGGTTCTCGCGAGGCCCCTGGAGGCCGACAGGGTGTAGCCCCCACTCGTCGAAGGGGGGCATCTGCCTCACAAAGTCATCCCTGTTCTGGCAGAGGTACAGCAGAGCTCCGCCCTGTCGGATGCCGCCAGGGTTGGGATCGCCTGTCAGGACCAAGAGCACCTTCCTCAGCGCCTCGGGCGTCAAGTATTCTTCTTGAAGCCTCATGCGGTCGCCACGGCCGCTGAAGGCCCACATTCGACAAGAATGGCGCTGGGGAGGGGCAATGCGGCGCAATAGGAACTCCTTCACCACCTTGGGCGCCGTTACGCCATGCTTTTTCAAGGACATAAAGCGGTGCCAGACGAAGGCGAGCCGGGGGCTCACGAGCGTCTCCTGACCCCAGCCCGAGTTGGGCACAGCAGGCGATGTCGGCTTCACGAGCCGGGGGCTGGGCACCCCAACATCAACGTACAACCACCGCTCGCGGAACCCGGCTGAAGGCAGAGGGAGATTGAAGTCGATACCAGAGGCTGCAGTCTTGGGTGAAGCTACAAAGCTCACGCATGCCGAACATTGCATGGGGTCGGCAAGATGCAAGGAGAATAAGTGGCGCAGCAAGGCAACAGAAGGAGGGATGCCCACCATCGCCTCACAAACAAAAGTGAAGACTGAAAGGAGGGCAATGGACTCAGAACCCAGATGCATCATGTGGATCCGATAATGATTGAGGATGGCATTGAAGAAATCAAAGAAGGGAGGCATCAAACCCGCCCACAAGGCATCAGCGAAGTAATGGACCTCGGTGATTATCCTATCGGTGGGGAAGTGATACGTGGGCCAGAGCCGGGCTGAGCTTGCCCAGGCATTCCAGGTTGAGTATGATTGAGCGGCCGACAGCAGGCGCCACCGGCGGTGGCGGGCGAGATGGAGCCATAGGCTTCCTCCCCTCCCCTTTCTTTAGAGCCATGGCGGCGGGCGGAAGAGAGGAGATGCGAGATGGGATTGGAAGCAAGGGTCAGAGTTCGGGGGAGGAAGAGCAGGAGACGGTCAAGCAACAGGAAAAGGGGCGGCCGTGTACAACTATGGGGCAACCTAGCGCGGCGCAGAATAAGGGAGCGTGGGTAAACAGTGCCGCCCACGTCCAATCAACCGCCACACGGCGCCCGAGGCCGCAGGCTGTTAGGGCCCGCGGCGCTTCGCCCATGCCCTTTCACCTCTCGGCACGGCCAAGTCCATGCGCGCCTTGGGCCCGGGGGCTACTGTCGGCGTTCTGGGAACGGGGGTCCCCAGACTTGTCAGCCTGCGGCCTGCGGCGTGGCTCGAATGGCGGCCCAGCATGGCCCATCTTCATCAACACAAGGCTCAAGACCCTCGCTAGGGGCCAAGCCTCGCGAGGCGGACGACACGGCGCTTCCTCAAGCACGGTCTCCTCAGGCTGGCTCGCAAGGAGGCGGAGAGATCAAGGTGCGGTACCTCACGAGGTGCCCATGACGCAAGCCATGACGACCAAGGGTGCCAGGCGGGCGCCAGCCCGTGCAGCGTCCCCCCTTTTCCTCTTTGGTGCAAAGGGGGTAAGCGCAGGCGAGAGGATCAAGCAAAGGCACCCATTTCGGTGCAACGAGACCAAGACCAGTTCAACGGTGGGAAGGAGGTCACCATGGAGCCCAGGATGGCGTCACCACAGGGCCTTTGGCAGGCGAAGACCAACTTTAGTCAGGATAAGTGTACCAGATGTTCCCCTTCGAATTGGCCAATTGTTGGCGCCCTTCCCGCTCAATATTTGGGAAGAGACCCAGGGCCTTTGCCTATAAATAGGACTAGCCACTCCCGGGGTAGAGGCATCCAATCCGGCATCTAGAGAGGGAGAGAGAAGGGCGATCGAACTCCCCTAGCAGTTCATCCCCTAGCCAAGAACAGACCCTCACGAGGCTGTTCTTCCTTGTACTGTTCTTCCTCATCAGCCCAAGAGGCAATCTACCCACCACAAACTAGAGTAGGGTATTACACCACAATGGTGGCCCGAACTAGTATAAACCCTGTGTCTCTTGTGTTGTTCTAGCAGTAGTTAGTTCTTTGCGAGACGGAGAGGTAGAGGGCACGATCTCCGCGCGCACCCCAGAGTTCGAACCTTAAGGGTCTGCCAGAACCCGTGATCCGACAAAGTTCTTCGAGAAGGTCATCAACCCTTACCTCACGGAGGTGCTGCGAGACCCTCAAACCATTGAGTTGCGTGATGGGTTGCTGCACATCTGCGATGAAGAGGGACCAAAGGGGACCGGAAGCGTGGAGACGAGGCTCGAAGCAGTGGAGCAACAAGTTTTCAAGTGTCAGGGGATGGTGGATCGTGGACTCAACTCCAACCACATGATGATCGCCGAGTTCATTAGCAACCACAAGTTGGATGCCGACAACATGGGGGAGGCCATCTTCAAGCTTCCTGAGAAGATCGAGCACCTTCAAGCCCAAATCTATCACCTGCAAAACCAAAACTGTGAGTATGAATATAGATTCAAAAAGATGAGTTTGGCTGCAGATCTGAGGATCCCGGAGACTCGATCATCTTTCTACGATGGTGAGCCTATGCCTTGGAAGATGGACGACAAGCTCGCATCATCGACAACACCTCCATCATCTTCACCGACAAAGGAGACATAATGACATGGGTATGGGCACTCCCCTTGGCAACTGCCAAGCTTGGGGGAGGTGCCCCGGTATTGTATCACCATCACACTCCTATCTTTACCGTTCTCTTAGTTCGATCCTATTAGTAGAATAAAGTTTATGGCATGATCTAGTTTTGAGTTTTGCTTTATGATCTCTCTATGTAATCGAGTCCGTGAGCTACATATAATAAAGATTAGTGTTGAGTCAAGGGCTTGATTATTTTGCCATGATCTTGAGTGAATAAAAGAAAAGAAGAAAAAGAATAAAAAGAAATAAAGAGTTCATATTGATCTTATTGAGAGTAATGACTTCACATAGAGAGAGTATGATGATTAAAAGTTGTTGGGAGTTGACAGACATAGCTTTGGTCATCGTTGCAATTAATAGGAAGTAAGAAGGAAAGAGAGGTTTCACATATAAATATACTATTATTGACATCTTTTATGATTGGGAGCACTCATTAAAATATGACATGCTAAAGAGTTGATGTGGGACAAGGAAGACAACGTAATGGGTTGTGTTTTCTTATATCTGAGATAAAGTATGTTGTCAGGGATCCTCCAACATGTTGAGGTTGCCTTTCCCCCTCTTGCTAGCCAAATTCTCAGCACCAAGTAGAGACACTACTTGTGCTTCCAGAAAACCCCTTAAACCCAGTTTTGCCATGAGAGTC
This sequence comes from Aegilops umbellulata, assembly GCA_032464435.1. NCBI lineage: Eukaryota > Viridiplantae > Streptophyta > Magnoliopsida > Poales > Poaceae > Aegilops > Aegilops umbellulata. The sequence continues at coordinate 242,949,574 of CP136055.1, read as the reverse complement.
CGCCATATCTACCTATGGATTGAGTAAGATCCTTCAAGTAAGTTGTTATCGGTGCAAAGCAATAAAAATTGCTCTAAATATGTATGATTGATTGGTGTGGGAGAAATAAGCTTTACGATCTTGTGATGTGGAAGTAATAAAAGCGACAGACTGCATAATAAAGGTTCATATCACAAGGGGCAATATAAAGTGATGTTCTTTCGCATTAAGATTTTATGCATCCAACCATAAAAGTGCATGGAAACCTCTGTTTCCCTCAGCTAAGGGCCTATCTTTTATCATTATCTTCTACCTTATGCAAGAGTCATGCTAATCTTCACCTTTCCTTTTTCATTTTATCCTTTGGCAAGCACAGTATGTTGGAAAGATCCTGATAGATATATCTAATTGGATGTAGGGGAGCATGAGTTATTATTGTTGATATTACCCTTGAGGTAAAAGGTTGTGAGGTGAAACTATAAGCCCTATCTTCCTCTATGTCTGATTAAAACTCCATAACCACAAGTATCGCGTGAGTGCTAGCAATTATGAAAGATTAAATGATAGTTGAGTATGTGGACTTGCTATTAAGCTCTAACATAGACTCTTTCTCATGTTATGATAAATTGCAATTGCTTCAGTGACGGAGATTATAGTTTGTTGGTTCTCAATAAAAGTTTATGATTCGTACTTGGCATTGTGAATAAATTGTTACTTGAGCATAAGAAATCATATGACAATATCTATATATGTTGCTGTTATGAGAATAAACATGATGCCTTCATGTCCGTATTTTATTTTTATCGACACCTCTACCTCTAAACATGGGGACATATTTATCGTTATCGGCTTCCGCTTGAGGACAAGCGAGGTCTAAGCTTGGGGGAGTTGATACGTCCATTTTGCATCATGCTTTTATATCGATATTTATTGCATTATGGGCTGTTATTACATGTTATGTCACAATACTTATGCCCATTCTCTCTTATTTTACAAGGTTTACATAAGGAGGGAGAATGCCGACCGCGGGAATTTTGGGCTGGAAAAGGAGCAAATATTAGAGACCTATTCTGCACAACTCCAAAAGTCCTGAAACTCCATGAAAGTCATTTTTGGAAATAATAAAAAATATCCAACGGAAGCAGTTCACCAGAGGGGGCCCACCTGTCCACGAGGGTGGGGGGCGCGCCCCCTACCTCATGGGCCCCTGTTGGCTCTCCGATGCCCATCTTCTACTATATGATGTCTTTCGATGAGGAAAAAATCATTAGCAACCTTTCGGGACGAAACTCCGCCGCCACGAGGCGGAACCTTGGCAGAACCAATCTAGGGCTCCGGTAGAGCTGTTCTGCCGGGGACACTTCCCTCCGGGAGGGGGAAATCATCACCAACGCTCCTCTCATCGGGAGAGGGAAATCTCCATCAACATCTTCACCAGCACCATCTCATCCAAAACCCTAGTTCATCTCTTGTATCCAATTCTTGTCTCTAAGTCCGGGATTGGTACTAGTAGGTTGCTAGTAGTGTTTTTGGTGGAAGATCATATGTTCAGATCCTTTATGCATATTAATACCCCTCTGATTATGAACATGAGTATGCTTTGTGAGTAGTTACGTTTGTTCCTGAGGACATGGGAGAAGTCTTGCTATTAGTAGTCATGTGAATTTGGTATTCATTCGATATTTTGATGACATGTATGTTGTCTAGCCTCTAGTGGTGTTATGTGAACATCGACTACATACCATTCACCATTATTTGGGCCTAGAGGAAGGCATTGGGAAGTAATAAGTAGACGATGGGTTGCTAGAGTGACGAAGCTTAAACCCTAGTTTATGCGTTGCTTCGTAAGGGGCTGATTTGGATCCATATGTTTCATGCTATGGTTAGGTTTACCTTAATACTTTTGTTGTAGTTGCGTATGCTTGCAATAGAGGTTAATCATAAGTGGGATGCTTGTTCAACTAAGAACAACACCCAAGCACCGGTCCACCCACATATCAAATTATCAAAGTACCAAACGCGAATCATATGAACGTGATGAAAACTAGCTTGACGATATTCCCATGTGTCCTCGGGAGCGCTTTTCCTTATATAAGAGTTTGTCCAGGCTTGTCCTTTGCTACAAAAAGGATTGGGCCACCTTGTTGCACTTTATTTACTTTTGTTACTTGTTGCTCGTTACAAATTATCTTATCACAAAACTATCTGTTACCACTTATTTCAGTACTTGCAGAGAATACCTTGCTGAAAACCACTTATTATTTCCTTATGCTCCTCGTTGGGTTCGACACTCTTACTTATTGAAAGGACTACGATAGATCCCCTATACTTTTGGGTCATCATGAACCAGAGCCGGAAAACACAGTGAGAGGCGAGGGAATTGAATCAGCGAAGAACACCAAAGGAAAAACTTCGGGAAAACGAGCCAAATACGAAAAGCAAATGGAAAGCCGCGTCTGGCACCTAGTCTAGTCTTCAAGTATTCTCACCAGCGTGGAGCTAAGTGCTGCCACTAGGCATGGGCGGGAGCCCCAGGGCCTGAGGCCGGTGCTCCTGAGACTCCGGGGCGTGTACAACCCCACTCATTATTATGTGACAGTGTCATGGGCGGCGATTCTTCACAGGTACCGGGCCTTCTTCGCAGGCTCTGGGCCTTTCTTCACAGGCTCTGGGCCTTGATTCATGGGTAGAACTTCCGGAGGTGCTGGATGTTCCAGGCATTCTGGATAGGTATTTCGTCCTGCGTCTCCAGGCGTGCGGCGCCAGGCCTGGAGACATGGACGACATTGAACGGGCCCTCCCACTTGGGTGAAAGCTTGTGCAGCCCTTCCCTGGAGAGGACCCGCCTTAGGACGAGGTCGCCTACCTCGAGTGTCCTGGAGCGGACGTTGCGGCAATGGTATCGCCGCAGCGCTTGTTGGTACCTCGCCGCCCTCAACGCAGCTTCGCGACGGCGTTCCTTCCCCAGCACGAGATCCATCCCCCGCGTGGCGTCCTGCTGCGTTTTGTCAAACGCCAGGACCCATGAGGAGCGATGCTTGACCTCGTGAGGAAGGACTGCTTCAGATCCGTAGACGAGAAAGAATGGAGTCTCGCCCGTTGGCTTGGTGGCGGTGGTGCGGATGGACCATAGCACGGACTGGAGCTCGTCGTGCCAGCCCCTGCCGCAGGCCTCTAGCTTCTTCTTGAAGGTCCTGGTCTTGAGGCCCCTCAGGACCTCCGTGTTGGCGCGTTCGGCCTAACGATTGCTCCTGGGGTGTGCCACCGAAGCGTAGCAAATCTGCGTTCCAAGGTTAGCACAGTAGGTTTTGAAGAGGTTACTAGTAAACTGCGAGCCGTTATCTGTGATGATGCAGTTGGGGACCCTGAAACAGCTCACGTGGCCCTTGACGAACTTGACAGCAGGGGCGGCCGGGATGGTACGAACGGCTTCCACTTCCGCCCACTTGGTGAACTTGTCGATAGCGACATAGAGGTAGCGGTAGACCCCTAACGCTCGAGGGAACGGGCCCAAGATGTCCAGCCCCCAGACCGCGAACGACCACGTGAGCGGGATGGTCTGGAGGCCCTGAGCCGGCTGATGAATTTGCTTGGCGTGGAACTGGCAAGCTTCACAGGACTTCACCAATTCAGCCGCGTCGTTGATCGCCGTGGGCCAGTAGAACCCACTACGGAACAGCTTGCCGACGAGGGTCCGCGATGATGAGTGGTGCCCGCAGTCCGCACCGTGTATATCAATCAGCAACTCTTTTCCTTGTTCACTGGAGATGTAGCGCAGCGTAACATCATTCGGTCGCTTCCTGTACAACTCACCATCTTGGATACAGTATGTTGTGGCCTGCCGGGCCACGCGCTCTGCGTCCTCTTCCTTTTCCGGCAGCATTCCTTCCACCAGGTACTCCTTGAATTCCTTGGTCGAGCATTCCTCCTGAGGTTCGAGCGCCAAGAGCAGGAGAGCTCCTGTGGTGTGGCCACAGGTTGGGGCTCCCATGGCAGGAGGCTGCGGGAGCTCCTCCCGAGGCTGAGCCGTACTTGAAAGTGGTGGTGTAGCTGACTACCTGAAGAGTCGTTCCTCAAAGACGTCGGGCTCTTGCGGCTGCCGCTTGGTTGCTCTCCTGGCGATGTCATTGGCTTCCTTGTTGGTGCCCCGGGGCACGTGCTACAGCTCCAGGCCCAAGAACTGCTTTTCCATCTTGCGCACCTCCGCGAGGTATGCCTCCATATGCTCGTCCTTTGGCTCATATACTTTGTTGGAGAAGTTGACGAGGAGCCGCGATTCGCCTCTAACGGTAAGGCGCTTGACCCCCAGAGTTGCTGCAGCCTTCAGGCCAGCTATGAGGCCTTCGTATTCTGCGATGTTGTTGGAGACCTTCTCGCCGTGCTGGAAGCAGAGCTGCACGGCGTAGTAGAGCTTGTCCTGAGTGGGCGAGATGAGCATTGCCCCAGCCTCCGCGCCCTGGTGAGCGAAGGCGCCATCGAAGTACATGACCCAACCGTCCGGTGCCTCACTTCCCGGTGAGGTAGATCGGTCTTCACCTTCTTCAAGTGTCGGGGCATCTGTCCATTCCGCCAAAAAATCAGCGACCGCGGCCCCCTTGATGACCCTGGTAGTGCTGAACTCCAGCTGGAATGCTTGCAGCTCGATATTCCACTCAGCGACCCTTCCAGCTGAGTTGGGGCTCCTGAGCACCCTCTCCAATGGGTAGGCTGAGACGACCTTGATGGGGTGGCCCTGGAAGTAGTGCTGCAGCTTTCGTGAGGCCACCAAGAGCACGAGCAGGAGCTTATGAGGCATAGGGTATCGTGCCCTCAAGTCTCGCAACATGGTGCTGACGAAGTACACCGGGTGTTCGACAAGGGCTGAGACATTGTTGAGGCTCGGGTCTTGCGGAGGTTGGGGCGCCTCCTGAGATGGAGGGGCTCCTGAGATCTGACTGCCCTCAGGAGTTTCGGCGACGTTGTCCTGCCGAGCTTGGTCTTCTGCTGCCGAGGCTTTTGCGGCGCCCTTGGCTTGGCCCTCCTCCCGGACGCCACCAGTGCCGCGCTGGCGGAGTACGGGGTGGCGGCAAGGTAGAGCACTAGGGGCTCAAGAGGTCGTGGTGCCACCATCACCGGTGGGCTGGTCGGGTATTTCTTGAGGTCTTGGAAGGCTCGGTCGGTGTCCTGGGTCCACTCGAACGGGCCCTTCTTCTTCATGATCTTGAAGAAAGGTAAGGCGCGCTCCCCCAGCTTGGAGATGAAACGCCCCAACGCAGTCACCCATCCCGCCAGCTTCTGCATCTCTTTGAGGGTCTGCGGTGGGCTCATATCTTCGATGGCCTTGATCTTCTTCGGGTTTGCCTCGATCCCTCTGTGGGACATGAGGAATCCCAGCAGCTTGCCGGAAGGGACACCGAACACACACTTCTCCGGGTTAAGCCGCAGGTTCACCTGGCGCAGGCTCTCGAAGGTCTCCTCCAAATCTTGGATCAAGGTTCTCGCCTCCCAAGACTTCACCACTATATCGTCAACGTAAGCCCCTGTGTTTCTCCCGAGCTGTCACCCCAAGGCGATGTGCATAAGCCGCTGAAAGGTTGCGCCCGCGTTGCGCAGCCCGAAGGGCATGCAGGTGTAGCAGTACACCCCACACGGGGTCAGGAAGGCTATCTTCTCCACATCTTCCACCGCCATCTTGATCTGGTGATACCCTGAGAACGCGTCCAGGAAGCACAGCAGATCGCACTTGGCGGTGGAGTCAACGATTTGATCGATGCGGGGGAGCGGGAACGGATCTTGTGGGCAGGCCTTATTGAGGTTGGTGAAATCGACACACATCCGTTCCTTCCCACCTTTCTTCAGCACTACGACGAGGTTCGCCAGCCATGTTGGGTATCGAACCTCGTGAATGGCACCCGCCGCCCCCAGCTTGCGGGTCTCCTGGATGATGAAGGCTTGTTTCTCCGTGGATTGCCGCCTTGCCCGTTGCTTGACAGGGCGCATGTTGGGGCACACCCTTAAGTGATGCTGGATCACCTCTCTTGGAACCCCCACTAGCTGATTGGGCTCCCACGCGAATATGTCTTTGTTTGCGCGCAAGAATCTCACCAGTGCCTCTTCTTGGGCGAAATCGAGGCCGGTACCTATGGTAAAGGTGGCTCTTGAGGGTCCGTCTTGATTGACTGGCACATGCTTGGTCTCCGCCTTGTCTTGGGTGAACAACTGCTTCTTGTTGGTAGGCGTGGCCTCCTTGGCTTCGGGGGTAGCAGCGCCAGTAGGCTGCGCTGCCGCCGCAATCTTGAAGGTAAGATTGAGTGCCGTTACAGCCTCCTTGGTGTCCCACTTAATGGTGAGGACGCCCTTGCTCCCAGGCATCTTCATGAGGTTGTAGGCCGGGTGAGTCGCCGCCATGAACTGGGTGAGAGCTAGGTACCCGAGGATGGCATTATACGGGAGGCTGATGCGGGCGATGTCGAAGTCGACCAGCTCGGTGCGATAGTTGTCGCGCGTGCCGAAGGTGATGGGGAGACGGATCTGACCCAAAGAGTGGGAAGCACCACCTCCAACTCCTGAGAAGGGCTTGCTGAGGCCGAGCCGCTCAAGCGGTACGTGAAGGAGGCTGAAGGCCTCTACGGAGAGCAAGTTGAGGCCAGCACTATCGTGGTTCTAAGTCTGACAGTAGAATGGGGGGTAGGAATGTAGAGGCAAGATCCTAGCTATGGAGGAGTTGTACACGCAAGGTTTATGAGTTCAGGCCCTTCTCGGAGGAAGTAATAGCCCAACGTCTCGGAGCCCGGAGGCAGTCGACTGGATTATGTGCGTGTGAGTTACAGGGGGTGCGAACCCTTGTCCCAGAGGAGGGGTGGCTTATATAGAGTGCGCCAGGACCCCAGCTCCCCTCCGTTACATAGGATTCAATGTACATAAAGGGGTGGCATTACAGGTAACGCCTGTATTGAAATTCTACAAATGATCATTAAATGTATGAGTAAATGCCCGACCATTGCTGTGCAGAGCAGCTTTAGTTCTTCTTATTGTCGAGTGGTTTGGTGGCAGAGTGAAAGTGTAACTATCCCTAGGTGGTTTTGGTAATTCATAACAACATATAGCTCACTGAGCTAATGATATTGCAAGATAATTATTTCAGGAAAGCTCAATGATTGGCATGGCATGAATGGTGAAAGTGGAACCCTCAAAATACTAAGGACAAAGGATTGGCTCAAGCTCAAAAGCTCAAGACTCTTTATTTTACATTTTAGTGATCCAAGATCACATTGAGTCCATAGGAAAAGCCAATACTATCAAGGAGGGATGAGGTGTTGCTTAATGAGCTCTTTGCCTTATGTGCTTAATGATATGCTCCAAAATCCTCAACTACTTTCCCATATCCACATATGACCTAAACCCTAAGCCAAACTCCGTTATACCGATTCTTTCTATCCGGCGCCACCGAGTCTTCATATGTCATAAGCCACTGCCAAAACCCTAGCAAATCGGTTTCACCGATAGGGATCTCGGTCTCACCGAGATGGGATTGCAATCTCTCTGTTTCCTTTTCGTAACTTTTCGGTCTCACCAAAAGAGCGGATCAGTCCCACCGAGATTGCAATGCAAACTCTCTGTTTCCCTTTTGTAACTTTTCGGTCTCACCGAAAGAGCAAATTGGTCCCACCGAGTTTGCCTGGCCAACTCTCTGGTTAGCTAATTACCAAATCGGTCTCACCGAGTTTGTGTAATCGGTCTCACCGAGATTACGTTATGCCCAAACCCTAACCATATCGGTCCTACCGAAAAACTCTAACGGTCACTAGGTTTACCTTTTTGGTCTGACCGAGTGTGTTGATTCGGTCCCACCAAGATTGGTAAATTGTGTGTAACGGTTGGATTTTAAGTGGAGGCTATATATACCGCTCCACCTCCTCTTCATTCGTGGAGAGAGACATCAGAACACATATACACTTCCAACTCATATGTTCTGAGAGAGAACCACCTACTCATGTGTTGAGACCAAGATATTCCATTCCTACCATATGAATCTTGATCTCTAGCCTTCCCTAAGTTGCTTTCCACTCAAATCTTCTTTCCACCAAATCCAAATCCTGTGAGAGAGAGTTGAGTGTTGGGGAGACTATCATTTGAAGCACAAGAGCAAGGAGTTCATCATCAACACACCATTTGTTACTTCTTGGAGAGTGGTGTCTCCTAGACTGGCTAGGTGTGACTTGGGAGCCTCCGACAAGATTGTGGAGTTGAACCAAGGAGTTTGTAAGGGCAAGGAGATCGCCTACTTCGTGAAGATCTACCGCTAGTGAGGCAAGTCCTTCGTGGGCGATGGCCATGGTGGGATAGACAAGGTTGCTACTTCGTGGACCCTTCGTGGGTGGAGCCCTCCGTGGACTCACGCAACCGTTACCCTTCGTGGGTTGAAGTCTCCACTAACGTGGATGTAGGATAGCACCACCTATCCGAACCACGGGAAAAACATCCGTGTCTCCAATAGCGTTTGAATTCTCCAAACCCTTCCCTTTACATTCTTGCAGGCTGCATGCTTTACTTTCCGCTGCCTATATACTATTTGCATGCTTGCTTGAATTGTGTGATGATACCTTGACTTGTCCTAAAGTTGCTAAAATCTGCCAAGAACTAAAATTGGGAAAAGGTTAAGTTTTTATTTGGTCAAGTAGTCTAATCACCCCCCTCTAGACATACTTCCGATCCTACAAGTGGTATCAGATCTTTGGTCTCCATTTGCTTTGATTTCCATAGCTTTTGGTGGTCATAGCCTTGGTTTCACAACCTAGGAGAGTATGGCGTCTAGTGAGGGAAATTATCACCGTAGAGGTCCTTACTTTGATGGTACTAACTTTGCTAGTTGGAAGCATAAAATGAAAATGCATATTCTTGGACATAACCCAGCCGTTTGGGCTATTGTGTGTGTTGGCTTGCAAGGTGACTTCTTCAACGACAAAGAACCAAACCGTGAAGCTACCGCGGATGAGTCGAAGATGCTACAATATAACGCTCAAGTTTGTGATATTCTCTTCAACGGATTGTGCCCCGAAGAATTCAACAAAATCAGCCGTCTTGAGAATGCAAAGGAAATTTGGGATACTTTGATTGATATGCACGAGGGTACCGACTCTGTCAAGGAATCCAAATTGGATGTGCTTCAAAGTCAACTTGACAAGTTCAAAATGAAGGATGGTGAAGGTGTCGCTGAAATGTACTCTAGGCTTGCTCTCATCACAAATGAGATTGCCAGCTTAGGGAGTGAAGAGATGACCGACAGATTCATCATCAAGAAGATCCTAAGAGCCTTGGATGGAAAATATGATACCGTGTGTACATTGATCCAAATGATGCCCAATTACAAAGATCTCAAGCCAACGGAAGTCATTGGAAGAATTGTTGCTCATGAGATGTCACTCAAGGATAAAGAGGAACTTCACAACAAATCAAGTGGTGCTTACAAAGCCTCATGTGAAGCCCCCACATCATCAAGTGAGAAACAAAACTTCAATGAAGAACTGAGCTTAATGGTGAAGAACTTCAACAAGTTCTACAAGAGTAGAAGCAAAGATAGAAGCTCTAAGTCAAGGTCCTATAATGACAAAAGATCTTCTAGTCGAGAGCGAAACTGCTACAATTGTGGAAGACCCGGACACTATTCCAATGAGTGTACGGCTCCCTACAAAAGAAGAGAAGATTCTCCAAAAAGAAGAAGCAAAAGAGAGGAATCACCATCACGAGAGAGAAGGAGTAGAGATGATCGTTATGAACGAAGATACTCACGGAGAAGCAAGGATTCGGAAAGGAAGGAAAAATCATCAAGGAGCTACACAAAACGAAGACATCAAGCTCATGTTGGTGAATGGGTATCCGGCTCCGACTCCGACAACCACTCCGAGAGAAGTTATCACTCCGACTCCGAATATACTCAAGATGAAGGCGTTGCCGGTCTAGCACTTGTGTCAACCAACTCCTACGACATATTTGATTCACCAAATGAAGGAATTGGAAGATGTTTCATGGCCAAAGGTCATATGGTAACTCATCCTGAGTATGTAGATTTTAATAGTGATGAAGATGACTTGTTAGGCGATGATGATTTACTTGTTGACAACTCTAGTGATGAATCCTATGATGAAACATCAATTAGTCATGCTAAAACGAATGAAAATGATAAGGAGAAAATTGAGGCTCTAACTAAAGAACTAAACACTCTTAAGTTAGCTCATGAAACTATCTTTGAAGATCGTCGAGAACTTTTAAGGGCTCATGAGAAGTTACGCTTTGAAAAGCTCAATATTGAGCAAGAGCATGAGCTTTTAAAGGCAATCAATGATGATATCCACAAGAAAAGTTCTTCTTACATTGCCAAACGTTTACTCTTATCCACTTACATGCCTCAAGTCAAGTCTAGTAACAAGAACAAGAAAGATTCTTCTTCTAGTAGTAACAATGATCATGTTAAATCCAATATTGTTGCTTCTAGTAGTTCTCTTGATTCCACTAATGATTCTCTTAGCCAAGTTACACTTGAGCAAGAAAATAGCATATTGAAGGAAATCATAGAGAAAGGAGTGTACAAAAGCCTTGTCGGAAGTAAGCAATTCGAGGAGATTGTACGCAAGCAAGGAAGGAACCGGAAGAATCAAGGTGTTGGTTTTGAACGAAAGTTCAATGCCAATGGAGTTGAGTGGGAAGAAGATCAATACCCCAAGACAAAGTTTGTTCCTCAACAAGAGAAGTATGACCCAACTTCTTTCAAGGGGACACAAACTCAAGATGATCTTCCACCACAAGACTACAAGCAAAAAGGCAAGGACAAGCTTTAAGAGGAAATAGATGCATTTGAAGAAGCTCCTAAGACCTTAGTCAAGTGGATTCCCAAGACTACTTCAAGTTCCACTTCATCAAGTACGACTACAACTCCAAGGATTCCCATCAAGATGGTGTGGATCCAAAAGAAGAAGAACTAGAGAGCTCTTGAGGGTGACTCCGCCAACAAACTTCACTCTTATCATTTTGGCAAGAACAAGTGCAATCAACTTCCACATCTTGCACTAGTTCAAGGAGTCACAAACCCTCTTGTTGGTAAGTCAAGGGACAAGGTAACCTAAAAGCTTTCATAGACATCATCTTGTATGTGCATCACTCTATGTCTATGGATATACTTGCTTGTTCCTTGTGGGACTAACCCATGTAGGTATTGAAAGTGCAATTCACTCAAAAGGATAGCTCCAAGTGATCTACATCAACATTGAGCATCCACATCTTCAACATCTACATGAAGTCATCATCGACAAAACCCAAGGTTAGTTCATCCCTCTTCAGGGGGATATCACATCTAGGGGGAGCTTTACTCTAAGACTTGAGCTAAAGCGACTCTAATGATGTGAACACAACAATGCTTTATGTAAAAGTGGTAACCCCACTTGAGCTTAAACGATGAGTATGACGTATGATCAAATGTTCTCATTTGACTCCTAAGTCAATATACTCATATATAGATGACCTAGTCATCGCCAATTTCTTGATAGATGCTAGAATTGGCTGTGCATGTTTTGTCACATATTTCAATTGCCATTTTATTGTGTGAGCATGTTGGTTGCATATTTTACTCATTCGAGGACATCTACTTGTTGTTTTGATTGTTTGGTCTTATTGTTCTTTTGCCAAGTGGATGGACAAGAATGCCTAAGAACCCCCTCAAGCTATCTATGCTTTTCTCGTCTCAAACTCTATTCATGCTACATCACAAAATTGATCAAGTCAGATTCAAACCACTCTGTGTGAGGAGCACTCGGAGTCCCCGAATCGTCATAGACTTAAAACTTCCAAAACCTCTTTGTGATTTTTGGTCTGACCGATACCCCACTTTCGGTCCTACCGAGATCATCAAGTTGATCTATGTTTTTAATCTCGGTGCAACCGATTTGAACTATTCGGTCACTCCGAGTTGCAATAACTGTACACAGTTTTGCATCTCGGTGCCACCGAGTTGTTCCACTCGGTCACACTGACAGGGTCGGGCTATATATAGACACGGGCAAAATTTTGGAAATTTCTCCGAACCTCTTCGCCCGCGCCATAGCTCGCTCTGCCGACGTGGTCTCCGGATCGTCTCCTCGCCGCCAGCAGCCTCCAGTCGCTGGTCTCCGTCGCCGTCAACGGGAATCAACCCCACCGTTGCCGCCGTAGCGAGTCTCCGCCGAACTAGGGTACGGACTCGATCTTTGTGCTATTCCCCAATCCGATACCTAGCACATTGTGATCATAATGATTCTTGCCACGTTTGATAAACTTCTATCCAGTCAAAGAACTCGTAGATTAGTTTTGATTCAAAAATTTTAGGGTTAGGTTTCCGCCGAAACCATCTCGGACCCACCGAGTTGAAAAACTCGGTCCCACCGATTTGTCCTATGCCATTGCACAAGTGAAACTCGGTCTGACCGAGTGTAACTAATCGGTGTGACCGATTTTTGAACTTTGTGAAACCCTAGCAGTCTCGGTGCCACCGAACTGTGACTCGGTCTAACCGAGTTCACTAGTTTAGGTTCCAAAAACTGCTTCGGTATCACCGAGTTTAAACATCGGTAGATCCGAGATGCTTTCTGTGGGAAACTAAAACTAAGTTTTGGAATCATTCTTTTTTGCAAAAATCTCTGCATTTTGTGATGCTCATCCACTCTACCTCATCTATAAACTATACACAGCAGTCAGCAGTCAGCTTGTTCATCATGTCAGATCAAAGTGATAGTCAGAATCAGTCAGAGCAGCTTGTGCACATGAGTGAGGGCACTAGTCCCTCCAGTTCCTCAGATGATGGCAGCAGGAGCACCCCTAGCAATCTGCCAAAAGCTGCCACAAGACAGAGAAAGAAGAGAACTTTAGACTCAGAGGATGAAGATTATGTGGCAGAGGAAGAGGCAACTTCCAAGAGAGTTGTGCTGAAGAAAGAATATGGCTCAGCTGCAGCCATCAAGCCAGGCATGCACAAAAAGGCACCTGCTAGAAGAGTTCCAACCTCCAAGCCAAGGAAGGCTGTGCCTGAGGAAACTATGAAGCTCACTATGGAATCTGAAGAAGAAGAAGATGGCCAGGGCAAGAAAAAGAAGAGAGCAAGAACTGTCACTGCCAGAGTTATTGGCAAGCCCTCTATGAGGAAAGATTTTTCTGATGTAGAAGAAGAAGAAGAGGAAGGTGCTGCACCAGCACCTAAGGCACCCAAGCTGATGGGTGATGCCATTAGATCAGGAGCAGCTGCATCTAAGACAAAGGAAGCCCCCAAGTCTGCTTCCAAGGCCAAGCCAGCTCCAAAGCCAAAACCAAAGAGGAATACTAGGAGCATCCCAGCCGCTGAGAAAAACAAGGCCCCAGTGCCTGAACCTGCAGAAGAAGAGGAAGGCCAAGTGCTGACAAAGTTGAAGCCCAAGATCCCAGACCACAATGATGCTCATCCTGTGGCTGAGGATATGAAAATCAGGAGAGACTCTGGATTGAGAAAATGGAGAGCAGAGGATCCCTATGCTACCAGGAGAAGGACTGCTGTAGACTACAGGTTCCATACTAAGGAACAGCAGGACTTCTATGAGATAGTCTTGTTAGACAAGAAGCCCATTGTATGTGACATGAGATGGGTCGATTGGCAATACATCAAGGACAACGAAGAGCACTCCCCTGGAGTGCAGGACAAATTTAAGGCGTGTGGAGTAGCAGACCTTGTTGGGAAAAAGCTCACAAAGTGGAATGAGGAACTTATCATGCAGTTCTACTCCACAGCACACTTTTACCCAGATGGAAGTATCACATGGATGTCTGAAGGTACAAGGTACCACTCAACTGTTGAGGAATGGGCAAAGTTGATCAATGCCCCAGAGGAAAATGAAGATGACTTGGATGTCTATTCCAAGAAGAAGATGGACCACAACTCCATGATCAACATGTACAAAGAGATCCCTGACAAGGCACTTGAAACTTTCAAGTATGGATCTGTACACTATCTTCTGTCAGGATTGCCAACCATCAATTGGATCTTAAGGCACACTCTGTTGCCCAAGTCAGGTGATCACAAGATGATCAGAGGCTATGCAATCAATTTGCTTCATATCTTTGATGTGCCTCAGAAGTTCAAAGTCGTGAGCCTTATGATAGAAACAATCAAGAGGACTGCAGCAGACCAGAAGAGGAGCTGTGGATATGCCCCTCAGATCCAGGAACAGATCAACTCCAAGATGGGCACTGGCATATATCTTTTGGATAAGGAACATCTGCCTATTCATCCTGATTTTGAAGACAATGAGGTTGTGGTGAACAAAGATGAACCATCTTCAGCCCATGCACAAGCACAGAAGGAGAAAGCTGCAAGGATGCCAACTCAAGAGGAGGCATCTGAATACTTCTTGAAAACCAAGCAAGAGCAGCTTAGTTACCTGATTGCATCCACCCTGCGGATTGAGAAAGGTTTGGCCAACCTAACTCAGAACCAGGCAAGCTTAGAGAGAATCGTAGAACAGAAGTTCTATGACTTGGATATCAAGGTGACAGAGATTCAGACTATAGTGGAGCAACTCCAAGATGACATGCAGGAGAGGAGAGGGAAGACAACCACCGATGCATTTGCCAGAGTGCCACGAGGTCCAAGGTCGTCTGAAGTGCCAGTTCTTGACACAAGAGCAACCGCCTCAGCACCAGCCGCAGCACCAACCCAGCCTGCTCCAGCATCCACTTCAGCTCCAACTCCAACAGCATCTACGGAAGCCTTCGTCCTTGGAGTGATCCAGACTCCACCACCACCTGAAGATCAAGCCTGAGTGTCGATCTAGCACTATGCATTTTCTAGGAACTTTTTGGTAACTTGTTGCCAAAGGGGGAGAAAAATGTATAGATCATAGGCTTCGAGAGAGAGAGTGTTGCTTTTATTCTCTCTTGCTTTATTTGGTGGTTTTTCAAACATTGTTTGCTTTTGGTTGAGATACTTTGATATGCTTGTGAGACATTGATGATCATGTGTTTGATCATAAGCTACACTTATGCATGCTTGATATATCTTATCTATATTATGTGATCATTCACTTTGCCTTGGTGATGAGTGCATGTATTTCATTATTAATCATTTTGAGCGCTCCACCAAGATGTATGTGACATGGAAGAGTAACCCATAATTCTAACTTCTTGTGCATTTGCAGTCCAAAGCAAATTTTAAATATGCACAAATTTAGGGGGAGCTCTTACTTATCACATACTTCTCAAAGCAACGATGTAATTCATTCTTATTATCATTTGTCGAAGCTTTGATCTATATGTTGTCATCAATTACCAAAAAGGGGGATATTGAAAGTGCAACTACCCCTAGGTGGTTTTGGTAATTCATAACAACATATAGCTCACTGAGCTAATGATATTCCAAGATAACTATTTCAAGAAAGCTCAATGATTGGCATGGCATGAATGGTGAAAGTGGAACCCTCAAAATACTAAGGACAAAGGATTGGCTCAAGCTCAAAAGCTCAAGACTCTTCATTTTACATTTTAGTGATCCAAGATCACATTGAGTCCATAGGAAAAGCCAATACTATCAAGGAGGGATGAGGTGTTGCTTAATGAGCTCTTTGCCTTATGTGCTTAATGATATGCTCCAAAATCCTCAACTACTTTCCCATATCCACATATGACCTAAACCCTAAGCCAAACTCGGTCATACCGATTCTTTCTATCCGGCGCCACCGAGTCTTCATATGTCATAAGCCACTGCGAAAACCCTAGCAAATCGGTTTCACCGATAGGGATCTCGGTCTTACCGAGATGGGATTGCAATCTCTCTGTTTCCTTTTCGTAACTTTTCGGTCTCACCGAAAGAGCGGATCGGTCCCACCAAGATTCCAATGCAAACTCTCTGTTTCCCTTTTGTAACTTTTCGGTCTCACCGAAAGAGCAAATCGGTCCCACCGAGTTTGTCTGACCAACTCTCTGGCTAGCTAATTACCAAATCGGCCTCACCAAGTTTGTGTAATCGGTCTCACCGAGATTACGTTATGCCCAAACCCTAACCATATCGGTCCTACCGAGATGCATGTCAGTCCCACCGAAAAACTCTAACGGTCACTAGGTTTACCTTTTCGGTCCGACCGAGTGTATTGATTCGGCCCCACCGAGATTGGTAAATTGTGTGTAACGGTTGGATTTTAAGTGGAGGATATATATACCCATCCACCTCCTCTTCATTCGTGGAGAGAGCCATCAGAACACATCTACACTTCCAACTCATATGTTCTGAGAGAGAACCACCTACTCATGTGTTGAGACCAAGATATTCCATTCCTACCATATGAATCTTGATCTCTAGCCTTCCCCAAGTTGCTTTCCACTCAAATCTTCTTTCCACCAAATCCAAATCCTGTGAGAGAGAGTTGAGTGTTGGGGAGACTATCATTTGAAGCACAAGAGCAAGGAGTTCATCATCAACACACCATTTGTTACTTCTTGGAGAGTGGTGTCTCCTAGATTGGCTAGGTGTCACTTGGGAGCCTCCGACAATATTGTGGAGGTGAACCAAGGAGTTTGTAAGGGCAAGGAGATCGCCTACTTCGTGAAGATCTACCGCTAGTGAGGCAAGTCCTTCGTGGGCGATGGCCATGGTGGGATAGACAAGGTTGCTACTTCGTGGACCCTTCGTTTGTGGATCCCTCCGTGGACTCGCGCAACCGTTACCCTTCGTGGGTTGAAGTCTCCACTAACGTGGATGTAGGATAGCACCACCTATTCGAACCACGGGAAAAACATCCGTGTCTCCAATAGTGTTTGAATTCTCCAAACCCTTCCCTTTACATTCTTGCAAGTTGCATGCTTTACTTTCCGCTGACTATATACTCTTTGCATGCTTGCTTGAATTGTGTGATGATTGCTTGACTTGTCCTAAAGTTGCTAAAATCTGCCAAGAACTAAAATTGGGAAAAGGTTAAGTTTTTATTTGGTCAAGTAGTCTAATCACCCCCCTTTAGACATACTTCCGATCCTACACAGAGTGACCTGGATAAAGTGAGGTCTCCGAGTGGATGGTAGGTCGAGTGTACTTCATTCGACGCCTTTGCTGGACCCCTTCTTATGATTCTTGAACTTCTTTGTTCCTAGGACAAGGACCTTGGGTAGGACGTGTAGGTCGGGCCTATTACCCTACCCTAGGTCTATGTCCACATCATTAGCCCCTGAATGGATCGAGGTTTGAGTGAAAAAGAAGGATAGAATTGACCTTGCTTTTGCTCCTGCCTTGACTTGTTCTTATTTCCAAGTGGATGTCAGTTACTAGAACTTCAGCTTCATTTCAGCCGCCTCGACCGATTCAGAAATTGCTGACTGCTTTATACGATGACCTCCGTCGAGTGGTATCTCTGACATGATATCTTTGGCGTGATCAGTTGCGAAGGATCCCGGATTTCACGGGATTCAAAATTTTGGTGGAAGCACGCCAGGCGGAGCGTCCCGCGGTAAGTGGAATAGACAAATGGGTCGTTTTGATTTCCGCGCCACCTTTTTCGCCACGTATCCTGTGCGCGACTGTTGGGGGATTTGACATGATCGATCGAGCCCACGCGTCAGCCACTCGGAAGCGGGCCTTTAAAAGTGGCGAGGCCGAGGCGTCTGCACTGTGCGCGTCCATATCTCTTCTTCTTCCTCTCACGTCTCCACTTTGCCCCGCCCATCCACTCTTGACGCCGCTGCTCCGCCGCCATGGGGAAGGACAAAACGGCGGCGCTAGAGCGCGCGAAGAAGGCGATGGGGGCGGCGAAGAACAAGAAAATGAATCGGGGGTCTTCATCGCGCTCGAGGTTGCCGTCGGGTTGGATCCAGGGAGACTGGATCCGATCTTCGCTTCGGCAGGAGGATTTGGATGATATGGCCGAGCTGGGGCTAATCGTCCATAAGTCTCCGCGCCTGCCAAAGGGAGAAACGGAGCAACAGCCGTGGCCGGGTGAGTGTGTTCTGCTCGCCACTCATGTCGACCGTGGCTTCTCGCTTACCCCGCATCCCTTCTTCCGCGGTTTCTTGAATTTCTTTGGTGCCCAACTCCACCATTTCACACCTAATACCATCACATATCTCGCCGCGTTCGTCTCCATGGGTGAGAACTTCCTGGGTGCCGACCGCACTGGGGTCTTTTCAAGCACATCTTTACCAACCGATCCCAAACCGTGAAGAAAGCGAACTCGAGAGACGAGAAAACCCATGTCATCCAGATGTGTGGGGGCCTGGGCATTCAGAAGAGGAAGAGGAGCTCTTTTCCTCCGATGATTCTCCCGGAGTCGGTCAGGGGCTAGCAGTCGACTTGGTTCTACTGCCAGGACATAGCGACCCCAGGCCAGTCGACCGGGCTTCCTCCCTTTTCTTTTGACCGTGTTCAAACCCCATCTTGCTTGAAAGTGACAGCTGCGGAGAAGGCGGAGACAGGCATGCTAGTTGAGAGAGTAGTCCAGCTGATTAACCAAGGCGTCACTGGTATAGACCTGCTTGAGGTGTTCCTTAGTCGGCAGATCCAACCCCTCCAGGCTCGTGGCCATTCCATGTGGATGTACTCTGGAGCCGGTGACACCGCTCGGGTTCATCCGGAGGAGGTGGAGGCCAAAACTGTAGCCGATCGGTTGATGAGCATCACCGGGAAAAAGGACAAGCCCAGCGGTGCTAGGAGAGTCGATCCTTTTAGCGACAGCAACCTGCCAGACAAGGTCTGGTCATCATAACTGAATCTTTGAACGTATTTACTAACTGTTTGTTGTTCCGACTGACTGTTGATCGGTCTCTTGTTTTGCAGATCTACACGGAGATGTATTCAATGCCCAATGGCGAACAGGCCCTGGAGCAAGACCAAGAGGGTGAGGACAGCGCCGAGGAGAGCGGTGCGTGGGAGTCTCCAACTGATGATGATGATGACGAGAGCGACGAGTCAACCGACGAGGAAGTGGCTGACTCACCGCCTCGTTCTGAGCGTCGATCCAAGCTGCGCCATGATCCCGTGAGCAGGCACGGCAAAGCTGTGGCGTCGGGTGTCCCATGTCACAAACGCGCTCGGTCTCCGACTCCAGATTTGACTAAGAAGGTAACCAAGCAGCCCAAGGCTAATCCTTCGAAGGCTCAGAAGACCTTGCCTAGGATCAAGATGGACATCCCTGTTGCCTCTGGGTAAGTGCTTTTCTTGTATCTTCTTGTTCCAGTCAATTTTTATATTCCGACTAGTTTTCTTATTCTGACCGATTGGATGATAAACATGTGTAGCCCGACCTCAGCTGCGACTGACATGGATATTGACAAGACTCCAGCCGATGAGGAAGCTGACGACGCCGTCACTTCCAAAGCCAGTAAGTCTACCCGGTTCGAATTCGTTTGGTTGACTGAAAAGTTTGTCAGTTATCCTTATGGCTTTCTCTGTTCATTGCAGTTCCACGAGACGTTGTTGTGCTCCCGGATGATGAAGAAGAAGTACCATTGAGGGGAAGGAAAAAGAAGGACAGGGAACTGAGCAAGAAGGCGCCTGAAGTCTAGGTTCTCCGGTCGACCGTGACGCTTGGGACGACGGTCGAGCGGTCGACAGATCTGGCTCGTACTAACGTCACCTTCGCAGTTCCGCTGTCGACTGATTGCCCCTCAGGATCGACTGCTCCGACTTCTGCTACGCTGATACAACTCCCTGATTCAGATCTGGCGGCTGCTTCGATTGCTCTGCCTTCATCACCTTTTACTGCATATCAAACTCCGGACGATCCACCGGCTGCTGCTAAGGAAGCTCTTCTTCAGCTGAATCTTGTGATGGGGCAGATGAAAGTGGTGCATGAGGCTAGTCAAGTAGCCTTCAACGCCGGAGCTACTATGCAGGCCAATGTCCAAGTTAGTTGATCTTTCGATCGACCGTATTTCTTGTCTGATCACCCACTGGGGTGTGGCTGCTTTGAAATTGTATGCTTCTTTGTGTCGATTCAAACTGAATCTTTGCATTAGTGGGGGCATGCTGAGTGCACCCACTGGGTGTAGTCCCCGAGACCATAGTTGACTGCGGGCAGTCGACTGTGGTATGAGAATAGGAACTTTTTTTGCCACTTGAGCTGGGCAGACCACGCCGAGTGAAGCCAAAACCAATGGGGCACGCTGAGTGCACCCACTGGGTGTAGTCCCCGAGACCATAGTTGACTGTGGGCAGTCGACTATGGTCTGAGAATCAGTGGGGGCACGCTAAGTGCACCCACTGGGTGTAGTCCCCGAGATTGCCGTTGAATGTTTGATTCGGCGGTAGTCTTAGAGTAACTAACAATGTGATGTCTATCTCTGTCGACTGACATGGTTGTAACTGCAGAAATCTTGTGATCTTGGGGCTCAACTTTCTGCCATGAACAAACAGCAAATCAGCCTCAACGTTGATCTTGAATTGGCCAAGAAGAACCTCCAGACCGCTCATGACGAAGTAGCGGCCATGGGAGGTAACCAATCGCCAACTTTATATCCCAAGGCTGGCACTTTTACTTTCCATTTTTGAACCGAGTGGTTTCACTCGAGCAGATGTATGTAGTGAAAAACGCCAACTCCAAGCCCGTATGAAGAATGTTATTTCTTTAGAGAAAATGAAGTAGGCTTTGGAGAAGAAGGATCTGGACCTTGCCGCAACACAGAAGGAGGCACGCGAGAAGACGGCGCTTGCTGACAAGAAGCTTGCTTCAGTCGGCAAGTTAGAAGAAGAAAACTCCAAGCTGAAGACTGTTGTTTCTGACGCCAATCAAGAGGTCGAGCGACTGAAAAAGGACAAGGAGAAATTGACCGACGAACTTGGAAGCCTCAAAGCCAAGAATGGCGAGCTAGAGTCTTATCTGGGCCAACTTGCTGCGAAGCTGGTCTTGAAACTTGAAGGTACTGACTAATCTGTCTTATTTCTGTCTACTGACAAGTCTAATTGTGTCGTCGACTCATCATTCACTCGACCGTGCAGAATTTTGCCAAGACTTTGAAGCAGAAACCGGGCGGGTCGAGATGGGTCTTGATCCCATCAACTGTCTAGTCAAAGATGATGTTGCAATGAACGTGCTGCGGTTGGAGTCTCGCATGGACAACGCGGTTGCCTATCTGGCCCGCTTGAAAGCTGCAATGACTCGGGTTGATGCTGAACTTTGGCCTCAGGCGGAACTGTCTCAAGATCTCGAGTCTTTGATGGCTCGACTGAATCAAATCCCTGAGTGTGTGCAAGAATTGAAGAAGTCATCTGCTCGCTGTGGTGCTGACGTCGCTCTGTCTCTGGTTCGAGTGCACTGCAAGGATGTCAAAGAAGACAAGCTGGCGGAGCTCAAGGTTGCTAACACGAAGAGGCACACTTTCCAGTCTTTCATGGACACCCACTACAACAGGAACCCCCCTTCTGCAACGCATGGATGCGTTGTTGTATGTCCATATATGTGTTGGAAAGGTCTACACCAACGGATTAATATGCGTTGCCGTAGGTGGCGTTGCAAGGGTCTACAACAACATATATACATCCGTTGGTAAACAATGTCAAGAAGCGTTGTAGGATAGCAACATATGGAGTTAGAGCCTAACAACACATCATATACGTTGTTGGCACCCTGCACAAGAGGATCGCCATCCAGCCCAATATTGGTTGATCCAGCCCATATTACCATCCAACAACCCAATATAGGTTGATCCAGTCCAAATTTCTATGAGGCCGCCCAATATTGGTTGATCCAGCCCGAATTGCCATCCAACCCAAATTTCTATGAGGCTATGACCACTTTTGCTGTTTGGAATTATTTTTCTGTACAGTTACTAGTTGGCCCGATTCAATGGAGGCTAATTTTTTAATTGACCAATTCAACTGTCCAACACAAGGTATTTTCACATCACATCACAATTAATTAGTCTATATAACATCGATGCCAAAGTTCCCAATCACGATTCATAGTTCACATTCCCCATAAGCTAAAATAACACAAGCAACATCACCACCTGCTACAACATGTAGCTTCAATACACACTAAGAAACAGATTAACAAATGAGTGGTCTTGACTCCAAACATAATTGTACGGCTCTCCTCTTCATCAAAGGCACATTTGCCAAAGGCTTCTTCTCCCGACTTCTTGTAGGTGGCTAGACTTGCTCTGGTCCTTATTTGTCCATCCCAACTTTTTGAAAGATGACTTGCATATCATGCCATCACAAGAATAAGGCTAGAATTTGCAACAAAGACATAAACAGATCGGTAAGCATGAGTTACAAAAAATCATCTATCATTGCAACAAAATTCCACAGTTTAGTACTAACCCTGTTCTCCTGACTGTAGCTATGTAAATATTGCCTAAAATTCGACATTTTACAATACACTACTTTTCATAATATCCATCATGACATTTTACCTATATTGATAAGAGAACCATATCCAAATGAAATGACAAATAAATTTAGTGGCTCGAGATATCAAACCAAAACAAAAGCCATTATCCTTCTGACACAAATCACCAAGATCATTACCATCAAAGATCTGCTTGTCAAATAGGATCCCAATTTGTGAACGATCCATTTTCTTCGAAAGGAAGCATCACTCTGCCTCGATAATCATAGCTTAGGGCCCTAAAGACCAACCAAGAGATTTATCAAGTTGTATATGGAAAGAGTATTGTCATCATAAGAGGTATTGTCTGTTTTTTGTCTGAACTCTAGCACACACACATATAGTCAGGACAACAGATTCACTGTTGTTGCAAGTGGGCTGAAATTAAAGCTCAGTTAGATATCTGAGATCATTGGTGATTGGATTTTATGATGAAGTCATCATCGGCATCTTCACTGTGCTTTTGCACTATGCTCCACATTCCGTGATTTATTATGTTATCTTATCATAAGATTTCTTTGTTGTCTATGGAGATAATAGCCCATGCTCCATTAACCTGCACTTGTATCAATGGTGTGTTTGTCATGTATAATGCAGTGTTATTACTATAGTAAACTAGGTAGTTTTGTAACCCGTCAGCTCTGAATGATGATACAAAGCTACTACTTAAAACTATTCTGAACTGGACTGGAATACATTTAGGAATCAATCAGACTAGGTGGGGATTACCTCATGGCTAGTACTACTAGCATGGTTGGGAGAATCATAACTATTTACACATTATATCTACCATAAGAGAAATAAATCAAATATACTTGCGCCTTGTAGCTAGATACAATTTGACACATATAATCAATGACACAGACTAGCTGGGGACTACAACAGAAACGTGGATCATACTTAATAGAACCTGGTCTGAACATAATTGGTGGGTATTTAAGGAGAACAGGTGGTGCACCTACAAATTTAGCCATCTCACTGGAGGGGGGCTGCTTGGACAGTAATTCGGAGAATAACCTGAGAGGTTTCTTCGGCCAAATTTAGAGGATCTTAGATCGAAATGGCATTATGATTTATGAATCTCCCACCTCCTATACCTTGCAAAGGATAACACAGCAGATTAGATAACATAACATGGTTGAAGTTGAAGAGAAATGTCACGCTGCACACGTTGGCAGCTAGTCCTTGCTATCACGAACGGGCCGTCACCAAGATTCGCGTTAGAGACAACAACACTCTCCTTATTGAAACGACAAAAACATTTGTCCACACCGTATAACCCGCATGTCAGTAGTATTTAGCAGGTAGGACAGAGAGAGACTTGCAACCACCAGGTGCGCACACGACGCAGGGCCGAGCCCACAAGGGGAGTTTTGCAACCAAAAGCTGACATTTATGCCCAAAGCTCCACTCCTACCACCGCTCCGAGCTGGCAAAAGCTTTCAAATTAAACCATATTCTGTACTGATGTAACTAAGTATGTGCCTCATCTACCATGTATGGTGCATATAAACGATCCAACGGTAAATGCTAAACAAAACTGACACTAATTAGCAAGTTGCCATGTTAGAAATAACTACAAATTTGATTGGAAGTTAGTTTGCTGGTAATTTTGGAAGGGCAATAAAAAACTAAATGGATATTTTGTATTTGTCCTAATTGCAATCGCACCAGCAATGGTTAATTGTACATTCGCAATTGCTGTGCTTAATTGCTGTGTTTGTGCTAATTGCAATCGCACCAACAACTATCAAAAAAACTAAAAACTACTGCTGCGTCCTATACTATATTACTATAGTATATTCGCTTTGGCGGCTAGAGCTAATTTTTATTAGTACCATCTCTCTCTAACACGCACCATCGTTCGTACCCAACCGTCAGTATGGTTAAAATCCCTTCCATGGCTAATGAAACGAGCAACACCGCGACACGGCGTGGCCCGTGCATGTCATGTTCATGTGGGAGGCCCCAATTCCGTCTTATATCTTTGTACCCAGATGTATTGCTAATGATTGCTAACGAAGTGTTAATTAAAAAGATTTTTTGACACACATCACGAGACAACTACCAGCGGTGAGATAGTACTGACCAGCAGCCACCTTATCCAGAACGGCCGCACTCTGAAGTTGAACAGCAAGCTTGCTTGGAATCGGTACTAATGGGTTGACATATGAGTAGAAGACAACAGGGTCGCAGGGGATGCTTGTTTGTAGTAATTGAGTTGGCAATTAAGGAGATCCATAAAGGTAGCATAAATCTGATAGAGGCTAGGTGTGGACGAGGAATCAGATTCGGGAGATACCTGAGGCGGACGGACGTGCAACGAGCGGGGGTGCTCGTCGGGGACCATTGAGGAGGCGATGCGGCCGGAGGGAGGCCAAATCTGGAGGTGGCCACCGCCATTGACCTTGTCGCTGCAGCATGATCCAGGAAAACGGAGGGAGGTGGGTGGAAACGACGAAGGCAGTGAGGGAAAAGGTGGCGACCGGCTTCCCTGCCATGCTCCTCTTCGTCCTCGGCGGCGGCGGGTAGAGAGCGGCGAGAAAACAACGGGGAGGGTGTAGTCGGTACTCCGAAGGGGAGGAAAAGCACCTCAGAGGCTAGATCCGGCGGGGAGACGGGGCCGTAAAGTGCGAGCAGTGGCGGGTCAGATCGGAGCGGCGGTGCTAGTACAGGTGCGGCTGTGGGAAAGAACCGGCGTTGCGTTCGTGGGTTTGGGATGCGTTTGGTTGCTGGGCTATCCCACCCTGGGACAGGGATAGCAATTTTTTTCTGGATGCCAGTCGTTTGGTTCGTGGGCGAGTCGGGATAGGGATAGCCGGATGCTGGGAATATTCTTCGAAAATGAGGCTGAGCGTGTCCACGAAAATCTCGCGGACCTGCGTATCCCGGCGCGCGCGTGACGCGAAGCAAGCCACGAAACGTTTTTCTCTACACCCCCGCTTCGTTCAGCTCTGTTCTCTCCTGCGGCGGCGGCGGCCGTAGAAATCAAAGCACGGCGACGGAGATCAGTGCGCGGCGGTATGGATCTCCCCTTCCCTATCTTCTTACTTGGGGTGCCTTCTCTCCTTCCTTTGTCATTTCTTTCATTGGAGTTGCTGAGCTGCAACCTAGCAGCGGTCATGGTGGCGGCAGACAGAGCTGAATGCCATGCGACGGAGCCCTGCAGATGGAGGTCGGGTGTGCTGCACGCGCTGCGTATTGGGCGTGTCTACCGGATGCGCGTTGGACGTGCTTGCCTGACGTGCCTGCTGCGCGCTTGTATGCCAGGCCTGGTTGCCGGGCTGCCGGCCGGGCGTGTGTGCTGCGCTTGCCGTTCTCGCGTGTGCGTGGTGTATATGTGTGCATGGTGTACTGATGTGTTTCACTTGATAATCTCCCCAAAATACTGGTTCTTTAATTAATTTTGTCCTACATCAGTCGAAAGGAAAAAAGGAACAGAAAATCAGTGGCTATCCTAACCATGCTTTATCATTCACAACCAAATAAAATATAGGCTAACCTCATCCATCAACCAAACATAAAAAATGGCTATCCTTAACCAGCTGGATAGGGATACCCATAGCCACCCTAGCATCTCCCTTAAACCAAACACATGAGCTAGTACAGGTGTGGCTGTGGGAGAGAACCGGCGTTGTGTTGGTGGATTTGAGGGAGATAAAATTAGGGATTTTAGAGCTAGATTAATATATGGTGGCTGGAATTTTCGCTGATCCCGCCACGCGTATCCAAAACTTTTCAGGCCCGGGCGCTCTTTTCTTTTTTAGCTTCGGGCGCTCTTTCTTTGTTGGTGGAAAAAATATCGCTCATCCTGCCACGATTATTGCACTATTCCTTTCTCTGTTGTATAGGAGCTGGTGAACCCTCGTGGGGGTCGCACGATTCGTTGTTTATCTTTTTGAAAGATCCAGCATTGCTGACGTCAATTAGATTTAGTAGAAAGCAATGAAAGACCAACAAGGAGGATCCGAAGATCAAAGGAAAAAGGAAAAGGCAGCCCTATTGACGGCAGAACAACACTACACTTACAAGATGGAATGCCATCCGCCCACAGCAAGACAACACAGCTTCGACTCCGGTGAAGAAACTACAAAGAACAAAGCAAGGTTGGCGTCATGGAAGATCACCAAACGGACCACATGTCGCTCGTCATCGTACGCCACCTGGGCCCCGCACCGCAACTTCGACTTCACAGCAACAAGCAGCCGAGGTAATCAACAGGGAAAACTTATGGTTCGGAATTCATTTTGTTTTCGTCTAAAGAACAACGAACCACGATTCGGAAACATATTCTGAGTGCCCTAGTAGCACTCGCTCCTAACCGAAGGACCGGTTTGTTTGTTCTACGAAATCTCAATCGATTCGAGGGTTAATGAGAGGTCACCTACTATATGTAGGGTCAAGGACCTGTCATTCGAGGTGATCCCAGGGCCCCGCGTCATCATTGGTAGGTCTCGGGACCACATTCTCATTCAGATGAATTTATCAGGAGGTCCACTCGGACACCTCGACGTCACTCGGCGACGATCCTTCAGTTGGCATGACGGCCACCACTCAGGCTACAGAGACGGAGGGACGACGTGGGAGCTACAACGGTCGAGGAATCCTAAGTCATCCTTAAAGTAGAGTCATAGCTACCGTTACATGTAACTTCTGTAGCTGTGGCGCTTTACGCCTGTAACTCTCGTAGTAATGAGCATTAAGTGCCCTGGCGACGTGGGGACGTTGGAGCTACGGCCCACTCTATATAAGCCGCATTCCTCCTCCGTCGTGGTTAAGCAATCTTTGTAATCATACCCCTCAAGAAAAACCAAGCCTCAGGGCACGAGACATAGGGCTATTACCTCCGCTGAGGGGAGCCGAACTCGCTAAACACCGAGTGTTACACATGCGCCGTAGCTAGGCTTTGCCCCTCTTTCGTACCCCTAGTACTCATTGTCAGGATCGTAACCCCGACAGCTAGGGTTTGCTCCGGAGTCGCCCACGGGAGTGACGCGAGAGCTCAACTCACAAAGTTTACGAGAGATAATGGACAGATTTGATTGCCTTGGTTGGTGCAAAAATACCCAGGCGAGACACCTAACATTTTTTGGGGGGTACGTTACATTGTTCATGTTGAACAAAATACATCTTTAGAAATAAAAATATTATGCAAAGTCTATATTTTAACTACTGAATAATTCAACAATACACGATGTAACAAATAACTCACTCAATGTATGCATAGGTATAAATCAAGGGGTAATCAATTGCGCATGAAGGACTGGAGAGGAATGAAAAGTTGTGGAGGGAAGTTGAAAAGGATGGGGAATAGACATACATTTTTGGATACTCGCATTGAAGTCTGATGCCCGTCCATTCGCATACCATCATTAAATAGGCATAATGGCCGAGAAACCTACTCTGACTCCTGTGTTGAAACAACCAACCGCTTTGGGCTGGTCGTGCGGCCGTTATTTACACGTGGCATTATCCCATGTAACCTGGGCTTGCAATCATCGTCATCAAACTAAAGGATCGGAGAAAACCGGACCTTGCCGCCAAATAAATTAGAATGAGAGATCAAAGTCGCTGTCGAGGCCCAATGACGGACGGCATGGTACAAAACATCAAATATGATGTCAATGTGATATCTCACCTACTGCGAACATTATGCCGCGCTTGCCAACAGAACCTCACATTGTTACCACTCGTTCTCTTTTATGGGGAAATTGAGTTTTTGTGCTAGTTGATATGATTTTCCATTATGGTTTTCCGCAAAACAGGGTGGTCATGTCTACTTTTTGGTTGCTCTACTGGTTATCCATTCACTTTACATTTCCCCCTTTTTTCTAATTGGGTTTTCATTTTTATATAGTTTTAAAATTTTCCTTCTGAATTTTTATCCTTTTCCATGTTTATCTTTTCAAAAGAATCCACATTTTGAACATATTCAATCGTACATTGCACTTTTCTTACATTTTTTAAATGCACAACGGCCATTTTTGCAAAACACAATAAATATGTATATAATGACATTTTTAAAGTCATG
The DNA here is from genome assembly GCA_032464435.1 of Aegilops umbellulata. Taxonomy (NCBI): domain Eukaryota; kingdom Viridiplantae; phylum Streptophyta; class Magnoliopsida; order Poales; family Poaceae; genus Aegilops; species Aegilops umbellulata. Next base: position 242,921,227 of record CP136055.1, on the reverse strand, counting down.
GTAGTATTTTGAAATACACAATTAACATGTCCAAATATATGATGAAAATTTATTCCTATAACATGTGAACACTTTTAAAGTCATGATAGTATTTTAAGGTCTGATAGCATCTTAAAGTCATGATATCATATTTTTTCTATAATATGCGAATACTTTTTGAAATACACGATGATCATTTTTGTAATACACAACAAATATGTTTTTAAATACATTTTTAACTTTTTGAAAATTCACTCAAATGCAATATGAATGTCTTGAAAATAGCCAATAACTTTTTTTAATACACAATGAACTTTTGCTAAATACATGATAAATGGTTTTGAAATAAACAAGGAACATTTTTTAAAATACATGATAATGGGTTTTTTAAGTATGATGAGCATCACTAAAATACAAGATGAACATTTTTCTGAACATAGTGTTTTCTTTTTATATCTGTGAACACTTTTTAAAATTCATGTATTTTCAAGAAGCGCCGACACTCTTTTCTAAAATTACATGAACAAAATTTTGCTTATTTATTTTTACCTACTTATACAAAATTATTAAAATAAAAATGTTTTTACAAATAGTTTCTTAATTTTCTGCAATGTTGGATTTCAAATAAACATACACGTGCAAGTAGATACCCTTTTATGAGTACAAGTAGCAAGTTTTTTATTTGTTGAGAGTTTGTAGAAGCAGAACCTCTTTTTACTAGTAAATTATTTAGGGGTGCCTTTTTTACCAGTTTTTTTTAAGGAGTACTAGTATGTTTTTTTAGGGGTGCCTTTTTTACCAGTTTTTTTAAGGAGTACCAGTATGTTTTTTTAGGGGTACCGTTTTTACTAGTAAAGTTTACAAGTAGCGACTGGTCGACATTACAATCAGCGCCGGCCCGATTCGCTAGTTCTCCCTGGGCCCTGACTTGCTATGGCCCAGCTGAGATAGCCTTATTGCTGCCAACGGGGCCATTTATAGATATAGAGCCGAATCTGAAAATTTGCCAGTAGGTGTACGTCTGTGGGTTGGTTTGCCTCTTTCCTAATAAGCGTGAGGTCGCTTGTTCAAGTGTCTGGTTGCTTTTTTTTTGCAACGATGTTTCAGCAATTTGCACACGTATGGAAGATACCTCAAAATAGTATTCATCCACGTCACATGGGTAGTAGTGTGGCAAGGTATTTTTTTTCCAATGATGTTTCAGCAATTTGCACACGTATGAAAGATACCTCAAAATGGTGTTCATGCACGTCAGATGAGTAATAGTGTGGCAACACATACACTGCATCACAATACATATGTTGTTGTTCACCATCATTAGCAACATACAAGTTTTCCAACGCATATATGCATAGCTATGACACATCCCTTACATCACATCTTTAGAGCGTTGCAAAACATGTGTTGCTATATGGGGGTTCTTATTGTAGTGACCTTCCTTGACGCCGCCACTCGTATTGCAGACATCATTGACCTTGACAGTTTCTGCGACCCAGCCAGTCCTTCTCCTGATGCGTGACCGAAAAACATTATGCTTCACCTTTATTTGCCTCAAAATGCCGAGTGATTGTGTAACCATTAAACTTCTTCAGGCTTGATGCTCGAATACTTTTGATCTGCCGTACGGAACTTTGGGATTTATCCGAACTTGGTTTATTTTGGAATATGCTCGTGTTTGATTTCGACTGGAATTTGTTCTTCACTCAGAATAATCTCTGTGCTTGAGATGCAGCTCTGAGGTGGAAAATCCAGTCGACCTGTAGGTAGGGATGGAGCACGTATTGCAGTCGAACTGCACCTCGTCGTCCTTGCAGATGGGGACGGAGCGCCCATTGTATTTGTGGTGTTGCTCCAAAGGAGAAGGTAGCAGTCGACCTGTACCTCGTTGTCCTTGCGGATCGGGATGGAGCGCATGTTGTACTTGTGGAGTAGATCCAAAGGAGAAGGTTGTAGTCGACCTGCACCTCGTCGTCCTTGCGGATCGGAATGGAGCGCACGTTGTACTTGTGGCGTAGCTCCGAAGGAGAAGGTTGCAGTCAACCTGCACCTCGTCGTCCTTGCGGATCGGGATGTTTTTCAAACTTAGGCGAGTACTTGGACTGCAGCTAAGCCTCCGAGTGGGAGGATTGCTCTCCACTCCGTAGGAATTTTCAAACTTAGTCGAGTACTTGGACTGCAGCTAAGCCCCCGAGTGGGAGGCTTGCTCACCACTCGGTAGGATTTTTTAAACTTAGGCGAGTACTTGGACTGCAGCTAAGCCCCCGAGTGGGAGGCTTGCTCACCACTCGGTAGGATTTTGTAAACTTCGGCGAGTACTTGGACTGCAGCTAAGCCCCCGAGTGGGAGGATTGCTCTCCACTCGGTAGGATTTTTTCAAACTTAGGCGAGTACTTGAACTGCAGCTAAGCCCCCGAGTGGGAGGATTGCTCTCCACTCGGTAGGATTTTTTAAACTTAGGCGAGTACTTGGACTGCAGCTAAGCCCCCGAGTGGGAGGATTGCTCTCCACTCGGTAGGATTTTTTAACTTAGGCGAGTACTTGGACTGCAGCTAAGCCCTCGAGTGGGAGGATTGCTCTCCACTCGGTAGGATTTTTTTTAACTTAGGCGAGTACTTGGACTGCAGCTAAGCCCCCGAGATGGAGGCTTGCTCACCACTCGGTAGGATTTTTTAAACTTAGGAGAGTACTTGGACTGCAGCTAAGCCCCTGAGTGGGAGGATTGCTCTCCACTCGGTAGGATTTTTTTTCCAAACTTAGGCGAGTACTTGGACTGCAGCTAAGCACCCGAGTGGGAGGATTGCTCACCACTCGGTAGGATTTTTTAAACTTAGGCGAGTACTTGGACTGCAGCTAAGCCCCCCAATGGGAGGATTGCTCTCCACTCGGTAGGTTTTTTTCCAAACTTAGGCGAGTACTTGGACTGTAACTAAGCCCCCGAGTGAGAGGCTTGCTCACCAATCAGTAGGATTTTTCAAACTTAGACGAGTACTTGGACTGCAGCTAAGCCCCTGAGTGGAAGGCTGGCTTACCACTTGGTAGGATTTTTTTAAACTTAGGCGAAACGGACTCGCAACTAAGCCCCCGAGTGGAAGGCAGGTGTCACGCCCAAGATGCGACCCTATCCTAAAGGAACTCGAAGGTCCCACCAAGGATAGAAGCGCATCTTGAAGACGCTTTTGCAAGGTGGATATCATTACATCAACATTACATAATAGTGGGGATACAACCAAGTCATACAATGTCACATGAATACAACAATACATCATATACAAGATCAACATCCGACTACAGATGAAACATAAACAGCAACTCAAACAATATCCACCCTGTTAGCCCAGGCTGCCGACCAGGAACCTAACCCAAGATCGACAAAGAAGAAGAACTCCAACACAAGTAAACATCGCTCTCACGTCATGATCATCGCATAACCTGTACCTGAAACTGGTGTTGTAGTAATCTGTGAGCCACGAGGACTCAGCAATCCCATTACCATGGGTATCAAGACTAGCAAAGCTTAATAGGTGAGGAAGGGGTAAAGTGGTGAGGTTGCAGCAGCGACTAAGCAAAGTATGGTGGCTAACTTACGAAACAAGAAAGAGAAGAGGAGCTTAGCAAACGGTCGTCAACTAGTGATGATCAAGAAGTGATCCTGAACTCCTACTTACGTCAAACATAACCCAGAAACCGTGTTCTCCTCTCGAACAACCCCGAAAAGAGACCATCACGGTTACGCACACGGTTGGTGTATTTTAGAAGAGTTCGCTTTAAGTTTACTACAACCGGATATCAACAAATTCCCATCTGCCACATAACCGCGGGCACGGCTTTTGAAAGTTCAAACCCTGCAGGGGTGTCCCAACTTAGCCCATAATAAGCTCTCGCGATCAACGAAGGATATTCCTTCTCCCGGGAAGACCCGATCAGACTCGGAATCCCAGTTACAAGACATTTCGACAATGGTAAAACAAGACCAGCAAAGCCGCCCGAATGTGCCGACAAATCCCGATAGGAGTCGCACGTACCTCGTTCTCAGGGCACACCGGATAAGGCAAGCTACGAGTAAAACCAGGCCTCGAGTTTCCCCGTGGTGGCCCCGTAGGTTGCTTTATTTCGGACCAACACTCGAAGGAGCACTTACCCGGGGGGGCTAAAATAAAGATGACCCTCGGGCTCCGGAAACCCAAGGGAAATAAAAGGGCATAGGTGAGGCAAATGGTAAAACCAATGTTGGGCCTTGCTAGAGGAGTCTTATTCAAAGCGAACTGTCAAGGGGGTCCCATAAATCACCCAATCGCGTTAGGGACGCAAAATCCGGGAACATAATACCGATATGACGGAAACTAGGGCGGCAAGAGTGGAACAAAACACCAGGCATAAGACCGAGCCTTCCACCCTTTACCAAGTATATAAATGCATTAATAATATAAGAGATATTGTGATATACCAACATAAACATAATCCAACATGGAGCACTCTTCATCTTCACCTGCAACTAGCAACGCTATAAGAGGGGCTGAGCAAAAGCGGTAACATAGCCAAACAACGGTTTGCTAGGAAGGGTGACAAAGGTTAGAGGTTCATGGCAATTTGGGAGGCTTGAGCAGCAAGTGGTAGGTAACGTAGCATAGCGATAGAACGAAGCAACTAGCATAGCAATGATAGTAGTGAGATCCAAGGTGACGGTCATCTTGCCTAAAATCCCACAAGGAAGAAGAACGAGTCCATGAAGAAGATGAAGCCACGAAGAAGAACCGAGCGTAGACGAACGAATCCTCATGATCGCAACGAAACGGGAACTATCGAGAAGAAGCACACAACACGGTAAACACACCACAAAAGAACAAGGCATGATGCTCAACCAAGTATGATGCATGACAAGGCTACATGAAGCTATTCATGGCAAGAGATGATGCATACAAGAGCAACACATCAAAGCAAGTTTAAATGAGGCCGGAAACAACATAGGACAATTCCGGTAAGTCCTCATATGCAAATTTCGAAATTGGTCCAGATCTGAATAAACCTTATGTTCAAGTTGTTAAACAGCAAGTTAAGATGCACCATGATGAACTACACGGAATTCTAGTCAAGTTACATATAGAGTTCATTTAATTCGGAGCTACGGCCTAGAAGATATGAGCAAAACATGATAAACATGGCATTGGTGCAAAATGCATTCAAACATCAAGCACACACACCTCAAAACATGGGTGCAACAAGATAACATGAAGCTACACACAAAACTAAGCAAGTTTCATATAAAGCACACTCAAAGCGGAGCAACGGTTCAACACATACACCCTATACAAGTTTAGAGGACAAGCTGTCCAAAACAGCAACTAGGCATCTTACAAACACCCAAACAACATGCTACAGGATCTCAACATGAAAACAAAAGGCATGGACATGATGTACAGGTAAATAATGACAAAACATGAACACTGAGCTATCTCCAGAAACTACTAGAACATGCTCAAAAGAACATGGCAAGAATGCCAATAATATCAGGTTCACAGACTTAGCAGAAATCACAGGACATGGCAGAAATAATATCAGGTTGCAATGTTTAGAGCTATAAAACAACATGTTACAGCAAGCTATCATGTCAAAAGAGTGCATGGAATGAATCTACTCAAAGCATTTAACAAGAGTCCCTTACTGACCATGAGCCAAAAGGGCACAGAAGATATGATGGCAACCATGTAAACATAGCAAGTTTGGTTACAGATTCAGACTTAGTGAAAAACTGGAGCATGGCCAAAACAGATAACAAGTTGGCATGTTTACAAGTTCGAGGCACTCACTACAGATGACAAGATCTCGAGTCTTTGATGGCTCGACTGAATCAAATCCCTGAGTGCGTGCAAGAATTGAAGAAGTCATCTGCTCGCTGTGGTGCTGACGTCGCCTTGTCTCTGGTTCGAGTGCACTGCAAGGATGTCAAAGAAGACAAGCTGGCGGAGCTCAAGGTTGCTAACATGAAGAGGCACACTTTCCAGTCTTTCATGGACACCTTCCTTGACGCCGCCACTCGTATTGCAGACATCATTGACCTTGATAGTTTCTGCGACCCATCCAGTCCTTCTCCTGATGCGTGACTGAAAAACATTATGCTTCACCTTTATTTGCCTCGGAATGCCGAGTGATTGTGTAACCGTTAAACTTCTTCAGGCTTGATGCTCGAATACTTTTGATCTGCCGTTTGGAACTTTGCGATTTATCTGAACTTGGTTTATTTTGGAATATGCTCGTGTTTGCTTTCGACTGTAATTTGTTCTTCACTCGGAATAATCTCTGTGCTTGAGATGCAGCTCTGAGGTGGAAAATCCAGTCGACCTGCTGTGACGCCCGGATAATTAAGCTACAGTAATTCCATGCTAATGATGCCACGTCACCAGTATTACTGTTGCTAATCTCACGTTGATCCAAAACCGGTTCAAATTCAAAATTCAGAATCAGGCAAACAACAACGGTTTTCAAATGTTAAAACCAAAATGTTCGGGAGGTGTAAAATGTATCATAAGCAATTAAGGTGAAGGACCCATATCTAAATAAAATATTTAAATGCACAATAGTAGATAAAACAACGACAAAATAATTATTTAAATGCTTTTAAATACTAAACAAATTTTAAACTAGTTCATTTGGTCACCAAGCTTGTTGAGGTACTGGCATATGTTATTATGCTAATTTAGGAGTAGGAGTTATATTTTTGTAAAACTATTTGCTAACTAAAAGGAAACACAAAATAAAGGATAAATAAAAAGAAAACAAACTAACAAAAAAGAGGGGAACACCCCCCCCCCCACAGGGCCACGACCCAGCTAGCCCACCGGCCTGCCCAGCCTCCCCCCCTTTGGCCTACAAGGTCACCCCCCGTGAACTAGCCCCCGCCCCAAAAATATCTCCCCACCCCCCACTCTCTCGTCTCTCCCTCCCCACTCGCCTGGATCGGGGAGGAGCCCGATCCCGCGGCCCCGCCACTAGCGCCCATCCCCGGCGCTGCACCCAGCCGTGCCGTCCGATGCCCCCGGCCGCCTCTCCGTCTCCTCCCGCACGACACCCAGTCCCCCCTCGACCCCTTCTGGTTTGGGATTGGGGGCAACGACCGCGCCCCCGCCACCTATCGCTGGCGCTGCCCCGACCCCATCGCCCTCGTCGCTGGACACGCCTCCCCGACCTCCTCCCCGGCTCGCTTCCTCACACCTCGCCGCCCTCGTCTCGTCAACGGTCGTGAGCAACCCCCCTTCACCTCCCGTTACGACTCCCCGCCGTATTCGCTGAACTCCGCGGCCGCCGCTCGTCGCTACGTTGTCCCGCACTCGCCGTCGCCCGACCGAGCTCCGTTACACGCGCATGCGGCCAATCCTGCTGCTTCCTGGCCGCGCGAATGCCGACGCTTCCCGCGCGCCCCCACTCACCGCCCCCTGCTTCGCTCCGCCCCTGCACCTGCTCGCCGCTGCGCTGCGGCCCTGTGCCCTGGGCGCCCCGCGCCACACCCCGCACCCATCGCCGGCCTCCACTCCCCGTGCGGCCGGCTGCCGCCCCCCTGCTTTCTGCTTTTCGTTGCTCCTGCTTCTGCATATAGGCCGGCTGTCGCAGATAGTTTACGTGATAATGCCCCCCCAATCCTAACACTAATTAGGCACTGACTATGAGGCCCCACCCCAGAACGAATTAAAAAAAGATTTAAAATAAATAAATTAGTAATTAATTAATTAATAAGTTAATTAAGTTAATTAATCCTATTTCGCTAACCTAATCAAAATGAATTAACCTAATCATTTAGTTAACTATTTAATCATGTTTAATTAACCTGTGTCTATGACGAACGGGCCCCACGCCCTGAAAACATTTAAATATATATATATATATAATTAAATTAATTAGTTAATTTAATGGTTAATTACCTTAATTAATGTTGCTTAATTAACCAGTTAACTAACTAATTGGACTAACTAATCCTGTTAGTTTAACTGTTGTCAATGACAGGGGGCCCCACCCCCCTGTTGACCAGTCAACGTTGACTGGTCAACAGGGACCCCGTGGCCCACCTGTCAGCCACTAGGTACAGTTCTGTGTACCCTGTGTTGGGTGCATCTAGCATTTTAGTTTTTATTTCGAATTATTAATAATTTCAGAGTATTGCTAAAACTTTAGAAAATCATATTAAATAATCTGTAACTCGGATGAAAATACTTTCTACATGAAAGTTGCTCAGAACGACGAGACGAACCCGGATACGTAGCCCGTTCGTCCGCCACACACTCCTAGCATAGCGAACATGGAACTTTTCCCCTCCGGTTCGTTTGTCCGAAAATGCTAAACCTCGGGAAACATTCCCGGATGTTATCCCCCTTCGCCGGTAACGTGTAGCACCGCGTTAGAACACGTCTAGCTCTGCCTGTTGTCCTGTTATGCTCTTGCTTGCTATGTATTTACTGTTTCTCCCCCTCTTCTCTGCAGTAGACCCCGAGACTGCCGCTGATGCCGCTGTGATCAACTACGTCACCGACGACCCTCCTTCTTGTCTGAGCAACCAGGCAAGCCCCCCCCCTTGATCACCAGATATCGCCTATTCTTCTCTATACTACTTGCATTAGAGTAGTGTAGCATCTTACTGCTTTCAGTTAATCCTATACTGTTGCATAGCTTGTCCTTGCTACTACTGTTGTTACCCTTACCTGCTATCCTACTGCTTAGTATAGGATGCTAGTGTTCCATCAGTGGCCCTACACTCTTGTCCGTCTGCCATGCTATACTACTGGGCCGTGATCACTTCGGGAAGTGATCGCGGGCATATACTATGTACTTTACACTGTTACATTACCTATAATACTGTTCGGAGATGGGGGCTGAAGGGGCAGGTGGTTCCACCAAGGTAGTGGTGGGCCTGGGTTCCCGACGGCCCCCGACTGTTACTTTGTGGCGGAGCGACAGGGCAGGTTCAGACCACCTAGGAGAGAGGTGGGCCTGGCCTTGTCGGCGTTCGCGGATACTTAACACGCTTAACGAGATCTGGGTATTTGATCTGAGTCTGGCTACTGGCCTATACGCACTAACCATCTACGCGGGAGTAGTTATGGGTATCCCGGCGTCGTGGTATCAGCCGAAGCCTTCGTGACGTCAGCGACTGAGTGGCGCGCGCCGCATTGGATCGTAAGCTCGCACTTCTATTAAGGGGGCTAGATCTGCTTCTGGCCGCGTTCGCAACGTGCAGGTGTGCTCAGGGCGATGGGCCCAGACCCCTGCGTGCTTAGGTTTAGATCGGCGTGCTGACCTCTCTGTTGTGTCTAGGTGGGGCTGCGACGTGTTGATCTTCCGAGGCCGGGCATGACCCAGGAAAGTGTGTCCGGTCAAATGGGATCAAGCGTGTTGTGCTATGTGGTGCACCCCTGCAGGGAAGTTTATCTATTTGAATAGCCGTGTCCCTCGGTAAAAGGACAACCCGGAGTTGTACCTTGACCTTATGACAACTAGAACTGGATACTTAATAAAACACACCCTTCCAAGTGCCAGATACAACCCGGTGATCGCTCTCTAACAGGGCATCGAGGAGGGGATTGCCGGGTAGGATTATGCTATACGATGCTACTTGGAGGACTTCAGTCTACTCTCTTCTACCTGCTGCAAGACGGAGGCGACCAGAAGCGTAGTCTTCGATAAGACTAGCTATCCCCCTCTTATTCTGGCATTCTGCAGTTCAGTCCACTGATATGGCCCTTTACACATATATCCATGCATATGTAGTGTAGCTCCTTGCTTGCGAGTACTTTGGATGAGTACTCACGGTTGCTTTTCTCCCCCTTTTCCCCCTTTCCCTTCTACCCGGTTGCCGCAACTAGATGCTGGAGCCCAGGATCCAGACGCCACCGTCGACGACGACTCCTACTACACTGGAGGTGTCTACTACTACGTGCAGCCTGCTGACGACGACCAGGAGTAGTTAGGAGGATCCCAGGCAGGAGGCCTGCGCCTCGTTCGGTCTGTATCCCAGTTTGTGCTAGCCTTCTTAAGGCAAACTTGTTTAACTTATGTCTGTACTCAGATATTGTTGCTTCCGCTGACTCGTCTATGATCGAGCACTTGTATTCGAGCCCTCGAGGCCCCTGGCTTGTATTATGATGCTTGTATGACTTATTTTATTTGTAGAGTTGTGTTGTGATATCTTCCCGTGAGTCCCTGATCTTGATCGTACACATTTGCGTGCATGATTAGTGTACGATTGAATCGGGGGTGTCACATCTGCAGGTAGGGATGGAGCACGTATTGCAGTTGAACTGCACCTCATCGTCCTTGCAGATGGGGACGGAGCGCCCATTGTATTTGTGGCGTTGCTCCAAAGGAGAAGGTAGCAGTCGACCTATACCTCATTGTCCTTGCGGATCGGGATGGAGCGCATTTTGTACTTGTGGCGTAGCTCCGAAGGAGAAGGTTGTAGTCGACCTGCACCTCGTCTTCCTTGCGGATCGGAATGGAGCGCACGTTGTACTTGTGGCGTAGCTCCGAAGGAGAAGGTTGCAGTCAACCTGCACCTCGTCGTCCTTGCGGATCGGGATGTTTTTCAAACTTAGGCGATTACTTGGACTGCAGCTAAGCCTCCGAGTGGGAGGATCGCTCTCCACTTGGTTGGAATTTTCAAACTCAGGCGAGTACTTGGACAACAGCTAAGCCCCCGAGTGGGAGGCTTGCTCACCACTCGGTAGAATTTTTTAAACTTAGGCGAGTACTTGGACTGCAGCTAAGCCCCCGAGTGGGAGGCTTGCTCACCACTCGGTAGGATTTTGTAAACTTCGGCGAGTACTTGGATTGCAGCTAAGCCCCCGAGTGGGAGGATTGCTCTCCACTCGGTAGGATTTTTTCAAACTTAGGCGAGTACTTGGACTGCAGCTAAGCCCCCGAGTGGGAGGATTGCTCTCCACTCGGTAGGATGTTTTAAACTTAGGCGAGTACTTGGACTGCAGCTAAGCCCCCGAGTGGGAGGATTGCTCTCCACTCGGTAGGATTTTTTAACTTAGGCGAGTACTTGGACTGCAGCTAAGCCCTCGAGTGGGAGGATTGCTCTCCACTCGCTAGGATTTTTTTAAACTTAGGCGAGTACTTGGACTACAGCTAAGCCCCCGAGATGGAGGCTTTCTCACCACTCGGTAGGATTTTTTAAACTTAGGCGAGTACTTGGACTGCAGCTAAGCCCCTGAGTGGGAGGATTGCTCTCCACTCGGTAGGATTTTTTTCCAAACTTAGGCGAGTACTTGGACTGCAGCTAAGCACCCGAGTGGGAGGATTGCTCACCACTCGGTAGGATTTTTTAAACTTAGGCGAGTACTTGGACTACAGCTAAGCCCCCGAATGGGAGGATTGCTCTCCACTCGGTAGAACTTTTTCCAAACTTAGGCGAGTACTTGGACTGTAGCTAAGCCCCCGAGTGAGAGGCTTGCTCACCAATCGGTAGGATTTTTCAAACTTAGACGAGTACTTGGACTGCAGCTAAGCCCCCGAGTGGAAGGCTGGCTTACCACTCGGTAGGATTTTTTTAAACTTAGGCGAAAGAGATTCGCAGCTAAGCCCCCGAGTGGAAGGCAGGTGTCACGCCCAAGATGCGACCCTATCCTAAAGGAACTCGAAGGTCCCACCAAGGATAGAAGCGCATCTTGAAGACGCTTTTGCAAGGTGGATATCATTACATCAACATTACATAATAGTGGGGATACAACCAAGTCATACAATGTCACATGAATACAACAATACATCATATACAAGATCAACATCCGACTACGGATGAAACATAAACAGCAACTCAAACAATATCCACCCTGCTAGCCCAGGCTGCCGACCAGGAACCTAACCCAAGATCGACGAAGAAGAAGAACTCCAACACAAGTAAACATCGCTCTCACGTCATGATCATCGCATAACCTGTACCTGAAACTGGTGTTGTAGTAATCTGTGAGCCACGAGGACTCAGCAATCCCATTACCATGGGTATCAAGACTAGCAAAGCTTAATAGGTGAGGAAGGGGTAAAGTGGTGAGGTTGCAGCAGCGACTAAGCAAAGTATGGTGGCTAACTTACGAAACAAGAGCGAGAAGAGGAGCTTAGCAAACGGTCGTCAACTAGTGATGATCAAGAAGTGATCCTGAACTCCTACTTACGTCAAACATAACCCAGAAACCGTGTTCTCCTCTCGAACAACCCCGAAAAGAGACCATCACGGTTACGCACACAGTTGGTGTATTTTAGAAGAGTTTGCTTTAAGTTTACTACAACCGGATATCAACAAAATCCCATCTGCCACATAACCGCGGGAACGGCTTTCGAAAGTTCAAACCCTGCAGGGGTGTCCCAACTTAGCCCATTATAAGCTCTCGCGATCAACGAAGGATATTCCTTCTCCCGGGAAGATCCGATCAGACTCGGAATCCCAGTTACAAGACATTTCGACAATGGTAAAACAAGACCAGCAAAGCCGCCCGGATGTGCCGACAAATCCCGATAGGAGTCGCACGTACCTCGTTCTCAGGGCACACCGGATAAGGCAAGATACGAGTAAAACCAGGCCTCGAGTTTCCCCGTGGTGGCCCCGCAGGTTGCTTTATTTCGGACCAACACTCGAAGGAGCACTTACCCGGGGGGGGGGGCTAAAATAAAGATGACCCTCGGGCTCCGGAAACCCAAGGGATATAAAAGGGCATAGGTGAGGCAAATGGTAAAACCAATGTTGGGCCTTGCTGGAGGAGTCTTATTCAAAGCGAACTGTCAAGGGGGTCCCATAAATCACCCAACCGCGTTAGGGACGCAAAATCCGGGAACATAATAGCGATATGACGGAAACTAGGGCGGCAAGAGTGGAACAAAACACCAGGCATAAGGCCGAGCATTCCACCCTTTACCAAGTATGTAGATGCATTAATAATATAAGAGATATTGTGATATCCCAACATAAACATAATCCAACATGGAGCACTCTTCATCTTCACCTGCAACTAGCAACGCTATCAGAGGGGCTGAGCAAAAGCGGTAACATAGCCAAACAACGGTTTGCTAGGAAGGGTGACAAAGGTTAGAGGTTCATGGCAATTTGGGAGGCTTGAGCAGCAAGTGGTAGGTAACGTAGCATAGCGATAGAATGAAGCAACTAGCATAGCAATGATAGTAGTGAGATCCAAGGTGACGGTCATCTTGCCTGAAATCCCGCAAGGAAGAAGAACGAGTCCATGAAGAAGATGAAGCCACGAAGAAGAACCGAGCGTAGACGAACGAATCCTCATGATCGCAACGAAACGGGAACTATCGAGAAGAAGCACACAACACGGTAAACACACCACACAAGAACAAGGCATGATGCTCAACCAAGTATGATGCATGACAAGGCTACATGAAGCTATTCATGGCAAGAGATCATGCATACAAGAGCAACACATCAAAGCAAGTTTAAATGAGGCCGGAAACAACATAGGACAATTCCGGTAAGTCCTCATATGCAAATTTCGAAATTGGTCCAGATCTGAATAAACCTTATGTTCAATTTGTTAAACAGCAAGTTAAGATGCACCATGATTAACTACACGGAATTCTAGTCAAGTTACATATAAAGTTCATTTAATTCGGAGCTACGGCCTAGAAGATATGAGCAAAACATGATAAACATGGCATTGGTGCAAAATGCATTCAAACATCAAGCACACACACCTCAAAACATGGATGCAACAAGCTAACACGAAGCTACACACAAAACTAAGCAAGTTTCATATAAAGCACACTCAAAGCGGAGCAACGGTTCAACACATACACCCTATACAAGTTTAGAGGACAAGCTGTCCAAAACAGCAACTAGGCATCTTACAAACACCCAAACAACATGCTACAGGATCTCAACATGAAAACAAAAGGCATGGACATGATGTACAGGTAAAGCATGACAAAACATGAACACTGAGCTATCTCCAGAAACTACTAGAACATGCTCAAAAGAACATGGCAAGAATGCAAAAAATATCAGGTTCACATACTTAGCAGAAATCATAGGACATGGCAGAAATAATATCAGGTTGCAATGTTTAGAGCTATAAAACAACATGTTACAGCAATCTATCATGTCAAAATAGAGCATGTAATGAATCTACTCAAAGCATATAACAAGAGTCCCTTACTGACCATGAGCCAAAAGGGCACAGAAGATATGATGGCAACCATGTAAACATAACAAGTTTGGTTACAGATTTAGACTTGGTGAAAAACTGGAGCATGGCCAAAACAGATAACAAGTAGGCATGTTTACTAGTTCGATGCACTCACTACAGATAACAAGATCTCGAGTCTTTGATGGCTCGACTGAATCAAATCCCTGAGTGCGTGCAAGAATTGAAGAAGTCATCTGCTCGCTGTGGTGCTGACGTCGCTCTGTCTCTGGTTCGAGTGCACTGCAAGGATGTCAAAAAGACAAGCTGGCGGAGCTCAAGGTTGCTAACACGAAGAGGCACACTTTCCAGTCTTTCATGGACACCTTCCTTGATGCCGCCACTCGTATTGCAGACATCATTGACCTTGACAGTTTCTGCGACCCAGCCAGTCCTTCTCCTGATGCGTGACCGAAAAACATTATGCTTCACCTTTATTTGCCTCGGAATGCCGAGTGATTGTGTAACCGTTAAACTTCTTCAGGCTTGATGCTCGAATACTTTTGATCTGCTGTCCGGAACTTTGGGATTTTTCCGAAGTTGGTTTATTTTGGAATATGCTCGTGTTTGCTTTCGACTGGAATTTGTTCTTCACTCAGAATAATCTCTGTGCTTGAGATGCAGCTCTGAGGTGGAAAATCCAGTCGACCTGTAGGTAGGGATGGAGCACGTATTGCAGTCGAACTGCACCTCGTCGTCCTTGCAGATGGGGACGGAGCGCCCATTGTATTTGTGGCGTTGCTCCAAAGGAGAAGGTAGCAGTCGACCTGTACCTCGTTGTCCTTGCGGATCGGGATGGAGCACATGTTGTACTTGTGGCGTAGCTCCGAAGGAGAAGGTTGTAGTCGACCTGCACCTCGTCGTCCTTGCGGATCGGAATGGAGCGCACGTTGTACTTGTGGCGTAGCTCCGAAGGAGAAGGTTGCAGTCAACCTGCACCTCGTCGTCCTTGCGGATCGGGATGTTTTTCAAACTTAGGCGAGTACTTGGACTGCAGCTAAGCCTCCGAGTGGGAGGATCGCTCTCCACTCGGTAGGAATTTTCAAACTTAGGCGAGTACTTGGACTGCAGCTAAGCTCCCGAGTGAGAGGCTTGCTCACCACTCGGTAGAATTTTTTAAACTTAGGCGAGTACTTGGACTGCAGCTAAGCCCCCGAGTGGGAGGCTTGCTCACCACTCGGTAGGATTTTGTAAACTTCGGCGAGTACTTGGACTGCAGCTAAGCCCCCGAGTGGGAGGATTGCTCTCCACTTGGTAGGATTTTTTCAAACTTAGGCGAGTACTTGGAGTGCAGCTAAGCCCCCGAGTGGGAGGATTGCTCTCCACTCGGTAGGATTTTTTAAACTTAGGCGAGTACTTGGACTGCAGCTAAGCCCCCGAGTAGGAGGATTGCTCTCCATTCGGTAGGATTTTTTAACTTAGGCGAGTACTTGGACTGCAGCTAAGCCCTCGAGTGGGAGGATTGCTCTCCACTCGGTAGGATTTTTTTAAACTTAGGCGAGTACTTGGACTGCAGCTAAGCCCCCGAGATGGAGGCTTTCTCACCACTCGGTAGGATTTTTTAAACTTAGGTGAGTACTCGGACTGCAGCTAAGCCCCTGAGTGGGAGGATTGCTCTCCACTCGGTAGGATTTTTTTCCAAACTTAGGCGAGTACTTGGACAGCAGCTAAGCCCCCGAGTGGGAGGATTGCTCACCACTCGGTAGGATTTTTTAAACTTAGGCGAGTACTTGGACTGCAGCTAAGCCCCCAAATGGGATGGTTGCTCTCCACTCGGTAGGATTTTTTCCAAATTTAGGCGAGTACTTGGACTGTAGCTAAGCCCCCGAGTGAGAGGCTTGCTCACCAATCGGTAGGATTTCTTTAAACTTAGGCGAAACAGATTCGCAGCTAAGCCCCCGAGTGGAAGGTAGGTGTCACGCCCAAGATGCGACCCTATCCTAAAGGAACTCGAAGGTCCCACCAAGGATAGAAGCGCATCTTGAAGACGCTTTTGCAAGGTGGATATCATTACATCAACATTACAGAATAGTGGGGATACAACCAAGTCTTACAATGTCACATGAATACAACAATACATCATATACAAGATCAACATCCGACTACGGATGAAACATAAAGAACAACTCAAACAATATCCACCCTGCTAGCCCAGGCTGCCGACCAGGAACCTAACCCAAGATCGACGAAGAAGAAGAACTCCAACACAAGTAAACATCGCTCTCACGTCATGATCATCGCATAACCTGTACCTGAAACTGGTGTTGTAGTAATATGTGAGCCACGAGGACTCAGCAATCCCATTACCATGGGTATCAAGACTAGCAAAGCTTAATAGGTGAGGAAGGGGTAAAGTGGTGAGGTTACAGCAGCGACTAAGCAAAGTATGGTGGCTAACTTACGAAACAAGAGCGAGAAGAGGATCTTAGCAAACGGTCGTCAACTAGTGATGATCAAGAAGTGATCCTGAACTCCTACTTACGTCAAACATAACCCAGAAACCGTGTTCTCCTCTCGAACAACCCCGAAAAGAGACCATCACGGTTACGCACACGGTTGGTGTATTTTAGAAGAGTTTGCTTTAAGTTTACTACAACCGGATATCAACAAATTCCCATCTGCCACATAATCGTGGGAACGGCTTTCGAAAGTTCAAACCCTGCAGGGGTGTCCCAACTTAGCCCATTATAAGCTCTCGCGATCAACGAAGGATATTCCTTCTCCCGGGAAGACCCGATCAGCTTCAGAATCCCAGTTACAAGACATTTCGACAATGGTAAAACAAGACCAGCAAAGCTGCCCGGATGTGCCGACAAATCCCGATAGGAGTCGCACGTACCTCGTTCTCAGGGCACACCGGATAAGGCAAGCTACGAGTAAAACCAGGCCTCGAGTTTCCCCGTGGTGGCCCCGTAGGTTGCTTTATTTCGGACCAACACTCGAAGGAGCACTTACCCGGGGGGGCTAAAATAAAGATGACCCTCGGGCTCCGGAAACCCAAGGGAAATAAAAGGGCATAGGTGAGGCAAATGGTAAAACCAATGTTGGGCCTTGCTGGAGGAGTCTTATTCAAAGCGAACTGTCAAGGGCGTCCCATAAATCACCCAACCGCGTTAGGGACGCAAAATCCGGGAACATAATACCGATATGACGGAAACTAGGGCGGCAAGAGTGGAACAAAACACCAGGCATAAGGCCGAGCCTTCCACCCTTTACCAAGTATATAGATGCATTAATAATATAAGAGATATTGTGATATCCCAACATAAACATAATCCAACATGGAGCACTCTTCATCTTTACCTGCAACTAGCAACGCTATAAGAGGGGCTGAGCAAAAGCGGTAACATAGCCAAACAACGGTTTGCTAGGAAGGGTGACAAAGGTTAGAGGTTCATGGCAATTTGGGAGGCTTGAGCAGCAAGTGGTAGGTAACGTAGCATAGCGATAGAACGAAGCAACTAGCATAGCAATGATAGTAGTGAGATCCAAGGTGATGGTCATCTTTCCTAAAATCCCGCAAGGAAGAAGAACGAGTCCATGAAGAAGATGAAGCCACGAAGAAGAACCGAGCGTAGACGAACGAATCCTCACGATCGCAACAAAACGGGAACTATCGAGAAGAAGCACACAACACGGTAAACACACCACACAAGAACAAGGCATGATGCTCAACCAAGTATGATGCATGACCAGGCTACATGAAGATATTCATGGCAAGAGATGATACATACAAGAGCAACACATCAAAGCAAGTTTAAATGAGGCCGGAAACAACATAGGACAATTCCGGTAAGTCCTCTTATGCAAATTTCGAAATTGGTCCAGATCTGAATAAACCTTATGTTCAAGTTGTTAAACAGCAAGTTAAGATGCACCATGATGAACTACACGGAATTCTAGTCAAGTTACATATAAAGTTCATTTAATTCGGAGCTACGGCCTAGAAGATATGAGCAAAACATGATAAACATGGCATTGGTGCAAAATGCATTCAAACATCAAGCACACACACCTCAAAACATGGATGAAACAAGCTAACATGAAGCTACACATAAAACTAAGCAAGTTTCATATAAAGCACACTCAAAGCGGAGCAACGGTTCAACACATACACCCTATACAAGTTTAGAGGACAAGCTGTCCAAAACAGCAACTAGGCATCTTACAAACACCCAAACAACATGCTACATGATCTCAACATGAAAACAAAAGGCATGGACATGATGTACAGGTAAATCATGACAAAACATGAACACTGAGCTATCTCCAGAAACTACTAGAACATGCTCAAAAGAACATGGCAAGAATGCAAATAATATCAGGTTCACAGACTTAGCAGAAATCACAGGACATGGCAGAAATAATATCAGGTTGCAATGTTTAGAGCTATAAAACAACATGTTACAGCAAGCTATCATGTCAAAATGGAGCATGGAATGAATCTACTCAAAGCATATAACAAGAGTCTCTTACTGACCATGAGCCAAAAGGGCACAGAAGATATGATGGCAACCATGTAAACATAGCAAGTTTGGTTACAGATTCAGACTTAGTGAAAAACTGGAGCATGGCCAAAACAGATAACAAGTAGGCATGTTTACAAGTTCGATGCACTCACTACGAGGCATTGAATGACAAACTAATCATACACCCAGAAACTAGACATGGCATAAAAGCTAGACATGGCAAGAACAATAACATAGCATCTACGGATCAACACCAACAAGCTAGGGAAAATTGCTAAACATGTTAACAATCTGCCAGGAACATTTTATAGCAAAAGTAGAGCAATATTAAGGCATCATAAAGCTCTTCATAAATGCAAATAGAGGCATGGATTTATAGAGCATAACCAGATGTCCAAAACATCCTTACTGAACATGCTCAAAAGAGGCATGGATCTCTCTGTAGCAACATGAATACATGGCATGAAAATAACAGCAGATAGACTGAAATTCTAAGACACTGAAATCAGCAACATCACGGAGGCTACTTTGCAAGCTTGAAACAATCAACACATGGCATATCATAAAGAATGAATTGCACCACAGCAAATATGGCAAGTTGTAGCTCACAACACATATAGACTTCATGCTCAAAAGAAAATCACACAAAAAGATACAAAAAAGACAAATAAGCATGTTCTGATAAACTACAGCAGACAACATTATATATCACTCTTGCAAATATGTTTAGGGCATCAAGATGAACTCAAATGGACATGGCACAATGGAACAAAATAAAGAGCACAAGCAGATAACATTTATATATCTTATGCACGCAAAACGGAGCAGCACACAAGAAGTTATGGCATGATGAACAGGGCAACATAATATGCAAAATCTAGGACTTGGAGAAAAACAACCTCCGGGGAAAAAGTCAACGGGGAGGCTCGCCGGAGCGGGGCTCGCCGGAGATGGCGGGGAAGGAGGCGGGGCTCGCCGGAGATGGTGGATCCGGGCCGGAGGCGCGGCGACGAGGAGCACGAGGTGCCGCGACGCTCGGGGTGGCCGGAGCACAGCGCGCGAGGCGGCGACCGAGGCGGGTGGCGAGCTTCGGCGGCGGTGCGGGCAGAACGGCGGCGAGGCGAAGGGCGCAGGTCGCAGGCGCGCGACGCTAGGGTGCGGGGAGCGGGGCGCCCGGGGGAGGCGGTGGCCGGCGGGGAGGGCTTCCGGGCGGCGGGGACGGCGCGGTCGGCTCCAGTGACCTGCTTGCAGGCGGCGGCCGGAGACGAAGCCGGCGTGGGACTCCGCTGAAGCGCGAGGACGGTGGCGGAGACACGGGCCTCCTCGGGCCCGACGCGGCCCAGGGCAGGTCCGATTCGGGCCTCGCGGGCCGACGGCGAAGTGGGGCGGCGCGGGCGCTGATGTGGCACGATCCGATTGGACGAGGGGCCGAGGCGGACACGTCCGGCGCAGGATGGACATGTCCGGCGGCGAGAGGTGGAAGAAGACTAGGTTTCATCCGGGATTTTCCGGGGTAGGCACAAATATATAGGTAGAGGGAGCTAGGAGACTCCAAATGGAGTGCGGTTTTCGCCCACACGATCGTGATCGAACGACCGAGAGGATGCAGGGGGTTAGGATGGGTTATTGGGCCACTTTAAAGAGGTGTTGGGCTGCACACAAAAGAGGCTTTACGGTTACCCGGTAAACCGTTGGAGCATCAAACGGACTCCAATGGAAACGAAACTTGGCAGGTGGTCTACCGGTGGTATACCAAGGCCGCTTGGCAAATATTGGTCCATTCTGAGAAAGTTTAACACCCGCTCACGAAAAGTGGTAAAAGGGGGCGCCGGAGGGCATAGGAGTGTCGGATTGCAAAACGGGCAACGGGGAAAAAATGCTCGGATGCATGAGACGAACACGTATGCAATGTAATGCGCATGATGACATGATATGAAATGCAGACGATGACATGGCAAAGTGCAACACGCAAGCAAAAGACATGGCAACGACGGCGAATAACTAGCGGACACCTGACGCATCGAATCCGGGGCGCTACAGGAGGCTTACCACTCGGTAGGATTTTTTAAACTTAGGCGAAACATATTTGCAGCTAAGCCTCCGAGTGGAAGGCTGGCTTACCACTCGGTAGGATTTTTCAAACTTAGGCGAAACGGATTCGCAGCTAAGTCACCCACCCACCGGGGGATTTCAAACGCAAACAAAAGCAACAACAATCGTTGAAGAAGATTATAAAGCTCTTGTCTTTGATAAATAAACTACAAAGGTATTTCTTATTACATCTCATTCGAGTGAGTAATTAAGTGTAGAAGGGGCGGAGTAGATCCGCGTTCCAAGCTCGTGGCTCCTCTTTCTGATGCTCGACATTGTAAAGATGATATGCTCCATTGTGGAGAACTCTAGTGATAATAAAGGGGCCTTCCCAAGCAGGGGAAAGTTTGTGTTGCTTCTGTTGATCCACTCGAAGAACCAACTCTCCCTCTTGAAAGGCTCGACCCCTCACGTTTCCGGCGTGGAATCGATGCAAGTCTTGCTGATAAATGGTCGACCGGATCAAGGCCATCTCTCTTTCCTCATCTAAGAGATCGACTGAATCCTGTCGGGC
Organism: Aegilops umbellulata; assembly: GCA_032464435.1. Classification (NCBI taxonomy): domain Eukaryota; kingdom Viridiplantae; phylum Streptophyta; class Magnoliopsida; order Poales; family Poaceae; genus Aegilops; species Aegilops umbellulata. The sequence goes on along the minus strand of CP136055.1, from coordinate 242,899,997 downwards.
CTGTTCTGCTTCCTTTTCAGAGAAGAGCTCGACTCGGGGTGCATTGTGGAGCAGGTCACTTGGCAGAACAGCTTCGGCTCCATAGACCAAAAAGAAAGGAGTTCGTCCGGTCGACCGATTGGGAGTTGTCCTCAAATCCCAAAGTACTGATGGAAGTTCATCGACCCAGGCGCCTGCTGCATGTTTGAGATCACGCATTAGTCGGGGTTTTAGTCCCTTGAGAATTAGGCCATTTTCTCTTTCTGCTTGTCCATTCGACTGCGGGTGAGCGACTGAAGCATAGTCGACTCGTGTGCCTTGAGAAGCGTAGAAAGCTCAAAATTCCTCAGAATCAAAGACCCATTGTCAGTGATGATGCTGTGTGGAACTCCATATTTGAATGTCAATTCTCTGATGAAGCTGACAGCAGTGCTGGCTTCGAGATTCTTGATAGGTTTAGCTTCAATCCATTTGGTAAACTTGTCGACTGCTACCAGCACATGAGTGAAGCCGCTTCTACCAGTTCTCAGTGGTCCAACCATGTACAATCCCCAAACAGCAAAGGGCCAGACGAGGGGAATGGTTTTCAGGGCTGATGCTGGCTTGTGAGACATATCAGAGTAAAACTGGCAGCCTTCACATCTGTCGACTTTATCTTTCGCCATCTCATTTGCTCGTGGCCAATAAAACCCGACTCGGTATGCTTTAGCCACAATGGCCCGAGAGGACGCATGGTGACCACAGGTCCCCAAGTGGATGTCGTTGAGAATCATTCGACCTTCTTCTGGCGTTATGCATTTCTGACTGACCCTAGTCACACTTTCTTTGAACAACTATCCCCTTATCACAGTAAAGGCTTTGGATCAACGGACGATCTGTCGAGCCTCTTCTTCATCCTCTGGGAGTTCTTTCCTAAGGATGTACGCGATGTAAGGTACTGTCCAGTCGGGAGTGATGACCAGAACCTCCATGATTAGGTCGACCACGGCTGGGATCTCGACTTCAGTCAGATCTGTGGCACTCTTAGGCTGCGGGGGCTCTTTTGTAAAAGGATCTTCTTGAACTGACGGTGTGTGAATGTGTTCCAAAAACACATTGCTAGGAATGGCTTCTCTCTTGGAACCTATCTTCGCCAAATCATCGGTTGCTTGATTTTTCAGTCGGGGTATATGATGGAGCTCTAACCCCTCAAACCTCTTCTCCAACTTTCTCACCGCATTGCAGTAGCCAGTCATGGCTGGGCTTCTGACATCCCACTCTTTCATCACTTGATTGACCACCAAATCTGAGTCACCGTAAACCATGAGGCAACGGACGCCGAGTGAAATGGCCATGCGCAACCCATATAAGAGTGCTTCATATTCTGCTTCTTTATTGGAGGAATCAAAGTGAATCTGGAGTATGTATCTGAGCTTGTCTCCTTGGGGGGATACCAGTACCACCCCGGCACCAGAACCATTCAGCATCTTGGAACCATCGAAGAACATGGTCCAGTGCTCCGAGTGAACTTGAGTCGGCAGTTGCTGTTCGATCCACTCGGCGAGGAAATCTTCTATTGCTTGGGACTTGATAGCTTTCTTTGCCTCAAACTTGATATCTAAGGGAAGGAGTTCAATCGCCCATTTTGCCACTCAACCAGTTGCATCTCTGTTGTGCAGAATCTCCGACAATGGAGCGTCGCTAACGACTGTAATAGAGTGATCAGAGAAATAGTGTGCAACCTTCTTCGTGGTCATGTAAATTCCATAAACAAGATTCTGATAGTGAGGATATCTTTGCTTTGATGGAGTCAAAACTTTAGAAACATAATACACTGGGCTCCGAACTTTATAGGCTTTTCCTTCTTCTTCCCGCTCGACCGTAAGTACTATACTAACGACCTGTCCAGTGGCTGCAATATAAAGCAGCAACGACTCTTTGCTGACTGGAGCAGCAAACACCGGCTGGGTGGAAAGCAGAGCTTTTAGCTCTGCAAACTCTGCATCAGCTTCAGGAGTCTACTCGAACTTATCTGACTTCTTCATCAATCGGTAGAGAGGCAGTGCCTTCTCACCGAGACGAGAAATGAATCGACTTAAGGCGGCCAAGCAACTAGTAAGCTTCTAGACATCATGCGCACGCACGGGGCGTTTCATCCGGAGTATGGCACCCACTTTCTCAGGGTTAGCGTCGATCCCTCGTTTGGAAATGAGAAAACCGAGTAATTTTCCTCCTGGAACTCCGAATGTGCACTGTGATGGATTAAGCTTGATATCATACCTTCTGAGGTTGGAAAAAGTTTCAGCAAGGTCAGCAAGTAGGTCAGAACCTTTACGTGACTTGATCACTATGTCATCCATGTACGCTTCCACATTCCGACTGATTTGAGTGAGCAAACACTTCTGAATTATCCGCATGAATGTGGCTCCAGCGTTCTTCAGGCCGAATGGCATTGTGACATAACAGAAGCACCCGAATGGAGTGATGAAAGTGGTTTTAATCTCATCAGGCCCATACAAACGGATCTGATGATACCCAGAATAAGCGTCCAAAAAGGACAAACGCTCGCACCCCGCAGTGGAGTCGACTATTTGAACGATGCGAGGGAGAGGGAAGTGGTCCTTCGGGCAGGCCCGATTGATATGCTTGAAGTCAATGCACATGCGAAGTGAGTCATCCTTTTAAGGGACCACGACAACATTAGCTAACCACTCGGAGTGGTAAATCTCTCGAATAAACTCAGCTGCCAGGAGCCGAGCCACTTCTTCACCGATTGCCTTTCTCTTCTGTACGGCAGACCGTCGAAGATGCTCTTTGACCGGTTTCACTTTTGGGTCGACTCGCAAACGATGCTCAGCCAGTCCCCTGGGAACACCTGGCATGTCAGAAGGTTTCCATGCAAAGATGTCCCAGTTCTCACGGAGGAACTGGATGAGCGCTTCTTCCTATTTGGAGTTGAGTGTTGTTGAAATGTGGGTCGGAGCAGCATTGGGATCAGTCGGGTGGATATGAATCGGTTTCGTCTCACCGGACGACTGAAATGCTGAATCTGTTGTAGGCTTCTTAGCTCGCAGCAAATCACTTGGATCTGCATTTTTCTGATACTCCTGCAATTCCACTACTGCCATCTGTGCATCGGCGATCTTCGAGCCCTTCTGGAAGCACTCTTCTGCCTTCTTTCGATTGCCAGTGATAGTGATCACACCTTTTGGACCAGGCATCTTCAGTTTGAGGTACACATGGCATGGTCAAGCCATAAAACATGCATAAGCCGACCTGCCCAGAATAGCATGATAAGCACTCTGGAAATCCACAACTTAAAATGTCAACTTTTCTTTGCGGTAATTCTTGGAATCACCGAAAACCACGTCAACAGCAATATGGCCGAGTGATTCAGCCTTCTTGCCTGGAATGACTCCATGGAAACTCATATTGCTTTCACTGAGTCTGGACATCGGAATGCCCATCTCTTTCAGCGTCTCTTCATATATAATATTCAGGCCACTGCCACCATCCATCAGAACTTTAGTCAGTCGAGTGCCTTCGACAACTGGATCAACTACCAAAGCTTGCCTCCCAGGGGTGGGTATGTGCATCGGGTGATCGGACTGGTCGAATGTGATGTCAGTCTGAGACCATTTCAAATAACTGGGTGTCACCGGAGCGACCATACTCACTTCTCTGTTGATAACTTTCAGTCGACTCTTGCTCTCAACATAAGCAAAATCATCAGAGTGGAATTGATGTGAGGGTAACCATCATCACTCTCCTCCTTGTCTTCAGCCTTGTCTGACTCTTTTTCCTTTTCTTTGGGTTGTTTCTCTCGGAACTGCCGGATTAGGAGCCGACACTGCCGAGTGGTATGCTTCGGGTAAATGATTTTACCCTCTTCATCTTTCTTTGTGTGGATGTGGCATGGCAAATCCAGCACATCATTTCCATCTTGATCTTTTATTTTCTTAGGGTTCCAGGGCCACTTGGGCTTCCCTTTGAATTTCCCCTGAGTCACGGCCAAGGTTTCTCCAGGAGCAGCTGGCTCGGCTTTGCGTTTCTGCTTCCGACTGGAGTTTCCTCCTCCGGTTTCATGGGCGATTGTTTTGTGCTTGCCACTCCGGAGCCGATCCTCCTCTTCACCATTAGCATATTTGGTGGCAATCTCCATCGTTCGACTCAGAGACATGTCTCCGGTCCGACCGAACTTCAGATTCAACTCTCTGTACTTGACGCCTTCCTTGAAGGCACAAACTGCTTGGTGATCAGACACGTTCTCCACCATATGATGCAACGTGATCCATCTTTGGATATAGTCCCTCAAAGTTTCATTCAACTTCTGCACACAGGATTGCACCTCTGTCAACCCTGCTGGCCGCTTGCATGTTCCTTCAAAAGTTCTGACAAACACTCGGGCAAGATCTTCCCAACTGTAATTGCTGCTGGGAGCTAACTGATTCAGCCATGCTCTGGCCGAGCCCTCCAACATCAGAGGAAGGTGTTTCATGGCCACTTCATCATTGCCGCCACCAATCTGAACAACCACTCGGTAGTCCTCAAGCCAAGTGTCAGGCTTGGACTCCCCAATGAACTTAGTGACTCCAGTCGCCAACCTGAAGTTGGGAGGAATCACTGCGGCCCTGATGACTCTGTCGAAGCACTCTGGACCTGAGACATGCACTCTACTGCTGGTTGGTAAATCTCTATCATGACCTTCCCACTGAGCTCTGTTTCTGTCGACCAAACCCTAAACGAGAATAGATCTCGCATCAAAGCCTGGCTCCGTGGGGTCGACTGGAATCCTCCGCCCAACACTGTTAGGGCGTTTGTCATCATGCTACCGAGCCATGTACGACCCACTCCTTGGGGGAGGTGTGGGCACTCGATGGCGATCATCACGATCGAGTCGGTGATCATACTGCTTACGGTTTCTGTACTGATCACGCCGGTCTCCACGTTCTTCACGCCTCGGGGGCGATCTTGGGCTGTGAGCCGACTGAACTGTATCTGCAACAACAGACCTGCTATGGATCCTATTCCGCGACTGTGACACAACGGTATTCTGTTCTCCTACAGCTCGGAGTAAAGCTCTTATCTGCATCAGACCTCTGCCAGCTTCTGACTGGGAGGGCTGAATTGACTCTGCTATTCGAGCTGCAGCTGTAAGATTCTAGATCAAAGTTCAATATACCTGAGTCGGAGGTGGAAAGAGTTGACGTCGACTGGATTCTGGAACTTGCTGACGCGCACGCTCGTCGAGTGCGCGCTGGAGGTTCTCCAGTCGAGTGCGCTCAGCCAGGTTGGCCAGGCGCGCGTCCTCCAAGGCCCGGGCCTTGGGGGTTTCTCCAACGATAGGAGTGTGAAGTGCATCCATGTTCCGGCGGCGAAGTTCTTCCCTCTGTTGTGATGAGAGGGGCTCGGGGATGTACTCCTCGTGGGCATGCGACGGGTCACCGCCGCCGTCACCACCGTCGATGCGGGGGAAGACGGGAGGACTGCAAGGTCCATCAACCATCAGGACCTCCGCCGCGGGATCACTGTTGTCGCAGTCGGATGCAGTCTCTGCGGAGCCAGTCGAACAGGCCGTAGAGAGATTTGTCGGGCTCGATTGTCACGACTCGGGGGGTGGCCGACTGGCGAGCCACCGCGTGCCTCACCCACCGCTGAAGTCTTGATCGACCGGAGCGCTTGCGCCGGCGGGCGACAGGGAGGGAGGACATCACAGGAGCCGACCGATACTGGGTCGACGGCTGCCGCAGGAGGACGCCGCGGACGTACGCGCGAAAGTGCATTGCCTCATGGACGGGGAGTGCGTCGACGTCTAGCGGAGCCTCCTGAAGCCAAGCGGAGTCGTCGGTGACGAACATGAGCGTGCCGAGACGGATCTCGCGGCCCTCAGCCAAACCTCCGCCTGAAACCATGATGAACGGAATCGGAAAGATTGCAACTTCTCCAAAAGGTCGCTAAGACACCTGCCCCACGGTGGGCGCCAACTGTCGTGGTTCTAAGTCTAACAGCAGAATGGGGGGTAGGAATGTAGAGGCAAGATCCTAGCTATGGAGGAGTTGTACACACAAGGTTTACGAGTTCAGGCCCTTCTCGGAGGAAGTAGTAGCCCTACGTCTCGGAGCCCGGAGGCAGTCGACTTGATTATGTGCGTGTGAGTTACAGGGGGTGCGAACCCTTGTCCCAGAGGAGGGAGGTGGCTTATATAGAGTGCGCCAGGACCCCAGCTCCCCTCCGTTACATAGGATTCAAAGTACATACAGGGGTTGCGTTACAGGTAACGCTTGTATTGAAATGCTACAAATGATCATTAAATGTATGAGTAAATGCCCGACCGTTGCTACGCAGAGCGGCTTTAGGTCTTCTTATTGTCGAGTGGTTTGGTGGCAGAGTGACTTGGATAAAGTGAGGTCTCCGAGTGGATGGTAGGTCGAGTGTACTTCACTCGACGCCTTTGTTGGACCCCTTCTTCTGATTCTTGAACTTCTTTGTTCCTAGGACAAGGACCTTCGGTAGGACGTGTAGGTCAGGCCTATTACCCTACCCTAGGTCTGTGTCCACATCAAGCGCCTCCGTTGATGAGGGTCTTGGTAACAACCACATTGCAGATGGTGGGCGTGCAGAGCATCGGGAGCATGCCCGAACCGGCGGTGGAGTCGGGGTGGTCTTCTGAGCCGAAAGTGAGGTCGGCCTCTAGCGCAGCCCAACCCGGCGGAGCCCCCAGGCGCCTGGAAGCGGTCCCGATCTGATGGAGGAACGGTTTGACGTGGCGATCTGAAGGCGGTGCCTGAGCGGCACCCAGCAGGGCCGCGACTGCGTGGTGCGCCGGCACCGCGTAGCGAGCAGTGAAGAGGTCGCGGAGCTCCCCCTAGGACTCCACCGTGGATCCAGGGAGGTTGAGCAACCACGCGCGCGGCTCGCCGGCGAGGGCCATGGGGAACCAGTTGGCCATGACCTGGTCGTCGCCCCCGGCCTCGAGGACGGCCTCCTCGTATGCTAGCAGGAACGGCGACGGGTCCGCCGCGCCGTCGTAATGTGGCAGCATCTCCGGCTAGAACTTGGTCGGCCACCGCACCCGCCGCAGGGCGGGGGCCAGGGCTCGGAACCCAGATGCTCTATGGTCGGTGCTGGTCGCGGAAGCGGATGGTGGGGCACCTGCCATGGGGGCGAGGTGCGGCGGCGCTGGGCGTAGGCTGGTGGAGAGAAGCTATGGTGCAACCCTACCTGGCGCGCCAAATGTCGGATGTGGGGTTCTGACAAAACCTTTAAGGTTCGAACTCTGGGGTGCGCGCGAAGATCTTCCCTCCTACCAATCTACGCCCTAGCTCGCTAAGGTCTCACGGACGAACTCGACGCACTCGCAACACCGAAAGACACGAGATTTATACTGGTTCGGGCCATCGTTGTGGTGTAATACCCTACTCCAGTGTGGTGGTGGTGGATTGCCTCTTGGGCTGATGATGAACAATGCAAGGGGAAGAACAACCTCCTGAGGTTGAGGTGTTCTTGTGCCTAGGGTAGGCTCTCGATCAGATCAGATCAAGTTGAGATGCCCCTACTGTGGTGGCTAGTTCTACTTATATAGGCCCTGGTCCTCTCCTCAAATATTGAGCGGGAAGGGAGCCAACAACGGCGGGCAAATTTGAAGGGAGACAGCTAGTTTCTACCTCTTGAGCACTCCGTTGTATTTCCTTGAAGAGGAAAGGGTGATGCAGCAGAGTAGAGTAAGTATTTCCCTCAGTTTTTGAGAACCAAGGTATCAATCCAGTAGGAGGCTACACGCGAGTCCCTCGTACCTACACAAAACAAATAGCTCCACGCAACCAACGCGATTAGGGGTTGTCAATCCCTTCACGGTCACTTACGAGAGTGAGATCTGATAGAGATGATAGATAATGTTTTTGGTATTTTTGGTATAAAGATGCAAAGTAAAATAAAAGAGCAAAGTAAAAAGGCAAAGCAATAATAAAGTGATGGAAGATTGATATGATGAGAATAGACCCGGGGGCCATATATTTCACTAGTGGCTTCTCTCAAGAGCATAAGTATTCTACAGTGGGTGAACAAATTACTGTTGAGCAATTGACAGAATTGAGCATAGTTATGAGAATATCTAGGTATGATCATGTATATAGGCATCACGTCCGAGACAAGTAGACCGACTCCTGCCTGCATCTACTACTATTACTCCACTCATCGACCGATATCCAACATGCATCTAGAGTATTAAGTTCAACAAAACAGAGTAACGCCTTAAGCAAGATGACATGATGTAGAGGGATAAATTCATGCAATATGATAAAAACCCCATCTTGTTATCCTCGATGGCAACAATACAATACGTGCCTTGCTGCCCCTACTGTCACTGGGAAAGGACACCGCAAGATTGAACCCAAAGCTAAGCACTTCTCCCATTGCAAGAAAAACCAATCTAGTAGGCCAAACCAAACTGATAATTCGAAGAGACTTGCAAAGATAACCAATCATACATAAAAGAATTCAGAGAATATTCAAATATTGTTCATAGATAAACTTGATCATAAACCCACAATTCATCGGTCTCAACAAACACGCCGCAAAAAGAAGATTACATCGAATATGTCGGGGAAACTGATCCACGAGCACCTATGGGGACCGGCGGACCGAGCCCCTTTCGGTCCGGCGGGGGCGGAGATCGCACAAAGAGCAGATCGAGGCGAAGCACACGAGCAGTTTACCCAGGTTCAGGCCGCCCGGATGCGTAAAACCCGACTCCTGCTTTGTGGTTTGTATTGAGTTCTTGCTCGGGAGCGCTGAGTGCTCTAGTACACACCAGCAGCTAACGAGACCGAGCGTGAGTGTTCTTCTGTTCCTCTCCCCCTCCCTACGTTGTGCATGGGCTTCCTTTTATATGCTCAAGGGGTCACCGACAGGTGGCAACATAAACAAGGGTAAAAATGGAAAGGTGTTGCGGTTGGTATAGCTACCTATACAGTGTATCATGCCTAACCCTGACGGCAGGGGACAAGGGCATTAAATGCCCATCTGCGTCGCCCAAACAGTGCAAAAAGGGACCGTCAGGGACGCCACCGTTTGCCACGATGGCAATCTTGTCAAAGCCGCTAGCCACCGCGTACCGCTGGCTGCACAGCCTCCCGCCACGTACGCCTGGAAGGGTCCCCGAGCGGCACGTTGGTAGATGTGCTGGAGCGTGGGTACGGAGAGGTAGCTTGCCGCGGCAAACGCCTTTCCGCGGTCGTTGTCTTGTCGCGTCCGGAGGCTTGCCGCTCACCGGGCCTCGCCGGGACGCGTGGCGCGTCGCGGCAAGTTCCTTGAGATGCCTTGGTTGGCCTTCCCGGCAAGCTCCTCTTGCCAGGGTCTTGTGCCTTGAGTGGCCTTCCCGGCAAGCTCCTCTTGTCGGGGCCTTGTCTCCTTGGCTTGAATACTTTGTTCTTGAATGGCTCCGAAGGAACCACAGAGGACCTTGGCGGTCACCCGACAAGCCTTGCTGCGGGATGCTGCGACTGCCCGTGCACAAGTTTGGGATACTAGGGTACCCCTACTGTAGTACACCGACAGGAGCCCCCGGGCCTGGGCCATACACGGTGCCAAGCGCTGTTGGGCCAGGCCCAAAACAGGGCACGGGCACGCGCGGCCTGGGTCACACCGTATCCCACTCCGTATCCACCGCGCCCTCCCCGAACGACACGCGTTGATTGCGGCGTCGTGGGAGAGATCGTGGGTGGTTTCTTTATTCGGAAAGGCGGAACGTCCGCCCCCTCTCTCCTTATAAGCAGGGGAAACAGGGGCAGTTCGCCCATCCGCCAGTTGCTACTCCAACCTCGAAAATCTCCGCCACTCCCTTTCTTCCCAAAGCCGAAAGAGAGCAGCGCTCCGCCGCCCATCGCCACCAGCACCACCAACGCCGTCGACCTCCCTCGCCACTTCTGCCATGGCTCCGAAAGCCTAGAAGGGGAAGGTCGTGAAATCAGCCGAGGTGCAGCGGCTCGCGGCGCTGCGAAAGGAGCGGCCAATCTTCCCCCCCAAGCTTGCCGCGAGGGATCTGACGGAGTACTACTACCTCTTCTGGTCGACGGAGACGCGGGCGCACCCGCGCACAAAGGTACTTCCAGCCGTTGCTTGGAAAATGGCTCCAACTGGATACCCCTTTTTCGCCTTGTTCTTCTACTGCGGGCTCTGCCCGCCTTTCTCTGAGTTCTTCTGTGATATTATGAACACCTACGGGTTCCGCCTCCTTGATTTCACCCCCAATGTTGTCCTGACCATGGCTGTTTTCGCACATCTCTGCGAAAACTTTGTCGGAGTCCATCCAAATGTAGCCCTTGTTCGCCACTTCTTTATGCCCCGAGTTGAGAAAGGAGAGCCTTTATCCGGCGGAATCGCCTGGATCTCAAAAGCCGGCAAGAAGGAAGCTTATCTGGAGGGAGAGCTCCGCAGCAAGTGCGAGGAATGGAGAGCAGACTGGTGCTGGATTGTCGAGGAGGACCTGCAGCCGTTTACCGCCCGGCGCCAAACTCCAGTAGTGGGCGGCAGCGATTGGAGCAACGTGGCCCCGGAAGACGACAGGCTGAAGATTGCCGTCACCCGGATCCAATGCCTCAGGCTTGCCGGGCTCACTGTAGGCGCCGTTGGCGCAGCTTTCCTTCGCCGCCGCATCGCCCCCCTGCAGGAGAGGAGGAGACCCGCCTGGGAGTTCAAGAATGCGGCGGATATCATGAGGCTGCGTCCGGGCCTCAACTTCAACTTCACTATTCTGGAGCTTAACGCGATGCTCCAGGAGCTGTTCAAATACGACCCTCAACATCCCGAAGTGTTCAGGTTGCCGAGGGGTGTCGTTCCACTGTGCAACAATTCCTCGCTCAGCCGCATCCGTGCAATGATGCCGCAGTGCGACTCGCATGGAATTGACCCAGCTTGGCAAGAGCCTGCAGACGACGTCGTGCACGCGTTCTTCGATGGCTTGGTAGAAATGCCGATCCGCTCCGACGAGCAGAAGGACCTCACTCGCGCCACCACCGATGAGGAGGTGAAGCGCATCGCCACTAGGCTGGAAGAGGCGGCGGCAGCCGCAGCCGCGGGCGAGTTTGGGTTCACCTTGGAGGAGGCAGAAGCAGCGGAGGTGGCAAGCCTTGCCGAGCGAGAGGGGCTTGCCAGCGAGGAAGAGCCTGCCGGGCATGACGTCGAGTCGAGCGAGCCCGCCGAGGATACGAGCGGCTCGTTGGAGATCGACTCCTCTTCCTCCTCATCTTCGGGCAGCTTGCCGGAAGCAGAGCCCCTGGCTCCACCAAGAAGGCGTCTCCGCAAGGCCGGGGACGTAGCGGAGCGGCAGACGAGTCAACAGCCGCCGTGCCGCGCGACACGCTCCACCGCGGCAAGTTCTGTTGCCGCGGGGGCACCTCACGCTGCTGCGGCAGCTGGAGCAGGGTCTTCCCGGACCGCCGCTTCTGCTCCTGCCGCTTCTCATGCCGCGGCGGCAGCTGGAGCGGGGTCGTCTCAGACCACCGTCACTGCTCCCGCCAAGCGGCCAAGGGAACTTACTCCTCCGCCTCCTCGCGCCGGAGGTGAGCCAGGTTTTGACTTCTCCGCGCTCAGCTCCGACGAGGAAGAAGAAGAGTAAGATTCTTGTTGTACTTGTATTTCTTCAATTCTTGCTGTTTTATCTTGTATCTCATTTGCTTTACTCTGAACTTATTCCTTTTTAGGACTCTGGCCCAGAGAGCGGCAAAGAGAGCTAAGGTCCCGTTGATTATCATCGAGGACGAACCCACCGCGACAGCAGGGGGTGCGTCCGAGACAAACTTGCCGGACCCAGCAACTGTTCTTTAGAGCAGCCCCCAGCGCAACCCCCAGCGTAAGTATATGGTTTGCTTCCCGCTGTTAGGCGCACATGGATACTCTTTGTTTGCTGATATCTGACTGTTGGTTTGTGTAGGAGCAGAGCAGCCCCACCAGGAGCGTCCTGAGACTGCCCCTGACATGCCATCTGCTTCGACTACTCCTCCAAGGGAGAGTTCTCCGGCAAGGGAGAATCCTCCGGCAAGGGAGAGCTCTCCGGCAAAGGGGAGTTCTCCGGTAAGGGAGAAGTCTCCGGCAAGGGACAGCACCAGCGGCCTCCCGGCGGAGGAGACCACATCTGCAGAGCCCGGTACAGGTAAACCTCTTGCTTCGAAACTTCCCTTGGGTTCTTCTTTGTTTGATCTTCTTTTTGGATATTCACTTGACTTTTCTTCCTTTTCCGGCCGTCAGCCCATCTGCTGCGGAGCCGATGGAGACCGAGGTTGCTGTCGACGACGCCGCTGCCACTGAAGAAGCGGCCGACGCTGATGATCCCGCCGGCGAAGAGGCCGCCAAGGCTGCCGCCGCAGCAGCTGGCGAGGGGTCTGGCGATCGCACTGACGGCCCTGAGGCCGCAGGAGCGCCAGGCGCTACGCCGACCGCCGACCCTTCCGCCGCTGCCGCAGCGTCAGGCTCCGAAGAGCCCCAACCATGCGTCTACTTGAAGGCCGGCGATGGCGTCTTCATCAACCTCCCCTGGGCGTCAATGTTCAGGGCGCCGGTCGAAGGAGAAAGCTTCGATGGAGAGGTGCTCGCCTCCGCTGGGCTGACGCTGGTTGACGCGCCAAGCAGCAGCAGCGGTGAGCCCCAGGAGGAGCGACTGCTGCGGAAGCTGTTGTCGCTCTACCGCGCTCGGCAAGCCAAGATGGAATCCCGCGAGGCGCTTGCCGCGAAGGCGGGAGCAGACATTGAGAAGCGCGCGGAGGAGCTCCGAGGTCTCAACCAGGCAGCTCTCTGGTCCCTGGCGGAGGAGCGGGAGCAGCTCGCTGAGGAGCAGAAGGCCTTCCTCCTCGAGAAGGCTGACGTCGAAGAGCAGCAGCGGCTTGCCGCTGAGAAGCTGTCTGCGCAGGAGGGCGAGCTGGCGCAGCGGAAGATCAACCTTGATAGCCACGAGGAGGAGCTTGCCGCGCGCGAGCGAACATTCGGCGGAGCTCTCAAGCAAGCAGAGGACGCTGCCGCAGGTGCCGAGGCCGCCAAGAAGGAGCTGGAGACGAAGGTGGCGCAGCTGGAGGCCGATCTCAAGGCGAGCAGCGAGGAGCTTGCCGCGCTCAAGCGTGAGCGGGAGAAGGACGCCTACAGCTACTCAGAGCTGCAGGCCCGTCTCCCCGAGAAGGGCAAGGAGCTCAGCGCCGCCAAGGACTCCAACGCAGATCTTGAGTTGAAGCTAACCACTTTGACCAAGACGCTGGACGGCGCCAGGGAGCAGGAGGTGGCCTTGAGGAGGAGATCAAGGCCGACAAGGCGCTGCTGGAGAGTGCTGCTGCCGCCCAGAACACTTTTAGGGAGACTGTGGAGCACTGGACGGAGGGTCTTGTGAATGCTGCCGCAGACATTGACAGGGAGCTGGCGCAGCTGGGGATGGAGGATCTCAGGTATCCCTCCAATGAGAACCTCCAATCCAGCGCCAAGCTCACCTTGTTCTTCAAAGGCCTGGCGACAGCCCTCCAACGACTCCGGGAGAGGATCCCAAAGCAGCTGGCCGATGAGTCGCGCAAGATCTGCGCGGGAGCTCTTCAAAAGGTGTTGGTGAAGGTGGCCTTCCGCAACCCGGGCCTCAACCTCACCAACGTCCTCAAGACCCTGCCGCCGAATGCTGATCTGGAGGCGCTCAAGGCCCTTGTCACACCCATTGTGGACAAGGTGAGCGGGATCAAGAGGGTTGAGGGCGATCGTGTAGACTAGGCCGCCCGTTTTCTTCTCTTCTTGTCACTGCTGGTCATGTTATGAAAACAATCTATTAGAGCCGTGACAAGCTATCTTGCAATATAACTCTATTTTGGGTAGTGATTGCAATGTTATTTCCTTTACTTGATTCCTTCCTTTGTATGTTTTTGCCCTACGCTTTTAGGGAACTTGCCGGCGTAGGCACCTTAGCCGCGAGCGCTGAGTGCGGGACGTCAGCAGCCTGCTGGCGGTGCCGTTACCAACAAGAAACCTTGTCGCAACTAGTCGCATCTCACTTAAGTTGTTGAGCGGACTCGAAACAAAGTAAGGGCGCAACTCTAGTCGCAGCACACTTAAGTTGTTGAGCGGACTCGAAACAAAGTAAGGGCGCAACTAGCCACGAGCTGGTTCCTCCGCGCATAGGTTTTCCATACAAAGCATGGTCGTTCAAGGAAGATAACTTAAAAATTTTAAAAATCTGATTGCTCAAACTTTGGCAACTTAGCTTTTCTGTTGTTTGCTTTCCGGCAAGGCGAAACTTTCTTGAACGATGCCTGCTTTCCGGCAAGGCGAAACTTTCTTGAACGATGCCTGGTCCATACCATTATCTTCTCCTTCCCCCCGGCAAACTTGTGGGCGAGGGAACCTTCCTTTCCTTGAGAAAAAAGAAAGAAGAGAAAATAAAGATATGGAGCCTTATGGCTCGTTATTGCTTACCGAGGGTTGGCGCTGCACAAAGTGTCAGATAACTCATGCAAAAAATAAAAAGCATGAAATTGACAAGATGTGCGGAGCACATGAGCTTTATTTATGCACAGGGTCTGCGCCTGGCTTTGTACAAAGGATTACATGTAACAGCGGCAATACTTGTACAAAAGGTGGTTGCCAGAATAGGGTCCGGCAACCGCGCCTTGCGGGTAAAACTTACGAAGATGCTCAATGTTCCAGGAGTTGCTCACCGGAATGCCATCTTCGGTCTCAAGGCGGACAGCGCCAGGCCTAGTGACTCGTTTCACCCGGTAAGGGCCTTCCCACTTTGGCGTCAACTTCTCGGAATTCTTGGCGGACTGAACGCGCCGAAGAACAAGGTCGCCTTCCTCGAGACTTCTGGCGTTAACTTTGCGGCTATGGTAGCGGCGCAAAGCTTGTTGGTAGCGAGCAGCTCGTACAGCAGCCTGAAGACGGTCTTCCTCAAGGAGCAGCGCGTCATCTTGTCGCAGCTGCTCTTGCTCAAGCTCATCATAAGCGAGCACTCGAGGTGACCCGTATACGAGTTTCGTGGGGAGAACTGCCTCTGCTCCATAGACTAGAGCGAAAGGTGTCAGGCCAGTGGCTTGATTTGGTGTCGTCCTGATCGACCAAAGAACCACCGGCAGCTCCTCAATCCAGTTTCTTCCGCACTTGTGCAGCCTGTCGAAAGTCCTGGTCTTGAGCCCACGCAGCACTTCAGCATTTGCCCTCTCCGCTTGACCGTTGCTTCTGGGGTGAGCAACAGAAGCGAAGCAGACCTTGGCGCCAAGATCTTGGACGTACTGCATGAAGGTGCGGCTCGTGAATTGCGTACCGTTGTTGATGATGATCCTGTTAGGGATCCCGAAGCGGCAAACAATCGACCTGAAGAACTTGACTGCTGACTGTGCTATCACCTTCCTCACTGCTTCCACTTCCGTCCACTTTGTGAACTTGTCGATTGCAACGTACAAGTACTCAAAGCCCCCGACTGCTCGGGGGAAGGGGCCGAGGATGTCGAGCCCCCAGACCGAGAATGGCCAGGATAAAGGGATCGTCTGGAGAGCTTGAGCTGGCTGGTGTATCTGCTTGGAATGGAACTGGCACGCTTCACACTTGGTTACTTGTGCAGTTGCATCCTGGAGGGCTGTCGGCCAAAAGAAACCTTGCGGGAATGCTTTGCCGTCAAGTGCTCTTGCGCCAATGTGGTGACCACATATGCCTCCATGTATCTCTGCTAACAGCTTTTGTCCGTCTTCCCGGTGAATACACTTCAATTTCACACCGTTGAGTCTTCTTCTGTACAGTGTGTTGTCGACAAACTGGTACATACTTGACTGCCGGGCTACTCTTTCCGCTTCTTCTTGCTCTTCGAGAAGTTCTCCTGTCTGAAGGAAATGGACAACCTGCTGTGCCCATGCTGGAGCTTGCGGCTCGACAACAAGGACTAAAGGCACATCTGCTGCTGCGGGAACATCCGCTTCTACGGTGAGAACCTGCGGCTCAGCCGGAGCTTGACGTTCCCCGGCAAGCTTGCCGGAGCAAAACTTGTCGGGAGCGTCTGCTTCAGCGGGACAAACCCTGGGGCTTGCCGGAGCAGACTGCTCCCCAGCACTCTTGGTGTTGATCTTGGGGACCTTCTTGGCGGCGGCTTCGGGAAGCTCTGCCGGAAAATAGTCACCAGAAATCAACTTCCTCTTCTTGCTCTGTCCAGTTGATGGCATTACAGACGGTTGAGTCATCTTGAGCACAAAGATCCCTGGTTCCACAGGTAACTTTAGTGCTGCGCACTTTGACAGGCTGTCGGCAATGTCGTTCTGAGCTCTTGGAACATGTTCCATCTGTAGGCCGTCAAAGTGCTCTTCTAGCTTTCTCACTTCATCAACGTAGGCTTCCATCAACGGACTCTGATAACTCTTATTCACTTGGCGGACGACAAGCTGCGAGTCACCCCTGACAATGAGCTTCTTGATCCCAAGGTCTGCCGCGATCCTGAGACCGGCAAGCAAACCTTCATACTCTGCAGTATTGTTTGTTGCTTGCTCCTTGGGAAAGTGCATCTGGACTATGTACTTGAGGTGCTCTCCGGTGGGTGCGACAAGCAGGACGCCAGCACCGGCGCCTTGCAGCGAGAAGGCACCATCAAAGTACATCAGCCACTCTTTGCTTGCTTCCTTGACGGGGATGCTCGTTTCTGGAATTTCTTCGTCTGGTGTTGGCGTCCACTCTGCTATGAATTCTGCCAATGCTCTGCTTTGGATAGTTGAAGTGCTCTCAAACTTGAGGCCAAAGCTTGACAGTTCCAGTGCCCACTCAACAATCCTGCCTGTTGCTTCTGGATTCTGCAGTTTCCTCTTCAGCGGAAAACGAGTGACAACTGTGATCTCATGTGCTTGGAAGTAATGGCGCAGCTTTCTCGAGGCCATGAGAAGGCCGAAAAGCAATTTCTGCACACCAGAGTACCTTGACCTAGCCCCCTGCAGAAGGGAACTGACAAAGTAAACTGGGCGCTTCACCATTCTCTGCTGTATCTCCACACGCGCCTGCGCGGATCCATCTTTGTCGGGACCAGAGCTTGCCGGGGAAGCCCCCTGCTTGTCGCTGGATGCGCCTGCCGTGGTTGCTGGCTCATCATCTGCCTCCCTCTCCGCTACTAACGCAGCACTAACCACTTGATTGGTTGCCGCCAGATACAACAGCAACTTATCTTGTGGCTTAGGTGCGACAAGTATTGGAGTGGAGGACAGGTATCTCTTCAAGTCTTGCAGCGCAGCCTCCGCTTCCGGAGTCCATTTCATTGGACCTGCCTTTTTCAATATTTTGAAAAACGGCAGGGCGCGCTCAGCAGACTTAGAGATAAACCTGCTGAGAGCTGCCACACAACCGGCAAGTCTTCGTACATCCTTGACGCGCTTTGGTGCTTCAATCTGCTCAATGGCCTTGATTTTGTCGGGATTGGCTTCAATTCCCCGCTGAGACATGAAGAACCCGAGAAGCTTGCCGGAAGGGACTCCAAACACACACTTCTCGGGGTTGAGCTTGAGGCTGATCTTGCGCAGATTTGCAAAAGTCTCGTCTAAATCTTGAATCAGAGTTGCCTTGTCCTTGCTCTTGACCACTATGTAATCCATGTAGGCTTTCACATTTCTGTGTATTTGTGGCTCAAAAGCGGCATGGACTACCCTTGCGAATGTTGAACCAGCATTCTTTAAACCGAAAGGCATCCGTATGAAACAGTACGTGCCACATGGAGTGATGAATGCGGTCTTCTCCTCATCCTCTTCTACCATGAAGATCTTATGGTATCCTGAGTAGGCGTCAAGAAATGAAAGCAAGTCACATCCGGCCGTGGAGTCAACAATCTGGTCAATGCGCGGCAAGGGAAATGGGTCTTTGGGACAAGCTTTGTTAACATCGGTAAAGTCGATACAAAGCCTCCATTTCCCGTTTGCCTTGCGCACGACTACAGGATTGGCCAACCACGTAGGATGGAGCACTCCCCTGACAAGGCCTGCCGCTTCCAACTTCTTGATCTCTTCTGCGATGAATTCTTGGCGCTCCACTGCTTGCTTTCTGACTTTCTGCTTGACGGGCCGCGCATGAGGACAGACGGCAAGGTGGTGCTCAATTACTTTCCTGGGAACACCGGGGATGTCAGACGGTTGCCACGCAAACACATTGACGTTCGCCCGCAGGAAAGCAATGAGCGCGCTTTCCTATTTAGGGTCGAGAGTGGCACTGATGGTGAAGGTACCACCAGTGCCGTCCTCCTTGACGGACACCTTCTTGGTCTCTGGCGGAGCTGCCATTGTCTTCTTACACTTGCCGGTGGAGCTCGATGGTGCGTCCTCGACGGTAGCGCAGCACTCCGAAGAGGTGCGCTTGCCGGAGTGGGCATCAGAACTCTTGCCGGACTTGGCCTTCTTCTTCCTCCCGGGAGCTTCAGCGGCAAGTGAGTTGCGATCCGTTGCGGCTGCCGCTTCCCGGTAAATCTTGTCGGCACAGATAAGAGCATCCTTCTTGTCGCCAGGGACAGAGATGACACTTATCGGGCCTGGCATCTTCAGCATGTTATACGCATAGTGAGAGGCCGCCATGAACTTGGCGAGCGCTGGGCGGCCGAGAATCCCATTGTAAGGCAATGGAAAATCGGCAACGTCGAAAGTGACTCTCTCAGTTCTGAAGTTCAACTCGCTGCCAAATGTCACCGGCAACGTGATCTTCCCCTTCGGCTTGCTCCTTCCCGGGTTGATTCCTTGGAATGTGCCGGTCTCTTCGAGCTCGCTGTCAGGGACCTGGAGTTTCTGGAGCACAACGGAGGAGATCAGGTTCAAGCCGGCCCCGCCGTCAACTAGCATCTTAGTGACCTTGAGGTTGCGGATAGTTGGTGAAACCAACATCGGCAAGCACCCGACCGTAGTTGTGCGATCAGGGTGGTCCTCAATATCAAAGATGATAGGCGTGCTGGACCATTTCAGAAGCTTGCGTGACTCGACGGGTGGTTCTACCGCATTGACTTCCCGCACCCACTGCTTGAGTTGGCGGTGTGAAGTATGCAGAGAAGCACCGCCGTCAACGCAAAAGACCTCTGTGGCTTTCTGGAACTCCTGCTCACTGGTCTCGACATCATCCATGTCTTCGTCGTCGTCGTCATCTTCATCCTTGTCGCGGCCGCGGGGAGGTCTGTCTCCTCGCCGCTGCTTGGCCTTGCCGCGGCGTCCTCCCCGGCCGGGGCGCTTCATGCCGGATCCTCCAGCACCTCCTTGGGCTTTCTCCTTGTCGCGTCGCTCGTATTCGGCCTTTTGCAGCTTGACAAGCTGCTCGACCTTCTTGCAGCTCTGGAGGTCATGGCCCTTGGTGCGGTGGATCTTGCAGTACTGTTTGTTGGTGCCGTCCTGCTTGTCGGCGACCGCCACAGCCTGGCAGTTGGCGCATGCGGCAACCTCCTTGCCGGAGCTACCAGCTTTGGCTTTCTTGGCGCCACCTTCGTTGCCGGACTGCTCAACAACTAGCACATCTTTGCCTTTCTTCTACCTGTTGTTCCACCGCCGGTTTTTCTTTGCCGGGCAGCATCCTCGCTGTCAGATCCTCCTGCTCCTGTATTCTCTCCGGGGAGTTTCCTCCCTTCCTCAGCACATGCACACTTGTCGGCCAGGGCATACAGCTCACTGACGTCTCTGATCTTGCACATCGCCATCTCCTCCCGCATCCTGCAGTTACGCACGTTCTGATGGAACGCGCTGATAACCGCGGCAGGGTGGACATCTGGGATGTTGTGCTGTACACGGCTGAATCTCTGAATGTACTTGCGCAGGGGCTCTCCTTCCTTCTGGGCGAGCAGATGAAGGTCACTCTCTTGGCCATGAGGTTTGTGGCCGCCTGTAAAGGCGCCGACAAACTGATGGCATAGGTCTGCCCAGGAGGATATGGAGTTGTCCGGCAAGTGCATGAGCCAGGACCTGATGTTGGGCTTGAGCACCAGCGGGAAGTAGTTGGCAAGGATCTTGTCGTCCCGCCCCCCAGCAGCTTGCACCGCGATGGTGTAGGTGCTGAGGAACCCCGACGGATGCGACTTGCCGTCGTACTTCTCTGGTACGTATGGCTTGAAATTCTTTGTGCTGGGCCACTGGACTTGCCGTAGCTCACGGGTAAACGCAGGGCAACCTACCGCGTACGGCAAGTCGCCTGGTTCCCCTGGCGCATGCATGTCGATAGAGGGCCCGACGCGCTGGTCCGATTGACGCCGCGCTTCTCTTCGGCGCTCGATGCGAGTTCGAGCATCTTCTTGCTGTCGTTCGTGAAGAACTTGGCGTTGATCGCGACGAGCTCGTGGATCCGATGACGCGGTGGAGTCGCTGTCGAGGTGGATCCGGCGAGGCGGCGATCTTGTCCTTCGCGGCGGGGAGTGCATGGTGGTTGCACCCCCACCGGTCATGTCGCCACCGGCTCGTGCCTGGCTGACTTGCCGCGGCTGCGATGTACTCGGCCGTCGTGGAGCGTCGCCGTTGGCAAAGCCGATGAGACTCTGAATGGTGGCCCTCCAGTCGTCGATCTTGTCCGCCGTTGGAGGGTAATCTAGGAGCAGTTGAGCTCGCGCCAAATCTTCTGCTGGAGTGGCGGGTAGCGGTGGCGAACGGTGTGAGGAGCGGGATATGCTCGGACTTCTAACTATGTTAGAAGGAGAAGTATCCCGTCCAGCCGACCGTGCCTCGCTCGTGCCAGCATGTTGGCGTGCATGCTGGTCTTGAGCATTCTGAGATCCACCAGCTCGATCTGGGTCCAGCAAGCATATGGTACCGTGAGTACCATGACGCTGCCAGTCCCGCGCCTCCTGAGATGAGCGCG
The DNA here is from genome assembly GCA_032464435.1 of Aegilops umbellulata. Classification (NCBI taxonomy): domain Eukaryota; kingdom Viridiplantae; phylum Streptophyta; class Magnoliopsida; order Poales; family Poaceae; genus Aegilops; species Aegilops umbellulata. Next base: position 242,879,249 of record CP136055.1, on the reverse strand, counting down.
GTGCATGTATGGACGCCGAGGTCTTGGAGTGCGCCCGGTCGTTGTGGGAGCTGGCTACGCCACCGATGGGCAGCGCAGCCTTGTCCTTGGACCTGGCGGCACCGTGAGCTCCCTCGTCGACGCCCGTTCTTCCGCCGGCGTCTACCCCACCAGCCGTTTGCTCCGGCGGTGGTGGGTTTGTCGCGGACGGAGCAGCCGCCTCCAAAGCCTTCTTCTTCGGCGGCATGTCGATGAAGATGATGAAGATCTAGCTCGTGTGAACGCCGGATAAGGTTCACACAACCTCGACGCCCCCTACCTGGCGCGCCAAAGATGTCGGGGAAACCGATCCACGAGCACCTGTGGGGAACGGCGGACCGAGCCTCTTTCGGTTCGGCGGGGGCGGAGATCGCACGAAGAGCAGATCGAGGCGAAGCACACGAGCAGTTTACCCAGGTTCGGGCCGCCCGGATGCGTAAAACCCTACTCCTGCTTTGTGGTTTGTATTGAGTTCTTGCTCGGGAGCGCTGAGTGCTATAGTACACACCAACAACTAACGAGACCGAGCGTGAGTGTTCTTCTGTTCCTCTCCCCCTCCCTACGTTGCGCATGGGCCTCCTTTTATATTCTCAAGGGGTCACCGACAGGTGGCAACATAAACAAGGGTAAAAATGGAAAGGTGTTGCGGTTGGTACAGCTACCTGTACAGTGTATCATACCTAACCTTGACGGCAGGGGACAAGGGCATTAAATGCCTATCTGCGTCGCCCAAACAGTGCAAAAAGGGACCGTCAGGGACGCCACCGTTCGCCACGATGGCAATCTTGTCAGCGCCGCTTGCCACCGTGTACCGCTGGCTGCGCAGCCTCCCGCCACGTACGCCTGGAAGGGTCCCCGAGCGGCACGTTGGTGGATGTGCTGGAGCGTGGGTACGGAGAGGTAGCTTGCCGCGGCAAACACCTTGCCACGGTCGTTGTCTTGTCGCGTCCGGAGGCTTGCCGCTCACCGGGCCTCGCCGGGACGTGTGGCGCGTCACGGCAAGTTCCTTGAGATGCCTTGGTTGGCCTTCCCGGCAAGCTCCTCTTGCCGGGGTCTTGTGCCTTGAGTGGCCTTCCCGGCAAGCTCCTCTTGCCGGGGCCTTGTCTCCTTGGCTTGAATACTTTGTTCTTGAATGGCTCCAAAGGAACCACAGAGGACCTTGGCGGTCACCCGGCAAGCCTTGCCGCGGGATGCTGCGACTGCCCGTGCATAAGTTCGGGATACTAGGGTACCCCTACTCTAGTACACCGACAGAATAGATCTCCACGAGAGAGGGGGAGAACATTGTATTGACATCCAAAAAGATAGAAGAAGCCATCTAGCTACTAACTATGGACCCGAAGGTCTGAGGTAAACTACTCACACTTCATCGGAGGGGCTATGGTGATGATGTAGAAGCCGTCCATGGTGGATTCCCCTTCCGGCGGAGCTTCGGAACAGGCCCCAAGATGGGATCTCGTGGGTATAGAAGGTTGCGGCGGTGGAATTAGGTTTTTGGCTCCGTATCTGATCGTTTGGGGGTACGTAGGTATATATATGAGGAATGAGTATGTCATTGGAGCAAAGGGGGGCCCATGAGGCAGGGGCGCGCCCTAGGGGGGCCGCCCTCCACCCTCGTGACCGCCTCCCTCCTTTCTTGACGGAGGGTCCAAGTCTCCTGGATCATATTTGTTGATAACATTACGTTCCCGAAGGTTTCATTCCGTTTGGACTCCGTTTGATATTCTGTTTCTTCAAAACACTGAAATAGGCAAAAAAACAACAATTCTGGGCTGGGCCTCCGGTTAATAGGTTAGTCCCAAAAGTAATATAAAAGTGGAAAATAAAGCCCAATATGGTCCAAAACAGTAGATAATATAGCATGGAGCAATCAAAAATTATAGATACGTTGGAGACGTATCAGACATCCCCAAGCTTAATTCATGCTCGTCCTCGAGTAGGTAAATGATAAAAAGAGAATTTTTGATGCGGAGTGCTACTTGGCATAATTTCAATGTAACTCTTCTTAATTGTGGTATGAATATTTAGATCCGAAAGATTCAAGACACAAGTTCATATTGACATAAAAAATAATAATACTTCAAGCATACTAACTAAGCAATTATGTCTTCTCAAAATAACATGGCCAAAGAAAGTTCATCCCTACAGAATCATATAGTTTAGTCATGCTCCATTTTTGTCACACAAGAATGCTCTCATCATGCACAACCCCGATGACAAGCCAAGCAATTGTTTCATACTTTAATAATCTGAAACTTTATAAACCTTCATGCAATACATGAGCGTGAGCCATGGATATAGCACTATGGGTGGAGTAGAATATGATGATGGGGGTTATGTGGAGAAGACAAAAAAGGAGAAGGTCTCACATCAACGAGGCTAATCAATGGGCTATGGAGATGCCCACCGATTGATGTTAATGCAAGGAGTAGGGATTGCCATGCAACGGATGCACTAGAGCTATAAATGTATGAAAGCTCAACAAAAGAAACTAAGTGGGTGTGCATCCAACTTGCTTGCTCACGAAGACCTAGGGCATTTGAGGAAGCCCATCGTTGGAATATACAAGCCAAGTTCTATAATGAAAAATTCCCACTAGTATATGAAAATGACAAAACAAGAGACTCTCTATCATGAAGATTATGGTGCTACTTTGAAGCACAAGTGTGGAAAAAAAGGATAGTAGCATTGCCCCTTTTTTTGGGGGCTTCTTTTTTTTCTTTGGCCTTTCTCCTGTTTTTTATTTGGGATGATACTCTATTAAATGATGATCATCACACTTCTATTTATTTACAACTCAATGATTACAACTTGATACTAGAACAAAGTATGACTCTATATGAATGCCTCCGGCGGTGTACCGGGATATGCAATGAATCAAGAGTGACATGTATGAAAGAATTATGAACGGCGGCTTTGCGACGAATACTGTGTCAACTACATGATCATGCTAGCAATATGACAATGATGAATATGTCATGATGAACGGTATGGTGGAAAGTTGCATGGCAATATATCTCGGAATGGCTATGGAAATGCCATAATAGGTAGGTATGGTGGCTGTTTTGAGGAAGATATAAGGAGGTTTATGTGTGAAAGAGTGTATCATATCATGGGGTTTGGATGCACCGACGAAGTTTGCACCAACTCCCAATGTGAGAAAGGGCAATGCACGGTACCGAAGAGGCTAGCAATGATGGAAAGGTGAGCGTGCGTATAACACATGGACTCAACATTAGTCATAAAGAACTCATATACTTATTGCAAAAATCTACAAGCCATCAAAAACCAAAGCACTACGCGCATGCTCCTAGGGGGATAGATTGGTAGGAAAAGACCATCGCTCGTCCCCGACCGCCACTCATAAGGAGGACAATCAAATAACACCTCATGTTTCAAATTTGTTACACAACGTTTACCATACGTGCATGCTACGGGACTTGCAAACTTCAACACAAGCATTTCTCAAATTCACAACTACTCAACTAGCACGACTTTGATATTATCACCTCCATATCTTAAAACAATTATCAAACATCAAACTTTTCTTAGTATTCAACGCACTCAAAAGAAAGTTTTATAAAATCTTGAATACCAAGCTTATTATTATCATTAAGCAAATTACCATGCTATTTAAGATTCTAAAAATAATCTAAGTGAAGCATGAGCGATCAATAGTTTCTATAAAACAAATCCACCACCGTGCTCTAAAGGATGTAAGTGAAGCACTAGAGCAAAACTATATAACTCAAAAGATATAAGTGAAGCACTTAGTGTATTCTATCAAATTCCAATTCATGTATGGCTCTCTCAAAAGGTGTGTACAGTAAGGATGATTGTGGTAAACTAAAAAGCAAAGACTCAAATCATATAAGACGCTCCAAGCAAAACACATACCATGTGGTGAATAAAAATACAGCTCCAAGTAAAGTTACCGATGGAAGTAGACGAAAGAGGGGATGCCTTCCGGGGGCATCCCCAAGCTTTGACTTTTTGGTGTCCTTAGATTATCTTGTGGGTGCCATGGGCATCCCCAATCTTAGGCTCTTTCCACTCCTTGTTCCATAATCCATCAAAAGATTTCACCCAAAACTTGAAAACTTACAATACAAAACTCAACAGAAATCTCGTGAGCTCCGTTAGCGAAAGAAAACAAAAGCCCACTTCAAGGTACTGTAATTAACTCATTATTTATTTATATTGGTTTTAAACCTACTGTATTCCAACTTCTCTATGGATTACAAACTATTTTACTAGCCATAGATTCATCAAAATAAGCAAACAACACACGAAAAACAGAATCTGACAAAAACAGAACAGTCTGTAGTAATCTGTAACTAACGCAAACTTATGGAACTTCCAAAAATCAGCCAAAATAGGAATACCTAGGCAATTTTCTTATTGATCAGAAGCAATTGGAATCAGTATTTTATCACATTCTGGTGATTTTTAATAATTCTGGCACTAAGCGTAAAGTTTTTGGAAATTACAGCAAGATCAAATAACTATCATCCAAGAAGATCCGATAGGTTTAAGTTGGCACAAACACTAATTAAAACATAAAACCACACCTAAACAGAAGGTAGATGGATTATTTATTCCTAAAAAACAAAAACAAAAAATAAAATTGGGTTGCCTCCCAACAAGCGCTATCGTTTAACGCCCTTAACTGGGCACAAAAGCAAGGATAGATCTAGGTATTGCCATCTTTGGTAGGCAATCCATAAGTGGCTATCATAATAGATTCATATGGTAGTTTTATTTTCTTCCTAGGGAAGTGTTCCATGACCTTCTTTAATTGAAATTGGAATCTAATATTCCCTTCCTTCATATCAATAATTGCACCAATCGTTCTAAGAAAAGGTCTACCAAGAATAATAGGGCAAGAAGGATTGCAATCTATATCAAGAACGATAAAATCTACGGGCACATAATGCCTATTTGCAACAATAAGAACATCATTAATTCTTCCCATAGGTTTCTTAATAGTGGAATCCGCAAGATGCAAGTTTAGAGAGCAATAATCAAAATCACGGAAATCTAGCAAATCACACAAAGTTTTGGGAATAGTGGAGACACTAGCACCAAATCACATAAAGCATAAAATTCATGATCCTTAATCTTAATTTTAATAGTTGTTTCCCACTTATCATAAAGTTTTCTAGGGATAGAAACTTCCAACTCAAGTTTTTCTTCATAAGATTGCATCAAGGCATCAACGATATGTTTAGTAAACGCTTTATTTTGACTATAAGCATGAGGAGAATTTAGCACAGATTGCAACAAGGAAATACAATCAATTAAAGAGCAACTTTCATAATTAAATTCCTTGAAATCCAAAATAGTGGGTTTAGCAACGTCTAGGGTTTTATTCTTTTCAATCCCACTTTTATCAATTTCATCACCAAGATCTAAAAACTCCGAATTTTTAGAACGCCTTCTAGGTAAAGGTGGATCATATTCAGTCTCATCGAGATTCATATTACAAAACAAAGATTTAATAGGGTATACATCAATAACTTTTAGATCTTCATCTTGATTTTCATAGGAATTGGAAGAACACGCTTTAATAAAGGCATCTTTCGTAGCACGCATCCTAGCGGTTCTTTCCTTACACTCATCAATGGAAATTCTCATGGCTTTGAGAGACTCATTGATATCATGCTTAGGAGGAATAGATCTAAGCTTTAAAGAATCAACATCAAGAGAAATCCTATCAACATTCCTAGCCAATTCATCAACTTTAAGTAATTTCTCTTCAAGCAAAGCATTAAAATTCTTTTGTGAATTCATAAACTCTTTAACACTATTCTCAAATTCAGAGGGCATCTTATTAAAATTTCCATAAGAGTTGTTGTAGGAATTTCCATAATTATTAGAAGGATTACTAGGATAAGGCCTAGGATTAAAATTCCCTCCATACGCGTTGTTACCAAAATTATTCGTACCAATAAAATTCACATCCATAGATTCATTATTATTCTCAATCAAGGTAGACAAAGGCATATCATTAGGATCAGAAGAAACACTCTAAGTAGCAAATAATTTCATAAGTTCATCCACCTTTCCACTCAAGACATTAATTTCTTCTATCGCATGCACTTTTTTATTAGTATATCTTTCAGTGTGCCATTGAGAATAATTAACCATAATATTTTCTAGGAGTTTAGTAGAATATCCTAAAGTGATTTCCATAAAAGTGCCTCCCGCGGCCGAATCCAAAAGATTTCTAGAAGCAAAATTCAATCCGGCATAAATTTTTTGTATAAATTTTTTGTATAACCATGAGTAGGACAATTACGTATCATTAATTTCATTCTCTCCCAAGCTTGTGCAACATGTTCATGATCAAGTTTCTTAAAATTCATAATGTCGTTTCTAAGAGAGATGATCTTAGCGGGAGGAAAATACTTAGAGATAAAAGCATCTTTGCACTTGTTCCAAGATTCAATACTATTTTTAGGCAAAGACAAAAACCAAGCTTTAGCACGATCTTTAAGCGAAAAAGGAAATAGCTTCAATTTAACAATATCATTATCGACATCTTTCTTCTTTTGCATATCACATAAATCAACGAAGCTATTTAGATGAGTAACGACATCTTCACTAGGAAGGCCGGTGAATTGATCTTTCATAGCAAGATTCAACAAAGCAGTATTGATTTCAAAAGATTCAGTATTGGTAAGAGGAGCAATCGGAGTGCTAAGGAAATCATTATTGTTGGTATTGGTAAAATCACACAATTTGGTATTATCTTGAGCCATCATGACAAGCAAGGAATCCAACACACGAGCAAACAAAAAGCAAGCAAAGAAAAAGGCAAACGGAAAAGAGAGGGCGAATAAAACGGCAAGGGTGAAGTGGGGGAGAGGAAAACGAGAGGCAAATGGCAAATAATGTAATGCGAGAGATAAGGAATTGTGATAGGTACTAGGTATGTTGACTTTTGCGTAGACTCCCCGGCAACGACGCCAGAAATCTTCCTGCTACCTCTTGAGCACTGCGTTGGATTTCCTTGAAGAGGAAAGGGTGATGCAGCAGAGTAGAGTAAGTATTTCCCTCAGTTTTTGAGAACCAAGGTATCAATCGAGTAGGAGGCTACACGCGAGTCCCTCGTACCTACACAAAAAAAATAGCTCAACGCGACCAACGCGATTAGGGGTTGTCAATCCCTTCACGATCACTTACGAGAGTGAGATCTGATAGAGATGATAGATAATATTTTTGGTATAAAGATGCAAAGTAAAATAAAGGAGCAAAGTAAAAAGGCAAAGCAATAATAAAGTGATGGAAGATTGATATGATGATAATAGACCCGGGGGCCATAGATTTCACTAGTGGCTTCTCTCAAGAGCATAAGTATTCTACGGTGGGTGAACAAATTACTGTTGACCAATTGCCAGAATTGAGCATAGTTATGAGAATATCTAGGTATGATCATGTATATAGGCATCACGTCCGAGACAAGTAGACCGACTCCTGCCTGCATCTACTACTATTACTCCACTCATCGACCGCTCTCCAGCATGCATCTAGAGTATTAAGTTCAAGAAAATAGAGTAACGCCTTAAGCAAGATGACATGATGTAGAGGGATAAATTCGTGCAATATGGTAAAAACCCCATCTTGTTATCCTCGATGGCAACAATACAATATGCGCCTTGCTGCCCCTACTGTCACTGGGAAAGGACACCGCAAGATTGAACCCAAAGCTAAGCACTTCTCCCATTGCAAGAAAAACCAATCTAGTAGGCCAAACCAAACTGATAATTCGAAGAGACTTGCAAAGATAACCAATCATACATAAAAGAATTTAGAGAAGATTCCAATATTGTTCATAGATAAACTTGATCATAAACCCACAATTCAACGGTCTCAACAAACACACCGCAAAAAGAAGATTACATCGAATAGATCTCCACGAGAGAGCGGGAGAACATTGTATTGAGATCCAAAAAGGGAGAAGAAGCCATCTAGCTACTAACTATGGAACTGAAGGTCTGATGTAGAAGCCCTCCATGGTGGATTCCCCTTCCGGCGGAGCTCCGGAACAGGCCCCAAGATGGGATCTCGTGGGTACAGAAGGTTGCGGCGGTGGAATTAGGTTTTTGGCTCCGTATCTGATCGTTTGGGGGTACGTAGGTACATATAGGAGGAAGGAGTATGTCGGTGGAGCAAAGGGGGGCCCACGAGGCAGGGGCGCGCCCTAGGGGGGCGCCCTCCACCCTCGTGACCGCCTCCCTCCTTTCTTGACGGAGGGTCCAAGTCTCCTGGATCATATTTGTTGAGAAAATTACGTTCCCGAAGGTTTCATTCCGTTTGGACTCCGTTTGATATTCCGTTTCTTCGAAACACTGAAATAGGTAAAAAACAGCAATTCTGGGCTGGGCCTCCGGTTAATAGGTTAGTCCCAGAAGTAATATAAAAGTGGAAAATAAAGCCCAATATGGTCCAAAACAGTAGATAATATAGCATGGAGCAATCAAAAATTATACATACGTTGGAGACGTATCCCTAGTACAAGCTATCCTGACAAAAGTGGTCTTCCCTGCGAAAGGCTTTGGTGGTGACACCGTCTTGGGCTCCACGATGACCTCCGTCTTGTCGTCCTTCTGGTGTTGGTATCGTTGCACCGATATGGCAGCCTTTGCCTGATGCCTCGGTACTCCTCGCCTGCACTTGCATCCTTAGCACCAAAGAGGAAACAAGGACGCTGCGCGCGCTGGCGCTTGCCTGGTGCCAGTCATCATGGCTCACGTCACGAAAGCCTCTTGAGGTTTGCCCCACCTTGATATCTCCGCTCCTCGTGAGCCTGCCTGACTAGGCCACTCCTGAGGAGGTCTTGCATCGTCCGCCTCGCGAGGCTTGGCCCCTTGCGAGGGTCTTGGATGCCTTGTTGATGAAGATGGGCCGTACGGCCCGCTGACTTAGCCACGCCGTGGGCCGCAAGCAGGCAAGTCTGGGGACCCCCGTTCCCAGAACACCGACACAAGTAACCACAAGTAGAGAGTTAGGGTTAGGAATAACCGCAACTCCGGGAGACGACGATGCATGTCGATGTTCACTTCCTTGGAGGGAAGCTATGTCACCGTTAGAGAGGTGGATGTTACCATGAAGGCTCACCCTATTCTCCCTTTGAGACAACACCATGGAGGCATTTCTCAACCACTAGTGGTAGACCTTGGGGTGGTCTCCAAACCCTCACAAACTCTTCCGAGGGTAATCACAATGGTCGATTCCTCTCAGAAAGACTCATACCGCCTAGGAGTCTCCAACCTCCAAGAGTAACAAGAATGATGGGGAAAAGCTCAAGACTTGCTCAAATCACGAATTCCTTTGGTGCAAAGGAGGGGAAGGAGTGGATCTATCACTTGGTCGGACAACTTCTCTCCAATGGTCTCAAATCCTTTCGGGATCTAAGATTTGGTGTGGAAGAGTGAAAGAGAGAGAGAGAGAGTGAAACGTGTTCTAGGGTTTGTTCAAAGTGAATGGTCAACCCTCTCCCGTGGGGGAAAAGGGTTATATATAGTGTGTGAGAAAATATGGCCATTGTAGTGTAAGTGAAAGGGTAGGCCCGGACATCCGGGACAGGGCCCGGACATCCGGCCCATTGCAGTATGTGTAGATAGAGGCAAAACGCAGAGAACATAACAGAGTGCCCGAACATCCGAGGCGGAGCCCAGACATCCGGCGGTACTGGAAGGCCCGGACATCCGGCAAGGTGACCGGACATCCGGTAGGCCCACACATCTGAAGATGCTCTCTGGATAGCTTGGGTCGGACATCCGACATGGAGGTCCGGGGTGTATGAAGAGCCCGGACATCCGGCATGGAGGGCCGGACATCCGGAAGGAGATGTCACCATATATGTTGTTCTGGATAGCTGGGCCCGGATATCCGGCATGCGGGCCGGTTATCCGGCAGGTGGCCCGGACATCCGACAGGCAGCCCGGACATCCGGCGTAGCCATAGGCAGAGTGAACCAGAGAGATAGTGATAGATCATAATGAATTTTGCGAAGGATATTTGTGGCAAGAGCAAGTCTTTTACTAACCCTATCGATCCCCTCTTAATAGTGCGGGATCCTATACTCAAGAAAACAAATAGGTAATCACTTTGATACTTCATCCTTGAGTAAAAACACTTTGTATGCTCACCATCCACACACTTTGGATGAACCATGGACTAACACCTGAGATTCACTTGACAAACATAGTTAGTCCCCTACATGTATATTGTCATCAACATCAAAACATGATGTAAGGGCATGATTACACTTTCAACCGTGCCTCCCGTGGAAACAAAAAAGATAGAAAACACATTTTTGTTCTGTTTCCAATAGGTACGGCTATGACTCTCGCAAAAGCAAAACCATGCCTCTCACGGAAGCAAAACCACGACTCTCGCGGAAGAAAAAAAAGAACACATTTTTTCGCGCAAAATCCTTTTCTAATTTTTTTATCCAAAAGCGAAGACCGGTGGAAAAACACAACATAAAAAAACCCCAAAACACCATTTAAAGAGCCGAAAACGCATGCGAAAAATAAAAAACAAAATCTGGAGATAGCACGCAGAGCGCGGCACGTGGCGGCGGCTGAGAGCGCACCAAGTGGCGCTGATCGTTGTGAGGCTCCTGAAGGAGCGCTCATCAACTAGTTGCTCCCCGCAACATCACTTGCGGGTGGTGGCGCGCTCTCGGCTGCCGCCACATGTCGCACTCTGGGCGCTGCCTCCGGATTTTGTTTTTTTTCACACGCGTTTTCGGCTTTTAAAGCAATTTTTTCCCGGGTTTTTTTTGACCTTTTGGTTTTTCATCGGTCCTACTTAGCTTTTGGACAAACAAATTTTGGAAAACAATACGCAAAAAAGATGCATTTTATTTTTTTATTTTGCTTCTGCGAGAGGCATGACCGTGCCTCTCGGAAACGAAAAAAAATGTGTTTTTTGTTCTTTTTCCTTTCACGAGAGGGACGATTTTGCTTCCGTGAGAGGCACGCTTGTGTTTTTGCGAGAGCCATGACCGCACCTCTAAAAGATGGCAATAAATGCGTTTTCTAGTTTTTTTCTTCCGCGAGAGGCACGGTTGTGCTTTTGCAAGAGATACGATCGTGCCTCTCGGAAACGGAAAAAATGTGTTTTCTGTTGTTCCTTCCGCGATAGGCACGGTTGTGCTTTCAAGAGAGGCACGGCCGTGCCTCTCGAACATGGAAAAAATGTGTTTTCTATTTTTATCCTTTCGCGAGAGGCGCGGTTTTTGTTCTGTGAGAGGGACGGTTGTGCTTTTGGAAGAGGCACGACTGTGCCTCTTTCAGAAAGGGAAAAAACTGTGCTTCCGGTTCGGTTTTTCGTTCGTTCTTCATGAAAAAAGTTCTTCAAAACTTATCAACATGGGATCTAGTTTTGAAGATCTTGACGCGAGGAATCCAATGATGAAAACGGTTCGAAGTACGGACACACGGTTTCAGAGATACAATGTTTTGAATAAATGGATCTACGAAAAAGGGAAAGCTCTCAAGTTGCGAGTCGCAACCTGAGGAGGTGGGAGTGATCTTTGCAAGGAGTACTCCTCAATTAGGGCTAGTTCTTTTGCTGGCTTATAGAATAAGCTGTAATAAACTGCCCCTACCCAGCTTATTCTAAAAGCCTAACAAATCTTTTTTAGAAGTCTACTAATTAAGACTTGACTAGTAGGCTTCTAAAACAATAATTTTGGTTGGGCTTCTATAATAAGCTTGGCAGGGGGCATCTTATTCTAGAATCCCAAAAAAGCCACCAAAAGAAATGGCCCTTAGTGATTTCGTTGGCCTCTACTATGTATTTACATAGGAATTTCCTATACAACGCTCTTTGCATCAAATTGTCGAGGTAACGCATACAACGATAATACCTAAGAGTACGACTGGGCCGGCCCATCAGTGCTATCTAACGTGTAGAGTGCATCCAATTTTGGGAACCTTCTGGAAGGTTTCAGCCCTGGTCTTTATCGGTTTTGGGAACCTACTAGAAGGTTCCTGGACCGGTTTTTTTGTTTTGACTAGTTTTCAGTTTTTTTTCTTTTTTCTTTCTGTATTTTTTCTTTTTTTGTTTTCATTCCTTTTTTCTTTATGTGCTTGTTCAATATTTCACAACTTCTCAAACAATTATTTGGGATACAAAGAAATGTTCGCATTTTCAAAATTGTTCACAAATTTTCAAAAAATTGTTTGTGTTTTCAAATTTTGTTTGGGAGTTTAAAAAATGTGCCAGTTTAAAATTTGTTTGCAAATTTTAAAAAATGGTCATGTTTTCAAGTTTGCTCGGGTGTTTCAAAAAATGTTCCGTTTCAAAAATTGATTGCAAATTTCAAACAATGTTCATGTTTTCAAATTTTGTTCTGCAGTTTCAAAAAATGTTCGCGTGCAAAAGTTGTTCGTGTTTTCAAATTTTCTTTTGGAATTTTAAAATTATTCATGTTTTTGAAAAATTGTCCATGTTCAGTTTTTTGGGTAGTTTTTAAAATGTTCTCATTTAAAAAAATGTCCGCTTCTCCAAAATTCGTTTGCATGTTTAAAAAATGTTTGAGTTTTCTCAAAATTTGTAAGAAATTAAAAAAATGTTCCCGTTTGATAAAACATTGATGCTTCGTTTTCAAGAAAGAAGTTTTGCATTAGGATTGACGTTTTAGTTTCTTAAGGTTTTGCGCTCTATTGTAATCAAGAAAGCTTGCTAGCTCAACTGGCTAGAATCATATGATCTAAAGAAGTCGGTCTTGGGTTCGAACCTCGGCAACCCAAACTTTTCTTATTCCAGTGTTATTTACTTGTCGCTAGCGAGATGGGCCGGCCTAGTCGAGAGATCCGCTGTGCGTGTGGTCGACAATCTGCCGCAGAGGGCGGCACATAGGAGTTCCCATTTGCATTTTGGGAAGGAGGGCGGACATTTTTGAATGAAAAGTTGGAAATTATACATTTTGTGTAAACTTGCAAAGGACTTAGTATTTCTCAAACAGAAACGAGGCTATGACTCCATGCCCAGCTATCCCTTTACCTCTTCTTCCATATGATACACCTCCTATCCAATGACCATTCTAATTAATATAGATGCTCATATTTAGTTTTCCAAGTGGCACTATAAGATGCATGAATTCGAACATAAATGCCTCTTTTGAATTCACTACAATCCAATCAAGTACCTAAACAACTAAGGAATGTCATGTCGATACTAAGTTATTTTTATGAGAAATACTAAACTTCTATTAGTTTACACAAAATGTATTGACGAGGACATGTACTAGGGATAGGGTCATAGGCCTAACCTACAGACTGTACCCAAGGACACCATGCACTGCATACTAGGCCCCCGGGCCAAGTAACTTTTCGTAAATACTGCAACCTGAGTATCACTCGAAAGATAGCAACCACTCGAAGTCAGACAGTCCACTCGACCGGCTCATCACACTCAGAGTACCTGACTCCACTCGGACATGGAAGACTAAGAGCCTCCCCAAGACCGCAACAGTCAGGACGTGTGTCCATCCTCACCAAGTGTAGTTAATACATACGTTACTAGTAACTGTCGCCCTTAAAACCTCCCTTTAACCCTTGGTTATGGCGGCATTCATTAGGGGTCAGGCGTACTCTATATAAGCCACCCCCAACTCCATAACAAGGGTTCGCAATCTCTTGTAAACTATACACTCCAGTCAATCAAGCTCCTGAGCACCGAGACGTAGGGCTATTACCTCCTCCATGAGGGGCCTGAACTCATAAATCCGAGTGTAACAACTGCGCCGTAGCTAGACTCTGCCCTCTAATTCATACCCCCATACACTATTGTCAGACCTATTCCCACAACAGTTGGCGCCCACCGTGGGGCAGGCGTCTAAGTGACTTCCGATATAGTTGCGATTTTCTCATCTTCACCATGGTTTCCGGCGACGGTTTGTCAATAGGCGATGAGATCCACTTTGGCGCCCTCAGCTTCGTCATTGATGGTTCGGCGTGGCTCCAGGAAGCCCCACTGGACGTCGAAGCACTGCCCATTCACTGGTCAGCACAATTCCGTGCGAGTACCTTCGGCATTCTTCTTCGTCAGCCATCGACTCCGTACCAGTCGACATATCAAGGGGCATCCCTCCGCCCCGCCGTTGGGCGTCATAAGTGCTCCGGGCGCTGGCGGGTCCAGCGATGGATCAAGCACACGGTGGCCCTTCAGGTTGTGGCCCCGCAGGCCGTGACGGTCGAGCCCGATGAGCCCATCCTCGACTTATTCGACTCTCTACATGATTACTCGGACGACGCATCCGAGTGCGAGAGCAGCGACCCTGCTATAGAGGGGCTTATGGTTGGCTCCCAGCATAGTTCGGCTGGGTATTCTCGTGGTGGCGCAGGAGTCAACGGTCCGGTGCACGACGACATCAACGACGGCGGGGATCGTCATGATGACAAGTATTACCCCAACCTCTCAACCCGCAGCACAGACATGAGTTGCAGCACAGGAACGAGCAGGCCCTTCAGACACCCATTGTTGGGATCACTCCCGAGGCTTAGTCCTTTGTGACGCCCGGATAATTAAACTACAGTAATGCCATGTTAATGGTGTAGAGTCATCACAGTTACTGTTGCTAATGTTACTTTGGTTCAAACACGAATCAAATTCAACTTCCAAAACAAGTCAAATTCTTATTCCTTCAAACGGTAGAACAAAAATGTTTGCTGAGTTGAAAATATTCACTAACTAATTATCATGTAGAATTCAACATCATTTGGCTCACCATTTAATACCTAGGAAATTATATAGTGGTCCAACAACATATTAATTGGCTTATTCAATTTCTAAAAATGCTTGAACAATTTCTTTGGCTATGAAACTTTTTATGCAACACTACTGTCGGGGGTTGAGTGCGACATATGCCAAAGGATGGTTTATCATGGTGGAAGCGAGTAGAACATCGTCGGTGCCCGGAAGCGGGATGAGGCGTAGACACGAACGCCAGCGTACTTTACCCAGGTCCGAGGCTCTCCTAGGAGATAACACCCCTAGTCCTGCTCTACGGGGTCTCCGCATTATCACTAAGGCACTAGTGGGTACAATGGTGTCCTTGAGCTGTATGCTAGAGGTAGAAGAAAGCAGGCTCTCTCTCTCCTTTCTCTATGTATGAGTCTAGGTCTAATAGGTTGGGAACCCTTTGCATGGGTGCCCTGGGGGGTTTATATAGGCCTACTGCCCAGGGGTACAATGGTTCTGGCCGGGTGTAGGACCCGGCTGTTAGTGTCTCTGGTCACCGGCTTCTCCGCTGGCTGCTGGGGCCTGCCGCCTGGTCGGCCCCACCGACTGGTCTGGTACGGAGCAGACAGGCCGCTCCCGCCGCTCGCGGGTCTGCCGGCTTCTTGTTACTGTAGCTGTAATGCTAACGACAAATACTTGGTCAGGGAAGCGTGGGTACAGTCCCGCCGCCTGGTGGGAGATCACTGTAGCCACACCATGTCTCATCTGGTTAATGGTGCACGGACCCCGAGGGAGGAGTGGGCCGCCTGCTAGAGGCTGGCCTCCCTCGGGTCTGACTGGTCAGGCTTCCGCCATCTTCCGGGCTCTCGCTGCCTGGTAGGGCCCGCCGCCTGCAGGCCGTACCAACAGGCCGTCGTGGGAGCAGGGCTTCGCCTGACAGGAGTGACGTCAAGGGTAGAGTGGCAACAGTGCCGCGCCGTGTGGAGATCTCTGCCTGTACGGGTACTGTGGCCGTGCCTCGCCCTAGATATGGGGTTGATGGGCTACACTGTAGCCACATCCTATCTTGTCTTCTTAATCGGGGCGCAGACTTTGAGGGCGCCGTGGGCCGCCTGCTAGGAGCCGGCCTCTCTGGAGGCCGTCTGCTAGGAGTCGGCCTGTCTTGGTGCTGTCTTGTGGAGTTTGGCCGTCTTCTAGCAGCCGACCACTTGAGCCAGCCGGCCACCCGAAGGCGGCGCTTCATTCTGGATGTTTATGGGGCGCAGCCGGCCCAATGTCATGAAAGTCTCAGGGACTCGGGTTAGGCTACCCGTGGCCCATTATTCCGACAGTAGTCCCCGAAGCTGGTGAGGCGTCGGGGCCGATGAGTCGAGAAGCCTCAGCAGTTTCCTTCTCCGAGTCCTCTTGCTGAGGGCTTCGTCCGTCTCCTGGTGCGCCGCCTGCTGGGAGTCGGACGCGACCAGGCGGCTTCATGTGATGATTTCGAAATGCCAAGGTGGGAACCAGGTAGCGTGCTTGCTAAGCCTCCAGGCCCGCCGCCCACTGTGAGCACGCCATGTGGCGCCAGCCTGCCATCCCATGCGCATGACGGGACGCGACAGCCGGCTGTGCCCACCACTACCGGGCCTCGGCGCGCGGCGGATCCGCCGCGGCCGAGGCAAACGGTTGCGATTCCGCGCGGGGTTCTGCGCGCAGTAACTCGCGCAATAATCGCGAGGTCATGGGGTCGTGGGCGCAGTTAATCCCACGATCCCACGCCCCGCCCCCTCGGCTTCGTAGCCCAAGGGCTATAAGTAGGGGGAGGAGGGGGAGCGCCGGAGCACGCACACCCTCCCCTCCCTTCGCCATTTCCATCTTCTTCCTCCCCTTGCTGCTGCCGCACCTCCGTGCTCCGCCGAGGCGTCGCCACAGCTTGCCGCCGTTAGGCTCTTTCGCCCCAAGCTTCTTTCTCGATTCCGCTTGGTCTCCATGGCGCGCGAGAAGGGAGGGGGCTGGGATGGCTCGCTCATCATTCACGACCATCTCGCCTTCCTCCGCGCCACACGACGGTAGCCCGGCGAGGGTTTCCTCAAGGTGCGCGTGCCGCCGAAGAAGGAGATCTCGCCGGTGCCGCAAGGAGGCGAGCGGGTCGTCTTCCGCTCGCACTTCCTCCGCTGCTTCGGCCTGCCGGCGAGCGGATTCTTCCGCTCCTTCATGGAATTCTATCATATTCAGCCGCACCACTTGACGCCCAACACTGTGACGCTGCTGTCCGCCTTCGTCACGGCGTGCGAGGGCTACCTCGGCATCCTCCCCACCATCGAGTTGTGGGGAGCCTTCTTCTACACCAAACTGGGCACCTCCGCCAAGGAGAAGGCGGTCCAGTGTGGTGCCTTCGTTGCGGTGCACCGACCGTCGCTGAAGAACGCCTTCCCCACCATCAAGCTGTCACAATCGGTGAAACTATGGCAGAAATCATATTTCTACGTGTAGAACGTCGACCCGGCAATCGACTTCATCAACTTGCTGCCCTACGAAGCCGGCCCTCTGGCTGAGCCTCGAGCCAACTGGGGCTACAATCTAAAGCCCATAACGGCCGACGCCACAGCCGGCATCAACTGGCTCCGGGTGCTGACGTAGGTGGAGGGTGCCTCGTGGCATCCGACCTGCTGGTTGCCTTTGTCGAGCACCTGATTCTCTCGCTCCAAGGCCGGCCTCATCTGATCTGTCAGATGAGCGGGCACCGTGACCCAAGTCGGATCTGCATGAGGGACATGCCGACTGCCAAGGTGGCCCGGATGGTGAACGAGATCGCCGACCTCAAGTTGTCGGAGGGTTCTTGGCAGTTTGACAAGCGGCCATACTCCCGCGCCAACCCGCCACCTGTTGTAAGTTCTTCAACTCTTTCTTTTTAATACTTGTCTCGGTCTTGATCTTGGTCTTGAACAGTCGATCCTTTGGACGCAGATCTATATGTCTCCGGCGATGTCCGCCATCGTAGGGCCGGGTGGAGACTACTAGCCGGACCGGGAGGTGAGCGACATGGACGACCCCAACTTGGGGGCGGCCGCCTTCGAGGATGATGCCATAGGCGGTTGTGACGTAGCAGGCGGCCTCGAAACCTGGCCCGATGATGATGAAGAGGACGAGCCGCGCCCTGCGCGAGGTGCCGGCAACGTGGACGTGGGCCCCTCCGCCGAGCCGACCGCTCGAGGCGGCACACGTAAGCGTAAACAGGGTGTCATCTTATTTGGCAGCGCGCCGAAGAAGGCCAAGAACCCGACCGCGGCGACCAGGCGGAAGGAGGCCGTCATGAAGGCGGCCAAGTTTCAGAAGCTCCCGAAGGCGCCTCCCATGGTGTCAGCGTGAGTATCTTTTTCTTGTGGTTTCCTTTCTTGTTGGCTCCTTCTGAGCTTCGTCTCTTCATGCTCCTTGACTTAGGGCTCCGCTCTCACTTGAGAAGTAGGCCGCCGCCTCCGTCATTGGGTCGGCGGAGACCTCCACCACCTCCCGGCGAATCGATCCTGCGGCAGACCTCCGGGAGGCGCAAGAACAAAACGTGCGTGAAGTGCACGAGGAGCAGGAGGCCGCCATCCTGGAGAAGGCGGAGGCAGACAAGGCGGAGGCCGCCGCGCTGAAGAAGCTGGCGGAGGCCGAGGCTGAGGCTGATGCCGCCGCGAAGAAGCGGCTTGAAGAAGCCGCTCGCCGCTAGCAGCCGCTATTCTTTGTTCCTTTGAACTCCGCACCGCCTCCACCAGAGTTCACAACGCCGACTAGGGGAGCCGGCGATGAGCACCCGATCATGGAGAGGGAAGGCGGCGATGTCATCATGCCGGACATGGCCGTGCCCCCGCCACCGCAATCTGGAGGGACGCGAGACAAGCAGCTGGCCGCCCCACCGGCGCCACCAGCCGGAAACAAGGTGGAGACGGGCCCGGCTCCTAGGGCCCGCACACCAACGCGCCGTTGTCTTGCGAAGGCGACATCGGCACCATGACCGCTGGAGGCCTGCGCCACGAGTTCGTCAATCCCAGATGCCGAAGCAACCAGCGTCGCACCCACTGACTGGGTGCGTGGAGGCGGGACGGGATCCTTAAACCAGGCGATTCTTGACGTCCTGGGCAAACTACGAGCTGAGGCCGACGCTCTCAAGCATTGCAACAAGGCATTCTTGGATTCGTGAGCGGCCATCCGGGTATGTTTCTTACTTCTTCGTCTTTAGTTCTTGTATTTCTCTGTGGGGGCGCGCCAGCACACACTACAAAAAAATACATTTCCGTGATGATACGTGTTTGTCACAGTAGGTCACGTTTTCTGTCATGCATGTACATCCATGACAAATTTATGATAGAATCAAGATAGTCATACCTGTGCTGTCGTAGAAGTGTTCCATGACATTACCAAAATTATCATCACGGAAGTGTCCACTTCCATGATGATAAATTGCGCGTTACAGAAGTGCTTTCGTCAAGGGTGACCGACACGTGGCATCCACCGTAACGGAACGCCGTTAAGCTATCGGGTTCGGTTTTGGATCCGATAACCCATTAATAGCCCCGACCAATGGGGATTTTCCACGTGTAAAATCATCATTGACTAGAGGAAACACGTGTCGGCTCACCGTTGGGACAGATGTCATCGACTCATTGGACCCAAAGTGCCTATGATACACCGACACGTGGCACATCCCAACAGAGGCCTATTCCTGTGAAAAGGCCGGCCCGTTTGACTTTGTCAAAAGGTGGCGGGCTGGCCCACGACAAGCCTGTTAACGGCCTGTTCACATATAGCCCATTTACAGCCCGCTACCCCAGGGCCCGTTTACGGCCTATCCGAATTAGGCCCAGTAGCGTCATCTGGTCCGTCCAATATAATTCCAGCCCATTTTAACTTCCGGCCCATGTATGGCCCATGACGTCTTTCAGCCCATATGAGGCCCTTAGTAACCCTCGGCCCCTTAACAGCCCTTGGTAAAACTGGCCCGTAATGAACAGTGTATCACTTTATACCCATTAACAGCCCATTATTCCATTGGGCCACTTCCAACCCATGATATCTTTCAGCCTTCTCAGGGCCCATTTAATCTTGGGCTAATTTCTAGCATTCCGTTACTTACGGCCCATTACTATCATTTTTTGCTTGTGGGCCAAATTCAGCCCGTGGTTACAGTCGGCCCGTTTGCTGCCCGTTAATACGTTGGGCCGTTTTCATGTAAAAAAAAAACCCGTTGGGCTGTTTTCATAGATTTATCAAATACGACCGATAAACGGCCCGTTATTGTCCACGAATAGTACGGCCCATGATCGGCGAAACGAGGATACGCCCTGTAGAAGGCCCATGGATCGTACGGCCCATAAAAGGCCCATGGATCGTACGGCCCGTATAAGGCCCATGGATCCTACGGCCCGAATAGAAGGCCAATGGATCCTACAGCCCGTAGAAGGCCCATGGATCATACGGCCCGCAGGAGGCCCATGGTTACAACAGTCCGTGTGTTGCCATGATTATTTTGGTGTAGCTTCCAAAAATAGGTTATTGTGGCCACTAGAAAAACACAGAAAAAGAACTGCAGTGACTACAAGCAAAAAACTAAACAAGACAATAAGGAAATAAATAAGCAAGCAATTAATGCTAGCCTATTACCACTATTACGCATATTACATCCATTGGGCATGAAAGTTCGCCACCAGTGCAAATATAGGGAACAAAGTAGCATATTACATACACTGGCCATCAAAATTGGCCACCAGTGCAAATAAACACGGCAGCAAAACAAGAGCATAACTGAAACAACTTCATAAGAGCTCAAGAGACGTGGTATCCAACATGCTAGCAACAAGCTTAGCAAGCTTATTAGCTTCGTCATGCTTGGCGCTAAAATCCTCCAATGCTTGCTGTTGCACCAGAAAGTATGCATCTGAATGCTCCAGGGACTTCCGCAGTCCTACAGCTTCTTGTCGCATCATAGCTGATCGATGTCTTTCAGCTTGTAGTTGAGACTCAAGAAATCGAACTGATTCAGGCAGTGAGTTTGAATAGCTTGTGCAAGCGGTAGTGGCCAGTAACTCCAACACTAAACCAAGACATGACTTTGGGGTTGTCTCACTGTCTTCGAGATAGTCTTCCTTAGCTGTTTTATCAGCTTTGTTGGAGACCAACAAGGATGTGTCACTATCCTGAACCTTATCTGCATTACTTCCTTTACCATTGCTTAATAAGGCACTCTTCCCCAATATTCTGTCAGCATTCTAAAAGAAGAAACAAGAAGACACATAATAGTTTAGCATGTACTAGTATATGAAACTCATTTCGGTGAACCAATTCATTAGTAAGGTGGACAGGATTAAACTACCAAGTCTTCTATTGCCAAGTACTAGTACATAATAAAAGCATCAAACAAACATATATCTATGTCCTATGGTCACTTCATTGTAATGCCAAATCAAAATAGAGACACGGTTCAAATCATATAAGTTCAAGACAAAGTAGCAGTGCAAGAATACAAAGCACGAGAAACTACACGGCACAACAAGATTTCAGATGGGTACCACGGGTCTACATGTACAACAACACTATTGGCTCTGTTGTGATGCTAGTAATCTGCATGATATGGGAAGTCAACTATATACACAATTGAAATTGAAATCAACAAAGCTATTGATAAGAGAAAGCCTGTTAAAGAAACATGCATGAACATACCTGCTATGCCATTGCAGTTTCGATTGGATCCTTCAATTTAAAAATAAGTTTGTATGAGTAAATACTGTGATACAAGAGCAAAGCAGTATGCACGATAGCAATCATAGTTAAAAAAGGCATGCCTAAGCGAGCGTGTAAGTGCACCTAGGCTCTAGGCATTGGCGAAACACATTGCGCATAACTATGCTTAATCTGTGCATAACTGCGCATAAGCATGCGCTTTGGTCAGTAAAGCGCAAGGCGGTGGCAAAACGCACAATTAACGCCTAGTGCTTTTTTGAACTATGATAGCAATGGAATCTTAAATTAGAACAGTTGTTCTTCAGGTTTAGGCACTTGTTCTACATGAACAGAGTACAGTAAGACGCAAGAATATAGTACTTAAAAGTAGAAAATGAGCTCATAGACCTTACCACATTCTTGGTTAGGGACCAGTACAGAACAAGGCATTCCCAGTCATCGTCCAGTAAATGTGTCTCAGGAGAACGTAAGGGAATTTGATGACTTTCTTTGCCGGTGAAGTACGTTTTCTTCAGATAATTCCGATACTGCCACCAAGCATTCTTGAAGATAGCAGAGGTATTAGCACAGGTTACCTCATCCCGAGTTTCCAAATCGGTCCTTCTCTATAGAGAAAAAATGAAAAAATTTGCTGTATTATAACCATCATGGAGGTAGGATGTATGGGACAAAGCAAAGTAATTGCCATGAATAACATTACTCACACATAAATCCTGGACAAACACCTGCAACTAGCATTTTCCTTCATCTTCAGTATAATATTTCCAAGATGGGACGATACGCACATACAATTTAACAACATCAAATGCGATAGATGCTAAACTACGACTAGCTGGTTGTGCTTCCTCCATACGAATAGGCGTACTAACTGGTGGAGTTGGGGTTCGCCGTGGTAGTACTGGCCCTTTGGGCACTGGAGATGCCTTACTAACTGCTCTTGTTTGGGAGCTCTGTGGTGGAGATAGTGTTGTGTCAACAGGAACTGGGTTACTATCTGCTGGGGTTGGGGTTAGATTGGGTGAAGCTGGTTCTCTGTCCATCGCAGTAGGGGTACAATCTGCGAGAGTTTGGGTTATGTGTGGTAGGGCTGCTTCTCATGCATGTACAACCGGGGTGCTATCTCCACCAAGAGGTAGCACTGTTTTATTTGAAGTTCGTGTTTTTAGTCCGCTAGATGCTGGCATCACCCGCTCCAATTCAAATGGCTGATAAACAGGAAACATAGTTGAATGTATAGACATTGTATGAGAGACAGATGCAATAGATAGTGTGGAAAAAACAGGGCATGAAATAGTTGACATGTATATTGTCTAACTAAAACGAATAGCATGACATAATTTCACATATATGATGTCTATCTAAACTGGATAGCATAGCATAACATAATTCAAAGATATGATGAATAACTAAATAGGATCACATGACATAATTCACATACATGTTATCTAAGTAATCAGGATCACATCATTTAATTCACATATGTGATTTATATGTTAAACATAGGGCATTAGATATGATGTTTGAACTAAGAACATGGTGTTGAGTATTGTGTATATGATGTCTAATCTATGCAATGCAAGACACCATATGCATGATATGAGCAGTATAACCGTGCCAAGTTAGAGCATACACCTTGGTGGGGGAATAGGACTGGTCATCTGTCTCTGAATCCATCTCTGAGGAGCTATCGGGACCCAACAAGAGATCTTCTTCGACAGGTAGCACTGTTTGCTCAGAAGGCCTTGTTTTCACTCCAGATTTTTCAATCTCCCACCCAAATGGCTGATTCACAGGAAGAGTAGTTTAATGTACAAACATTGTCGACAAATGGAAATGTAATGAAGAAAAGGATGGGCAAGATATCATTCAAATATATGATGCCTGGTTAAACATGATGGCATCGAACATTTCACGCATATGATGGCTGGCTAAAAGACATGAGACTGCACAATTCCCATATATGATATAGAAACTAAACAGGTGGCATTACAGAACATGTCTAAACTAAGCAGATGACATATATGATTTCAAAAGTAGGCACTGCAAGGCAACATATCCATGATATGACTAACATCATCATGCCAAGGTAGAGCAAACACCTTGGGGGGTAAATAGGAGTGGTCAGCGGCGTTTGAATCCGCCTCAGAACATATATCTTTCTTTGGATTACAATCTGGAGAGGGGTGGGGAGGGTTTGCCATTGAACCCGCCATGGAGCGATGTCTTCATGACATTGTATTGCCACGCAAAACTCTTCTATTTTTCTCTACATGTTCAGCATGACTGTGTACAATATCTGACATGCATACAAAAAAATATGGTGAGATTATGTACGGAGAGCATGCAGAAATTTAGAGTGATGGTAACAACCAGTCGATGGATCCAAAAATAATGATAACAGGTTGATGATTGCTTTAATTTAATAAAAAGACAGATGATGATTGCTTTACTATTTGTTTCCCACCTAAGATGAACAACATAGGCATACCCTAGGTGAACCAGATATTAGACAGAGATACTATTCATTGCTTCCTCGATATGTGCCATAAGACGTCAAGGCTGAAGTATCCCCGGTGAGCCATAAGACTTCAAGGCTGAAGCAGCACAAGACAAACATCGTCAATCTCAAGTGGGATTCTAATAGCATCTCCAATAGATGATGTAAAATAGATGTAAAATTTACATCACCAAAAACCACCTGACTACAACAGATGAGGTAAAAACTGTTGACTCTGAACTTAACTGTTGAAACTGAAATTTACTGTGGAATCTGAATGTTATTGTGGAAACTGAACACAATGGTAGCAGAGAGGCACTTGACATGTAGTTTAGGGAGGGCCTACAGTTCATCTTCAACCTGCACCCCCCTGAGCCGCCAGTCACCACCGGCCGAACCGCCGGCCCCAGCACTGCCTCGACGCCCCGAAACAACTCCCCACCGCCGGTCCACCGCCGCCCCGGCCAACCCTATAGGCCCCCACCCCCACCCTAAACCCTAAGATAGATAGTGGGGTACCTCTCCGGTGAGCCCCCGTCCACGCTGCGGGTGGTTCTTCCTTAAATCCGACGAGCCCCCCACACCCTAAAAATCCACAGACCCAAAAGTCGATTCAGACGACTGAAGTGTAGCTAAATCGGAGCAAAGCAGCAGCACAAGCGAGGGGGAGAGCAGCAGCAGCAGCAGCGCGAGCGAGCAAGCGAGAGCCGGAGCAGCAGCAGCTAGGCGAGCGAGCAATCAAGCGAGAGCCGGAGGAGCAGCAGCTGGGCGAGCGATCGAGCGAGAGCAAGAGTAGCAGCAGCGCGAGCGAGCGAGCGAGAGCCGGAGCAACAGCAGATCCGGCTGGTATGGACGCCACCGCCAAAGGGGCCTCGCACTGGGGGAGAGCCGCCATGGAGATGTCGCCCGCAGCGCCGGCTTCAAGGTAGCCGCTCCATGGGGGTGCGGGATGGAGCACCGTCGGCGCCGAGAGGTCGAGCTAAGGAGAAGGTGCAATGCGACGAGTGTACAACCTCTTTGGTGGCGCCGAGTAGGCCTCGGCTTCGTCCGAGGAGTCGGTGATGATGCCGCGGTTCCGGTGGAGTGGGTTAAGGCGGTGCTGTGGGGATGGAGCAGCCGCGATAGACAAGGCGATCATTGGAGCAGCTCCTTGGAGGTGGAGGACGGTGCGACTAAACCGGCGGGACGATCAGATGGACGACGGATCCTCATCCGGATAGGTGGACAAGGGACGTCGAGCTGTTGCGGTGGACGACGTCGTCGGGGAAGAGGCTCCGGCTGGGCAGCGGTGAGGTGGCGGACAGAGGAGGGTGGGGTTTCGCGGCTGGAGCGGAGAGGTTATGGCAGCCTCGGATTTTGAATGGCAAAAAGGAGGCGATGGGAGGGGGTGAATCTTGACTTTGGGACGCGCTTGTCCAAAATGTAGGGTGTGTTACAAAAGTACCCCGCACCAATTTGAACTAGCGGCCCTTTCGGCTCAGGGTTAGAAGGGGGATTTCGCGTGTCGGGATTTGGCAGCTGGAGGGAGTTTTTGCGGGCGTTGTAATTTCGGGATAGCAAGGCACGGGTTGTGAAGGCGCCAGTTTTGGGAGCACGATATCTGAATTTTCGGGATATAATAAGGCGCGGGTTGAATTTTAGGGACAAGCCTAACGTGTAATATTGTACTTGTACATACCAAATCAATTCGCACTTCCCTCAACAAAAAAGAAAACGAAAAAAATAAAACTTTTCACACCACACAAAGAGAGAGACTTGCCCTGTTTTACTACAAAAGTGCTATTTAAAGCTACTCATACCAACAATTTAGTGCAATTAAATGCTATTCAGTAGTATGAATCCATGTTATGTCCAATTAAATTTTTTCGCTTGCTCTATAATGCATGTAACCTACTCATACCAACATTTTAGTGCATTCCAAATGTCTATACTACCGCTGCAATTCGAACTGAATTTGAATTTGTTTCTCTATTTCAATAACAAATCTACAATCATGATTGTTGCCAACTTCAACCATCATTCGTGTATTACCTTAATAACACACCACATGATTACTATGGAGATAGATATGAACTATGTGTACTACATGAACTCGAATTCTATTTTTTGAATACACTTGATGTTGATTCCAAATAATAGTACATTTGATGTACTAACTATATATTCATAATCTAAACCATGTTCCATACGTGTACACCGTGTTTATCACACATAGTATAGTGCTCCGCCCCTCTACACTATGACAAGTATTTAGACCTGAGCTGCAAAAGCCACACATTAGCCGAAATTATGATCAATGTTCTATATATTATACGTAGTACTAGCAAGATGCCCATGCGTTCCACAGAACGTCAAGATGATCAAGGGGAGGCCTAATTTGCAAATATGGAGAGGGGTGTGGGTATCTTTTTTCAAAATTGCCATAGTTTCCTTCCTATCCGTCAGATATAAATCAGACAGCCTATATTGCAGGATGGCACCATCATCAACAACTCCGTTTTTTATAAGGGTAGAGATAAAATATATTATATGTAGTATAACATGTTCATAACCACACCATGTGTATCACCGTTATATATATTCACACATGCGTCGGTTTAAAACACTATGGTAAATTCTTCAAATATCCGAATTTGCTTTTTATAATGAAGTATGATCTCTATTCGTCTTTTACACCCACACAATCCTCTTATCTTTGTAGCTAGCTAGCGCTAACTTTCTCTCGTGCATGCAGACGCCCGCATCCCTCTAACCCTCCCTCATCATTCTCTAGCTCCATCGCGCAAATTCGTATTTTCACTTTAGGTCGTTCACCCACGGTGTGTGTAGGCCCCCCATCTCCTTCTTTACGGCACACATCGATCGATATACCTCTCTAGCCAGGTGTGCCTAGCACAAAACACAAGCTTCCCCTCTTCTCTTATCACCGTCCATGCCTCACACCCACCACTATTTTCATCGATCTCGTACTCGCACACTTCTCCCCCCTCGATATAGTATGACTCTCGCACCACCTCCTAGATGCATCCCTCTCTCTCTCTATCCTTCTCCCTGTGCCTCATTTGCTTCTAACACACACATGCATGTATACCGATCGATCTCCCAACATATACCTAGGTCGACTTTAACTATACCCCTCCCATCGATCGACGTACCTCACAAGTTATGTCTCTCCTTTCTCTGACAAAGGATGATTGATCTTCCTATGTAGTTATGTCTGCTTACCACATCCATATCGTCCCCCCATCATTCATGCATGCCTCCTGACCCGTCTCTCACACGCACGTGCACAGACAGGCAGCCATCCCCTCTCTTATACTCCAACACTCTAGCTCTGTCTCTCTCCCAACCTTATTCCTCTCCTGCACATATGCATGGATGCCGATCGATCTCCCCTAATACATGAGGTAGATTGATCTCCCTTAATACATGAGGTAGGCCTCTCTCCTCCTCCACACATATACCAGCCATTGTACCTCTATAGTTAATTAGGCCTCCCTCCCCCCACCACACACCGATAGTCGAGCGCTGTAGGTAGGTATCCATGCCACAGAGACAAACCACACTTGTCCCCTCTCTCATTCTAGTAGGCCAGCCACTCTATATCTTTGACGTGGGCACACACAATTTCGATGGCACTCTTTATCGACCGCGCACACGCACACACACACACACATCATCCCTCTCTTAGATTCTATGGACACCTCAAGTTGATGATATCTCCAATCTCTTCTCGTGGATCGCCCCCTCTATATATATGATATATCCAGGACTCTATTTCACACACATTGCATATGTTACATTTTTTGATTGACCCCGCCCTAAAAAAACCTCTCACGAACCAACACACTATATCTCTCTACGTTTGTATCTCTCTCACACAACCCCACGTAGGTGGTGTATGTATACAAGAAGAGAATAGGTGCACCGTGCATGTACTCATGCTTTGTGCCTAGCCACACCCGCGCGGGTACACGGTGGAGCTCATTTCTGTACGAAATGGCAGCCCACGTGCTAATTTGAATGCGTGTAGCGGTTGTTTACCTATGTAGGTCATGTACCACGTGTGCACAAAACAAAATTCGACTTGATGTGTTGGCGCGTTATTTTTAAATAAATTTATATCGCTCAATGGCACGTACATAGAATATAAACTGATTTTTATGGACAAAAAGGTAGTCCGCTCCACTATATACAATGGAGCCTCCCTGCCTGGTTTGTCTCTCTTCAGAGTATCTCACACAAGGCTGCGGTGGCCTCTCTCTCTCACCGTTGGTCACTGATCCGGCCGCATCCCGTCCGCCGGCGGAAAGGGAGGACGTGCATTGTTTCTCCGTTAGACGGCACCAAGGCAGCATGTCCCGATCTGCGGTACACGCTGTTCCCTCTGACCAAGCTCCGGCGCGGTAGGGCCTACGCCACCTGCTCGCTGCCGTAGTATGGGCAGTTTCCGCCCGCCGCCGCTCACCTAGTTAGATCCTGACGACCTCCAGGTATCCCCTCTGGCCTTGCTCCACTGCCCGTCTTCCCACATAGCTGCATGTGGATCTTCCATAGTTCTTTGCACAAAACGTAGCTCGTCTGGCGTACTTTCCATATTGCAATCTCGTCCTCACACCGTTTTAGACAAACACAACCGTGTTGTTATCTTCCCTTAGGACAAGGAATATGCTTCTTTTTTGTCGTCGCAACTGTCATCAACAATATTTGTCTTTTTACAAATTTCAAATGGGCATATTTTAGAGTGTAGATTCACCCATTTTGCTTCGTATGTGTACTCCCTCCGTTCCTAAATATTTGTCTTTCTAGATATTTCAACAAGTGACTACATACGGAGCAAAATGAGTGAATCTACACTCTAAAATATATCTATATACATCCGTATGTAGCAGTCCATTTGAGTCTCTAAAAAGACAAATATTTGAGTAGTCACTCATTGAAATCTCTAGAAAGACAAATACTCCAGAGTATACTTAAGAACCGAGGGGGTAGTGCACAACCGCATGGGAGACTCAGACCGGTCGTTGTGCCGCATTAATAGTGAGTAATGAGCAGTCAAATCATAAGCCCCACCTTTCTCACTGTAAGTTGCTCAGGAGAAGCAACCATCAATACGCTCTTCTTTGAATCCGCTCATACTACTCCATCCGTCACTGTTTATAGAGCGCACTTCAGAAAAAGAGAAAATCTCTGGGACCAAGGCGACTAGCGATCGGCCTGAAAAATAGCATTGGTAGTTATAGCACGACATCTATTACTAGTGGAAATAATGCGTACACACATGCATGCAGTGCTTCCACCCCGGGTACACACATGCATGCACTTACTCCACTCCGTAGTACTACATCGAGAGAAAATTGCGGTTACCACGCCCTAATTAATTGAGCATTAAACCAAACGCGTCTAAAGTCTCTTTGGTGGTGGAAATGCATTGAGAGAAATGCATAATCATGAAACGCCCCCTGTAAACTGTGACGGAGGGAGGAGTAGTATGAAGGTGCAAAACCAAGTACGCGTATGGCCAGTCGGTCAACACACCTCGTCTTGGCATATCACTGACATGTGGGACCGTAGTGTGAGCAAACCGATCTCAATTGACGGCAAAATGGCCAACTCTCCGTTCCTTCAGAGAGACGAGGAGTGAGAACACACAGACGGGCTCGCATGGAGGCCAAGATATATTCGAGCATGGTTGATCGATATCATCATTACATGTTGGGCTGCCGTTTTCCACCCTTCTCCGGAATAAATGTGTACTTTATCAAAGATTAAGAAAAATAAGAGTAGAGAGGCTCCACCATGCGGTTCTAGTAGTAGTACTACTCGTACTGCTAAACCTTGCGCTCGGCTCTTCACCTCTTCGTGAAGTCAAACAATGATGGTACTCCAAATGTTTGGTACTACAATGTATGCCTCTGGCAATCTGACACTGAATGAACTGATTCATGTCCACCGCCTGGGCAAGGTACGTTGCATTAGTCAAAAGGCGTAAGCGAGCTTCACCTTGTCCTGCAAGCTTCTCCTCATACTGCGAGTTGACGGGACACACCAACAAGTAGTGCTAGTCCATACTCCCTCCTTTCCGGTTAATATGACTTAATCTTTTTTGCGGGTAAATGAGAGAGCTTTATTCATATATAAGCATTCTTAGGACAATCAGCCAAGACAGTAGTCACTAGGAAGCGAGGTACCCCGCAAAAATAAGAAGTAGGAAGCAAGGTTTTTCATCAAGCCAGCTCTCGACCACATTCAAAGTGCAGCAAGCACGGTTCACACAAAGATGCGCCGCAAGGTTTGCTGACCTGTTTACATGCTGAATAACAAAAAAGAGAGGAAATATTATCGAGCGCTCCTATTTGTAACAGTATATGAGCCAGAATTAAGCGAGAATTGTGGCGAGTGTTCCGTGCAATGAACTTCCATTATCACATGCGAGAACCCTCGAAGAGAACCAAATGTGTTGAAGATTGCTTTATCACATTTTAAAAATATAAAAAGAGTGCAGACGCTCCTCCATCCGGTTCCTAGTACTAGTATAGTACCTCTATAGACTATAGTAGTAGTACTAGTAAACATTGCGCTTGGCTGTTCGCCTCTTTGGGAAGTGCAAAAAATAATAGTACTAGTATAGTGTATGCTTCTGGCAATCTGACACTGAATTAACTGTTGCACGTCCACCGCCTGAGCGAAGGACAACTTGCATTAGTCAAAAATTTCTCCTTGTCCTGCGAGCCACCGCGCGCAAGCTTCTCCCGTCCTGCAAGCTTCTCCGTGTTCGGCAAGTTGACGGGACACAACAAAGTAATGCTAGTCCATACCGCCTCCTCTCCGGTTAATATGGCTTAATTTCAAACGAGATAAATACACTGTCGGTCACTGTATATTTGTAAAAATACAGTCAGTGGACTTCATAATACGCTCATTGTGCTCAATATATACATTTTTTGGTGTTTATACGGTCACTAGCTCACCCTGGCTGAGTATGTGTGTGCATGCACGTGTAGGTTGAGCACTTGAGCGTGACCGTGTGTGTTCCGTCGTGTGCTCGAACATGCATGCATTTGGGCGTCGCGCGCGTTTTTGCATCCATGTGTATGTGTGACTGTTGCATACACGTAGGGGGAGTACGTGTAGGGGCTACTAAAGGAGCAGTCAAATCACACAGTAAGTTAGTTGGAAGAAGCAACCATCATTTCACTCTTCAATGACACGTACGCAATATAAAATGGTTGATATGGAGAGAAAAAGAAAACTACTATATATACACTAGCAGGAGCCTAAGCTACAAGCCCGCTTGCTTGGGTTACTCTCTTCACAAGCATCAAACGACGGTGGCCACACCGCTGGTCACATATCCGGCCTGATCCCGCAGCTGGGGGAAGGGAACAATGTTCTGCGTAGACACGCTCGACATCGTTAAGGGAGAAAATCCATAGTCGGTGCATCCCAATCGGGGGTCACCGCGGTATGGGCCAATGCCGCATCCCAACCGCCCTTCTAACTACAGCCCGACGTCCGTTTCGAAAATATTAGTGCATGTTCACAAAACTTAAACTAGTATCACTGTTCTGTTTCAAATAAGGCATATAAGCTGTTACTTTTTACCCAAAGGATCTTTATATCCAACAGACACAAAATATCCATTCGTCTGTTCGAAATTACTTTCACTGCTGATCTGATGTCGAGGTAATTGCTGCATCGCCACCAAAACCCACCATCTCTTAAGCTAAAATAGACCGAGCTAACCCCTATATTAGCATATTACTAAGATAAATAGAAGGCACTGTAGAATCATTTAGGACGTGAGCTTGTTAATCTGAATGTGGAGGGACACCAGCTTATCCCGGCCAGCAGCTTGGGCGGAACTGTGAAGAAGGTCAGCTCCTGCACGGCGACGCCGCCGGGATCCCTGCTGCTTGTCACCTCCATTTCCACCTTGACGGCGTCGGTCCTGCCTTTGGGCTCCCCCGGCTGGCCGTTCGCCCACAGCTTGGCCACGTAGTGCGGCAGTGGGGACGCCCCCACTCTGATGCAGATGACCGACACGGCGATAGGCGCACCGATGTCGAGCATGCCGCCGACCAATAAAAACGTGTGGCTGTCCTCCTTCGCGAACACCAAGAGTTGTGGCTCCGACAGTGGCACTTGCAGCTGGAGCGCCGTGCCATACTGGATCCTGTGCACGGGCATGGGATGCACGGTGCTGATGTGGTGGGAGAGCCACAATGGTGAGCCTTCGTAACTGCAGACAGGCACGGGGCATTTGCAGGGCGTGAGCGGACACACGCTCTGGTGATCTACAAGCTTGTGGTAAGTGACGTAGAGCCCACATCCTTCGTGCAGGCACTCCACCCTCACCGAGGAGAGGACGGCGTCCAGCACCGTGTTCCGCACATCGAAGCCACAACCACGCTCGCACTTCTGGCACTACCGCTGGTTCTCGGGGCGCTCGACGCGGCAGTCAACGCAAGCTAGGTGCCCACCCTTGCACTGCACAAATCAATCGAACAACACATCAATCAAGAACCTGCACCTTGCTCGATCAGCCGAACGGACGAGGTGTATTTGAACCTCATACATTGGAGGCTTCAAGGGGCGGAGGCACAAGGGGCAGTGGAGCAAGGCGAGGTCCATCGAGACCATAGAGAGCTCCATCGTCGGGTCTTCTTCCGTCTGCATGATCTCGCCCTCCTCGTGCACAACCATCTCTCGCTTTATTAGGGCCGGGGAATTACAAAGCTTCACTGTCACATATTCATACTACTTCAAGATGCATTAAATCAACACATGCAAGTATCAAAAGGAGAGTCACGGCTGCATGCATGCATTGTAATTAATGCATCGGTAAACGCAAATTATTGAAATATATCGGGTGCAGTGCTTTGATGTGTCGCGTTAACTCATACAAGACCGAGAAGTTTGATTACTACAATGCCCTCTCGCCTTAACCGCACCTGCCTTTGGCTGCATGACAGGTGGGCCACTGACCTATTGGGCCCACCTGTCATGGACACAAAGAAAGGAGCAGTAAGTCAATGAAGCTACGTCCCACCCTCGCCCATGAGCGTGGTGACTGGCAAGACTAGGAGAAGCTTTCGTTTGCTACACGCTTTCCCTCCCGTACGCGATGGACATGCAGCCGTTCAATCGGTGTCAGATGGCCAGAAGCATACTGTAGTACTCCTCCACTGGAGTAGTACTCCATCATTTTGTTCGACTTCCCGAATAGGCGAAGAGCCAAACGCAGCCCGGACGCTCGTGTGGCAGTTTCATGTGTAGAGTAGTCTAGGATAGTGTGTACCATGCCTGTAAGCTTAAAATCATTGGGGTCGGCTTCATGCTATATTATTTGATTAAAATTATCTTCTAGCCCTACCTGTCATCCTGGTGATTCTAGTTTGCACGCTCATCTGGTCAAGACAGGATTATATATTTTAATTTGTGGTGGGGTAAATGTTAGAGGTTGCAGCAAATGGAGTATTGTACACTGCGGGTCTTTCAGCCATGTTTAGATGCAACCATGTGGGGCTAGTGCCATGATGTGTTGCGTCAACTCGTACAACGAGGATAAGCTTGATTTTACTAGTACACGCCTTCTCCCTCGCCCATGCGCGCGGTGGCTCGCAGACGAGGATAAGCTTTTACAACAAGCTATCCCTCCCGCTCGCGGTGGACGGACATGCAGCAGTGGATTCGATACTGTAGAAGCAGTAGTAGTAACATCATTGTTCGCCTTCTCGAAGAGGCAAAGAGCCAAGTGCAACCCGAACATGGCAGTTGCGAACCTTGGAGCACGCATATAGCTAGGCTCTTGCATGAGACAAAATTGCTATGTGAGCCCACTATTGTAGTAAGTACTTGCTAGTATAGCCCTGTAAACCAGAAAGGAGTATTTGCCTTTCTAGAGATTTCAACAAGGGACTAGACTACACCGAGACGGAGTACATATGGAGCAAAATGAGTGAATCTACACCGTAAATAAATACGTACCAGTTCTCTCGTTTTCCTCTTGGCCTTGGTCGCGGTGCAAAATATTGAGTATACTAGTACTATCATCTTGAAATTTACAAAGTCACCATAGGCACCTCGTCGCCAACGGGAACGTCTCTTGTCACACGATAGACGCGAGCGGCAGTCGCCTCCATAGGTGCTTGAATTCCAAGGAGGGAGAGGGTAGCGGTTCCCGAGACATTGAATGGTCAATGATGCATCCTCAAATTACTCTACATGTAGAGGGAATTAATTGGAGAAGCAGAATAGAGCCAACACGATGTGAATGCAGTAGAGTTTGGATTCTCATATAAAGGCGCCCACCACTCCAATCCATCTACTCCTTAGTCTCTGCCCAACACTGCTCACTCCAATCCAAGACCAAGTGACTAGAAGCTAGAAGCACCTATGGAGGCGATGGACGCGAGCGGCAGTCGGCTGTGCCAAATCATCCAAGGCGCCGGCCTGCGGCCCCGCACCGTGCAGCGTTTCTAGACGGTGCTGGCGACCGCTGGCGTCGTAGCCCACGCCGATGCCGGTTTCACCTCTCGCATGGACGACATGATGGTCAACTCCATCCGCAAGTTCGCCGCCGTTACGAAGCGCGCAGACGACCTTGCCGTACTGCTCCAGCCCGCGCGCCCAGGCTCCTCATTGCCTGCCACCCTCATCGGCCTCCATGGTGACGAACTCTTTCAAGCCCTGGTGGCCCTTCAGTTGCTGAAGGTCGCGATGAAGAATGTGCAACCCGAGGTCGCGCTCGTCGTGCAGCGCCTCGCCATGCAAGAAACCGTCGACCTGCACATCGACGTCTACGAGGAAATCGTCTACATAGGCCACTACAAGGCCAGTGAGGACAGAAAGAAGTTGGCCTTCTTCTAGCAGCTGGAATCTTTGGACGCCATTGTTCAGAAGCACGCCGACCTGGCCACGAAAGCCGCTGCTACTTAGCCGCCGTTCGATGCATCTCTTCTTCTTGCCTCCTGTAACCAGCACTGCATCGCCTCGTGGCCTTAATGTTTTATTAGTATAGGAGTATATGGCATTTTTATTCCAGTAGTAACATTTTGACTGTGAGGTGGGGCTGCAGTTGAGCAAACCGACCATCGGCAAATCCCCACCCTGCCCACCGGGCGTCGGCTGAGTTTAGAATTATTAGAAGAGACAAATGAGGGAGAAGAGCTAGCTGTAGCACAGACGCTGTTGTCAGATGGGACTCGCGTTGATAGAATAGGAGTACTGAGCACTCGTACCTCTTTTTTTAGGGAAAAAGCAGTCGTATGTCTAGTACTACCACTAGTTGGGTGCGTGCGACCTATACCTGTCATCACTTTAGGTCTCCCTTTCGAACCACAGCTACGCTTCACCATACATATTTTTTCATGCATTTATCCTCCTATATGTACTCCTAGGCTATTTCCACGTCCACCCTTTCGCCGACATGTGGGACATAGAGCATCTGTGTCATAGTGCATGCACGACTCGGAGCATATGCAGGGGTACTTTACATTTCAGACCTCAAGAATTACATGCAAACCCCCCGCAGAAGAATAAATAGATAAATGAATTACTACATGAAACCAGATTATTTTCGTAGAAACCGGAGCACGTTCATTAAATTTTGTACATAACACGTTTATAAAAAACTACCGGACCTAAACCAGTCTAAGGGCCTCTTTGATTCGCAGGATACTGAAAACACAGAAACGGGGAAAGTATGATGGCGATGAACCAAGACAAGGAGAACTCTACTAACTCAGTTAGAGGTTAGAGTTAGATTCTAACCCTGAACTAACTCTAAACCAAAGAGGTCTATGGATGGCAGGGTTAGATTGACAATAAATGTTCTTTCTCAATCACTACGTAACACTGCTCACTCCAATCCAAGACCAAGTGACCAGAAGCTAGAAGCACCTATGGAGGCGATGGTCGCGAGCAGCAGTCGGCTGTGCCAAATCATCCAAGTCGCTGGCCTGCGGCCCCGCACCGCGCAGCATTTCTAGACGGTGCTGGTGACCGCCGGCGTTGTAGCCCTCGCCGACGCCAACTTCGTCTCCCGCATGGGCGACATGATGGTCAACTCCATCTGCAAGTTCGCCGCCGTCAAGAAGCGTTTAGCGAAAGCTCCTACTAGTCCTGCCAACCACCACGCTCATGCGCGAGGGAGGGGGCGTTGTAGTAATCAAACTTCTCGGTCTTTTATGAGTTGACGCGACACATCAAAGCACTGCACTCGATATAAGTCTTTTTACACATTTCAAATGGACTACTACATACGGATGTATGTAGACATATTTTGCTTCGTATGTAGTCACTTGTTGCAATCTCTAAAAAGACTTATATTTGGAAACGGAGGGAGTACAACGCATGCATGCATGCCGTGACCTCCCTTTTGATACTTGCATGTGTTGATTTGATGGACCTTGCCAAATTTTGACTATAAATTTAACTAACCAAGTTTTCATGCATGTCACAAAAAATTACGGGGCTGTTTGGATTGTGACTATGTTTGTCTTATGTTGCCACATTATTTTTTCCACACTTGCCACACTTGCCTAACTTGAGTTGCTCAAATTGTTAGACACACTTTGGCTTGCCTAAGGGAATCTTGCCACACTTTTTGTGTCTATGACATGTGGGGTTCACTGCTAACAAAAAATTTCTTGTCTTAGGTGTGGCGAATAAAAAAAGACTTATATTTAGGAACGGAGGGAGTAGAAAATATAAATAATAATGCATGTTGGGGCAACCCACGTTTCCGATAATTTTAGCCGTGGGCTTGTTCACAATTTTTACGAGGGGGTGGTTGTTCATTTAATGGAGGGACTTGTACGAGACTTGAACGATACAAAGTGCGACCTGGCACCCTAAAAAAAGTGCGACCTGGCACACCGTAACACCACTTGGAACAAGCGGGTAGCTATCTCAAAAAATAATCAACAACTAAAAAACGGCGACCTGGCACGTAGTACACAATTTTAAATGATTGTTTTGATGGAGTGAAAACGGAAAACTACCCCACTACGGATATATACGCCGGATGCTCCGCACTTGCTTGCTAGGGTTGCTCTATTCACACACTCTCATCCTCTCCATATCTAAACAAGATAGGGGTGGTAACACTGTCTTTCTCCCTTCAAAAAACACTGTCTTTCTATCCTCACCACTGGTTACAGATCCGGACGTATCCCCCTCCGCCGGTGAAGGGGAGGAGGGGCAGCGTTTAGGCCGTCGTTGACAGCGAGGGAGGAGACCCACTGCCGGCCGCACCGTTATCTCTTGCCGAGCGCCGGCACGAGAGGTCCTCCGATCCCTTCGTCGTTGCCCTAGTGTGGGCGGATCCGGCCTCCCACCGCCCACCTATCCACATCCCGACGACCTTCAGGTATATCTTCCTTCGAAACCGCCTTAGCTCTACTTCCCCAGCTCGCTACGTCGCTGCATGTGCATCATTTTCTACCTCTCAGCCCCTCTTGATCGGATGGTCCAACGTCACGTATTTTTCTTCTTGTATTGTTAGAGGTAAAGCTACTTCATGGATTCGAATCTTGTACTTGGTTCAAAAAAGAAATAAAGTGGGGGTGGGGGAATTTAGTATGTGGTACATCAGACTTGGTACAAACAGGAAGGAAAGGGGGTGAAAGTAGTACAGACTGGTCATCCAACCGGTCTCTTGGTCGAAAAGGGAAATATAGGGGTAACGTTGTACACAGTGGTATGACCAGGACTAGATTTGCTATCCACACATAGGAGTAGGTGGCTAGAGTGAACAAGAATGGGACCAACCCAGATATGTTTCTTAGATGTTTGTTTCTCGGGGCAAAAAACTATGAATCACCACTTTATGCCCCTGTTTAGGTACATGGTGCTGGACTGCTGGTGCACCCACCGTCCCATGCCCTTATACCAAATATTTAGCTGTTCTTAATCTAATGCCCCTGGTAAAAATGAAGCCATGCCACTGTTATAAGCCATGCCAAGTTTAGCCAAATGTTTTTGCATGTAATTGTTTGAGACTCTGACTGTTTCCTCTGTAGCTTTTTTTGCAAACAGGGATATTCATTTCACCTGGTTGCTGTTGTGACCTTTTGGTGCACTACACA
Organism: Aegilops umbellulata; assembly: GCA_032464435.1. Lineage (NCBI taxonomy): Eukaryota > Viridiplantae > Streptophyta > Magnoliopsida > Poales > Poaceae > Aegilops > Aegilops umbellulata. Next base: position 242,841,236 of record CP136055.1, on the reverse strand, counting down.
AAACTCTTCTTAAAAGAAGTGACTTTTGTGCTGTTTAACTGGAATGTCAGAATGGAACAGTTGGTTCATTTCGGTGGAACTGCACAAAGGAAGATCTGTGTTCCAATCCTCATCATCCATATTGGCACCATAACCATCCTTTAGGTAAGAATGATATTTAATGCATGTGTTCATCTCTATTTTGCGACTGCCATGAGAAAATAATGCTATTTTTTAGTAGTACACTTGTACTCCCTCACTGACAAAACCAATTCTGAAATAGAAGGCCAATCATGTACTTGGTTTCACCAACTAGTGAGGAGACTGAGAAACAGAGCATGAAGAGGAAGAAGAAGAGTAAATAGTGTCAACGCGATCTTGCTGAAGCCAGAGGCCTCAGTCGAGGCCATTCAAGGGCTCCGACAACGACTACCTTACATGTGAGACGATCCTCCAGGGAGCCCTTCCACTTCTGCTATTTCACTTAATTAATTAGGAGTACTTAAGTACCACTAATTTATTGCTGCCTAATTTTCCTGTCGGAGTTAAACAAATCTTTAGTAGCACCCTATGCTGAATCATGTACGTGTGTATGTTTGTCTATGAGGTGAATCATGTGGTGGAGCAGGGAGGGAATGCTAACTTTACCCGTTAAGATAATGAGGGTGCTTCTATTTGTTAGTGTATGTTTCATCAACTAGTCCCACTATTACAGTTATCTCACTCTCTCAATATATGTGCCAACAGGGATGCTCGATTTTGGTGGAACTGCACAAAAACTTTGGGTGCTTCATTGCCTCGACAGCTTCCATCCTTTCCTGTTAGTCACTAATCTCGGCTTGCCTTCTTCCTTTGTTCTCAGTCGCTTGGCTTATCTCGGCTTCCAGTCAAAGGAAATAGTAATTGATATGCTACCTCACACAGGTTGGTACTGGTCTTTATCCTGATTATTGTGCTTGTCATATGTATCGGTAATTTGGTATTGTGCTACTGTTTGCCGATTTCATAAAGGAGTAACTTGGAGCCCGAACTCGCAGGCAAATCATTAAATCGGGTGATTTCAGGAGAACTGTACAAAAAGATCAGATGGACAGGTACTTATGCTGCTGCTATTTACTCCAAAGTTCACTTAGACAAGCATCGATGTTGACAAGAATAAGTGCCGATATTCATTTGAGTATCAATCGGCGTCAACAAATTTTCAAACTCCAAGTATTAGGAGTGTGAATGCCAAAAATATTGCTTGGCGCATAACCCAGAAAAACGCAGTCCAGTCTTTGGTTCCAACTTGTGCCTTTTGGTTATCTGCACATATGGTAGCGAACTGTATGGCATGGAGTCTAAAGATTCCAGACAAGTTGGTTGACGCATATATTCATCTAGAACTTAATCAGTCTGCACGCCAGGGATGCTCCATTTCAGTTGAACTGCACAAAAAATTTGGATGGTTCATTTTCTCAACCGCCTCCTTTCTCGTCTGCAATGTAGAATTTTGGCGAGCCAGTAAACTAGTTGGATGAAAGTAGTGGCCAAGTTGCTCAAACCTCCCTCGGCACGAGGCCACTATTTGAGGATAAACCTACAAGCAAAGTTCAGATTGTCTGTCCTGCCTCTTATGTACTCGAAATTTTACTCGTAGAAGCATTAATTTTAGCAAGAAGTACCTCCGACTGAACACCATTTACCAGTCTGCAATGTAGAATTTTGGCGAGCTACAGGACCAAGATGAGCCAGTAAACTAGTTGGATGAAAGTAGTGGCCAAGTTGCTCAAACCTCCCTCGGCACGAGGCCACTATTTGAGGATAAACCTACAAGCAAAGTTCAGATTGTCTATGTTGCCTCTTATGTACTCGAAAGTTTACTCGTACAAGCATTAATTTTAGCAAGAAGTACCTCCGACTGAACACCATTTACCAGTCTGTACCCTAGGTAATTAAAGTTCGTCCATGGATCATATTGGCTGTGATCTCAATCATTTGTATGCATAAACATACTGAACATGTGTATATCTGAATATTTTTTGTGAATTATCTATGAATATTGTTGTGTGATCTGTCAATCATTTGGATCCATTGATATGATGAACTTGTGTATATATGAATCTTTTGAGTTGTTGATAGTGAATGTTGGCTATGACTATGAACGTGTCCTGTGAACCTGAGTTTGATACGAATGTTTACCTTTTCTGTTGTGCTTGTGTGCGTGTGGGTGTCAACGACACACCTTCTTCCCAAGAAGAATTCCACCTACTTTGTTAGGGTAGCAATGGCGCATCATCTCTTTTTAATCTTTTTGCTCTGTCTTGCCCCCTCCCCCGCTCAACCCCTGCCGTAATGTTTTCGGCCTCAAAACAAACATAGTACTGCGTTGTTTTTGGGGCTTGATGAAAAATCGAGTGCTGGTTTCTGTAGGTTGGCCCGCCCAGCAAATGGGTTGCTGGTCCACCACGGACCGGGAGGCTAAAAATACAAGTTGTATGGTGCAGAGGCAAGTAAAAAAACGCCATCGAGAGCCATCCACTGAAGAAAAAAATCTCTCCTGATGTGCTTCTTCAGTCGTGCCGCCGGCCCCCTCTATAATCCAGTTCGCTCGGGGATCTGGTATCATTTTTTTCCGGAGGGCGAACAAGTATCAGCTAGGCCTAGGTTTTGTATTTTAACATGCGTAGCCCACGACATACGGGTGACCGTGGTTTCAACTTATTTTTTTGAGGTCCATACCGGCCTATGGGCTTTTTCTTAAAGATCGGCAGCCCAATGTATTTTTTAACCATATTATATATATTTATATTATTACTATTATCGTATATTTTATAGAGACTTATATATACATTATGAAAACATCCCACGTGTTATTAACTTATAAAAGTAAATGTTTAACAGAAGTTGGCAAGGAAAATCCTGGTTGTTTTTGACTCACAGGCAAGGAAAATCCTTGTGATTGCGTACAAAAGCCTGCGAAGATTTTAAGGACCAATGTAATAATAACGCGCTCATTTTTATTTTGAGCAATAACTCACTAATTTGTTAGTTATGTATATAAAAAATGTGCCTCTCCGGTTTATTTTTGATACTAATTGCACCTTCTAACATAACATTATATATATAACGAGCCCAGCTAATTCGTGTATTTGAAGGAAGTGCAAATGGGCTGGGATTTCTTAGATAATATAAATGGGCCGCATTGACGCAAAATTATTTGTTAACCCAGCCCAGCAAATGGACTGTACATTCTAGAAAACATGGGTTAAATATATGCCACATTTTTGCAGGCTGATATGTGGGCCAATAGGTCGAAGCCTACGCAGGGCATTGTCAACTTGGTCGGCATGCACCTTTAATCTATCTCTTCTTCCTCCAGCATCGCCTGGACCGCCTGGTCCAGCCCCCAGCGGCTAGCGGCTCTTCTTAGCACGCATCGCTGCGAAACGCTACCCCACCGCCGGCCAGGCTATCCCTCCACCCCTCCACACCTCATGTTACTCTCCACCTACTGCAGCCCCACGCCGCACCAGAACCAGTTATAAACCTTCTCCTCCACTCAATCCATGACTCCTCTGCCGCGTCTTCCCATCTCCGAGTCGTTCCCGTCCAGGGCCTCGCCGTCGTCCACCGCCTCGCTGCGCTCGGTGCGGCGTGGTCAACAAATGAGAGTCATTGGAAGATGACTGTACGTGGAGAGCCTGACGGCTGGGACCCACGAGGTCCATGGTCGCACACAAGGAAAGTTCCTCCTTATTAAGCTAGAAAAAAATGTTTCCTCCACCTAACAGCTGGGACCCACCGGCTGTATCTTCGCACGGAAGGAAGTGCCTCCTTGTTATGCGAAAAAATTATTCCTCCCGTTGACAGCTGGGACCCGTCAGATTTGGTGGCTGACTTGAGGGCCTACTAAGCGGACGTGTATGCAGGGCTTTGTCAACTTAATCAACAAATGATTCTAGCAGCTGGACCGTTGGATGTTAATCCAACAGCCATGCTCCTTCTTCAACCTCTGTTCTTGCTCCTGTCTCCCGTGGGCGGCACCGCGGCTGTGCTGCCGCGCACCCGAACAAGTCAAGTTTCCCACTCCTCTCCATCTGTGACTCCAGTGCCCCGTATTCCCCATCTCCGGGTCGTTCCAGTCTGGGGCCTCGCTGTCGTCCACCGGCCTTTGGTGCGCTCGGGATGGTATGGTCAACGTGGTCAACAACCGAGAGTCATCGAAACATGAATGTACGTGAGAGGCTGACAGTGGGGACGCAACACGCCCATGGACGCATGCATGCAACGGAACGCGGCATGGTCAACGTGGTCAAGGAATGACTTACATCGGAAGTGTACTGTACGTGGAGAGGCTGACAGTTGGGTCCACAGACGCAGCAAAGAAGTGTGTCCTTATTACACGGAAAATAATGATTTCTCCACCTAACAGCAGGGACCCATCGGACGGGCCATCGTATTTTGTGAAAAAAAAAACGTTTCCCCCTGATGACCCACAAGTATAGGGGATCTATTGTAGTCCTTTCGATAAGTAAGAGTGTCGAACCCAACGAGGAGCAGAAGGAAATGATAAGCGGTTTTCAGCAAGGTATTCTCTGCAAGTACTGAAATAAGTGGTAACAGATAGTTTTGTGACAAGATAAATTGTAACGAGCAACAAGTAACAAAATTAAATAAGGTGCAGCAAGATGGCCCAATCCTTTTTGTAGCAAAGGACAAGCCAGAACAAACTCTTATAATAGGAAAAGCGCTCCCGAGGACACATGGGAATATCATCAAGCTAGTTTTCATCACGTTCATATGATTCGCGTTCGGTACTTTGATAATTTGATATGTGGGTGGACCGGTGCTTGGGTGCTGTTCTTACTTGAACAAGCATCCCACTTATGATTAACCTCTATTGCAAGCATCCGCAACTACAACAAAAGTATTAAGGTAGACCTAACCATAGCATGAAACATATGGATCCAAATCAGCCCCTTACGAAGCAACACATAAACTAGGGTTTAAGCTTCTGTCACTCTAGCAACCCATCATCTACTTATTACTTCCCAATGCCTTCCTCTAGGCCCAAATAATGGTGAAGTTTTATGTAGTCGACGTTCACATAACACCACTAGAGGCTAGACAACATACATCTTATCAAAATATCGAACGAATACCAAATTCACATGACTACTAATAGCAAGACTTCTCCCTTGTCCTCAGGAACAAACGTAACTACTCACAAAGCATATTCATGTTCATAATCAGAGGGGTAATAATATGCATAAAGGATCTAAACATATGATCTTCCACCAAATAAACCAACTAGCATCAACTACAAGGAGTAATCAACACTACTAGCACCAATCCCGGACTTGGAGACAAGAATTGGATACAAGAGATGAACTAGGATTTGGAGATGAGATGGTGCTGGTGAAGATGTTGATGGAGATTGCCCTCTCCCGATGAGAGGAGCGTTGGTGATGACGATGGTGATGATTTCCCCCTCCCAGAGGGAAGTATTCTCGGCAGAACAGCTCTGCTGGAGCCCTAGATTGGTTCCGCCAAGGTTCCGCCTCGTGGCGGCGGAGTTTCATCCCGAAAGGTTTCTTCTTATTTTTTTTATCATCGAAAGACTTCATATAGGAGAAGATGGACGTCGGAGACCCACTAGGGGGTCCACGAGGTACGGGGCGCGCCCACCCTCGTGAGCAGTGTGTGGGCCCCCTGGCCTTCATCTTTGGCGAGGATTTTTCTTTATTTTTTTAAGATATTCCGTGGAGTTTCAGGACTTTTGGAGTTGCACAGAGTAGGTCTCTAATATTTTCTCCTTTTCCAGCCCAGAATTCCACCTGCCGGCATTCTCCCTCTTCATGTAAACCTTGTAAAATAAGAGAGAATAGCCATAAGTATTGTGACATATCGTGAAATAACAACCCATAATGCAATAAATATCGATATAAAAGCATGATGCAAAATGGACGTATCAACTCCCCCAAGCTTAGACCTCGCTTGTCCTCAAGCGAAAAGCCGATAACAATGAATATGTCCTCATGTTTAGAGGTAGAGGCTTCGATAAAAATAGAATATGGACATGGAGGCATCATGATTATTCTCATAATAGCAACATATATAGATTTTGTCATATGATTACTTATATTCAAGTGATGATCTTTTCACAATGCAAAAGTATGAATCAGAAACCTTATTGGGCTCCAACAAACTATAATCTCAGTCATTGAACCAATTGCAATTTATCATAACATCGGAAAGAGTCTATGTCATAGCTTAAAAGCAAGTCCACATACTCCACTATCATTTAGTCCTTCATAATTGCTAACACTCATGTAATACTTGTGGTTATGAAGTGTTAATCGGACACAGAGAAAGATAGGGACTTATAATTTTGCCCCCCAACCTTTTACCTCAAGGGTAATGTCAACAATAATAATTCATGCTCCCCTACATCCAATTAGGTATATATATCATGTTCTTTCCAACATGTTGGGCGTGCCAAAGGATAAAATGAAAAAGGAAAGGTGAAGATCACCAGACTTTTGCATAAGGTAGAGGATAATAATAGAAGATAGGCCCTTCGCAGAGGGAAGCAGAGGTTGCCATGCGCTTTTATGGTTGGATGCACAAAATCTCAACGCGAAAGAACGTCACTTTATATTGCCCCTTGTGATATGAACCTTTGTTATGCAGTCCGTCGCTTTTATTACTTTCACATCACAAGATCGTATAAAGCTTATTTCTCCAATCAATCATACATATTTAGAGCAATTTTTATTGCTTTGCACCGATGACAACTTACTTGAAGGATCTTACTCAATCCATAGGTAGATATGGTGGACTCTCATGGCAAAACTGGTTTAAGGGTTTTCGGAAGCACAAGTAGCATCTCTACTTGGTGCTAAGAATTTGGATAGCATGAGGGGGAAAGGCAAGCTCAAAAAGTTAGAGGATCCATGACAACATACTTTATCTTAGATATAAGAAAAATATAACTCATTATGTTGTCTTCCTTGTCCAACATCAACTCTTTAGCATGTCATATTTTAATGAGTGCTCCCAGTCATAAAAGATGTCAATGATAATATATCTATATGTGAAACCTCTATTTCCTTATTACTTCCTATTAATTGCAACGATGACCAAAGCTATGTCTGCCAACTCCCAACAACTTTAAATCATCATACTCTTTCTATGTGAAGTCATTACTCTTAATAAGATCAATATGAACTTTTTATTCTTTTTCTTTTATTCACCCAAGATCATGGCAACATAATCAAGCGCTTGACTCAACACTAATCTTTATTATATATAGCTCACATACTCGATTACATAGAGAGATCATAAAGCAAAACTCAAAACTAGATCATGCCATAAACTTTATTCTACTAGATCAAGATACTACTAATAGGATCAAACTAAGAAAAACGGTAAAGATAGGAGTTGTGATTGTGATACGATACCGGGGCACCTCCCCCAAGCTTGGCAGTTGCCAAGGGGAGTGCCCATACCCATGTGATTATGTCTCTTTTGTTGGTGAAGAAGGCGGTGGTGATGGATAATCGCACATAGAGCTTAAGAAGTCTTCCAGCTTGCGGATAATGCCCTTGAGTTCGATAATATGCTCCTTCAACAAAATATTTTCACGGGTGAGATACTTATTCTGTATACAGGCTAACTAAATCATCTTGAAAGCTTCAATCTTAGTTGGGGTAAGGAGATTGTGGTCGAGTTGAAGGATGTCTTCTGCTGCCGAAGCTTGATTCTCCGTGGCCTTCTTGATCCCTTCATCCTTGTTGATCTCCATGGGCTCTTCCCTCTTCAGCTCTATCTTCATTAGCCAAGCATATTTATCACCATTGTTGGAGGAGGAAGACGACATGATGCCTGGCCTTGACAACCCTGACAGAAAACGTCTCGAAACAAGAACAGAGGATATTTGCGTGATACAGGAGTCAAAACCTTTGGGAGGTTATATAATGAATTTTTACTGACCAAAATACGCAACGTGCAAGAAAACGGAGTCCGGAAGGCACACGAGGTGCTCACAAGGTAGGAGGGCGCGCCCAGGCATGGGGTGCACGCCCACCACCCTCGTGGGGCCCTCGTGTCCTTCCCAGACTGCCACTTATTTTTCTATTTTTCTAAATATTCCAAAACGGAGAAATATTGCCTTAAAAATTGTTTTGGAGTCGGTTTACTTACCGTACGACATACCTATTCCTTTTCGGAGTCTGGAACATTCTGGAAAGTGTATCTTATGTATTCCTCCGGGGTTACGGTTTCAATAATATTGGTTTCAACATTTATGGGATTACCTGAGATATAATGTTTGATTCTTTGACCGTTTACCACCTTCGGATTTGTGCCTTCGAAGTTGTTGATTTTTATGGCACCGGAACGATAGACCTCCTCGATAACGTAAGGGCCTTCCCATTTAGAGAGAAGTTTTCCTGCAAAAAATCTTAAACGAGAGTTGTATAGCAATACATAATCACCTACATTAAACTCATGCTTTTGTATCCTTTTGTCATGCCATCTTTAACTTTTTCTTTAGACAACTTGGCATTTTCATAGGCTTGGGTTCTCCATTCATCAAGTGAGCTAATATCAAATAACCTCTTTTCACTGGCAAGTTTGAAATCATAGTTGAGTTCTTTAATAGCCCAATATGCCTTATGTTCTAGTTCAAGAGGTAAGTGACATGCTTTTCCATAAACCATTTTATACGGGGACATACCCATAGGATTTTTATATGCAGTTCTATAAGCCCATAATGCATCGTCAAGTTTCCTGGAGCAATTCTTTCTAGACCTATTGACAGTCTTTTGCAAAACTAATTTGAGTTCTCTGTTACTCAATTCTACTTGACCACTGGACTGAGGGTGATAGGGAGATGCAATTCTATGATTAACATCATATTTAGCAAGCATTTTACGGAAAGCACCATGAATAAAGTGTGAACCACCATCAGTCATTAAATATCTAGGGACTCCAAACCTCGGAAAAATAACTTCCTTAATCATTTTAATAGAGGTGTTATGATCAGCACTACTAGTTGGAATAGCTTCTACCCACTTAGTAACGTAATCAACAACAACCAAAATATGAGTGTATCGATTAGAGGCAGGAAAAGGTCCCATATAATCAAAGCCCCAAACATCAAACGATTCAATAACAAGAGAATAATTCATAGGCATTTCTTGACGTCTACTAATATTACCGATTCTTTGACATTCATCACAAGACAAGAAAAACTTACGGCCATCCTTGAAGAGAGTAGGCCAATAAAAACCAGATTGCAATACCTTATGTGCAGTTCTGTCTCCAGCATGGTGTCCTCCATAAGCTTCGGAGTGACACTTGCGTAGGATCCGTTCCTGTTCATGCTCAGGTACACAACGTCTACTAACACCATCTGCTCCTTCTTTATAAACATGTGGGTCATCCCAAAAGTAATGTCTCAAATCATAGAAGAATTTTTTCTTTTGTTGGTATGTGAACCTAGGTGGTATAAACTTAGCAACAATATAATTAGCATAATCGGCATACCAAGGAGTACTACGAGAAGTACTTATAACATTTAATTGCTCATCAGGAAAGTTATCATTAATAGGTAGTGGGTCACCAAGAATATTTTCTAACCTAGACAAGTTGTCTGCAACGGGGTTCTCAGCTCCTTTCTATCAACGATATGGAAATCAAATTCTTGTAGCAAGAGAACCCATATAATAAGTCTAGGTTTAGCATCTTTCTTTTCCATAAGATATTTAATAGCAGCATGATCAGTGTGAATAGTTACTTTAGAATCGACAATATACGGTCTGAACTTATCACAAGCAAATACAATTGCTGAAAGTTCTTTTTCAGTAGTAGCATAATTTCTTTGAGCATTGTCTAGAGTCTTACTAGCATAATGGATAACATTTAATTTCTTATCAACTCTTTCCCCTAGAACAACACCTACAGCATAATCACTAGCATCACACATAATTTCAAAGGGTAAATTCCAATCAGGTGGCTGAACAACAGGTGCAGAAACTAATGCTTTCTTAAGTATTTCAAATGCTTCTACACAATCATCATCAAAGACGAATGATACATCTTTTTGCAATAAATTAGTCAGAGGCCTAGAAAATTTTGAGAAGTCCTTAATGAACCTCCTATAAAATCCGGCATGGCCAAGGAAACTTCTTATACCTTTGATGTCCTTGGGACATGGCATCTTTTCAATAGCATCAACCTTGGCTTTATCAACTTCAATACCACTTTCAGAAACTTTATGCCCCAAGACAATACCTTCATTAACCATAAAGTGGCACTTTTCCCAATTCAAGACAAGATTAGTTTGTTCACATCTCTGCAAAACTCGATCAAGATTGGTCAAGCAATCGTCAAAAGAGGAACCATAGACGGAAAAGTCGTCCATGAAAACCTCACAAATCTTTTCACAAAAGTCAGAGAATATAGCCATCATGCATCTTCGAAAGGTAGCAGGTGCATTACATAAACCAAAAGGCATACGTCTATAAGCAAAAGTACCAAAAGGGCATGTAAAAGTAGTCTTTGATTTGTTTCTAGCCGACACAGGTATTTGAGAGAAACCAGAATAACCATCTAGAAAGCAGTAATGTGTATGTTTGCATAATCTTTCTAGCATTTGATCAATAAAAGGTAAGGGGTAATGATCTTTCTTAGTAGCCTTATTAAATTTGCGGAAATCAATTACCATCCTATAACCTGTGTTAATTCTTTGTGGAATCAATTCATATTTATCATTAGGAACAACAGTAATACCTCCCTTCCTAGGGACACAATGGACATGACTTACCCACTAACTATCAGCAACGGGATAAATTATACCTGCCTCCAAAAGCTTGAGTATTTCTTTTCTTACCACTTCTTTCATTTTAGGATTCAAACGTCGTTGAGGATCACGAACTGGTTTGGCATCTGCTTCCAAATTTATTTTATGTTGACATAGAGTGGGACTAATGCCCTTAAGATCATCAAGAGTATATCCAATAGCAGCATGGTGCTTCTTCAGAGTTTTCAATAATCTTTCTTCTTCATGCTCTGAAAGGTTAGCACTAATAATAACAGGATATATCTTCTTTTCATCAAGATAAGCATATTTAAGATTATCAGGCAACGGTTTAAGCTCAAACATGGGATCACCCTTGGGTGGAGAAGGATCCCCTAGAATTTCAACAGGAAAAATGTGTTGCAGAATAGGTTCCTGTTTAAAGAATACTTCATCTATTTCCCTTCTTTCATTCATGAACATATCATTTTCATGGTCTAGCAAATAGTGTTCTAAAGGATCACTAGGAGGTACGGCAATAGAAGCAAGACCAATAATTTCATCCTTACTAGGTAATTCTTCCTCATGATGTTGTTTACTAAATTTAGAGAAATTAAACTCATGAACCATATCATCCAAGGCAATAGTAACAACATTCTTTTCGCAGTCTATCTTAGCATTAACAGTGTTCAAGAAGGTCTACCAAATATAATGGGACAAAAGCTGTCTTGCAGAGAAGTGAGAACAAGAAAATCAGCAGGATATTTAGTTTTCCCACACAAGACTTCAACGTCTCTAACAATCCCAATTGGTGAAATAGTGTCTCTGTTGGCAAGTTTAATTGTGACATCAATACCTTCTAACTCAGCAGGTGCAATTTCATGCTTAATTTCTTCATACAAAGTATGCGGTATAACACTAGCACTAGCACCCATATCACATAAACCATGATAACAATGATCTCCTATTTTAACAAAAATAACAGACACGCCTACCAAAGGTCTATGTTTATCTTTAGCACAAGGTTTAGCAATTCTAGCAGTTTCACCTTCGAATTGAATTACATGCCCATCAATATTATCAGACAAGAGATCTTTAACAATAGCAATATTAGGTTCTACTTTAACTTGCTCGGGAGGTGTATATGTTCTAATATTGCTTTTACGAAAAACAGTTGAAGCTTTAGCATGATCCTTTATTCTAACAGGGAAAGGTGGTTTCTCAACATAAGCAATAGGAACAGTAGGATCATTATAAGTGACAGTCTTTTCTTCAACTTTAATAGGTGCAGCTACTTTTACTTCAATGGGAGGATGATATTTAAACCACTTCTCCTTAGGGAGATCAACATAAGTAGCGAAAGATTCACAGAAGGAAGCTACTATCTCAGAGTCAAGTCCATATTTAGTGCTAAACTTACGGAAAATATTGGTATCCATAAAAGATTTAACACAATCAAACTTAGGTGTCATACCTGACTCCTTACCTTCGTCGAGGTCCCAGTCTTCAGAGTTGCGTTTAATTCTATCCAATAAATCCCATCTAAATTCAATAGTCTTCATCATAAAAGAGCCAGCACAAGAAGTATTGAGCATGGTTTGATTATTATGAGAAAGCCGAGCATAAAAACTTTGAATAATTATTTCTCTCGAGAGCTCATGATTGGGGCATGAATATAACATTGATTTAAGCCTCCCCCAAGATTGAGCGATGCTTTCTCCTTCGCGAGGCCAGAAATTATATATATAATTGCAATCACGATGAACAAGATGCATTGGGTAATACTTTTGATGAAATTCCAATTTCAATCTTTTATAATTCCATGATCTCATATCACACATAGCCTATACCATGTCAACGCGTCTCCCTTCAAAGATAAAGGGAAGACCTTCTTGTTAGCAACATCATCGGGTATACCCGCAAGCTTAAATAATCCACAAAGTTCATCCACATATATTAAGTGCTCATCAAGATGCTTTGTTCCATCTCCTGTAAAAGGGTTAGCTAGCAGTTTTTCCATCATACCCGAAGGAAATTCAAAAGGAGTTTCATTTTCAATAGGTTCAGTAGGTTGAGGAGCAACTCTTTGCTCTAATGGACGGGGTGAAGATACCCCGAACAAGCCCCTCGGAGAATTACTTTCCATAGTAACAAGTGACAGTAAATTTTAGCAAACTATATAAATTTTTTCCTTACCAAATTCCACCTACCAAAAGCGCTACACTCCCCGGCAACGGCGCCAGAAAAGAGTCCTGATAACCCACAAGTATAGGGGATCTATCATAGTCCTTTCGATAAGTAAGAGTGTCAAACCCAACGACGAGCAGAAGGAAATGATAAGCGGTTTTCAGCAAGGTATTCTCTGCAAGTACTGAAATAAGTGGTAACAGTTAGTTTTGTGACAAGATAAATTCTAACGAGAAACAAGTAACAAAAGTAAATAAGGTGCAGAAAGATGGCCCAATCCTTTTTGTAGCAAAGGAAAAGCCGGAACAAACTCTTATAATAGGAAAAGCGTTCCCGAGAACACATGGGAATATCGTCAAGCTAGTTTTCATCACGTTCATATGATTCGTGTTCGGTACTTTGATAATTTGATATGTGGGTGGACCGGTGCTTGGGTGCTGTTATTACTTGAACAAGCATCCCGCTTATGATTAACCTCTATTGCAAGCATCCGCAACTACAACAAAAGTATTAAGGTAAACCTAACCATAGCATGAAACATATGGATCCAAATCAGCCCCTTACGAAGCAACGCATAAACTATGGTTTAAGCTTCTGTCACTCTAGCAACCCATCATCTACTTATTACTTCCCAATGCCTTCCTCTAGGCCCGAATAATGGTGAAGTTTTATGTAGTCGACGTTCACATAACACCACTAGAGGTTAGACAACATACATCTTATCAAAATATCGAATGAATACCAAATTCACATGACTACTAATAGCATGAATTCTCCCTTGTCCTCAGGAACAAACGTAACTACTCACAAAGCATATTCATGTTCATAATCAGAGCGGTAATAATATGCATAAAGGATCTGAACATATGATCTTCCACCAAATAAACCAACTAGCATCAACTACAAGGAGTAATCAACACTACTAGCAACCTACTAGCACCAATCCCGGACTTGGAGACAAGAATTGGATACAATAGATGAAATAGGGTTTGGAGATGAGATGGTGCTGGTGAAGATGTTTATGGAGATTGCCCTCTCCTAATGAGAGGAGCGTTGGTGATGACGATGGTGATGATTTCCCCCTCTCGGAGGGAAGTATTCTCGGCAGAACAGCTCTGTCGGAGCCCTAGATTGGTTCCGCCAAGGTTCCGCCTCTGGCGGTGGAGTTTCGTCCCGAAAGGTTTCTTCTTATTTTTTTCTCATCAAAAGACTTCATATAGGAGAAGATGGACGTCGGAGATCCACCACGGGGCCCACGAGGTAGGGGGCGCGCCCTAGGAGGGGGGTGTGCCCCCCACCCTCGTGAGCAGGGTGTGGGCCCCCTAGCCTTCATCTTTGGCGAGGATTTTTCTTTATTTCTTTTAAGATATTTCGTGGAGTTTCAGGACTTTTGGAGTTGCACAGAATAGGTCTCTAATATTTGCTCCTTTTCCAGCCCAGAATTCTAGCTGCCGGCATTGTCCCTCTTCATGTAAACCTTGTAAAACAAGTGAGAATAGCCATAAGTATTGTGACATATCGTGAAATGACAACCCATAATGCAATAAATATCGATATAAAAGCATGATGCAAAATGGACGTATCAACTCCCCCAAGCATAGTCAATATGAATGATTCTAGCTCCAGTGACCGTACGATGTCCATCCAACGGCAGTAGTGCTTCTTCAACCTCTGGTCTTGTTGCTCCAGCCGCCCAAAGCAGCGCCGGTCGTGGCGCATGCTCCTACCTCCCGTGGCCGGCTGTCCTACCGTGGAGGCCTCACCGCCCCCTACTATTCCCACCGCTGGCCAGGCCATCCCTCTACTCACCCACACCCCCTGTTATAATGTGGCGACGACAGCCTCACATCACAGCGAACCAGTGAACCCTCTTACTCCTCTACGCGTGAGCATCCACTACCGCATCTTCCCCGGCTCCGCGTCATCCCCTTCCTAGGCCTCGCCGTCGTCCACCGCCCTGGTGCTCTCGGCGTGGCGTGGTCAACGTGGTCAAGGAACGGCTTCCATCAGACGTGGACTGTACGTGGAGAGGCTAACAGCTGGGTCCACGGCCGCAACAAGGAAGTGCCTCCTTATTACGCGCAAACTAATTATTCCTCCACCTGACAGCGGGGACCCACCGGATGGGCCACCGTATTTCGCAAAAAAAACGTTTTCCCCTGACTGTTGGGACCCACCAGCTACATCTTCGCATGCAAGGAAGTGCGTCCGGGCAAAAAAAACGATTCACCCCCTGACTGCTGGGACCCTCAAGCTACATCTTCGCAGGCAAGGAAGTGCCTGTCGGGACCCACCTGGTCAGAGCATACGTAGTGTTGTCATTCTGGTCGCGAATGTGTACATACATACTAGTCGATATAGAGGCGCGCACGTGTCGTAGTAGAGGCGCGCACGTAGCATGTACACGTACGTACAGCGGCCAGTGTGCAAGAAAGAATATACGGCCACGTACGTACATACGGGCAGGGTCTCGAACGCCTACTCGCGCATACGTACGGCCAGGGCTCGTGTACATGGCTGGGTCGGAACGGAGAAACAGCGTCGTCGTCGTGTTCATGGGGAGCCAACCGGCTGGGTCGGAACGAAATGCGTCGTCGTGTTCATCGGGAAGGCTTGGATGGAACAACCGATGGAAACGAGGCCTGGCGTACCGCAGAATGGAGGAAACGGCCTTGTGTTCGTCCGGCCACGTTCACAACGGGATCCTGTTCATCGGGAGGGGTCTGGCATACCGCAAAACGGAGGAAACGGACCTCCTATGGTCGAAATAGGGGTCCTGTTGATCGGGAGGGGCGTGGCGTACCGCAGAACGGAGGAAACGAACTTGTGTTGGAGCGCTACGGTCGAAAAGGGGGTCCTGTTCATCGGGAGGGGTGTGGCGTACCGCAAAATGGGACTCCACGGGATACTGTTCATCTCCACCGCCGACCCACTCCAGCCTCCACGGGCTACAGTTCATCCACCGTCGACCTCCTCCAGTCTCCACCTGTGACTGTTCATCCACGGGCTCCTGTTCATCTAGCCTCCACCGTGCGCTACTCCACCGGCTACTATTCAACCAGCCCTCTCCACGGGCTCCTGTTCAACCACCCCTCCACGGGCTACTGTTCATCCTGCCCTCGACCGTCTAATGTTCATCCTGCCCTCCACTGGGTGGTCCTGTTCATCCAGCCCTCCACGGGGTCCTGTTCATCCAGCCCCAACCGGCTCGAACGATCGGGGTCCTGTTCATCCACCCCCACCGGGAACTGTTCATCCAAACCCCCCAGCAACGCTCACTGTTCATCCAGAGGCAACGCCACGGGCTCCTGTTTATCCACCCCCACCGGGAACTGTTCATCCAACCAGCCCCCCCCCCCCGCAACACTCACGGTTCATCTAAAGGCAGCATCGATCGGCTTCAGTTAGCAGCAGTAGTGAAGGAATCGCTCGATCGGGTTCAGTTAACAATCATCGATCGATCGCTCAACGCGTAGCCTGCAGTGCAATCGCTCGGGTTCAGTTAGAGCCCAATGCTTTGCTCGGGTTCAGTTAGAGCCCAACACCTCGCACACACGCGCGTACATACGAGAGAAACATGCATCGCTCGGCCCCCGACCAGCCACCGTAACCGGGGACTCCCCAATATTTTCCGCGCTCTCGCTTCTACCACAATTTTTTGTGTCATGGACGGCCCAAAGAATGTCATGCAGCTGCGTCTCCGGCCCGCCCAGGACGAAAAGCCCATTTTCTATCATGATTTTTTGTCATAGAAGTAGGACCCCACCACATCTATGATGATACCGGGTTTTTTTTCACAATTATCGTCATAGAAGTGTCATAAGTATCACATAAAATATTTTCGTTCGGCCCAAAATGTCACGGATGTGTCTTTTTTTTGTAGTGGCACCCACTTGGTGTAGCCCCTGAGTTTCGGGCTGACTGCTGAGCAAGCGGCTCAGAACTTTAATTGGCAAGCTTCGAGTACTAACGTTGTCCGATATCTTCACTATAGGATTATCATAACCTTCGCGCGGCCACCTTCAACTCCAACGTCCGAGAGCTGGACCAGCGGACCGCCGACTTGTTAGAAAGCCGGAGTAAGTCTTAGTCTTTTTTCTCTGCGGGGCGCGCTGGCGCACCCATGGGCTGTAGTCCCCGAGATTTGGGCCGACTGCTGAGCAGTCGGGCGGGATCTCCCCGGCGAATGTACTTCTTCTTTGCTGATTGTTGACGTCTTTTTATTTCTCTGTTCTTGCAGAGGCCAACGCTACTTTGCAGCAGCAGCTGGGCGAAGCCAACACCGCGTTGCGTGCCAAGGAGGCGGAGCGCAACGAGCTGGCCCTGGAGCGTGACCAGCTGGTCAAGCAACTGATGGAGCACGCGGAGCTTCTCCAGAAGGGCCGGAAGGAAGCGGAGGCGAAAGAGTCCAGGCTCCTTGCTGAGTTCGAGACCGAACGCTCCGCCTGGACTGACAAGGAGGCATTGCTGACCGCCGGCTTTGGCAAGATCGAGGACATGGTTGACGGTAAGCTTCCTTCTTTTTTCTTTCTTTGGGCTGCCGACTGCTGATCAGGCCGGCTTCTAGCCTCTAATTTCTGGCTCCTTTTCTTTCTGTTTGAGCAGACTTCTTCCCTGGTCACTCTGGCGCTGCCAATGTCGGTGTCAAAACCGGCGGATCTCGGGTAGGGGGTCTCGAACTATGCGTCTAGGATCGATGGTAACAGGAGACGGGGGACACAATGTTTACCTAGGTTCGGGCCCTCTCTATGGAGGTAATACCCTACTTCCTGCTTGATTGATCTTGATGAATATGAGTGTTACAAGAGTTGATCTACCACGAGATCGTAATGGCTAAACCCTAGAAGTCTAGCCTATGAGTATATGGTAATGAATCTGTGTTATCCAGACTATGCTCTCCGGTTTATATAGACACCGGAGAGATCTAGGGTTACATGAGGTCGGTTACATAGGAGGAAATCTTCATAATAGGTCACCTAGCTTGCCTTCTACGCCAAGTAGAGTGCAATCAGGACACGGGTATTGTGTTCGGCCTTCGTATCTTCAAAGCCCATCAGTCTGACCCATGGATAACAGGCCGGACGCCCGACGACCCCTTAGTCCAGGACTCCCTCAGTAGCCCCTGAACCTGGCTTCAATGACGAGGAGTCTGGCGTGCAGATTGTCTTCGGCATTGCATGGCGGGTCCCCCTTCTTCTGAACTCCAAGATAGTCTTCAGACGCGATGATTGTATCCGGACCTGTTACACACCATGCACAACCACAGAGAGAATATATATATTTTACACGAGTTCCATCCGCTGACAGCTTTCGTCTTGTCAAAGCAGAGATCATGTCCCCTTATTGCGAGATTCTCATCAATGCGGGTATGGGTAACCCGACCATGCGTTTACACAACCCTTGGGAATAGGCGAATCTCAAGTCTAGTGAGGAGGCGTTTAATGTTTGCTGCCTTTATAAGAGTATAAGGATCCCCTCTTCCTCTTCTCACACTTTCTCTCCGTCTCCACCTTCCTGATCTCGAGCTCCAGCGCCCAAGTTTTCATCTCCTTTCCACTCAAGCAACCATGTCCGGATCCGGTGGTCACGGCAAGTGGATGGTATCCTCAGTCAAGGAGGAGGAAATTACTGAGCTCCGGGCGGCCGGATATTTGGCGAAGGGAATTGCCCACCGCTTGCCGACCAAGGGACAAATCATCCCCACGCCGGAGCCCAATGAGAGGGTAGTATTCCTCCATCATTTCTTTTGCGGGCTAGGGTTTCTACTTCACCCCTTCGTTCGCGGGCTAATGTATTATTACGGGGTAGATTTCCATGATCTGTCCCCGAATTCCTTCTTCAACATTTAGGCGTTTATCGTCGTATGCGAGGCCTTCCTCCGCATCCACCCCCACTTCGGACTGTGGCTCAAAGTCTTCAACGTGAAGCCGAAGGTGGTAGATGGCCAGCACGCGGAGTGCGGAGGGGCAATGGTGAGTAAATTGTCCAATGCCTCTTGGCCCAAAGGCACCTTTGTGGATACGGTAAAGGAGTGGCAGAAGCAGTGGTTCTACGTCACAGAACCATG
The DNA here is from genome assembly GCA_032464435.1 of Aegilops umbellulata. Classification (NCBI taxonomy): domain Eukaryota; kingdom Viridiplantae; phylum Streptophyta; class Magnoliopsida; order Poales; family Poaceae; genus Aegilops; species Aegilops umbellulata. Next base: position 242,822,217 of record CP136055.1, on the reverse strand, counting down.
CGGCACCACCTGGGCCGCAGCTGCCGAATTCCGCTCCGACGCTCCTATGCGACTCACCTCCTGGGTCGAGAAGAGTCCAGACTGGTCTTCTCCTGACGAGCTGATAGCGCTGCAGACGCGTGTTCAGAGCATGGTAACCAAGAGCGTCAAGCTCGTTGATGTGATACAGGTGATGTTAGTTTGTCAGATCCTTCCATGCCAGCGCCGAAGCCGCCCGCTGTGGGAGTTCAATACAAAGAAGCACCGGACCCTGGTGAGGCTCTTCGAGACTACGCACGAGGGCGCATGGAAATTGCTCTTCAAGGGAAATGAGAAACCACCGGCCACGGATTCGGACCATGGTCACGATTGTACACACCCCGCCAGCAAGGTATGTTGTTTCGAACGAGTCCTCAACCTAATTGTTTCGAGGATGATGTCTGAGCTTTTGTCATTGCTCTTTCAGGACTGGATGGAGAGGGCAAAGCAGATCCAGTGTCCGGCTCCGTTGCCTGAGGAACTAGTCATCCCGAGTCTAGCGAAAATGCTGGTACGGGCGCCATATAAGGCGCCGGAGAAGAAGGCCAAGAAGAAGGCAAAGGGGGGCCAAGAGTGGCCTCCGTCGTAAGGGTACTTCGTACGTGGCGTCCGAGGACGACGAAACTCATTCCTCTGTCCTTGAGGACAATGACGGGGAAGAGGAGGAGGAGGGAGAAAACGATCCTGCCCTTGAGGAGAGGAAGAAGAAGAGGGCAGCTCCGGCGCATTTGGAGGCAGAGGCGCCCAAAAAGGGGAAGGGCGTTCCAGCGGTCAACACCGTGTGGGACGTTGACAGCAGTCTGGAACGACGCCCCCGCACTAAGCCCCAGGCCATGTCGTAAGTGACATGGCTTATTTATGCGCATATCCAGCCCTTTCTCTCCATCTTGATTTAGTTAACTGTACCATTGCAGTCCGGCCCGCGACCTAATCCAATGATCCTCGTCTAGAAGTTCGTTGGCTCTGTCGAAGATGGCGAGCCAGTCGCTACCGCCTGGTTATTCCCCCGGGGCTGGGGACGACACCGAAGTGTTGTCCCGGAGGGCTGATCTGAACCTGGGAGGAACCCAGGACGCTGTCCGGGAGGCGCTATGAGGCGAAGCCTCCACTGCCGGACATATGGAGGGGACGATCCCCATGGAGACTGGCGAAGAGGGCCGCATCCAGCTTGGCCCTCAGCCGAATACGATTCCAGAGGCCCATATGGCTCCAGAGTCGGGCGGGCAGCCCCCTTTGAAGGAGGGGGTACACCGCTTCTGCCGGTGGTCCCTGTCCATCCAGGGGCACCGGACAACCTGATGGAGGCGCTACGAGGCGCCTCCGTTATGGACGAGCATCGTGTCCTTATGGGCACGGTGATCGAGAAGGTTCAGTCTGCCAAGAGTGGGCTGAACGAAGCCTGCAGCAACCTGTTGACAGGTTTCGAGGTAAGTGACATAGAAAGAGAAAAAACCCATGTAGTCAGTAGCCCCTGAGACACTGTCTGGTGTTCGGCGACAAGAACCGGACAGAGGATCAATCTTTTATTGTAGGAGACTAACGTGATATGTATGCATAAGCAGGCGTCGCTGTTGGCCGCAACCTCGCATGATGCCGAAGTCTCTGAACTGAAGCAGAGGCTGGAGCGGACCGAGAACGAGCTTGGCGAGGTGATGATTCGGCTCCGGGAGAAGCAAGGTAAATGAAGACGTGCTGTGTGTTCGAAAAGAACAAGCGTTGTATACTGACCGTAGTGTCGTAATATGTGCAAGAGACGCAACCGAGGTGGAGGCCCTAAAAAAGGCTTTGGCCAAAGCCGAGGGCAAGGCCGTCGAGCAGCAAGCCACCTGGAAAAAGCTTGAGGCCCGAGCCAAGGAGGTCCAGCAGGAGCTCCAGGATGCGGTGAAAAAATGTGAGACCTTGGAGCATGATGCGTCGGCTCGAGGGGCCGAACTTACCAAGGCTCGTCAGAGTACGGAGACCGCATGGAATGAGGGCCAGGTCGCTCTCCGGGAGATCCAGGAGGCCAAGAAGATCACAGCGGGTAAGGCTTTTAAGATGCAATACAAGTATGCGGAGAGGCAGTACCTTTTACTAACCCGGGTTCGGAGTTTCCCAGGGGCTTTTGCGGATCTACCACGCATCGTATCAGACATTGCCGAGTTCTACCGAGCCGAAGGAGGAGGTTCTATGGAGAAGCTATTCTGGTCGCAGTATGTGACGCCAGAGCATCCCGTGTCTTTCACCGATCAGTTGAAGCAGCTAGTGGAGCTGCAGCGGGTGGCCGAACTAGCCATGAAGGATTTGACAATCCGGCTATGGCCAGCTGAAGCTATGCCCGACAGCTACTTTGGACTCGTGAGGCGCCTAGTGGAAGCCTGTCCGTGGCTGGACGTCGTCAAGCGCTTTGCCTGTATTGAAGGTGCCCATATGGCCAACGCTCATTGCAAGATGTGGTGGGCGAAGATGAACATTGTTGAATTTGCCAGCGGGCCGCCGGAGGGCAAGGAGCACCACACACCCGAGAAATATTTTGCGGATGTCATAGAAGGGTCTCGACTTGTGGAAGCTCAGTGTTCGTAGGACATTATTTTCGAATGAATACATTCATGTTGTCCTTTGCCTTGTATTATAAAGACAAAGCTTGTTTTGTAATGTAATTTCGTTATGCTTTAAATTGTTTCCTCCTGTGCGGTCGTGTTATATGCAATCTGAGGGTTGGCCATTCGTCGTGTTTTGCCCTCACGTAATTAGTACGGCGGTGCTAGGGATGGGATCTAAACAATCTTGATCCAATTCTATGGACCTTGAAGGAGTTGTTTAGCGCAACGAACAAGGCAATCAGACTATACGGCTTAAACACCCTTACTTAGCCATAGGAATTTTATAATTAAGCAAGTGCGCAGCCCCTGGTCTAAGCCAGGGTGCTTTCAGCATCTGATCGGGAAGTGTCGATCCGTCGCGTGACGCGGAAAAAATCTCCAACGATTTTGTAACCCTCGAACAGCTGACCGGCTCTCGCCGTATCATGACAGTCAGTTTTCGGCTTTCTCTACTAAGGTGCTCATCCAGTCAAGGCCAAGGCACAATTGCAGTAGTTCTCCCTTTACCACCCTAGCCGATAGAGCGGAACATAGGGTAGCAAGCACAGGAGCCGGGCAACCCAACTATTGACCAAAGACATGATTCGGAGCCAATGCATATAACGCTAAATTCGGGGTGCCGAACTTTTATACAAGAAGTGTTCGGACTTTGTTGCCGTGTTACGGGGCGATAAGCAGCCTCTGGCGAATATGAAACATACAAAAGAGTACCGATGTAGCTGATAAGCAGATCGAAAAAAATGAAGTAAGAAGCAAAAAACCACAGAAACTGGGCCGCAAACCATTTTTATTATAACTGAATGGATACGTCAAGGCATATCTTATACAAATAGTGCGATAAGCACCCAGACTATTTAACATGCCGGGGTCAAGAAGGAGCAACGTGCGGGTCCTGGGAAATAAGTAAAAATACCATCAAGAAGAATGTATGGAGGTTACCCTATGCACCTATGATGCATGCCCCCTTTGTATGCCGATCCTTCGAAGGGGCTAGTGATCAGACTCGCAGGAAAAGGAACCTGAAACAGAAAGGAAAAAGTGTGTCCGGGGTTGGTCTAGCCGAGCTGTAGATCCCGGGTTAGCTTGTGCCTCCGTCGATGTCCATGGAATTTCGAGTGCGTAATTATGTACGCGTGGTACGAATGCCACTACTTCATCGGGACTGGGACGGAGGTCGAATTGCTAGTCGAGCTCTTGACGAGCCTTGCTGTCCTGCTGTAGTGTAGTTCGAAACCTCTTGATGGTGTCCAGGGGCTCGGCAGCCGCACTATGGTGCTGTTTGAGAAGGCCGCTCTATACCTCTGCTGCTAGGGCGGCGGTGTGCTCCTTTGTTCGGAGGGAGCGTTCCGTGTAGCCATTGACTGTTATGACGCCTCGCGGACTGGGCATCTTGAGCTTGAGATAAGCGTAGTGTGGCACTGCGTTGAATCTAGCAAACGCTGTTCGTTCGAGTAATGCGTGGTAGCCGCTGTGGAAGGGGACGATGTCGAAGATTAACTCCTCACTTCGGAAATTGTCCGGAGAGCCGAAGACCACTTCCAGCGTGATTGAGCCCGTACAGCGGGCCTCGACACCTGGTATGACTCCTTTGAAGGTAGTCTTTGTTGGTTTGATTCGTGAGGGGTCAATGCCCATCTTTGGAACTGTGTCTTGATAGAGCAGGTTGAGGATGCTACCACCGTCCATTAGGACTCGTGTTAGGTGAAATCTGTTGATGATTGGGTACAGGACCAATGTGGCCGAACCGCCATGACGGATACTGGTTGCGTGGTCTCGACGATCAAAGGTGATCAGAAATGACGACCATGGATTGAATTTGGGGGTGACCGGCTCTACCGTGTAGACGTCCCTGAGTGCATGCTTACGCTCCCTTTTGGTATGTGTGTCGCGTATATCATGTTCATCGTTTTGACTTGAGGGGGAAATTTCTTCTGCCCCCAGTGTTCGGCTGTCGGGGATCTTCGTCCTCGTCCTCACTTTGTGATCCCTTTTCTTTGTTTTCGGCATATAACTTGCCAGCCTTCTTGAAAACCCAACAATCCCTGTTGGTATGATTGGCTTGCTTGTCCGGGGTGCCATGTATCTGGCACGGACGGTCGAGTATGCGGTCCAGGATGGAAGGTCCTTCATTGTTTCTTTTATAGGGCTTCTTCCGCTGGGCGGACTTAGAGCCAGTGAATCCAGCGTTGACTGTGGCGTCATCGGTGTTGTTTTCATTGCTTTGGCGTTTGTGTCTGTTGCGCCGAAGCTTGCCAGTGCTATTCTTGGCCTCCGAGGGGGCTGTCTTGCTGGCTGTGTTGTTACTATGGGCCAGCCAACTGTCCTCTCCTGTGCAAAAGCGGGTCATGAGTGCCGTGAGGGCTGCCATGGACTTCGGCTTTTCTTGGTCGAGGTGGCATGCTAGCCATTCGTCCCGGATGCTGTGTTTGAAGGCTGCCAAGGCCTCGGCATCCGGACAGTCAATGATCTGGTTCTTTTTGGTTAGGAACCTAGTCCAGAATTTTCTGGCTGATTCTCCAGGTTGTTGAACTACGTGGCTTAGATCATCGACGTCTGGTGGCCGGACATATGTTGCTTGGAAGTTGTCTAGGAAAGCTTCTTCCAAGTCCTCCCAGCTGCTGATAGAATTTTCAGGCAGGCTGTTAAGCCAGTGCCGAGCTGGCCCTTTGAGCTTGAGTGGGAGGTATTTAATGGCGTGGAGGTCATCTCCTCGATCCATATGAATATGAAGAATGAAATTCTCGATCCATACTACGGGATTGGTTGTGCCGCCGTATGATTCAATATTGACGGGCTTGAATCCCTCGGGGAATTCATGATCCAATACCTCATCTGTGAAGCAGAGAGGGTGTGCGGCACCTCTATACCGGGCCGTGTCACGGCGTAGCTCTGATGGAGTCCGTCTGCGACATTCGGACCGGACGTGGTTAGGTTTGTCACGTCCGAATAGGTAGCCGTCTTCGTGCCTCGAGGCACATCCTCGCGATCCGTAGATCGGTCTTGTATGTCCTGCTCTACTGTCCAGGGTCTGCCGGAGGTCATACGTGTGACCCCGAACTCTTCCGTCTTTATTTTTGCGGGGCGGTTGGGCAGGCTGCTGTTCAGCCTCAGTTGCTGCTTTATCCCGACCGCGTGGTGGCTGGTCGGCCGCCCTGGCTCGACCACATGGTGGTCGTTCCGCATTACGCGAGGGAGATGTGTGCTCTGGTGCCTCCTCATCAAATTGAGGTAGCAGTCTGCGTTTTGGGTAGCTCTTGGCTGGGCACTTGATGCCGTATTCTTCCACTGCCAGGACGTCAGTCCATCTGTCGACGAGCAGATCTTGTTCAGCTTGAAGCTGCTGCTATTTCTTTTTCAGGCTCCTTGCAGTGGCTACGAGGTGAAGCTTAAAGCGCTCCTTCTCCAGAGGGTCCTCAAGCACGATGAAATCTTCATTGCCGAGGCTTGTCTCCTCTTTGGAGGGTGGACGGTAACTATCATCCCTCGAGTCATCTTCTATGGCCTGCTCATCAGGATTGTCTTGCCTGTCCTCATGTTGCTCCTATTCGGATGCAGCACTGATAGGGTCTTCATTGTTTTCGGCGTCGCCCGGAGTGCTATCTTCTCCGGTACTAGTGTTGCTATCTTTTGAGCGGCGAGACTTAGAACGGCGTTTGGGGCGCCGGTGCTTGGAATGCGTCTCAGAAGGTTTATTCTTATCCGACTCTTCTTTGTCGTCGCCAGACCCTTTGGGTGTATCAACCATGTATACGTCGTACGAAGAGGTGGCCATCCAACATCCAGTGAATGGCGGGTCTTGGCCTTGCTCATTGTCGGCAGCATCGTCCATACCGGTGATGTCTTCGGAGCCATAGTCAAGCACGTCAGTTAAGTCGTCGACGGTGGCTATGAAGTGGGTGGCGGGTGGGAAGCAAAATTCCTCGTCGTCCTCCTCTAGCTCGAACCAAACATAGTTCGGTGGCGAGTCTTCCTCCAAGGACAAGTTCTTCTAGGAATTTAGCACGTCACCAAAGGCGAATGCTAGAAGATGTCTGCGGCGCTAAATTCAAAAACCGATAACCGATCCAGCTCGATGTCCGCAGGCGCACTTGATCCGGAACATGTAGCCGGAGACGAGTCCGGAGTTCCGTTGACGCCAGCATTGTAGGATGTCGAGTCCGTGTGTGGCTCCAACGTCGTGAACTTTGTGGCCTCGGAGGGCACGATCTGCTTCAGTTCTGAGGCCGTTGCAGCAACATGATCCATCTCCTGGGTGTGATCCGATGACACATTTAAGTCATCTTCATCGGAGAGAGGGGGAGTGACTGCAGCAGTCTCGAATCCATCGAAGATCAAGTCTCCACGGGTATCCGAGGCGCAGTTCAAGCTTACTGATCTGACCTGATGGCCAGGGGCGTGATTATCGAGCTGCTCCAGATGGCCAAGCAAGTTGGCCCGCAGTACGAAGCCGTCGAATACGAAGATCTATCCGAGGAGGAAGGTTTCTCCCGGGACCACGTCATTACTGACGATCGAAGGGGCCATCGAGTCCTTTGCCGATGGCACAATGGAACTCTCAATGAAAGCACCAATGTCGGTGTCAAAACCGGCGGATCTCGGGTAGGGGGTCCCGAACTGTGCGTCTAGGATCGATGGTAATAGGAGACGGGGGACACAATGTTTACCCAGGTTCGGGCCCTCTCTATGGTGGTAATACCCTGCTTCATACTTGATTGATCTTGATGAATATGAGTGTTACAAGAGTTGATCTACAACGAGATCGTAATGGCTAAACCCTAGAAGTCTAGCCTATGAGTATATGGTAATGAATCTGTCTTATCTGGACTATGCTCTCCGGTTTATATAGACACCGGAGAGATCTAGGGTTACATGAGGTCGGTTACATAGGACGAAATCTTCATAATAGATCGCCTAGCTTGCCTTCCACGCCAAGTAGAGTCTAATTCGGACACGGTATTGTCTTCGGCCTTCGTATCTTCACAGCCCATCAGTCCGGCCCATGGATAATAGGCCGGACGCCCGAGGACCCCTTAGTCCAGGACTCCCTCAGCCAACCAGGCCATTGAGGCTCATCGTGAAGAGCGGAGGGCGAAAGGCACGCGGATCGCTGCCAACGCCCCCAGACCCTTAGCGAACAGCTTCCCAGCATCCAGGCCCGTCTTCGGCCGGCTCATCGGATGTTGCGCCGTCTTCAGCGTGTGGGGGCCCAGGCGATCTCCGCCCTGTGGCCAGACATGCCGGCTCCGCGCACTCCCAGTCAGACTGCCGATTGGCTGGAGGTGGCGGCCGACCGCCTTAAGGCTTGGAGGGGTTCCTCGGCCCGAGCTGGAGCACGCCGGGTTTTGGAGTTCATCAAGGAGTGGTACCCTAGGCTAAATCTTGCCCAGTTGACCACATTCCATTAGGAGGCCCAAGAGGAGCTGGTGGCGGTGGAGCGCGATCTTGTCAGGCGGGCTGTGGCGATAGCCGAGTACACCAACACCAGCATCTTTATTCCTGAGTTGGCCGAGAACGGTGCAGAGGCGCCACCAGAGTGGTTCGGGTTGGAGATGGAGGACGGCAAGGACTCGGCCGAGGTGATCGACTCCAGCGACGAGGGGTAAGACGAGGAAGGCGGAGAAGATGCGCCAGAGGTCGAAGCGGACGACCAGCCTCAGCTTGACCGCGCCTCGAACAACAAGCCGCACTCGAGTGCGTCGACTGCTGCTGGAGGCGACCAAGCGGCGACTGACCAGCCGTCCACTCCACCAACCGGCACCTCCGACTCCGCCAGCCAGCCGGACCCCTCTGCCGCTCCCTAGGTCGTCGACTTATCTTTATTTCCTGCTTTATCAGTCTCGACAAACTTTGTTAAAATTGCACAATTCCACCCGCGGGGTGTATTTCAAACTCTGTTGAATGCTGGCCAAGGGCCTTTTGATATGAAAATATTCTTTCACACAAGTTGTGCTTTTGCCGAGTTCTGACTTTTCTTGCTTTTCGCTCCTTGGTTTTTTTCGTTTGCCGCCCTCCCTTGGCTGCCCTCTTGCCAGCCAAACATCTGCTCTACGGACTGCTGCTGGGTCAAGTAATTAGCTGCTTTCGGGAGAGCAAGTACTTAGCCGCCTAGAGCATTAGCAAGTTAAGTAGGAGCCGGCCGGCCGGCTGCTTGGCAGCCGGTCGATGGGGCGAGAAGTCGGCTTGAACTATGTGCATGCTTTGGGCCCCTAGCCAGTTTTCGTGAGGACACCCTTTCTGCCTTTAACTCCTGCCCACCGAACAGTCGCTCTGCAAGCTGCGGCTTCTGGCAGGAGAAGGCTTAGGTGCCAACACACTACTTGTCCGGCTGCAGGAAGCACCGCATAGTACAAGGCGGCGAGCCCCCGGGCCAACTGGTCGAACCCGGTGCCGGGCGGAATAATGAAATAACACATTCATAGGCATAATACTTATCATATATATAAAAGAGGGTAGCCCCCGAGCTCTTCTCGGGGGACCCAGAGTCTTCGTACTTAATACAAAAGGTAGCATGGTACATACTGCATCAACTGTAAAATCTTATAAGGAGGTTTGCAATCCATGGTCGCAGTGTCTCCTTGCCGGAGTCGTCTCTCTTGCATGCTCTGGGCTTCTGAGCATTGATCAGGTAATAGGAGTCGTTGCCCAAAACCTTGCTGATGATGAAGGGGCCTTCCCAAGGTGCCGAGAGCTTGTGCTGGGCGGCTGTTCGCTGGATCATCCAGAGCACAAGGTCTCCCTCTTGGAAGGATCTTGGTTTGACCTTCCGGTTGTAGTATCGGCGTAGACTCTGCTGGTTGATGGTGGACCGGCTGAGTGCCAACAGCCGGCCCTGTTCCAGCAGATCGACGCCGTCTTCTCGTGCTTCTTTTGCCTCCTCTTCGGTGTACATGGTGATTCGAGGGGAGTCGAATTCTATGTCTGTCGGGATGACGACTTTGGCACAGTAGACAAGGAAGAAAGGCGTGAAGCCGGTTGACTTGTTCGGAGTTGTGCGCAAGCTCCAGAGGACGACCGACAGCTTGTCGAGCCATCAGCTGGCCGAACGCTTCAGAGGCTCGACCAGCCGGGGCTTGATGCCAGACAAAATGAGGCCGTTTGCTCGCTCCACTTGGCCGTTTGACTGCGGATGGGCAACGGACGATAAGTCCAGTCGGATGCCCTGCGTCGCGTAGAAGCGAGCCAAGGTGCCTTGAGCGAAGTCCGTGCCCATGTTGGTGATGATGCTGTGTGTTATGCCATACCGAATGGTGATGTCAGCGATGAAAGTCACAGCAGTCGGACCATTCAACTTCTTAATTGGCTTTGCTTCTATCCACTTGGTGAATTTGTCCACAGCGACAAGCAGATGAGTCATGCCGCCGCGTGCTGTCTTGAATGGTCCCACGATGTCCAGCCCCCAAACTGCAAAGGGCCAGGCAATGGGAATGGTCTTGAGTGAAGAAGCTGGCAAATGTGGCTTGGAGCGGAACTTCTGGCACCCTTTACACTTCTGGACCAAGTCTTTGGCATCTTCTAGAGCAGCCGGCCAGAAAAAACCATGGCGGAAAGCTTTGGCAACGAGTGATCTTGAAGCCGCTTGGTGACCGCACTCGCCTTAGTGGATATCTTTGAGGATTGCTTGGCCTTGCTCCGGCTCCACGCAGCGCTGGTACACACCAGTGACATTGCGCCTCACAAGTTCTCTGTTGACAATGGTGTATGCTGCCGCCCGACGTTGCACTTGTCGCGCCGAGATCTCATCAGTCGGCAACTCTTTATTCACCAGTAAGTTGAGGATGGGTTGCACCCATGAAGGTGATGTTATTTCTTCGACTACCAGAACTGCAACTTGCACGAGGGCGGCTGGGCTGGGAGGCGGTGTGTTGGATTCGGCGGCCGCCTGCTGCATTAATGAAGTCCCCGGGCCAACTTCTGCAGTCCCTAGGCCGGGTTTTGAAGTCCCTGGGCCGGGTGCGACTGGTGTAGCCCCCGAGCTGCCTGCCGAAGTCCCCGAGCCGACTGCTGCACTCCCCAGGCCGGATTCTGAAGTCCCCGGGGCGGGTGCGACTGCTGCAGCCCCCAAGCCACCTGCCGAAGTCCTCAAGCCGACTGCTATAGTCCCCAAGTCGGATCCGACTACTCGGGAGCAGCCGGCACGAAGATGGAATCTGATTCAGGTGACGGTTAACAGACGGCTTGAGGAGGCGCTGTAGGGCGATGTCGGCTGGTATTGCTTGCCGGGTGGAGCCGATCCATGCCAAGACATCCGCTTGCTCATTGTCATTTCTTGCCACATGGAGGAACTCGCACCCTTCAAAGTATCCACTGAGTTGCTGGATGAGGAAGCGGTAGCTTGCCATATTTGCATCTTTGGCGTCCCAGTCTCCTGACGACTGCTGGACCACCAAGTCGGAGTCTCCTAGCACACGATCCGGTGAATGTCGAGTTCCTTGGTATGCATCTTGAAAGGTCGACGCTGGCGGTAGGTGGAGTCCGGCGCTGGCGGTAGGTACTGGGTCTCGGCCCAGTCGATGAGAAAGTCGGCCAGTGCTTGTGACTTGATGGCGGTGCGAGGCTGGTAGTAAATGGTGTAGGGGGCCAAATCTATGGCCCATTTGGCCACTCGTCCTGAAGCGTCTTGGCTTCCAATGATCTCAGCAAGTGGAGCAGTGCAGACAACAGTGATTGGGTGCTCTTGAAGTATGGCTTCAGCTTCTTGGCAGCGAAGTGCACGCCATAGCACATCTTCTGATAGTGGGGGTAGTTCTGCTTGGAGGCGGACAACACTTCACTAAGGTAATACACCGGCCTCTGGACTGGTAGTGCCTTGCCATCTTCCTTGCGCTTCACAACTATGACTATGCTAACCATCCGACTGGTGGCGGCGATGTAAAGAAGCATGGCCTCCTTAGCAGCCGGAGCCGCCAGGACAGGCGGAGTGGTCAACATCTTCTTGAGCTGGAGAAAAGCTTCACCCGCCTTGTCGTTCCACTCGAAAAAAGTGGCCTTCTTCATATGCTGGTACAGGGGAAGAGCCTTCTCGCCCAGCCGACTGATGAAACGGCTGATGGATGCCAAACAACCGGTGAATTTTTGCACATCCAGCAGTCGCGTGGGCTCCTCCATCCTCTCGATGGCCTTGATCTTCACAGGGTTGCTCTCTATGCCGCGCTCTGTGACCAGGAAGCCAAGAAGCTAGCCGGCTGGTACTCCAAAGACACATTTCTCCGGGTTGAGCTTGATCTGAAAGCGGCGTAAATTTTCAAAGGTCTCCTTGAGGTCTTCTAGCAGCGTGCCATGCTTCTTCGTCTTCACCACAACACCGTTCACATAGACGTGGGCGTTTCTGCCGAGTTTCTTGAGGAGACACATCTACATGCAACGCTGAAATGTGGCATCGGCGTTCCTCAAGCCGAACGTCATGGTCAGGTAGCAGAAGGCTCCGAATGGCATGATGAAGGTAGTCTTCAGCCTTTCGGCTGGGTTCAGCTTGATCTGATGATACCCTGAGTATGCATCCAGAAAACTCAACAGCTCGTATCCGGCTGTGGAGTCTATCACTTGGTCGATTCTTGGCAAAGCAAATGGGTCTTTGGGGCAAGCTTTGTTGAGGCTGGTATAATCAATACACATGTGCCACTGCTTATTCTTCTTCAGTACAAGGACTGGGTTGGCTATCCATTATGGGAAGAACACTTCCATAATGAAGTCGGCTGCTAGAAGCCGGGCTATCTCTTCCCCAACAACTCTTCTCTTCTCTTCTGACAGGCGGCGCAAGGGCTGCCTGGCCGGCTTGACATCAGGTCGGGCATGTAGCTTGTGCTCGGCGAAATCCGTTGGAACATCCGGCATGTCCTTGGGAGACCATGCAAAGATGTCCCGATTCTCATGGAGGAAAATGACGAGCTCGCTTTCCTATTTGCTGTCAAGGTTTGCACCTATGACAGCGTGCCTCTCCGGGTGCTCTGGGTCCATGGTATCTTCTTTGTTTCTTTGGCCGGCTTGAACGAGCCCTCAGCTTCCGACTCCTTGGGGTTGGGCAACATTTACGGCTGCTTGCCTGCCATTGCCACAACCCGGTCAAGGAGCCGCTTCTCTGTTGCGATTACGAGGGACTCGGCTAGCCGGCTGCTGTGTGCTGCACAGGCGGACGTCTTCTTGTAGTCCCCGGCTATGGTCAGGATTCCCTTGGTGCTTGGCATCTTCATCTTGAGGTAAGCATAGTGGGGGACCGCCATGAACTTGGCCAGAGCAGGTCGGCCAAGCAGTGCATGATAAGGGCCCTCAAGGTCCACCACCTCAAACCAAACTGGCTCTCGGCGAAAGTGATCTTTGTCTCCGAAGAGGACGTCAATCTGGGTCTTGCCGATTGGTGAGCAGGAAAGGCCAGGAACTATGCCATGGAATATAGTCCGACTGGGCTGAAGCTGCCTCTGTTTGATTCCCAACTTCTCCATGGTATCTTGGTACAGGATGTTGATGTTGCTGCCGCCATCTATCAGAACTCAGGAGAAGCGAGCAGCCCGCCTCTCCGTGGCGAAGGTGGCATCCAAGACCAGAGCATAAGAACCGGGAGAGGGCATCACCCCCGGGCTTCTCAGACCAATGCATGAACTCGGGGGTCTCTGATGCTACTGCATTTACTTCTTGTTGCCGCTGCCATTTGCTGTGCTTATCGTCGGCCACGCTAGTGAACACGACATAAGCTCCATGCTCTTCAGGATATTCATCTTGTATTGCGCCGACTGGCCGAACCGCCGACTGCCGAGGAGGAGGAGACAGCGGGCCGGCAGGCGGAGGAGGCCGTCTGTCGCCCTTGGTGATCCTGGTGAGCCAGTGGCACTTCCGAGTGGTGTGGTTGGACGGCTTTGCGCCGCTGTGGAACTTGCAGGGTGCATCGAGAGTCTGCTCGTATGAGAAGGCGGGTAGCCAGTTGGGCTTGCCGCCCTTCTGACGCTTGGGAGGAGGCTGCCCTTCCGGCTTGTGGAAGCCGACTGCGTGGCCTTGCGCTTATTGTCATTCTGTTGCTGACGCCGACTGGTGTCACTAGCCGGGGTCCGTTGAGCTTGAGGGGCCACCTTGCCAGATGCATCAACTTGAATCTCTGCCTTCATGGAGGAGTCGGCCATGGCGTATTTGTCTGCTATGATCAGTATCTCATCGAGGGTCGCCGACTCATCGCAGAGAAGTCGCTGCTTGAGGAGGGTGCCTTCTCGACACCCGGTAGTGAAGTATTCGATGGCCTGCACATCGTGCACACCCTCACAAGAGTTGCGCAGCTCAGCCCAGCGCGTGAGGAAGTCACGAGTCGATTCGTTGGGGCCTTGGATGCACAAGGGGAGCTAGCGAGGCTTGGGCGGCCGCTTGTATGTGCTGGTAAAGTTGCGGATGAAGGCTTCGGTGAAATCAACTGTAACACCCTCGATGCGGCTATATCTCCCACGTGTCGAAGCATGACTTAGAGGCATAACCGCATTGAAAGCAATGTTGCAAGTGAGGTAATCTTCACACAACCCATGTAATACATAAAGGAAAGAGATACATAGTTGGCTTACAATCGCCACTTCACACAATACATGAGTAAAGCATTACATCATACATATACAATCAAGGTCCGACTACGGAACCAAAATAAAAGAAGACTACCCCAGTTGCTACACAGATCCCCGATCGTCCCGACTGGGCTCCACTACTGATCAACTGAAACGAAACAACACAATGAACAAGATCTTCATCGAGCTCCTCCTTGAGCTCAGGTGTGTCACCTGCACGGTTTCATCGGCACCTGCAAACTGGTTTTGGAAATATCTGTGAGTCACGGGGACTCAGCAATCTCACACCCGCGAGATCAAGACTATTTAAGCTTAAAGGTAGGACAGGATAGTGAGGTGGAGCTGCAGCAAGCGACTAGCATACCTGGTGTCGAACAAACGCAAATGAGAGCGAGAAGAGAAGGCAAAAGCACGGTCGAACAACTATGATCAAGAAGTGATCCTGAAACTACTTACGTCAAGCATAACTCCAACACCGTGTTCACTTCCCGGACTCCGCCGAGAAGAGACCATCACGGTTACACACGCGGTTGATGTATTTTAGTTAAGGTCAACTTCAGGTTCTCTACAACCGGACATTAACAAATTCCCATCTGCCACATAACCGCGGGCACGGCTTTCGAAAGTTCAAACCCTGCAGGGGTGTCCCAACTTAGCCCATGATAAGCTCTCGCGATCAACGAAGGATATTCCTTCTCCCCGGGAAGACCCAATCAGTCTCGGAATCCCGGCTACAAGACAATTCGACAGTAATAAAACAAGACCAGCAAGACCTCCCGATGCGCCGACATCCTGATAGGAGCTGCACATATCTCGTTCTCAGGGCAACACCGGATAAGCTAAGCGTACAGGTACCAACATAACCCAAGTTGCCAAGGGACGGTCCCGCACGATGCTCTAGTTTGGACCAACACTTAGACAAGCATTGGCCCGGGGGGGCTAAAATAAAGATGACCCTCGAGAGAGCGACTCCCAAGGGAAAAGTAGGTGGTGGTGAGGCAAATGGTAAAACCAAGGTTGGGCCTTGCTGGAGGAGTCTTATTCAAAGCGAACTGTCAAGGGGGTCCCATAAATCACCCGACCGCGTTAGGGACGCAAAATCCGGGAACATAATACCGACATGACGGAAACTAGGGCGGCAAGAGTGGAACAAAACACCAGGCATAAGGCCGAGCATTCCACCATTTACCAAGTATGTAGATGCATTAATTAAATAAGATATATTGTGATATCCCAACAAGTAAACATGTTCCAATCAAGGAACAACATCTCCATGTTCCAACAAGGAACAAACTTCATCTTCACCTGCAACTAACAACGCTATAAGAGGGGCTGAGCAAAAGCGGTAACATAGCCAAACAACGGTTTGCTAGGACAAGGTGGGTTAGAGGCTTCGTTTAACAATATGGGAGGCATGATAAGCAAGTGGTAGGTATCGCAGCATAGGCATAGCAAAAGAGCGAGCATCTAGCAAGCAAAGATAGAAGTGATTTCGAGGGTATGGTCATCTTGCCTGCAAAGTTCTCAGGGTTGTCGAAAGCTTGATCCTCGTAAGTGTTCTCAACAGGTTCCTCGTTCACGTACTCGTCTCCCGGCTCTACCCAAAACAAGAACACAAGCAAAGGGACAACTATCAATCACGATGCAATGCGCAAGCAACATGATGCAAAACATGGCATGATATGAGAGATGTGGTATGCAATGCAGATGCGTGCTCTGGAAGGAAAAAGATGAACAAAGCATAATCTTGGCAAACCAAGTATGCCACTTGAAATGTGAGGTGATTTCGGTTGAAATCGATATAAAGATCACCGGAATCGGATGCACGGTTTGCAAATGACAAGCAAAACAAGAATGACAAGTTTCTGCCATTAACAGCATGATGCCACTTAGCATGCAACAAGAAATTAGGCTACTGCATCCAAACATACCAACAAAGCATATGAAAGTGATCTACTCAGGATGCTCGACAAAAGATGAACACTAAGCTACTGCTAAATCACAACATAACAGGTTCAAACAAGCATGGCAAAAGTGCAAAAGATCACAGGTTCACAGACTTGGTGAAAAATACTATCATGCGAGGAATTAACATCAGGATGACATGTTTAGAGCAAGGAAACAACATGCTACAGGAACACAATATAGCAAAACAAGGCACGGCATGAATCTACTCAAAACATAGAACAAAAATCCCTTACTGACCATAAGCCAAAAGGGATCAGAGAATACAATTTGCAAGCATGTGAACATAGCAAAAATATAAACAGACTCAGACTTCGTGAAAAACTGGAGCATGGCAAAACAGATAACAAGTAGACATGTTTACGAGCTCGATGCACTCACTACGAGACATTGCATGACAAACTAAGCATACACCCAGCAACTAGACATGGCATAGAAGCTATACATGGCAAGAACAACAACATAGTATGCACGGATCAACTACAACAACCTTGAAAAAATCGAATAACATGTAAACAATCTGCCAGGAACATTTTATAGCAAAAGTAGAGCTCGATTGAGTCAAGCTAGGGTGCTCCATAAATGCAAACAGAGGCACGAATGGATAGCGCATAACCACATGTACAAAACATCCTTACTGATCATCCTCAAAAGAGGCATGGATCTCACTCTAGCAACAAGAACACATGGCATAAAAATAACAGCAGGACATGACTTAGTGAAATTACTGTCCCTGAAATCAGCAACAATATGATCCCTAGTTCGCATGCTTGTGATAGTCACCACAAAGATCACAAAAATACATGGCATACACCCCTGTAAAAATGGCATGGCATATTACAAAACACATGTAGAACTCCAGTTCATAGGATGCACACATCAATCATGGCAAAAATGACAAAAGTGCAAGTTCTGATAAGAATCTGCTGCGAACATCACATAGCCCTCTTCTAACAGCATTTAGGGCACAAAGGTGATCCCAAATGAAAAGGATGCAATGAGATGAAATGATGCACTCATCGAGGCGAACAATTTGACATATTACACGCACGAAACGGAGCAGTATGCAAGAAGATATGACATGTCAAAGAGAGCAACATATTATGACAGAAAAAGGGACTTGGAGGAATTTTGGGGTCAACCTGCTCAGATCTAGGGTTCACACGTGGATCGAGGCAGCCAGAGGTACTCGCCGGAGACGAGGGAGACGGAGGCCGGAGTCGTACGGGGAAAGCGCCGGCGTGGTCGGGGTCGCCGGATCCGGCGCTGGCGAGGCCGGATCTGGCCGGAGCTGCGCGAGGAGCGGCGGGGGCGCGCGCCGGAGATGGGCGAGGCGGAGCTGGGAGGCGCGGCGCCGGCGGGGCCGGCGAGCGGGTGGCGCGGTGGATGACGGCGCCGGGCGGCGGAGGGCGCGGGCGAGCGGCGGGGCGCCTTGGGTGCGGGACGGCTGTCGCGCGGGCTTCGGGGCCCGCCGTGGGTTGAGCGGGCCGGCGGCGGCGGGCAGCGGCGGAGGGACACGTGGCGGGCGGCCACTGGTCCGGGGCGGCGACGCGAAGCGTCCGGCACGGACGGACATGTCCGGCGGCGCGGAGGGGGGTTTTTAGGGTTTCATCTGCGATTTGGAAGGGGGAGGCACATATTTATAGGTAGGAGGGGCTAGGAGGCTCTAAATGGATTGCCGTTTTCGGCCACGCGATCGTGATCGAACGACCGAGATGATGGAAGGGGTTTAGGTGGGTTTTGGGCCAGTTTGGAGGGGTGTTGGGCTGCAACCCAAAAGATACTTTCACGGTTACCCGGTTAATCGTTGGAGTATCAAACGACCTCCGAATGACCCGAAACTTGACAGGCGGTCTACCGGTGCTTTACCAAGGCCGCTTGACAAACCTCGGTCCATTCCGAGAAAGTTTAATACCCGCTCACGTAAAAAGATAAAAGGGGACGCTGGGGAACATCGGAGCGTCGGATTGCAAAACGGACAATAGGGAAAATGCTCGGATTCATGAAACGAACACGTATGCGAATGCGATGCACATGATGACATGATATGAAATACATGACAAGGACAAAATGCAAAAGAAGGAAAACCCAACCACGGAGGGAATATCATATCACATAGCCGGAAATGGCAAGAGTTGGAGTTACAAATATGGCAAGTTACATCCGGGGTGTTACAACACTCCACCACTACGAGATGATCTCGTCCCGAGATCTAGGATGGCACCGGAGGGAAAACGGGGGAAGAAGAGGAAGAGGTAAAACTAAGTTGCTTCTTGACAAAAGAGTGAAACCAGAGAACCTTGAGAGGTTGCAAAGCTTGAAGAAATAACACGGCGGAGGTGAACAAAATTTAAAACACTCCGTTAGATAAGAGGAACATGGGATACGACGAGAACCAAGAGGTTAAGTGACAAGGTAGATATTGAAACCACTCCGGTTAAAACAAGATAGAGAAGGAATAAGAATGACATGATTTGGGCAGCACTCCGACTAAAAATGGAAGGGATTTGAACATGATCTTGACATGATGAGAGGATACTTGCTGAAATTAACAACACACTGCCTCCGAAACTATTAAAAGAATGGCACAAGGGGTAAGAATGATTTCAGACAGCACTCCGGTTGAGAAGAGATGCAAGACTTGATAAGATGAGAGAACTCGAATGAAAACACGACACTCTAGTTAAATGGATAAGCAAGGAAAAGAACATGATCTCCAAAATGAGATGATGGGTTGAAGAAAACATCACAATGCCTTCGGGACAAATGAAAGGGTGGAATCAAGAGAACAGAGAAGAGAACAACAACTTCTATCACAATTGAATTTGAAAGAGCCTCCTTAAAAAGAAGGATTGAACGGAGTTGTTGGAAAACCAACAACGAAAAGAATAAGCTTGTAGTGGACTTATGGAAACCTCGCAACATTATGAGGTCACAAACGGCCACTAAAGGAAGCCATTGATTATGAGTGAGAGCACCAAGGCGATGAAAAACTTCTTTCACCAAGAGGATAGGAGAAAACTTGGATCATTGATAAGCACCACAAATAGCAACAATCCTTAGGAAATGCTTTAGGTGAAACATGACACAAGGTAACTCCAACGAAGAGGTCGGTGGATTTAAAATACCTCATTCTTGACAACATGTGAACCATGAAACGCGAACTCAAATTATCAAGAATGACATAACACCACCTCAAAAGATAAGATAGAAAGAATTGCACTTCGGAATGCAGGAAGAAGAATATTTGAGCTCTTCAAAACAAAACATGTGTTGAACACCATGTTTATTTTGAAGTATAGCTTGGCGGATCGTAACTTCGAGAAAATCTTGGAAGAACTAATGAAGAATGAAAGGAATCCTTGACGAACCACCATGTAGAGCCTCCATGAAGAACTCCGGTAATAGAAGGATGATAGAAAAAAGAAGAAGTTGAAAGACCAAGGTGAAGTCTTGCAATGATTTAGATGGAGCTTCAGG
The DNA here is from genome assembly GCA_032464435.1 of Aegilops umbellulata. Classification (NCBI taxonomy): domain Eukaryota; kingdom Viridiplantae; phylum Streptophyta; class Magnoliopsida; order Poales; family Poaceae; genus Aegilops; species Aegilops umbellulata. The sequence goes on along the minus strand of CP136055.1, from coordinate 242,802,641 downwards.
ACGATATAATGAGAAAAATTTGAACTCCGGAAAGAAAAGATGAAGCATCTCGGACTGAGAATGTGATATGATGAACAAACTCCGGAAAGAAGAGATGAACAACTTAGAACTGAGAAATTGATACCATTACGAACCCCGGAAGAAGGAATTAATCACTTGGATGAAATAACAACAAGAATTATGTTATGCTTATCCTTCACCAATTTAGATTGATGACAAGCAACGGATTAGGCATACTACTTGTTCTCATTGAAAAAGGATTGAAGAGATATATTGCTCAACTTGGGAAGGTCTTCAACGAACCACCGGTAGGATTGGAAAGAACGAATGCATTGATATGATAAACGAAGGAAGAAGAATCTTGGGAGAACCACCGTAAGAATTGAAAATGAACGAAGTAAAGGGATGAATCACCGGTAAGAATTGAAAATGAAAGTTGCAAAGGCACAATTCACCGGGAAGAATTAGAAAACAAATAAAGATACTTGACAGAATTTAGTTACATGAGAACAAGAGATCATGAACTGATTAGAGGATATTTGAACGCTCCACCGGTAAGCTTTGGAGAATGAACGAAGAGACATCAATTTAGAATAATTGGAGAACGAGGCTGAAAACTTAGAACGAATAAATCTGAGATGATGGGCTCCGGAGAATCAAACTGAAAAGACTTCTGAAATGCTCCGGATGGGTGAAAAGAATTCTCACAATCGAAAACAATTATGAGAGGATGGCATCAAGCTAGAACCATGAATCTTGAAGAGAATGGAGCAAGATTTAAGAGAAACTCTTCTTCGGTCTTCAAATCTTGAGAATGACAAGGAGAAACACCACCAAATTGTTGAGAAACTCCGGAAGGATTAAAAGAGGAAAGGTTGAGCCATAGATGAAAAGAGTTTGAAAGATTTTGGAGAAAGACATATGACTGATGAAAATTCATTCTTACGTCAAACTTGGAAAAGAATTTGAGAATAACTCCGGGAAAATTAGAAGAGTCGGGTAAGATCCTGGGAAAAGACCTGTGGGTTAGGGCCCACTCAAAAGAAACACCATTGAAAGAATTTCTTAGGAAGAAAGATTACACCGGTTGAATTAAATGGCTTTCATGAGATAGCATCCTCAAAAGAACTTGAGTGAATTGAGAATGGAAACTTGAATCTTCTGAGATATCTTCATCACTCCGGAACAAATGAATAGCGAGAGGTGAACGATTAAGAGGTGCACCGGCATGAGAAAACATTCGAGACGAGGAAAGAGATATGATCAACACCGAAAGCTTGAATTGAGTCCACCGGAGAAGAAAAGAACGAAGAATAATAGACTTGAAGCTTCCTTAGTATCTTCTTGAGATTCACTAGGTAAGGACATAAAGGAAAAGAATGAAGAGACTTAACATCAATAAAAAGGATACTTGATTAAGATATATGAGTACTTGAAGAAAGAGGGTGGGAGGGCGGGAAAACAAAGACAACTTGGGACGAAGGAAACAAACACCATTGAGAATACTTAGAGTTGATCTTGCACAAATTGAAAGGATCGGGTTAACTTTAGGAGAATCACGCCGGTTGATAAGAATTAACATGACAACCTCGATGATCAAGAAGGATTAGTATTCACATCGGAGTATGGGAATACCGGTTCGGAAAGGTATGGAATCAACACTTGACTTCGAACAACTCGAATACCACAACTCAAAACAAAACAAGGATTGGCTTGCAGAATAAGCCGGAACAAATACATATGATAGAGATTTACCCAATCCCATATCATGCATCTGTCGGAAAGATATTCTAGGAGCTACTTGAATTCCCACCTATAAACGCCCGAAACTTTCTGGTTATGCAATCAGGTGTTGGGGATAGAGGGGACACAAAATATATAACCCAAACTAACAATACCTAGATCCAGCTGTATCCATCCTTCAACACATAACCAAGAAACCTTTGGAAATCGTCTACCTCAACCTTCGAAAAGCATCCGTTATACGAGTTATGGCAATACTCCCGCACTCGCCTCAGTACTGGGTTATCAGGGTTATCTCACCAACAACTGTACAAAAGAGATTTTTGATGTCGGCGTACTAAACTCAGGTATTCCAGAACCGCAACGATAAAATTATGACGACAACACCTCAGAGCTCAACTCCCCGGGACACTTCCACTAAACCCCTCCTGACAGGAGGCACCAAGACAATGTTGTCATCACAAAACCATCGGAACGATTCTAAGATACCCGCGTGATCCTAAATTTTTTTTTAGTGAAATTTGAGAAGAGAAGAGTCAAAACTCTACGTCAGGATGCCTTACCAGAGCGATGAGGCGACTGGGAAGTAAAAAGAATTCCTAAACTCTCCGATACATAATTCCTAAATGACTCAAAACATTTTTCTAGACACAACTCGACCACTAAAAACGATCAATCAGTGGGAAGGCTCTGATACCAACTTGTAACGCCCTCGATGCGGCTATATCTCCCACGTGTCGAAGCACGACTTAGAGGCATAACCGCATTGAAAGCAATGTCGCAAGTGAGGTGATCTTCACACAACCCATGTAATACATAAAGGAAAGAGATACATAGTTGGCTTACAATCGCCACTTCACACAATACATGTGTAAAGCATTACATCATACAGATACAATCAAGGTCCGACTACGGAACAAAAATAAAAGAAGACTACCCCAGTTGCTACACAGATCCCCGATCGTCCCGACTGGGCTCCACTACTGATCAACTGAAACGAAACAACACAATGAACAAGATCTTCATCGAGCTCCTCCTTGAGCTCGGGTGTGTCACCTGCACGGTTTCATCGGCACCTGCAAACTGGTTTTGGAAATATCTGTGAGTCACGGGGACTCAGCAATCTCACACCCGCGAGATCAAGACTATTTAAGCTTAAAGGTAGGACAGGATAGTGAGGTGGAGCTGCAGCAAGCGACTAGCATATCTGGTGTCGAACAAACGCAAATGAGAGCGAGAAGAGAAGGCAAAAGCACGGTCGAACAACTATGATCAAGAAGTGATCCTGAAACTACTTACGTCAAGCATAACTCCAACACCGTGTTCACTTCCCGGACTCCGCCGAGAAGAGACCATCACGGTTACACACGCGGTTGATGTATTTTAGTTAAGGTCAACTTCAGGTTCTCTACAACCGGACATTAACAAATTCCCATCTGCCACATAACCGCGGGCACGGCTTTCGAAAGTTCAAACCCTGCAGGGGTGTCCCAACTTAGCCCATGATAAGCTCTCGCGATCAACGAAGGATATTCCTTCTCCCCGGGAAGACCCAATCAGTCTCGGAATCCCGGCTACAAGACAATTCGACAGTAATAAAACAAGACCAGCAAGACCTCCCGATGCGCCGACATCCTGAGGAGCTGCACATATCTCGTTCTCAGGGCAACACCGGATAAGCTAAGCGTACAGGTACCAACATAACCCAAGTTGCCAAGGGACGGTCCCGCACGGTGCTCTAGTTTGGATCAACACTTAGACAAGCATTGGCCCGGGGGGGCTAAAATAAAGATGACCCTCGAGAGAGCGACTCCCAAGGGAAAAGTAGGTGGTGGTGAGGCAAATGGTAAAACCAAGGTTGGGCCTTGCTGGAGGAGTCTTATTCAAAGCGAACTGTCAAGGGGGTCCCATAAATCACCCGACCGCGTTAGGGACGCAAAATCCGGGAACATAATACCGACATGACGGAAACTAGGGCGGCAAGAGTGGAACAAAACACCCGGCATAAGGCCGAGCATTCCACCATTTACCAAGTATGTAGATGCATTAATTAAATAAGATATATTGTGATATCCCAACAAGTAAACATGTTCCAATCAAGGAACAACATCTCCATGTTCCAACAAGGAACAAACTTCATCTTCACCTGCAACTAACAACGCTATAAGAGGGGCTGAGCAAAAGCGGTAACATAGCCAAACAACGGTTTGCTAGGACAAGGTGGGTTAGAGGCTTGGTTTAACAATATGGGAGGCATGATAAGCAAGTGGTAGGTATCGCAACATAGGCATAGCAAAAGAGCGAGCATCTAGCAAGCAAAGATAGAAGTGATTTCGAGGGTATGGTAATCTTGCCTGCAAAGTTCTCAGGGTTGTCGAAAGCTTGATCCTCGTAAGTGTTCTCAACAGGTTCCTCGTTCATGTACTCGTCTCCCGGCTCTACCCAAAACAAGAACACAAGCAAAGGGACAACTATCAATCACGATGCAATGCGCAAGCAACATGATGCAAAACATGGCATGATATGCGAGATGTGGTATGCAATGCATATGCGTGCTCCGGAAGGAAAAAGATGAACAATGCATAATCTTGGCAAACCAAGTATGCCACTGGAAAGGTGAGGTGATTTCGATTGAAATCGATATAAAGATCACCGGAATCGGATGCACGGTTTGCAAATGACAAGCAAAACAAGAATGACAAGATTCTGCCATTAACAGCATGATGCCACTTAGTATGCAACAAGAAATTAAGCTACTGCATCCAAACATACCAACAAAGCATATGACAGTGATCTACTCAGGATGCTCGACAAAAGATGAACACTGAGCTACGGCTAAATCACACCATAACAGGTTCAAATAAGCATGGCAAAAGTGCAAAAGATCACAGGTTCACAGACTTGGTGAAAAATACTATCATGCCAGGAATTAACATCAGGATGACATGTTTAGAGCAATGAAACAACATTCTACAGGAACACAATATAGCAAAACAAGGCATGGCATGAATCTACTCAAAACATAGAACAAAAATCCCTTACTGACCATAAGCCAAAAGGGATCAGCGAATACAATTTGCAAGCATGTGATCATAGCAAAAACATAAACAGACTCAGACTTGGTGAAAAACTGGAGCATGGCAAAACAGATAACAAGTACGCATGTTTACGAGCTCGGTGCACTCACTACGAGACATTGGATGACAAACTAAGCATACACCCAGCAACTAGACATGGCATAGAAGCTATACATGGCAAGAACAACAACATAGTATGCACGGATCAACAACAACAACCTTGGCAAAATCGAATAACATGTAAACAATCTGCCAGGAACATTTTATAGCAAAAGTAGAGCTCGATTGAGTCAAGCTAGGGTGCTCCATAAATGCAAACAAAGGCATGGATGGATAGCGCATAACTACATGTACAAAACATCCTTACTGATCATCCTCAAAAGAGGCATGGATCTCACTCTAGCAACAAGAACACATGGCATAAAAATAACAGCAGGACATGACTTGGTGAAATTACTAAGTCCCTGAAATCAGCAACAATATGATCCCTAGTTTGCATGCTTGTGATAGTCACCACAAAGATCACAAAAATACATGTCATACATCCCTGTAAAGATGGCATGGCATGTTACAAAACACATGTAGGACTCCAGTTCATAGGATGCACACATCAATCATGGCAAAAATGACAAAAGTGCAAGTTCTGATAAGAATCTGCTGCTAACATCACATAGCCCTCTTCTAACAGCATTTCGGGCACAAAGATGACCTCAAATGAAAAGGATCCAATGAGATGAAATGATGTACTCATCAAGGCGAACAATTGGACATATTACACGCATGAAACGGAGCAGTATGCAAGAAGATATGACATGTCAAACCGAGCAACATATTATGACAGAAAAAGGGACTTGGAGGAATTTCGGGGTCAACTTGCTCAGATCTAGGGTTCGCACGTGGATCGAGGCAGCCGGAGGTACTCGCCGGAGACGAGGGAGACGGCGGCTGGAGTCGGACGGGGAAAGCGCCGGCGTGGTCAGGGTCGCCGGATCCGGCGCCAGCGAGGCCGGATCTGGCCGGAGCTGCGCGAGGAGCGGCGGGGGCGCGCGCCGGAGATGGGCGAGGTGGAGCTGGGAGGGGCGGCGCCGGCGGGAGGAGGTGGCGGCCCGGCGGCGGGGCCGGCGAGCGGGTGGCGCGGTGGATGACGGCGCCAGGCGGCGGAGGGTGCGGGCGAGCGGCGGGGCGCCTCGGGTGCGGGACGGCTGTCGCGCGGGCTTCGGGGGCCCGCCGTGGGCTGAGCGGGCCAGCGGCGGCGGGCAGCGGTGGAGGGACACTTGGCGGGCGGCCACTGGTCCGGGGCGGCGACGCGAAGCGTCCGGCGTGGACGGACATGTCCTGCGGCGCGGAGGGGGATTTTTAGGGTTTCATCTGCGATTTGGAAGGGGGAGGCACATATTTATTGGTAGGATGGGCTAGGAGGCTCCAAATGGAGTGCCGTTTTCGGCCACGCGATCGTGGTCGAACAACCGAGATGATGGAAGGGGTTTAGGTGGGTTTTGGGCCAGTTTGGAGGGGTGTTGGGCTGCAACCCAAAAGAGGCTTTCACGGTTAACCGGTTAACCGTTGGAGTATCGAACGACCTCCGAATGACCCGAAACTTGACAGGCGGTCTACCGGTGCTATACCAAGGCCGCTTGAGAAACCTCGGTCCATTCCGAGAAAGTTTAATACCCGCTCACATAAAAAGGTAAAAGGGGACGCCGAAGAACATAGGAGTGTCGGATTGCAAAACGGACAACGGGGAAAATGCTCGGATTCATGAAATGAACACGTATGCGAATGCGATGCACATGATGACATGATATGAAATGCATGACAAGGACAAATTGCAAAAGAAGGAAAACCCAACCACAGAGGGAATATCATATCACATAGCCGGAAATGGCAAGAGTTGGAGTTACAAATATGGCAAGTTACATCTGGGGTGTTACATCAACCCAGCTGTTGATGCTGCGGGGCTTCAGGCTGTTCAGCCATGTCCGGGCCGTGCTCTGGAGCATGAGCGGAACGTACTTCATTGAAACTCACTTGTTGCCGTTTGCTATGCTGACGGCCATGGAGTAGTCGACCAGCCAGTCCTCCGGCTTCACGGAGCCTGTGTATTTGGGCGTATCTCTTGGGAGCGTGAACCCTTTGGGAAAGGGCTCATCGCGGATGCAGGGGCCAAAGCAAGGCGGACCAAATGTGTCTTCTTCTTCTAGTGCTAGGGACTGGTTGAGGCGGTTGATTCGGTGGCGGGCATCATTCTCTCCGACTCCTTCCCGGCGGCCAAGGCGATCACCGAGTGTCGGGTGGTCGACAGGCGGACGGGAAGCGCGCCTCTCCCTGCGGGAAGGAGGGGGGAGGCGGACAGTCGTCTCGTCGTTCCACTGCTCTTGGGCGGCCATCTTGGTCGCGCTCGATGGTAATGCGAGTTCGGCTGCGGCTGGCAGCCGACTCCTTGTGTCTTCTATCGCGGACGCCACCAGTCAGCGTCCGAGATGTCGTGCCTTGATCTCGGCGAGGAGGCGGGTTGTCGTTTCGCCGGTTGGGCGCCTCAGTGCGGCAGCCGGCTTCTTGCTGCTCGGCAGCCGCGTCAAGGAGCTGTTGGACGCGCTCCGTCATGTGGCGACGCTCGTCTCGCTCGAGCTTGTCTAGCTCGTCTGCTACCGCCTGGGCCACTCGTATGTTCTCCGCAGGCGTGGCGTAGACGGGGCGATCTGCCCTGAACATGCTGGCAATGGCCGTGCCGCGCTGCTAGATCGTGCCAATGCGGCTAGGCCCACCAGGAGCCGGCGTGCCACCAACGGCGTGGTCCGTCTCACGCTGGTAGGCCTCCGAAAGGCGTCTCATGCTGGCCAGCCTGTTGGCGCTTACGATGAGCTGGATGCGGCGCGCCTCCAGCGTCTCGGTGTCGGCGTCTTCGGGTATGGGCGCAACCAGGTTTTGCAACTCCGCCTGCAGCGGATCCTGGCCACCTCCGCCAGAGTGCTCGATGTGGCTGATGGCGAGCACCTCCGTGATGGTGCTGCCACCGTTGTCCGTGCGAGAAAGCGGCTCGTCGTAGACCACCACATTGGTGGGGAACGCGTCAAGCGATGCCGTGTCAGAGTCGACAAGCATCGGGTCGGTGGAACGAACCAACTCCAAGTCCACAGCAGGCTCGCTGACGACATGGAGCTAATCGAGGAGGCTGACGAGGCAACTCTCGAGGCCTTCTGTGCCTGCGTCAGATACGGGCTCGTCGGAGAGGCGAATCTCGCCAACAAGGTCGGCGAGGCAGCTTGCCGCGCACACGACCTCCGCGTTGTGCAGTGCATCGACGCGGACGCTGTCTGGCATGCCGGGATGGCTGCGCTTGCTAGGAAGGAACAAGGTTCCCGTCCAGAACAGGTCTCCGGACGATGGTGCACCTCGCCCCACGGTGGGCGCCAAATGTCGGGGGTTGGGCGCTTATCATGGTGGGAGCAAGTTGAACGTCGCTGGTGCCCGGAAGCGGGATGAGGCGTAGACACGAACGCCGGCGTACTTTACCCAGGTTCGGGGCTCTCCTAGGAGATAACACCCCTAGTCCTGCTCTGCGGGGTCTCCGTATGATCACTAAGGCACTAGTCACTAGTGCAGAACCGGGCAATAGCACCGGTTCGTAAGGCCCTTTAGTGCCGGTTCCATAACCGGCACTAAAGTGTGGGCACTAAAGGCCCCCCCTTTAGTACCGGTTCAGCACGAACCGGTGCTAAAGGGCAACCACGTGGCACGAGCCAGCTCCGGGGGCCGGGAGCCCTTTAGTACCGGTTGGTAACACCAACCGGTACTAAAATGTTTGGGGGGTTTTGGTTTTATGATTTCTTTTTCATTTAATTTTGTGTTTTCCATTTTAATTCTTTTTCGTTTGCTGGTATTTTATGATACTACACATTGTACACGTTATGCATATATATATATATATATATATATATATATATATATATATATATATATATATATATATATATATATATATATATATATATATATATAGTGTTACTATTCATCATCCAGGGTGCAGAATAAGTTATTCTTCACCCGAGGTAATCTTACGATCATTTCATATTTAAATTACGTTTGGAATTGAAATACTTACATTCCTATCGATTCACGACGTAAAATTTGACATAAGAAAATAAAAATATAGGTCATAAGACAAGAAAATTTACAGTTTATGTGTATTTTACACTATGTTTTTACGTTTATAATTTTACATAACATAAAATATTTTTTTCGACGATTATATATTTTCTTACGGTCTCTTTTTACTTCGGAAATAAGGCAAAATTTACGGAACGTAAAATTACGGTCCATTGATAGTAAAATCGAGGAGGGTGAAGAATAACTATTCCTCACCCAGGGTGACGAATAGTCAATCCCTATATATATATATATATATATATATATATATATATATATATATATATATATATATATATATAATTTCTAGTAGAACCAATCATATATATATATATATATATATATATATATATATATATATATATATATATATATATATATATATCATCAATGTCTCACAAACCACCACATATTAATTCACACATACACACATGTATAGCTATATACAATTTCTCCTACATATGCATGTTGCCTTCGGAGCCAGTGGCATTAGCCTAATTGGTGCCTTTGGAGCACGATGACAATTGGAAGTGGTTCATGACCTGGTCGATGGGGGCGGTAGCGGGTAATAGTATTCTTCCTTCGGATTTATGACCTGGTCGAGCAAAATCCCCGCTATTTCCTCTTGAAGTGCTTCTACGTGCTCCGTTTCTAGGAGCTTGTCCCGCACCTCTATGAACTGTTAAGAAGGAGATCAATATGCATGTGTATTAGTTGTGTGACTAGATATCGATAACGGTGTACAAATTGTGAATAGTGTTCTGACAAGCGTACCCATTCCTGTCTTTGAGATCTGCTCCTTTCGGACGCCATCATTAGAATGTTCTCGCAAACGCAGAATGCACACAGATCAGTCCCCTGCGCCTGCTTCAGGGCCTTTACGAGAATGGAATTTAATTTGATCAGATAATAATTAATCAAGCATGATAATTAATGAGATGGCAGCTAGCTAGCTAGCTAGTACTACTTAATTACTTACCTTGGGTCGAAACCATTTCAGCTGTCGTTTCCATTCGCCTTCCGTGACGATGATGAACCTTGCCCAAGCCCTGCCCGCCGACAAAGAAAATGAATAAAGGGGTTATTAAATAGTTCATATCATGAAATGACGAACTAAATAGGCTGAGATATATAGTTAATAATGATTGAAATTACCTGTTGACTACCCCAAACAAGATGTTATAGTCACTATTTGCTTTGAGTAGTGAGTCTAGTATTTCAACTGTTCCGGCGTCAACTTTAATGATATACAAGATCCAGTGAAATCTGCATGCACACACGTTTGCATGTCTTAATTAAGCGGGCATATGTAAGCAAAAACATGTAGCTAGCTAGTAGGCCAAAACAGAGAATTTGTAGTACAAGAAAGTGTGACTCACTGGAAGTTGTAAGGAAGTAGTATATCTTCATTGTATTTGAGGCGCTTCAAGAACTCTAGCATGCTGTCCTCTACCTGCTTTTTATGATGCTTATTTATTTTCCATGTGTATTCATTAACGGTGTTTGGGCCAATGAACCCAATGCCATAGCGTCCACCTTTTCTCATTTCATACATCTTCAGTCTGCATAATACCACAGAAAAGAATATAGTGAGGATAATTACAGGTAATGATTGATCAAAAGGATCACTACAGCTAGCTTGAGACTTAAATTACAGAAAGAAATCACTTATAGACAATAGCAACTGACGATAGATTTGTCGAGTGCGTCTTGATTGTATAACTGAAACAGTTCAGAATACTCAACGGTCACAGGTTTCTGATGGTAGTAACGATCCTTCTTGACTTGCACCACGAGGGACTCTCGATCGGATCTCTTGGTAATGTCCATGTACCATTGATGCAATTCATACATTCTTGTTGGGAGCTTCTTGACCTCTTCTGGCTTGACCAAAGGTTGGCCCCGGACATATTTCCATTTTATTTCCTCCTCTCTAAGCACAGGCATGTCCTCGATCTTGAGGAGTTGTCCAACAGTGATGTTGAGAGTTTCAGCCTGCATTATATGCTCCTGGGTTATTACCACATCGCCCACCTAGGGAACGTAAACTGTTTGCCCACAATAATATTGGGGGCGCGTACTGTCACGTGTTGTTGGCACAACAAGCGGGGGGATCGATTGCGTCGCCTGTTCTCCCAGCTGGGCAACGGTTTTCCCGCATTTTTTGACAGCTGCTTGTTGTTTGCTCGAGCTCGAGCTCGCCTCCTTCTATAGACGTTGTCGATGTAACTTCCTGATGTGGCGCTCATAGTCTGTGTCAACAGGCTTAGGAGCTGGTGGTTGAGCCATACGAATGAAGTGGTCAATAACTTCCACAAGCACTTTCTCCCTTGGCGCCGGTGGCGGTTTCGGTCCAAAATGGGCGTCGACTTCTGCCCGCACTATGGCCTTGGTTTGCTCCTCGGCCCTGTCGTAAGCCCTCTTAGGAAGAGGAGTAGTGAGGTTTGGACCATATTTATATCGCTTGCCTCCGCCTGTACTTCCTGTACTATGACCTCGACTCGTACCGCTACACACCATAGCTGCGGGGTGTCTCTTCTCTGATTGCTGAGGCGGCGGAGAAGGCTGACGGGGCTGAGTTGGACGAGGAGGAGTGGCCTGAAGCTGTGTCGGACTTGGAGGAGGAGTGGCCTGAGGTTGTGCCGGACTTGGAGGAGGAGTGGACGTCTGACGCTGTGTCGGACATGGAGGAGGAGTGGCCTGACCCTTTGCCGGACTTGGAGGAGGAGTGGCCTCACGCATTGGTGGACTTGGAGGAGCGGAAGTCTGCTGAATCGGTGGCGGTCTTCGACGAGGAGTCGGGTGACGCGGTGTCGGTGGCCTTCGAAAGATGATGCGATCCTTTCTCCATAGGATGATACGATGTTTGGCTTCTCCGAGTGTGTGCTCCTCGTCACCTCCAGGAATGTCAAGCTCTAGCCCCGAATATTGGTCCACCACCTCATCAACCACGACACGAGCATAGCCTGCTGGAATCGGGTTGCAATGGAAGGTTGCAACGGGGGAATTTGTATAAGCAACGCCGTCCGCCACCTTCAAGGATATGCTCTTAATTTTGAAGTGTAGCTCGCCGTTAGTGTTCTCGGTGATGTCATCCATGGGGTATCTATCCAGCATTGCGTCAAACGGGGCGGAACCCATGCTGCTTCTCGGTATGGATGGGGCGGTGGTATCCAATGTTGGATCATCTGCTAGCTGCTGCAGCTGCTGAGACCCCCTTTGCTGGCTAAGTGAGTCGATCTGCTCCTGTTGCCGCTGGAATTTGACTGCCAAGTCCGCATGCACTGATTCTAGGCCTTGAAGGCGTTCATAGTCCAGCTTCCTCTTCTCCTCCTCCATCTTCCTCTGCTTCTCCTCCGCAATCTTCCTTCTCGCACGGGTTTTGTAGTCGGCGTTCCAGTCCGAAAACCCCTCATACCACGGAATAGCGCCCTTGCCTCGTGTTCTTCCCGGGTGTTCAGGATTTCCCAGGGCACGCGTAAGCTCGTCATTCTCTCTATTGGGTTGGAACACCCCCGTTCGAGCCTCTTTTATTGCAACAAGTATATTATCGTCGGCTCCGTTCAGACATGCCTTCGTCGAAACTTTGCCTGTCTTCGGGTCCAACTCCCCCCCATGCGCATAGAACCAAGTCCTGCACCTGGGGGGGCAGCTCTTAGTAACCGGAGTGACACCTGCATCCTCCATCTCTTTCTCAGACTTATCCCACTTAGGCATTGCCACCGCGTAGCCACCTGGCCCCAGCTTATGGAACTTATCCTTTTTTCGGCATTCTTCTTGTTTATTCTCGACCATTCCTTAGCTAATTCTGAATCCTTGAATTTCACGAAATCGTCCCAATGAGCACTTTGATTCTCTAGTGTTCCCTCGAATACTGGAGTCTTCCTTCCATCCTTGATGTACTTGTCCCATACACGATTCTTGTGGTTGCTGAATGCAACCGTCATCTTCCTAAGACCGGCGTCCTTGACTTTCTCCACATCTACATCTGTGAAATGATCTAGTAGGGTGAAATGTTCCATGAGAGTATCCCAAAGCAGTTTTTTTGTCTGTCGTCGACAAAAGTAACATTTCGACGTGGCTTTGCTGGCTCTCTCCATTCTTGAAGGGAGATTGGGAGTTGGTCCTTCACAAGAACTCCGCACTGACAACGAACTTGTCCGCAATCTTCTTAGGCGCTAATGGTTCGCCATTAGCTCTGATTGCCTCAATATTGTACTTTACGCCCTCCTTCAACTTTTTGTTCCGGCCTCGTTTCGTCCTGTTGCCTGAAGATTTGCTCGATCCGGATGGCTGAAAGAAGAAAGATCGATTCGTTAATATATCTTCAACTCATTTAAAACATGTGACGATCACCAGATGCTTGCTTATATAAATATATATATACCTCGCCGGTCTTTGTTGTTTCAGGATCAACATGTTCTTCGTCATCGTCATAATCGTAGTTCATGACTTCATCAATTCGGTCGTCGCGATCGAATATCATATCACCCTCTCCGGTGTTGTTTAGAAATTCGGAGCCGTCATAATCTTCTTCATTCTGATCATCATCTGGCCCGCGTATCATATCAAACATGGTCTGTTCTCCCTCTTTGTCGGTATTGTCCGCCATAAATTTTATTTAACTAATCCAAAAGAAATATAAAACAATTTAGTATTCAAATTACATCGTCTCGAATAATAGATATAATCTCGAATACATCGTCTCGAATAATAGATATAATCTCGAATACATCGTCTCAAATAATAGATATAATCTCGAATACATCGTCTCGAATAATAGATATAATCTCGAATACATCATCTCGAATAATACATATAATCTCGAATACATCGTCTCGAATAATATATAATATTGAATAGTACATCACTGGCTAGGTAGCTAATTAAAGATCGAATACTACAGAAGAATCTAGGACACTCGCGGTTCCTGCGGCGCGGGCGGTGGACACCCAAAGAGAAGGAACCCTCACAGGATCATAGCTGAAGTGAGATCCCTGAAGAAACTGCCAGGTATTGGAGAACCTGCTGCCCTCTAACGCAACCATGTAGCGATGGACGTGCTCGTCCTCCTCCCTGACACGGCGACGTACCACCTCCGGCGGGGCCGGCTCCCCCCGCACCAAAACTGGCCCACGCGAACGCCACCAAACGAGATCAGGGTCGATGACAGGACCCGGGGCCGGGTTCCTCATCAAGCGTCGCGCCCCTCCAGGAAGCACCTCCCAGTGCCAGCCCGGCGGAGCCCAGTCCCGGACATGGGTCCGCCGGACGTCGTCCCGGATGGGTCGACGGCGAGGATGCGGGTCGGGCATCGTCGAGAACAAATACTAGATATATGCCCGCAAAAAGTAACATTTTTTTAATGATTGGATTTTGATAACTAAAATTTCTAACATTTTTATATAACACTAATTATGCTATCATTGCATATGTCAAAATTCTATATGCTATTTCATACTAATTAAGCATCTAACACTAAAAACAGAAAACACAACTTCTATACATCCATTAAAAAAACTGAAAAACAACATTATATAAAAAATTTCCATACTAAGTAAACACTAATTATATCCATCTAACATGCATTCATACATATATACTAGTGAAAAATAATAATCTAAAAAATCTAAACTAATTAAACATACAAAATACGTATATACTAATATATACATGCATTAATTCATACATATGTACATGTGTGTGTGTGTGTTCATCATGCTTGTGTGTGTGTATGGGCTCGGGGAGGGGCGGCGCCCATGGTGGCCGCCGGGGGCGAGGGAGAGGGGTTAGAGGGGGAGAGATCACAGCGGGGCGACGGCGACGGCGAGGCGACGGCCGGGGGCGGCGACAGGCCGGGGCGTGACGCAGGGGCGGCGATGCGGGGATGGCGCGACGGGGACGGGCCCGGGGCGGCGACGGAGACGAGGGCGGCAACGGGGATGGGGGCGGCGACGGCGACGGGGGTGGCGACGGCGACGGCGTCGATCGATCGGGGCGCGCGGGCGGTGCTTCAATGGGGAAACAGAGGAAGAAACAGAGGGAGAATGAAATTTTCGTAAGTGTTGTCTATATAGAAGGCACCTTTAGTACCGGTTGGAGCCACCAACCGGTACTAAAGGCCTGTTTTGGCCAGGCCAAGCGGCGGGAACCGCACCCCCTTTAGTACCGGTTGGTGGCTCCAACCGGTACTAAAGACCCCCCTTTAGTATCGGTTGGTGCCACGAACCGGTACTAAAGGGGGTGCGCTAGCGCAGGTGCGGTGCGGCAAGTTTAGTCCCACCTCGCTAGCCGAGGGGCGACCGCACTGGTTTATAAACCCCCGTGCGGTAGCTCTCTCGAGCTCCTCTCCAAAGCAGGCCTACTGGGCCTACATGTTCTGTGCTGCCCTGTGGGCCTACTGGGCCTTTGCGGGCCTGCATCCTGGCCCAACAACAGGTTAGGTTTCTAGTCGTATGCAAGCCGCTCTGGCCTAGTAGGCGGGCTTTTTTATTTTTTTTGCTTTATTTATTTTTGAGTGGTTTTTTTGTGTATTTAGAGTTTCTTTTTGAATATTTTTTGCTTTAGGTACAAAAAATTACAAACTTTCTGTTAGTGCCCGTAGTTTTCAAATTTGAATAGTTTAAATTTTGAATTATTTGAAATTAGTGTGAATCACTAGTTTGTGAATAACTTAACTTTAAAAATCAGTAAAGGCATGAAAGAATTTGTTTGCACATAAAATTTCTTCGCGTTTCAAATGCCAAAACACATAATTAACTACCCTAACTATTACAGAGATTCCCTTCTGGGTGTGAAACACAGAAGAAAGTGATGATAGTGAAGCCGATCACATCCCAGATCTTTGGGTGTGAAACTTTTTCTTCGCGTGTGTCCCTTTGCGCCGTAACCGTGGAAAATCTTCATCATTTAACGGGATGCTCGGGTCAATATTCACTGTGAATGGAGCAATTTCATCAAACTTTTCATAATATTCTGACTTGTCTGTCTTGTCATCCACTCCAACGATGTTTCTCTTCCCAGAAAGAACTATGTGCCGCTTTGGCTCATCGTACGATGCATTCGCTTCCTTATCTTTTCTTTTTCTTGGCTTGGTAGACATGTCCTTCACATAGAAAACCTGTGCCACATCATTGGCTAGGACGAATGGTTCATCTGCATATGCAAGATTGTTGAGATCCACTGTTGTCATTCCGTACTGCGGGTCTTCTGATACCCCGCCTCGTGTCATATTGACCCATTTGCACCGAAACAAAGGGACCTTCAAACCACGTCGATAGTCAAGTTCCCATATGTCCTGTATATAACCATAATATGTTTCCTTTCCCGTCTTGGTTTCGGCATCAAAGTGGACACCACTGTTTTGGTTGGTGCTCTTCTTATCTTGGGCGATCGTGTAAAATGTATTACCTTTTATCTCGTACCCTTTGGAAGTCATTATATTCGAAGATGGTAACTGGGACAGCAAGTCATGTCATCTTCAATAGAGGTATCATGCATGGTACGTGTCTGCAACCAGCTGGCGAAACTCCTAGTTTGTTCACGTGTAATCCAGTCATCAGACCGCTCCGGGTGTTTGGAACATAGCAAATTCTTGTGTTCATCCATATACGGAGCCACCAAGGCAGAATTCTGTAGAACATTGTAGTGTGCTTCAGTGAGAGAATGTCCGTCCATACATATTATTTGTTCCCCTCCTAGCGTGCCTTTTCCATCCAGTCTGCCCTTATGCCGCGATTCAGGAACACCAATCGGCTTAAGGTCAGGAATACAGTCAATACAAAACTCAATGACCTCCTCATTTTGACGGCCCTTGGAGATGCTTCCTTCTGGCCTAGCACGGTTATGAACATATTTCTTTAAGAATCCCATGAACCTCTCAAAGGGGAACATATTGTGTAGAAATACAGGACCCAAAACGTTAATCTCTTCGCATAGGAGAACTAGGACGTGCGTCATGATGTTGAAGAAGGATGGTGGGAACACCAACTCGAAACTGACAAGACATTGCACCAAATCATTCTCTAACCTTGGTATGATTTCTGGATCGATTACCTTCTAAGAGATTGCATTAAGAAATGCACATAGCTTCACAATGGCTAATCGAACGTTTTCCGGTAGAAGCACCCTCAATGCAACCGGAAGCAGTTGCGTCATAATCACGTGGCAGTCATGAGACTTTAGGTTCTGGAACTTTTTCTCTGCCATGTTTATTATTCCCTTTATATTTGACGAGAAGCCAGACGGTACCTTAATACTGAGCAGGCATTCAAAGAAGATTTCCTTCTCTTCTTTGGTAAGAGCGTAGCTTGCATGACCCTGATGTATGCCGTCTTTTCCGTGCATACGTTGCTGGTCCTCCCGTGCCTCAGGTGTATCTTTTGTCTTCCCATACACACCCAAGAAGCCAAGCAGGGTCACACAAAGATTCTTCGTCACGTGCATCACGTCGATTGCGGATCGGACCTCTAGGTCTTTCCAATAGGGCAGGTCCCAAAATATAGATTTCTTCTTCCACATGGGTGCGCGTCCGTCAGCGTCATTCAGAACAGGTTGTCCACCAGGACCCTTTCCAAAGACCACCTTCAAATCCTTGACCATATCATGTACATCAGCACCAGTATGGTGGCGAGGCTTCGTCCGGTGATCCGCCTCACCTTTGAAATGCTTGCCTTTCTTTCTTACGGGATGCCTGCTCGGAAGAAATCAACGATGTCCCAGGTACACATTCTTCTTACAATTAGCCAAATATATACTGTCGGTATCGTCCAAACAGTGCGTGCATGCGCGGTATCCCTTGTTTGTCTGTCCTGAAAGGTTACTGAGAGCAGGCCAATCATTGATGGTCACGAACAGCAACGCCTTTAGGTCAAATTCTTCCCCCATGTGCTCATCCCACGCACGTACACCTGTTCCATTCCACAGTTGTAAGAGTTCTTCAACTAATGGCCTTAGGTACACATCAATGTTGTTGCCTGGTTGCTTAGGGCCTTGGATGAGCACTGGCATCATAATGAACTTCCGCTTCATGCACAACCAAGGAGGAAGGTTATACAAACATAGAGTCACAGGCCAGGTGCTATGGTTGCTGCTCTGCTCCCCAAAAGTATTAATGCCATCTGCGCTTAGACTAAACCATACACTCCTTGCGTCATCTGCAAACTCCTTCCCGTACTTTCTTTCGATTTTTCTCCACTTCGACCCGTCAGCGGGTACTCTCAACTTTCCGTCTTTCTTATAGTCTTCTCTGTGCCATCGCATCGCCTTGGAATGCTCTTTGTTTTGGAACGAACGTTTCAACCGTGGTATTATAGGAGCATACCACATCACCTTGGCAGGAACCTTCTTCCTGTGGCGCTCGCCCTCGACATCACCTGGGTCATCGCGGCTGATCTTATAGCGCAATGCACCACATACCGGGCAAGCGTTCAAATCCTCGTACTCACCGTGGTAGAGGATGCAATCATTAGGGCATGCATGTATCTTCTGCACCTCTAACCCTACAGGGCAGACAGCTTTGTTTGCTTCATACGTACTCTCGGGCAATTCGTTGTCCTTTGGAAGCATATCCTTTATCATTACCAGCAACTTTTCAAATCCCTTGTCAGATACACCATTCTCTGCCTTCCATTGTAGCAATTCCAGTGTGGTGCCCAACTTTTTCTTGTCACCTATGCAATTCGGGTACAACAATTTTTTGTGATCCTCTAACATGCGCTGCAACTTCTTATTCTCCAAATCACTTGCGCAGTTTCTCTTTGCAGCGGCAATGGCCCGACCTAGATCATCAATGGGCTCATCTGATGCCTCTTCTTCAGCTTCTTCCCGCATTGCCGGCTCAGCTTCTTCCCGCATTACCGGCTCAGCTTCTTCCCCCATTGTTGTATCATCGTATTCAGGGAACCCATGGCCAGGATAGCTGTCGTCGTCCTCTTCTTCTTCATTGTCTTCCGTCATAACCTCTCTTTCTCCATGCTTGGTCCAAACATTATAGTGGGGCATGAAACCGTACTCAAACAGGTGGACGTGAATGGTTCTTGACGTAGAGTAATTGTGACCATTCTTACAGCCAACACATGGACAAGGCATAAAACCATCCGCCCGCTTGTTTGCCTCAGCCACAAGCAGAAAAGTATGCACGCCCTCAATGAACTGGGGAGAGCATCGGTGATCGTACATCCATTGCTGGCTCATCTTCATTACACAACACCGAATAGACCAAATTAATACAAGTTCATACATAAAGTTCATACAACACTTAAATGCAACAAACAAATAACTCTCTAGCTAAAGCATTTCAATGCAACAACAAATGCGGTCAAGATCGCAACTAAGGTAACAATGGATCCAACAGCATAATGATACCAAGCCTCACTATCGATGGCATATTTTCTGATCTTTCTAATCTTCAAGCACATTTTCTCCATCTTGATCTTGTGATCATCGACGACATCGGCAACATGCAACTCCAATTCCATCTTCTCCCCCTCAATTCTTTTCAATTTTTCTTTCAAGTACTCTTTTTCTCTTTCAACTAAATTTAACCTCTCGACAATAGGGTCGTTTGGAATTTCCGGTTCACATACCTCCTAGAAAAAATTTCCATGTCAACTTGATGGGCATAATTTGTCATAAACACGAAATGCAACTAGTTTTAAAAGAGAATGTATATACCACATCCGAATCATAACAAGGATGAGGGCCGACGGGGACGGATATCAAAACCATGGCACTATATGTACAACAAACAACGTACGGGTAAGATAATTATACAAGTAACTATATATCCAAATCACACAAACATCAATTTTTATATAAAATTTCATGAACAAGAGGTGGTGCCGGTGACGGGACGGTGTTGGCGATCGACGGTGGTTACGATGGAGATTTAGAGGGCACTAAGTAAACCACACCTACATATGCAAACTAAGTGTTATTTTTGACCTCAAATTGCATATAAATCAAATACTAGCATAGATATATATATATTTCCTCCCAAATTGCTAAACTCACAAATTAATCACTATATAGAGCATTGCAAGAGCTAATCTAGCAATGAGAGATGAAAGGACAAAGTTGCTAACCTTTGTGATCATTTGAATGGATGGGGGCCTTCAAATCTTGACAAAATTTGGGCAAAATGTGTGATGAGCTCGAGAGGAAGAGGGGAAGAACAGAGAGCAGAGGGGAAAGGGGAAGAACAGAGCGAGCTCGGGTTGACGAAGGGTTTATGTAGGATGACCTTTAGTACCGGCTCGTGCCAAGAACCGGTACTAAAGGTGCTAGAGGGGGCCCAGACTGACAACATCCTGCCACCACTCTCATTAGTACCGGTTTGTGGCACGAACCGGTGCTAAAGGTTAGCCACGAACCGGTACTAATGAGAGCGGACCGGCTAGCCGTTGGAACCGGCAATAATGTATACATTTGTGCCGGCTCAAATACAAACCGGCACTAATGTGCTTCACGTTTGACCCTTTTTCTACTAGTGAGTGGGTACAATGGTGCTCCTCGAGCTGTATACTAGAGGTAGAAGAAAGCAGGCTCGCTCTCTCCTTTCTCTATGTTTGAGTGTAGGTCTAACAGGTTGGGAACCCTTTGAATGGGTGCCCTGGGGTGTTTATATAGGCCTACTCCCTAGGGGTACAATGGTAATCTGGCCGGGTGTAGGACCCGGCTGTCAGTGTCTCTGGTGCCGGCTTCTCCACCGGCTGCTGGGGCCCGCCGCCTGGTGGGACCCACCGACTGGTCTGGTACAGAGCTAACAGGCCGCTCCTGCTGCTTGCGGGTCTGCCGGCTGCTTGTTACTGTAGCCGTAATGCTAACGGCGCATACTTGGTCAGGGGAGCGTGGCTACAGTCCCACCGCCTGGTGGGAGATCACTATAGCCACACCGTGTCTCATCTGGATAATGGCGCACGGACCCCGTGGGAGGAGTGGGCCGCCTGCTAGAGGCCGGCCTCCCTCGGGTCCGACTGGTCAGGCTTCCGCCGTCTTCCGGGCTCTCGCTACCTGGTAGGGCCCGCCGCCTGCAGGCTGTACCGACAGGCCGTCATGGGAGCAGGGCTCCGCCTGACGGGAATGACGTCAAGGGTAGAGTGGCAACAGTGTCGTGCTGTGTGGAGATCTCTGCCTGTATGGGGCACTGTGGCCGCGCCTCGCCCTAGATATGGGGCTGATGGGCTACACTGTAGCCACATCCTGTCTTATCTTCTTAATGGGGGCGCAGACTTTGAGGGCGCCGTGGGCCGCCTGCTAGGAGCCAGCCTCTCTAGAGGTTGTCTGCTAGGAGTCGGCCTATCTTGGTGTCGTCTTTTGGAGCTTGACTGTCTTCTAGCAGCCGGCCACATGAGCCAGCCGGCCACCAGAAGGCGGCGCTTCATTCTAGATGTTTGTGGGGCGCAGCCGACCCAATGTCTTGAAAGGCTCAGGGACTCAGGTTAGGCTACCCGTGGCCCATTACTCTCACAACTACCAGGTTGTGCCTTTCACAAGCAACTAAAATCTTTTGCTATTCAACCCTAATAGAATTCAGAGAGAAGAAATAGAAAACAAAAGTGTGAGAGAGGCCCATTGCCCCTGGACCTTAGCCATCTGGGAGGCCCAACCCCGTAGCCCACCTAGCCTCCCGGTCGCTCCCCTTCCTATTCCTCCGACCGCGGGGTAGGGGCGCGTCCAGGCACCACCACACCTCCTCGCCAGCGACACCCAGGTAGGATAAGGGCGAGGCCGACGCCTCGGGCCTCCTCCCCTCACCTACCTCCAGCCACTCCCCCCACCTCGCCTCCCAGATCCACCCAATCTCCCCCCCTCTGTCCCGCTCGCCCACCTCAACGAGCGTCCTCGACGCCATGGCCGCGCAATAGCCATGGCCATAGTCGTCCTCACGCCCCCTCTGACGTGTCTTGGAGCTCCGTCGTCGACCACTACATCTCCCTCGCCCACGAGACCAAGCCGGAGCCACTACATCACCACCATGCCGCCTTCTTCCTCCTCGGACGTCGTCGACCTCGCCGACGATTCTGACTCTGGAAAGCCCTCCCCGAGCCCGCTTTAGCACGTTTGCAGGGCCAGGTGAGCAGCCCCATCTCACCTCTTCCTCCCTGTTCATTCGAGCCGTAGCCTAGATCCCGTCACCGCCGACGGCCACCATGGCCGCGAGCTCGAGTTGAGCTTGGCCAGGACCCGTCCGCCTCGTCCGTGAGCTCGTCGGAACGAGGATGCACCTGCGCGTGCCCCCCACAGTCCCGTACATGCTCGCGCGCGTCCACCCATGTTTGTCGCCGTGCCCGCGTTTAGCCGCCTTTGGCCGCGCTGCTGCTCCTGCCGCCGCTGCTGCCTGCTGATGCGTTGCTGCTCCTGCCAATGCTCTGCTATGCTTGCTAGCTAGGTGCGCCTTCTGCTGCTCCATGTTGCAGCTGCTTTTGCTGCTACCGCTGCATAAGTGTCGTCGCTGCCGTTTGCTGCATCCGCCGCCCTGTCTCGCTGCCTCCGCCCGCCGCTGCCGCAGTCGCCCGCCACCCCGCTGTCCCGCGCTCCGCCTCTGACCCGTGGTCGCACCTCGCCTCCAGCTGGCCTCACCGGCCTCGCCGCTCGCTGCCGGCCGAACCCAGCCCTGGCTGCTTCTCGTCGTGGTTGCCAGCCAACCCCACCATTGCGCCGGACGCCGTCGCTGACCACCGAGGCCCCGGTCGGGCCCGCCCTCGCCTCTGTTGGCCTCAGGTGCGGATGCCAACACCCGTTTCGCCTGCTACACCACGCTCGATTGGCCCCTGGGCCACTGACATAGGCCCCACGCCCCTTTTCAAAAGAAAAAGTGTTTTATAAAATTAACTGAATAATAATAAAAAATTAATTAATTAGGTTTAATAAACTAATTACTAGTTAGTCTAATTAGTCATCTAATTAGCTGGTGTGTGCATGACAGGGGGCCCCATCCCCTGTTGACCAGTCAAACATTGACTAGTCAACTGGGACCCCCTGGACCCACATGCTTGCCACAGGTACACTTCTGTGTACACTTGTGGGTGCACATAGCTTTTAGTTATTTAATTTCGAATTAATAATGATTCCAGAATATTGCTAAAACTATAGAAATTCGTAGAAAATTATCCGTAGCTCGGATGCAAATGTTTTAGACATGAAAGTTGCTTAGAACGACGAGATGAATCCGAATACGTGATCCGCTCCTCTGCCACACATCCCTACCATAGCGAACATCAAACCTTTCCCCTTCGATTCGTCTGTCCGAAAATGCCAAACTTCGGGAAAGCATTCCCGGCTGTTTTCCCCCTTCACCGGTATCGTGTAGCACCGTGTTAGAACACGTCTAGCTCTGCCTGTTGTCCTGTTATGCACTTGCTTGCTATGTATTTACTGTTTCTCCCCCTCTTCTCTTTGATAGACCCCATGACGGCTGCCGATGCCACTGTGATTGACTACGTCACCGACGACCCCTCCTTCTCGTCTGAGCAACCAGGCAAGCCCCCCCTTTGATCATCCCGGTATCGCCCATTCCATTCTCTCATGCTTGCATTATATTTTGCTACAGTTATTATTTGCTCATATTCTGATGCATAGCCTGCTTTTGTGACCTGCTATTGTACCTTACCTGCTTATCCTAAACTGCTTAGTATAGGTTGGTTAGTCATCCATCAGTGACCCCCACCCTGTCCTTGTTGCCCCTGCATCATCATCGATGACTCGATCAACGTGATCGACGACCAGAGCCCGACAGCTCACATCACATCACGTCCCTTTTGTTGCTCGACTCTGCAGAGCTACTATCGAGTGTTGAGGGTGAGACCTCACAACGCACTCCTGATGACAACTCTATAGTGTAGCTATTTGGTCGTGGTCAATGAGGATGGTTCCTCCTTCACCACTCCCAATATGGCTCTGTCGTGCAACCCGTCAAGTGTGAACCTCGAGGGTGGTTCCTATTATGTTCACCTTGATGATTACATCGAGTGGAATTCACCGGGGGTGATTCCTCGGGTTTCCCCTTGATGTTTGGACACACGGTTACCCGTACTTTACTTGAGACCATTGTTGAAGTCGGGTTGGCCCTGAGGGGTACCCGCAAGTTGATGTGAAAGTCGGGCGGGCCCGTGGAGCACCCGCGAGTTTTCTACCTGGCACGGCCAGGCAGTCTGGGCCCTTGCCATAAGTCCATGAGACAAGGCGACGGGGTCACATTATTGTGAGTTTCTGCTTGTCTCCACGAGCCCCCAATGCACTAACAGGTTTGGGTATTTGTTTTGAGTTGGCCTTTGGCCTTTATGCACTAACCACCACGCGAGAATAGTTATAGGCCTTGACGTTGTAGTATCAGCCGAAGCTTTGTCCGACATCCAGTTCAGCATTGTGGGACGGTCGGATCATGCTGGCCATCCGAGGCGGCGCTGGTATTCACCCTGCACACAACGACCCAGAGTGCAACGGGCGATGGGCCCAAGACCCCAGGGCACTTAGGATGTAGACCGGCGGGGAACTCTCTGCTGAGCCTAGGTAGGGCTGCGACGTGTTGATCTTCCGAGGTCGGGCATTGACCCCAGAAAGGTGTGTCCGGCCAGAGTGATCGAGCGTGTTGGGTAACATGGTGCACCCCTACGGGGAAGTTATATATTTGAATACCGTGTTCACGTTAATGGACATTCAGACTTGTATCCTGATCTTATATGACTAGAAATGGATAGTTGAGGCATATTGTAGGATCTAGAAGTAGGTGTGTCTAGAGGGGGGGTGATTAGACACTCAGTGCCAAAGTTGCAATTTTTAAGCTTTTCGGTTTGAGTGGAGTTTTTAGGCACAATTTCAACATACACAATACATATCAAGCAAGCCTGCAAAGAGTATATGAGCAGCGAAATGTAAAGCATGCAACTTGCAAGAATGTAAAGGGAAGGGTTTGGAGAATTCAAACGCAATTGGAGACACGGATGTTTTTCCCGTGGTTCGGATAGGTGGTGCTATCCTACATCCACGTTGATGGAGACTTCAACCCACAAAGGGTAAGGGTTGCGCGAGTCCACAGAGGGATCCACCCACGAAGGGTCCACGAAGAAGCAACCTTGTCTATCCCACCATGGCCATCGCCCACGAAGGACTTGCCTCACTAGCGGTAGATCTTCATGAAGTAGGCGATCTCCTTGCCCTTACAAACTCCTTGGTTCAACTCCAAAATCTTGTCGGAGGCTCCCAAGTGACACCTAGCCAATCTAGGAGACACCACTCTCCAAGAAGTAACAAATGGTGTGTTGATGATGAACTCCTTGCTCTTGTGCTTCAAATGATAGTCTCCCCAACACTCAACTCTCTCTCATAGGATTTGGATTTGGTGGAAAGAAGATTTGAGTGGAAAGCAACTTGGGGAAGGCTAGAGATCAAGATTCATATGGTAGGAATGGAATATCTTGGCCTCAACACAAGGGTAGGAAGTTCTTTCTCAGAACATATGAGTTGGAAGTGTAGATGTGTTCTGATGGCTCTCTCCACGAATGAAGAGGAGGTGGAGGGGTATATATAGCCTCCACACAAAATCCAACCTTTACACACAATTTACCAATCTCGGTGAGACCGAATCAACAAACTCGGTCGGACCGAAATAGTAAACCTAGTGACCGTTAGAGATTTTCGGTGGGACTTACATGCAACTCGGTAGGACCGATATGGTTAGGGTTAGGGCATAACGTAATCTCGGTGAGACCGATTACACAAACTCAGTGAGACCGATTTTGGTAATAAGCTAACCAGAGAGTTGGTCAGGCAATCTCGGTGGGACCGATTACTAAACTCGGTTGAACTGATTTTGGTAATGAGTTAACCAGAGAGTTTGCATTGTAATCTCAGTAGTACCGATCGCCTAAACTCGGTGGGACCGATTTTGACAATGGACATACACAGTGAGATTGCAATCCCATCTCGGTGAAACCGAGATCCCTATCGGTAGAACCGATTTTCTAGGGTTTGGCAGTGGCTTATGACATGTCAAACTCGGTGGCGCCGGATAGAAAAAATCGGTAGGTCCGAGTTTGACTTTGGGTTTAGGTCATATGTGGAAGTGGGAAAGTAGCTGAGCGTTTTGGAGCATATCATCAAGCACATGGAGCAAAAGGCTCATTAAGCAACACCTCATCCCTCCTTGATAGTATTGGCTTTTCCTATGGACTCAATGTGATCTTGGATCACTAAAAGTGTAAAATGAAGAGTCTTGAGCTTGAAGCTTTAGCCAATCCTTTGTCCTTAGCATCTTGAAGGAGTTCCCACAACCTTTAGTCCATGCAACTCCATTGTTGAACTTATCTGAAATATACTAGATAAAAGTATTAGTCCAACAAGAGATATGTTGACATTAATTACCAAAACCACCTAGG
Organism: Aegilops umbellulata; assembly: GCA_032464435.1. Taxonomy (NCBI): domain Eukaryota; kingdom Viridiplantae; phylum Streptophyta; class Magnoliopsida; order Poales; family Poaceae; genus Aegilops; species Aegilops umbellulata. Next base: position 242,776,300 of record CP136055.1, on the reverse strand, counting down.
GAGCACTTGTGCTTTCAATCTCCCCCTTTTTGGTAATTGATGGCAACATACATCAAAGCTTTTAGATAAAGATGCAAAGAATAGCAAGTAAAGCTTTGGTAGGACATGTAACAAACATAGGCTCCCCCTACATGTATGCAATCATGTGAATATAGAATATAGAAGCATGTGAGAGCATAATCATGACAGAGCAGGCAATGTGTTACATGTATCTTGGCCATATGCATCAGAGCAAAAGATTATTAAGAAAAATACCTTCATGCTTATGAGTCCTTCTTGCAAACAGTATGTACAAAAGCAAGAATTCCTCATACTCATGATTCTGATGCATATACTTACCTTGTAGTCTTGAGTGGGCTTAGGACGGAATGAACCTGCACAAACAAGGTTAGATAACACAGGTACATCCACTAGCCAGAGCAAACCAAAAGAAACCACAAGAATACCAAGACTGGGATGACATGTAGAGAGTGAGTACAAGGTACCACATTGGATTAGACATGTCCCCAACAGTAAAGATATGCAATGAATTTGACTGATTCTTTCCCTTAGATGTCTTGCTCCCCCTGAATCTGACATGGGATATTGGGAGAAGATAGGGAACATAAAATCAGAGTTGAAAGATATGAATGAATAGAACTTAATGTAAATGAGCACATATGAACATGTCTTTCCCCCAAAAAGACATGTGGCATCTCTCCTCTTGAACATCAAGCATCTGGGATCCTTGAGTATTCTCTCCCCTGGAGATTTCTTTCTCCCCCTTAATACTTGGGATCCTTGAGTATTCTCTCCCCCTTAGTACTTTCTCCTTTGTAGGTGATAAGCTTTGATGTGATCTCTCTCTCCCCCTTTGACATCAATTGCCAAGAAGGTTTTTCTGGAATCCGTCGAATAGGTTTGGTCCTTGAGACTCAGCACAAAGCAGTGGATAAAACTGTGATGCTTGTAGAGGACAAGATTCATTGAGTGGAGCTGGATCAGAAGAAATATAGAATAAGTGGCAAACTGTTTTTCCTGTTGCGAAATCGGTGGCACCGAGTGGCATGTTTTGGTGGTACCGAAGGGTTTCGCTTGGACCGAAAATTACCATTCGGTGAAACCGAGTTCATTACAGAGAAAACACTTGTCACCTCAGCTCACTAGTCAAATAAGATCTCACAAAGATTTGCAATGAATTAACTGAAGGATTTGCAAGGAATTCAAACAGAGATATGCAGAAAAAAAATAAGAAAAGTGAAGGTTCTAGATGAAGTTTTTTTTTTGAAAAAGAGGGAAACAAATATGCAAGGGACAAATGCAATAACATAGAAAAGAACACAAGAGAACTTCATCTAGAATTGGGCGGTGACATAGTCACCTATGTTAGAGTATATTGACTTAGGAGTCAAGTGAGAACACTTGATCATAGGTCATACTCATCGTTTAAGCTCAAAATACGGTTACCATTTTTCGTTTAAGCATCTTGATGTATTCACATCTTGTGGAGTTTCTTTGACTCATGACTTGGAGTAAAGCTCCTCTAAGATGGAACAACATACCTTGGGTGGTGGTGTGGATCTTGCTCATGTAGTTGAACTTGTGTGGGTGCTCGAAGTTGATGTAGCTCATCATGAGTTGGGAGCACCCCTTGAAATTTGAGTTCATCTACCTACATGGGTTAGTTCTTGCAAGGAAAGGCACTTGTATATCCAAAAATGACAGTCATGAAGCTCAACATAGAATGTGTCAAAGGATATGTTCGAATGGTTTTGTGCTTCCTTGTTGTCCACCATCGTTGTGTAGAAACTTGGTGATGTAGAGATCGCTCAAGACGTGAGTGAGTTGCAATCTCATAGAATTAGATTCAACTAAGTACCTACATGGGTTAGATAACATGCAAGGTACAAATATATCCAAGACATAAGATAGTCATCTTAAGAGATATATCATGGATTAGCCATAAGCTCATGTCTTGCATGTATCCAATGGAGTTTCTATTCCAAGTTCGAAGCATCAATGATGTTCAATTCTCCTCTCAACCTGCAAAACACTTTCTCATCAAGTGGTTTAGTGAATATATCCGCTAATTGTTTATCGGTGCGAACATGCTTAAGATCAATGTCACCCTTAGCAACATGATCTCGAATGAAATGATGACGAACTTCACTATGCTTAGTTCGAGAATGTTGCATAGGATTATGACCAATTTTGATAGCACTTTCATTGTCACAAAGCAATGGTACATGTTTCACATAGACCCCATAATCTTTAAGAGTTTGGGTCATCCATAGTAATTGAGCACAACATGAACCAGCGGCAATGTATTCCGCTTCGGCGGTAGATAAGGATACCGAGTTTTGTTTCTTGGAGGACCAAGACACAAGAGATCTACCAAGAAATTGACAAGTACCCGAAGTGGACTTTCTATCAACCTTGTCTCCGGCATAATCCGAGTCGGAATAGCCAACAAGATCAAAAGAGGACCTCTTAGGATACCAAATGCCAAAATTTGGTGTATGGATTAAGTATCTCACTATCCTTTTCATGGCCTTAAGATGAAATTCTTTAGGAGCAGCTTGATATCGTGCACACATGCACACACTTAGCATAATATCGGGACGTGAGGCACATAGGTATAATAATGAACCAATCATAGAGCGATAAACCTTTTGATCAACCGGTTCACCATCTTTGGTCAAATCATTATGTCCACTAGTAGGCATGGGTGTAGGCATACCTTTGCATTCTTGCATATTGAACTTCTTGAATAAGTCTTTGGTGTACTTCGTTTGAGAGATAAATGTACCTTCCTTAGTTTGCATGATTTGCAAACCGAGAAAGAATTTGAGTTCACTCATCATAGACATCTCAAACTTCTTTGACATTAGCTTTCCAAACTTTTCACTAAAAAGAGGGTTAGTTGAACCAAATATAATATCATCAACATAAGTTTGGCATACAAATATTTCTCCATTAACCCTAATAGTAAAAAGTGTGGAATCAATCTTTCCAATTTCAAAACCACTTGTAATAAGGAACTTGGTCAAGCATTTATACCATGCTCTAGGAGCTTGTTTAAGACCACAAAGGGCTTTGTGAAGTTTGTAAACATGATTAGGTTTCTTAGGATTGACAAAGCCGGGAGGTTGTTTGACATAAACTTCCTCCTCTATTTCACCATTTAGAAAAGCACTTTTAATGTCCATTTGGTACAAGGTGATATTATGGTGATTAGCATAGGCAAGTAAGATGCGAATGGACTCGATTCTAGCAACGGGAGCATATGTCTCACCATAGTCCATACCTTTGACTTGTGTGTACCCTTGGGCGACGAGACGTGCTTTGTTGTGAACCACTTGTCCATCTTCATCTTGCTTGTTGCGAAACACCCATTTGGTACCAATGATGTTGTGGTTGTTGTCGGTCTTCTCAACCAATGTCCAAACTTGGTTTCTCTCAAAGTTGTGTAGCTCTTAATGCATAGCGTTTATCCAATCTGGATCTTCCAATGCTTCTTCAACCATCATAGGTTCAATGCTAGAGATGAATGAATAGTTTTCACAAAAGTTAGCTAAACGAGTTTTAGAGCGAGTGATTCTCCCGGTTTGAATATCATTGTAGATTTGCTCGACGGGATGATCTTTGGCAACTCTTGATCGAACTCGTGAAAGCTTTTGCTTGGGTCTTCGTTGAACATCTTCTTCATCTTGTTCTTATTCTTTGTCTTCTTTATTGTTGACGTTGTTGTTCTCTTGTCGTGGTGGAGAAGGAGGTTGTTGATGTTCGTCTTGATGTATTTCCTCGTTTTCTTCATCTTGGTGTGTCCCACTTGTGGATGCTTCCATGTCAATTCTTGGTTCACCTTGCCGTGAAGTAGAAGCTTCCACTTGGACGGATGAGGTATTCTCCTTTACCTCCGTTGGACGAATTTTGCCAATAGACAAGTCTTGGATTGCTTCTGAAGGGTCTTTGTCTCCTACATCAATTGGCAATTGCTCGGTGAGGAGCTCGTATGCCGTTTTGCCGAGTATCTTGTGAAGATACAAGCGATTTGTTGCATGACAAGCCGTCTCAATCTCTTCTGCCCAAAAGTGCTTTGGCGTCTTGTACTCATCAAGCATCGTTCTCGCCATTTCGATGAGCGTCCGGTTCTTCCTCTCAACAACTCCATTTTGTTGAGGTGTGTACATAGCCGAGAACTCATGTGAAATCCCTTCTTCGTCAAGAAAGGTGTCCACATTTGCGTTCTTGAACTCCATTCCGTTGTCACTCTGAACCTTCTTGATCTTCACGTCAAACTGATTTTGGGCCTTCCTAGCGAAGTTTTTGAAGATCTTTTGGACCTGCGATTTATCATCAAGAAAGAACACCCACGTAAATCTGGAAAAATCATCAACTATAACTAGACCAAAAGAAATTCCACCGAGACTCTTGTAGGCATTGGGACGACAAAGATCCATATGAAGTAGCTCGAGTGGCCTCCTTGTGGTCATGATGTTCTTCACGGGATGCCTTCCTCCAACCTGTTTACTTGCTTGACAAGCACTACAAAGTCTATCCTTATCGAATATGACATCGTTAACTCCAAGGATATGATTTCCTTTAATAAGCTTGTCAAGGTTTCTCATGCCAACGTGACCTAGTCGTCTATGCCACAACCAACCTTTTGAGGATTTAGCAATAAAGCAAGTTTTAGGTTGTGCCTTTTTAGAGAAATCGACAATGTAAAGGTCACCTCTACGTATACCGGAAAAAACCATTTTATGATTGTCTCGACGAAACACTTGGCAATCTACCTCGGTAAATAGGACATTCAAACCGAAATCAGCAAGTCTAGATACTGAAAGTAAGTTGTAGCCAAGAGATTCAACGAGCATGACATTTTGAATGGAGCTATCATGTGAGATGGCCACCTTACCAAGGCCAACCACCTTACCCTTTGAATTATCACCAAAGGTGACATATTTTCGAGGGCCATCATTTTCAGCAAGCTCACGGAACATCTCTTCATCTCCGGTCATATGATCAGTACATCCACTGTCGAGAACCCATTCCTTTCCTCCTGATGCATATCCTTGAAGATTAGCCATAAGACCAAAGTGTCTCATTGCATCATCAAGATCGAAGTCACTATCGTCATTCTCATCGTAGTATCCATGTTCAACATGATCTTGTGTTTCATCATTTCCTAGAGAAAGTGATTCATTAGATAAATGATCATCAAAGTGGTCACTTTTATGAATTCTTATAGATTCGGATATGATATCACCAATGATTCCAACATTTCCTTTAGCACGCATGAGATTGGTAAGCTCGAATAGACTATTACCAAAACTAGGATCACTAGAGTTCATCTTTCTCAAGGCAATAGATTTATGGAGAATTTCAACTAGATTTTTCAAGGAATAATTGGGAAATCGTTCCTCAAGAAATTTCCATATAGTATAGGCACAATTAAGAGTAGGTAAACTAGCAATCAAGTTTTTGGGCAATCCTCTAATAATGAGCTCAACGGTTCTAAGATTGCGAATCATGTCAATATCTTCATCTAGGGTGGGATGCATAGGATCAACATGAGGTGCACAAGGACTAGCAATATACTTGTTCAAATGATATTGATTGAAAATCACCAGCATCTCATTTTTCCACTCATGAACATACTCTCCATCAAGAATAGGCACTCTATGTCTAAGACTCCCTAAAGTAGACACATCCATCTTCCTCCAATGGTGATTAAACCAAGGCAATGGAGACCAAAGCTCTGATACCACTTGTAGGATCTAGAAGTAGGTGTATCTAGAGGGGGGTGATTAGACACTCAGTGCCAAAGTTGCAATTTTTAAGCTTTTCGGTTTGAGTGGAATTTTTAGGCACAATTTCAACATACACAATACATATCAAGCAAGCATGCAAAGAGTATATGAGCAACGGAATGTAAAGCATGCAACTTGCAAGAATGTAAAGGGAAGGGTTTGGAGAATTCAAACGCAATTGGAGACACGGATGTTTTTCCCGTGGTTCGGATAGGTGGTGATATCCTACATCCACGTTGATGGAGACTTCAACCCACGAAGGGTAACGGTTGCACGTGTCCACGGAGGGCTCCACCCACGAAGGGTCCACGAAGAAGCAACCTTGTCTATCCCACCATGGCCATCGCCCACGAAGGACTTGCCTCACTAGCGGTTGATCTGCACGAAGTAGGCGATCTCCTTGCCCTTACAAACTCCTTGGTTCAACTCCACAATCTTGTCGGAGGCTCCCAAGTGACACCTAGCCAATCTAGGAGACACCACTCTCCAAGAAGTAACAAATGGTGTGTTGATGATGAACTCCTTGCTCTTGGATTTGGTGGAAAGAAGATTTGAGTGGAAAGCAACTTGGGGAAGGCTAGAGATCAAGATTCATATGGTAGGAATGGAATATCTTGGCCTCAACACAAGGGTAGGAAGTTCTTTCTCAGAACATATGAGTTGGAAGTGTAGATGTGTTCTGATGGCTCTCTCCACGAATGAACAGGAGGTGGAGGGGTATATATAGTCTCCACACAAAATCCAACCGTTACACACAATTTACCAATCTCGGTGAGACCGAATCAACAAACTCGGTCGGACCGAAATAGTAAACCTAGTGACCGTTAGAGATTTTTGGTAGGACTGACATGCAACTCGGTAGGACCGATATGGTTAGGGTTAGGGCATAACGTAATCTCGGTGAGACCGATTACACAAACTCGGTGAGACCGATTTTGGTAATAAGCTAACCAGAGAGTTGGTCAGGCAAACTCGGTGGGACCGATTACTAAACTCGGTTGAACTGATTTTGGTAATGAGTTAACCATAGAGTTTGCATTGTAATCTTGGTAGTACCGATTGCCTAAACTCGGTGGGACCGATTTTGACAATGGACATACACAGTGAGATTGCAATCCCATATCGGTGAAACCGAGATCCCTATCGGTAGAACCGATTTGCTAGGGTTTGGCAGTGGCTTATGACATGTGAAACTCGGTGGCGCCGGATAGAAAGAATCGGTAGGTCCGAGTTTGACTTTGGGTTTAGGTCATATGTGGAAGTGGGAAAGTAGCTGAGGCTTTTGGAGCATATCATCAAGCACATGGAGCAAAAGGCTCATTAAGCAACACCTCATCCCTCCTTGATAGTATTGGCTTTTCCTATGGACTCCATGTGATCTTGGATCACTAAAAGTGTAAAATGAAGAGTCTTGAGCTTGAAGCTTTAGCCAATCCTTTGTCCTTAGCATCTTGAAGGAGTTCCCACAACCTTTAGTCCATGCCACTCCATTGTTGAACTTATCTGAAATATACTAGATAAAAGTATTAGTCCAACAAGAGATATGTTGACATTAATTACCAAAACCACCTGGTGAGCACTTGTGCTTTCACATGTGATGGATATGTGGCTCTGGGATTGCTTTCTGGTAGGGAGTCGATGAAGGATCTCTGGGCGTTAATGCTACAACATGCTTGTTAAATATAAACTGATATTCTTTACTCTTCTACATACTGCAAGATGCTTGGAGCTGCTTGAAGACGCTAGTCTTGATAGGCTAGGCCTTCCCCCCCTATTCTGGCATTCTGCAGTTCAATCCTTCCATTTGATACCAATGCATTCTTAGTTTAGATCTGATGCTTGCGAGTACTTTGGATGAGTACTCACGGTTGCTTTGCTCCCCCTTTCCCCCTTCTTTCTTCCTTCTGATTGTTGCAACCAGATGGTGGATCCTAGGAGCCAGATGCCACCCCAGTCATCTACTACTACCCGAGGGTGCCTGCTACTACGTGGGGACCGCCGACAACCAAGAGTAGTTTAGGAGGTCCCAGGCAGGAGGCCTTGCCTCTTCAATCGTTGATGTTTGTGCTAGCCTTCTTAAGGCATCCTTGTTTAACTTATGTCTGTACTCAGATATTGTTGCTTCCGCTGACTCTTGTGTATCGAGCTATGTATTCGAGCCCTCAAGGCCCCTGGCTTGTAATATGAAGCTTGTATTATTTTAATTTGTGTCTAGAGTTGTGTTGTGATATCTTCCCATGAGTCCCTGATATTGGTCATACACATTTGCGTGCATGATTAGTGTACGGTCAAATTAGGGGCGTCACAAGTTGGTATCAGAGCCGACTGCCATTGGGTGGTATTAGGATCTTTTACTCCTCGTCTATACTCTGGGAATATGACCTCTCTTCTATTTGGGTTAAATGATTTCGCTAAACTCTAACTCTAGGTTCTCGTATATACTTTCTCCCAGAGAGCCCCTCGCTCCAGATGATTGCTTGGTGCACCAGAAGATTCTGAAGATACTCTCCGAAGTTTTCCCGAGACCCTTGTGCCCTTTTTGCCGTTGTGATTCCTACCACCGATAAATCCTTGTGGGTAACTACCTACATTATCATTCATACCTTCATCCCCTGTTGCTCTTGTCATTACAAGATGTCCTGAGATACTCTCCAATGTTCCGAGAATCCTATATGCTTACTGCCCTGCAGTTCCTTGCCGCTTGAATACCCCTATGAATAGTTCCGCATACTTTTCAAGGATTTGTTCATTCCTAGTTGATCAAGTGATTCACAAGATACTTTGGAATACTATCTGATCTTCTGATAATCCTGTCCAACTATTGCTCTGCAAATACTTGTCTGCTTGCATTATGGATACTTTCCATATGTCTGGCAATATTCAGTAGTATCCTTTGTCATCTTTAGTTTGAACATTTGATTCGATATGTTTGTGAATGCTTGCAATCATCAATCACAGTTAGAATTCTTCCCTTCGGCTGCGACGTCACCCTGGACATGAGCTGGTGTTTGACAAATCAAACCTTGATTGAATTTTGATCTATGTCTATTCAACTTACTTGACTTTGATCAGACCCTCTGCCTCTGATCCCCCAAATTGGGAATCATAATTCCATTAGATTTGAGCTTTGAATTAGTCAGTTGTTTCTATAATCGGATCTCCTTGCATTCTTTCTTCTTCTTGGTGAGTACTGATACTCATATCAGATCCCTTGTGGACCACAAGGTCCTTTGTTGGATTTTATCGGACAATGTCCTTCATATTCAATCACCTTGTGAGCCTTTCCTCGGATACATAATGCCTTTGGTAAATTATATCCTCTGCTTCCTCAACCATGCTCTACTTTCGTGCTTGAGTTATTTACTCATGGAGTTTGAGTTATATGTTCCTAAGATGCCCCGATAGGTTGAATCTATGTCTTCCCTTAATCCGTGTGAACTCGAAAGTTATGCGGGTTGTACTCTACTCGCTTTTTGTTAGGTAAAATTTCAACGCTACAACTTCTTCGAATGCGAGAAATGAATGGAAAGTTATGCATTGATGAAGTGGGAGTCGACTTTGAACCTTTATGTTCATGCCCATGGACCCGATGTAGAACTTATCATGGAAGCTTCTTGTTATAATAATAATCTCCTTGTGATAAGTTCATCTTCTATAATTGGTCCTTTGCAATCGTGGTTCCGACCATGATTGTTCTCCTTTGAGTCCATTTCTTGGACACATTTATTACTAGACTTCTGCAAATCATTTCACCTGTCCAACCTCTATTCTGCTCTACCCTCGAGTATTACCCTCTGGTATCTCGAGTATATAATAGAACTACATAACTTATTATGAGTTTTTCATCAACTATTATTTCTCGCCGTTTCCAAATTTCCACGGGTTCTGAGTTGTTAGACACTCGAGAACACCGATAACTGATTCGAATCTACACTTCCTTTCCATTGTTTTGTTTAACCGTGTAACCTAACATATTTGAGCAGTGATAATTCCCTTCTTATGTAAATGCCTCGATGTACAACTCTATCAGTAAGACCTTGTTACTATTGTTGATGACATTCCGGTAGCCGCCGACGGATGAGAACTTTGCCTATTGGTCCGCCTCGTCTTAACGAGCAGGAAAATGGTTCTCTTCGTCCCTCACCCATGGTACCAACATTGTTGCCAACAGAATTGAGAGGCTATATATCCTCTGACTTGCTTTGCTATCATGACTGTGCAAGATGATTAGCGCCTTCCTGCTGTTAACCCACATGGTGGGCCCATAACCCATAGTTCCACAGGATCGGAACCTGACTCTCCTGTACATCCCTATTTTCCAAAATTGTCCCTCACGCTTGGCTTCGTAAGTAAATCACGAGCCACCTTCCTAGTGATCTATTCTGATATCAGACACAATACTTATTCTCATTGCTCTGAACCCCTTTCACCCTCTGTTTCAGGCAACGAACGATTGCCTACCCAGTTGAAGCTTCTTATTGCACCTTCTTACCTTGCTCTCGACGACTTTCTTGAATTTTAACTCGAGAGATGCCTCTATGCCACGTTCGCGAGATAGCCGCCAGGTACCTGTCTTGTGTCGAGCTCTATTCTTCCTGAGTCTTTCCCCCTTACTCAACCTCTTAAATCTTGGGACGAGATTTCTTGTAGTGGAGGAGAATTGTGACGCCCGGATAATTAAACTACAGTAATGCCATGTTAATGGTGTCGAGTCATCGCAATTAATGTTGCTAATGTTACTTTGGTTCAAACACGAATCAAATTAACCTTCCAAAACAAGTCAAATTCTTTTTCCTTCAAACAGTAAAACAAAATTGTTTGAAGAGCTGAAAATATTCACTAACTAATTATCATGTAGAAATCAACATCATTTGGCTCACCATTTAATCCCTAGGAAATTATATAGTGGTCCAACAGCATATTAATTGGCTTATTCAATTTCTAAAAATGCTTGAACAATTTCTTTGGCTATGAAACTTTTTATGCAACACTACCAGGTTGTGCCTGATTTACGTGCTAACTTTCATAAGCAACTAAAATCTTTTGCTATACAACCCAAATAGAAATCAGAGAGAATAAATAGAAAACAAAAGTGTGAGAGAGGCCCACTGTCCCTGGACCTTAGCCATTTAGGCGGCCCAACCCCGCAACCCACCTAGCCTCCCGCTCGCTCCCCTTCCCATTCCTCCGACCGCGGGGCAGGGGCGCGTCCAGGTGCCACCGCACCTCCTCGCTAGTGACGCCCAGGTAGGATAAGGGCGAGGCCGATGCCTCGGGCCTCCTCTCCTCACCTACCTCCACCCACTGCCCCCACCTCGCCTCCCAGAGCCACCCAGCTCTTGCCCCCTCTATCCCACTCGCCTGCCTCACACGAGCATCCTCGACGCCATGGCCGCGCAATAGCCGTGGACACCGTTGTCGGTGCCAAAACCGGCGGATCTCGGGTAGGGGGTCCCGAACTGTGCGTCTAAGGCGGATGGTAACAGGAGGCGGGGGACACGAGGTTTACCCAGGTTCGGTCCCTCTCGATGGAGGTAATACCCTACTTCCTGCTTGATTGATCTTGATGATATGAGTATTACAAGAGTTGATCTACCACAAGATCGTAGAGGCTAAACCCTAGAAGCTAGCCTATGGTATGATTGTTGTTGTACTACGGACTAAACCCTCCGGTTTATATTGACACTGGAGGGGGCTAGGGTTACACAGAGTCGGTTACAAGGGAGGAGATCTACATATCCGTATTGCCAAGCTTGCCTTCCACGCCAAGGAGAGTCCCATCCAGACACGGGACGAAGTCTTCAATATTGTATCTTCATAGTCCAACAGTCCGGCTGTCCGAGGACCCCCTAATCAGGACTCCCTCAGTAGCCCCTGAACCAGGCTTCAATGATGATGAGTCCGGCGTGCAGATTGTCTTCGGCATTGCAAGGCGGGTTCTTCCTCCGAATACTCCATAGAGGATTTTGAACACAAGGATAGTGTCCGGCTCTGCAAAACAAATTTCACATACCACCGTAGAGAGAATAATATTTCCACAAATCTAATCTGCTGACAACTTTTCATAACGTGACATCACACCACGACCTAGTCATTATTGAAACCATTTTCTCAACCAGCTTGCCATCGCAGGTTTCGCGAGGCGGTTTTATTGGCATGTCTTGTCGAAGCAGAGATCGTGTTCCCCTTATTACGGTATTCTCATCAATACAGGTGCGGGTAACCCAATCGTGCCTGTTGGTATGACTCCTCGATTTTAGGCAAGTTCCAAACGGCCACGCGGAGGACGCTTGATATTCACCATCTTTATAAAGAGGCCAAAGCCTATCATTTTCTTCTCGCACTCAATCGAACCCTTCCCCCACCTTGAGTTCCAACACCCAAGGCTCAGGCTAGGCGCTTCGGACCTTCAATCATGTCCGGATCCAACCTTCAAGATCGGTGGATGCCCTCCTCTGTCACAGAGGAGGACATCAAGAAGCTAAGGCAAGCCAGCTATCTGACCGCCGAAATCTCGCACAGGCTGCCTGCTCGAGGGCAGGTCATTCCCACTCCCGAACCTGGCAAGAGTGTCGTATTCGTCTCCCACTTCCTCTGAGGGATAGGCCTTAGTCTGGATCCCTTTGTTGGAGGGCTCATGTTCTATTTCGAGCTTGATTTCCATGATCTAGCCCTGGATTCCATCCTTCCCATCTCATCATTTATCGTCGTGTGTGAGGCCTTCCTCCACGTCACCCCACACTTCGGCTTATGTCTCAAGACCTTTAATGTGGATCCTAAGATGATTAATGGGCGACACGCAGAATGCGGAGGTGCCGTAATAAGCAAAGGCGTCGATGTTCCGTGGCCAGAGGGTTCCTTCCCGGAGGTGTCCTGCTTATGGAAACGGGAGTGGTTTTACATCACAGCTCCCCGAGGTACCAAGTCGGTTGCCGCCCCTGCCTTCCGCCCGGGCCCCCCGCCACAACTGACATCGTGGATCAATAAGGGGCTGGACTGGGGGCCAGCAAATGATGTGCCGACATTGCAGAGTTGCATCTGAGATCTCCTCGAGAGAGATGTCAGCCTTGTCAAGGTAATGCAAGTCATGCTAGTTCGTCGAGTCCTGCCTTGCAAACGTCAACCTCTCTGTATGTGGGAGTTCAACCCGGAAGGACCGCGAGCTATTCAGCACTTCTTCGGCATGACGCTCGAGGAGATGTACAGATTGTTCTTCGGATCACAAATAAAGTGTCCAGACACCACCGAGAATGCGGGTCTGAGCTGCAATCGTCCAGATACCCAAGTAAGTAGTTCTTCGGCCGAACATGTTGTCTCTTTATTTATCACAACATCATTCTAAAAAGTCGCTCTTTGACCAGGACTGGGTAAAAAAGGCAAAGATGATCAGGTGTTCGGCCCCCCTTCCCGAAGGCTCAACAGATCCAGTACTGGCCAGAATGCTTGAGCTCGCGCCTTTTCAAGCGCCCTCAGGGGAAGATAAAGGAGGGAACAAAGAAGCCGAAAGCGGGCCTTACTCATTATTCATCCAAACCAGGGGAATTAGTGCCTCCGTGAAGGAGGATAACCGGGGAGAAGGATCTAAAATTCCCTCTCCTCAAGGATAGAAGAGGGCCACCTCTGATGACTTGGAAACAACGGTTTCCAAACAAGGGAAGAAATCTTTGTCCGGGGGCCCTACCCCAGAGGATATCTTTACCGCACAGTGCTCGCAAGGGGCTCAGCCCTCTACCGAGCTGTAAGTAAACAAAAGTACTCCATAGTAAACATATCCTGCTTTATTTCTGAGGACAATAACCGAGACGTATGTCTTGTAGTTCGGATCGTAGCCCTTCTCGACAGAGTTCATCTTCGGGGGATCTTCTTCCGGAGATGATGTAGAATGAAACACCTCCCCATGCCTCCCCGCCTCATGAGGCGGGCGACCTTGAGGTGTCGTCATGGAGGATTTCTCCTGATCTGCCAAGGCCAGAGGGTAACCCTTCGGCCACCCGAAGTCCGGAGTGTTTGGCTCCTAAGGAGAGCAACAGAAGGAGTCCGAGACTGTTCGGTGCGCGACCAGACGCACTGATTAATCTTCTGGAGCAAGCGGCTATCTCAGAAGTGCATCGTACGCTAATGGGTACGGTGGTTGAGAGGATTTCATCCGCCGAAAGCGGGTTACATGAAGCTTTTATGAGCCTGCTGAGAGGCTTTGAGGTACGCAAAGTAATGTATATATATATATATTTTTGACGGTACCGCACACGCTAGGTGTGCCCTATGCAGATAGTAGCCCCTGAGACTCTGGTTGCTGTCGAAAACGGCAACAAACAGAGGATCATAGTCCCAGGTAATAATCATGCCGCCTTCATGTGCAGGTGGCTGAAGGTCCGGTGGCTAGCCGGACTGGTGAGTTTGCCGAGCTGAAGCAGCAACTTGATGCGGCATATGCCGACATCATGCTTGTAAACAACCGGCTTGACGAGGCACAGGGTATGTATTTTCTACGGTGATCAACACATATTAAGAGGAGCATGATGCTAGTATCTTCAATATGTTGTGACTGCAGATGGAGCTGCCGCCGTAGAGCCCTTCGGGCGGAACTTGCCCGAGCCAAGGAACAAGCCAGGAAGAGTGATGCGGCCGCTCTAAAGACAGTCGAAGAGTTGCGAGCCAAACAGGCTGCGCATTGCCAAAGCAAAGATAGAATAGCCAAGATGGTTGTTGAGTTGAAACATGCCGCCGACCGTTACGAGCTTCTTGAAAAGGAAAGCCGAACAAAGACGACGGACCTGGAGAAGGCCATGGTAGCAGCCAAGGAAGCCCGCTCTAAAATCAGAGCGGTGAAGGAGGAGCTACGTCAAGCCAGAGATATTGCGGCTGGGAAGCCCTTTTTGTTGCGGACTAAGTTCGGAGATCCTAAGTATGCCCCTCTTGATCAATTATGGATTTCTACAGACGCATTCGTGGATTTGGCAGCGAGTGCTACTGATGCGGCCGAGTTTTTCAAAGATCAAAAAGATCATGAAGTGGAAAAGCTGTTCTAGTCATAGTTCAATGTTCCGGTGCGTCCGCTGCTGTTAAATGAGCGAATGGCCGAGTGGGCCGAGCTCCATAGGTTGTCCGGGCTTGCCATGAGGTCTGTTGTGGATCATATTTGGCCGGAAGGACCAAGGCCGAATAGTTATTTTGGCTTCGTGCAACGATTCCTTGGTGCAGTGCCACATATCGACGCTATGAAGAGGTCGGCATGCATAGAGGGTGCGCGGATGGCTCTTGCCCGTGTGAAGACATACTGGGTAGATATGGAGGCCACCGCTATTGCAACCCAGAGTTCGGTCGTAGGCCGAGTATCGGCCGAGCACTACTTTGAAGAAGTCCTCGAAGGCGCTCGTTTAATAGAGGCTCAGTGCTCGAAGAATATTATGTTCTAGTGACATGTATCCCCATTGTAAGAACAATGTTATTTGAATTATACAGGTTGTGTTTATACTTTTGCCTGAAAGTATATATCCTGAAAGTTTGCAGTCGTCGGCTTCAGCCCCCACCAATATAATGCAGGGGTGTTCACAAAAGCGCGTCTTCACACTTGATCCAACATCTTGGTCCATTAAGGAGGTGGTAGTGCGGCGAACGAGGCAATCAGACTATATTGCTTTAACACCTTCACTTAACCATAGGAGTTTGACAGTGGGACTACTATATAGCCCCTGGTATTTCCGTGGTCGTCCGAGCATGGGGCGCATATGTACATGACCGAGAAAACTGGCCCTTCGTTAATGCGGAGGAATCCCAAAGATTCCCCTAAGTCATCGACTGGTTGACCAGTCTCACACTTTATCATGACAGTCAGTTTTCGACTTTCTCTACTGAGGTGCTCATCCGCATGAACCAGGGCACAATCGCAGTAGTTCTCCCGCTGCCACCTTAGCCGATAGAGCGGAACTTAAGGTAGCAAAACGCGGGAGCCGGGCAAACCCAACATTTGACCAAAGACATGATTCAGAGCTGATGCATATAAGGCCAAACTCGCGACGCCGAACACTCCCTAAGGTATTCGGTCTTTACAACATATACCGGGCTGAGTAACGCCCTTGATAATGAACCCCGAGTGTCTAGGTACGTGCATTATTCTGACATGGCGAAATGCCAATAACGTCAGCATCCCTCTCGGTTATATTGAGTATTCGGGGGATGTGAAGCAACAAGAGACAGTAAAAAAGGTTTACACAGGGTCTTAATCTAAAAAGAAACCTTTGAGCAGGGCCCTGCTGCACGTCTGCGTCTGTGTCTCCGATGTGCCGTATCCTGGAAGGGTGTAGCACGATTATCAGCTGTAAAAGAGAAAAACTTAGGTGAAAGTTGTCGTGCGAAAAATTGGTTATTCTCAATAAACCATTAAAATTCAAGATAAGTAAGGTCGAGTCGAACTTTAGTCCTTTTCACATGCGGGAAGCCCCTGGTACTACCTATGGGGGTATAACCATCAAACCAATCGCAGGCTTATGTAAGCTGTTACACCTAGTGATGCGCTGGACTCATCTAGCTGTGTCCGCGGTCTTGACGACCGATCATTTATTCTGGTTGGAGAGGTCGTTTATTGTTCAGCTGTTAAAGCCGCCACACGTTCTTCTGCGCATAAGGAACGCTCAATATTTTCGCTAACTGTGATGCTGCCACGGGGACCGGGCATCTTAAGCTTAAGAGAAGCGTAATGCGGTACTGCCTTAATACAAGCAAAAGCTATTCTTCCAAGTAGTGCTTGATAGCCGCTTCGGAATGGAGCGGTTTCGAAGGTTAATTTTTCACTTCGGAAGTTGTCGGGAGAACCGAATACAACCTCTAATACTAGAGAGCCTGTACATCGGGCCTATGAGTCTGGTATTACTCCTTTAAAGGTAGTATTACTTGGGCTATTTCTTGTCGGGTCTATCCCCATTTTGCGGACTGTGTCCTGATATATCAGATTAAGATTACTGCTGCCTTCCATGAGGACTTGGGTGAGATGGTATCCGTCGATAATTGGGTCTAGCACCAAGGCAGCCAATCCTCCATGCCGGATACTTGTCTGGTGATCCCTGCGATCAAAGGTGATTGGGCAGGCCGACCAAGGTTTGAACTTAGGGTTGACGGGCTCTACGGTGCATGTGTCTCGAAGTGCATGTTTGCTCCTTCATTCTGTTACATGAATCATGTTCACTGTTTTGACCTCTGGTGGGAATTTTTTCTGTCCCCCAGTGCTTGGCTGACGAGGCTCATCCTCGTCTTCACTTGGTGTCTCCCTCCCCTTGTGTTCGGCGTTTAGCTTGCGGCCTGCTTGAAGACCCAACATTCTCTATGGGTGTGATTTGCAGGTTTATCGGAGGTCCCGTGAATCTGACATAATTTGTCTAGAATCTTGTTGAGGCTCGATGGTCCATCTCTGTTGCCTTTGAAAGGCTTTTTCAATTGACTGGGTCGAGAGCCCCTGAATCCGGCATTTACCGCCGTGTTGTCTGGGCTATCTTCGTTATTTTGACGCTTGCTTTTACTGCGTCATGGTTTTCCATTACCATCCCTGACTTCAGATGTGCTTGGGTTGCTGGTGCTACTACGGGCCAGCCAGCTATCTTCGCCCGCGCAAAAGTGGGTCATGAGGCTTGTTAGGGCTGCCATTGTCCTTGGTTTTTCTTGGCCGAGGTGTCTGGCGCGCTATTCGTCGCGAACGCTGTGTTTGAAAGCTGCTAAGGCTTCAGCATGCGGGCAGTCGACGATTTGGTTCTTCTTAGTGAGAAATCTGTTCCAAAGCTTTCGGGCTGACTCTTCGGGCTGTTGAATTATATGACTTAAATCGTCTGCGTCCGGAGGTCGGACATAAGTCCCTTGAAAATTATCCCTAAAAGCATCCTCAAGCTCCTCCCAACTTCCAATTGACTTCTCGGGGAGGCTCTTCAGCCAGTGCCGAGCTGGTCCTTTCAACTTGAGGGGCAAGTATTTAATGGCGTGGAGATGGTATCCGTGAGCCATATGGATATGGAGGATGAACTCCTCAATCCAGACCCCAGGGTCTGCCGTTCCGGCGTATGCCTCTATGTTCACGAGCTTGAATCCCTCTGGAAGCATAGGGGGTGTGCGGCACCCCTATATTTGGATGTATCGTGGCGTTCGGACGGTTGTAGTGTTCAGTTTTGATTTTGTGCCGGAGCGCGCTTCCTAGATCCATAGATGGACTTGGTCATACCTGATTTTTGGCGCAAGTCTTCACGTATATCGTGTGTTGACTTATGTGCGGCCTCGTTAGCTGCCCTATCGCGGCCACGAGGTGGTCGATCCGGCTGATCGGCCGTTTTATTCTTCGGCTGTGTAGGCTCTACGGCCTCATCATCGAACTCAGGCAACAGCTTGCGCTTTGGATAGGTCTTTGTATGGCAACAACCACCGTACTTTTCTTCAGTGTCGAGCACTTTGTTCCATCTACTGTTGAGTGTATTTTGCGCGGCCTTAAGCCTTTGCTTTTGCTTCTTCAGACTCCTTGCGGTGGCAATAAGCCTTCTACGGAGGTTCTCCTGTTCCACGTTCCTGTGTGCGTCGTCGTCCGGACTGTTTTCCTCTCCGGAGAGAGGTTGATGAGCTTTATTCTCGGCGTTGACGTGATTGGACAGCGGCTCCATACTATGTTCGTCGTTTGCTGGTTCATCCTGCTCTATCGCTGGGTCAATGTGGTCGTCGTTTCCTCTGGAGTCGACCGGAGTGTTACTTTTTCTTGCACTGTTATCGCTGCTTTTGCTGAGGCAGGATTTGGAGCGGCGCCTACGCCGTCGCTTTTGTTGCTTCTTGAGGAAGCTATCCTTCGCTGCATCCTTTCGTTCCTCGTCATTGTTTTCTTTGGGTGTATCCACCATATATATATATCGTGTGATGAGGTTGCTGTCCAGCACCCTGTGGGTGGTAGTTCTTGGTCGTCTCCTGCATCATCGTCCATACCGTCGATGTCTTCGGAGTCGAAGTCGAGCATGTCAGTTAAATCGTCGACAGTGGCTACTATGTGGGTGGTGGGTGGGGAGCGAATTTCTTCGCCGTTCGCATCCCATTCTAGCCAGACATAGTTCGGCCAAGGTTCTCCTGATAAGGAGAGAGACCTTAATGAATTTAGCACATCGCCAAAAGGCGAGTGCTGAAAGATATCCGCGGAGGCAAACTCCATGATCGGTGCCCAATCGGATTCGATAGGCACGGACGCAAGCGGCTTGGAGCCCGTGGCCGGGGACGAATCCAACGGTTCGGCAACACGACTCTCGTAGGAGGTGAAGTCAGTATTCGGCTCTATCGCCACTAAGAGTGCGGCCTCCGTGGCGGGGTCTATCCACCCGTCCTCAGATGGCGCAATTTGTTTCGGATTGAGGGCCGGAGTAGTTGCAGGTGTGATGTCCCGAACATTGTCCGACGAAAGAGTTAAGTCATGCTCATCGTGATTGTGCGGCGCACCTGACATGGGCTCGAATCCGTCAAAGATCAAGTATCCACGGATGTCGGCAGTATAGTTCAAGTTTCTGAACCTGACCTGGTGGCCAGGGGCATATCTCTCGATCTACTCCAGATGGCCAAGCAAGTTGGCCCGCAGTACGAAGCCGCCGAATACAAAAATCTGTCCGGGGAGGAAAATCTCACCCTGGATCACATCGTTGCCGATGATCGAAGGAGCCATCAAGCCTTACAGTGACGACACAGTGGAACTCTCAATGAAAGCACCAATGTCGGTGTCAAAACCGGCGGATCTCGGGTAGGGGGTCCTGAACTGTGCGTCTAAGGCGGATGGTAACAGGAGGATGGGGACATGATGTTTACCCAGGGTCGGGCCCACTCGATGGAGATAATACCCTACTTCCTGCTTGATTGATCTTGATGATATGAGTATTACAAGAGTTGATCTACCATGAGATCGTAGAGTCTAAACCCTAGAAGCTAGCCTATGGTATGATTGTTGTTGTCCTACGGGCTAAACCCTCCGGTTTATATAGACACTTGAGGGGCTAGGGTTACACATAGTCGATTACTGTCGTTGTACTAAAGTAGGGGTACCTTAGTACCCCGAACTTGTGCACAGGCAGTAGTAGCGTCCCGCGGCAAGGCTTGCCAGGGGAGCGACAAGAGTCTCCACGGCCCTTTCTGGACCGGACGAAGGCCAAGTGATCGAGCCTAGAAGACCAGGCCCCGGCAAGAGGAGCTTGCCGGGCCAAGGAGGCGAGGTCCGGCAAGAGGAGCTTGCCGGGCCAAGGCGACAAGGCCCCGGCAATAGGACCTTGCCAGGACGACTAAGCCGAAGCACCAAGGCCCCGGCGGGAGGAGCTCGCCGGGACGGCCAAGCCAAGGCACCCCAAGAAAAGCCCGCCGCGGCGCGCCGCGCGCCCCGGCAAGGCCTGACAAGCGGCAAGCTTTTAGGTGCGGCAAGACAACCACCGCGGCAAGCCACTTGCCGCGGCAAACCACCACCTCAGGCCTGCGCTCCAGCTCACCTGACCACGCGTCACTCTGGAGCTTCCCCAGAGGCACGTGGCGGGGCGCCGCGCAACCTGAGGCGCGCGGTGGCATGCGACGTTGGCAGAGTCGCCCCCGTGGCAAGCGGAGGCACCCCCAAATGGTCCGCCTCGGTACTGTTCGGGCGATCCAGACGGGCATTTAATGCCTTTGTCCCCCGCCGTCAGAGTTAGGTGCGATAGCACTGTGCGGCCACTGTTCGCACAGTTCCTTGCCATTTTTACCCTCACCTGCGTCGCTACCTGTGGGAAACCCCTTAGCATATAAAAGGAGGCCCATGCGCACGTAGGAGGAGGACCCCGAAGGAGGACACCCGGTAGACCCTCGTCTACGTCCAGCTCCGACTTACTGTAGCTTCTTGCGCTCCAGAGCAAGAACTCGAATCAACCAGACAAGCAGCAGTAGGGTTTTACGCATCCATGCGGCCCGAAGCTGGGTAAAATCGTTGTGTGTGTGTGTCGCCTCGATCTGCTCTTTGTGCAACCTCCGCCCCCCGCCGAACCGAAAAGGGGCTCCATCCCCATAGGTGCTCGTGGAGGCCGATTTCCCCCGACATCTTTGGCGCGCCAGGTAGGGGACAACGTCGAGGTTGTGCGAACCAGATTTGGTGACCACAGGTAAGCTCAGGTATGGCCAGGTACGTTTCCGCTCCAACCCGCGGAGTGGAGGCATTCCTCCTCACGGACTCGTGCACGGCCCTCCTCGAGTACCCACTCACGCAGAGCCCGGGCAAGAGCAGCTGCTCCTTGAGGAGGACCGCCTTCCGGCCGCTGAGCGAGTTTCTCGCCTCCAGCAAACTCTGCGCCGCTCCCGTAGCCGCAGAATTTAGCGCCGGAAGTTGCGGGAAAGGCGACCTCGTTCTTCGGCGCGCCCAGGCCGCCAAGATCCAAACGAGTCGAGGCCGACTGTGGGAGGGACCTTGCCAGCGCGGTAGTCGGAACCCGTTCCGTCGGCCATCCTCTCTGTCCAAGTCTTGCCGCAGTTGCATGTAATCCTTGGTACAGAGACGAGCGCAGATCCCAGGCATAGCTTATGTGCCCCGCACATCTTGTCGATTTCGCGCCTCTCCGCTTTGCGCATGCATTATTTGACACGATTGTGCAGCACTCGGCTCCGGCAAGCGATGGCAGGCCGTGAAGCCCCGAGCCCTCGTTATTCCCTTACCTCGAGAAGGGGGGATGACAGGATAGGCTGGGCGTCGCCCGAGGAAGCTGCGCCTCGCCGGACTGCAAACAACAGAAAAGCTAAGTTGCCAAAATTTGAGCAATTAAGCTCCTTTTTACCCTTAAGTTATCTTCCTCGAACGGCCGAGCTTCGTATGGGAAACCTGTGCGCGGAGGGGCCGGCTCGTGGCTGGTTGCGCCCTTATTTCGTTTCGAGTCCGCTCATCGACTTAAGTGTGCTACATCCAGAGTGGCGTCCTTACTTTGTTTCGAGCTTGCTCGGCAGCTTAAGTGTGCTGCGACTGCAGTCGCAACGCTTACCTCGCCCTGAGCCTGCTCAACATTTTAAGTGAGTTGCGCCAGCCGCGGCAAGGTTTCTTGCCGGTGGAGGCACAGCCAGCGGGTTGCTAATGTCCCGCACTCGGCACCCGTGGCAAGGCGGAGGCTTGCGCCGACAAGTTCCTGGAAGCGTAGGGCGCGAACGTACGAAGCACAAAGTCGAACAAGGGAGATAACAGCGCAATGAACTGCCTAAGATAAAAGTTATATTCCAAAACGACTTGCCGCTGCTCTAATCAGCTGTTTCTATGACATGCTCAGCAGCGACAAGGGAAGAAAAGAAAGAGGTGGGCGGCCTAATCCGCGCGGTCGCCCTCGACCCTCCTGATCCCGGCCACCCTTTCCACAATGGGGGTGACGAGGGCCCTGATCTCCGTTAGGTCGGCGTCTTCCGGCAGGTGCCTAAGGACGTTGATAAGCCTGATGGTGGGGTTGCGGAAGACGATCTTCACCAGCACCCTCTCGAGGGCCCCGGAGACGGCTTCCCGCGTCTCCTCGGCCAGCTGCTCTGGGATCGTTTCCCGGAGATGCTGGAGCGCCTCCACCAAGCCCTTGAAGAAGGAAGTGAGCTTGACGCTTGGCGAGACATTCTCGCCGGAGGGGTACTCGTGGCCCTCCATCCCCAGCAGCTTCAGCTCCTTGTCGATGGTGGTGGCGATGTCGACGAGGCCTTCGGTCCACCGCTCCACCGTCTCCTGGAAGGCGTTCTGGGTAACGGCGGCGCGCTTCAATAGCTCCTCGTTGTCAGCAACCTCCTTCCGCAAGGTCGCTTCCTGCCCCTTGGCGCTCTCCAGCGCCTTGGCCAGGGTGTCCAGCTTCAGCTCGAGGTCGGCCTTGGAATCCTTGGCGGCGTCGAGCTCCCGGATCTTCTCGGCAAAGCGGCCCTGTAGCTCGCCAAGGGTGTGAGCGCCCTTCTCGCACTCCTGTTTGAGTGCCGCAAGCTCTTCGCCGCTCGCCTTGAGGTCGCTGACGAGCTGCGCCACCCTCGTCTCCATCTCCCCCTTGACGACCTCGGCGGCCGCGGCAGCGTCCTGCGCTTTCTGCAGGGCCCCGCCAAGCACCTGCTCGCGCGCGGCAACCTCCTCCTCGTGGCTGGCGAGGCTGGCCTTCTGCTGCACCAGTTCGCTTTCCCGCGCGGATAGCCCCGCAGCGGCAAGCCTCTGCTGCTCTTCAGCCTCTGCCTTCTCGAGGAGAAAGGTCGTCCGCGCCTCGTCGAGCAGCCTCCGCTCCTCCGCCAAAGACCGGAGAGCCTCCTGGTTGAGCTCCCGGAGCTCCTCGGCACGCTTCTCCATGTCCGCGCCGGCCCTCGCGACGAGTGCCTCCTGGCGCTCCACCTTAGCCTGCCGGGCGCGGTAGAGCGACACAAGCTTCCGGAGCAACCGCTCCTCCTCGGGCTCGCTGCTGCTGGTGCTTGGCGCGTCGACCACTGTCAGCCCGACGGAGGCGAGCACTTCTCCGTCCAAGGCCTCCCCCTCGACCGGCGCCCTGGAGCTAGGCTCCCAGGGGAGCCTGATGAAGACGCCATCGCCGGCCTTCAGGTAGGCACCCGCCGGGGGCTCCTCGGGGCCCGACGCGGCGGCAGCAGCGGGATCGCTGGACGGCGGAGTGCTTGACGCCCCTGCCTCCCCGGGGCCGTCGGCACGATCGCCGGTCCCCTCGCCGTCTGCCGCCGCGGCGGCCTTGGCGGCTTCGGCCTCCCCGCCGCCTGCGGGGTCGTCGGTGCCGTCCGCCTCCTCGATGACGACGACGTCGTCGGCGTCGCCGCGCGCGCCCTCCCCGACGACGGCCTCGGTCTCCATCGGGTCCGTGGTGGGCGGGTCTGATGGCCGGAAGAGGGGAGAAGAGTCAACCGAACAGCCGACAAAAAGGCTCATAAGGAAAGATAACCAGGGGAAGTTTTCCATGCAGGGGGGCTTACCGGTGACAGGGTCCGTGGCCGCGGCCTCTGCTGCCGGGGGATCGCTGGCCGCGTCCCTCGCCGGAGATCCCTCCCTTGCCGGAGAGGTCTCCCTTGCCGGGGGCTCCTCCCTTGCCGGGGAGGTCTCCCCTGCCTGGGGCTCCTCCCTTGCCGGAGATTTCTCCCTAGGCGGGGTGGTCGACGCAGACGGCGCGGCAGGAGTGCCCCCCGGGGTCGCCTGCTGGGGCTGCTCTGCTCCTACCCAACAACAATAGCCACATGTCAACCACAAAGAGAAGGGGAGCTCACGCGCGTGCCAAACAGCAAGAACTAGCCGTGCACTCACCCTGGGGGTTGCGCTGTGGGCTGCCCTAGGGACCCGCTGCCAAGTCCGGCAAGGTCGTCTCCGGCACCTCCCAGTTGCCGAGGGAGATTCGCCCTCAAGGACGGCCAGCGGGATCTTGGCCCTCTTCGCCCTCCTCTGGGCCAGGCTCCTGAATGGGAACGGTTTCGGGGGAGGATGAGTGGGCTGCGAAACAAGACGAAGCAACAGAAATCAAGAAGATACAAGCTCTACCAGGAACTTACTCTTCGTCCTCCTCTTCGTCGTCGGAGCTAAGCGCGGAATAGTCAAAAACCGGCTTGCTCCAGGCGCGAGGAGACAGGGGAGTGGGTTCCCGGGACCGCTTGGCGGGGACGGTGGACGACCCCGCCCCCGTTGCCGCCGCGGTACGGGGAGCGGCAGGAGCAGAAGCCGCGGCCCGTGAGGACCCCGCTCCCGCTGCTTCGGAGGCGCGTGTCACGCGGGGCTGCGGTTGCTGGTCGGCCTGCCGCACCACCTCTCCGACCCTGCGGAGACGCCTCCTCGGCTAGGCAGGGGGGCTCCGCCTGCGACGAGCTGCCCGGGAGCTGCGAGGAGGGCGCGTCAACCTCCGGCAAGCCGCTCGCGTCCTGGGCGGGCTCGCCCGCGCCACCGTGCCTAGCTGTTTCCTCCGCGCCGGCGAACTCCATTTGGTCGGCGAGGCTCTCCGCCTCCGCCGCGTCTGCTTCGGCCAGGGTGAAGCCAGACTCGCCCGCGGCCGCGGCGGCCGCCGCCTCCTCCATCCTGGAGGCGATGTAAGCCAGCTCCTCGGGGGTGGTGTCCCGCGTGAGGCCCCTCTTCTCGTCGGGGTCAACCGGCACCTCCTCCAAGTTGTCAAAGAAGGCCTGCACGACGTCGTCCGCCGGCTCCTGCCAGGTCGCGTCGATCCCGTGCAAGTCACACAGTGGCATCATCACGAGGATGCGGCTGAGCGTCGAGTTGTTGCACAGGGGGACGACGCCCGACGGCAACCTGAACCATTCTGGGTGCTCGGAGTCGTACCTGAACAGCTCCTTCAACACTGCGACGAGCTCCAGAACGGTGAAGTTGTAGTTAAGGCCCGGGCGCAGCCTCATGATGTCCGCCGCGTTTTGGAATTCCCAAGCCGGCTTCCCCCTCTACTGTAGGGGGGCGATACGCCGGCGAAGGAAATCCGCGCCGACGGCGCCGACGGCGCCGACGGCGCCGACGGTGAGCCCGGCACACCTGAGCCCTTGCTTTACTCCAGTCACGGCTGCGCACCACTGGGGTTCGGCGCACGGCGGTTAACGGCGGTGGATTTTCCTCGATGATCAGGCACCACTCGCCCCTCCACTCCTCCCATCTGCCACGGAGTTCCCCCCCCCCAAGTAGACCTCTTTCTTGCCGGTCCTGGAGACCCAGGCGACTCCGCCGGACAGCGGCTCTCCTTTCTCCACCCGAGGAGTAAAGAAGTGGCGGAAGAGGCTACGTTGGGGCGGAATCCGACCAAGTTCTCGCAAAGGTGCGCGAAAACCGCCATTGTCAGAACGGCGTTGGGGGTGAAATCAAGGAGGTGGAGGTTGTAAGTGTGCATGATGTCGCAGAAGAACTCGGAAAAAGGCGGGCAGAGCCCGCAATAGAAGAACACGGCGAAGAAAGGGTACCCGCTCGGGTACAGCTTCTGGGCGATGGCGGGAAGAACTCGCGTGCGCGGATGCGCTCGCTTCGCCGTCGACCAGAAGAGGCGGTATCCGTTCTTCAGCCCCAGCGCATCGAGCTGAGGGGGGAACGTGCCGTCTCCTTCCGAAGCGCTTCTAGCCGCAGCGCCTCGGCCGACTTCACGGCCTTCCCCTTTGCCTTGTCGCTCTTCGGGGCCATGGCAGATACGGGGAGGGGGAGTTGTCGGCGTTGGCGGCGCCAGGGGCTGCGAGGGCGAATCGCCGCTTTCTCTAGTAAGGAGGAAGTGGCGGAGATTTTCGAGGAACAGCAACCGGCGGAATGGCGAGCTGCCCCTATTCCCCTCCGCTTATAAAGAAAGGGGGGGGCGTTTCGCCTTTCAAAATAAAGGGATCGTGCCCGACGTGACGCCTGCCTGCGGGCCTCAAGCCCCGCGCACGCCACCCACGTCACGCACGCCTCGCACGCCTCGCCCCCCCCCCCCCCACGACGCCGCGATAAGCGCGCGCCACTTGGGGAGGGCGCGACGGGGCACGGAGTTAAGGAGCAGCGCAACCCAGGCCACGCGTGCCCGTGCACTGTTAGGGCCTGGCCCAACAACGCTCGGCACCGTGTATGGCCCAGACCCGGGGGCTCCTGTCGGTGTACTAAAGTAGGGGTACCTTAGTACCCCGAACTTGTGCACGGGCAGTAGTAGCGTCCCGCGGCAAGGCTTGCCAGGGGAGCGACAAGAGTCTCCACGGCCCTTTCTGGGCCGGACGAAGGCCAAGTGATCGAGCCTAGAAGACCAGGCCCCGGCAAGAGGAGCTTGCCGGGCCAAGGAGGCGAGGTCCGGCAAGAGGAGCTTGCCGGGCCAAGGCGACAAGGCCCCGGCAACAGGAGCTTGCCAGGACGACTAAGCCGAAGCACCAAGGCCCCGGCGGGAGGAGCTCGCCGGGACGGCCAAGCCAAGGCACCCGAAGAAAAGCCCGCCGCGGCGCGCCGCGCGCCCCGGCAAGGCCTGACAAGCGGCAAGCTTTTAGGTGCGGCAAGACAACCACCGCGGCAAGCCACTTGCCGCGGCAAACCACCACCTCAGGCCTGCGCTCCAGCTCACTTGACCACGCGTCACTCTGGAGCTTCCCCAGAGGCACGTGGCGGGGCGCCGCTCAACCTGAGGCGCGCGTTGGCATGCGACGTTGGCAGAGGCGCCCCCGTGGCAGGCGGAGGCGCCCCCAAACGGTCCGCCTCGGTACTGTTCGGGCGATCCAGATGGGCATTTAATGCCTTTGTCCCCCGCCATCAGAGTTAGGTGCGATAGCACTGTGCGGCCACTGTTCGCACAGTTCCTTGCCATTTTTACCCTCACCTGCGTCGCTACCTGTGGGAAACCCCTTAGCATATAAAAGGAGGCCCATGCGCACGTAGGAGGACACCCGGTAGACCCTCGTCTACGTCCAGCTCCGACTTACTGTAGCTTCTTGCACTCCAGAGCAAGAACTCGAATCAACCAGACAAGCAGCAGTAGGGTTTTACACATCCGTGCGGCCCGAAGCTGGGTAAAATCGTTGTGTGTGTGTGTCGCCTCGATCTGCTCTTTGTGCAACCTCCGCCCCCCGCTGAACCGAAAAGGGGCTCCGTCCCCATAGGTGCTCGTGGAGGCCGATTTCCCCCGACAATTACATGGGAGGAGATCTACATATACGTATTGCCAAGCTTGCCTTCCATGCCAAGTAGAGGCCCATTCGGACACGGGACGAAGTCTTCAATATTGTATCCTCACAGTCCAACAATCCGGCTAGAGTATATAGTCCGGCTGTCTGAGGACCCCCTAATCCAGGACTCCCTCAACCGTCATCATCGTGCCTCCTCTGACGTGTCTCGGAGCTCCGTCGTCGACCACTACGTCTTCCCCGTCCACGAGACCAAGCCGGAGCCACTGCATCACCACGACGCCGCCTTCTTCCTCCTCGGACGTCGCCGACCTCGCCGACAATTCCGACTCCGGCAAGCCCTCCCTAAGCCCGCTTTAGCATGTCTACAGGGCCCGATGAGCAGCCCCATCCCACCTCTTCATCCCCGTTAATTCGAGCCGTAGCCCAGATCCCGTCGCCGACCACCATGGTCGTGAGCTCGAGTTGAGCTTGGCCAGGATCCGTCCGCCTCGTCCGTGAGCTCGTCGGAACGAGGATGCACCTGCGCGTGCCCCCCACACTCCCGTACATGCTCACGCGCGTCCACCCGTGTTTGTCGCCGTGCCCGCGTCTAGCCGCCTTTGGCCGTGCCGCTGCGCCTGCCGCCGCCGCTGCCTGCTGATGCGTTGCTGCTCCTGCCAATGCTCTGCTATACTTGCTAGCTAGGTGCGCCTACTGCTGCTCCATGTTGCTGCTGCTTTTGCTACTACCGCTGCATAGGTGCCGTCGGTGCCATTTGCTGTATCTGCCACCCTATCTCGCTGTCTCCGCCCGCTGCTGCCGCAGACACCCGCAGCCCTGCTGTCCAGCGCTACGCCTCTGACTTGTGGTCGCGCATCGCCTTCGGCTGGCCTCGCCGCCCTCGCCGCTAGTTGCCGACCGAAGCCAGCCCCGCGTGCTTCCTGTCGTGGTCGCCAGCCAACCCCGCCAATGCGTCGGACGCCGTCGCCTGCCGCCGAGGCCAGGGCCGCCCCCGCCCTCGCCTCTGTTGGCTTAGGGTGCGGGTTCCACCACCCGTTTCGCCCACTACACCATTCCCGATTGGCCCCTGGGCCACTGACGTGGGGGCCCCACGCCCCTTTTCAAAAGAAAGTGTTTAAAAAAACTAACTGAATAATAATAATAAAAATGTAATTAATTAGGTTTGACTAAACTAATTACTAGTTAGTCTAATTAGTCATCTAATTAGCTGGTGTGTGCATGACAGGGGGCCCCACCCCTGTTGACCAGTCAAATGTTGACTGGTCAACTGGGACCCTCTGGACCCACATGCCTGCCACGGGTACACTTCTGTGTACACTTGTGGGTGCACATAGCTTTTAGTTATTTAATTTCGAATTAATAATGATTCCAGAATATTGCTAAAACTTTAGAAATTCGTAGAAAACTATCCGTAGATCAGATGAAAATGTTTTATACATGAAAGTTGCTCAAAACGACGAGACGAATCTGAATATGTGGCCCATTCATCGTCCACACATCCCTACCATAGCGAGTATCGAACCATTCCCCTTCGATTCGTCTATCCGAAAATGCCAAACTTCGGGAAAGCATTCCCGGATGTTTTCCCCCTTCACCGGTATCGTGTAGCACCGTGTTAGAACACGTCTAGCTCTGCCTGTTGTCCTATTATGCACTTGCTTGTTATGTATTTACTATTTCTCCCCCCTCTTCTCTTCGGTAGACCTCGTGACGGCAGTCGATGCCGCTGTGATCGACTACGTCACCGACGACCCCTCCTTCTTGTCTGAGCAACCAGCCAAGCCCCCCCCTTTAATCATCCCGATATCACCCATTCCATTCTCTCATGATTGCATTAGAATTTGCTACTGTTATTGTTTGCTCCTATTCTGATGCATAGCCTGCTTTTGTAACCTGCTGTTGTACCTTACCTGCTTATCCTAAACTGCTTAGCATAGGTTGGTTAGTGATCCATCAGTGACCCCCACCTTGTCCTTGTTCCCCCTGCTTCATCATCGACGACTCGATCAACGTGATCGACGACCAGAGCCCGACACCTCACATCATATCACGCCCCTTTTGTTGCTCGACTCTGCAGAGCTATTATCGAGTGCCAGGGTGAGACCTCATAGCGCACTCCCGATGACAACTCTGTAGTGTAGATATTTGGTCGTGGTCAATGAGGATAGTTCCTCCTTCACCACTCCTGATACGGCTCTGTCGTGCAAACCCTCAAGTGTGAACCTCGAGGGTGGTTCCTCTTACATTCACCTTGATGATTACATCGAGTGGAGTTCACCGGGGTGATTCCTCGGATTTTCTCCTTGATGTTTGGACACACGGTTACCCGGACTTCACTTGAGACCATTGTTGAAGTCGGGTCGGCCCTGAGAGGTACACGCAAGTTGATGTGAAAGTCAGGCGAGTCCGTGGAGCACCTACGAGTTTTCTACGTGGCACGGTCAGGCAGTCTAGGCCCTTGCCATAAGTCCATGAGCCAGGGTGACGGGGTCACATTATCGTGAGTCTCTGCTCATCTCAGTGAGCCCCCAATGCACTAACAGGTTTGGGTACTTGTTCTGAGTTGGCCTTTGGCCTTTACGCACTAACCACCACGCAAAAATAGTTATGGGCCTCGACGTTGCAGTATCAGCCGAAGCTTTGTCAGACGGCCAGTTCAACATTGTGGCACGGTCGGATCATGGTGGCCATCTGAGGCAGCGCTGGTATTCACCCTGCACACAACTACCCGGAGTGCAACTGGCGATGGGCCCAAGACCCCGGGGCACTTAGGATGTAGACCGGCGGGAACCTCTCTGCTGAGCCTACGTAGGGCTACGACGTGTTGATCTTCCGAGGCTGGGCATTGACCCCAGAAAGGTGTGTCCGACCAGAGTGATCGAGTGTGTTGGATAACATGGTGCACCCCTGTGATACGTCTCCAATGTATCTATAATTTTTGATTTTTCCATGCTATTATATTACCTATTTTGGATGTTTATGGGCTTTATTAAACACTTTAATATTACTTTTGAGACTAACCTATTGACCCAGTGCCAGTTCCTGTTTTTTCCCTTGTTTCAGTGTTTCGAAGAAAAGGAATATCAAACGGAGTCAAAACAGAATGAAACCTTCTGGAGTAGTTATTTTTGGAAGGAAAGCTACCCGATGGACTTGGAGTGCACGTCAGGAAAGAAACAAGGGAGCCACGAGGTAGGGGGCATGCCCACCCCCCTAGGGAGCGCCCTCCACCCTCGTGGGCCCCTCGTGGCTCCCCTGACGTACTTCTTCCGCCTATATATATCCATATACCCTAAAACCTCTAGGAAACAGAATAGATCGGGAGTTCCGCCTCCACAAGCCTCTGTAGCCACCAAAACCTAATCGGGACCATGTTCTGGCACCTTGCCGGAGGGGGGATCCCTCACCGGTGGCCATCTTCATCATCCCGGCGCTCTCCACGACGAGGAGGGAGTAGTTCACCCTCGGGGCTGAGGGTATGTACCAGTAGCTATGTGTTTGATCTCTCTCTCTCCCTCTATCTCTCTCTCTCTCTCTCTCTCTCTCTCTCGTGTTCTTGATTTGGCACGATCTTGATGTATCGCGAGCTTTGCTATTATAGTTGGATCTTATGTTTATTTTCCCCCTCTACTCTCTTGTAATGGATTGAGTTTTCCCCTTGAAGTAATCTTATCGGATTGAGTCTTTAATGATTTGAGAACACTTGTTGTATGTCTTGTCGTGTGTATCTGTGGTGACAATGGGATATCACGTGATTCACTTGATGTATATTTTGGTGATCAACTTGCGGGTTCCGCCCATGAACTTATGCATAGGGTTTTCGTCTTGATTCTCCGGTAGAAACTTTGGGGCACTCTTTGAGGTTCTATGTGTTGGTTGAATAGATGAATTTGAGATTGTGTGATGCATATCGTATAATCATACCCACGGATACTTGAGGTGACAGTGGAGTATCTAGGTGACATTAGGGTTTTGGTTGATTTGTGTCTTAAGGTGTTATTCTAGTATGAACTCTAGGGCTGTTTGTGACACTTATAGGTATAGCCCAACGGATTGATTGGAAAGAATAACTTTGAGGTGGTTTCGTACCCTACCATAATCTCTTCGTTTGTTCTCCTCTATTAGTGACTTTGGAGTGACTCTTTGTTGCATGTTGAGGGATAGTTATATGATCCAATTATGTTATTATTGTTGAGAGAACTTGCACTAGTGAAAGTATGAAACCTAGGCCTTGTTTCCTATCATTGCAATACTGTTTACGCTCACTTTTACCGCTTGCTACCTTGCTGTTTTTATATTTTCAGATTACAAAAACCTATATCCACCATCCATATTGCACTTGTATCACCATCTCTTCACCGAACTAGTGCAACTATAAAATTTACCATTGCATTGGGTGTGTTGGGGACACAAGAGACTCTTTGTTATTTGGTTTCAGGGTTGTTTGAGACAGACCATCTTTGACCTACGCCTCCCACGGATTGATAAACCTTGGGTCATCCACTTGAGGGAAACTTTCTACTGTCCTACAAACCTCTGCACTTGGAGGCCCAACAATGTCTACAAGAAGAAGGTTGCGTAGTAGACATCAAGCTCTTTTCTGGCGCCATTGCCGAGGAGGTGAGTGCTTGAAGGTATATCTTTAGATCTTGCAATCAAATCTTTTTATTTCTTGTTTTAGCACTAGTTTAGTTTATAAAAGAAAACTACAAAAAAAATGGAATTAAGTTTGCCACATACGCTTCACCTTTTTAATAGCTTTCGTGAGTATGATGGAAAGGAAAATGGTGCCAAAGTGTTAGAAGAAGAATGTACTAAAAATTTTGGCACTAAATCTTTGAGTGATGAGCATGATTGCAATGTTGTTAGTATGAACTCCTTGAATATCCATGGTACTAATGATGATTGCACTAGTTATGATGAAAATGTCTCCTATAAACATGTCAATTTTTGTGGAGTGCATCGGGTTTTCAAGTACACACCAAATAGGGAAGATAGATACTGCAAGAGGCATAAGCACTTAGAAACTAAATTGTTGCAAGAAAGGCTAGATGATTGTGCTGAAGATTTAAATTTTCTTGGCCGTACTTGTCGACTTTGCAATGAACAGGGTCATTTAGCTATCCGATGCAAAAAATTCATGATCTAATCGTGTCCAAAAATTGTGATGACTTGATTTCCCTTGCACATTATAATGAACTTAGTTTGCTTATGGGCTACGAAGTATTGAAACGTATAACTATCTATCTTCCAGAATTTGCCCGTTATAAACTTCTTGGTTTTGATCTAGAGGAAATTTATATGTATTGTGCAGTGAATTGCATTGAAAATCCTTACATTGCCAATTACATAAAGAAAAGAAAACACATAGAGGATGAAGAGAATGCTAACGAAAGGGAAGAGACTTCCCAATATCCTCCTATTATTTCTTATGATGAATCAGGTAACGAGGAGGAGCCTTATATTCAACCAATCTCATTGTAAGGAGCTCCAAAAAGAGGATTGAAGCCACACATGATGTGGTGAAGAAGAAGAATAGAAAAAGGAAGAGATGTAAAAAGATATCTCCCCCAAATAATGTTGCTCCTATTATTGTTGTGCCTCATGAAAATGAACCGAAAATAATTGTGGAAGATGATACACTTGATGATGATCTCGTTATGCCTATTGCTTGTTGCGATGATTATGAATGGGAAGATAATGATACTTCTTATGATCTTGAAAATCTTTTTGGCCCTTGCTTGGAAGAATATGATAATTGCTATACTATTGGTGCTATCCATACTATTAATGATGAGAGTGATTATGCTTATGATATGAAAAGGCCCAAGCTTGGGGAAGCTATGTTTGATGAGGATGAATATTTGAGAATATATTTTCTGTAATTAATGTTTGTCCCAAGCTTGGGGATGCTATGTTTAATGAATATGATATTTTTAGCCTCCCAAGTTTTGATATGCAAAGTTGTTATGATGATAGCATGCCTCCTACTTATGATGATTATATTGATGAAAGTGGGTTTGGAAGAGTGTCAACTTTAGGAAGTAATGATCCCACTATTTTGGAGGATGTTGAATCTTATAATATTTATGAAAGTGGATTTGGAGAGGTCTTGACTCTATTTAGTGATGTATCCACTATCTTGGAAGAGGTTTCAATCGATTATGATGAGAACAAAGTTGCTACTTATGATGATTATTGTGATGAAACTTATGCAATAAAGAGTAGTGATGATTATATTTATAAAACTTGTCATGATTATGAGTACCCCTTCTCTGAACATTACTCTTTTAATGTGGAAACAATTTATAGTATTCAAGTCTCTTATGATACTCCCATTATCCCGAATGAGAAGAATTTTGCTTATGTGGAGAGTAGTAAATTTTCTATGCAAGTAGTTCACGAAAAGAATGCTTTAGGTTCTGGTTATATTGTTGAATTCATTCATGATGCTACTGAACATTATTATTAGGGAGGAATATATGCTTGTAGGAATTACAATAATATCAAGTTTCCTCTCTATGTGCTTAATGTTTTGAAGTTATGCTTGTTTTGCCTTCCTATGCTAGTTGATTATTGTTCCCATAAATTGTTTGATAACAAAATCCCTATGCATAGGAAGTGGGTTAGACTTAAGTGTGCTAGTCATATTCTTCATTATGCTCTCTTTATGTTTCAATTCTTATCCTTTATGTGAGCATCATTGAAATCATCATGCCTACCTAGGGGCGTTAAACGATAGCGCTTGTTGGGAGGCAACCCAATTTTATTTTAGTTTCTTGCTTTTTGGTTCTGTTTAGTAATAAATAATACATCTAGCTTCTGTTTAGATGTGGTTTTGTGTTTTAATTAGTGTTTGTGCCAAGTAGAACCTTTGGGAAGACTTGGGTAAAGTCTTTATGATCATGCTGTAAAAAATAGAAACTTTAGCGCTCACGAGATTAGCTAAAACGTTTTACTGAAGAGTGATATTTAGTTGATTCTTTTTGAAGATGATTACTAGACAAATTTCTCAGGTCCACCAATTTATTTTAGAATTTTTGGAGTTCTAGAAGTTTGCGTTAGTTACATATTACTACAGACTGTTCTGTTTTTGACAGATTTTGTTTTTAGTGTGTTGTTTGCTTATTTTGATGAATCTATGGCTAGTAAAATGGTTTATGAAGCATATAGAAGTTGTAATATAGTAGGTTTAATACCGATATAAATAAAGAATGAGTTCATTACAGTACCTTAAAGTGGTCTTTTGTTTTCTTTCGCTAACGGAGCTCATGAGATTTTCTGTTAAGTTTTGTGTTGTGAAGTTTCCAAGTTTTGGGTAAAGATTCGATGGACTATGGAATAAGGAGTGGCAATAGCCTAAGATTGAGGATGCCCAAGGCACCCCAAGGTAATATTCAAGGATAACCAAGTGTCTAAGCTTGGGGATGCCCCGGAAGGCATCCCCTCTTTCGTCTTCGTTCATCGGTAACTTTACTTGGAGCTATATTTTTATTCACCACATGATATGTGTTTTGCTTGGAGTGTCATTTTATTTTATTTTCCTTTGCTTGCTGTTTGAATAAAATATCAAGATCTGAAAATCTTAAATGGGAGAGTCTTCACATAGTTGCATAATTATTAGAATACTCTATGTGCTTCACTTATA
The DNA here is from genome assembly GCA_032464435.1 of Aegilops umbellulata. Lineage (NCBI taxonomy): Eukaryota > Viridiplantae > Streptophyta > Magnoliopsida > Poales > Poaceae > Aegilops > Aegilops umbellulata. The sequence continues at coordinate 242,741,308 of CP136055.1, read as the reverse complement.
TCTTTCGGAGTATTTTGTTGTTTGCTCTAGTGTTTCACTTATATCTTTTAGATCACGGTGGTGGATTTGTTTTATAGAAACTATTGATCTCTCATGCCTCACTTAGATTATTTTGAGAGTCTTAAATAACATGGTAATTTTCTTAAATAATTCTAATATGCTAGGTATTCAAGATTAGTAAAAACTTTCTTATGAGTGTTTTGAATACTAAGAGAAGTTTGATGCTTGATGATTGTTTTGAGATATGGAGGTAGTGATATTAAAGTCGTGCTAGTTGAGTAGTTGTGAATTTTAGAAATGCTTGTGTTGAAGTTTGCAAGTCCCATAGCATGCACGTATGGTAAACGTTATGTAACAAATTTGAAACATGAGGTGTTCTTTGATTGTTGTAACGCCCCGAGACTGACGCTTCAGATGCCTTCCATGTATTTCGAGTTCCGCCGTGTGATGTATTTATTTTTTGCATTCATCATTGCATCATTCGCATCGCATCCGCATGTTTTCTTAGAACTCTTAGTTCGTTCGTAGTTGTCGCGTCTCTCCGTTGTCCGTTCCGAGACCAACCGGGTTTTTCGAGTCCCTCTTGTTTGACCATTTGACCCTTTTTAAATTTTATTCAGATCCCTCGCGCGCGTCCGAAAGTTGTCCCGAACCCGACCCGCTCTGTCGTTACCAATGGGTCCGGATCAACCCCAAACATCTATAAAACATCTCCGTTTTTTTTAATTGGTTTTCCTTGCCTATTTTTTCCGGCCCGTTAGATTTCGGTCGAAAGGACTAAATCGCCCCTAATCTTACTCACATGCTATATATATAGGTCCAACCCTAGATCCTAGGTGCCTTGTCCCATCGATCCATCCCCACGCTGCCGCCACTCTCATTGTTTTCAGCGCCGAGCCAACCACCAGCCAGATCCATTCCAGCCCGCAGCTTCCCTTCTCCACCCTCGGATGAAGATCCAAGGGATCTCCTTGCGCCAGCCAGGGCCTTCCCGCAGCTTCCCTCGCTCTGGATCGGGCTCCCGAGCGCCTCGCCGCGTCGCGCCAGCCTGCCGCCGACGACCCTAGGCCAGGCGCCCTGCGCCCGTGACCCTCGCCCGAGCCGGCGACCTCCAGCAGCTCCTCCCCGTCGTCTTCCCTGAGGAGGAGCTCATGCCCGACCTCCTCCATCACTAGAAGCTCCGCGGCGCCGCCTCCCTGCCGGCCCCGACCTTGCCTCGCCGCTCCGGCGAGTCCCCGACTACCAGATGAGCGCCGCCCCCTTCTTCTCCTTCCCGTGCTCTTCCCGTTTTCCCCTCCCTCATCTCTCTCTATTCTCCCTTTCTCTGTCGACAAGAGCACCCCCGCGCCATGGCCTCACCGAGCTCTGCCCGCACCAGCGCCTCAAGCCGCCACCATTCGTCCCTGATGCCCCTTGCCCGGATCCAGCCGTGGTCCCTCGCCTTGTCCGCGACCGCGCTAAGTCCAGCGAGGCGTCGCCCGTACCCGTTGACCGCATCGACCTCCCCTGCTTCTGCATCGAGCAGGAGAGGACGCACGCGCCCAGCTGCCCAATCCTATGCTCGTTGACCGTCCACACTGACCAGATCGCCCTGCCTCCGGTTCGATCTGCCTATGAGGCCCAGCACCGCGCCAAGCCCAGCTTCCCCGCCGGCCTGCTGCTTCGTCCTCCACCGAACCGGGCTCGGCCCATGGTGAGCAATCCAGCCGCGCCCAACAGATCCAGCCCGCATATGTTTATTTTCCTTGCTGCGAATTTATCTAATTATCCAGAGAACTGCAGTTTTATAGAAAAACCCTCAAACATCATGCATATAATAACTCATGAACTATGCATCATATGTAAAAACTGCATATATGTAAAATGCTTAGATTTTCATCTAGTTTCATAATATGCAACTCTCATCCATGTTAAAAATGTTTAAATTGTTGTTTGTTTAATTTCGCTTAAATAGCATGCTAAAATGATTTATTTCATAACTAATTAACCGTAACTCGGAATTTAATAAATTTATATGTAAATGGGGTGGAAAAATGCCTAGTTTAACATGGTACACTTTATTTTGCTGTTTAACAACATTAAAATATGGTTTAGAGCAGAACAGTACCAAATCTAAAATATGGACATGGGGATTTTCCGGAATTGTTGCTTGTTGTTCCGGCCTCATTTGAACTTGCCTAGTTGTGTAGTTTTATTATGCTTCACCCCTTGCCATGTTTAATAACATTTAATATTGTTGAATACATAAACGGGGAAGAACTAAATAATTGATGTGGTGTTTTGTCAATATGCAACCCGTTGCATATTGAGCTCCACTTAATTTCTAGTGTTGTTTGTTGCATTTTGCCATGCCATGCCTCATTTAAACCGGACATGCATCATACTTGATTGTGCATCATGACATGTTTATGTGATGGTTGTTTACTATGTTGTTTGCTTCTTTCCGGTATTGCCTCTTCGGGTTAGTTCCGATAACGTCACGTTTGTGAGGATTTGTTCGACTTCGTCTGTTTGTCTCCTTCATGGACTCGTTCTTCTTCCTTGCGGGATCTCAGGCAAGATGACCATACCCTCGAAATCACTTCTATCTTTGCTTGCTAGTTGCTCGCTCTTTTGCTATACCGCGATACCTACCACTTGCTATATCATGCCTCCAATATTGCCATGTCAAGCCTCTAACCCACCTTTCCTAGCAAACCATTGTTTGGCTATGTTACCGCTTTTGCTCAGCCCCTCTTATAGCGTTGTTAGTTGCAGGTGAAAATGAAGTTTGTTCCATGTTGGAACATGATTATTTTGGGATATCACAATATCTCTTATTTAATTAATGCATCTATATACTTGGTGAAGGGGGGAAGGCTCGGCCTTATGCCTGGTGTTTTGTTCCACTCTTGCCACCCTAGTTTCCGTCATACCGGTGTTATGTTCCTTGATTTTGCGTTCCTTACACGGTTGGGTGATTTATGGGACCCCCTTGACAGTTCGCCTTGAATAAGACTCCTCTAGCAAGGCCCAACTTTGGTTTTACCATTTGCCACCTAAGCCTTTTCCCCCGGGTTTTTCGCGAGCCCGGGGGTCATCTTTATTTTTAACCCCCCGGCCAGTTCTCCTTCGATTGCTGGTCCAAACCGAGCGATGTCTGGCGCCCCTTGGGCAACTAGGATCTATGCCAACCCGACGTCTGGCTCATCCGGTGTGCCCTGAGAACGAGATATGTGCAGCCCCTATCGGGATTTGTCGGCACATCCAGGCGGCTTTGCTGGTCTTGTTTTACCATTGTCGAAATGTCTTGTAGTCCGGGATTCCGAGACTGATCGGGTCTTCCCGGTACAAGGAATATCCTTCGTTGACTGTGAGAGCTTATAATGGGCTAAGTTGGGACACCCCTGCAGGGTATTATCTTTCGAAAGCCGTGCCCGCGGTTATGAGGCAGATGGGAATTTGTTGATGTCCGGTTGTAGAAAACCCGAAGTTGACCTTAATTAAAACACATCAACCGCGTGTGTAACCGTGATGGTCTCTTCTCGGTGGAGTCCGGGAAGTGAACACGGTGTTGGAGTTATGTTTGACGTAGGTTGTTCTAGGATCACTTCTTGATCACTTCTAGCTTCACGACCGTGCTTTGCTTCTCTTCTCGCTCTCTTTTGCGTTGTTAGCCACCATATATGCTAGTCGCTTGCCGCAGCTCCATCTCACAACCCTGCCCTACCTTTAAGCTTAAATAGTCTTGATCTCGCGGGTGTGAGATTGCTGAGTCCCCATGACTCACAGATTCTACCAAAACAGTTGCAGGTGGCAATGATGCCAGTGCAGATGACGCAACCGAGCTCACTTGGGAGTTCGACGAGGAACGTGGTCGTTACTATGTGTCTTTTCCTGATGATCAGTAGTGGAGCCCAGTTGGGACGATCGGGGATCTATGTAGCATTTGGGGTAGTCTTCTTTTATTTTTGGTTCCGTAGTCGGACCTTGATTGTATCTGTTTGATGTAATGCTTTACTCATGTATTGCGTGAAGTGGCGATTGTAAGCCAACTATGTATCTCTTTCCCTTATGTATTACATGGGTTGTGTGAAGATTACCTCACTTGCGACATTGCTTTCAATGCGGTTATGCATCTAAGTCGTGCTTCGACTCATGGGAGATATAGCCGCATCGAGGGCGTTATAAGTTGGTAATCAGAGCCTTCCCCGACCTTAGGAGCCCCCACTGATTGATCGTTTTTAGCGGTCGAGTTGTGTCTAGAAAAATGTTTTGAGTCATTTAGGAATTATGTATCGGAGAGTTTAGGAATTCTTTTTACTTCCCAGTCTCCTCATCGCTCTGGTAAGGCATCCTGACGTAGAGTTTTGACTCTTCTCTTCTCAAATTTCAACTAAAATTTTTTTTTTAGGATCACGCGGGTATCTTGGAATCGTTCCGATGGTTTTATGATGAGAACATTGTCTTGGTGCCTCCTGTCAGGGGTTTAGTGGAAGTGTCCCGGGGAGTTGAGCTCTGAGGTGTTGTCGTCATAATTTTATCGTTGCAGCTATGGAATACCTGAGTTTAGTACGCCGACATCGAAAATCTCTTTTATGCAGTTTGTTGGTGAGATAACCTCGACGCCACCCAGTACTGGGGAGTTCGGTTGTATTGCCATAACTTGTATAACGGATGCTTTTCGAAGGTTGAGGTACACGATTTCCGGAGTTTTCTTGGTTATGTGTTGAAGGATGGATACATCTGGATCTAGGTATTGTTAGTTTGGGTGATATATTTTGTGTCTCCTGTATCCCCAACACCTGATTGCATAACCAGAAAGTTTCGGGAGTTTATAAGTGGGAATTCTAATAGCTTATAGGATATCTTTCCGACAGATGTATGATTTGAGATTGGGGCCTAACATGCTAGTGGTCTGCCTATTCACGGCCGATTTACAGTGGTCGCGAGGCGTCTTAAAGAATCCTTGGCTATGCTGATTCGGGGACGTCTTGTTTGTCATTCGTGACGTCCGCTGTACGTCGTGCCCGTGTGGGCCCCACCATGAATACTTTGGGCGAAATCTCTATCATGTGTTTGTTCCGGTGGTATTCGAGTTGCTTCGAAGTCAAGTGTTGATTCTATACCTCATTCTAAGCGGTGTTCTCATATTTCTATGTGGATGCTAATCCTTCTTGATAATCAAGGTTGTCTTTTCAATTGTTTTCAACCGGTGTGCTTCTCTTCAAGTGGACCCGATCATTTCAACATTCGCAAGATCATCCCTCAGTTTTTTTCTCAACGGTGTTTGTTTCAACCGTCCCAAGCTGCCTTTGTTTTCCCGCCCTCCCACCCTTTCTTTTTCCTCAAGGACTTAGATTTCTTAATCAAGTATCCTTTTATTGATGCGAAGTCTTTCCATTCTTCTCCACCAATGTTCTTATCCAGTGATTCTCAGGAAGATACTAACGGAGCCTTAACTTCATCAGTATTCGTTCTCTTTCTTCTCCGGTGGATTCAATTCAAGCTTCGTCGATCATATCTTTTCCTCGTTTCAAATGTTTTTCTCCTACCGGTGCACCTCTTAATCATCCACTTCTCGCTATTCAATTGTTCCGGAGTGATGAAGATATCTCAGAAGATTTGTGTCTCCATTATAAATCCGTTCAAGCTATTTCAAGGATGTTATCTCATTCAAGACATTAAATTCAACCGGTGCAATCTCTCTTTTCAAGCAATCGTTCAACAGTGGTTCTTTTGAGTGGGCCCTAACCCACAGGTCTTTTCCCAGGATCTTACCTGACTCTTCTAATTTTCCCGGAGCTTCTAAAATTCTTTTCAAAGTTTGACGTAAGAATGAATTATCATCACTCATATTCCTTCTCCAAGATCGCTTTCAAATTCTTTTCATTGTTGGTTCAACCTTTCTAATTTTCATCCCGGAGTATCTTAACAATTCATGGTGGTGTTTCTCGTTGTCATTCTCGGATTTTGAATACCAAGAAGAGTTTTTCCTCCAAATCCTTACCCACTCTTCCAAAAATTCATGGTTCAAGCTTGTTGCCATCCGCTCATAATTGTTTTCGATCGCGAGAATTCTTTTCACCCATCCGGATAAATTCATGAGTCTTTTCAGTTTGATTCTCTAAAGGCCATCATTTCAAAAGATTTATTCGTTCTCAACATTCAGCTCTCGTTCTTCAAATCTTACCGGTGGATCGTTCAAATATCCTCTAATCGATTCATGATCTCTTGTTCTCACGTATCTAAATTCTGTCAAGTATCTTTATTCGTTTTCTAATTCTTCCCGGTGAATTGTGCCTTTGCGACTTTCATTATCAATTCTTACGGTGGTTCATTCAAGAATTCTCTTCCGTTATTATCGTATCAATTCATTCGCTCTTTCCAAGTTCTCTTCCATTGTTACCGGTGGTTCGTTGAAGTCCTTCTCAAGTTTGTGCGATATCTCTCTTGATCCTTTCTACGAGAATAAGTGGTATGTCAATTCCATTACTTGTCATCAATTTAATTGGTGAAGGATAAGCATAATGTAATTCTTATTCTTGTTTCATCAAGTTAACTCAATTCCCTATTCCGGAGGTTCTTCAAATCCTTGGTTTCAATAGCTCATCTTTCTTTTCCGGAGTTCCAAGCTCTCGCAATTATATCATCACGGAGATACATCTAAAGCATTACAAGGTTTCACCTTGTGTTTTCAACTTATCTTTCTTTCTATCATCCTTTTATTACCGGAGTTCTTCATGGAGGCTCTACATGGTGGTTCATCAAGGATTCCTTTCATTCTCGTTTTGTTCTTCAAGATTTCTCTCGGAGCTAAGATCCGCCAAGCTATACTCTAAAATAAACATGGTGTTCAACACATGTTTTGTTTTGAAGAGCTCAGATATTCTTCTACCTGCATTCCAAAGTGCAATTCGTTCTACCTTGTCTTTTGAGATGGTGTTATGTCATCCTTGGCAATTTCTCCTCGTGCTTCATGATTCACATGTTGTCAAGAATGAGGTATTTAAATCCATCAATCTCTTCATTGGAGTTATCTTGGGTTATATTTCACCTAAAGCTTTCCCTAAGGATTGTTGCTATTTATGTTGCTTATAAATGACCCAAGTTCTTCATTTGTCCTCCCGGTGAGATAAGTTTCTCGTCTCCTTGTTGATATCAATCCAATCATTTGTTTCCGTTGGTGGCAGAAGCTCACCTCATAATTTTGAGATGTTTCCATAAGCCCGCTACAAGCTTATTCTTACCGTTGTTGTTTTTCAAACAACTCCGTACAATCCTTCTTTTTAAGGAGGCTCTTTCAAATTCAATTGTGATAGAAGTTGTTGTTCTCTTCTCTGTTCTCTTGATTCCACTCTTTCATTTTTCCCAAAGGCATTGTGATGTTTTCTTCGACCCATCATCTCATTTTGGAGATCATGTTCTTTTCCTTGCTTATCCATTTAACCGGAGTGTCGTATCCTCCATTCAAGTTCTCTCATCTTATCAAGTTTTGCCTCCCTTCTCAACCGAAGTGCTGTCTGAAATCTTTCTTACCGCTTGTGACATTCTTTCAATAGTTTCGGAGGCAGTGTTTGTTGATTTCATCAAGTATCCTCTCATCTTTCATCAAGTATCCTCCCATCTTGTCAAGATCATGTTCAATTCCTTCCATTTACAGTTGGAGTGCTGCTATCATTCTTATTCATTCTTATCTCGTTTCAACCAGAGTGGTTTCAACTCCTTCTTGTCCACTGTGCTCGTCATTCATAAGTTTGCAACCTCCATCGTTAACATGGTGTTCCTTGGTTCTCTGTTCTACTGGAGTGCTCTCAATTGTGTTCAACTCTGTTGTGTTCTTTCTTTCAACTTTTCAACCTCTCAAGGTTCATGGTTTCACTCCTTTGTCAAATAAGCAACTTAGTTTTACCTCTTTCTTCTTCCGTTTTCTATCCGGTGCCATCCTAGATCTCGGGACGAGATCCTCTCGTAGTGGTGGAGTGTTGTAACGCCCCGAGACTGACGCTTCAGATGCCTTCCATGTATTTTGAATTCCGCCGTGTGATTTATTTATTTGTTGCATTCATCATTGCATCATCCGCATCGCATCCGCATGTTTTCTTAAAACTCTTAGTTTGTTCGTAGTTGCCGCGTCTCTCCGTTGTCCGTTTCGAGACCAACCGGGTTTTTCGAGTCCCTCTTGTTTGACCATTTGACCCTTTTTACATTTTATTCACATCCCTCGCGCGCGTCCGAAAGTTGTCCCGAACCCGACCCGCTCTGTCGTTACCAATGGGTCCGGATCAACCCCAAACATCTATAAAACATCTCCGTTTTTTAATTGGTTTTCCTTGCCTATTTTTTCCGGTCCGTTAGATTTCGGTCGAAAGGACTAAATCGCCCCTAATCTTACTCACATGCTATATATATAGGTCCAACCCTAGATCCTAGGTGCCTTGTCCCATCGATCCATCCCCACGCTGCCGCCACTCTCATTGTTTTCAGCGCCGAGCCAACCACCAGCCAGATCCATTCCAGCCCGCAGCTTCCCTTCTCCACCCTCGGATGAAGATCCAAGGGATCTCCTTGCGCCAGCCAGGGCCTTCCCACAGCTTCCCTCGCTCTGGATCGGGCTCCTGAGAGCCTCGTCGCGTTGCGCCGGCCGGCCGCCGCCGACCCTAGGCCAGGCGCCCTGCGCCCGTGACCCTCGCCCGAGCCGGCGACCTCCAGCAGCTCCTCCCCGTCGTCTTCCCCGAGCAGGAGCTCATGCCCGAGCTCCTCCATCACTAGCAGCTCCGCGGCGCCGCCTCCCTGCCGGCCCCGACCTTGCCTCGCCGCTCCGGTGAGTCCCCGACGACCAGATGAGCGCCGCCCCCTTCTTCTCCTTCCCGTGCTCTTCCCGTTTTCCCCTCCCTCATCTCTCTCTATTCTCCCTTTCTCTGTCGACAAGAGCACCCCCGCGCCATGGCCTCGCTGAGCTCTGCCCGCACTAGCGCCTCAAGCCGCCACCATTCGTCCCCGATGCCCCTTGCCCGGATCCAGCCGTGGTCCCTCGCCTCGTCCACGACCGCGCCAAGTCCAGCGAGGCGTCGCCCGTACCCATTGACCGCATCGACCTCCCTTGCTTCTGCATCGAGCAGGAGAGGACGCACGCGCCCAACCGCCCGATCCTATGCTCGTTGACCCTCCACGCTGACCAGATCGCCCTGCCTCCGCTTTGATCTGCCTATGAGGCCCAGCACCGCGCCAAGCCCAGCTTCCCCGCCGGCCTGCTGCTTCGTCCTCCACCGAACCGGGCTCGGCCCATGGTGAGCAGTCCAGCCGCGCCCAGCAGATCCAGCCCGCATATTTTTTTTCCTTGCTGCGAATTTATCTAATTATCCAGAGAACTGCAGTTTTATAGAAAAACCCTCAAACATCATGCATATAACAACTCATGAACTATGCATCATATGTAAAAACTGCATATATGTAAAATGCTTAGATTTTCATCTAGTTTCATAATATGCAACTCTCATCCATGTTAAAAATGTTTAAATTGTTGTTTGTTTAATTTTGCTTAAATAGCATGCTAAAATGATTTATTTCATAACTAATTAACCATAACTCGGAATTTAATAAACTTTATATGTAAATGGGGTGGAAAAATGCCTAGTTTAACATGGTACACTTTATTTTGCTGTTTAACAACATTAAAATATGGTTTAGGGCAGAGCAGTACCAAATCAAAAATATGGACATGGGGATTTTCCGGAATTGTTGCTTGTTGTTCCGGCCTCATTTAAACTTGCCTAGATGTGTAGTTTTATTATGCTTCACCCCTTGCCATGTTTAATAACATTTAATATTGTTGAGTACATAAACTGGGGAGAACTAAATAATTGATGTGGAGTTTTGTCAATATGCAACCCGTTGCATATTGAGCTCCACTTAATTTCTAGTGTTGTTTGTTGCATTTTGCCATGCCATGCCTCATTTAAACCGGACATGCATCATACTTGATTGTGCATCATGCCATGTTTATGTGATGGTTGTTTACTATGTTGTTTGCTTCTTTCCGGTGTTGCCTCTTCGGGTTAGTTCCGATAACGTCACGTTTGTGAGGATTTGTTCGACTTCGTCTGTTTGTCTCCTTCATGGACTCGTTCTTCTTCCTTGCGGGATCTTAGGTAAGATGACCATACCCTCGAAATCACTTCTATCTTTGCTTGCTAGTTGCTCGCTCTTTTGCTATACCGCGATACCTACCACTTGCTATATCATGCCTCCCATATTGCCATGTCAAGCCTCTAACCCACCTTTCCTAGCAAACCATTGTTTGGCTATGTTACCGCTTTTGCTCAGCCCCTCTTATAGCGTTGTTAGTTGCAGGTGAAGATGAAGTTTGTTCCATGTTGGAACATGATTATTTTGGGATATCACAATATCTCTTATTTAATTAATGCATCTATATACTTGGTGAAGGGTGGAAGGCTCGGCGTTATGCCTAGTGTTTTGTTCCACTCTTGCCACCCTAGTTTCCGTCATACCGGTGTTATGTTCCTTGATTTTGCGTTCCTTACACGGTTGGGTGATTTATGGGACCCCCTTGACAGTTCTCCTTGAATAAGACTCCTCCAGCATGGCCCAACTTTGGTTTTACCATTTGCCACCTAAGCCTTTTCCCCCGGGTTTTTCGCGAGCCCGGGGGTCATCTTTATTTTTAACCCCCGGGCCAGTTTTCCTTCGATTGCTGGTCCAAACCGAGTGATGTTTGGCGCCCCTTGGGCAACTAGGGTCTATGCCAACCCAACGTCTGGCTCATCCGGTGTGCCCTGAGAACGAGATATGTGCAGCCCCTATCGGGATTTGTCAGCACATCCGGGCGGCTTTGCTGGTCTTGTTTTACCATTGTCGAAATGTCTTGTAGTCCGGGATTCCGAGACTGATCGGGTCTTCCCGGTAGAAGGAATATCCTTCGTTGACCGTGAGAGCTTATAATGGGCTAAGTTGGGACACCCCTGCAGGGTATTATCTTTCGAAAGCCGTGCCCGCGGTTATGAGGCAGATGGGAATTTGTTGATGTCCGGTTGTAGAAAACCCGAAGTTGACCTTAATTAAAACACATCAACCGCGTGTGTAACCGTGATGGTCTCTTCTCGGTGGAGTCCGGGAAGTGAACACGGTGTTGGAGTTATGTTTGACGTAGGTTGTTCTAGGATCACTTCTTGATCACTTCTAGCTTCACGACCGTGCTTTGCTTCTCTTCTCGCTCTCTTTTGCGTTGTTAGCCACCATATATGCTAGTCGCTTGCCGCAGCTCCATCTCACAACCCTGCCCTACCTTTAAGCTTAAATAGTCTTGATCTCGCGGGTGTGAGATTGCTGAGTCCCCATGACTCACAGATTCTACCAAAACAGTTGCAGGTGGCAACGATGCCAGTGCAGATGACGCAACCGAGCTCACTTGGGAGTTCGACGAGGAACGTGGTCGTTACTATGTGTCTTTTCCTGATGATCAGTAGTGGAGCCCAGTTGGGACGATCGGGGATCTGTGTAGCATTTGGGGTAGTCTTCTTTTATTTTTGGTTCCGTAGTCGGACCTTGATTGTATCTGTTTGATGTAATGCTTTACTCATGTATTGCGTGAAGTGGCGATTGTAAGCCAACTATGTATCTCTTTCCCTTATGTATTACATGGGTTGTGTGAAGATTACCTCACTTGCGACATTGTTTTCAATGCGGTTATGCATCTAAGTCGTGCTTCGACACGTGGGAGATATAGCCGCATTGAGGGCGTTATAATTGTCCTCCTTATGAGTGGCGGTCGGGGACGAGCGATGGTCTTTTCCTACCAATCTATCCCCCTAGGAGCATGCGCGTAGTGCTTGGTTTTTGATGACTTGTAGATTTTTGCAACAAGTATGTGAGTTCTTTATGATTAATGTTGAGTCCATGGATTATACGCACTCTCACTGAGGGAGTCCTGGATTAGGGGGTATCCGGACAGCCGGACTATATCCTTTGGCCGGACTGTTGGACTATGAAGATACAAGATTGAAGACTTCGTCCCATGTCCGGATGGGACTCTCCTTGGCGTGGAAGGCAAGCTTGGCAATACAGATATGTAGATCTCCTTCCTTATAATCGACTCGGTGTAACCCTAGCCCCCTCCGGTGTCTATATAAACCGGAGGGTTTAGTCCGTAGGACCAAGAACAATCATACCATAGGCTAGCTTCTAGGGTTTAGCCTCTCTGATCTCGTGGTAGATCAACTCTTGTAATACTCATATCATCAAGATCAATCAAGCAGGAGTAGGGTTTTACCTCCATCGAGAGGGCCCGAACCTGGGTAAAACATCGTGTCCCCTGTCTCCTGTTACCATCCGCCTAGACGCACAGTTCAGGACCCCCTACCCGAGATCCGCCGGTTTTGACATCGACATTGGTGCTTTCATTGAGAGTTCCACTGTGCCGTCACAGTAAGGAAGGATGCCCCATCTCGTTGTTAAAAACAACATTACCACCGGGGGAGCCCTGGATGTCGGTCAAACTCTCTGGCTAGGTAGTTTCATCATGACCGCCCGTTAGGCTGCTGCACCAACGATGACTTCTTGGGTAATCGAAAACAGCCTCCATGTTGGCTCAGAACTTGCTGAGCAGATGGATCCGATGGAGCTCTCTTCCCTAAACGAGCTCTTGGATCGCATCGCCGCCCTGGGAGTCGCTACAGACTATGATCGGATTGGGCTTAAACCCGATCAAAGGGAGATTAACTCTCCTCCGGTCACCCATCATATTGCGGTGGTGGAGGAACAATGAGGCGATTCTTCCTCTATCTTGAGGACTAACTATGTCCGGATTCCCGAGCTCTCCAAGCCGGATACCCGTTTATGGGAGGACATCACCCAAGCCCTGTACCTAGAGTCAGGTGGCGGGCCAGACTCATCGGGCAACATCCCAGAACCCGAACTTCCAAGATTGGAAACTCCTCAGCCCCTGGGTCTCAGATCGGGTAAGGGTTCAGACTCAAATCCTCCCACCCACCCAAACATAAACGATCTTTCCCACATCAGGCAAGAGCCCCAGGAAACAGTACATCATTATTGGGCAAGATTCCTCCTTGTGATGAGCAAGGTTAAGGACTGCCGCGAGGAAGACGCAGTCTCATTTTTTTGCAATAGTTGCATGGACAAGGGAATCCTTAATGCCATAAGTCGCCGTGACATATCACGCTTCGCTGACTTGGCGTCCATAGTACAAAAGTACTGTGCGATGGAAAGTGCCTAGAAAACTGAAACAAAATTTTGGGATAATCCGGCTCCGAATATACACGCTGTCCGAAGTAAAAGGGTGCGCTATCATAAGACACCCGAGTTAATTACAAAACCCTCTATAGGGCGTGGAACCGTACTGGAGGGATGGCTCAACGGACCCTGCAAAATTCATAGTACAGCGGGTACCATACCAACACATAGCCTCAGAGCATGTTGGATACTCCGGCAGGTGGCCAAAAGTGGCGAGGATCTTCTCATCCCAGATACCACAGAGTACCATCCCGGGGACAAAAATACGGTATTAACAGTCTTTGAGACCTTTGCATCAAATAATAGGCGCAAGCGAACACTCTGCAGCCTTGCCAAAATCTTCCACGTGGCAGCAATAAATCCATGGAGTGACACGGCTATTACCTTCAATGCCAGTGACGAACCTAAAATCCGAACAACCCGAGCACCAGCTGCACTGGTCCTCAGTCCAATTGTGGACGGCTTTCGACTCACCAAAGTACTCATGGACAGCGGGAGTGGATTAAACCTCATCTATGAGGAAAATCTTCAAAAAATGGAAATAAACTGGAACCGCATTGAGTAAAGCAGCACAACCTTTAGGGGAATCATCCCCAGTCGGGAAGCACGCTGTGCTGGGAAAATCACACTAGATGTGGTATTCGGCACGCCGGAGAACTATAGGTCCGAAGAAATTACATTCCAAGTGGCCCCGTTTAGTAGCGGATACCATGCCCTTCTAGGGCAGGAGTGTCACACCCTGATTTTAATGCCACAACACTTAAGCTAATATATCATGATAAAGTGTGGTTTGACAAAAACTTTTGCATTATTTGGTTTTTATTTGGAGTTGGTTTCCTCTCTATTTTTTTCAAGTGCTCTTTAAAGTCAACACAACTCCACCTTCTATACTTCATATCCTTGCCCCAAACTTCTGCCCAATGATCATGCCATGTGTATAGAGCAATATAGTATTTTCTTACAAAAATAATTTGGCCAAAAAGTATTTTCAACCAAATACCCCTGAATTGAGGATTGCACTGCAAGTACTTGATTTAGGGTATGAAAAATATTTCAAAGAGTATATTTGAAACCTATTAGATATAGGACTCCCATAAACCACAAAAATATAATTTTAAAAGTTATTTTCTTATTTTATTTAAAGGCTTTTTCTTTAGGCCATAAATGGTCTTTAATAGGATAAAATCATTTTATTGTTTTAAAAATATTTGAGAAAAATCAGGGGAACTCAGTGGACATATATTTTCCATATATATGAGTTTCAACACATGGTCATGATCAAAATATTGGACAAAACCTCCCAAAACCATTTCTGCCCATTTCAAGGATTTGAAATATTTCTACAGGAAATATTTTCATAAAAATCCAAGGAAAATCCAGCAAGTCACAAATGCATATTGTGATCACCTTGCAAAGCCTCATATCAATCAAGGTCATTTTGGTTCACCAAAGTGCCCCAAAACCCTCTCTGACCAGAATCAAATTTGAACAATTTTTGTACTACCAACTTTCTCTCCTTGACCCCAACTTTTGTGAGCATGTTCACATGACCAAATGAGGCCACTACACCAAGTGGTGCATCAAGGAGAAGTGATTTGCTCAACTAGATCTACACAAGTTCATTTCTGCTAATTTCTAGGGTTTACAAAAGTTACATTGTGAACTTTGCCCAAATAAGCTCAAAATGGGTGTATGGCCCTAGTTATATGTGCAATTTCACCCTGTGGAGTCTCCTGCCAAATGGAGTTCATTTGCTTATACAAACAAGCATCAAACACCTTCTGCCATTTTACTACAGCCCCTCTTTTGACCTCTTCCACTCTTCTCCATGGCCTCCACTTTTTACCACAGCCCCTCCTAGACCTCTTCTACCTCCAGTAGCAATGGCTGCATCTCAGATCAATAATTGAGGGGTGAAACCACCTCTTTTACCTCTCTGGACAGCCCTTGCACCCCTCTTCCTCACCTCCCTCCTCACTCAAGTGGCCACCCAAGGCATCCAAGGATTTACCCACATTCTTTACTCCTCCCTAGAGCTACCAGACATGCCTGGCCGTGCCCACTTTGCCAAAGAAAATGGCATGCCTGCCATTTGCACGCTCTGGAGCGCGCTATAGTGCGCTCCCGCACTGTAGCCGCCCCCTGCCAACCAACTCCGACTACATCGGCTCTCCCCCTCACGCCAGCCGATGCTCCTCGACGTCCGCAGCACGCTACGCCTCTGTCCCCCTCCTCCCTCTCTCTCTCCTGCCCCTGCTCGCACGCGCACCGGCCGCCCGAGAGCTCCAGTGAGCGAGCTCATGTGCGCGGCATCTCTGACCCTTCCCTGCTCCCTCTCTTCTCGCCCCTGGGCGTAGTCGACCCCCACGAACGCCCTAGGCTCGGCGCAACACCCTCCCAAGGCCCGTAGCGACGAGCACGAGCTCGCCGGCGCACGAGCCCACGGTGGACCGCCGCTCGCCTATATAAGGCATCCCTGAGCCCTCCTCTCGAAACCACTTGTCCCCTCCCACTCCAAATAGCCCAACTGGGCCTCCCGTTCATCCCCAGAGCCGCCCAAGCTCGAGATCAAGCTCGAGCCCCGCCGCTTCGGGTCGTCGTCGATCTCGTGGTACAGGCCTCCTTTGTCCCCTCTCTCTCTCGATCTGGAATTGCCTCACCTCACTAATCCATTCCCCTCTTTCTCCCGCTCCTATTGTAGCTCAGAACGAGCTAACCAGGCACCTCCCGTGGCCCTTCCGCCGGCTTCCTCGTCGCTGGCGAACCCCTGCACTCCGTTGACCGCCTCCACCTCCACCCAAATGGCGATTCCGCCTTGAGCAAGCCGGAGGCCTCGGATCGCCTCGCCCTCGACCACAGCGACGCCGGTGAGCTCGCCCCCCTCTCTGGCCCGAGGTTGAAGACGACGGCCGTGGGGCCCGTCAGTCAGCCTCACATACTGACGGGTGGGCCCCACCCGTCAGGTTTAAAGCGCAAACCGTTTCGCTGCGACGGCTGAAGGCGTATTTTGCCTTTACGCCTTCGACATGGCAGCCTCGCGCGGGCTGAATCCCCTCTGGGCCTGCTGCACTGTGGCCTTTCTGGCCCAGTGGCACAGTGCCACTTTTCTTTTCCTTTTTCTGTCTGTTTTATAAAAATTCCACAGGATAAAATATTTATCCAAATGGAATAATTCCAACTCCTAAAATCTTAGAATAGTTCCACATATTTATTGATGTAATATTCATGCACATCCATCACACTGTTCTGTACTGTTCAAATTTAAATTCAAATTTGAGCATTTATATTCCCCTCTGAAAATCAATTTCTCCTATTCTGCAACTGCAAATCCAAAACTAGGAATTTTTCCCTTCTTAGTTTTCACCCTAGTATTTAACAAAAATGAGTTGACATTTTTCTGAGCACTTCAGTTTTTCTGTTTTATTATTGCCTTATTTTTCTCGCTATTATTTTTGCGACGATAGATTGCGTTGCTGATGAAGGAGTTGGACCAGAAGACTTTGAACACCCAGAAGACCTTGCTGAGCCAGGCAAGCAGCCCTTTGACCATGTCTAAGAAACCACTTTTATGCATGTCATATGGCACTTTTATTGCTTGCATCGAAGTCATGATAAAATGGTGACCACTTGGGGTGGTTTGCCTCCGTTGTTTATCTCGTTGACACTTGCATGATGCATGACCCTACCTTCCTATGAGGGTTATGCCGGTGGGAGTAGATAGGATGCTGAAGTAGTTGCTAAGCAAAAAGGGACGGGAATATGCATGGTGATGGAGACAAAGTATTTTCAAAAGACTTTTCGAAAAACCCCATCGGGTGCCACTTATGCCCGGGGGAGATGATGAGTTGGGTAACCACTTGATGACGAAGTGGTGTACCGAGGAAAATGTGTGTGTTGTTTTTCAAAACGGATTGTTTAAGTTGCGACCGTTATTCCAACCTTACATGCGCAACCACTCTACCCTTGTATGGGAAAGGGCATTATTGATTACCTAGGCCGATACTAGCTTGGAGCCCGCATTACTAGTGACGGGAGAGTTGTTGGTGCGCTCTCTCGGGACGGGGTCGTGCCAGGTAGGGCGGCCATGACTGTTTTCACAGGGCATCGGATACACCGTTGTGTACCCTCTCGGATGTTACGATCTCGAGTGAGTCTCGTATGATGTACATCGTGAGGATACGGAACAACGAGTGGACTCCTTGTTAGTGTCGTCTAGGGAAAGATAGTGATCGGGTGCTTACCCCGGGTACTTGAGGTACCGCGGGTCGTGGATGACACGAAAGTTCCCCGGATCTTGTGGGTAAAGTGTGCAACCTCTGCAAAGTGTAAAACTATTCGAATAGCCGTGTCCACGGTCAAGGACAGTTGGGTAACCGCTCTTGGGCTACGTCCACTTGATTACAAACCAGTGTGTGTGGGAAGTACTTCTTGGGTCAAGTCAAAGGACTTGACATGAATGAGTTGGGTTTGAGCCCACTCTATTTATGTTGATATCTGTAACCTGTCCTCATGGTTACTTGAATTTTCCCGATGCATGTCTTACAAGTTGTTGAGCATGTCATTGCACTCAAAACTAGCTTTCTGCCAAAGTTTACCTATATCATGCATTGTTGTATCTTGAACCAAAACATGGGTTGCTTGCGAGTACATTCAAAGTACTCATTTGCTTGCCACTGGTTATTTTATTGGCCAGGCATGAAAGAACATGATATGATGAAGAATACTTCAGTGACGAACATGCGAGCTAGGACGCTTCCCAGTCAGAATGCCTGTAGGGTTAAGGTAGATGGCATGGGTCCAAGTTATCGACGAAGATTTTCGCTGCGATGTTATACTCGAGACTCGACCATAATGGTCCTACTTGTGTAATACGGTATGTATGGATGTAAGACTCTCGTTATTTAGCTTCTGTGTGTTCAGTGAGCGTTGATCTCTGGGATCACTGTACATGTGCACTCGGTGATCACGACTTATGAGTCGGGGTCCCCACAGAGCTGGTATCAGAGCCATCCTGACTGTAGGAAGCCTTAGTTAGCATGGGCGTTAGTTAGGATAAAACCCGTTTTGCAAAACTCTCTATACTCCTCTTCTTTTCTAAGCTTACCAAACCCGAGGGATATTTTCCTTAATGACCTCTCCTATTCAACTTTTGTAGATGGCCGTCGCCCCCTTGAGACTCCTTATGACAGGGTTTCCATCACTCCTAAAAGACTGCCTCCAACAATGCCAGTATCCCTTGCTGCCCATATACACCCTGCATGAACTGGAAAATGATGTGCTCAAGAAGGAGTTCTTGAAGGAAATATGCCCTAGAGGCAATAATAAAGTTATTATTTATTTCCTTACATGTCATGATAAATGTTTATTATTCATGCTAGAATTGTATTAACCGGAAACATAATACATGTGTGAATACATAGACAAACAGAGTGTCACTAGTATGCCTCTACCTGACTAGCTCGTTAATCAAAGATGGTTATGTTTCCTAACCATGAACAAAGAGTTGTTATTTGATTAACGAGGTCACATCATTAGTTGAATGATCTGATTGACATGACCCATTCCATTAGCTTAGCACCCGATCGTTTAGTATGTTGCTATTGCTTTTATCCATGACTTATACATGTTCCTATGACTATGAGATTATGCAACTCCCGTTTACCGGAGGAACACTTTGGGTGCTACCAAACGTCACAATGTAACTGGGTGATTATAAAGGAGTACTACAGGTGTCACCAAAGGTAAATGTTGGGTTGGCTTATTTCGAGATTAGGATTTGTCACTCCGATTGTCGGAGAGGTATCTCTGGGCCCTCTCGGTAATGCACATCACTTAAAGCCTTGCAAGCATTGCAACTAATGAGTTAGTTGCGGGATGATGTATTACGGAACGAGTAAAGAGACTTGCCGGTAACGAGATTGAACTAGGTATTGGATACCGACGGTCGAATCTCGGGCAAGTAACATACCGATGGACAAAGGGAACAATGTATGTTGTTATGCGGTCTGACCGATAAAGATCTTCGCAGAATATGTAGGAGCCAATATGGGCATCCAGGTCCCGCTATTGGTTATTGACCGGAGACGTGTCTCGGTCATGTCTACATTGTTCTCGAACCGTAGGGTCCGCACGCTTAAGGTTTCGATGACAGTTATATTATGAGTTTATGAGTTTTGATGTACCGAAGGAGTTCGGAGTCCCGGATGAGATTGGGGACATGACGAGGAGTCTCGAAATGGTCGAGACGTAAAGATCGATATATTGGACGACTATATTCGGACATCGGAAAGGTTCTGAGTGATCCGGGTATTTTCGGGAGTATCGGGGAGTTACGGGATTACGGGAGAAGTAATGGGCCTTGATGGGCTTTAGTGGGAAGAGGAAAAGGCTGCTGCGCCCCCCCTCCCCTTTGGTCCGAATTGGACTAGGGAAAAGGGGGCCGGCCACCTTTCCTTCTCCTCCTATTCGTTCTCCCTTCCTCCCCTCTTGGTGGACTCCTACTAGGACTTGGAGACCTAGTAGGACTCCACACCCTGGCGCGCCAAGCCTTGGCCGGCCTCCTTCTCCTCCATCCTTTATATACAGGGGCAGGGGGCACCCCATAGACACACAAGTTGATCTACGGATCATTCCTTAGCCGTGTGCGGTGCCCCCTTCCACCAAATTCCACCTCGGTCATATCGTTGCAGTGCTTAGGCGAAGCCCCGCGCCGGTAACACATCAAGATCGTCACCACGCCGTCATGCTGACGGAACTCTTCCCCGACGCTTTGCTGGATCGGAGCCCGGGGATCGTCATCGAGCTGAACGTGTGCCAAGAACTCGGAGGTGCCGGAGTAACGGTACTTGGATCGGTCGGAGCGCGAGGAGAACGTACGACTACTTCCTCTACGTTGAGTCAACGCTTCCGCTTCGGTCTACGAGGGTACGTAGATGACACTCTCCCCTCTCGTTGCTATGCATCACCATGATCTTGCGTGTGCGTAGGAAATTTTTTGAAATTACTACGTTCCCCAACAGTGGCATCCGAGCCTAGGTTTTTACGGTTTGATGTTATTTGCACGAGTAGAACACAAGTGAGTTGTGGACGATACAAGTCATACTGCCTACCAGCATGTCATACTTTGGTTCAGCGGTATTGTTGGACGAGACGATCCGGACCAACCTTACGCGTACGCTTACGCGAGACCGGTTCCCTCGACGTGCTTTGCACATAGATGGCTTGCGGAAGAATGTCTCTCCAACTTTAGTTGAACCGAGTGTGGCTACGCCCGGTCCTTGAGAAGGTTAAAACGGAGTCTATTTGACAAACTATCGTTGTGGTTTTGATGCGTAGGTAAGATGAGTTCTTGCTTAAAGCCCGTAGCAGCCACGTAAAACTTGGAACAACAAAGTAGAGGACGTCTAACTTGTTTTTGCAGGGGCATGTTGTGATGTGATATGGTCAAGACGTGATGCTAAATTTTATTGTATGAGATGATCATGTTTTGTAACCGAGTTATCGGCAACTGGCAGGAGCCATATGGTTGTCGCTTTATTGTATGCAATGCAATCGCGATGTAATGCTTTACTTTATTACTAAGCGGTAGTGATAGTCGTGGAAGCATAAGATTGGCGAGACGACAACGATGCTACGATAGAGATCAAGGTGTCGCGCCGGTGACGATGGTGATCATGACGGTGCTTCGAAGATGGAGAACACAAGCACGAGATGATGATGGCCATATCATATCACTTATATTGATTGCATGTGATGTTTATCTTTTTATGCATCTTATCTTGCTTTGATTGACGGTAGCATTATAAGATGATCTCTCACTAAATTATCAAGAAGTGTTCTCCCTGAGTATGAACCGTTGCGAAAGTTCTTCGTGCTGAGACACCACGTGATGATCGGGTGTGATAGGCTCTACGTTCAAATACAACGGGTGCAAAACAGTTGCACACGCGGAATACTCAGGTTATACTTGACGAGCCTAGCATATAACAGATATGGCCTCGGAACACGGAGACCGAAAGGTCGAGCGTGAATCATATAGTAGATATGATCAACATAGTGATGTTCACCATTGAAACTACTCCATCTCACGTGATGATCGGACATGGTTTAGTTGATTTGGATCACGTGATCACTTAGAAGATTAGAGGGATGTCTATCTAAGTGGGAGTTCTTAAGTAATATGATTAATTGAACTTTAATATTATCATGAACATTAGTCCTGGTAGTATTAGCATATCTATGTTGTAGATCAATAGCTCGCGTTGTTGCTTCCCTGTGTTTATTTTGATATGTTCCTAGAGAAAATTGTGTTGAAAAATGTTAGTAGCAATGATGCGGATTGGATCTGTGATCTGAGGTTTATCCTCATTGCTGCACAGAAGAATTATGTCCTTGATGCACGGCTAGGTGACGGACCTATTGCAGGAGCAGATGCAGACATTATGAACGTTTTGCTAGCTCAATATGATGACTACTTAATAGTTTAGTGCACCATGCTTAACTGCTTAGAATCGGGACTTCAAAGACGTTTTGAACGTCATGGAGCATATGAGATGTTCTAGGAGTTGAAGTTAATATTTCAAGCAAATACCCGAGTTGAGAGATATGAAGTCTCCAACAAGTTCTATAGCTAAAAGATGGAGGAGAATCGCTCAACTAGTGAGCATGTGCTCAGATTGTCTGGGTACTACAATCGCTTGAATCAAGTGGGAGTTAATCTTCCAGATAAGATAGTGATTGACAGAATTCTCTAGTCACCATCACCAAGTTAGTAGAACTTCGTGATGAACTATAATATGCAAGGGATAACGGAAAATATTCCCAAGCTCTTCGCGATGCTAAAATCAGCGAAGGTAGAAATCAAAGAAAAACATCAAGTGTTGATGGTTGACAAGATCACTAGTTTCAAGAAAAGGGCAAAAGGAAAGAAGGGGAACTTCAAGAAGAACGGCAAGCAAGTTGCTGCTCAAGTGAAAAAGCCCAAGTATGGTCCTAAGCCTGAGACTAAGTGCTTCTACTGCAAAGGGACTGGTCACTGGAAATGGAACTACCCCAAATGATTGGCGGATAAGAAGGATGGCAAAGTGAACATAAGTATATTTGATATACATGTTATTGATGTGTACTTTACTAGTGTTCATAGCATCCCCTTAGTATTTGGTACTAGTTCAGTTGCTAAAATTTAGTAACTCGAAACGGGAGTTGCAGAATGAACAAAGACTAGTTAAAGGGCAAGGTGACGATGTGTGTTGGAAGTGGTTCCAAGATTGATATGATCATCATCACACACTCCCTATACTTTCGGGATTAGTGTTGAAACTAAATAAAGTGTTATTTGGTGTTTGCGTTGAGCATGAATATGATTTGATCATGTTAATTGCAATACAGTTATTCATTTAAGTTAGAGAACAATTGTTGTTCTGTTTACATGAATAAAACCTTCTATGGTCATACACACCAATGAAAATAGTTCATTGGATCTCGATCGTAGTGATACACATATTCCTAATATTGAAACCAAAAAGATGCGAAGTTAATAATGATAGTGCAACCTATTTGTGGCACTGCCGTTTAGGTCATATTGGTATAAAGCGCATGAAGAAACTCCATGCTGATGGGATTTTGGAATCACTTGATTATGAATCACTTGATGCTTGCGAACCATGCCTCTTGGGCAAGATGACTAAAACGCCGTTCTCCGGAACAATGGAGCAAGCAACAGATTTGTTGGAAATCATACATACTAATGTATATGGTCCGATGAATATTAAGGCTCGCGACAAGTATCATTATTTTCTAACATTCACAGATGATTTGAGCAGATATGGGTATATCTACTTGATGAAACATAAGTCTGAAACGTTTGAAAAGTTCAAAGAATTTTAGAGTGAAGTGAAAATCATCGTGACAAGAAAATAAGGTTTCTACGATCTGATCGCGGAGACAAATATTTGAGTTACGAGTTTGGTCTTCAATTAAAACAATGTGGAATAGTTTCACAAATTCATGCCACCTGGAACACCACAGCATAATGGTGTGTCCGAACGTCATAACAGTACTTTATTGGATATAGTGCAATCTATGATGTCTCTTACCGATCTACCACTATCGTTTTTGGGGTTATGCATTAAAGACAACTGCATTCACGTTAAAAAGGGCACCATCTAAGTCCGTTGAGACGACACAATCTGAACTATGGTTTGGCAAGAAACCAAAGTTGTCGTTTCTTAAAGTTTGGGGTTGCGATGCTTATGTGAAAAAATTTCATCCTGATAAGCTCAAACCCAAATCGGAGAAATGTGTCTTCATAGGATACCCAAAGGAGACTGTTGGGTACACCTTCTATCACAGATCCGAATGCAAGACTTTTGTTGCTAAGAATGGATCCTTTCTAGAGAAGGAGTTTCTCTTGAAAGAAGTGAGTGGGAGGAAAGTAGAAAACTTGATAAGGTAATTGTACCTTCTCCCTTATTGGAAAGGAGTTCATCACAGAAATATGTTCTTGTGAGTACTACACCAATTAGTGAGGAAGCTAATGATGATGATCATGTAACTTCAGATCAAGTTACTACTGAATCTCGTAGGTAAACCAGAGTGAGATCCGCACCAGAGTGGTACGGTAATCCTGTTCTGGAAGTCATGTTACTAGACCATGACGAACTTGCGAACTATGAGGAAGCGATGATGAGCCCAGATTCCGCGAAATGGTTAGAGGCCATGAAATCTGAGATATGATCCATGTATGAGAACAAAGTATGGACTTTGATGGATTTGCCCGATGATCGGCAAGCCAAAGAAAATAAATGGATCTTGAAGAGGAAGACGGACACTGATAGTAGTGTTACTATCTACAAAGCTAGAATTGTCGCAAAAGGTTTTCGACAAGTTCAAGGTGTTGACTACGATGAGAGTTTCTCACTCGTATCTATGCTTAAGTCTGTCCGAATCATGTTAGCAATTGCCGCATTTTATGAAATCCGGCAAATGGATAAACAAAACTACATTCCTTAATGGATTTATTAAAGAAGAGTTGTATACGATGCAACTAGAAGGTTTTGTCGATCCTGAAGGTATTAACAAAATATGCAAGCTCCAGCGATCCATCTATGGACTGGTGCAAGCTTCTCGGAGTTGGAATATACGCTTTGATAAGTTGATCAAAGCATATAGTTTTATACAGACTTGCGGTGAAGCCTGTATTTACAAGAAAGTGAGTGGGAGCACTACAGCATTTCTGATAAGTATATGTAAATGACATATTATTGATCGGAAATAATGTAGAATTATTCTGTAAAGCATAAAGGAGTATTTGAAAGGAGTTTTTCGAAGAAGGACCTCGGTGAAGCTGCTTACATATTGAGCATCAAGATCTATAGAGATAGATCAAGACGCTTGATAAGTTTTTCAATAAGTTCATACCTTGAAAGAATTTTGAAGTAGTTCAAAATGGAACAGTCAAAGAAAGAGTTCTTGCCTGTATTACAAGGTGTGAAATTGAGTAAGACTCAAAGCCCGACCACGGCAGATGATAGAAAGAGAATGAAAGTCATTTCCTATGCCTCAGCCATAGATTCTATAAAGTATGCCATGCTATGTACCAGATCTATTGTATACCCTACACTGTGTTAAGCAAGGGAGTACAATAGTGATCTAGGAAGTAGATCACTGGACATCGGTCAAAATTATCCTTAGTAAAATAAGGATATGTTTCTCAATTATGGATGTGACAAAAAGGTTCGTCGTAAAAGGTTACGTCGATGCAAGTTTTGACACTAATCTAGATCACTCTAAGTCTCAATCTAGATACATATTGAAAGTGGGAGCAATTAGCTAAAGTAGCTCCGTGCAGAGCATTGTAGACATAGAAAATTGCAAAATACATAACGGATCTGAATGTGGCAGACCCGTTGACTAAACTTCTCTCACAAGCAAAACATGATCACACCGTAGTACTCTTTGGGTGTTAATCACATAGCGATGTGAACTAGATTACTGAATCTAGTAAACCCTTTGGGTGTTGGTCACATATCGATGTGAACTATGGGTGTTAATCACATGATGATGTGAACTATTGCTATTAAATCACATGGCGATGTGAACTAGATTATTGACTCTAGTGCAAGTGGGAGACTGAAGGAAATATGCCCTAGAGGCAATAATAAAGTTATTATTTATTTCCTTACATGTCATGATAAATGTTTATTATTCATGCTAGAATTGTATTAACCGGAAACATAATACATGTGTGAATACATAGACAAACAGAGTGTCACTAGTATGCCTCTACCTGACTAGCTCGTTAATCAAAGATGGTTATGTTTCCTAACCATGAACAAAGAGTTGTTATTTGATTAACGAGGTCACATCATTAGTTGAATGATCTGATTGACATGACCCATTCCATTAGCTTAGCACCCGATCGTTTAGTATGTTGCTATTGCTTTTATCCATGACTTATACATGTTCCTATGACTATGAGATTATGCAACTCCCGTTTATCGGAGGAACACTTTGGGTGCTACCAAACGTCACAACGTAACTGGGTGATTATAAAGGAGTACTACAGGTGTCACCAAAGGTAGATGTTGGGTTGGCTTATTTCGAGATTAGGATTTGTCACTCCGATTGTCAGAGAGGTATCTCTGGGCCCTCTCGGTAATGCACATCACTTAAAGCCTTGCAAGCATTGCAACTAATGAGTTAGTTGCGGGATGATGTATTACGGAACGAGTAAAGAGACTTGCTGGTAACGAGATTGAACTAGGTATTGGATACCGACGGTCGAATCTCGGGCAAGTAACATACCGATGGACAAAGGGAACAACGTATGTTGTTATGCGGTCTGACCGATAAAGATCTTCGCAGAATATGTAGGAGCCAATATGGGCATCCAGGTCCCGCTATTGGTTATTGACCGGAGACGTGTCTCGGTCATGTCTACATTGTTCTCGAACCGTAGGGTCCGCACGCTTAAGGTTTCGATGACAGTTATATTATGAGTTTATGAGTTTTGATGTACCGAAGGAGTTCGGAGTCCCGGATGAGATTGGGGACATGACGAGGAGTCTCGAAATGGTCGAGACGTAAAGATCGATATATTGGACGACTATATTCGGACATCGGAAAGGTTCTGAGTGATCCGGGTATTTTCGGGAGTATCGGGGAGTTACGGGATTACGGGAGAAGTAATGGGCCTTGATGGGCTTTAGTGGGAAGAGGAAAAGGCTGCTGCGCCCCCCCCCTCCCCTTTGGTCCGAATTGGACTAGGGAAAAGGGGGCCGGCCACCTTTCCTTCTCCTCCTATTCGTTCTCCCTTCCTCCCCTCTTGGTGGACTCCTACTAGGACTTGGAGACCTAGTAGGACTCCACACCCTGGCACGCCAAGCCTTGGCCGGCCTCCTCCTCCTCCATCCTTTATATACAGGGGCAGGGGGCACCCCATAGACACACAAGTTGATCTACGGATCGTTCCTTAGCCGTGTGCGGTGCCCCCTTCCACCAAATTCCACCTCGGTCATATCGTTGCAGTGCTTAGGCGAAGCCCTGCGCCGGTAACACATCAAGATCGTCACCACGCCGTCGTGCTGACGGAACTCTTCCCCGACGCTTTGCTGGATCGGAGCCCAGGGATCGTCATCGAGCTGAACGTGTGCCAAGAACTCGGAGGTGCCGGAGTAACGGTACTTGGATCGGTTGGAGCGCGAGGAGAACGTACGACTACTTCCTCTACGTTGAGTCAACGCTTCTGCTTCGGTCTACGAGGGTACGTAGACGACACTCTCCCCTCTCGTTGCTATGCATCACCATGATCTTGCGTGTGCGTAGGAAATTTTTTGAAATTACTACGTTCCCCAACAGTTCTACGCCAAGGTTTTTGTGCCTGCCAAGACCTCACCCCAGGGGTGGTTCTTCATTGGACCACCCATGCGAACAAAATACCTGGCAATTCAGCAAGTGGCATATGAAGCGCTCCTCTGTCTTCGAGGCCTCCTTCCAGAAATGAAAGAAGATCACGCCACCTGCTACATACCTGGAAAGAACAGATTTGGAGCCCCAGCTCAAGTGATGATTTCCCTAGAAGATGAGGATCCAACCCTTAAGTACGAGATACGCTTCATCAACACCGGAGACTACCTTCTACGTCACCTTACCGAAGCATTCCTTAAGGCTCGCCAAGACCTCCCTTCTCTTCTGCACCTCCACTGCCTCGAGAAGAAGAAGGTGGTCGAGCAAGAACAGCAAATCACTGCCCTAGAAGCCCACATTTTTAATCGGGAGCAGCAAATCAAGGGACTTCAGAAAGCTCGCAACCAAACCCCACGCAAAAGGCATAGGAATGGATTTCCATATCCACCTCATAGAGGATCATCGTCAGGCCCCCGACGACAATACCCAAGACTGAATAGAAACCCTTTTGTTTCCGTCACATGTCACGGGTGTGGTGAACTTGGGAAAATTAAAAGGATGTGTCCCAACAAGCAGCCGACTGTCGCATACCCTTTGGCACCACAAGGGGAACCCAGAAACTGAAGACTAAGCGCCCTTCTCTTCGAGCAAGCGTGAGTACCGAGTCTGAGGACCCCTAGGGTAGGATGAGTCGTGTACCCCCATATGCGTAGTCGAGTCCGTGAGATGGTTCGAATGGAACCACGTTTTGTGTTGCTTGTTTTTACTTGTTTGTGTTTTCATATAAGTCGCACTTTTGCCCTAGGCAGCTTGTACGCGACTATATCACCTATCTTATCTTAATGAATGTGCGTGGCCTTAACGGCACTTGTTTGCTTGAACTTGCACTATAGAACCCCCTTTAGGCATCACCCTCCTCTATGCTACTTTTCCCTCTCATCTCTCTCTCCTCAACTGAAGACCGGCAAGACAAGGTACACCAAGGATTCTACATCGACAACCAACTAGCAATAAAGACTTCTGCTACAATCTCCACGACCAAGTGCAACCCCGTAGAGTTATGTTTAACCCTCAAGATTAGAGACCCATTCCTAGACCCTTCAAGACTTCATAAGATACCCCAGCTCGAATCCTTAACCATGTGCTTAACCCACGGAATTGCAAGAGAACCTGTTAAGCCTCCGTAACCTTGCTTATCACTCTGTTCATTATGGAACTAGTGGACATAGTGAACGAGCACATTATCATCCTAAGATAGCACCAAAACTGACGATGCCATAGGGAAGACCAATTTGAGGATATAGGAACAGAGGACACATGACTTGATGAGTTTATATCAGTGACCTTGAGGAATTATTTGAGACTCTTCGGAGGATTATAAGGCCTTCATGTTGGTAGATGAACTTGGTGGGATCATGATTATAGAGTAGCATAGCTTTCATTACCCCTGAGTAAATTGGATTTATAGGACAATTATGATCGCAAGCTGAACCCCCTGGAAGTGCAAGGATTTGACTTGATCAGATGATATTGATAGGAGACAGTTGATATTACGTAAATAAATTGAGGGAAACATGTAGGATTCCTCGTTGGACAAGAGATTTGGATTTAAATAGGTGATCCTAGTTGAGTATAGATGTTGAGTGAGCCTGCAGGATTCAGAGTAAATTGGATTTAGACTGATGATCTTGATCGTGATACCATGTTTCTCGATGGACAATAAACTAGGAGATTGGAATTGATTTAAGGATCTATATAAGCTGGAGGTTGGAAGTTACTTGACCTCGATAATGGGAATTGGTGGACTGACTATAGTTAAGATAACCCTTTTCAAGTATATGAGGATTATAGGACATTAGAATATCATGTGGAACACCATAAACATTGGATTTGTAGAATTAAATGGATTATGTAGTGATTGCTGGAAGTTAATGGGCTGTTGGAGTTGATTCATAGGAAGGAAACAAGATCTTGGAGTGGCTTACGACGTGTTTCCTTAGGGTAGAAATGCCTTAGAGCTTGGAAGAGTAGGATGAGCACTTGGATTTTCATGTTTTATTCCAGCTTGAAAGCTTGTATGCTCTACCCATGGATTTTTAGGGGTAGCCATACATATCAGTTTGGGGATCGTAGACATATATGACTTTGCTAGACCTCCTGTCAGGAGTCATGATGATATGAATAGCATGAGTGATGATTGGAGTTGACCTATAGGAGATGATGCTATTGCATATATGATGTGATTTGTTTAAAGGACTAGATAGAACAATTGGCATCTCAGAAACTGTGCCCAAGGATAAGATGATAAACGTTCACTCACACACTAGATCCTTGAAACCCTTAAGCCCTACCAAGCTACAACATGGTCGTACCATAACTTTGGGTCTTGACTCTAGATCGAAAACACCTTGGCCCACACTCAACCGTTACCACCACCAATGCCCCAGCCTACCTTATGTACCCCATGAACAGAAACTTCATGGAGTACTTGGTCACGTTGGTTGTCACTTTTACTTGGTGACCTACTCGTCTAACTGAAGATGGAAGAAGAACCGTTCAGCTGGTTAAGGAACATCTGAAGATCGCCATGTCAAGGAGGAAGAACTATACCAACCACTACCGTCAAGAAGTGAACTTGCTCGTCGAAGACCATGCGTATCTGCAAACCACTCCTATCTAAGGGACCAAGCATTTCCATGACAAGGAGACCCACACCAAGATTCATCGGCCCCCTTCGAGATCACTCCAAGGTTCAACAACCCCCTTTGAGATCGCTTCGAGATGAAGAGTAGACGACTACCAGCTAGAGTTACCACCTGATTTACCCATTGTGCACAGCCTTTTCCATGCGACACACCCCGAAAGTGTTTCCAACTTCCTAACTAGCCCGATCCCTACCAGGGCATCAATCACCGAACCATTGACCCCCAGGCCAACCTAACCTAACGTGAGAGACCTCTTAGCAACCTGGATCAAGAAAGAACGTCATACACGAAGCCGCACCATCAAGTACTTCAAGGTTCATTGGGGCACCACTCGGAAGCAGAAGCAGTATGAGGATGTGAAGACTACCCCAGATCCAAGTTTCCGTATTCCTTTCCGCGCCTAGTCTGGGAATCTCGGGGACGAGATTCTTGTAAGGGGGGTAGGTCTGTCACACCCTGATTTTGATGCTACGACACTTAAGCTAATATATCATGATAAAGTGTGGTTTGACAAAAACTTTTGCATTATTTGGCTTTTATTTGGAGTTGGTTTCCTCTCTGTTTTTTTTCAAGTGCTCTTTAAAGTCAACACAACTCCACCTTCTATACTTCATCTCCTTGCCCCAAACTTCTGCCCAATGATCATGCCATGTGTATAGAGCAATATAGTATTTTCTTACAAAAATAATTTGGCCAAAAAGTATTTTCAAAAATTAGTTTTCCAAAAAACCCTGAATTGAGGATTGCACTGCAAGTACTTGATGTCGGTGTACTAAAGTAGGGGTACCATAGTACCCCAGACTTGTGCACGGGCAGTTGTAGCACCCTGCGGCGAGGCCCGCCCCAGAAGCGCCAAGAGAAGACCAAGCATTCAAGACAAGGCCCCCGGCAAGAGGAGCTTGCCGGGTCAAGAAGACAAGGCCCCCGGCAAGAGGAGCTTGCCGGGCCGAGAAGACAAGACCCCGGCAAGAGGAGCTTGCCGGGACGACTGCGCCCATGAAAGGCCATCCAAGAACAAAGTATAAAGAGACAGAAGATCGAGCCCCCGACAAGAGGAGCTTGTCGGGAAGGCCGAACCCAGGCATCACAAGAGAAGCCCGCCGTGGCGCGCCGAGCGCCCCGGCAAGGCCTGATAGCTGGCACGCTATCAGGCACAGGAAGACGACCCCCGCGGCAAGCCACTTGCCGCGGCAAGATCGCCACCTCAAGGCTGCGCTCCAGCTCGCCCGCCACGCGTCGCTCCGGGGCTTCCCCCGAGGGCACGTGGCGAGGCACCGCGCAGCCTGGGGCATGCGGTGGCATGCAGACCGCCATCGTGGCGAACGGTGGCGCACCTAACGGTCCGCCTCGGTGCTGTCCGAGCGACCGTGATGGGCATTTAATGCCCTTGTCCCCTACCGTCAGAAGTAGGTATGATAACACTGTGCCGCACTGTAGCGCCACCGTTCCCGCACTATTACAGCTACCACCCCTTTTACACTTTTGCCCCTTTCTCCTACGTTGACACCTGTCGGTGACCCCTTTGCGCTATAAAAGGAGGCCCGTGTGCGACGTAGAAATGGTTCGGTTCCAGAGAGGTTCCGGGTTCCGGGGTTCGGAGAATCGGCACGCAGACAGCCATACGCTCGGTGCAGCTAGCTCCCCAAGCTCCCGAGCTCCCCAGTTCAATACAACTAAGCAGGAGTAGGGTTTTACGCGTCCATCGCGGCCCGAACCTGGGTAAACCGCCCGTGTGCTCGCTTCGATCTGCTCTCCGCGCTCCCTCCGCCCCCCTCCGGACAACGAAAGGGGCTCCGGCCCCATAGGTGCCCGCGGGGGACAGCCCGTCCGCCCCGACATCTTTGGCGCGCCAGGTAGGGGGCGCGGCAGGACACCAAGGGACAGCCCGCTCCTGCGGATCCCAGGATCCGTCCAGTCGAAGCAGGTGTCCCCGGTAAGCCTTGCTCCGGCGAGCAGACCAGCGGTCTGAACGCCGGGGAACAGTCCGCTCCTGCGGATCCAAGTATCCGTCCAGTTGAAGCGGGGGTTCCCGACGAGCTTTGGCATTCCTTCCCACGGGCTCGCGTGCGGCCCTCCTCGAGTATCCGCTCGCGCAGAGTTCGGGCAAGAAGCAGCTGCTCCTTGAGGAGGACCGCCTTCCGGCTGCTGGGCGAACCGATCGCTTCCAGCGAACCCTGCGCCGCTCCCGTAGCCGCAGCGGATTGCGCCGGAAGCCGCGAAAAAGGCGACCTCGTTCTTCGGCGCGCTTCGTCCGCCAAGATCCAAACGAGTCGACGCCGACCGTGGGAGGAGTTTCGCCAGCGCGGTTGCCGGAACCTGTTTCCGCCAACCATCCTCTCTGCCCAAGTCTTGCCGCGGTCGCATGTGATCCTTGGCGCAGAGAGGGGCGCGGATCCCCAAGCATAGCTACGCCTAGCTCCGGAGGGTCGTGAGGCCCTGCGCCCTCGCCTACCCCCAGGATGGGCTGGATGCTGCCCAAGGAGGTTTTACCCCACCGGGCGGCAAGCGATAAGAGAAGATAAGTTGCCGAAGCTCGAGCAATTGCTCCGTTGATTTTTAAGAGTTATCTCCCTCGAACGACCGAGCCTTGGTTGAGAGGCCTGAGCGCGGAAGGACCGGCACGAGACTGGTTGCGCCCTCGTTCCGTTTCGAGTCCGCTCAACGACTCGAGTGTGCTACACCCCGAGTAGCGTCCTCACTTTGTTTCGAGCTTGCCCGGCACCCCAAGCGTGCTGCGACCGCAGTCGCACCGTTTGCTTTGCTTTGAGCCTGCTCAACAATCTGAGTGAGCGGCAACCAGCCGCGGCCAGGTTTCTTGCCGGTGGTAGCCCCGCCAGCGGGTCGCTGACGCCCCGCGCTCGGCGCCCGTGGCAAGGCGGAGGCCTACGCCGGCAAGTCCCCGAAAGCGTAGGGCGGAAACAAACAAGGCGCCGGTCAAGTAGAGGGGATAACAGCGCGATGCATAGCTTAAGATGAAAAGTTATATTACAAAATGCCTTACTGCTGCCCTAACCAGCCGTTTCCGTGGCATATTTGACAGCGGCAGGGAAAGGGAGATAAAAGAAAGGGGCAGGCGGGCCTAATCTACGCGGTCACCCTCGATCCTCTTGACCCCGGCCGCCTTCTTGACGATAGGGGCGATGAGGGCCTGGATCCCCGTCAGGTCTGCGTTCTCCGGCAAGGGCCTGAGGACGTTGGTAAGCCTGATGTCGGGATTGCGGAAAACGATCTTCGCCAGCACCCTCTCGAGGGCCCCGGAGATGGCCCCCCGCATCTCGTCGGCCCGCTCCTTCGGGAGCGACATTCGGAGGTGCTGGAGCGCCTGCGCCACCCCTTGGAAGGAGGAAGGAGATGGAGTGCGTATTTCCGTCGCCCCCTCTCGCTCCTTATAAAGGAACGGAGTGGGACCGCGGCCGCCCCGCTCCTCCAATAGAAGCGGAGGAAGGGCAGGCGACTGGGGCCGACCCACTGCATCGGCCCGCGCCGGCCCGACTCCCTGCCTCCGCCGCCGCGACTCCGAGTGCATGAGGACCGCGTGGTGGGCGCACAGAACCGAGGCGACGGGCGGGACGACCTCTCCCCGTCCCGTGACTATGGGGAACGGGCGCCTCGAAAACCGCGCCCCACCACCGTTCATTTATTGAGCCGCGCCTCCGCTCCTCCCTCCACTTAAAGAGGGAACGGGCGTTTTCGCCCCCACGACGCCGCGGTAGGCGCGCGCCGCCTGGGGAAGGCGCGGCGGATGCGGAGTTAAGGAGCAGCGCGACCAAGGCCACGCGTGCCCGTGCACTGTTAGGGCCTGGCCCAACGACGCTCGGCACCGTGTGTGGCCCAGGCCCGGGGGCTCCTGTCGGTGTACTAAAGTAGGGGTACCTTAGTACCCCAGACTTGTGCACGGGCAGTTGTAGCACCCTGCGGCGAGGCCCGCCCCGGAAGCGCCAAGAGAAGACCAAGTATTCAAGACAAGGCCCCCGGCAAGAGGAGCTTGCCGGGTCAAGAAGACAAGGCCCCCGGCAAGAGGAGCTTGCCGGGCCGAGAAGACAAGACCCCGGCAAGAGGAGCTTGCCGGGACGACTGCGCCCATGAAAGGCCATCCAAGAACAAAGTATAAAGAGACAGAAGATCGAGCCCCCGACAAGAGGAGCTTGTCGGGAAGGCCGAACCCAGGCATCACAAGAGAAGCCCGCCGTGGCGCGCCGAGCGCCCCGGCAAGGCCTGATAGCTGGCACGCTATCAGGCACAGGAAGACGACCCCCGCGGCAAGCCACTTGCCGCGGCAAGATCGCCACCTCAAGGCTGCGCTCCAGCTCGCCCGCCACGCGTCGCTCCGGGGCTTCCCCCGAGGGCACGTGGCGAGGCACCGCGCAGCCTGGGGCATGCGGTGGCATGCAGACCGCCATCGTGGCGAACGGTGGCGCACCTAACGGTCCGCCTCGGTGCTGTCCGAGCGACCGTGACGGGCATTTAATGCCCTTGTCCCCTACCGTCAGAAGTAGGTATGATAACACTGTGCCGCACTGTAGCGCCACCGTTCCCGCACTATTACAGCTACCACCCCTTTTACACTTTTGCCCCTTTCTCCTACGTTGACACCTGTCGGTGACCCCTTTGCGCTATAAAAGGAGGCCCGTGTGCGACGTAGAAAGGGTTCGGTTCCAGAGAGGTTCCGGGTTCCGGGGTTCGGAGAATCGGCACGCAGACAGCCATACGCTCGGTGCAGCTAGCTCCCCAAGCTCCCGAGCTCCCCAGTTCAATACAACTAAGCAGGAGTAGGGTTTTACGCGTCCATCGCGGCCCGAACCTGGGTAAACCGCCCGTGTGCTCGCTTCGATCTGCTCTCCGCGCTCCCTCCGCCCCCCTCCGGACAACGAAAGGGGCTCCGGCCCCATAGGTGCCCGCGGGGGACAGCCCGTCCGCCCCGACACTTGATTTAGGGTATGAAAAATATTTCAAAGAGTATATTTGAAACCTATTAGATATAGGACTCCCATAACCCACAAAAATATAATTTTAAAAGTTATTTTCCTATTTTATTTAAAGGCTTTTTCTTTAGGCCAGAAATGGTCTTTAATAGGTTAAAATCATTTTATTGTTTTAAAAATATTTGAGAAAAATCAGGGGAACTGAGTGGACATATATTTTCCATATATATATGAGTTTCAACACATGGTCATGATAAAAATATTGGACAAAACCTCCCAAAACCATTTCTGCCCATTTCAAGGATTTGAAATATTTCTACAGGAAATATTTTCATAAAAATCCAAGGAAAATCCAGCAAGTCACAAATGCATATTGTGATCACCTTGCAAAGCCTCATATCAATCAAGATCATTTTGGTTCACCAAAATGCCCCAAAACCCTCTCTGACCAGAATCAAATTTGAACAATTTTTGTACTACCAACTTTCTCTCCTTGACCCCAACTTTTGTGAGCATGTTAACATGACCAAATGAGGCCACTACACCAAGTGGTGCATCAAGGAGAAGTGATTTTCTCAAATAGATCTACACAAGTTCATTTCTGCTAATTTCTAGGGTTTACAAAAGTTACATTGTGAACTTTGCCCAAATAAGCTCAAAATGGGTGTAGCCCTAGTTATATGTGCAATTTCACCCTGTGGAGTCTCCTGCCAAATGGAGTTCATTTGCTTAACCAAAGAAGCATCAAACACCTTCTGCCATTTTACTACAACCCCTCTTTTGACCTCTTCCACTCTTCTCCATGGCCTCCACTTTTTACCACAGCCCCTCCTAGACCTCTTCTACCTCCAGTAGCAATGGCTGCATCTCAGATCAATAATTGAGGGGTGAAACCATCTCTTTTACCTCTCTGGACAGCCCTTGCACCCCTCTTCCTCACCTCCCTCCTCACTCCAGTGGCCACCCAAGGCATCCAAGGCTTTACCCACATTCTTTACTCCTCCCTAGAGCTACCAGACATGCTTGGCCATGCCCACTTTGCCCAAAAAATGTCATGCCGACCATTTGCACGCTCTGGAGCGCGCTACAGTGCGCTCCCGCACTGTAGCCACCCCCTGCCAACCACCTTCGGCCACCTCGGCTCTCCACCTCACGCCAGCCGATGCTCCTCGACGTCCGCAGCATGCTATGCCTCTGTCCCCCTCCTCCCTCTCTCTCTCTCTCTCTCCTGCCCCTGCTCGCACGCGCACCGGCCGCCCGAGAGCTCCAGCGAGCGAGCTCACACGCGCAGCGTCTCTGACCCTTCCCCGCTCCCTCTCTTCCCCCCCTAGGCGTAGTCGACCCCCACGAACGCCCCAGACTCGGCGCAGCCCCTCCCAAGGCCCGTATCGACGAGCACGAGCTCGCTGGCGCACGAGCCCACGATGGACCGCCGCTCGCCTATATAAGGCATCCCCGAGCCCTCCTCTCGCCACCACTCATCCCCTCCCACTACAAATAGCCCAACTGGACCTCCCGTTCATCCCCAGAGCCACCCAAGCTCGAGATCGAGCTCGAGCCCCGCCGCTTCGGGTCGTCGTCGATCTCGTGGTACATGCCTCCTTTGCCCTCTCTCTCTCTCTCTCGATCTGGAACCGCCTCACCTCACTAATCCATTACCCTATTTCTCCCGCTCCTATTGCAGATCGGAACGAGCTAACCAGGCTCCTCCCGAGGCCCTTCCGCCGGCTTCCTCGTCGCCGGCGAAACCCTGCACTTCGGCGACTCCGCCCTGAGCAAGCGGGAGCCCTTGGATCGCCTCGCTGTCGACCACAGTGACGCCGGTGAGCTCGCCCCCCTCTCTGGCCCGAGGTTGAAGATGACGGCTATGGGGCCCGTCAGTCAGCCTCACATACAGACGGGTGGGCCCCACCCGTCAGGTTTAAAATGCACGCGCGCGTGAACCGTTTCGCTACGACAGCTGAAGGCGTATTTTGCCTTTACACCTTCGACATGGCAGCCTCGCGCGGGCTGAATCCCCTCTGGGCCTGCTGCACTGTGGCCTTTCTGGCCCAGTGGCATAGTGCCACTTTTGTTTTCCTTTTTCTGTCTGTTTTATAAAAATTCCATAGGATAAAATATTTATCCAAATGGAATAATTCCAACTCCTAAATTCTTAGAATAATTCCACCTATTTATTGATGTAATATTCATGCACATCCATCACACTGTTCTGTACTGTTCAAATTTAAATTCAAATTTGAGCATTTATATTCCCCTCTGAAAATCCATTTCTCCTATTCTGCTACTGCAAATCCAAAACTAGGAATTTTCTCCTTCTTAGTTTTCACCCTAGTATTTAACAAAAATGAGTTGACATTTTTCTGAGCACTTTGGTTTTTCTATTTCATTATTGCCTTATTTTTCTCGCTATTATTTTTGCGACGATAGATTGCGTTGCTGACGAAGGAGTTGGACCAGAAGACTTTGAACACCCAGAAGACCTTGCTGAGCCAGGCAAGCAGCCCTTTGACCATGTCTAAGAAACCCCTTTTATGCATGTCATATGGCACTTTTATTGCTTGCATCGAAGTCATGATAAAATGGTGACCACTTGGGGTGGTTTGCCTCCGTTGCTTTTCTCGTTGACACTTGGATGATGCATGACCCTACCTTCCTATGAGGTTTATGCCGGTGGGAGTAGATAGGATGCTAAAGTAGTTTCTACGCAAAAAGGGACGGGAATATGCATGGTGATGGACACAAAGTATTTTCAAAAGACTTTTCGAAAAACCCCATCGGGTGCCACTTATGCCCGGGGGAGATGATGAGTTGGGTAACCACTTGATGACGAAGTGGTGTATCGAGGCAAGTGTGTGTGTGTTGTTTTTCAAAACGGATTGGTTTAAGTTGCGACCATTATTCCAACCTTACATGCGCAACCACTCTACCCTTGTATGGGAAAGGGCATTATTGATTACCTAGGCCGATACTAGCTTGGAGCCTGCATTACTAGTGACAGGAGAGTTGTTGGTGCGCTCTCTTGGGATGGGGTCGTGCCAGGTAGGGCAGCCATGACTGTTTTCATAGGGCACCGGATACACCGTTGTGTCCCATCTCGGATGTTACGGTCTCGAGTGAGTCTCGTATGATGTACATCGTGAGGATACGGAACAACGAGTGGACTCCTTGTTAGTGTCATCTAGGGAAAGATAGTGATCGGGTGCTTACCCCTGGTACTTGAGGTACCGCGGGTCGTGGATGACACGAAAGTTCCCCGGATCTTGTGGGTAAAGTGTGCAGCCTCTGCAAAGTGTAAAACTATTCGAATAGCCGTGTGCATGGTCAAGGACAGTTGGGTAGCCACTCTTGGGCTACGTCCACTTGATTACAAACCAGTGTGTGTGGGAAGTACTGCTTGGGTCAAGTCAAAGGATTTGACATGAATGAGTTGGGTTGGAGCCCACTCTATTTATGTTGATATCTTTAACCTGTCCTCATGGTTACTTGAATTTTCCTGATGCATGTCTTACAACTTGTTGAGCATGTCATTGCACTCAAAACTAGCTTTCTGCAAAAATTTACCTATATCATGCATTGTTGTATCTTGAACCAAAACATGGGTTGCTTGCGAGTACATTCAAAGTACTCATTGGCTTGCCACTTGTTATTTTATTGGCCAGGCATGAAAGAACATGATATGATGAAGAATACTTCAATGACGAACATGCGAGCTAGGACGCTTCCCAGTCAGAATGCCTGTAGGGTTAAGGCAGATGGCACGGGTCCAAGTTATCAACGAAGATTTCCGCTGCGATGTTATACTCAAGACTCGACCATAATGGTCCTACTTGTGTAATACGGTATGTATGGATGTAAGACTCTCGTTATTCAGCTTCTGTGTGTTCAGTGAGCGTTGATCTCTGGGATCACTGTACATGTGCATTTGGTGATCACGTCTTATGAGTCGGGGTCCCCACAAGGAGGCGTTCACGATCTTCCAAGCCATACCCCATTATGGGTACATGAAGCTCAAAATGCCCAGGCCCAACGGAATCATCACTCTCGCTAGTCATCCGGACACAGCACTCCACGCCGAAAACAAAACAGCCGCATTGGCCCTCGAGGCATTATTCGAAGCCCTTGCGACCGAGGAATTAACTGCGCTGCGCTCCACAGTGGACAGAGATGACATGATACTTTACAAAAGATCCAAGTCTACCTCTTTTAAACCTACGGATGAAATAGTCAAATTCCAGGTCTACCCAACGGACCCTACAAAAACAGCCTCCATCGGGGCACAGTTAAACCCCGCCGTGGACGCCGCACTACGAGAGTTCCTGCGCGAGAATTGGGACATATTCGCCTAGCATCCATCAGATATGCCAGGAATCCCACGCAGGCCGGCCGAGCACAGCTTTAATATTCTAAAAGGATTCAAGCCGGTCAAGCAGACTCTTCGGTGTTTCTCCGAACCTAAGAGACAAGCTATGGGAGAGGAACTAGCCAAGTTATTGGAGGCCGGATTCATTAGAGAAATAAAACACCCGGACTGTCTAGCAAACCTGGTGATGGTACCAAAGAAGGACAAATCCTGGCACCCAGGTGTCGAGTTCAAGGACCTCAACAAGGCTTGCCCAAAGGATCCCTTCCCCCTCCCCGCATCGATCAAATTATCGATGCTACCGCAGGACACGATTCATTGTGTTTCCTCGATGCATATGAAGGAAATATGCCCTAGAGGCAATAATAAAGTTATTATTTATTTCCTTAATTCATGATAAATGTTTATTATTCATGCTAGAATTGTATTAACAGGAAACATAATACATGTGTGAATACATAGACAAACAGAGTGTCACTAGTATGCCTCTACTTGATAGCTCATTAATCAAAGATGGTTATGTTTCCTAACCATGAACAAGGAGTTGTTATTTGATTAATGAGGTCACATCATTAGTTGAATGATCTGATTGACATGACCCATTCCATTAGCTTAGCACCCGATCGTTTAGTATGTTGCTATTGCTTTTATCCATGACTTATACATGTTCCTTTAACTATGAGATTATGCAACTCCCGTTTATCGTAGGAACACTTTGTGTGCCACTAAACGTCACAACGTAACTGGGTGATTATAAAGGTGCTCTACAGGTGTCTCCGAAGGTACATATTGGGTTGGCGTATTTCGAGATTAGGATTTGTCACTCCGATTGTCGGAGAGGTATCTCAGGGCCTTCTCGGTAATGCACATCACATTAAGTCTTGCAAGCATTGCAACTAATGAGTTAGTTGCGAGATGATGTATTACGGAACGAGTAAAGAGACTTGCCGGTAACGAGATTGAACTAGGTATTGGATACCGACGATCGAATCTCGGGCAAGTAACATACCGATGACAAAGGGAACAACGTATGTTGTTATGCGGTCTGACCGATAAAGATCTTCGTAGAATATGTAGGAGCCAATATGGGCATCCAGGTCCCGCTATTGGTTATTGACCGGAGACGTGTCTCGGTCATGTCTACATTGTTCTCGAACCGTAGGGTCCGCACGCTTAAGGTTTCGATGACAGTTATATTATGAGTTTATGAGTTTTGATGTACCGAAGGAGTTCGGAGTCCCGGATGAGATCGGGGACATGACGAGGAGTCTCGAAATGGTCGAGACATAAAGATCGATATATTGGACGACTATATTCGGACATCGGAAAGGTTCTGAGTGATCCGGGTATTTTTGGGAGTATCGGGGAGTTACGGGATTACGGAGAAGTAATGGGCCTTGATGGGCTTTAGTGGGAAGAGGAAAAAGGCTGCTGCGCCCCCCCTCCCCTTTGGTCCGAATTGGACTAGGGAAAAGGGGGCCGGCCACCTCTCCTTCTCCTCCTATTCCTTCTCCCTTCCTCCCCTCTTGGTGGACTCCTACTAGGACTTGGAAACCTAGTAGGACTCCACACCCTGGCGCGCCAAACCCTAGGCCGGCCACCCCCTCCCTTGCACCTTTATATACGGGGGCAAGGGGGCACCCCATAGACACACAAGTTGATCTACGGATCGTTCCTTAGCCGTGTGCGGTGCCCCCTTTCATCGTTGCAGTGCTTAGGCGAAGCCCTGCGCCGGTAACTCATCAAGATCGTCACCACGCCGTCGTGCTGACGGAACTCTTCCCCGACGCTTTGCTAGATCGGAGCACGGGGATCGTCATCGAGCTGAACGTGTGCCAAGAACTCGGAGGTGCCGGAGTAACGGTGCTGTGATCGGTTGGATCGCGAGGAGAACGTACGACTACTTCCTCTACGTTGTGTCAACGCTTCCGCTTCGGTCTACAAGGGTACGTATACAACACTCTCCCCTCTTGTTGCTATGCATCACCATGATCTTGCGTGTGCGTAGGAAATTTTTTGAAATTACTACGTTCCCCAACAGTGGCAT
The DNA here is from genome assembly GCA_032464435.1 of Aegilops umbellulata. Classification (NCBI taxonomy): domain Eukaryota; kingdom Viridiplantae; phylum Streptophyta; class Magnoliopsida; order Poales; family Poaceae; genus Aegilops; species Aegilops umbellulata. The sequence continues at coordinate 242,700,118 of CP136055.1, read as the reverse complement.
CCGAGCCTAGGTTTTTATGGTTTGATGTTATTTGCACGAGTAGAACACAAGTGAGTTGTGGACGATACAAGTCATACTGCCTACCAGCATGTCATACTTTGGTTCAGCGGTATTGTTGGACGAGACGATCCGGACCAACCTTACGCGTACTCTTACGCGAGACCGGTTCCCTCGACGTGCTTTGCACATAGATGGCTTGCGGAAGACTGTCTCTCCAACTTTAGTTGAACCGAGTGTGGCTACGCCCGGTCCTTGAGAAGGTTAAAACGGAGTCTATTTGACAAACTATCGTTGTGGTTTTGATGCGTAGGTAAGATGAGTTCTTGCTTAAGCCCGTAGCAGCCACGTAAAACTTGCAACAACAAAGTAGAGGACATCTAACTTGTTTTTGCAGGGCATGTTGTGATGTGATATGGTCAAGACATGATGCTAAATTTTATTGTATGAGATGATCATGTTTTGTAACCGAGTTATCGGCAACTGGCAGGAGCCATATGGTTGTCGCTTTATTGTATGCAATGCAATCGCGATGTAATGCTTTACTTTATTACTAAGCGGTAGTGATAGTCGTGGAAGCATAAGATTGGCGAGACGACAACGATGCTACGATGGAGATCAAGGTGTCGCGCCGGTGACGATGGTGATCATGACGGTGCTTCGAAGATGGAGATCACAAGCACGAGATGATGATGGCCATATCATATCACTTATATTGATTGCATGTGATGTTTATCTTTTTATGCATCTTATCTTGCTTTGATTGACGGTAGCATTATAAGATGATCTCTCACTAAATTATCAAGAAGTGTTCTCCCTGAGTATGCACCGTTGCGAAAGTTCTTCGTGCTGAGACACCACGTGATGATCGGGTGTGATAGGCTCTACGTTCAAATACAACGGGTGCAAAACAGTTGCACACGCGGAATACTCAGGTTATACTTGACGAGCCTAGCATATAACAGATATGGCCTTGGAACACGGAGACCGAAAGGTCGAGCGTGAATCATATAGTAGATATGATCAACATAGTGATGTTCACCATTGAAACTACTCCATCTCACGTGATGATCGGACATGGTTTAGTTGATTTGGATCACGTGATCACTTAGAAGATTAGAGGGATGTCTATCTAAGTGGGAGTTCTTAAGTAACATGATTAATTGAACTTTAATATTATCATGAACATTAGTCCTGGTAGTATTAGCATATCTATGTTGTAGATCAATAGCTCGCGTTGTTGCTTCCCTGTGTTTATTTTGATATGTTCCTAGAGAAAATTGTGTTGAAAAATGTTAGTAGCAATGATGCAGATTGGATCCGTGATCTGAGGTTTATCCTCATTGCTGCACAGAAGAATTATGTCCTTGATGCACCGCTAGGTGACAGACCTATTGCAGGAGCAGATGCAGACATTATGAACGTTTTGCTAGCTCAATATGATGACTACTTAATAGTTTAGTGCACCATGCTTAACTGCTTAGAATCGGGACTTCAAAGACGTTTTGAACGTCATGGAGCATATGAGATGTTCTAGGAGTTGAAGTTAATATTTCAAGCAAATACCCGAGTTGAGAGATATGAAGTCTCCAACAAGTTCTATAGCTAAAAGATGGAGGAGAATCGCTCAACTAGTGAGCATGTGCTCAGATTGTCTGGGTACTACAATCGCTTGAATCAAGTGGGAGTTAATCTTCCAGATAAGATAGTGATTGACAGAATTCTCTAGTCACCATCACCAAGTTAGTAGAACTTCGTGATGAACTATAATATGCAAGGGATAATGGAAAATATTCCCAAGCTCTTCGCGATGCTAAAATCAGCGAAGGTAGAAATCAAAGAAAAACATCAAGTGTTGATGGTTGACAAGATCACTAGTTTCAAGAAAAGGGCAAAAGGAAAGAAGGGGAACTTCAAGAAGAACGGCAAGCAAGTTGTTGCTCAAGTGAAAAAGCCCAAGTATGGTCCTAAGCCTGAGACTAAGTGCTTCTACTTCAAAGGGACTGGTCACTGGAAATGGAACTACCCCAAATGATTGGCGGATAAGAAGGATGGCAAAGTGAACATAAGTATATTTGATATACATGTTATTGATGTGTACTTTACTAGTGTTCATAGCAACCCCTTAGTATTTGGTACTAGTTCAGTTGCTAAAATTTAGTAACTCGAAACGGGAGTTGCAGAATGAACAAAGACTAGTTAAAGGGCAAGGTGACGATGTGTGTTGGAAGTGGTTCCAAGATTGATATGATCATCATCACACACTCCCTATACTTTCGGGATTAGTGTTGAAACTAAATAAAGTGTTATTTGGTGTTTGCGTTGAGCATGAATATGATTTGATCATGTTAATTGCAATACAGTTATTCATTTAAGTTAGAGAACAATTGTTGTTCTGTTTACATGAATAAAACCTTCTATGGTCATACACACCAATGAAAATAGTTCATTGGATCTCGATCGTAGTGATACACATATTCATAATATTGAAACCAAAAAGATGCGAAGTTAATAATGATAGTGCAACCTATTTGTGGCACTGCCGTTTAGGTCATATTGGTATAAAGCGCATGAAGAAACTCCATGCTGATGGGATTTTGGAATCACTTGATTATGAATCACTTGATGCTTGCGAACCATGCCTCTTGGGCAAGATGACTAAAACGCCGTTCTCCGGAACAATGGAGCAAGCAACAGATTTGTTGGAAATCATACATACTGATGTATATGGTCCGATGAATATTAAGGCTCGCGACAAGTATCATTATTTTCTAACCTTCACAGATGATTTGAGCAGATATGGGTATATCTACTTGATGAAACATAAGTCTGAAACGTTTGAAAAGTTCAAAGAATTTTAGAGTGAAGTGGAAAATCATCGTGACAAGAAAATAAAGTTTCTACGATCTGATCGCGGAGACAAATATTTGAGTTACGAGTTTTGGCCTTCAGTTAAAACCGTGTGGAATAGTTCCACAGATTCATGCCACCTGGAACACCATAGCATAATGGTGTGTACGAACGTCATAACCGTACTTTATTGGATATAGTACAATCTATGATGTTTCTTACCGATTTACCAATATCGTTTTGGGATCATGCATTAGAGACAGCTGCATTCACGTTAAAAGGGGCACCATCTAAGTCCGTTGAGACGACACAATATGAACTGTGGTTTAGCAAGAAACCAAAGTTGTCGTTTCTTAAAGTTTGGGGTTGTGATGCTTGTATGAAAAAGTTCATCCTGATAAGCTCAAAACCAAATCGGAGAAATATGTCTTCATAGGATACCCAAAGGAAATTGTTGGGTACACCTTCTATCACAGATCCAAAGGCAAGACATTTGTTGCTAAGAATGGATCCTTTCTAGAGAAGGAGTTTCTCTCGAAAGAAGTGAGTGGGAGGAAAGTAGAAAACTTGATAAGGTAATTGTACCTTCTCCCTTATTGGAAAGTAGTTCATCACAGAAATCTGTTCTTGTGACTACTACACCAATTAGTGAGGAAGCTAATGATGATGATCATGTAACTTCAGATCAAGTTACTACCGAATCTCGTAAGTAAACCAGAGTGAGATCCGCACCAGAGTGGTACGGTAATCCTGTTCTGGAAGTCATGTTACTAGACCATGACGAACTTGCGAACTATGAGGAAGCGATGATGAGCCCAGATTCCGCGAAATGGTTAGAGGCCATGAAATCTGAGATATGATCCATGTATGAGAACAAAGTATGGACTTTGATGAATTTGCCCGATGATCGGCAAGCCAAAGAAAATAAATGGATCTTGAAGAGGAAGACGGACACTGATAGTAGTGTTACTATCTACAAAGCTAGAATTGTCGCAAAAGGTTTTTGACAAGTTCAAGGTGTTGACTACGATGAGAGGTTCTCACTCGTATCTATGCTTAAGTCTGTCTGAATCATGTTAGCAATTGCCGCATTTTATGAAATCTGGCAAATGGATAAACAAAACTACATTCCTTAATGGATTTATTAAAGAAGAGTTGTATACGATGCAACTAGAAGGTTTTGTCGATCCTGAAGGTATTAACAAAATATGCAAGCTCCAGCGATCCATCTATGGACTGGTGCAAGCTTCTCGGAGTTGGAATATACGCTTTGATAAGTTGATCAAAGCATATAGTTTTATACAGACTTGCGGTGAAGCCTGTATTTACAAGAAAGTGAGTGGGAGCACTACAGCATTTCTGATAAGTATATGTAAATGACATATTATTGATCGGAAATAATGTAGAATTATTCTGTAAAGCATAAAGGAGTATTTGAAAGGAGTTTTTCGAAGAAGGACCTCGGTGAAGCTGCTTACATATTGAGCATCAAGATCTATAGAGATAGATCAAGACGCTTGATAAGTTTTTCAATAAGTTCATACCTTGAAAGAATTTTGAAGTAGTTCAAAATGGAACAGTCAAAGAAAGAGTTCTTGCCTGTATTACAAGGTGTGAAATTGAGTAAGACTCAAAGCCCGACCACGGCAGATGATAGAAAGAGAATGAAAGTCATTTCCTATGCCTCAGCCATAGATTCTATAAAGTATGCCATGCTATGTACCAGATCTATTGTATACCCTACACTGTGTTAAGCAAGGGAGTACAATAGTGATCTAGGAAGTAGATCACTGGACATCGGTCAAAATTATCCTTAGTAAAATAAGGATATGTTTCTCAATTATGGATGTGACAAAAAGGTTCGTCGTAAAAGGTTACGTCGATGCAAGTTTTGACACTAATCTAGATCACTCTAAGTCTCAATCTAGATACATATTGAAAGTGGGAGCAATTAGCTAAAGTAGCTCCGTGCAGAGCATTGTAGACATAGAAAATTGCAAAATACATAACGGATCTGAATGTGGCAGACCCGTTGACTAAACTTCTCTCACAAGCAAAACATGATCACACCGTAGTACTCTTTGGGTGTTAATCACATAGCGATGTGAACTAGATTACTGAATCTAGTAAACCCTTTGGGTGTTGGTCACATATCGATGTGAACTATGGGTGTTAATCACATGATGATGTGAACTATTGCTATTAAATCACATGGCGATGTGAACTAGATTATTGACTCTAGTGCAAGTGGGAGACTGAAGGAAATATGCCCTAGAGGCAATAATAAAGTTATTATTTATTTCCTTACATGTCATGATAAATGTTTATTATTCATGCTAGAATTGTATTAACCGGAAACATAATACATGTGTGAATACATAGACAAACAGAGTGTCACTAGTATGCCTCTACCTGACTAGCTCGTTAATCAAAGATGGTTATGTTTCCTAACCATGAACAAGGAGTTGTTATTTGATTAATGAGGTCACATCATTAGTTGAATGATCTGATTGACATGACCCATTCCATTAGCTTAGCACCCGATCGTTTAGTATGTTGCTATTGCTTTTATCCATGACTTATACATGTTCCTTTAACTATGAGATTATGCAACTCCCGTTTACCGTAGGAACACTTTGTGTTCCACTAAACGTCACAACGTAACTGGGTGATTATAAAGGTGCTCTACAGGTGTCTCCGAAGGTACATATTGGGTTGGCGTATTTCGAGATTAGGATTTGTCACTCCGATTGTCGGAGAGGTATCTCAGGGCCTTCTCGGTAATGCACATCACATTAAGTCTTGCAAGCATTGCAACTAATGAGTTAGTTGCGAGATGATGTATTACGGAACGAGTAAAGAGACTTGCCGGTAACGAGATTGAACTAGGTATTGGATACCGACGATCGAATCTCGGGCAAGTAACATACCGATGACAAAGGGAACAACGTATGTTGTTATGCGGTCTGACCGATAAAGATCTTCGTAGAATATGTAGGAGCCAATATGGGCATCCAGGTCCCGATATTGGTTATTGACCGGAGACGTGTCTCGGTCATGTCTACATTGTTCTCGAACCGTAGGGTCCGCACGCTTAAGGTTTCGATGACAGTTATATTATGAGTTTATGAGTTTTGATGTAACGAAGGAGTTCGGAGTCCCGGATGAGATCGTGGACATGACGAGGAGTCTCGAAATGATCGAGACGTAAAGATCGATATATTGGACGACTATATTCGGACATCGGAAAGGTTCTGAGTGATCCGGGTATTTTTGGGAGTATCGGGGAGTTACGGGATTACGGGAGAAGTAATGGGCCTTGATGGGCTTTAGTGGGAAGAGGAAAAAGGCTGCTGCGCCCCCCCTCCCCTTTGGTCCGAATTGGACTAGGGAAAAGGGGGCCGGCCACCTCTCCTTCTCCTCCTATTCCTTCTCCCTTCCTCCCCTCTTGGTGGACTCCTACTAGGACTTGGAAACCTAGTAGGACTCCACACCCTGGCGCGCCAAACCCTAGGCCGGCCACCCCCTCCCTTGCTCCTTTATATACGGGGGCAAGGGGGCACCCCATAGACACACAAGTTGATCTACGGATCGTTCCTTAGCCGTGTGCGGTGCCCCCTTCCACCAAATTCCACCTCGGTCATATCGTTGCAGTGCTTAGGCGAAGCCCTGCGCCGGTAACTCATCAAGATCGTCACCACGCCGTCGTGCTGACGGAACTCTTCCCCGACGCTTTGCTGGATCGGAGCACGGGGATCGTCATCGAGCTGAACGTGTGCCAATAACTCGGAGGTGCCGGAGTAACGGTGCTGTGATCGGTTGGATCGCGAGGAGAACGTACGACTACTTCCTCTACGTTGTGTCAACGCTTCCGCTTTGGTCTACGAGGGTACGTAGACAACACTCTCCCCTCTCGTTGCTATGCATCACCATGATCTTGCGTGTGCGTAGGAAATTTTTTGAAATTACTACGTTCCCCAACAGCATACTCTGGCTACCACCAAATCAAGATGGCGGAGTCCGACCAAGCCGCAACGACATTCATCACACCATACGGCCCCTTCTGTTTCAACACAATGCCTTTTGGGCTCAAAAACGCCAGCGCAACATATCAGCGCATGATTCAGACATGTCTGGAAAAACAGATCGGCAAAATAGTGGAGGCATACGTATATGATGTGGTCGTAAAAACCAAACGCGTCGACTCTCTAATAGCCGACTTGAGGCTCACGTTCGACAACCTCCGAACATACGACATCAAGCTCAATCCGAAAAAAATGCGTTTTCGGTGTACCGCCGGAAAGCTCCCGGGCTTCATTGTCTCCAGTAGAAGAATTGAAGCAAATCCGGCCAAAATCCGAGCTCTGTCACAGTTGGCTATCCCAACGGACCTCAAACAAATCCAGAAATTAACCGGATGTGTGGCGGCTCTAAGCCGCTTTATCTCCTGCTTAGGAGAAAAGGCATTACCCCTTTATCACCTCCTTCGGCGCACCGAACACTTCGAGTGGACGGATGCTGCCACAGCCGGATTGGAAGAAATAAAAGCCATACTGGCAACCAACCCAATCCTGGCCGCGCCAAACATTGGTGAACCAATGCCGTTGTACATTGCGGCAACTCGTCAGGTTGTAAGCGCAGTGATCATCGTCGAGCGAGAAACGGACGGACATAAATTCCCCCTTCAAAAGCTGGTATATTATGTATTCACTGTCCTCACTCCATGCAAATCACGGTACCCAGATTATCAAAAGATAGCCTATGTGGTATTCATGGCATCCCGGAAGCTGCGACACTACTTTCAAGAGTGTTCAATTACAGTAGCCTCGAAAGTGCCACTTAATGATATTATAAACAACCGTGACGCCACGGGCCGGATTGCCTGGGCCATTGAGTTCCTCCCGTTCGACATAACATACAAACCCCGGCGAGCCATTAAGTCGCAGGTATTGGTCGACTTTGTTGCCGAATGGATGGAAGCCGAACTCCCTAAAGAGTACCGCGCATAGTCCAATTGGATAGTGCACTTCGACGGCTCCAAAATGTTGGCCGGTCTAGGGGCTGGCGTCGTTCTGACGTCCCGAACCGTAGATACAGTTCAATACGTACTCTAGATAATGTATACAGACTCCAACAATGCAGCCGAATACGAGGCCCTGTTACATGGTCTTCAGATGGCAGTTTCGATGGGCATTCAACGCCTGAGGTGCGTGGGGATTCGAACCTCGCAATATCCCAAATAAATGGAGACTTCGATGCTAAGGATCCGAAAATGGCGGCTTATCGCAACGCCGGCCTCAAGATGTCAGCTCGGTTCGAGGGGCTCGGATTCCACCATGTGGCTCGGGAAAACAATCAGGCGACGGATACCCTTGCCCGCTCGGCGCAAAACGTGATGCGGTCCCAACCAACATCTTCTTGGAGAAGCTGTTTATGCCATCTGTGGTATGGGAAGGGGACAACGGTAACAATAGTCTGGACCCAGCCACAATGCCCGATACCGAACACTCTGACATAATCGGAGACCCTGCCACCGAAATAACACCTTTAGCCCACGTAATAATGGACACCATAGCCCCGTGGACAGAACCATTCCTGTCCTACCTAACTAGGCAGGAACTTCTCGAGGACCAAAATGAGGCACGCTGCATAGTGCGGCAATCTAAATCCTACAAGGTCCATGAGGGAGAACTTCATAACAAAAGCACTACTTGAGTCCTTCAAAGATGCATCTCCGAAGAGGAAGGGCGGAAGCTTCTGGCAGAAATTCATGCCGGACTCGGCGGCCATCACGCCGCAGCCTGGGCCCTTGTAAGCAAGGCCTTCCGTACAGGTTTTTATTGGCCGATGGCCCGGGCAGATGCACAGGACTTGGTCCAATGCTGCACTGGTTGCCAGCTTTTTGCAAAGCAAAGCCATATGCCACCCATCGCCCTCCAAACAATCCCCATTACCTGGCCCTTTGCGGTCTGGGGGCTTGACATGGTTGGACCCCTTAAAGGGGGAGCCCATAAGAAAAAAATACTTACTGGTCATGGTGGATAAATTCACCAAATGGATAGAAGCCAAACCTGTTAAAACGGCCGAATCACCACCGGTGATAGACTTCATATCCGGGGTTGTACACCGTTATGGCGTCCCCCACAGCATCATCACTGACAACGGCACAAACTTCACGGCCGACGAGGTAAAACTCTGGTGCAGCAACATGGGCATCAAGCTCGATTATGCTTCTGTCTATCACCCACAAACTAATGGTCAAGTTGAGTGAGCAAATGTTCTTATCATGAGCGGCATCAAACCCAGATTAGTGCGGTCCCTAAAGGAATCTAACACACACTGGGTAGAGGAGCTCGACTCTGTACTCTGGGGGCTGCGGACCATGTTGAATCGTACTACCGGATACACACCCTTCTTTATGGTGTACGGCGCAGAAGCGGTTCTGCCCTGCGACATAATTCATGACTCACCTAGAGTGCGCATGTACAGAGAAAGAGAAGCCGAGCTCGATTGGCAGGACAGTCTGGACACCCTGGAGGAGGAGCGCGACGTGGCAAAAGCCCGTTCCGCATTCTATCAGCAACAGGCTCGAAGATACCAAAGCAGAGAAGTACGGGCCAAAACTTATAACGTTGGCAAACTAGTTCTACGCCTGCCGGAGAAGAAAAAGACCAAGCTCGAGCCCAAATGGGAGGGTCCCTTCATTATTGACCAGGTTTTGACCGGTGGAGCGTACCGTCTGCGGGATGCATCGGATAATCGACTTGAGTTAAACCCATGGAATGCAGCCAGGCTCCGAAGATTCTACGCCTAGTGCCAGACTCTATGTTCGTCTCCTTCCTCTGTCCATTTTTTGCATATACATTATCTGTCTTTTCTTTCGTTCTTTCTTTTTTTTCTCAAAACCTTCAAGGGCTAACTTGTGCCTTGCCTGCACACTATTGACGCGCTAACCACGCTCATTATACCTGGGGGCTTCTTACACAGAAGCTTAATTATTTATCTGGGCTTCATGCCCCGCACATGTGTTATTCTTCAGCATGTACCTTTTCTTCGCCATCATATGCATCGATATGACTTAAGTTTTGGCCAAGCTGGGTTACCTGTCTCTCGTATTTATGCCCTATGTTCCCGTTAATTCGGCTAGGGAATAAGGGGAGCACCTTTGCGATTGTTACTGCCGGGTCAGCCGGATGTGTACCTCAGACTGGGTGAAGCCGAAAGCTAGCGTTCTTAAGGGAATATTCGGTCAGTGATCAAAAGATGATTTTTATTTATTTTCCATATGTGCCCCCAGATGTTTTTGCCTGCGTCTCTTCCCGCAGTTCGGACATGCACTTTAGGGCATGCATACCCAGGGAAAGGAACCCTTAACGGAACTATTCTCCCTGGAAGATGTTTCTTACTACCCATGTGATATAACATAACTAGTCGGATACTTGTCTGTTCAAGCACTAATGACCCCTATGCCTGGTTTCCACGCATACCCCGGTTCTTATATAACTGAGCGGGTATTGGGATACACTCCGGACTATCGGGTCCCGAGGTTGAATCGAAAAGGTCCGCCATGACAAATGATTTACAATCTGGCTAGAAGGCATTATATATGTCACTTTAATTACATTGTCACTTAGACTGACTAAATTCCTCTTCTATACCACCCAACAGGCTATCTAGCCTACAATCCTGTTGGGAATACTTTGCGGCTAATTCTACTTGCCCATACACTAAGCTAACGGGGATCTCTTTCCCATCGGGCCCCACAGGTCTGACCTCGGCCATGTGGTTTGGGTCAGCCTTGGTATACCGTGTCTTCACCATGGCCCAGGCTTCCTTGGCACCTTGACGGCAGGCCGATATCTTCCATAATCGGAAGCGTCGCCGCGCTCCCTTGAGCTTCTTCGCAAGCTCTCCAATGCCTGCTGGCAGGGAGACGAATGGCCACAAGGCCTGGGCAATACCCTGCATTGCCTGCCGAACTTGCTCGTGCAGTTGTGAGAGCTCGGGTAGAAGATCACCCGCAGAACCGGGCATCTCCTCCACGGGACGACCCGTCAGCATACCTGCAGACATAACTCTATTAGCTGGCCTCTTCGCCGAACTCTTTCAAGGGTTCCTTTAAGCACTTACTAAAAATGTCGCGTCGAAGCCACTTATTCTCCTTCACGGAGTCCGCAAGCTGGGCCCGATCATCCTTCAGTTCCACGCTCAGCTGAGTATTAGCGTCTCGGAGATTATTTTTCTCTTGAATGCCGCGTGACAGCACACGCCCGCCAGCATTTAGCTGTCGTTCAGCACGTTTCGCATCCCCTGGCACGGCCTCCGGAGTTACTCTGGAGTCATCTGCAAAAGCTATTGTTAGACTTGCAGGCACGCTGCACAAACATCTAGTACCTGTCGTTCGAAGCATAAACCCAGTAGTTACCAGCGGGGGTCTTCTTGGACTCCTCTTCTGCGGCAAGTGCGGCCTGAAGCTGGGCTTTGCACTCTTCTAGCTCCTGAGATAATCGGGTATTCTTCTCTGTCAAAAACTGCATAAGTCATGATCCTTAAATCAGCTATTCTAACTGTTTCAAGTCTCAGGGGCTACTGATATATATAATCATCAAATTTTCTTACCCGTATGTCCTTTACATACTGGTCCGTGGCTCTGGCTAGACCATTTTGAGCTGCACGGATATACGCATCTCCTGAGTTGAAGGCATTAAAAGCCTCTTGGGAGAAACAAGCGTCATGGAGTACGGCTCAGCGACGCCGGTGATTCATGGCGCTCTCCACTTCGGAATTCGTAGCGGATATTTAATCTGCATCCTCTGTAGAAGGAGCATCCGACGTATGCCTCGTGTTCTCTTCCGCCTCTGTGTCCGGCCCTAGAGCCCGACTAGTAGAGGCGTGATCAGCGAACTCTCCAGATATTATCCGGCGAGTGTCCTTCCTTATAGGAAACACGGGCGTTATTATGTTTTTAAAAGATGACAACCACGGAGTAAGGTGTTGCATCATACCTCTGCGCCGGCGTCTCCGTCCTGATCGCCTTCCTTTTTAGCCTGTCCGGCTGCGGAGCCCCTTGTTGGCAAGTCGCCGCGGGCTCAGCATGGCGCCCCGAGGGCCTTCCCTATAAAACACCGTTTGTATACGGTACGTGAAGTGCATAAAAGGAAATTCTTTTCAAAGATGGGACTTTGGTCTCATTCACCTACGAGGCTGGGAGTAGCCCAGGATAGTCGGCTATAATGGCCACCATCGCGTCATGGCAGCTTAATTGGTTGAATTCCCTGTCAATCAGCTCCACGAATATGTCCGGATTCTCTTTAAGGCCAGGGTCGAGGGACCGCTCAGGGTCCTCAGGTTGTGGAGGTGGGTTGTTGATCTCCCTTACAACCTTACGCAGTTCGTGCGATGAAATGGCAAGATAAAATATTTGCTGCAAAAATGCTGAAGGGGTGGGTATAAAAAGTGGCAGCTTACCCAGCTCGGAGGGTTGTACATGGAGACTCCATCCCGTGGCTTGATGCGGAGAAACTCCTCTTCCTCTCCCTTGTACAAACCGGACATGATTTTTGCTAGGACAACAATTGAGTCCGGCCCCTTGCGGCCGCAGCAGATGGCATCATCTTCCCTGTTGAAGTCCCACATAGGGTAGCCTCGATATTGAAGTGGCTGCACCCCCCGCATAATGCATATTGACATAACCTCGGTTATGGTCAGTCCTGATTGAGCCAATACCCCTATCCGGCCCATCAGGTAAAGAACGTCTCTATCATCTTCCTCCTGAGGGCTCCGTGGTCGCCAGCTCAGGCGCTTCTTCAGAGGAGCATTATCAAACTCGGGAAGGCCGATCCGAATAGGATCCGGAAGGGGGACATCCTCCATATAAAACCACTCCGAAGGCCAGTCCTCGGACGTCTTCTTCGGGGTACTTGATAGGTATCCGGTCCCGGCGATGCGCCATACTTCGGCTCCGCCCACTTGATATATTGATCCCCTCTGTGTATGGGGCACAAGGCAGAACAACTTCTTCCACAACACGAAATGAGCATCGCAGCCCAGAAACAGCTCGCAAAGGGCTATGTAACCAGCGATGTGCAGTATGGAGGCAGGGGTGAGGTTGTGCAACTGGAGGCCGTAGAACTCCAGGAGCCCTCGGAGAAATGGATGGATTGGAAATCCGAGTCCCCTTAACAAATAAGGGACAAGGAATACCCGCTCTCCCTTAGAGGGGTTGGGGAAGCTCTCCGCTTGCTCCCCGCCATTATAGGTTGCGAGCCCGGCTCGAACCGGGACCATATACGCTGGGGGGAGGAATCCCTGGGTCTGTAGCTTCACTAATTGGCTGCGCGGGATGGAACACTTCTCCCAATCTCCGGGCTTGGGACTGCGGGAGCGAGAGGAGGAGTTGCGCTGGCCGGCCATGTTGGAATGGATTTTTTCGGGCGCGCTCCGATGAATGCTCACTAAGGGAGGATGGTGTGGTTTGGATCTGAGAATCCTCGTCCCTATAATAGACAGTTCATTTCACATAGCTAGGGTGGTAAATGTAAAAACACCCTGGCTCCTTGCATTCGCTTGACTCGTGGAAGATGGCCATTATTGGACGCAGAAGCCAAGAAGCGCAACATTTACGAGAAGCCGGACACTATTTACCAGGTACTCAGAGTTTGAAGAAGAACTCGCCTTGCAATGCTGAAAACAATATGCGCGCCGGACTCATCGTCATTGAAGCCTGGTTCGGGGGCTACTGAGGGAGTCCTGGATTAGGGGGTATCCGGACAGCCGGACTATATCCTTTGGCCGGACTGTTGGACTATGAAGATACAATATTGAAGACTTCGTCCCGTGTCCGGATAGGACTCTCCTTGGCGTGGAAGGCAGGCTTGGCAATAAGGATATGTAGATCTCCTTCCTTGTAACCGACTCTGTGTAACCCTAGCCCCCTCCGATGTCTATATAAACCGGAGGGTTTAGTCCGTAGGACCAAGAACAATCATACCATAGGCTAGCTTCTAGGGTTTAGCCTCTCTAATCTCGTGGTAGATCAACTCTTGTAATACTCATATCATTAAGATCAATCAAGCAGGAGTAGGGTTTTACCTCCATCGAGAGGGCCCGAACCTGGGTAAAACATCGTGTCCCCTGTCTCCTGTTACCATCCGCCTAGACGCACAGTTCGGGACCCCCTACCCGAGATCCATCGGTTTTGACACCGACACTCACCCTTCCATCATTGCTAGCCTCTTCGGTACCGTGCATTGCCCTTTCTCACATTGAGAGTTGGTGCAAACTTCGCCAGTGCATCCAAACCCGGTGATATCATACGCTCTTTCACACATAAACCTCCTTATATCTTCCTCAAAACAGCCACCATACCTACCTATTATGGCATTTCCATAGCCATTCCGAGATATATTGCCATGCAAATTTCGACCATTCCGTTTATCATGACACGTTCATCATTGTCATATTGCTTAGCATGATCATGTAGTTGACATAGTATTTGTGGAAAAGCCACCGTTCATATTTCTTTCATACATGTCACTCTTGGTTCATTGCATATCCCGGTACACCGCCGGAGGCAATCATATAGAGCCATACTTTGTTCTAGTATCGAGTTGTAATCATTGAGTTGTAAATAAATAGAAGTGTGATGATCATCATTTTCTAGAGCATTGTCCCAAGTGAGGAATAAAAAAAAGAGAAAGGCCATAAAAAAAGAGAAGGCCCCAAAAAATAGAAAGGCCATAAACAAGAGAAGGCCCAAAATAAATGAGAGAAAAAGAGAGAAGGGACAATGTTACTATCCTTTTACCACACTTGTGCTTCAAAGTAGCACCATAATCTTCATGATAGAGAGTTTCTTGTTTTGTCACTTTCATATACTAGTGGGAACTTTTCATTATAGAACTTGGCTTGTATATTCCAACAATGGGGCTCCTCAAGTGCCCTAGGTCTTCGTGAGCAAGCAAGTTGGATGCACACCCACTTAGTTTCTTTTGTTGAGCTTTCATACATTTATAGCTCCGGTGCATCTGTTGCATGGCAATCCCTACTCCTTGCATTAACATCAATCAATGGGCATGTCCATAGCTCATTGATTAGCCTCGTTGAAGTGAGACTTTCTCCTTTTTGCCTTCTCCACATAAGCCCCATCATCATACTCTATTCCACCCATAGTGCTATGTCCATGGCTCGCGCTCATGTATTGCGTGAGAGTTTATAGGTTTGAGATTACTAAAGTATGAAACAATTGCTTGGCTTGTCATCGGGGTTGTGCATGATGAGAGCATTCTTGTGTGACAAAAATGGAGTATGACTAAACTATATGATTTTGTAGGGATGAACTTTCTTTGGCCATGTTATTATGAGAGGACATAATTGCTTAGTTAGTATGCTTGAAGTATTATTATTTTTATGTCAATATGAACTTTTATCTTGAATCTTTCGGATCTGAATATTCATACCAAAATTAAGAAGAATTACATTGAGATTATGCCAACTAGCATTCCACATCAAAAATTCTGTTATTATCATTTACCTACTCGAGGACGAGCAGGAATTAAGCTTGGGGATGCTGATACGTCTCCAACGTATCTATAATTTTTGATTGTTCCATGCTATTATATTATCTGTTTTGGATGTTTATGGGCTTTACTAAACACTTCTATATTACTTTTGAGACTAACCTATTGACCCAGAGCCCAGTACCAGTTCCAGTTTTTTCCCTTGTTTCAGTGTTTCGAAGAAAAGGAATATCAAACAGAGTCGAAACGGAATGAAAACTTCTGGAGAAGTTATTTTTGGAAGGAAAGCTATCCGATGGACTTGGAGTGCACGTCAGGAAAGAAACGAGGGAGCCACAAGGTAGGGGGCGCCCCCACCCCCCTAGGTTCGGACTTCTCACGACCTCCGGCCTGAATGTCCGGCTCTAGGCCCGGATGATCCGGCCAAGCACAGATTTCTGACAGCACCCACTAATCGGGCTGTAACATTTTCATACTAACTTGGATTAATATGACATTTATACGAAAACCCACCGTTTCGATGATATGCACAACTTTGCTCTTGAACAGTTTTCGATCTGAGGCCATCTTGAGAGTGTTTCGGGCCGTTTTCTAAAGTCTGCAGCAGAAAAAATGTTCCGGACGTCCGGACGATTTCCCGGATTGTCTGGCCTTTACCCAGATCATCCAAGACTTGACCCAGATCATCCAGCTTAAACTTTTAGCTTCTGTTGTTTAGATCAATTTTTCGGCCCCCGTCCGGATGATCCGGTCATATAGTGCCGCAGCACACAGTTTTTACTGTAACTTTTGCATACGACTTCGGATTAAGACGATATTTATATCAAAATCGTCCGTTTCGAGGTGATGAACAACTTTCATGTCGAAACTTTTTCCATCCGAGGCCGTTTTAATAAGGTTTCATGCCATTTTCTAATCTGATGTCAACAAGGGTAACTCCGAAATTGCCATATCTTTTGCACTTGAGCTTCGTTTTGGTCCATCTTCATATTTATTTCGATCATCTTGAAGAGGGCCATCAAATGGTGACATGAACTCATAATTTTAACCTCATCCCATTATAGAATCAAGTCACTCTTTGCGATAATGCCATTTCTGAGCGTCAACAATGTGGGATGGATCGAACTATGTACGCTTGAGTATGCTTTATGACGGTTGAACTATGCTTATGTATGTGTGCGCTTATTATCCATGTTTGAGTATGTTAAATATTTCACCAAATTTTGGTAAAAATTACAACGGGGGACCAATAAACCAGGTCGGAGGTAGTACGTCAATCACAAACGGTTCCTAAAATTGGAACCGTGTGCAATGACTATCATTTTGCCTGCTGCGTCAATCACACACGATTCGCTCTAGCAAACCGTCGCCCCCAAAATCCTTTGTGGGACAGAAAACCCTCACCACCCAATTCAAAAAAGAAAAAAGAAAACCCTCACCATCCCCACGTCACAAAAACCCTCACCCCGCCCGCCACCGACCTCGGCCCCTCCGGTACGTTCCCCATTCACACCCGCACAAGCTCCTCCGCGTCTATGACATGGCACCGCTTATCGCGGCGATAAACACTTAGCTCGACACCTGACGCCGCCGCCAGGCTGCCGGCAAAGCCCACCGCATTTCGCCACTTCCGCTTGCCGCCGCCTATCGCCATCGACTTTCTCGATGCTGCTCGCGGCCGACCCAGCTCCGCTCGGTTGGGGAATCTGCCGTACTGAGGGTTCTTTCTCATGGACGACAAGGTAACTAATTTAACGAGATATTATCTCATCTCTTATCCCAGCTCATCTGCCTCCTTTAATCACCCGGCGGAAATCGTCGTGAGTTCATTTTTATTCGAGCTGATTTCAGGGTTTTCTTTCATTCATAGAATGTACAATGCGCTGATACTTTAGGACTTGGCGACCGCCCCCAAAGATTCCATCTCATCGTACCAGATAACTTGAGGACGCGCGCGGTATGTTCAATCTCAGCCTAAATCGGTTGGCATGGCCTATTTTCCTGAACATATTCTAAATATTGCTACATTTGGATAAAAGGTGCCACATGCACCATATACATCAAAGGGGATCTTTCCCCTCTTCTTTCTATATTAGGAAAACTAATGATGTATTATTCTTTCGATTACTCTCATATTTCCATGACATCACGTTTACCCTATCTGTTTAATTATAGAATTTTGTCCTTCGATTTCAACTGTTGTACAGTTCTTTCAATTTGGGCCCATATTTGCATGTTACCATATTTTCTTTAACAACCCTACCATTTTCTACAGGACATCCCTCGCTATGCAACAGATTATATAGTGCACAATTTTTCCCTTTACATACATCAACTACAAAAAAATACACTTCCGTGATGATACGTGTTTGTCACAGTAGGTCGCTTTTTTTGTCATGCATGTACATCCATGACAAATTTATGACAGAATCAAGATAGTCATACCTGTGCTGTCGTAGAAGTGTTCCATGACATTACCAAAATTATCATCACGGAAGTGTCCACTTCCATGACGATAAATCGCGCATCACAGAAGTGCTTTCGTCAAGGGTGACCGACACGTGGCATCCACCGTAAGGGAACGCCGTTAGGCTACCGGGTAGGGTTTTCGATCTGATAACCCGTTAACAGCCCCGACCAATGGGAAATTTCCATGTGTAAAATTCTTATTGGCCGGACGAAACACGTGTTAGCTCGTCAGTGGGTCAGATAGGCGCCTATGATACGTCGACACGTGGCACGGCCCAACAGTGGCCCATTCCTGTGAAGAGGTCGGCCCGTTTGACTTGGTCAAAAGCTGGCGGGCCGGCCCGTTTGACTTGGTCAAAAGCTGGCGGGCCGGCCCATGGAAAGCCTGTTAGCGGCCTGTTCGCATATAGCCCATTTACAACCCGCTAACCCAAGGCCCGTGACACCCTATCCGAATTAGGCCCAGTAGCGTCATCTGGGCCGTCCACTATGATTCTAGCCTGTTTTCACTTCTGGCCCATGTATAGCCCATGACGTCTTTCGGCCCATATGAGGCCCTTTGTAACTCTTGGCCCATTAGCGGCCCGTGCTGAAACTGGCCCGTAATGAATAGTGTATTACTTTACACCCATTAACGGCCCGTGGTGAAAGTGGCCCGTAATGAACAGTGTATCACTTTATAGCCATTAACGGCCCGTTATTCCGTTGGGCCGTTTCCAGCCCAAGTTAACTTTCGGCCTTCTAAGGGCCCATTTATTCTTGGGCTCATTTGCAGCATTCGGTTACTTACGACCCGTTACCGTCATTTTCTACTTGTGGGCCAAATTCAGCCCGTCGTTACAGTCGGCCCGTTTGTGGACCGTTAGTCTGGTGGGCCATTTTCATAGCATCACCAAATACGGCCTATTAACGGCCCGTTATGGTCAGCCCATAAAACGTACGATTTCCATTAAAAGCCCGTCTATGGCCCATTAAAGGCCCGTACAAGATCCATAAATGAGCCGGCGGCCCATGGATCCTACGAGACGTACAAGGCCCATGGATCCTACGAGACATAGAAGGCCCATGGAACCTACGAGACGTAGAAGGCCCATGGATCCTACGAGACGTAGAAGGCCCATGGATCCTACGAGACGTAGAAGGCCCATGGATCCGACGGCCCATGAAGGGCCATGGTCGGACGAATTGGCCCCCGTTTGAACGATTTAGCATATTCAAAGAATTATCCTACTCAATACTATCACCTCTAAAAAGCCTACACTATTACAACAAAGAGATCAAGGCATAGAAAGGTAGAATAGTCCTACACTATACAATAAAGAAATTACAGCCGATTATACCCACTGGGCATTATGGTTCGGCACAGGTGATAATAAAGATACACAAACAGCAAATTACATACACTGGGAAAATACAGCTCATACATCATGGACGCGCATCAACTTAACTCATTTGAACTATAATCTCTTCAGAAAATAGGATTGGCCCGATTCAGATAGCACAAATTTCAGTCTGCAAAATCTCCAATTCCTTCATGGCTACCTCAGTGTCTTGTTTCATATTTTTGACTCCTGCATCTAATACCTGCATGTCCAGTATTAACTTGTTGATTATACGTTGACAATCATGTACACGTTGTCTTGCCACCTCTAGTTAATGCTCGAGAACATCAGTACATTCCAATTCCAATCCATAATCATTCAGTAACGGCCATGCCGCACTGCTCGCAGATCTTTATGTTGATGTCACTTCATCCTGAAATGTTTCTGTAAGTACACATGTGTTGGGAATATTACTACTGGGCCTAAACCGGCCTATCTGGGCCGGGTTAATTTCATCAGTAGCTCAAGAATGTTAAAGCCCAAGAGGCTATGTAAAGGCCCGAGGCCGTAGTCGGTTTAACATCTGTAGCTGTAAACCGGCCTGTGTACAACTTGTATTGTAAGTTAGGAATAAGCAAGAGACCAACCCGGGTACGAGTATAAACCGGAGATTGGGACTCTATGAACCGACGGGCGTCACCCGTGTATATAAGGGGACGACCCGATATCGGTTCAGGGGGGGAACAAACAACTCGAAGCCTAGGAGAAGCGATTGCTCCCTAGTCGTCGAGACTTCATCAATTCCAACACCAACTAGACGTAGGCTTTTACCTTCATCGAAGGGGCCGAACTAGTATAATTCTCTGTGTCCTTGTGTCCGCTTTAACCCCTTCGAGTTAACCCGTTGCGATGGCTCCACGACTAAGTCCTTTGGATAGGACATCTGCCGTGACAAACCCACGACAGTTGGCGCCCACCGTGGGGCTATCGCACGATGGTTTCAAGTTCTTGGAGGGCCGCTTTGAAGGACTCAAGGGATATGCCGTGGGCCGAATGACCAAGAGTCGCCGCGGTAAGGTTTACATCGACGACGAAGGTTGGGGCCCCGAGGCCGGCTCAGTTGAGTACGCGTACCGGGTCCCCTTTGGCAGTATACACGTTTTTATTGGCAAGATTGGTGAACCGGGCCCTGAGCTGGACACCTGCACCGACCTCATCGAGACAGCTCAGTCTGCGCGACCTGCCCGGGTTAAGCCAGCCGTAAAGCGTGCCTTTGTGGGAGTCATCCACAGAGGAAATTATGAGGACGGATCAGAATCTGGTGGCGAAACCGTCGTTTGTTCCGGCGATGAGTCATCAACAGGGGAAACCGAGTCCCTGTATCAAGTGCATGATGGTCGGATTGGGGGCTGTTCCAATGGCAACAGTATTCCGGACCCCTTCGATCTGCCTGGCCGGGTCGGCATATTCATGGCCGGCACCCAAGCAGCGCCTCATTCATCGACGGCCGCAGCAATGGTTTCCGGTTCGACGGCTGCCGGAGCAGGAGGTTTTGTGCGCCCACCGGTTCAAGTATTATCCGATCTGTTCGACGCACTGGCGGCGCTCTTGACAGAGGCTAATCCGGCGGATCGGGATGCTCATAACGCAGAGATTGCAAAGGTGAGTAGCCAGGCCAAGGCGGATCTGGCGGCCGAGGAGGTCAGGATGACTGCGGAACGGGCCGCTTTGGACGCACAAGCCTATAAGTTCATGCTGGATCAGAACGCTTCGCAGGAGGTCATGAG
This sequence comes from Aegilops umbellulata, assembly GCA_032464435.1. Lineage (NCBI taxonomy): Eukaryota > Viridiplantae > Streptophyta > Magnoliopsida > Poales > Poaceae > Aegilops > Aegilops umbellulata. Next base: position 242,679,175 of record CP136055.1, on the reverse strand, counting down.
GAGGAAATATTGGTCCCGCCTGCCACCGGTTTTTGAAGGAAGGGATCTTTTCAATACTCCTGGAGCAGGGACCAGTAATCAACCGGTGGTAAACCGAGCAGAGGCGCCCGGGACAGGCGCGCCGGTTCAGCCCCGCATAATAGATCTGCCCCGTTATAACCCGGAGCCACGGATTGTGACCACACCCCCGGATCACTACTCCAACCCGCTGGATAATCTTGTTGCTGCGGCAGCGCGTCTAGAGGATATTCCGGTCGAGGGAGATTCGTTACAGGCAATAGAGACGCGCCGGGTCAAGGAGCTCCTCAGAACGGCGCTGGTCCAACAGGAAGCGTATTCATACAGCCGCGAGCGGATTCATTCTACTCCACGTCCAACCCGGAGTTATAGCAGGCACATGGAAGAACAAGCTGAGTCCAGCAATGCACGGCATGGAGTGCCCCGCGGCAACAATCCGGCTCCTAATGCTCAGGAGTTGGTAGACCGGGCCCGTGCACGCAGAGAAGCCGAATTGGCAGCACATCAGACCCGCCAGCTAACGCCGGTTCGTCCCACCACTTCGGTCGAACCAGGGCTTGCTTCTAGCGCTTTGGGGGTGCCTTGCCTTATACCTACTTTGCGCAATGTGCGCCTGCCTAAGGACTTCAAGGGGCCGCGCAAGGTACCGAATTATACAGCAGATCAACCCCCGGAGGCGTGGGTGGAGAGTTACGAGATGGCCATGGAGATGCTTGACGTAGATGAAGCTGCATGTGCAAAATATTTTACTATGATGCTTGAAGGAACGGCCCGCACTTGGTTAAAAAGCCTGCCGCCCAATACCATCGGTTCATGGGCTCAATTGCGAGCTCGGTTTATCGGTAATTTCAAAGATACGTGCAGGCAGCCCATGTCGATAGTGGACTTAGACGCCTGCGTCCAGGCGGAAGGAGAGTCAACCACTCATTGGGTGCGCCGCGTTTCGCAAATCTTGCATTCATCAGACCGCATCAATGCTGACACTGCAGTTGTGACTTTGGAAAGCAATTGCCGGTTTGGGCCCTTGAAATTGAAATTAGGACGAATGAAGCGCCATTGCACTGACATAGGGACTCTCATGGCTGCTTTGGTAAAGTATGCTGATTCTGATAGTACCAAGGATCCCGAGTCTGATGATGAAAAGGCAGGGAAGGGAAAGAAGAACGGCAACTCCAGAGGACAGCAGCATCACCCAGGGAGCAACGTCGGATTCGAACCAAAGAGAACATAGCTATCCTTATGAGGTCATTTGGGGGCTCGGTCGTGTCCGAACCGATGCAATACCTCTTGGCCGGCGAAAGCCACCAGAGTCATTTGGGGGCTCGGTCGTGTCCGAACCGATGCAATACCTCTTGGCCGGCGAAAGCCACCAGAATCATTTGGGGACACGGTCACGTCTGAACCGGTCACGCCTCTTGATCGGCCTACGGGCCTTAGAGTCATTTGGGGGCTTGGTCGAACCCGAACCATAGCAATGCCACTTGGCCGGCGTAATGCCACGCATCATTTCGGGGTCCTGGCTGACTGGCACCATCGCTACACCTTCGGGGGGCTCGGTTGCGTCAGACCATGGTAATCCCATCTGACCAAGCTCAATAGAGCTCTTCTTTTGCAAAAGGTTTTTGTCACCGTTGATGGTTTATTGCCTTTCTCTTAAACCGACAATATTTTACACCGGTTCTACATAGCCAATTTGGCGGAACACGACCTTTCTTTTTTCAACAATCTGAGATTGTTGGTTCGGTTTGGGTTTTTCTGCTAAACATCCTTTTTCGAGCAACAAAAGATTGTTATCAGTAAAGGACGGTAAACCGGTGTTATATACACAGGAGCTCGGTTCTCCCACGACGGTTTAAAAAATATCAACTACCGTTTTAACATTGGCCACAAACGCCTATTTCATGCCTACTATATGGCAGGTATTTTGTATCACAAATAGTTTGATCATACTTGCAAGTTTCCTTGTTTATTTACATAAAGATTCACAAGCCGGATGACGGTACAACCGCCCTGGTAGTTTAAAATTTTGTGATTGCAGGAGATACAAGCTGGCAAAAATAATTTTTCAAAGGAGAATATCAGTACTGAATGCGCGAAGGCATCTCATAAAGCATAAAGTACGGTCTATCCTATTACAAGGCAACATGGTGCCTAAATAAGATGATTGTTTTTTGACAAAGTATCAAAAGGAAACCGATTAAAGCTGCCCTCGGTTCACGCGTGTGTGTCATCCCGGTTTGATGATTCTGGATCATCCTGCGCCGCTTCCGCTTCCTCCTCCCTACCTAGCGGCTGGAGGTCAACAGTGGTCCAATCAATCCCCATTAAAGCTTGAAAGACAGCTTCCTCATGTATCAGGGACGACGATTCAATATCAGGGGCATAGGTTTGTTTCCGGATTGGAGGAATTAAGTTTTCCGCTTCAGGGATTGGCGCTGCTACCCGTTTGTTCTGGTTATTATACTGGGCTTGATAATGAGACAAGTTTGCCTCTTCTACCAATTGACAGGCCAGAGGGCGCACTGCCCGGTTTATCTTTCTTAATTCTTCTTCATTGAACTCGGAGCCATCCTCCTTTAAGCTAGGATAACCTTGAGCCGCTTCAACGGGATCAAAATCAGGCACCCATGCTTTGGCCCGGATTAAGGCATTAATGGCTCCGGTTCGAGCAGCAGATCTTTTTAACTCTTCAATCCGAGCGGGAAGCATCGACAACCTCTTCAGCGTGTCCTGGATCAATGTGGGCGCCGGATTGTTGTGTGAAGCAGTAGTGATAACCCGCTGTGCGCCGGTGTACAGCTGCTCGACTAAAGTATAGGCTGCTTTCAGCTTCATACGCACATCTGATCCCAGGTGGTTGATGCGAGTGCCTGTAATACGATCAGCAGGTCATAAACCGACCTGTTTTATAGAAGAATCAGGATTATTACACAAGTCACGCGAGGCTTACCAAAGATGGCGGTAGTCATTGCGTGCACCTGTCGCTTCACGCTGGTCAATTCGTCTGTTACCGGTTTAAGGGCAAATTCTGCATTTTCAATCTTTTTGATTAAAGCGGCCTTTTCTGTGACCCAGTCAGCCCGCTCCTTCTGAAAACCTTCTTTCAATTGTTCCATGCTGCCTAAAGTGCTGGTTAGTTCCTCTTTGGCTTTGGAAGTTTCTGCTTGCTGGGATTTTATATTCTCTTGAAGATCGGCAATTTGGCTTTCTTTGACCTTCAGTTCAGTCTGCAGTCCGACAGTTGTACGGTTTAAACAAAGGAAGTACCAATCACATAACAAGTTAGGTACTTTGTACTTGGGGGCTAATGCTTATTTGATCTCAAGTTATCAGTTAATTATCAAAGTCCCAAGCACAATACAAGTATTCAGCTCGGCACTTGGGGGCTAATGGCTATTTGTTCTAATGATATTTCGGTTGCTACGGTATGATGATTACAAGTGTCGATTCAATTATGATAAAGTTAAACCGACCCTTGGGGGCTACGGTGATAAGAAGCAGGAGTGAGGGCATGGAAGTTACCTCGAATTTGTCTTTCATCATCTTCACAAGATTGGCTTCATAGTCACGGCTAGTATATAGCCGGTTTAAGTAGCCAGAATGAATGTCTTGAGCACCAAGGGCGGAGTACGTTGCCAGATCAACATCCCATTTACCTTTACTTAAAGAAGAAATTTCTTCTTTAGCAGTGTGCTTGGCTAAAGCGATGGGATTTCCCGGTTCAGTACGACCTATGCCAGTAATCATGACTTCATCATCTTTGTGGTCGCCGGTCGGGACTAGCACGGTCGGTTTTTCGGCAGGCTTTGAGGAACTAATGGTTTTCTCAGCACGAATTGGACTGGCCGGTTGATCCGTTGGGCCGGAGGGGTTAACAGAGCCTTCTTCGGGAACAACGACTTCATCTCGGACTGATGGGTCATCAATTACATCTTCAGGGATAATCGCTTCAACATTCGGGACAGTGTCCGGTTCAGGAGGAGCGTTTTCTTCTCCTGTTTTGTCTTGGCGAGCTTTTTTGCTTGGCCTCGGTTTAGCTCTGAAAGAAGCAGCAAAGTTAAGGACAACATATGTTGAAGATTATAACAATGGACAGCCTGACGAGAAAAACAAAGTTTACCCTAGCACTGTTTTGAGTGGAGGCAGCTGAGTACCAGTTGACTCGCCAGAGGATGAGTGCGAGGTGACCTGATAATCGGAGTCAGACGGATTAAGTGGTTGACGAAAGCAGCCCGCTTTAGGACAAAATTTGACAAGCAAATTAGAGACCTCTGAACGACGTCTCCGAACCGGACTGTTCGGTAAACCGGCGGAGGTAACTACCTGACCGCTGTGTCGGGTTGTACGACGCACCTCGTGCTGACGGGTCTTCATAAGAAAGTTGGGATCCAAGTAAGCAAGAGGATGGGAAAATTTAACTTTGCGGTTCGGCTGACGGATTTTGTGGGAAGGCAGAAGGCTTGAATCAGAAGAAATAGTAATTACCTCTGCATCATCAGCATGGCTCGCTTCGGCATCATCCTGACAAATTGCATCGTCAATAAACTACACAAACAATAAACCGAGGGAGTCAAGTTTAGCTTCAAAACCCGGATCACCCACCTCATCATCGGCAGGATCGGAAGAGGCCGTGGTTTTCCTCTTGTGAGCAGAGTTTTTGACGACTCTCGTCTTAGGCCGGGTCGATTTCTCCGGTTTATCCGCCTTTCCTTGAGGGAGTTTTTTGCTCCAAAACGGGTCATCACCCTGCGTCAACAGATATTAGAATCAATCATACGCACACAAGAGAACATCAGACTTAATGAGAAGAAATTTTGATTTACCGCTGGTGGTTTATTGATGGCGCAGAAGGGAAGAAGGCCAGTTCGTGCGCAGACGCGTTCCGGTTCATTTAGAATCTTCTTTACGGCTTCGGTGACCTCTTCATCCGTAAGCTGGATGTTTACATGACGTAACGGATCATCAACACTGCCTGTGTATTCGCACATCAAACCGGAGCATTGACTGAGTGGCAGTATACTCCAAGATATCCAGCAACGAGCGAGGTCGACTCCTGTTAAACCATTGGCCATGAAGGGTCTGAGTTTGGACAGTTGGGGAGCGTATTTACTCCTCTCTTTAGCAGTCAACCTCTGAGGAAAGGGGTGAGTGTTGCTGAGCCGTTCTGGACGAAAACCGGGCAGGATATTCTCGTTCTCCGGGGAGGTGTCTTTACAGTAAAACTAGGAGTTATTCCACTCTTGGGGTGACTATGCAGTTTCGCATGAGGGTAAGTGACCTCTTTCCTCTTCTGGATTGACACGCCACCCAGTTCCATGTTGGAGCCATCAGTAAATTCTGTGCGGCGATTTAAGTGAAAGCAATCTCGGAACAACTCAACTGTAGGTTCTTCTTGAAAGAACACCTCACAGAGCACTTGGAAGTGGCATATGTTAGTGACAGAATTGGGGCCAATATCTTGTGGATGGAGTTGGAAATTAGCCAAAACGTCGCGATAAAATTTTGAACCGGGCGGGTTGAAACCGCGGGCTAAGTGATCCGCGAACACAACGACTTCTCCATCTCGGGGTGTAGGGGGGCACTCTTTGCCTGGCACCCTCCAATGAATCGCGTTTTTGCTGCTCAAAGCACCGGTCAGGACCAGATTATTCAGTTGAGTTTCCGTGACCCGGGAAGGAGCCCAGTTGCACTCATACACTTGCTTAGCCATGGGGAAGTCTACAAAATGAAAATGATTCCGGTTCAGGACTTATGTTCTGCACAGATTTTTTTCATGTTGATGCTATCAATGTTAAACCGGAAGAAATCAATTACAATCTGACATTGGTAAAGCGGTGCGGTCTATCAAAGGATTACTGGCGGTTCAACAAGGGGACTAATGGTATGTACCGATTTGGTGATCTTCTACAACAAGGTTAAACCGCTGGATCTAAGACCGTGGAACAGTTGGAAATGCAAAAGAGCAGGTGTGCGGAAACAGGTTTCACATTGTCTCAGTGTGATATTGGATCTGAGGCGATCTCATACAAGGGGTAAAAACTCATGAGTTTTTGAAGATTGTGCAAGAACAACAAGGTCAAACTGTGGATCAGATCTACGGTCTAGGTATATTACCCTGAAAACAGAGGCGGAAAACCGCTACTGAACGGAGCAAAAGTCGCAGGGTCATCTGAAGGTGTATCCCAGTTTAAATGCGAAGAACTCGAGGAACGGGAAGAACACAGTAAACCCTAGAGGCGGATCTGAGTTGAGAAGGTGGGGATCTCACCGGAGCTCCGAGGGGTGCGGAAGAACGCCGCAGTTTCTCTGGTCCAGTCAGGTTGATGCAGCGGCCCGAGGTGATGCAGAGGTCAGCGACAGCGGTGGAGCTTCGAGGCTGGCGGCGCGGAGAAGACGAAGAGGAAAGGGATGAAGGGGAGAAAGAAATGACCTCTCACCCCTATTTATAAGGCAAGGCACGTGTGTCGGGCACGCGAATCCAGGAGCCACGGGTTTCGGAAGCAGAGCTGTCGCTTTGATTATTGCGAATTGGTTAAACAAAGAAGGCACCATAAAAGCCAGCTTCATGATGATGTCATGCCGGTTTACGGCCACTAGAGAAAATGACGACATATCGGTTTAGCAATGAAGGGAAGATGCTGAATATGAAGGTTTATGCTAAGGGTTGACATGAAATCATTAAAATCAACCTGGGGCCTAATGTTGGGAATATTACTACTGGGCATAAACCGGCCTATCTGGGCCGGGTTAATTTCATCAATAGCTCAAGAATGTTAAAGCCCAAGAGGCTATGTAAAGGCCCGAGGCCGTAGTCGGTTTAACATCTGTAGCCGTAAACCGGCCTATGTACAACTTGTATTGTAAGTTAGGAATAAGCAAGAGACCAACCCGGGTACGAGTATAAACCGGAGATTGGGACTCTATGAACCGACGGGCGTCACCCGTGTATCTAAGGGGACGACCCGATATCGGTTCAGGGGGGGAACGAACAACTCGAAGCCTAGGAGAAGCGATTGCTCCCTAGTCGTCGAGACTTCATCAATTCCAACACCAACTAGACGTAGGCTTTTACCTTCATCGAAGGGGCCGAACTAGTATAATTCTCTGTGTCCTTTTGTCCGCTTTAACCCCTTCGAGTTAACCCGTTGCGATGGCTCCATGACTAAGTCCTTTGGATAGGACATCTGCCGTGACAAACCCACGACAACATGACTAGGGCAAAAATATAGTTACAACAGTGAAGCGAACAAGACACTATTTTGTACTACATGGCAAAACATGACTAACAATAGTGTTACACATCACTTTTAAAAAAATGCTACACGTCATGAAGCATAAGCAGGTGATATTTTAAAAATTATAAAAAAGATAGTCTGTGCAGCCTGCATACAGAAATCCCTCTTAGCTCACCAGAGGAGCATGATGTTGGGGCCCAATCAAAAACACAGACAAGTTACAAATTTAGACAACACGTTGCGTATAAGTAAGCAAGATGTTGGCCATTCTGTGCCTCAATTAAAGTCTTAGGGAGCATAATGAACAGCAGAGGGTTTCATACAAACATACTACAGCAGGCAAAACTATGCAATCATTAGCATAGTATAAACTAGATTGTGAGCCTCGTGCAATAATAGTTGGTTAATAGACTTCAAAGCTTCAGGCACACTTCGGCAGAGTAATTAAATGGTAAGGCCTTTAATTATGTCAACTAATAGTGATACAAGTACCGAACATCAGGCATGATTATTTGGGCATCTCATTAACTAAGGACAAATAAAGCAATTGAAAAGAGAAAATTAACTATGCTTGAAACAAACAAGGAATTGAACTGTTGAGTTGCATACAGTAACTTACCTTAGCAGGTTGAGGAGGCTCAGCGCAACTCCTACTTCTCTTGCAAGGCTCCTTCCTAACATCTTGTACTTGGAAATCCTCAATCTTATCTTCATTGCACCCTCTCTACAAGGTGACACAAACTAGTTACTCGTCTCCTTGGAAGATAAATATGCATCCTTTCCAGTCTGTGAACACAAAAGGATGAGATATAACAAAACAACACCACATAATGAAACATGACACATCTCTTGCACTGCACACAATGAAATGAGCATTTACTATGTCTGCACTATGTAAAAACTAGGCATACCTTTGAACTGGATCTCCAGGTACTCTTGGAGAGCCTACTGTAGTGTAGAGCCAAACCTTTATGTCACCTATGAGTTAGACAAGGCCCCACTACAACATCCCTTAGTGTCTAAAATGTTGACAAGCTCTGTTAGAGTGTTAGGTCAAGAATGGCAAGTAATCAAAGCAAACAGTCCTAGTATGGCTGGCTGATGCAAACAAGCAATGAACAGATGTGTGAGAAAATCTTACATGTCAAGAAAAGAAGCAAAGAAGGAGGCTTAAAGACCATCACTTGACTGACCAGATTTAAGGGGCATTTAAACATCATGTGCAACGTATGAACTAACATAAACATTGCATATTCCAGATTCTACAATGGAATGCACATGTATTAGGTTATGCCATGTATGATGATGCCTAAATGTACAGATAGCAGGCAGGAGTGATTCATCATTGCACGCACAATTGAATTGCAGGTTAAGGGCCAGTTCGATTCCGCCTTTTCAGGGAATATTGTCAAAATAAGCCATAAAATATGTAAAGAAGTCATTTTTTGAGTTATGGGCTTGGGCTTAACTAATTTCGCTTTGGAGGGGGTGTTTCGGGTAGAACCTCACTAAAAATTGAAGGGAAGGGGAATTGTGAAATGACTCTGTTGTCTGCCTATATTATACTCAAAATGCAACTGCTGACGCCCGTGTCACACCTGACCCTCAAGTAAAAACAAACACGCAAGCATTCATTGCCCTGCCCGCTTGCATCTCCTCTCGCCTTTCCCTCTACCTCGATCCCCTGCCGGCAGCACTAGGGTTCTGTAAGTGCATCTAGTGCCACCCCTAGTTGGTTTTGGAGTATTGACGACAAATTTGGTTGAGCGACTAATGTGTTTGTGAGAATTGCAGGATAACACAGGTAGTAGTCCCTCATTGATTCGGTTTACCTACCGGAGATGACCCCTAAAAATGTATGAAGACATTGACGACAATGGTGGTATATGAAGATATTCACATTGAAGACTATGACATGAGAAGACATTGTTTGAAGACTATGGAGCGCGAAGACTTAGTCGTTTCGTTATTTCCTTTTCTTCTTGGTTGAGTCATAGGAACCACCGTACTGTTAAGTGGGGTCCAAGTGAACAAAGTCAGGATGACTGAAGTGATGCTCAACCCAAATCCTATGTCTTCGAGCAAAGACAATGAGAGCAAATCTTATCCAGAGCTGGATAAGTCAGCTCTGCTTGCAGCCCATGTAAAGTTGCCGTGTGTGTTTGAAATCTGACCGTTGGAACACGTGTCAGTTCCTTAGTGACCCAGGGTCATTTCGGACATATCAGGTCGGGTTGCCTAGTGGCTATAAATAGCCCACCCCCTACACCATAAATTGGTGGCTGCTTAGAGTTAGTACATGGCTTTTGTCGTTTGAGAGCAACCCACCTCGAAGCCTTTGAGAGAGAGAAATCCTTGCGAGGACAAAGCCCAAACACCCAGAGCCAAAGAGTGTTAGGCATCACTGAAGTCTTTCTGTCTGTGTGACCTGAAGACTTATTACACTTGAGGACTGTGAATCCTCCAGCTGGTTAGGCGTCGCGTTGTGAGCATCCAAGAGTCATTGTGGATCGCCAGTGAACGAAGTCTGTGAAGGTTCAGAAGTCTACCTTGAAGACTTACCAGAGTGATTGGGCGAGGACTGTGTGTCCTTAGCTCAAGGGGAATAAGGTGAAGACGAGGTCTTCTGAGTTGAATCTCAGCCTCCCTAACTAGACGTACAGTTGTCACAGCAACTGGAACTGGTCCAACAAATCCTGGGCCTTCAACAAGTGACTGGTTCTATCCTCTCGCCCTTCCTTTACTTAGAGTTTGTCTTCGTGAAGTCATTGCCTGTTTGTTGTACCTGTTTGACTTCATTGCTTGACTACTATTGTTCTTTGGCTTCATACCATCTTCCATCCTGATCCTTACTACCAAGCTGCTATTAGTCTTCGTACTCTCACGTTATTGCACACTTGACTATGGCTTCCTTAGTGTAGTTTATCTTCCGCTGCATCTCAATAGGTTCACTTCTATAGTTCGTCTTCTAAACTTCCATGTTTTGAAGATTTTCATAAAAATCACCTATTCACCCCCCCTCTAGTCGATAACTAGCACTTTCAATTGGTATCAGAGCAAGGTACTCCCTTGTTCTGTGTGATTCGGTTTAACCACCTGGAGTTTTAGCTATGTCGACTGCAGGGATAATCAAAGTCTCTGCTGCTTGCCCCTGTTCGATGGAACTGAATATCCCTACTGGAAGAATAAGATGCGCATGCATCTTGAAGCCATTGATGTCGACCTCTGGTATGTCGTCAAGAATGGCGTTCCCAAGACTGGTGAAGGTGTCACCCCTGCTGATGTCAAGAAGTTCATTCAACTAGACTCTACTGCCAAGAACATCATCTGTGGTCATCTGACCAAAGGACAGTATGGCCACGTGAGTGCTCTGGAAACGTCGAAGCTAGTCTGGGACTGGCTACCCAAGGTCGATGAAGGCGTCTCAACCCAGAGAGATCAAAGGATCAGTGTTCTTCGTAACCTCTTCAATCGCTTCAAGAGAAACGACAATGAAAATGTCCAGCTCATGTTTGATTGCCTCACTGACATCACAAATGAGCTTCGTGCTCTCGGCGCCACTGAGATTACCAAGCATGAAATCATCAAGACACTACTGAGATCACTTGACAGCTCCTTTGACACCCTTTCCCTCATGATACAAGAACGTCCTGACTTCAAGACACTCGATCCATCTGATATACTTGAGAGGATCAACACACATGAGTTCCAGCTATCTGAGAAAAGAGATATCTATGGTCCCAACTATGGCCGAACTCGTGCTTTGATGTCAAAAGCTGTTTCCTCATCTGAAGAAGAATCTGACTGCAGTTCTGATGATCTTGAAGACATTGGAAAGGAACTTGCTATGCTTGTGAAGAAATTCCAGAAGTTCACTAAGAAGAAGGGCTACAGAAAGTCTTCACGATCCAGCTCAAGAAATGATGAAGCTTCCACTCATGACTACAAGAAGATAACATGTCACAAGTGCAAGAAACCTGGACACTATATCTCTGAGTGTCCACTGTGGGACAATGAGAAGAAGAAGAGCAAGGAATATGATTCTGATGACAAGAAGAAGAAGAAATCTTCAAAGTCCTCCTCCAAGTCCTCATCAAAGTCTTCATCTCATAGGAAGAGCTCATCTAGCAAGGCTCGTGCTTTTGTTGGCAAGGAAATGGATTCAGAGGAGGAGTCTGCTTCTGAGGAGGCGGAGGTGGAGTCTGAGGAGGAGTCTGATCCTGGCGTTGCAAGTCTGGCTCTAGCCACAGCCTACGTTGCCAAGTCCATCTTCAACACTGAAGGCAATGACTTCCACACCAACGCTGAAGCTGATGACAAGGACGACCCTGCTCCCACCTACTGCTTCATGGCACGTGGTGCCAAGGTTAAATCACGCTATGCTTACTTTCAAACATCTAGTGAAGATGACTCTGATTGTGAATCCAAACCCAGCTACAAAACACTTGCTAAAATTGCAACTGAACAACAAAAGGCTATGGAATGTACTCAAAAACTGTTAGACAAAAGCAATGACCTGTTGGACGCGGAAATGACCCGTTCACAGTCCTTAGTTGAAGACACAAAAAATCTTCATGCTAAGTACCAAGAACTTGAAAGTCATCATGAAACGCTCTCAACCACTCTTGAAAAGCTCTCCTATGATTATCTTCAAAGGAAGCAAGAGCTTGAGAAATTGAGAGCGGCTCATGAAGATCTTCAAAAAGAGAATGAATCACTTCGCACTCAACAGATCAGTCCCGCTCAGGATGGATTTGAACCACCATGTCTAAAATGTCTTGAGCGTGATAACGCTACCTCTGTTGCTGAATGTTCCACTTCTGCTACTGTTGCATTGTCTTAAACTACTAATGTGGTAACTAACCCCTCTGCGGAGGATACCACTACTATTGCTGTTGAAAATGCTAGGTTGAAGACATTGCTTGAAACAGGGATGTATAAAAGTCTGAAAGGGCATCGGACACTTTAGGATGTCCTCAAAAAGCAGATTTTGAACCGAAACCCTAGGAAAGAGGGTGTTGGGTTCGAGAGGAAAATGAATGTTGATGGTTCCTACTGGAAGCCTGAGCAGTATCCCAAAACCACATGGATTGCTGCAAAGGGACCTTCAGTGGATTCATCTACCTTATCTGGCTTTACCTGTGCTAACCCTATTATCATTGATGAATCCTTTGATGCAAACTATAAAATGTTCAAGAATCAGAATGGTGAATTGTTTGCCAGATATGTTGGTACTAACTGTAGGAATGGGCCACCTATGAAGAAGATATGGGTTCCCAAAAGCTGTCTTTTGAATCTTCCAGTGAATGTCATCATGACACCACCTGGGAAGAAGACAAACCCCAGACCTAAGGCTTCATATGGTCCAAAGGCTTCATACAGACAGAGGACTCACCTGAGTCACCCTAACGCCAATGTTTTGCAGGGAAACCATACTCAGACTTATGAATATGAGCGTGTGTCTTCAAACCGCTGTGTTAGAATTTTTCTGCTTACTCATATGAGTATCATTCATCTCCTGCAAGGCTATTTGCTAGGGCTCCAAAGCCAAAATTCTCAGATGCTGCACTTAGACTCATAGCTTTTAAGCCACCCCTGAAGATGTGGGTGGTTAAGAAGAATTAACTTTCTCTTGCAGGGAAAGGTCTCCAGCCGAAAACCAAAGGCATCTGATGCTATTGCTGGGGACCTAAAACATCTTGTAGGGCGCAAGATCAAATGACCAAATGGTCTTACTATGTATTTTGTTCCTGAATCATTTGCCATTCATCCTATCAGTCCTAATCTTGATTTGAGCTTCAATAATCCTCTTGCTCGTCAAATGTTTATGCTTCACAATGCTCTTGGTGAAGCCTATCCCCCTAACTGTACTGAGAGTATGACACCTCGTGCTTCAGAATGGATTATGGACAGCGGATGCACTAATCATATGACTGGTGATCGAAGTCTTCTCATGGACTCAACTTTACGTCCATCTGATAAGAGTCACATCACATTTGTTGACACTGGTAAAAGCAAGGTATTTGGTCTAGGTAGAGTTGCAATCTCAAGGGATCAGCACATGGCTAAAGTGATGCTTGTTGAATCCCTTGGCTTCAACTTAATGTCTGTCTCAATGCTTTGCGACTTGAACATGATTGTGATATTTGGAAAATATCGTTGCCTTGTACTTATGGAATCTGATAAATCTCTAGTCCTTGAAGGGTACCGGAAAGATGATCTATACATGGTAGATTTCTCAGCAGGACCACAGCTTGCCATATGTCTTCTCACAAAAGCTTCAGAGTGCTGGGTATGGCATCGAAGGCTGAGGCATGCTGGCATGAGGAACTTACATACTCTCGCCAAGAAGAAGCATGTCATAGGCATCGAGGGCGTCAAGTTCAAGAAGGATCATCTGTGCGGTGCCTGCGAAGCCGGAAAGATGACTAGGGCAAAGCATCCCTCGAAGACAATAATGACGACATCTCAACCCTTCGAGCTGCTACACATGGACTTATTTGGCCCTACTCACTACTCTACCCTCACAACAACTGCTTGTCTCTATGGCTTTGTCATTGTTGATGATTATTCAAGATATACGTGGGTGCATATAATTATCTTCAAGACTGAAGTGAAAGATGTCTTCAGACGCTTCGCTAACCAAGCCATGAACAATTATGGCGTCAAGATCAAGCATATCAGAAGTGACAACGGCACTGAATTCAAGAACACCGGACTTGATCTTTATCTGGATACAATGGGAATTACTCATGAGTTCTCCGCTCCCTACACACCTCAGAAAATGGCATCGTAGAGAGCAAGAACAGAACCCTCATTGAGATGGCTCGAACGATGCTCGACGAATACAAGACACCAAGAAAGTTCTGGCCTGAAGCTATTGATACATCATGTCATGTCATCAACCGTGTTTACATCCATAAGCTTCTGAACAAAACATCCTATGAGCTCCTTATTGGCAAGAAGCCGAATGTCAGCTACTTCAGAGTATTTGGAGCTAGGTGCTGGATCAAGGATCCCCGTGACAAGTAAAAATTTTCACCTAAAGCTCACGTTTGCTTCATGCTCAGTAACAGAAAGGACTCGCACTCTTACAGAGTCTTCAACCTCTATCTCTACAAAATCGTTGAAACTGTGGACGTGCGGTTTGATGAAACCAATGGTTCACAAAGAGATCTCCTGCCAAGTACACTAGACGAAGCTTCACCCAGTGAATCTATCAAGCTAATGGGAACTGGTGAAATCATGCCTTCTGAAGCGCAGCCTGAAGAGGAACTTATCATTACTGCACCTAACCAACCTGAAGACAATGCTCAGCCTGAAGACAATCCTTCCAATATTGATAATGATCAGCAAGAGCAAAATCTTCGTCCAGCTCAACCTCGTGTTGCAAATGAAGTACAGATTGAGAAGATAATTGATAGTATCAATGCACCTGGTCCACTTACTCGCTCAAGAGCAACACAGTTAGCAAATTTCTGTGGGCACTTTTCTTTTGTGTCAATATCAGAACCCAAGAAAGTTGCTGAAGCCTTTATGGAACCTGAATGGATTGAAGCTATGCAAGAAGAGCTTCAACAGTTCAAGCTGAACAATGTTTGGGAACTTGTCAAGCGTCCTGACCCTCGAAAGCATAACATAATTGGCACAAAATGGATATATCGGAACAAGCAAGATGAGCACGGTCAAGTCGTCAGAAACAAAGCACGTCATGTGGCTCAAGGTTATACTCAAGTTGAAGGAATTGACTTCGATGAAACATTTGCTCCTGTGGCTAGGCTTGAAGCTATTCGCATACTGCTAGCCTATGCTAACCACAACAACATCTTGCTATATCAAGTGGATGTAAAGAGTGCATATCTCAACGGCAAGATTGAAGAAGAAGTATACGTCGCTCAACCACCTGGCTTTGAAGATCCAAAACATCCTGATATGGTGTACAAACTAAACAAAGCACTATATGGCCTCAAACAACCTCCTCGCGCTTGGTATGATACAATCAAAAACTTCCTGAAGAGCAAAGGCTTCAAACCTGGATCCCTCAATCCCACACTCTTCACGAAGACATATGATGGTGAACTGTTTGTGTGTCAAATCTATGTGGATGATATCATCTTCGGCTGCACCAATCAGAAATACAGTGATGAGTTTGGATACATGATGCAAGAGCAATATTAGATGTCCGTGATGGGTGAGCTGAAGTTATTCCTTGGTCTTCAAATTCGTCAGCAAAGAAACGGCATCTTCATATCTCAAGAAAAATACCTCAAAGATTGATTGAAAAAGTTTGGAATGCAAGATTGCAAAGGTTACACGACACCAATGCCAGCCAAACACCATCTGGGTCCTGACGACAATGGTAAAGAGTTTGATCAAAAGGTATACCGTTCCATGATTGGTTCTTTACTTTATCTATGTGCATCTAGGCCAGATATTATGCTTAGTGTTTGCATGTGTGCTCGATTCCAAGTGGCACCAAAGGAATCGCATCACTTAGCTGTGAAGCGAATTCTTTGATATTTGGCTTACACCCCAACACTAGGATTATGGTATCCAAAGGGCTCAGAGTTTGATCTGGTTGGATTCTCATATGCTGATTATGCTGGTGACAAAGTGGATCGCAAGTCTACTTCAGGCACATGTCACTTTCTGGGACGATCACTTGTCTGTTGGTCTTCAAAGAAGCAGAACTATGTATCACTCTCAACTGCTGAATCTGAATACATTGCTGCTAGATCTTGCTGCGCTCAGCTTCTATGGATGAAGCAAACTCTCAAGGACTATGGCATCAATCTGAAACAAGTACCTCCCTTCTACGACAACGAAAGCGCCATCAAGATTGCCAACAACCCAGTCCAGCAATCGAAGACAAAGCACATTGAAATTCGTCATCACTTCCTCAGAGATCACGTCATGAAAAAGATATTGACATCATTCACGTCGACACTGAAGAGCAATTGGCAGATATCTTCACAAAGCCCTTGGATGAGAAAAGGTTTTGCAAGTTACGGTGTGAGCTCAATATCTTGGAATCCTCAAATGTCCTGTGATCAGGCACACATCCTAACACTTATGCATGTTGATGACTTAGATGTGCAACACACGAAGTAAAGTATATCTTCAATCAATGAAGACTTACATTCTGAGTGTGAATACATTAACGTGGAATTTGAATTCGGAGCGCCACGATAATTGTACACCGTGTCTGGGTCTAATACTTCCTATACGGTGGGTAACGCCACCACCAAAGTTCTCTATTTGAAGTGTTTCACTCATGGTGTTACAATTTGATATGTCTTCGCATTTGGTTTATCTTCAATGTCAATTTATCTTCATGATTATCTTCACTATGTTGATTTGATTGCTTTCTAATATATATACTAGTGATTCTGTCCTCTATAGCATTCACTTATAGCTATGTCTTCCTAGTTGAATCTTTTGAACTAAGTGAATGTGATCGAACCCTAATCTATCTATGCTTTCTATCTCAAACTCTATTTGTCCAAATCATATGCATTCTATTGAAACTGTCGAATGTCTTCTCTGCGTCCTTGTCAGCAGAAGACACAAAGACAAACATTAAATCAATTTTAAATGCTCTATCCTTATTGCCTGAAATCCGAAGAAGCCAGAACGACCATCCGACAAACCTAGCGGGCGTGGGAACGTGGGACAACTCTGAGTATGTTGCATGCTTGCCATGTGCCCCTCAGATGTGAACCGCCAGGGGCACCTACGTAATTGCGCTGTGTCGCACACTTCCTTATAAATACATGTCCCCTGCGGTAAAGAAAACCTTCTTCCACCTCTCCACCTCGTCAAAACCCTAGCGCCACCGCTAGCTCTCGACGACGCCGGCGACGAAGCGCTTAGTTGCCGCGACTTCTCCGACGCCGTCCTCACGCCGAACGTAGACATCGTCCTCTCCGCCGCCGCCGTAGGTGTCCTCCGTCGCCAAGTTAGGGCACGGTGGATTGAACTGCTCGGTCTCCTACTCTTCCCATCTAGCAGTTCTTCGCGTGGTAATTACAACTGTATTTTTACCATCTTTTTGATCCTCAAAGATTCATCCTGTTTGCCAAAATAGGTTTCTTCCTATACAATGTTAGATCTATCTTGTCTGCATCTCATACTACCTAGTATATTCACTTGTACTTATTCGCAGATTCGTACAAATCTGGAACCAACTCTCAACATATAAGTGAATGTCTTCGCATCATGAGGTCAATGTCTTCAAACTGATTTATCTTCAAAATCTTCTGAGAATGCATATGACCTCTTCCCCTTCCCTCGCATCTCTAATGTTGTCACAGGTACATGTCCGTCGGAGAATCCCTTAGTTCTCATAGTCTGCGTTCATTTGCAGAATTCTTACAGCATCACATTAACTCTCCCGAAGCCAGTTCCTGTTTGTCCAGCAAGCGAAAACCTTTGAAGCCTTTGAACGTGTTGAAGCCATTTAGTTTGAAGTTCGTGGCTACAGAAAAATCAGCAAGGAAGGGTGGCAGGCAGCACCGTGGCGACACATCAAAAGATTTGCCACCAGATCTAGCAGCCCAGTACAATGACAGGAAAACCCGAATCCAATGGATTCGAAGATATTGGGCTGAAGAATGGTTCAAGTACCACTTCGTAACCAAGGAATACACTGAGAAGAATGCGATAAAGTGTCCTTGGGGAGATATCACTTACAGAGGTCTTCAACCCAAGAGCAAAGCTGAAGCTATTGCACAAAGGTTCTACCCGTGCATGGTCAGAGGACCACAACCTGCCAATGCCGACCCCACTTCTCTCTTGTGGTGTCGCGATGACGACCTTTTCAAACGCAACTATCAATTTGCTAAGGCTTTAGCAAAAGAGAACAAGAAGTCGCTAGGTTTGAACTTCAACCCTGGCCCATCTGCTCCAAGGGAGGATGGCACTCGTGAAGCTGATCAAAAAGAGATTGGCCCCTACTATGATTTTCAAGGTCTCCTCACCTACATTGTAGTCCAAGGAGCTGCTGTTGGGGACGCTTCTGAACATGCTGACATAGATGAAGCACCACCTGCCCCAAAGCCCCAGAAGCAAAAGAAGGCTAAGGCATCAAAGCCAACTGCATCACCAAAAGCTTCGCACTTGAAGCCACTGGCCACTGAACCTCCTGAAGACAGTGTGCAGTCTGAAGGTCTATCACGTATCTCCAAGAAGATGGAGAAGAAAAAGAAAATCGTCAAGAATATTGATCAGACATTGACTCCTGCTGCCATTCTGCGAGAAGAGCACATTGATCTGTCCAGCGATGAAGATCTTGCAGATGACACTCTTGAGCAACTGATCAAGAGCAAGGAAGAAGCAGAGATCTTCAATGATTTGCCTCTCTTTGATGTGGCAATCATCCATAACTTCATTGATGAGTGGTTTGACACCCCAAATCTCAGCTTTGAAGATCTGCAACTTCCCATTTGTCTCAGCGTCTCTTTCAATGGCGCCATTGCTTCTGAGCTAGCTCTTGCTCAGCGCATCGTTGAACTGAAGCACAAGATCGACTATGAGAAAGCTCAGTTCAAGAAGCATGTGGCAAAGCTCAGCGTGCAAGATGTCAAAAACTTCAAGATCATGCTGCACGAGCTCAAAGAAGCCTTTCTCAAGAAGCGCGAAGAAGCTAAAGGTTCTCATGAGCGCATGAAGAGTCTGGCTGGCAAGTGTGTGCAAGCCTACAATGAGGCTGAGAAGCGCAAGGCTCTTGGTCGTCCTGGCATCGATCCAAGAATGGCTGCAAAGAAGAAGAAGCTGTCAACTGACCAATCTGCACCTTCAAGGAAGGAAGAGCCATGCATTGTCTTCCCAAGAAGCATGACTGGCTCGAAGCCAAAGGTCAGGTCAACCGCTTCAGAACTAAAGAAGACGAGGACTGCCGTGGCTGAAGCCAGAAAGAGAAAAAATCCTGAAGCCTCTGATGTCGCTCATTCCAAGAAGAAGCGCAAAACCAAGAAGGATCGGGCTGCTCCCACAGAGCCCTTAGTTGTTGAACCTATCTCAATGGTTCGCCCTGCATCTGAACACCAAGAACGCCAACTGATTGTTCATGAGCCTGCTTCCACAGAGGCTCATGAAGCTGAAGACATTCCAGCAGTTGACCCCACCGCTGTTGAAGACATTGGTCACCATGACAATGTTGAAGATGATGTAGTTCTTCCTCAGATCGAACACAACTTGGTATCATCGCCTGCTCTCACGAACAGCGAACTCATCAGCATTGGTCGTCCTCTGACGCCAATTGCTCAGGATGCTTCGTGGGCGGATCACCCACAACAACAAGACACTCCGCGTACTCCCCAACAACAAGTCACACCACCTGTGCAAGAAGAAGAAGATGACTTTGAGGCCCATCCAACTCCATCTCCAAAGGCGTCGCCAGCGTTCCACAGGCTTCGCAAAGGACCAAGGCCTCAAGTCCCTCTTTCAAGCATTCCACAAGGAGAAGTGCCTCACCAATCTGTTGCACGTCTAGTGTTCCCAGAAGCCACTCCGACTGTGAATGTCTCCGAGTCTGAAGCCAAAGGTGCTGAAGACAATCCGGCTGCATCAGCCGATGACAAACAAGAAGAAGATCGTGTCACTACTCCCCCCGTTACTGAAGAAGTTGTTCCTGACGTGAACATGCCAGTGCCCGACCTTCCAGCTCATCAAGTGGAGGTTGAGAATCTTGAGGCTGCCACCACCAACACAAATGAAGCCAATGATGTAGTCATGGCTGAAGCAAATGTGGAGCCTGCACCAACCAATGTGCCAGCAGTCTCTGTTGTGCAGCCTGACGCCTCTATTGATGCCTTTGCTCCTGTTCCACCTCCAAGGCCACATACTATCGAGCAAGCATACAACTACGGCCAGCTTGTTACTGTCAATTGGCCCGTTCTGGTTCCTCCGCCTAATGCCTCTGGTCCTCAATTTGATTATCATGTTGAGCATAGGCCTCTGGTCCAGAAACCGAAGCCAAGACTGCCAAGGTTCCCAGTCACTGCCACCTCTATAGGATCCTTCAATGCAAACGGCTTCAAAGCCCACAACACCTTCTTTGACTGAGCCAAGAACCCCTACTCAAGGGCAAGAATATCATCTGATCGTTTCTGGAGCTATCAGCAGCGAAGCTATTACTCCTGCGTTCTGTATGATCAAGGGCGCATTTTCCCTCATATGCGCCTCGACACTGAAGCCATTGTTGGACTGCCATGCTTAGAAGAAGCGCTTGACTGCTTTCATGATGCAGGTCTGCTCAACTTTGTGACAGACAAAGAACATTGGAATGAGAAACTTTTGCTTCAATTCTATGCTACCCTCCACATTCGCGGTTACTACAGGGATACGAAGACATGGGTTCTCGAGTGGATGATCGGAAATGTTCATCATGAAGCCAAAGCTCTTGACGTCATTGAGCTTACAGGCCTACCCACTCTCGGAGAGCTTTTCGAACCTGACTGTCAACTCCATCGCAATGCACTGGAGAGCATCTTCCATAAGACAGATCCCAACATGAGCCAGATGTTGAGCATGATGAAGCCTCTGCCACCTGACGCTGAATACCCAAAGGAGTTCTTTGTTGATGACCTTGAGTATCTGCCTCGCACAATATATCACATCATCAAGGAAACTCTATGGCCTATCAAAGACATTCTTCAGCTGCAAAACTTGAAGGAGCTATGAAGACATTGGTCTTTTACATCCTCAATGGCATCAGCTTCAATACACAAGAATTCTTTATCCGGCAACTGGTTGCGTATGGATCTGATCTTTTTGGCCTGAAATTCTATGCTCCATGGGTCATGCGCCTCATCAAGCTGCACTTTGCTATCAACTATCAGCCCTCTGCTCGCAATCATCTGATCTTTCTACCAGAGGTTGATATGTCATTTGAAGCCATATACCCTGAGCCTGCCAAGAAGCCTCTTTGTCTTCAAAATGCTGATCACCAAAGCTTCACTCAACCCATGGAAGGAGTCCAAGCAGTAACTCGTATCTATCCAATGGCTGGGAACACTCGTCTGCCTCACCGTGCGCAAACTGAAGCTACTGAGAGCACAGTTGCCCAAAGGCCTAAGAAGCGCTCTCGCGTCCTGAATGACCTAGAACTTCTTGTGGCACTGCATCAGAAACAAGACAAGCATCATGACTGGCTCAAGCGACAGATGCAAAGCCTCTTGGTGGACGTCAATTGCATTTGCAATCTTGCCACCAAGAATGCTTTTGTCACTCACGAGACCTGTCGGCGATCATGGAAGAGTTTGACCCTATTCAGTGCTGAAGCAGATCTTCAAGACGATGGCTTCACTGAAAAATTCAAGTTTGACTCCACTCCTCCACAGAATGTTGTCCTACATCGAACTCCATCCCTTGAAGACTCTGACTATTCTTCTTCCGCGGCAACCGTGAATGCCAAAGTGATCGATGATGAAGACGATGCTACTTCACCGCCCCCTACTTCTGCACGCATCGACACTGCACCAAGTTCGTCTACACCGCCAAACAACACCGACGACCCTGCTGCTTCACCTACTCCTCATGGGAACGAGTAGATGCTCTATGTCTTCAAACCTTTTTGGTCCTTACTAACAAAAGCGGGAGAAGCATATGAGTTTGATAGTCTTCAAGCGGGTCCAAATGGGTGGTTGCCTTATATTTTGCCTAGTGTTTACAACTCTCGCTTTTGATACATTTGGTTCTTTGAGTTGTAACACTTAAACTCGATGGTCGTCTGCTACTTATTTGCTATTTTGTGATGTGATGATAAATTCCGCATGTGCGATGATAACTTCTGCACTTAGGTCATTCTGCAGACGTCCATTTTTCATTATGCATGTCATTATCTTCGTTATATCTTATCATGCATGATGATTTGTCGTCATAAGTTGAAGAGGATCTCCACAAGTACAACCCGCCATGTGCATTTGCATTCCAAAAGCAAATTACTTATATGCACATCTTCAGGGGGAGCCTTTACCACTTATGAAGACAATTCCTTAATTCTTTACAATTCACATATTTTATCCCCGTTGAAAACTTCAACCAGTTTGTCATCAATCACCGAAAAGGGGGAGACTGTAAGTGCATCTAGTGCCACCCCTAGTTGGTTTTGGAGTATTGACGACAAATTTGGTTGGGGGACTAATGTGTTTGTGAGAATTGCAGGATAACACAGGTAGTAGTCCCTCATTGATTCGGTTTACCTACTGGAGATGACCCCTAAAAATGTATGAAGACATTGACGACAATGGTGGTGTATGAAGATATTCATGTTGAAGACTATGACATGAGAAGACATTGTTTGAAGACTATGGAGCAGGAAGACTTAGTCATTTCGTTATTTCCTTTTCTTCTTTGTTGAGTCATAGGAACCACCGTACTGTTAAGTGGGGTCCAAGTGAACAAAGTCAGGATGACTGAAGTGATGCTCAACCCAAATCCTATGTCTTCGAGCGATGACAATGAGAGCAAATCTTATCGAGAGTTGGATAAGTCAGCTTTGCTTGCAGCACAAGTAAAGTTGCCATGTGTGTTTGAAATCTGACCGTTGGAACACGTGTCAATTCCTTAGTGACCCAGGGTCATTTCGGACATATCAGGTCGGGTTGCCTAGTGGCTATAAATAGCCCACCCCCTACACCATAAATTGGTGGCTGCTCAGAGTTAGTACACGGCTTTTGTCGTTTGAGAGCAACCCACCTCGAAGCCTTTGAGAGAGAGAAATCCTTGTGAGGACAAAGCCCAAACACCCAGAGCCAAAGAGTGTTAGGTATTACTGAAGTCTTTCTGTCTGCGTGACCTGAAGACTTATTACACTTGAGGACTGTGAATCCTCCAGCCGGTTAGGCGTCGCGTTCTGAGCATCCAAGAGTCATTGTGGATCACCGGTGAACGAAGTCTGTGAAGGTTCGGAAGTCTACCTTGAAGACTTACCAGAGTGATTGGGCGAGGACTATGTGTCCTTAGCTCAAGGGGAATAGGGTGAAGACGAGGTCTTCTGAGTTGAATCTCAGCCTCCCTAACCAGACGTACAGTTGTCACAGCAACTGGAATTGGTCCAACAAATCCTGTGTCTTCAACAAGTGACTGGTCCTATCCTCTCCCTTCCTTTACTTAGAGTTTGTCTTCGTGAAGTCATTGCCTATTTGTTGTACCTGTTTGACTTCATTGCTTGACTACTATTGTTGTTTGGCTTCATACCATCTTCCATCCTGATCCTTACTACCTAGCTGCTATTAGTCTTCGTACTCTCACGTTATTGCACACTTGACTATGGCTTGCTTAGTGTAGTTTATGTTCCACTGCTTCTCAATAGGTTCACTGCTATAGTTTGTCTTCCCCCCTCTAGTCGTTAACTAGCACTTTTAGGTTCCTCCAGCGAGCCGTCGCCACTGGTCCCATCTGGCCTTGTCCTGGACGATGCTATGTCCAGCTAGGCTACATGGCCGGCGGGTAGGGGCAAATCTCCCTGGCTTCTCCTCCCTCTGGCGCTGCACCTCATTCTCATGGTCTCCAGCAGCACCTCCACTGTGGTTCGTCCAACGCACTACTCCGGCGGGTGCTGCACAACTACGGGTGATGCCACACTGCAGCAGAAGGCACCTTATTCCCCCTCCCCTCCTCCCAGTCCATGGCCTTGAGGTGTTGTTGAAGGATGAGCTCATCCAACAAGGTGAGGATCTCCTCTGATTTTTTGCCAAATTTTCATTCTGATCCACTATACGATGAATTGCTATGAGCTTCTTCTTCTGCTGCTATATGATGCATTGCTATGAGCTGCTCCTGCTGCTGCTATATGATGAATTGCTATGAGTTGCTGCTGCTATATGATGAGTTGCTATGAGCTGTTGCTGCTGCTATATGATGAATTGCTATGAGCTGCTGCTGCTGCTATATGATGAGTTGCTACAAGCTGCTCCTGCTGCTGCTATATGATGAGTTGCTACAAGCTGCTCCTGCTGCTGTTATATGATGAATTGCTATGAGCTGCTCCTGCTGCTGCTATATGATGAATTGCTATGAGCTGCTGCTGGTATATGATGAATTGCAGACTGCTGGTGCTGTATGATGAGTTGCTATGAGTTGCTACTGCTATATGATGCTTTCAGGTGGTGCTGCTATACGATAATAACCAGCCACTTGGACCATCGAATTTCAATAAATCATTGTTCTTCATTTAAATGTGGGTCACGCGTTCTTCGTATAAATTAGGCAATTGGATCTCTATGGAAAATTGACCAAAGTAGATTGTGCCAAGTAGATGGTATCTTTGTATTTGCATTTTGAGCAAATAGTGATGGTCTGTTTTCCTATCATATTAATTACTGCACTGGGTTCAATTTGTGATGTTTGCAAGTGAAATTAATTTCCATATGGGCAGCAAAATGTAAAAAATATAATGCAATCTAGACTTTCCACTGATCATACCAAAGATAAGCTGAAAATGCAATGAAAAGAACTAGTTGGCATATTACATGGAGCTTATATTCACAGGTGCTTATTTTCTTAGGATAACTCGTAATAACTGTCCCTAAGAAACTTGGCTCATAGAACTGGCATACAAATAACATGTCACGATGATTGCAATGGAGGAGTGACATACCATAGCACACTGTATAGGCTCACCGCTGCCTCTCCTTTTTTTGCGATGTTCCATGAAATTGCCACATACATCTTGTACTTTTTCATTGTGTAACCCTATCTGCAAGTTGACACGGCTAATTTTAGACATCTCTACATGATACTATATTGCATATCCCTTGCGCATATTTAAACCACCAACTAACGATTTTGTGCATACCATAAACTAGCCATGACTCTGTATGCTGGACTAGCAGGCACTCTAAGGGAGCCTAATGTAGTGCACTGGAATTCCTACATGCCACCTACGATTTTGTGTAATGTACTGCCCCTGTTCCTAAATATATGTCTTTGTAGAGATTCCAGTATAGACCACATACAGATGTACATAGATGCATTTTCGAGTGTAGATTCACTCATTTTGCTCTGTATGTAGCCTATAGTAGAATCTCTAGAAAGACTTATATTTAGGAACGGAGGTACGAGGTAGTATCATGTATGGCATCTACAAATCTAATTTAGCAGCCAATAGTAGAAATCATTGTCTGCACAAAGGGATTACTGGTCGAAAATCCTAGCAAAGCACGCTGGCAGGCACAGAACAATACAAGAGAGAGAGAGAGACGCACTTATAAGATCATAGCAATGCCTCAGTCCAGGATCTTGGTTGGCCAAGCTGTTAGATCCAGAACAAACATCGTCCTTGTAGTTTTTGCCAGCTGCATAACAGGTAACAGCGACCTGTTAGTATATTTGAAGTACATCGGGCAGGTGATGCTGGACGGGTTTAAAGGTGACAAGTACCTAGGCCGTGGCGGGTGCTTGGCATCTCTCCAGACTGTGGGAATCAGGTTACAAACGTCGAGGGTGATGACGATCGCTGGCTGTCGGGGTGCGGTAAGGAGATCTAGAACCATCGAGTAGGGTGTTTGTGGAGCGGCTCCGGTAGGGTGGACTACGGTGTGGGCGAAGCGGATCTATGGCCGTGGACGAGGGCGTAGGTGAAGCTGCTCTAGTGGTTAGGTTAAGGATGGTGTCGACGATGCGGATCTGCGGCCGTGGACGGGGCGTAAGAAGCTACTCCGGTGGTTGGGTCAAGGGTGGTGTCGACGAT
Organism: Aegilops umbellulata; assembly: GCA_032464435.1. Classification (NCBI taxonomy): domain Eukaryota; kingdom Viridiplantae; phylum Streptophyta; class Magnoliopsida; order Poales; family Poaceae; genus Aegilops; species Aegilops umbellulata. Next base: position 242,653,228 of record CP136055.1, on the reverse strand, counting down.
GCGGATCTGCGGCCGTGGATGGGGCGTCAGAAGCTGCTCCGGTAGGTTGGATGAGGGTGCGAGGAAGCGGATCTGAGGCCGTGGACTTGTGAGTTGGCAAAGCGGCCCCGATAGGGTTGAGAATGGTATAGGCGAAGCTACTCCGATAGGGTTGAGGAAGGTGTCGGCGAAGCAGCTCTGGTAGGTTTGAGGAAGGTGTCGGTGAAGAGGACCAGAGGTCGTCGATGGGGGCGTCAGTGGGGCGGCTCCGGGGGTGTGGACGAAGCGTCTCCGGTGGGGAGTACGAATGAGCCGCTGCAGATGCGACGGTTGACGAGGGTATCGGCGAAGCAGATCCGGCGCCGTGGACAAGGCCGACACTAAATGGGTTGTGGTACAGTCGTGGATGAGCAGTCTACTTGTTTCTAGGGGAGGTGGGAGGGGTAGATGCGGCCGCAGAAGCAGATCCGGTGAGGTGGACGCCACTGGCAGTGAATGGGCTATGGTACGCCGGTAGATGAGCAGTCTAGGGTTTCGAGAGGGGAGGGGAGAAAGGGCGATGAAGTACGGACGACGTGATGTAAAATGCTCTGGTGCTGTGGAGTTAGTCGTTTTTGCGGGAGGGGGAGAGGAAATGGGGGTGCCGTGTACACTACTAGGAAAAGGGCTAAAGATAGGATTGACACTAATGGCGCACAAGGGAAGTGGTGCGCCACTACTATATTCTAATGGCACACCAGGAAAAAGGTGCGCCACTAGTAAAACAATTTTTTTTCATTTTTCAAACATACTAATGGCGCATCCTGGCAAAGTGCGCCATTAGTAGTTAGAACTACTAATGGCGCACCGGCGACAGAGTGCGCCAGTAAATTTTTTTTTACTTTTTGGCAAAAAAAAATTCTAGTGGCGCACCACTGCTAGGTGCGCCATTAGTAAGCTTCCCCCACTCCACCTATTCCCCTTCCTCCCTTCCTCCCCACTCGACCTAACCGTACGCCCCCTCCGCCCCAACCGTACGCCGCCGCCGCGCCTGCACGCCCCCTCCGTCCCCTGGCGCCACCACCCCGACCCCCGCCCCCGCGCCCCCCCTGCCCCCTCCGCCCCCTTCGTCCCCTGCCGCCGCCGCCCCGACCCCCGCGCCCCCACGCCCCTACCACTGCAGCTCCCCCGCGCCTGGTTGTGAACAGATAGCTAGCTAAGATTGATTGTATTTAAATCGTATTCTTCATTTCTCGATTGTATTCCATGGGCACGTTTTGAATCATCAATATTTTTAAATTTCATGTGCACTTTTTGAATTCATGAGGACACTTGATCTCGATCCCCTCCATCTCGATCTCGATTCCCCCTCCATCTCGATCTCGATCCCCCTCCATCTCGATCCCACCCTCCGCCGCTAGCTCCACCGCCGCCGCCGACCCACCGCAACCCTCCCCCGCTCCACCGCCGCCGACGAGCACCCGGCCCCCCGCACCCTCCCCCGTTCCACCGCCGCCAACGGGCACCCCCCGCACCCTCCCTGCTCCATCGCCGCCGCCGATGATATTTTCAAGTAACAAATTTGAACATATTTTTTAAAAAATTATTACTGTTTTTATAAAATAATATTACTGTTATGATTTAAACAAGTTTGAACATATTTAAACACAAATAAATATAAAAAACAGCATTTAAAATGCATAAAAAATATTGGGAGCCTGGGAATTGAACCCAGGACCTCCTGGTGTGTGTGCTGCGTGCTGACCAGTCGGGCTAGTGGGTGGGTTCTGTTGTAGATAGGGTTAGGTTGTAGATAGGGCTAGTGTGGGCTAGATTAAAACAAAATTCTAATGGCGCAACGAGGGGTGGTGCGCCATTAGAATAGTCATACTTATGGCGCACGAGGGGGTGGTGCGCCGTTAGAAAGATTCCCCCCACACTAAATCCCCAATCTCTCTAATCTCTCCCTGCCTCATCGATCTCACCCGCTGCCCCCCGTGTTCGCCGTCCCCCTCGCCGCCCCCCTCGCCTCCTTCGCCGTCCCCGAGCCGAGCGCCGCCTCCCTCGCCGCCTCCCTCCGCTGCTCCGTCGCCGTCGTTCTCGTCCCCGCCCCCCGCCCACCCGCCGCGCCCAGCGGCTGCTCCCACGAGATCACCGCCCTCCCGACTCCGACCCCACCGCCGTCCACTGCGACGAGCTCACCGTCGCCCTCCCCTGAGTCCGCCGTCCTCGTGTGGCCCCTGGTCAGTCTCTCTCCCCCTCTCTCCCGCCCTCATCCCCATGCCCCCACGGGGCGGCACCCTAGGGTTAGGAGCAGGAGCTCGCCGCCGCCGCCCCATCGTGCCACTGCTGCTGCTTCGTGCCGACGCCGTTCTCGCGCGCTCGTGCGCTGACGCTATTAGAATGTTGGTCTTAGGTTCGTAACAGTGTCAGAGCTTCAGACTATGATGCTTCTCTGATTATCTTGTTATGGCACTGCTTCTAAGAAACTCCTATTGTTCAACCACTTCCCCTTTTATATTTGGCACCCTCATTGTTACGTCCTGTAGATGCTTTCCTTATCCTGCAGGCTTGTACATCATTACGTGTCTCTTCAGTGGTTGCTAAGTGGCTAATTCTGTTTGCTCCATTGATGAGCTCTAGGCGCCTTGGCGGTGTTGTCATTGTCTTTGCATATCAATGCTGGCAAAATTGCTTGACTTAACGTTTAATGTGTTCCTACATAGCTGAATAGGATAAAACTCATATTGTTCAACCGCTGTCCCTTTTACATTTAGTGCACTCATTGTTATGTCCCGGAGATCCTTTCATTACCATATAGGCTCGTACATCATGTGTCTCTTAAATGGTTTCTATAAGCTGGATGTCATTAGTTGTGTCCAAGTTGTGTTAATGGGCTGCTGCTTTGTGATGTAACCACCAAACTCCCTGATTTTGCAGTTTGATTGCTACATTTATCTCAACTTCTAGTTGACATTTCTACTTGATTAGAATTTTACAGGGGACTTATGCTGTAATTTCAGAATCTGATTCTGACTATGATGCTTCTCTGATTATCCTGGTATGCCCTGTCAACGATTTGCTTCCCTCGACGCTGTGAGTTATTAGTTCTCATGCCCCAATGAATTCTCTTCACTATGCTCTAGGCAGTCAACTGTGGTAGATGCTAGAGTATTGTAACTGCATTTCACATGCCAAAGTAAATGTATCCTATTAGGACAATATGGTTATTTTAGAATAGTTAGAGGAGCATCGGTTTATTGCATCAGATGTGATTTGTCAGGAGATTTATTCCATGTGTTAATATTTTCTTCCCAACAGTTCTGTCAAGATGAGATCTATCCATTGTCCATAATATATTGCTGAATAATAACATGTGTGGTGTCTTTGACATAAATAATAAATTGGAAGATGTTCAGAGATTTAGGCCAACTGGAACTTTAACAATATTGGTGATGTGACGAGTAGTTCTTATTATCTTCTGTGTTCACGTCTCTAGATTTTATTTTGTATCAATGTGAAACTTTTTTGAATTGATGGATAACGGTGTTGGATGAACAATGTGAAACTTTTGTAATATGTAACGATGGAACTATGTGTTGGCTATGTATGTATATATGATGGAACTTGTGTGTTGGCTATGTATGTATATATGATGGAACTTGTGTGTTGGCTATGATTGTTATATGGATGCTTGTTGTATATATATGTGTTGGATATCTCATAGGTGAAATAGTGACATGAGATTAAGAAAAAAAATAAAAAAAATTGTTACTAATGGCGCACTAACGTGTGGTGCGCCATTAGTATAGCAGACACTAGTGGTGCACTGTGGGCAAAACTAATGGCCCACTGCCTGGTGCGCCATTAGTATACCAGATACTAATGGCGCACCACTGGTGCGCCATTAGTAAAAAATTCTAGTGGCGTGATACTAATGGCGCACCAGTGATCCGCCATTAGTAGGCAAAACTGGTGCGCCATTAGTAGCCCTTTTCCTAGTAGTGGTAGTGGGGGAACCGGAAGTTACCAAAGCAGCCCCGACCTATCATGTAGATAAGGGCAGTATGGTAACAGTTGGTCTCCGTGCACCAAGGACAAAAGGGGGATTTCGCATGCTAAAGACCAAGGTGGCGGAAATTTTAGAAGGAGGCGGGAGATTTTGCCGCCCGCGGGATCGTTCGTATCCAGTTTCAACTAATTTTGGACCGTGCTAGCGGGAAGGTCATGCTAGACTGTGTACACGGGGCACGCGTCAGCAGTTAATAACTGGTGTGAAGTCCACCCTAGAAAAAAGACAATAAATCGGGATGATGCGCCGATAACTTGGACGTTCACACGGGCACGACCAATCGTACGGGTGTAGTGGCACGTTCACAAAAAAGGGGATCAAACGCTCAGCCTATGTATTTCTTGTGTAAATAGATAATTTAGTGCCATTGGTTATTTACTCTAAACATAATGCATTGACGTGTTAGTGTAGAGGCGCACAAAAAGAAATGGATATTTTAGTCAGCTACTTAAAAGTGTTACCTCATATGATTACATAGCCTCCATTTCATAAATTGCGTACCCGTTGAATTCATATATGAATATTAGATATATTACTTCAAAATAGAAACTTAAATCATCCAAGACTAATGAATTTGAATGCAAGAGTAACAATGGTGCATGTTCATGATAGCTACATTGGTTGTTTGAAAAAACATCACTGTAACTTTGGCATGCACAACTAAAAAGGCTTATTTAAATAGAAAAAAATGTGATATATGAGTGTCCAATCTTTATAGGGTTGAATCGATATTGTACCTTTGGCCACGATACGAAGTAGATATTGACTTATGTTCAAGCGATGCACGTCCACGATCGCTAGATAGTGATACGTGAATGAATTGTGCAATCTCTCTCACACGCATACATATCTCATTTCCCTATGGGCATCGGAATCACACACGCGCACTTCGTGTATTTCTCTCCCTCCGTCAATGTTAAATTCATCTTTCTACCCCGTCCTACAAGTCTCTCACACAGAAACACACACGCTCTCTATGTCTAACACGCCCACCCACAGCCACTAATGTCTCTCACACATATGCTATCTACCTATCCCTTAATATAGCTAGATATGTGTCACACAAACTCCTTCTCTCTACTAGCAAGATGCCCATGCGTTGCACGGAACATCAAGATGCATTTGTATGAGAAGTTTATCTTGTGGGAGAAAAGGATGAATGAGGGAATGCCTTATTTGCAAATGCGGAGAGAGGTGTGGGTATCTTTTTGCAAAATTGCCATAGTTTCCTTCCTGTCCATCGGATATAAATCGGATGGCCTATATTGCAGGATGGCAGGAACACCATCATCACCAACTCTGTTTTTTATAAGAGTAGAGATATGTGAGTGTCACTGCCCCCCCTACCACACACACACACACCCACGCCCAAACTTCCCAACACCGAAGGAGTAGGGTGACACCTCGATTTTGATACTAATCTATCAACTGGCTTCTCTCTCAAACATACACACACACACTACGCGGCACCGAAGGAGTAGGGTGGCACATCAATCTTGATAATAATCTATCTACTCCTCTTTCAAACACACACACACACACACACACACACACACACACACACACACACACTCGCTAGTTGTGCCTCTGTGCCTACCGCGCATACTCTCGATACGTCTTTCTCTCTCCCCCCCCAACAATGACAGTAGAAGGGTGACAACTCGATCTGATCATAATCTTTCGATTGGTTTGTCTCTCAAACCTTGTGTCTCGGTGCCTCGCTCGGTAGCCCCCTCGATATGTAGACTTCTCGCGCGCGCACAGCTATAGTGACGATGACGCTGAACCCAGTGTGCCTTGTTTTTACCGGCCTCATGTGATAGTTTTCACCCTGTTTTCTATTAATTAACAAGGCAACCTTTTATTTGTTACTAATAATGAATCTGAAATCACTCGGGGCGGACATAAAATATATCACTTCAACCCAATTATCGCAGCAACTATTTTAAAAGAAATTAGCTAGCTGCTTGTGCATTGCACGGAACATCAAGATGCATTTGTATGAGTAGTTTATCTTGTGAGAGAAAAGGTTGAACGAGGGAAGGACTTACTTGCCAACGTGGAGAGACGTGTGGGTATATTTTTGCAAAATTGCCATAGTTTCTTTCCTATCCGTTAGATATAAATCGATGGCCTATATTGCAGGATGGCACACACACCATCATCACCAACTCTTTTTCTACTCCCTCCGTCCGAAAATACTAGTCATCAAAATGGATAAAAAGAGATGTATCTAAAACTAAAATACATCTAGATACATTTCCTTTTATCCATTTTGATGACAAGTATTTCCGGACGGAGGGAGTATTTGTCTTTTTAGAGATTTCAACGAGTGACTATGACTGGACCTTACCAACATACTCAAAAAAGTAGTCCATAATTTTGATGTTACCCTCTTTTCTTGGCGGTGCAGTGCCATCTGGATACCTCATAAATAAATCAAGGACAAATCTGACCCCTTCCTGAAAAGAAATACAGAGCAAAATGAGTGAATCTACACTCTAAAAGATGTCTACATACACATCCGTATGTGGTAGTCCATTTGAAATCTGAAAAAGACAAATAATTAGGAACGAATGGAGTATATATAAGAGTAGACATGGAGATATATCTCCAGCATGGTCTACAACAAAAATGTGCTGGGCTGGTTAACGCCGGATGCTCGCAACGCGATGACATGAGTTCGAATTCTGTCTTTTAACTTTATATTTTTATATTATATATTACTCTACTTATTTAATATATACTTCTTTCGCTACCGTACTGATAGTGGAACCCACAGAGTACTTAGAATACAAGATTAACGATGGACTTGTTTCTTTTTAACTTTCGGTACGAAGCTGTAGCCACCCTGCAAGTCACGTGTACACTGTACATGCAATTAACTTTTTATAGAGGGACAATTATACAGGCAATTAACTCAAATGGATTGGATGTCACAAACATAAAGAGCATCTCCAACAGCAGCCGGCCAATTTCCTCCCGCTTCCTTAAGCGGAGGACGACATCAAACGCCAGCGGCATACATTTTTACAACTCTAATCAACCAGATGAATTTTGTGCAAACACGGACTGATTTCATATAAGCATGAAGGATTTCGTATAAAAAATCCGGATCTTCATATAAACATGATGGATTTCATTACATTTACATGAACTAAGAGGTGCCAATCCGACTCTCTTGTATAATTAATACTCGCTCCGTCCGGAAATGGATGTATCTATGTCGGTGGGAAACGACACCTATGGGATCACAAGAATCCCTACTACGGTTGCGGGGCGCGGGGTTGCGAGAAGAGCGGATCAAACAGATAGCACACGGTTCCTTTATCCAGGTTCGGGCCGCGAGGATGCGTAAAACCCTACTCCTGCTTTGGTGGATTGTTTATCTGTGTTCTTGAGCTAGCAATGGGCGTCAAGAGCTCCAAAAAGCCAAATCCTCCTCCTGGTCGCCTTGGGCCTCCTTTTATAGTAAAGGGGTTGCCACAGTGGCACACAGGAGGTGGAAAGGGTACAGTAATGCGAGGCTATCCCTCGCATTACATGACAAGGCGTATTTAATGTGCCTTGCTTAGGTGTCCTTGCTTTATCGGGGACGGGGGAGAGCCCTGTCTCGTCCGTCGCCGCTCCCTCTTGCGTCGACACGCGCCCTGGCTAGCGGTGCTTGTGGTGCCATGTAGGCAGGCATGCAGCTGAGGTGGCGCAGTGACGGGTCTCCACGAAGATCTGCTTGCCGGCACGCAGGTGCCTGCCCAGCTGGTTGGGTCAGCAGCTGCATGCGAGCGGCAGTGGAGGCTTGATTGGCGTGGGCCTGATGGTGGCCCCACGGGGGTCCATGGCAAGGGCCTTGCTGCGGCCACGGCCCCGGCAAGGATCTTGCCATGGCGCCTGCTGTCATCCCCGGCAAGGCTCTTGCCGGGGGCCTTGTGGTCCTCCTTGGCTGGGATCCCGCCAAGGATCATCATCTTCTAAAGTGGGTATCTAATCTTGAATGTCTTCACAAAGATCTGCGTGCCACCATGGGGATGTCTCCCGAATCCTTGCCCCATGGGGGTAGTGGAATCGAGGGTGACTTCGCTCCGTAGGTGTGGGGCGAGCTGCCACGGCAAGGATCTTGCCGGGTTAGCTAAAGCTGCCCCCTGGCAGGGATCTTGCTAGGGGGGGGGCTGCTCTATCCCCGTTGCTCTTTGTGGTCTTGGTCTTGGCGTCGTTCTGCTTCTCTTCAGCTTCGGCCTTACCTTGGCTTACCTCCCTTTCCGTGCTCGGTGTGGCGAGGCCTGTGGCTCAGACTGCCCGTGCACAGTTATAGGGGTACAAAAAGTGTACCCCCCCTTTTGTACACCGACAGGAGCCCCCGGGCCTGGGCCACACATAAGCGCAACGCGTTGTTGGGCTAGGCCCAAAAACGATGCATAGACAGGCGGGGCGGTTTTTACCGCGGTAAGTTCCTTCGCGCGCTGCGCTTCCCACGCTTCCCGCGCGTGGCGCGGTGTGGGGAGGCGTGCGTGACGTGGGCGGCATGCGTGGGGCTGAGCTCTACACGCATGCGTCACGTCGTAGTAAAAGGGGGCGGTTCGCGCCTTCCCCATAAAGGGAGGGAGGCGTGGAAGCGTGGCCCATTCAATAAACAGGGCCGAGGCATGGTCTTCAAGGCGTCCACTCCCTACGATCACGGGGTGAGGAGAGGTCGCCTCACCCGTCGCCTCGGTCCTGCATGCCTGCCACGTGGCTCCCATGCGCTTGGGGTGGCGATCGGTGGAGGCGGGAAACCGGGCCGTCGCGGGCTAGGGCAGCGGGTCGGTCCCTGTTCCCTGCGCCTTCCGCCTCTTGATTGGTGGAGCGGGGCGGCCGAGCCCCCACCCCGTTCCTTTATAAAGAGCAGGAGGGGGGGATGGCGTCCCGCATTCCTTCATCTCCTTCTTCCTTTAGCTTCCGCTCCCCTCCCTTCCATTCGCCATGGAGAAAGGGAACCCTGGTCCTCCAACGGTGGCGGCGCGGGTCACCGCTCGACAATGCGTCCCTCCTTCTCCTGCACCTGCGGTGGTAGAGCCAGCCGCAAGGGGAAGGGGGACGAGGCAAGGCCGTGGGCGAGGCCGAGGCGCTCGGGGAAGAGGAGCACGGGGCGGCGCGCTGGCCTCGCCTCCGCCACTAGCTCCTCCCCCCATGGAGGGCCACATTGGGGATGACCCTTGTGAGTTCTTCATCAGGCTGCGCCAGCCGCCTCGCCGTCACCTTCGTCTCCCGACCCCATTCGCGCGGGAGATGGAGTTGGATCCGCCGGAATCATTGCGGCTGCACATGAGGGGCTGTGGGATCAGCGGTACGCGGGTTCGCGTCGACTTCCCAGCCCCTCACGTGATGTATCTTCGTCGGGGATGGAAGATGTTCGCTCATATCCACCGCTTGACGGAGGGGCTCACTCTCCATTTCAAGCTGATGGAGGGCGGCCTCCTCTCCGTAAAGGTCTTCGGGTGCTTCGGGACCCGGGCAAGGCGCTGCGTGGAGAGCTCTTCTAATGGTGAAGACTCCTCCTCGGGCGGGAGTGATGAGGACGACAGCGGCAGCGACGACGAGAGTAGCAGGCGGCAGGTTGACGGGTCCGACTAGGTGTCGGGCGCCACCCCGTGCGGCACCGGCGACCCCATCATCCGTGTCGCCGGCTCCCTGAACTTCTCGGGGTCGTCTCCGTGGGCGGCTGGCGTTGGGAGGCTGCGGAAGAGGAAGAGGGCGGGCGGCAAGGCCGTCAACTCGGAGTACGCGGGCACCGACGCCTTCGACGCGTGCTGACACCCTGCCGCCTCGTCTTCGAGCTCTGCTTCCGGCGCCGCCATCACCATCCAGCCTCCGGACGGCCACTGAGATGTTCTCTTAGTGTCTTCTGCCACCCGTAGCTCGCCTAGGTGCCCCTTTTGCCCTTTCGCCTCCTTGACCTGCCTCCTGAGGAGAGAGACAAGAAAGGGATTACGAGCACCTTATCTCTTTTTAGTTTGTAACCCTTCGGGCCTTAGCTGAATTTAAAACTTGTAATCCCATCATTCATGTTTTTCATTCCCTATGGACTGTACCTGAGTGGAATGTTTTTAATGAAAAAGGGATGCTTGCCGGGTCATTTGTTTGCGGGTAGAACCCACGAAAAGGAGTAAACCATTGATACCTTTAAGATAAACATTTCCTTTCCCGGCAATAGGCCTTGCCGTCTCCCCACTTCACTCGACCTTTCTCACGCCTTTGGCGGAGGCAGGGATGAGGCGGGTTCGGGCTCCTCGTTTCATCCTTTCGCTGCCGCGACTACGATCTAACCTGGCCCCAGGAACGAGCCCTAGGGCCTAGAGTTAGGGGAGCATAGTAGTTTTTAGGAAAAACGAGGTTTCACATACCTCAGTCTATAAGGGAATGCATGATAAGGGATGAAGAACTTGTCTGAAGCTGTAGCCCCCGGCAACTCTGGTTTGCCGTGGGTGAATCTTTGCTCTTGTAACCCCCGGTAATACTGGCTTGCCCGGGTCTAGATGCTGGTATGTCCTCCTTCTCTCTTTCGTCCTTAAGTGATCCGGCAAGGATATCTGTGAGTCTTGCGAACCAAAGAAGACGAAAGAACGACAAAGGGATGCACACTCGACCTCTAAGCTAGGCGTGAGTCGCCGCTAAACACTATCAACCCTAACCAAGGACGAGACTCGACATAGCATGCATGCTATAACTTAGGGCGCTAGCGCTTCATTTATTTATGCTCAGGGTCTGCGCTTGGCTTTGTACAAAGGGCTACATGCATCATCGGCAATGCTTGTACAAAAGGTGGCTTGCCGGGGGGCTCAGCAAGCCGCACCTCACGGGTAAAACTTGCGAAGATGCTCAATGTTCCAGGAGTTACTCACCGGAACGGCATCTTCGGTCTCCAGGCGGACTGCACCGGGCCTCGTGACTCGTATTACCCGGTAAGGGCCTTCCCACTTTGGCGTCAACTTGTTGGAATTTTTGGCCGATTGAACGCGCCGAAGGACAAGGTCGCCTTCCTCAAGGCTTCGGGCACGAACCTTGCGGCTATGGTAGCGGCGCAAGGCTTGCTGGTAGCGTGCTGCTCTCACAGCCGCCCGAAGATGATCTTCCTCAAGGAGCAGTGCGTCATCTTGCCGCAGTTGCTCTTGCTTAAGCTCATCATAAGCGAGCACTCGAGGTGACCCGTATATGAGTTAAGTGGGGATAACTGCTTCTGCCCTGTATACCAGGGCAAAGGGTGTCTGGCCGGTGGCTCGATTTGGCGTCATCCTGATCGACCAAAGAACCGTCGGCAACTCATCAATCCAGCGCCTTCCGCTCTTGTGCAGCCTGTCAAAGGTCTTGGTCCTTAAGCCTCGCAGCACTTCAGCATTTGCCCTCTCAGCTTGACCATTGCTTCGCGGGTGAGCAACGGAAGTGAAACAGACTTTGCTGCCGAGGTGTTGAGTATATTCATGATGGTGCGGCTTGTGAACTGCGTGCCGTTGTCGGTGATGACCCTGTTGGGTACACCGAAACGGCACACTAGCCCCTTGAAGAACTTGACGGCTGACTGAGCTGTGACCTTCCTCACTGCTTCCACCTCCGGCCACTTTGTGAACTTGTTGATTGCAACATACAAGTACTCAAAGCCCCCGACAGCACGGGGGAAAGGGCCCAGTATGTCAAGCCCCCAGACCGAGAAGGGCCAGGAGAGAGGAATGGTTTGAAGGGCTTGAGCTGGCTGATGAAGCTTCTTTGAATGGAACTGACACGCTTCACACCTGGTGACTAGTGTCGTCGCATCCTGGAGGGCGGTGGGCCAGAAGAAACCTTGCCGGAATGCCTTGCCGGAAAGGGCCCTTGACCCGATGTGGGATCCACATATGCCTCCGTGTATCTCCGCCAACACCTCCAGTCCTTCCTCTCGAGGGATACACTTCAATTTCACACCGTTCGGCCTCTTCCTGTATGGGACGTCATCGACGAACTGGTACATGGTAGAGCGACGGGCTACTTTTTCCACTTCTTCCTGCTCCTTAGGAAGTTCCCCTGTTTGGAGGAATCGGACGGTATGTTGTGCCCACGCTGGAGCCTGGGGCTCGACGGCGAGGACTAAAGGCATTTCCTCCGCTATAGGGGCGGCTGCCTCGACGGCAAGAGCTTGATGCTCCGCTGGAGCTAGCCATCCCGTGGCGGGCTCAGCGTCCCCGGCAACATCCTTGCCGGCGGCTCCGGGGAGCTCGGCGGGAAAGTACTTGTCGGGCCCTGATTTCCTCCTCTTGTTCTGCTCTTTTGATGGATCAACGGATGGCTGAGTTAGCTGAAGCACAAAGGTACCTGGTTCCACAGGTAGCTTGAGGGTAGCGCGTTTTGACAGGTAATCGGCGATATCATTCTCCGCTCGGGGAACGTATTCAGCCTGTATACCGTCGAAACGCTCTTCTAGCTTTCTCACTTCATCAACGTAGGCCTTCATCAACGGGCTCTGGTAATCCTTGTTGACTTGCTTGACGACAAGCTGCGAGTCGCCCTTGAAGATGAGTTTCTTGATTCCGAGATCCGCCGCGATCCTAAGACTGGCAAGCAGCCCTTCGTACTCCGCCGTATTGTTTGTTGACACCTCCCTGGGGAAGTGCATCTGGATCACGTACTTGAGGTGCTCTCCGGTGGGGGCAACAAGCAGTACGCCAGTCCCAGCACCTTGTAGGGAGAAAGCTCCATCAAAGTACACGATCCAATTGCAACTTGCCTCCTTGCCGGGGAGAGCAGTCCCTTGGGCTTCTTGGTCAGGTGTTGCGGTCCACTCTACAATGAACTCCTCCAGGACTCGGCTCTGGATCGTCGAAGTACTTTCAAACTTGAGGCCAAAGCTGGACAGCTCCAGTGCCCATTCCACAATCCTCCCCGTCACATCTGGATTGTGCAATATCCGTTGTAGAGGGAGGCGAGTGACGGCAGTGATCTCGTGTGCCTGGAAGTAGTGACACAGCTTCCTCGAGGCCATAAGAAGGCTGAAGAGCAGTTTATGCACACCGGAGTACCTTGATCTAGCCCCCTGCAGGAGGGAGCTAACAAAGTAGACCGGGTGCTGCATCATTTTCTTCTTCGGCGGCACTTCGACTGGCTGTGTCGTCTCTGCATTGGTGGTGTCGGGCTCTGTCGCGGCCATCACCTCGTCGTCAACCTCTCTCTGGGCCACTAGTGCGGCGCTGACCACCTGGTTCGTTGCCGCCAGGTATAGCAGCAACGGCTCCTGTGGCCTAGGCACAACTAGTATTGGCGCGGAGGAGAGGTACTTCTTCAAATCTTGCAGTGCTGCCTCGGCTTCCGGCGTCAACTCCCTTGGGCCCGCCTTTTTCAGGATCTTGAAAAAGGGAAGGGCGCGCTCGGCAGACTTGGAAATGAATCTGCCCATGGCGGCAACGCAACCAGCAGGCCAACGCACATCCTTGATTCGCTTGGGTGCCTCAATCTGCTCTATAGCTTTGATCTTGTCCGGATTGGCCTCTATCCCACGCTGTGACACAAAGAACCCGAGAAGTTTGCCGGATGAGACGCCGAAGACACACTTCTCAGGGTTCAGCTTGAGATTGATCTTGCGCAGGTTTGCAAATGTCTCTTGCAAATCTGGTATGAGGGTTGCCCTGTCCTTGGTTTTGACCACTATGTCATCCATATAAGCTTCCATATTTCTATGGAGCTGGGGTTCAAAACCAATCTGGACCGCCCTTGCAAATGTCGAACCAGCACTCTTCAACCCAAAAGGCATCCACATGAAACAATACGTACCACATGGGGTGATGAATGCTGTTTTATCTTCGTCTTCTCTTGTCATGAAGATCTGGTGGTAGCCGGAGTAGGCATCGAGGAATGACAACAGATCACACCCAGTCGTGGAGTCAACAATCTGGTCGATGCGCGGCAACGGGAAGGGGTCTTTAGGACAAGCCTTATTGATATCTGTGTAATCAATACACAGCCTCCACTTCCCATTTTCCTTGCGCACTACGACCGGATTGGCCAACCACGTTGGATGGAGCACTCCTCTTACCAAACCCGCTGCTTCCAGTTTCCGGATCTCTTCTGTGATGAACTCCTGTCGTTCCAAAGCTTGCTTTCTGACCTTCTGCTTGACGGGCCGCGCATGAGGACAGACAACAAGGTGGTGCTCAATCACCTCGCTGGGAACGCCGGGGATGTCGGAAGCTTGCCATGCAAACACATCGACATTCGCTCGCAGGAAGGTGACGAGCGCGTCTTCCTATTTGTCGTCAAGGGTGGAGCTTATGGTGAAAGCCCCTCCCGCGCCGTCCTCATTGACAGAAACCTTCTTGGTTCCCGGCGGTATGGCCCTGGACTTCTTGTTCCCGTCGGTGGAGATCTCTGGCACGTCCTCGACAGCAGCGCTACGCTCCGAAGAGGTGCGCTTGCCGGAGTGGGTGTCTGAGGTCTCACCGGTCTTCTTCTTCTTCCCTCCCGGGGTCCCAGCGGTAGGAGAAAGTGCCTTAGTGGCGGCAGCTGCTGCAACTGCTTGCTGGTATAGTTGGTCAGCGCAAATCAGCGCATCTTTCTTATCGGAGGGGATGGTGATGATCGTCACGGGCCCTGGCATCTTCAGGGTGTTGTATGCGTAGTGTGACGCCGCCATGAACTTGGCCAGCGCTGGGCGGCCAAGGATCCCATTGTAGGGCAAGGGGATCTTGGCAACATCAAACACGATCCTCTCCGTCCTGAAGTTCAGGTCGCTTCCAAAAGTCACGGGCAGCGTGACCTTTCCCTTGGGTTGGCTTCTTCCCGGGTTGACCCCTTGAAACGTGCCCGTCTCTTCGAGGTCTCCATCAGGAATCTGCAGTTTCTTGATCACGGCAGGCGAGATTAAGTTCAGACCGGCCCCGCCATCGACTAGCATCTTTGTCACCTTGAGGTTGCGTATTGTTGGTGAAACCAACAATGGCAAGCACCCGACCGCAGTGGTGCGATCAGGGTGATCCTCAGTGTCAAAGATGATAGGTGTACTGGACCACTTCAGCGGCCTTTGGGCATCAAACGATGGCTCTGCCGCTGTAATCTCTCGCGCCCACTGTTTAAGCTGGTGGTGACAAGTATGCAGCGAGGCACTGCCGTCGACGCACATGGCCTCTGTAGCTTTCTGAAATTCTTGGTCGCCGGATTCATCGTCCTCTTCGTGATCGTCGTCTTCTGGCTTTCTGTCATGGCCCCGGGCGGGCCTCTCCTGTTGTTTATCCTTGCCGCGATGGCCCGCCTGGCCGTCATGCTTTTTGCCGGACCGCTCAGCACCGTCTTGGCCCTTCTCCTTGTCCCGCCTCTCATATTCAGCCCTCTGCTTCTCAGCGAGGAGATCAACCTGTCGGCAGTCTTGGAGAGCATGGCCTTTGGTGCGATGGATCTTGCAGTACCGCTTGTTAGAGTTTCCTGACTTCTCGGCGGCCGCCAAGGCCCGGCAGGCGACACATCCGGCAATTTCCTTGCCGGGGTCATCTGCCTTGGTTTTCTTGGTGGAGCCGGTGTCATCAGATCCCTCGACGACAATCACAGCTTTCCCTTTGCGCTTCCTGTTGCGGCACCGGCCTTTCTTCGTCGGGGCGACAGTATCCTCATCTAAGGAGTCGGTGTCCATGCTGGCATCTTCGTTGGGGTACTTCCTTCCCTCTTCAGCCCGGGCACATCTGTCAGCAAGAACATAGAGTTCTGCTACATCTTTCACCTTGTTCATCGCCAGGTCTTCACGCATCTTGAGGTTACACACGTTCTGATGGAACGCGCTGATGATGGCGGCAGGGTGAACATCAGGGACATTGTACTGTATCCGGCTGAACCTCTGTATATACTTGCGAAGACTCTCGCCTCCCTTCTGGGGAATGACGTGCAGGTCGCTCGCCTGGCCATGGGCTTGGTGGCCTCCAGTAAAGGCGCCCACGAACTCATGGCACAAATCCTACCAGGAGGAAATGGAGTCTACCGGCAAGTGCATCAACCATGACATGGCGTTGGGTTTAAGAGCCAACGGAAAGTAATTCGCAAGCACCTTATCGTCGCGGGCTCCGGCAGCTTGCATCGCGATGGTGTAAATGCTGAGGAACTCGGACGGGTGGGTCTTGCCGCTGTACTTTTCGCCCACGTCAGGTTTGAAAGTGCGGTGAGTGGGCCACTGGAACTGCCGCAGCTCATGGGTAAAAGCCGGACAACCTACCTCCTAAGGTAGGCCTCCAGGGCTCTCTGGTGCCGGGTGGTTTACGGCAGGCCCTGCTCACCTGTCTGATTGGTGGCGCGCTCCGCGCAGGCGCTCGATAGTGGTTGGAGCGTCTTCATGTTCTCGTTCCCGAAGGACCTGGCGCTGGTCACAGTGGGTTCGCGGGACGGACGACACTATGGATATTTCGTCGCCCGTGACGTCACGATAGGCTGGCGTCCGCGGTGCTGGGTGAGTTGGGGGCGAGTGCACCGTGGTCGCGGCGCCACTGGCCCTCCTGCCACTGGTGCGTGGGACTCCGTCCGAGTGTCGACCCGGGGGCTCCACTGGACTCGGTTCGTCTTTGTGGGCTTCCGAGACAAGGCTTCGTATAGTGGCTCTCCATTCGTCGAGTTTCCCCATAGTGGGGGGAAATCGAGGAGCAACTTTGCGCACGCCAGGGCTTCCACTGGCGTTGGTGGCAGCGAAACCTGCACGGATCGCGACGCGCTTCGACTTCTGACCATGTCAGAAGGAGCTCTATCACGACCCCGCGGTCGCATGCCATCTTCGCCAGCGCCTCGGCGAGCGGGCAGGTCTTCTACATCCCGGGAGGGGCGCTCGGGGCTCTTCTAGCGGCGACGCCCGGGGTCTTCGGTGTGATTACGCCGTTCGTCGCGCGCCGCTTGAGAGGAGCGTGCCGTCGGCGCCGGCGTGGGAGTCTGGGAAGCCCTCGCGTCGCCTTCGGGCGGGGTGGCAGCGATCTTGGAAGGCCCCGCGCCACCCACGGAGGGCCTGGCTCCGTCCTTGGATTTGGCGGTGTGCAGCCCGTTACTAGGCGCACAAACATCGCCGCCTCCCAAACTCCGGCTGTTGGGACGGTGTTGGTGTTTGAGAACGGCGGCCCGGGTCCTTTCCGCGACCGGTCGGCTGCTCGCCTGCGTCGGGACGGGATGTCCGGCTTCCGACGGGCCAACCGTCACTGTCGTCTTCTTCTTGGGCTCCATGACGATGAAGGAGCGTCGAACTAACTGCTAAAGCCGATTCTCACAACTGCGCTGCCCCCTACCTGGCGCGCCAAAGATGTCGGTGGGAAACGACACCTATGGGATCACAAGAATCCCTACTACGGTTGCAGGGCGCGGGGTTGCGAGAAGAGCGGATCAAATAGATAGCACACGGTTCCTTTATCCAGGTTCGGGCCGCGAGGATGCGTAAAACCCTACTCCTACTTTGGTGGATTGTTTATCTGTGTTCTTGAGCTAGCAATGGGCGTCAAGAGCTCCAAAAAGCCGAATCCTCCTCCTGGTCGCCTTGGGCCTCCTTTTATAGGAAAGGGGTTGCCACAGTGGCACACAGGAGGTGGAAGGGTACAGTAATGCGAGTCTATCCCTCGCATTACATGACAAGGCGTATTTAATGCGCCTTGCTTAGGTGTCCTTGCTTTATCGGGGACGGGGGAGAGCCCTGTCTCGTCCATCGCCGCTCCCTCTTGCGTCGACACGCGCCCTGGCCAGCGGTGCTTGTGGTGCCAGGTAGGCAGGCAGGCAGCTGAGGTGGCGCAGTGACGGGTCTCCACGAAGATCTGCTTGCCGCCACGCAGGTGCCTACCCAGCTGGTTGGGTCGGCAGCTGCATGCGAGCGGCGGTGGAGGCTTGATTGGCGTGGGCCTGATGGTGGCCCCACGGGGGTCCATGGCAAGGGCCTTGCTGCGGCCCCGGCAAGGGTCTTGCCGCGGCCCCGGCAAGGGTCTTTCCGTGGCGCCTGCTTTCACCCCCGGCAAGGCTTTTGCCGGGGGCCTTGTGGTCCTCCTTGGCTAGGATCCCGCCAAGGATCATCATCTTCTAAAGTGGGTATCTGATCTTGAATGTCTTCACAAAGATGCGTGCCACCACGGGGATGTCTCCCGAATCCTTGCCCCATGGGGGCAGTGGAATCGAGGGTGACTTCGCTCCGTAGGTGTGGGGCGAACTGCCACGACAAGGATCTTGCTGGGTTAGCTAAAGCTGCCCCCCGGCAAGTATCTTGCTGGGGGGGGGGGCTGCTCTGTCCCCTTTGCTCTTTGTGGTCTTGGTCTTGGCGTCGTTCTGCTTCTCTTCAGCTTCGGTCTTACCTTGGCTTACCTCCCTTGCCGTGCTCGGTGTGGCGGCGCCCGTGGCTCAGACTGCCCGTGCACAGTTATAGGGGTACAAAAAGTGTACTCCCCTTTTTGTACACCGACAATCTAGACTTATTTTAGTTCTAAATGGCCGTCCGCGGATCCCTTTGTCTTCCTCATGTTCGTCAGACACTTGCGGGGTTGACGAAGGTCCTCGGAAGAGACGAAGCAGCAAAGAAACCACTTGAGTCCACGGTCGTTGCCTCGGCGGTGGCCTTCATGGGTCCCAAGTGGCGGCGGCCTCCCGTGTTCTACTTCTCCTCGATGATGGCGGCGGACACATAGAAGCTGGCCACCGACTCGTCGCTCTCCACGCACCCGGCTTCTGTCTCTGCCTGCATGGCGCTGCCTCAGGCACGGGAGGCGCGCCCACAGACACGGGAGGCGCGGTCACCGCAGACACTGGTGGCGCAGTACGACGCGACAGCAACGGTGCCCGTACCGGTGTGCTCGCCGCTGTGCCGGCGTGGAGGAACTCACCACTCCTCATCGAGCTGAACTGGAGCGGCGAGTTGCTAAACCACGCGCCTGCTTGGGGCGGCAACTGGCTCCGTCGGGCCAAGCGAGGTTGGTGAAGCACCGAGCGGCCTCGCCCGTATCCGGAGGGCTCAGCAGGCCAACCAGCCGAGAAATATGCCGGAGAACGGCTCATCGGAAGCCATCGGAGGAGTGGTGAAAATGGTGAAGGAGGAGATCGGGGAGCGGTGAAGGGGTGCGATTCTTGCCCGCCGTCTGTCTGGCCTCGTGTAAATAGAGGACGGACGGTAGGAGCTTGGCCAGCGTCTGGCCTCGTTTAAACTGAGAGCGGACGGGAGGAGCTCGGCCGGGGTTGCGTTTAATTCCGGCCCACTCATGAACGGACGTGTGGCCGGAGTAGGATTCTCGGTTGGCATTCGGGTTTAACGGAGGGGTTTAATGGAGGCGTCGGGCGTGCAGCGGGCGGCGCAATACTATTCGATTTGACAGCAGTAATGAGCCGTAAATCACAAAGGCCCTCGCCTCTCGTGAAACCGACCGAGCTAGACTGCCCTGCCCTCAAGCCTTTTAAAAAATGTATATACTCCACTTTTGTACAATAGTAGTATCGATGGATTGCGCCATGGAGCAAAACTTGAAATTAAAAAAAGGTGGTACATATAGAGAGCGCTCGTCGCCAAATTATGCATATAGTACTATTAAAAATGCTTGTCACAATAATGGTGTCCAGCACAAGTGCACAACCCACCCCTCAAATAAAACTAAGCACCCTGGAATTCTTTGACAAAACTAAGCACCCTGAAATTTTTTGACAACTAAACTGCTGGCTATATGATGTTGGCCATATATATTGTACGTATATAATGTGAAGAAACGAGTGGTAGTACTATACCAACTAAAAGATGAAATGTAAGAAATACTAGTATGTACGTACTGAAGAGTTAAAGTAACAAGATGAAATGTAACATAGTTCTGCTGGGGGATCAGCACAACACACCCCTTAAATTAAATTAAGCACACCTGAAATTAAACTTTGCAACTATTCCGGTAGACACTTCATTAGAACCACTATGAGCAATGACACTGCCACCTTACTCGGAGTCCTCGTCCACGTCCTCGACTTCGTCTTTGTCCCTCTTCCTCTTGCCAATACTTCTTTGCTTGAACCGCACACTTGGCTGTTGCTCTTCATCCAACCCTTGTAGATATTGAAGCAAAGGTAGCCATCCATTGCAGCGTACTGGATGTGGTCTATATCTAGTACATTTCGCTACCATGCATGATGATGAAACGTGTATGCAGGTTTCTCCACTTAACCGTACGAAGGATGAACCATGGCTCCTGCCAGGGTCAGCATTGAAGGCTGAAGAGAGGACACCAGCCGATTCTTCTGGAGGTTGAAGGTGTTGCCTACAACGAGGCTGTCACGACCCCGATCCTAAGTCACACCGATCTAGCATGTAACACATCATATCACTTTGTGGCCTCATGCACGGTATTCCCACGGGTGCCACCTTACCTGGCCCAGGACCGTTTCCGCCGTTTGGCTCACGTATATGATAGTGTCGCTAGCATCCATATGACAAAGAACCCGGGCCGACATGGCTAGTCGTGAACCCAAAGCGGCACTAACCCATGGAGACATGCATACATGAATCAACTTCGACCATGTCGGTCAACAGCGTGTGAATCCGGGCTGTAGCACTGGGCTAACAGGACTCCGGTAACCCGGGCTGTAGCAGGCTAGGCAGGACTCCGGATGTCACCGCGTGACATTTCCCTGAAGGGATAGACACAGGAACGAAGTGAAACACATGCCGGCCAATCAAGTGTCCTGAGCAGTAGTGCTGGGCTAGCAGGACTCCGGTGAACCGGGCTATAGCGGACTACTATGGCTCAAGGAAGCACTAGACTACATTTCCCCATAAGAGAGGCTGCCAAGGATAAACAACTAGATTGTCGGATCCCACACATACCAAGCATTTCAATAATACACACAACATGCTCGACATGTGTAAATACAACATGGCATCACAACAAGACTCTACGACTCAAGTATTTATTCATTAGGCTCTGGGGAGCGAGATATTACAAGCATGGGTCTCATGACCCAACATTCAGAGCATACAAGTCAAAGCACATGCGTAAGCTTAACATGTCTGAGTACAGACATCTACAAATGAAAACGGCTGAGAAGCCTGACTATCTACCAGATCATGCCGAGGGCACAAGATCGTAGCTGAGGTAACAAGCTAAACGTCGAAGCCCATGCGGTACTACTAGCGAGACTAAAGTCTCTCTGCAAAACATAAAATAGGCAAACGTGAGTACAAATGTACCCAACAAGACTTACATCAGAACTAACTACATATGCATCGGTATCAACAAAGGGGTGGTGGATTTTAACTGCAGCAAGCCAGCTTTGACTCGGTGGCTATCCTGAACTACGACTGCAAGTAACTCTTTTGAGGCGGCGCACACGAGTCCACATATTCACCATATCAATACACCACTATGGATCCGCTCCCGTCAACCTACGAGAACGCCATCCATAGCACTCACGCTTATCTTGCGCATTTTAGAGTATCCACTTTCAGCTGTCTATGAACTATGCAAGGGGTCCAAGTTTCCATATCCGAGGAATCCGGCTATTCGAATAGATAATGATAACCCTGCAGGGGTGTACTTCTTCACACACACTCTCACCACTTACCACCATGTACACGTCATGTACCTCGGCAACCTTCAAGCAGAAGCCTGGCGAGGGAGTCGGCCACGACCTGACTAACCACACAAGTCTCTAGTCCAGGTTTATCGCCTATTCGGGTTCCATCCACAAGGAGATCCGTCCAGGGTGTCGCTCACGACCCCAAACGATGTGTGCAGGGTTCCCAAGCCCACCTCGGCGGATGGATCTACGCTTGGTACACCGTGCCACTGTGCCTAGTCTGTCCCAAGCCCACCTGTACCGGGTGCCACTTGGTAGACTACTAACACTACCTACAAACACCAGAAACTAGTTGCAACTCCTGGACACAGATCAAGTTGATTAATAAGTCGAGAGAGCTTGGAGCGCCCGGAGCCCAATGTGTGGTAGTAACTGTTCATGGATCACAAACACAGAACTCAGTTCCTGAGAACAGTTTCAATGAGACAACCCACCATGTACTCCTACATGGCCTCTCACCACTACCTTTACCAAATCGTGTTCACACACTTAGCTCTCAACAGTAGGACATGTTCACCACATTCCAATTCATTCCCGATGAATCATACCCGACTCAACTCTAAGCAGTAGCAGGCATGACAACAAGCATGAATGAGTAGGCACATCAGGGCTCAAACAACTCCTACTCATGCTAGTGGGTTTCATCTATTTACTGTGGCAATGACAGGTCATGCAGAGGAAAGGGGTTCAACTACCGCAGCATGTAACATTGAATCGTTGTTGTCCTAATGCAGTAAAAGAGAGCAGGAGCGAGAGAGTGGGATTGTATCGGAATGAACAAGGGGTTTTTGCTTGCCTGGCACTTCTAAAGATAGCATTGGGTCTTCATCAGTGTCAACGATCACAACGTCGAAACCACGACTATAGACAGGGGACAAATACCGGCAAACACAGAAAGAGCACAATCAATGCAATGCACAATACGATGCATGATCATGACATGGTAAAATGAGTTTCTTGGGCTAATGCAACTTCAACCAGATGGGTTTGAGCTATTTTGAACCAAAGATTCAAAGTTCAAACTCATTTGTGATCTTAAATAGTGCTTTATCATGTTTTGCACTAAACAGCAAGTTAACTTGTTTAAACATGCACGAAACCAGTACAGATGGATAGATTGCATTTTTTTGATAATTTTTCATATATAATTTATTTCATTTGGAGTTATGGTTGAATTACTATGAATTTTTGAAGTTTTCAACATTTTCTGGAATTTCCTATATAAGATTAAATCCAGAAAATACTTATTGCGTCAGCCTGGCGTCAGTGTGACGTCAGCAAGTCAACAGGGGCCGGTCCGGGTCAAACCTGACCTGTAGGGCCCACTGGTCAGTGACAGAGGGGCTAATTCCGTGTTGACTCGCTGCGGGGCCCACTGTCAGTGTCTGAGGGCGGTTTAGCTGGTGGGGATTAGCGCTAATGATCGCGCCACGTCGGCTCTCGCAGGAGTTCCGCCGGCGATGACCAAACCCGACAACGGAGACGTCGCGGGAAGGCGCTATAGGAGACGGTTTCGGACGCGTTTGCGGCTAAAGGTACCTGGGGGTGCGGCGCATCCAGAGGTGGCGGCGGCTGGAGCAGGGGTGGCCGGAGATTGCCAGAACGAAGCTCTTGGCGGCGCCGGAGTTCGGCCCCGAGCGGTGTGGGGTACTGTGGTGCAAGTCAGGAGCTTCGAGCGGCGGCGTTGGGTTCGTGGGGACCCGCTGAGCTCACGGCAGTGCTCAAGTGCGAGTTGTGGCCGCGGCTACCACAGTGGCTCCATGGATGGCGGCGGTGAGCTTCGGGCTCGACGGATATGACGACTACAGTGGCCGTACAGGGAAAAGGAGAGGGGGAATCGGTTCAGGGGCTCACGGGGATCATGTAGGGAAGGTGAGCGAGGTCAGGGAAGCACGGACATCGGCGAATCAACGATGAGGTTGCCGGCGGCCGGAGGTTGAAGATGAGCATGAGGACGACGCTGTAGGGCTCCCGCGGTCGAACTGGTTGGTCTATATGATTCAGGAGAGGACGGCGGTCCTTCTGGATGCATCGGCAAGGCGATGGGGGGCCGGTGGCCGTGATGGCAGTGGACGGCGCCGATGAGCTCTGCTTGGTGGCTGCGTGCGAGAAACAGAAGAGGGGGCGAGAGCAGAGAGTAACGGGGAGAGGCAGAGAGGGGTCCAGGGCGGCGACGAGGGAAGGATCGGGGCTCCCAGGTGGAAGCAGGAGGTGGCCGAAGCCGCACGCACGCGCGCCACGCCTCTTCTGTGCCTACTGGCTGAAGGAAGAAGACGGGCGTGCCCCTGTGGTCTAGGCCCACAGTGTTGGGCCTGGTGGGCTGAGCCAGGTGAGCGCCAGGTAAGTCTGTTTCTTTCTCTCTCTCTCTTATTTGTTTCAGTTTTTCTAATTTCTGCTACTATTTTGCAAATAAAATACTAACCAAAACACTTTGGTTAATTCTGTAATTTTTTGTGAGGAATATTTGAATTATTTTCAAACCACACAACAAATTTCAGAATATTTGGAGCAACCAATATTTATTGGTAAATTTTAAACTCCAACTAAAATACCATAATGATTTAATTCAATGACCAAAATGTCCTTGAAAAATATGCATCATCTCTGGTAGAGGCTTTCACCTTTTTCCATAAATCATGAAC
Source organism: Aegilops umbellulata (assembly GCA_032464435.1). Lineage (NCBI taxonomy): Eukaryota > Viridiplantae > Streptophyta > Magnoliopsida > Poales > Poaceae > Aegilops > Aegilops umbellulata. The sequence goes on along the minus strand of CP136055.1, from coordinate 242,629,024 downwards.
ATTTTAAAAGGATATTTTGAGGTCATCGAAAATATTTTGGTTGAACCTATTTGAATTGCATTTGTGCTAGGGTTTGGATCAATCCCCATTTCAAGTTTAAAAGCAATTTAAACATGATGCAACACATGACTAGCTAGCCCAGAGCATACCACAACTAGGGATGTGACAACTCACCCCCACTAAACAAGAATCTCGTCCCGAGATTCAAGACGTGAGGTAAGAAGACACTGGGGACACAAGCTAACACGATCTTCACGATCCAACTGTCCTTCTCGAAGATGTTGATTCATTGCTTCAAATTGATCTTGACATCCTTGCTTTGAGAACTTCATCCAACACGACAATGGAAAGGGAGGGAGGCTCTACATGATTCGATATTCACGAAGATCAAGCAAAACATGATCAACTCTCGGAATGAGATGTAGAAACATCTCGAGTTGAGACACAAACACATCGAGAGGGATGGAAGAACAAACAACGAGGTTGATTTGGTGGGCAACAATTCCACGCTTAGAGAGATGGTGGATGGTGTCAAGGTGGCGAGGAAATGATTGCCATGATTCCATAGCGGGACACCTTGGGGGAGGTGACTCATGGAACTATTCCCTTAAGTGGCAAAAACAATTACTTTTGATTCACGACCATTGCAACTCTCTATACCAGCCTAAGGCAATCACAAACGATCGTTTGATCGAATTCAAAAGAATGGCATACTCACACCAGAATGGATGATGTGGACTATCTTGTTGAAGACAACGCAATGGATGATTTTCTTATCATCGAGAATGGATGGGACCCATGGTGGGACCACTTTTGAAGATGATCCTGAATAAAAAGAATGATGAGAAGGCAGCCCATGGAAATTTGGCACAATAGCGGAGCAAGCTGGGGACAAAATGCCAATGTTGGAAGTGTTCCAACCATCATATCTGCCTGAGATTCAGATCTGGTTGGTAACGGGATATTTCAGACAGCATGTCTGGAAAAGAAAGTTTGCAACACCAATCGACGAGATGACATTGCGAGATTCTCGGGAGATGAACTACGATAGCAAGCTCCAAAACATGAGCTGGTTTGCTACACACATGTGAACACGTTGTCCAAGACAAGCATGGCCACACAGTAGTCTTAAGATAAAACACTACCGAGTTCTGGTTGGGAACCATCATCGAGGATAAGGAATCTTGTACAAATCTGTCTGGTACCTTCAGGACTAGCACTTAGAACTTATTATCCTTGAACAAATCAATCAATGGCTTGGTGTGCTAGGAATTACATATGGAATGAAGATGATCAGTCTATCAGACCATAGAATACTTCACACGGGCATGACTGACTTGGGATGATTCCAGAGGAAGCAAAAACAAACTTTCTCGAATCCACGGCAGCAACTTGCATCGAGTGCACATGAATTAGAGGAAGTCACTTCTTTCATCCAAACATATGCTTCATGAATGGGACATGAAGAAAATGCTTACACAAATTCCCAACGCTATCTTAATATTCATCATGAATTATGGACGAGATAGAAATGTTGCCGATGGGCACAACAACAATTCATCCTGCTTCCATATAGATGGAATTCCACAATTAAGTGAACACGGGGATAGCATTGGACAGACCCAAAAGATGTAATGGTGTATGCTCGAGGGATCAACCACGAGTAAGACAACATTACGAACATCGTTGGTTCTGATTTGACTTGACGATAGCCCATACTCAAATCAAGTTTTGACAAGGTAATAGATCCAAAAACTGATCACGAGGACCAATCGGTGGAGGTATCATCTTTCTTCAACACACACACGCACACAAAAAGATATCCCTTAACCTGAACTAAGTCAGACAAGCTTTTATCTTCCAACTCTCCAAGTTGTTGTTTGGCTTAACCAACTAGCTCAGGGGTATCCCACACAGATTCTTGGAGAATGGGTGGTTTGGAGGAAAACCAACATGATCACGAACTCAACATAGCGGTCAGGTGAGAACCTGGTAATACTTCCGAGAAGATATTCGGAACATCACGAACCACCGATATGTCACTAAGCTCGAGAACAATCTTGCTTTCAGAGCAAGACAATATGATCAAATAAGCAAGGGATTGAATAATCCTAACTCATTGATCGAAGAGTGCACCAGAAATAAGGACTAGGTAGCACGATCAATCTTAGGATGATGATTTAATAACCAACACACTAAGAATGAGAATATTGTCCATTTACTACCAAGCAAGGAGTTGCTCGGAGTATTGATTTCACACAACATAGTTCACTTGACGGCATTCCGGTTGCAACAACACGGGACCGAGGAATGAACCATGATGGCAAGAAGTATCACTAAATCAAGAATTCATAAGAGATGGTGCAATTCTTATGACAATCCTGGCATAAAGAGGGTAATACTCCAGGGTAGAACAGAGCAAAAGCTGGATTGGCATTTGATCTGCAGAACACAACTACTTTGATCCAATCCTGGATATGGATGAGGTACTGGAGTTTGTTTCTCCCAGTAATTCTGAAATAGAATGGCTTAACGGACCACAAGAATAATAAGCATCGGTAACACGGATGCACAATTACTCCTAACTATCAATTGATAGACGATGGTCGGAATACAAATGAAAAGGGACAACTCAAGAGGACATATATCTTTCTGAGTTGTGGATGCATAGATTAGTATGTCGAATCAAGTTCAACAGGTTTCTTCCGGATAACCCATGAAGAAAGGTAGAACTGGCAGAATCACAATCAGAATGGAGAACTCATCAAGAGCACTCTTATTGTGATGTTTTTTTGGTTCAACAGGAAACTTCTGCCATTAGTAGTTCATGGTATTGGAAGCAAGATTTACCACGGACCTTGAGGACTATCGCAAAGATTACTAATATCCTAAAGGTACGAGCAACGCTATCAACATGAATTAAGTAGGGTGAAAGTTTGGGCTCAAAAACCAAAGAGTAGAATACCTACTAACTAAATGGCATCACGGGATGCTTTCGAGAATGGTGGCCAGAATCATCACACTAGGAATACAGAACATGGCCAGATTACTAGGTGACTCCCTAAAACACCTAGGGTCATAATACTAGCTCCAACATATATGTGGAGGCAACAGAGTACCTAAACTCACCGATTAGTGTGGTGAAACGGCCCAAAGGAACATCGGTAACAAGAACAGGGAATTTGCAAATGCTTCAGACTGTTTAGAAACCCGGGATGACTCGGACATCATAACGGCTCTAAATGCTCAAAAAGATTTGAGACATCATGTAAAATGGTGGCATAACCACTCAACAACATCATATCAAGGTTCCAAGTCCAACTAACAACACACTGGAGTAGTACAACTGAACTGGGGCTTGAGACTATTAATTCTATAGGTCTATGGATTAGTAACACGTCATCCTGATAGAAAGATGAGAAGCCTAGTTCTTAATCCCCGTAGAAGAGAAGATGTTGACTCAGATCAAAAGGCCATGAGGTATAAGGAGTAAAAAGAGCCTTACGTTCCCTTCCACAATCAATTCCCTTACATAACTAAAGCATTTATAGACTCGACTTCGACCAGTTTGGCTTGGTAATCCTACAGGCAGTCAGGCTCTGATACCAACTCTGTCAGGACCCCGATCCTAAGTCACACCGATCTAGCATGTAACACATCATATCACTTTGCGGCCTCACACACGGTATTCCCACGGGTGCCACCTTACCTGGCCCGGGACCGTTTGCGCCTTTTGGCTCACGTATATGATAGTGTCACTAGCATCCATATGACAAAGAACCCGGGCCGGCATGGCTAGTCGTGAACCCAAAGTAGCACTAACCCATGGGGACAGGCATACATGAATCAACTTCGAGCATGTCGGTCAACAGCGTGTGTATCCGGGCAATAGCACTGGGCTAACAGGACTCCAGTAACCCGGGCTGTAGCAGGCTAGGCAGGACTCCGGATGTCACCGCGTGACATTTCCCCGAAGGGACAGACACAGGAACGAAGTGAAACACATGCCGGCCAGTCAAGTGTCCTGAGCAGTAGTGCTGGGCTAGCAGGACTCCGGTGAACCGGGCTGTAGCGGACTACTATGGCTCAAGGAAGCACTAGACTACATTTCCCCATAAGAGAGGCTGCCAAGGATAAACAACTAGATTGTCGGATCCCACACATACCAAGCATTTCAATCATACACACAACATGCTCGACATGTGTAAATACAACATGGCATCACAACAACACTCTACGACTCAAGTATTTATACATTAGGCTCCGGGGAGCGAGATATTACAAGCATGGGTCTCATGACCCAACATTCAGAGCATACAAGTCAAAGCACATGCGGAAGCTTAACATGTCTGAGTACAAACATCTACAAATGAAAAAGGCTGAGAAGCCTGACTATCTACCAGATCTTGCCGAGGGCACAAGATCGTAGCTGAGGTAACAAGCTAAACGTCGAAGCCCATGCGGTACTACTAGCGAGACTGAAGTCTCTCTACAAAACATAAAATAGGCAAACGTGAGTACAAATGTACCCAGCAAGACTTACATCAGAACTAACTACATATGCATCGGTATCAACAAAGGGGGTGGTGGAGTTTAACTGCAGCAAGCCAGCTTTGACTCGGTGGCTATCCTAAACTACGACTGCAAGTAACTCTTTTGAGGTGGCGCACACGAGTCCACATATTCACCATATCAATATACCACTATGGATCCGCTCCCGTCAACCTACGAGAACGCCATCCATAGCACTCACGCTTATCTTGCGCATTTTAGAGTATCCACTTTCAGTTGTCTATGAACTATGCAAGGGGTCCAAGTTTCCATATCCAAGGAATCCGGCTATTCGAATAGATAATGATAACCCTACAGGGGTGTACTTCTTCACACACACTCTCGCCACTTACCGCCATGTACACGTCATGTACCTCGGCAACCTTCAAGCGGAAGCCTGGCGAGGGAGTCGGCCACGACCTGACTAACCACACAAGTGTCTAGTCCAGGTTTAACGCCTATTCGGGTTCCATCTGCAAGGAGATCCGGCCGGGGTGTCGCTCACGACCCCAAACGATGAGTGCAGGGTTCCCAAGCCCACCTCGACGGATGGATCTACGCTTGGTACACCGTGCCACTGTGCCTAGTCTATCCCAAGCCCACCTGTACCGGGTGCCACTTGGTAGACTACTAACACTACCTACAAACACCAGAAACTAGTTGCAACTCCTTGACAGAGATCAAGTTGATTAATAAGTCGAGAGAGCTTGGAGCGCCCGGAGCCCAATGTGTGGTAGTAACTGTTCATGGATCACAAACACAGAATTCAGTTCCTGAGGACGATTTCAATGAGACAACCCACCATGTACTCCTACATGGCCTCTCACCGCTACCTTTACCAAATCGTGTTCACACACTTAGCTCTCAACAGTAGGACATGTTCACCACATTCCAATTCATTCCCGATGAATCAGACCCGACTCAACTCTAAGCAGTAGCAGGCATGACAACAAGCATGAATGAGTAGGCACATCAGGGCTCAAACAACTCCTAATCATGCTAGTGGGTTTCATCTATTTACTGTGGCAATGACAGGTCATGCAGAGGAAAGGGGTTCAACTACCGCAACATGTAACATTGAATCGTTGTTGTCCTAATGCAGTAAAAGAGAGCAGGAGTGAGAGAGTGGGATTGTATCAGAATGAACAAGGGGTTTTTGCTTGCCTGGCACTTCTGAAGATAGCATTGGGTCTTCATCAGTGTCAATGATCACAGCGTCGAAACCACGTCTATCGAGAGGGGACAAATACCGGCAAACACAGAAAGAGCACAATCAATGCAATGCACAATATGATGCATGATCATGACATGGTAAAATGAGTGTGTTGGGCTAATGCAACTACAACCAGATGGGTTTGAGCTATTTTGAACCAAAGATTCAAAGTTCAAACTCATTTGTGATCTTAAATAGTGATTTATCATGTTTTGCACTAAACAGCAAGTTAACTTGTTTAAACATGCATGAAACCAGTACAGATGGATAGATTGCATTTTCTGATAATTTTTCATATATAATTTATTTCATTTGGAGTTACGGTTGAATTACTATGAATTTTTTAAGTTTGCAACATTTTCTGGAATTTCCTATATAAGATTAAATCCAGAAAATACTTATTGCGTCAGCCTGGCGTCAGTGTGACGTCAGCAAGTCAACAGGGGCTGGTCCGGGTCAAACCTGACCTGTAGGGCCCACTGGTCAGTGACAGAGGGGCTAATTCCGTGTTGACTCGCGCTTTGACTCGCTGCGGGGCCCACTGTCAGTGTCCGAGGGCGGTTTAGCTGGTGGGGATTAGCGCTAATGATCGCGCCACGTCGGCTCTCGCCGGAGTTCCGCCGGCGATGACCAAACCTGACGACGGAGATGTCACGGGAAGGCGTTACAGGAGACGGTTTCGGACGCGGTTTGCGGCTACAGGTAGCTGGGGGTGCGGCGCATCCAGAGGTGGCGGCGGCTGGAGCAGGGGTGGCCGGAGATTGCTGGAATGGAGCTCACGGCGGCGCCAGAGTTCGGCCCTGAGCGGCGTGGGGTGCTGTGGTGCAAGTCAGGAGCTTCGAGCGGCGGCGTTGGGTTCGTGGGGACCCGGTGAGCTCACGGCAGTGCTCAAGTGCGAGTTGTGGCCGCGGCTACCACGGTGGCGCCATGGAGGGCGGCAGTGAGCTTCGGGCTCGACTGATATGACGACTACAGCGGCCGTACAGGGAAAAGGAGAGGGGGAATCGGTTGAGGGGCTCACGGGGATCATGTAGGGTAGGTCAGCGAGCTCAGGGAAGCACGGACGACGGCGAATCGACGATGAGGTTGTCGGCGGCCGGAGGTTGAAGATGAGCTTGAGGACGACGCTGCAGGGCTCCCGCGGTCGAACTGGTTGGTCTATACGATTCAGGAGAGGACGGCGGTCCTTCTGGATGCATCGGCAAGGCGAGGGGGGCGGTGGCCGTGATGGCAGTGGACGGCGGCGACGAGCTCCGCTTGGTGGCTGCATGCGAGAAACAGAGGAGGGGCGAGAGCAGAGAGTAACCGGGAGAGGCAGAGAGGGGTCCAGGGCGACGACGAGGGAAAGACCGGGGCTCCTAAGTGGAAGCAAGAGGTGGCCGAAGCCGCACGCACGCGCACCACGCCTCTTCTCTGCCTACTGGCTGAAGGAAGAAGACGGGCATGCCCCTATGGGCCGGGCCCACAGTGTTGGGCCTGGTGGGCTGAGCCAGGTGAGCGCCAGGTAAGTCTGTTTCTTTCTCTCTCTCTTATTTGTTTCAGTTTTTCTAATTTCTGCTACTGTTTTGCAAATAAAATACTAACCAAAACACTTTGGTTAATTCTGTAATTTTTTGTGAGGAATATTTGAATTATTTTCAAACCACACAACAAATTTCAGAATATTTGGAGCAACCAATATTTAATGGTAAATTTTAAACTCCAACTCAAATACCATAATGATTTAATTCAATGACCAAAATGTCCTTGAAAAATATGCATCATCTCTGGTAGAGGCTTTCACCTTTTTCCATAAATCATGAACATTTTAAAAGGATATTTTGAGGTCATTGAAAATATTTTGGTTGAACCTATTTGAATTGCATTTGTGCTAGGGTTTGGATCAATCCCCATTTCAAGTTTAAAAGAAATTTAAACATGATGCAACACATGACTAGCTAGCCCAGAGCATACCAGAACTAGGGATGTGACAGAGGCCTACCCGACGCAGGACTTCTTTGTCGTTACCAAAGTCTACAGTAACGAATTTGACTAGGTTGCTCCCGAGGAAGTCCTTAAAATCCTGGCACTCAACGTCGGCATGGCATATGTGGTATACCAAGCATAAGTCATGCACGCAAACCTGGATCACGGCGGGTTTTTCCTCTCTTCATCCTTAAGATCCTTCTCTCGTCCCAGGACTGTGGTGTACTCAACATCTAGCCCAGCGACCAACTCATCATCAGAGTTTTCTAACATGCGTCTGAAGCAATAAAGGCATCCTTTCACCGTCGCGGAAGAACGGGTGTAGATGACGTCGAACTCATCGCCGGTAATGGTTCTAACCTTGTACTCACCGCCGATCCTGGAGATTTTGGATGCCATGGATTTGGGAGGAGGGTTAGGATTAGTGGAACTGCCGTAATGTGAATGGACGGGACGACTAGGAGCGAACCGCCGTAGTATTGAAGGACGTACGGGGACGAGTAGGAGCGAACTGCCAGCTTGCGAACGGCAGGGTAGTGGCTTTCCATTCTCCCTATACGGGCTTCCGAGAGCCCTTGGATCTGAGATCGAACGGTTGCATGGCGTGATTCTAGACCTATGGGTGAATATCGTATCATGGAGGGTTATTCTACAGATTTTCAGCAACTTAGCATGCGACCGTTTGATCTCAGATCCAAGGGCTGCCAGTAGCCTTTATCGTGGTCGCGCCTACCACAACCGTCGCGTCGCTCGTGCGGTCGCGCCCTTGGAGATTTAACACGGTGTGTTAGGCTATCTGATGTTTGGCATGTTATACATAGTCATCACTTAGTCACTCATACTACAACAAGGTTGGCTATAAGTGTATTTTTTTACTACTCTCTATCTCTTTCTTCGTACTCCCTCCGTCCCATAATATAAGAATGTTTTTGACACTAGTGTAGTGCCAAAAACGTTCTTATATTATGGGACACAGGGAGTACTAGTATTTGTTGCATTTGCCAAGGAGTGACCTCTTCCAATGAAATGGTGTTGCTAAGTTTGCTTCATTTAATTAGCTATAGACTCAAAATTGTCTTTTCACCTAGGTACACGCGCTTAGCACCATTTCTTCCTTGGCTCACCAAACTAGTCTCACTCTTCTTGATTAACTTGCCACATCGGACTTTATGCCTATGTGGCAAGCTTAAGCACATGTAGGAGCAAGTAAAAAAGTAAGTACAATAGTGCACTTTACATGGCATTTTTGCATATGTGGAGGAAAGAGAGGCAAGGAAAAAGTGGAGAAGTGGGCTCTCATGTAAGAGCCCGCCTCTACTACATGGTGGAGCATTGGGAGAGGCACCTGTATGGAGGTGGTCAGGAATCTGGGAGACTCACGCCGGTCGTAACGCCACAGTTAAAATGATAATGGCAAGTCAAATCACGGGGCCCCACCTGTCCAGCAGTAACTCGCTGTCAAATCACACAACCCTACGTTTGCAGCAGCCTAATCCCTCGTCTTCTCGCGTCTCTGTCGAACCGACTAAAGCGCTATGTTATAGTAACATATTATGTTACCACAAGCACCACTTTCCTCATTAAATAGTTGCCACATAAGCAAAATTGTCTTGGGATGTGTTAAGTTACTACCTAAGTTACTCCCACTATGGCTAGCCTAAGAAACAACGTGAGAGTTAATGCACCACGCCTATGTGTTTACTATTTGGTTTTAGTAAGATGACTTAATACTCACCTAGACGGAGGGAGTATTCGATTTGAAAGCGGGCGGCGCAGTTCCCGATACGGCTTTAATGCAGACGAGGGAGAGAGTAGCGGTTCCTGATATGTTGAACAGCCAATGCATCCTCCTTCAATTAATGCATGCGGGAAGTAATGGGAGGAGGTCCGGGAAAAGAGGTTGCACGATGTGAATGCAACGCAATTTGCCCTCATTGCTCTCATATAAAGGCGCCCCTCCATTCCAATGCATCTACCATAGTACACACCTAAGCATTTGCCTAAGAACCTAAACTAAGCGCAAAAGAGCTCACTCCAGACCCATGGCGGCGATGCGCATGAGCGGCCAGCGGCTGCGCCAGCACTACAAGAAATATGTCAACTTATGACCTTCTGTCAGTGACCCTGGAAGAATTGGTCATAAATTTATGACCATTTCAGACCAATTGGTCAAAAGCTGTTCGGGGGGCTCCAAACCCTAAACCATTGCGACCATTTTGGTGAGAAAGGTCGTAATTTCCTTACACGAAATGGTCATAAAGCAAACAGCGCTAGTCTGCTGCCTTATTTCTAGTTGTTAACGACCAATATAGATGGTCATAGCCTTGTAAATTGTGGTGGGTTGCTATGACTAGGCGCCACCTCATCAGTTTTGCCTATGTGTCATGTCCATGTGGCAGTTTTTGCCCTAGGTCGTGAAGCAACCTATATTTCTGTCATGGCCAAAATTCCCAAACAAATCTCATAAATTCTTCGGGTCATATCTTCGTCAAATATGTAAATACCTTCCTTGCCTAGTTCAAAAATAATTCAAAAATATTCATTTTCCTATTATGTTCAGAACAACAGTTTGTGAAGGAAGTACCACTTTGGCATGTCCAAATAGCATCCATTTTCTACAGTGCTTTCCTATGCCCAAATAACCATCCTCCACCAAATGCCAGCTCAATCGATTCATTATTTTGAGCCGAGCCTCAACATTCGTATTTATGTCCAGTGTGGTGGTTTGCAAAGCAAGTACCACCTAGGCTCCTCCTTTTGAGCTGAAAATTTGTGAAGACGGTCTTCTTAGTAACTGATCATCCTCAGCCAAAACTCACGCCCATTAGCCATGTGCATTTCCCGTACCGCAAATCAAACACTTGGCTGGTTATTCATGTTTGAGCATCGATCGGTCTCCTCGTGAGAATCTTATGTTGTGATTTTCTTCCTAGCACCTACCTGGGGAGTGCCCAACCCACTAGACATACCTAGCCCGCCCAGAACACATGGCAACGCCACGGTCACGCGGTGACCACGCGGCGGGCATGCGAGTTTACGCGCTCTAGAGTTGGGGCCCTCGGCCACTGCCCAAACCTCGACGTATCGTCACCAAACCATGTATTTATGATTAAATAGGTACTTATGTAAATAGAAATGATTTTTGGAAAAAACAAATAGCAAACTATGAGGCAGCTGCAGTTCAAATTTGACCCGCTTCTAGCTGAATCGGCGGAAATTTGTCTTTTTCACGAGAGGTGGATAAAAACTTTTTGCACCCAACCATTTTGTCAATTGTGCATTAAATATGTCCTAGTATATTATAAAATTGATTTGGTCCAATTTTGCAACAATTATTTGGTAGTTCCTTCACAAAAAAACCTTCTTTTGGGCACTCGAAAAATGAAAAATGGTTTTTTCGTCCAAAGAAAATGAAAACTTCCTTAGGCAACATTGTTTGCCATTCCAATATGCACCCTTGTGCACAATATGATATCATTTGAACAAACTATGCCACGAATGTGGCCATAAGATTGATTATTTGGCTTGAAAGCCATGAATCTTCAGAGATGATAGCTCATTTCTGAGAACACTTTTTTAAAATAATTGCCGTATTGCAAGTTTGTTATTTTTCCTCGGAACTTGGTCACATATAATGACACAATGCGAAGGTTTTCCAATTTTTTGATTTTTTTTGAATTTTTTATGCCTGTTTCAAAATGCGGTCAAAACGGCGGGCTTGACCGTTCCTATCTAGTGGTTGAATCTTGGAATTTTTTGGTGTTTCTATGATTAAATAGATACTTATTTACCTAGAAATGATTTTTGGAAAAAATAAATAGCAAACTATGAGGCAGCTCCAGTTCAAATTTGACCCGCTTCCACTTGAATCGGCGGAAAATTGTCTTTTTCACGAGAGGTGGATAAATTTTTTTTACACCCAACCATTTTGTCAATTGTTCAATAAATATGGCCTAGTATTTTATAAAAATGATTTGGTACAATTTTGTAACAATTATTTGGTAGTTCCTTCACAAAAAAAACCTCCTTTCGGGCACTCGAAAAATGGAAAATTGATTTTTCGTGCAAAAAAAATAAAAACTCTCTTTGTCAATATTGTTTGCCAATCCAAAATGCAAACTTTGTGCAAAATATGGTATCATTTGAAAATTATTTGATTGATCCTTTAAAAAATACTCATTTTAAGCACTCAAAAAATGAAAAAGTAAGTTTTCATGAAAAAATTTATCTTTAATCTAATTGATTTCGACCAATTTAGATGGTCATAAAATCTTCAAATTGCTTGCTGCGTTTTGATTGGTCCAGGAACCTATCACGCGGATCATGCATCATAACCGTCGGATGCTCCGGAATCCAACGGCAGCCCTCACCCCTCACCCCCTCACCCACGCCCCACTCCCCACCGTACCCGCAGACCCCACACACCCACTCACCACCGTTCCAAACCCCACGCACGCACTCACCATCGTTCCAATCCCGCACCCGCACCCGCTCGCCGAAACCCTAGCCGCCGCCGCCGCCGCCGCACCGCCGCACGCCGCGGCGCTCTTGGACGCCCTCCCCCCTTCTCTCCCAGATCCCCCTTCTCCATCGCCGCCTCCCCGTTCTCCCCCAGATCCAATAGCCCTCGTCCTCATCTCCCCCGACTCCCTCGCTCTCCTGCAGCAGTCCCATGCGCCCATGCGCATCTACCTCCACCCGTTGAGCAGCAGCAGGTTGGGCGGCGGCCAGATCCGCCGTGTTGCTTCCGGATCCGCGCGCTTGACACCATGGAACTCGTCAACAAGGTCTTCTCTCGCCCTCTTCTCTTCTCCTTTCGATTCGATCTGGATGTTGCTCACACATGCCCGATTTGTTTTTCTTCCTCACACAGGTCGTCGTCAAGCCCTCGATCTGGCTGCGACCTCCAGCCATCGCGAGATCTGAAGGACTCGCGCAACCCTCCTCGCCGCATCCTACTCGGCGGCCACCGTGGTGCCCTTCGACCCGCCCCTCCCTCTGCTTCGCACGCCAGTCCCTTCCTCTTCCTCCGCCGCCTCCGCCGAGCCCCCCGTCCTCGCCTTCCGCGACGCCGCGAGCTGGCGAGCTACCTGGGAGGCCGCCGAGGCCAGCCTCTTCTCCCAGTGCGAGGTAACCCGTTCCCTATCATCTCATATCCATCATAATCTGTGACTTTTTCGCATGCCTGAATCATCGCATGACTAGACGCTGATTGTTTGGACTTACTTGACGCTGGTTGTTTAGATCTGTAAGGTAGACGCTGATTGCTGATGGAAGTGCGATTCCTAGCACCGGTAGTATTTGTCCTCTTTTTGTTCTTGCAGCTGGCCCTCGCGCTAGTCAATGCCAGGCAGCAAGTTTAGCAGCTACGTACATCAAACAGTGCAGACAAACCCCTGACTAGTGCCCAAGATTACTTACTATTCGGGGTTTACTTTTGCAGCTGGCCGAGCTGACTTGCTCTACTACTGCTAGCTGGTAAATTTCTCAGCTGCGCACAGTGAAGAGATCAAAAACCACTTCATGGCTGCTTAGCATTAGCTGTCTTGGTTGGTGATGCTCTACAGTTGATCTGGATCGAATTGAAACATGTATAGTTAAGGAATTCTAATCAATAATCGCACAATCTAGAATAGATGAAGTATCAGCAACTGCGTTTGGTCTACACAGTCGGCTCCAGTCTTGCTTTTGAATTTTGTATCAGCAGCTGCGTATGGTCTACACAGCTCTGTCCAGTCTTGCTTTTGAATAGATGAAGTGCTTGGCAATATTTCATGATAAGCATGTTCGGCAGCTATGTGGAATCCTTAAGATAAATGGTCTTTAGTTTCTTTTAGTGCATCTGCATGCACATAACAGTCTGTTTTAGTCTGACGATGTGCCTGCCGTCCTACTGCCATGATCGCCAGAAAATTTAGTGCATCTTTGCGTAGCATATATAATACCTACTCTGTTTCTTTGAAAGGGAGATTTCGCGGTTCAGAGTAATTGAAGGAACTCGGTTTCTCCTAGATTAGGCAGTGTCGCACTCTGTTGCTCCTATGCTACACTGGCTAGTGAAACATCAACCACATGCTCTGCTCTTTTCCCCATATGTTCTGTTCAGATGATTCATTTCTCTCGCATTGCCTGTTTGCCCATGCATTGTTGTACTGGTCCTGTGTGCATTTGTTATAGGCTTAAAGAGTACTGACTGTGAGTAGTTTGTAAACCTTTGCTATTGCATAGAAATTCACACTTATAATTGACATGACAGGATGGGTCGGAAAGCTGGGTTGTACATCGGCTGCACGGTGCATGGTGCTCGCAAGCGACGAACGAAGGTTGTTGGACATCGGCTGCACAAACCACCACTGTGAGCTCCTCCCTGCGTTGATGATCAAGTGTTGGTGCTTCATCTGGCTATTTGATTTACTGATGGTAATTAGTAGTATTAGAGTGTCGCTTGTTTATTAGGATGTGGCTGAAACCATTGGATGGCCTTCCTGGACATGTTATCTAGAATTAGTACTTGTCCCATTCTTTGTTTCCTTGCTGGACATCATATTTTTTTCATAAAATGCTCTAGTGAACTGGATTCATACATAGTTGGCTACTTTTCCTGAAGTTATTTGTGCATTTATAAACCTATTTGAACTTTCCTATTACAGATGTTTTATATAGATAGTTTTGGAATGTGTTTTTTGTTAGCTTATGACAAGTTCCAGTTTTAGTTTTGTTGTTAACCTCTACAATCCATGTCAGCATATAATAAGTATATGAATGAGTATCTGAAACTAGATGTTTTGTTGCTCATAGTAATTAAAAAGAGCGTTAAGTTTCTCAACACACACTGTTATTATCACTTCATGGCTTTATCTATTGTGTCAGGCTATTGTAGGTGTTGAACTGTCATCATGTTTTATGGCCCACATGCATGCTACATGTTGGCTGACTTGGCATGACGTGCACGAAAACTTCATGGCATTCATACTGAATAGCACTTCTTAATTTTCATGCAGAATTGCTCTAGCTCTTCTTAATTTTCATGCACCCCATCACTTGCTGCTGTTGTTATTCACTATATCCTCGCTGTTCTGTTTTCTTGTTGGCAGATATTTTGCCTAAATTCAAGACGAAAGAAGATGTTCAAAGAAGCGCCAAGACATTTTTGTATAGCAAGTTATGTAATAATAGATAGGTTATTTGGGCATTGTGAACTCCAGAATTTCATGTATCTTCTCTCTGTTTTTGAATGAAATGTTGTATGTGTGTTGATGTAACAGATTGTTGCTTCTTGTTATTTGAAGTATTACACTTGTTTTCTGTCTATTTTGATTTAAATATTGGTTGTTTAATTATTGGCATATTGAAATCTGAGGAACAGCAAGGACCCATAAACCAGAATAAAAAATTTGGGACCCACATATCAGACCTTGACAATTGGGACCCATTTGAAAAAAAGAAAAAATAGGCAACAACCCAAAAATAAAAAGGCCGAATTATAGGCTGAATTATAGCTGGGCCAGCCCATGTAGCTAGCAAAAATTAATAGGAAAAATAAATATTAAAAAGGCCGAATTAATGGGCTCGGCCCATGTAAAACACCCAATTGGACCGGGCTGAATCTTGTGCCACGTCAGATCGCCATGCTGGATGCCTACGTGGCCTGGGGAGGTTGCTAGTGACCAAAACGCCACAGTAGGAATATTTTGGTCGTAAACGTCTTTGACCATTCCAGAAGAAAGGTCGCTATAGTCAGTTTACGACCGTCAGCTTTTGACCTTCTGTTTTTGGTCACAAAAAGGTCGTAAATGGAAATTTGTGACCTTTCAGTGACGAATAGTGGTGGTCACAAGTTGACATATTTCTTGTAGTGCAGATGGTCCACGACGCCGGCCTGCGGCATGGCATCGAGGATCGTCTCCGGACGGTGTTGGAGACCAGCTGGTGGATGGCCGCCGTCGACGCCAACTACAACTCTCAGTTGGACCAGATGATCATTGACACCAGCAATAGGTTCACCGTCATCAAGAAGCTCGCGGACGACATCGCCGTACTCCTCCAGCCCGTGCACCCGGGCTCCTCATTGCCTGCTACCCTAATCGGCCTCCACGGCCGGAACCTCTTTCAAGCACTAGTGGCCCTGCGACTGCCCGTCGACGCCACGAAGAATGTCCACCTGGAGGTCGCGCTCACTGCGAGGTGCCTCGCCCTGCAAGAATTTGTCGACCTACACATCCACGTGTACGTACGACCAAATCGTGTACATAGGTATCTACAATGCCAGTGAGGACGCTACGAGGTTTGCCTTCCTCAACCGGCTGGACGCCTGGGATGCCTTTGCTGAGAAGCACCTCGACCTCGCCACAAAAGCCGCCGCTCCTTAGCCGCCGGTCGGTGGCCCGGCGCACTAAGTTGAGGAGGAGGAGGTCGTACGTTCATGGATCCATCTTTCTTCTTGCCTTCTGTAACCACCACTGCGATCGCATCATCGTGGCCTTAATTCTTATTGTGCTGTTGCATTCTCGTTCCAGTCAATACCGACATGTGCGATCCCTTTGCTTAATTATATGCATCACTGTAACTAGTACTCGATCCGTCAATTTATAAGTTTTGCTTACCTTTTCCATCAAATTCGTGCAACACGCGGGCATCTTGCTAGAAATACTAGAATATGTCTATATAATCCGTATGTGATAGTCCATTTGAAATTTCCAAAAAGACAAATATTTAGGTATGGTGGGAGTAATATATTAGGAGTATATCATGCACACAAAGGCAGAGGAGAGGTGGGGCCGGGAGGGATGAGGGGCACGTCGGGGGGATGAGGATCCCCTGACGCGAACAATCCTATCATTATGTCACTGACATGTGGGACCCATAAGCGTGGGTCCCACATGTCAGCAAAGGAAAGGCAGGGCAAGGCAGTGATAGCCACGTCAGAGGATCCATGTCCACGTCGGGGGACGTCATGCCGTGGGTTGGAGCGGCGTCATGGGAATCGCGTGTGGGTGTGGCAGTGGTAGAAACAAGAAACGTGATGGTCGCCGTGGTTCAACTTCCATGGACAAGCTGTCATGTCTGCTGACACATGTATATCAAAACTAGAGTGTTTATATTTCAAGCACGTGAATAAGTATTATTCTACTACTTTGGATCCATTGCAACGCACGGGCCAGCGCATTGGTAGTAGTAGTGTCCATCTCTATCTCTAGAGGCCTTCCCTCGTTCATCCTTTTCTCTCACAAGAAAAACTACTCATACAAATGCATCTTGATGTTCCGTGGAATGCACGAGGATGTTTCATTGGGGGTCTCTCCAGCGCGGCGTGGCCGTAGTTGCAAGTTGACGCCCCTTGAGATGCCGACATTGAGGGGCACTCGGATTTCCTCCGATGAGCAGGTAAGATGAGTTTGATCATGTAGTAAATGCATTCTAAAGACTACTTCTGAGTCCATTTCCTAATTCCCCCCTGCCCACTGTTTTACAGGTTAGGCTCGGTGCGAGTGGAGATTGGCTTGCATATGTACGGGGGGGTACCAACATCAATTTTCACAACATTTACAACGGTGACACCGTTCCCGTATAACCTTTGTCCAACATTGGGATCAGCCATGCAACGGGCCACCGCATGAATTGGTACGATGGAACCACGGTGAGATTGAATAAGATAGCACGAACCTTGCACTTGGCAGTCAAAGGCGGACCATGCTGTCTACGGCCGATTTGTTGTCGTACGAGTAGGAAGACGCTGTGCTCCTTTCTAACCGCATCTTCGTGGTGACAAACCAGGGGACTTATTTTGTATGGGACACATCCTACGATATACTCCCTCTCTCCCAGTTTATTTGTTTTGAATCTTTTCATTTTATAAGTTTCAAATTCAAATTTAGAGCTCCCCATCACATGTTGAGATTACAATGTCCATTAAATCGTTGCGTGCATGTATAGGAAAGAAACAAATCTCGAATTTGGCACAAGTTCCTGCTGCGGGAGCACCACAAGCCCTGGCGCAGGAGTTACATTTCCCTCTTAGGGCCGTCGGGACTGAGCTTCAGCGCCTTACTACACCTACCTTTGTGTCAATAACATGTGGACCCGATAGGTGACTGGTCCACATGTAATGCTCCCGTAGGCAGAGGGGCAGTGGGGCCAAGAGGGGTGAGCCGCAGTTCGGGGGACGTGTGGTTTCATGGGTTCGAGCGGCGTCGTGGGAATCGCGGGTGGCTATGGTAGAAACTTGATGCTCGCCGCATTTTAGGTGGCCCACATGTCATGCACACAAAGGCAGAGGGGCGGTGCGGCCGAGAGGGGTGAGGCGCACGTCGGGGGGCGTGCTGCCATGGGTTGGAAAGGCGTCATGGGAATCGCGAGATGGAACGTGATGGTCGCCGTAGTTGAACTTCCATGGACAAGCTGTCATGTCTACGGACACATGCACTGCATACCGATCACCGAATGGAGTAGCAGAGAAAGCTATATATGCGGACAAATAGTTCCTTATAGTCAAGCGGACCCATGCTACTACTCTCTTCCAAAGACATGCACACAATCGAAATAGTCCATCTGTATCAATAAACACCGAGAGGGAATAATTTTTTTACAAGAGAGGAAATAGTTCATCCATCCATAATGCCCTCCTGCTAGTGCAGCCTTTTCTTCTTCTCCTTCTTCTTCTCCTTCTCCTTCTTCTTCTTCTCCTTCTTCTTCTTCTCCTTCTTCTTCTTCTCCTTCTTCTTCTTCTCCTTCTTCTTCTTCTCCTTCTTCTTCTTCTCCTTCTTCTTCTTCTCCTTCTTCTTCTTCTCCTTCTTCTTCTTCTCCTTCTCCTTCTTCTTCTTCTCCTTCTTCTTCTTCTCCTTCTTCTTCTTCTCCTTCTTCTTCTTCTCCTTCTTCTTCTTCTCCTTCTTCTTCTTCTCCTTCTTCTTCTTCTCCTTCTTCTTCTTCTCCTTCTTCTTCTTCTCCTTCTTCTTCTTCTCCTTCTTCTTCTTCTCCTTCTTCTTCTTCTCCTTCTTCTTCTTCTCCTTCTTCTTCTTCTTCTCCTTCTTCTTCTTCTCCTTCTTCTTCTTCTCCTTCTTCTTCTTCTCCTTCTTCTTCTTCTCCTTCTTCTTCTTCTCCTTCTTCTTCTTCTCCTTCTTCTTCTTCTCCTTCTTCTTCTTCTCCTTCTTCTTCTTCTCCTTCTTCTTCTCCTTCTTCTTCTTCTCCTTCTGCTTCTTCTCCTTCTTCTTCTTCTCCTTCTTCTTCTTCTCCTTCTTCCGCTCCATCATGCACCGGCCCAGCAAGAACGGAGCTGCCAAAAAGTCCTGCCACCGCAAGAGGCCGCCCGGGTGCTCCCAGCCCCGGCTCGCCGAGACCCCGCTCCAGCTCCGGCACATCAAGACCCCGCGCTGCTCCCAGCTGCGGCGCAAGGGGACCCACAAGGCCAAGCTCTCCCTCAACCAAAACCTCCCGCGGTCACCGCTGGCTGCCGCGCCTACACCCCCGAGCTGCGTAGCGTCGCGTGGCCCGGCAAGTTCAAGCCGGACCTGCCTCCTCGCTATGACGGCACGACTGATCCCACAGAGTTCCTCCAGCTCTACGAGCTGGGAATCGAAGCGGCCAGCGGGGACGAAAAGGTCATGGCGAACTGGTTCCCCATGGCGCTGAAGGAAGGTGCTCGCACTTGGCTCCTGAACCTGGCCTCAGGCACGATCTCCTCCTGGGACCAGATGCGCACTCGCTTCATCGCCAACTTCCAAGGTACCCGCGACCGGCCTCCCGCCGTGAGCGACATGCACCGCATCAAGCAGCAACCTGGAGAGACCCTGCAAAAGTACATCCAGCGCTTCAACAGTGCGCGCCTGAAGATCCCCAGGGTGTCCGAGGAGGCCATCATTTCGGCCTTCTCCGATGGCGTGCGCGACGTCAAGATGAAGGAGGAGTTGGCGATGCATGAAGACCTCTGCACCTCCCTGGAGCTGTTCAACCTGGCGACCAAGTCCGCCGGAGCTGAGGAGGGACGCCTCTCCCTCCTCGAGCTGCCTGCCACAGACACAGAAGAGAAGAAGCCCAAGGCCAAGGACGTGAAGCGCAAGGGGGCCGCCGTGCTCGCGGCAGAGCCGGACACCAAGCGGGGCAAGGATCTTCCTGAATCCTCCAAGGGCAGCCGGTACTGCGTGTACCACGACCTCCACACCCACAACACCAATGAATGCCAAGAACTCCGCGCCGTGCGAGAAGGAAGAGTCGGCCGACGCCCTGACCGCGCTGACCGGGGCTACGGCCGAGGAGGAGGAAGGAACCCGAGACGCTGGGAAGATCGTGGCCCACGTCAAGGCTGGCGTGACCAACCTCGCGAGGACCGCTGGCGTGACCCGCCTCGCGAGGGGGACTGGAGGGACCTGCCTCATGAGGATCGCCCTCATGGCAACCCAGGCCTGCCGTCGTTGCCGCCTCAGCCAAGAAGGAATGAAGACCGCCACCAAGACGAGGGGGCTGGGGGCTTCCAGGAGCCTCGCGCCATCGCCTGCATCCTGGGGGAAGCTCAAGCCCCAGCCTCTCAACGTATCTTCAAGAAGTTTGCTCGCGAAGTGAATGCAGTTCTCCCCAAGCTCAAAGCAACGCGTCCCCTCAGGTGGCCGGCCTGCACCATCACGTTCAGCTCAGCAGACCAGCTCAAGTGCGCGGCCACAGCCGGAATCCTCCCAATGCTTTGTTCCCCAGTCATCAGCAACGTTCTGGTCACCAGGACCCTCATCAACGGAGGGGTAGGGCTCAATGTCATGTCCGTGGAAACATTCAACAGCCTCCAAGTGCCCTATGACCAGCTTCAGCCAACCAAGCCCTTCTCCGGAGTCACCGACGGTTCCACTGTCCCGATCGGGCAGGTCCGCCTCCCAGTCACCTTCGACACCTACGACAACTACCGCACCGAGCTCATCGACTTTGACGTCGCCCACATCCGCCTGCCGTACAACGCCATCCTCGGGTACCCGGCGCTGGCTAAGTTCATGGCCGTGACTCACCACGGCTACAACGTCCTCAAGATGCCAGGAAGCGGCAGCGTCATCACGGTGCCATGTCAAGAGAAGGACGCAGTGTGTGCCCTGGAGCGAGCCTTTCAGGCCGCGTCACTAGAAGAACCAGATTGCGGAAGCAGGAGGCTTCCTGAGACCACCCCCAAGAAGAAGAAGACAACGTCAAGTTCAGCCCCTCAGGAGGCAGGCCCTTCAAGGCCCGCGTCTGCCCAGGGGGATCCTCCTTCAATCGCATAGGAAAGCGCGCCCGGCGCCCTCCTCAGGCAGGGCTCGGGGGCTCTCACCTGGAGGGCCACCGACCTCGCCAGGGTCACAAGGAAGGCGCTGGGGCACCATGTGGAGGCGTGCTTCGAGGCACGTTTCCCTCGAAAGGAAGCCAGGGAAAGAAGGTCAGACCAGCAGGAGTTTGTTAGCAAGGCCATTCAAGAACTACAGGAGTCAAGGATCATGAGAGGTTGCCGTCGCCCACCAGCTGTGGCTCCCCATCCAGGCGAGGATGGTGGGCTGCGCGTCTGCGTCGATGTGCCAGGGCTCAATCAGATCGCCACGGCGGAGCGCCTCTGGCCCCTCACAAGTGGGGCGGTGCGGAGGACCACCCCACAGCTATGTTTGCATGCCTTATGGCCTGCCGAGCGTGGCTCCGGCGTACCAGCGCATCATGAGGAGCATCTTGGAGGCGCAAGAAGACAGGCGTTCCACAGCCCTGGCGGAGATGGAGGCTGCTCACGAGGAGCCACCAGTGCCTCTGGAGCCTCCCGAGGCCCCTAGGCCTGGGGGCTCGTGAGGATCGGCTTTCGCAGCCCACCGAGTCTGCTGCACCAACGCCACTGCACCGACGACATCTTCAGGTGACATCTTTCAAGTTTCATTCTCGGCTGGGAGCGCCCTCCCAGGGTTGCGTCATTCCCAGGCCGCGTGGGTCCGTCCCCGTGGCATGTATCCCTTTTTATCTTTTCAATCGCTAGCTTGCTTTGCTGGGGGCGCCCCTCAGGCTGCATCATCCCCAGGCCACTCGGGCTAGACCCAGCAGTGTGTATCCCTTCCGCGTTTATTTCCAACTAAGCATCATGCTTGATTACTCGATGCCGTCCGCGGCACCTTTTTTTCTTCATGTTGACCACTTGCACATTAAAGGGGGCGGTGCCTGAGCATCGCGACTCAGGGCTCTTACTGGCTCTCCAGCCCTCACCCTCTGGCCTTGTCCACGGCATCGCAACCTGGCATACCAGCGACGGCTGAGACAAGCTCGAGGGCCAGGACCCGAGGACGTAGAGTGCCGGCATCTAACCAGATTTTGCAGGAACACATCTCAAGATACGGCCTAGCGCCAGGCGCAACCCGCCTAGAGGTAGGGCCTCATGAGTCCCGCGCCGGCTCACGGGTGCCCAGACACACCTCACCCGCTCCAACCAGCGAGCTCCTGAGCGACTAACAGTCAACTAATCGCTGCTATGGCAACCCCGTCTTCTTTCTGTGATGAATCTGCAGGGCCCATAGAGGGAACTGCGCTAGCCAAAGCCCTCGCGGCGTCCCCTTCGCCCTTGCCCGCGCGACCCGCTTGCACGTTAAAGAGGGGGGTGCCTGAGCATCGCGACTCAGGGCTCCTACTGGCTCTCCAGCCCTCACCCTCTGGCCTTGTCCACGGCATCGCGACCTGGCATACCAGCGACGGCTGTGACCAGCTCGAGGGCCGGGACCAGAGGACGTAGAGCAGAAAGGGGAGCAAAGGCGAGGGAGAAGGGGCACGCGAGGACCTCGGCCAGTGACTCCGCTCAAGCTACCCCCCAGATCCGACGGCGCGTTGGGGATGATCCACGACCCCTAAAGATAAGTCACCATCCAAAGCGTTGGCTACCGTGGCACTACCCCCGCACCTAAAGCAACTCCGTACTAGCGACGTTGCTTCTCTTTCTCACCAAGCGACGGCTGCTTGGGCGCCAAAGGGGACCTCCTGAGCATCGTGACTCAGGGGCTCTTACCGGACCCCGGGTCGCTCACCTCCTGGCCTTGACCACGGCATCGCGACCTGGCATACCAGCGACGGCTGACGCCGCCTTGGGACTGGGACCTGTCGATGCAGAGCACCAAGCCCTCGCGAGGTGCGAAAGGGAGGACCGAACTATGACGGAATTTGCGATTCGCACAGATCTATAGCAAGGGTTACATATTAACAACAAGGATCACAACCGCCTTACAAGCCCCTATGGGGCACAATGTGATTCCTCGCAGGGAACGGATCCTAAAGGGTGCTAACTACACGCGCCCCTGCAAAAGATGCCATCATCAACAGTGGGCCGTCGAGCACCGGCGCCAACCCCATCCAGATCAGGATCGGCAGCGGCCAAGCGAGCCTGCCCTGCTCCGGGAGGGGCGTCGGCTCGCGGGCTCGTAGCTGTCGTCGCTCATCTCCGGCGTCGCGAAGACCTCACTGGGATCGCTGGATCCTCCGGCGCTCCCGTCGCTTATGGAGATGTTCAGGGGGCGATTGGCGGGCCCAGCCGTCGCCGTGGCGAGGTCCTGGCCGCCTCCCCCGGGGCAGCACTCCAGCCGGCGACCGTTCGCGTCGAAGACCTTGAAGAACATCACCGAAGCGCCGTCGTACTCCAGGTGGATCGTGAGGGCGCCCTTCGTTCTGCAGCACCGAGCGATTTCGCCCCAGCCGCGAGTCATGAAGACCTCGCCCGGGGCAGTGATCGCAACCTCTGCCCCAGTCGCAGGAGTGCTGCAGTTGGCGTGCTGCAGCCACAGCTCCAGGAGTCTCCCCTACTGGAAGACGGAGGTGAAGAAGGGAGGAAAGCGAATCCAAGTCCGCGGAGGCATGGCGGCGTGGAGCACGAGCTCGCGGGAGGAGCCCTCGGCATGGACTCCAGGAGGAACCACCAACACCTTCGTGACCCTCCGGCGCCGGTGACGGCGCTGGCCGAGGGGATCGGCATCTCCTCTTCCAGGGCCCTCGGCGTGGGCATACAAGGGAAGCGGGAATCCCGGCGGAGGCCGCTCGTACCAAGGCCTCAGCACCACCAGACGATTCTCCTCGTCTCGGCCGCGCAAGGCCGGCCGTTTCTTCAGCGGGAGCGGGTCAGGTACCTCTTGAGGAGCCTTTCCCTTCTCCGCTGCAGAGAGTCGGTGAATCGGAGCCATCACGGCAAGGCGGAGCAAGAATCAAGGCGAAGGAGAAAGCAAGGGGAGATGGACTGGAAGGGCAAGCGCGGTGCCGTACTTATAGCCAGCGGAGGCCAACCGTCGGCCTCCACGATCACAGGTAATCATGACACGATTTGCATGCAGGGACTTGTCCAATCCGCGCGATCGTCGAGGCGTCGTGGGGAAGCGGAGACGCCCATGTCCAATCAACCGCCACGCGGCGCCCAAGGCCGCAGGATGTTAGGGCCCGCGGCGCTTCGCCCCTGCCCTTTCGCCTCTCGGCACGGCCAAGTCCGTGCGCGCCTTGGGCCCGGGGGCTACTGTCGGCGTTCTGGGAACGGGGGTCCCTAGACTTGCCTGCCTGCGGCCTGCGGCGTGGCTCAAATGGGGGCCCAGCGTGGCCCATCTTCATCAGCACAAGGTTCAAGACCCTCGCGGGGGGCCAAGCCTCGCGAGGCGGACGACACGGCGCTTCCTCAGGCACGGCCTCCTTAGGCTGGCTCGCGAGGAGGCGGAGAGATCAAGGCGGGTACCTCACGAGGTGCCCATGACGCAAGCCATGACGACCAAGGGTGCCAGGCGGGCACCATCCCGCGCAGCGTCTCCCTTTCCTCTTTGGTGCAAAGGGGGCAAGCGCAGGTGAGAGGATCAAGCAAAGGCACCCATTTCGGTGCAACGAGACCAAGACCAGTCTAACGGTGGGAAGGAGGTCACCATGGAGCCCAGGACGGCGTCACCACAGGGCCTTTGGTAGGCGAAGACCAACTTTAGTCAGGATAAGTGTACCAGATGTTCCCCTTCAAATTGGCCAATTGTTGGCGCCCTTCCCGCTCAATATTTGGGAAGAGGCCCAGGGCCTTTGCCTATAAATAGGACTAGCCACCCCCAGGGTAGGGGGGTCGAAGGGGATTCAGCATCTAGAGCAAGTAGAGAGAGAGAGAGAGAGAAGGGCGATCGAACTCCCCCTAGCAGTTCATCCCCTAGCCAAGAACAGACCCTCGCGAGGCCGTTCCCCTTTGTACTGTTCTTCCTCATCAGCCCAAGGGGCAATCCACCCACCACACTGGAGTAGGGTATTACACCATGATGGTGGCCCGAACCAGTATAAACCTTGTGTCTCTTGTGTTTTTCTTGCAGTAGTTAGATCCTTACGAGACGGAGAGGTAGAGGGCACGATCTCCGCGTGCACCCCAGAGTTCGAACCTTAAGTGTCTGCCGGAACCCCTGAATCCGACAGGATGGCTGCCTTCAGAGAAGACGGTAAAAATTTGGTGCTCATTGTAGGATCGAAAGTATGTCTAGAGGGGGGGTGATTAGACTACTTGACCAAATAAAAACTTAACCTTTTCCCAATTTTAGTTCTTAGCAGATTTTAGCTACTTTAGGACAAGTCAAGCAATCATCACACAATTCAAGCAAGCTTGCAAAGAGTATATAGGCAGCGGAAAGTAAAGCATGCAACTTGCAAGAATGTAAAGGGAAGGGTTTGGAGAATTCAAACGCAATTGGAGACAAGGATGTTTTTGTCGTGGTTCGGATAGGTGGTGTTATCCTACATCCACGTTGATGGAGACTTCAACCCAGGGAGGGTAACGGTTGCGCAAGTCCACGGAGGGCTCCACCCACGAAGGGTCCACGAAGAAGCAACCTTGTCTATCCCATCATGGCCATCGCCCACGAAGGACTTGCCTCACTAGCGGTAGATCTTCATGAAGTAGGCGATCTCCTTGCCCTTACAAACTCCTTGGTTCAAATCCACAATCTTGTCGGAGCCTCCCAAGTGACACCTAGCCAATCTAGGAGACACCACTCTCCAAGAAGTAACAAATGGTGTGTTGATGATGAACTCCTTGCTCTTGTGCTTCAAATGATAGTCTCCCCAACACTCAACTCTCTCTCACAGGATTTGGTTTTGGTGGAAAGAAGATTTGAGTGGAAAGCAACTTGGGGAAGGCTAGAGATCAAGATTCATATGGTAGGAATGGAATATCCTGGCCTCAACACAAGGGTAGGTGGTTCTCTCTCAGAACATATGAGTTGGAAGTGTAGATACGTTCTGATGGCTCTCTCCACGAGTGAAGAGGAGGTGGAGGGGTATATATAGCCTCCACACAAAATCCAACCGTTACACACAATTTACCAATCTCGGTGGGACTGAATCAACAAACTCGTTCGGACCGAAATAGTAAACCTAGTGACCATTAGAGATTTTTGGTGGGACTGATATGCAACTCGGTAGGACCGATATGGTTAGGGTTAGGGCATAACGTAATCTCGGTAAGACCGATTACACAAACTCGGTGAGACCGATTTGGTAATAAGCTAACCAGAGAGTTGGTCAGGCAAACTCGGTGGGACCGATTTGCTCTTTCGGTGAGACCGAAAAGTTACAAAAAGGAAACAGAGAGTTTGCATTGCAATCTCGGTGGGACCGATCCGCTCTTTCGGTGAGACCAAAAAGTTACGAAAACGAAATAGAGAAATTGCAATCCCATCTCGGTGAGACCGAGATCCCTATCGGTAGAACCGATTTGCTAGGGTTTTGCAGTGGCTTATGACATGTGAAACTCGGTGGCGCCGGATAGGAAGAATCGGTAGGACCGAGTTTGGCTTTGGGTTTAGGTCAAGAGTGGATATGAGAAAGTAGCTGAGGATTTTAGAGCATATCATTAAGCACATGAAGCAAAGGGCTCATTAAGCAACACCTCATCCCTCCTTGATAGTATTGGCTTTTCCTATGGACTCAATGTGATCTTGATCACTAAAATGTAAAATGAAGAGTCTTGAGTTTTTGAGCTTGAGCCAATCCTTTGTCCTTAGCATTTTGAGGGTTCCACTTTCACCATCCATGCCATGCCAATCATTGAGCTTTCCTAAAATAATCATCTTGGAATAGCATTAGCTCAATGAGCTATATGTTGTTATGAATTACCAAAACCACCTAGGGATAGTTGCACTTTCAATCTCCCCCTTTTTGGTAATTGATGACAACATATAGATCAAAGCTTCGACAAATGATAATAAGAATGATATATATCGTCGCTTTGAGAAGTATGTGATAAGTAAGAGCTCCCCCTAAATTTGTGCATATTTAAAATTTGCTTTGGACTGCAAATGCACAAAGAGTTAGAATCATGGGTTACTCTTCCATGTCACATACATCTTGGTGGAGCGCTCAGAATGATAAGAATGAAATACATGCACTCATCACCAAGAAAAGTGAATGATCACATAAGATAGATAAGATATATCAAGCATGCATAAGTGTAGCTTGTCATCAAACACATGATCATCAATGTCTCACAAGCATATCATAGTATCTCAACCAAAAGCAAACAAAGTTTGAAAAACCACCAAATAAAGCAAGAGATAATAAAAGCAACATTCTCACTCGAAGCCTATGATCTATACATTTTTCTCCCCCTTTGGCAACAAGTTACCAAAAAGTTCCTAGAAAATGCATAGTGCTAGACCGACACTCAGGCTTGACTTCTGGTGGTGGTGGAGTCTGGATCACTCCAAGGACAAAGGCTTCTGTAGACGTGGTTGGAGCTGGAGCTGAAGTAGAGGCTGGAGCTGGTTGGGCTGGTGCTGTGGCTGGAGCTGAGGTGGTGGCTCTGGTGTCAGAAACTGGCACTGCAGACGACCTCTGAGCTCGTGGCACTCTGGCAAATGCATCAGTGATAGTCTTCCCTTTCCTCTCCTGCATGTCATCTTGAAGTTGCTCCACTACAGACTGAATCTCTGTTACTTTGACATCCAAGTCATAGAACTTTTGTTCTATGATCCTCTCTAAGCTCTCCTGATTCTGAGTGAGGGTGGCCAGTCCTTTCTCAATCCTGAGTGTGGATGCAATCAAGTAACTAAGCTGCTCTTGCTTGGTTTTCAAGAAATACTCAGATGCCTCCTCTTGAGTTGGCATCTTGGCAGCTTTCTCCTTCCTTGCCTTCTCCTTTTGTGCTTGAGCATGAGCTGAAGATGGTTCATCCTTGTTCATCACAACTTGATTATCCTCGAAATCTGGATGAATAGGCAAATGTTCCTTGTACAGTAGGTATATGCCTGTGCCCATCTTGGAATTGATCAGCTCTTGGATCTGAGGGGCATATCCACAACTCCTCTTCTGATCTGCTGCAGTCCTCTTGATTCTTTCTACCATGAGGCTCATGACTTTGAATTTTTGTGGCACATCAAAGATATGAAGCAAGTTGATTGCATGGCCTCTGATCATCTTGTGATCACCTGACTTGGGCAGTAGAGTGTGCCTTAGAAGCCAATTGATGGTTGGCAACCCTGACAGAAGATAATGTACTGATCCAAACTTGAAAGTATCAAGTGCCTAGTTTGGGATCTCCTTGTACATGTTGGACATAGAGTTGTGGTCCATCTTCTTCTTGGCATATATATCTAGGTCATCCTCATGCTCCTCTGGGGCATTGATGAGCTGTGCCCACTCAGCAACTGTTGATTGGTACCTCGTACCTTCTGACATCCACACAATCCTTCCATCTGGATAGAAGTGTGCTGTGGAGTAGAACTGCATGACCAGCTCTTCATTCCACTTTGTGAGCTTCTGCCCAACAAAGTCAGCTACTTCACAAGTCTTGAAGCTGTCTTGCACTCCAAGATAGTGCTCTTCATTGTCCTTGATGTATTCCCAGTCAACCCATCTCATGTCACAAACAATGGGCTTCTTATCAAGCAACACAGTCTCATAGAAGTCCTGTTGTTCCTTTGTGTGGAACCTGTAGTCAACAACAGTTCTTCTCCTGGTAGCATATGGATCTTCTACTCTCCACTTTCTCAGCCTTGAGTCTCTTCTGATCTTCATGTCCTCAGCCACAGGTTGAGCATCATTGTGGTCTGGGATCTTGGGCTTCAACTTTCTGAGTACTTGTCCTTCTTCCTATTCAGCAGTGTCAGGCACTGGGGCCTTGTTCTCCTCAGCAGCTGGTATGCTCCTTGTATTCCTCTTGGGAGTTGTCTTGGCCTTTGATGCAGCCTTGGGTGCTTCCTTGGGCTTGGATGCAGTAGCCCCTGATTTGATAGCATCACCCATCAGCTTTGGCATCTTAGGTGCTGGTGCAGCAACCTCTTCTTCCTCTTCTTCTTCAGAAGAAGAATGTTGTTCAAATTCAGCCATTGGATCAACTTGCTTGCACCATCTGCCCCTTTTTCTTTCCTTCTTTCCTTCAGCAGCAACTGGCCCTTTGGGTGCAGGCTTTACAGGAATCTGAGTTGAGGCTCTGGCCTTTGGCATAGGCTGCCTACCTGCTGACCTTTGGATTTTCATCCCTATCTTGATGGATGCAGCTGAGCCATACACCTTCTTAAGCACAACTTTCTTGGAAGTGGCTTCCTCTTCTGCCACATAGTCCTCATCCTCTGATTCTGAGGTTCTCTTCTTCTTTTGTCTGGTGGCAGCTTTTGGCGAGTTACTAGGGGTGCTCCTGCTGCCTTCATCTGAAGAACTGGAGGGACTAGTGCCCTCACTCATGTGCACTTGCTGTTCTAACACATTCTGGCTGTCACTCTGATCTGACATGATGAACAAGCTGACTGCTGATCCTGTGAATAGTTTATAGATGAGGTAGAGTGGATGAGCATCACAAAATGCAGAGATTTTTGCAAAAGAATGATTCAAAATCTTAGTTTTAGTTTCCCACAGAAATCATTTCGGATCTACCGATTTTTAAACTCGGTGATACCGAAGCAGTTTTTGGAACCTAAACTAGTGAACTCGGTCGGACCGAGTCACAGTTCGGTGGCACCGAGACTGCTAGGGTTTCACAAAGTTCCAAAACCGGTCACACCGATTATTAATTCTCGGTCAGACTGAGTCTCACTTGTGCAATGGCCTGAGCCAAATCGGTGGGACCGAGTTTTTCAACTCGGTGGGTCCGAGATGGTTTCGGCGGAAACCTAACCATAAAATTTTCGAATCAAACCTATTCTACAAATGCATTGATTGGATAGGAGTGTTTCGAACGTGGCTAGAATAAATATGATCACAATGCGCTAGGAATCAGATTGGGAATAGCACAAAGATCGAGTCCATACCCTAGTTCGGCGGAGACTCGCTACGGCGGCAACGGCGGAGTTGAATCCCGTTGACCGCGACGGAGACCAGCGACTGGAGGCGGCTGGCGGCGAGGAGACGATCAGGAGACCACGTTGGCAGAGCGAGCTATCGCGCGGGCGAAAGAGTTCGGAGAAATTTTCAAATTTTTGCCCGTGTCTATATATAGCCCGACCCTGTCGGTGTGACCGAGTGGAAGAACTCGGTGGCACCGAGATGCAAAACTGTATACAGTTATTGCAACTCGGTGTGACTGAATTGTCACATCCCTAGCTTTACCTTGGCCTTTGACTATCTTGGTTGTTGCATCATGTTTAAATTCAAGGAAAATTGAATTGAGGGAATTCCAAAAGCCTCTGAAATCTTTTGAAAATGAGAAAGTTAAAAATTTCTTCAAATGAGCCCAAGAAAATGTTCACTTTAATCCCTGAAAATATTTGCAAGAGGTAAAAATCCAAACCAATATTTTAGGGCACAAAGGGTAATTGATTTGGGCATTTTGAATTAAACCATAATGTATTTGAATTGGCTTTATTTCTGTTATAAAAGAAATACATGTCCAATAATTTTGGAAATTATTGTGGGGCTCTAGAGTAATATCTCTAGTCCATACAATAATTTACAGAAGCAACAAAAATGGTTTAGTTTCAAAACTAAATCAAAACAAAGGAAATAAATAGAAAACAGAAACAAATAAAAGAGAGAGGGACTTATCTGGGCCTTACCTGGCTGACCCAGATCCTGTGCAGCCCAGAGGCCCAGCACTGTGCAGCCAGGAGCTGGCCCAGCCCACCCCCAGTGCCAGTCGTCT
Source organism: Aegilops umbellulata (assembly GCA_032464435.1). NCBI lineage: Eukaryota > Viridiplantae > Streptophyta > Magnoliopsida > Poales > Poaceae > Aegilops > Aegilops umbellulata. The sequence goes on along the minus strand of CP136055.1, from coordinate 242,598,266 downwards.
TCAACCCAGCGCCAGAAGGACCCTGGGCGCATGCTCGTCGCGCGCCGGCCACGCGCCGGGCCACCTCCTGCTACCTGTCGCTGCCTCGACGCCCTGGACGATGCCACGTTTTCCCCTGGACAGCCTCGTCCTCTCCCGTGCCTCTCTTCTCCTCTGCTCTCCTTCTCCCGCTGCTGCCGAGCGCCTCGCAGCGCGCCGCCGACCTCCAGTGCGGCCACCGGCCACCCCACGCCTCGCCGACGCTCCAAGAAGCTCCGCCTCGTTCCCCTCTTCCTCCTAACCGAGCCACACAGTGCCTGAAGCCCTGGACGCCGCCAACACCGCCGTTCCCCTCGTCGGTCGCCGTGGATCCTCGCCGTCGACTCGGGAGCTACCGGGCGTCTCCGACCTCGCCCTCGCGCTCGTTGGACTCGCTGTGAGCCTCCGCACCAAACCTCCCTCTCCCCGATGCCGATTTCTTCCTCTAACCGCGGGCTCCGTCGAGCCCGAGAGCTCATCGCCGCCGGCCACGAGGTCACCGTGGCTAGAGCCCACACACATCGCGTCCGAGCACGCTATCGTCCTCAGCGTGTTCCCAGGAACCCAGAGCACCTACCCACTCTTCCTCCCATGCACCGTAGCGTTCTGTCCATCTTCACCGGACTCCGAACGCTGCGCAAGTCGCCGCCGCCGTCGACCTAGACCACCGGAGCTGCTTCTGCGTGCACCACCCGACGCGGACGAGCCTCCTCGTCACGTTGACGCCCTTCGCCGTCCATATGGACGCCGGACGGCGAATCCCGAGCGCCTCCGCCGCGACTTGAGGTTGCCGGCGGCCTAACCCCGGCCGTGCCGACGTGGCATGTCGTTAGTGGCTAATGACACCGCTAACTAAACCCCAAGGGTCACAGACACATGGGCCTAGGCCCTAATTAACCACAGTTCTGTTTTAGTTTAGATTAGTCTAAAACTCAGCGGGACCCACAAACCAGAGTTGACTGCGCTGACGTGGCAGTTGACCGGCCCCACCTGTCAGCGAAACAAATGACGCCAGGTCACACACCAGCAGACCCCACAGGTCAGTTTGACCTGGACCGCGCCCGTTGACCGCTGACGTCACAGTGACGCTATGCTGACGCAATAAGTATTTTCTGGATTTAATCTTATATAGGAAATTTCAGAAAATAGAGCTAACTTCAAAAATTCATAGAAATTCAACCGTCACTCCAAATCAAAAAAATTATATATGAAAAATTATCAGAAAAATCCAATCTATCCATCTCTACCATTTTCATGCATGTTAGAGTAACTTATGGATGCTGTTTAGGCCAAATCATATAAATGGCATTTAAACTCTCACATATGGAGTTTGAATTTGAACCTAGGGTTCAAACCAACTCCATTTAACATGTTGCTAGTTGCATTAGCTCAACACACTCATATTACCATGTCACATTAATGCATCATATTGTTGCATTGCATTGATTGTGTTTCCTCTCTGTTGCCGGTGGTTGTCCCCTCTCGGTAGATGTATTCCGACGATGAGTTCGATGACACCGATGAAGAGCTATAATATCTTCAGAAGTGCCAGGCAAGCAAAACCCCCTTGTTCATTCCGATCTAATCCCACTCTCTCGCTCCTGCTCTATTTTACTGCATTAGGACAACAACGATTCAATTGTTACATGTTGCGGTAGCTGAACCCCTTTCCTCTGCATGACCTGTCATTGCCACTGTAAATAGATGAAACCCACTAGCATGAGTAGGAGTTGTTTGAGCCCTGATGTGCCTACTCATTCATGCTTATTGTCATGCCTGCTACTGCTTAGAGTTGAGTCGGGTCTGATTCATCGGGAATGAATTGGAATGTGGTGAACATGTCCTACTGTTGAGAGCTAAGTGTGTGAACACGATTTGGTAAAGGTAGCGGTGAGAGGCCATGTAGGAGTACATGGTGGGTTGTCTCATTGAAACCGTCCTCAGGAACTGAGTTCTGTGTTTGTGATCCATGAACAGTTACTACCACACATTGGGTTCCGGTAACTCGACCCCTCTCGACTTATTAATCAACTTGATCTCTGCCCAGGAGTTGCAACTAGTTTCTGGAGTTTGTAGGTAGTGTTAGTAGTCTACCAAGTGGCACCCGATACAAGTAGGCTTGGGACAGACTAGGTACCATGGCTGGGTATGCCAAGCGTCGCCTGTTTGGTGGGCTTGGAACCCTGTACACATCGTTTGGGGCCGTGAGCGACATGCCGGCCGGATCTCCTTGCGGATGGAACCCGAATAGGCGATAAACCTGGACTAGAGACTTGTGTGGTTAGTCAGGTCGTGGCCGACTCCCTCGCCCGACTTCCGCTTGAAGGTTGCCGAGGTACATGACGTGTACAGGGCGATAAGTGGCGAGAGCGTGTGTGAAGAAGTACACCCCTGCAGGGTTATCATTATCTATTCGAATAGCCGGATTCCTCGGATATGGAAACTTGGACCCCTTGCATAGTTCATAGACAACTGAAAGTGCATACTCTAAAACTCGCAAGATAAGTGTGAGTGCTATGGATGGCCTTCTCGTAGGGAGACGGAAGTGGATCCATAGTGGTGTATTGATATGGTGAATACGTGGACTCGTGTGCGCCACCTCAAAAGAGTTACTTGCAGTCGTAGTTCAGGATAGCCACCGAGTCAAAGCTGGCTTGCTGCAGTCAAACTCCACCACCCCCTTTATTGATACTGATGCATATGTAGTTAGTTCTGATGTAAGTCTTGCTGGGTACATTTGTACTCACGTTTGCCTATTTTATGTTTTTGCAGAGAGACGTCAGTCTCGCTAGTAGTTCCGTGTGGACTTCGACGTTTAGCTTGATACCTCAGCTACGATCTTGTGCCCTCGGCAGGATCTGGTAGATAGTCAGGCTTCTCAGCCTTTTTCATTTATAGTTGTCTGTACTCAGACATCTTAAGCTTCTGCATGTGCTTGTTGCTTGTATGCTCTGAATGTTGGGTCATGAGACCCATGTTTGTAATATCTCGCTCCTCGGAGCCTAATGAATAAATACTTGAGTCGTAGAGTTATGTTGTGATGCCATGTTGTATTTGCACATATCGGGCATATTGTGTGTATGATTGAAATGCTTGGTATGTGTGGGATCCGACAATCTAGTTGTTTATCCTTGGCAGCCTCTCTTATGGGGAAATGTAGTCTAGTGCTTCCTTGAGCCATAGTAGTCCGCTACAGCCCGGTTCACCGGAGTCCTGCTAGCCCAACACTACTGCTCAGGACACTTGACTGGCCGGCATGTGCTTCACTTTGTTCCTGTGTCTGTCCCTTAGGGGAAATGTCACGCGGTGACATCCGGAGTCCTGCCTAGTGCTACACCCCGGGTTACCGGAGTCCTGTTAGTCCAGTGCTACAGCCTGGATTCACACGCTGTTGACCGACATGCTCGAAGTTGATTCATGTATGCCTATCCCCATGGGTTAGTGCCGCTTTGGGTTCACGACTAGCCATGTCGGCCCGGGTTCTTTGTCATATGGATGCTAGCGACACTATCATATACGTGAGCCAAAAGGCGCAAACGGTCCCGGGCCAGGTAAGGTGGCACCCGTGGGAATACCGTGCGTGAGGCCGCAAAATGATATGATGTGTTACATGTTAGATCGGTGTGACTTAGGATCGGGGTCCTGACAGCGTTGGTATCAGAGCCTGACTGCCTGTAGGATTACCAAGCCAAACTGGTCGAAGTTGAGTCTAGAAATGCTTTAGTTATATAAGGGAATTGATTGTGGAAGGGAACGTAAGGCTCTTTTTACTCCTTTACCTCATGGCCTTCTGATCTGAGTCAACCTCTTCTCTTCTACGGGGATTAAGAACTAGGCCTTCTCTTCTATTTCTTAGGATGACGTGTTACTAAACCGTAGTTGCCTAGGATTGTTGAGTTCAAGTCTCAGTTCAGTTCCTACTACTTCCATATGTTCATAGCTGGCCTCAGAACCTTGATATGATGTTGTCAAGTGACTATGCAAATCCTTGTGAATGTCTCAAAACTTTTTCTGAGCATTTACAGCCGTTATGCTGTCCGAGTCATCCCAGGTCTCTACATAGCCTCATGCATTTGCAAATCCTTTTTCTCTGTTCCCGATGTCCTTTGGTCCAGATTAAGCACGCTAAGCGGTCTGTTGAGGTACTCCATTGCCTTGACGTATGTGTTGGAGCTACTATCATGACCCTAGGTGTCTTATGAAACCACCTAGTAATCTAGCCATATTTTGTGTTCCCAGCGTGATGATTCTGGCCATCCTTCCCAAAAGCATCCCGTGATGTTATTAGTTAGTAGGCATTCTACTCCTGGGTTTTGAACCCGAGCTTCACCCTACCTACCTCATGTCGATAGTGTTTGCTAGTTCCTTTAGGATATTAGTAACCTTGTGATAGTCCTCGAGGTCCGTGGTATATCATTCTTCCAAATACCATGGATCAATGTGGCAGAAGTTCTACCTTGGAGTGTTACCATCTTTATGTCAAGAACTTCATGGGAATTGCATCACCTCTTATGGATTCTGGCCGCAGTGATACTTCTTGCCATCATTATTCATTCCTCGGTTTCCGTGTTCTTGTAACCAGAATGCCGACAAGTGTACCGTGATGTGCGAAATCAATACTCCTAGCAACCCTGTTGCTTGGTAGTTAATGGACAACACTTTCATTCTTAGTGTGCTAGTTATTAAATCATCATCCTAAGATTTATCGTGCGACCTAGTCCTTATTTCTGGTGCACTCCACGATCAAGAGTTAGGATTGTGTCAATCCTTGCTTAATTGATCACATCATCTTGCCTCAAAAGCAAGATTGCTCCCGAGCTTAATAACATATCGGTGGTTCGTGAAGTTCCGAATATCTTCTCGGAAGTTTTACCAGGTTGTCACCTGACCGCTATGTTGAGTTCGTGATCAAGATGGTTTTCCTCTAAACCAGCCATTCTCCAAGAATCAGTGTTGGATACCCTGAGCTAGTTGATTAAGCTAAACAACAACTTGGAGAGTTGGAAGATAAAAGCTTGTCTGACTTAGTTCATGTTAAGGGATATCTTTGTGTGTGTGTGTGTTGAATAAAGATGATATCTTCATCGATTGTTCCTCGTGACCGGTTGTTGGATCTATTGTCTTGTCAAAACTTTGACTTGAGTATGGGCTATCGTTAAGTCAAATCAGAACAAACGATGTTCGTAATGTTGTATTACTCGTGGTTGATTCCTCGAGCATATACCATTACATCTTTTGGTCTGACCAATGCTATCACCGTGTTCACATGATGGTGGAAGTCCAGTGATATGGAAATTCCGATGAGTTGCTGTTGAGCCCATCAGCAGCATTCTGTCTCCCCCATGATTCGTGTTAAACACTAAGCTAGTATTGGAAACTTTGTAAGCATTGCCTTTATGTTCCACTCATGAGGTATATGTTTGAATGAAAAAAATGACTTCCTTTGATTCACGTGCATTTGATGTAAGTTGCCGCCGTGAATTCGAGAAAGTTTGTTTTTGCTTCCTCTGGAATCATCCCAAGTCAGCCATGCCCGTGCAAAGTATTCTGTGGTCTGTTAGACTGATCATCTTCGTTCCATATGAATTCTGTAGCACACCAAGCCACTGATTGATTTGTTCAAAGAAAAGAAGTTCATGCGCTAATCCTGAAGGGCCCGGACGGATATGCACAAGATTGGTTATCTCAATGATGGTTCCCAACCAGAACTTGGTAGTGTTTGTTGTAAGACTTCCATGTGGTCATGCTTGTCTTGGATAACGTGTTCACATGTGTGTAGCAGAACCAGCTCATATTTTGGAGCTTGCTATCGTAGTTCATTTCCCGAGAATCTTGCAACGTTATCTCGTCGGTTTGTGTTGCAACCCCTTTTCCAGAAATGACGTCTAAAATATTCTGTTACCAACCAGATCTGAATCTTAGGCAGATATGATGGTTGGAACATTCCCAGCATTTGCATTTTGTTCCCAGCTTGCACCGCCATTGTGCCATTTTTTCTGTGGTCTGCCTTCTCAGTAATTAATGTCTAGGATCATCTTCAAAAGTCGTCTTGTCATGGTCGCATCCATTTCCGATGATAAGCAAGAGTCATCCATTGCGTTGTCTTCAACAAGGTAGTCCACATCATCCGTTCTGGTATGGCTATGCCATACCTTCAAATTCGTTCACACGATCGTTTGTGATTGCCTTAGGCTGGTACAAAGAATTTCAATGATCTATGTACCAAAAGTAATTCTTTTTGCCACTTAAGGGAACAGTTCAACGAGTCACCTTTCCTGAGGTGCCCCGTTATGGAATCATGGCAATTTTTCCTCGCTACTTTGAAACCCTTGTCAAATTGTTTCTTCCGTCCCTCCTGATACATGTTTTGCCTATTAGCTCCATAGATGTTTCTACGTCTAATTCCGAGAGTTGATCTTGTGATCATTAAGATGATCCTAAGTTGCTCGAACCTTAAGGAGATCGATTCTTCTTAAATTCTCCCTTTCCACTCGTTGCCATGTTGGATGTAGTTCTCAAAGCAAGACGTCGAGGTCAAGGTGATGCAATGAATCAACATCCTTGAGAAAGACATCTGGATCGTGAAGATTGTGTTAGCTTGTGTCCCTCTGTCTTCTTGCCTCACGACTTGAATCTCGGGACGAGATTCTTGTTTAGTAGGGGTGAGTTGTCACATCCCTAGATTTACCTTGGCCTTTGACTATCTTGGTTGTTGCATCATGTTTAAATTCAAGGAAAATTGAATTGAGGGAATTCCAAAAGCCTCAGAAATCTTTTGAAAATGAGCAAGTTAAAAATTTCTTCAAATGAGCCCAAGAAAATGTTCACTTTAATCCCTGAATATATTTGCAAGAGGTAAAAATCCAAACCAATATTTTAGGGCACTAAGGGTAATTAATTTGGGCATTTTGAATTAAATCATAATGTATTTGAATTGGCTTTATTTCTGTTATAAAAGAAATACATGTCCAATAATTTTGGAAATTATTGGGGGGCTCTAGAGTAATATCTCTAGTCCATACAATAATTTACAGAAGCAACAAAAATGGTTTAGTTTCAAAACTAAATCAAAACAGATGAAATAAATAGAAAACAGAAACAAATAAAAGAGAGAGGGACTTATCTGGGCCTTACCTGGCTGACCCAGATCCTGTGCAGCCCAGAGGCCCAGCACTGTGCAGCCAGGAGCTGGCCCAGCCGACCCCCAGTGCCAGTCCTCTTCAACCCAGCGCCAGAAGGACGCTGGGCGCGTGCTCGTCGCGCGCCGGCCACGCGTCGGGCCACCTCCTGCTACCCGTCGCTGCCTCGATGCCCTGGACGACGCCACGTTTTCCCCTGGACCGCCTCGTCCTCTCCCGTGCCTCTCTTCTCCTCTGCTCTCTTTCTCCCGCTGCTGCCAAGCGCCTCGCAGCGCGCCGCCGACCTCCACTGCGGCCACCGGCCACCCCACGCCTCGCTGACGCTCCACGAAGCTCCGCCTCATTCCCCTCTTCCTCCTAACCGAGCCACACGGTGCCTGAAGCCCTGGACGCCGCCAACACCGCCGTTCCCCTCGTCGGTCGCCGTGGATCCTCGCCGTCGATTCGGGAGCTACCGGGCGTCTCCGACCTTGCCCTCGCGCTCGTTGGACTCGCTGTGAGCCTCCGCACCGAACCTCCCTCTCCCCGATGCCGATTTCTTCCTCTAACCGCGGGCTCCGTCGAGCCCGAGAGCTCATCGCCGCCGGCCACGAGGTCACCGTGGCTAGAGCCCACACATGTCGCGTCCGAGCACGCTGTCGTCCTCAGCGCGTTCCCAGGAACCCAGAGCACCTACCCACTCTTCCTCCCGTGCACCGTAGCGCTCTGTCCATCTTCACCGGACTCCGGCCGCTGCGCAAGTCGCCGCCGCCGTCGACCTAGACCACCGGAGCTGCTGCTGCGTGCACCACCCGACGCGGACGAGCCTCCTTGTCGCGTTGATGCCCTTCGCCGTCCATATGGACGCCGGACGGCGAATCCCGAGCGCCTCCGCCGCGACTTGTGGTCGTCGGCGACCTAACCCCGGTCGTGCCGACTTGGCATGTCGTTAGTGGCTAATGACACCGCTAACTAAACCCCAAGGGTCAGAGACACATGGGCCCAGGCCCTAATTAACCACAGTTCTGTTTTAGTTTAGATTAGTCTAAAACTCAGCGGGACCCACAAACCAGAGTTGACTGCGCTGACGTGGCAGTTGACCGGCCCCACCTGTCAGCGAAACAAATGACGCCGGGTCACTGACCAGCGGACCCCACAGGTCAGTTTGACCTGGACCACGCCCGTTGACCGCTGACGTCACAGTGACGCTATGCTGACGCAATAAGTATTTTCTGGATTTAATCTTATATAGGAAATTTCAGAAAATAGAGCTAACTTAAAAAATTCATAGAAATTCAACCGTGACTCCAAATCAAACAAATTGTATATGAAAAATTATCAGAAAAATCCAATCTGTCCATCTGTACCATTTTCATGCATGTTAGAACAATTTATGGCTGCTATTTAGGCCAAATCATATAAATGGCATTTAAACTCTCACATATGGAGTTTGAATTTGAACCTAGGGTTCAAACCAACTCCATTTAACATGTTGCTAGTTGCATTAGCTCAACACACTCATATTACCATGTCACATTCATGCATCATATTGTTGCATTGCATTGATTGTGTTTCCTCTCTGTTGCTGGTGGTTGTCCCCTCTCGATAGATGTATTCCGACGATGAGTTCGATGACACCGATGAAGAGCTATAATATCTTCAGAAGTGCCAGGCAAGCAAGACCCCCTTGTTCATTCCGATATAATCCCACTCTCTCGCTCCTGCTCTCTTTTACTGCATTAGGACAACAATGATTCAATTGTTACATGTTGCGGTAGCTGAACCCCTTTCCTCTGCATGACCTGTCATTGCCACTGTAAATAGATGAAACCCACTAGCATGAGTAGGAGTTGTTTGAGCCCTGATGTGCCTACACATTCATGCTTATTGTCATGCCTGCTACTGCTTAGAGTTGAGTCGGGTCTGATTCATCGGGAATGAATTGGAATGTGGTGAACATGTCCTACTGTTGAGAGCTAAGTGTGTGAACACGATTTGGTAAAGGTAGCGGTGAGAGGCCATGTAGGAGTACATGGTGGGTTGTCTCATTGAAACCATCCTTAGGAACTGAGTTCTGTGTTTCTGATCCATAAACAGTTACTACCACACATTGGGTTCCGGTAACTCGACCCCTCTCGACTTATTAATCAACTTGATCTCTGTCCAGGAGTTGCAACTAGTTTCTGGTGTTTGTAGGTAGTGTTAGTAGTCTACCAAGTGGCACCGGGTACAGGTGGGCTTGGGACAGACTAGGCACCGTGGCCGGGTATGCCAAGCGTCGCCCGTTTGGTGGGCTTGGAACCCTGTACACATCGTTTGTGGCCGTGAGCGACACCCCGGCCGGATCTCCTTGCGGATGGAACCCGAATAGGCGATAAACCTGGACTAGAGACTTGTGTGGTTAGTCAGGTCATGGCCGACTCCCTCGCCCGGCTTCCACTTGAAGGTTGCCGTGGTACATGACGTGTACAGGGCGATAAGTGGCGAGAGCGTGTGTGAAGAAGTACACCCCTGCAGGGTTATCATTATCTATTCGAATAGCCGGATTCCTCGGATATGGAAACTTGGACCCCTTGCATAGTTCATAGACAAGTGAAAGTGGATACTCTAAAAATCACAAGATAAGTGTGAGTGCTATGGATGGCCTTCTCGTAGGGAGACGGAAGTGGATCCATAGTGGTGTATTGATATGTTGAATATGTGGACTCGTGTGTGCCACCTCATAAGAGTTACTTGCAGTCGTAGTTCAGGATAGCCACCGAGTCAAAGCTGGCTTGCTGTAGTCAAACTCCACCACCCCCTTTATTGATACTGATGCATATGTAGTTAGTTCTGATGTGAGTCTTGCTGGGTACATTTGTACTCACGTTTGCCTATTTTATGTTTTTGCAGAGAGACGTCAGTCTCGCTAGTAGTTCCGTGTGGACTTCGACGTTTAGCTTGATACCTCAGCTACGATCTTGTGCCCTCGGCAGGATCTGGTAGATAGTCAGGCTTCTCAGCCTTTTTCATTTATAGATGTCTGTACTCAGACATGATAAGCTTCCGCATGTGCTTGTTGCTTGTATGCTCTGAATGTTGGGTCATGAGACCCATGTTTGTAATATCTCGCTCCTCGGAGCCTAATGAATAAATACTTGAGTCGTAGAGTTATGTTGTGATGCCATGTTGTATTTGCACATATCGGGCATATTGTGTGTATGATTGAAATGCTTGGTATGTGTGGGATCCGACAATCTAGTTGTTTATCCTTGGCAGCCTCTCTTATGGGGAAATGTAGTCTAGTGCTTCCTTGAGCCATAGTAGTCCGCTACAGCCCGGTTCACCGGAGTCCTGCTAGCCCAGCACTACTGCTCAGGACACTTGACTGGCCGGCATGGGCTTCACTTCATTCTTGTGTCTGTCCCTTCGGGGAAATGTCACGCGGTGACTTCCGGAGTCCTGCCTAGCCTGCTACAGCCCGGGTTACCGGAGTCCTGTTAGCCCAGTCCTACAGCCCGGATTCACACGATGTTGACCGACATGCTCGAAGTTGATTCATGTATGCCTGTCCCCATGGGTTAGTGCCGCTTTGGGTTCACGACTAGCCATGTCGGCCCGGGTTCTTTGTCATATGGATGCTAGCGACACTATCATATACGTGAGCCAAAAGGCGCAAACGGTCCCGGGCCAGGTAAGGTGGCACCCGTGGGAATACCGTGCGTGCGGCCGCAAAGTGATATGGTGTGTTACATGCTAGATCGTGTGACTTAGGATCGGGGTCCTGACAGCGTTGGTATCAGAGCCTGACTGCCTGTAGGATTACCAAGCCAAACTGGTCGAAGTTGAGTCTAGAAATGCTTTAGTTATATAAGGGAATTGATTGTGGAAGGGAACGTAAGGCTCTTTTTACTCCTTTACCTCATGGCCTTCTGATCTGAGTCAACCTCTTCTCTTCTACGGGGATTAAGAACTAGGCCTTCTCTTCTATCTCTCAGGATGACGTGTTACTAAACCGTAGTTGCCTAGGATTGTTGAGTTCAAGTCTCAGTTCAGTTCCTACTACTTCCATATGTTCATAGCTGGCCTCAGAACCTTGATATGATGTTGTCAAGTGACTATGCAAATCCTTGTGAATGTCTCAAAACTTTTTCTGAGCATTTACAACCGTTATGTTGTCCGAGTCATCCCAGGTCTCTACATAGCCTCATGCATTTGCAAATCCTTTTTCTCTGTTCCCGATGTCCTTTGGTCCAGATTAAGCACGCTAAGCGGTCTGTTGAGGTACTCCATTGCCTTGATGTATGTGTTGGAGCTACTATTATGACCCTAGGTGTCTTATGAAACCACCTAGTAATCTAGCCATATTTTGTGTTCCCAGCATGATGATTCTGGCCATCCTTCCCAAAAGCATCCCGTGATGTTATTAGTTAGTAGGCATTCTACTCCTGGGTTTTGAACCCGAGCTTCACCCTACCTACCTCATGTCGATAGTGTTTGCTAGTTCCTTTAGGATATTAGTAACCTTGTGATAGTCCTCGAGGTCCGTGGTATATCATTCTTCCAAATACCATGGATCAATGTGGCAGAAGTTCTTGAACCAAAAGATCACAATAGGAGTGCTCTTGATGAGATCTCGATCCTATATTGTGAACCTGCCAGTCCTACCTTTCTGCATGGGTTATCCGGAAGAAACATGTTGAATTTATTCAACATGCTAACCGATGCATCTACAACTTAAGAAATTATATGTTCCTCTGAGTTGTCCCTTTTTAGTTGTATTCTGACCCTCTTGTATCAATTGTTGGTTAAGAATAGTTGTGCATTCGTGTTATCGACGCCTATTATTCTTGTGGTCCGTCAAGCCATTCTATTCCGGAATGACTAGGAGAAACAAGCTCCAGTACCTCGTCCATTTCTGGGATTGGGTCAAAGTAGTTGTATTCCGCAGAACAAGTGCCAATCCAGCTTTTGTTCTGTTCTACCTTGGAGTGTTACCATCTTTATGTCAAGAACTTCATGAGAATTGCATCACCTCTTATGGATTCTGGCCGTAGTGATACTTCTTGCCATCATTATTCATTCCTCGGTTTCCGTGTTCTTGTAATCGGAATGCCGACAAGTGTACCGTGATGTGCGAAATCAATACTCCTAGCAACCCTGTTGCTTGGTAGTTAATGGACAACACTTTCATTCTTAGTGTGCTAGTTATTAAATCATCATCCTAAGATTTATCGTGCGACCTAGTCCTTATTTCTGGTGCACTCCACGATCAAGAGTTAGGATTGTGTCAATCCTTGCTTAATTGATCACATCATCTTGCCTCAAAAGCAAGATTGCTCCCGAGCTTAATAACATATCGGTGGTTCGTGAAGTTCCGAATATCTTCTCGGAAGTGTTACCAGGTTGTCACCTGACCGCTATGTTGAGTTCGTGATCAAGTTGGTTTTCCTATAAACCAGCCATTCTCCAAGAATCAGTGTTGGATACCCTGAGCTAGTTGGTTAAGCTAAACAGCAACTTGGAGAGTTGGAAGATAAAAGCTTGTCTGACTTAGTTCATGTTAAGGGATATCTTTTTGTGTGTGTGTGTTGAAGAAAGATGATATCTTCATCGATTGTTCCTCGTGACCGGTTGTTGGATCTATTGTCTTGTCAAAACTTTGACTTGAGTATGGACTATCGTTAAGTCAAATCAGAACCAACGATGTTCGTAATGTTGTATTACTCGTGGTTGATTCCTCGAGCATATACCATTACATCTTTTGGTCTGACCAATGCTATCACCGTGTTCACATGATGGTGGAAGTCCAGTGATATGGAAATTCCGATGAGTTGCTGTTGAGCCCATCAGCAGCATTCTGTCTCCCCCATGATTCGTGTTAAACACTAAGCTAGTATTGGAAACTTTGTAAGCATTGCCTTTATGTTCCGCTCATGAGGTTTATGTTTGAATGAAAAAAATGACTTCCTTTGATTCATGTGCATTTGATGTAAGTTGCCTCCATGAATTCGAGAAAGTTTGTTTTTGCTTCCTCTGGAATCATCCCAAGTCAGCCATGCCCGTGCAAAGTATTCTGTGGTCTGTTAGACTGATCATCTTCGTTCCATATGAATTCCGTAGCACACCAAGCCACTGATTGATTTGTTCAAAGAAAAGAAGTTCATGCGCTAATCCTGAAGGGCCCGGACGGATATGCACAAGATTGGTTATCTCAATGATGGTTCCCAACCAGAACTCGATAGTGTTTGTTGTAAGACTTCCATGTGGTCATGCTTGTCTTGGACAACGTGTTCACATGTGTGTAGCAGAACCAGCTCATATTTTGGTGCTTGCTATCGTAGTTCATTTCCTGAGAATCTTGCAACGTTATCTTGTCGGTTTGTGTTGCAACCTCTTTTCCAGAAATGATGTCTAAAATATTCTGTTACCAACCAGATCTGAATCTCAGGCAGATATGATGGTTGGAACATTCCCAGCATTTGCATTTTGTTCCCAGCTTGCACCGCCATTGTGCCATTTTTTCTATGGTCTGCCTTCTTAGTAATTAATGTCTAGGATCATCTTCAAAAGTGGTCTTGTCATGGTCCCATCCATTTCCGATGATAAGCAAGAGTCATCCATTGCGTTGTCTTCAACAAGGTAGTCCACATCATCCATTCTAGTATGGGTATGCCATCCCTTCGAATTCGTTCACACGATCGTTTGTGATTGCCTTAGGCTGGTACAAAGAATTTCAATGATCTATGTACCAAAAGTAATTCGTTTTGCCACTTAAGGGAACAGTTCAACGAGTCACCTTTCCTGAGGTGCCCCGTTATGGAATCATGGCAATTTTTCCTCGCTACTTTGAAACCCTTGTCAAATTGTTTCTTCCGTCCCTCCTGATACATGTTTTGCCTATCAGCTCCATAGATGTTTCTACGTCTCATTCCGAGAGTTGATCTTGTGATCATTAAGATGATCTTAAGTTGCTCGAACCTTAGGGAGATCGATTATTCCTAAATTCTCCCTTTCCACTCGTTGGCATGTTGGATGTAGTTCTCAAAGCAAGACGTCGAGGTCAAGGTGATGCAATGAATCAACATCCTCGAGAAAGACATCTGGATCGTGAAGATTGTGTTAGCTTGTGTCCCTCTGTCTTCTTGCCTCACGACTTGAATCTCGGGACGAGATTCTTGTTTAGTAGGGGTGAGTTGTCACATCCCTAGCTTTACCTTGGCCTTTGACTATCTTGGTTGTTGCATCATGTTTAAATTCAAGGAAAATTGAATTGAGGGAATTCCAAAAGCCTCTGAAATCTTTTGAAAATGAGCAAGTTAAAAATTTCTTCAAATGAGCCCAAGAAAATGTTCACTTTAATCCCTGAAAATATTTGCAAGAGGTAAAAATCCAAACCAATATTTTAGGGCACTAAGGGTAATTAATTTGGGCATTTTGAATTAAACCATAATGTATTTGAATTGGCTTTATTTCTGTTATAAAAGAAATACATGTCCAATAATTTTGGAAATTATTGTGGGGCTCTAGAGTAATATCTCTAGTCCATACAATAATTTATAGAAGCAACAAAAATGGTTTAGTTTCAAAACTAAATCAAAACAGAGGAAATAAATAGAAAACAGAAACAAATAAAATAGAGAGGGACTTATCTGGGCCTTACCTGGCTGACCCAGATCCTGTGCAGCCCAGAGGCCCAGCACTGTGCAGCCAGGAGCTGGCCCAGCCGACCCCCAGTGCCAGTCGTCTTCAACCCAGCGCCAGAAGGACGCTGGGCGCGTGCTCGTTGCGCGCCGGCCACGCGCCGGGCCACCTCCTGCTACCCGTCGCTGCCTCGACGCCCTGGACGACGCCACGTTTTCCCCTGGACCGCCTCGTCCTCTCCCGTGCCTCTCTTCTCCTCTGCTCTCCTTCTCCCGCTGCTGCCGTGCGCCTCGCAGCGCGCCGCCGACCTCCACTGCGGCCACCGGCCACCCCACGCCTCGCCGACGCTCCAAGAAGCTCCGCCTCGTTCCCCTCTTCTTCCTAACCGAGCCACACGGTGCCTGAAGCCCTGGATGCCGCCAACACCGCCATTCCCCTCGTCGGTCGTCGTGGATCCTCGCCGTCGATTCAGGAGCTACCGGGCATCTCCGACCTCGCCCTCGCACTCGTTGGACTCGCTGTGAGCCTTCGCACCGAACCTCCCTCTCCCCGATGCCGATTTCTTCCTCTAACCGCGGGCTCCGTCGAGCCCGAGAGCTCATCGCCGCCGGCCACGAGGTCACCGTGGCTAGAGCCCACACACGTCGCGTCCGAGCGCGCTGTCGTCCTCAGTGCGTTCCCAGGAACCCAGAGCACCTACCCACTCTTCCTCCTGTGCACCGTAGCGCTCTGTCCATCTTCACCGGACTCCGGCCACTGCGCAAGTCGCCGCCGCCGTCGACCTAGACCACCGGAGCTGCTGCTGCGTGCACCACCCGACGCGGACGAGCCTCCTTGTCGCGTTGACGCCCTTCGCCGTCCATATGGACGCCGGACGGCGAATCCCGAGCGCCTCCGCCGCGACTTGAGGTCGCCGGCGGCCTAACCCCGGCCGTGCCGACGTGGCATGTCATTAGTGGCTAATGACACCGCTAACTAAACCCCAAGGGTCACAGACACATGGGCCTAGGCCCTAATTAACCACAGTTCTGTTTTAGTTTAGATTAGTCTAAAACTCAGCGGGACCCACAAACCAGAGTTGACTACGCTGACGTGGCAGTTGACCGGCCCCACCTGTCAGCGAAACAAATGACGCTGGTTCACTGACCAGCGGACTTCACAGGTCAGTTTGACCTGGACCGCGCCCGTTGACCGCTGACGTCACAGTGACGCTATGCTGACGCAATAAGTATTTTCTGGATTTAATCTTATATTGGAAATTTCAGAAAATAGAGCTAACTTCAAAAATTCATAGAAATTCAACCGTGACTCCAAATCAAACAAATTATATATGAAAAATTATCAGAAAAATCCAATCTATCCATCTGTACCATTTTCATGCATGTTAGAACAACTTATGGCTGCTGTTTAGGCCAAATCATATAAATGGCATTTAAACTCTCACATATGGAGTTTGAATTTGAACCTAGGGTTCAAACCAACTCCATTTAACATGTTGCTAGTTGCATTAGCTCAACACACTCATATTACCATGTCACATTCATGCATCATATTGTTGCATTGCATTGATTGTGTTTCCTCTCTGTTGCCGGTGGTTGTCCCCTCTCGAGAGATGTATTCCGACGATGAGTTCGATGACACCGATGAAGAGCTATAATATCTTCAGAAGTGCCAGGCAAGCAAAACCCCCTTGTTCATTCTGATATAATCCTACTCTCTCGCTGCTGCTCTCTTTTACTGCATTAGGACAACAACGATTCAATTGTTACATGTTGCGGTACCTGAACCCCTTTCCTCTGCATGACCTGTCATTGCCACAGTAAATAGATGAAACCCACTAGCATGAGTAGGAGTTGTTTGAGCCCTGATTTGCCTACTCATTCATGCTTGTTGTCATGCCTGCTACTGCTTAGAGTTGAGTCGGGTCTGATTCATCGGGAATGAATTGGAATGTGGTGAACATTTCCTACTGTTGAGAGCTAAGTGTGTGAACACGATTTGGTAAAGGTAGCGGTGAGAGGCCATGTAGGAGTACATGGTGGGTTGTCTCATTGAAACCGTCCTCAGGAACTGAGTTCTGTGTTTGTGATCCATGAACAGTTACTACCACACATTGGGTTCCAGTAACTCGACCCCTCTCGACTTATTAATCAACTTGATCTCTGTCCAGGAGTTGCAACTAGTTTCTGGTGTTTGTAGGTAGTGTTAGTAGTCTACCAAGTGGCACCCGGTACAGGTGGGCTTGGGACAGACTAGGCACCATGGCCGGGTATGCCAAGCGTCGCCCGTTTGGTGGGCTTGGAACCCTGTACACATCGTTTGGGGCCGTGAGCGACACCCCGGCCGGATCTCCTTGCGGATGGAACCCGAATAGGCAATAAACCTGGACTAGAGACTTGTGTGGTTTGTCAGGTCGTGGCCGACTCCCTCGCCCAGCTTCCGCTTGAAGGTTGCCGAGGTACATGACGTGTACAGGGCGATAAGTGGCGAGAGCGTGTGTGAAGAAGTACACCCCTGCAGGGTTATCATTATATATTCGAATAGCCGGATTACTCGGATATGGAAACTTGGACCCCTTGCTTAGTTCATAGACAAGTGAAAGTAGATACTCTAAAAATCGCAAGATAAGTGTGACTGCTATAGATGGCCTTCTCGTAGGAAGACGGAAGTGGATCCATAGTGGTGTATTGATATGGTGAATATGTGGACTCGTGTGCGCCACCTCAAAAGAGTTACTTGCAGTCATAGTTCCGGATAGCCACCAAGTCAAAGCTGGCTTGCTGCAGTCAAACTCCACCACCCCCTTTATTGATACTGATGCATATGTAGTTAGTTCTGATGTGAGTCTTGCTGGCTACATTTGTACTCACGTTTGCCTATTTTATGTTTTTGCAGAGAGACGTCAGTCTCGCTAGTAGTTCCGTGTGGATTCGACGTTTAGCTTGATACCTCAGCTACGATCTTGTGCCCTCGGCAGGATCTGGTAGATAGTCAGGCTTCTCAGCCTTTTTCATTTATAGATGTTTGTACTCAGACATGATAAGCTTCCGCATGTGCTTGTTGCTTGTATGCTCTGAATGTTGGGTCATGAGACCCATGTTTGTAATATCTCGCTCCTCGGAGCCTAATGAATAAATACTTGAGTCGTAGAGTTATGTTGTGATGCCATGTTGTATTTGCACATATCGGGCATATTGTGTGTATGATTGAAATGCTTGGTATGTGTGGGATCCGACAATCTAGTTGTTTATCCTTGGCAGCCTCTCTTATGGGGAAATGTAGTCTAGTGCTTCCTTGAGCCATAGTAGTCCGCTACAGCCCGGTTCACCGGAGTCCTGCTAGCCCAGCACTACTGCTCAGGACACTTGACTGGCCGGCATGTGCTTCACTTCATTCTTGTGTCTGTCCCTTCGGGGAAATGTCACGCGGTGACTTCCGGAGTCCTGCCTAGCCTGCTACAGCCCGGGTTACCGGAGTCCTGTTAGCCCAGTGCTACAGCCCGGATTCACACGATGTTGACCGACATGCTCGAAGTTGATTCATGTATGCCTGTCCCCATGGGTTAGTGCCGCTTTGGGTTCACGACTAGCCATGTCGGCCCGGGTTCTTTGTCATATGGATGCTAGCGACACTATCATATACGTGAGCCAAAAGGCGCAAACGGTCCCGGGCCAGGTAAGGTGGCACCCGTGGGAATACCGTGCGTGCGGCCGCAAAGTGATATGGTGTGTTACATGCTAGATCGTGTGACTTAGGATCGGGGTCCTGACAGCGTTGGTATCAGAGCCTGACTGCCTGTAGGATTACCAAGCCAAACTGGTCGAAGTTGAGTCTAGAAATGCTTTAGTTATATAAGGGAATTGATTGTGGAAGGGAACGTAAGGCTCTTTTTACTCCTTTACCTCATGGCCTTCTGATCTGAGTCAACCTCTTCTCTTCTACGGGGATTAAGAACTAGGCCTTCTCTTCTATCTCTCAGGATGACGTGTTACTAAACCGTAGTTGCCTAGGATTGTTGAGTTCAAGTCTCAGTTCAGTTCCTACTACTTCCATATGTTCATAGCTGGCCTCAGAACCTTGATATGATGTTGTCAAGTGACTATGCAAATCCTTGTGAATGTCTCAAAACTTTTTCTGAGCATTTACAGCCGTTATGTTGTCCGAGTCATCCCAGGTCTCTACATAGCCTCATGCATTTGCAAATCCTTTTTCTCTGTTCCCGATGTCCTTTGGTCCAGATTAAGCACGCTAAGCGGTCTGTTGAGGTACTCCATTGCCTTGATGTATGTGTTGGAGCTACTATTATGACCCTAGGTGTCTTATGAAACCACCTAGTAATCTAGCCATATTTTGTGTTCCCAGCGTGATGATTCTGGCCATCCTTCCCAAAAGCATCCCGTGATGTTATTAGTTAGTAGGCATTCTACTCCTGGGTTTTGAACCCGGGCTTCACCCTACCTACCTCATGTCGATAGTGTTTGCTAGTTCCTTTAGGATATTAGTAACCTTGTGATAGTCCTCGAGGTCCGTGGTATATCATTCTTCCAAATACCATGGATCAATGTGGCAGAAGTTCTTGAACCAAAAGATCACAATAGGAGTGCTCTTGATGAGATCTCGATCCTATATTGTGAACCTGCCAGTCCTACCTTTCTGCATGGGTTATCCGGAAGAAACATGTTGAATTTATTCAACATGCTAACCGATGCATCTACAACTTAAGAAATTATATGTTCCTCTGAGTTGTCCCTTTTTAGTTGTATTCTGACCCTCTTGTATCAATTGTTGGTTAAGAATAGTTGTGCATTCGTGTTATCGACGCCTATTATTCTTGTGGTCCGTCAAGCCATTCTATTCCGGAATGACTAGGAGAAACAAGCTCCAGTACCTCGTCCATTTCTGGGATTGGGTCAAAGTAGTTGTATTCCGCAGAACAAGTGCCAATCCAGCTTTTGTTCTGTTCTACCTTGGAGTGTTACCATCTTTATGTCAAGAACTTCATGAGAATTGCATCACCTCTTATGGATTCTGGCCGTAGTGATACTTCTTGCCATCATTATTCATTCCTCGGTTTCCGTGTTCTTGTAATCGGAATGCCGACAAGTGTACCGTGATGTGCGAAATCAATACTCCTAGCAACCCTGTTGCTTGGTAGTTAATGGACAACACTTTCATTCTTAGTGTGCTAGTTATTAAATCATCATCCTAAGATTTATCGTGCGACCTAGTCCTTATTTCTGGTGCACTCCACGATCAAGAGTTAGGATTGTGTCAATCCTTGCTTAATTGATCACATCATCTTGCCTCAAAAGCAAGATTGCTCCCGAGCTTAATAACATATCGGTGGTTCGTGAAGTTCCGAATATCTTCTCGGAAGTGTTACCAGGTTGTCACCTGACCGCTATGTTGAGTTCGTGATCAAGTTGGTTTTCCTATAAACCAGCCATTCTCCAAGAATCAGTGTTGGATACCCTGAGCTAGTTGGTTAAGCTAAACAGCAACTTGGAGAGTTGGAAGATAAAAGCTTGTCTGACTTAGTTCATGTTAAGGGATATCTTTTTGTGTGTGTGTGTTGAAGAAAGATGATATCTTCATCGATTGTTCCTCGTGACCGGTTGTTGGATCTATTGTCTTGTCAAAAGTTTGACTTGAGTATGGACTATCGTTAAGTCAAATCAGAACCAACGATGTTCGTAATGTTGTATTACTCGTGGTTGATTCCTCGAGCATATACCATTACATCTTTTGGTCTGACCAATGCTATCACCGTGTTCACATGATGGTGGAAGTCCAGTGATATGGAAATTCCGATGAGTTGCTGTTGAGCCCATCAGCAGCATTCTGTCTCCCCCATGATTCGTGTTAAACACTAAGCTAGTATTGGAAACTTTGTAAGCATTGCCTTTATGTTCCGCTCATGAGGTTTATGTTTGAATGAAAAAAATGACTTCCTTTGATTCATGTGCATTTGATGTAAGTTGCCTCCATGAATTCGAGAAAGTTTGTTTTTGCTTCCTCTGGAATCATCCCAAGTCAGCCATGCCCGTGCAAAGTATTCTGTGGTCTGTTAGACTGATCATCTTCGTTCCATATGAATTCCGTAGCACACCAAGCCACTGATTGATTTGTTCAAAGAAAAGAAGTTCATGCGCTAATCCTGAAGGGCCCGGACGGATATGCACAAGATTGGTTATCTCAATGATGGTTCCCAACCAGAACTCGATAGTGTTTGTTGTAAGACTTCCATGTGGTCATGCTTGTCTTGGACAACGTGTTCACATGTGTGTAGCAGAACCAGCTCATATTTTGGTGCTTGCTATCGTAGTTCATTTCCTGAGAATCTTGCAACGTTATCTTGTTGGTTTGTGTTGCAACCTCTTTTCCAGAAATGATGTCTAAAATATTCTGTTACCAACCAGATCTGAATCTCAGGCAGATATGATGGTTGGAACATTCCCAGCATTTGCATTTTGTTCCCAGCTTGCACCGCCATTGTGCCATTTTTTCTATGGTCTGCCTTCTTAGTAATTAATGTCTAGGATCATCTTCAAAAGTGGTCTTGTCATGGTCCCATCCATTTCCGATGATAAGCAAGAGTCATCCATTGCGTTGTCTTCAACAAGGTAGTCCACATCATCCATTCTGGTATGGGTATGCCATCCCTTCGAATTCGTTCACACGATCGTTTGTGATTGCCTTAGGCTGGTACAAAGAATTTCAATGATCTATGTACCAAAAGTAATTCTTTTTGCCACTTAAGGGAACAGTTCAATGAGTCACCTTTCCTGAGGTGCCCCGTTATGGAATCATGGCAATTTTTCCTCGCTACTTTGAAACCCTTGTCAAATTGTTTCTTCCGTCCCTCCTGATACATGTTTTGCCTATCAGCTCCATAGATGTTTCTACGTCTCATTCCGAGAGTTGATCTTGTGATCATTAAGATGATCTTACGTTGCTCGAACCTTAGGGAGATCGATTATTCCTAAATTCTCCCTTTCCACTCGTTGGCATGTTGGATGTAGTTCTCAAAGCAAGACGTCGAGGTCAAGGTGATGCAATGAATCAACATCCTCGAGAAAGACATCTGGATCGTGAAGATTGTGTTAGCTTGTGTCCCTCTGTCTTCTTGCCTCACGACTTGAATCTCGGGACGAGATTCTTGTTTAGTAGGGGTGAGTTGTCACATCCCTAGCTTTACCTTGGCCTTTGACTATCTTGGTTGTTGCATCATGTTTAAATTCAAGGAAAATTGAATTGAGGGAATTCCAAAAGCCTCTGAAATCTTTTGAAAATGAGCAAGTTAAAAATTTCTTCAAATGAGCCCAAGAAAATGTTCACTTTAATCCCTGAAAATATTTGCAAGAGGTAAAAATCCAAACCAATATTTTAGGGCACTAAGGGTAATTAATTTGGGCATTTTGAATTAAACCATAATGTATTTGAATTGGCTTTATTTCTGTTATAAAAGAAATACATGTCCAATAATTTTGGAAATTATTGTGGGGCTCTAGAGTAATATCTCTAGTCCATACAATAATTTATAGAAGCAACAAAAATGGTTTAGTTTCAAAACTAAATCAAAACAGAGGAAATAAATAGAAAACAGAAACAAATAAAATAGAGAGGGACTTATCTGGGCCTTACCTGGCTGACCCAGATCCTGTGCAGCCCAGAGGCCCAGCACTGTGCAGCCAGGAGCTGGCCCAGCCGACCACCAGTGCCAGTCGTCTTCAACCCAGCGCCAGAAGGACGCTGGGCGCGTGCTCGTTGCGCCCCGGCCACGCGCCGGGCCACCTCCTGCTACCCGTCGCTGCCTCGACGCCCTGGACGACGCCACGTTTTCCCCTGGACCGCCTCGTCCTCTCCCGTGCCTCTCTTCTCCTCTGCTCTCCTTCTCCCGCTGCTGCCGTGCGCCTCGCAGCGCGCCGCCGACCTCCACTGCGGCCACCGGCCACCCCACGCCTCGCCGACGCTCCAAGAAGCTCCGCCTCGTTCCCCTCTTCTTCCTAACCGAGCCACACGGTGCCTGAAGCCCTGGATGCCGCCAACACCGCCATTCCCCTCGTCGGTCGTCGTGGATCCTCGCCGTCGATTCAGGAGCTACCGGGCATCTCCGACCTCGCCCTCGCACTCGTTGGACTCGCTGTGAGCCTTCGCACCGAACCTCCCTCTCCCCGATGCCGATTTCTTCCTCTAACTGCGGGCTCTGTCGAGCCCGAGAGCTCATCGCCGCCGGCCACGAGGTCACCGTGGCTAGAGCCCACACACGTCGCGTCCGAGCACGCTGTCGTCCTCAGTGCGTTCCCAGGAACCCAGAGCACCTACCCACTCTTCCTCCTGTGCACCGTAGCGCTCTGTCCATCTTCACCGGACTCCGGCCACTGCGCAAGTCGCCGCCGCCGTCGACCTAGACCACCGGAGCTGCTGCTGCGTGCACCACCCGACGCGGACGAGCCTCCTTGTCGCGTTGACGCCCTTCGCCGTCCATATGGACGCCGGACGGCGAATCCCGAGCGCCTCCGCCGCGACTTGAGGTCGCCGGCGGCCTAACCCCGGCCGTGCCGACGTGGCATGTCATTAGTGGCTAATGACACCGCTAACTAAACCCCAAGGGTCACAGACACATGGGCCTAGGCCCTAATTAACCACAGTTCTGTTTTAGTTTAGATTAGTCTAAAACTCAGTGGGACCCACAAACCAGAGTTGACTACGCTGACGTGGCAGTTGACCGGCCCCACCTGTCAGCGAAACAAATGACGCTGGTTCACTGACCAGCGGACTTCACAGGTCAGTTTTACCTGGACCGCGCCCGTTGACCGCTGACGTCACAGTGACGCTATGCTGACGCAATAAGTATTTTCTGGATTTAATCTTATATTGGAAATTTCAGAAAATAGAGCTAACTTCAAAAATTCATAGAAATTCAACCGTGACTCCAAATCAAACAAATTATATATGAAAAATTATCAGAAAAATCCAATCTATCCATCTGTACCATTTTCATGCATGTTAGAACAACTTATGGCTGCTTTTTAGGCCAAATCATATAAATGGCATTTAAACTCTCACATATGGAGTTTGAATTTGAACCTAGGGTTCAAACCAACTCCATTTAACATGTTGCTAGTTGCATTAGCTCAACACACTCATATTACCATGTCACATTCATGCATCATATTGTTGCATTGCATTGATTGTGTTTCCTCTCTGTTGCCGGTGGTTGTCCCCTCTCGAGAGATGTATTCCGACGATGAGTTCGATGACACCGATGAAGAGCTATAATATCTTCAGAAGTGCCAGGCAAGCAAAACCCCCTTGTTCATTCTGATATAATCCTACTCTCTCGCTGCTGCTCTCTTTTACTGCATTAGGACAACAACGATTCAATTGTTACATGTTGCGGTACCTGAACCCCTTTCCTCTGCATGACCTGTCATTGCCACAGTAAATAGATGAAACCCACTAGCATGAGTAGGAGTTGTTTGAGCCCTGATTTGCCTACTCATTCATGCTTGTTGTCATGCCTGCTACTGCTTAGAGTTGAGTCGGGTCTGATTCATCGGGAATGAATTGGAATGTGGTGAACATTTCCTACTGTTGAGAGCTAAGTGTGTGAACACGATTTGGTAAAGGTAGCGGTGAGAGGCCATGTAGGAGTACATGGTGGGTTGTCTCATTGAAACCGTCCTCAGGAACTGAGTTCTGTGTTTGTGATCCATGAACAGTTACTACCACACATTGGGTTCCAGTAACTCGACCCCTCTCGACTTATTAATCAACTTGATCTCTGTCCAGGAGTTGCAACTAGTTTCTGGTGTTTGTAGGTAGTGTTAGTAGTCTACCAAGTGGCACCCGGTACAGGTGGGCTTGGGACAGACTAGGCACCATGGCCGGGTATGCCAAGCGTCGCCCGTTTGGTGGGCTTGGAACCCTGTACACATCGTTTGGGGCCGTGAGCGACACCCCGGCCGGATCTCCTTGCGGATGGAACCCGAATAGGCAATAAACCTGGACTAGAGACTTGTGTGGTTTGTCAGGTCGTGGCCGACTCCCTCGCCCAGCTTCCGCTTGAAGGTTGCCGAGGTACATGACGTGTACAGGGCGATAAGTGGCGAGAGCGTGTGTGAAGAAGTACACCCCTGCAGGGTTATCATTATATATTCGAATAGCCGGATTACTCGGATATGGAAACTTGGACCCCTTGCATAGTTCATAGACAAGTGAAAGTAGATACTCTAAAAATCGCAAGATAAGTGTGACTGCTATAGATGGCCTTCTCGTAGGAAGACGGAAGTGGATCCATAGTGGTGTATTGATATGGTGAATATGTGGACTCGTGTGCGCCACCTCAAAAGAGTTACTTGCAGTCATAGTTCCGGATAGCCACCAAGTCAAAGCTGGCTTGCTGCAGTCAAACTCCACCACCCCCTTTATTGATACTGATGCATATGTAGTTAGTTCTGATGTAAGTCTTGCTCGGTACATTTGTACTCACGTTTGCCTATTTTATGTTTTTGCAGAGAGACGTCAGTCTCGCTAGTAGTTCCGTGTGGACTTCGATGTTTAGCTTGATACCTCAGCTACGATCTTGTGCCCATGGCAGGATCTGGTAGATAGTCAGGCTTCTCAGCCTTTTTCATTTATAGATGTCTGTACTCAGACATGTTAAGCTTCCGCATGTGCTTGTTGCTTGTATGCTCTGAATGTTGGGTCATGAGACCCATGTTTGTAATATCTTGCTCCTCGGAGCCTAATGAATAAATACTTGAGTCGTAGAGTTATGTTGTGATGCCATGTTGTATTTGCACATATCAGGCATATTGTGTGTATGATTGAAATGCTTGGTATGTGTGGGATCCGACAATCTAGTTGTTTATCCTTGGCAGCCTCTCTTATGGGGAAATGTAGTCTAGTGCTTCCTTGAGCCATAGTAGACCGCTACAGCCCGGTTCACCGGAGTCCTGCTAGCCCAGCACTACTGCTCAGGACACTTGACTGGCCGGCATGTGCTTCACTTCATTCTTGTGTCTGTCCCTTCGGGGAAATGTCACGCGGTGACTTCCGGAGTCCTGCCTAGCCTGCTACAGCCCGGGTTACCGGAGTCCTGTTAGCCCAGTGCTACAGCCCGGATTCACACGCTGTTGACCGACATGCTCGAAGTTGATTCATGTATGTCTGTCCCCATGGGTTAGTGTCGCTTTGGGTTCACGACTAGCCATGTCGGCCCGGGTTCTTTGTCATATGGATGCTAGCGACACTATCATATACGTGAGCCAAAAGGCGCAAACGGTCCCGGGCCAGGTAAGGTGGCACCCGTGGGAATACCGTGCGTGAGGCCGCAAAGTGATATGATGTGTTACATGCTAGATCGGTGTGACTTAGGATCGGGGTCCTGACAGCGTTGGTATCAGAGCCTGACTGCCTGTAGGATTACCAAGCCAAACTGGTCGAAGTTGAGTCTAGAAATGCTTTAGTTATATAAGGGAATTTAGAAATGCTTTAGTTATATAAGGGAATTGATTGTGGAAGGGAACGTAAGTCTCTTTTTACTCCTTTACCTCATGGCCTTCTGATCTGAGTCAACCTCTTCTCTTCTACGGGGATTAAGAACTAGGCCTTCTCTTCTAACTCTCAGGATGACGTATTACTAAACCGTAGTTGCCTAGGATTGTTCAGTTCAAGTCTCAGTTCAGTTCCTACTACTTCCATATGTTCATAGCTGGCCTCAGAACCTTGATATGATGTTGTCAAGTGACTATGCAAATCCTTGTGAATGTCTCAAAACTTCTTCTGAGCATTTACAGCCGTTATGCTGTCCGAGTCATCCCAGGTCTCTACATAGCCTGATGCATTTGCAAAGCATTTCTCTCCGTTCCCAATGTCCTTTGGGCCAGATTAAGCACGCTAAGCGGTTTGTTGAGGTACTCCATTGCCTTGATGTATGTGTTGGAGCTACTATTATGACCCTAGGTGTCTTATGAAACCACCTAGTAATGTAGCCATATTTTGTGTTCCCAGTGTGATGATTCTGGCCATCCGTCCCGAAAGCATCCCGTGATGTTATTAGTTAGTAGGCATTCTACTCCTGGGTTTTGAACCCGAGCTTCACCCTACCTACCTCATGTCGATAGTGTTTGCTAGTTCCTTTAGGATATTAGTAACCTTGTGATAGTCCTCGAGGTCCGTGGTATATCATTCTTCCAAATACCATGGATCAATGTGGCAGAAGTTCTTGAACCAAAAGATCACAATAGGAGTGCTCTTGATGAGATCTCGATCCTATATTGTGAACCTGCCAGTCCTACCTTTCTGCATGGGTTATCCGGAAGAAACATGGTGATTTTATTCAACATGCTAACCGATGCATCTACAACTTAAGAAATTATATGTTCCTCTGAGTTGTCCCTTTTTAGTTGTATTCTGACCCTCTTGTATGAATTGTTGGTTAAGAATAGTTGTGCATTCGTGTTATCGATGCCTATTATTCTTGTGGTCCGTCAAGCCATTCTATTCCGGAATGACTAGGAGAAACAAGCTCCAGTACCTCGTCCATTTCTGGGATTGGGTCAAAGTAGTTGTATTCCGCAGAACAAATGCCAATCCAGCTTTTGTTCTGTTCTACCTTGGAGTGTTACCATCTTTATGTCAAGAACTTCATGAGAATTGCATCACCTCTTATGGATTCTGGCCGTAGTGATACTTCTTGCAATCATTATTCATTCCTCGGTTTCCATGTTCTTGTAATCGGAATGCCGACAAGTGTACCGTGATGTGCGAAATCAATACTCCTAGCAACCCTGTTGCTTGCTAGTTAATGGACAACACTTTCATTCTTAGTGTGCTAGTTATTAAATCATCATCCTAAGATTTATCGTGCGACCTAGTCCTTATTTCTGGTGCACTCCATGATCAAGAGTTAGGATTGTGTCAATCCTTGCTTAATTGATCACATCATCTTGCCTCAAAAGCAAGATTGCTCCCGAGCTTAATAACATATTGGTGGTTCGTGAAGTTCCGAATATCTTCTCGGAAGTTTTACCAGGTTATCACCTGACCGCTATGTTGAGTTAATGATCAAGTTGGTTTTCCTCTAAACCAGCCATTCTCCAAGAATCAGTGTTGGATACCCTGAGCTAGTTGGTTAAGCTAAACAGCAACTTGGAGAGTTGGAAGATAAAAGCTTGTCTGACTTAGTTCATGTTAAGGGATATCTTTGTGTGTGTGTGTGTGTTGAAGAAAGATGATATCTTCATCGATTGTTCCTCGTGACCGGTTGTTGGATCTATTGTCTTGTCAAAACTTTGACTTGAGTATGGGCTATCGTTAAGTCAAATCAGAACCAATGATGTTCGTAATGTTGTATTACTCGTGGTTGAGTCCTCGAGCATATACCATTACATCTATTGGTCTGACCAATGCTATCACCATGTTCACATGGTGGTGGAAGTCCAGTGATATGGAAATTCCGATGAGTTGCTGTTGAGAGCATCAGCAGCATTCTATCTCCCCCATGATTCGTGTTAAACACTAAGCTAGTATTGGAAACTTTGTAAGCATTGCCTTTATGTTTCGCTCATGAGGTATATGTTTGAATGAAAAAAATGACTTCCTTTGATTCACGTGCATTTGATGTAAGTTGCCGCCGTGAATTCGAGAAAGTTTGTTTTTGCTTCCTCTGGAATCATCCCAAGTTAGCCATGCCCGTGCAAAGTAATCTATGGTCTGTTAGACTGATCATCTTCGTTCCATATGAATTCCGTAGCACACCAAGCCACTGATTGATTTGTTCAAAGAAAAGAAGTTCATGCGCTAATCCTGAAGGGCCCGGACGGATATGCACAAAATTGGTTATCTCAATGATGGTTCCCAACCAGAACTCGGTAGTGTTTGTTGTAAGACTTCCATGTGGTCATGCTTGTCTTGGACAACGTGTTCACATGTGTGTAGCAGAACCAGCTCATATTTTGGAGCTTGCTATCGTAGTTCATTTCCCGAGAATCTTGCAACGTTATCTCGTCGGTTTGTGTTGCAACCTCTTTTCCAGAAATGACGTCTAAAATATTCTGTTACCAACCAGATTTGAATCTCAGGCAGATATGATGGTTGGAACATTCCCAGCATTTGCATTTTGTTCCCAGCTCGCAG
Source organism: Aegilops umbellulata (assembly GCA_032464435.1). Lineage (NCBI taxonomy): Eukaryota > Viridiplantae > Streptophyta > Magnoliopsida > Poales > Poaceae > Aegilops > Aegilops umbellulata. The sequence goes on along the minus strand of CP136055.1, from coordinate 242,569,362 downwards.
ACGGCGACTGGGTTAATCTGCCGGCTTACGTAGCCGGCGCGCTAGCTGGGAAGCAGCCCAGCTGGTCCTACCGCGCCAAGACGCTGACTCCGGCTGGAGCCGCCGCCGTAGCGCGACTTCGAGTGCTGACGCAGTCGGCCGACTTGACTGGGGCCGACTTGCTGGACGCCTTCGTGGCGCGCCGAGTCCCCCCGCTCCAAGGCCGGCCTCATCTGATCTGTCAGATGAGCGGCCACCGGGACCCCAGTCGGACGTGCACCAAGGACATGCCTCATGCGGAGGTAGCCGACGCGGTGAACTACATCGCGAACTGCGGCCTCTCGGAGGTTTGGCAGTTCGGCTTGGAGCCGTACTCGCGCGCCAACCCCCCGCCGGTGGTAAGTGATTCTTCTTCTTCTTCTTCTTCAGCCGAATCCGACTCCTGATCTCTATTATTCTTATCTCTTGAACTAGAACCCTCTCCTCTAGCCCGCAGCCGGCGCCGCGGGGCCGCCCCGCCAGTTCGCCCCCGATCGAGCGGAGAGCAACATCGACGACCCCGACCTGGGGGCGGCGGAGATGGAGGCCGACGCCGAAGGAGGCGGCGAAGGAGAGGAAGGCGGCCTCAGGCCCTCGGCCACCTTCGCTGACTGGCCCGCCGGCGAAGATGGAGGAGTCGCCCCGCGCCATCAACCGAGGCAAGACGGCGCGAGGAAGCGCCGGGCCGGGCCGAGTTCCCTCGGAGGCCGGGAAAAGAAGTTTAAGGGGGCGGCCGCCGCGACCAAACGGGAAGAGGCGGTCGCGAGGGCCCCTCGCTTCCGTAAGGAAGTGAAGAAGCCGCCGCTATCCTCTGGGTACGTGTTTCTGCTTCTTTGTCTTGTTTTATCTCTTGGTGGATTTTGTCTGGGTCCTTGCGTGTCTTCCCTGTTCCAGCGCTCCTCTCACCCTTGGGAGAGTCGCCGCCGCCTCCATCAGGGGGTCGGTGGAGTCGTCCGCCATGACTCGGCGTATCGACCCCGCTGCCGACCTCCGGGCAGCGACGGAGCGGAACGCGCAGGAGAAGCGCAACGAGGACGAAGCCGCCCGCCGGGAGAAGGCGGAGGCCGATAAGGCGGCCGCCTCCACCCAGGAGGGGCTGGAGGGAGCAGAAGCCGCCTCCGCGGCCAAAGAGCGGGCCGAAGAAGCCGCGCGCCTCCAGTCGGCGCTGCTCGTTGTCCCATTGCGCTCGGCGCCACCTCCGGACCACATGCAGCAGTCTGGGGAGGCCGGCGGGGAGTACCCCATCGTGGAGAAGGAGGGCGGTGAGATCCCCGGGCCGGACACGGTGGTGCCACCACCACCGCCCCCGCCGCCATCGGGAAGTGCGAGGGATGAACAGCCGGTGGACCCGCCGGTGCCGCCGACCACGGACGAAGCCGTGGCGAACTTGCTTCTCCAAGTCGCCTCGCCGACGCGCCGCCGTCTGGAGAAGGCGACTTCAGCGCCGTGCCCTCTGGAGACTGGAGCGGCTAGGTCGGCCGCCCCAGACGTCGAGGTGATGAGCGCCGCCCCCGTCGGGTGGGTGCGAGGAGGCGGCACCGGCCTGCTGAACCAGGCGCTCCTGGACGTTCAGGCGAAGCTCCGAGCCGAGAGCGACGCCCTCCAGAACTGCACCAAGGTGCATCTGGCGTCGCGTGCGGTCGTCCGGGTATGTTTCTTCTGTCTTTGTTTTTCTTGCTCTTCTCTGTGGGGGCGCGCCAGCGCACCCACTGGGTGTAGTCCCCGAGTTCCGAGCCGGCTGCTGAGCAGGCGGGTTGGAACTCTATTGGCGAATTCCAGACGCTTATTCTTTTTGAAATGCTTATCATAGGACTACCACAACCTCCGAGTCACCGTCTTCAACTGTAATGTTGAAGAGCTGGGCAAGCGGACTGCCGACTTGTCGGAGAGCCGAAGTGAGTTTCCTTCTTCGTGGGGGCGCGCTGGCGCACCCGCGGGCTGTAGTCCCCGAGATTCGGGCCGACTGCTGCGCAGTCGGGCCGGATCTTCTTGGCGACCTTTTCTGATGACTTGTGTCCTTTTTATTCTTTCTTCAGAGGCCAACGTCGTTCTTCAGCAGCTGCTGGGCGAAGCCAACACCGCCTTGCGCGCCAAAGAGGTGGAGTGCGGCAAGCTCGTCACGGAGCGCGACCTGCTGGCCGCGCAGCTGGCGGAGCAGAAGGAGCTGCTCAAGAAGCGCAGGAGGAGGCGAAGGAGAGGGAGACTGGACTCCAAACCGAGTTCGAAGCCGAACGCTCCTCCTGGACCGACAAGGAGGCGATGCTAACCTCCGGCTTCCATGAAATTGAAGATATCGTTGATGGTAAATTTTCTTTACTCGCTTCCTTTGAGCAGCCGACTGTGGGGCGGGCCGACTCTTGCCCTTTCTGACTTGCTTCTTTTTTCGTCTTGGTAGATTTCTTCCCAGGCCATGCGCAAACCGCCGTTCAAGCCATCGAGGCCGATCGCGAGGCGCGGAGGGCGGCCGGCGAGGAGATTGCTGCCAACGCCCCCCGGACTCTTGATGAACAACTTTTGAGCATCGAGGCTCGCCTGTGGCCGTCTCACCGGATGCTGCGCCGGCTTCAACATGCCGGCACCCAGGCGATTGCTGCCTTGTGGCCGGAGATGCCGATTCTGCGCACTCCCAGCCGGACTACCGACTGGCTGGAGGTCCCTGCAGGCCGCCTGGAGGCCTGGAAAGGCTCCTCGGCACGCGCCGGAGCGCGTTGTGCCTTGGAGTTCGTCAAGGCGTGGTATCCGGACCTGAGCCTGGACCAGCTGGCCACGCTCCGGGCTGAGGCCCAGCCGGAGCTGGCAGCCATGAAGGATGACTTTGTCAAGCGCGCCGCGGCACTCGCCGAGTACGTCGACCCCAATGTCTTTGTTCCTGAGCTAGCTGACAACAGCGAGGAGGCGCCGCTGGAGTGGTTCGGGATGAACCCGAACTACGGCGAGGACTCGGCGGAGGTGATCGGTTCTAGTGTCGAGGAGGGAGGCGAGGTGGAGGTCGGAGATGAGATGGAGGCGCCAGAAGCCGGAGCGGGTGATCATCCTCAGCTCGACCGTGCCTCCAACAACGAGCCGCGCCCAACTGCGCCGACTGCTGCTGGAGGTGATCAAGCCGAGTCTGCCCAGCCGGCCGCCCCAACGTCTGACACCGCCATCTCCTCCGAGCCCCCGAACCCGTCTGCGGCTTCACAGGCCGTTGCCTTGCTTTATTTATCTGCTTAGTAGTTGCTCGAAGAACTTTGTTAATTCGCACAATTCCACCCGCTGGGTGTATTTTGAACTTCTGTTCAAGGATTCGGCCGATGGCCTCTGTGATGTAAATATTTATCTGAGTTCTATCATTTCTTGCTTACTGCTCTTTTGCTTTTTCCTTTTGCCGCCTTCCCTTAGATGCCGTCTTTGCTAGTCGGGCAGCCGCTCCGCGAACTGCCGCTGGATCAAACACTTGGCTACTTTGGGAAGGCAAGTACTTAGCCATTCTAGAGTTTCGTTGGCAAGTCGGATAGAAAACAGTAAGCCGACTATTCGGAGTCGGATTTGCGAGGAACTGCTGGAAAGCCGGCTCGAGCTATGTTTGTGCTTTGAGTCCTTAGCCATTTTTCGTGTGGGCACCCATTCTTCCCTATTCCTGCCCGCCGGGCAGTCGCTTCGCGAGCTGCGGCTTCTAACAGGAGACGGCTTAAACACCACACACTACTTGTCCGACTGTAGGAAGCGTTTTCATAGCGCGAGACGGCAAGTCCCCGGGCCGACTGGTCGAGCCCGGTGCCAAGCGGCATAACGAAGAGTAGTATACTCGAAGGCATAATACTTATTACACAGGTAACAAAAGGGGCAGTCCCCGAGTCCGTCTCGGGGGCCCCAGAGTCTCGGTACTTTAAATACAAAAGGGTAGCGTGGTACATACTGCATCAGCTGTAAAATCTTCGAAGAAGATTCGCGTTCCATGGTCACTCCATCTCTTTGCCGGAGTCGTCCCTCTTCCGTGCTCTGGGCTTCTGAGCGTCGATCAGGTAGTAGGAGTCGTTGCCTAGCACCTTGCTGATGATGAAGGGGCCTTCCCAAGGGGCCGACAACTTGTGCTGGCCGGCTGTTCGCTGGATCAGCCGGAGCACAAGGTCGCCCTCTTGGAAGGATCTCGGCCTGACCTTCCTATTGTAGTAGCGACGTAGGCTCTGCTGGTAGATGCTGGACCGGCTGAGTGCCAACAACCGGCCCTCTTCCAGCAGATCGACGCCATCTTGTCGTGCTTCTTCTGCTTCCTCCGCAGTGTACATCGTGACTCGCGGGGAGTCGAACTCTATATCCGTTGGGATGACGGCTTCAGCACCGTAGACAAGGAAGAAGGGTGTGAAGCCGGTCGACTTGTTTGGAGTCGTGCGCAGACTCCAGAGGACGGCTGGCAACTCGTCAAGCCAACAGCCGGCCGAACGCTCCAGTGGTTCGACCAACCGAGGCTTGATGCCGGACAGGATGAGGCCATTCGCCCGCTCCATCTGCCTTTTTGACTGCGGATGGGCAACGGACGCTAAGTCCAGTCGTACGCCCTGCGTTGCGCAGAAACGGGCCAAGGCGCCTTTGGAAAAGTTGGTGCCATTGTCAGTGATGATGCTGTGCGGTATGCCATACCGAATTGTGATGTCTGAGATGAAAGTCACGGCAGTCGGACCATTCAACTTCTTGATGGGCTTCACTTCTATCCACTTGGTGAACTTGTCCACTGCGACAAGCAGATGAGTTAGGCCGCCTCGTGCCGTCTTGAAGGGTCCCACCATATCCAGGCCCCAAACTGCAAAGGGCCAGGCGATGGGGATAGTCTTGAGTGCTGAAGCCGGTTGATGCGGCTTGGATCGGAACTTCTGGCACGCCTTGCATTTGTGGACCAACTCTTTGGCCTCTTCGAGGGAAGTCGGCCAGAAGAAACCGTGTCGGAAAGCTTTGGCGACGAGCGCTCTTGAGGCCGCATGGTGGCCGCACTCGCCTTGATGGATGTCTCTGAGAATTGCTTGGCCTTGCTCTGGCTCGACGCAGCGCTGGTAGACGCCAGTGACGCTGCGTCTGACCAGCTCTCTGTTGATTATGGTGTATGCTGCCGCTCGGCGTTGTATTTGCCGATCCAAGGTTTCATCAGTTGGTAGCTCCTTGTTCACCAAGAATTTGAGGATGGGCTGGGCCCATGAGGGTGCTGTTATCTCTTCAACCGCCAGAACTGCAACTTGGACGAGGGCGGCTGGGCTGGGAGGCGGCGGGCTGGAGTCTGCGGCCGCTTGCTGGATCAGTGAAGTCCCCGGGCCGACTGGTGCAGTCCCCGGGCCGAGTTCTGGGGTCTTTTCTCTGGTTGCCGCAGTCCCCGGGCCGAGTTCTGAAGTCCCCGGGCCGGCTTTGACTGCGGCGCTCTTGGAGTCATCTACGAGGGTTTTTGCGCCGTCTGCTTGGGCTTTGGAGTCGATTCCGACTTCTTCTGGAGGAGCCGGCACAAAAATGGAGTCTGACTCTAGTGACGACTTGATGGATGGCTTGAGGAGGCGCTGAAGAGCGACGCCAGATGGTATTGCTTGGCGAGTGGAGCCGATTCGTGCCAAAGTATCTGCTAGGTTGTTGTCGTTTCTTGGCACATGGAGGAACTCGCACCCCTCGAAATATCCGCTGAGTTGCTGCATGAGGAAGCGGTAGCTTGCCATGTTTGCGTCCTTGGCGTCCCAATCGCCAGATGATTGCTGGACCACCAAGTCGGAGTCGCCATAACACAGGATCCGGCGAATGCCAAGTTCTTTGGCAAGCCGGAGCCCGTGAATGAGTGCCTCGTATTCAGCGTCGTTGTTGGAGGCGGCGAAATGGATCTGCAGCGCGTACTGGAGCTTGTCGCCTTTAGGGGAGGTGAGGACAACGCCGGCTCCCAAGCCGGTGCGCATCTTGGAGCCGTCAAAATGCATCCGCCAATGAGTGGAGTCGGGCGCTGGCGGCAGGTACTGGGTCTCGGCCCAGTCGACAAGGAAGTCGGCCAGTGCTTGCGACTTGATGGCGGTGCGGGGTTGATAGTAGATCGTGTAAGGCGCCAACTCTATGGCCCATTTGGCCACTCGGCCAGACGCATCTCGTCTTCCAATGATCTCGGCCAATGGGGCTGTCCAGACCACGGTGATTGGATGTTCTTGGAAGTAAGGCTTCAGCTTCTTGGCGGCGAAGTGCACGCCGTAACACATCTTCTGGTAGTGGGGGTAGTTCTGCTTGGAGGCCGACAGCACTTCACTCAGGTAATATACCGGTCTCTGGACTGGCAGCGCCTTGCCTTCCTCCTTGTGCTCGACTACAAAGACAATGCTGACTGCTCGGCTGGTGGCGGCGATGTATAGGAGCATGGGCTCTTTGGGAGTCGGAGCCGCCAACACAAGGGGAGTAACCAACATCTTCTTCAGCTGCAGAAAGGCCTCATCCGCCTTGTGGTTCCACTCGAAAAAATTGGTCTTCTTCATGAACTGGTACAAAGGGAGAGCTTTCTCGCCCAGCCGACTGATGAAACGGTTGATGGATGCTAGGCAGCCAGTGAACTTCTGCACATCCAACAGTCGGCTGGGAACTTCCATCCTCTCAATGGCCTTGATCTTCATAGGGTTGCACTCTATGCCGCGCTCAGAGACCAGGAAGCCGAGTAGCTGGCCGGCTGGTACTCCGAAAACGCACTTCTCGGGGTTAAGCTTGATCTGGAATCGGCGCAGGTTCTCAAAGGTCTCTTTGAGGCCTTCCAGCAAAGTTCTGCGCTTTTCTGTCTTCACCACCACGTCATCCACGTAAACGTGGGCATTTCAGCCGAGTTTCTTGAGGAGGCACTTCTGCATGCAACACTGAAAGGTGGCGCCGGCGTTCCTCAAGCCGAACATCATGGTCAGGTAGCAGAAGGCTCCAAACGGAGTGATGAAGGCGGTCTTTAATCTGTCTGCCGGGTTCAGCTTGATCTGGTGATATCCTGAATAGGCATCTAAGAAGCTCAACAGCTTGCATCCGGCTGTGGAGTCTATCACCTGATCGATTCTCGGCAAAGCGAACGGGTCCTTGGGGCAGGCTTTGTTGAGGCTCGTGTAGTCAATACACATTCGCCACTGCTTGTTCTTCTTCAGTACTAAAACTGGGTTTGCTAGCCACTCTGGGAAAAATACTTCCATGATAAAGCCGGCTGCAAGGAGCCGGGCTATCTCTTCGCCAACAACTCTTCTCTTCTCTTCTGACAGGCGGCGCAAGGGCTGCCTGACGGGCTTCACATCGGACCGGACATGTAACTTGTGCTCGGCGAATTCCGTCGGTACACCCGGCATGTCTTTGGGGGACCATGCGAAGATGTCCCGATTCTCACGGAGGAAATCGACGAGCTCGCCTTCCTATTTGCTGACAAGGTTTGCACTTATGACAGCGTACCTCTCTGGGTGCTCTGGGTCCAAGGGTATCTTCTTTGTTTCCTTTGCTGGCTTGAACGAGCCCTCAGCTTCCGACTCCTTGGGGTTGGGCGACATCTCAGGCTGCTTGCCGGCCATCGCCACAACCCGATCAAGAAGCCGCTTCTCTGCTGCAACAACCAGGGACTTGGCCAGCCGACTGCTCTTGGCCGCGCAAGCGGACGACTTCCTGTAGTCGTCGGCCATAGTCAGAATTCCCTTGGAACTCGGCATCTTCATCTTGAGGTAGGCGTAGTGGGAGAACGCCATGAACTTGGCCAAAGCAGGCCGGCCAAGCAGCGCATGGTACGGGCTTTTGAGGTCCACCACTTCAAACCAGACTGGCTCTCGGCGGAAATGATCCTTATCTCCGAAGAGGACATCTATCAGAATCTTGCCGATTGGGGAGCAGGAAAGGCCAGGGACAATCCCATGGAATACGGTCCGGCTGCTCTAGAGCTGTCTTTGCCTGATTCCCAGCTTCTCCATTGTATCCTTATACAAGATGTTGATACTGCTACCTCCATCTATCAGAACTCGCGAGAAGCGAGCTGCCCGCCTATCAGTGGCAAAGGTGGCCTCCAGGACCAGGGCATAGGAACCTGGATTCGGCATCACCTCTGGGTGATCAGCTCTGCTCCAACTGATAGGCTTCTCGGACCAGTGCATGAACTCTGGAGTGTCTGATCCTACTGCATTGACTTCTTGCTGCTGCAGCCGCCTGCTGCGTCTGTCATCTGCCATACTGGTGAACACCACGTAGGCTCCATGCTCTTCCGGGTACTCGTCTTGTACTGCGCCGACTGGCCTGGCAGCCGGCTGCTGGGGCGGAGGCGGAGGCGGGTGCCCAGCCGGTGGAGGAAGCGTCAGGCCGTCTCCTTTGGCAATCCGGGTGAGCCAGTGGCACTTTCTGGTGGTGTGGTTCGACGGCTTCGCACCGCTGTGGAACTTGCAGGGGCCATCTAGAGTCTGCTCATAGGAGAAAGCCGGCAGCCAGTTGGACTTGCCGCCCTTCTGCCACTTGGGTGGAGGCTGTCCCTCTGGCTGTTGATCTTCGACGGCTGCGACCTGCCGGCTACTGGAAGCCGGCTGCTGGGCCTTGCGCTTGTGATCGTTCTGCTGTTGCCGCCGACTGGCGTCTCCAGCCGGAGTTCTGGGAGCCTGAGGGGCTACTTTGCCGGTCGTGCTGACTTGGATCTCCGTCTTCATAGAAGAGTCGGCTGTGGCGTACTTGTCTGCTATGATCAGCAGCTCATCCAGGGTCTCTGGCTCATCGCAGAGGAGCTTATGCTTGAGGAGGGTGCCTTCTCTGCACCCGGCGGTGAAGTACTCGATGGCCTGCACCTCGTGCACGCCCTCGCAGGAGTTTCGGAGCTCGGCCCAACGCGTGAGGTAGTCGTGAGTCGATTCGTTGGGGCCTTGCACGCACAAGGAGAGCTGGCGAGGCTTGGGAGGTCGCTTGTACGTGCTCGTGAAGTTGCGGATGAACGCCTCGGTGAAGTCGGGCCAGCCGTTGATGCTGCGGGGTTTCAGGCTGTTCAACCATGTCCGGGCCGTGCCCTGGAACATGAATGGAACATACTTCACGGCAACACGCTTGTTGCCATTCGCTATGCTGACAGCTGTGGAGTAGTCAACCAGCCAGTCCTCCGGCTTCATGGAGCCGGTGTATTTGGGGGTGTCTCTAGGGAGAGTGAACCCTTTGGGAAAGGGCTCATCTCGGATGCGGGGGCCGAAACACGGCGGTCCCAGCTCGTCTTCTTCTTCCAGCGCCAGGGATCGGTGGAGTCGGTCGATCCGGTGGCGGGCATCATTCTCTCTGAATCCCTCTCGGCGGCCGAGGCGGCCTCCGAGAGTCGGATGCTCAACGGGCGGCGGGGAGACTCGCCTTTCTCTACGGGGTGGAGGAGGCACATAGTCATCCCGCCGCTCCACTGCTCTCGGGCGTCCGTCTTGATCGCGCTCGATGGTGATGCGAGTCCGACTGCGGCTCGCAGCCGGCTCCTTGTCTTTTCTTCCGCGAACGCCGCCAGTCGGCGTCCGAGACGTCGCGCCTTGATCTCGGCGGGGTGGCAGGTCGTCGTTCTGCTGCTGCGGCCCCTCGGTTCGGTAGCCGGCCGCGTTCTGCGCGCCAGCTGCGTCGAGGAGTTGCTAGACTCGCTCCGTCATCAGTCGGCGCTCTTCGCCTTCGAGTCCGTACAACTCGTCTGCTGCCGCCTGGGCAGCTCGAATGTTTTCGGCGGGCGTGGCGTATACGGGGCGATTGGCCCCGAACATGCTGGCGATGTCCGCGCCGCGTTGCCGGACCGCGCCTAGGCGGCTCGGCCCCGTCGGAGCCGGCGAGCTGCCCACAGCTCGATCCATCTCACGCTGGTAAGCCTCTGACAAGCGTCTCATGCTTGCCAACTTCTTTGCGCCTTCGACGAGCTGGAGGCGGCGTGCCTCCAGCGTCTCGGCGTCAGCGTCCTCTGGAATAGGCGCATCCAGGTCTTGTAGTGCCGCATCAAGCGGGTCGCGAGCTCCTCCGTCGGAGCGCTTGCCATGGCCGATGACGAGCACTTCTGTGACGGTGCTCCCGCTGCCCTTCGCACGAGGGAGCGGTTCATCGTAGACAACTACGTTGGTGGGAAAGGCGTCGAGCGACGCGGTGTCGGAGTCGACCAGCATCGGGTCGGTGGAGCCTACGGACTCCAGGTCAGCGGCAGGCTCACCAGCAACGTGGAGCTCGTCGAGGAGGCCCGCGAGAAGGCTCTCGGGGCCGCCGGTGCCTGCGTCGGATGCAGGCTCGTCGGAGAGGCTAACCTCGCCGACAAGATCGGCGAGGCGGCTGGCCGCGCAGGCGGTCTCCGCATCGTGCAGTGCGTCGGCGTGAACTCCCTCCGGCGTGCCGGGCTAGCTGCGCTCGCCAGGGAGGAAAAGGGTTCCCGTCTAGAACAGATCTCCGGACGACGGTGCACCTCGCCCCACAGTGGGCGCCAAATGTCGGGGGTTGGATGCGACATATGCCAAAGGATGGCTTATCATGGTGGGGGCGAGTAGAACGTCGCCGGTGCCTGGAAGCGGGATGAGGCGTAGACATGCACGTCGGAGAATCTTACCCAGCTTCGGGGCTCTCCGAGGAGATAATACCCCTACTGCTGCTCTGCGGGGTCTCCGCATGATCACTATGGTGATATGTGTACAAGGTTGCTCCTCGAGCTGTGTTCTAGAGGTAGGAGAGGGCAAGGCTGGCTCTCTTCCTTCTATGATGCTGGTCTAGTGGTAAGAGGTTCGAACCCTTTGCATGGGTGCCCCGGGGGGTTTATATAGGCCTACCCCCCGGGGGTACAATGGTAATCTGACTGGGCGCGGGTCCCAGTCGTCTGTCTCTTAGGCCGCCGTCTTCTCCGCCGACTCCTGGGGCCCGCCTCTGGTGGGCCCCACCGACTGACCTGGCCAATGTAGCCGCGCCTCTGATGACGTTGGCTTGGTCGTGGGGGCGTGGCAACAGTGCCGCCGCCTAGCGGGCGATCACTGTCGCCACTCCCCGTCTTATCTGGTTAATGGCGTGTGGGGCCCGTGGGAGGAACGGGCCGACTCTCGGAGGCCGCCTCCCACGGGGTCCGTCTTCGGGTGCTCTCGCCGTCTTCGTCCCCCCTCCCCCCCCCCCCCCCCGCTGACTAGCGGGCCCCGCCGTCTCCAGGCCGTACATGCGGGCCGATGTGGGAACAGTGTTCTGCTGCCAGGGCGGACGTCAGGGCCAGCATGGCAATAGTGCCGTGCCGGGCGGAGATCTCCTCCGGTACGACGTACTGTAGCCATGCCTGCGCTTGGTAATCAACGTAGGGGAGGGTCGTACTCCGGTCATCCCCGGTCTCGTCCTTCTTCTCGAAGGCAGAGAGTGGTGAAGTCGCTGGCCGACTCCCCATAGTCGGCCTCCCTGGAGTCGCCGATTGGGAGTCGCAGCCGTCTCTGGGATTCGGCCGTGAGCGGGTATCGGTGATTCTGCGGCCGACTCCCAGGGTCGGCAGATCATCTTGGGATTTTTTGAGGGGCGAAGCCTGCCCCGATGTCTTGAAAGGTTCTGGATCCCGGATTAGCCTACCCGTGGCCCATTACTCCGACACCGGCATCCCCACGCCTCGCCGATGCTCCAAGAAGCTACGCCTCGTTCCCCTCTTCCTCCTAACCGAGCCACACGCTGCCTGAAGCCCTGGACGCCGCCAACACCGCCGTTCCCCTCGTTGGTCGCCGTGGATCCTCGCCGTCGATTCGGGAGCTACCGGGCGTCTCCGACCTCGCCCTCGCGCTTGTTGGACTCGCTGTGAGCCTCCGCAGCGAACCTCCCTCTCCCCGATGCCGATTTCTTCCTCTAACCGCGGGCTCCGTCGAGCCCGAGAGCTCATCGCCGCCGGCCACGAGGTCACCGTGGCTAGAGCCCACACACGTCGCGTCCGAGCATGCTGTCGTCCTCAGCGCGTTCCCAGGAACCCAGAGCACCTACCCACTCTTCCTCCCGTGCACCGTAGCGCTCTGTCCATCTTCACCGGACTCCGGCCACTGCGCAAGTCGTCGCCGCCGTCGACCTAGACCACCGGAGCTGCTGCTGCGTGCACCACCCGACGCGGACGAGCCTCCTTGTCGCATTGACGCCCTTCGCCGTCCATATGGACGCCGGACGGCGAATCCCGAGCGCCTCCGCCGCGACTTGAGGTCGCCGGCGGCCTAACCCCGGCCGTGCCGACGTGGCATGTCGTTAGTGGCTAATGACACCGCTAACTAAACCCCAAGGGTCAGAGACACATGGGCCCAGGCCCTAATTAACCACAGTTCTGTTTTAGTTTAGATTAGTCTAAAACTCAGCAGGACCCACAAACCAGAGTTGACTACGCTGACGTGGCAGTTGACCGGCCCCACCTGTCAGCAAAACAAATGACGTCGGGTCACTGACTAGCGGACCCCACAGGTCAGTTTGACCTGGACCGCGCCCGTTGACCGCTGACGTCACAGTGACGCTATGCTGACGCAATAAGTATTTTCTGGATTTAATCTTATATAGGAAATTTCAGAAAATAGAGCTAACTTAAAAAATTCATAGAAATTCAACCGTGACTCCAAATCAAACAAATTGTATATGAAAAATTATCAGAAAAATCCAATCTGTCCATCTGTACAATTTTCATGCATGTTAGAACAATTTATGGCTGCTATTTAGGCCAAATCATATAAATGGCATTTAAACTCTCACATATGGAGTTTGAATTTGAACCTAGGGTTCAAACCAACTCCATTTAACATGTTGCTAGTTGCATTAGCTCAACACACTCATATTACCATGTCACATTCATGCATCATATTGTTGCATTGCATTGATTGTGTTTCCTCTCTGTTGCCGGTGGTTGTCCCCTCTCGATAGATGTATTCCGACGATGAGTTCGATGACACCGATGAAGAGCTATAATATCTTCAGAAGTGCCAGGCAAGCAAAACCCCCTTGTTCATTCCGATATAATCCCACTCTCTCGCTCCTGCTCTCTTTTACTGCATTAGGACAACAATGATTCAATTGTTACATGTTGCGGTAGCTGAACCCCTTTCCTCTGCATGACCTGTCATTGCCACAGTAAATAGATGAAACCCACTAGCATGAGTAGGAGTTGTTTGAGCCCTGATGTGCCTACTCATTCATGCTTGTTGTCATGCCTGCTACTGCTTAGAGTTGAGTCGGGTCTGATTCATCGGGAATGAATTGGAATGTGGTGAACATGTCCTACTGTTGAGAGCTAAGTGTGTGAACACGATTTGGTAAAGGTAGCGGTGAGAGGCCATGTAGGAGTACATGGTGGGTTGTCTCATTGAAACCGTCCTCACGAACTGAGTTCTGTGTTTGTGATCCATGAACAGTTACTACCACACATTGGGTTCCGGTAACTCGACCCCTCTCGACTTATTAATCAACTTGATCTCTGTCCGGGAGTTGCAACTAGTTTCTGGTGTTTGTAGGTAGTGTTAGTAGTCTACCAAGTGGCACTCGGTACAGGTGGGCTTGGGACAGACTAGGCACCGTGGCCGGGTATGCCAAGCGTCGCCCGTTTGGTGGGCTTGGAACCTTGTACACATCGTTTGGGGCCGTGAGCGACACCCCGACCGGATCTCCTTGCGGATGGAACCCGAATAGGCGATAAACCTGGACTAGAGACTTGTGTGGTTAGTCAGGTCGTGGCCGACTCCCTCGCCCGGCTTCCGCTTGAAGGTTGCCGAGGTACATGACGTGTACAGGGCGATAAGTGGCGAGAGCGTGTGTGAAGAAGTACACCCCTGCAGGGTTATCATTATCTATTCGAATAGCCGGATTCCTCGGATATGGAAACTTGGACCCCTTGCATAGTTCATAGACAAGTGAAAGTGGATACTCTAAAACTCGCAAAATAAGTGTGAGTGCTATGGATGGCCTTCTCGTAGGGAGACGGAAGTGGACCCATAGTGGTGTATTGATATGGTGAATATGTGGACTCGTGTGCGCCACCTCAAAAGAGTTACTTGCAGTCGTAGTTTAGGATAGCCACGGAGTCAAAGCTGGCTTGTTGGAGTCAAACTCCACCACCCCCTTTATTGATACTGATGCATATGTAGTTAGTTCTGATGTAAGTCTTGCTGGGTACATTTGTACTCACGTTTTCCTATTTTATGTTTTTGCAGAGAGACGTCAGTCTCGCTAGTAGTTCCGTGTGGACTTCGACGTTTAGCTTGATACCTCAGCTACGATCTTGTGCCCTCGGCAAGATCTGGTAGATAGTCAGGCTTCTCAGCCTTTTTCATTTATAGATGTCTGTACTCAGACATGTTAAGCTTCCGCATGTGCTTGTTGCTTGTATGCTCTGAATGTTGGGTCATGAGACCCATGTTTGTAATATCTCGCTCCTCGGAGCCTAATGAATAAATACTTGAGTCATAGAGTTATGTTGTGATGCCATGTTGTATTTGCACATATCGGGCATATTGTGTGTATGATTGAAATGCTTGGTATGTGTGGGATCCGACAATCTAGTTGTTTATCCTTGGCAGCCTCTCTTATGGGGAAATGTAGTCTAGTGCTTCCTTGAGCCATAGTAGTCCGCTACAGCCCGGTTCACCGGAGTCCTGCTAGCCCAGCACTACTGCTCAGGACACTTGACTGGCCGGCATGTGCTTCACTTCGTTCCTGTGTCTGTCCCTTTGGGGAAATGTCACGCGGTGATATCCGGAGTCCAGCCTAGCCTGCTACAGCCCCGGTTACCGGAGTCCTGTTAGCCCAGTGCTACAACCCGGATTCACACGCTGTTGACCGACATGCTCGAAGTTGATTCATGTATGCCTGTCCCCATGGGTTAGTGCCGCTTTGGGTTCACGACTAGCCATGTCGGCCCGGGTTCTTTGTCATATGGATGCTAGCGACACTATCATATACGTGAGCCAAAAGGCGCAAACGGTCCCGGGCCAGGTAAGGTGGCACCTGTGGGAATACCGTGCGTGAGGCCGCAAAGTGATATGATGTGTTACATGCTAGATCGGTGTGACTTAGGATCGGATTCCTGACACGAATAGTTCGAATCGGTTGCACCAAGATCGAAAACATAGATCGACTTAATGATCTCGGTAGGACCGAAAGGGAGATATCGGTCAGACTGAGAATCACAAAGAAGTTTTGGAAGTTTATGTCTATGGCGAATCGGGGACTCCGAGTGCTCCTCACGCAGAGTGGTTCGAATCTGACTTGATCAAATTTTGTGATGTAGCATGAATAGAGTTTGAGATGAGAAAAGCATAGATAGCTAGAGAAGGTTCTTAGGCATTCTTGTCCATCCACTTGCAACCGAGATGCAAAACTATATACAGTTATTGCAACTCGGTGTGACCGAATAGTTCAAGTCGGTTGCACCGAGATTGAAAACATAGATCAACTTGATGATCTCGGTAGGACCGAAAGTGGGGTATCGGTCAGACCGAGAATCACAAAGAGGTTTTGGAAGTTTAAGTCTATGACGAATCGGGGACTCCGAGTGCTCCTCACACAGAGTGGTTCAAATTTGACTTGATAAATTTTGTGATGTAGCATGAATAGAATTTGAGACAAGAAAAGCATAGATAGCTAGAGGAGGTTCTTAGGCATTCTTGTCCATCCACTTGGCAAAAGAAAAGATAAAGCCAAACAATCAAAACAACAAGTGGATGTCCTCGAATGAGTAAAATATGCAACCAACATGCTCACACAGTAAGATGACAATAGAAATATGTGACAAAGCATGCACAATCAATTCTAGCATCTATCAAGCAATTGGCGATGACTAGGTCATCTATATATGAGTATATTGACTTAGGAGTTAAATGAGAACATTTGATCATAGGTCATACTCATCGTTTAAGCTCAAGTGGGGTTACCACTTTTACATAAAGCATTGTTGTGTTCACATCATTAGAGTTGCTTTAGCTCAAGTCTTAGAGTAAAGCTCCCCCTAGATGTGATATCCCCCCTTAAGAGGGATGAACTAACCTTGGGTTTTGTCGATGATAACCTCATGTAGATGTTGAAGATGTGGATGCTCAATATTGATGTAGATCACTTGGAGCTATCCTTTTGAGTGAATTGCACTTTCAATATCTACACGGGTTAGTCCCACAAGGAACAAGCAAGTATATCCATAGACATAGAGTGATGCACATACGAGAAGATGTCTATGAAAGCTTTTAGATTACCTTGTCCCTTGACTTACCAACAAGAGGGTTTGTGACTCCTTGAACTAGTGCAAGATGTGGAAGTTGATTGCACTTGTTCTTGCCAAAATGATAAGAGTGAAGTATGTTGGCGGAGTCACCCTCAAGAACTCTCTAGTTCTTCTTCTTTTGGATCCACACCATCTTGATGGGAATCCTTGGAGTTGTAGTTGTACTTGATGAAGTGGAACTTGAAGTAGTCTTGGGAATCCACTTGACTAAGGTCTTAGGAGCTTCTTCAAATGCATCAATTTCCTCTTGAAGCTTGTCCTTGCCTTTTTGCTTGTAGTCTTGTGGTGGAAGATAATCGTGAGCTTGTGTCCCCTTGAAAGAAGATGGATCATACTTCTCTTGTTGTGGAACAAACTTTGTCTTGCGGTATTGATCTTCTTCCCACTCAACTCCATTCGCATTGAACTTTCGTTCAAAACCAACACCTTGATTCTTCCGGTGCCTTCCTTGTTTGCGTACAATTTCCTCGAATTGTTTACTTCCGGCAAGGCTTTTCTACACTCCTTTCTCTATAATTCACTTCAATAGGCTATTTTCTTGCTCAAGTGTAACTTGGCTAAGAGAATCATAAGTGGAATCAAGAGAACTACTAGAAGCAACAATATTGGATTTAACATGATCATTGTTACTACTAGAGGAAGAATCTTTCTTGTTCTTGTTACTAGACTTGACTTGAGGCATGTAAGTGGATAAGACTAAACGCTTGGCAATGTAAGAAGAACTTTTCTTGCGGAGATCATCATTGATTGCCTTTAAAAACTCATGCTCTTGCTCAAGATTGAGATTTTCAAAGCGTAACTTCTCATGAGCTCTTAAAAGTTCTCGATGATCTTCGAAGATAGTTTCATGAGCTAACTTAAGAGTGTTTAGTTCTTTAGTTAGAGCCTCAATTTTCTCCTTATCATTGTAATTCGTTTTATCTTGATTAGCTTGATTTATTCACGTTTCATCATAGTATTCATCACTAGAGTTGTCAACAAATAAATCATCATCACCTAACAAGTCATCTTCATCACTATTAAAATCAACATACTCGGGGTGTGTCACCTTAGGACCTTTGTCCATGAAGCATCTTCCAATTCCTTCATTTGGTGAGTCAAATATGTCGTAGGAGTTGGTTGACACAAGTGCTAGACCGGCAACACCTTCATCTTGAGTATATTCGGAATCGGAGTGATAACTTCTCTCGGAGTGGTTGTCGGAGTCGGAGCCGGATACCCATTCACCAACATGAGCGTGATGTCTTCGTTTTGTGTAGCTCCTTGATGATTTTTCCTTTCTTTCTGAATCCTTGTTGATCCGTGAGTATTTTCGTTCATAACGATCATCTCTACTCCTTCTCTCTCTTGGAGGTGATTCTTCTCTTTTGCTTCTTATTTTTGGAGAATCTTCTCTTCTTTTGTAGGGAGACGTACACTCATTGGAATAGTGTCCGGGTCTTCCACAATTGTAGCAGTTTCGCTCTCGACTTGAAGATCTTTTGTCATTGTAGGACCTTGACTTGGAGCTTCTATCTTTGCTTCTACTCTTGTAGAAATTGTTGAAGTTCTTCACCATTAGGCTCAGTTCTTCATTGAAGTTTTGTTTCTCACTTGATGATGTGGGGGCTTCACATGAGGCTTTGTAGGCACCACTTGATTTGTTGTGAAGTTCCTCTTTATCCTTGAGTGACATCTCATGAGCAACAATTCTTCCAATGACCTCCGTTGGCTTGAGATCTTTGTAATTGGGCATCATTTGGATCAATGTGCACACGGTATCATATTTTCCATCCAAGGCTCTTAGGATCTTCTTGATGATGAATCACTACTAGAAAAAGGGCTACTAATGGCGCACCTAATTTGGCCATTAATGGTGCATTAGTGGTGCGCCATTAGTACCACGCCATTAGTATATTTTACTAATGGCGCACCACTGGTGCGCCATTAGTATCTGGTATACTAATGGCGCACCTCAGATGCGCCATTAGTATATACAACAGTGCGCCATTAGTATGCCTCCCAGGGGCCATGCATACCCAGGTGCTTTGGCATACTAATGGCGCACGACAACAAGATGCGCCATTAGTAACTTCGGCATACTAATGGCGCACTGTTTAATGATGCGCCATTAGTATCCTCTGGCATACTAATGGCGCACTGTGATGTGATGCGCCATTAGTATGAATATTAGGTTTTTTTTTAATTTTTTAATTTTCTGTTTTTTGCACATGTTACAAAATGTATAATTGGACAAAATATAGACAGCACACATCAACAACAGATTCATCGAATACAATAGAAGATTAGTCTCCGAATACAATTCATCATATTAGTCTCCGAATACTATTCATCATATTAGTCTCCGAATTGAAAAGACCGAACAAAGATAGAACATTATATTACAAGTCTCGAGACCGCGAGTAGCGAGTTTGTCTTCACATTACAAGTCGATATCGATCATCTAAACTACCATCACATAGAAGATAGCTGCGGTCATCACGATGAGCATCATCACGATGAAACTCGTCTTCATCCGGTTCCTCCAACGCTCCCTCCCCTCTCCCGCTAGATAGCGGGCGTATCTAGATTCGGCCTCAGCCCTAGTGGTGTACCCTTTGTAACTGTTACCGCTGAATCAGTGAACCTGTCTCCGACACTCCTCCCAGTCGTCGTAGACTCCGGGAACCTTACCCTTGTACACGACATACGACGGCATCGCTATGCACTAGCCAAATGAAACGTTAGTACCAATCCACACACAATACATCAGCAATATATAAGTATGCAATAGAACGATCGGAAGAGAAAAGCAAGACATTAATAGCATCGATTACATCTAAGTTGAACGACTCTCGAAACCAAAGAGACATACTACAAGTTCATTAAAGTTTAATTACAACATGAGCCAATCGATGTTTCAGAACTAGACGCAGCATCACTGCTTTCGACTCGACTCAAGGGACCGGAACGTGGATGAAGCCGCCGTTTATCGTGGGAGTCATGAAATTACGGGCGTTGTCAGCCTGCATTTGTAGTATTGTGTCGATGTCACTGTTGGACGGTTGATTTCTGAGGTAGAACTGCCCCGAGGTACGAAGGACATCTTGATGGATGATTTCCACAAACTACGACTAGATGCGAAAAGAATTCTTGTCTGATGTCCACGTCCTGGATTGCCGACACGCTCGCGGCCCAATCTTTGAGTTTACTCGGTAGCAGAAGTTGATGATGGTCCCGTACGATCGCCCGCATGTGATGGATGGCATAGTAGGCACCCTTCTGACCGCCAGGCGGCTGCTTGATGCAGTAGAACGTCGTATTGTGGGAGAACACGTGCTTGCCATACTTACGAATAGGCCTGGTGAAGGTGCCTCCAGATTTGGCGTAGCCGGGGAGAACATCATCAAGAACCTTCTTGACATTTGTGTAGTCTACGTTCGACTGACGGTCCGGGTCGAAATACGTGGCCATGGAATATTTGGGGCTTAGGAGGATGAGCGTGCAATGTGTGTCACTGCAGAAAACACGGAATGTTAAAAGAACAACGATCGAAATCTAAGAATTCATATGTTACGGGGCGGTTGAGGGGAGGACTTACTCGCGAAAGTAAGGCACGAGGAAGTTATCCTTATCTGGGTTTGCCAGAATGACGCCTTCGAGGTAAGAACTCGCAACTTGTCGGTCCCCAGTGCTGCCCAAGATCTTGGCACGCATGTAGAAGGGGTCGACTATCACGATGTCCGGGGTCTTGTCGCGAATGATCCGCATCTCCATACTCAGCGAAAATAGCCGAACAAAGGTGTAGTGCAGCGGATGAAGGTTCAACATAGCGTGGATGTCATCAAACCGCAGGA
This sequence comes from Aegilops umbellulata, assembly GCA_032464435.1. Taxonomy (NCBI): domain Eukaryota; kingdom Viridiplantae; phylum Streptophyta; class Magnoliopsida; order Poales; family Poaceae; genus Aegilops; species Aegilops umbellulata. The sequence continues at coordinate 242,549,349 of CP136055.1, read as the reverse complement.
CGATCGTACCCCCGATGGAGTTATCCACAAAGCCCTTGCCCTCTGGCACCTTGGCCGCGAAAACCGGGTATGCCACATCCTTCTCTCTGAGACGCCGCTTCTCCAAAGAAAGAACACTGTCATGCAGACTCCGCATAGCACTGACTGCAACATCGAGCATATTTCTCGATAGCATCGGCCTACCCGCCACATGCACCCTCCTCATTAAATCCTCAGGTGAAGGTGGCCCGTCCTGAGCATGGATCGTACTCGGTGCCGGCTGGCCCGCACCCTTGTTAGTCTTTCTTTTGCGTGCCTTCTTCTTCTCCTGTAATGGGACCGATTTCTGCTCACAGACCGCCTTCTTGAGTGTGTTGGGGCTGAGAATATTTCGCACCTCGCCTATCTGAGGCTCGGTGAAGTCGGCAGCTGGAGGCGTCTCCTGAGAGCTAAATGGCAGACGACGCCTGTTGCAACTTGGCTTCTCCGTGGTACCAGCTAGATCGCGCACGTCTTTTGTTGGGTTGGGTTCTTGAGAAGGAGGCCCCATGAAGTCGCCATCGTACCCATGATCGGCAAAGTACTGATCGACGTTGCCAAATGTATCGTCGACGTCGTTCTGATCCTGTGCCATATGCATGTTTGGTTCCAGTGGCATAGGGATGTCCGGCACCGTTGCGGCGGTCTTGCCATGGGGCCGACTTGGCGCCGGCACGACTGGCGGTGTTGTCTTTGGGGTGGTGTCCCCCGCCCCCAAACGAATCTGGCTCTTCGGCCAAAGCAGGGGCCAGCTCAGGCAGGCGTTGAGGGTCATCACATCATCATCGTCGGCCCCGACGGGTCGAATCGGAGGTAACAACTCGTCGCAGCCTGGCAACACCCGAACCAGTTGAACCCTAAACAAGTTGGGTGGCATCTGGGTACCGTGGAACAAGGGGTTGCCCGGTTGAACGATTTTGCCCTTGGCGACATCGACCAACTCGTTGTTCACGAAGTGCAGGAGAGTGCACGGAACGTCGGCGGCGCCCTGCGAAAACATGTAGGGCGTTAGGGATGCCCAGTCAAAGGCAAGGAGATGAAGTCCTCGGCCGAGAGAGGCTTAATTAGTTACCGTGATGATGGCGTCGAGCTCGGCTAATGTCGAGGCACCGCCAACGGCGGGCGTGCAGTTGACGGAGGGGCCGCTTGCTGCAGAGGTGCCGGCCGGCGTACACCCGGGTGCATTAAGCTCCCGTGCCGGCGTCGGAGACACCAATGCCGCCTCCGCCGGAGACACCAATGGCCCCGCCATCGCGTTCTGCAAGTTGCTGGCCGTGAAGCTAGGAATCGGGGGCAGCCCCTGTTGGCCGCCCGCAATCCACGCACTCAACCCCTGGATCAAGGTAGGCACAATGGAGGTGATCGTCGCTCCGAGTTGTTGTTGCACTTGCTCTTGGACAATCTCCGGAATCCGCGCCACCTGTGCCTTGAGTTCTTGAACCTCGCGCGCCTGGCTTTCCGAGCTGGTCTTTTTCTCCTTTCGCCCACCAGTGTTATAGTATGACCCCAATTTTGTCGACAAGCCTTTGCCGGCCACACGACCAGCTGACGTCGGCTTACTGAGCTTATCCTTGTTCTTCATTACATTCAACGCCCTATTTAGAGTGGTGTCCCAAGGGTTTCTCTTAGTCAACCCCGCGCTACTGCTTTCAGTCGCCTGCGGAAGGAATGTGAACCATTTAGAAATTTGGCTTCATTAATTAGAATGCAACCATATGGAGCTAATTACGCGGGGGTGTATTCCTTACCAGAACAAGCTCAAGCGCCCTGGTCTTCGGATCCGTGGTAAGCTCCTTTGTTTTCGGGTCCTTCTTGTACTGGGCCCTGACATAGTTCCTGGTCTGCTTGTCACCGTATTTATCGAAGAGGGGCGGTAGGCCTTGCTCGGCACGGTCTGCCTCCTCCTTGTCCCATATAGGCTCCGCCACTCTGTAGCCGCCGGGACCGAGTGTGTGTTCCCCTAAGTTCAGCTCCCGCATTTCTTTCCCCCACCGACTTGATTCGGAGTTTGCGGTGCTCGAGCAATTGATCTTGAAGTCGTTGTAGTCATCTTCGGTGATCGAAGGATTTTTCTCCTTGATCTTCTCATAACTCTCACCTTTCTCGATCATTCTCTTCACATTGCTTTTCCAAGTAGACAGGGCCTTGCTCATCTTCGTGAGGGCAGCATTGTTCACTTTATTCCCTTTGAGGCTTGTGTTTTCAAATTCAGCGGGGAACTTGTATCGTTCGTGCAGCTTCGTGAAGAGGAGGTTGCGCAAATTCCCTCGGTCAGGATGCCTCAGGTTCTCGGTGTTGATCGAGACGGTGCTTCGGAGAATGCACCCGAGCTGAAGCGAGTACCCCTTGACTATTCGTTCGAGCGCCGTTGGATTCCCATCGGAGTCCACTTCAGTAACTTCCTCCTTGAGGGTGCGGAGCACGGTCGGGCGCCGGTCCTTCCGTTGCCTCTTCGGTTGGCTGCCATCTGTGCGTGCGCCGCCATCATCAGTGGTGGCATCCTCGGCGGCACCATCAGTGGTGGCATTAGTGGGGTCATCCTCGGCGGCACCATCAGTGGTCTCAGGATCGGTGGGGAAGGCGGCGTCCTCATACAAGTGAGGTTGTTCCTCCATCTCCTGGGACAGCTCCCAGAATGCCTTGCCGCCCGAACACCCGGCCTCATCGTTGTTGGCCATGTTTCTCTCTAAATAGGAACAAAGTTTGGTCAAAAAGTTGGTTATTGTCAAGGAACAAGATCACGGTCTCATCATTTAGGGTTTGTCGACACCGAGGCATCCTAAAAGCTAAGCTTTTATCATTGAGGGTTTTTTGACGCCGAGGCACCCTAAAAGCCTAAGCTTTCGTCATTTCAATTTTTATCGACACCGAGGCACCCTAAAAGCCAAGGTTGTATAATTAATGGTTTGTCGACACCGGGGCATCCTAAAAGCTAAGCTGGGAAGGAGAATTCTAAGTTGGGACTAATCACTTGGCTCTATTGCTGTCGGATCACAGGTTCCGGCAGACCCTTAAGGTTCGAACTCTGGGGTGCGCGCGGAGATCGTGCCCTCTACCTTTCCGTCTCGTAGGATCTGAACTCTTGGGCTGATGAGGAAGAACAGTACAAGGAAGGACGACCTCGCGAGGATCAGTTCTTGGTTAGGGGATGAACTGCCAGGGAGAGTTCGATCGCCCTTTTCTCTACTTGCTCTAGGTCCTGAATCAGGTTGGATTCTAGAATGCCCCCCTTTACCCTGGAGGTGGCTAGTCCTATTTATAGGCAAAGGCCTTGGGCCTCTTCCCAAATATTGAGCGGGAAGGGCGCCAACAACTGGCCGATTTGAAGGGGAACATCGGGTACACTTATCCTGACTAAAGTTGGTCTTCCCCTGCCAAAGGTTCTGGTGATGACGCCGGCTTGGGCTCCACAGTGACTTCTTCCTTGTCGTGGAGTTGGTCTTGGTCTCGTTGCACCGAAATGGGTGCCTTTGCTTGATCCTCTCGCCTGCGCTTGCCCCCTTTGCACCAAAGAGGAAAGGGAGGACACTGCGCGGGCAGGCGCCCGCCTGGCACCTCTGGTCGTCATGGCTTGCGTCATGGGCACCTCGTGAGGTACCCCACCTTGATCTCTCCGCCTCCTCGCGAGCCAGCCTAAGGAGGCTGTGCTGGAGGAAGCTCCGTGTCGTCCGCCTCGCGAGGCTTGGCCCCTCGCGAGGGTCTTGAGCCTTGTGTTGATGAAGATGGGCCACGTTGGGCCCCCACTCGAGCCTCGCCGCAGGCCGCAGGCAGGCATGTCTGGGGACCCCCGTTCCCAGAACACCGACAATTGCCGCCTATGGTTTAATGCAGCTAGAATAAAGAGGCACTTGATCCTACTTAATTAACTACTAAGATACCCCGGGCCATGCATTAGTCACAAGTACCCCATATGTCCTATTTTTAGCAAAGTCATGCTAAAATTCACGGAAAATTTCAGCATGACCTTTGCTGAAAATAGGACATATGGAGTACCCAAATTTGCCGGAACGGAAGTTAATCGACATTCCGGCAAACTCAAGGGCCTCTCGGCGCACCTGCAAAATCATTATCCCAGGTGGACAAGGCAATGTGCTACTTGCTTAAATCTCTGTCCAATGCTCTATTTACAAGACAAACAACAGGTGGCAAAGCCCAGTGTTAAAAAAAGGCCTCCATCACAACATGGAAAATACGTTGGCCTGTGAAGAGGTGAAACAATATATGAAGGAAATATGCCCTAGAGGCAATAATAAAGTTATTATTTATTTCCTTATATCATGATAAATGTTTATTATTCATGCTAGAATTGTATTAACTGGAAACATAATACATGTGTGAATACATAGACAAACAGAGTGTCACTAGTATGCCTCTACTTGACTAGCTCATTAATCAAAGATGGTTATGTTTCCTAGCCATGAACAAAGAGTTGTTATTTGATTAACGAGATCAGATCATTAGTTGAATGATCTCATTGACATGACCCATTCCATTAGCATAGCACCCGATCGTTTAGTATGTTGCTATTGCTTTTATCCATGACTTATACATGTTCCTTTAACTATGAGATTATGCAACTCCCGTTTACCGTAGGAACACTTTGTGTGCTACCAAACGTCACAACGTAACTGGGTGATTATAAAGGTGCTCTACAGGTGTCTCCGAAGGTACATATTGGGTTGGCGTATTTCGAGATTAGGATTTGTCACTCCGATTGTCGGAGAGGTATCTCAGGGCCTTCTCGGTAATGCACATCACATAAAGCCTTGCAAGCATTGCAACCAATGAGTTAGTTGCGAGATGATGTATTACGGAACGAGTAAAGAGACTTGCCGGTAACGAGATTGAACTAGGTATTGGATACCGACGATCGAATCTCGGGCAAGTAACATACCGGTGACAAAGGGAACAACGTATGTTGTTATGCGGTCTGACCGATAAAGATCTTCGTAGAATATGTAGGAGCCAATATGGGCATCCAGGTCCCGCTATTGGTTATTGACCGGAGACGTGTCTCGGTCATGTCTACATTGTTCTCGAACCGTAGGGTCCGCACGCTTAACGTTACGATGACAATTATTATGAGTTTATGCATTTTGATGTACCGAAGGAGTTCGGAGTCCCGGATATGATCACGGACATGACGAGGAGTCTCGAAATGGTCGATACGTAAAGAATGATATATTGGAAGCCTATGTTTGGACATCGGATGCATTCCAGGTGAAATCAGGATTTTACCGGAATACCGGGAGGGTTACCGGAACCCCCCGGGGGCATAATGGGCCAACATGGGCCTTGGAGAAGAGGTGAGAGGGCTGCCCTCCTGGGCTGCACGCCTCCCCCCTTCCCCTAGTCCTATTAGGACTAGGAGAGGTGGGCGCCCCCTCTCTCTCTCTCTCCCCCTTGGAGAATCCTAGTCCAACTAGGATTGGGCGGGGGGGGGGGATCCTACTCCCAGAGCGAGTAGGACTCTCCTAGCGCGCCAGGCTTGGCCGGCCAGCCCCTCCCCCTTGGCTCCTTTATATACAGGGGCAGGGGGCACCCCAGAGACACACAATTGATCATTGAGATCTTTCCTTAGCCGTGTGCGGTGCCCCCTTCCACCAAATTCCACCTCGGTCATATCGTTGCAGTGCTTAGGCGAAGCCCTGCGCCGGTAACTCATCAAGATCGTCACCACGCCGTCGTGCTGACGGAACTCTTGCCCGACGCTTTGCTGGATCGGAGCCCGGGGATCGTCATCGAGCTGAACGTGTGCCAAGAACTCGGAGGTGCCGGAGTAACGGTGCTGTGATCGGTTGGATCGCGAGGAGAACGTACGACTACTTCCTCTACGTTGTGTCAACGCTTCCGCTTCGGTCTACGAGGGTACGTGGACAACACTCTCCCCTCTCGTTGCTATGCATCACCATGATCTTGCGTGTGCGTAGGAATTTTTTTGAAATTACTACGTTCCCCAACAGTGGCATCCGAGCCTAGGTTTTTATGGTTTGATGTTATTTGTACGAGTAGAACACAAGTGAGTTGTGGACGATACAAGTCATACTACCTACCAGCATGTCATACTTTGGTTCAGCGGTATTGTTGGACGAGACGATCCGGACCAACCTTACGCGTACGCTTACGCGAGACCGGTTCCCTCGACGTGCTTTGCACATAGATGGCTTGCGGAAGACCGTCTCTCCAACTTTAGTTGAACCGAGTGTGGCTACGCCCGGTCCTTGAGAAGGTTAAAACGGAGTCTATTTGACAAACTATCGTTATGGTTTTGATGCGTAGGTAAGATGAGTTCTTGCTTAAGCCCGTAGCAGCCACGTAAAACTTGCAACAACAAAGTAGAGGACGTCTAACTTGTTTTTGCAGGGCATGTTGTGATGTGATATGGTCAAGACATGATGCTAAATTTTATTGTATGAGATGATCATGTTTTGTAACCGAGTTATCGGCAACTGGCAGGAGCCATATGGTTGTCGCTTTATTGTATGCAATGCAATCGCGATGTAATGCTTTACTTTATTACTAAGCAGTAGTGATAGTCGTGGAAGCATAAGATTGGCGAGGCGACAACGATGCTGCGATGGAGATCAAGGTGTCGCGCCGGTGACGATGGTGATCATGACGGTGCTTCGAAGATGGAGATCACAAGCACGAGATGATGATGGCCATATCATATCACTTATATTGATTGCATGTGATGTTTATCTTTTATGCATCTTATCTTGCTTTGATTGAAGGTAGCATTATAAGATGATCTCTCACTAATTATCAAGAAGTGTTCTCCCTGAGTATGCACCGTTGCGAAAGTTCTTCGTGCTGAGACACCACGTGATGATCAGGTGTGATAGGCTCTATGTTCAAATACAACGGGTGCAAAACAGTTGCACACGCGGAATACTCAGGTTATACTTGACGAGCCTAGCATATAACAGATATGGCCTCGGAACACGGAGACCGAAAGGTCGAGCGTAAATCATATAGTAGATATGATCAACATAGTGATGTTCACCATTGAAACTACTCCATCTCACGTGATGATCGGACATGGTTTAGTTGATTTGGATCACGTGATCACTTAGAGGATTAGAGGGATGTCTATCTAAGTGGGAGTTCTTAAGTAATATGATTAATTGAACTTTAATTTATCATGAACTTAGTCCTGGTAGTATTAGCATATCTATGTTGTAGATCAATAGCTCGCGTTGTTACTTCCCTATGTTTATTTTTATATGTTCCTAGAGAAAATTGTGTTGAAAAATGTTAGTAGCAATGATGCGGATTGGATCCGTGATCTGAGGTTTATCCTCATTGCTGCACAGAAGAATTATGTCCTTGATGCACCGCTAGGTGACGGACCTATTGCAGGAGCAGATGCAGACATTATGAACGTTTTGCTAGCTCAATATGATGACTACTTAATAGTTTAGTGCACCATGCTTAACTGCTTGGAATCGGGACTTCAAAGACGTTTTGAACGTCATGGAGCATATGAGATGTTCTAGGAGTTGAAGTTAATATTTCAAGCAAATACCCGAGTTGAGAGATATGAAGTCTCCAACAAGTTCTATAGCTAAAAGATGGAGGAGAATCGCTCAACTAGTGAGCATGTGCTCAGATTGTCTGGGTACTACAATCGCTTGAATCAAGTGGGAGTTAATCTTCCAGATAAGATAGTGATTGACAGAATTCTCTAGTCACCATCACCAATTTAGTAGAACTTCGTGATGAACTATAATATGCAAGGGATAACGGAAAATATTCCCAAGCTCTTCGCGATGCTAAAATCAGCGAAGGTAGAAATCAAAGAAAAACATCAAGTGTTGATGGTTGACAAGATCACTAGTTTAAAGAAAAGGGCAAAAGGAAAGAAGGGGAACTTCAAGAAGAACGGCAAGCAAGTTTCTGCTCAAGTGAAAAAGCCCAAGTATGGTCCTAAGCCTGAGACTAAGTGCTTCTACTGCAAAGGGACTGGTCACTGGAAGCGGAACTACCCCAAGTTATTGGCGGATAAGAAGGATGGCAAAGTGAACATAAGTATATTTGATATACATGTTATTGATGTGTACTTTACTAGTGTTCATAGCAACCCCTTAGTATTTGGTACTAGTTCAGTTGCTAAAATTTAGTAACTCGAAACGGGAGTTGCAGAATGAACAAAGACTAGTTAAAGGACAAGGTGACGATGTGTGTTGGAAATGGTTCCAAGATTGATATGATCATTATCACACACTCCCTATACTTTCGGGATTAGTGTTGAAACTAAATAAGTGTTATTTGGTGTTTGCGTTGAGAATGAATATGATTTGATCATGTTAATTGCAATACAGTTATTCATTTAAGTTAGAGAACAATTGTTGTTCTGTTTACATGAATAAAACCTTCTATGGTCATACACACCAATGAAAATAGTTCATTGGATCTCGATCGCAGTGATACACATATTCATGATATTGAAACCAAAAAGATGCGAAGTTAATAATGATAGTGCAACCTATTTGTGGCACTGCCGTTTAGGTCATATTGGTGTAAAGCGCATGAAGAAACTCCATGCTGATGGGATTTTGGAATCACTTGATTATGAATCACTTGATGCTTGCGAACCATGCCTCTTGGGCAAGATGACTAAAAACGCCGTTCTCCGGAACAATGGAGCAAGCAACAGATTTGTTGGAAATCATACATACTGATGTATATGATCCGATGAATATTAAGGCTCGCGACAAGTATCATTATTTTCTAACCTTCACAGATGATTTGAGCAGATATGGGTATATCTACTTGATGAAACACAAGTCTGAAACATTTGAAAAGTTCAAAGAATTTCAGAGTGAAGTGGAAAATCATCGTAACAAGAAAATAAAGTTTCTACGATCTGATCGTGGAGGAGAATATTTGAGTTACGAGTTTGGTCTACATTTGAAACAATGCGGAATAGTTTCGCAACTCACGCCACCCGGAACACCACAACGTAATGGTGTGTCCGAACGTCGTAATCGTACTTTACTGGATATGGTGTGATCTATGATGTCTCTTACCGATTTACCGCTATCTTTTTGGGGTTATGCTTTAGAGACGGCCGCATTCACGTTAAATAGGGCACCATCAAAATCCGTTGAGACGACGCCTTATAAACTGTGGTTTGGCAAGAAACCAAAGTTATCGTTTCTTAAAGTTTGGGGCTGCGATGCTTATGTGAAAAAGCTTCAACCTGATAAGCTCGAACCCAAATCGGAAAAATGTGTCTTCATAGGATACCCAAAGGAGACTGTTGGGTATACCTCCTATCACAGATCCGAAGGCAAAATTTTTGTTGCTAAAATCGGAAACTTTCTGGAGAAGGAGTTTCTCTCGAAAGAAGTGAGTGGGAGGAAAGTAGAACTTGATGAGATAACAGTATCTACTCCCTTATTGAGAAGTAGTACATCACAGAAATCTGTTTCTGTGACACCTACATCAAATAGGGAGGAAGCTAATGATAATGATCATGAAACTTCAGATCAAGTTTCTACTGAACTTCGTAGATCAACCAGAGTAAGATCCGCACCAGAGTGGTACGGTAATCCTATTTTGGAAGTCATGTTACTAGACCATGATGAACCTACGAACTATGAAGAAGCGATGGTGAGCCCAGATTCCGCAAAGTGGCTTGAGGCCATGAAATCTGAGATGGGATCCATGTATGAGAACAAAGTGTGGACTTTGGTTGACTTGCCCGATGATCGGCAAGCAATTGAGAATAAATGGATTTTTAAGAAGAAGACTGACGCTGATGGTAATATTACTGTCTATAAAGCTCGACTTGTTGCAAAAGGTTTTCGACAAGTTCAAGGGATTGACTACGATGAGACTTTCTCACCTGTAGCGATGCTTAAGTCTGTCCGAATCATGTTAGCAATTGCCGCATTTTATGATTATGAAATTTGGCAAATGGATGTCAAAACTGCATTCCTGAATGGATTTCTGGAAGAAGAGTTGTATATGATGCAACCAGAAGGTTTTGTCGATCCAAAGGGAGCTAACAAAGTGTGCAAGATCCAGCGATCCATTTATGGACTGGTGCAAGCCTCTCGGAGTTGGAATAAACGCTTTGATAGTGTTATCAAAGCATTTGGTTTTATACAGACTTTTGGAGAAGCCTGTATTTACAAGAAAGTGAGTGGGAGCTCTGTAGCATTTCTGATATTATATGTGGATGACATATTGCTGATCGGAAATAATATAGAATTTCTGGATAGCATAAAGGGATACTTGAAAGGAGTTTTTCAAAGAAAGACCTCGGGGAAGCTACTTACATATCGAGCATCAAGATCTATAGAGATAGATCGAGACGCTTGATAAGTTTTTTCAATGAGTACATACCTTGACAAGATTTTGAAGTAGTTCAAAATGGAACAGTCAAAGAAAGAGTTCTTGCCTGTGTTACAAAGTGTGAAATTGAGTAAGACTCAAAGCCCGACCACGGCAGAAGATAGAAAGAGAATGAAAGTCATTCCCTATGCTTTGGCCATAGGTTCTATAAAGTATGCCATGCTGTGTACTAGACCTATTGTATACCCTACCCTGAGATTGGCACGGGAGTACAATAGTGATCTAAGAGTAGATCACTGGACGGCGGTCAAAATTATCCTTAGTGGAATAAGGATATGTTTCTCGATTATGGAGGTGACAAAAAGGTTCGTCGTAAAAGGTTACGTCGATGCAAGTTTTGACACTAATCTAGATGACTCTAAGTCTCAATCTAGATACATATTGAAAGTGGGAGCAATTAGCTAAAGTAGCTCCGTGCAGAGCATTGTAGACATAGAAAATTGCAAAATACATAACGGATCTGAATGTGGCAGACCCGTTGACTAAATTTCTCTCACAAGCAAAAACATGATCACACCGTAGTACTCTTTGGGTGTTAATCACATAGCGATGTGAACTAGATTACTGAATCTAGTAAACCCTTTGGGTGTTGGTCACATATCGATGTGAACTATGGGTGTTAATCACATGATGATGTGAACTATTGATGTTAATCACATGGTGATGTGATTTAGATTATTGACTCTAGTGCAAGTGGGAGACTGAAGGAAATATGCCCTAGAGGCAATAATAAAGTTATTATTTATTTCCTTATATCATGATAAATGTTTATTATTCATGCTAGAATTGTATTAACTGGAAACATAATACATGTGTGAATACATAGACAAACAGAGTGTCACTAGTATGCCTCTACTTGACTAGCTCATTAATCAAAGATGGTTATGTTTCCTAGCCATGAACAAAGAGTTGTTATTTGATTAACGAGATCACATCATTAGTTGAATGATCTCATTGACATGACCCATTCCATTAGCATAGCACCCGATTGTTTAGTATGTTGCTATTGCTTTTATCCATGACTTATACATGTTCCTTTAACTATGAGATTATGCAACTCCCGTTTACCGTAGGAACACTTTGTGTGCTACCAAACGTCACAACGTAACTGGGTGATTATAAAGGTGCTCTACAGGTGTCTCCGAAGGTACATATTGGGTTGGCGTATTTCGAGATTAGGATTTGTCACTCCGATTGTCGGAGAGGTATCTCAGGGCCTTCTCGGTAATGCACATCACATAAAGCCTTGCAAGCATTGCAACCAATGAGTTAGTTGCGAGATGATGTATTACAGAACGAGTAAAGAGACTTGCCGGTAACGAGATTGAACTAGGTATTGGATACCGACGATCGAATCTCGGGCAAGTAACATACCGATGACAAAGGGAACAACGTATGTTGTTATGCGGTCTGACCGATAAAGATCTTCGTAGAATATGTAGGAGCCAATATGGGCATCCAGGTCCCGCTATTGGTTATTGACCGGAGACGTGTCTCGGTCATGTCTACATTGTTCTCGAACCGTAGGGTCCGCACGCTTAACGTTACGATGACAGTTATTATGAGTTTATGCATTTTGATGTACCGAAGGAGTTCGGAGTCCCGGATATGATCACGGACATGACGAGGAGTCTCGAAATGGTCGAGACGTAAAGAATGATATATTGGAAGCCTATGTTTGGACATCGGATGCATTCCAGGTGAAATCAGGATTTTACCGGAATACCGGGAGGGTTACCGGAACCCCCCGGGGGCATAATGGGCCAACATGGGCCTTGGAGAAGAGGTGAGAGGGCTGCCCTCCTGGGCTGCGCGCCTCCCCCCTTCCCCTAGTCCTATTAGGACTAGGAGAGGTGGGCGCCCCCTCTCTCTCTCTCTCCCCCTTGGAGAATCCTAGTCCAACTAGGATTGGGGGGGGGAATCCTACTCCCAGAGGGAGTAGGACTCTCCTGGCGCGCCAGGCTTGGCCGGCCAGCCCCTCCCCCTTGGCTCCTTTATATACAGGGGCAGGGGGCACCCCAGAGACACACAATTGAGCATTGAGATCTTTCCTTAGCCGTGTGCGGTGCCCCCTTCCACCAAATTCCACCTCGGTCATATCGTTGCAGTGCTTAGGCGAAGCCCTGCGCCGGTAACTCATCAAGATCGTCACCACGCCGTCGTGCTGACGGAACTCTTCCCCGACGCTTTGCTGGATCGAAGCCCGGGGATCGTCATCGAGCTGAACGTGTGCCAAGAACTCGGAGGTGCCGGAGTAACGGTGCTGTGATCGGTTGGATCGCGAGGACAACGTACGACTACTTCCTCTATGTTGTGTCAACGCTTCCGCGTCGGTCTACGAGGGTACGTGGACAACACTCTCCCCTCTCGTTGCTATGCATCACCATGATCTTGCGTGTGCGTAGGAATTTTTTTGAAATTACTACGTTCCCCAACAATATATGCATCTCCAGGCAGTATCATTCAACATTTTGGACAAACCACTACAAGCAATACTGGATTGGATACAAGAAGAATGTGAGAAAATGCTAGCAAATAAAAATGCTATCATGAACTAAAACAACAGGACCCCGGTATTTAGTAGAACTGTAACGAGCAAGTTATGGATCTGAACTGTTTAGGAGTAATGATTAAATATCAGAAAGTACATTAAGCCTGAGTACATGTTTTTACCATGGTATTGTTGTTACTCATATTATATACAAGTATAAGGAACATGTGGATTTGCAAGGAAACTAGAGATGCACACAAGTAATGGCTTAGTAAGGTGGATGTCTTCCAGCTTTGTTTAGTTATCAGAAAATCGGTGAATGATTTCTGTTAAAGTACTATGCTAGGTCTACATAAGGCGCTCCTCCTGTCTATATGAAACAAATGGTAGGTCCTTACTATGCTAGTACTTTTTGACTGCCTAAGTTTATCCATGTACTGGACAGTTGGTATTCAGTTATGTCTTGTGGCTCATGTTTCATTCTACAAGTTGAAATGTTTTCTCATGGGCTAGTGATTACAATTATCTACCTACCAAGTCATCACCTCTGCTAATCCTAATAAAAATAGTCATGCCAGCATATAGTATATAAATCTGAATTTGTGTTTACAAGAAGAGTGCCCATTGCAGGCTAAGCATGGCAGATAGATATTGATATGACAGATAGAAAACTGAGAATGGATAAAAAAACTAAGCATGGCAGCAAGACGCTGATGCTCCTTAGTTTGAAACTAATAGTTTCAGTAGCACAAATCCTATGGTGGTGCACATTTATGCATACAAAATACCGTTACCCACTAATAAGAGTGAAAGCAGCAAAAATACTGTAAAAATACTGTAAAAATTAACACTGAGCTCAACACTTTGCTTATGATTAACTCAGTGCTCTATAGCAAAGTTGTGTGCATCACTAATGCAGAGACCATGACATTACCCTCTCTATTTTATCTTAAACATCTGCAAGATTACTACTAGAACCCGCTGAATTTGGATTGCGAGTTGGCCGCAGGCCAGATAAGCACACAAGTTTTACACAGCCAAAGAAATGATTTAAACTAGAAACATCTGCAAGATTAATAAATGGTCCATAAAAGAGTAGTATGTGATGCTTAGCCATTCTTTGAACTTGTCAAATTTAGATAGCAAGAAATACAACAATTCATTAAATGCATGGCATTTTAACTATTTGGCATAACTTTGAGGTGTTGGCTAGCATTAATAAATTCTGATTGAGGATTTCATCAGTATTCAACTACTACTTAGCCACTTAGTGTGCATAATAGGCAAGTTACGTCATACTACAAATTGAGACACAAAGTAGGGCGTGGAAATAGATGGCATCACACAAAACTTGGCATCACAGATAGTGTTTCGGTAATTAACAACATCAGCAAACTTTTGTGTGAGAAGAATCTAATTAGGGGCATATTTACTAATTGCAGCACTTCTGCTGCTACATATAAAAAGTTGCTTTCAGTTAACTAGCATTCCCTCTCTTCGTTGATTTAACAACTACTTACTACTTTCTAAAATTGACAAGGTTCCCAACATACACCACATATCAATATAGGTCACTGCATACTCTGTGCTGATTTGATAAAAAATGTATGAAAAAATTGTGTACTGTGCTGATTTGATGACAAGAAATGTATGAAAAGATTATTTTCTTTCAGAAATACAGGTCACCAATAAGCCACCACAAGAGCTAGTAGGCGGGGAACGAATGAGAGGGGGAGAGGAGGAGGGGGAGCTCACGGGGGCCGTAGGGATAGGGCAGTGGGGCGCGGGGAGGATGTCGGGGACGACGACGACGCAGGGGAGGAGGCGACGAGGTCTGGGTGGTGGTGGTGCTCCGGCGACAGTGGTGTGGACGGGGCGGCGTCCGGTGTGGGGGCGGCATCGAGGGCGGCGGGGCGATGGCGTCCAACGAGGTGGGGCGACGGGGAGAGCGGCGCCGACGTCGGGGCCTCAGGCAGCGGTGGTTGGAGACGGGCGACAGGGACGACGGGGCGCCGGCGATGGGCACAGGGGCAAGGCGCCCCGATCCAGATCGCGTTTGGGAGGAGACGAGGACAACGAGGCGGCGTCGCGGCGTCGGGGCGGCGTCGAGGCGGCAGGGCAGCGGCGTCGGGAAAGGAGAGGGGAAGGGTATCAAGGGCGAGGGCGAGGGAGAGAGAGGGGATATGTTTGGGCCGGGGAGGGAATATGGATGGGGGCGGCACAATACTAATGGCGCACCACCCCTCGGTGCGCCATAAGTACATCCATACTAATGGTGCACCACACCCTGGTGCGCCATTAGTAATTTTTTTTTGATTTCTGCTCGAGCCAACAGGTTATCTCCCACCTGACCTGATCCACATCAAGTCCCCTCTACTAGCTCGACTGGTCAGCAGCCAGTTCTCACACCAGGAGGTCCTGGGTTTGATTCCCAGGCTCCACAATTTTTTTATGCATTAAAAATGTTGTTTGATACTTATTTGTGTTTAAATATGTTCAACTTGTTTAAATCATAACAGTAATTTTTTTATAAGACAGTAATAATTTTTTTTTAAATATCATCAAACAGTAATGCCTGTGGAGCGGGGGAGGGTGCGGGGGGTGCGGGGGGTCGGCGACGGCGGTTGAGTAGGGGAGGGGTGCGGGGGGTCGGCGGCGGCGGTTGAGTAGGGGAATCGAGGGTGCGGGGGGTCGGCCGCGGCGGCCGGTGGATCGGGGGGTGCTCGGCGGCGAGGGGGACCGGATCTTGCGAGGTGGGAAGCAATCGAGATGGAGGGGGATCGAGATCGAGTGTCCATGAAATTTAAAAATATTCATGATAGTTCAAAAAGTGCCCATGAAATACAATCGAGAAATGAAGGCTACGATTTAAATACAATCAATCTTAGCTAGCTATCTATTCACAATCTTCTTGCCCTTCTTTTTCGCAAATGGAGTTCTTCTGTGGAACGGACGTCCTTTAGGTAGGGTGGTCCTGCTTCTTCTTGTGGTGTATGCTGCTACTTCATCATCGTCGTCATGTTCGATCCTCGGGTCGCCGTACTTGTCGAAGTCTTGCTCATTGGCTACTCCATCCATTCCGATGATCTTCCTTTTGCCTCTCCTCACGACAACACGACTGCTCTTTGACGGGTCGGTAATGAAGAAGCATTGGTCCACTTGGGAAGCCAGTACCCATGGCTCATTTTTCGCGGTGACGTTTGCGCCTGCGGTCTTGGATTTCGCTTCAGGTATAACCATGGTGGTGAAATACCGGTCTTCTTTTAGGACGCTCTTGGCCCATCTGACACGGAACATCGGGACCTTCTCTCCAGCGTAGCTCAGCTCCCAGATCTCCTCGATCCTTCCGTATTATCTGTCCTTGTCATTACCGGTATAGGATTCCATCGTTACCCCGGAGTTCTGATAACCATCGCTCTTCATGTCCTTGGCCTTGGTGTAGAATGTGTAGCCGTTGATATCGTACGCCTCATAGGTCATCAGGTTGTGCTCGGCGCCCTGTGACAAGGCGAATATGAGTTGTTCTTCCGCGGAAGAATCCTCATGTAAAGGGTACGATAGAAGCTTCTGCTTGAACCAACGCGTGAAACATGAGTTGTGCTCTTTGAGTATATCTCCGTCCGTCCTCTGTTGGCCTCGGTCATTGTACGTCTTCTTAATAAAGGTTTTGTGCTCTACCACCCAAGGATCGACCACGTCTATGTGTTGTAGCGCGACTAGGTTTGCTCTTTCAAAGTCGGCGAGTCGACCCTCGAAGTCGACATGCATTTCGCGGCGACCCTCACGGTGACCCCATCCAGCGAGCCTGCCGAGGTGCCTGTTGACTGGCAGACCAATGGGGTTCTCGATGCCTAGATAATTCGTGCAGTAGGAGATGCACTCTTCGGTCAGAAAGCCCCTGGCTATGCTTCCCTCTGGACGTGACATGTTGCGAACGTATCCTTTGATGACACCATTCATCCTTTCGAACGGCATCATGCTATGCAGGAACGTCAGCCCGAGTTGGATGATATCCTCCACTATATGGACCAGCAGATGCACCATAACGTCGAAGAATGCGGGCGGGAAGTACATCTCAAGCTCGCATAGTATCACCATGATCTCTTCTTGTAGCCTTATGAGTTGCCTCACGCCAATCGACTTCCGAGAGATGACGCCGAAAAGGTTGCATAGGCCAAATAGTGTTTCACGGACGTGCGCGTCCATGATCCCACGGATTGCAACTGGAAGTATCTGCGTCATCAGCACGTGACAGTCGTGAGACTTCATCCCGCTGAACTTCTGCTTCGCTGGGTCTAGGTATCTGCTTATCTTCCCCGCATAACCATAAGGAAGTTTTACTCCTAGGAGGCAGGTGAAAAACTGCTCGATCTCCTCCTGACTTAGAGTGAAGCACGCGGGAGGGTAGTCATTTCCGGTCTTCTTGGCCTTTTTTCCTTTGCGATGACTTTCTGTGTCCTGCTTCGCCTCATCATCATCATCATCATCATCATCATCATCATCATCATCATATATAGCGTGAAGCTCATGCCTGATGTCCATTGATTTCAAGTCTGCCCTTTCTTTCGGCCCATCTTTGGTCCTCTCTGGCATGTTGAGCAGGGTACCAAGCAGACTCTCGCACACGTTCTTCGTGATATGCATGACATCAAGGCTGTGAGGCACACGGTGGATCTTCCAGTACGGCAAGTCCCAGAAAACAGACCTCATTTTCCATACCTTCAGCAGCGGCTCTGGCGCCTTTCGGTTCTTTCCCGGCTCTGGCGCCTTTTGCTTCTTTCCTGATAGTGGGCAGTCTTTCCAATTTTTCAACAGCTTGTCTATTTCCTCGCCGCTCCTCGTACACGGGCGTTTTCGGGGTTCGATTTCACCATCGAACAGATCCTTGTGTTTCCTCCACGGGTCATCGTCGCGAAGCCACCTTCGATGTCCCATGAACACGGTTTTCGAAGACCCGGGATCTCTATCTAGCTGGCGATACATTGTATCATCCATGCACCTTACGCATCCAGAAAATCCGTGGACTACCTGCCCCGCGAGATATCCGTAACCGAGATAGTCGTGCACCGTCGTGAGCAGTGCGGCTCTCATAGGGAAATATTCTTTCTCTGCGGCGTCCCACGTATTGGCTGGCGTTTTCCACAGCGTGTCTAGCTCCTCCTTCAGCAGCCCCAGATACAGATTGATGTCGTTCCCTGGTTGTTTCGGCCCTTCAATTAGCATACTCATGTGAATGTACTTCCTCTTCATGCACAACCAGGGGGAAGGTTGTACATCCACACAAACACAGGCCAGGTGCTATGTGTGCTTCTCTGGCTGCCAAACGGATTGACTCCATCGGTGCTCGCGCCCAGCACGATGTTCCTTGGATCCTTCCCAAATTTTGGGTATTCGAAGTTCAACGCTTGCCACTGGCTCGCATCCTTAGGGTGACTCAGCATCTTGTCTTTTTTATCTATCTCCGGATCATTTGCGTCATCTTCTCGCTTCTTCTCCTCCCTATCCGCGTGCCAATGTAGGAGCTTTGCTACCTTAGGATCCGCGAAATACCGCTGCAGACGAGGAGTGATCGGAAAGTACCACACCACTTTTCGAGGAGCTTTCTTCCTCTTCTTGTATCGAGTGACGCCGCACACCGGACATATGGTAGACTCCGCGTGCTCGTCCCGATAAATGATGCAATTGTTCATGCACACATGGTATTTCACGTGCGGTAAATCCAGAGGACACACGATTTTCTTCGCCTCCTCCAAACTGGTCGGGCACTTGTTCCCCTTGGGAAGACGTTCGTGCCAGAATGACATGTTCTCTTTGAAGCATGCGTCGGTCATTTTGTGTTTTACCTTCATCTCCAGAGCCATGAGCGTTACTTTCAGGCGGGTATCCTCGGGCCTGCATCCTTCATACAATGGAGTAACCGCATCTAACTCAAGTTGATCCATCTTGGCTTTCTCTCTGGCGGCAGCTCTTGCGTTATCCGTCTGCTTGAGAAGCAGCTCTTTAATATAAGGGTCCTGCACCCAGCCCATCGATGGTCCACCGTCGTCTGCTCCGCCGGCATCATCATCTTCATGATCATGCCCGTCGTCTGCTCCGGCATCTTCCTCATCATCATGTCCTGCATCTTCTACATGATGACTGTGTACAGCATCACCGTCGTGATCATCTCCTGGGGATTCTTCGTCTTCTCGCCCGCCCGAGCCGCGGTGGTTGTCTTGCTGCCCTTCCTCGTTTCTTGCCCAGCCCCCATGGACGACTTCGTAGTCATCTTCATCACCTTGCCACCGATAGCCATCCATGAAACCACGCAAGAGCAGGTGGTCCCGCACCTGCCCGGAATCCGGGTCCGCAATAAGGCTCTTCAGCTTGCATCTTCGACACGGACATCTTATCTCCTTCTCGTTCTTTTGAAGCATCTCGGCCTTCGCGGACCTCAAAAACCTATTCACGATGCCTTCGGTCATCGTGCGGACCATGGTCGCCTGCGGGGTAGAGCACAATGATATTTTAGAACCAAGAAAAAATTTGGCATGACTTTCCCTAAAAATAGGACCAAAAAGAATGCTTAATGCCAAAATTATCACCGAAACGGAAATGAATCAACATTCCGGCAAAATATTGGAAACTATCGCATTTCAAATACCGGTACACCTCCAAACACAAACACATATGCAACACCACAAACATATGCAACACCACGAACATACATAGATCTAGCTAGGCCATAAAAAGTGCATGTGCACATTGTTGTAGGGAGAACAACATAAATATAGCTTCCCCCTTACTTACCTATCAAAACAAGGTAATTTAACCACTTAATTTGAATGAATCTATGGTGGAAATGAGGTGAAAAAGAGGAGGCACCCGAGACAAGGAGGAGGTGGAGAGAATGAAGTGGGGAGAAAGTGAGTGTGGGTAGGAGAGGCTGTCCAAAATATCTTGTTGCTGCCCACTTACTAATGGCGCACCTGCACCAAATGCGCCATTAGTAATCCAGGTTACTAATGGCGCACTTTCTGCTGGTGCGCCATTAGTAGTTTTGCAAAAAAAACATACTAATGGCGCACTGTTCCATAATGCGCCATTACTAGTTTAAACTAGTAATGGCGCACGGTGGAACAGTGCACCATTAGTAGTTTTGCAAAAAAAGGAATAAAAAATATAATGAAAAAACAACATTAGTGGCGCACTTTCCGACAGGTGCGCCATTACTAGTTACAACTAGTAATGGCGCACTTTGTCTGGATGCGCCATTAGTATGTTTGGACAGGCGCACTAGTTCAAAAAAAAAATTTGATACTAATGGCGCACCCTGGGCCAGGTGCGCCATGAGTAGTTTCAACTCTAATGGCGTATCTGAAGGTGGTGCGCCATTAGTATATACTAATGGCGCACCGCTTGTCTGGTGCGCCATTAGTGTCAATCCCATCTATAGCCCTTTCTCTAGTAGTGAATCTGTCGGTCATCTCTTCACTCCCTAAGCCGGCAATCTCATTTGTGATGAGAGCAAGCCTAGAGTACATTTCAGCGACACCTTCACCATCCTTCATTTTGAACTTGTCAAGTTGACTTTGAAGCACATCCAATTTGGATTCCTTGACGGAATCGGTACCTTCGTGCATATCAATCAAAGTATCCCAAATTTCCTTTGCATTCTCAAGACGGCTGATTTTGTTGAATTCTTCGGGGCACAATCCGTTGAAGAGAATATCACAAGCTTGAGCGTTGTATTGCAACATCTTCAACTCATCCGTGGTAGCTTCACGGTTTGGTTCTTTCCCATTGAAGAAGTCACCTTGCAAACCAACACACACAATAGCCCAAACGGCGGGGTTATGTCCGAGAATATGCATTTTCATTTTATGCTTCCAACTAGCAAAGTTAGTACCATCAAAGTAAGGACCTCTACGGTGATAATTTCCCTCGCTAGACACCATACTCTCCTAGGTTGTGAAACCAAGGCTATGACCACCAAAAGCTATGGAAATCAAAGCAAATGGAGACCAAAGCTCTGATACCACTTGTAGGATCGAAAGTATGTCTAGAGGGGGGGGGGTGATTAGACTACTTGACCAAATAAAAACTTAACCTTTTCCCAATTTTAGTTCTTGGCAGATTTTAGCTACTTTAGGACAAGTCAAGCAATCATCACACAATTCAAGCAAGCATGCAAAGAGTATATAGGCAGCGGAAAGTAAAGCATGCAACTTGCAAGAATGTAAAGGGAAGGGTTTGGAGAATTCAAACGCAATTGGAGACAAGGATGTTTTTGTCATGGTTCGGATAGGTGGTGCTATCCTACATCCACGTTGATGGAGACTTCAACCCACGGAGGGTAACGGTTGCGCGAGTCCTCGGAGGGCTCCACCCACGAAGGGTCCATGAAGAAGCAACCTTGTCTATTCCACCACTCTCCAAGAAGTAACAAATGGTGTGTTGATGATGAACTCCTTGCTCTTGTGCTTCAAATGATAGTCTCCCCAACACTCAACTCTCTCTCACAGGATTTGGATTTGGTGGAAAGAAGATTTGAGTGGAAAGTAACTTGGGGAAGGCTAGAGATCAAGATTCATATGGTAGGAATGGAATATCTTGGCCTCAACACAAGGGTAGGTGGTTCTCTCTTAGAACATATGAGTTGGAAGTGTAGATGTGTTCTGATGGCTCTCTCCACGAGTGAAGAGGAGGTGGAGGGGTATATATAGCCTCCACACAAAATCCAACCGTTACACACAATTTACCAATCTCAGTGGGACCGAATCGACAAACTCGGTCGGACCAAAATAGTAAACCTAGTGACCGTTAGAGATTTTCGGTGGGACTGATATGCAACTCGGTAGGACCGATATGGTTAGGGTTAGGGCATAACGTAATCTCGGTGAGACCGATTACACAAACTCGGTGAGACCGATTTGGTAATAAGCTAACCAAAGAGTTGGTCAAGCAAACTCGGTGGGACCGATTTGCTCTTTCGGTGAGACCGAAAAGTTACAAAAAGGAAACAGAGAGTTTGCATTGCAATCTCGGTGGGACCGATCCGCTCTTTTGGTGAGACCGAAAAGTTACGAAAAGGAAATAGATAAATTGCAATCCCATCTCAGTGAGACCGAGATCCCTATCGGTAGAACCGATTTGCTAGGGTTTGGCAGTGGCTTATGACATGTGAAACTCGGTGGCGCCGGATAGGAAGAATCGGTAGGACCGAGTTTGGCTTTGGGTTTAGGTCAAGAGTGGATATGAGAAAGTAGCTGAGGATTTTGGAGCATATCATTAAGCACATGAAGCAAAGGGCTCATCATGCAACACCTCATACCTCCTTGATAGTATTGGCTTGTCCTATGGACTCAATGTGATCTTGGATCACTAAAATGTAAAATGAAGAGTCTTGAGCCAATCCTTTGTCCTTAGCATTTTGAGGGTTCCACTTTCACCATCCATGCCATGCCTATCATTGAGCTTTCCTGAAATAATCATCTTGGAATAGCATTGGCTCAATGTGCTATATGTTGTTATGAATTACCAAAACCACCTAGGGATAGTTGCACTTTCACTCGTGAACTTCCAGACCTCCCATGAGATTATCCTTCCTCCGTTGGATTATATAGAGTATTACTGTCGCGGTCCAAGTCATCTAGATTACTACGTCAGTTGGACGGACCTTGTTTTGCATAAGATTGTAATCTTCCAAGTGCCCACACAACATGCGAATTACGCAGACTTCAAGCTAATTGCCTTGTTCGACCGCGGACTCGCCTATCTTTACGCCGGTGCCTTCTTTAGCTGGAGACAACTCGGCTCGCAGTGGATCATCGTCAAAGGTCATACACACTTCTGTGATGCTATTGAACACAATGGCATCATCTACGCGATTGACAAAGCAGATAGCACCATGTATTGCTGGGACGGCGCGTGTAAGTTGTTTCCTGTCACGTTAATGATGACGCCATGACACTGTTTGAACTTTTTGTGATGATTGGCATTTCTCTGTTTGAGTAGAATTTGAGTAGAACTATGGCAATGTATTAGAGATGCCGTAAATCAGCTATATTTGGAATGAGTTAATTCATGTGATTGTGACCATGTCATTACAGCCAATTTGTACCCTGAATAATCAAACGGTTAGGAATATATCACTAGTAGAAAAGGGGGCAAAGGTTCAGGCCGGGTAAGCCCATTAGTCCCGGTTCAGTCTAGAACCAGGACCAACGGGTGCATTGGACCCGGTTCGTGAGCCCAGGGGGCCGGCCAGGCCACGTGGGCCATTGGTCCCGGTTCGTCTTAACCTTTTGGTCCTGGTTTGGGGGATGAACCGGGACCAATGGTCCTGGCTCCTGGCCCACCACCATTGGCACCGGTTGGAGGCATGAATCGGGACCAAAGGCCCCCCTTTAGTCTCGGTTCATGCCACCAACCGGGACCAATGGTGGTCCCTATATATACCCCCTCGCGCAAGAGCAGAGCACACTACTATGTTTTTTATCGACGAGGGGGAGAGGTTTTGGTGGTGCTCTAGCTCACCTCCTATGTACACAAGGTGTTCGATGGAATGCCCGAGCCACACTACTTAGGCTTTCTCCTCTCCAAGCTCGACCTCCAAGCTCCATTTTCATCAATATTTTTCTAGGTTTAGCGGTCCGTCACGCCCCGCCCCCGTTTTCACCGCCATCGATCACCCGCGCCGATCTCATCACCGGCACCACCGTGGTGAGCCTCTTGTTCTTATCTTCTTTCTGAAAGGAAAAATATTCTTACTCATATGTTTAGATAGATACTTGTATCATTTTCTTACTTTTATTATTGCATCTTATATAGTGCGATGGTTTTGGTATCCGCCCCCATCGGCCCTCGTACTGTCTATGATTCGGATGTGGTATATATTATCTTTATAACTATTGGTTCATTTATTGTTTATGAAAATTATGCCGACCAACGTGACATAGATTTTATTTATCTAGGAGGTATGTGAACCGGAAATTCCAACCGACCTTATTGTTGAGAGGTTAAATTTAGTTGAAGAAGAACACAATTTCTTGAAGGAAAAAATAAAAAAAATTGAGGAGGAGAAGATGATATTGGAGTTGCATGTTGCGGATGTCGTCGATGATCACAAGATCAAGATGGATGCAATGCGCTTGAAGATTAGAAAGATTAGAAAATATTCCGTTCATACCGAGGCTTTGTATCATTATGCCGTTGGATCAATTGTTACTTGGTTGTGATTATTATCGCGTTTGTTTTCGCATTGAAATGTTTTACATAGTTTCAATGTATGGTTTAATTAATTAGATGCTCTGGAGAGCTATATGTTGTTAGATGAGAACTATGTATGTACTTTGGTTTTAATGTGATGATGAACTTATATTAATTTGGTCACTTAATTATCTATTCATGATGTTTTGTAATGGTTTTTGACACACTTAATTATATATAACGCACGCAGATGAACCGGCAATGGATGTACGGTGAGAGACACACCTCCGAGTACATTAAGGGCGTGCATGAATTTCTCGAAGCCGCTGAGGCAAACAAGCAGAATGGCTTTATGTGTTGTCCATGCCCTAATTTTGGGAATACGAAGTCTTACTCCGACCGGAAAATCCTTCACACCCACCTGCTTTACAAGGGTTTCATGCCACACTATAATGTTTGGACAAGGCACATAGAAATATGGGTTATGATGGAAGATGGCAAAGAAGAAGAGTACGATGACAACTATGTGCCCCCTGAATACGGTGATGCTGCAACAGGGGGAGCTGGTGAAGATCAAGAGGAACCAGACGATGTGCCCAGTGTTGCTGCAACGGGTGAAGCTGCTGAGGATCAAGAGGAACCAGACGATGTGCCCGATGATGATGATCTCCGCCAGGTCATTGTCGATGCAAGGATGCAATGCGAAAGTCAAAAGGAAAAGCTAAAGTTCGATCGCATGTTAGAGGATCACAAAAAAGGGTTGTACCCCAATTGCGAAGATGGCAACACAAAGCTCGGTACCGTACTAGAATTTCTGCAGTGGAAGGCAGAGAATGCTGTGCCTGACAAAGGATTTGAGAAGCTAATGAAAATATTGAAGAGGAAGCTTCCAAAGGATAACGAATTGCCCGACAGTACATACGCAGCAAAGAAGGTCGTATGCCCTCTAGGATTGGAGGTGCAGAAGATACATGCATGCCCTAATGACTGCATCCTCTACCGTGGTGCATACAAGGATCTGAACGCATGCCCGGTATGCGGTGCATTGCGGTATAAGATCAGACGAGATGACCCTGGTGATGTTGACGGCGAGCCCCCCAGGAAGAGGGTTCCTGCGAAGGTGATGTGGTATGCTCCTATAATACCACGGCTAAGGAGTGATGTGGCGCAATGTCTTGTCAGTTTCGAGCTAGTGTTCCCACCATCCTTCTTTAATATCATGACGCACGTCCTAGTTCATCTAGTCGACGAGATTGTCATTCTGGGGCCCGTATTTCTACACAATATGTTCCCCTTTTAGAGGTTCATGGGAGTCCTAAAGAAATATGTCCGTAACCGTGCTAGGTCAGAAGGAAGCATCTCGATGGGCCATCAAACAGAGGATGTCATCGGGTTTTGTGTTGACTTCATTCCTGGCCTTAAGAAGATAGGTCTCCCTAAATCGCGGTATGAGGGGAGACTGACAGGAAAAGGCACGCTAGGAGAGGACTCAATAATATGTAGGGACGGGAATTCTTGGTCTAAAGCACACTACACAGTTTTACAGAACTCTACCTTGGTGACCCCGTATGTCGATGAACACAAGAACAGTCTACGCTCCAAACACCCGGAGCAGTGCGACGACTGGATTACATGTGAACACATCAGGACTTTCAGCAGTTGGTTGGAAACACGTCTCAGAGCACTGTTTGTGATGAGTTGTACTTGTTGTCCAGGGGACCATCTTTGACTGTATTGATTTACAAAGGATACGAGATAAATGGGAATACATTTTACACGATTGACCAAGATCAAAAGAGCACCAACCAAAACAACGGTTTCCGCTTTGATGCAGCAACCGAGAAGGGAAAGGACACATATTATGGTTACATAGTGGACATACGGGAACTTGACTACGGACATGATTTTAAGGTCCCTTTGTTTAAGTGCAAATGGGTCAATCTGCTAGGAGGCGGGGTACAGGTAGACCCACAGTATGGAATGACAACAGTGGATCTGAAAAATCTTGGGTACACTGACGAACCGTTCGTCCTAGCCAATGATGTGGCATAGGTTATCTATGTGAAGGACATGTCTACCAGACCGAGAAAAAGAAAAGATAAGGAAGCGAATACATCATACGATGAGCCAAAGCGCCACATAGTTCTTTCAGGAAAAAGGGACATCATGGGAGTGGAGGGCAAGACAGACAAGTCTGAAGATTATGAAAAATTCATGAAATTCCTCCCTTCAAAGTCAAGGCTGACCCAAGCATCCTGATAAACGATGAAGATTATCCATGGTTACGGCGCAATAAGCAAATGACACAAGCGAAGAAAAAGTGAAGACTTTCTCCCGCAACTATTATGATGATGCCATGCCAACTTTGTAACACACGAGTATGATACCATTCTCCGTTTTGTACATGCACATGCTATGCCATCTTTTTCAGAGTTCATTTCAAATGCTTTAATGTCTTATGGTTTGGCCCTCGTAATACCATTAATCCCGGTTCGCTCCTTGTCAACAATGTTCTCACCAAGAACACTCTCAAGAGGGCAGCCACGTGGGCCATTGGTAAAGTTAATCACAAACTTGTGATTCACACAAATTTCAAAGAATTCAAAATTTAACTATTCTAATTTGAAAACTAATGGCACTAATAGAAAGTTTATAATTTTTCTAAAACTAAAAGCAAAAAGAATTAAAAAGTAAAGCAAAAAACAAAAGAAAATAAATAATGCAGAAAATAAAACAAAAAAACTGAAATAAAAATAAAAATAGCAACAATAAGTATTTTTTTGTAAGTAGAAACAAAATAAAAGAAATAAAGCAACCAAGAAAGCAAAAAAACAAAAATAGTGTTTTAAAATTTGAAAACTAATGGCATTAACAAAAAGTTTATAATTTTTCTAAAACTAAAAGCATAAAGAATTAAAAAATAAAGCAAAAAACAAAATAAAATAAAATAAATAAAGCAACAAAAAAACAAAAAAACAAAATAAGTGCCACCTACTAGGCCCCCACGACCTGAATATGACTAGAAACCCATCCATGGGCCAGGATTCAGGCCCGCAGGAGGCCCGGTAGGCCCACAGGCACATCAGTGACAATTAGGCCTGTAAGCCTGCAATGGAGAGAAGCTCGAGAGGGGTGCGACAGTGGGGCTTATAAACCACTGCGCACCCCTCTCAACTAGAGAGGTGGGAATAAACTTTCGACGCGGGTGCAGCAGCACAAGGCCATTGGTCCCGGTTGGTGCCACTAACCGGTACCAATGCCCCCCTTTAGTCCCGGTTGGTGCCACCAACCGGGACCAAAGGCCGCCACTTGCCACCCTTTGGGCTGCTGAAAAGTGGCCTTTGGTCCCGGTTGGTGGCACCAACTGGGACTAACGCCCACCTTTAGGAAATTTTCACTCTCATCTTGCAGTTGCCGACCCCGACGACGCCGACGCCGCCCGCCCCGGCCCGCCTCAGTCGTCGCCGTCGCCCGCGCCACTGCCCCGACGCGTGCCGCC
This sequence comes from Aegilops umbellulata, assembly GCA_032464435.1. Taxonomy (NCBI): domain Eukaryota; kingdom Viridiplantae; phylum Streptophyta; class Magnoliopsida; order Poales; family Poaceae; genus Aegilops; species Aegilops umbellulata. The sequence goes on along the minus strand of CP136055.1, from coordinate 242,521,786 downwards.
CCGGCCCACCCCCGTCGCCGTCGCCCGCGCCCCTGCCCTGCCGCGCGCTGCCCCGTCCCGCCCTCGCCGTCGCCCGCGCCCCTGCCACGAACCGGGACTAAAGGCCCCTTCCCCGACGCGCGCTGCCCCGGCCCGCCCTCGCCGTCGCCCGCGCCCCCTACCCCGAGCGCGCACCCACTACCCCGTCGCCATCCCCGCTGCCGACCCCGCGGTCCTCCTGGTCCGGCCGGCGCCCTCCCTAGCTAGCATTTTTTTCATATATATGCTTTTTTCATATATATGCTTGTTTATATATATATATATATATATATATATATATATATATATATATATATATGTTCTCTGTGTATATATATGTTCATGTATATATGCAAAAGATAGTTTTTTAGAAAAATTAGGATTTTTTTCTGTTCATAGAATTTTTTGGTGATATTAATTATTGTCAATATGCAAATGTTTGTATATTCATATGAACAATGAATAAGGCAATACTACTTCATGTATTTTTAAGAAGGAAGAAGAAGAAAAAGATTGAGAGGAAAAACGAAATAAGAAGAGGAAGAAAGGAGAAGAAGAGGGGAGAGGAAGAAGAGGAGAAATAAATAAGAAGAAGAAAAAAGAAGAAAAAGAAGAGGAGAAGAAGAAAGGAATAGAGGAGAAGAAGAGAAAATAGAATATATTCTATTTTCTCTTCTTCTCCTCTTTTTTCTTCTTTTTTTTCTTAGATCTTCTCCTCTAGCTATTCCTTTCTTTTTCTCCTCTTTTTATTTCTTCTTCGTTTTCGTATGTTTTATCGGGTCTGTCGTCGTCGATATACCCCTCCCGATAACTTCAACACGTGAGGGGGTCGATATACCCCCTCCCCGATAACATTATTTTCCCGTGTATGTATCTCATCGTTGTCGATATTACCCCCTCCCGGTAACTTCAACATGAGGGGGGGTCGATATACCCCCTCCCGATAACTTCAATACGTGGGGGGGGGGTCGATATACCCCCTCCCCGTTAATATTATTTTCCCATGTACGTATGTCGTCGTTGTCGATATATAAACCCCTCCCGATAACTTCAACACTTGGGGGGGGGTCGATATACCCGCTCCCCGATAACATTATTTTTCCGTGTATGTATCTCATCGTTGTCGATATTACCCCCTCCCGGTAACTTCAACACGAGGGGGGTCGATATACCCCCTCCCGATAACTTCAATATGTGGGGGGGGGGGTCGATATACCCCCTCCCCGATAATATTATTTTCCCATGTACGTATGTCGTCGTTTTCGATATATAAACCCCTCCCGATAACTTCAACACTTGGGGGGGGGGGTCGATATACCCGCTCCCCGATAACATTATTTTCCCGTGTATGTATCTCATCGTTGTCGATATTACCCCCTCCCGGTAACTTCAACATGAGGGGGGGTCGATATACCCCCTCCCGATAACTTCAACACGTGGGGGGGGGGGTCGATATACCCCCTCCCCGATAATATTATTTTCCCATGTACGTATGTCGTCGTTGTCGATATTACCCCCTCCCGGCAACTTCAACACGAGGGGGGGGGTCGATATACCCCCTCCCGATAACTTCAACACGTGGGGGGTCGATATACCCCCTCCCCGATAATATTATTTTCCCATGTACGTATGTCGTCGTTGTCGATATAAACCGCTCCCGATAACTTCAACACGTGGGGGGGTCGATATACCCGCTCCCCGATAACATTATTTTCCCATGTATGTATCTCATCGTTGTCGATATTACCCCCTCCCGGATAACTTCGACAGTGAAAACTCTCGAGGAGTACACCCAAACTAACATATCCATGTGTTGTCATGCTTGTGTAATAATTGCCATGTTGTAATATATATTTGCAGAAACAATGGAGCACGGAGGAGACGAGGAAGCAGAAGAGACGTTGTGGGACATAATCTTAGACGGAGGTGATGTCATGTCGTGTTATCTTAACGAGAATGATGGTCTGGAAGAACAGCAGGGTGAAGAAGCAGGTCCGAAAGAACAGCAGGGTGAAAAAGCAGGTCCGAAAGAACGGGGTGACGGCTCCGGCGTCCGAACAGAGTCCGGGCATGTAAATATATTAGTTAAGCCTGTGCTGAGACTAGCTAATTGATGCATTCATTGTTTTGGTATGTACACATATTAATTAACTCTTGTCTTTCTTCTTTTTTCTAGACCTCTGGATCGAGCACAACTTTGGTAAAGAGGAGGCCCGAAAAAAAGTTGCGCGAGGATGAAAGGTTTGAGATCACAGCAATCGCGCGCGGCGGCCTACCGATTGAACCCATCCGGACGAAGGATGCATTTACTGCTCAGTGTGGGGTTCTTGTTAGGGACAAGATCCCGATCAACATCCACCAATGGTTTAAGCCGGCTAAAGAAGACCCTGAGGTGTCTTATGTCAATGATATGCAGAAAGATGATCTTTGGAATGAGCTGAAGGCAAATTTCACCCTACCACCAGAGGAGGATCCGGAGAAGCCGGTTATAGAGCAATTAATTAAGTCTGCTGCTCTTAAGAAGATGGCAGAGTTATTCAGGAGGTGGAAGAATGAGCTGAAAAGGTTTGTCGACAAAGAAGAGACACCACAATTCTAGGGCAAATATGAGAAGATCAGAGATCACTGGCCCGCATTTGTGTCCCACAAGACATCGGATAAGAGTAAGAAGATGTCGGAGACAAACAAGAAAAATGCTGCGAAGAAGAAGCTTCACCATCGCACAAGGTCAGGTGGCTACCTCAAAGGCCGGCCTAAGTGGGCAAAGGCTGAGACTGATCTGCTTGATAAAGGGATCGAACCAGAGACAATGAACTGGCCAGACCATTGCCGGACTTGGTTCTTCGGGGCTGGCGGATTCTTGGACCCTGTAACAGGGAAGTGCGTTTGGACGGATGAGCAACTTGACATACCCTTCAAGAATCTTCGGTACTATATTGATGCAGCGCAGAAAGGGACGTTCCTTCCAGACAGAGAGAACGACGAGCTCACAAAGGCCCTCGGAAATCCTGAGCACCCTGGACGGACACGAGGCACGCCAGGCTCCATTCCGTGGAAGGCTGGGTTTCCAGACGCAGGCGGTTACAAATGCCACGAGAGGAGGAAGAAAGTGCAGCATACCGAACTACAGGCGCTGCACGCAAGGGTACAAGCGATAGAGGAACGAGAAGCAAATCGCAGCAAACGACTTGCCGAAGCTTCCCCTGAAGCTACCCCGCCATCTCAGCGGAGAAGCAGGTGGCTTCCACCGAGCTGCTTCAGCCGGAGCATGTCTTGACGGTTCCTGCCAGCTATCCCGTGGATGCTATCATGGAGTCTCAAAATTGCCACCTTATGACGCAATGGATTAATATGAAGGTCAAGGCGGCTATTTGCTCTGTTTTTCCTAATGAACCCGGTGCAACTTTTCACTGCCGGCCGATTCCAGAAGGATATGCTAAGGTGATGGTGGATGAAATAACGGAGGGATTTGAGGACCTCCCGCTTGACCACCCTACCGGAGAAGGGCAGACTCGGCTAGGTTCTACTCTGAAGACTCCATGCCTATGGCGGAAGGAGCTCATCAACCTTCCGAACTGGACGCCTCCGCCTCCTCCTCCTCCTTCTCCTCCGGCAAGTCAGGGCACTCCGCCTCCTCCACCGCCTCCTCCTCGAGCTAGTGACGATCAGGGCACTTGGTCGGCTCCTTCTCCGGTGCGTGGCGGCACTCCGCCTCCTTCTACGCCTGCGCTGGCGCGCCCGAGCAGCCAGCCTCCTCCTTCTTCGCCTCGTTAGCAAGGGCGGAAGAGACCCGCCGCCGCTCCGGCATCTGCTCCGGCGCGTCGTAGTCCTTCTCCTCCGCCTCGTAAGCAAGTAAAGAAGACAACAGCTCCGTCTGCTCGGCCGGCGTCTAGCAGTACAGCCAGAGGCAGGAGGACATACAGATTCGGTCCTTCTCTGAAGACTCCAGAGAAGTTACCATACGAGAGGACCCCGGAGGAGAACGCGAAGATCGCGCGAACCAAAGTGGATGACTGGTTTCAAGGGTTGAAAGCAAGGAGACATCCACCTCCAGGGGAGAAGGTAGATCCGGTGAAAGCGAAGCGCACTCTGGCTGCCCTGGCAAAACCACCCAAGTCTCCGCCGAGAGGCAACTATGAGCGCATTATTGGAAAGACATGGGCCGAAGCGGAGCGGTCTAGAAGTACAGTTAGTGATCCAAGGATGAAAGAACGACGAGCAGCTGGGAAACAAATTGCCCAGCTCGGCGAACAAGGGAATCAATCATGCCCCCCGCTCAAGATGCCCAGCGACATCGTCGATCCGAGGTTGGTGCCTGGTTATAGCAATCTTGGAGATTACCTGCCCGACGATGTACATTATGATTTCATGGACGTGCAGATACACAGATACGAGTACGGGAAGCCTCTCGTTAAAGATGAAAGATCTCTATCAACAATGATGTGAAGATTGCATGATTGGTACTTGAAAATTTGCAGAGAGTCTGGGGGGAGAAGTACTTTGTATGTGAGAGTTCAAAAGGAGCATGACCTCGTTGGAATTGATCTGTTGTCTATGCCATTTGAGGAGTTCTATCAGTTTTTCAATCAATTGGCCCTCGATAAAGCAACGGTCACCTACTACTGTCTGTAAGTACTACTACTTCTGTCATTAAGTCTCTCTATATAGCTCAGCTCTTTCATTGCATGTATTTATAATTATCCTCACTATATTATGCAGATTGAAGATCGCCGAATTGAAGAAAAGACAAGTCGGTGATATTGGGTTCATTAACACATATCTCATAGATGCAACTGAGGTTGAACTTCGGGCCGCAAATACCGAGGCCAACTTGCTATGATCATTCAAAATAAATGAAAACAAAGATATAATACTCTTTCCTTACAACTTCAAGTGAGTGTTACTGTCTTGTGCATATTCGGTTTCCCTTATATATTAGTCCAGGTTATAGTAATGTAATTGATGAGTTATGCATGCGTGCACAGGTACCACTATATTCTCCTAGAGATTAGGCTTGAGCAGGGAGTAGTAACTGTCTTGGACTCTAAATGAAAAGATCCCCAGGAGTATGCGGACATGACTCAAATACTCGAGAAGTAAGTTAAATTGATCACTATCCACCATATCAGCAACTTTGTTCATTTCTGATATCAAGTAATTGTTTTCTTTGTCTGGCAGGGTTTGGAGAAAATTCACCAAAAAAGCTCCGGGACTGCCGAAGGAGCTGCAATTTAGACACCCGAAAGTAAGTACTATAGTAGCATGTCCTGCGCATCTCCTAGCTATTGATTCAAGCGCTAGTTTCATTAGTACCATTTGGCATTCTTGCTTATCTGTTTGATTGACCTCTATTTCTTGTAAAGTGGTTGTGGCAGGACCAAGGGAATGATTTCCGTGGATACTACGTTTGCGAGTCCATCCGCCACACGACCTATGAGCGGGGCTACTCTGCCGAGCAATATGAAGTGCGTAAATAACAATATTCACAATTTTATTTTATTACCATCATTTGTGTTGAGTTTCACTCATTCATATATATATATATATATATATATGTATGTATTGACCCCCTTCTTCAAATTAGATGTTCCGGATGCGGGATGAACTCCTAGCACCAGATCGCATGCGAGCAATTCAAGAGGAATTGGCGGCATTCTTTCTTGACCACGTGATCGCTGAAGACGGAGAATTATATGTGAACCATGCGTCCGTAATTTAGAAATTATATTGGTAAGAGATAATTATTGTATATATGTAGCCGGTAGTGTCAGATAGATAGACGAGAACTTGTTGTTCGACCAATCTCTCGAAGAAGGAGAGGTGGTCAATATCACTTCTCTCTGTATGCATATATGTTCATGACGATCTTCTGTTTCCTTCGTTTGCTTACTAGCTAGCTAGCGTGTCTAGTCCTCTCTATACGTATGTATAGTACGTAGCGTCGACCAAGCACGGACATAAGAGAGGACACTTCTCTCTATTAATTAGCTATCTAAAACAATATATGAAATACCTAAATTAACCCCCCAAAACCCCCAACCGGGACCAAAGGCCCTCCTGCCTGGGCTCAGCGCGCAGGCCACGTGGAGGCCCATCTGTCCCGGTTTTGGTTAGAACCGGGACTAAAGGGTCAGGGCATTAGTAACGACCCTTTAGTCCCGGTTCAAGAACTGGGGCAAAAGGCCCTTACGAACCGGGACAATAGGCCCGTTTTCTACTAGTGTATGGATATTATCCTTATTTTATAGTAATCTATATACTACTATTAAATATGAGTGTGTATCAATGGCCATGTTAGTTTCTTCATTTTCATCATGTAGAAACATGCACCACACTGTTGGTTTCATCTAACAATACATTAGGGAAGTAAATGTGCATATGGAGAACTCTATATTTGGAAGTAGTGAAATCCTGCAATGCTTACCATGTGTACATGCCTATGTTCGCCCTGCAGCAATCAATGGCTAGAATAATATCCTCACAAAAAATTTGCCCACAGAACACGAGTATATAACAATGCATGGTCTGTTAGTTATCTTGAAGAATTTGTTTGTGAGAACAGAACATGATTACGTAACATGCATGACATGGTAGTTTCCTGTGAAGAATCGATTGCGAGATAACATGAGTATAACCATGCATGGCACTTCTATATTTTCGAACCCAGTAAACGTTCCCCTGTATTTTCCTCCCAGTTCCAACAGGGACATATCAATGTTGTTTCTTGCATTATCCTACTCATACTCTGAACAATGCTGATCTTACATTAACAATGCATGTCCTTTTTGATATGTTTTAGTGTCCCTACAGTTACTGCCCTTTGTAATCACACCACCTTTGCCAAAAACAGCGAAGCACAACTAGTTCCTCGCTCAATCAGACGACGGCAAAAGACTGATGATCATTCGGAAACATGAGCCAGAAAAGTTATATTGCAAAACCCCCACTGTATACAAGCACCGTGTAATACGTGAGTATCCGGACAGTGGCTGTTACGTCTATGATCAGGATACCAGCTTGTTGGGGCCTTTAGGATTTTTTTAGTTGGAGGCGGGTAAACAGCCTTGGTTCACACTCTCTGTTTCTTGGACTCAATTATTCGATTAACCAGGAGATCACCGTTGGCAAGGACCTTGATGGCAGAGAGGCTCTGTTTGCTATAGAAAACTGTGTCTACATGGCGAGCCCTAGGAGTTTGCGAGCAAACTCCCCTGATTGTCAACAATGCAGCCTGCAGCCAAAAGAAGGTGAATGACAAAGGCATCCGAATTAACTTTGATCCTTCGATGTCTCAATTACGATAGGCAGTGATGTGGTTCGAGCCTTCAGGTTGATAGGTAATTGGGTTGTTGCATCAAAAGGGTGTAGTACTGGTGTCTCCGGATCACTGGTCGCTGAAGCGGGGCTGCAAATTATGATGGTGTTGCATCATCTCTTCGAATGCCTTTCTTGTCTTTGCTGTTGGTTCTGGATGGGTAGTTCTTTCTTTTGTTATGCATATTCCTTGTCATTTGGTCATCCTCGTCTATGTCACTCTTACTATGTAATAGTTGCTTCTGTTTAGAATGTCATTCTCGTCTGGATCACGAGAGTCTGAGCGCTGCAGATGGGTGCATTTTGGTGGTGTAGCAAGACTTCTTATGAACTATCATGTCTTGCTGTTTATGTCAGTAGTAGTCACTAGTCAGTGTTTGAATGTTGTATATATTGTTGTTTCGAACTGTTTATTGTCTCGAACTACTTGTGGGCTAAATGAGGGCATCACCATTCTCCGGTGTTCATAGTATATCTCCTTTTTTAAGTTATATAATTTGAGCTGAATGTCTTTTCGATGATGTACACTTGTTTGGGCCAGTGAGGTGTCGTTGAATATGGGCCGAGTAGTAACGCAATGCCAAACAGGTCAATTATGACTCTCAGGCCGGGCTCTCAAAAGATCCTGAAAAAAAGGTCGGGCTCTCCAAAAAAGAAAGAATAAGGACTCTTAGGCCGACATGTGGGCGCCACCGGTGTTTTCGTGCGCTTCCACGCCGAGAGCATATTGGCGCGTGCTCGAAATTCATGCAACCTTTTCATCCCTAGTCTCCCGCCCCTCCCCCACCTCTGGAATCTCGATTCCTGCTCCAGTTCCCCCAAATCCCCCTCCTGTACTCCCTGTACTCAAGTGCACTATCATGTCGCCGGTCAACGCGGATCTCCGAGCCGAAGATCCTGAGGTCTGTCCTGCCTTCGGTCGCTGCGTGCTGTCGCTCAACAGTGGCATGGCGGCGCTTGACGACCAGTTTGCCGGCAAAGTGCTGCTGGTAACCATCAACGGCAACCGGCCTCCCGTCTCGCCGGATGACCATGTCAAAGCTCTTGGCATTGCGCATGACATCCAAATAAGTGACTTGCTCGACGAAGTCTGTCCGCCACCGGCTGATTTCTTCATCAGGTTCCGGACATCTTTCGACTACAGTCGTGTGTTTGAATCTTCCCGGCGTTTGTTCTACTCCGCCGCGCGATGGAGTAGGCCTTGTGAACAGCGAGTCCATGAACGAGCTTATCAGCGATGGAGTGGGCCGCTGGTGCCAGGGTCCGTCGACGATGTCCATTACAGGAGCCAACGTCAGACTTTCCCCGTGTTGCTCGGAACGATGGATGTCAAAGGGCCTACTCCATCGCGCGTCGGAGGCCACTCCTTCTTTGGGAGAAGAGGCAGGGCTGGCTGCCTGGATGTGCTCTAATTTGAGGTAACAACTGAATCTTGTCAGATACTAGTTAAATCTGAGCTATGGGTGTGAAGCACGGATATGCCAGTACATTTGATTGTGACCTGTTCTAATTTTGTACTTGCACTTTTTTTAGAAAGGCTGTACGTCAACTTAATGTGCTAGCAGAACTTATTGTGTTGTCTGTCTGTTTTCTTTGCACAACATTCAAGATATTTCCCCGTCATTGATAGAGACGATGAACCGTTATGTACGACTTTGTTGGTTTGAACATAGCCCTTCCCGTAGAGATCCACTGCTTCCATCCTGATTGTGCCGCCTGCATGAAATTTTTGTATGCAAGTTCAGTGTGCTATGATGTTCTATATGATTGTGTCAACTATATAAGTTTTTACTGAGCATCAGCAATGCATATGCCTGAAAGATGTATTTACGAGCATCGGCCGATGGGTCTCTCTCTCTCACACACACACGCACACGCACAAGTGGGACCCATTGAATTATTTATTTTCTCGTGATAGCTTTTAATTAGGTTCCACTATAATCTAACTTTTTTCTTAAGTTACTAATTGAGCTCATTGACTTCAAAAAGTTGTACAGAAGCCTTGTTTGGGCCTTTCCGGCGTCGCTGAATGTGGGCTGAGTAACCATGTTAGGTTGTACTGTACTACACAGGCCTTTTTTCGCTATTTTTTAAATAATACATTTTTTATTAATTTTCATAAATATTACGCTGGGCAATTTTTTTTTCAAAAATAATACACCGTCGGCCCGCTGCATGCCGACTGGGCCTAGTCGGCCCACAGCCGGCCGATTGGATTCTAGTAGGCCTACAGCTGGCCGACTGGCCCCTGTCGGCCCATTGTGAGCTGATTGGGTCCTGTCGGCCCACTGTGGGCCGACAAGAGCTAATTGGCTCGCTGTGGGCTAATTGTTTTTGCAAAAGTGTTAATCATGTATTTAAAAATATGTGTATTGTGACCTCCTCCGCTCACTGTGGGCCCACTGTTGACTAAAAATATGTTTTTAAAAGTGTTAATCATGTATTTAAAAATTGTTAAATGTGTGTATAAAAAATGTTCCTTATCTATACAAAAAAATTAAATGTGTGTATAAAAAATAGCTTTCTTTAACATCAGCAATGCAACTGGGCCGACAGTTGTACACAATATTCGGGTCAACTTGTTATTCTCCGCCCCGCTGGGCTGCAAACTTTCCTAGGAGGTATGCATTAGGCTTAACAAGAAAATGGACTTTAAGAAATAATAAATGGGATGTAACTATAATAAATGGACAGTTACTATGCACCAAACACGTAATTAGTTCGAAAAATATATTATTTTTGGAATTTGAAAATTTTAATTTCATTACTTGTTGCGCGCGCAATATTTCGTTGAATTTTAACGTAATACAACTTTGTTTCAAAATTATATTTAACCTGACTAGAAATTTCGGATAAAAATATTTTGGATCCCATCAAAATGTGGGATTTTTTTAATTCTGTTTTGAGCGGTTGTTTGAAATTATTAATCGGTGTCCTAGCTAGAAGTTGGGCTATACTTTTAACAAAGTGTAAATGGGCTATAGTAAATTCCATTAGAATTAAAAAATGGGATGTACATTCTTACAAATTGCAAATGGGCTATATGTTCTCTGCCAAATCCGAGCTGTGGGCCTACTAAGTTGACGCGTACCAAGGGCTTTGTCAAGTTAGTCAATATAAACGATTCTAGCTATGGTGATCGTACGATGTCCATCCAACGGCCATAGTGCTTGTTCAACCTCTGGTCTTCTTGCTCCAGCCGCCCAAAGCAGCACCGGTCATGTCGCGTGCTCCTGCCTCTCGTGGCCGGCTGTGATGCCGCGGAGGCCTCACCGCCCCGTACTACTCCCACCGCTGGCCAGGCCATCCCTCTACTCACCCACACCCCCTGTTATTCTGCGGTGACGGCAGCCTCACACCGTAGCCGAACCAGTGAACCCTCGTACTCCTCTCCACGTGGGCTTCCACTGCTGCGTCTTCCCCGGCTCCGTGTCGTCCCCTTCCTAGGCCTTGCCGTCGCCCAGACCACCGCCCTGGTGCTCTCGGTGCAGCGTGGTCAACGTGGTCAATGACCGACTTCCATCGGAAGAGTACTGTACGTGGAGAGGCTAACAGTTGGGTCCACGACAGCCGCAAGGAAGTGCCTCCTTGTTACGCGCAAAATAATTATTCCTCCACCTGACAGTGGGGACCCACCGGACGAGCCATCGTATTTCGCGAAAAAAATGATTCGCCACCTGACTGCTGGGACCCATGAGCTACATCTTCGCACGCAAGGAAGTGCGTATAGAAAAAACGATTTGCCCTCCCAACTGCTGGGACCCACCAGCTACATCTTCGCACGCAAGGAAGTGCGTCCGGGCAAAAAAAATGATTCACCCCTTGACTGCTAGGATGCACCAGCTACATCTTCGCAGGCAAGAAAGTGCCTGGCAGTCGGGACCCACCTGGTCGAAGCGTACGTAGCATTGTCATTCTGGTCGCAAACGTGTACGTACATATATAGTGGTCGATGTAGAGGCGCGCATGTGTCGTAGTAGAGGCGCGCACGTGTCGTAGTAGAGGTGCGCATGTAGCATGTACACGTACGTACAGCGGCCAATGTGCAAGAAAGAAACTATGGCCACATATGTGTACATACGGGCGGGGTCTCAAACGCCTACTCGCGCATACGTATGGCGAGGGCTCGTGTACATGGCTGGGTCGGAACGGAGAAACAACATCGTCATCGTGTTCATGGGGAGGCAACGGAATGCGTCGTGTTCATGGGGAGGCAACGGAATGCGTCGTGTTCATGGGGAGGCAACGGAATGCGTCGTGTTCATTGGGAGGCAACGGAACGCGTGGGAGCCAACCGGCTATGTCGGAACGGAATGCGTGGTTGTGTTCATCAGGAGGGCTTGGACGGAACAGGCGATGGAAACGAGGCCTGGCATACCGCACAACGGAGGAAACGGACCTCCTACGTTCAGAACGGGGTCCTGTTGATCGGGAGGGGTCCGGCGTACCGCAAAACAGAGGAAACGGACCTCCTACGGTCGAAACGGGGGTCCTGTTGATCGGGAGGTGTGTGGCGTACCGTAAAACGGAGGAAACGGACTTGTGTTGGAGCGCTACGGTCGAAACGGGGGTCCTGTTCATCGGGAGGGGTGTGGCGTACCGCAAAACGAGACTCCACGGGATACTGTTCATCTCCACCATCGACCCTCTCTAGCCTCCACGAGCTACTGTTCATCCACCGTCGACCTCCTCCAGCCTCCACGGGCTCCTGTTCATCCAGCCTCCATCTCGCGCTACTCCACCGGCTACTGTTCAACCACACCTCCACCGTCTACTGTTCATCCAGCCCTCCACACCACGGGGTCCTGTTCAACCACCCCTCCACGGGCACCCCTCCATCGTCTACTATTCATCCTGCCCTGCATGGGGTGGTCCTGTTCATCCAGCCCTCCACGGGGTCCTGTTTATCCAGCCCCAACCGGCTCAATCAATCGGGGTCCTGTACATCTAGAGGAAACACCACGGGGTCCTGTTCATCCACCCCCCATCGGGAACTGTTCATCCACCCCCCCCCCCCCCGCAACGCTCACTGTTCATCCAGAGGCAGCATCGACCGGGTTCAGTTAGCAGCAGTAGCGAAGGAATCGCTCGATCAGGTTCAGTTAACAGCCATCGATCGATCGCTCGGGTTCAGTAACGCGTAGCCTGCAGTGCAATCGCTCGGGTTTAGTTAGAGCCCAACACCTCGCTCGGGTTCAGTTAGAGCCAATGCCTCGCACACACGCGCGTACGTGCATGAGAGAAACGCGCATCGCTCGGCCCCCGGCCTCCCACTGTAACTGGGAACTCCCTGAAATTTTCCTCCCCCTCGCTTCTACCACGGTTTTTTCCATCATGGACGGCCCAAAGAATGTCATGCAGCTGCATCTCCGGCCCGCCCAGGACGAAAAGCCCATTTTCTGTCATGATTTTTTGTCATAGAAGTAGGATCCCACCATATCTATGATGATACCGGGTTTTGTCACAATTATTGTCATAGAAGTGTCATATGTATGACAGAAAAAAATTCGTTCGACCCAAAATGTCACGGATGTGTCTTTTTTTGGTAGTGAAGGCTCCACGAATGTCATACTGGGCACAAACCATGGATTTACAATCATTGCTACTGTAAGACTTGATGAACATGGTGACTCCTATTTTGGCACTGGCTTTTGGAATGAAATTAAAAAGTTTTATGTATTGAAAGCTTGCACTAAAATTGCGTTGCACATAGAAGGGCTTGGTCATGAGATATATGCTAACTTCCCTGACAAAATCATATGTCCAGACTTTGTTCGAAGTAAGTTTTCTTTTCAACTATTTGCATATGTTGACTTACCCAGCAATGTCAAATGAATTGTGTAGTATTTAAGCAACCAATTGTTATTCCCTTATCTTACTATATTCCTACCTAATAACTTCTAGTTACCAATACACTTCTCTCTTACCCTGTTTTAACTAAATATTCCCTGTACTCCCATTTCTATCAGAAAGCATCGCTGACAAGGAGACTCCAGAGGTGGAGAACGGGGCTGCCAACAAGCGGAGGCGGGGCGAGCTAGAACCGCAAGCGACTCCAGCAGGCCTAGACATAATCAGCAGCCTCCCCGATGATATGCTGAGAGTCATCATCTCCCTCCTCCCAATCAAATATGGGGCACGGACAACCCTCCTTTCCCGGCGGTGGCGCCCCCTATGGAACTCCAGCCCTCTCGACCTCATCGACACCCACGAGCTCTGCCATGGCTATCGCAAAAGCTTGGATGCGTTCTCCAAGATCCTCGGCAGTCACCTTGGCCCAACCAAAGGCCTTAGAATGGGCAAGTTCCATTCCAACGGCAAGGACCGAGCCAAGCTTGACGACTGGTTCTGATCCCCCGCCCTAGATCAGCTCGAGGAGCTCACTTTTGATGATGGGCATATGCGGTCGCTGCCAACGTCCGCACTCTGCCTCGCGCCCATGCTGCGCGTCGCCAAGTTCAGGAACTGCCATTTCCCGCCCCTTAATGACGCGCCCGCTCTTATTCTACCATGACTGAAGCACCTCGAGCTCGTCGTCATCTGCCTCTCAAAGGGTGAGATGGAGCGCCTGCTACGTGGCTGTACTGCACTCAAGTACCTTCGTCTTCAGGCGATCAATGGGTTGAGTACCTTCCACATCACCTCCATGACTCTCCGGACTATTTATGTGTGTTGCTGGTGCGGCGGGAAGACATCACAAATGGTGGACCACGGTAAGGTCATCCAGGACACACCTGCACTTGAGAGATTACTTGTAGTTGATCAAGAAGGTCCAACAAGAATCAATGTCATTTCTACGCCGAAATTGGTAGTGGTGGGCTACTCGTCTGACAAATACTCCGAACTTGTTATTGGATCCACATCCGTTCAGGTACAACAGTCGCCTTCTACCTCTCCTTCTACAAATTAACATTATTTCTAATTTTGAAGATGTTTGTTCGTCTGTCATTCATAAAATGATTCCGACAAGCTTGACCCTGAAACTGCGCATAGTGAAGGTCTTGGCACTAGAATCTATCGGGCCCGACCTGGAGCAAGTTTTCAGTTTCTTGAGATGCTTTTCGTGCCTGGAAAAGCTATATATCGAGGTGATGTTCCATTTCTATTAAATGTTAACCATAAGGGAGTTCAATTTGTGACACCTTTTTCCAAGTTACAATGACAATGTACTACGATTTCTGAAGGTTCTTTTGGAGGATTTCAGTATATACATGCCCCCCCATATTGGTTGCTTGATCCATATGGTTACAATCAATAAGCATTTCTCTTTGGATTCGTCTATACTAGTTTTCTTAGGGAACTTTTCATCCACTCCAACTCTTGTGAAGAAGGCTACATTTTTCTAGAATATAATCAAATGCCCATGTTAATCATGTCAGATCAAAGATGGCATGTTAGTGCATTTTACAAATTCTACAAACCAAATAGCTAGTCATGTAGTAATCTTCAAAACTGCATGTAGACACTAACATGTTTTCTTCTTTTGCAGATAAGATTAGGCCCAGTGGTGGATAATGTAATACAATATAACAATAACGTCGAATGCCTAGATCTGCATCTCTCAGAAATTACTTTGAACTCCTACCGAGGGACCTTACCGGAGATTATATTCGCCATGTTCTTTGTTCTCGGGGCAAGGGTGTTGAAGGAAATGAGGTTTGCCCTACATTTATTTCGCAAAAATGAATGGTCTGGTGATCAGCGCCGGCGCCTGCGGACGAATGGAGTAGGCTCCAAAAATGCTGAATTTCATTTTGGAACTTCAGATGACAGAGTAATCGGAAGTCATCGGGTCAACCCCATACATGACTTCTCAGTGGCTGACCCCTTTGCAAAAATTGTGAGGTTTCGAAGCCAGAATTAGAAGCGGCGATTTTAGTTTGAACCTCTCTGATATCCAAGTTCAGCGCATCAGTGCGAGCGTTTGCAGCTGATGAGCTGAATTTCATTTCTAATATCAGTTTGAACCTTGTAATCTTCGATTTTGATCCATATAACTCTGTAATTTGGACCTTGTAACATTTCGAGCTTTTGTTGTACTATCGCTGAAATGGCATCGTATGAGACTCGTATATTGCTAGCACTATTTTGACCTTAATATGCAATGGTCTTAGATTTTATTAACCATTCTCGAATCAGTTTACCTTGTCGATCTCACAGCACATGATCTGTATAGCTAACTCGAGTGCGATCTTTGACATTATTGCACATAGTTGGTTTCTTCCACCGTGTGCACCGTACAGCGCAGAATTAATTATCGCACTCGAGTGTCCACGCCTGGGGTGCGGTGTTGTCAAGCGTGCACTGGATTCTGGAATCCTCTGCTATGAACGATGTGACAAGACGTGATGATTATAGGCCGGCCGGCCCCCATTTATTATTACAGCGACCATTTAACCTACCCTTGTGTCTCTTCAACCTTTCGATCGCACCCCACCATTGCAAGAAGCACACCAACCACGAGAAATTCTTAGAGGGTATCCTGCGTGGTTCCAATGGTGCTCCGAGCGGCTGCCGACGACGAGCAGCAGTTCACCATGCATGCCGTGGTGGACACCCACAGAAGGTTCATGGACCTCTCGGTGGTGTACACCAACGACCCGGTCTGGGCAGAGCACTCCATCCACATCATGGAACTGTTGCTTGGAGAGGAGAAGTACAAGGTGGTCGGGTTCGACCTCGAGCACATCCGCGCTCGTGCCGGGTCTCGTCCCAAGGTCGTCGCCGCCCAGATGTGGTGTGCGCCACCACGTCCTCGTCTACCAATACTGCCTGGCCACAAGGCCTTGCGAGCTTTTCGCCAGGTTTGTCAACAGGCTCCACTACATGTTCGCTATGGTGGACATCACCAATGATGTAAAGGCGCTCGAGAGTTCGGGCATCGACTGCCAGAATCTTGTCGACATCCAGGGCCAATACAAGATCTGGGGCAGCAAGGAGCATGAGAAGGACTTACTGGTTCACCTCGCCGAGGCCATCGTCAACCCCTACTATAGAGACATGAAGGATTTGTGCAATAAGGACAAGCGTGCCTGGCACTCGTCCTGGATGGAGAAACTCGACAAAGCTCACGTCGTGTACGCGACCAAGGAGGCGTACACGAGCTACGACATGTACCGGCGGATCATTGACATGAGGAAGTCCCTCCTTCCCAAAAACAGCCAGGGATCTAGGCGGAAGCAGAGCAATGGCAAGCGTCGTCGCAACAATAAGTCGATGATACATCCTCGTTTCTCCTACTTTAGTATGCATGTAATTGCTTACTTTGGTGTGTGCAAATGTTATGTGTGTAGTCACTTGTGTAATTGTATGCTTAATTTGGTTATGCAATGCTGTCTTTTTAAGTATATATGTTGATGCTCTGTAGACACAGCATAGATGGTGTGCGGACAAAGAAAATCACATCGCACATGGACTAAACAATGAAACCCGTCGGTGATGTTTTCTTCAATCACTTACAATTGTATACTAGCAATCATTTTCTCACAACACACACGTCTTATTAGCAGCAACCGTCTGTGTTCTTATTGGTCTTCAGACACATTTCTGATTACAGACCTGTTTGCCGCGTATCACACACATCTTGTTAAGTTGAACCGTTTCTGTTCTCATGTCTCATAGCAAACAGCTCATCCGAGTGAACCGCATGACGTATATCGCACACACCTTTGATATGGCTGACTGTTTCTTTTGTGTTACCTAGTCACAAACGGTTCATCGATATGTTGTGTATTGCACACGCCTCCATCTGGCTACCCGTTTCTTTTGTTCCTCTTCATCGCAAACAGTCCAATGAATTGAACCGTATGCCCTTCATCGCACACGCAACTAAAACCCGAACCATGTTTGATGCATCCGTCATCGCAAACGTTTTACACATTTCCGGCGGTTTTCATACAACACCGTTTGCGATTATGGCATCGCACACAGTTTCTCGAAGGGTCTCTGATCGTAGTGTCGCGTTAGCAGCATCATGTAGTAGTGATATTTTGATTGAAGTTAATACCATTTTCATCAGTGCAGAGATGGCCATTTGTGGGCATAGGGATTTTGACGCCTTTGCAATCTTGCATGCCGAATTTCCTCAATACATCCTTGAGGTATTTCTCCTGAGATATGAATATGCCATTGCGCTGTTGACAAATTTGAAGACCTAAGAAGAATTTCAATTCTCCCATCATAGACATTTCATATTCCTCCCTCATCATATAACCAAATTCGTCAGTGTAACGTTGGTCAGTACACCCAAAAATGATATCATCAATATATATTTGGCACACAAATAATTCACCATCATAAGATTTAGTGGAAAGAGTTGGGTCCAGTGAACCGGGTTTGAAGCCTTTCTTCATGAGGAATTCCTTCAAAGTATCATAACACGCCCGAGGGGCCTGCTTGAGGCCATAGAGGTCCTTATTGAGTCTGTAAACTTGGTCAGGATGCTTTGGATCTTCAAAACCTGCGGGTTGAGAAACATATACTTCTTCCTCAAGCTTACCATTGAGGAATGCACTTTTCACATCCATTTGATATAAGATGATATTATGATGGTTAGCATAAGCAAGTAATATGCGAATAGCCTCAAGTCTAGCAACATGGCAAAAGTTTCATCAAAATCAATTCCTTCAACCTATGTGTAGCCTTGAGCTACAAACCGTGCCTTATTCCTCACCACAAGGCCATTTTCATCTTGCTTGTTGTGGTAGATCCAATTTGTGTCGATGATATTGTGCTTGCGAGGGTCTGGTCACTTGACAAGTTCCCAGACATTGTTGAGCTAGAACTAATGTAGTTCATCTTGCATAGCTTGAATCCACTCAGGTTCCAAAAATGCTTCATCTTCCTTGGTGGGCTCTGTGATACAGAAGAAAGCAAAGAGCCCACAAAAGTTAGAGAAATGTGAAGCTTTTGAGCGTGTGAGAGGACCTGGTGCGTTGATGCCGCTAATGATTTTCTCAATCTGCACTTCATTTGCAACGCGAGGGTGAGCGGGTTGGCGACGAGGAATTGGATCAGTATTTTCTTCAGAGCCATTTTCCTCAGGTGCACCAGCATGATGTTCTTCACGGTCTGGAAGGACTTCTTCAGCAGATTCTTTAGTAGGAATGACATTCTCAGTAGCCTTGAACTTCATGGTTTCCTCAAGTGACTGTTCATCTAGCACATGAGGTAGGTGCTCTCTTTGCGAGCCATTAATTTCATCGAACCGCACATCTACAGTTTCAACACCTTTGTGATGAACATTGTTGAAGACTATGTAGGTGTGCGAGTCCTTTCCGTAACCAAGCATAAAACCTTCATGTGCTTTCGGTGCAAATTTAGAATTGTGATGAGGATCTCTAATCCAACATTTAGCACGGAAGACTTTGAAATAACTCACATTGGGTTTCTTGTCAGTGAGGAGTTAATATGCAGTCTTCTTGAAGAATTTGTGAAGATATACCTTATTGATGATGTGGCACGTAGTATCAATTGCCTCAATCCAAAAATGACGAGGCGTCTTGTATTCATCAAGCATAGTGCGAGCCATCTCAACAAGATTCCTGTTCTTGTTCTCCACGACGCCATTCTACTGAGGAGTATAAGGAGCAGATAACTCATGAGTAATACCAAGTTCATCAAGATAGTCATCAAGACCAGTATTCTGGAACTCAGTTCCATTGTCACATCTTATGTGCTTGATCTTCACACCAAAGTTGGTTGAAGCCCTCGAGGAAAATCGTTTGAAGACTTCCTGTACTTCACGTTTGTAAGTGACGATATGCACCCATGTATAACGAGAGTAATCATCAACAATAACAAAACCATATAGAGATGCTTCATTTGTGAATGCAAAATAGTGATTAGGACCAAACAGATCCATGTGAAGCAATTCAAATGGATGAGTGGTAGTCATGATAGTCTTCGTGGGATGCTTGGCCTTGGTCATCTTTCCAGCTTCACAAGCACCGCATATGTGATCCTTGAGGAATTTGACATTCTCGATGCCAATGACATGCTTCTTCTTTGCTAGCATGTGCAAGTTCCTCATGCCAGCACGACCGAGTCGTCGATGCCATAGCCAGCCTTCTGAAGCTTTTGCAAGTAGACATATCGCAGGCTGTGGTCCTGTAGAGAAATAAAAAATATACAGATCTCCTCTCCTAAAGCCTTTGAAGACTTTGGAATGGTCAGCTTCCATGATCACAACACAACGATACTTGCCAAAGATAACAAGCATATCAAGATCACAAAGCATTGGGACTGACATGAGGTTGAATCCTAAGGACTCGACAAGCATGACTTTGTCCATGTGTCAATCCTTTGAGATCGCAACCTTACCTAGACCCAATACCTTGCTTTTGCCTTTGTCAGCGTAGGTGATATGCTTCAGACGCGATGGAGATAAGGGAGCGTCCATCAATAAATTCTTGTTACCAGTCATGTGATTTGTACATTCACTATCGAGGACACACTCAGCGGCTTTGGGTTGATCATCCTGCAGATGAATTAGTGCAGCTTACGAACTCATATACTTCATGAGTGAAGAATATGACATCAAATTCATTAGATCAATTTCATCAAGCAATAGAACAGATATAGCAATATGAGGACATGAGAAATGAGAATTCATTTCTTCATGATTAGCTTGCGTGCTTTCAAGCATATTCAGGTCTCCAGTAAATTCTTCATACATTTAAGTTCTTTTGGAGACCTGACCCTGCATGAGAGATTAGTTCTTTTTCTTCACCACCCACATCTGGAGGGGTGGCAAAGAGTTCATCATTCTGCGAGCTCCATAAGAGAAAGGTGGCATAGAAGCCAGTCCACTTTGTTTCACATAAGAGGAGTTAGGGTAAGCATATGAATAAGCAGAGAAATTCTTCAAGGACTTATGAACATAATGGTTTGAAGAATAATGCACATATTCATAGCCCTTGGTTCTTCCCTGTGGAAAAGAAGTGTTAGGACGATGATGTACATATGAGGACTTCGATCCTTTTGAGGATTTTGATCCATGTGAGGAATTTGGTCTGTATGAGGACTTGGATCCATATGTAGAATTGGATCTAGGGTTCCTGTTCTTCCCAGGTGGTCTCATGGTGACATTCACCTGAAGACTTTAAGGGGGAACCCAGATTTTCTTCATAGGGGAACTATTCCTGCAGTTAGTGCCAACATATCTAGCAAATACTTCACCATTCTGATTTTTGAGCAGCTTATAGTTGGAGTCAAATGACTCAGCAGAAGACTGAGAAGATTCACATGTAAAGCCAGATAAAGTAGATGGATCTACTGGAGGTCCCTTTGCAGCAACCCATGAGGTTTTGGGATACTGCTCAGGCTTCCAGTATGTTCCATCAGCACTGAGTTTCCTCTCAAAGTCAATACCCTCTTTCCTAGGGTTCCTATTGAGGATTTGCTTTTTAAGCACATCACAAAGAGCATGATGCCCTATGAACCTTTTGTACATGCCTGTCATATACAATTCCTTCAGCCCTACATTGTCAGTAATACTTGCAATATCCTCAGATGAGGAATTAGTGATAACAGAGACAGGTGAAGAATTTGCAGCAATTGAAGCATTTGAACTTTCAGGTGAAGAATTAGCTGATTCACGTTCAATGCACTTCAAACATGGAGGAATGAATTCTTCCTGAGCAGTGCTGATTTGTTGAGCAAGTAATAAATCATGCTCCTTCTGAAGATCTTCATAACTCACCCGTAGCTTCTCAAGATCTTGCTTTCTTTGAAGAAATTCATAAGAAAGTTTCTCATGATCAGATAAGAGAGTGTTATGATGACCTTGAAGGTTGTCAAACTTTGACTGAAGTCTCTGAAGATTTTCAGTCAAGGTTTTAGTGCGATCCAATTCTTCACTCAACACATCATCACTTTTATCTAGCATATTTTGAACCTTTTCAAAAGCCTTTTGTTGTTTCATAGCAATCTTAGCAAGTTTAGAGTAGCTAGGCTTGAGGTTTTCGTCAGATTCATCCTCACTTGATTCAGAGGAGGGATATTTGAGTACCTTGGCACCCTTTGCCATGAAGCAATAGGTGGGAGCGTAGTCATCATCGTCATCATTAGCCTTGTTGTGGAAGCCATTTTCTTCAATGTTGAAGATGGACTTGATGACGGACGCAGTAGCGAGGGCTAGGCTCGCCATACCAGATTCTGACTCCTCAGATGCCTCCTTTTCCTCATGTTCCTCAGACTCAGCCTGAGAGTCCATCTCCTTGCCAATGAATGCCCGAGCCTTCTTGGAGCTGCTCTTCTTGTGAGATGAAGACCTCGAGGATTTTGATGATGAGGACATTGAAGATTCCTTCTTCTTCTTTGAATCATCAGAACTGTAATCCTTGTATTTCTTCTTCTTTGATTCCTTTTCCCACTGAGGACAGTCTTGAATGTAGTGACTGGGTTTCTTGCATTTGTGTCACAGTCTCTTCTCGTAGTCACGGGATGAGGAACCATCACTTCTTGAGAATTTTCCAAAACGACCACGTCTTGAGAACTTCAAGAATTTTTCACGAGCATTGCTAGCTCCTGGCTCAGTTCTTCAGGATCACTGTCGGTGTCAAAACCGGCGGATCTCGGGTGTCCCGAACTGTGCGTCTAGGCGGATGGTAATAGGAGACAAGGGACACAATGTTTTTACCCAAGTTCGGGCCCTCTCGATGGAGGTAAAACCCTACTCCTGCTTGATTAATATTGATGATATGGGTAGTACAAGAGTAGATCTACCACGAGATCAAGGAGGATAAACCCTAGAAGCTAGCCTATGGTATGATTGTTGTTCTACCCTACGGACTAAAACCCTCCGGTTTATATAGACACCAGAGAGGGTTAGGGTTACACAAAGTCGGTTACAAGGGTAGAAGATCTACATATTCGCATCGCCAAGCTTGCCTTCCACGCCAAGGAAAGTCCCTTCCGGACACGGGACAAAGTCTTCAATCTTGTATCTTCATAGTCCAGGAGTCCGGCTAAAGGTATAGTCCGGCTATCCGGACACCCCCTAATCCAGGACTCCCTCAGTAGCCCCTGAACCAGGCTTCAATGACGACGAGTCCGGCGCACAGATTGTCTTCGGCATTGCAAGGCGGGTTCCTCCTCCAAGTACTTCATAGAAGATTTTGAACACAAAGGATAGTGTCCGGCTCTTCAAAATAAGTTTCCACATGTTGCCGTAGAGAGAATAATATCTACACAAATCTAATCTGCTGACGTATTCCGTAGCGTGACATCACACTATGGCCAAGCCTTTATTCGAATCGTTTTTACTCCCCCACCTCAGCGCGTTTCGCGAGGCGGTTTCCTTGGCACGTCTTGTCAAAGCAGAGATTGTGTCCCCTTTATTTACGGGATTCTCATCAATACGGACGTGGGTAACCCAATCGTGCCCGTTGGCATGTTTTCTTGATTAAAGGCGAGTCCCAAACGGTTACGGGGAGGGCCCTTGGTATTCAACCTCTTATAAAGAGACCAAGGCCTTACTCCTTCTTTTCAATCTCAAACGAGTTCGCCCTTCGCCTCGAGTTCCAACACCCAAGGCTCCATATTTCAAGCGCTTCGGATCTTCGACAATGTCCGGTTCCGACCTTTGAGGCCAATTGATGCCCTCCTACGTTACGGAGGAGGACGTTCTAAAGCTGAGAGAGGCCAGGTTTTTGACCAGCAAAATCTCACATAGGTTGCCTGCTCAAGGGCAGGCCATTCCCACTCCCAAGCCTGGTGAGAGCGTGGTGTTCATGTCTCACTTCCGTCGGGGGCTAGGCTTCCAGACAGATCCCTTCGTGAGGGGGCATATGTTTTATTATGGGTTGGAATTTCACGACTTAGCTCCGGAGTCCATCCTCCACATTTCCTCATTCATCGTCGTGTGTGAAGCCTTCCTCCATGTTACTCCTCACTTTGGACTATGGCTCAAGACCTTCAAAGTTGAGCCGAAGATGATAGAGGGACGACACGCGGAGTGCGGAGGCGCTGTTATAAGCAAGAATGCTGATGCTCCATGGCCCAAGGGCTCTTTTCAAGATGAGCTCGGCTTATGGCAACGAGAGTGGTTCTATATCACCCCTCCCAGGGGCACCAATTTGGTTGCGCCACCTGCCTTTTGCTCGTGTCCCCCACCACAGCTAGCGTCATGGGTCAATAAAGGACTAGACTAGGGGCCATCCAAGGACGTGCCCTTGTTACAGGGCCGCATCAGGGATCTCTTAGAAAGAGACCTCAGCCTGGTCAAAGTGACACAGGTCATGCTGATCCGCCGAACCCTGCCCGGCAAACATCGCCCCCTTCGCCTGTGGGAGTTTAATCCGGAGGGACCGCGAGCTCTCCAGCATTTCATGGGCGCAACGCCCGCGGAGATGTATGAATTGTTCTTTGGATCACAAGCAACGTGTCCGGACTTGACCGAGGATGCAGGTCTGAGCTGCAATCGCCCGGATACTCAAGTAAGTAGCCTTGTGCCCGGACTCGCTATCCGTATATTTGTCATAAACTTGCCCCTAAAAGAGCTGTCCTTTAAACAGGAGTGGATAGCGAAAGCAAAGCTTATCAGGTGTTCGGCTCCCATCCCCGAGACCATGCCGGATCCCGTGCTGGTCAGGATGTTGAAGATTGTGCCTTTGGAGGAAAGCAAGGGAGGGGACAAGGAAACTACGGCCTCCTCGAAGGAGGCTATTTGGAAGGGACGAATCGAAAATTCCTCTCCTCAGGGGAAGAAGAGGACCGCCTCTGAAGACCCGGAGACCATGGCCTCAAAGCGGGGGAAGAAATCCTCGTCAGAGGGTCCTGCGCTGGGGGATACCTCGGCCGAATTATGCCCTCAAGGGGACCAGCCCTTCACCTTGCCGTAAGTAGAGAGAGGTTTTCTTTTTAAGAGATAAGAGAAATCCATGCTTTATATCTGAGAAAAGTAACTGAAATTTTACCTTGTAGCTCGGACCTCAGCCCTTCTCAGCAGGGCTCGTCTTCGGGGGACCTTCTCCCAGAGATGATGGAGAGCGGAACGCCTTCCCCTGTCGTACCGCCTAGCGAGGCGGGCGACCCTGAGGTTGTTGGGGAACGTAGTAATTTCAAAAAAATTCCTACGCGCACGCAAGATCATGGTGATGCATAGCAACGAGAGGGGAGAGTGTTGTCTACCTACCCTCGTAGACCGAAAGCGGAAGCGTTATATCAACGCGGTTGATGTAGTCGTACGTCTTCACGATCCGACCGATCCAAGCACCGTTACTCCGGCACCTCCGAGTTCTTGGCACACGTTCAGCTCGATGACGATCCCCGGGCTCCGATCCAGCAAAGCGTCGGGGAAGAGTTCCGTCAGCACGACGGCGTGGTGACGATCTTGATGTACTACCGACGCAGGGCTTCGCCTAAGCACCGCAACAATATGACCGAGGTGGAATATGGTGGAGGGGGGCACCGCACACGGCTAAGGAACGATCACGTTGATCAATTGTGTGTCCAAGGGGTGCCCCTTGCCTCAGTATATAAAGGATGGAGGAGGAGGAGGCCGGCCAAGCCAATTGGTGCGGCCAAAATATGGAGTCCTACTAGGACTCCAAGTCCTAGTAGGAGTCCACCAAGAGGGGAGGAAGGGAGAAGGAATAGGAGGAGAAAGAGAGGTGGCCGGCCCCCTTTTCCCTAGTCCAATTCGGACTAGAGGGGAGGGGGGGCGCAGCAGCCTTTTCCTCTTCCCACTAAAGCCCATCAAGGCCCATTACTTCTCCCGTAATCCCGTAACTCCCCGGTACCTCCGAAAATACCCGAACCACTCAGAACCCTTCCGATGTTCGAATATAGTCGTCCAATATATCGATCTTTACGTCTCGACCATTTCGAGACTCCTCGTCATGTCCCCGATCTCATCCGGGACTCCAAACTCCTTCGGTACATCAAAACTCATAAACTCATAATATAACTGTCATCGAAACCTTAAGCGTGCGGACCCTACGGTTCGAGAACATTGTAGACATGACCGAGACACGTCTCCGGTCAATAACCAATAGCGGGACCTGGATGCCCATATTGGCTCCTACATATTCTACGAAGATCTTTATCGGTCAGACCGCATAACAACATACGTCGTTCCCTTTGTCATCGGTATGTTACTTGCCCGAGATTCGATCGTCGGTATCCAATACCTAGTTCAATCTCGTTACCGGCAAGTCTCTTTACTCGTTCCGTAATACATCATCTCACAACTAACACATTAGTTGCAATGCTTGCAAGGCTTATGTGATGTGCATTACCGAGAGGGCCCAGAGATACCTCTCCGACGATCGGAGTGACAAATCCTAATCTCGAAATATGCCAACCTAACATCTACCTTTGGTGACACCTGTAGTACTCCTTTATAATCACCCAGTTATGTTGTGACGTTTGGTAGCACCCAAAGTGTTCCTCCGGCAAACGGGAGTTGCATAATCTCATAGTCATAGGAACATGTATAAGTCATGGATAAAAGCAATAGCAACATACTAAATGATCGGGTGCTATGCTAATGGAATGGGTCATGTCAATCAGATCATTCAACTAATGATGTGACCTCGTTAATCAAATAACAACTCCTTGTTCATGGTTAGGAAACATAACCATCTTTGATTAATGAGCTAGTCAAGTAGAGGCATACTAGTGACACTCTGTTTGTCTATGTATTCACACATGTATTATGTTTCCTGTTAATACAATTCTAGCATGAATAATAAACATTTATCATGAATTAAGGAAATAAATAATAACTTTATTATTGCCTCTAGGGCATATTTCCTTCAGAGGTATCGTCGCGGAGGGTTTCTCCGAATCCGGCAGGGCCGGACGGTAGTCATTTGGGCCCCCAAAGCCCTCCGCGTCCGGCCTTCGAGAAGGGCCATCGGATGAGTGTGGCATCGTCCGCTGCACAGTCGGAGGAGCTGAAAGATCTGCTAGGGCGAGCGTCTATCTCAGAGGAGCACCGTGCCTTGATGGGTACGGTGGTTGAGAGGATTTCGTCCGCGGAGAGCGGATTGCATGAGGCCGTCAGGAGTTTACTGACAGATTTTGAGGTATACAGTTGCGCATGAACAAGATGCGCCCTGTGTAGATAGTAGCCCCTGAGACTCTGTGCGTTGTAAAAAGTGACGGCGTGTAGAGGATCATAACCCCAGGTCTAAAATGCCGCCTTCATGTGTAGGTGGCGAAGTGTCCGGCGGCCAGCCGGACTAATGAATTTGCCGAGCTAAAGCGGCAACTTGACGTGGTAGATGCCGGCATCACGCTTGTTAACAGGCGGCTTGATGAGGGCACAAGGTATGTAGTTCCTCCGGTGGCACCTAGTAAGAGGAGCTTTATGCCAGTATCTTACAATGTGTGTGCGTAATGCAGATGGTGCTGCTGCCATAGAGAATCTTTGGGAAGAACTTGCCCGAGCAAGGAGCAAGCCAGAAAAATGATGCGGCTGCCGGAAAGGTAATTGAAGAGCTGAGAGCCGAACAGGCTGCTCACTGCCGAAGCAAGAAGGAAATGGCCGAGATGGCCGTGAAGCTGAAGAGCGCTGCTGACCGTTGCAAGCTTCTTGAAAAGACCGGGCGGAACAGACGGACCTGGAGAAGGCCGTTGTCGATGCCAAGGATGCTCGCTCTGTGATGAGGGTTATGAAGGAGGAGCTGCATTAGGCCGGAGAGATCGCGGCTGGGAAGCCCTTTATGCTGCGGAGGAAGTTCTCTGATCCTAAACATGCTCCGCTAGACCGAATGTGGAGTACGGCGGACACCTATCTATATTTGGCAGCGAGTGCTGCGGATGCAACCGAACACTTTCGAGATCAAGAAGATCGCGAACTAGAGAAGCTCTTCTTGTCGCAGTTCCATAATCCAGAGTGTCCGCTGCCCGTAGCCGATCGTCTGGCCAAATGGGCTGAGCTGAATAGGTTGTCCGGACTCGCCATGAAGTGTGTCATGAGCCACCTGTGGCCGGAGAGGCCGAAGCCGAAAAGTTATTTCAACTTGGTGCAGCAGTTCCTTGGTGCGGTGCCGCATATTAATGCGATGAAGAGGTCAGCATGCATAGAGGGTGCATGGATGGCTCTTGCCCGTGTCAAAACATACTTGGCGGAGATGGAGACCATCGTTGTTGCATCCCGAGATTCGGACGAAAGCCGAGTACCTGCCGAGCACTATTTTCAGGAAGTTCTTCAAGGCGCTCGTGTGATAGAGACGCAGTGCTCGAAGGATGTTATGTTTAAAGAGCGTATGTTATTGTAAAACAATTTTTGATAAATTGTAGAAGATTTTTATAATTGCGCCTTCAAGTATTGTAACACCTCCTGTGCGGCTGTTTAGGATATATGTATATGTAATCTGAAAGATGGCAGTCGTTGGCTTCAGCCCCCACGCAAATATTGTGGGGGTGTTCGCAGAAGGCGCGTTTTCACACTTGATCCAACGTCTTGGTCTTACAAAGGAGGTGATAGTGCAGCGAACTAGGCAATCGGACTATAATGCTTTAACACTTTCACTTAGCCATAGGAGTTTGACAGTGAGGCTACTTATATAGCCCCTGGTGGCGCCTGCGCTCGCCCGAACTCGGGACGCGTATCTGCCTGGCCGGGAAACGGCTCTTCGTTAATGCGGAGGAATCCTAAAGATTCCGGTGAGTCATCGAGTGGTTGACCAGTCTCTCGCTATATCATGACAGTTAGTTTTCGGCTTTCTCTACTGAGGTGCTCGCCTGGCCGAACCGGGGCACAATCGCAGTAGTTCTCCTGGTGCCGCCTTAGCCGATAGAGCGGAACGTAAGGCCGCAAAACACAGGAGCCGGGCAACCCAACATTTGACCAAAGATATGATTCGGAGCTGATGCATATAAGGCCAAACTCGCGATGCCGAACACTCCCTAAGGTATTCGGTCTTTATGAAGGCGGGAGGGACAACACTCTTAATTATAAGCCCCTGGTGTCCAGGTACGTGCAAAATTCTGACGTGGCCATATGCCAAGACGCCAGCCTCCTCCTTGGTTATACCAAAAAAACAGGGGATGTGTTTCAACAAGAGAAAGTAAAAAAGGTTTACGCAGGGTCTTAATCTGAAAATAATCCTTGGAACGGGTCCCTGCTGCACGTCTGCGCCTGTGTCTCCGTTGTGCCGTATCCTGGACGGGCGCAGCACGGTGTTCATCTGTAAAAGAGAGGAACTTAGTTGAAGAAAGGTCGTGCCGAACAGAAGTTATACTAAATAAACAAAGTATAAATTGAAATGGGTAAAATTGAGCTTGATTGTCTCTTTCTTTATATGCGCGGAGCCCCTAGTACAGGGGTGTATGGCTATTAATCCTCTAGCAACTGTATTTTTATGTCGGACTCATCTAGCCGTGTCCGTGGTCTTAATGACCTGTTTAGATGTTTTTAGCTGGTGAAGCCATTTTATTGTGGGGCTGTTAAGGCAGCCGCACAATCTTCCGCGCGGGAGGCGTACTCAATGATTTCCCTTTAATGAGATGATGCCTTGTGGACCGGGTATCTTAAGCGTAAGAGATGCATAGTGCGGAATTGCGTTAAAGCGGGCGAAAGCTTCACGTCCCATTAGTGCTTGATAGCTGCTTGAGAATGGGGCAATATGGAAGGTTAGCCTTTCGCGACGGAAGTTGTCGGGGGAGCCGAATTTAACTTCTAGCCGGAGAGAACCCGTGGAATGGGCGTCCGGGCCTGGTGTTACCCCTTGAAAGGAGGTTTCGCTATGGCAAATTTTTGCTGGGTCTATCCCCATGTGGCGGATTGTGTCCTGATATATCATGTTTAGACCACTGCCGCCATCCATTAGGACATTTGTAAAGTGGAGTCCGCCGATCATTGGATCTAATACCAAGGCAGTCCAGCCTGTGTTTCGAATACTTCTAGAGTAATCCAGATGATTGAAGGTGATCGGTTTTAACAACCAGTGGCGAGACTCCTTTGGGATAGGTCGTATGGTGCGTACCTCTATGGGCACCGCTTGTTTTGTTATGTGAAGTAAGTTTACTGTTTTGACTTCTTGTAGAAAATTCTTTTGTTTCCTGGTGCTCTGCTTTTGGGGTTCGTCATCGTCTTCGCTTGGTGTGTCGAGCCCCTTGTGTTCGGCGTTGAGTTTGCCAGATTGCTTGAAAACCGAACAATCTCTGTGGGTATGGTTTGAAGGCTTCCCGGGAGTACTGTGTATTTGACATATCTTGTCCAAGATTTTGTTTAAGTTGGATAGCTCGTCCCTGTTATCCTTGAGGGGCGGCTTTTTCTGATTTTGCCGAGAGCTTTTGAATCCGGCATTGACTGCCGTGCTCTTCGGACTGCTTTCCTTAGTCCGGCGCTGGTCCTTGTTGCATCGCGGTTTTCCGTTTCCATCCCTAATTTCGGATGTACTTGGGTCGCTGGTGCTACATCTTGCCAACCAGCTGTCCTCTCCAGCACAAAAGCGGGTCATGAGGCTTGTTAATGCGGCCATTGTTCTTGGATTTTCTTGGCTGAGGTGTCTAGCGAGCCATTCGTCTCGAACGTTATGCTTAAAAGCTGCTAGGGCTCCGGCGTCGGGACAGTCGACTATCTGATTCTTTTTAGTAAGGAATCTGTTCCAGAATTTCCGGGCTGACTCTCCGGGCTATTGAGTTATGTGACTTAGATCGTCTGCATCCGGAGGGCAGACATAGGTCCCTTGAAAATTTGCCCGGAAAGCGTCTTCGAGCTCTCCCCAACTTCCAATGGTGTTTTCGGGAAGGCTTTTGAGCCAATGCCGAGCTGGCCCTTTAAGCTTGAGGGGTAAGTATTTTATGGCGTGGAGGTCATCTCCTCTTGCCATGTGTATGTGGAGGATATAATCCTCAATCCAGACTCTAGGGTCTGCTGTTCCGTTGTACGCCTCTATGTTTACGGGCTAGAATCCTGCTGGAAATTCATGGTCCAGAACCTCATCGGTGAAACATAGGGGGTGTGCGGCACCCCTGTATTTGGGTGTGCCGTGATGTTCGGATATTGGTTGTGTTGCTCTGCGTACGAGAGCTTGCTTTCTTGGCCCATAGATAGATCTAGCTGGGCCATCTTTTTGATGTGAATCCTTGAGTGGGTCGCGTGTCGGCTTGTATGCGGCGCCGCTTGCCGCTTTATGCTGGACATGGGGTCGTCTATCTGACCGGGTGGCTTTCTTATTTTTTGATTGCGGGTACTCTAAGGCCTCCTCGTCAAATTCCAGCAGTAGCTTTCGCTTCGGATAGCTTTTGGTGTGGCGACTGCCACCATATTTGTCTGCGGTGTTGAGTACTTTGCTCCATCTGATTCTGAGTGCATCTTCTGCAGTTTTGAGCTTCTGCTTCTGCTTTTTTAGGCTACGCGCAGTGGCAACGAGCCTTCGGTGGAGGTTCTTCTGCTCCATTAGCTTGTCCGGCGTAAGTTCGTCCGGAATGCTGTTCTCGCCGGGGACAGGTTGTTCGGTTTGTTTATTCAAGTTGCCCTGTTTCTCGTCCGCCGGCTCGTCCTGCCCTATGGCTGGGTCTGTATGGTTGATCTCTCTGTCGAGGCGGGGCTTGGAGCGGCGTTTACGTCGCCGCTTTGATTGCTTTTCGAGAGAACGATCCCTCATTGCATCCCTGTGTTCCTCGTCGTCGCTTCCTTCAGGTGTGTCCACCATGTACACATCATGAGATGAGGTGGCTGTCCAGTGCCCTATAGGCGTTGGTTCATGTTCGTCTCCTACATCGTCGTCCATACCGTCGATGTCTTTGGATTCGAAGTCGAGCATGTCGTTTAAATTATCGACAGTGGCTACCAAGTGGGTGGTGGGTGGGCTTCGAATTGCTTCATCGTCCGCATCCCAATCCTGCCGGTCATAGTCTGGCCAGGACTCTCCTGATAAAGAGAGAGATTTTAGTGATTTCAGAATATCACCGAAGGGCGAGTGCTGAAAGATGTCCGCGGCGGTGAACTCCATGATCGGCGCCCAATCGGATTCGATCTGCAGGGGCGCGGAAGGCTCGGAGTCCGGAGTGGAGTCCGGCTCCTTGGAGTCACGAGCCTCACGGAGGGCAGGGCTGGTGTTCGGCTTGATCGCCGTAGAGATTGCAGCCCCCGAGGCGGTGTCTAACCACCCGTCCTCGATTGGTGTGGTCGGCTCTGAGTTAAGGGTCGGAGCAGACACAGGTGCAGCCTCCAGGGCACTGTCCGATGGCAGAGCTAGATCATGCCCATTGTGACAATGCGGCGCGCTCGGCAGTGGCTCGAATCCGTCGAAGATCAAGTCCCCGCGGATGTCAGCCGTGTAGTTTAAGCTTCCAAATCTAACCTGATGGCCAGGGGCGTAGCTTTCGATCTACTCCAGATGGCCAAGCGGATTGGCCCGCAGTGCGAAGCCGCCGATGACGAAGATCTGTCCGGGGAGAAAGGTCTCACCATGGACTGCATCGCTATTGATGATCGGAGGAGCCATCGGGCCTAAAAGTGACGACACAGAGGAACTCTAAATGAAAGCACCAATGTCGGTGTCAAAACCGGCGGATCTTGGGTAGGGGGTCCCGAACTGTGCGTCTAGGCGGATGGTAACAGGAGACAAGGGACACGATGTTTTTACCCAGGTTCGGGCCCTCTCGATGGAGGTAAAACCCTACTCCTGCTTGATTAATATTGATGATATGGGTAGTACAAGAGTAGATCTACCACAAGATCAAGGAGGCTAAATCCTAGAAGCTAGCCTATGGTATGATTGTTGTTCTGCCCTACGGACTAAAACCCTCCGGTTTATATAGACACCGGAGAGGGTTAGGGTTACACAGAGTCGGTTACAAGGGTAGGAGATCTACATATTCGCATCGCCAAGCTTGCCTTCCACGCCAAGGAAAGTCCCTTTCGGACATGGGACGAAGTCTTCAATCTTGTATCTTCATAGTTCAGGAGTCCGGCTGAAGGTATAGTCCGGCTATCCGGACACCCCCTAATCCAGGACTCCCTCAATCACCAAGGCTGCTACCAGAATCTTCACCCTCAGATTCAGACACCGCCTTGGCCTTCAGAGCACGTGATCTGCCATAGCTCGGTCCATAGAGATCTCTCTTCTCAGAAAGCTGGAACTCATGAGTGTTTAGCCTCTTGAGGATATCAGCGGGATCAAGTGACTTATAGTCTCCACGTTCTTGTATCATTAGTGCTAGAGTATCAAATGAGGAATCAAGCAATCAGCAATTTCTTCACCACCACGTGGTCGGTGATGTCAGTGGAACCAAGTGCTTGAAGCTCATTTGAGATGTCAGTGAGGTGATCGAGGGTTTGCTGAACATTTTCATTGTCGAGTCTTTTGAAGCGGTTGAAGAGGTTGCGAAGAACGTCAACTCGAGAGTCACGCTGTGTTGAGACTCCTTCACTGACCTTGGACAACCTATCCTAGATAAGCTTAGTTGTCTCCAAAGCACTCACTCTACCATACCGCCCTTTTCTCAGATGGCCACATATGATGTTCTTGGCTTGAGAGTCGAGTTGCTGGAATCTCTTCACATCAGCAGCATTGATGGTAGGGGAGACAGAGTGGACACCATTCTCCACAACATACCGGAGATCATTATCAATTGCCTCAAGATGCATGCGCATCTTGTTCTTCCAGTAGGGGTAGTCCATCCCATCGAAGGTAGGACACCCAACAAAGACCTTGATCATACCTGCGGTTGACATAACTAAAACTCTAGGCTGTTAAACAAAAATCACACAGAACAAGGGAGTACCTTGCTCTAATACCAATTGAAAGTGCGTTAAGTCGACTAGAGGGGGGGTGAATAGGCGATATTTATGAATCTTCACTGAGGAATTTCAAGGTGAGGAAATTCCTAAGCGAGTAACTACTTGCAGCAGAATAAGTACTCAGATGCAGACATAACATAACATAACATAACATAAGCATAGACATCATGATGAAATGAAAACAAACACGTAGTACAGAAAGCGTAAGCATAGGATAAACAGGGTGAAGACAAACAGACTGAACAAATTGAACTGAGGAAATTGAGAAAGTCTTCAATCAGAGTCTTCAAACAGATATGAACAAGCACACAACACAGTAATGAGGAAATGAAAGGGTTGAGGAAATAGAACCAGTTAGCTCGGTGAAGATAATGATTTGGTGGACCAGTTCCAACTTCTGTGATGGTTGTACGTCTGGTTGGAGCGGCTAGGTATTTAAACCTGAGGACACACAGTCCTCACCGTATTCTCCTTGAGCTAAGGTCACACAGACCTTGCCCAATCCCTCGTGGTAAGTCTTCAGGTGACTTCCAAACGTTCACAAACTCGGACACTCGACAATCCACAATTTCCTCTTGGATGCTCTAGACCATGACGCCTAACCATCTGGAAGATGCACAGTCTTCAAAGGTAACAAGCGTCGGATCCACGCAGGATCAATCTCTTCAGTGATGCTCAATCACTTTGGGTTTGGGTTTTCCTCACTTGATAATTTTCGCTCAAAGTCCTCTGAGGATGGGATGCTCTCAATGACAAGTGTCAGTTTCTCTCAGAGCAGCCAACTAGCTAGTGGTTGTAGGGGTGGCTATTTATAGCCTAGGGAGCAGCCCGACATGATAAGACATAAATGCCTTTCAATGATATGACCATTAGGTGGGAAGATATTTTGGGACAGCTGGCGCATAGCACAGCAACGGTCGGAAATTTGAGGTTCAAATTCCTCAGGGCTATCATGTTCCTCACTTGTACGCAATCCGCACTGGCGAATTCCTAACTCCTCAGTTAGAACAAATTCCTCAGGGAGCAGAAGAACTTTGTCTCTGTCACTGAAGAATTTGACTGAACTGTATGATATTTCCAATGGCTTCACTCGAAGGGATTGGTAGGTGTAGGATTTTGAGTTGAGCATCACTTGGAAATTTTTCCTTAGTTTTTCCTCAACCTCCTTTAGCAGTACGGTGCTTCCTATGACTCAAGGAAGAGAAAATGAAACTACGAAAACAAAATTCTTCACGCTTCATGTTCCTCGCATGAATATCAAGTCTTCATGGTCACACCAATTTCTTCACTTTAAAAATCTTCAGAAAGCCAAAGTCTTCAGTTGAAGACATTCATTTTTAGGGGTCGACTTTTTCTGTAAGTATCAAACTCCTCATAGACTTATAGACCTGTGTACACTCACAAACGCATCATTCCCTTAACCTATAAGTCTTCAATACACAAAAATCACAAAGGGGCACTAGATGCACTTACAACCCACTCCATGTACATGCCTCTTCCGATGGCTGCCGTTGGTTGACAAAGTTGACCACGCCACACCGAGAGAACCAACACGGTGAATAATGGTGAGACCTAGGAAGGGAACAACCCAGAGCCAGCGAAGACACAACAGTGGATGCCCACGCGGAGGGGAGTATGAGGGTTCACTGGTTCGGCTGTGGTGTGAGGCCGCCGTCGCCAGAGAAAAATAGGAGGTGTCGGTGAGTAGAGGAATGGCCTGGACGGCGATGGGAGTAAGGTGGGCTGGTGAATCCTGCGCGCCAGCACAGCTGACCACGGGAGGCGGTAGCAGGCGGTACCGTCGGCGATGGTTTGGTTGGCCGAAGCAAGAATATCTGAGATTGAAGAAGCATTACAACCATTGGATGGACATCCAATGGCCACTGCTGCTAGAATCCTGTGTTGACTATAAGTTGACAATGCCTTCCGTACGCGTCAACTTAGTAGGCCCACAAGTGAGCACCACATCTTTGGCATAGAACATATAGCCCATTTGCGATTTGTAATAATGTACAACCCATTTTTGAATTCTAATGGAATTTACTCATCCCATTTACTGTTTGTTAAAATTACTACCCATTTTCTAACCAGGACAACGGTTAATAATTTCAACAAACCGCTCAAAAATAATTCAACAAAATTTCCCACATTTTGTTGGGATCCGAAATATTTTTTATCCCAAAATTTCAAGTCAAATTAAATATCATTTCAAAATAAATTTGTATTAGGTGAAAATCCAACAAAATTTTGCGCGCGCAACAAGTAATGAAATTTAAAAAATATTAAAATTCAAAAATAGTAATTTTGAAACTAATTACCTGTTCGGTGTGTTTTATATATTTACAATCAAATTTTAAAATTACAGCCCATTTATCATTTCTTAAAGCCCATTTACTTGGCAAGTCTAATGCGGGGCGGAGAATAACAAGTTGACCTAGGTTGGGTATTCCACATAAAAAGTATAGCTGGGCTAGCCATTTTCACATTGAAAAATTAATATCTGGGCTGGATATTTGGTCGACATAAAATAATAGCCTGGCGAGACGGGCCAGAGCCCGCGCAGTTGATACCTTGCTCCTCTGATCAACAAAAAAAAATATCGATCAAGAAAAAACTCTACTCACACCTCAAACAACACAAATACTACTCGAGCTGCTGGGTCCCAGCTGTCGGCCGCTCCGTGTGCAGTTCTCTCGTTTATTGACTACATCGGTTGACCATGGTGTGGGACCGTGATGTCAGGAAACCAGGAGGAAGCAAAAAAAATACTTGTATATAATAAGGAGGCACTTGCGTACGTGCGGCTATGGTCCTGATGGGCCCCCACTGTCATCCTCTCCAAGTAAAGTAATCTTCTGATTCCTCATGTTTGTTGGCCATGTCGACAACGCGAGACGGTGGCGCCACGGCGAGCGCAAAAACTCGATGGACGACGCAGAGGGCCTCGCGGGCCCTATGGATGGTCTGAAACAGTGCCCACTACTCATTCAGGAAGCCAGGACCATAGGGCCACATGTCCATGACCGCATTGTCGTTCGCTTGTTCGCAGGCGATTAGTCCTTCCGCGAGCCAGTGCTCCTGAGGAGATGGAGGTTGTAGCACAAGTCCTCCTGTGCTGGTAGCTCTTCCGCCATTAGGGCGTCGAAGTGTGGCCACACCTGCTCTATGGTGAACACGACATGAACCGGCTTGGGCGGTGGCGCCGGCTCCTGGTTGGAAGCCACGTCCATCGTCTGATTGTAGTTGTCGGTGTCAAAACCGGTAGATCTCGAGTAGGGGGTCACAAACTGTGCGTCTAAGGATCGAAAGTAACAGGAGGAAGGGGACACAATGTTTACCTAGGTTCGTGCCATCTTGATGGAGGTAATACCCTACTTCCTACTTGATTGACTTTGATGTAGGGGTTACAAGAGTTGATCTACCTCAAGATCGTGATGGCTAAACCCTAGATGTCTAGCCTGTATTATTATGATTACCTCTACAGACTAAACCCTCCGGTTTATATAGACACCAGAGGGGGCTAGGGTTATACAAAGTAGGTTTACAGAGAAAGGAATCTTCATATCCGCATGCCAAGCTTGCCTTCCACACCAAGGAAAGTCCCATCCGGACATGGGGGAAAGCCTTCCATCTTGTACCTTCACGGCCCATGAGTCCGGCCTATGTCAAAGCCCGGACGCCCGAGGACCCCCTAAACCAGGACTCCCTCAGTAGCCCCCGAACCAGTCTTCAATGACGATGTATCCGGTGCGCACATTGTTTTTGGCATTGCAAGGCGGGTTCCTCTTCCGAGTACTTCAAAGCATCTTAAGCCAAAGGACTATATTCAACGTTTATATCTTCAATCTTGGTGAAGTGAATTCCTCGAACATCTTGGTCTTTACATCAAATGCCATACCCTTCGACTTCTGTGCCTCCCTCGTCTCAGCTTCCATGTGGAAAATGAATACGAAGGGTCCAAGCGCCTTTGCAAATAACCCCTCGATAGCGTACGGAAGGTGTCTATTTCAGGAGATTAGATCCCAGATATCGTTCCATACCAGACGAAAATCCTTCGATCTTGCCTCAAGAAACCATACAATCATGGACAGCGTTCCTAGTTCTTCCTCCCGCCCCCACGACCCTCAAAAAGGCGATTGGGAGAGTTGTTCTGTATCCCACGCCCAGCTGACCAAGCTCCTGGTGCAGGGCTATCTACCCCCTGTGGATCTAGTCCCCGTTCGGGTGGGATTAACTTCTTTTACCAGTGAAGCCTTAGCAGAAAATTTCCAGAATCCTTCGGAAGGGGAGCGAGTCTGCTTCATTTCCTTTCTCTTAAGAGGCGTTGGATTTCTAATTCATCCCTTGCTCCGAGGTCTCGTGGAATACTATGGCATCCAACTGCACAATCTCACGCCAAGCTCCATTCTGCACATCGTTGGGTTCGCAGCTCTCTGCGAGTTGTTCCTAAGCTGCGAGGCCCATTTTGAGCTATGGAGGAAGCTTTTCTGCCTCGTCCCTCGCTCCCAAAAGGGATCCATATTCGAGGTGGGCAGTGCCGAAGTATGGCGCATAGCTGAGACAGGATACCTATCCGGCACTCCGAAGAAGGCATCCGAAGAGTGGCCCTCGGAGTGGTTTTATATTGAAGACGCTGTTCTTTCGGACCCAATCCGACGAGGCCTTCCTGAATTCTCCAATGCTCCATTAAAGAAGCGCCACAGCTGGCGCCCCCGCAGCCTCGAGGAGACAGATAGTGCGGAGGTCAAGATGTTAATGGACAAGATAAAAATACTCGCCCAATCCGGATTTTCCATAATTGAGGTTGTAGCAATTTCCATAACGCGAGGTGTTTAGCCACTCCAATCCAGAGGACTCCCCATGTGGAACTATAACGGGGAGGATGATACATCTCGCTACGGGCGCAAGGGTCCGGAAAACTTCGCCGCCCTGGCCGCCATGTTGGCTGATCTTTATAAAGGGAGAAAGAGGAATTCACTCTCCTTAAGTGCCGAGATGGCTTTTCCATGTACAACCCCCTAGCTGGGTAAGATTTTGATCCAGAAACTCACTCGATCCTTTTCCTGAGCTGCAACTAGTTGAGTTTAACCCGACCATTTTCAACAGGAATGGAGGAAGGCCACTGCGGGGATCTCTAGCCCTGCTCCACAACCGGAGGACCATATTCGGGACCGAGATCCTGGATTTGAGGAGGATATGGATATATCCGTGACGCTTAAGGAGGGGGTCTTTTATTAGATGAGCTACGATGGCACAGAACTGGCCATTGTAGCTGATTACCCTGGCCTTCTCCCTTCTTCCCATGTAAGTGCCCAGGGAGCATCTCCTCCAAAAGAGTTTTTCCCATCACGCCTCACTCACTGCACTGTCTCGTGCTTCAAAGGGGAGGCGCTCATCTCGCCACGCCACATCAGGATCATCCCTTAAGAAGAGGACGCTGACAAAAGGCACGTCTTCAAAAAGGAAAGCGGACGGCGATACTTCCAAGCCTTTACCTTCATAAAAAAGGTACGATATCCAGTACGTCTGATGGCAAACATACCGAACTGCAACGTTTCTCTGTTCTGCCATATTCCAGGAAGAGCATTCATCAGACTGTTACCAGAGATGCTGCCAGACATACGTCCACCAATCCGACCCCGGACCCTGCCTCTAGGGCAGGAGTTGATGCGGGTGAAATGCCAGATTGTCGTCTCTCCAACGATTCGGATACTGTATTCGTCACCAACTCTGAAGTGGAGTGTGCGATGAACCATCGGTGCCGGAGGGCAACTGTGCGTGATCCTACCTTTAACGAAGAGGCCTTCAATACCTTTAGCTCGGTAGATGCATATATCCGAGCTATTCAGGATGGGCTTGCTGGAGCTACTTACCAGCTTTCAAAGGATATGCGGGTAAGATTATGTATATTCACTAGTCATATACCAGTAGCCCCTGAGACTTAAAAACAGTTGAAGCAACTGATTTTAAGCATCGATGTGTAATTAGGCACTCACAGAGTGTCGGATCACGGGTTCCGGCAAAACCCTCAAGGTTCGAACACTGGGTGCGCACGAAGATTTTCCCCCTACTGATCCACGTCCTAGTTTTTGCTAAGATCTTTCGGACTAACTCAACGAGCTCACAACACAAGGGACACAAGATTTATACTGGTTCGAGCCATCGTTCTGGTGTAATACCCTACTCCAGTGTGGTGGTGGTGGAGTGCCTCTTGGGCTGAGGATGAACAGTACAAGGGGAAGAACAGCCTCCTGATGTTGAGGTGTTCTTGTGTTTGGCGAACTTGTGTGTGTGTGGATTCGATCAGCTCAGGCTCAGTTGCCTTCTACTGTGGTGGCTAGTCCAATTTATAGAGGCCCTGGTCCTCTCCCCAAATATTGAGCAGGAAGGGAGCCAAAAACGGCCAATTTGAAGGGGGACATCTAGTGCAACTTATCCTGACAAAAGTAGTCTTCGCCTGCAAAAGGCACTGGTGGTCACGCCGCCTTGGGCTCCATGGTGACCTCCGTATTGCTGTCCTGCTGGTCTTGATCTCGTTGCACTGATATGGAAACCTTTGCTTGATGCCTCGGTACTCCGCGCCTGCGCTTGCCTCCTTAGCACCAAAGAGGAAACAAGGACGCTGCGCGTGCTGGCGTCCGCCTGTTCTCGATCGTTGTGGCTCATGTCACGAGAACCTCATGATGTTTGCCTTACCTTGATCTCTCCGTCCCTCGCAAGCCTGCCTGGCGAGGCCGCTCCTGAGGAGGTCTTGCATCATCCACCTCGCGAGGCTTGGCCCCTCACGAGGGTCTTGAATGCCTTGTTGATGAAGATGGGTCGTACGGGCCTGCTAGCAGAGCCACGCCGTGGGCCGCAGGCAGGCAAGTCTGGGAACCCTTGTTCCCAGAACGCCAATAGTAGCCACCGAGACCAAGGTGCGCTCGGGCTTGGCTTCGAGGCGAAGCCAAAGGTCAAGTATGGAGTGCCACGGGCCCCAATAGCCTGCGGCCTTGGTCGACGCGTGGAGGTTGATTGGACGTGGGCGTCTCCGCTTCCCCATGCTGCCTCGGCAACTGCCCGACTTGACAAGTCCCTGCGAGATGCAAGGAAGACCATCAATACATGTGATCATGGGGGTGCTGGTTGGCCTTCTCCCGCTATAAATGAGGAGGGAGGAAGAGCCCCCGTCGCCTATTTCTTCCCATTCTGCTTGCTTCTTCTTCTGCTCCCCGCCAACTCCAATGGCGTCCTTGAAGAGGTTCTCTGCTGCAGAGAAGGGAAAGGCCCCTCGCGAGGGGCCCGGCTCCCTCGCGCCCAAGCGTGGACGCGGCCGTCCCCGTAAGCACGCCGCGACCCCTGCCACAGCCCTCCGTTCATGCGGTGGCGCTGCTGCGCATGGCAGGGATCGTTCCAGTTGTGGCAGCCCTGGTGACGAAGGGAGACGCACCATGGTTGCACGGTCTCCCCGGCCACGCTTCCATTCAGCGGAGGTGTTGCCGGAGTTTGTCGTCTGGTAGGAGAACCCGGCCGGCAACTGGCTTCAGCTCCTGCGCTTCTTCACCGACGAGCTGCCGGCCTCCGGTCCAGGCAGGCTTTGGCTGCAGGCGGACAGTTGTTGCAGCAGAGCTTCTTGGGTTGTGGTCGAGGTCTCCGCCGGGGGCAACATAGCTCTGGCCCGCGGTTGGCAGACATTTGCCCGTGCGCGCGGCCTAGGCAGGTGATGTACTCTCCATTTCAGGTACGATGGCGATGCGACCCTCTACGTGAGGGTGTTTGGGGAAGATGGTCGCCGCGCCGGGTCCTGCCCCGAGGTGAACGACGGCGAGGAGGTGCTCCGCCTTGGCGATGGTCGTGACGAGGATGAGGGCGAACCCGCCCTTGGTGCCGACCGTGTCTCGTCCAACTACGGCGGCTCTTCCCCCGACGACAGCTCCAGTAGCGGTGGCTAAGACGAGCCGCCACGCCGCCGCGCCCGCTTCAAAGGTGGTAGCGGATCGTCTCATTGTCGTGCCTCCGTGAAGCGCGAGGAGGGGTCTGGCTGAGCTCGAGACGGTGCCAGGAGCCCACCTCCGTGGATCACTGTAGGGGCAGGCGTCGCTTTATTTTGTTCTTCCTTTCCTTTCTGCATCAAGAAGAAACCAGTATGGGCCCCGGAGGGCGTATATCGAACTATGTATCGAACTATGATTTCCCAATCATTATGCTATGTTTGTTGTTTCCGTGTTGTGCCCTTATTTTGTGTAGAGGTAACTTAGCTTGGCATGCTTGGGGTAGCCTCCTCCTCGTGAGGGACTTTCTTCCTGGTGCCTGCGGAGGCCTTCCTTGACTTGGCGGGTGAGCGAGTCCTGGATTAGGGGGTCCTCGGACAGCCGGACTATATACTTTGGCTGGACTGTTGGACTATGAAGATACAAGATTGAAGACTTCGTCCCGTGTTCGGGTGGGACTCTCCTTTGCGTGGAAGGCAAGCTTGGCAATTCGGATATGTACATCTCCTCCCTTGTAACTGACTCTGTGTAACCCTAGCCCCCTCCGGTGTCTATATAAACTGGAGGGTTTAGTCCGTAGGGCAAAGACAATCATAATCATAGGCCAGCTCCTAGGGTTTAGCCTCTATGATCTCGTAGTAGATCAACTCTTGTAATACTCATACCATCAAGATCAATCAAGCAGGAAGTAGGGTAGTACCTCCATCGAGAGGGCCCAAACCTGGGTAAACATTGTGTCCCCCGCGTCCTGTTACCATCCGCCTTAGACGCACAGTTCGGGACCCCCTACCCGAGATCCGCCAGTTTTGACACCGACATTGATGCTTTCATTGAGAGTTCCACTGTGTTGTCATGATAAAGGCGTGATGGCTCCTTCGATCATCGGCAACGATGCGATCGAGGGTGAGGTTTTTCTCCCTGGACAGATCTTCGTATTCGGCGGCTTCGTACTGCAGGCCAACTCGCTTGGCCATCTGGAACATATTGAGAGCTATGCCCTGGCCGTCAGGTCAGGTTTGGAAACTTAAACTACACTGCCGACATCCGCGGAGACTCCATCTTCGACAGATTCGAGCCCACGTTAGGTGCGCCGCATAGTCACGATGAGCATTGTAGGATCGGAAGTATGTCTAGAGGGGGGGTGATTAGACTACTTGACCAAATAAAAACTTAACCTTTTCCCAACTTTAGTTCTTGGCAGATTTTAGCTATTTTAGGACAATTCAAGCAATCATCACACAATTCAAGCAAGCATGCAAAGAGTATATAGGCAGCGGAAAGTAAAGCATGCAACTTGCAAGAATGTAAAGGGAAGGGTTTGGAGAATTCAAACGCTATTGGAGACACGGATGTTTTTCCCGTGGTTCGGATAGGTGGTGCTATCCTACATCCATGTTAGTGGAGACTTCAACCCACGAAGGGTAACGGTTGCGCGAGTCCACGGAGGGCTCCACCCACGAAGGGTCCATGAAGAAGCAACCTTGTCTATCCCACCATGGCCATCGCCCACGAAGGACTTGCCTCACTAG
Organism: Aegilops umbellulata; assembly: GCA_032464435.1. Lineage (NCBI taxonomy): Eukaryota > Viridiplantae > Streptophyta > Magnoliopsida > Poales > Poaceae > Aegilops > Aegilops umbellulata. Next base: position 242,479,247 of record CP136055.1, on the reverse strand, counting down.
CGGTAGATCTTCACGAAGTAGGCGATCTCCTTGCCCTTACAAACTCCTTGGTTCAACTCCACAATCTTGTCGGAGGCTCCCAAGAGACACCTAGCCAATATAGGAGACACCACTCTCCAAGAAGTAACAAATGGTGTGTTGATGATGAACTCCTTGCTCTTGTGCTTCAAATGATAGTCTCCCCAACACTCAACTCTCTCTCTCTCACAGGATTTGGATTTGGTGGAAAGAAGATTTGAGTGGAAAGCAACTTGGGAAAGGCTAGAGATCAAGATTCATATGGTAGTATCTTGGTCTCAACACATGAGTAGGTGGTTCTCTCTCAGAACATATGAATTGGAAGTGTAGGTGTGTTCTGATAGCTCTCTCCACGAATGAAGAGGAGGTGGAGGGGTATATATAGCCTCCACTTAAAATCCAACCGTTACACACAATCTACCAATCTCGGTGGGACCGAATCAACAAACTCGGTCGGACCGAAATGGTAAACCTAGTGACCGTTAGAGATTTTCGGTGGGACTGACATGCATCTCGGTAGGACCGATGTGGTTAGGGTTTGGGCATAACGTAATCTCGGTGAGACCGATTACACAAACTCGGTGAGACCGATTTGGTAATTAGCTAACCAGAGAGTTGGTCAGGCAAACTCGGTGGGACCAATTTGCTTTTTCGGTGAGACCGAAAAGTTACAAAAAGGAAACAGAGAGTTTGCATTGTAATCTCGGTGGGACCGATCCGCTCTTTCGGTGAGACCGAAAAGTTACGAAAAGGAAACAGAGAGGTTGCAATCCCATCTCGGTGAGACCGAGATCCCTATCGGTGAAACCGATTTGCTAGGGTTTGGCAGTGGCTTATGACATATGAACAACTCGGTGGTGCCGGATAGAAAGAGTCGGTAGGACCGAGTTTGGCTTGGGGTTTAGGTCATATGTGGATATGGGAAAGTAGTTGAGGATTTTGGAGCATATCATTAAGCACATAAGGCAAAGAGCTCATGAAGCAACACCTCATCCCTCCTTGATAGTATTGGCTTTTCCTATAGACTCAATGTGATCTTGGATCACCAAAATGTAAAATGAAGAGTCTTGAGCTTTTGAGCTTGAGCCAATCCTTTGTCCTTAGTATTTTGAGGGTTCCACTTTCACCATCCATGCCATGCCAATCATTGAGCTTTCCTGAAATAATTGTCTTGGAATTGCATTAGCTCAATGAGCTATATGTTGTTATAAATTACCAAAACCACCTAGGGATAGTTGCACTTTCAATCTCCCCCTTTTTGGTAATTGATGACAACATATAGATCAAAGCTTCGACAAATGATAATAAGAATGAATTACATCGTCGCTTTGAGAAGTATGTGATAAGAAAGAGCTCCCCCTAAATTTGTGCATATTTAAAATTTTGCTTTGGACTGCAAATGCACAAAGAATTAGAGTTATGGGTTACTCTTCCATGTCACATACATCTTGGTGGAGCGCTCAAAATGATAAACAATGAAATACATGCACTCATCACCAAGGCAAAAGTGAATGATCACATAAGATAGATAAGATATATCAAGCATGCATAAGTGTAGCTTATGATCAAACACATGATCATCAATGTCTCACAAGCATATCAAAGTATCTCAACCAAAAGCAAATAATGTATCAAAGACCACCAAATAAAACAAGAGAGAAAAGCAACACTCTCTCTCTCGAAGCCTATGATCTATACATCTTCGCCCCCTTTGGCAACAAGTTACCAAAAAGTTCCTAGAAAATGCATAGTGCTATATCGACACTCAGGCTTGATCTTCAGGAGGTGGTGGAGTCCGGATCACTCCAAGGACGAAAGCTTCTGTTGATGCTGATGGAGTTGGAGCTGAAGTGGATGCTGGAGCAGGTTGGTTTGATGCTACGGCTGGAGCTGAGGCGGTTGCTCTTGTGTCAGGAACTGGCACTGCACTGGACCTCTGAGCTCGTGGAAATCTAGCAAATGCATCTGTAGTTGTCTTCCCTCTCGTCTCCTGCATGTCATCCTGGAGCTGCTCCACTGCTATTTGTATCTCTGTCACCTTGATATCCAAGTCATAGAACTTCTGTTCTATGATCCTCTCTAAGCTCGCCTGGTTCTGAGTTAGGTTTGCCAAACCTTTCTCAATGCGCAGGGTGGATGCAATCAGGTAACTGAGCTGCTCTTGCTTGGTCTTCAAGAAGTGTTCTGATGCCTCCTCTTGAGTTGGCATCCTAGCAGCTTTCTCCTTTTTAGCCTTCTCCTTTTGTGCTTGGGCATGGGCTGAAGATGGTTCATCCATGTTCATCACAACTGCATTGTATTCAAACTCAGGATGTATAGGAAGATGTTCCTTATCCAAAATATATATGCCAGTGCCCATCTTGGAGTTGATCAGTTCTTGGATCTGAGGAGCATATCCACAGCTTCTCTTCTGGTCTGCTGCTGTCCTCTTGATTGTCTCTATCATCAGGCTCATGACCTTGAACTTCTGAAGCACATCAAAGATATGAAGCAGGTTGATAGCATGGCCTCTGACCATCTTGTGATTTCCAGACTTTGGTAGCAGAGTGTGCCTTAAGATCCAGTTGATTGTTGGCAATCCTGACAGAAGATAATGTGCAGATCCATACTTGAAAGTTTCAAGTGCCTTATCAGGGATCTCCTTGTACATGTTGATCATTGAGTTGGGGTCCATCTTCTTCTTGGAATAGACATCCAAGTCATCTTCACTTTCTTCTGGGGCATTGATCAGTTGAGCCCATTCTGCAACAGTTGATTGGTACCTCGTACCTTCAGACATCCAGACAATCCTCCCATCGGGGTAAAAGTGTGTTGTGGAGTAGAACTGCATGATAAGTTCCCCATTCCACTTTGTGAGCTTTTGCCCAACAAAGTCTGCTACTCCACAAGCCTTGAAGCTATCCTCCACTCCTGGGAAGTGCTCTTCATTGTCCTTTATGTATTGCCAATCAACCCATTTCATGTCACAGACAATTGGCTTTTTGTCTAACAGGATTGTCTCATAGAAGTCCTGTTGTTCCTTAGTGTGGAACCTGTAGTCTACAGCAGTTCTTCTCCTGGTAGCATAGGGATCTTCTGCTCTCCATTTTCTCAATCCAGAGTCTCTCCTGATATTCATATCCTCAGCCACATGATGAGCATCATTGTGGTCTGGGATCTTGGGCTTTAATTTCCTCAAAACTTGTCCTTCTTGTTCTTCAGCAACATTAGGCACTGGGGCCTTGTTCTTCTCAGCAGCTGGAATATTTCTTGTATTCCTCTTGGGTTTTTGCTTTGGAGCTGTCTTGGGGGCTTCCTTGGGCTTGGATGCAGCTCCCCCTGATCTAATGGCATCACCCATCAGCTTGGGTGCCTTGGGTGCTGGTGCAACACCTTCCTCTTCCTCTTCTTCATCAGAATCTTTTCTCATAGAGGGCTTGCCAATGACTCTGCAATGGTGGTTCTTGCTCTCTTCTTTTTCTTGCCCTGGCCAATATCTTCTCCTTCAGATTCCATAGTGAACTTCATTGTTTCCTCAAGCACAACCTTCCTAGGCTTAGAGGTTGGAGCTCTTCTAGCAGGTGCTTTCTTGTGCATTCCTGGTTTGGTGACTGCTGCTGAGCCATATTCTTTCTTCAGCACAACTCTCTTGGAGGTTGCCTCCTCCCCTGCCACATAGTCTTCATCTTCTGAATCTGAAGTTCTTTTCCTTCTCTGTCTGGTGGCAGCCTTTGGAAGATTGCTTGGAGTGCTCCTGCTGCCATCATCTGAAGAACTTGAGGGGCTAGTGCCCTCACTCATATGCACAGGCTGTTCTGACTGATTCTGACAGTCACTTTGGTCTGACATGTTGAACAAGCTGACTGCTGACTGCTGACCCTGTGAATAGTTTATAGATGAGGTAGATTGGATGAGCATCACAAAAAGCAGAGATTTTTGCAAAAGAATGATTCAAAAACTTAGTTTTAGTTTCCCACAGAAAGCATTTCGGATCTACCGATTTCTAAACTCGGTGATACCGAAGCAGTATTTGGAACCTAAACTAGTGATCTCGGTCAGACCGAGTCACAGTTCGGTGGCACCAAGACTGCTAGGGTTTCACAAAATTCAAGAATCGGTCACACCGATTAGTTACACTCGGTCAGACCGAGTTTCACTTCTGCAGTGGCAAGGGCCAAATCGGTGGGACCGAGTTTTTCAACTCGGTGGGTCCGAGATGGTTTCGGCGGAAACCTAACCCTAAATTTTTCGAATCAAACCTAATCTACGAGTTCTTTGACTGGATAGAAGTTTATCAAACGTGGCAAGAATCATTATGATCACAATGTGCTAGGAATCGTATTGGGGATAGCACAAAGATCGAGTCCACACCCTAGTTCGGCGGAGACTCACTACGGCGGCAATGGCGGAGGTGATTTCCGTTGACGACGACGGAGACCAGTGACTGGAGGCTGCTGGCGGCGAGAAGACGATTCGGAGACCACGTCGGCAGAGCGAGCTATGGCGCGGGCGAAGAGGTTCGGAGAAATTTCCAAATTTTTGCCCGTGACTATATATAGCCTGACCCTGTCGGTGTGACCGAGTGGAACGACTCGGTGGCACCGAGATGCAAAACTATATACAGTTATTGCAACTCGGTGTGACCGAATAGTTCAAGTCGGTTGCACCGAGATTGAAAACATAGATCAACTTGATGATCTCGGTAGGACCGAAAGTGGGGTATCGGTCAGACCGAGAATCACAAAGAGGTTTTGGAAGTTTAAGTCTATGACGAATCGGGGACTCCGAGTGCTCCTCACACAGAGTGGTTCAAATTTGACTTGATAAATTTTGTGATGTAGCATGAATAGAATTTGAGACAAGAAAAGCATAGATAGCTAGAGGAGGTTCTTAGGCATTCTTGTCCATCCACTTGGCAAAAGAAAAGATAAAGCCAAACAATCAAAACAACAAGTGGATGTCCTCGAATGAGTAAAATATGCAACCAACATGCTCACACAGTAAGATGACAATAGAAATATGTGACAAAGCATGCACAATCAATTCTAGCATCTATCAAGCAATTGGCGATGACTAGGTCATCTATATATGAGTATATTGACTTAGGAGTTAAATGAGAACATTTGATCATAGGTCATACTCATCGTTTAAGCTCAAGTGGGGTTACCACTTTTACATAAAGCATTGTTGTGTTCACATCATTAGAGTTGCTTTAGCTCAAGTCTTAGAGTAAAGCTCCCCCTAGATGTGATATCCCCCCTTAAGAGGGATGAACTAACCTTGGGTTTTGTCGATGATAACCTCATGTAGATGTTGAAGATGTGGATGCTCAATATTGATGTAGATCACTTGGAGCTATCCTTTTGAGTGAATTGCACTTTCAATATCTACACGGGTTAGTCCCACAAGGAACAAGCAAGTATATCCATAGACATAGAGTGATGCACATACGAGAAGATGTCTATGAAAGCTTTTAGATTACCTTGTCCCTTGACTTACCAACAAGAGGGTTTGTGACTCCTTGAACTAGTGCAAGATGTGGAAGTTGATTGCACTTGTTCTTGCCAAAATGATAAGAGTGAAGTATGTTGGCGGAGTCACCCTCAAGAACTCTCTAGTTCTTCTTCTTTTGGATCCACACCATCTTGATGGGAATCCTTGGAGTTGTAGTCGTACTTGATGAAGTGGAACTTGAAGTAGTCTTGGGAATCCACTTGACTAAGGTCTTAGGAGCTTCTTCAAATGCATCTATTTCCTCTTGAAGCTTGTCCTTGCCTCTTTGCTTGTAGTCTTGTGGTGGAAGATCATCTTGAGTTTGTGTCCCCTTGAAAGAAGTTCGATCATACTTCTCTTGTTGAGGAACAAACTTTGTCTTGGGGTATTGATCTTCTTCCCACTCAACTCCATTGGCATTGAACTTTCGTTCAAAACCAACACCTTGATTCTTCCGGTGCCTTCCTTGCTTGCGTACAATCTCCTCGAATTGCTTACTTCCGGCAAGGCTTTTGTACACTCCTTTCTCTATGATTTCCTTCAATATGCTATTTTCTTGCTCAAGTGTAACTTGGCTAAGAGAATCATTAGTGGAATCAAGAGAACTACTAGAAGCAACAATATTGGATTTAACATAGTCATTGTTACTACTAGCGAAAGAATATTTCTTGTTCTTGTTACTAGACTTGACTTGAGGCATGTAAGTTGATAAGAGTAAACGTTTGGCAATGTAAGAAGAACTTTTCTTGCGGAGATCATCATTGATTGCCTTTAAAAACTCATGCTCTTGCTCAAGATTGAGATTTTCAAAGCGTAACTTCTCATGAGCCCTTAAAAGTTCTCGATGATCTTCGAAGATAGTTTAATGAGCTAACTTAAGAGTGTTTAGCTCTTTAGTTAGAGCCTCAATTTTCTCCTTATCATTGTCATTCATTTTAGCATTATTAATTGACGTTTCATCATAGGATTCATCACTAGAGTTTTGAACAAGTAAATCATCATCGCCTAACAAGTCATCTTCATCACTATTAAAATCAACATACTCAGGGTGAGTTACCTTAGGACCTTCGGCCATGAAGCATCTTCCAATTCCTTCATTGGGTGAATCAAATATGTCGTAGGAGTTGGTTGACACAAGTGCTAGTCCGGCAACACCTTCATCTTGAGTATATTCGGAGTCGGAGTGATAACTTCTCTCGGAGTGGTTGTCGGAGTCGGAGCCATATACCCATTCACCAACATGAGCTTGATGTCTTCGTTTTGTGTAGCTCCTTGATGATTTTTCCTTCCTTTCCGAATCCTTGCTTCTCCGTGAGTGTCTTCGTTCATAACGATCATCTCTACTCCTTCTCTCTCATGATGGTGATTCCTCTCTTTTGCTTCTTCTTTTTGGAGAATCTTCTCTTCTTTTGTAGGGAGCCGTACACTCATTTGAATAGTGTCCGGGTCTTCCACAATTGTAGCAGTTTTGCTCTCGACTAGAAGATCTTTTGTCATTGTAGGACCTTGACTTGGAGCTTCTATCTTTGCTTCTACTCTTGTAGAACTTGTTGAAGTTCTTCACCATTAAGCTCAGTTCTTCATTGAAGTTTTTTTTCTCACTTGATGATGTGGGGGCTTCACATGAGGCTTTATAAGCACCACTTGATTTGTTGTGAAGTTCCTCTTTGTCCTTGAGCGACATCTCATGAGCAACAGTTCTTCCAATGACTTCCGTTGGCTTGAGATTTTTGTAATTGGGCATCATTTGGATCAATGTACACACGGTATCATATTTTCCACCCAAGGATCTTAGGATCTTCTTGATGATGAATCTGTCAGTCATCTCTTCACTCCCTAAGCCGGCAATCTCATTTGTGATGAGAGCAAGCCTAGAGTACATTTTAGCGACACCTTCACCATCCTTCATTTTGAACTTGTCAAGTTGACTTTGAAGCACATCCAATTTAGATTCCTTGACGGAGTCGGTACCTTCGTGCATATCAATCAAGGTATCCCAAATTTCCTTTGCATTCTCAAGACGGCTGATTTTGTTGAATTCTTCGGGGCACAATCCGTTGAAGAGAATATCACAACCTTGAGCGTTGTATTGTAGCATCTTCAACTCATCCGCGGTAGCTTCACGGTTTGGTTCTTTCCCTTCGAAGAAGTCACCTTGCAAACCAACACACAGAATCGCCCAAACGGCAGGGTTATGTCCAAGAATATGCATTTTCATTTTATGCTTCCAACTAGCAAAGTTAGTGCCATCAAAGTAAGGACCTCTACGGTGATAATTTCCCTCACTAGACGCCATACTCTCCTAGGTTGTGAAACCAAGGCTATGACCACCAAAAGCTATGGGAATCAAAGCAAATGGAGACCAAAGCTCTGATACCACTTGTAGGATCGGAAGTATGTCTAGAGGGGGGGGGTGATTAGACTACTTGACCAAATAAAAACTTAACCTTTTCCCAACTTTAGTTCTTGGCAGATTTTAGCTATTTTAGGACAAGTCAAGCAATAATCACACAATTCAAGCAAGCATGCAAAGAGTATATAGGCAGCGGAAAGTAAAGCATGCAACTTGCAAGAATGTAAAGGGAAGGGTTTGGAGAATTCAAACGCTATTGGAGACACGGATGTTTTTCCCGTGGTTCGGATAGGTGGTGCTATCCTACATCCATGTTAGTGGAGACTTCAACCCACGAAGGGTAACGGTTGCGCGAGTCCATGGAGGGCTCCACCCACGAAGGGTCCACGAAGAAGCAACCTTGTCTATCCCACCATGGCCATCGCCCACGAAGGACTTGCCTCACTAGCGGTAGATCTTCACGAATTAGGCGATCTCCTTGCCCTTACAAACTCCTTGGTTCAACTCCACAATCTTGTCGGAGGCTCCCAAGAGACACCTAGCCAATCTGGGAGACACCACCCTCCAAGAAGTAACAAATGGTGTGTTGATGATGAACTCCTTGCTCTTGTGCTTCAAATGATAGTCTCCCCAACACTCAACTCTCTCTCACAGGATTTGGATTTGGTGGAAAGAAGATTTGAGTGGAAAGCAACTTGGGAAAGGCTAGAGATCAAGATTCATATGGTAGGAATGGAATATCTTGGTCTCAACACATGAGTAGGTGGTTCTCTCTCAGAACATATGAATTGGAAGTGTAGGTGTGCTCTGATAGCTCTCTCCACGAATGAAGAGGAGGTGGAGGGCTATATATAGCCTCCACTTAAAATCCAACCGTTACACACAATCTACCAATCTCGGTGGGACCGAATCAACAAACTCGGTCGGACCGAAATGGTAAACCTAGTGACCGTTAGAGATTTTCGGTGGGACTGACATGCATCTCGGTAGGACCGATGTGGTTAGGGTTTGGGTATAACGTAATCTCGGTGAGACCGATTACACAAACTCGGTGAGACCGATTTGGTAATTAGCTAACCAGAGAGTTGGTTAGGCAAACTCGGTGGGACCGATTTGCTCTTTCGGTGAGACCGAAAAGTTACAAAAAGGAAACAGAGAGTTTGCATTGCAATCTCGGTGGGACCGATCCGCTCTTTTGGTGAGACCGAAAAGTTACGAAAAGGAAACAGAGAGGTTGCAATCCCATCTCGGTGAGACCGAGATCCCTATCGGTGAAACCGATTTGCTAGGGTTTGGCAGTGGCTTATGACATATGAACAACTCGGTGGTGCTGGATAGAAAGAGTCGGTAGGACCGAGTTTGGCTTGGGGTTTAGGTCATATGTGGATATGGGAAAGTAGTTGAGGATTTTGGAGCATATCATTAAGCACATAAGGCAAAGAGCTCATGAAGCAACACCTCATCCCTCCTTGATAGTATTGGCTTTTCCTATAGACTCAATGTGATCTTGGATCACCAAAATTTAAAATGAAGAGTCTTGAACTTTTGAGCTTGAGCCAATCCTTTGTCCTTAGTATTTTGAGGGTTCCACTTGCACCATCCATGCCATGCCAATCATTGAGCTTTCCTGAAATAATTGTCTTGGAATTGCATTAGCTCAATGAGCTATATGTTGTTATAAATTACCAAAACCACCTTGGGATAGTTGCACTTTCAAGCATGACTTAGCTCTATCGTCGGACGGTGTTCGGGAGATCACACATGTGGCTACTCCGGCCCTCAATCCAGAGCAGATCGCGATGTCCAAGGACGGGTGGATGGACCCCGCCACGGAGGCTGCACACTCAGCGGCGATAGAGCCGAATACTAACTTCACATCCTATGAGACCTGTGTTGTCGTACCCTTGGATTCGTCCCCGACCACGGGCTCCGAACCGCCTGAGTCCGTGCCTATCGAATCTGATTGGGCACCGATCATGGAGTTTTCCTCCGCGGATATCTTTCAGCACTCCCCCCTGGGCGATGTGCTGAATGCATTAAGGTCTCTCTCCTTGTCAGGAGGCCCTTGGCCGAACTATGTCCGGCTCGAGTGGGAAGTGGACGACGAAGAAATTCGTTCCCCGCCCACCACCCACTTAATAGCCACTGTCGATAACTTAACCGACATGCTCGATTTTGGCTCTGAAGACATCGACGGTGTGGACGACGATGCAGGAGAAGAACAGGAACCACCGCCCACAGGGAACTGGACTGCCACCTCATCATATGATATATACATGGTGGACACCCCCAAAGAAAGCGACTGTAATAAGGAAACGGAGGATAATCACCTTGAGAAGCAATCTAAGCATCGGCGTCATAGGCGCCACTCTAAGCCCCGCCATAGCAAAAGCAGCGATATAGGCACAAGAGACAATAACGCTGCAGATAGTGCCGAAGACGAAGACAATCCCCTCCAGCCAGGCTTCGAGCGGGATGATGGGCAAGCTAGCCCTAAGGAACAGGTAGCAGACGGAGAATTAGAGGATGACAATTACATGCCTCTCTCCGAAGACGAGGCGAGCCTCGGCGACGAAGAATTTATCGTGCCTGAGGATCCCGTCGAGCAGGAGCGCTTCAAGCGCCGGCTTATAGCCACAGCAAAAAGCCTGAAGAAAAAGCAACAACAGCTTTAAGCCGACCATGATCTGCTAGCGGATAGATGGACTGAGGTCCTGGCGGTCGAGGAATATGAACTCGGGCACCCAACCAAAGGTTACCCAAAGCACATGTTGCTACCCCAACTCGAGGAGGAAGCATTAGAGCCTACATTTCCAGCTTATGATGCGACTAACTGGACACCTCGTGGCTGAGACAAAGTGGCATATCAGCCCGAAGTCTAGCCCGCACCCCATCAGCAGTCAAACAAAAACAGCAAGGCCCGAGGCAACACGCAGGACCTGCGATACGTATTGGAAAACAAAGCAGGACATACAAGATCGATCTACGGATCACAGGGGTGCGCCCCAACGCGTGTCGACGACTGTCACGCCGAATATACTAAAAGCAAATCCGGCCGGGCCAAATACAGTAGACAAGACTTGTATGAACTGCGTCGTGACATAGCCTGGCACAGATGCGTTGCACACTCCCTATGCTTCACTGACGAAGTAATGGATCACGAATTCCCAGAAGGTTTTAAACCCGTGAACATTGAATCATATCATGGTACAACAGACCCCGCGGTATGGATTGAAGATTTCCTCCTCCACATCCACATGGCCCGCGGTGACGATCTACATGCCATCAAGTACCTCCCACTAAAACTAAAAGTGCCGGCTCGGCATTGGCTGAATAGCCTGCCGACAAACTCCATTGGCAGTTGGGAGAATTTGGAAGACACATTCCTTGAAAACTTCCAGGGCACTTATGTGCGACCACAGGATGCCGATGACTTGAGTCACATAACCCAACAGCGAGGAGAATCAGCCAGGAAATTCTGGACTCGGTTCCTAACTAAAAAGAACCAAATTGTCGACTATCCAGATGCCTAGGCCTTAGCGGCATTTAAGCATAACATCCGTGACGAGTGGCTTGCCCGACACCTCAGCCAAGAGAAGCCGAAGTCCATGGCAGCCCTCACGATACTCAAGACACGCTTTTGTGCGGGCGAGGACAGCTGGCTGGCTTGCAGCAACAACACATCAAGAAATCCTGGCAATTCAGATGCCAAAGATAGCAACAGCAGGGAACGTTGCAACAGACACAAGCGCCTCAACAACAGCAAGAACGCCGAAGACACGATAGTTAATGCCGGATTCAGTGGCTCTAAGTCCGGTCAGCGGAAAAAGCCGTTCAAAAGAAGCAATCCGAGCCCGTCCAGTTTGGACCGCATACTCGATCGCTCGTGTCAAATTCACAGCACCCCCGTTAAACAAGCCAACCACACTAACAGAGAGGGCTGGGTGTTCAAACAGGCCTGCAAGTTAAATGCCGAAAACAAGGAAAAGGGGCTGCATAGCAACGACGAGGAGGAGCCCCGGCCGCCGAACATAGGAGGACAGAAGAAATTTCCTCCCCAAGTGAAAACGGTGAACATGATATACGCAACCCATATTCCCAAGCGGGAACGGAAGCGTGCACTAAGGGACGTCCATGCGATGGAGCCAGTCGCCCAAAGTTCAACCCATGGTCTTCTTGCCCGATCACTTTCGATCGCAGGGACCACCCCACCAGTATCCGTCATGGCGGTTCTGCCGCATTCCCCCTTGACCCCATCATTGACGGATTTCACCTCACTCGAGTCCTCATGGATGGTGGCAGCAGCCTGAACCTGCTCTATCAGGATACAGTGCGCAAAATGGGTATAGACCCCTCGAGGATCAAACCCTCAAAACCACCTTTAAAGGTGTCATACCAGGTGTAGAGGCCTGCTGCACGGGCTCGATCACACTTGAAGTGGTCTTCGGATCTCCGGATAACTTTCGAAGCGAGGAGTTAATCTTTGATGTCGTCCCCTTCCGCAGTGGCTATCACGCACTGTCGGACGAACCGCATTCGCCAGATTCAATGCAGTACTGCATTATGCATACCTCAAGCTCAAAATGATAGGACCTCGCGGAGTTATAACAGTTAATGGAAACACAGAACGCTCGCTCCATACGGAGGAGCACACTGCGGCCCTCGCAGCAGAAGTGTAAAGTAGCCTTCTGAGACAAATAGCCAATTCGGCGGAAAAAAACCCGTACACCTTCAAGCGAGTCCGGAGTACCCTGCAGTAGGATCGCCAGGCACGTTCAAATCTCGCCTAGCAATTCGGACTCCGTCCTAGTCCCAGTCAAGCGGCAAAATTTATGTCGCGCGTACATAATTACGCAATCAAGATACCATGGGCATAGGCGGAGGCACGGCTATGGCACGGCCCACAATGCGGCTCAACCGCCTCAAGACCTGTATATCTTTAACATTTTCTTCCTTTTAGGCCCTTATTCTCTGAAGGCCCTCTCCGATCGCCTGATTATCGGACCCGTCACGGGAAAGAAACACCAAGGAAGCAAGAAGCTTTGACGCACAAGGGAATCCTCAGGTGGTCTCTGATAACGATAGATATACCTGTTTTACATACCCACACGCAGCTTGCCCTTGGATAGGACATGTCAAATAGTCCTATTTTTACTTATTGCACTACTTGTATACATACGCTTTGACGTATCATTTAAATAACAATGTACAACATTAGATCATTATTGCATTCCTTCATCTTTTTCCCTTGTCTGCTTATTTACGACAAATAGCACCCGTACATTCTGAAATGTCCAGTGCGCCAGGGGCTTCAATGCACCCCATAACACGGCATGAAAAGTCCGAACACTTTCGACAGTGCGGCACCCCGAACTTATAGCATTATATGCATCAGCTCCGAATCATGTCTTGGGTCAATAGTTGGGTTTGCCCGGCTCCCATGTTTTGGTACCTTATGTTCCGCTATATCGGCTAAGGTAGCATTGGGATAACTACTACGATTGTGTCCTGGTTCTTCCGGACAAGCACCTCAGTAGAGAAAGCCGAAAACTGACTGTCATGATGCGGCGAGAGCTGGTCGCTGGTCGAGAGGTCTCAAATCCTTAAAGATTTTTTCCGCTTCGGGCGAGGAGTCGGCCTTGTCCGATTTAGGCGTACATAGAGCCCCAAGTTCGGCCTTCCGAATACTAGGGGCTTCGCCAAAATTTAAAATTTTAGACTTCTATGGCTAAGTGAGAGTGATAAAGCTTTATAGTCTGATTGCCTGGTTCGTTGTGCTGAACACCTCCTTCGAAGGATCCAAAACTGGGATGAAGAGTTATCAGGTTTATCCAGAACACCTCAGTACCAGTGACATGGGGGCAGAAGCCGACGAATAGCCAACTCTCAGATTTTATAAACGGCCGCACAGAAGGTAATATTTTAAATCAACAAGCGTTATATCGCGCACAGGAACTCGTTTTCATATTACAGGATCACATGAGTACATTCATTCAAATATTACATCCTTAGCACATTCTTCCGCCACAAGCGAGCACCCTTCAGGACACTGTCATTATACTTTTCGGGGTCGCGATGCTCCTTGCGCTCCAGTGGCCCCTCCTTCACCAGCTTTTCGGCGTCCATCTTCGCCCAGTGCACTTTCGCCCGGGCAAAGGCCCTGCGCGCACCTTCAATGCAGACAGACCACTTTATGACTTCAAACCGTGGGCAGGCATTCATAAGCCGCTTTACCAGGCCAAAGTAGCTGCCAGGCAGGGGCTCGCCAGGCCACATCCGGACTATGAGACCCTTCATGGCCAGTTCGGCTGCCTTGTGAAGCTCGACCATTTGCTTCAACTGGTCGCTCAAAGGCATTAGATGTTCGGTCCCAGTATACTGAGACCAGAACAACTTCTTCGTCGAGCTCCCTTCCTCGGCCCGGTAGAACTCCGCGGCATCCGATACGCTGCTGGGTAGATCTGTGCACACTCCTGGAGAGCTCCAAATTCGGGTAAGTAAAAGGAAAGTTTCCTTCACATGCTTGCTTTGCATAATGAATGCCTTACCCGCCGCTATCTTCTTGACCGCCTGAATTTCCTGGAGGGCCTTTTGGGCTTCGGCCTTCGCATTTTGTGCGTTCTCGAGGGCCTTCGCAAGCTCGGACCCTTGCGTCTTCGAGTCACGCTCCAAGGACTCGTATTTCTTGACAAAATTCTGGAGCTCATGCTGAACCTCACCGACTCGGGCCTCTTGCTTCTCGCGCTCGGTGCGCTCCTTGGCCGCTTTGTTTTCAGCCTCGGACAGTGCCTTCTTCAGGGCCGCCACTTTGGTCGTGGCCCCTAGCAAAATTCATGACGATCCTATGATCTAACAACCACCTTCCTTTTTCTTTATCAATATACAGACGGAGTATCACTTACCTTTGTTCTCTTCGAGCTGCCTCTTGGTGAGGCTGAGCTCTTCCTCGGTCCGCTCAAGGTCCCGCTTCAGTGCGGAGACCTTCGCAGTACGAGCGGCAGCGGCCAGCAGCGAAGCCTGCTTATTCACATAGACATATTATGATTAGACTCCTGTGATTGTCATTTGATCCTCTGTTCGACCTTTCTTCGCGAACACCAAACAGAGCATCAGGGGCTACTGTCTATGATGTAACATTTTCTCATAATTTGATTACTTACATCAAAGCCTGTTAGGAGGCTGGCACAGGCTTCAGTCAGTCCGCTTTTGGCGGACCAAACCTTCTCGACCACCGCACTCATGATAGTGCGGTGCTCTTCATTAATGGAAGCGCCGCGAAGCGCTTCCAGCAAGTTGTCCGATGCCTCTGGATGGACAAAGTCCATCAGCACAGACGGCTCGGCCCCCTTAGCGAGGGGTCGCCTGATAGAGTCCAGAACCACTGGAGGTTCCGGTGCAGTATTCGGCTGGGGGCCAAACTTTCTGTCACCGTCATTAGAGTCCATGGGAGTCTTGCCCCCCATGCGCCCAACGTCTGGGATGTCGCCTCGGGGTGCTTCCAGAACTATCTCCCCTTGGTTGAGTACCCTTTGAGACAACACTTCAACGTCATCCATAGGGCGGGGGAGGTGGCGGTCGGGAGTGAATCGTTGTTCATCGCCGACTGGCCCAAAGACTCATCTGAGGAGGATACGTCGATATGGGCTTTGGAGGGAGTGCATGATCATGTTTGGCATGATAAGAAGCAATAAAACAAAACATACCAGAACTATTATGGTATTCGGATACTTACGACTTCGCTAGGGGCTGGTCCCTGGGCAACCACTCCTCGTCGCTGTAAGCGGCTGTTGTGGAGTAGTCCGGAAGGAGGGTCCTTCCATTCTTGGACCCTTCGGCCTCCCCAGATGGGGCGACCTTCCTTTTCTTGTCTCCCCCAGCTGGGGGGAGAACTTTCCTCTTCCTCCTTCTCGTTTTCGTGGGAAGAGGGCGCCTCGGTGTTACCGGACGATGAGTCCGATACAACCTTGCGCCAGAGACCTTTCCTGGTCCCCGCGGCCTTCTTCTTGGCCTTCTTCTCCGGCGCCTCATATGGCGCCGGAACCAGCATCTCCGTTAAGAGAGCCCTTGGTGGATCTTCAGGAAGTGGGGTCGGACAATCGATCTGCTCCGCTGTCGCAACCCAGTCCTGTTAAATGGCGTGGAGGCTCAGATCCCTCACATGATTATACTGGGTAAAGGAATATCTTATGAGATATAAAGAGCTTACCGGATTGGCAGGGCGCTTTGTGCTGAGTCCGCAATCCTTGGTAAGGGGAGGAGGTACCTCAGCGGCCTTGAACAGAACCTTCCAGACATCTTGGTGCGTCGTGTCGTAAAGCTCTCGCAGCGTCTGGTGCTTGGCCGGGTCGAACTCCCACATATTGAATGACCGTCCTTGACACGGAAGGATCCGGTGGAAGAGCACGACCTGGACCATGTTGACAAGCTTGATTTTCTTGCTTATCATGTTTTTAACACAGTTCTGGAGTCCGGTCAGCTCCACCGATGAGCCCCGGGATAGGCCCTTCTCTTTCCAGGAGGTGAGCCGCATGGGGATGCTGGATCGAAATTCGGGGGCCGCCACCCAGTTGGTGTCGCGCGGCTTGGTGATGTAGAACCACCACGATTGCCACCCCTTCATGGTCTCCACATAGGAGTCTCCGAGCCAGGTGACGTTGGGCATTTTGCCCACCATGGCACCTCCGCACTCTGCTTGCTGGCCGACCACCACCTTTGGTTTCACGTTGAAGGTCTTCAGCCACAGGCCGAAGTGGGGCTTGATATGGAGGAAGGCCTCGCACACGACGATAAACGCCGAGATGTTGAGGATGAAATTGGGGTCCAGATCATGGAAGTCCAGCCCGTAGTAGAACATGAGCCCGCGGACAAATTGGTGGAGGGGAAATCCCAGCCCGCGGATGAGGTGTGTAAGGAATACAATCCTCTCGTGGGGTTCTGGAGTAGGGACGATCTGCCCCGCGTCTAGGAGCCAGTGCACGATGTCTGCGGCCAGGTATCTGGGTTCCCGGAGCTTCGTAATGTTCTCCTCCGTAACGGAGGAGGTCGTCCACTTGCCTCCCGCTCCGGACATGTTTGGAATGGCTTTGCGGAGAAAATGGGGACTTGGGCACTAGAGCTCGAGTGCGCAAGAATGGATGGGCAGGGAAGAAGAAGGCGTGGGTAAAAAAAGAGGAGCCCTTATCGCTTTATAAGGGCAGTGGAAACTGTGCGCCTCCCCACTTGCCTGGTAAAACTCGCTTATTCCCCAAGCGCCGTGATTGATGGCGCGGTTGGGTTACCAACACCCGTCTTGATGAGAATCCCGTGATAAGGGGACATGATCTTTGCTTCGACAAGACGTGCCAAGAAAACCGCCTCACAATATGTGCGGTAGCTGGTTGAGAAAACGGTTCGAATAATGACCAGGCCGTGGCGTGATGTCACGCTGTGAAATTTGTCAGCAGATTAGATTTGTGGGATATTGTACTCTCTACGGTGGAATGTGGAATTTTTTTTGCAGAGCCGGACACGATCCTTGTGTTCAAAATTTTCTATGGAGTATTCGGAGGAGGAACCCGCCTTGCAATGCCGAAGACAATCTGCGCGCCGGACTCGTCGTCATTGAAGCCTGGTTTAGGGGCTACTGAGGGAGTCCGGGATTAGGGGGTCCTAGGTTGGACTATTGGACTATGAAGATACAAGATTGAAGACTTTGTCCCGTGTCCGGGTGGGACTCTCCTTTGCGTGGAAGGCAAGCTTGGCAATTCCGATATGTAGATCTCCTCCCTTGTAACCGACACTATGTAACCCTAGCCCCCTCCGGTGTCTATATAAACCGGAGGGTTTAGTCCGTAGGGCAACGACAATCATAATCATAGGGTACCTCCTAGGGTTTAGCCATTACGATCTTGTGGTAGATCAACTCTTGTAACACTCATATTCATCAAGATCAATCAAGCAGGAAGTAGGGTAATACCTCCATCGAGAGGGCCCGAACCTGGGTAAACATTGTGTCCCCCACCTCCTGTTACCATCCGCCTTAGACGCACAGTTCGGGAGCCCCTACCCGAGATCCACCGGTTTTGACACCGACAGCGGGTGCTAGGGAACTGTGAAAAACTTGTTAGGAGCGTCACTAGGAGGCTTATCGTTCACCCGAGTCTTGACCCAACACTTCGTATCGTGATACCCGAGGGGCACGGATCAGGAGAGGTGCGCTAGCTTGTTGGCTTAATGAGGATGCCTCGCGAAAAATCAAACGAAGGGCAGAGGAGAGGAAAAGGCTCGCGAGGGCGCCTGCCTAGCCCCCTTGCGAGGTATACGAGAGAGAGAAAACAGGTTAAACTGGAACCGGAAACAGCAGCAAAAAGTGACGGAACCAAACCAGCAAGGAACTCCAGAAGCAAACTTTCAATTAAAAGGAGGTGAGCCAACTACGAAAAGCAAATGAAAAGCCGCGTCCGGCACCAAGTCTAGTCTTCAAGTCTTCTCACCAGCGCGGAGCTAAGTGTTGCCACTTAGATGTGGGAGGGAGCCCCCGAGGCCCGAGGGCGGTACTTCTAAGACTCCGGGCATTTACAGCCCCACTCGTTATTACATGAGAGTGTCACGGGTGGCGATCTTCACAGGCACTGGTCCTTCTTCCCATGCACTGGGCCTTTCTTCATGGGTAGAACTTCCGGAGGTGCTAGATGTTCCAGGCGATCTGGATGGGTACCCCGTCCTGTGTCTCCAGGCGCCGCGCCAGGCCTGGAGACATGGACGACCTTGAACGGGCCCTCCCACATGGATGAGAGCTTATGCAGCCCTTCCCTGGAGAGGACCCGCCTCAGGACGTGGTCACCCGCCACAGGCGTCCTGGAGCGGATGTTGCGGTAGTGGTATCGCCACAGCGCCTGCTGGTACCTTGCCGCCCGTAGTGCGGCGTTGCGGTGGCGTTCCTCCCCCAGCATGAGGTCCATCCCCGCGTGGCGTCCTATTGCATTTCATCAAACGCCAGGACCCGTGCGGAGCGATGCCTGACCTCGTGAGGGAGGACCGCTTCTGCTCCGTAGACGAGGAAGAATGGGGTCTCGCCCATTGGCTTGGTGGCGGTGGTGCGGATGGACCACAACACGGACTAGAGCTCGTCGTACCAGCCCTTGCCGCATGCCTCGAGCTTCTTCTTGAAAGTCCTGGTCTTGAGGGCCCTCAGGACCTCTGCGTTGGCGCGTTCGGCCTGACCATTGCTCCTGGGGTGTGCCACCGAAGCGTAGCAGATCTGCGTTCCAAGGTTAGCACAGTATGTTCTGAAGAGATTACTAGTGAACTGCGAGCCGTTATAAGTGATGATGCGGTTGGGGACCCTGAAATGGCTCACGAGACCCTTGATGAACATGACCGCGGAACCAGCTAGGATGGTGCGGACGGCTTCCACTTCCGCCCACTTGGTGAACTTGTCGATGGCGACGTAGAGGTAGCGGTAGCCCACCGGCGCTCGAGGAAATGGGCCCAAAATATCCAGCCCCCAGACCGCGAACGGCCATGTGAGTGGGATAGTCTGGAGGCCCCGGGCTGGCTGATGGATCTACTTGGCGTAGAACTGGCAGGCTTCACAGGACTTCACCAGCTCGGCTGCGTCGTTGAGCGCCGTGGCCAGTAGAATCCGCTGCAGAATGCCTTCCCGACGAGGGTTCGCGATGATGAGTGGTGCCCGCAGTCCCACCATGTATGTCGGATAGCAACTCCTTCCCCTGGTCTCTTGAGATGCAACGCAATGAAACGTCATTTGGTCGCTTCCTGTATAACTCACCGTCCCGGATGCATTATGTTGTGGCTTGTCGGGCCACAAGCTCTGCGTCCTCCTCCTTCTCCAGTAGCGTCCCTTGCATCCGGTATTCCTTGAATTCCTTGGTCCAGCATCCCTCCTGGGGCTCGAGCGCCAAGAGTAGGCGCTCTCCCGAAGTCGGGCCACAAGCTGGGGCTCCTGTGGCAGGCGGCTGCGGGAGCACCTCCCGAGGCTAAGCCGTCCTTGAAAGTGGTGGCATTGTTGACGGCTTGAAGAGCCGCTCCTCGAAGACGCCAGGCTCTTGGGGCTGACGCTTTGATGCCCTCTCGGCGATGTCGTCAGCTTCCTTGTTGGTGCCACGGGGCACGTGCTGCAACTCCAGGCCCAGGAACTGCTTCTCCATCTTGCGCACTTCTGCAAGGTATGCCTCCATGTGCTCGTCCTTCGGGTTGTATACTTTGTTGGAAAAATTGACGAGAAGCTGCGAGTCGCCCCTGACGGTGAGGCGCTTCACCCCCAGGGCTGCCGCAGCTTTCAGGCCAGCTATTAGGCCTTCATATTCTGCGATGTTGTTGGAGACCTTCTCGCCCTGCTGAAAGCAGAGCTGTACAGTGTAGTAGAGCTTGTCTTGAGTGGGCGAGACGAGTACTACTCCAGCCCCCGCGCCCTGGTGCACGAAGACCCCATCGATACATGACCCAGCTGTCGGGCGCCTCACTTCCTGGCGAGATGGACCGGTCCTCGCCTGCTTCCAGCGTCAGGGCATCCGTCCATTCTACCATGAAATCAGCGAGTGCGGCTCCCTTGATGACCCTGGTGGTGCTGAACTCCAACTGGAATGCCTGCAGCTCGATGTTCCACTCAGCGACCCTTCCAGCAGAGTTGGGGCTCCTGATCACTCTCTCCAATGGGTAGGCTGAGACGACCTTGATGGGGTGGCCCTGGAAGTAGTGCCGCAACTTCCGTGAGGCCACCAAGAGCGCGAGCAAGAGCTTTTGGGGCAAGGGGTATCGTCCCCTTGCGTCCCGCAACACCGTGCTGACGAAATATACCGGGTGCTCGACGAGAACCGGTGCATTGGTGAGGCTCGTGTCCTGCAGAAGTTGGGGTGTGTTGCGAGGTGCGGAACCTCCAACGCTTGATCGCTTGCCGGGATCTTGAAGGCATCGTCCTGCCGAGCTTGCTCCTCTGCTGATGCTGCTATGGCTCTTGCGATGTCTTCCCGATCTTGCATCAGTCCGGCTGGTGGCGTGGCTCGTTGTAACGCGCCCTTGGCTTGGTGTTCTTCCCGAATCACCACTAGAGCTGCGCTGGCTGAGTATGGAGTGGCGACAAGATAAAGCACTAGGGGCTCGAGAGGTCGCGGTGCCACCATCACTGGAGGGCTGGTCAGGTATCTCTTGAGGTCTTGAAAAGCTCGGTCGGCCTCCAGGGTCCACTCGAACGGGCCCTTCTTCTTCATCGGCTTGAAGAAGGGTAGGGTGCGCTCTCCCAGCTTGGAGATGAAGCGCCCCAATGCAGTAACCCGACCAGCCAGCTTCTGCATTTCCTTGAGAGTCTGAGGTGGGCTCATGTCTTCAATGGCCTTGATCTTTTCTGGGTTTGCCTCGATCCCTTCGTGGGATACGAGGAAACCCAGCAGCTTGCCGGAAGGGACACCAAACATGCACTTCTCCGGGTTAAGTCGCAAGTTCACCTGGCGTAGACTCGCGAAGGTCTCCTCCAGATCCTGGATCAAGGTTCTCGCCTCCCGATATTTCACCACAATGTCGTCGACGTAGGCCTCCGCGCTCCTCCCGAGCTATCGCCCTAAGGCGATGTGCATCAGCCGCTGAAAAGTTGCACCCACGTTATGCAGTCCGAAAGGCATGCAAGTGTAGCAGTACACCGCGCATGGTGTCAGGAAGGCTGTCTTCTCTACATCTTCTACCGCCATCTTGATCTGGTGATATCCTGAGAATGCATCCAGGAAGCACAGCAGGTCGCACTCAGCGGTGGAGTCAACGATCTGGTCGATGCGTGGGAGCAGGAACGGATCTTGGGGGCAGGCCTTGTTGAGGTTGGTGAAGTCGACGAACATTCGCTCCTTCCCACCTTTCTCCGGCACAACGATGGGGTTCGCCGGCCATTCGGGGTACCGAACCTCGCGAATGGCACCCGCCGCCTCTAGCTTGCGGGTCTCTTCGACGATGAAGGCCTGCTTCTCTGCAGACTGTCGTCTCGCCCACTGATTCACTGGGCATACATTGGGGCACACCCTTAAGTGATGTTGAATCACTTCTCCCGGGACCCCCACCAGCTGCTTGGGCTCCCATGCGAATATCTCCTTGTTTGCGCACAAGAACTTCACCGACGCCTCCTCTTGACTCGGGTCGAGGTCGACACCTATGGTAAAGTTGGCTCCTGAGGATCCGTCTTCATCAACCGACACCTACTTGGTTTCTGCTTTGTCTTGGGTGAACAGCTGCTTCTTCTTGGTTGGTGCGCCTCCCTCGGGCTCGGAGGCGCCCGTGCCGCCGGGCTGTGCCGCCGCGACAGTCTTGAAGGCAAGCTTGAGCGCCGCCACGGCCTCCTTGGCGTCCCCCTTGATAGTCAGGACACCCTTGCTTCCAGGCATCTTCATGAGGTTGTATGCCGGGTGGGATGTTGCCATGAACTGGGCCAGAGTCGGGTACCCGAGGATGGCGTTGTACGGGAGGCCGATGCGGGCGATGTCAAAGTCGACTAGCTCGGTGTGGTAGTTGTCGCCCGTGCCGAAGGTGACAGGGAGGCGGATTTGCCCCAGGGAGTGGGATGTGCCGCCGCCAACTCCTGAGAAAGCTTGCTGAGGCTGAGCCGCTCAAGCGGTACGTGAAGAAGGCTGAAGGCCTCCACGGAGAGCACGTTGAGGCCGGCGCCGCCATCGATGAGGGTCTTGGTGACGGGCACATTGCAAATGGGGGCGTGCACAACATTGGGAGCATACCCAAGCCGGCGGTGGTGACGGGGTGGTCTTCTGAGTCGAAGGTAAGGTCAGCTTCGGGTGCGGCCCAGCCCGGCGGAGCCCCCGAGCGCTTGGAAGCAGCGCCGATCTGGCGAAGGAATGTCTTGACATGGCGATCTGAAGGCAGTGCTTGTGAGCCACCTAGTAGGGCCGCGACCGCGTGGTGCACCGGTGCTGCGTAGCACGCAGTGAAGAGGTCGCGCATCTCCTCCCAAGATGCCACTGTGGATCCGGGGAGGTTGAGCAGCCAGGCGCGCGGCGCGCCGGTGAGGGCCATGGGAAACCAGTTGGCCATGACCTTGTCGTCTCCCCTGGCCTCGAGGAAGGCCTCCTCATATGCCAGCAGGAAAGTTGACGGGTCCGCCACGCCGTCGTAGCGCGGCAGGATCTCCGGCTTGACCTTGGGTGGCCACTGCACCTGCCGTAAGGCGAGGGCCAGGGCTCGGAGCCCCCTGGCCCCGTCGTCAGCGCCGGCCGTCGGAGCCGGTAGCGAGGCACCTGCCATTAGGGCAGAGTGCGATGGTGGCGGAGCGTAGATTGGTGGAGGGAAGGCTACGGCGCACCCCTACCTGGCGCACCAAATGTCAGATCACGGGTTCCGGCAAAACCCTCATGGTTCGAACACTAGGGTGCGCGCGAAGATTTCTGTCGGTGTTCTGGGAATGGGGGTCCGCAGACTTGCCTTCCTGCGGCCCACGGCGTGGCTGCGTCAGCAGGCCTGAACGGCCCATCTTCATGAACAAGGCATTCAAGACCCTCGCGAGGGTCCAAGCCTCGCGAGCCAGACGATGCAGGACCTCCTCCGGAGCGGCCTCACCAGGCTGCCTCGCGAGGAGCGGAGATATCAAGGCGGGGCGAACCTCGCGAGGCTCTCGTGACGTGAGCCATGACGATCGACACCAGGCGGGCGCCGGGCTGGCGCCAGCGCGCGTAGCATCCTTGTTTCCTATTTGGTGCTAAGGAAGCAAGCGCAGGCGCGGAGTATCGAGGCATCAGGCAAAGGTTTCCATATCAGTTCAACGAGACCCAGACCAGCAGGACGGCAAGACGGAGGTCACCATGGAGCCCAAGACGGCGTCACTGCTAAAGTCTTTTGCAGGCGAAGACCACTTTTGTCAGGATAGCTTGTACTAGCTGTCCCCTTTCAAATTGCTCGCCGTTGTTGGCTCCCTTCCCGCTCAATATTTGGGGAGAGGACCATGGCCTATATAAGTAGAACTAGCCACCACAGTAGAGGGCAGAGGATAAAGCAAGCCATAGGCACCTCACCCACACAAGTTCATCGAGCATAAGAACACCTCAACCTCGGGAGGTTGGTCTTCCCCTTGTACTATTCTTCATCAGCCCAAGAGGCAATCCACCACCACCACACTGGAGTAGGGTATTACACCACAACGCTGGCCCGAACCAGTATAAATCTCGTGTCTTACCGTGTTGCGAGTTCGTCGAGTTCATCTGTGAGATCTTAGCGAGGTAGGGCGTGGATCGGTAGGAGGGAAAGAACTTCGCGCGCAGCCCAGAGTTCGAACCTAAGGGTTTTGCCGGAACCCCACATCCGACATTTGGCGCGCTAGGTAGGGGTGCGCCATAGCTTCCTTTCCGTCGATCGATGCTCTGTCGCTCCGTCGTCTCCATGGCGGAGGCACACCGCGCTTGAGCTAAGCGTGGGGCTGCCCTCACCACCCGCGTTGCTCAGACGGCTCCCGTCGGCGGGCCACCTCGTCATTCCCCGTCGCCTGCCACCAACGCCGCCACCTGCCCGGTGGGGAACGAGCAGCAAGCGTCCTCACTGCACCCATCAGTGCGGCAGGACGGCCGCACCGCCACTCCATCGCTGACCCCAGCCGGTTCCTCGTCCCAGGCACGTCGCGCTCCTCATGCTGAACGAACTCCTGTGCTACCGCCGGTCGACGACCTCTATGAGGATTGGCTCGACCACGTCGCCGAGCTCGACCGCACCGCAGGGGGCTCCCTGGCGCCGTCCCTTTCTCTGCCTCGCCCTCCGCCGGCCACCACCGCCTCTGCCCCAAGAAAGTGCCTTGGCGCCAAGGCACGCGGCCCCACGCCGCGATCCAGCAGGCCCGGTGCCCGCGCGCGAAGAGAGAAGCTGCCAAGAAATTCCTCGGCCGCGAGAAGCTGCACCTGCGCTCCCTGCGCCACCTCGCCAAAACCGTGCTCCACCCACAGTGGCGGTACGCGAGCCTCGTCAAGACCAAGCTCCACCTCCGAGACGGGCCCCGGCGATCACGGCCGGCTGCCGCGCCTTCACCCCCGAGCTGCGTAGCGTCGCCTTGCCGAGCAAGTTAAAGCCGGATCTGCCTCCTCGCTATGACGGCACCCTCGCGGAGCTCCTGCAGCTCTACGAGCTGAGCATCGAAGCGGCCAACGGCGACGAGAAAGTCATGGCGAACTGGTTTCCTATGGCTCTCAAGGATGGCGCCCCCTCCTGGCTCCTGAACCTGCCGCATGGCTCGATCTCCTCCTGGGACGAGATGCGCGTGTTGGGGAACGTAGTAATTTCAAAAAAATTCCTACGCGCACGCAAGATCATGGTGATGCATAGCAACGAGAGGGGAGAGTGTTGTCTACGTACCCTCGTAGACCGAAGCGGAAGCGTTGACACAACGTAGAGGAAGTAGTCGTACGTTCTCCTCGCAATCCAACCGATCACAGCACCGTTACTCCGGCACCTCCGAGTTCTTGGCACACGTTCAGCTCGATGACGATCCCCGGGCTCCGTCCAGCAAAGCGTCGAGGAAGAGTTCCGTCAGCACGACGGCGTGGTGACGATCTTGATGTGTTATCGGCGCAGGGCTTCGCCTAAGCACTACAACAATATGATCGAGGTGGAATTTGGTGGAAGGGGGCACCGCACACGGCTAAGGAACGATCCGTAGATCAACTTGTGTGTCTTTGGGGTGCCCCCTGCCCCCGTATATAAAGGAGCCAAGGGGGAGGGGCTGGCCGGCCAACTCTGGTGCGCCAGGAGAGTCCTACTCCCTCTGGGAGTAGGATTCCCCCCCCCCCAATCCTAGTTGGACTAGGATTCTCCAAGGGGGAGAGAGAGAGAGAGGGGGCGCCCACCTCTCCTAGTCCTAATAGGACTAGGGAAAGGGGGGAGGCGCGCAGCCCCTAGGGCAGCCCTCTCACCTCTCCTCCAAGGCCCATGTTGGCCCATTATGCTCCCGGGGGGTTCCGGTAACCCTCCCGGTATTCCGGTAAAATCCTGATTTCACCTGGAATGCATCCGATGTCCAAACATAGGCTTCCAATATATAATTCTTTATGTCTCGACCATTTCGAGACACCTCGTCACGTCCGTGATCACATCCGGGACTCCGAACTCCTTCGGTACATCAAAATGCATAAACTCATAATAACTGTCATCGTAACGTTAAGCGTGCGGACCCTACGGTTCGAGAACAATGTAGACATGACCGAGACACGTCTCCGGTCAATAACCAACAGCGGGACCTGGATGCCCATATTGGCTCCTACATATTCTACGAAGATCTTTATCGGTCAGACCGCATAACAACATACGTTGTTCCCTTTGTCATCGGTATGTTACTTGCCCGAGATTCGATCGTCGGTATCCAATACCTAGTTCAATCTCGTTACCGGCAAGTCTCTTTACTCGTTCTGTAATACATCATCTCGCAACTAACTCATTGGTTGCAATGCTTGCAAGGCTTTATGTGATGTGCATTACCGAGAAGGCCCTGAGATACCTCTCCGACAATCGGAGTGACAAATCCTAATCTCGAAATACGCCAACCCAATATGTACCTTCGGAGACACCTGTAGAGCACCTTTATAATCACCCAGTTACGTTGTGACGTTTGGTAGCACACAAAGTGTTCCTACGGTAAATGGGAGTTGCATAATCTCATAGTTAAAGGAACATGTATAAGTCATGGATAAAAGCAATAGCAACACACTAAACGATCGGGTGCTATGCTAATGGAATGGGTCATGTCAATCAGATCATTCAACTAATGATGTGATCTCGTTAATCAAATAACAACTCTTTGTTCATGGCTAGGAAACATAACCATCTTTGATTAATGAGCTAGTCAAGTAGAGGCATACTAGTGACACTCTGTTTGTCTATGTATTCACACATGTATTATGTTTCCAGTTAATACAATTCTAGCATGAATAATAAACATTTATCATGATATAAGGAAATAAATAATAACTTTATTATTGCCTCTAGGGCATATTTCCTTCAGTCTCCCACTTGCACTAGAGTCAATAATCTAGATTACAAAGTAATGATTCTAACACCCATGGAGTTTTGGTGCTGATCATGTTTTGCTCGTGGAAGAGGCTTAGTCAACGGGTCTGCAATATTCAGATCCGTATGTATCTTGCATATCTCTATGTCTCCCACCTGGACCAAATCCCGGATGGAGTTGAAGCGTCTTTTGATGTGTTTGGTTCTTTTGTGAAATCTGGATTCCTTTGCCATGGCAATTGCACCAGTATTGTCACAAAAGATTTTCATTGGACCCGATACGCTAGGTACAACACCTAGATCGGATATGAACTCCTTCATCCAGACTCCTTCATTAGCTGCTTCCGAAGCGGCTATGTACTCAGCTTCACATGTAGATCCCGCCACGACGCTTTGTTTAGAACTGCACCAACTGACAGCTTCACCGTTTAATGTAAATACGTATCCGGTTTGCGATTTGGAATCGTCCGGATCAGTGTCAAAGCTTGCATCGACGTAACCGTTTACGACGAGCTCTTTGTCACCTCCATAAATGAGAAACATATCCTTAGTCCTTCTCAAGTACTTAAGGATGTTCTTGACCGCTGTCCAGTGATCCACTCCTGGATTACTTTGGTACCTGCCTGCTAAACTTACAGCAAGGCACACATCAGGTCTGGTACACAGCATTGCATACATGATAGAGCCTATGGCTGAAGCATAGGGAACATTTTTCATTTTCTCTCTATCTTCTGCGGTGGTCGGGCATTGAGTCTTACTCAACTTCACACCTTGTGCCACAGGCAAGAACCCTTTCTTTGCCTGATCCATTTTGAACTTTTCCAAAACTTTGTCAAGGTATGTGCTTTGTGAAAGTCCTATTAAGCGTCTTGATCTATCTCTATAGATCTTAATGCCCAATATGTAAGCAGCTTCACCGAGGTCTTTCATTGAAAAACTCTTATTCAAGTATCCCTTTATGCTATCCAGAAATTATATATTATTTCCGATCAGTAATATGTCATCCACATATAATATCAGAAATGCTATAGAGCTCCCACTCACTTTCTTGTAAATACAGGCTTCTCCAAAAGTCTGCATAAAACCAAATGCTTTGATCACACTATCAAAGCGTTTATTCCAACTCCGAGAGGCTTGCACCAGTCCATAAATGGATCGCTGGAGCTTGCACACTTTGTTAGCTCCCTTCGGATCGACAAAACCTTCTGGTTGCATCATATACAACTCTTCTTCCAGAAATCCATTCAGGAATGCAGTTTTGACATCAATTTGCCAAATTTCATAATCATAAAATGCGGCAACTGCTAACATGATTCGAACAGACTTAAGCATCGCTACGGGTGAGAAAGTCTCATCGTAGTCAATCCCTTGAACTTGTCGAAAACCTTTTGCAACAAGTCGAGCTTTATAGACAGTAACATTACCATCAGCGTCAGTCTTCTTCTTAAAAATCCATTTATTTTCAATTGCTTGCCGATCATCGGGCAAGTCAACCAAAGTCCACACTTTGTTATCATACATGGATCCCATCTCAGATTTCATGGCCTCAAGCCACTTTGCGGAATCTGGGCTCACCATCGCTTCTTCATAATTCGTAGGTTCATCATGGTCTAGTAACATGACTTCCAAAATAGGATTACCGTACCACTCTGGTGCGGATTTTACTCTGGTTGATCTACGAAGTTCAGTAGAAACTTGATCTGAAGTTTCATGATCATTATCATTAGCTTCCTCCCTATTTGATGTAGGTGTCACAGAAACAGATTTCTGTGATGTACTACTTCTCAATAAGGGAGTAGATACTGTTATCTCATCAAGTTCTACTTTCCTCCCACTCACTTCTTTCGAGAGAAACTCCTTCTCTAGAAAGTTTCCGACTTTAGCAACAACAATTTTGCCTTCGGATCTGTGATAGAAGGTATACCCAATAGTCTCCTTTGGGTATCCTATGAAGACACATTTTTCGGATTTGGGTTCGAGCTTATCAGGTTGAAGCTTTTTCACATAAGCATCGCAGCCCCAAACTTTAAGAAACGACAACTTTGGTTTCTTGCCAAACCACAGTTCATAAGGCGTCGTCTCAACGGATTTTGATGGTGCCCTATTTAACGTGAATGCGGCTGTCTCTAGAGCATAACCCCAAAAAGATAGCGGTAAATCGGTAAGAGACATCATAGATCGCACCATATCTAGTAAAGTACGATTACGATGTTCGGACACACCATTGCGTTGTGGTGTTCCGGGTGGCGTGAGTTGCGAAACTATTCCGCATTGTTTCAAATGTAGACCAAACTCGTAACTCAAATATTCTCCTCCACGATCAGATTGTAGAAACTTTATTTTCTTGTTACGATGATTTTCCACTTCACTCTGAAATTCTTTGAACTTTTCAAATGTTTCAGACTTGTGTTTCATTAAGTAGATATACCCATATCTGCTTAAATCATCAGTGAAGGTGAGAAAATAACGATATCCGCCACGAGCCTCAACATTCATTGGACCACATACTTCAGTATGTATGATTTCCAATAAATCTGTTGCTCTCTCCACAGTACCGGAGAACGGTGTTTTAGTCATCTTGCCCATAAGGCACGGTTCGCAAGTGCCAAGTGATTCATAATCAAGTGACTCCAAAAGTCCATCAGTATGGAGTTTCTTCATGCGCTTTACACCGATATGACCTAAACGGCAGTGCCACAAATAAGTTGCACTATCATTATCAACTCTGCATCTTTTGGCTTCAACATTATGAATATGTGTATTACTACTATCGAGATTAAGTAAGAACACACCACTCTTTAATGGCGCATGACCATAAAAGATATTACTCATATAAATAGAACAACCATTATTCTCTGATTTAAATGAATAACCGTCTCGCATCAAACAAGATCCAGATATAATGTTCATGCTCAACGCTGGTACTAAATAACAATTATTTAGATCTAATATTAATCCCGAAGGTAGATGTAGAGGTAGCGTGCCGACCGCAATCACATCGACTTTGGAACCATTTCCCACGCGCATCGTCACCTCGTCCTTAGCCAATCTTCGCTTAATCCGTAGCCCCTGTTTTGAGTTGCAAATATTAGCAACAGAACCAGTATCAAATACCCAGGTGCTACTGCGAGAATTAGTAAGGTACACATCAATAACATGTATATCATATATACCTTTGTTAACCTTGCCATCCTTCTTATCCGCCAAATACTTGGGGCAGTTCCGCTTCCAGTGACCAGTCTGCTTGCAATAGAAGCACTCAGTTTCAGGCTTAGGTCCAGACTTGGGTTTCTTCTCTTGAGTAGCAACTTGCTTGCTGTTCTTTTTGAAGTTCCCCTTTTTCTTCCCTTTGCCCTTTTTCTTGAAACTAGTGGTTTTGTTAACCATCAACACTTGATGCTCCTTTTTGATTTCTACCTCCGCGGCTTTTAGCATCGCGAAGAGCTCGGGCATAGTTTTGGTCATCCCTTGCATATTATAGTTCATCACGAAGCTCTTGTAGCTTGGTGGCAGTGATTGGAGAATTCTGTCAATGACGCAATCATCCGGAAGATTAACTCCCAGTTGAATCAAGTGATTGTTATACCCAGACATTCTGAGTATATGCTCACTGACAGAACCGTTCTCCTCCATTTTACAGCTATAGAACTTATTGGAGACTTCATATCTCTCAATCCGGGCATTTGCTTGAAATATTAACTTCAACTCCTGGAACATCTCATATGCTCCATGGTGTTCAAAACGTCGTTGAAGTCCCGGTTCTAAGCCGTAAAGCATGGCACACTGAACTATAGAGTAGTCATCAGCTTTGCTTTGCCAGACGTTCACAACATCTGGCGTAGCTCTTGCACCAGGCCTGGCACCCAGCGGTGCTTCCAGGACGTAATTCTTCTGTGCAGCAATGAGGATAATCCTCAAGTTACGGACCCAGTCCGTGTAATTGCTACCATCATCTTTCAACTTTGCTTTCTCAAGGAACGCATTAAAATTCAACGGAACAACAGCACGAGCCATCTATCTACACAAAATAGACAAGCAAGATACTATCAGGTACTAAGTTCATGATAAATTTAAGTTCAATTAATCATATTACTTAAGAACTCCCACTTAGATAGACATCCCTCTAATCCTCTAAGTGATCACGTGATCCAAATCAACTAAACCATGTCCGATCATCACGTGAGATGGAGTAGTTTCAATGGTGAACATCACTATGTTGATCATATCTACTATATGATTCACGCTCGACCTTTCGGTCTCCGTGTTCCGAGGCCATATCTGTTATATGCTAGGCTCGTCAAGTTAAACCTGAGTATTCCGCGTGTGCAACTGTTTTGCACCCGTTGTATTTGAACGTAGAGCCTATCACACCCGATCATCACGTGGTGTCTCAGCACGAAGAACTTTCGCAACGGTGCATACTCAGGGAGAACACTTCTTGATAATTTAGTGAGAGATCATCTTATAATGCTACCGTCAATCAAAGCAAGATAAGATGCATAAAAGGATAAACATCACATGCAATCAATATAAGTGATATGATATGGTCATCATCATCTTGTGCTTGTGATCTCCATCTTCGAAGCACCGTCATGATCACCATCGTCACCGGCGCGACACCTTGATCTTCATCGCAGCATCGTTGTCGTCTCGCCAATCTTATGCTTCTACGACTATCACTACCGCTTAGTAATAAAGTAAAGCATTACATCGCGATTGCATTGCATACAATAAAGCGACAACCATATGGCTCCTGCCAGTTGCCGATAACTCGGTTACAAAACATGATCATCTCATACAATAAAATTTAGCATCACGTCTTGACCATATCACATCACAACATGCCCTGCAAAAACAAGTTAGACGTCCTCTACTTTGTTGTTGCAAGTTTTACGTGGCTGCTACGGGCTTTAAGCAAGAACTCATCTTACCTACGCATCAAAACCACAACGATAGTTTGTCAAATAGACTCCGTTTTAACCTTCTCAAGGACCGGGCGTAGCCACACTCGGTTCAACTAAAGTTGGAGAGACAGTCTTCCGCAAGCCATCTATGTGCAAAGCACGTCGAGGGAACCGGCCTCGCGTAAGCGTACGCGTAAGGTTGGTCCGGATCGTCTCGTCCAACAATACCGCTGAACCAAAGTATGACATGCTGGTAGGCAGTATGACTTGTATCGTCCACAACTCACTTGTGTTCTACTCGTGCAAATAACATCAAACCATAAAACCTAGGCTCGGATGCCACTGTTGGGGAACGTAGTAATTTCAAAAAATTTCCTACGCGCACGCAAGATCATGGTGATGCATAGCAACAAGAGGGGAGAGTGTTGTCTACGTACCCTCGTAGACCAAAGCGGAAGCGTTGACACAACATAGAGGAAGTAGTCGTACGTTCTCCTCGCGATCCAACCGATCACAGCACCGTTACTCCGGCACCTCCGAGTTCTTGGCACACGTTCAGCTCGATGACGATCCCCGGGCTCCGATCCAGCAAAGCGTCGAGGAAGAGTTCCGTCAGCACGACGGCGTGGTGACGAT
Organism: Aegilops umbellulata; assembly: GCA_032464435.1. Lineage (NCBI taxonomy): Eukaryota > Viridiplantae > Streptophyta > Magnoliopsida > Poales > Poaceae > Aegilops > Aegilops umbellulata. The sequence goes on along the minus strand of CP136055.1, from coordinate 242,446,895 downwards.
CTTTATGTGTTATCGGCGCAGGGCTTCGCCTAAGCACTACAACGATATGATCGAGGTGGAATTTGGTGGAAGGGGGCACCGCACACGGCTAAGGAACGATCCGTAGATCAACTTGTGTGTCTTTGGGGTGCCCCCTGCCCCCGTATATAAAGGATCCAAGGGGGAGGGGCTGGCCGGCCAACTCTGGTGCGCCAGGAGAGTCCTACTCCCTCTGGGAGTAGGATTCCCCCCCCCCCAATCCTAGTTGGACTAGGATTCTCCAAGGGGGAGAGAGAGAGGGGGGGCGCCCACCTCTCCTAGTCCTAATAGGACTAGGGAAAGGGGGGAGGCGCGCAGCCCCTAGGGCAGCCCTCTCACCTCTCCTCCAAGGCCCATGTTGGCCCATTATGCTCCCGGGGGGTTCCGGTAACCCTCCCGGTATTACGGTAAAATCCTGATTTCACCTGGAATGCATCCGATGTCCAAACATAGGCTTCCAATATATAATTCTTTATGTCTCGACCATTTCGATACTCCTCGTCACGTCCGTGATCACATCCGGGACTCCGAACTCCCTCGATACATCAAAATGCATAAACTCATAATAACTGTCATCGTAACGTTAAGCGTGCGGACCCTACGGTTCGAGAACAATGTAGACATGACCGAGACACGTCTCCGGTCAATAACCAACAGCGGGACCTGGATGCCCATATTGGCTCCTACATATTCTACGAAGATCTTTATCGGTCAGACCGCATAACAACATACGTTGTTCCCTTTGTCATCGGTATGTTACTTGCCCGAGATTCGATCGTCGGTATCCAATACCTAGTTCAATCTCGTTACCGGCAAGTCTCTTTACTCGTTCTGTAATACATCATCTCGCAACTAACTCATTGGTTGCAATGCTTGCAAGGCTTTATGTGATGTGCATTACCGAGAAGGCCCTGAGATACCTCTCCGACAATCGGAGTGACAAATCCTAATCTCGAAATACGCCAACCCAATATGTACCTTCGGAGACACCTGTAGAGCACCTTTATAATCACCCAGTTACGTTGTGACGTTTGGTAGCACACAAAGTGTTCCTACGGTAAATGGGAGTTGCATAATCTCATAGTTAAAGGAACATGTATAAGTCATGGATAAAAGCAATAGCAACACACTAAACGATCGGGTGCTATGCTAATGGAATGGGTCATGTCAATCAGATCATTCAACTAATGATGTGATCTCGTTAATCAAATAACAACTCTTTGTTCATGGCTAGGAAACATAACCATCTTTGATTAATGAGCTAGTCAAGTAGAGGCATACTAGTGACACTCTGTTTGTCTATGTATTCACACATGTATTATGTTTCCAGTTAATACAATTCTAGCATGAATAATAAACATTTATCATGATATAAGGAAATAAATAATAACTTTATTATTGCCTCTAGGGCATATTTCCTTCAGCGCGACCGCTTCATCGCCAACTTTCTCGTCGCTCAATGACAGAGTGCATTAAATGTGTCGCTTAACGTCACATCATAGCTCGCCCGGCAGGCCTTGCCGGGCTGTTTTGCCAGCTTCGCGCCTGCTCGCTCGACACATCAGGACGAGTGTCGCTTGGAGGTATTTCCTCTAGCAAGTGGCTGCCATGTGGCGAATAGCAACCACTCAGTCACTTTGGAGCTTGACACCGCACTAATCCACGACGTGTGTCGTGATGAGGTGGTGCGGTGAGGTGGTTTTGCCTCCGCAAGCCCCTGCAGCTGTCAGGACCCCAATTCCAAGTCACATCGATCTAGCTAGTAACACCTCATGTCACTTTGCGGCCTCACGCATGGCATTCCCACGGGTGTCGCCTTAACATGTCCAAGGACCGTTTGCGCCTTTTGGCGCACGGATATGATAGTGTCGCTAGCATCCATATGACAGAGAACCCGGGCCGACATGACTAGTCGTGACCCCAAAGTGGCACTAACTTACGGGGACAGGCATACATGAATCAACATCGAGTATGTTGGTCAGCAGCGTGCAAATCCGGGTTGTAGCACTGGGCTAACAGGACTCCGGTGAACCGGGCTGTAGCAGGCTAGGCAGGACTTCGGATGTCACCACGTGACATTTCCCCGAAGGGACAGACACAGGAACGAAGTGAATCACATGCCGGCCAGTCAAGTGTTCCGGAGCAATAGTGCTGGGCTAGCAGGACTCCAGTGAACCAAGCTGTAGCGGACTACTATGGGTCATGGAAGCACAAGACTACATTTCCCCATAAGAGAGGCTACCAAGGATAAACAACTAGGTTTTCGGATCCCACACATACCAAGCATTTCAATCATACACACAATATGCTCGATATGTGTAAATACAACATGGCATCACAACAAGACTCTACGACTCAAAATATTTATTCATTAGGCTCCGAGGGGCGAGATATAACAAACATGGGTCTCATGACCCAACATTCAGAGCATACAAGTCAAAGCACATGCGGAATCTTAACATGTCTGAGTATAGACATATACAAATGAAAAAGGCTGAGAAGCCTGACTATCTACCAGATCCTGCCGAGTGCACAAGATCGTAGCTGACGTATCAAGCTAAACATCGAAGTCCACACGGAACTACTAGCGAGACTGACGTCTCTCTGCAAAACATAAAATAGGAAAACGTGAGTATAAATGTACCCAGCAAGACTTACATCAGAACTAACTACATATGCATCAGTATCAACAAGGGGGGGTGGAGTTTAACTGCAGCAAGCCATCTTTGACTCGGTGGCTATCCTGAACTACGACTGTAAGCAACTCTTTTGAGGTGGTGCACACGAGTCCACATATTCACCATGTGAATACACCACTATGGATCTGCTCCCGTCTCCCTACGAGAAGGCCATCCATAGCACTCACGCTTATCTTGCGCATTCTAGAGTATCCACTTTCACTTGTCTATGAACTGTACAGGCAACCCAGAAGTCCTTTACCGTGGAAACGGCTATTCGAATAGATCATTTATAACCCTGCAGGGGTGTACTTTTTCACACACGCTCTCGCCACTTACCACCATGTACACGTCGTGTATCTCGGCAACCTTCAAGTGGAAGCCTGGCGAGGGAGTCGGCCACAACCTGACTAACCACACAAGTCTCTACTCCAGGTTTATCGCCTATTCGGGTTCCATCCGCGAGGAGATCCGGCCGGAGTTTCGCTCACAACCCCAAACGATGTGTGTAGGGTTCCCGAGACACCAAACGGGCTCTCGGTACACCGGGCCACGGTGTATCTACCGCATCATATCCCACCCCTAGGTTCAATGCTACGCATGGCCTCCAACACATATCCTACAAACACCAGAAACTAGTTGCAACTCCTGGACAGAGGGCAAGGGCAGTTAATAAGTCGAGAGGGTCCATTGGTTTCGGGCCCAATGTGTGGTAATAGCTGCTCATGGATCACAAACACAGAACTCAGTTCCTGAGGACGGTTTCAATGAGACAACCCACCATGTACTCCTACATGGCCTCTCACCGCTACCTTTACCAAATCGTGTTCACACACTTAGCTCACATACATAGTAGGACATGTTCATCACCATTCCAATTCATTCCCAATGAATCAGACCTAACTCAACTCTAAGCAGTAGCAGGCATGACAAACAAGCATGAATGAGTAGGCACATCAGGGCTCAAACAACTCCTACTCATGCTAGTGGGTTTCATCTAATTACTGTGGCAACGACAGGTCATGTAGAGGAAAACGGGTTCAGCTACCGCAGCATGTAACAGTTTAATCGATGTTGTCCTAATGCAGTAAAAGAGAGTAGGAGCAAGAGAGTGGGATTGTATCGGAACGAACAAGGGGGTTTGGCTTGCTTGACACTTCCGAAGATAGTATAGTCTCCATCGGTGTCATCAACCACATCATTGAAGCAACGTCTATAGAGAGAGAACAATTACCGGCAACAGAGAGAAAACACAATCAATGCAATGCGACAATATGATGCATGAGTATTACATGGCAAAATGAGCATGTTGGGCTAATGCATCTACAACCAGGGTGGTTTGAGCTCATTTGAATTAAAGATTCAAATACAAACTCAAATTATGGGTTTATAAGGTGCATTAACATGTTTTGAGCTAAACAGCAAGGTTAAGTTGCTTAAACATGCATGAAACCAGTACAGATGGATAGATTGGATTTTTCTGATCATTTTTCATATATAACTTATTTCATTCTGAGCTACGGTTGAATTTCTATGAATTTTAGAAGTTTAAATCATTTTCTGGAATTTCCTGCAAAAGAATAAATCCAGTAAATGAGTTATTGCTTCAGCATTGCATCAGGGTGACGTCAGCAAGTCAACAGGGACGGTCCAAGTCAAACCTGACCAATGGGTCCCGCGTGTCAGTGTCATTAGTCTAACTAATTTTTAGTTAGTCCTAATCCTAACTTAATTAGCAGGCGGGTCCCATTTGTCATATACCTAGAGGGGTCAAACTGGGCCCACCCGGGGTCAACTTGGTCAGCAGGGTCAAACCCCTGGTTAGCAGGGTCAAACCTACCGGCGGCTTGACACCGGCCAGGCCAAACACGGCGGCGCGGCTCGGAAATGCGCTATGGGCGGCGGTTTCCCGCGCTGAGGGCACCAGGGCATAGCCCTTGCTCCCGCGCATCTAGTGGAGACGTCAGCAGGTCACGGGGTCACCGGAATCGACGTCGGCGACGGTTCGAGCGGCGGCCGGAGCTACGGGCATGCTCGGGTTGGAGCTAGGGGGCACGTGGGGAGGAGCTGGTGGTGGATACATGCTCCTGGGGAGGTGAGGAGAAGGATGACGCATGCGGGAGTGGCTCGGTCGGGCTCTGGCCACAGTGGCGCCATGGCCCGCGGCACGGAGCTCTCGGCTCCGGTGGCAGAGGTGCCTAGAGGAGAGGAACGAGCTCGGGGAGCAGGGGAAAAGGTGGAGGAGCTCACAGAGAGGCTAACAGAGGGCTCGGCAGGCGCGGGGACGGCCGGTGGGAAGCGAATCGACGGTGAGGATCTTCGGGCACCGAGGTTGAAGAAGACGTCGGGGACGACGTTGCAGGGCCCCAGCGAAGCCTGACTCAGCGAGGAGGTTGAGGGCGACACGACGGAGCTTCTGGACCTGGCGGTAGGGCGAGGGAGGGCTGGTGGCTGCGGGTATGGCGAACGGCGGCGGCAGTGGCATTCGGTGGTGAGAGGGAGAGAGAACAGAGGAGGGGGAGGAGCACGGGGAGAGTGAGAGAGGGCCAGAGGGGTGCGTGGCGTCGCGAGGAAGGCCCAGGGCGACGAGGGGGAGCGGCAAGCAGGAGGTGGCCGAGGCGCGTGTGCGTGCACGGCGGCCACACGCCCTCCTGCCTACTGGCAGGAGGTGGAAGACGACAGGGAGGAGCCCCTGGTGGGCTGGCTTTGCCCTGCTAGCTGCTATAGTACCCTGCCAGGTGAGCTTTGCCAGGTAAGCTCCTTTCCTTTTATTATTTCCTGTTTTCTATTATTTTTGTAACTTCGGGGCTTTATTAAAAATGCCAGGGCATTTCCAAAAATCATGAAACTAATCATGGCTACTGTTTAGAATATATCCAACAGTAAACATTTTAGTTTATGATTATTTGAGCATTTAAAATATTTTATAGCATTTGAATGCCCAAATGCAAATACTATATGATTTAATTCAGTGACCCTCTGTTGTCCTAGAAAAGTGTGCACCATTTTTATGAGAGGTTCCAGACCAAGGCAAAGATGATGAACAATTTAGAAGGGCATTTCAGGTTCATTGAAAAAGATTTTATTTGGACCCAAGTTGAATTTCAATTGATGCTAGGGTTTGTTAGCCCCCATTTCAAAGTTTCATAAAATTTAGACATGATGCATGGAGGCTAATGCAAAGGCAGACAAGGCCTGAACTGGGGCTGTGACAACTCACCCCCACTAAACAAGAATCTCGTCCCGAGATTCAAGAAGTGAAGTAAGAAGACAGAGGGGTCACAAAACTATCACAGTCTTCTCGATCCAACTGCCCTTCTCGAAGATACCGATACATTGCATCACTTGATCTTGACGTCCTTGTTTTTGAGATCTTCATTCAACACGATGACGACGGAAGGAAACTCTACAGGATTGATCTTCCTGAAGATGGAGCTATCAGGATCAACTCTTGGAGTGAGACGTTGAAACATCTCTTGAGTTGGGACACAAAACATACATCAAGACGGATGGATAGTAACGGATGGTGAAGTTCAATTTGGTAGGCAACTATTCCACGCTTAAGAAGATGGCGGATGGGTTCAAAGTAGCGAGGAGATAATTACCACGATTCCATAACGGGGCACCCTAGAGGAGGTGACTCGTAGAATTATTCCCTTAAGTGGCAAAAGGAATTAGTTTTGATACAAAGATCATTGAAACTCTTTATACCAGCCTAAGGCAAACCACGATCGATCATTGAAGGGGTTCGAAAGAGTGGCATACTCAACTAGAGTGGATGATGTGGACTACCTTGTTGAAGACAACATAATGGATGATTTTTGCTTATCATCAGAAATGGATGGGACCCATGGTAAGCCCACTTTTGAAGATGATCCTGGACAACAATTACTGAGGTGCAAGCTGGGAACAAAATGCAAATGCTGGGAATGATCCTGGTAATTGGGGAAAAACTCAACAGTCAAGAGTGTTTCCAACGTTTGAATGGTTATAGAATCATCGAGGAAACTGATAGCATAAGGATCCCTAAGGAACAACTTCTATAATAAGTCGCACGAAATCCTCATGGAAAGATGGTCAAAGATACTACAATGAAAGATCTTCCGGCTAGGTATGTCGTCTAGAAAATCAACCTTGTCGGGACCTACATCATAGTTCTTGGAAAAGTTCCAACCATCATATCTGCCAGAGATTCAGATCTGGTTGGTAAGGAATATTTCAGACAGCATGTCTACAAAAAAAAGTTTGCAACACAAACCGACGAGATGACGTTGCGAGATTCTCGGGAAATGAACTATGGTAGCAAGCTCCAAAACATGAGCTGGTTCTGCTACATACATGTGAACACACTGTCCCAGACAAGCATGACCACGTAGTAGTCTTATAATAAAACACTACCGAGTTCAGGTGGGGAACCATCATCGAGGATAGCGAAGTCCTTGCATAATTCTTGCTCTTAAGAAGGAACTTCTTCTCCTGGAACAAATCAATCAGTGCCTTGGTGTGCTAGGGATACATATAGAATGAAGGTTGCAAGTCTCCAAACCATAGAATACTTCGCACATGTGCATGACTGACTTGGGATGATTCCAGAGGAAGCAAAACAAGATTTGTCGAATTCACGGCGGCAACTTGCATCGAGTGCGCATGAATATGAGAAAGTCACTTCTCTCACCATAACATATACTTTATGAGCTAAACACGAAGAAATGCTTACACAAGTTTCCAACACTAGCTTGATGTCCAACAAAATCATGGAGAAGATAAATATGCTGTTGATAGACTCAATAACAATTTATCAAAATTTCCATAAAATGGAATTCCACGACTATGTGAACAAGGTGATAGCATTGGTCCGGCCCAAAGATATAATGGTGTATGCTCGAGGAATCAACCACGAGTAAGACAACATTACGAGCATCATTGGTTCCGATTTGACATGACGATAGCCCATACTCAAGTCAAAGTTTTGACAAGGCAATAGATCCAACAACTGATCACGAGGACCAATCAATGGAGATATCATCTTTCTTCAACACACACACAAAAAAAAAGATATCCCTTAACATGAACTAAGTCAGACAAGCTTTTATCTTCCAACTCTCCAAGTTGTTGTCTAGCTCAACCAACTAGCTCAGGAATATCCAACACAGATTCTTGGAGAAGGGGTGATTTATAAGAAAACCAACTTGATCACGAACTCAACATAGCGGTGAGGTGACAACCAAGTAATACTTCCGAGAAGATCTTCGGAAAATCATGAACCACCGATATGTCACTAAGCTCGAGAACAATCTTGCTTTTTAGGGCAAGACGATATGATCAAATAAGCAAGGATAGACACAGTCCCAACTCTTGATCGAAGAGTGCACCAGGAAAATGGACTAGGTAGCACGATCAATCTTAGAATGATGACTCAATAACCAACACGCTAAGAATGAAAATATTGTCCATTAACTACCAAGCAACGAGGTTGCTAGGAGTATCGATTTCACACATCACAGTTCACTTGTCGGCATTCCGGTTACAACAACACGGGACTGACGAATGAATAATGATAGCGAGAAGTATCACTGCGTCAAGAATTCATAAGAGGTGGTGCAATTCTCATGAAATTCTTGACATAAAGATGGTAACACTCCAAGGTGGAATAGTCTAGAAGCTGGATTAGCATTCTTAATCTGCGGAATACCATTTCTTTGACCCAATCCTAGATATGGGTGAGGTGTTGGAGTTTGTTTCTCCTAGTCATTCTGAGATAGAATGGCTTGACAGAATGCAAGAGTAAAGGCAACGATGAACAAATGCACGCATACTCTTGACTATCAATTGATAGACGAAGGTCAGAAGACAACTAAAGAGGGATAACTCAAAGGAACATATATCTTTCTGAGTTGTGGATGCATAGATTAGTATGTCGAGCAAAGCTCAACATTTCTTCCATATAACCCATGCAGAAAGGTAGAACTAGCAGAATCACAATGTAGAATGGAGAACCCATTAAGAGCACTCTGGTTGTGATCTTTTGGTTCAGAAGAACTTCTGCCATAAGCAGTTCATGATATTTGGAAGAAGGGATTACCATGGACCTTGAGGACTAACGCAAAGGTTACTAATATGCTAAAGGAACTAGCAACACTATCAACATGAGGTGGGTAGGGTGAATCTCGGGTTCAAGAACCCAGGAATAGAATGCCTAGTAACTAATAACATCACGGGATGCTTTCGAGAATGATGGCCAGAATCATCACACTAGGAACACAAAACATGGCTATATTACTAGGTGACTCCCTAAGACACCTAGGGTCATAATAATAACTCCAACATGTATGTCGAGGCAATAGATTACCTCAACTCAGCAATTAGTGTGACTAACCTGGCCCAAAGGGACTTTGGGAACGGAAAAAAGGAATTTGCAAATGCATCAGACTATTTAGAAACCTGGGATGACTCGGACAGCATAACGGCTGTAAATGCTCAAAAATATTCGAGACATCCTGCAAAATGGTGGTATAACCACTCAACATCACAATATCAAGGTTCTGAGGCCAGCTATGAACACACGGAAGTAGTAGAAACTGAACGGAGGCTTGAATTCATCAATCTTATAAGTCTACGAATTAGTAACACGTCATCCTGATAGATAGATGAGAAGGCCTAGTTCTTAATCCCCGTAGAAAGGAAGAGGATGACTTAGATCATAGGGCATGAGGTATAAGGAGTAAAAAGAGCCTTACGTTCCATCCCACAATCAATTACCTTATATAACTAAAGCATTTCTAGACTCAACTTCGACCAGTTTGGCTTGGTAATCCTACAGGCAGTCAGGCTCTGATACCAAAGCTATCAGGACCCCGATTCCAAGTCACATCGATCTAGCCGGTAACACCTCATATCACTTTGCGGCCTCACACACGATATTCCCACGGGTGTCGCCTTACCATGGCCCGGGACCATTTGCGCCTTTTGGCTCACGTATATGATAGTGTCGCTACCATCCATATGACAGAGAACCCGGGCCTACATGACTAGTCGTCACCCCGAAGTGGCACTAACTTACGGTGACAGGCATACATGAATCAACATCGAGCATGTCGGTCAGTAGCGTGCGAATCCGGGCTATAGCACTGGGCTAACATGACTCTGGTGAACCGGGCTGTAGCAGGCTAGGCAGGACTCCGGATGTCACCGCGTGACATTTCCCCAAAGGGACAGACATAGGAACGAAGTGAATCACATGCCGGCCAGTCAAGTGTTCCGGAGTAGTAGTGCTGGGCTGGCAGGACTCCAGTGAACCGGGCTGTAGCAGACTACTATGGCTCATAAAAGCACAAGATTACATTTCCCCATAAGAGAGGCTACCAAGGATAAACAACTAGGTTGTCGGATCCCACACATACCAAGAATTTCAATCATACACACAATATGCTCGATATGTGTAAATACAACATGGCATCACAACAAGACTCTACGAATCAAAGTATTTATTCATTAGGCTCCGAGGAGCGAGATATTACAAACATGGGTCTCATGACCCAACATTCAGAGCATACAAGTCAAAGCATATGCAGAAGCTTAACATGTCTGAGTACAGACATCTACAAATGAAAAAGGCTGAGAAGCCTGACTATCTACCAGATCCTGCCGAGGGCACAAGATCATAGCTGAGGTATCAAGCTAAACATCGAAGTCCACACGGAACTACTAGCGAGACTTACGTCTCTCTGCAAAACATAAAATAGGCAAACGTGAGTACAAATGTACCCAGCAAGACTTACATCAGAACTAACTACACATGCATCAGTATCAACAAGGGGGGTGGAGTTTAACTGCAGCAAGCTGGCTTTGACTCGGTGGCTATCCTGAACTACGACTGCAAGCAACTCTTTTGAGGTGGCGCACACGAGTCCACATATTCACCATGTCAATACACCACTATGGATCTGCTCCCATCTCCCTACGAGAAGGCCATCCATAACACTCACGCTTATCTTGCGCATTTTAGAGTATCCACTTTCACTTGTCTATGAACTATACAGGCAACCCAGAAGTCCTTTACCGTGGACACGGCTATTCGAATAGATCATTTATAACCCTGCAGGGGTGTACTTCTTCACACACGCTCTCTCCATTTACCACCATGTACACGTCGTGTATCTCGGCAACCTTCAAGCAGAAACATGGCGAGGGAGTCGGCCACGACCTGACTAACCACACAAGTCTCTAGTCCAGGTTTATCGCCTATTCGGGTTCCATCCGCGAGGAGATCCGGCCGGAGTTTCTCTCACAGCCCCAAACAATGTGTGCAGGGTTCTCGAGACACCAAACGGGCGCTTGGTACACCGGGCCACGGTGTATCTACCGCATCATAGCCCACCCCTAGGGTCAATGCTACGAACGGCCTCCAACACATATCCTACAAACACCAGAAACTAGTTGCAACTCCTGGACAGAGGGCAAGGGCAGTTAATAAGTCGAGAGGGTCCATTGGTTTTGGGCCCAATGCGTGGTAGTAGCTGTTCATGGATCACAAACACAGAACTCAGTTCCCGAGGACGGTTTCAATGAGACAACCCACCATGTACTCCTACATGGCCTCTCACCGCTACCTTTACCAAATCGTGTACACACACTTAGCTCACACAGTAGGACATGTTCATCGCCATTCCAATTCATTCCCAATGAATCAGACCTGACTCAACTCTAAGCAGTAGCAGGCATGACAAACAAGCATGAATGAGTAGGCACATCGGGGCTCAACAACTCCTACTCATGCTAGTGGGTTTCATCTAATTACTGTGGCAATGACAGGTCATGCAGAGGAAAAGGGGTTCAGCTACCGCAGCATGTAACAATTGAATCGATGTTGTCCTAATGGAGTAAAAGAGAGCAAGAGCTAGAGAGTGGGATTGTATCGGAATGAACAAGGGGGTTTTGCTTTCCTGACACTTCCGAAGATAGTATAGTTCTCCATCGGTGTCATCGATCACATCATCGAAGCGACGTCTACAGAGAGAGAACAATTATCGGCAACAGAGAGAAAACACAATCAATGCAATGCGACAATATGATGCATGAATATTACGTGGAAAAATGAGTGAGTTGGGCTAATGCATCTACAACCAGGGTGGTTTGAGCTCATTTGAATCAAAGATTCAAATACAAACTCAAATTATGGGTTCATAAGGTGCATTAACAAGTTTTGAGATAAACAGCAATGTTAAGTTGCTTAAACATGCATGATACCAGTACAGATGGATAGATTGGATTTTTCTGATCATTTTTTATATATAACTTATTTCATTCTGAGCTACGGTTGAATTTCTATGAATTTTAGAAGTTTAAATCATTTTCTAGAATTTCCTACAAGAGAATAAATACAGTAAATGAGTTATTGCGTCAGCATTTCGTCAGGGTGACGTCAGCAAGTCAACAGGGACGGTCCAGGTCAAACCTGACCAGTGGGTCCCGCGTGTCGGTGCCATTAGTCTAACTAATTTTTACTTAGTCCTAATCCTAACTTAATTAGCAGGCGGGTCGCATTTGTCATAGACCCAGACGGGTCAAGCTGGGCCCACCGGGGTCAACTTGGTCAGCGGGGTCAAACCCCTGGTCAGCAGGGTCAAACCTACCGGCGGCTCGACGCCGGTGAAGCCAGACGCGGCGGCGCGGCTCGGAAATGCGCTATGGGCGGCGGTTTCGCGCGCTGAGGGCACCAGGGCATAGCCCTTGCTCCCGCGCATCTAGTGGAGACAGCAGCAGGTCACGGGGTCACCGGAATCGATGTCGGTGACGGGTCGAGCGGCGGCCGGAGCTACGGGCATGCTCGGGTTGGAGCTAGGGGCACGTGGGGAGGAGCTGGTGGTGGATACATGCTCCTGGGGAGCTGAGTAGAACGATGACGCATGCGGGAGCGGCTGGGTCGGGCTCTGGCCATGGTGGCGCCATGGCCGGTGGCACGGAGCTCTCGGTTCCGGTGGCAGAGGCAGCTAGAGGAGAGGAACGAGCTCGAGGAGGAGGGGAAAAGGCGGAGGAGTTCACAGAGTGGCTAACTGAGGGCTCGGCAGGCGCGGGGACGGCCGGTGGGCAGCGAATCGATGGCGAGGATCTCCGGGCACCGAGGTTGAAGAAGACGTCGGGGACGCGTTGCAGGGCCTCCGGCGAAGCCTTACTCAGAGAGGAGGTTGAGGGCGACACGGCGGAGCTTCTGGACCTGGCGGCAGGGCGAGGGAGGGCTGATGGCTGCGGCTATGGCGAACGGCGGCGGCAGTGGCGTTCGGTGGTGAGAGGGAGAGAGAACGGAGGAGGGGGAGGAGCACGGGGAGAGTGAGAGAGGGCCAGAGGGGTGCGTGGCGTCACGAGGGAGGTCCAGGGCGACGAGGGGGAGTGGCAAGCAGGAGGTGGCCGAGGCGCATGTGCACGCACGGCGGCCACACGCCCTCCTGCCTACTGGCAGGAGGTGGAAGACGACAGGGAGGGGCACCTGGTGGGCTGGGCTGGCTTTGCCCAGCTGGCTGCTACAGTACCCGGCCAGGTGAGCTTTGCCAGGTAAGCTCCTTTCCTTTTATTATTTCCTGTTTTGTATTATTTCTGTAACTTCGGGGCTTTTTAAAAATGCCAGGGCATTTCCAAAAATCATGAAACTAATCATGGCTACTGTTTAGAATATATCCAATAGTAAACATTTTAGTTTATGATTATTTGAGTATTTAAAATATTTTATAGCATTTAAATGCCCAAATGCAAATACTATATGATTTAATTCAGTGACCCTCGGTTGTCCTAGAAAAGTGTGCACCATTTTTGTCAGAGTTCCAGACCAAGGCAACGATGATGTCACATCCTAGCTAGCCATGCATTAGAATATTGCATCATGTCTACCTTTCATCAGAAACTTGAAATGGGGAAGGCAGAACCCCCAACACCCCCCTGAAATCAACTAGGGTTTACTAAAAAACATTTTCAATGAACCTGAAATGCCCTTCTAAAATGTTCACCCTCTTTGTCTTAGGTTAGAACCTTTGGGAAAATTGGTGCACAATTTTCTAGGTCAACAAAAGGTCACTGAATTAAGTCATATGTATGCTGTTTTTGGACAATTAAATACTAATAAATATTTTAAATGTCCAAATAATTTTGGAAATAAGTCAGGGCTGTTAGGAATAATCCCAACAGAGCCCACAATTATTATCAGGATTTTAGGAAGTGCCTAAGTATTTTTAATAATGCCACAAAGTTACAGAATAATAGAAAAGGAAACAAAATGGGAAAAATCTAACCTGGCCGCAACCACCAGCCGGCCCACCTGGCGGCCCAAGCACTGTGCTGGCCCATGCCAGCCAGCTGCTTCGTCCCCGCCAGGCAGGCAGCCAGGTGCTCCACGGCGAGCACCGCATGCGCGCCATGCAGCTGCTGCCGCCTCGCCGCTCCCCTCGTCACGCTGTCGACGCGGGACGAACTCTCTCTCTCTCCCAAGACCTCGCAGACACCGCACTTCCCCCTGGCTCCTCTCCCTCGCACTCCCTCGCCATGGCCGACGCAGCCGTCGCTGTTCCGCCACCATAGTCGCACCCAACGCCGTCCCTGTGCTGCACCACCGTGTCCACTCGCTCCGCCGTCGTCGACTGCTTCGAACAGGCTGAGCCCCGAGTGCTCGCACGCCCTGCAGCACCTCCATCGACCTCGCCTTCATCAGCCACCGCCGCAGATCCCCTTCGCCGTCGCCGCCGCATCAGCTAGTCCACGACCGCGCCGTCTGGCTCTACGTGACCGCCGTGAGCTGCTGCACCTCCCCATCCTCTCCGTTTGCTTCCTCGTGCACCGCAGCAACTGCACGAAGCTCACCCGCACGCACCGCCGCGGAGCTCGTCGCCGACGTGGCTCCGGCCAAACTCCGGCCACGCCACCGTGTACGAACACCTCACTGCACCACCAGGAGCCCAACGCACCACTCCACGCACCTCGCCGTACCTCGTAACCTCGGGCTCACTTCCACCCGACTCCGGCGACCGCAAAACTCGTCGCCGGCGACGTTTCCGGCCACCCCGAGCCCAGCCACTGCCACCAAACGCTGCGGCTTGCTCCCAGCTGCACGTAGATGCCCTCCGCCGCTCGTTTGGTCGCCGGAACATGCAAATGCACTTCCTCCGCCGCGTCTGGCCTCGCCGGCGGCTAGACGCCGGCGAGTCTGACTGTTGACTTTGACTGGGTGGGCCCAGGTTGACTCCTCTGAGTCAATGACAAGTGGGGCCCCCCTCTGCTAACTAACTGGATTAGTTTTAATTAAAATTAATTATTTTAACTAATTACTGACATGCGGGACCCACTGGTCAGTTTGACCTGGACGACCCCGTTGACCTCTGACGTCATCCTGACGTAGTGCTGACGCAGTAATTTAATTACTGGAATTATCTTTATACAGGAAATTCCAGAAAATAGTTCAAACTTCAAAAAATCATAGAAATTATCTGAAACTCCAAATGCAAAGATTTATATATGAAATTTGATCAGAAAAATCCAATCTATCCATTAGTGCTGGTTTCATGCATGTCAGAACAAGTTAAACCTGCTATTTATACAATACAAGGTGATGCACTATAATGGCTATGTTAAATGATCTAACACTTGAACCCTTGGTTCAATTAAGCACATTCCACCCTATTTTAGCTTGCATTAGGCCAAGAGACCTCCATATTGCCTTGTCATAGCATGCATCATAATGTTGCATATCGTCCTGTGTTGATTGTGTTTCGATGTGTTCTTCGTGGTAGGTCCTGCCTCCGAGGATATTCAAGAGTATCCAATTGAAGGGCAGTATTCCACCACCACTCCATCAGGCAAGAAACCCATTGATCATTCCGATACAAACCCATGTTCTCGCTTCTGCTCTCGTTTACTGCATTAAGACAACGCGATTCAAACCGTTGTGTGTCGCGGTAGTTGAACCCACTTCCTTTGCATGACCTATCATTGCCACAGTAACTAGATGAAACCCACTAGCATGTGTAGGAGTTGGTTGAGCCATATGTGTGTGTGTTTCCTACCATGCTATGCTTGCTATGCTTAGAGTTGTGTCAGGTCTGGCTCATCGGGATGATGAACTAGAGTGAAAGGTTGTGACGGTGTCGAGAGTGTGAAAGTGTTGAATACGATTTGGTAAAGGAATCGATGAGAGGCCATGTAGGAGTACATGGTGGGTTGTTTCATTGAGGCCGTCCTTAAGAACTGAGATCTGTGTGTGTGTGTGATTTAAGATTCAGCTACTACCACGCATTGGACCCGAAACCAATGGACCCTCTCGGCTTATTAACCACACTTGTCCTCTGTCCGGGAGTTGCAAAGTAGTTTCTGGTGTTTGTAGTATGCTGGGGGCCGCACGCAGCGCTGACCATAGGGGTGGGCTGTGTTGCGGTAGGAACGTGGCACGGTGTACCGATTCGCCCGTTTGGTGTCTCGGGAACCCTGTTCACATTGTTCGGGGCCGTTAGTGGAAACCTCGGCCGGACTCCCTGCGGATGGAACCCGAATAGGCGATAAACCTGGACTAGGGACTTGTGTGTTTAGTCAGGTCGTGGCCGACACCCTCGCTGGGCTTCCGCTTGAAGGTTGCCGTGTACATGTCGTGTAAACGGCGATAAGTGGTGAGAGCATGTGTGAAGAAGTACACCCCTGCAGGGTATTAAACTATTCGAATAGCCGCGTCCACGGTAAAGGACTACTTGGTCACCTATACAGTTCATAGACAAGTAAATGGATACTACTAAAAGCCTCAAGATAAGTGTGAGTACCGCGGATGGCCCTCTCGTAGGATGACGAGAGAGGATCCTCGATGGAGTATTGTGTTGGTGATAGTGGACTCGTGTGCGACAAATGATTTACCAGTTGTGTCTATCGTAGGATAGCTTAGCCAAGAGTCAAAGCTGGCTTGCTGCAATAACTCCACTACCTTCTTGAGAATGTGCATGTATAGTAGGATTCTATTGTAAGACTTGCTGAGTACCTTCGTACTCATGTTGCTTTAATTAATGTTTTCAGACGACAACGCCAACCCCTCCGATGGGTTCTATGTAGAACTCGACGTTGACGAGTGACTTACCACCCAGGTGGTGATCCAAGACTTGTGAAGGGTCGATGTAGATAGACAGGCTTCGTCAAGCCTTCTTTCTTTCTAATGTCTGTACTCAGACTACTTTGCTTCCACATGTGCTTGTATGTTTGTATGACTTGAGTGTCGGGTCATGTGACCCCTACCTGTATGGATGATATGTATGGCTCTTCGGAGCCTTTTAAATAAAGTACTTGAGTTGTAGAGTTTTGTTGTGATGCAATGTTGTATTTACTCATATCGGGCATATTGTGTGTATGATTGAAATGCTTGGTATGAGTGGGATCCGACTATCTAGTTGTTTATCCTTGGCAGCCTATCATATGAGGAAATGTAGTCTAGTGCTTCTGAGCGATAGTAGTCCGCTACAGCCCGGTTCACCGGAGTCCTGCTAGCCAAGCACTACTGCTCGGAACACATGACTGGCCGGCATGTGGTTCACTTCGTTCCTGTGTCTTTCCCTTCAGGGAAATGTCACGCGGTGTTATCCGGAGTCCTGCCTAGCCTGCTACAGCCCGGGCTACCGGAGTCCTGTTAGCCCAGTGCTATAGCCCGGATTTATACGTTGTTGACCGACATGCTCGATGTGATTCATGTATGCCTGTCCTCATGGGTTAGTGCCGCCTTGGGTTCACGACTAGCCATGTCGGCCCGGGTTCTCTGTCATATGGATGCTAGCGACACTATCATATACGTGACCCAAAAGGCGCAAATGGTCCCGGGCCAGGTAAGGTGGCACCCGTGGGAGTACCGTGCGTGAGGCCGCAAAGTGATATGATGTGTTACATGCTGGATCGATGTGGATTAGGATCGGGGTCCTGACAGCGTTGGCATCAGAGCCGGACTGCCTGTAGGTTCGCTAAGCCAAACTGGTCGATGTCGAGTCTAGAAATGCTTTAGTTATATGTAGGGGAATTGATTGTGGGAAGGGAACATAAGGCTCTTTTACTTCTTACCTTATGCCCTCTGTCTTGAGTCATTCTCTTCTCATTCTACGTGGGTTAAGGACTAGGCTCTCTTCTCTCTATCAGGTTCACGTGTTACTAATCTGTAGTAACTTATAGGATTGTTGGTTACAACCCAGTTCAGTTTCTACTAAATTTTAGTATGTTGCCAGTTGAACCGGAACCTTGATATGATGGTTGTTGAGTGGTTTTGCAACTGTTGTGGATGTCTCATCTCCTTTTCTGAGCATTTACAGCCATTATGTTGTCCAAATTCTCCTAGAAAATTCTAATGCCTTTGCGTTATTTTGTGCTTCCAGATGGCCACCCGTTCCCAGAACCAAGTGGTTCATCTGACCCGTTGCATTGATGTATGTGGTCACACAGCTATGTTGGTTCGAGTGATGGTCGAGACAGGTTATCGATGGTATCCTGAATATACCGTCGAGGAGCAGTTTAGAGACTTTAATCAAAGCCAATATCTGTGCACGGTCAGGATATATCCATCTTATCCCGGAGCTACTGAACCGCTCCACTGTTCTTATGGACTTGGGATCACTATTGGGATGTCCGTGCAGGATGCAGCCTACTCGATGATGACTATTATTCGAGCCAGAACTGCCTTGCTGAGCAACACTGATTTCCGCTACATGCCAGCATCCCTCCCTGGGGCGCATGGTTATCTTCAGGGTATGTACAGTGACGCATCCCATGAGGACTCACTCCTCCGCACCACTACTGAGATGTTGGAAGACAAGGACCGTGAAAACCGGGCCTTGCGTATGGAGCTCTTTAATGCTCGTTCTGATCACTGGGCTACTTTGACTCGGTTTGCCCCTGCAGTGCAAGCCGGATACATGGACATGAGGGACTTGTATCCTGTGCGTTCCAGTCTGCCAGATTTCATGGAGTGGCGTGAGGTGGGAGGCATCACTCCTCCTCGTGGACCTCGTCTGCCGCCGTTTGTTGGACCAAGGCCACACCCAAGTCCCTATAGTCCGCAAGCTCCACAGGACCATCTGTTCCCAGATGATCATGTTCCGCTCCCAGGCTTGGGCGGTGACTTCTATGAGGATTACTACGGAGCTGTCTGAGCTAGTAGTAGTTTAGCTAGTATTATAACAGTTGTATGTCCACCGTCCTGCGTGACTTGTGGAATATGACTTCGTGTGTATCCATTCCGGAGGTGTAGAAAAATAATGTATAGGAGCTTGGAATGCCTCCGGTGAGATGTAACGTCTTTCATCATAGTTGTACCTTAGCTTGGGCTTGTACTAAACTATGTCTGGTGTGTATGACCGTTGGTATATATATGGCAGATCTATATTACCATGTCATACGGATGAACGTCTCTGCATTCCTTGTTATCCATTACATACCGCATCTCTTGCCCAGATTTTTGCCATCCTGGTCTAAATCGTTGTTTTGTTTTCCTAGGATGGTCAACACCCGCAGCAACCCTGCTGCTCCGGAGCAGGGTGAAGCTAGCACAGCTAGGGATGAAAATCTCCCTCAACCGCCTTCTCTGGCCGAAGTGATGCTGGAGGCAGAATGAAACAAGCGTGAGACTAACCGCTTGCTGGAGCGGATTGAGCAGAATACTGCATGCCAGCAGAGAAACAATCCAGTGTCAATCAATGACTTTGTCAAGCTGTATCCACCAAAGTTTAACCATTCCATCGAACCTCCCGATGCGGATGACTGGCTTCGCAGCATCGCCCACAAGCTACGTTCTGCCAACCTAGTTGAAGATGATAAAGTTACCTTTGCTACTTATCACCTCGAAGGACTTGCTAGCCTTTGGTGGGAAAATTATGAGGCTATGCGCCCGGTTGGCCAAATCACTACTTGGGCTGATTTTAGTGCTGCTTTCCGTGAGCATCACATTCTGGAAGGCCTGATGGATCGCAAGAGGGAGGAGTTCTGTAACTTCACCCAGGGTAGACTGACTGTGGATGCATACGGTCGATAGTTTGGGAAGTTAGCACGTTATGCTCCCGAAGAGGTATCCACCGACGCCAAGAATCAGGCAAGGTTCCGCAAGGGACTTAGCCCCGAGCTTCGCCGTGACCTTCGTCTGCATGAATGCACCTCTTTTCCGAAGTTGGTCAACAAGGCCATCAGTGCCGAGACAGGGCAAAATGACTTTGAAGCTTCACGCAAACACTCCCGTGATTTTGGATCTTCATCCGGCTCTGGATCTCAGAAGCGCCGGGTCTGGGTCCCAAATACCACTGTGCCATCCAGGTTCACTCCAAGGCCATCCTTTGAGGCGCCTCGCCCCAACCAGCAGTATGTACCGCCCAGGACTTATGGTGTTCCCGCTGCTAATGCTGCTCCACACCGTAATATGATAACCTGCTTCAAGTGTGGAGAGACGGGTCACTACATCCGCGAGTGTCCCCAGAACAACCCCAACCAGTTCGGAAAGTCTGTAGGCCGTGGTAAGCGAACAGCAAAAGTGCTTGTCGCCAAGCCGGCCACCACTGCTCGTGGCCATGTCAACTATGTCTCAGCTGAGGAGACTCAGGAGGACCCCAACGTTGTTCTCGGTACGCTCCTTGTTAATTACCATCCGGCAACTGTTCTCTTTGATACTGGAGCATCTCATTCATTTATTTCTGAGAGCTATGCTTGTTTGCACAACACCACATTTAGTGACATGCCCACCTCCATGGAAATTCAAACCCCTGGTTCTAGATGGCAAACCTCTAGAATCAGCCACGGAAATGAAATTCTTGTCGACAGATTGGTCTTCCTCGCGTCACTAATAGCTCTCAAGTCCTCGGACATAAACATCATCTTGGGTATGGACTGGATGTCAGCCCATTACGCTAAGATTGATTGCTCTACTAGAACTTTTCAACTCACCCATCCATCGGGCAAGACAGTCCATGTTTTGACCCGAGTGTCGGAGCGACAGCTCTACTGTCTAAATGCCAACCCCCTTCCAGACCTTGAAGATATTCCGGTAGTTCGTGACTTCCGGATGTCTTTCCAGAGGAACTGCCAGGTGTTCCACCTGACAGAGATGTCGAGTTCGTGATAGACCTTGTCCCAGGAACCGTCCCAATCTCTAGAAGACCTTATAAGATGGCACCCCTAGAACTAGCCGAGCTTAAGAAACAACTCGATGAGTCCTTGCAAAAGGGTTTCATCCGTCCTAGTTCTTCTCCATGGGCTTGCCCCGTCCTCTTCGTCAATCAGAAGGATGGAACGGATCGGATGGTTGTAGATTACCGACCTGTCAATTTGGTCACTATCAAGAACAAGTATCCGCTCCCCAGGATCAATGACCTGTATGACCAGCTCGCTGGATCCTCAGTCTTTTCCAAAATGGATTTGAGGTTGGGCTACCATCAAATCAAAATCAAGAGCGAGGACATTCCCAAAACGGCATTTGTTACTCGTTATGGCCAATACGAGTACACCGTCATGTCCTTCGGTTTAACCAATGCTCCAGCCACCTTCTCTCGGTTGATGAACTCGATCTTCATGGAGTACCTAGATAAATTCGCCGTGGTTTACCTCGATGATATACTCATCTACTCCAAGAATGAGGAGGAACATGACGAACATCTAAGGCTAGTATTGACGAAACTTCGAGAGCATCGCCTTTATGCCAAATTCTCCAAGTGTGAATTCTTGTTACCAGAAGTGACCTATCTGGGCCATGTAATCTCTGGCAAGGGCATTGCTGTCAATCCCGAGCGAGTTCAAGCCGTCCTTGACTGGACTCCACCTGAAACGGTCAAGCAAGTTCGGAGTTTTCTTGGTTTAGCGAGCTATTGTCGCCGCTTCGTCGAGAATTTCTCCAAAGTTGCTAAGCCTCTAACTTAACTCCTCAAGAAAGATAAAAAGTTCGAGTGGACCCCATAGTGCGAGTTCAGCTTTCAGGAACTGAAACGACGCCTAACATCTGCTCCCGTATTGGTACCACCAGATTTTTCTAAGGACTTTGTTATCTATTGCAACGCCTCGCGACAAGGACTAGGTTGCATACTCATGCAAGATCGTCATGTGATTGCTTACGCTTCTCGACAGTTGTGTCCACATGAGGATAACTATCCCACACATGATCTAGAGCTTGCAGCTGTAGTCCATGCACTCAAAACCTGGCGACATTACCTTCTTGGTAATCGTTGCGAAATCTACACTGATCACCAAAGTTTGAAGTACATCTTCACCCAACCGGATTTGAATCTCAGGCAAAGACGTTGGGTCGAGTTGATCTCGGATTACGACTTAGGAATAACTTACACCCCAGGCAAAGCCAATGTCATGGCTGATGCACTAAGTTGTAAATCTTATTGTAACAATCTGATGTTACAACAAAGTCAACCACTTCTCCACGAGGAATTTCGTAAGCTTAACCTTCACATTGTTCCTCGAGGATTCCTTTCCACCCTGGTGGCGAAACCTACTCTTACGGATCTGTTGGGGAACGTAGTAATTTCAAAAAAATTCCTACGCACACGCAAGATCATGGTGATGCATAGCAACGAGAGGGGAGAGTGTTGTCTACGTACCCTCGTAGACCGAAGCGGAAGCATTGACGCAACATAGAGGAAGTAGTCATACGTCTTCCCGATCCGACCGATCCAAGCACCGTTACTCCGGCACCTCCGAGTTCTTGGCACACGTTCAGCTCGATGATGCACCCCTAGCTCCGATCCAGCAAAGCTTCGGGGAGGAGTTCCGTCAGCACGACGGTGTGGTGACAATCTTGATGTTCTACCGGCGCAGGGCTTCGCCTAAGCACTGCAACGATATATTCGAGGTGGAATATGGTGGAGGGGGGCACCGCACACGGCTAAGGAACGATCACGAAGATCAACTTGTGTGTCCATGGGGTGCCCCCTGCCCCCGTATATAAAGGAGCAAGGGAGGGAGGAGGCCGACCCTAGGTTTGGGCGCGCCAGGGGAGTCCTACTCCCACCGGGAGTAGGATTCCACCTTTCCTAGTCCAACTAGGTCAAGGGGGGAAAGAGGGGAAGAGGGGAAGGAAGGGCGAGAGGGGCCGCGCCCCAAACCCCTTGTCCAATTCGGACTGGGCTTGGGAGGGGCGCGCGCCACCTCCTGGTCCTTCCCACTAAGGCCCATCAAGGCCCATTGCTTCTTCCTCGTATTTCCGTAACTCCCCGGTACCTCCGAAAATACCCGAACCACTCAGAACCCTTCCGATGTCCGAATATAGTCGTCCAATATATCGATCTTTACGTCTCGACCATTTCGAGACTCCTCATCAAGTCCCCGATCTCATCCGGGACTCCGAACTCCTTCGGTACATCAAAACTCATAAACTCATTATATAACTGTCATCGAAACCTTAAGCATGCGGACCCTACGGTTCGAGAACAATGTAGACATGACCGAGACACGTCTCCGGTCAATAACCAATAGCGGGACCTGGATGCCCATATTGGCTCCTACATAATCTACGAAGATCTTTATCGGTCAGACCGCATAACAACATACGTTGTTCCCTTTGTCATTGGTATGTTACTTACCCGAGATTCGATCGTCGGTATCCAATACCTAGTTCAATCTCGTTACCGGTAAGTCTCTTTACTCGTTCCGTAATACATCATCTCACAACTAACACATTAGTTGCAATGCTTGCAAGGCTTATGTGATGAGCATTACCGAGAGGGCCCAGAGATACCTCTCCGACAATCGGAGTGACAAATCCTAATCTCGAAATACGCCAACCCAACATCTACCTTTGGAGACACCTGTAGTACTCCTTTATAATCACCCAGTTACGTTGTGACGTTTGGTAGTACCCAAAGTGTTCCTCCGGTAAACGGGAGTTGCATAATCTCATAGTCAAAGGAACATGTATAAGTCATGGATAAAAGCAACAGCAACATACTAAACGATCGGGTGCTATGCTAATGGAATGGGTCATGTCAATCAGATCATTCAACTAATGATGTGACCTTGTTAATCAAATGACAACTCCCTTGTCCATGGTTAGGAAACTTAACCATCTTTGATTAACAAGCTAGTCAAGTAAAGGCATACTAGTGACACTCTGTTTGTCTATGTATCCACACATGTATTATGTTTCCAGTTAATACAATTCTAGCATGCATAATAAACATTTATCATGATATGTAAGGAAATAAATAATAACTTTATTATTGCCTCTAGGGCATATTTCCTTCAGTCTCCCACTTGCACTAGAGTCAATAATCTAGGTCACATCACCATGTGATTAACTCACATCATCATGTGATTAACTCGATAGTTCACATCATCATGTGATTAACACCCATGGTTCACATCGCCATGTGACCAACACCCAAAGGGTTTGCTAGATTCAGTAATCTAGTTCACATCGCTATGTGATTAACACCCAAAGAGTACTACGGTGTGATCATGTTTTGCTTGTGAGAGAAGTTTAGTCAACGGGTCTGCCACATTCAGATCCGTTATGTATTTTGCAATTTTCTATGTCTACAATGCTCTGCACGGAGATACTCTAGCTAATTGCCCCCACTTTCAATATGTATCTAGATCGAGACTTAGAGTCATCTAGATCGGTGTCAAAACTTGCATCGACGTAACCCTTTACGACGAACCTTTTGTCACTTCCATAATCGAGAAACATATCCTTATTCCACTAAGGATAATTTTGACCGCTGTCCAGTGATCTACTCCTAGATCACTATTGTACTCCCTTGCCAAACTCAGTGTAGGGTATACAATAGATCTGGTACACAGCATGGCATACTTTATAGAACCTATGGCCAAGGCATAGGGAATGACTTTCATTCTCTTTCTATCTTCTGCCGTGGTCGAGTTTTGAGTCTTTACTCAACTTCATACTTTGTAACACAGGAAAGAACTCTTTCTTTAACTGTTCCATTTTGAACTACTTCAAAATCTTGTCAAGGTATGCACTCATTGAAAACTTATCAAGCGTCTTGATCTATCTCTATAGATCTTGATGCTCAATATGTAAGCAGCTTTACCAAGGTCCTTCTTCGAAAAACTTCTTTCAAACACTCCTTTATGCTTTGCAGAATAATTCTACATTATTTCCGATCAACAATATGTCATTTACATATACTTATCAGAAATGCTGTAGTGCTCCCACTCACTTTCTTGTAAATACAGGCTTCACCGCAAGTCTGTATAAAACTATATGCTTTGATCAACTCATCAAAGCATATATTCCAACTCCGAGATGCTTGCACCAGTCCATAGATGGATCGCTGGAGCTTGCACATTTTGTTAGCATCTTTAGGATTGACAAAACCTTCTGGTTGCATCATATACAACTCTTCTTTAATAAATCCATTAAGGAATGCAGTTTTGTTTTATCCGTTTGCCAGATTTCATAAAATGCGGCAATTGCTAACATGATTCGGACAGACTTAAGCATGGATACGAGTGAGAAACTCTCATCGTAGTCAACACCTTGAACTTGTCGAAAACCTTTTGCGGCAATTCTAGCTTTGTAGATAGTAACACTACTATCAGCTTCTGTCTTCCTCTTGAAGATCCATTTATTTTCTATGGCTTGCCGATTATCGGGCAAATCCATCAAAGTCGATACTTTGTTCTCATACATGGATCCCATCTCAGATTTCATGGCTTTAAGCCATTTTGCGGAATCTGGGCTCACCATCGCTTCTTCATAGTTCGTAGGTTCATCATGATCTAGTAGCATGACTTCCAGAACAGGATTGCCATACCACTCTGGTGCGGATCTTACTCTGGTTGATCTACGAGGTTCTGTAGTAACTTGTTCTGTAGTTCTATGATCATCATCATCAACCTCCTCACTAGTTGGTTTTGACGTCACAGAAACTGGTTCCTGTGATGTACTGGTTTCCAACAAGGGAATAGGTACAGTTACCTCATCAAGTTCTACTTTCCTCCCACTCACTTCTTTCGAGAGAAACTCCTTCTCTAGAAAGGATCCATTCTTAGCAACGAATGTCTTGCCTTCGGATCTGTGATAGAAGGTGTACCCAACTGTCTCCTTTGGGTATCCTATGAAGACATATTTCTCCGATTTGGGTTTGAGCTTATCAGGATGAAACTTTTTTTCACATAAGCATCACAACCCCAAACTTTAAGAAACGACAACTTTGGTTTCTTGCTAAACCACAGTTCATATAGTGCCGTCTCAACGGATTTAGATGGTGCCCTATTTAACGTGAATGCAGTTGTCTCTAATGCATAACCCCAAAACGATAGTGGTAAATCGGTAAGAAACATCATAGATTGCACTATATCAATAAAGTACGGTTATGACGTTCGGACACACCATTATGCTGTGGTGTTCCAGGTGGCGTGAGTAGTGAAACTATTTCACATTGTTTAACTGAAGGCCAAACTCGTAACTCAAATATTTTACCTCTGCGATCATATCGTAGTAACTTTTATTTTCTTGTTACGATGATTCTCTACTTCACTCTGAAATTCTTTGAACTTTTCAAACGTTTCAGACTTATGTTTCATCAAGTAGATATACCCATATCTGCTCAAATCATCTGTGAAGGTTAGAAAATAATGATACTTGTCGCGAGCCTTAATATTCACCGGACCACATACATCAGTATGTATGATTTCCAACAAATCTGTTGCTTGCTCCATTGTTCCGGAGAACGGCGTTTTAGTCATCTTGCCCAAGAGGCATGGTTCGCAAGCATCAAGTGATTCATAATCAAGTGATTCCAAAATCCCATCAGCATGGAGTTTCTTCATGCGCTTTACACCAATATGACCTAAACTGCAGTGCCACAAATAGGTTGCACTATCATTATTAACTTCGCATCTTTTGGTTTCAATATTATGAATATGTGTATCACTACGATCGAGATCCAATGAACTATTTTCATTGGGTGTGTATGTCCATAAAAGGTTCTATTCATGTAAACAGAACAACAATTGTTCTCTAACTTAAATGAATAATCGTATTGCAATAAACATGATCAAATCATATTTATGCTCAACGCAAACACCAAATAACACTTATTTAGGTTCATCACTAATCCCGTAAGTATAGGGAGTGTGCGATGATGATCATATCAATCTTGGAACTACTTCCAACTTTCATCGTCACTTCACCCTTAACTAGTCTTTGTTCATTCTGCAACTCCCGTTTCGAGTTACTACTCTTAGCAACTGAACCAGTATCAAATACCGAGGGGTTGCTATGAACACTAGTAAAATACATATCAATAATCTGTATATCAAATATACCTTTGTTCACTTCGCCATCCTTCTTATCCGCCAAATACTTGGGGTAATTCCGCTTCCAGTGACCAGTCCCTTTGCAGTAGAAGCACTTAGTCTCAGGCTTAGGACCAGACTTGGGCTTCTTCACTTGAGCAGCAACTTGCTTGCCGTTCTTCTTGAAGTTCCCCTTCTTCCCTTTTCCCTTTACTTGAAACTAGTGATATTGTCAACCATCAACGCTTGATGCTCTTTATTGATTTCTACCTCCATCGATTTCATCATTATGAAAAAGTTCGGGAGTCGTTTTCGTCATCCCTTGCATACTATAGTTCATCACGAAGTTCTACTAACTTGGTGATGGTGACTAGAGAATTCTGTCAATCACTATCTTATCTGGAAGATTAACTCCCACTCGATTCAAGCGATTGTAGTACCCAGACAATCTGAGCACATGCTCACTAGTTTGAGCGATTCTCCTCCATCTTTTAGCTATAGAACTTGTTGGAGACTTCATATCCCTCAACTCGGGTAGTTGCTTGAAATATTAACTTCAACTACTGGAACATCTCATATGGTCCATGACGTTCAAAACGTCTTTGAAGTCCCGATTCTAAGCCGTTAAGCATGGTGCACTAAACTATCAAGTAGTCATCATATTGAGCTAGCCAAACGTTCATAACGTCTGCATCTGCTCCTGCAATAGGTCTGTCACCTAGCGGTGCATTAAGGACATAATTCTTCTGTGCAGCAATGAGGATAAACCTCAGATCACGGATCCAATCCGCATCATTGCTACTAACACAATTTTCTCTAGGAACATATCAAAATAAACATAGGGAAGCAACAACGCGAGCTATTGATCTATAACATAGATATGCTAATACTACTAGGACTAAGTTCATGATAAATTAAAGTTCAATTAATCATATTACTTAAGAACTCCCACTTAGATAGACATCCCTCTAATCCTCTAAGTGATCACGTGATCCAAATCAAACTAAACCATAACCGATCATCACGTGAAATGGATTAGTTTTCAATGGTGAACATCATCATGTTGATCATATCTACTATATGAT
Organism: Aegilops umbellulata; assembly: GCA_032464435.1. Classification (NCBI taxonomy): domain Eukaryota; kingdom Viridiplantae; phylum Streptophyta; class Magnoliopsida; order Poales; family Poaceae; genus Aegilops; species Aegilops umbellulata. The sequence continues at coordinate 242,418,874 of CP136055.1, read as the reverse complement.
TCACGCTCGACCTTTCGGTCTCCGTGTTCCGAGGTCATATCTTATATGCATAGCTCGTCAAGTATAACCTGAGTATTCCGCGTGTGCAACTGTTTTGCACCCGTTGTATTTGAACGTAGAGCCTATCACACCCGATCATCACGTGGTGTCTCAGCACGAAGAACTTTCGCAATGGTGCATACTCAGGGAGAACACTTCTTGATAATTAGTGAGAGATCATCTTATAATGCTACCGTCAATCAAAGCAAGATAAGATGCATAAAAGATAAACATCACATGCAATCAATATAAGTGATATGATATGGCCATCATCATCTTGTGCTTGTGATCTCCATCTCCGCAGCACTGTCATGATCACCATCGTCACCGGCGCGACACCTTGATCTCCATCGTAGCATCGTTGTCGTCTCGCCAATCTTATGCTTCTACGACTATCGCTACCGCTTAGTGATAAAGTAAAGCATTACAGGGCGATTGCATTGCATACAATAAAGCGACAACCATACGGCTCCTGCCGGTTGCCGATAGCTCGGTTACAAAACATGATCATCTCATACAATAAAATTTAGCATCATGTCTTGACCATATCACATCACAACATGCCCTGCAAAAACAAGTTAGGCGTACTCTACTTTGTTTGTTGCAAATTTTACGTGGCTGCTACGGGCTGAAGCAAGAACCAATCTCACCTACGCATCAAAACCACAACGATACTTCGTCAAATAGACTCCGTTTTAACCTTCTCAAGGACCGGGCGTAGCCATACTCGGTTCAACTAAAGTTGGTGAGACAGTCTCCCGCAAGCCATCTGTGTGCAAAGCACGTCGAGGGAACCGGTCTCGCGTAAGCGTACGCGTAAGGTTGGTCCGGGTCGTCTCATCCAACAATACCGCTGACCCAAAGTATGACATGCCGGTAGGCAGTATGACTTGTATCGTCCACAACTCACTTGTGTTCTACTCGTGCAAATAACATCAAACCATAAAAACCTAGGCTCGGATGCCACTGTTGGGGAACGTAGTAATTTCAAAAAAATTCCTACGCACACGCAAAATCATGGTGATGCATAGCAACGAGAGGGGAGAGTGTTGTCTACGTACCCTCGTAGACCGAAGCGGAAGCGTTGACGCAACGTAGAGGAAGTAGTCGTACGTCTTCCCGATCCGACCGATCCAAGCACCGTTACTCCGGCACCTCCGAGTTCTTGGCACACGTTCAGCTCGATGACGCACCCCTAGCTCCGATCCAGCAAAGCTTCGGGGAGGAGTTCCGTCAGCACGACGGCGTGGTGACAATCTTGATGTTCTACCGGCGCAGGGCTTCGCCTAAGCACTGCAACGATATATTCGAGGTGGAATATGGTGGAGGGGGGCACCGCACACGGCTAAGGAATGATCACGAAGATCAACTTGTGTGTCCATGGGGTGCCCCCTGCCCCCGTATATAATGGAGCAAGGGAGGGAGGAGGCCGACCCTAGGTTTGGGCACGCCAGGGGAGTCCTACTCCCACCGGGAGTAGGATTCCACCTTTCCTAGTCCAACTAGGTCAAGGGGGGAAAGAGGGGAAGAGGGGAAGGAAGGGAGAGAGGGGCCGCGCCCCAAACCCCTTGTCCAATTCGGACTGGGCTTGGGAGGGGCGCGCGCCACCTCCTGGTCCTTCCCACTAAGGCCCATCAAGGCCCATTGCTTCTTCCTCGTATTTCCGTAACTCCCCGGTACCTCCGAAAATACCCAAACCACTCAGAACCCTTCCGATGTCCGAATATAGTCGTCCAATATATCGATCTTTACGTCTCGACCATTTCGAGACTCCTCGTCAAGTCCCCGATCTCATCCGGGACTCCGAACTCCTTCGGTACATCAAAACTCATAAACTCATTATATAACTGTCATCGAAACCTTAAGCATGCGGACCCTACGGTTCGAGAACAATGTAGACATGACCGAGACACGTCTCCGGTCAATAACCAATAGCGGGACCTGGATGCCCATATTGGCTCCTACATATTCTACGAAGATCTTTATCGGTCAGACCGCATAACAACATACGTTGTTCCCTTTGTCATCGGTATGTTACTTACCCGAGATTCGATCGTCGGTATCCAATACCTAGTTCAATCTCGTTACCGGTAAGTCTCTTTACTCGTTCCGTAATACATCATCTCACAACTAACACATTAGTTGCAATGCTTGCAAGGCTTATGTGATGAGCATTACCGAGAGGGCCCAGAGATACCTCTCCGACAATCGGAGTGACAAATCCTAATCTCGAAATACGCCAACCCAACATCTACCTTTGGAGACACCTGTAGTACTCCTTTATAATCACCCAGTTACGTTGTGACATTTGGTAGTACCCAAAGTGTTCCTCCGGTAAACGGGAGTTGCATAATCTCATAGTCAAAGGAACATGTATAAGTCATGGATAAAAGCAACAGCAACATACTAAACGATCGGGTGCTATGCTAATGGAATGGGTCATGTCAATCAGATCATTCAACTAATGATGTGACCTTGTTAATCAAATGACAACTCCTTTGTCCATGGTTAGGAAACTTAACCATCTTTGATTAACAAGCTAGTCAAGTAGAGGCATACTAGTGACACTCTGTTTGTCTATGTATCCACACATGTATTATGTTTCCAGTTAATACAATTCTAGCATGAATAATAAACATTTATCATGATATGTAAGGAAATAAATAATAACTTTATTATTGCCTGTAGGGCATATTTCCTTCAGGATCAAATCATAGCTGCCCAGAAGCGCGATAAGGGCATATCCCGTATCAAGGAAAACAATTCTAGCGGAGTTGCTAAATGTTTTTCCATGGACGAGCGAGGTGTTGTCTTCTTCGAGAACCGTTTGGTGGTTCCCAAGAAACAACATCTACGGCAACTGATCCTTAAGGAAGCTCATGAATCCTCTCTCACCATTCATCCCGGTAGTACTAAAATGTATCAAGACCTACGCCAGAGGTTTTGGTGGACTAGGATGAAGAGAGAAATCGCTCAATACATCACTAATTGTGACGTCTGGCGTCGTATTAAAGTAGAGCATCAACGGCCTGCTGGCACCCTTCAACCATTGGAAATTCCTGAAAGGAAATGGGATAAAATCGGTATGGATTTCATTACCGGGTTTCCCAGAATCAAAAGAGGGAATAATGCTATCTTCGTTGTTGTTGATCGTCTTTCCAAAGTAGCCCACTTCTTACCTGTTCGCGAGAGTATAACCGCTAGCCAGCTAGCTGACTTGTATATCTCTCGAATAGTGTCTCTCCATGGTGTTCCATTGGAAATAAATTCAGACCGTGGAAGTCTTTTCACCTCGTGATTTTGGGAAAGTTTCCAAAATGCTATGGGAACTCGTCTCTCATTTAGCACCGCCTTCCATCCTCAGTCAAGTGGTCAAGTAGAACGAGTCAATCAAATTTTGGAGGACATGCTTCGAGCTTCTGTCATCTCTTTCAGTATGAATTGGGAGAAGTGCCTACCATTCGTCGAGTTCGCTTATAACAACGGTTATCAAGCTAGCTTGGGCAAAGCTCCTTTCGAAGTTCTCTATGGACAGAAATGTCGAACGCCTCTTAACTGGTCAGAAACCGGCGAGAGACAACTCTTTGGCCCGGATATGATCCAGGAAGCAGAAGAGCAGGTTCGCATTATTCATGAGAAGTTGAAAACAGCCCAATCTCGACAAAAGAGTCAGTATGACCGCAAGCATAAGCCTGTGGCTTATGAAGTCGGCGAGATGGCTTACCTTCGGGTTACACCCTTAAAGGGAACCCATCGATTCGGTATCAAAGGCAAGTTGGCCCCTCGTTACATTGGACCTTTTCGCATTCTCGCTAAACGAGGGGAAGTTGCCTACCAATTGGAACTACCTCCGCATCTCTCCAGGGTTTATGATGTCTTCCACGTTTCTCAACTCAGGCGTTGCTTCTCGGATCCTATCCGTGGAGTGGACCACGAAACGCTTGATCTCCAAGATAACCTCACATATCGAGAATATCCCGTTCGTATCCTTGACCAAGCCGAGCGTACCACTCGACGCCAGAATATCAAGTTCCTCAAAGTTCAATGGTCGCATCATTCCGAGCAAGAAGCTACCTGGGAAAGGGAGGATCGTCTTCGACTCGAGTACCCCACCTTCTTTCCGACAGATCCCAAATCTCGGGACGAGATTCTTTCGAGTGGGGGTGAGTTGTCACATCCTAGCTAGCCATGCATTAGAGTGTTGCATCATGTCTACCTTTCATCAGAAACGTGAAATGGGGAAGGCAGAACCCCCAGCACCCCCCTGAAATCAACTAGGGTTTACTAAAAACATTTTCAATGAACCTGAAATGCCCTTCTAAAATGTTCACCCTCTTTGTCTTAGGTTAGAACCTTTGGCAAAATTGGTGCACAATTTTCTAGGTCAACAAAAGGTCACAGAATTAAGTCATATGTATGCTGTTTTTGGATAATTAAATACTAATAAGTATTTTAAATGTCCAAATAATTCTGCAAATAAGTCAGGGATGTTAGGAATAATCCCAACAGAGCCCACAATTATTATCAGGATTTTAGGAAGTGCCTAAGTATTTTTAATAGTGCCACAAAGTTACAGAATAATAGAAAAGGAAACAAAATGGGAAAATCTAACCTGGCCGCAACCACCAGCCGGCCCACCTGGCGGCCCAAGCACTGTGCTGGCCCATGACAGCCAGCTGCTTCGTCCCCGCCAGGCAGGCAACCAGGTGCTCGACGGCGAGCACCGCATGCGCGCCACGCAGCTGCCGCCGCCTCGCCGCTCCCCTCGTCGCGCTATCGACGCGGGACGAACTCTCTCTATCTCCCCGACCTCGCAGACACCGCGCTTCCCCCTGGCTCCTCTCCCTCGCACTCCCTCGCCATGGCCGACGCAGCCGTCGCCGTTCCGCCACCGTAGTCGCGTCCAACGCCGTCCCCGTGCTGCACCACCGTGTCCAGTCGCTCCGCCATCGTCGACTGCTTCGAACGGGCCGAGCCCCGAGCGCTCGCACGCCCTGCAGCACCTCCATCGACCTCGCCTTCGTCAGCCACCGCCGCAGATCCCCTTCGCCGTCGCCGCCGCATCAGCTCATCCCCGACCGCGCCGTCTAGCTCTACGTGACCGCCGTGAGCTGCTGCACCTCCCCATCCTCTCCGTTTGATTCCTCGTGCACCGCAGCAACTGCACGAAGCTCACCCGCACGCACCACCGCGGAGCTCGTCGCCGACGTGGCTCCGGCCAAACTCCGGCCACGCCACCGTGTCCAAACACCTCACCGCACCGCCAGGAGCCCAACGCACCACTCCACGCACCTCGCCGTGCCTCGTAGCCTCGGGCTCACTTCCACCCGACTCCGGCGACCGCAAAACTCGTCGCCGGCGATGTTTCCGGCCACCCCGAGCCCAGCCACTGCCACCAAACGCTGCGGCTTGCTCCCAGCTGCACGTAGATGCCCTCCGCCGCTCGTTTGGTCGCCGGAACGTGCAAATGCACTTCCTCCGCCGCGTCTGGCCTCGCCGGCGGCTAGACGCCGGCGAGTCTGATTGTTGACTTTGACTGGGTGGGCCCAGGTTGACTCCTCTGAGTCAATGACAAGTGGGGCCCCCCTCTGCTAACTAACTGGATTAGTTTTAATTAAAATTAATTAGTTTAACTAATTACTGACATGCGGGACCCACTGGTCAGTTTGACCTGGACGACCCCGTTGACCTCTGACGTCATCCTGACGTAGTGCTGACACAGTAATTTAATTACTGGAATTATCTTTATACAGGAAATTCCAGAAAATAGTTCAAACTTCAAAAAATCATAGAAATTAATCTGTAACTCCAAATGCAAAGATTCATATATGAAATTTGATCAGAAAAATTCAATCTATCCATTAGTGCTGGTTTCATGCATGTCAGAACATGTTAAACCTGCTGTTTATACAATACAAGGTGATGCACTATAATGGCTAGGTTAAATGATCTAACACTTGAACCCTTGGTTCAATTAAGCACATTCCACCCTATTTTAGCTTGCATTAGGCCAAGACACCTCCATATTGCCTTGTCATAGCATGCATCATAATGTTGCATATCGTCATGTGTTGATTGTGTTTCGATGTGTTCTTCGTGGTAGGTCCTGCCTCCGAGGATATTCAAGAGTATCCAACTGAAGGGCAGTATTCCACCACCACTCCATCAGGCAAGAAACCCATTGATCATTCCGATACAAACCCATGTTCTCGCTTCTGCTCTCGTTTTCTGCATTAAGACAACGCGATTCAAACCGTTGTGTGTCGTGGTAGTTGAACCCACTTCCTTTGCATGACCTGTCATTGCCACAGTAACTAGATGAAACCCACTAGCATGTGTAGGAGTTGGTTGAGCCATATGTGTGTGTGTTTCCTACCATGCTATGCTTGCTATGCTTAGAGTTGTGTCAGGTCTGGCTCATCGGGATGATGAACTAGAGTGAAAGGTTGTGACGGTGTCGAGAGTGTGAAAGTGTTGAATACGATTTTGTAAAGGAATCGATGAGAGGCCATGTAGGAGTACATGGCGGGTTGTTTCATTGAGGCCGTCCTTAAGAACTGAGATCTGTGTGTGTGATTAAAGATTCAGCTACTACCACGCATTGGGCCCGAAACCAATGGACCCTCTCGGCTTATTAACCACACTTGTCCTCTGTTCGGGAGTTGCAAAGTAGTTTCTGGTGTTTGTAGTATGCTGGGGGCCGCATGCAGCGCTGACCATAGGGGTGGGCTGTGTTGCGGTAGGCACGTGGCACGGTGTACCGATTCGCCCGTTTGGTGTCTCGGGAACCCTGTTCACATCGTTCGGGGCCGTTAGTGGAAACCTCGGCCGGACTCCCTGCGGATGGAACCCGAATAGGCGATAAACCTGGACTAGGGACTTGTGTGTTTAGTCAGGTCGTGGCCGACACCCTCGCTGGGCTTCTGCTTGAAGGTTGCCGTGTACATGTCGTGTAAACGGCGATAAGTGGTGAGAGCGTGTGTGAAGAAGTACACCCCTACAGGGTATTAAACTATTCGAATAGCCGCGTCCGCGGTAAAGGACTACTTGGTCACCTATACAGTTCATAGACAGGTAAATGGATACTACTAAAAGCCTCAAGATAAGTGTGAGTACCGCGGATGGCCCTCTCGTAGGATGACGAGAGAGGATCCTCGGTGGAGTATTGTGTTGGTGATAGTGGACTCGTGTGCGACAAATGATTTACCAGTTTTGTCTATCGTAGGATAGCTTAGCCAAGAGTCAAAGCTGGCTTGCTGCAATAACTCCACTACCTTCTTGAGAATGTGCATGTATAGTAGGATTCTGTTGTAAGACTTGCTGAGTACCTTCGTACTCATGTTGCTTTAATTAATGTTTTCAGACGACAACGTCAACCCCTCCGATGGGTTCTATGTAGAACTCGACGTTGACGAGTGACTTACCACCCAGGTGGTGATCCAAGACTTGTGAAGGGTCGATGTAGATAGACAGGCTTCGTCAAGCCTTCTTTCTTTCTAGTGTCTGTACTCAGACTACTTTGCTTCCGCATGTGCTTGTATGTTTGTATGACTTGAGTGTCGGGTCATGTGACCCCTACCTGTATGGATGATATGTATGGATCTTCGGAGCCTTTTAAATAAACTACTTGAGTTGTAGAGTTTTGTTGTGATGCAATGTTGTATTTACTCATATCGGGCATATTGTGTGTATGATTGAAATGCTTGGTATGAGTGGGATCCGACTATCTAGTTGCTTATCCTTGGCAGCCTATCATATGAGGAAATGTAGTCTAGTGCTTATGAGCGATAGTAGTCCGCTACAGCCCGGTTCACCGGAGTCCTGCTAGCCCAGCACTACTGCTCGGAACACATGACTGGCCGGCATGTGTTTCACTTCGTTCCTGTGTCTGTCCCTTTAGGGAAATGTCACGCGGTGTTATCCGGAGTCCTGCCTAGCCTGCTACAGCCCGGGTTACCGGAGTCCTGTTAGCCCAGTGCTACAGCCCGGATTTATACGTTGTTGACCGACATGCTCGATGTGATTCATGTATGCCTGTCCTCATGGGTTAGTGCCGCCTTGGGTTCACGACTAGCCATGTCGGCCCGGGTTCTCTGTCATATGGATGCTAGCGACACTATCATATACGTGAGCCAAAAGGCGCAAACGGTCCCGGGCCAGGTAAGGTGGCACCCGTGGGAGTACCGTGCGTGAGGCCGCAAAGTGATATGATGTGTTACATGCTGGATCGATGTGGCTTAGGATCGGGGTCCTGACAGCTGATGAACAATTTAGAAGGGCATTTCAGGTTCATTGAAAAAGATTTTATTTGGACCCTAGTTGAATTTCATTTGCTGCTAGGGTTTGTTAGCCCCCATTTCAAAGTTTCATAAAATTTAGACATTATGCATGGAGGCGAATGCAAAGGCAGGCAAGGCCTGAATTGGGGCTGTCACAGCAGGCCTGCAGGGACGACCCAAAGGCTTGCTTCCGAGGGTAACTCCATCCTTGCCTGGCTCACCTGCCTGACAAGGGAAGCTTTTCCTTTAGCAATATATTGCTCGTCTGGCTAGTCTTAGTCTTCTTGTGCTGCACACTGGTCCTTGAAAGAATTGGTCCCTTGTGCTCCGCTCTGACCTTGGCAATGTAATCTTGTTCTCGTGCATGTGCACAGTCTGGTCAACGGACCCAGGGTTTGTAGCACCGATAGAAGCCCCGGGCCTGTCTCAGACACGCTGCTGGGGGTCGTCGGGGTAGGCCCTAACAATGGCACATGCAAGGGGTGCAAAAGTGGTTGGCCCCTTGAGATCTTCTTTGCTTCTTCATTAACTTGAGTCCAGGCTGGTTTCTGGTTTTCCCGCGCGTCAAGTAAAGCCAATCGTGGTGGGGCCATTCTTGTAATGGCCCATGAATGACTTTAACACACGGGGGAGAAACTGCCAATCCACTCTTCCCACCACGCCATTATCCTCAGCCACGTATGCGGCATGCATCGTGCGGGGTAGGTAACGGAGGCGCGTGGTGCGGAAGAGCATCAAGGCGAGGGCCTGGTCTTCTTGACTTGGTGGAGGAAGGCGGCGGTCGCGTGTTGAGGGATCAACCCTCTCCCCCGGTCCTCCGATAAAAAGGAGGGGGCGGGGGAAGAGCAGAGGTACTCATCCTCGCATCCCTTCTCTCCCATCCTCTGCTTTCTGTTGGTCATGCTGAGGAGATGGGTTGGGGCCAGGCCCCAGGTATTAGCTTGAGGTTGGCAACACCGAATGCTTGTGTTGATGCTTGGGGAGTGACTCTAGTCCAAATCCGGAGAAGACGTGGCGGACAAGTCGCCCGTGGTGTGGGAGATGTCAAGCTTCCCCATCGCTGGGAAATGCTTGTCTCTTCTGCCACGGTCGGTTGTCCGTCAGGTAAGGTGGCATCTTGCCTTGGCCTGCTGACGCCTGTTGGCTTGGCGACCAGGTTCTTGGCGCCTTCGACTCTCGCCCGTGAGGCAGGGCTGAGGATGGTTGGTTATCCCAGCGCTACGCCTTCCGGTGGATCCGGGGCTAATGTTGAAGGGAGGCACGCCTTCCTGCCCACCAAGGTGGGGAGCGGCGCGCCCCGAGCCCCATGGTCGTCTTGGCCCTCGGCTGCTTCTCAAGGGAAGGCGTCAGACTGGGGGCCTGGCGTTTTCTCGGAGTGGTGGTGATGGAGAGAAAACGAGGGAAGAGGAGAAGGCGGGTGGCGGGGCGTCAGGTCGGAGTATGATGGCGCTGAGACCTTCGCCTCCTACTAGCGACCTACCGTCTCATCTTTCCGCTCTTCCCCTCCCTCCCCGGCACCATCATCACTAGTATCTTTGGGTGATAGCCGGGGAGGGATGTTCCCTTGATGCCTTCGCCTCCCCTCCAGCAGTCTTCTAGCTGATCTTTGGTGGATGAATCCACCGGTGCCCAAGCCGGGGCTTCTTGCTGGTCCTGGAGGTGGTGACCAGGGCACCGCCGCACGGCTCTCTGTGCCCCTCCTTTGCAGCCTCGCCAGTCCCGATCTTGTCAGGCCTCGCTCGGCAGGTCGTGGCGGGACCGAGATGGGCTCCTGCTTGGGTGCTCTTTTAGTCCTCTCCTCTTCCCACCGCAATACCTGGCTGAGGGAAAATGAAAAGAGGAGATTACGAGGCACTTGTATTTTTTTAATCTTAAATCTGTACGTGTTTGCCAAATTTTAATTCTGAAAAATTACCAGATCATGCTCCTACCTATATCCCTTCTCTCCACCAAATTTGGGACCATTTCATCAAGCTATTTTCTCCCCCAAATTATTGCAAGTTTCTCGAGAGAGAGAGGATGTCTGTGAAGCAAGTACCATTTTGGCAAGTCCATTTGGTATGAAATTTTTACAGCATCTTTATATGCCCAAAACATGTTGCCTTACCAAATTTAAGCTCAAGTGGTTACTCTATGTGAGTGCATCCTCTTGATCTTGATTTTGGACCAAATATGCAGTTGTGAAGCAACTATGATGTATCTTGGTCCAATTCCACTCATAATGCACAGGATTAGAGTCCTTCCTATCTTAAACACCCCAGATAACTTATTTGGCCCCTAGCTCTTCTCTGTTGATTATTATATCATGATTCAGTCTGATACAACAAAGTTTCAGTGAAGCCTCACTTCTCACCTTGGTTTCTTTTGATGATCCATCAACTCCCACAGCCCCTCTGATGCAAGGACAACATTCTGGACATAGTGTGGCATCCCCTCTAGTCCTATCTTTGCCATTCTAGGCGGTGAACGCGTGGAGTTTTACCTGTGCACGCACTCTGGCTGCAGAGAGCGCGCTCTTTGCGTCGGGTCGCGTCGTGCTGCTTCGCCCCAGCGGTGTCCGCGCGTCTGGTGTTGTCGACCTGACTCCCCTGCCTTCACCCGTCGCTCTCCACCACCTGGCCCCTCCAGAATCCTCCTCGCCGGAGCTAGCCGCTGCGCGCCCACGGGCGCACTGTGCTCCGCTTGTCTCTGAGCTCGCCTCGTCCACTTCCTCTTGTTCCCCTCTGCTCTTTCTTCTTCCCACGAACCCCTCTACTCCCTCCGGTCTTCCCCGTCCTCCCCGTGCAGCTAGCGTCCATCGCGGGAGCAGGCCCGTGAGCCATGGCGGGCCCGACCTCTGTAGTCTTCCTCCCTGTCTATTTAAGACGCCTCGGAGCTCGTCTCTCTTCGCCCCTCCACCTCTCTTCCTCCCAATCACTCTCTGGAGTCCAGCAGCGAGGCCAGCGAGCCCTCTTCCTCCTCCCCGGCGAGGTGCCTATCGGCACGGCCTCTGCTCTGGCCCGACTCCTCCCATGGATCTCCTCCCCAGCTACCGCCACCATAGAGTTTCTCTTCCTCCACTTATCATCCTCGACCTCGTCCCCGAGTTAATCATCACCGGAATCATCGACTTCACCGGCACCCGTAGCACGCGGCCGCCGCAGATGGAGGGGACGATGCCGTCCGGCCACCTCCAGAGGAGCTGAGGGTACGGGTGTGACCATCGTTGAGCACCCGATCCATCTCCGCCTTCGCCCAGCTCCATCGTGGCCTCTACGCCGGCCAGTCGTCGCTGGTGAGCCGCCCCACCTCTGTTCCCTCCCCTCTCTCTCTCTTTAACCTTCCAGGAGGGCCCCACCCGTTAGCCTCTCTCCCCCTCCCGAACCATTTTCTAAGTGGAAGCGTATTCCAGGAATAGGCCTTCGACATCACCCCCTGGAGATTTTCTGAAATTCTAATTAAATCAATTTAAATCCAGTTTGGCTCAACTTTGACCATGAATAACTCCTAAACTACAATTCCAAATGAACTTATTCTTTTTGCATTATTTTCCTTTCGAGCCCCTATATTTTCTGGTAGAATTTGGTATTTTCTCTGTTGTCTAGGCTGTCTGGACAGAGAAAAATGCATTATGTGTTATTTACAAAATCTTTGAAAATTGTTTTTCAGTAGGTTTTTGTGTGCTTGATGAAGACCAGGAGCTTTCCACTTCTTCTTGGAGCAAGGCAAGCCACACCCTCCATTTGCATGACTGCAAAGCAATGATATGGTTTATTTAATTTAATTTGTTTAAAATATTGCATTAGTTATTAATGATTTGTTCATGGCATTTCTTAAAATTGTTTTGATATGGTAATTGCCATGATGATGCTTGGATTCCTAGGACTAATGCTTGCAGATGAGGATGACATGTTGCCATTGGATTAATAGTGGTTGTGGTTATTATTTTCATTATGATAGTAGTTGATATTATGCTTTGGAGTTTTATTTTAGATTTGATGATATCATGTGGGTCTTAGGTTAATATGTTGATCTTGCTATTGGATTTGTAGTATATTGGTACTTGGATTCATCATGATAGTAGTATGTTGCCATCGGAGTACTTTTGATATGATGATAAGTATGCTTTAGATTATTTGTTGGATATTGCTATGCTTGGATCAGATGTTGGTAGATGATATCGGAGTATCCGTTATCACAGATCTATCCTTGCGGATAAATTTCGTCATTAAGTTGGTCAGGTGCCACCGAACCGGGCTTTTCCAGTGCAACCACATTTGCCTTTATGGGAAGGCCCTAATGATGTCTATTGTCATGTGTCTCGCCGGTGCCTCCAACTAGGGAAGGTTATGGGCGCACGCTACCCTGATTAGGTATGCGGACATAGGACTTGTGTGCCTGTGGTTGGTCTTGAGATATCATGTCCCCGTTTGGGACTGTTTTTGTTTTGCCACGACGGTGGCCGTTGGATGTCACGAGTTGATATCGGGGCCACCCAGGACTGAACCCAAACGGGGTGTTGGTCGGAGTGGCCGAGAGAGTGTCATGGTAGTAGATTGGTTTTGTCATAATGCCGTTGGTCCACCCGAATGGGAGCTAGAGGCCATGGGTTCTGTGATGTGGGTACAGGTACTAACCTCTGGAGAGTGTGTGTTAAATCTATCGATAACCGCGTCCTCGGTTATGGGCACAGTTCTTACTAGGTCACACCATTCGATCAACACTCACATGACGGAATGACTTATAGGTGAATTTATATGTTGATATTCTGAGCAGTAACAACTTGGTAAGATGCCGATAGTGATGTTGAGATGATCTTGAGGATGATCATTCAGTTCGTGATGTGGTCACAAGGTGATCATGTGGATGTTTTGATCACTAGGTGATCAGGTGGATCACGAGGTGATCTAGATGGTATATTTCTTGGCTGGAGAGCCAAGAGTGAGATGGGTGTTGAGATTGAGATATTGGTTTGTCAGCATTGTAGTAGTTTCATATCATGTTTAGTAGTTGCTTTGGCATCATAGTAGTTGTTAATTATTAACCTGTTTAATGCTATGTTGTTGTTTTGCCTTGATGCTTTTGGTTGTTGTGAGCTTGCAAGTACATTCCGTGTATTGACCTGGTGTGTCATGCCAGATTGCAGGTGATGTCGTGATTGATTGATTGCTTGTCGAGGTTACCGCGCATGCGAGCTAGATAATGTCCCAGCCAGAGTCTCTGCGGAGTGGAGTTCACCACATTCATTGTCGTTGCGCTGCTAGAAGATTTCTGCTACTATGAGTCGTTCTGCTGCTAGCATAGAGCAAGTGTAGTATTGCAGGCATAGTGTCGCCATGTTGATGTGATCCTTTGTAACATCAGACCCTTGTATCATCACCCTTTGTAATAAAAGCTGATTTGTTCTTTGCCAAGTAGTGTCGTATTCCAGAAGACTTCACCTCGATCTCTGGGCTAGAATACGGAGTGTTCTGGTCTCTCTGAGCCGGGGTGCCACAAGGCTTGGTATCAGAGCAGGTCTAGCTATAGGACGCCCTAATCAGCGCGAGCGGTAGAAATCGGCAGTATATAGTCTGTCTTGTTTGATGCATTGGTTGCTGCATATGTTTGTTGCATAGCATGAATATAGCCTTATTATTTGTTGCTAATGGTTTATCTTGTGAGTGTAGCTGGCACCAGTTTGGATCCACTACAGCTCAGCCCTTGCATCTCTCCAGTTTCCTTTGAGCCTGTTTTTGGGTGTTTGGTCTCATCTCTGTCCCAGTGGAATGATGCCAAGTGTTCTTGACACCGTTTGCAAGATGGTGTTGAGGTATGGCAACAGTTTCCTTTCTTCATTCCCCACCTAATGTTTCGGTGATAGACATGCTTCTATCCTAGATCATGCCTTTTTTTCTTGTGCTTAGGTAGGCATGCATATTGTATGACTAGCAGTAATATGTGGCTTTGTTTGTATGTGAGTTGATTGTTTTTGTGTGCGCTTGTTTAGTTGAGTTTTCTTTTGCTCCTTTCTTTTTGTGTCCTCGGTGTTACCCTATTTTCCCTTATGGAAGTTGCGCATCCTCCGACACCAAACTCGAAGAAGCAATAAGGATTTCAAATATCTAGAAGAAGCTCAGCTAAACCTTATGGTCTTCTCAGTCAACTGCATTATATTATTAATATCTGTTTAGAATACCAATGGTGTCTTGGATTGACTATCAGCATCGAGTCTACATTAGTACAAGATCCTCACAGCAGTAATGATCCAGCCAGCAGGAAGACAAGTCATGTGCTAGATCAACGGTATATGTTCAGTCAAAGGTATGGATCATATACTAGTTTTGGCTCATCAATGAATGATTCTTGAAATATGTTATACTCCGAAAGCCATAATGTGTTATGATCAAGGAAGACGAACAAACAATTTTTCTCATAGCGGTAACCAGTCGCAAAATATTATGGGCGTGTGTATATCGCAGTATGAAGCTTTGGTTATGAGAAAATCAGTCTTCCTCCACATGCTATCGGAAGAAGCTTATGATGCAAGGCTCCTCAATTTTTCTCAGTATGATGTATGGACAGCTTCCTGTCCAAGATACCCAGCCTTTCACAGCAAGATAAAGGCTTCTGACATAAGGAACTGAATCTTTCTCAACAAGCAACCGAAGGAGAAGATTCTTAGGTACAGAACCCAGTCTTCTCCAGCACGTCACTGCAGCAAAAGCTTCGAGTGTAAGATATCGAGTCTTCTTTGGCAAGCTACTCGGATGGCCTCCCACATAAGCCACCCAGCCTGCGGCAGTACACCACTACGCACCATCATCAGATATGACACAGCAAGCTGGCAGTATATGACCGTGCAGCTGAAGGATCAAATTCACAATAATTTTTTAGAAGTACAATTTAGTCAAGACATGTGCCTACCTCAAGAATCGAGTGTTCGGTTGCATATAATTATTATATATATGGTGAGCATGTATCCACGGTCATCTCAGTCCTTCACGCGAGATGTGACAGTGATCAAGCAGATATACCTAAGAAAGGTATGGATCCAACAACCTCATGGGTCATGCTCAATGAAGATAAGCAAAGACACATCTCATGTAATGAAGGGATCGACAAGTGCTGGAGCCTACAAATCAGAATCAATAATCTTGGCAATGGTCACCAAGGTCAATGTTTCCGCAACCGACAAGCTACAAGTCCCAAGTATATGTCATATATGTGCGGACCCAGTTCAGAAAATAAGCACAAGGAATGATGCCAAAATATTGCACTAATCACATTCATGGTCGTACAAAGACTCAAGGACATATGTGGCCAAGCTATTTCAGTAAGGTATCCTCACAAATAAAATCATGACCATCAAAAGGGTAAGACTGACAGCAAAGGTATGATGATTTTTGCGTGACCATCAGTTTCCGGACACCCAAGTCAGTTGGAGGTCATGATTCCGTATGGATCCACAAAAAACATACTCTCAGCGGCCTACTCTGTTCTACAAGGACTTCATATCCCGCTAACCCGCTTAAAATGGTTAGTGTGGAATATCCAAGTCTGTTCTATCAGATCCAAAATTCCTTCGCAACCTCAGTAGTTTGACTTCAACAGCAGCGTTAAAGCATCTCAGAGCCTATCCCCATGGACAGATATTCCGACCACATGGGCAAGTTAAAAGCCGAGTGATCCACACAGACCAGGTATACTCACCAATGGAACCAAATAGACGTACAGTCTATCATGAAAAGCATCCTCCCGCCAGTCACCTGTCAGGACAGTCTCAAGATGCTAATGTTTGAGGTATGCGACAACTATAAATCCATACCCCTTTATATTGCTCACGATAGAAGGCAGTCGAATCTTTGGTACGTATCTCATGCTCGAGCCAAAAAAACAAATCAAGACAAGTCCGCACCACCTATGAACAGTCTGATCTCGTCAGAAGAATGGCCATGATTCTCAGCATCAATTGAATCTAGAAGACATGCATTTGTTTGAGCAACCCCATCGCATAAGTAAAGAGTTTTCATGAAAAAGGGAATTTATGCTCAGATCCCTTGGATATCCCCACCGATATGAAAGAATCAACGCCAGCATAAGGAATTGGTATATGAGCAAAAATCTGGCAGAATTTGGGAAAGGTGAAGCAAACAACCCCAGAACAAGGTAAGCAGATCATATAAGATTCTCGAAGGAACAATAAATAAAGGAAAAGGATACTCGAGTTGGAAATGGTGTCCTCAAGTCTTACTTGTTCCCTGAGAAACCAAATCTCGAGGACGAGATTTCTTTAACAGGGGGAGATTTGTAACACCCTGGTTTTTGGCCCTTTTTTCTTTTTGATTTATTTGTTTTTGCTCTGATTTCCTTTTTTGAGAAGTTCTTTGGACTTGAAACCTGGGAGATCATCATCATCATTTCTTCTCTGAAGTGACTCATCATTCTCAAATCTTTCCCAAGATCATGTCACTTCACTTCTTGACCAAACCCTAAAATTCTATTCTATGGAATATTCCTTTTTTATTAAAGGAATAACCCTATTTGTCCTAGGTTGTGAAGCAACCTATATTTTTGTCACTCCCAAAATTCCCAAATAATTCTCATAATTCTTTTGGGTCATATATTGCTCAAATATGCCCAACTTTTCTTGTCCTAGCCCAATAATAATTCCCCAATATTATTTCTTCATTTCTGTTCATAGTGGCTTTCTGTGAAGGAAGTGCCACCTATCCTTTCTTGATTTCTCCCAAACTTTTTGGGCATCATCTTGCACTCAAACCATTGCCTCATGCCAAAACTCAGCTCCATTTCCCTAGTGAATCTTCCTCGGGAATTTTTCAAAGTTTCTGCCAGACAGAAACCATTGTGAAGGAAGTACTAGCTAAGTTTTCCCAAATGAGTTGAAATTTTGCACACTCCTTCACGTGCTCATATCATCACACTCCTCCAATTTTCAGCCCCGTCCAATCATCTTTGTGAGCACAGGATCAAATCTTTGATTCTGTTAATATTTTCAGGTTGTGAAGCAAGCATAAGTTATATTGCTTCATTAATTCTGAAAAATTACCAGATCATGATCCTACCAATATCCCTTCTCTCGACAAAATTTGGGACCATTTCATCAAGCCATTTTCTCCCCAAAATTACTTCAAGTTGCTGGACAGAGAGGATGTTTGTGAAGCAAGTACCATTTTGGCAAGTCCATTTGGTATGAAATTTTTACAGCATCTTTATATGTCCAAAACATGCTGCATTCGAAATTTGAGCTCAAGTGGTTACTCTATGTGAGTGCATCATCTTGATCTTGATTCGGGACCAAATATGCAGTTGTGAAGCAACAATGATGTATATTGGTCCAATTCCCCTCATAATGCACATGATTAAAGTCCTTCCTATCTTAAACACCCCAGACAACTTATTTGGCCCCTATCTTTTCTCTGTTGATCACTGTATCATGATTCAGTCTGATACAACAAAGTTTCAGTGAAGCCTCACTTCTCACCTTGGTTTCTTTTGATGATCCATCAACTCCCACAGCCCCTCTGATGCAAGGACAACACTCTAGACATAGTGTGGCAGCCCCTCTAGTCCTATCTTTGCGATGCCAGACGGTGACCGCGTGGAGTTTTACCTGTGCACGCGCTCTTGCTACAGAGAGCGCGCTCTGTGCATCGGGTCGCATCATGCTGCTTTGCCCTGACGGTGTCCGCGCGTCTGGTGTTGCCGGCCTGACTCCCCCGTCTTCACCCGTCCCTCTCCACCCCCTACCCACTCTAGAATCCTACTCGCCGGAGCTAGAAGCCACGCGCCCACGGGCGCACTGTGCTCCGCTTGTCTCTATGCTCGCCTCGTCCACTTCCTCTTGTTCCCCTTGGCTCTTTCTTCTTCCCATGAACCCCTCTGCTCCCTCCAGTCATCCCCATCCTCCCCGTGCAGCTAGCGGCCATCGCAAGAGTAGGTCCGTGAGCCATGGCAGGCCCGAGCTCTAGAGTCTTCCTCCCCATCTATTTAAGCCGCCCCGGAGCTTGTCTCTCTTCGCCCCTCCACCTCTATCCCTCCCAATCACTCTCTGGAGACCAGCAGCGAGGCCAGCGAGCCCTCTTCCTCCTCCCCGGCAAGGTGCCTCTCCGCAGGGCCTCTGCTTTGGCCCGACTCCTCCCGTGCATCACCTCCCCAGCACCACCGCCATAGAGTTTCTCTTCCTCCACGGATCCTCCTCAACCTCTTCCCCGAGCTAATTGTCACCGGACTCGTCGACTTCGCCGGCGCCCATAGCACGCGGCCGCCGGAGATGAAGGGGACCACACCATCCGGCCACCTCCCGAAGAGCTGCGGGTATGGGCGTGACCGCCGTCGAGCGCCCGATCCATCCCCGCCTTCGCCCAGCTCCTCTGTGGCCTCTACGTCGGCCAGTCGTCACCGGTGAACCGCCCCGCCTCTGTTCCCTCTCTCTCTCCTAAACCTGCCAGGAGGACCCCACTCGTCAGACTCTCTCCCCCTCCCGAACCGTTTTCTAAGTGGAAGCATATTCCGGGAATAGGCCTTCGACATCACCCCCTGGGGATTTTCTGAAATTCTAATTAATTCATTTTAAATCTAGTTTGACTCAACTTTGACCATGAATAACTCCCAAACTAGAAGTCCAAATGAACTGGTTCTTTTTGCATTATTTTTCTTTTGAGCTCCTCTATTTTCTGGTAGAATTTGGTATTTTTCTCTGTTGTCTAGGTATCCTGGACAAAGAAAAATGCACTATGTGTTATTTATAAAATCTTTCAAAAATGTTTTTCAGTAGGTTTTTTTGTGCTTGATGAAGACCAGGAGCTTTCCACTTCTTCTTGGAGCAAGGCAAGCCACACCCTCCATTTGCATGACTGTAATGCAATGATATGGTTTATTTAATTTAATTTGCTTAAAATATTGCATTAGTTATTAATGATTTGTTCATGGCATTTCTTGAAGTTGTTTTGATCTGGTTATTGCCATGATAATGCTTGGATTGCTAGGACTAATGCTTACAGATGAGGATGACATGTTTCCACTGGATTAATAGTGGATGTGTTTATTATTTTCATTATGATAGTAGTTGATATTATGCTTTGGAGTATTATTTTAGATTTGATGAGATCATGTGGATCTTAGGTTCATATGTCGATCTTGCTATTGTATTAGTAGTATCTTGGTACTTGGATTCATCATGATAGTTGTATGTTGCCGTCGGAGTACTTTTGATATGAAATGCTTTGGATTATTTGCTGGATATTGCTATGGCTTGGATCACAGGTTGATAGATGATATCGGAGTATCCGTTATCACAGATCTATCCTTGGGGATAAATTCCGTCATTAAGTTGGTCAGGTGCCACCAAACCAGGCTTTTCCAGTGCAACCACATTTGCCTTTATGGGAAGGCCCTAATGCGGTCTATTGTCATGTCTCCCGCCAGTGCCTCCAACTAGGGAAGGTTATGGGCGCGCACTACCCTGATCAGGTAGGCGGACATATGCCTTGTGTGCCCGTGGTTGGTCTTGAGATCTCATGTCCCAGTTTGGGACCGTTTTTGTTTTTCCACGATGATGGGTGTTGGATGTCACGAGTTGATATCGGGGCCACCCAGTACTGAACCAAAAGGGGGTGTTGGTTGGAGTGGTCGGGAGAGTGTCATGGTAGTAGATTGGTTTTGTCAGAACACCATTGGTCCACCTAAATGGGAGCTAGAGGCTATGGGATCTATGATGTGGGTACAATGTACTAACCTCTGCAGAGTGTGTGTTAAATCTATCGATAGCCGCATCCTCGGTTATGGGCACAGTTCGTACTAGGTCACACCATTCGATTAACACTCACATGCTGGAATGACTTATAAGTGAATTTATATGTTGATATTGTGAGCATTAACAGCTTGGCACGATGCCGATGATGATGTTGAGATGATCTTGAGGATGATCGTTCAGTTTGTGATGTGGTCACGAGGTGATCATGTGCATGTTTTGATCAGGAGGTGATCGAGATGGTATATTGCCTGACCGGAGAAAGAGTGAGATGGGTGTTGAGATTGAGATGTTAGTTTGTCAGCATTGTAGTAGTTTCATATCATGTTTAGTAGTTTCTTTGGCATCATAGTAGTTGTTAATTATTAACCTGTTTAATGCTATGTTGTTGTTTTGCCTTGATGTGTTTGGTTGTTGTGAGCTTGCAAGTACATTCCATGTACTGACCTGGCGTCTCATGCCAGATTGCAGGTGATGTCGTGATTGATTGATTGATTGCTTGTCGAGGTTACCGCGTGTGCGAGCTAGATCGTGTTCCAGCCAGAGTCCCTGCGGAGTGGAGTTCACCACCTTCGTCGTCGTTCCGCTGCTAGAAGATTTCCGCTGCTATGAGTCGTTTCGCTGCTAGCATAGAGCAAGTGTAGTATCGCAGGTGTAGTGTCGTCGTGCTGATGTGATGCTTTGTAACATCAGACCCTTGTATCATTACCCTTTGTAATAAGAGCTGATTTGTTCTATGCCAAGCAGTGTCGTATTCCAAAAGACTTCACCTTGATCTCTGGGCTGGAATACGGGGCGTTCTGGTCTCTCTGAGCCGGGGTGCCACAGCTATATTGGCTGAAGTCATATAGTCGAGAAGATTGATGTGAAGAAATCAACCCCTCGAAAATTCACTGCTGAAGCAAAGCTTTTGATTCGGTACTGTTATCCGAAGAAATTGACTGCAGCAATGGAAATCAAAGACAAAGTGAAGACGTAGTATTCATTTTGTTGTTCTTCATTCCTTCTTTTGAGTCATAGGACCTCCATACTATTAAGAGGGGTATGGGTTCTCGATGCTTAGATCCGATGTGACGCTTAGCCAAAACCTATGAAAGTTGCGAGAGAAATCTCTTTGTGCTCCGAGCAAATACTTGCCTGCAAGAAACTGTGATCTTCTTTGCTGCGAGAGATTTGCCTCAGACCTAGGAGTTAGCATTACTTGATCTGCAAGAAATGTTACCATTGTGCTCAAGTCCGATCGTTGGACTCGTGTCATTCGTCCATTGGCTGAACCCGATGTCTATTTGGTCATTTCCCATCTGGGAAGGTTGCGGCTATAAATAGCCACCCCACTCCAACATAGTTCGTTGGCTGCTCCGCTTGAGATTTTTGAGAAGATTGATTTGAGAAACCCCTCTCGGAGTGATTTGAGTTTAAGATCCACCGAGAGAAATACCAAGAGCCCAAAATTAGGCGGTGGTTTAGCATCACAGTAGTTCTGAGTGAGAGTTCTTATACCTATTACTCTTGAGAGTTGCGCCCTCTCTCTAAGGATTGGTTTGAGCTTGAGTGTTGAAGATTTGTTGTCTTCACTGAGCCTGATCTTCAGCAACCAAGAGTGATTGTGGCTCACGAAGGTTGACTGAAGGTTTGGAGATCGCCGACAAGGATCTACCATGAGTGAAAATCAACCTGAGTCTAATCAGCTCTGCGTTGAAGGAGAATAGGGTGAAGAGAGTTTATCTTCCGTGTTAAGTCACAACCCCTCCAACTAGACGAACCCCTTTGGCAGTAGGGTGAACTGGTCTACCAAATGTCTGTGTCGCCATTGAGCACCACTGGTCCAATCTACACTACTACATTTCCTTCAGCAGTTTATATTCGTGCACTGTGTTGATACTTTATTTGATCATTTCGTTATGTATCTGTGCTCTTCCTGTTTCATTCTCATTGCCTATATTTATTCGTCACCAACATATTCCTCAGATTCACTTGTGAAATCATTCCATAGTATCATTTTTCAATGCGTACCATGGTGTGTCTCATTCTACTACATTTGTTTGCTTGTTGTATTTCTATCATTGTAGTTAAACCTATGATTTCCCAAGCTCATATTGTTATCAATGCTTTCATCGATGAATATGCTTCTAACGAAGAAGATTAATTTAGTTTATTTCCTTCGCTAGGTTATTCCTACTGTGATTGGGATCTGTTTCAATACTTTCGAAAGAAATTTTGAATCTCCCATTTACCCCTCCTCTGGTCGATATACTCTCGGTCCTAACATGATGTGTATCATATGGTGTTATTTTAGTACGAACTCTTGGTTAGACCGATCGGAAAGAATAGCTTGGTGTTATTTTAGTATGAACTCTAGGATAGATTGATCGGGGAGAATAGCTTTGAGGTGGTTTCGTACCCTACAAGCAATTTCTTCTTATGTTCTCCGCTAGATGAGAACTTTAGAGTGATTCTTCGTCGCACATAAGGGATGGTTATATGATCCAATTATATTAGCATTGTTGAGAGATTGCACTAGTGAAAGTACGGACCCTGGGCCTTGTTTTCAAGCATTGCATACCGTTTGTGTTCACTTTTGTTACTTGCTACCTTGCTGTTTTTTATTGTTCCTATTACAAAAATTAATATCTACAATCATTACTATACTTGTATGACCATCTCTTCGTCGAACTAGTGCACATATACAAATTACCATTGTATTTGGTGTTTTGGGGACACAAGAGACTCTTTGTTATTTGGTTGCAGGGTCATTTGAGAGAGGCCATCTTCATCCTATGCCTCCCACAGATTGATAAATCTTAGGTCATCCACTTGAGGGAAAATTGCTACTGTCCTACAAAAGTTTGCACTTGGAGGCCCAACATGAGTCTACAAGAATAAATTTGCATAATAGACATCAGGCTCCACTGCTACTACTTGAGCTTGCGTTGGTTTTTCCCTTGAAGAGGAAAGGGTGATGCAGCAAAGTAGAGATAAGTATTTCCCTCAATTAAGAACCAAGGTATCAATCGAATAGGAGAAGAACACGCAAATCACAAATACATGCACAAACAATCAAACACTTGCACCCAACGTGATAAAGGCCTTGTCAATCCCTTCACGGTCACTTGCAAAAGTGAGATCTTATAGAGATAGATAAAACTAAACAAAAGATAAAGTAAATATTTTTGGGTTTTTTGTTTTGTAGATCTAAAAATAAAAGATTGAAAAATAGTAGATTGAAACTAATATGATGGAAAATAGACCCGGGGGCCATAGCTTTCACTAGAGGCTTCTCTCATGAAGGCAAATAATACGATGGGTGAACAAATTACTGTCGAGCAATTGATAGAAAAGAGCAAAGTTATGACGATATCCAAGGCAATGAGTATGCAATATAGGCATCACGTCCGTGTCAAGTAGACCTACTCCTGCTTGCATCTACTACTATTACTCCACACATCAACCTCTATCCAGCATGCATCTGGAGTATTAAGTTCATAAAGAACAGAGTAACGCCTTAAGTAAGATGACATGATGTAGAGGAATAAACTCATGCGATATGATATAAACCCCATCTTTTTATCCTCGCTACCCCTACTTTGTCACTAGGTGAAATCGCGCAAGATTGAACCCAAAGCTTAGCACCTCTTCCATTGCAAGAAAAACCAATCTAGTTGGCCAAACCAAACCGATAATTCGAAGAGAAATACAAAGATACCAAATCATGCATATAAGAATTATGAGAAGATTCAAATAATATTCATAGACTGATCCTAAATCCACAATTCAACGAAAAAGAAGATTACATCAGATAGATCTCCAAGAACATCGAGGAAAACATGGTATTGAGAATCAAAGAGAGAGAGAGAAGAAGCCATCTAGCTACTAGCTATGGACCTGTAGGTCTAAGGTAAACTACTGACGCTTCATCGGAAGGGCAATAGAGTTTATGTAGATGCCCTCCGTGATTGAATCCCCCTCCGACAGGATGCCGGAAAAGGCCCCAAGATGGGATCTCACGGAAACATAAGGTTGCGGCGGTGGAAAAGTGTTTTCGTGGATGCTTCTTGTGGTTCTGGAATATATATGAATATAAAGGGCAAAGGGCTAGGTCAAAGGAGTCCCAAGGAGGTGGCAAGGTAGGGGGTGCCCCCCAGGGCGCACCCTCTGCCCTTGCTGCCGCCTTGTGGCTCTTCCGACTTGGACTCCAAGTCCCCTGGGTGTCTTCTGGTCCGAGAAAAATCATCGTGAAGTTTTATTCCATTTGGACTCTCTTTGGTATTCCTTTTCTGTGAAGCTAAAAAACAAGGAAAAAACAGAAACTGGCACCGGGCTCTAGGTTAATAGGTTAGTCCCAAAAATAATATACATATTAATGCATATAAAACATCCAAAATAGATAATATAATAGCATGGAACAATCAAAAATTATTGATACATTGGAGACGTATCAAGCATCCCCAAGCTTAATTCTTGCTCGTCCTCGAGTAGGTAAATGATAAAAACGGAATTTTTTATGTGGAATGCTACCTAACATATTTATCCATGTAATTTTCTTTATTGTGGCATGAATGTTCAGTTCCATAAGATTCAAAATAAAAGTTTAATATTGACACAAAAACAATAATACTTCAAGCATACTAACAAAGAGATTATGTCTTCTCAAAATAACATGGCCAAAGAAAGCTTATCCCTACAAAATCATATAGTCTGGCTATGATCCATCTTCATCACACAAAGTATTAAAATCATGCACAACCCTGATGACAAGCCAAGCAACTATTTCATACTTTTGATGATCTCAAAAAATTTCAACTTTCACGCAATACATGAGCGTGAGCCATGGACATAGCACTATAAGTGGAATAGAATATGTTGGTTGTGGAGAAGACAAAAATAAGGAGATAGTCTCACATCAACCAGACGTGTCAACGGGCTATGGAGATGCCCATCAATAGATATCAATGTGAATGAGTAGGGATTGCCATGCAATTGATGCACTAGAGCTATAATTTTATGAAAGCTCAAAAGAAAACTAAGTGGGTGTGCATCCAACTTGCTTGCCAAGTTCTATAATGAAAAATTCCCACTAGTATATGAAAGTGACAACGTAGGAGACTCTCTATCATGAAGATCATGGTGCTACTTTGAAGCATAAGTGTGGAAAAAGGATAGTAACATTTCCCCTTCTCTCTTTTCTCTCATTTTTTCGTTTGGCTTCTTTGGCCTCTCTTTTTTGTTGGCCTCTTTTATTTTTTCTCACATGGGACAATGCTCTAATAATGAAGATCATCACACTTTTATTTACTTACAACTCAAGAATTACAACTCGATACTTAGAGCAAAATATGACTCTATATGAATGCCTCCGGCGGTGTACCGGGATGTGCAATGACTAAATAGTGACATGTATGAAAAAATTATGAAAGGTGGCTTGCCACAAATACTATGTCAACTACATGATCATGCAAAGCAATATGACAATGATGGACGTGTCATAGTAAAACAGAATGGTGGCAGTTGAATCGCAATATATCTCGGAATGGTTATGGAAATGCCATAATAGGTAGGTACACTACAAGAACCCCCCTTTTGCAATGAACGTGCTACGGTTGGAGTCTCGCATGGACAACGCAGTTGCCTATCTGGCCCGCTTGAAAGCTGCAATGACTCGGGTTGATGCTGAACTTTGGCCTCAGGCGGAACTGTCTCAAGATCTCGAGTCTTTGATGGCTCGACTGAATCAAATCCCTGAGTGTGTGCAAGAATTGAAGAAGTCATCTGCTCGCTGTGGTGCTGACGTCGCTCTGTCTCTGGTTCGAGTGCACTGCAAGGATGGCAAAGAAGACAAGCTGGCGGAGCTCAAGGTTGCTAACATGAACAGGCACACTTTCCAGTCTTTCATGGACACCCACTACAACAGGAACCCCCCTTCTGCAACGCATGGATGCGTTGTTGTATGTCCATATATGTGTTGGAAAGGTCTACACCAACGGATTAATATGTGTTGCCGTAGGTGGCGTTGCAAGGGTCTACAACAACATATATACATCCGTTGGTAAACAATGTCAAGAAGCATTGTAGGATAGCAACATATGGAGTTAGAGCCTAACAACACATCATATACGTTGTTGGCACCCTGCACAAGAGGATCGCCATCCAGCCCAATATTGGTTGATCCAGCCCATATTACCATCCAACAGCCCAATATAGGTTGATCCAGTCCAAATTTCTATGAGGCCGCC
Organism: Aegilops umbellulata; assembly: GCA_032464435.1. Classification (NCBI taxonomy): domain Eukaryota; kingdom Viridiplantae; phylum Streptophyta; class Magnoliopsida; order Poales; family Poaceae; genus Aegilops; species Aegilops umbellulata. The sequence continues at coordinate 242,392,595 of CP136055.1, read as the reverse complement.
CAATATTAGTTGATCCAACCCAAATTTCTATGAGGCTATGACCACTTTTGCTGTTTGGAATTATTTTTCTGTACAGTTACTAGTTGGCCCGATTCAATGGAGGCTAATTTTTTAATTGACCAATTCAACTGTCCAACACAAGGTATTTTCACATCACATCACAATTAATTAGTCTATATAACATCGATGCCAAAGTTCCCAATCACGATTCATAGTTCACATTCCCCATAAGCTAAAATAACACAAGCAACATCACCACCTGCTACAACATGTAGCTTCAATACACACTAAGAAACAGATTAACAAATGAGTGGTCTTGACTCCAAACATAATTGTACGGCTCTCCTCTTCATCAAAGGCACATTTGCCAAAGGCTTTTTCTCCCGACTTCTTGTAGGTGGCTAGACTTGCTCTGGTCCTTATTTGTCCATCCCAACTTTTTGAAAGATGACTTGCATATCATGCCATCACAAGAATAAGGCTAGAATTTGCAACAAAGACATAAACAGATCGGTAAGCATGAGTTACAAAAAATCATCTATCATTGCAACAAAATTCCACAGTTTAGTACTAACCCTGTTCTCCTGACTGTAGCTATGTAAATATTGCCTAAAATTCGACATTTTACAATACACTACTTTTCATAATATCCATCATGACATTTTACCTATATTGATAAGAGAATCATATCCAAATGAAATGACAAATAAATTTAGTGGCTCAAGATATCAAACCAAAACAAAAGCCATTATCCTTCTGACACAAACCACCAAGATCATTACCATCAAAGATCTGCTTGTCAAATAGGATCCTAATTTGTGAACGATCCATTTTCTTCGAAAGGAAGCATCACTCTGCCTCGATAATCATAGCTTAGGGCCCTAAAGACCAACCAAGAGATTTATCAAGTTGTATATGGAAAGAGTATTGTCATCATAAGAGGTATTGTTTGTTTTTTGTCTGAACTCTAGCACACACACATATAGTCAGGACAACAGATTCACTGTTGTTGCAAGTGGGCTGAAATTAAAGCTCAGTTAGATATCTGAGATCATTGGTGATTGGATTTTATGATGAAGTCATCATCGGCATCTTCACTGTGCGTTTGCACTATGCTCCACATTCCGTGATTTATTATGTTATCTTATCATAAGATTTCTTTGTTGTCTATGGAGATAATAGCCCATGCTCCATTAACCTGCACTTGTATCAATGGTGTGTTTGTCATGTATAATGCAGTGTTATTACTATAGTAAACTAGGTAGTTTTGTAACCCGTCAGCTCTGAATGATGATACAAAGCTACTACTTAAAACTATTCTAAACTGGACTGGAATACATTTAGGAATCAATCAGACTAGGTGGGGATTACCTCATGGCTAGTACTACTAGCATGGTTGGGAGAATCATACCTATTTACACATTATATCTACCATAAGAGAAATAAAACAAATATACTTGCGCCTTGTAGCTAGATACAATTTGACACATATAATCAATGACACAGACTAGCTGGGGACTACAACAGAAACGTGGATCATACTTACTAGAACCTGGTCTGAACATAATTGGTGGGTATTTAAGGAGAACAGGTGGTGCACCTACAAATTTAGCCATCTCACTGGAGGGGGGCTGCTTGGACAGTAATTCGGAGAATAACCTGAGAGGTTTCTTCGGCCAAATTTAGAGGATCTTAGATCGAAATGGCATTATGATTTATGGATCTCCCACCTCCTATACCTTGCAAAGGATAACACAGCAGATTAGATAACATAACATGGTTGAAGTTGAAGAGAAATGTCACGCTGCACACGTTGGCAGCTAGTCCTTGCTATCACGAACGGGCCGTCACCAAGATTCGCGTTAGAGACAACAACACTCTCCTTATTGAAACGACAAAAACATTTGTCCACACCGTATAACCCGCATGTCAGTAGTATTTAGCAGGTAGGACAGAGAGAGACTTGCAACCACCAGGTGCGCACACGACGCCGGGGACCATTGAGGAGGCGATGCGGCCGGAGGGAGGCCAAATCTGGAGGTGGCCACCGCCATTGACCTTGTCGCTGCAGCATGATCCAGGAAAACGGAGGGAGGTGGGTGGAAACGACGAAGGCAGTGAGGGAAAAGGTGGCGACCGGCTTCCCTGCCGTGCTCCTCTTCGTCCTCGGCGGCGGCGGGTAGAGAGCGGCGAGAAAACAACGGGGAGGGTGTAGTCGGTACTCCGAAGGGGAGGAAAAGCACCTCAGAGGCTAGATCCGGCGGGGAGACGGGGCCGTAAAGTGCGAGCAGTGGCGGGTCAGATCGGAGCGGCGGTGCTAGTACAGGTGTGGCTGTGGGAGAGAACCGGCGTTGCGTTCGTGGATTTGAGGGAGATAAAATTAGGGATTTTAGAGCTAGATTAATATATGGTGGCTGGAATTTTCGCTGATCCCGCCACGCGTATCCAAAACTTTTCAGGCCCGGGCGCTCTTTTCTTTTTTAGCTTCGGGCGCTCTTTCTTTGTTGGTGGAAAAAATATCGCTCATCCCGCCACGATTATTGCACGATTCCTTTCTCTGTTGTATAGGAGCTGGTGAACCCTCGTGGGGTCGCACGATACATTGTTTATCTTTTTGAAAGATCCAGCATTGCTGACGTCAATTAGATTTAGTAGAAAGCAATGAAAGACCAACAAGGAGGATCCGAAGATCAAAGGAAAAAGGAAAAGGCAGCCCTATTGACGGCAGAACAACACTACACTTACAAGATGGAATGCCATCCGCCCATAGCAAGACAACACAGCTTTGACTCCGGTGAAGAAACTACAAAGAACAAAGCAAGGTTGGCGTCATGGAAGATCACCAAACGGACCACATGTCGCTCATCATCGTACGCCACCTGGGCCCCGCACCGCAACTTCGACTTCACAGCAACAAGCAGCCGAGGTAATCAACAGGGAAAACTTATGGTTCGGAATTCATTTTGTTTTCGTCTAAAGAACAACGAACCACGATTCGGAAACATATTCTGAGTGCCCTAGTAGCACTTGGTCCTAATCGAAGGACCGGTTTGTTTGATCTACGAAATCTCAATCGATTCGAGGGTTAATGAGAGGTCACCTACTATAGGTAGGGTCAAGGACCTGTCATTCGAGGTGCTCCCAGGGCCCCGCGTCATCATTGGTAGGTCTCGGGACCACATTCTCATTCAGATGAATATATCAGGAGGTCCACTCGGACACCTCGACGTCACTCGGCGACGATCCTTCAGTTGGCATGACGGCCACCACTCAGGCTACAGAGACGGAGGGACGACGTGGGAGCTACAACGGTCGAGGAATCCTAAGTCATCCTTAAAGTAGAGTCCTAGCTACCGTTACCTGTAACTTCTGTAGCTGTGGCGCTTTACGCCTGTAACTGTCGTAGTAATGAGCATTAAGTTCCCTGGCGACGTGGGGACGTTGGAGCTACGGCGCACTCTATATAAGCCGCATTCCTTCTCCGTCGTGGTTAAGCAATCTTTGTAATCATACCCCCTCAAGAAAAACCAAGCCTCAGGGCACGAGACATAGGGCTATTACCTCCGCTGAGGGGAGCCGAACTCGCTGAACACCGAGTGTTACACATGCGCCGTAGCTAGGCTTTGCCCCTCTTTCGTACCCCTAGTACTCATTGTCAGGATCGTAACCCCGACAGCTAGGGTTTGCTCCGGAGTCGCCCACGGGAGCGACGCGAGAGCTCAACTCACAAAGTTTACGAGAGATAATGGACAGATTTGATTGCCTTGGTTGGTGCAAAAATACCCAGACGAGACACCTAACATTTTTTGGGGGGTATGTTACATTGTTCATGTTGAACAAAATACATCTTTAGAAATAAAAATATTATGCAAAGTCTATATTTTAACTACTGAATAATTCAACAATACACGATGTAACAAATAACTCACTCAATGTATGCATAGATATAAATCAAGGGGTAATCAATCACGCATGAAGGACTGGAGAGGAATGAAAAGTTGTGGAGGGAAGTTGAAAAGGATGGGGAATAGACATACATTTTTGGATACTCGCATTGAAGTCTGATGCCCGTCCATTCGCATACCATCATTAAACAGGCATAATGGCCGAGAAACCTACTCTGACTCCTGTGTTGAAACAACCAACCGCTTTGGGCTGGTCGTGCGGCCGCTATTTACACGTGGCATTATCCCATGTAACCTGGGCTTGCAATCATCGTCATCAAACTAAAGGGTCGGAGAAAACCGGACCTTGCCGCCAAATAAATTAGAATGAGAGATCAAAGTCGCTGTCGAGGCCCAATGATGGACGGCATGGTACAAAACATCAAATATGATGTCAATGTGATATCTCACCTACTGCGAACATTATGCCGCGCTTGCCAACAGAACCTCACATTGTTACCACTCGTGCTCTTTTATGGGGAAATTGAGTTTTTGTGCTAGTTGATATGATTTTCCATTATGGTTTTCCGCACAAACAGGGTGGTCATGTCTACTTTTTGGTTGCTCTACTGGTTATCCATTCACTTTACATTTCCCCCTTTTTTCTAATTGGGTTTTCATTTTTTATATAGTTTTAAAATTTTCCTTCTGAATTTTTATCCTTTTCCATGGTTACCTTTTCAAAAGAATCCACATTTTGAACATATTCAATCATACATTGCACTTTTCTTACATTTTTTAAATGCACAACGGCCATTTTTGCAAAACACAATAAATATGTATATAATGACATTTTAAAGTCATGGTAGTATTTTGAAATACACAATTAACATGTCCAAATATATGATGAAAATTTATTCCTATAACATGTGAACACTTTTAAAGTCATGATAGTATTTTAAGGTCTGATAGCATCTTAAAGTCATGATAGCATATTTTTTCTATAATATGTGAATACTTTTTGAAATACACGATGATCATTTTTGTAATACACAACAAATATGTTTTTAAATACATTTTTAACTTTTTGAAAATTCACTCAAATGCAATATGAATGTCTTGAAAATAGCCAATAACTTTTTTTAATACACAATGAACTATTGCTAAATACATGATAAATGGTTTTGAAATAAACAAGGAACATTTTTTAAAATACATGATAATGGGTTTTTTAAGTATGATGAGCATCACTAAAATACAAGATGAACATTTTTCTGAACATAGTGTTTTCTTTTTATATCTGTGAACACTTTTTAAAATTCATGTATTTTCAAGAAGCGCCGACACTCTTTTCTAAAATTACATGAACAAAATTTTGCTTATTTATTTTTACCTACTTATACAAAATTATTAAAATAAAAATGTTTTTACAAATAGTTTCTTAATTTTCTGCAATGTTGGATTTCAAATAAACATACACGTACAAGTAGATACCCTTTTATGAGTACAAGTAGCAAGTTTTTTATTTGTTGAGAGTTTGTAGAAGCAGAACCTCTTTTTACTAGTAAATTTTTTAGGGGTGCCTTTTTTACCAGTTTTTTGTAAGGAGTACTAGTATGTTTTTTTAGGGGTGCCTTTTTTACCAGTTTTTTTTAAGGAGTACTAGTATGTTTTTTTAGGGGTACCTTTTTTACTAGTAAAGTTTACAAGTAGCGACTGGTCGACATTACAATCAGCGCCGGCCCGATTCGCTAGTTCTCCCTGGGCCCTGACTTGCTATGGCCCAGCTGAGATAGCCTTATTGCTGCCAACGGGGCCATTTATAGATATAGAGCCGAATCTGAAAATTTGCCAGTAGGTGTACGTCTGTGGGTTGGTTTGCCTCTTTCCTAATAAGCGTGAGGTCTCTTGTTCGAGTGTCTGGTTGCCTTTTTTTTGCAACGATGTTTCAGCAATTTGCACACGTATGGAAGATACCTCAAAATAGTATTCATCCACGTCACATGGGTAGTAGTGTGGCAAGGTATTTTTTCCAATGATGTTTCAGCAATTTGCACACGTATGAAAGATACCTCAAAATGGTGTTCATGCACGTCACATGAGTAATAGTGTGGCAACGCATACACTGCATCACAATACATATGTTGTTGTTCACCATCATTAGCAACATACAAGTTTTCCAACGCATATATGCGTAGCTATGACACATCCCTTACATCACATCTTTAGAGCGTTGCAAAACATGTGTTGCTACATGGGGGTTCTTATTGTAGTGGTATGGTGGCTGTTTTGTGGAAGGTAAAAGGTGGGTGTATAGCACCGGCGAAAGTTGTGCGGTGCTAGAGAGGCTAGCAACGGTGGAAGAGGGAGAGTGCGTATAATCCATGGGCTCAACATTAGTCATACAGAACTCACATACTTATTGCAAAAATCTATTAGTCATAGACACAAAGTACTACGCGCATGCTCCTAGGGGGGTAGATTGGTAGGAAAATACCATCGCTCGTCCCCGACCGCCACTCATAAGGAAGACAGTCAATAAATAAATAAATCATGCTCCAACTTCGTTACATAACGGTTCACCATACGTGCATGCTATGGGAATCACAAACTTTAACACAAGTATTTGTCCAATCCATAATTATTCACTAGCATGACTCTAATATCACCATCTTTATATCTCAAAACAATCATAAGGAATCAAACTTCTCATAGTATTCAATGCACTTTATATGAAAGTTTTTATTATATCCCTCTTAGATGCCACCTATCATATTAGGACTAAATTCATAACCAAAGCAAATTACCATGCTGTTTAGAGAGACTCTCAAAATAATATAAGTGAAGCATGAGAGTTCAATAATTTCTACAAAATAAATCCACGCCGTGCTCTAAGCACTAGAGCAAAAATGCCTAGCTCAAACGATATAAGTGAAGCACATAGAGTATTCTAATAAATCATGATTCATGCGTGTCCATCTCAAAAGGTGTGTACATCAAGGATGATTGTGGAAAACTAAAAAGTAAAGACTCATATCATATAAGACGCTCCAAGCAAAACGCATATCATGTGGTGAATAAAAATATAGCCTCAAGTAAAGTTGCCGATGGACGAAGACAAAAGAGGGGATGCGATTCGAGCATCCCCCAGCTTAGGCTCTGGGTTATCCTTCAATATTACCTTGGGTGACTTGGGCATCCTCAAGCTTAGGCTCTTGCCACTCCTCATTCCATAGTCCATCAAATCTATACCCAAAACTTGAAAACTTCACAACACAAAACTCAACAAAAAATCTCATAAGATCCGTATAAGAAAATAAATCACCACTTTTGATACTGTTGTTAACTCATTGTTTATTTATATTGGTGTAATATCTACTAAATTCCAACTTTTCCATGGTTCATACCCCCCGATACTACGCATATATTCATCAAAATAAGCAAACAACACATAGAAAGCAGAATATGTCAAAACATAACAGTCTGTAGCAATCTGAATACTTCAAATACTTCTGTAAATCAAAAAATTCTGAAATATTAGGACAACAGAGGAAATTTGTATATAAATCTTGTGTAGTGATTTTTCAAAATTCTGGGACTGGGCGCAAAAGTTTCTGTTTTTCAGCAAGATCAAATCAACTATCACCGTAAGCCATCCCAAAGGTCTTACTTGGCACAAACACTAATTAAGACACAAAAACACATCTAACCAGAGGCTAGGTGAATTATTTATTGAAAAACAGAGCCAAAAAAGCAAGAACAAAAATAATATTGGGTTGCCTCCCAACAAGCACTGTTGTTTAATGCCCTTAGCTAGGCATAAAAAGATAGATCTAGATATTGTCATCTTTGGTATGCAATCCATAAGTAGCTCTCATAATAGATTCATATGGCAACTTAATTTTCTTTCTAGGTAAGTGTTCCATGCCCTTCCTTAAAGGAAATTGAAATCTAATGTTTCCTTCTTTCATATCAATAATTGCACCAATCGTTCTAAGGAAAGGTCTACCAAGAATAATAGGTCATGTAGGATTGCAATCTATATCAAGAACAATGAAATCTATGGGCACATAATTCCTATTTGAAACAATAAGAACATCATTAATCCTTCCCATATGTTTCTTAATAGTGGAATCCACAAGATGCAAGTTTAAATAACAATCATCAAATTTACGGAAACCTAACACATCACATAAAGTTTTTGGAATCGTGGAAACACTAGAACCCAAATCACACAAAGCATGGAACTCATAATCTTTAATCTTAATGTTAATAGTAGGTTCCCACTCATCATAAAGTTTTTTAGGAAAAGAAACTTCCAATTCAAGCTTTTCTTCAAAAGATTTCATCATAGCATCAAAGATATGTTTAGTAAAAGCTTTATTTTGATTATAAGCATGAGGAGAATTCAACATGGATTGCAACAAGGAAATAAAATATATTAAAGAACAACTATCATAATTAAATTCCTTGAAATCCAAAAGAGTGGGTTCATCGCTACTTAAAGTTTTGACCTCTCGAATCCCACTTTTATCAATTTTTGCATCTAGATCTATAAATTCCAAATCACGGGGACGCCTTTTAACTAAAGTTGACTCATATCCAATCCCATCTTTATCAAGATTTATATTAGAAAACAAAGATTCAATAGGAGTCACATCAATCACTTTAAGATCTTCATCATTATTTTCACAAGAACTAGAAGAACATGCTTTTACAAACCAATCTCGCTTAGCACGCATCTTAGCGGTTCTTTCTTTGCACTCATCAATCGAGATTCACATGGCCTTTAGAGATTAATTGATATCATGCTTGGGTGGAATAGATCTAATTTTCAAAGAATCAATCTCAAGAGAAATTCTATCCACGTTCCTAGCCAAATCATCAATCTTAAGCAAGTTTTCTTCAACCAAAGCATTGAAATTCTTTTGTGAACTCATAAATTATTTAACACTGATCTCAAAATAAGAGGGCATCTTATTATAATTTCCATAAGAATTGTTGTAGGAATTACCATAATTATTACAGGAATTACTAGGAAACGGCTTAGGATTAAAATTTACCTATATACGCGTTATTACCAAAATTGTTCCTACCAACAAAATTTGCACCCATAGATTCATTATTATTCTCAACCAAAGTAGACAAAGGCATATAATTAGGATCAATAGGAGCATCTTGCTAGCAAATAATTTCATAAGCTCATCCATCTTTCCACTCAAAACATTAATCTCTTCAATGGCATGCACTTTTTACTAGTAGAAGATCTTTCGGTGTGCCATTGAGAATAACTAACCATAATATAATCTAGGAGTTTAGTAGCTTCTCCTAAAGTAATTTCCGTAAAAGTAACTCCCACGGCTGAATCTAAAAGATTTCTAGAAGCAAAATTCAATCTGGCATAAAAATTTGTATGATCATCCACAAATTTAAACCATGAGTAGGGAAATTTCGTATCATCAATTTCGTCCTCTCTCAAGATTGTGCAACATGTTCATGATCAAGTTGCTTAAAATTCATAATATCGTTCTTAAGGGAGAGGATGTTAGCAGGAGGAAAATACTTGGGAATAAAAGCATCTTTAAACTTATTCCATGAATCAATGCTATTTTTAGGCAAAGATGAAAACCAAGTTTTAGCACAATCTCGTAATGAGAACGAAAATAGCTTAAATTTAACAATATCATTATCCACATCTTTCTTCTTTTGCATACCACACAACTCAACAAAATTATTTAGATGGGATGCGGCATCTTCACTAGGAAGGCCGGAAAATTGATCTTTCATAACAAGATTCAGCAAAGCGGCGTTAATTTCATAAGATTTCACACTAGTGGTGGGAGCAATCGGAGTACTAATAAAATCATTATTATTATCATTGGAAAATTCACACAATTTGGTATTCTCTTGAGCCATCGTGACAAAGCAAGCAATCTAACACATGAGCAAACAAAAAAGATGAACGAAAGAAGGACGAAAAAAGGCAAATCTTTTCGAAAATCATTTTAGAAGTGGGGGAGAGGAAAACGAGAGGCAAACGGTGATGAATGTAATGCAAGAGACGAGAGTTTTATGATGGGTACTTGGTAGGCTTGATGTAGATCTCCTTGACAAAATTACCGAAAATTGGCAAGTTGACAGGAGACTAATCTTGACTTAGCGTAGATCTCCCCGGCAACAACGCAGGAAATTCTTCCTACTACTTCTTGAGCTTGCGTTGGTTTTTTCCTTAAAGAGGAAAGGGTGATGTAGCAAAGTAGAGATAAGTATTTCCCTCAGTTAACCAAGGTATCAATCCAGTAGGAGAAGAACCTGCAAATCACCAATACCTGCACAAATAATCAAACACTTGCACCCAACGCGATAAAGGGCTTGTCAATCCCTTCACAATCACTTGCAAAAGTGAGATCTGATAGAGATAGATAAAACTAAACAAAAGTTAAAGTAAATATTTGTAGCGACCCGACCCAAATGGATCAAGTCTCTCTGCTTAAGTGTCGAAGGATTTATAACAGAGGTAAATCACATGTATAAAGTAACATAAATACTATTACCTCAATCCAAAATAACGGAAGTAACAAGGTTGTGGATTCGCATAAACACCAACAGCAAAGTTGAGTGTAGAAATCGTAACCCTAACGTATCACTTACTCATCGTAAGAAGTCCTGCAACATGAGATGTTGCAGCCACAAAGGGTCAGTACATTGAATGTACTGGCAAATTCACACTGTAGAGCAATGCTGAAATATGGCTATCACTACATGCATATTTGGCTGGTGGAAAGCGCTATGGTTATAAGGTTTTTGTGAAAAGCCAATTTTTCCCTACTGCAAAGGAATAAATTTTATTTAACTATCATGGTGGTTATTAAACATTGAGAATGGTTGACAGCATTCTCAATCCCAATTAAGCATCATCATTAAAACCCAACAAAATTAATTAAAAGTAACATGATGAGATTCACATGATAATCCAGGTACTAGATACTCAAGACGTCCATAACCGGGGACACGGCTAATCATGATTAGTTTATACACTCTGCAGAGGTTTGCGCACTTTTACCCACAAGACTCGATCTCCTCCGTTGGATTTCTCGCACTACATGGTGTTTGAGAAACGGATGACCGAGACATGGTCTTTCAGAAGCGCTAGCACCTTATGATCGGGTAGACCGTACCACCTACAACCCCTACATCTGCTAGTCTACCACTATAAGAGTTCGCACGACTTAGTCAACTATGCTAGAGCCCATAGTAGCTTGTGGCTGCACACGGAAGTTTCTAGTATGAATAATCTCATGATCCCTTTGAGCCTGGGTGGCGGTCCATAAAAAAGGCAATCCTGGAATACCCAGGTGCCTAAACAGGCAATCGCTGGAGTACCCAGGTGCCTCAGTCCACCCAGATGTGTGTTAAGTTGCCACCTTAAGGAAACCATTAATTAACAATCTCACATCTGTTATGAATACTCTCAAACCCAATCCACGTCTACGAGCATAGAATGGCAATATAAGCATAACGTAATAGTAACTCCCAAGGGTTTGAATATAACAGGGCAATAGGTTCTACCTCATCAACTACTTCCCATCCCACATATTAATGACATCCTAATCATGCAATGTTTGAGGATTGAACTAATGCATAAAAACTGGGTAATAATGGGGTATGATCGAAGTATGAACTTGCCTGCAATGTTGATGAAGATGATTCGCACTCAAATCTCTTGATAGCTCTACTCGTCACACTCCGGTCAATCTATCGTAAGCAAGCAATAGTAACCAACATAAGCAAACACTCAAAAGAACGGGAAGAACGAGCAAAACAATTCGGAAAGCTTCAAAACAAAGCAAATAACTCTTGCAACATAAAACAATTTCTAACAGTACCAAAATTTTGTGAATTTGGCCTTATCAGAAAGTTTAGGTCAAGAGATTTAAGTTGCAAAAAGAATCAACTCAAACGGAGCTACGAAACTCAAGTTAGGATCAAACAAAGTCTGAATTCAAATCTAGTCTAATTCAAATTTTAAAATTTCAAAAACATGTTTGAGTTGGATTACTGAATAGAGGGTATCATAATGAAAACTTGGGCGTTGGTTTCATCTAATTCCGACTAACGAGCAAAAAGTAATGACCGATTGAAGTACAGGGACTAATCTGTAAATAAAATCATCGTAGATAGGTCCCTGGCTGAAATTAAAAAGAAAAAGGGAAAATCTATCGAGCGAAGGCTCACTACAGAAATCTAAACGACCAACGTTCGTTAGATAATCTAGACTAAAAGAAAAATCGATCGGTTTTAAAAGAGAAAACCTAAACTACAAAAAAACGGAAAACCGGGCGGTTCAGCGGTTTTCTACCGGTCCGGCAGCGGTTTACGGCGAAAAGCCGGCGGCGCAGATTGGATCGGCTCCGGCGAGGCGGTGGCACGGCTTCGACGGCAAGGCGCGGGCGGCGGCAGCAGCTACGCGAGGCGGCGGATCCACGCGCGGGCGGCGGCAGCAAAGACGGCGGCGCATGAGGAAGCAGTAGCGGCGGCGGCGCGCGGCACGGGGTGGCGGAGGAGAGGCAGAGGTGGCAGCGCGAGATGCGGGGCAGGCGCGGCTCGGGAGGAAAAGAGAGGCGGCGGGGCTAGGCGCGGCTTTTAAGGAGGGGGAGGGGCGAGATGGCGTGGAGGAGGAGGCACGGCGGCGAGGGGAGTCCGGGCGAGGTACGGACGTCGAGGCGGCGGCGGTCGAGGCATCGCTCGGGACTCTGTCCCGAGCTGGAGGGCGAGGCGGAGAGGGAGTTTTTTTTAACATTTTTCCAGCAAAACAAAAATAAAAGCAAAATAAATAAAAAATTTACATAGGCATATAATATATCTAAATTTTCAGAGAATGATTTCCTACAAGCTGAACATTTTTATAACTTCAAATAAAATCCACACAAATTCAGATAATTTAAAGAGTGCTACTCGTCTAATAAAATCCAACAAAAATCATTTTAAAAAATACCAAAATTAATTCAAAATTATTTCTCTCCAATTTTCTGATGTAGGGAATCATGTTACCCTATTTTCCATATATTTTATTTTTGGAGAAAAATAATCTGAATAAAACTCGAATAACTCCAAACTGAAAGTAATTTCCAAAAGGACTTTAAATTTGATCCTTTTAACTCCCAACTCATATTTCATATAATTTGAAGAAGTCATTTTATCTTCTCTCATGAAAATCTTTGAGTTGCTTGAAGTTTTCTGAATTTGAAATATTTTTCAAATGATATTCAAATATTTTCAACACCCCTTGTCATTTAAATAAATGGAAGAAGTCATGTCATCTTCTCTCCAGGGTTTTGTGGTGAAACGGATTTGAATTCACGGGGATCATAAAAATGCAAAAATGAAAGTTTGGGAAATTCCTTTTATTCCCTCTCATTTAACTTTCAAAAAGTTCGAATTTCACCCACTTTGAGTCAATCAACCACACAGCAATCAAACAAACAATCAAATCTATCTATTTAATATAACATTCCAAAATTTACAATTTTGGGATGTTACAAGCCTACCACCCTTAAAATGAATCTCGTCCTCGAGATTCGGAGAGGCTAGAAGAAATAGGTTAGGTTTGGGGTCTTCTCAAAATCCATCGATCATCACAGGGGGGTCTGGGGTGCTACCACCCTTAGAAACATTGTTACGGTTCCATCAAAACTCATATACTCCATCCTTATCTTCGACAGTGTCAGTCTTCTCAGATCGTAAGGATAGTTTCCTTCTCTGGCTCTTCCGGTAGTGGCATTACCTTTTCCTCAATTCTTCTGTCCTTTCCTCATGGTAAGGTTATTCCGAGATTGGGTCTTCTTAGCTGACGGGTCTGGCGCCAATACTAACTAACTATCAATATCTCATGGTGGTTAACAATTTAGGGTTTCTCCTGCAGGAAATGGGTCTGGTTGATCCTCACCGTATAACCTACGGTTGGCAAAAGCTGCCTTGTACAAGGGGAAAAATTCTTATACCATTCTAAGGTTTAAACAAGGTTTTGATCATCGTCTCTCTACTATAGGTAAGTCACTCAGATTTACCATCCCACATAGCAAGGCGAATAATAAGAGTAAGTCGGTATGGTGATCAATCCATCCCGCACCCAAATCATTACCTTGTATACAGTTTAGCGAATCTCGCATTCTAACACTCGGTCATACTCACAAGCATTGTAGAATTTATCTTGTCGACGAACCAAGTTCGGATAAATCCATGGATTCTGCAAGCCAAACAAACATCTATCGTTTCTTCACACTCTCAGGTTTTGCGTTACTCCTATAAAATCGTCTATTGATAAAGGCATATCCTCTTCCAGGGTTTTTCCTTCAGCAAGAATGTGCTTGCTTCTTGGCAGGTCCTGGGGCCTGTGGGTTATGGCCCATCTCATCACTTGTAAACCTTGAACTCATCCTCGGGGCAATTGATCTTTATACCAACTTCCAGCTTCCTAGCATACTAAAATCCATCCAATTGTTTTATCTCCCTTCCTTCTGTTTGTACCAAACTAGGACATGGTTACTCAGACTCATCATGGAATTTCCATTGATCCATATTTCCAACATCATACCTCCTTTATATCCAATAGTAATTCATCTCTTCATCCTCATGGGATATCCCACATACCGAGGTAAAACTTATACTCATGAAGTCCACTCCGAGGAATATCATTATCCTTTCCAGGGTCAATTCTCCTCACAAGGTACTACCACCCTTAAAATTGCACAAACTCATCCATAGACCATATTTCTCATATCCTCGAAAATGGTCAAAATCTTTCTTCACAGAGTAACAACTCATAAGATCCAAATCAATACCAATGATTCTAACTTTATTGATTCTTAAATTATTACAATCTCCTGTTTTTCCATTACCTGCCTCAACCCAACACTTCAATATAACAAAATTGTTCTCACTACTACTACTACTATATTCCTTTCTTGCAACCTCAACTATTTATCACAAGCCTCCTTCTCTTTGGGACAATCCCTGGCAAAGTGCCCTGCTTCATTATAGCGAAAACATATTACTTCTGACAAGTCTCGTGGTTTCCTTATGACTACATAGCCTCTTTGGGTCCTCGGCTTCCTTTTCGGGTAACTACTGAGGTAGTGCCCTGACTCCTTGCACATATAACAGGTGATATGACTCAGATTCTTTCTGGAATCCAATCTACTTCTCTTTCTGGACTTTTCCGTTCCAATTAGGGCTTCTATTTCCTGTGGGTCATACTCTACTTCCTCCGTCGGGAATTCTACTAGATCTCCATTCACACAATTCTGGGAGATGTGTCCCTCTTCTCCACATGAATAGCAAGACTTGGTGTAGGGTTTAATTGGTTCTTCTTTGGGTGTGTCCTCCAACTCTTTCTTCAACACTGGTTCTTCTAGAACTTTCGTGAGGGCTCCTTTCATTGCTTCTTTCTTCTGCTGGATGGTTCTTTGTACCATGGGGTAAATGTGACACTGTGCAGGGTAGTGGGTAGTCCCTTCACACAAGAAACAAATGATCTGCCTAGTTGGGCATTCTTCAGCTGGGTGACTTCCTTCACAATTTGGGCATTAATCCTTGTGTTCTTTGTGGTTGTGTCTTATTTCTCCACAAAGCCTGCATGCACAGGATTTCTTCATATCCTTTCCCGAAGGCTTCAATTTCTGGGACACAAACTGAGACATTAGCAAAGTCAACTTAAATTCTTCCCAAGTGGTTACTCCTTGCCATCCATTGGTGGTTTGGTATATCCTCCACCAAGTAGCAGCACTTCTTTCAAAACACTGAAAAGCATGCTGGGTCATATCCTTTCCGGCTATTGTGTTATTCTCCATGCGATCTTCCATGTTCTGGATCCAACAGTCCGTCTCCAATTGACTCATCGGTCCAGATAATATGAGCTCATCTCCATTCATCCTCTATTGGGTCCAGGGGTTTTGGGTGAGATAAGAGAGATAGAGAGGGATACACACAATACAAACAATAGTTTTGAAAAGACAGATTTTATTGTGGTTGTCGGAAAAACAACAAACAAATGACAGCTCACAGTCGTCGCATCTAACGTAGGTATATAACAGGGGTTTGGTCTTCTAATGGTCAATAAATCTTCAACGTCATCAAACTCTTCTAGTCTTGTTCATGTGTCCGATGGTTTCTTCCGATCATGCTTGTCCTTCTCAAGTTCTTTTGTCAGTTCATCTCTATTGACGCAAAGTCTCTCGTGGCGTCCTTCAATATTTCTGGAGTTACGTTCCAACTTCTGGATTTCATCAACCTCGACATGAACCATGATCCTACTGTCCTTTAGTTCATGACAAATCTCCTGTATCTCGAGGTTTTGCTCCTCCAGCTTGGCTACTTTCAACTTCTGGGTCCTGAGTTCTTCATGAAATGCTTCCCTGTCAAAATACGGCTTCATAAAGGTCCACCCTAAACTTCTTGATGTAACACTCCAGATCCTGGTGATACTCCAGCTAAGGTTAAAATTTTATCTCTTGCTAATAGATGCTCCATCAGCCTTCTACCATCCAATCCTTCCATGCATATGCATGCTTAACTCAGCACGGTGATAATAGCATAAGCGGCGATAACTCCATGGTTAGCCGTGTCTATGCCCATGTTACTGCCATGAGCTTTCATTCCATAATTGATATCTCCTGACTTGGGGTTTTATTGACAAAAACTTTGAGTTCTAATGCTCCATGTTCCAGTCTTTCTTCGATGCACCTTGATCTCGTGTATTGACAACTTCCATAGTTTGCCAAGTTCCATAAGGGGTGCCTTCCTAGGTCATACAAATCTGGAAATTCTTCAGAGCCTTCAAATTCTCCTAGTCTTCGGAGTCTTCAACCACTGTAGTTTCCATTATCATATTGTATGGTAAAATCCTCTTCATTCTGAATGGTCTTAATTTTCGGATATCTTGTACTTCTTGAAGTGGTCTCATCCGTCGAATCCTTGTGTGGTCAAAAGGGAAAAGGGGTATGGTCTCACTAAAAGGGAATATTTGAATAAGCTCGGAAGAGAAGAGAGGTAAAAGATCTTTTTGAAAAAGAAAGTTTTAGAGAAAATCCTTCCTATGGGCTTGCCAGTTTCTAGGGTCACGTTCTACAGTCAACATGTGCGCTGATACCATCTTGTAGCGACCCGATCCGAATGGATCAAGTCTCTGTGCTTAAGTCTCATCCCTGGATCGGTATGCTGACACACACAGTACTCGAAGAATTTATAACAGAGGTAAATCACATGTATAAAGTAACGTAAATACTATTACCTCAATCCAAAATAGCGGAAGTAACAAGGTTGTGGATTCCCATAAACACCAACGGCAAAGTTGAGTGTAGAAATCGTAACCCTAACATATCACTTACTCGTCGTAAGAAGTCCTGCAACATGAGACGTTGCAGCCACAAAGGGTCCGTACATTGAATGTACTGGCAAATTCACACTGTACAGCAATGCTGAAATATGGCTATCACTACATGCATATTTGGCTGGTGGAAAGCGCTATGGTTATAAGGTTTTTGCGAAAAGCCAAATTTTCCCTACTGCAAAGGAATAAATTTTATTTAACTATCATGGTGGTTATTAAACATTGAGAATGGTTGACAACATTCTCAATCCCAATTAAGCATCATCATTAAAACCCAACAAAATTAATTAAAAGTAACATGATGAGATTCACATGATAATCCAGGTACTAGATACTCAAGACGTCCATAACCGGGGACACAGCTAATCATGATTAGTTTATACACTCTGCAGAGGTTTGCGCACTTTTACCCACAAGACTCGATCTCCTCCGTTGGATTTCTCGCACTACATGGTGTTTGAGAAACGGATGACCGAGACATGGTCTTTCAGAAGCGCTAGCACCTTATGATCGGGTAGACCGTACCACCTACAACCCCTACATCTGCTAGTCTACCACTATAAGAGTTCGCACGACTTAGTCAACTATGCTAGAGCCCATAGTAGCTTGTGGCTGCACACGGAAGTTTCTAGTATGAATAATCTCATGATCCCTTTGAGCCTGGGTGGCGGTCCATAAAAAAGGCAATCCTGGAATACCCAGGTGCCTAAACAGGCAATCGCTGGAGTACCCAGGTGCCTCAATCCACCCAGATGTGTGTTAAAGTTGCCACCTTAAGTAAACCATTAATTAACAATCTCACATTTGTCATGAATACTCTCAAACCCAATCCACGTCTACGAGCATAGCATGGCAATATAAGCATAACGTAATAGTAACTCCCAAGGGTTTGAATATAACACGGCAATAGGTTCTACCTCATCAACTACTTCCCATCCCACATACTAATGACATCCTAATCATGCAATGTTTGAGGATTGAACTAATGCATAAAACTGGGTAATAATGGGGTATGATCGAAGTGTGAACTTGCCTGCAATGTTGATGAAGATGATTCGCACTCAAATCTCTTGATAGCTCTACTCTCCACACTCCGGTCAATCTATCGTAAGCAAGCAATAGTAACCACACATAAGCAAACACTCAAAAGAACGGGAAGAACGAGCAAAACAATTCGGAAAGCTTCAAAACCAAGCAAATAACTCTTGCAACATAAAACAATTTCTAACAGTACCAAAATTTTGTGAATTTGGCCTTATCAGAAAGTTTAGGTCAAGAGCTTTAATTTGCAAAAAGCATCAACTCAAATGGACCTACGAAACTCAAGTTACGATCAAACGAAGTTTGAATTCAAATCTGGTCTAATTCAAATTTTAAAATTTCAAAAACATGTTTTAGTCTAGATTACTGGATAGAGGGGATCATAACGAAAACGTGGGCGTTGGTTTCATCTAATTCTGACTAACGAGCAAAAAGTAATGACCGATTGAAGTACAGGGACTAATCTGTAAATAAAATCATCGCAAATAGGTCCCTGGCCGAAATTAAAAAGAAAAAGGAAAAATCTATCGAGCGAACGCTCGCTATAGAAATCTAAACGACGAACGTTCGTTAGATAATCTAGACTAAAAGAAAAACCGATCGGTTTTAAAAGAGAAAACCTAAACTACAAAAAAAATGGAAAACCGGGCGGTTCAGCAGTTTTGTACCGGTCCGGCAACGGTTTACGACGAAAAGTCGGCAGCGCAAATTGGATCGGCTCCGGCGAGGCGGCGGCGCGGCTTCGACGGCGAGGCGCGGGCGGCGGCAGCAGCTACGCGAGGCGGCGGATCCAGGCGCGGTCGGCGGCATCAGAGACGGCGACGCGCGGGGAAGCAGCAGCAGCGGCGGCGCGCGGCACGGGGCTACGGAGGAGAGGCAGCGGCGGCGGCGTGAGATGCGGGGCAGGCGCGGCTCGGGAGGAAAAGAGAGGCGGCGGGGCTAGGCGCGACTTTTAAGGAGGGGGCGAGATGGCGTGAAGGAGGAGGCATGGCGGCGAGGGGAGTCCGGGCGAGGTACGGACGTCGAGGCGGCGGCGGTCGCAGCGTCGCTCGGGACTCTATCCCGAGCTAGAGGGCGAGGCGAACGGGCCGGTTGGGCTGGGCCTGGCCCGGCTGGCTAGCTGGGCCAGCCAGTTCGGTGGAGAGGGGTTTTTCTTTTTTTTTAACATTTTTCCAGCAAAACAAAAATAAAAGCAAAATAAATAAAAAATTTACATAGGCATATAATATATCAAAAATTTTAGAAAATGATTTCCTACAAGCTGAACATTTTTATAACTTCAAATAAAATCCACACAAATTCAGATAATTTCAAGAGTGTTACTCGTCTAATAAAATCCAACAAAAATCATTTTAAAAAATACCAAAATTAATTCAAATTTATTTCTCTCCAATTTTCTGATGTAGGGAATCATGTTACCCTACTTTCCATATATTTTATTTTTGGAGAAAAATAATCTGAATAAAACTCGAATAACTCCAAATTGAAAGTAATTTCCAAAATGACTTTAAATTTGATCCTTTTAACTCCCAACTCATATTTCATATAATTTGAAGAAGTCATTTTATCTTCTCTCATGAAAATCATTGAGTTGCTTGAAGTTTTCTGAATTTGAAATATTTTCCAATGATATTCAAATATTTTCAACACCCCTTGTCATTTAAATAAATGGAAGAAGTCATGTCATCTTCTCTCCAGGGTTTTGTGGTGAAAAGAATTTGAATTCACGGAGATCATAAAATGCAAAAATGAAAGTTTGGGAAAGTCCTTTTATTCCCTCTCATTTAACTTTCTAAAAGTTCGAATTTCACTCACTTTCAGTCAATCAATCACACAGCAATCAAACAAACAATCAAATCTATCTATTTAATATAACATTCCAAAATTTAGAATTTTGGGATGTTACAATATTTTTGGGTTTTTTGGTTTATAGATATGAAATAAAAAATTGCAAAACAGTATATCAGAAACTAATATGTTGGAAAAAAAGACCCGGGGGCCATAGGTTTCACTAGAGGCTTCTCTCATGAAGGCAAATAATACAGTGGGTGAACAAATTACTGTCGAGCAATTGATAGAAAAGAGCAAAGTTATGACGATGTCCAAGGCAATGATTATGCAATATAGGCATGACGTCTGTGTCAAGTAGACCGACTCCTGCCTGCATCTACTACTATTACTCCACACATCGGTCGCTATCCATCATGCATCTAGAGTATTAATTTCATAAAGAATGGAGTAACACCTTAAGTAAGATGACATGATGTAAAGGAATAAACTCATGCAATATGATATAAACCCCTTTTTTTTCCTCGATGGAAAAAATTTAATACGTTTCTCGCTACCCCTACTTTGTCATTGGGTGAAATCACGCAAGATTGAACCCAAAGCTAAGCACCTCTCCCATTGCAAGAAAAACAAATCTAATTGGCCAAACCAAACCAATAATTTGAAGAGAAATAAAAAGATACCAAATCATGCATATAAGAATTCAGTGAAGATTCAAATAATATTCATATATAAGTTGATCATAAATCCACAATTCATCGGATCTCGACAAACACACCGCAAAAAAAGATTACATCGGATAGATCTCCAAGAACATCGAGGACAACATGGTACTTAGAATCAAAGAGAGATAAGAGGTCGTCTAGTTACTAGCTATGAACCCATAGTTCTGAGGTAAACTACTCATGCTTCATTGGAAGGGCAATAGAGTTTATGTAGATGCCCTCCGTGATTGAATCCCCCTCTGGCAGGATGCCGGAAAAGGCCCCAAGATGGGATCTCATGGGAACAGAAGGTTGCGGTGGTGGAAATGTGTTTTCGTGGATGCTTCTTGTGGCTCTGGAATATATGTCAATATATAGGGCAATGGGCTAAGTCAGAGGAGTCCTGAGGAGGTGGCAAGGTAGGGGGAACCCTCCACCCTTGTCGCGGCCTCGTGGCTCTTCTGACTTGGACTCCAAGTCCCCTGGGTGTCTTTTGGTCCAAGAAAAATCATCGTGAAGTTTGATTCCATTTGGTATTCCTTTTCTACGAAGCTCAAAAACAAGGAAAAACATAAACTGGCACTGGGCTCTAGGTTAATAGGTTAGTCCCAAAAATAATATAAAATAGTATATTAATGCATATAAAACATCCAAAATAGATAGTATAATAGCCTGGAACAAAAAAAATTATAGATACGTTCGAGACGTATCATCCCCCCACAAAGGGCCCACGAAGAAGCAACCTTGTCTATTCCACCATGGCTTATGCCCACGAAGGACTAGCCTCACTCAGGGTAGATTTTCACGAAGTAGGCGATCTCCTTGCCCTTACAAACTCCTTGGTTCAACTCCATATGATCTTGGAGGGTCCCAAGTGACACCTAACCAATCTAGGAGACACCACTCTCTAAAAGGTAATAGATGATGTTGTTGATTATGAACTCCTTGCTCTTGTGCTTCAAAATATAGTCTCCTCAAAATCAATCACTCTCTCATAGATTTTTCTTGGGATAGGAGAAGGATTGGAGTAGAAAGCAACTTGGAGAGCCTAGAAATCAAGGTTCAAACGGTTGGATCGGAATGCCTTGATTTAAACACAAGTGCAGGTGGTTCTCTATCAGAAAATGGATATGGAAGGTGTAGTTTTGTCCTGGTTGCTCTCTCTGAGAGTGAGAGGTGGTGGAAGGGTATATATAGCCATCACCAATGATCTAGCCGTTAAAATCTTTATATAGAACTTGGTGACACCGAAAGTAAATCTTGGTGGGACCGAACAGTGCAAAAGATTCAAAGTTAGACGTTTTGGTGAGACCAGATGAATCCACTCTGTGAGACTGATATTTGATGACCTAAGAAGATTCCTCATCTCCGTAATTCTGATTGTTTCAACTCGGTGATTCTAAAGTGAAAGCAATGGGTTACATAAACTTGTTCACTGCAGTTCAGTGGGACCGAATGGCATTTCGATAGAATCGAGTTTTAGGCTTTGGCTTCTAGCTCTGTCTTGGGTAACTCAGTGGATCCGGATGTAAGTGTTTTAGTGGGACCGAGTTTAACTTAGGGATTTGGACAGATGGAAAATGAGAATGTGGTTGAGGATTTTTGGAGTAATATCTTCAAGCCCTTGACCAAATGACTCATGATCAAAAACCTCACCCCCTTTTAAAAGTATTGGCTTTCCTATGGTGTCAACGTGATCTTTGATCACTTGACCAAAAATGTAGAGTCTTGAAGCTTTTGCCAATGTATATCCTTAGCATTTTGAGGGGTCCACAATCACATGTCCTTGTCATGCCAACATTGAACTTTCCTAGAATTATCTTTGAATAGGCATTAGATCACCGGGGATTAGATGCACTTTCAGTTGTCCATAATCAGGGACATGACTAATCATAATCAGTTTATACACTCTTTAGAGGTTTGTGTACTTTACCCATGATTCCTGATCACACCTTCCTCCTACTAAACTTCACTTGTGAAGTAGCTAGGTAGATTAAGACAAGACTTTTGGGAAGTAGCAGCCCTCTTAGAAAAGGCAGACTTAGTCCGGTTTCCCTACATGCAAATCTACATCTGGTGGTCACGCCCAGAAGGGTTCCCACAACTTACTTGGTGTAGACAAAGCCCAGATTGTCTCACTGTTACACATGGAAGCTACTCAATGTTGAACTCGTTCAATCCCTTTGATACCTGGGTGGCATTCCCCACCAATGAATACGAATGACCCAATCGAATGCAGTCCACCTAGATCGATCCATTAATTAAATATTAGTTAAGTAGTTAACCATAAGTAATCTTTAATGTGATCCCAATCCATGTTATAGCAGCTAAGCAACTAACCGTTGGTTGCAAGGTCAGGGTATAATGAACCTACATTCTTTCTACTAGGTTCTATCAAGCATAAAGTAAAATCCTATAGGGGTTTCCTACTTGAAAACAACTACAACGCATGAAAACATAGGTTATGATCAAAGGTTCCACTTGCCTGTTATTGACGATTCTTCAATCTCACAATCTTGATCAAGTTTACTCTTTGCTCTCCGTACAATCTATCATAAGTGAAGGGTAATCATAAACAACTACATAATACAAACAAACATACACGTGTTGTGCATGTTGTCAGTCTCATTGTGTTGTGAGATCATTTGTCAGTGTTAACTCACAAGAGTTTGGAAAACAACATAATGGTTGTTAATTGGAATACATGTGACATAAGGGTTCACATGTAGTTTCAAAAAATATGGTTCATCACATAAGGAGTATGTGATGTCAAGTTGTGGTTGTCAGATCCATTCAAATAGAATCTCATCAACACAGTCATGGTCTATGAATCTTGGATAGCCAAGTTTATGTTCAAGTTTGAATGACAACTCAAACTTGTTGACCTTTCATGATCTTGAATACACTAAGTGTCTGAAAATAGTAACTTGGTCTAGCTTCCAATTTAATTTAGATTTGAATTAGGGTTCATCTTGTTTGAGTTCAAATTGAATTGAGTTCATAATGAATTTGGTTTGACAAAGTTAAATTGAATTATGAACTATTTCATAATTGACCAAGTTAGTTCAATTTATCTCAGTACAATTAATGCTTCCCTTAAGTCAAATACAAATCCAATACAATTACTAAAGTTTATTTATTTACATTCAGGTTTAAATTAAAGTCAATATAAATGCCCAATCATTTAGTAAGTGCAAATAGTTCTCAAATTTTACATAAGTTTGAACTAAATTCAACTTACGTTTAATTTCCTAAACTCAATTATTAACTCCAACGTAATTACTAGGCTTAATTTAATTCACTAAGTCATATTGCAAATGTTTATTCAAACTTAACCTATGGTTTTAAATTCGTTACCAAACTAGTTGGATTTAATTCAAATTCAATTCCCTAAAGTCAAATGATAATCAAAATTATCTATTGAGTTCATTTTAAGTTTTTGAACTAAGTTGCAAATGAATTATTGCAATAAACATTTTAAATTCAAAATTAACCAAATTGTGGTTTAAATACTCTATGAATTATGGCTACTGTTAAACTATATTTCAATTCAAATTTTAATTTGTTTAAAATTGGACTACAATAGCTAATTTGAAACTACAATTCTCTAGGTTCATTTTGCCAAAAGAACCAACTTTATTGGATTTCTAAAATGCAAGTTATGCCCTATTCAAATTCAAATTCATTCTATTTAAATTTAAATTTTCAACTATTCAAATTCTAAATTTTATTAGTCAAGGTGAAAGTGCATTTCATGAGGGTCATTTTGCAAAAAGAATCACTAAATTTGGATCTATAGATAAAGAGTTATAATACAATGAATATCTAGGTTTTTTTTGCAAAACTGTATTTTTATTTAAATTAATTGATTTTTCGATAAGGTTGTGACGTGGCAGCGTGTGATTAGCTGATGCTAATTCAAATAAGTGATCTAATTGTGTCCGTGCATGTGAGATCAGACGGTATGAGGTGGATCTAGAGCTCACTGGGCGGCTAGGTCGGTGGAAGATCACCGGAGACGTCAAAGACACCAGCGTGGCTTCAGGATTCGTCGGGGAGGTTGCCGGAGACGTCGGATGTCATGGACGGATGCGGTAGTTCATGAGAAGGACAGTGGTGGTCCTGGATGTGGCTGGAGACAACAGAGATGGCCAGGGCAGGGTAACCGGAGTCCTGCAGACGATGGAGGTCGTCAGGTGTGAACGCGCTGCTCGATACCATACCCTTCTGGTGGAACGAATGGATAAACGAGGTGCACACAGGTGTGTCAGAGACGAAGGACATGGCCAGGGGGTCCAGTGCGTGCTCACCTCAACAGAATCAATGGCGTGGCGGCGGAGCGCTTCGGCCTTCGGTGGTCATGGCGTTCCAGAGGCCCTTGGGTGTGCGGTCAATGTCCAAGGGACTCGCCGATGAGTGGTAGATCGAGTGGTGGCACTAGGCGGTCGCAAGGAGATGCGACCTACCGGAATTCCACCGGCGAAATTCTAGGTCAGAGTGGAGCTCGGGGTTCTCGACAGTGGCATCCTACAGGCGAGGGCTGTCGCGACCTTGGGCAAAATGACATGGGCGATGAGGCGGTTAAATAGGACATGCCCGTGGGGGTTGGGGTGCACAGGGAGCGCGTGGGCGTAGTTCGCGCGTCGTGAGTGGGGTAGCGGTTCGAGGTGAGGGATGAACCTGACCATTGGGGTCCACTGGTGAGTGGGTGAGAGAGGTGAGAGAGGGGCACGACGGTGTGCTAGGCTGGCTAGTTGGGCTTCGGCCTGGCTGGCTGGCTCGGCTAGGTATTTTTTTAATTCTTTCTGTTTTCTGTTTTCTCTTTTTCTTTTCTGTTGCTTTTGTAAATTCAAATAGGCTTCGAATTTGAATTTTCTTCAAACTACAAACCTGCTCTAAATTCAAAAGAGAATATTGTGAATGTGTCAACATTTTGCTTGGGCATTTTGCACATATATTTTCTGCACTTATTATTTTCCTTTTGAATTTGAATTTGGTTTAAAAACCAAATGTGCTTCAAATCCAATTTGGAAAATTGTCAGAAGGTCAACACATCATTTGGAATTATGAAATTCCTTTTCCTGCCAAATAATTGCAAAGCCCTTTTTAAGAATTCCCTCTTGATTTGAATTAGCTCCAAAATAAATCCATCTCAAAAGTTTAGGGAATTTTTTTATTAGGCTTGAATATTACTTGGGACTTATTAGGGATAGCCTTATGCCCAAATAAATATTTCAATTGGCCACCTAATTTTGGTATTGAAAATTACTCCCAAAAACTTTTAGGGTTCATTTTGTTTTCCCAAATTTCAAACAAGGGTTTCAAAAGTGGCAATAGGGTCCTTGATACTCTAGGTGAATGCAAATAGAGCAAACAAGTCCAACATCAAGCAATCAATCAAGCAAGCAAGTTTTAACTAACAAGCAATCAAGCAAGGGGTTTTGTTGAAAAAAATTAATTCCTTGTGAAATTTTCAACATACCAGATTTGGGAAAAATCTGGGATGTTACAATGGCACAAGGTTGATCTAAAGTTCTGTTCAACTATGAGTCCTTGCTCCCGTTGTTTCCCTAGAATAGATCCTTCCTAGCACCGCTACCCTGGTGCTGGTTTTCAAAACCCGCGTTGACCTTGCCATCTTCCGGGTCGCTGCCATTCTTCCATCGTTTGTTCCATCGGTTTTGCCTTGGGTTTCTGTTGCTGCTGAGTACCTCGGATGTCCCGGAGTCGTCGCTATGGCCCTTTTTCTTGGTCAGCCAATCATCCTCCCCGACACAAAACTTGGTCATCAAGACCGTAAGTGCGGCCATAGTCTTCGACCTATAATGCCTGAAGTCTCTGGAGAACCACTCATCATTTATGTTGTTCGTTAAGGTAGCGAGGGCCTCCGCGTCATTGCAGACATCAATTTCATTTCTCTTCTTCAGGAACCGAGTCCAGAACTTACATATGGACCCACCTGGTTTTTGTTTGATGAGGGCCAGATCCTCGATGTTGGTAGGTTTACCATAACTTCCGTGTAAATTTGCCAGGAACTTGGAATGTAGAGTTGCCCAGGTGTTGACCAAGCCCGATCGCAGAGTGTGCAACTAGTGTCGGGTTGAGCCCTTAAGCACAAGTTGGAATTATTTTATGGCATGCAAATCATCGTCGTCCTCCACGTAGATGGCAATGATATATTCCTCCATATAGATAGAGGGATCCTTGTTCCCATCATATTTATCGCAATTATAGATCTTGAAGCCGGGAGGGAACTAGTGAGCGATCACCCGACCGGAGAACATATGGTGGATACATCACCGATGGGCATCCTCGACCGCGAACTGCGTTGATCTTGATGCGCATCATCATAGTCACCCTCCTCATCGTATTTGGAGAAAGAGTCCTCACTTGGCCTTCTAGCGTAACCGTTGTGCGAGCTCAGAAAAAGTCTCCGGGCGGCACCTAGGTTGATAGATTGTCCGAGGGGGTTCATCCTCGGGCGGGACCGGGTGTTTCTCATTAGGGTGGTAGCTCGTTTTGGACTTAATCTGTGTAGCCGAGCTACTCTAGTTATGCGATGCAACGGGGCGATGTATCGTCGCCTCGGGAGCATGTTTGTCCTTATTGGTCCACCGGCCCTCCTGATAGGGAGGTTGGTCTCCTACACCTCGGTTGAGGTTGTTTGCCCACGCGTGCATGTTCGGAAACCATGCTATGGCTCACAGTGGCGTCCATGTCCTTGAGTAGGTTCCTACCATACTTGGTGTCTGCCTTGTGCGTGCCCTACTTTCTTTTGTTTAGCTCCTCTTCAACTCGGAAGAGCTCATTCCAGCGGTCCCCAATGAACTCCACCTCCTCGCGAAGGCGTTGCTTCTCGATGGTTATCTTTCGGTTGTACTGACCAGTCTTCTCCTTAACGCATCATGGCATGGCTTGTCGAGTTACTTGGTTAGAATGTCCATGTCGGGGCGGACGGGCGTCCCCCCGCGAGCACCTATGGGGCCGGAGCCCCTTTCGTTGTCCGGCGAGGGGGGCGGAGGGAGCGCAGAGAGCAGATCGAGGCGGGCACACGGGCGGTTTACCCAGGTTCGGGCCGCGATGGACGCGTAAAACCCTACTCCTGCTTTGTTGTATTGAACTGGGGAGCTCGGGAGCTTGAGGAGCTAGCTGCACCGAGCGTATGGCTGTCTGGATGCCGAGTCTCCGAACCCCGGAACCCCTTCTACGTTGCACACGGGCCTCCTTTTATAGCGCAAAGGGGTCACCGACAGGTGTCAACATAAGAGAAAGGGGTAAAAGTGTAAAAGGGGTGGTAGCTGTAATAGTGCGGGAACGGTGGTGCTACAGTGCGGCACAGTGTTATCATACCTACTTCTGACGGTAGGGGACAAGGGCATTAAATGCCCGTCACGGTCGCCCGGACACCACCGAGGCGGACCGTTAGGTGCGCCACCGTTCGCCACGATGGCAGCTGCATGCCACCGCATGCCCCAGGCTGCGCGGTGCCTCGCCACGTGCCCTCGGGGGAAGCCCCGGAGCGACGCGTGGCGGGCGAGCTGGAGCGCAGTCTTGAGGTGGCGACCTTGCCGCGGCAAGTGGCTTGCCGCGGGGGTCGTCTTCCTGTGCCTGATAGCGTGCCAGCTATCAGGCCTTGCCGGGGCGCTTGGCGCGCCACGGCGGGCTTCTCTTGTGGTGCCTGGGTTCGGCCTTCCCGACAAGCTCCTCTTGTCGGGGGCTCGATCTTCTGTCTCGTTATACTTTGTTCTTGGATGGCCTTACATGGGCTCAGTCGTCCCGGCAAGCTCCTCTTGCCGGGGTCTTGTCTTCTTGGCCCGGCAAGCTCCTCTTGCCGGGGGCCTTGTCTTCTTGGCCCGGCAAGCTCCTCTTGCCGGGGGCCTTGTTTTGAATGCTTGGTCTTCTCTTGGCGCTTCCGGGGCGGGCCTTGCCGCAGGGTGCTACGACTGCCCGTGCACAAGTCTGGGGTACTAAGGTACCCCTACTTTAGTACACCGACAGGAGCCCCCGGGCCTGGGCCACACATGGTGCCGAGCGTTGTTGGGCCAGGCCCTAATGGTGCACGGGCACGCATGGCCTTGGTCGCGCTGCTCCTCAACTCCGCATCCGCCGCGCCTTCCCCAGGCGGCGCGCGCTTACCGCGGCGTCGTGGGGGCGAAAACGCCCGTTCCCTCTTTAAGTGGAGGGAGGTGCGGAGGCGCGGCTCAATAAATGAACGGGGGTGGGGCGCGGTTTTCGAGGCGTCCGTTCCCCATAGTCACGGGATGGGGAGAGGTCGTCCCACCGGTCGCCTCGGTTCTGCGCGCCCACCACGCGGTCCTCATGCACTCGGAGTCGCGGCGGCGGAGGCAGGGAGTCGGGCCGGCGCGGGCCGATGCAGTGGGTCGGCCCCAGTCGCCTGCCCTTCCTCCGCTTCTATTGGAGGAGCGGGGCGGCCGCGGTCCCACTCCGCTCCTTTATAAGGAGCGAGAGGGGGCGACGGAAATACGCACTCCATCTCCTTCCTCCTTCTGCTTCTGGTTTCCTTCCCCCATCTGCGATGGAGGGGGGGAACCCTGGTTCTTCTTCGGTTGCCGCGAGGGTGTCTGCTCGGCAGCGCGCCCCTCCCCCCCTTGCGCCCGCGGCGGCGGAGCCGATCGTCGGGGGAAGAGGGAGAGGGCGAGGTCGCGGACGAGGTCGTGGACGGGGCCGAGGCGCTCGGGGCGGACGGATCGGTGCGCCGCCCTTGCCCCCGCCAGCGGCTCCGTTCCTTCCCGCGGTCCATCTCGGGGACGACCCCTGTGAGTTCATTATCAGGCTGCGCCGGGCGCCTCGTCGCCACCTCCGGCTTCCCGCTCCATTCGCGAACGTGTTGGAGGTGGAGCAGCCTGAGACGCTAAACCTGCGCATGAGGGGCTGCGGGATCAGCGGGACGCGAGTCCACGTCGAGTCCCGAGCCCCCGGCGAGGTGTGTCTGGGCCGCGGGTGGAAGACGTTCGCCCGGATACACAGCTTGACGGAGGGGTTCACCCTCCACTTCAAGCTAGTGGGGGAGGACCTCCTCTCCGTCAAGGCCTTCTGGGGCTTCGGTATCCGGGCCCGGTGCTGCGAAGATAGCTCCTCCGACAGCGAAGGCTCCTCCTCGAGCGAGAGTGACGAGGAGGGGAGCGACAGCGACGACGAGGGGAGCAGCCGCCGGGATGACGGGTACGACTAGGCGTCGGCCGCAGCTCCGGGTGGCGCCGGCGGCCCCACCGACCGCGCCGGGCTCCGTGAACTCCCCGGGGTCGTCTCCTTGGGCGACTGGCGTAGGGGGGGCTGCTGAGGAGGACAGAGGGCGGACGTCGAAGGCCGCGAAGTCGGAGTACGGGCCGACTTCGACAGCTGGCTGACGCTCCGGCGCCTCGTGTTCCAGATGCGCCCCAGACGCCGTCATCACCCTTGCTCTCGGTGACGACCACCGGGGTCTTCTCTTCGGCCCGGCAAGCTCCTCTTGCCGGGGGGGGCTTGATCTCCTCGGGCGGCCGGAGTGGCGAGGCTGCGGAAGAGGAAGAGGCTGGCGGCAAGGCCGCTGCCTCATCTTCCAGCTCTGCCTCCGGCGCCTCCGTCTTCTTCAGCCTCCGGAGACCCCCGGGCGGAGCCCCCGGATCTTCTCTTGGTGCCTTCTGCCACCCGTAGCTCATCTAGGTGCCCCTTTCGCCCTCTTCGCCTACTTGCCCTACCTCCTGAGGAGAGAGACAAGAAAGGGATTACGGGCACCTTATCTCTTTTCAGCTTGTAAGCCTTCGGGCCTTAGTTGCGTTTAAGCCTTGTAATCCCTCTTTTCATGTTTTTCATTCTCTCTGAACTGTACCTGAGTGGAATGTTTTTAATGAAAAGGGGATGTTTGCCGGATCATTTGTCTCGCGGGTGGAAACCGCGGTAAGGAACGAATCCTTTACATCGTTAAGATAGACAGTTCTCGCCCGGCAACAGGCCCAGCCGCTCCCCCGCACTGCTCGACCTTTCTCACGCCCTTGGCGGAGGCGGGGAGCAGGCGGGTTCCGGCCCCTCGCTTCCCTTCCTCTTGCTGCCGCGGCTGCTATCGAAACGGGCCCCAGGAACGCGCTCTGGGGCTTGCCGCTAAGAGAGCACGGTAGCTTTCCAGGAGGAAAGGAGGCTTTCAAATCCCACAGTCCATAAGAGAATGCATGATGAGGGATGCAAAAACTTATCTGAGGTTGCAGCCCCCGGCGACTCTGGCTCGCCAGGGCGTCGGTGTTGGCTCGTCCTTCTCCTCTTCCTTGTCCTTGAGCGGCCCGGCAAGGACATTCAATTCCTGCGAGCCAAAGGGAAAGGACGGGAAAAAGACGCGGACTCGACCTCTAAGTTAGGGGTTAGCGACAGTTAGGAACTGACAACCCTAACCAAGGACGAGACTCTGACTCAGCATGCATGCTAAAATCTAGGGCGCCAGCGCTTCTTTATCTTCGGCCAGGGGCTTCGCCTGGCTTTGTACGAGGGCTTAAATGCAACATCGGCAAGGCCTGCACAAACCGGTGGTTGCCGGAGCGGATCACGGCAACCGCGCCTTATGGGCGAGACTTGCGAAGATGCTCTATGTTCCCAGGAGTTGCTCACTGGTAGGCCCTCTTCGGTCTTGAGGCGGACAGGGCCGGGCCTCGCGACTCGTCTCACCCGATAAGGGCCTTCCTGCTTCGGCGTCGACTTGTTATAATTCTTGGCCGACTGAACGTGCCTAAGAACAAGGTCGCCTAACAGGGCAACTTTATCTGGTGCCAGGGGCTTCGCCTGGCTTTGTACAAGGGGTTACATGCAGCAGCGGCAAGGCCTGTACAAACCGATGGTTGCCGGAGCGGATCACGGCAACCGCGCCTAGTGGGCGGAACTCGCGAAGATGCTCTATATTCCCAGGAGTTGCTCACTGGTAGGCCCTCTTCGGTCTTGAGGTGGACAGCGCCGGGCCTCGCGACTCGTTCCACCCGACAAGGGCCTTCCTGCTTCGGCGTCAACTTGTTATAATTCTTGGCCGACTGAACGTGCCTAAGAACAAGGTCGCCTAACAGGGCAACTTTATCTGGTGCCAGGGGCTTCGCCTGGCTTTGTACAAGGGGTTACATGCAGCAGCGGCAAGGCCTGTACAAACCGATGGTTGCCGGAGCGGGTCACGGCAACCGCGCCTTACGGGTGAAACTTGCGAAGATGCTCTATGTTCCAGGAGTTGCTCACTGGTCCTTCTTCGGTCTCGAGGCGGACAGCGCCAGGCCTCGTGACTTGCCTCACCCGATAAGGTCCTTCCCACTTTGGCGTCAACTTGTTGGAATTCTTGGCCGACTGAGTGCGCCGAAGAACAAGGTCGCCCTCTTCGAGACTCCTGGCCTTGACCTTGCGGCTATGGTAGCGACGCAAGGCTTGCTGGTATCGAGCGGCTCGTACCGCAGCCTGGAGACGTCCTTCCTCAAGGAGCAGCGCGTCATCTTGGCGCAGCCGCTCTTGCTCGAGCTCGTCATAAGCGAGCACCCGAGGAGATCCGTATACGAGTTCCGTGGGGATAACCGCTTCCGCTCCATAGACTAGAGCAAAAGGTGTCTGTCCGGTGGCTCGACTTGGTGTCGTCCTGATTGACCACAGAGCCGCCGGCAGCTCCTCAATCCAATTTCTTCCGCACTTGTGCAGCCTGTCGAAGGTCCTGGTCTTGAGTCCGCGCAGCACTTCAGCGTTGGCCCTTTCTGCTTGACCGTTGCTCCTGGGGTGAGCAACCGAAGCGAAACAGACCTTGGCGCCGAGATCCTGGGCGTATTGCATGAAGGCGCGACTTGTAAATTGTGTCCCGTTGTCGGTGATGACTCTGTTGGGGATTCCGAAACGGCAGACGATCGACCGGAAGAACTTGACTGCTGACTGCGCGGTCACCTTCCTCACTGGCTCCACTTCTGGCCACTTCGTGAACTTGTCGATTGCAACGTACAAGTACTCGAAGCCCCCGACGGCTCGGGGAAAAGGGCCGAGGATATCGAGCCCCCAGACCGAGAAGGGCCAGGACAAAGGGATTGTTTGGAGAGCTTGAGCTGGCTGATGAATCTGTTTTGCATGGAACTGGCACGCTTCACACTTGGTTACTAGTGCAGTTGCATCTTGGAGGGCTTCTTGCCAAAAGAACCCTTGCCGGAAGGCTTTCCCGACAAGTGCTCTTGCGCCAATGTGATGGCCGCACATGCCTCCGTGTATCTCTGCCAACAGCTTCTGTCCGTCTTCCCTGGAGATGCACTTCAATCTGACACCGTTGAGTCTCCTTCTGTACAGCTCGTTGTCCATGAACTGGTACATACTTGACTGCCTGGTGATCTTCTCCACCTCTTCTGGGTCGTCGGGAAGTTCTCCAGTTTGCAGAAAACGGACGATCTGCCGTGCCCATGCCGGAGCCCGGGGCTCGACGGCAAGGACTAAAGGCATGAAGGCCGCTGCGGGGACCCCGGCTTCTACGGCAAGAACCCCTGGTTCAGCCGGAGCCGGTGATCCCCCGGCAAGCTTGCCGGGGCAAAGCTTGTCGGGAACCTCCGCTTCCACTGGACGGACCCTCGGGCCCGCAGGAGCGGACTGTTCCTCAGCGTTCAGACTGCTGATCCGCTCGCCGGAGCAAGGCTTATCGGGGACACCTGCTTCGACTGGACGGATCCTTGGATCCGCAGGAGCGGGCTGTCCCTCGTCGTTCAGGCTGCTGATCAGCCCGCTGGAGCGAGGCTTACCGGGGACACCGGCTTCGACTGGACGGATCCTGGGATCCGCAGGAGCGGGCTGTCCCCCGGCGTTCTGGTTGTTGATCTTGGGGACCTTGGCGGCGGTCTCAGGGAGGTCCGCCTGCGAGTAGTCGCCGGAGACCAACTTCCTTTTCTTGGACTGCCCAACTGATGGTGTAACGGATGGTTGAGTCAGCTTGAGCAAGAAGGTCCCTGGTTCCACAGGTAACTTCAGCGAAGCACACTTCGAAAGGCCGTCTGCTATCTCATTCTGAGCTCTCGCGACGTGCTCCATTTGCAGCCCTTCAAAGTGTTCTTCCAGCTTCCTCACTTCATCGACGTAAGCTTCCATCAGAGGGCTCTGGTAGCTCTTGTTGACTTGCCGGACCACCAGTTGAGAATCTCCCCGCACGATCAGCTTTCTGATCCCAAGTTCGGCCGCAATCCTGAGGCCGGCGAGCAAGCCTTCATACTCAGCAGTATTGTTGGTAGCTTGCTCTCTTGGGAAGTGCATCTGGATAACATACTTGAGGTGCTCTCCGGTGGGCGCGATGAGTACCACGCCAGCACCGGCGCCTTGCAGCGAAAAGGCACCATCGAAGTACATTACCCACTCGCTTGTTGCTCCTTGTACGGGCGCGCTTGTTTCTTGGCCTTCTCCATCTGGCGTCGGGGTCCACTCAGCTATGAATTCTGCCAAAGCTCGGCTCTGTATGGTTGAAGTACTTTCAAACTTGAGCCCAAAGCTCGACAGCTCCAGTGCCCACTCGACGATCCTGCCTGTTGCCTCTGGATTGTGCAATATCCTCTTCAGCGGAAAGCGAGTGACTACTGTTATCTCATGCGCTTGGAAGTAATGGCGCAGCTTTCTCGAGGCCATGAGGAGGCCGAAAAGCAATTTCTGCACCCCGGAGTATCTTGATCTAGCCCCCTGCAAGAGGGAACTTACAAAATACACCGGGCGCTGCACCATCTTCTTCCGCGCTCCATCCGGTTCCTGCGCAGGGTGGCCCTTGTCGGGGCCAGAGCTTGCTGGAGCAGCCCCCCGCTCGTCGCTGGACTTGCTTGTAGGTGGTATGGGCTCCTCGTCGGCCTCCCTCTCCGCCACTAACGCAGCACTAACCACCTGGTTGGTTGCCGCTAGGTATAGCAACAACTTCTCCTATGGTCTAGGTGCGACAAGTATTGGAGTGGAGGATAGGTACCTTTTCAAATCTTGCAGCGCTGCCTCCGCTTCTGGAGTCCAATGCATGGGACCTGCCTTCTTCAAGATTTTAAAGAAGGGCAGGGCGCGTTCTGCAGACCTTGAAATGAACCGACTGAGGGCGGCCACACAACCTGCAAGCTTTCTGACGTCCTTGACGCGCTCTGGGGCTTCGATCTGCTCGATGGCTTTGATCTTGTCGGGATTAGCTTCAATCCCCCTCTGTGACACAAAGAACCCGAGAAGCTTGCCGGAGGGGACTCCGAAAACGCACTTCTCGGGGTTCAGCTTGAGCTGTATCTTGCGCAAGTTCTGAAATGTCTCTTCCAGATCTTGGACCAGGGTTTCCTTGCTCCTGCTCTTCACCACGATGTCATCCATGTAGGCCTCCACGTTCCTATGGATCTGCGGCTCGAAGGCAGAGTGCACTACCCTTGCAAACGTTGATCCCGCATTCTTCAGTCCAAACGACATGCGTATGAAGCAATAGGTGCCGCACGGAGTGATAAATGCGGTCTTCTCTTCATCTTCCTTGGCCATAAAGACTTGGTGGTAGCCTGAATATGCATCAAGAAAAGAGAGTAGCTCACATCCGGCAGTGGAGTCAACAATCTGGTCAATGCGCGGCAAGGGAAATGGATCTTTGGGACATGCTTTATTCACGTCGGTGAAGTCTATGCACAGTCTCCACTTCCCATTGGCTTTGCGCACGACGACCGGATTGGCCAGCCACGTTGGATGGATCACACCTCTCACTAGGCCTGCTGCCTCTAGCTTCTTGATCTCTTCGCTGATGAATTCCTGGCGCTCCACGGCTTGCTTTCTCACTTTCTGCTTGACGGGTCGCGCGTGAGGACAGACAGCGAGCTTGTGCTCAATCACCCTCCTGGGAACACCGGGGATGTCGGACGGTTGCCATGCAAACACGTCGTCATTCGCCCGCAGGAAGGCGACGAGCGCGCTTTCCTATTTGCTGTCAAGCGTGGCACTGATGGTGAAGGTACCGCCAGTGCCGTCCTCCTTGGCGGACACCTTCTTGGTTGCCGGAGGAGCGGTCATTCCCTTTCTGTACTTGCCGGCGGAGCTCGATGGGACGTCCTCGACGGCGGCGCGGCACTCCGAAGAGGTGCAGTTGCCGGAGTGGGCCCCAGAGCACTTACCGGGCTTGGTCTTTGTCTTCTTCCCCCCGGGGGCTTCAGCGGCAAGTGTGTCCTTCTCTGCCGCGGCCGCTACATCCCAGTAGATCTTGTCGGCGCAGATAAGCGCATCCTTTTTGTCGCCATGGACAGTGATGACGCTTATCGGCCCCGGCATCTTGAGTACGTTGTAGGCGTGGTGGGAAGCCGCCATGAACTTGGCGAGAGCGGGACGGCCGAGGATCCCATTGTATGGTAACGGGATATCGGCGACGTCGAACGTGATACGCTCAGTCCTGAAGTTAAGCTCGCCGCCAAAGGTCACCGGCAGAGTAATCTTCCCCTTGGGCTTGCTCCTCCCCAGGTTGATTCCTTGGAAGGATCCGGTCTCTTCGAGCTCGCCGTCTGGGATCTGGAGTTTCTTGATCACAGCGGAGGAGATCAAGTTCAGCCCGGCCCCGCCGTCTACCAACATTTTGGTGACCTTGAGGTTGCGGATGGTGGGTGAGACCAGCATCGGCAAGCACCCGACCGCGGTTGTGCGGTCGGGGTGATCCTCAAGATCGAAAATGATGGGCGTGCTGGACCATTTGAGGAGCCTGCGCGACTCCACGGGCGGCTCTGCTGCGTTCACCTCTCGCGCCCACCGCTTAAGCTGGCGGTGGGAGGTGGGCGGAGAGGCGCCGCCGTCAACGCATAGGACCTCCGTGGCCTTCTGGAACTCCTGCTCGCTGTTATCTTCGTCTTCCACGTCTTCGTCGTCGTCTTCGTCGTCCTCGTCGCGGCCCCGGGGAGGCCGATCGCCTTGCCGCTGCTTGGCCTTGCCGCGGCGTCCTCCCCGGCCGACGGGCGGCCGCTTCTTGCTTGGTTCGCCACCCCCACCCTGGGCCTTCCCCTTGTCGCGCCTCTCGTACTCAGCCTTCTGCTGCACGACGAGGTATTCGACGCTTTTGCAGTTGGAGAGATCGTGGCCCTTGGTGCGGTGGATCTTGCAGTATTGCTTGTCGGAGCCGTCCTGCTTGTCGGCTGCCGCCACGGGGGCAGGCTCCTTGCCGGAGCCGCCAGCCTGCGTTTGCTTGGCGGGAGCCTCCTTGCCGGACCCCTCGACGGCAAGCACCTCTTTCCTGTTCTTCCTCCTATTATTCCGCCGCTGGCTCCTCTTCGCCGGGGCGGTGTCGTCACTGTCGCTTTCTCCTGCGCCAGCATCCTCCCCGGGGAGTTTCCTCCCCTCCTCCGCGCGCGCGCACTTGTCAGCCAAGGCATATAGCTCGCTGACGTCCCGGATCTTGGTCATGGCCATCTCTTCACGCATGCGGCGGTTACGCACGTTCTGGTGGAACGCGCTGATAACCGCGGCAGGGTGAACGTCGGGGATGTTGCGATGCACGCGGCTGAAGCGCTGGATGTACTTGCGCAGGGGTTCTCCTTCCTTCTGGGCTAGGATGTGGAGGTCGCTATCCTGGCCATGAGGTTTGTGGCCGCCTGTGAAGGCGCCAACAAACTGATGGCAAAGATCCGCCCAGGAAGAGATGGAGCCTTCCGGCAAGTGCATAAGCCACGAACGAACGTTCGGCTTAAGCACGAGCGGGAAGTAGTTCGCCAATATCCTTTCGTCGCGCCCCCCGGCAGCTTGTACAGCGATTGTGTAGATGCTGAGAAACTCCGAGGGGTGCGTCCTGCCGTCGTACTTCTCCGGTACGCCGGGCTTGAAGTTCTTCGTGCTGGGCCACCGGACGCGTCGCAGCTCGCGGGTGAACGCAGGGCAACCTGCCGCGTACGGTAAGTCACCTGGTTCACCGGGCGCGTGCGCGTCGACAGTGTTCCCAGCCCGCTGGTCTGATTGCCGCCGAGTTTCTCGGCGGCGCTCAATCCTTGTTCGAGCGTCTTCTTGCTGCCGCTCGTCGAGGACTTGGCGCTGGTCCCGGCGAGTCCGCGGGTCCGACGACGCTGTTGAGCCGTCGTCGGCGTTGTTCCAGCGGGGCGGCGTCTTCTGCTTCTGCGCCGGGGAGTGCATGGTGGTCGCACCTCCGGCGGTCTTGTCGCCGTCGGCCTTCGTCTTCTCGACCTGCCGGGGCCGTGAGGTCGCCGGCCGCTGTGGCGTGTCGTTGTTGGCGAAGGCGATCAGGCTCTGGATGGTGGCCCTCCAGCTTTCGGCCTTGCCAGCCGCTGGAGGGTAGTCGAGGAGCAGTTGCGCTCTCGCGAGCGCTTCTGCCGGAGTGGAGGGGAGCGGGGGCGAGTGGCGCGAGGAGCGGGATGCGCTCGGACTCCTAACAATGTTAGAAAGAGCGGGGTCCCTCCCCGGCGCCTTCGCCTTGCCCGTGTCCGGACGGGGGCCCGTGGCGTCCCGCGAACCTCCTGTTTGCCCTTGTTCCAGCAAGCGGATGCCACCTCCCGTGGCATGGCGCTGCTGGGTCGTCGTTTGAAGGGACGGATGCGGCGCGTCCTCGGAGGCCGAGGCTCGGTCGTCCGCCCTGTTCTTGGATCTGGTGGCACCGCGAGTGTTCTCGCCGGTGGCCATCACTCCGACGGCGTCTCCCCTGCCCACCGTTGGCTCCGGTAGCGGTGGGAGTGACGCGGACGGGCCCGCGGCCTCCGAAGCCTTCTTCTTCGGGGCCATGGTGTTGATGAAGCTAGCGAGTTCGGAGAAGCTGACGAAGAGCGCGCTCGCGTGAACGCAGGATCTGGTCCGCACAACCTCGACGCCTCCCCCTACCTGGCGCGCCAAAGATGTCGGGGCGGACGGGCGTCCCCCCGCGAGCACCTATGGGGCCGGAGCCCCTTTCGTTGTCCGGCGAGGGGGGCGGAGGGAGCGCAGAGAGCAGATCGAGGCGGGCACACGGGCGGTTTACCCAGGTTCGGGCCGCGATGGACGCGTAAAACCCTACTCCTGCTTTGTTGTATTGAACTGGGGAGCTCGGGAGCTTGAGGAGCTAGCTGCACCGAGCGTATGGCTGTCTGGATGCCGAGTCTCCGAACCCCGGAACCCCTTCTACGTTGCACACGGGCCTCCTTTTATAGCGCAAAGGGGTCACCGACAGGTGTCAACGTAAGAGAAAGGGGTAAAAGTGTAAAAGGGGTGGTAGCTGTAATAGTGCGGGAACGGTGGTGCTACAGTGCGGCACAGTGTTATCATACCTACTTCTGACGGTAGGGGACAAGGGCATTAAATGCCCGTCACGGTCGCCCGGACAGCACCGAGGCGGACCGTTAGGTGCGCCACCGTTCGCCACGATGGCAGCTGCATGCCACCGCATGCCCCAGGCTGCGCGGTGCCTCGCCACGTGGCCTCGGGGGAAGCCCCGGAGCGACGCGTGGCGGGCGAGCTGGAGCGCAGTCTTGAGGTGGCGATCTTGCCGCGGCAAGTGGCTTGCCGCGGGGGTCGTCTTCCTGTGCCTGATAGCGTGCCAGCTATCAGGCCTTGCCGGGGCGCTTGGCGCGCCACGACGGGCTTCTCTTGTGGTGCCTGGGTTCGGCCTTCCCGACAAGCTCCTCTTGTCGGGGGCTCGATCTTCTGTCTCGTTATACTTTGTTCTTGGATGGCCTTACATGGGCTCAGTCGTCCCGGCAAGCTCCTCTTGCCGGGGTCTTGTCTTCTTGGCCCGGCAAGCTCCTCTTGCCGGGGGCCTTGTCTTCTTGGCCCGGCAAGCTCCTCTTGCCGGGGGC
This sequence comes from Aegilops umbellulata, assembly GCA_032464435.1. Classification (NCBI taxonomy): domain Eukaryota; kingdom Viridiplantae; phylum Streptophyta; class Magnoliopsida; order Poales; family Poaceae; genus Aegilops; species Aegilops umbellulata. The sequence goes on along the minus strand of CP136055.1, from coordinate 242,353,075 downwards.
CTTGTTTTGAATGCTTGGTCTTCTCTTGGCGCTTCCGGGGCGGGCCTTGCCGCAGGGTGCTACGACTGCCCGTGCACAAGTCTGGGGTACTAAGGTACCCCTACTTTAGTACACCGACAGTCCACATCCTCGAGACCAAGGTCGTTTTGAGGGTCGTCTGCGTTGTTACGTGGGGGGCCTCCAAGGTTACCATTGCCACTGTTATTGGCGCCTTTGCCATCGCCATTGTTGTCATCGCCATTATCACTAGCGCGTGGTGTATCAACCATGTGGATGTTGTAGGTCGAGGTCGCCGTTGTGGTGGTTGTTGGCGGGCTATCGGTAGACTCACCGACATACTCATCCATGTCTTCGGTCTCGTCCATGGTTCCTTCCAGGACATCAGTCAGATCTTCGAAGTTAGCAACAAGATGGGTGGTGGGTGGGTTGAAAAAATCGATTGTACACGGGGATTTCAGATCCGAGAGTACACCGAGACTGGGATCCAATGTTACAAGCTTCTAGAACTGATCTAATACCTTGTTCTAGAGAAGTTTCTCATGCTCCGCCTACGCCTGGTCTGATACCGAAAACTAGGAGAGCGGCTTCAAGGTCCGATCTAACATCGACCATGGAAATGGTTTCGCGTGTTCCTGATATACTGGTAGGACGAGGCATCTCTTCTGGTAGGTGTTCAGGGCGATGTCTTGGACCTTGTGGACAACGCGTAATAAGATTGTTAACCAGGTCTTCTTGCGTCGTGTTGTTGTCTGTGTGTTAAATTGTTAGATTTTATCCAGTGATGCACCCGCTCTATAGGCAGCGGGACAGCCCCCACCCCCACCCCCCCCCCTCCCCCACAAAAGCAGTTGACACATCGCCCCGGAGGCGTCTTGTATCGATATGTTGTTTCGCTTTTGGTCATATCTGTGATGTTGCCCCAACTGATTTATTATTTAGTTTCCCTGTATTTGAATAACTTATTGTATGGACTTGGTTGGTGTTTTATCTATAAAGTGGGTGACGAAAAACTATTTAGAGAAATCTTATAAGTACGATTGTGCATATATATGTATTTAGGGTATGCGTATGAAGAAAAACAACATACTATTCTTTGAAAGGATTAAAACACAAGAAAGGCAGGGGATGCATGTTATCGTTTGTACATTCTGGTATCACTTGTAGGGACAAAACAAAAGCATAGCTATACACAATGGTAGAGATAGTGTTGACGTCTCTGCAGTATTATTGCCTATTTTACCTCTACGTGACATTCCTTTCTATCTAGATTTTAGAACCATGTGTATATACATCTTCACGAAGAGATGGCTTTATCTCTAGGGCCTCCATGTTGGCAGAAATTACATGCAGCGGGGCGAAGGGATGGCTGATCTCACAGCCTTGAACCTGGCCTTATTCATTCACCCATTTAGATTTCAGATAAAATATAAAAATATATCATATATATACACACGTCATCACGCAACCTAGCTTTCCATAATTAAGCCAAGCAAGTCATCCATGCTAAGGTAATTGGTTGGTTGCTAAGCATGCATGTTTGCATCAATTGGTACGTGTTGCTGAACATGCAACAAAATTATACAGTGAACCAGCATTCCTGGTCTCTCTGCTCATTTTTTTACCTTGCAAATCATATATATAAGGGTAGGGGCAAGCAAACATAACCATAGCAGCTTAATTGCTAGTGTGCCGATTAATGCTGTTTCAGCTGCTTTGGAAATTAAACCTCTTCCTTCCTCAAGCGTTGAGGTGGCTCAGCATCCATGGAGGCAGGCCTCCAATGCGAAGCTGAGCCTGCTGCCCCGGCGCTGCCGCTGCCGCCGCTGCCGCCGCTGCCGCCTCCCCACCCATCGTCACCGGCGGGAAGCTACTGCATACACAAGATGAACTGTACATATTATTACATGCACACATAGTATCTTAAATGAATTGTCAATGTATGCATGTACATACCAAATGTTCTGTTGAGGGGCATGGGCCTGCTGATCCCTCATCATGAAACTGGAAGATGATGAGCTGGTCTGGGCTTGGGGTTGGTTTTGCGTATGGGTATGGGTTTGGGTCTGGGCTTGGTGCTCCCACTGCATCTGTTGTTGTTGTTGCTGCTGCTGCTGCCTGCTGGCCGCCGCCTTCTGCCTCTCCACCAGCTAGAGAAAATTGAAGGATCAGATCAGCAACGAACGGTGGTTAAGTAATTATAGGTGCTTTGTTTGGCAGCTTAATTACTTCCTTCTGTAGGGCCTTGTTCTCCTCCTGCAGTGACCTCTCCTGCAGCATGCAACCACAGTATGAGATGAAACTAGCTATATCTTAATGAAAGGTGGATCGATGATAATATGTTTGGTTGTTACCTTCTTCTGTAGCTCAGAAATGGACTCCATCATAAGATGGCTCTGCAAATAGAGGCAAGTTTGCAGTTACAAATGATCGGAAACTTTATCACATTAGAAATTATACGCCAGATAATAACATTCTCAAAAGGCCAAAAGGAAAGGGTTTGCAACAGAATGCAAGGACCACATTCACATATGTAATGCTGGCATCTGACGTCCACCTCAGTCCAGTTAAGACAGTTCAGGTGGGCTACTGAATCTTAGAAAATAACAACCTTTCTCGATCTGATGTGCTTCAGTGAACTCTCCAGCTGCTGCTCCAGTTGTTGTAGTTCTTTGAGATTCAGAGAATCCAGATCCTCTCCCATGAGGTGCCTGCAGGATAATAATCCAGTTGCTTTAAATCATCTTAATTCAGCAGCTCATATTGCAAAATTATATGCTAGTTCCACAATTATTCAGAATTCAAATCGCAATTCAATACTCATTATTACTTGTGACATTTTTGTATGGTCTCAATCTTCGCCTTAAGTTTCCTGTATTCGTGGCACCAATTTCCCTGTACAGGAAAATTATTTTCTGTCAGAGGTAGGCAAGTACAAGAATGAACGTTCCTTTGTATGAACTAAGAACATCTTTTACCGCTATAGAACCACTATCAATATGCTTATACAATGTGAGTAGATGGTAGGGTAATGTGAAAATGAACAGGAAACTGTTGACAAAGTACTCCCTCCTTTGTTTATAAGGTGTGCATGCATTTTGAGTCTAATTTTACAGTGGTCTGATTTCTAGGCCGCATAACTCATATGATTGATCTAGTTGATGGTCAAAGTAAATCTCAAAATCCGTGCGCTCCTTATAGACCTGAAAGGAGGGGGTACATAAATAAGGCTTCCAGTTTCGGAGAAGTTAACATTTACCTTGGGGCACTCACACTTGCACTTTTGTCACGTCACTTCTTGCATTTTATCGCAAACAATGATACTAGAACAGCAGACATGTAGGAATAGCAGAAATTTACCATAAGATGCTCTTAACTGTTATAACAGGTTTCAGCCATTGAAGTGCAGGAACACATTAATAATGTTTCTGGTATTCAGTATTATGAAGCAGCAGCATCTACCAAACTAGTCCTAGGCTTTTTGTGTAAAATAATCATTAAATCATTGCTTAGAACTATGTTTAGGTTCAATGTGCAGGAAAAAATTAAGTGAAGAAAAGAAAATCAGTATTCGCATGTGGATCTGAGGTACTAACAGCAAATACTTGACGGATTTGATTTATTTGGATGGAGCGAAGAGATGGACGTTGCAAGCAAGGAAATTAATTAAAAAAAAAGAAAATGTGGAAAAATAAATATATTACGACATTGACTTATCTGAGAATTTTAGGTTCAGCCAAATTCATAGCCATCAAGCCATGTCTACTTGTTTACCGTAAAAATATATTGGGTGTAAACCGGATTTAATAATTCCCCCTCTCCCCATATCCCAATCAGAAAATAACCAAAAAAAAGTTGGACCCTTCAGAACATATAGCGACAAAAGTTCACACACCATACAAAATTAAAATGAAAAACCTATAACCAAATGTAGTTGTTTTATTTTAGGTATTTATAAGCAAAATAATCCTGCCCTTTCTTAATCATATAGTTGATAGCAGACAAAAATATGGTAAGAACGATGGTCGATATTTTTATTTTATAAATTACTTAATTTTTGTGAAGATAAAAAAACCTAACGAAAAAATAATACACGGAGGGGTATATTGGTGCTTAAAAGCATAAATTAGCTTGCGTCCGTAGCTTTCTCAGCCATCTGCTACTTCAATAACCTTCTCTTATAATCCAAATTCATGTAAAATCCATATGAGTACAAAAACATATGCAACTGTGTCACCCATGGTTGGTTTACAATGGTTATGAAAGGGCCAAATACAAGTAATGCGAATATAAGGGCTATTTTGTGAAGCTTAGGTAGGTTATGTTTGTGGCAAAACATATAATTTTGATTGATTTGTTAGTATCCTATAATGTATGCATACAATATTTATTTTACAGGATTTGTAGTTAAAAATATTGTCTGTGATGTATTTATGATTGATCTAGAGGAGACGCTAATTTCATATAATTTCGTGCATCCCACATATTGTGTACTATATACTGCATGCTATTATTATTTCCATGTATAGTGGACATCATTCAAAGATGATGAATACACATGCCCATTGATGATCTCTTCGTTCATCTACCTAGGTGGTCAAATTTACTAAAAATGTGAAGGTAGGATGATATCCAATACCAGTTTAGCAAACTCTTCTAATGTTTACTAGGTTCTTTTCAACCTTAGTAAACGATCTTATCTGCCTGTAAGTTTGCAACTAGAAATTCAACCCCACTTGTATTTAACATAGGTTGCCGAACTAGAACATCCACACATTACAAGTTGTCTTGGTGAGACAAAATCCGAGATAAAGGGGATTAACCAGTTTAAGGATGTATGAACGCTACACATTTCGAAAGTTCATCTGTGGGTCGACAAAACCCCTTTTCACATGAGGAATGTTAAGCTATATAGTAGAGTATCCTAAAGAAATGTAATTTAAAGTCATTAACATAAAATGTAAGGTGATTCTGAATTTCTCAAAAGGTATAATTATTCATAACTAAGTTTCTCTGTTTGGAAAATCCAACAACAAGAAGGTTAATTCAGATATGATGTTTATGTGAAGGAGATGTGCTGAAATGCTTGTGCAATGTAACATGGGCAACCTCCCCGATTCAAAATATATGAAAGCAGCAAGAGTAATCATCATAATAGCGAAAGCAGCAAATTGCTTATACCTCACTTTCAGATTCAGCTGAAATAAGAGCCTTTTCAGCATAAGAGTAGCGCTCATAACGTTCAAGAATTTTGTCCATGCTGCAAGGAAAACTCACACCATATCAGTCCATGCCTTTTGGGGACAATCAAATCCCGGTCCTTTGCAACGCATAATTAGTAGTACTAATTAGTACAGTGCTTAAGAACAATTCTTTGAGTACTAATTATGCCTTGGAAAATCAGTACAAGGCTTTCCATTGTATCGGAGTACAATGCTTGGCATCCTTCTAATTCAGAAACCAGCACTAAGAAGCATACAAAGTTATTTTTGCAAGAAAATAGAATAAATGCAATAGCTTATCACAAACCCCCCCAAAAAAGAGCCATATGCCATGGCCCGAGCAATCAAAAATAAGAAATTCCCAACAAACTCCAGATCTGAAGTTACTGTTTGGACTGACAGTGCTCCTTTACTGTTCAAAGTGTAGTAATATCACTCTTGATTGCCCTGGAAGCAGGATGCCAGCTTCAAAGAGTGCACACATAAAACATATATCTCACCCATCTTCAAGAAAGCAGTGACGCTGTATAGAACCATGAGTCCGTGATAAAAGGAATACATATAGCACACATGTGATATCAAGGTTTGTGGATAATGATTGAAGCATTACAGAACATGCATGCATGATGCTGTAGGAAAAATTTATCAACGAGTTAAATGGATGGCTGTAGCAGCAGTACCGCGGGAACTGGATTGCGATCCTAAACTGAACAATTGGGTGGAACCTTATAGAGCTGGCTCTGTTCTTGTAAAACAGCCAAGGTGATAGGTTGCACCACCCCCCTTCGTAGTTTCATACATAGAGAATATTACATACTGTACTATACGCAACAAAAGAAGAAGCTCTTAATCCGTATGCTTGTACGTACGGTCAACACAATATCCCACCATCTTGAACCTCACTGTTTCTCGCACACGAAAATATAGACTATAGAGATGTACAGCCTATTTATCTGAATTATCTAGAGAGAGAATTAATGAAGGGGTTCCAGAAGCCTTAAGCATTAATTCCTTTACTTCTCCAAGAGAGAGGCCAGGTCGTCTTGTATATATGTGGCACGATAGGTACCCATGCCTTATATAGACATATATATATATCTCAAAGAGGGAAGAAAGAGATGAGATGCAACGGCCATATATGTATATTGGAAATAAAGCACTTGAAAACAGGCATAAATGTGCCGACATACATGCATGCATACTGTAACCGTACGTACGAGTCGTTGCACACAACACAAAAACTGTTGTACACGGAATTGAGAGGGGCTAAAGTATATGTTGTGTTACAGCAAATGGTTTCACCATTAGCGATTTGCAGGGTAAGTACATCGTACACCTTTATTTAGAAGAATTGCAAATTGCTCCCTATCAATGAACAAAGCAAAGATCTAGTACTACTGTACTGTATCTAGCTGTCAAGCTGGTCTATCTATACCAAATAAAACCGAGCTACTATCAAAGATTGACCTAGAGTGTAGCATCAAAGAGGAAAAGAGGGAGAAGAAATAAATAAGAGGAAAGAGAAGAAGAAGATCAAAGAAGAGCCAGATCCATCCCACTGCTTGGCAAGAACCGAAGAAGAGTAAGAAGAGGGATTTTTTTGGTATAGTTTAACAAAGACGTACGTAGCGATGTACCATGCATAAGTCGTGTTCACTGCATGTTTAGAGAGGCAGAAGAAGATGCGAGGCGATTAATTCAGCGAGCTCCGTCCACTACATGCATGTCTGTCACTGGCTCACTGCCCAGCTCACTCCTTGGAAGCTGTGTTTATTATTGATAGTTTAAAAAAATGAAAACACGCATGTGATTTTTGGTCACAAAGAAAAGCCAAATCACTGGACGGGAACTAGAAAGCGAATAAAATACTCGTTGTAGTACAATCGAGTCTAGAACGATGTGGATGAGGAAAGGGACAAAAATCATCTAATTACGCGCGGGGGCTGGGGCTGGGTCAGTATAATCTAATCTGCCTTCTCGTGTCACATACATATTGTCCTAGGCAGGCTATAGGTGAATGTGAATTAAAGAAAGAAAGGCGGCCGTGGATCCCAAAAAAGGAAAGGATCAGTCGGAGGCAAGAGGAAAAGGCAAAAGTGGGGAGCACGAGAAAGGAAATCGGAGAAGACGAGCCAGCTAGTGAGTGAGGACTGAGGAGAAAATCAAATCGTTACCCAAAATAAGCAAGGAGCTGCAGCAGCAGCATAAAATCATCACCTGTAGCACACAAACTCAGAATAGGCAGGACTGGGGCTAGCAGTAGAAACAAGTGAGAGGAAGCACATGCGGTACGGACACCAAACCGATGAGCACATGGAGATGGATCGATGCCAGAAATGGCAAAACCGACAGGGAGCTTTTCCGGCGCCATGGCATCAAAGGCCAGAAACGGCAAGAGCTACGATGCAGCTGGCGGAGGAAGAGCCGAAAGTACGGCGGTACGGTATTACCTCCCTCCCAATATGTATGTATGTGTGATGCAGCGGCATGGGCATATAGCAAGCAGAGGCAGAAATGGAAATGGATCGAGATGGAAGCTAATATAGGCGTGGATGGGGAGCTACCTGGAGTCGGTGGCGTACTCATAGAGCTTGCCTTTGGGGGAGAAGACGATGACGGCAACCTCCGCGTCACAGAGGACGGAGATCTCGTGCGCCTTCTTCAGGAGCCCGTTGCGGCGCTTGGAGAAGGTCACCTGCCGATTTATCTTGTTCTCTATCCGCTTCAGCTGCACCTTGCCGCGACCCATCCTGATTTCGCGATCTAGCTGTCGGCTCTTGTGTCTATGGCGCGCACGGCGGCCGGGGTGGGAGGAGGCGAGACGTCGCTGGCTCGCCGCGGCGGTGAGGGGAGATGGGATGCAGCTTTAAAGATGGGAGAGGAAGAGGATGGATGGATTTGTGGTGTAATTGGGGGAGGCTGCGATCGAGTGTGGTTCCGGCCGCGGTATGCTGTCGAGCGTCTATTGGCTGAGACGCCTAAAATGGCCCCACACGCTCAGTCTCAGTCTCTCTCTCTCTCTATTGTGTTTAGTATAGCAGCAGCGGCGGCAAGCACATAAAAAAATGGCAGCGCAGGTTTAACTCCTCCATCCATCGTCCCCATGTGTGATGGGTCTGCACCTTGTACGGTCGAACCCAAACGCAGGCCAGCCCCTTCACTTCTTTTCCTTTCTAAATCTGCCTTTGGGTATCTCCGCTTTCTTGTCTCTTAGGTCGGTCCCTCCTTCTCTCTCTTGACTGGAACCTCTTTGACTGGCGGGGAAATTACATAAAGTTTTTTTCTTCTCATTATTACTTTGTTCTATTCAAAATATGACCCTTTTAAGTTGGACATCACTATATAGAGGTAAATGGCAACATTTAAGTTCAACAAAGTACTAATTAACGTAGTATGACTAGTAGCAAGTACATACATGTAACACATGTTCAACAAAAACTCAACGAAATACTAGCATATTACCCTAATTCCATTTCCTGCATTCATGTTGAAAAAATAAACAAACATCATGTTAAGAAATGACAAACAAAACACATATATATAGCTAGGTAATTCTTTGGATATTCAAAAATTATAGTAATTAAATAGCCCTACAACCATGCATATAGTTCAAATATAAAACACATACAGCTAGGTTCAATGGATAGTTTAAACACTAGTGATTAAACAGTGCTACGCATATATTTCAAATGCAAAACATGCATAAAATTAAACAGTATGTACGATCAACTATAGCAACTGATAGTTAAAGTAGCTACAGCAACTAACCCTCCCCATCTAGCTAGTGTGAGTCACACTCGCATGTCCTAGTCAGAGTCATCATACCCCCCCCCCCCCACGCTGGAGCACGCCGGAGGGGACAGCCCCATGGTCGTCCACTACTAGGAAAATGCCTATACACAGGAGCTTAGTAATAGCGCTTTTTACAAGGAACTACTGCTAGTACTTTTCAGTAGCGCTCGCACAAGGTATAAGCGCTGCTACTATGCACTTACCAGTAGCGTTGTGTTCATAAAACACATTACTACTACAATTGCCAGACCGTTGTCGGCAGGCCAGGCATAGTAGCAGCGTTTGTTTGTAGGAAGCGCTACTGCTATTGAGCGTAGCAGTAGCGCTTTCTACATACAAGCGCTACTACTACGGGCTCCTTATCCACACTCCCGGCCCGCGCTCGACCTCACTCTCCCCCTCACACACTCTCACTCACGCGCCTCTGCCGCGCGCGGTCGCTGCCGCTCTCCCCCGCGCGCCGCCGTCCCCCGCGCCGGTCTTCTCCCGCCAACGGCCCTCACTCGCGCCGGCTCTCCTCCCCCGCAGGCCACCCTCCCCCACGCCGGCCTCCTCCCCCGCCGACCGACCACCCGCGTCGGCCCTCCACTAGTAAAAAAGGGCCTAATGTGAAGCACATTAGTGCTGGTTCCAACGGCTAGGCGGGCGGAGCTAATTAGTAACGGTTCATGGCGAACCTTTAGTACCGGTTCGTGCCACAAACCGGTACTAAAGATGTTGTGACAGGCTGTGGCTAGACTGGGCCCCCACCAGCACCTTCAGTACCGGTTCGTGGCATGAACCGGTACTAGAGCTTTTTATTTGTTTCATTTTGCAGCTGTTTTTTAGTCCCACCTCGCCAAGCGAGAGGCACTCGCAGCTATTTTCGATGCATTTACTGATTTGTTTTGAGCTAAATGACCCTGAAATTGAAAAGCACTACACAATGAACTCTGAAAAGGTTGAAACTTGGCATGGTATCATCATTTCACCCGCATAGCATGTGTAAAAAAGTAGAGAGGGTTACGGCAAAAACTGGATGCACTTCGTGTACAAACTGGACAATCTATTTCGAAGTATCAGGGTTTCGGATGAAAACTCATCTGTGACGCCGGCTATTCAAAATTTTGACAACTTATTACAACTCCGGACTTTTTTTGCGTTCAGATGCACAATTCAAAGCCACGTCATCAACTTTCAACCCTTTTTGACATAATTTGCTATTTTCGATGCATTTACTAATTTGTTTTGAGCTAAATGACCCTGAAATTGAAAAGCACTACAAAACGAACTCTGAAAAGGTTGAAACTTGGCATGGTATCATCATTTCACCGCATAGCATGTGCAAAAAAGTAGAGAGGGTTACGACAAAAACTGGATGCACTTCGTGTACAAACTGGACAATCTCTTTTGAAATATCCAGATTTCGAACGAAAACTCATCTGTTACACCGGCTATTCAAAATTTTAATAACTTATTACAACTCCGGACTTTTTTTGCGTTCAGATGCACAATTCAAAGCCACGTCATCAACTTTCAACCCTTTCTGACATAATTTGCTATTTTCGATGCATTTACTAATTTGTTTTGAGCTAAATGACCCTGAAATTGAAAAGCACTACAAAATGAACTCTAAAAAGGTTGAAACTTGGCATGGTATCATCATTTCACCCGCATAGCATGTGCAAAAAAGTAGATAGGGTTACGGCAAAAACTGGATGCACTTCGTGTACAAACTGGACAATCTCTTTCGAAGTATCAGGGTTTCGGACGAAAACTCATCTGTGACACCGACTATTCAAAATTTTAACAACTTATTACAACTCCAGACTTTTTTTGCGTTCAGATGCACAATTCAAATCCACGTCATCAACTTTCAATCCTTTTTGACATAATTTGCTATTTTTGATGCATTTGCTGATTTGTTTTGAGCTAAATGACCCTGAAATTGAAAAGCACTACAAGATGAACTCTGAAAAGGTTGAAACTTGGCATGGTATCATCATTTCACCGCATAGCATGTGCAAAAAAGTAGAGAGGGTTACGACAAAAACTGGATGCACTTCGTTTACAAACTGGACAATCTATTTCGGAGTATCAGGGTTTCGGACGAAAACTCATCTGTGACGCCAGCTATTCAAAATTTTAACAACTTATTACAACTCCGGACTTTTTTGCGTTCAGATGCACAATTCAAAGCCACGTCATCAACTTTCAACCCTTTTTGATATAATTTGCTATTTTTGTTGCATTTACTGATTTGTTTGAGCTAAATGACCCTGAAATTGAAAAGCACTATAAAATGAACTCTGAAAAGGTTGAAACTTGGCATGGTATCATCATTTCACCCGCATAGCATGTGTAAAAAAGTAGAGAGGGTTACGGCAAAAACTGGATGCACTTCGTATACAAACTGGACAATCTCTTTTGAAGTATCCGGATTTCGAACGAAAACTCATTTGTTACACCGGCTATTCAGAATTTTAATAACTTATTAAAACTCCAGACTTTTTTGCGTTCAGATGCACAATTCAAAGCCACGTCATCAACTTTCAACCCTTTCTGACATAATTTGCTATTTTCAATGCATTTACTGATTTGTTTTGAGCTAAATGACCCTGAAATTGAAAAGCACTACAAAATGAACTCTGAAAAGGTTGAAACTTGGCATGGTATCATCATTTCACCCGCATAGCATGTGCAAAAAAGTAGATAGGGTTACGGCAAAAACTGGATGCACTTCGTGTATAAACTGGACAATATCTTTCGAAGTATCAGGGTTTCGGACGAAAACTCGTCTGTGACGCCGGCTATTCAAAATTTTAACAACTTATTACAACTCCGGACTTTTTTTGCGTTCAGATGCACATTTCAAAGCCACGTCATCAACTTTCAACCCTTTTTGACATAATTTGCTATTTTCGATGCATTTACTGATTTGTTTTGAGCTAAATGACCCTGAAATTGAAAAGCACTACAAAATGAACTCTGAAAAGGTTGAAACTTGGCATGGTATCATCATTTCACCCGCATAGCATGTGCAAAAAAGTAGAGAGGGTTACGGCAAAAACTGGATGCACTTCGTGTACAAACTGGACAATCTCTTTTGAAGTATCCGGATTTCGAACGAAAACTCATCTTTTACACCGGCTATTCAAAATTTTAATAACTTATTACAACTCCAGACTTATTTGCGTTCAGATGCACAATTCAAAGCCACGTCATCAACTTTCAACCCTTTCTGACATAATTTGCTATTTTTGATGCATTTACTGATTTGTTTTGAGCTAAATGACCCTGAAATTGAAAAGCACTACAAAATGAACTCTGAAAAGGTTGAAACTTGGCATGGTATCATCATTTCACCCGCATAGCATGTGCAAAAAAGTAGATAGGGTTACGACAAAAACTGGATGCACTTCGTGTACTAACTGGACAATCTCTTTTGAAGTGTGAGGGTTTCGGACGAAAACTCATCTGTTACACCGGCTATTCAAAATTTTAAGAACTTATTACAACTCCGGACTTTTTTTGCATTCAGATGCACAATTTAAAGCCATGTCATCAACTTTCAACCCTTTCTGGCATAATTTGCTATTTTCGATGCATTTACTGATTTGTTTTGAGCTAAATGACCCTGAAATTAAAAAGCACTACAAAATGAACTCTGAAAAGGTTGAAACTAAGAATGGTATCATCATTTCACCCGCATAGCATGTGCAAAAAAGTAGAGAGGGTTGCGGCAAAAACTGGATGCACTTCGTGTACAAACTGGACAATCTCTTTCGAACTATGAGGGTTTCGGACGAAAACTCATCTGTTACACCGGCTATTCAAAATTTTAATAACTTACTACAACTCTGGACTTTTTTGCGGCAGGGCTCACATGGATGAAGGTCGGCGCTCCAGCATTAAGCTCCAGGAGACCTTCGATGTTGAAACGGTACGCAACAACGACAAGTGTTTTTTTCGTAATTAAGCATGACTTGCACTACTTCAACGTGTAATTTTCGTCTTTTACAATTTGACTAGCTTATCACACGCCATGCAAGATGCTATGTCTTGGAGAGGATGAATTTTGAAGATCGTGCAAGTACGGAAACAAAGAAAATTTGCCTAAGGACCCATCATGGTATGGATTTTGATGTAAATCTATACAATTCTGAGAGCGTATCCCATTTTGGTTGCCCGAATTAGGAAGCAGTTTGCAAGATGTATGATTTTCATGAGGGCATGCTTGTCACCATTGATCTTCGTGATCCTGACATCGCCCAAGATAATATGGACATTTGGGTCCTTGTTGATACGCTTCCAATTCTACCGCTATATGTGAGTTTCTCAAAATAGTTATTAAGTAATTTATATTGTTTATTTCAAAATAGTTGACAACTTATTTCCATTGATAGCTTATTTTGATTCTTCAAAGAATGTGCGGAAGATGGTAGATAGAATCTACTACACCGATGGCTCAGAATTAACTTATTAGGAGAAAAATCATCTGATCTCATTTATTACCGATCTTGAGAATTACAATATCTATTATGAAATTCCTCCACATTATGGTCAATACGTGCCACTAGTGCACATGTTGAACTACAGTAACATCCATGGAGATGTCATGGTAAGATTTTTTACTATTACGACATCCGTGCATCTTTTGCATAAATTCTTCTAAAACTCAACTACGTTGCTAACTACGAAGTCATTACTATGTTTTCCAACAGAAAATCCCGAAGGATTGTGTGCCTCATCTGATGTTCCGGAAAGGGCGCCTTGATGTTTTGAATTTACGACCAGGTCATCCTACGAATCACTCCTGTCCACACCAGATTTCTAAAACCGGTGAAGACATGACAATCAAAGATTGGAAAAAATGTGGTCAATCGTATGGAGAGTCAGGGCCTATCTTATTTTATGCTATTTTACCTTAGAGAGGGTATTTAGGTCCTAGCTAATACTCATGATCATGTGCTAAGAACAATAATTAAGTAGGATTGGTTAGATGACTATGATGATGATGAGTGTGACTTGTTATTATGATAACGAGTAGAAGTTGTATGATCGATGATGATGAGTAGGACTTGTTATTATGATACCAATGATGAGTTATTTATTATTATGATCGATGATGCATGATTCTAAGTTATTATATGAGCATGATGAGTTATTATATATATCAGTAGGTGAAATGAACATGGATTAGATTCAAGTGGAGGCAACATGTGGTGCACATCGAAAGTACTACTAATCCAAACTAGATCAAGTTTGGATTAGTAATACTTTCGACATGCACCACATGTTGCCTCCACTTGAATCTACTCCACATTCAGTTCACCCACTGTTATATATAGTAACTAATCATGGTATTAAAATCATATGATGAAAGTACTGTATATAAAACCACAACAAAAATAAGCTGTATTTTCAAAAATATAGGAAAAGTTAGCAGCAGAGCTTTTCTGAAGAAACGATATTGCTACTTACTATTATCAGTAGCGCTTTCCAAGAAAAGCTCTACTGATAATTAGGTATAGTAGTAGCGCTGGAATTCCAGCGCTACTGCCAACAGTTAGCTGTAGCGCCTTAGTGGTAGCGCTTGTACAAGCACTACCGCTAGCTACAAAACAAGCGCTATTACTAGGGTTTTACCTAGTAATGGTCCCTTGTAGACCTATCACCGGCGCGTGACAAGGGGCCGACTCATCCTCCTCAGACTCCCTCGCAAGCGCATCGCAGTGTATGTAATCGTCCTTCACCTTCTTCCTGGCTTTGTAGGCCATGAGCAACATCTTATTGTGCCCCATGACATGAGGATCCTTTGAGAGACACCTCATGTCGGTGTACTAAAGTCTGGGCTCTTTAGCAACCCATACTTGTGCACGGGCAGTCGTTGTCACATCCGCGACGAGGCCTGAAGGGGGGCGACCGAGAACAAGATACAAGGCGAGAAGAAGCAGCCAAGCCAGAGACCAGATGACAGAGGATTAGATGGACCCCCGGCAAGATCCTTGGGGGGATGGCTCGCGAGACCCCAGCAAGATCATTGCCGGGGACAATTTGCAGATCACACACAAAGGCACCCTTGAGGTTGAGAGCTCTGACACCATCGAAAATATTAAAACCAAGATCCAAGGGCACGCGCGTAGTGGCGTGCAGATCTTTGTGAGGGCCTGGAGGCGAGGCTCCGGCAAAGATCCTTGCAGGGGACGTCCACGAAGCCCCGGCAGGATCCTTGACGGAGGCATCGGCAAGACCGCGGCAAGACTCCGCCACCCCAACATCACTCCAGTGCAGTGGCCAGCCTGCCTGCTTGGCAAGCACCTGCGTGTTGACATGCATATGTTCGTGAAGACCCTGCCACCTCTCCATCGCAGCAGCTGGCCAGCCAACTTGGCACTGCATGCCTCGTCGGCATGGACACGTGTCAAGATAGGGTGAGGCGGCAACAGACAGGACGGGTTCTCCTCCCGGTCCCGATAAAGCTAGAGGGCACGTAAACAGTGCATATGTGGCGTTTGTCCTAAGACACCGGCGATAAAAATAGGTACTGTAGCAGCTTTACACCTCCTGTGTGTCATTGTGGCAGCCCCTTGGACATACAAAAGGAGGCCCAAGGCGTACTGGAGGAGGATTCAAATTTTGAACCTCTCGGCCCAGCATGCATGCGAGCAGCTAGCACTACAGGAATCAGCTACTTTGCCGTCTGCCATGGCGGACGGCAAAGGCATGAACAGCGGACGACAAAGGCCTTTGCCGTCAGCCGCGGACGGCAAAAGGCTCCGGCAACGTAGGCTACGGTAAACAGCTACTTTGCCGTCTGCCACTGATGGCAAAGTCTTTGCCGTCCGCCGCAGACGGCAAAGAGAGCGCGGCAGACGGCAAAGAGAGCGGACGGCAATAATTGCGCTGTCAGTCCGTTAAGTGGCTAACGGCAGGCCTTTGCCGTCCGCCACTGTCTTTGCCGTCTTCCACTGATGGCAAAGTCTTTGCCGTCTGCCACTGATGGCAAAGTCTTTGCCGTCTGCCACTGATGGCAAAGTCTTTGCCGTCTGCCACTGTAGGCAAACTGGCCAAATGGGTCAGCTCCCAGGAAGCACAGCTGGATGCCACGTGTCCTCTTTGCCGTCCGCGGCAGACGGCAAAGAGGCCGTTGCCGTCTGTGGCAGACGGCAAAGAGCCTGCATATTGGGTTTTTTTTCTGTTTTTTTATTAAATCCCACAATTTGCACAGAAAATATATATGACATATAGATATATTTCACAGGCATTCATAAGCAAGTTCATGTATTTCACAGGCATTCATAAGCAAGTCCATAAGCAAGTTCCATCCGTACATATTACATAAGCAAGTTCCATCCATCATTTCATACATAAACAAGTTCCATCCATCATTTCATACATAAACAAGTTCCATCCATACATAAACAAGCACTCCATAGCTAAGGTGACTAGAATGAGAAGACAAGAACAAGAAGAGTAGAACAAGCACTCCATCCAGCACATAATGAAATCTGCAAAATGGCAAAATAAGAAAGTTAGAAATGGATCTTTTTTAGCTCACTTAGGTGAAATGGATCGTTTTTGAGGCAACTAAGGTGAAATGGATCGTTTTTTAGCTCACTTAGGTCAAATGGATCGTTTTTGAGCTAACTTAGTTGAAATGGATCGTTTTTGAGCTAACTTTGTTGAAATGGATCATTTTTGAGCTAATTTAGTTGAAATGGATAGTTTTTGAGCTAACTTAGGTGAAATGGATCATTTATGAGCTAATTTAGTTGAAATGGATCTTTTTGAGCTAACTTGGGTGAAATGGATCATTTAAGAGCTAATTTAGGTGAAATGGATCGTTTTTTAGGTAACCTAGGTGAAATGGATCGTTTATGAGCTAAATTAGTTGAAATGGATCGTTTATGAGATAACCTAGGTAAGATTGGTCATTTTGGAGTTAACCTAGGTGAAATGGGTCATTTTAGAGCTAACTTAGGTAAAATGGATCGTCTATGAGCTAACTAAGCTAATTATGCAATTTTTGACATAAGTAAGCTAAGTACAGATCGTTTTAGAGCTAACTTAGGTAAAATGGATGGTTTTGGAGGTCAGTAAGCTTATTAAGTCATTTTGGAGGAGAAGAAGCTAAGTCTAGGTCATTATGGTAAGCATTGGAGGAAATAAAGCTAAGTCTAGGTCTTTATGCATGTGTTAAGCAAAACACTAGATAAACTTACCAAGATCCAGGAGGTGTAGGAGCGTGGTGGCTCGTGTCGGTAGCTGGAGAAGGATCGTGCGATGATTGTCTGGAGTTACGCTGCACCAAAGATCATTTCCAATGTCTTGTTAGCATGATGACACTCAAATGTTAAGACTAGCAAGTAATGTCCTTTCAAATAAAACTCACCGTGGTCCCAGGAGCAATCACTGGCATCGGCGGAGCGGTCTGACCTGCCTTCTCGCACACAGACTGCACATTTGGTTTTGACGACTCAGTCATACTAGTTAGTAATGAGACAAACACTACATGAATGTTTTGGCTAATCTGCAGAAGAAACTTACCACAAGGAGCTCGTACATGGCCCTTGCCTGCATGTCATTCCGTGCCCTCTCCTCCTCCATCATCTTTGCCGTCCTCTCCTCCAACTCCCGCTGCCTCTCCGCCGCCTCCGCCAGAAGTTTCTCTGTTCTATCTCTCTCACTCTGTATAGCAGCCTGCAACACCACTCACATGACAATTTGTAATCATTGATGGAAGCGCACACAATGTAATGGAGAAAGATAACTGAGTACGTATCACTAACCTTGATGGCGAGTTGCACTGGCCGTTCACGAGGCCTTATCTCAGGAGCGGAGCTCGACTGACGCGCCTTGATCTCCGGGAGAGTGCTAGGACAACGGATAAGTCCATCTCCAATGGCTATGGAGCCATGGGACCTCCCGCCACCAGATATCAGCAACAGCTCTGGATCAATGGGACCCTGGCTCGGGTTAAAGTCCTCCCCTTTCCTCGCCTTCCCCTCATCTCTATATCTCACGAGCTTGTTGTGGGAGGAGATGTTGGTGAATTTGTTTGCATCATCGAGGTCAGACTGAGAGAAAGCCTTGACTTTCTTGAAAGAGGCAGTGTGGGCCATGGCATACAGGTCGTACACCTTTGGCACCTTATCCGCCTTATTGTAGCGTGCCTGAAAGAGAGAAACAATGAAAATTAGTAATTAAAGGGCTCAAGCTAGCATGATGAATGAATTGCATGAATGATGAAGCAAACCACATACCCAGTTGCGCCCGAACTGATATAAGTTGGAGCTGCCTTGATGGTGTGGCACACCTTCCATTTGGGCACGTTTGTCCTTGGCCTCCTTATGGAGGGCTAGCCATCGTTGTGAGCACCACTCATCGACCAACACCTCCCAACAATCCATCCGATCCGCACACCATCTCGGAGGCGCCTAAGTTAGCAAATAGAAACTTGAGCGCTACCGCTAAGAATTAATAAATGAAGGAACTTAAGTAGAGAAGGCCTTAAGAATTACCTTCATGTACTGCTCCTTACTCAGGAACTTATCGCGGCACGCCGGCTTGGTCTTCTTGATACCACGCAAGGCGTAGTAGTCTCGAACAGCCTGCACCCGAGCCTCGTGCCGTAAGTTCTGGAGTAGGCGCTTGCAGACGTTCTCGATAACATGTGCCGCGTCCTCCTCGTATCCCTCCTCACACCTGTAGAATGTCTGCGATCAAATGAGACAATATTGATTAGTACAATTAATAACTAGCTAGTTGAAGATTTTTAAATGTGTAAAGGAGAAATTACCCAGAACTTTCTGATCACCATGTCTGCCCTCGTGTCGCACACGACACCATCAATAATCTCATCCGGCGGGGCCGGGGCAGCCACGTAGTGCTCCCAGCTCAATCCAAGCTCTGGAAGCCGACCCTCACCGGGCAACGTGACAAACCCCGGGAAGTTTTGCCGGCAAAGAACTCCAAGGACGGAGTTGGGCCGGCGGACACTATGATGGTGGTCCCAACCCCTGCAGCATGACAAGGCCAACGCATTAGTTATTTGAAAAAACGTGAATGCACAAGGTACAAAAATATTAAATGCACTTACGTACCTCTCCCCATCAGGGAAAATCAACCACCTCTGCTCACGGGTCACCGGCACGGACGGGAGCCGTGTAGCACCACGCTGGTAGACGGTGCCCCCCTCCTCCTCAAGATCAGTCGGCTCCCTGCCATCATCAGCATGGCCACTCGGCTCCTCGGGCTGATCCGGCCAGGTACCCCATCCAGACGTGTGCTCCTCCGGGGTCACGTGGGCCGAACTCTCGGGGTCCGAAGGCCAGTCGACCCGAGGCTCGTGGGCCCAAGACCCGTGGACCGGAGGCTCGTGGACCGGAGTCCGTGTAGCCTCCTCCTCGGACGAGTCCACCCTAGCAGTCACGTGCTCGGGTGAAACGGCTGGGGGTGGCGGCGAGGAAGGCGCCGTAGCAGTCACCCTACTTCCTCTCCCACGACCACGTGCCCCACCTCCTCTCTTCCTACCTCGTCCCCTGCTGGGCACCGCGGTCGACGAAGAAGGGCCCGGCGGTGTGGCCATACTGTCCAGCAACGCTTGGCGGAGAGGTGCGTCTGGAATGGAAGACCTCAGACCACGCTCCCGACCAGCGCCCACCATCTTTCAACACCTGCCATGACAAACAGTAAACGAAATTAGTACAACATAAAAAAAGACCGACATGAATAATAATATGTGTATCACTTAAGTGTATCATCATCAAGTACAACATAAAAAAATGTAATACCTGACACTACTAATAATCTCGATCAGTATCATCAATAAATGCATAATCATCATCATCACTATAATCAATGACGGGCTCATAGGGTTCATTGGCATCAACATGTGCAAGGCCACCTTGACGTAATCGGTCAAGCATTGACAGGTCATCCGCAGCAGTAACCTCTTCTTGTTCCGGCTCTTCTTGTTCCTCCACTGGGGTGATGTCGGATTCATTGTCGCTGTCTACTTCAATGTTTTGGGGTGAAGAATAGCGGTTCTTGAAACGCTTTTTGGAAAGACGTGTCTCTTGGAAGAATTCTCCTTCATATGTGTCTGGGTTAATGTGAGGTTCATAATCTTCTTCCTTTGGGGGAGAAAGTCTAGCACGTGGCGGCACTTCATAAACGACATCCCAACCTTTCAGATTTGGATTAGTTTGGCAGGCCCACGGTAGATAGAATACTTGGGTCGCCTGTTGAGCCATAATATAGACATCTGGAACATCTAAATGAGTGCTTTGGTTGATTTCAACTAGCCCTACATGTTCATGAGTCCTTCTAGTCTCCTTCGGCTGAAACCAATAACATTTGAAGACTACGACATTCGGTGGATTTTCACCATAGAACAGAAGTTCATAAATTGCTTCAACTCTCCCATAATACTCGGTACCTCCTTCGCCGATAGCAGATACACAACAATTTGTTGACTTTCGGTCGGCCATAGATAGCTCTTTGCCATAGGTACGAAAGCGATACCCGTTGATGTCGTACTTGTCAAATGAACGAACCTTATAGTCAAAACCATTAGCGACTTGTCTCAATTCGGCGTCCATAGACTCTGAATTAGCCTACAAGTTTAATATGAAAGGATTGTTGCACTATGCACAAATTAGCGAATGAAATGAAATTGTCTAATAGAAATTACCGTTTGTTTGAACCAAGAGATGAAACCGGGATACCACCTCCTTGCTTTGCGAGAAGCTCATACTCTTGGACGGAATCCTTTTGGATCTCCGCTCCATACGAGAATATGGTGACGTATCGACTGTATGACATATCCAGGAATAAGAGTAGTTCAAAGGAAATAGAAGTTGCGAAACAATGTACCGAGAACTTACTCGATGTACGGCCGCACTTCTATCAGGTTGTTGAAGATATACAACGAAATGGTCCGCCATTCTTCGTTATCCAAAGATACTGGATGTGAAACACTAGCTGCTGCGAGATTCTCTTTGAATAGGCTGAGGTTGGATCCACCTTTTTTAGGCTCGTCAGCATTGTACCGAGGCTTCGGATTATGCAAATGACGATTTTTGGCTTCGTAGTGCGCTGTTACGAAGTTTGCCGCCTCCTCTGTGATGAATGCCTCAGCCATCGATGCTTCAATTCTACGTTTATTTTTACATTTTTCTCGAAGCGTCTTCTGCATCCTCTCAGTTGGGTAGCACCAACGATTTTGCACGGGCCCGCCCAATCTTGCCTCGGTCGGGAGATGCAAAATCAAATGCTGCATTGGATTAAAGAAGCCCGGTGGAAAGATCTTCTCTAACTTGCAGATCAACTCCGGCGCCAACTCTTCCATTTCTTCTAGCACGCCAGGCGATAGTTCTTTCGCACAAAGAACACGGAAGAAATAGCTGAGTTCTGCCAGTACTAGCCATTCATCCTCAGGGATGAAGCCACGCAACATCACCGGCATTACCCGCTCAATCCATATGTGCCAATCATGACTCTTGAGACCAAATATCTTCAGTTTATCAAGATTCGCTCCCCTCTTTAGATTCGCTGCATACCCATCGGGGAACATCAACTGTTGTTGCACCCACAAGAGAATTTCCCTCATAGCTGGCCTTCCAAGATTGAACCATGCCTTTGGCTTTGTCCAGTTCTGCTTTCCTTTCGGTTCTTTCATGTTTTGTAACGGCCTATCACATAGCGCCTCCAGATCGACTCTAGCCTTAGTATTATCCTTTGACTTCCCATCTATGCCGAACAATGTACCAAAAAGTGCCTCAGCGATATTCTTCTCAGTGTGCATCACGTCGATGTTGTGTGGGCAAAGGAGGTCTTTGAAGTAAGGCAGATCCCATAAGCATGTTTTGTGAGTCCACGCGTGCTTAGTATTATACCCCTTGAAGTACCCTGGACGTTGTGGATCTGGCTCGAGAGCGTTTAACTGATCTAGGGTCTGTTGGCCTGTCAATGCAGGTGGTGCAGAGTTTTTGACAACTCTACCCCTGATGAAGTTCTTCTTGTCTTTCCTGAACTTATGGCGAGGATCCCGGAACTGTCTATGCATGTCGAAGCAAGAAAACTTGCGACCGGCCTGAAGCCAACGAAACTCAAGAGCTCCCTTGCATGTGGGGCACGGGAACCTTCCATGCACACACCAGCCAACGAATAGCGCATACGCCGGCAAGTCATGCGTTGAGTACATGTACCAGACACGCATTATGAAGTTCCGTTTGCTAAAGGCGTCGTATGTTTTGAACCCATTATCCCAGGCTTCTTGCAATTCGTCCTTAAGCGGCTGCATGTACACATTCATATTTTTGCCCGGATAGTTGGGTCCTGGAATTATCAACGTCAGGAAAATGTTCTTTCTTTGCATAATCTGTCCGGGGGGGAGATTGAGTGGAAAGACAAATACGGGCCAACAACTGTATTGGGCTGCCGTCATACCAAACACACTGAACCCATCCATGCTGATGCCGACTCGAGGATGCCTCGGATCTGCCGCTTTGTCAGCATGTAATTCGTCAAACTTTTTCCACGCAACACCATCCGATGTGTGTACCATCATCAGATTCCCATCTGCATCTAGTTCGGTTCTTTTGCCTGTTTTGTGCCATGTCATCTGTCTGGCCGTCTCTTCGACCATGAAAAGACGTTGAAGTCTTGGTATGATTGGCATATACCGAAGAACACTAACAGGGATTTTGGTCTGTGTCTTCTCACCCATACCGTTGTCTACCACAATATACCTGGAAGACTTGCAAATGGGACAATAGTTCAAGTCCGCATAGCCAAGCCTAAATAAGGCACATCCTTTCTCATAGGCATGTATCTTCTCATAGGGCATCTTCAGTGCACGGATGATTTTGTCCGACTGGTACAGGTTTGCAGGCATTACATGGCCTTTGGGTAGAAAGCGTCCAAATACTGTCATAATTGCGTCATAGCATTCTCTGCCCAAGTTGAACTGAGCCTTCAGAGCCATTACTTGTGAGATGGCATCCAACTGACAAAGCTCAGTGTGCTCGTGTAGCGGACGTTTCGAAGACTCCAACATTTCATTGAAGGCCTTTGCAGATTCCTCCATCTCCTCGTCCGAATCCCGAGCATCATCATAGCCTTGCACCATGTTTTCCATCCCGGTACCATGCTCGTCAGTGCGACGACGATCCACCTCAGCTCGGTCACGTTGGGCAGACTCACCATGAAATGTCCACACCGTATAATCGGGCGTAAAACCACTCTTCTGCAGGTGTTTGCCCATTTCAGCCTTTGTCTTCTTTTCCCAATTGTCGCACCGGAAACAGGGGCACCAGGTTTTCTTTTGGCCATTTGCAAATGCGGCTTGCACAAACCCCTTAGTTTTTGTGAACCATTCAGCGCTCCATTTGTTCTGACCAGTGTGACCGGTATACATCCAAGCACGGTCACTCATCTTGACTTTCAGAGCTACTGGACACAACAATTATATATGTAATTCACCATGTATATATTCATCAGTTGATCTACTTTGTCAATTTTATTACGTCCATGCAACCTACACTCTAATAGGTAATGATAGGTCCTAATCCCACCCGTGTATGTGTAGATTGGGTTCATTTTCCCATGCTATGCTCCGGATCCGATGCAAAATTTCGGCAGCACCTCCCCGCTGTTCTCTTGATACACGTCTCTGCAATAAATAGAGAGGATGTGTACCCGGAGAACAACAGGGGAGGCACTGACGAAATTTATGCGTCGGATCCGGAGCAAAGCATATGGGAAAACGAACCCAATCTACACATACTCGGGCTGTCCATGGATAGTGTTGGACAATTCGAAAGAATCAAGGTTATAAATATGCAAATGCATGCATATTTATAACTATGTCGCTTTCGAACGGGAGACACATATTGGTTACGCATACTGATGATTCAAGACACATATATAGCTAGCTATCAAGTTTCATCGGAATAGATCAAATAATTAATGGGGGAGGAGGACTTGTCATTTGTGCTCACCCACGAACGAAGGGGCAGAGCTCGTCAAACGCACGGCGAGGTCGTCGAACACCAAACCTCGCAGCGATGAAACAACTGCACATTTAAAACTACACGATCAACACAATTATATATGATGTTTTTCATAACAAAATCGAAAAATATATGACCTATAACTAACAATTCACAAATATATGAGGTCGGGGTCGGGGTGTCGAGGTCGGGGTCGGGGTCGGGGTCGGGGTCGGGGTGTCGAGGTCGGGGTCTCGGGGTCGGGGTCGGGGTCTCGGGGTCGGGGTGTCGTGTCGGGGTGTTGGGTCGGGGTCTGGGTACCGTGTCGGGTCGGGGTCGGGGTGTCGGGGTCGGGGTCGGGGTGTCGGGTCAGGCTTGGGGGGTGGGGGTGTCGGTGTCGGGGTCGGGGTATCGGGGTTGGGGTGTCGGGATCGGGGTCGGAGTCGGGGTGTCGGGGTCAGGGTCTCGGGGTCGGGGTCGGGGTCTCGGGGTCGGGGTGTCGTGTCGGGGTGCCGGGTCGGGGTCAGGGTACCGTGTCGGGTCGGTTTTTTTCCTTTTCTTCTTCTTCCTCTTTTTCCTTTTCTTCCTTTTTTCCTTCTTCTTCTTCTTCTTCTTCTTCTTCTTCTTCTTCTTCTTCTTCTTCTTCTTCTTCTTCTTCTTCTTCTTCTTCTTCTTCTTCTTCTTCTTCTTCTTCTTCTTCTTCTTCTTCTTCTTCTTCTTCTTCTTCTTCTTCTTCTTCTTCTTCTTCTTCTTCTTCTTCTTCTTCTTCTTCTTCTTCTTCTTCTTCTTCTTCTTCTTCTTCTTCTTCTTCCTCCTCCTCCTCCTTTCCTTTTTCCTCTTCTTCTTCTCCTCCTCTCCTCTTTTTTCTTCTTCTTCTTCCTCCTTTTCCTTTTTCCTCTTCTTGTTCTCCTCCTCTCCTCTTTTTTCTTCTTCTTCTTCCTCTTCTTCTTTTTTCTTCTCCTCCTCCTCTTCTTCTTCCTCTCCTGATCTCCTCTTTTTCTCTTTTTCTTCTTTCCTAAACCTAAACCAAACCTAAACCTAAAACTAAAAAAACAGAAAAAGAAAAAAACTAAATCTAAACCTAAAACTAAACCTATAAACCTAAAACTAATCCTAAAACTAAAACTAAATCTAAACTAAACATAAACCTAAAACTAAAAAAACAGAAAAAATGAAAAAAGGAAGAAGCTCACCTGGGGCGGCGGAGGAGGGGGGCGGTGCGGCCTGGGGTGGCGGAGGAGGGGGGCGGTGCGGCCTGCGGCGGCGGAGGAGCGGGGCGGGCCGGCCTGGGGCGGCGGAGGAGGGGGGCGGGGCGGCCTGGGGCGGCGGCGCCGGGCCCGGCCGGGGCGGCGGGGCGCGGAGGTGGGCGCTGGGGCGGCGGCGGGGCGTGGTGCGACGGGGGGCACTGGGGCGGCGGCGGGGGGCGGGGGGGCGCCGGGGCGGCGGCGGGGGGCGCTGGGGCGGCGGCGGGGCGAGAAAGAGAGAGATAGAGGGGGTGTGGGGCGCGGCCCCATTAACGTTACGTGGGGCCTCCCTCTTTGCCGTCCGCGGCACTTTGCCGTTCGCCTTCTTGCTCTTTGCCGTCCGCTAGCGGACGGCAAAGAGGGAGCCAGTTAGGTTTTTTTTTTGCAGTTCGTCAGTGCAGCCCCTCCTTCTTTGCCGTCCGCTAGCCGACGGCAAAGCATCTTTGCCGTCCGCTAGCAGACGGCAAAGAACTGGCTGATGGCAAACTTGGTCTTTGCCATCAGCCATTTCTTTGCCGTCTGCTTTCTGAAAGCTGATGGCAAAGAGCTTCTTTACCGTCCACTAGCGGACGGCAAAGAACTGGCAGATGGCAAACTAGCTGATTCCAGTAGTGTAGCCGGAACTCAAGAACATAGAATACACAATCAAGCAGGACAAGGGTCTTACGCTTCTCAGTGGCCTGAACCTGGATAAAAATCCGTCGTGTTGACCTTTAGATCCGCTCTTTGCACCACTCCTCCTCCCTGCCGAACCATAGAAGGGACCCAAGTGATCCCATAGGTGTCGACCTGCTCTACGCATCGACATCTTTTCCGCGCCAGGTAGGGGGCGTGAGAGTTCTGCAAACCTGATCTAGTGGTTAGTGCATCGTTTCCTCGATCACCATGGCTCCCAAGAAGAAGGGGACCATGGCGGTCAGTCCGTCTAGAGCCGTCCTGCCTATGAGCGGTGATGACCCACAAGTATAGGGGATCTATCATAGTCCTTTCGATAAGTAAGAGTGTCGAACCCAACAAGGAGCAGAAGGAAATGATAAGCGGTTTTCAGCAAGGTATTCTCTGCAAGCACTGAAATTATAGATAACAGATAGTTGTGTGATAGGATAATTTGTAACGAGCAACAAGTAACAAAAGTAAATAAAGTGCAGCAAGGTGGCCCAATCCTTTTGGTAGCAAAGGACAAGCCTGGAAAAACTCTTATATAGAGGAAAGCGCTCCTGAGGACACATGGGAATTATTGTCAATCTAGTTTTCATCACGTTCATATGATTCACGTTCGGTACTTTGATAATTTGATATGTGGGTGGACCGGTGCTCGGGTGTTGTCCTTACTTGGACAAGCATCCCACTTATGATAACCCCTATTGCAAGCATCCTCAACTACAAAAGAAGTACTAAGGTAAACCTAACCATAGCATGAAACATGTGGATCCAAATCAGCCCCTTACGAAGCAACGCATAAACTAGGGTTTAAGCTTCTGTCACTCTAGCAACCCATCATCTACTTATTACTTCCCAATGCATTCCTATAGGCCAAAATAATGGTGAAGTGTCATGTAGTCGACGTTCACATAACACCACTAGAGGAGAGACAACATACATCTCATCAAAATATCGAACGAATACCAAATTCACATGACTACTAATAGCAAGACTTCTCCCATGTCCCGAGGAACAAACGTAACTACTCACAAAGCATATTCATATTCATAATCAGAGGAGTATTAATATGCATAAATGATATGAAATATGATCTTCCACCAAATAAACCAACTAGCATTAACTACAAGGAGTAATCAACACTACTAGCAACCTACACGTGCCAATCCCACACTTTGAGACAAGAATTGGATACAAGAGATGAACCAGGGTTTGAGATGAGATGGTGCTGGTGAATATGTTGATGGAGATTGCCCTCTCACGATGAGAGGAGAGTTGGTGATGACGATGGCGATGATTTCCCCCTCCCGGAGGGAAGTGTCCCCGGCAGAATAGCTCCGCCAGAGCCCTAGATTGGTTCCACCAAGGTTCCGCCTCGTGGCAGCGGAGTCTCGTCCCGAAAGCTTTCTTACAATTTTTCTTTGGACGAAAGACTCATATATCAGAAGATGGACACTGGAGGGCCACCAGTGGGCCCACGAGGTAGGGAGGCGCGCCTAGGGGGGTAGGGCGCGCCCCGACCCTCCTGGCCAGGGTGTGGGCCCCCTCTGGTATTTCTTCCGCCCAATATTTTTTATATTTCCAAAAATGACTTTCGTGGAGTTTCAGTACTTTTGGAGTTGTGCAGAATAGATCTCTAATATTTGCTCCTTTTCCAGCCCAGAATTCCAGCTGCCGGCATTCTCCCTCCTTATGTAAACCTTATAAAATATGAGAGAATAGGCATAAGTATTGTGACATCACTACAAAAAAAAGACACATCCGTGACATTTTGGGCTGAATGAATTTTTTTATGTCATACATATGACACTTCTATGACGATAATTGTGACAAAACACGGTATCATCATAGATGTGGTGGGCTCCTACTTCTATGACAAAAAATCATGACAGAAAATGGGCTTTTCGTCCTGGGCGAGCTGGAGACGAAGCTGCATGACATTCTTTGGGCCGTCCATGACGGGAAAAACCGTGGTAGAAGCGAGGACGAGGAAAATTTCGGCGAGTTCCCGGTTACGGTGGGAGGTCGGGGGCCGAGCGATGCGCGTTTCTCTCGTACATGTACGCGCGTGTGTGCGAGGCGTTGGCTCTAACTGAACCCGAGTGAGGCGTTGGGCTCTAACTGAACCCGAGTGAGGTGTTGGGCTCTAACTGAACCCGAGCGATTGCATTGCAGGCTACGCGTTATTGAACCCGAGCGATCGATCGATGGCTGTTAACTGAACCCGATCGAGCAATTCCTTCGCTACTGCTACTAACTGAAGCCAATCGATGCTGCCTCTGTGATGAATAGTGAGCATTGCGGGGGGGGGGGGGGTTGGATGAACAGTGAGCGGTGGCGTTGCCTCTGGATGAACATGACCCCATGGTGTGGTGGAGGGCTGGATGAACAGTAGACGGTAGAGTGGTGCCCGCGGAGGGGTGGTTGAACAGGACCTCGTGGTGTGGAGGGCTGGATGAACAGTAGACGGTGGAGAGGTGCCCGTGGAGGGGTGGTTGAACAGTAGCCGGTGGAGTAGCGCACGTTGGAGGCTAGATGAATAGGAGCCCGTGGAGGCTGGAGGAGGTCGACGGTAGCCCGTGGAGGCTGGAGGAGGTCGACGGTGGAGATGAACAGTATCCCGTGGAGTCCCGTTTTGCGGTACGCCACACCCCTCCTGATGAACATGACCCCCGTTTCGACCGTAGCGCTCCAACACAAGTTTGTTTCGTCCGTTTTGCGGTACGCCACACCCCTCCCGATCAACACCGTAGGAGGTCCGTTTCGTCCATTTTGTCGTACGCCACACCCCTCCTGATCAAGAGGACCCCCGTTTCTACTGTAGGAGGTCCGTTTCCTCCGTTTTGCGGTACGCCAGACCCCTCCCAATCAATAGGACCCTGTTCCGAACGTAGGAGGTTTGTTTCCTCCGTTGTGCGGTACGCCAGGCCTCGTTTCCATCGCGTGTTCCATCCAAGCCCCCCGATGAACACGACCACGCATTCCGTTCCGACCCAGCAGGTTGGCTCCCACGCGTTTCGTTGCCTCTCGATGAACACGACGCATTCCGTTGCCTCCCCATGAACACGACGCATTCCGTTGCCTCCCCATGAACACGACGACGACGCTGTTTCTCCATTCTGACCCAGCCATGTACACGAGTCCTGGCCGTACGTATGCGCGAGTAGGCGTTCGAGACCCCGCCCGTATGTATACATACGTGGCCGTATTTTCTTTCTTGCACCCTGGCCGCTGTACGTACGTGTACATGCTACGTGCCCGCCTCTACTACGACACGTACGCACCTCTACTACGACACGTGCGCGCCTCTACATCCACCAGTATATATGTACGTACACGTTCATGACCAGAATAACAACGTTATGTACACTTTGACCAGGTGGGTCCCAACTGTCAGGCACTTCCTTGCCTGCGAAGATGTAACTGGTGGGTCCCAGCAGTCAGGGGGGCGAATCGTTTTTTTGCGTGGACGCACTTCCTTGCGTGCGAAGATGTAGCTGGTGGGTCCGAGCAGTCAGGGGCAATTTTTTTTTCATGAAATACGGTGGCCCGTCCGGTGGGTCCCCGCTGTTAGGTGGAGGAATAATTATTTTGCACGTAATAAAGAGGCACTTCCTTGCTGTGACCATGGACCCAGCTGTCAGCCTCTCCACGTACAGTCCACGTCCGATGGAAGCCATTCCTTGACCACGTTGACTACGCCGCACAGAGAGCACCAGGGCGGTATACGACAGCGAGGCCTAGGAACAGGACGATGCAGAGCCAGGGAAGACGCGACAGTGGATGCCCACGCGTAGAGGAGTATGAGGGTTCACTGGTTCGCTGCGGTGTGAGGCTGCCGTCGCCGCAGAATAACATGGGTTGTGGGTGAGTAGAGGGATGGCCTGGCCAGCGGTGGGAGTAGTAGGGGGCGGTGAGGACTCCGCCGCATCGCAACCGACCATGGGAGGCAGGAGCACGAGGCACGACCGACGCTGGTTTGGGCGGCTAGAGCAAGAAGACCAGAGGTTGAAGAAGCACTACGGCCGTTGGATGGACATCGTACGGTCACTAGAGCTAGAATCGTTCATATTGACTAAGTTGACAAAGCCCTTCGTCCTCGTCAACTTAGTAGGCCCACAAGTCAGCCACCCACTATGGTGGGTCCCAGCTAGCAGGGGGTATTCAATTTTTGGTGCGTAATAAGGAGGCACTTCCTTGCGTGCGAAGATATAGCTGGTGGGTCCGACCTGTCAGCGGGGGGAACGTTTTTTCGTGAAATACAGAAGCCCTTCCCACGTACAGTGCACGTAAAGTGCATAATAAGGAGGAATTTTCCTTGCGTGCGACCATGGACCTCGTGGGTCCCAGCCGTCAGGCTCTCCACGTACAGTCCTCTTCCGATGACTCTCGTATGTTGACCACGCCGCGCCGAGCGCACCGAGGTGGTGGACGGTGGCGAGGCCCCAGACCAGAACGACTCGGAGAGGAGTGGGAAACTTGACTGGTTCGGGTGCGGGGTGGGCCTACACTCGGCAGAGAATAACAGGAGGTGCGGAGTGGAGGGATGGCCTGGCCGTCGGTGGGGTAGCGTTTCGCTGAGGAGCGCAAAACAACACCGCTGGACGCCGATGGCTGGAGCAGGCGGTTCCGGCAGCGCTGGGGGAAGAAGACGAGAGATTGAAGAAGAATACCGACCGTTGGATGTAAATCCAACGCCTTCTTAGGCTTCGACCTACTGGCCCACATGTCAGCCAGTCCATTTGATTTTTAGTCCATTTGGTGGGCTGGGTGAAACAATGATGTAGCATCTATGCAGCCTGTTTAAATCCCATTTGCATTTTTCTCGAAATCCGCAGACTTGCTGGGCTGGGTGAAAATATCATGTTGGGCTAGACGGAGAAATGTTATAAAAACATAAACACATGATTGCACGTAAAATCTTTGCAAGCTTATGTACGCAATCTCTAGGAGTTAACTTGCCAAGTTATATAAAAACAATTATTATTATTATTATTTTGTAAGAAGTTTCAACTTACGAAATAAAATATCATTTTAATTTGATGAGTTAATAGTACATGGGGTATTATTATTTTTTAGGCTAGACATGGGACAGTTGAGTTGGTTCTGGGGGAAAGTACTGGGAGAAAACTCAGTTTACATCGAAAAAGAAAGTGGGAGAAAATTCAGTGACCTGCGGGGTCCACCTGAGGAGGGGAATATGTTGGGAGGAAGGAGATTCAAAGCACGGCAGTCGAGTGAACTAGTTTTTTTACGGACAAGTGAACTAGTTTACATACATAAGAAAATAGCCACTAAAAAAAGCAATCAGGTTAATGGGTTCTTGAAAGAAATATTTCAGACAAAACAGATAATTACGACACATAGGCTAATGCATGAAACAATCAGATGATAAAGGTGCTTATAAACAGATAAAGTACAACATCTAGACCTTCCTGGCACGCTTGATCATGACGCTGCGGCTGTCCGTGTACTCGTCGGTTACAGGAAGCAGACACGCCCTCATGTCCAAGATCTGCCTGTACATGTCGTAGCATGCGTATGCGTCCTTGGCCACGTAGGTTATGTAGGCTAGATTCAGAGGTACCTCCCATGTGTTCAGGTCGTCTTCTTTCATGTTGGCGTATCAGGGGTCGATGATGGTCTCAGCGAGGTCAACCACGGAGTCCTTCTCCTGCCTGTTGTTGATGATCTTGTATTGCTTCTGGATATCGACAAGCTTGTTGCACCAGATGGCTGAATCGTCGCGTTCTTCCTTCTCTCCACCATAGCGAAGGTGCAGTCGGCGCTGCCGATAAAACGGGCGAATGCTCCAGAACCTGGTGCAGCCATAGGACTGAGGCGAGGCAGAGCTTCACCGAGTCCGTATCGTTGGTGTACATCGCATTCAACTTGGTGCAGCCATAGGACTGAACGGCGAATTCTAAGGGGAACTCCTTGCTGAAGTCCATATCCAACAGGCTCACCCCTCGGATCGCCATTGGAGTCTCTTCGAGTGAACGAGTGTGTAGGCGGCGGCAGCAGTTCGTTTTTTAGCTCATAGGGAACTGGATTCAATAGTAAGCTGAGTGTGTACAGGCGACAACAGTTACTACCCCTCCCTCGTCCGCCGCACGCCAAGTTTGAACTGTTTGTTATGGTTGTTGTCTTCTGCATCATCATGCCGTGTTTCCCAGATTGCAAGATTCAGAACCAACAAATAAGATCCAAATAATAAGTACAACAAAGATGCCTACACATCTCATTGATTCCCAGCTTGCAAGATTCAGAACCAACAAATAAGATCCAAATAATAAGTACAACAAAGATGCCTACACATCTCATTGATTCCCAGCTTGCAAGATTCAGAACCAACAAATAAGATTCAAATAATAAGTACAACAAAGATGCCTACACATCTCACTGATTCCCAGCTTGCAAGATTCAGAACCAACCCATTAGAGCCTTTTGATAAAGTGAATATTAGGATTAAATCCATCTTGGCTAGCCATGTCATACAATCGAAGAACTTGGCGAATGCTCTTGACCGTCACAACATCTGTAGTTGAGTATTCCTGTTTGCACATCATGTTTGCACAACACAAACAAGGAGACAGGAGAGGATGATTTCGCTTTAATAGCGGCCTACTTGAACTCAACCTCCAGCTCTACTTGGATGAGGTCTGCCTGGAGTTCCATGATTCAATTCATGCACCTTTTTCTGTAGTTCACCTGAAATGAAGCAAAGATTGCATCTTCAGCTAGCAAGAAGTACTTGCTCTTGTGAGTTGGCAGGTTCTTCTTTAGTAGTTGCACTAAAATTGAGGAACATTAAGGTTGGCTGTCCAGCTCATGTAAGGTGCAACTATAATTTTCTTATCCTTTTGTGCAGTTCCACTAAAATAAAGTGCCATTGTGGTGACAGTGATGGCTCCATCTTGCAAAGGCTAATAAAATGTTGCACGAGATTACCAACAGAACTTGACGGAGTTTTTGAAAACTCCAATCACCATTTCGTGCAGTTCCACCAAAATTGAGAGATGTTGCCCACGTGACGTTTTAGTTGAACTGCACAAGACACTCATTCCAAAAAAAGTGTTTTGTGCAGTTCACCAAAAGGTCACAATAGCAACAAGGTGAAATGGATATCCCTATCTGCACAAAAAGATATAAAGTAAATAGTTGCTGGTCAATAAGAATATACAAAACATATACAAAATGAAAAGAAGCATCTTAATTATGTTCATGGCAATCATGCAAGCACAGTTGAAATTTTAAAACGTCAGCAATGCTTCATGTTACCAGAAGCATTATGATCAACAATGAGATTCCTCAAATATGGGATTACTTTAATGGTGGCATTTCTTGTTTACCAGACACAGTAAATCAACAGCAGCTAAAGAGTTGGTTTAAGGGCATGGGACCGTGGGGACACCAGGACACTCAACAGCGTAAAGCAGCAACTTACTTATCATACTGGGGAAAACAGCAGGAGTGCCATTTATAACACGGTTTAATTGCATCTTATCACTGGAGGCATTAGATTAACAATAACACTAGTTAGACATGTCCGTAAGGTAACAGTGTGATCACTTCATTTTACATGCGCCCTTACATTAACAACAACAAAAGGTTGGTATAAGGACATGCGATAGTGGACGCATCAGCACAATGTACATACAAGGAGGCATAAAGTGGTGATGCCGAGTTTGTTCATGCTATGTGAGGGCAGCAAACCTAATCCTGGAGACCTTGTACTATGTGAGGGCAGCAAATCTAATCCTGGAGACCTTTTACTATGTGAGGGCAACAAATCTAATCCTGGAGACCTTTTACTATGTGAGGGCAGCAAATCTAATCCTGGAGATCTTTTACTATGTGAGGGCAGCAAATCTAATCCCGAGACCTTTTACTATGTGAGGGCAGCAAATCTAATCTTGAGACCTTTTACTATGTGAGGGCAGCAAATATAATCCTGGAGACCTTTTACTATGTGATGGCAGCAAATCTAATCCTAGACATACTCTATTGACTTTTCCACCAGCCGCCACTTTCTATCATTTTTTCAACCAATAATAGATTTGTTCCTCATCCAGTTTGTACTGCATTTTCCCATTATTTCCCTTTTCAACCAAGAGACCGGTTGGGTATCCGGTCTCTACTACTTTCACCATATTATTTCCTCTTTGAATCAAGTCCTAGATTCATGCTACAACTTTCCCCCCTTTCTTCGTTGTTTGAACAAAGCCCTAGATTTGAATGCATGAAGTAGCTTTACCTCTAATAGTACTAAAAATTTAGGTGGCTTTGGAAGAGATGATGGGAGTAGAAAAAGATGCACATACAGACACGTGGGGAGCTGGGGCAGTAGAGCAAGGCCAATTTCTAAGAACTTACACCTGAGGGTCGTCTGGATGTCGGCGGTGGCAGGTCGGATCTGCGGACAATACGGCAGGGAGGAAGAAGGGTCGGAGGACCTCCCAAGCCGGCGCTGTGTCGGAGAGAACGACACGGGCAGAGGATCGGGCCCCTCCGGCAGCTATGGGTTTCCTCCCTCGGCGGCGATGACCGCGTGAACGATGCACCTTTTAGTCCTCTACACACACCGGCCTAAGGGATCCGGCCGGATCTGTGACCAGCGGTGAGTAGAGAGAAAATGTCGCTACCGCTGTCTTGTTTATATCTGGAGAGGATGAGAGAATGAAGAGAGCAACCCTAGTAAAGCAAGTGCTCAGGCCCCTGCGTCCATATATAGTGGAGTGATTATCTCTTTTCTCTCCACAACAAGCGTTTCAATTTGTGTATGTGGCATTAAAGAAAAGAAACTCTCTATCTAAGGTGACTACTGTACGACTCCTACTTACTACTAGTAGTACTACAGTATTGTTCACTTGTGCTCCCCGTCCCTTCATTCATTGAACAACCCCACGGGTGAATAAACATACAGTAAGTACTATATTTATATAGAACGAACAAGCTCGAACTATTTTCGCGTAGTTAAAAGTTGAGGGCGGGGCTTTTCCCGGGCAGTACGCACGGCAGTTTTCAGGTAGGCGGTTTGATAGAGAGGCGAGGAGGGTGAGAGAGTAGGGCTGTGCAATTTGACGGTGCGTTACTGCTGGAAATACTTGTGATATGACCACTCACTATAGTCATGAATTACTGGCGCTCCGACCGGGGTGATGCCCCCGTTCCGTTCCGCGCTCTAATCTGGTGCATGACACGTCGACCCAGATGCTGGCTCTCCCACATGTCGGAGTAGTAACAAGGAGCAAAGAATGATGCGATATATACTAGTACTATACTACTCCCTCTGTTCCTAAATATAAGTCTTTGGAGAGATTTCACTATGGACCACATACGGAGAAAAATGAGTGAATCTACACATAAAATGCATCTATATACATCCGTATGTGGTCCACAGTGAAATATCTACGAAGACTTATATTTAGGAACGGAGGGAGTACTACTCAGGTCGGAGGAGTGCGAACAACGGCAGCCCAATGAACCAGCAGTGCGAACCACGGTAGCCCAGTGAACCAGCAGTAGAAAACAATGTGGTGATATGGCCATAAAAAACAATGTGCTACGGTCCACACTGTGGCATGTACAGTAACACTCCTCTTTGTTTGGATCCCTGAGTTAGAGCTAGTTTGGGTTGAAAGAGCCTCAAATTATCGAAACAAGAGGGGTTAGTTTGAGCTAGTTTGCTCTAACCCAGCTAAAAAAACTAGCCCGGTGGAGAGGTTCTAATTGGGTTAGTTATCCTCGGGCCCACTAAAAGAGAACTAAAAAAATCTCCCCTACCCGCACCAGATTGCTCCCCCCCTCTCGCACGACTCCTCTCTGTTCCCCATAGGGCCACTCGCCCTCTCTCTCCTCCGTCCGCCCTCTCCTTCCGGCCTCCGCCGCGCTACTCCGGCCGCCCTCTCCCTCCGGCCTTCGAAGGTCGCCCCGCTCCCCCTTCACCAATTTTTTTCTCCCTCTGTCGTGCGTGGCAGCGGTGCATCTACCAGGGAGGTCACGAGAGGGGTGAGTTTGTTCGTTCCTTCTCTGTATCACGACCATATCATTGATCTTGCTTGCTCTAGCGCTAATTCTGATTTGGAAAAGTAGATCCTGATCAAACTTTGTATAGATTTGTGGTGCACACATGGAATTGTTTGATGCTGCTTGAGGAGGTAATAAATCTTTCTAGAGGCCCAAAAATTCAGGTCACCTTTCTAGGTATTTCAATTTCAGGCTTGTATTATTTCTAGAGGCCCAAAGATTCAGTTCACCTTTCTAGGTATTTCAATTTCAGGCTTGCATTATTTCTAGAGGCGCAAAGATTCAGTTCACCTTTCTAGGTATATCAGTTTCAGGCTTGCATTATTTCTAGAGGCCCAAAGATTCAGTTCACCTTTCTAGGTATTTCACTTTCAGGCTTGCATTATTTCTAGAGGCCCAAAGATTCAGTTCACCTTTCTAGGTATTTCAGTTTCAGGCTTGCATTATTTCTAGAGGCCCAAAGATTCAGTTCACCTTTCTAGGTATTTTAGTTACAGGCTTGCATTATTTCTAGAGGCCCAAAGATTAAGTTCCCAGTCAGCGGCAAGCGGCCCTGCTACCCATGCCGGTGTCGACCTCAACTCGCAAGGGCCGGCGTCGGAGGGGTTCCCGGTGCGTGGGCTCTACAGAGCCTTCCTCTAGAGCGACGATGGCGAGCTCCTCCCTCGGTGCGTGAGGGGCTCCGGGCTCCCTCCCTATCGTGAATGACTTCCGTGATGAGTTAGCTCATTCTTTGTTTCATGAAGTGTTTTATTTATTTTGTGAAGCTTGATTGACGACTTGTATGTTTAAGTGGGATATCTCATTTGTATGGACAAAGTAAAAAATTATCATGTTTAGCATGCTTGATTTGTATAGATGGTTCGTTTATGTCAATTGTGAGCGGGAGGAGGCCACAGAAGAGCCGGCCACACCAAGAGGGTGCTTGGATCCAAGGGACTTATTTTAGTCTGACTAAAAATAGTCTCTTTAAGAGGCTAAAGTTCCAAGCACCCCTGACTAAAGAGGGGCTAAAACTAGTCTTGAGACTAAAAATTTTTAGTCAGGGGTACCCCTACTAAAATGTGGATTAGTCCTCTCTCTCCTCATTTAACTCCTCTCCTTTAACACAGGCGAGTCCTGGATTGGAGGGTTTGGAGGATATTAAATGCTCATTGACTTGATTTTAGTCTCTTTAGTACTTGGATCCAAGCATGGGTGAGGCTAGAAAGTTTTAGTCCCACTACTTTTAGTCATGGAACTAAAACGTATCCAAGCACCCTCTAAATCTAGCAGGAAATAGGGTCCAAAGTAGTCAAATGATTAAGATAGAGCATTTATTGTCAATCTAACCCTGCCATCCATACACCTCTTTGGTTTAGAGTTAGTTCAGGGTTAGAATCTAACTCTAACCTGTAACTGAGTTAGAGTTCTCCTCATCTCAGTTCATCGCCATCATACTTTCCCCATTCCTGTGTTTTCAGTATCCTGCGAATCAAAGAGGCCCTTTTTTTGCGGGAAAAATCAAAGAGGCCCTTAGACTGGTTTCGGTCCGGTCATTTTTTATAAACGTGTTATGTCCAAAATTTAATGAACGTGCTCTAGTTTCCTCGAAAATAATCCGGTTTCATGTAGTAACTAGATGAATCCCCGCGCGCTGCTGCGGGGCATTTTTGATAAAATTTCTAATGTGGAGAGATACAATGTGTAAAACAATAGTTAATTCATGTGCGTTAAAGCATTTCTCTTTTTGTGGGGAAAACATATTTTTCAAATGAGTGCTTGCACCGAGTTATAACAGTAGTGTTAATACAAAGAATTTGAAATGAAGAGTTAATACAAAATATTCAAAACAAAGTCTTTAAGTGATGACACTTGCTGTTATATAAATGAAAAGAGTGAATCAGAATCAGCATATAGCTAAAAGTAATAAATTTGTATGTTGGATCCATGTACGTGCGCTTATCATGTTACCTGATCTGAACAATTATTCTTACTCGTGGAGTAACATCAAAATTCAAGTAACTCATAACTATATTCCAGAACAAAATAACTATAGGAGACAAAGAAAAATGTTGTCACATACACGAAAACTTGTACAGAAATGTCACCTAGTTTAACTGAACTTATAATCTACTACCAATGCAGCAAAGTCAGCAATCACTAACCTGCAACTCTTAAAAACCAACAAAATGACATTTTTGAGATGTGAACCAATGGATAATAGTATAGCAATAGAATAAATGAAAAGTCGGAAGAATGAAAATTTATTCCATCAGGAACAATGAATGTGTCCACTTTAACTTTCAATATACGATGGTCAAGACCTTCAACCTGAAAAAGACGATGACCATTAAGTAAGCATTAGAAATACTACATGGAGGTGCTAGGCAAGGAGTTGATAGCAAGATTCATATCAAGAATAGTATTCTAAAGCCCATTGTGTATCTCCTCAGATGCCCATTAATTTATGAGTTTGTAATGGCTATTTCAAGGTGCGGCACTCACCTCAAATGTTATTGGAGAAGAAGAGATAAACCGGTTCAGTTTGTCCTGGCTGTCCAGGAGGGACTGAGCGCAGAATTACTGGATTAATTCATCTATTTAATGACATTGGTCAAGTATATTGCAACAACAGGTCAAGAGGACCAGAATTCCAGAAACGTTGTCGATGTCCCCACTCATAAGCTTACCACTGATGGAAAGGAGCAGCCTAGATGGCTTCCACCATAGCGCCAGAACCAGCTCGCCAAAAAAACGCTATCATTGCCATGCTACAAGTTCGACCAAGAGGTTGTTGAATCCTGACCTCATAGAAGTCAAGTGAAAGCCAACCTACATACAGCTCAACAGAGATGGGGGTTAGATCTAGTACTTCTCCAAGCTTTCCAGCAACAGAGATGGCCCTAGAAAGATGGAACATATATAACCTGACCTGAAACCACAGTCAAGTGTAAATCGAAAGTTATTTATACTGGGTTGCAACTACCTACATAAAAGATACTATGATGGAATTACAAAAGAAACATTGTTTTAAATTGTCAAGGAACAAAATAATTTAACAGGGTCTGATTATGTGTTAATAAATAGTATAAGCAAATCCATGCATAGGTGCATGTACGAAACCAAAACACAATCAAATTCACACCTAGTAAGACATGTAGATGCAAATCCATAGGTGCGTGTACGAAACCAAAACAAAATCAGATTACTCTTTGATTCATTGTACCAGGGAACCAACAACATCATCGGCACACACATAAAACAAAGGATAATCTGAAAACATGACACGACATGTACGCATTACTGGGAGCAAGGAAACCATCTCACCATGGCATGGATGTACTCCTCCAAGGGTTCACGCTACTTGTAGTAGAACTGCTGCAAGTAGTGCAGATGTTGTATATCATGATGTGCGACAAATAGAGAAAAACAGGGGGGGCGGAAACTCTAGATCCGAGCCGGATTAGAACAAATCGACCCTAGTACATATCGAGAAAAACAGGGGTTCCCTAGATCAACATTGGATTAGAAGTTTAGAATGAATCGGCTTAGCCGAGGCATGTCCAGAGGGAGGAGGCGATGGAGTCGACTTACATGTCTTCCTCATTTAGTCCTCAAAGTTGAACTTCGGCTCCGGCTTGCCCTTGAGGATATCGATGAGATTATTGATGCCCCACCCAGCCTCTAGATCGATCTTCTTGAGGTCCGGCCACTGCTCCACCATCGCCATCATACTCGTTGGTTCTGCCCCGGGACGGCTGTCGTAAACCCCAGTGGAGGCTGGCTTCTTGCGTCCGTCGCCTCGTGGGGGTTGAGATGGTTGGGATGGAAGATAGGGCGGCCAACTTATGAGGGATTCAAGACGTTTCGTTTTCGAGAGGTTTGCTTCTGCTTCCACTGGTCAAGGAACGGAGATCGGAATGGGAGGGGCGTGGATTGTGGAGCACCGAGGGGTCATCTCGTAGTATTGCAGGCCTCTCGTGGGTTGTGATAGTAGTAACTAAAGCCACCTTCATGTAAAAAACCTTCAGGAAAAATATGCCAGCAAGCGGTGCTACGTGTGAACGTGGAGAGAAAAAACAAAGAGATGAAGTGACGTGGGTGGAAATTGCTGAGGTAGCTAGATGATGATGTGGACGCGCTGCATGTGGAGAGAATTGGTAGAAGTGGGGATCAACTTCTTAAGAATGTAAGATTCATTCATTTATTTATTCTTCTGCGGGGGTTTGCATGTAATTCGTGAGGTCTGAAATGTAAAGTACCCCGGCATATGCTCCGAGTCGTGCATGCACTACGACCCAGATGCTCTATGTCCCACATGTCGGCGAATGGGAGCACGTGGAAATAGCCTAGGAGTACATATAGGAGGATAAATGCGTGAAATAATATGTACTGTGAAGCGTAGCCGCAGTTCGAAAAGGAGACCTAAAGTGATGACAGCTATAGGTCGCACGCACCCAACTAGTGGTACTAGACATACAACTAATTTTTCCCTCAAAAAAAAGAGGCACGAGTGCTCAGTACTCCTATTCTATAAACACGAGTCCCATCTGACAACAGCGTCCGTGCTACAGCTAGCTCTCCTCCCTCGTTTCTCTCTTCTAATTGTAAACTCGGCCGACGCCCGGTGGGCGGGGTGGGTTTGCTCAACTGTGGCCCCACCTCACAGTGAAAACGTTACGACTGGAATAAAAATGCCATATACTCCCTCCGTTCATAAATATAAGCCTTTTTAGATACTATTTCAAATGGAATACATCATACAAATGTATGTAGACATAGTTTAGAGTGTAGATTCACTCATTTTGCTCCGTATATAGTAGTCACTTGCTGGAATCTTTAGAAAGACTTATATTTGGGAACGGAGGGAGTACTATACTAATAAAACATTAAGGCCACGAGGCGATGCAGTGCTGGTTACAGGAGGCAAGAAGAAGAGATGCATCCATAAACGACGTCCACCTCCTCGACTCAGGGCGCCGACCCACCGAACGGCACCTAAGTAGCATCGGCTTTCGTGGCCAGGTCGACGTGCTTCTGAACAATGGCGTCCAATGATTCCAGCCGCTGGAAGAAGGCCAACGTCTTTCTGTCCTCGCTTGCCTTGTAGTGGCCTATGTAGATGATTTCCTCGTAGACGTGGATGTGCAGGTCGACGATTTCTTGCATGGCGAGGCGCTGCGCGGCGAGCGCGGCCTCGAGGTGCACATTCTTCATCCCGACCTCCGGCACCTGCAGGGCCACCAGGGCTTGAAAGAGTTCGTCACCATGGAGGCCGATGAGGGTGGCAGGCAATGAGGAGCCTAGGCGCGCGGGCTGGAGCAGTACGGCAAGGTCGTCTGCGGCGCTTCTTGACGGTGGTGAACTTGTGGATGGAGTTGACCATCATGTCGTCCATGCGAGAGGACAAGCCGACGTCAGCGAGGGCTACGATGCCTGTGGTCGCCAGCACCGTCTGGAAACGCTGCGCGGTGCAGGACCGCAGGCCGGCGCCTTGGATGATTTGGCACAGCCGACTGCTGCTCGCGTCCATCGCCTCCATAGGTGCTTGTGGCTTCTGGTCACTTGGTCTTGGATTGGAGTGAGTAGTGTTGCGTAGAGACTTGGGAGTAGATGGATTGGAGTGGTGGGGCGCCTTTATTATATGAGAGTCCAAACTCTGTTGCATTCACATCGTGCTGGCTCTATTCTGCTTCTCCAATTAATTCCCTCTGCATGTAATTGACGATGCATCATTGACCGTTCAACGTCTCGGGAACCACTACCCTCTCCCTCCTTGGCATTTAAGCACCTATGGACCCGTCGAAGATGAGGTGCCTATGGTGACTTCGTAAATTTCAATATGATAGTGCCATGCGTGTGTGCGTTCATAGGGGTGAGTGTATGCGCGTGTATATGAGCGCTTGCGTCTGTACTGTGTAAAAAAAACGTAAATGCGTGTCAAAAAGAGACTAGTCAGTATACTCAATATTGTGCACCTAGGAGAGGAAAATGATAGAACTAGTATGTATTTATTTACGGTGCAGATTCACTCATTTTGCTCCATATGTACTCCGTCTCGGTGTAGTCTAGTCACTTGTTGAAATCTCTAGAAAGGCAAATACTCCTTTCTGGTTTACAGGGCTATACTAGCAAGTAGTTGTACGTACTAGTACAATAGTGGGCTCACATAGCAATTTTGTCTCATGCAAGAGCCTGGCTATATGCGTGCTCCAATGTTCGCAACTGCAACATTCGGTTTGCGCTTGGCTCTTCGCCTCTTCGAGAAGACGAACAATGATGTTACTACTACTGCTTCTACAGTGTCGAATCCACTGCTGCATGTCCGTCCACCGCAAGCGGGATGGATAGCTTGTTGTAGAAGTACTACTAAGCAAAAGCCCGTCCTCATTTGCGAGCAACTGCGCGCATGGGTGAGGGAGAAGGCGTGTTGTAAAATCAAGCTTCTCCTCGTTGTACGAGTTGACGCGACACATCATAGCACTGGCCCCACATGCTTGCCTCTAAACTTGGCTGAAAGACCCGCAGTGTACAATATATTTGCTGCAACCTCTAACATTTACCCACCACAAATTAAAATATATGTGGCCGTATGCATCATTCTGATGCAGAGGCCGGGGAGTCCCCCCTTTTCAAAAAAAAAACAAATTAAAATATATATTCCTGTCTTGACCAGATGAGCGTGCAAACTACAATCACCAGGGTGTCAGGTAGGCCCAGAAGACTATTTTAATTTTTTTTAAAACTTCGAGGCGGCCACATAGCATGGAGCCGACCCCAATGATTTTAAGCTTACAGGCACGATACACGCTATCCTAGACTACTCTACATATGAAACTGCCACACGAGCGTCCGGGCTGCGCTTGGCTCTTCGCCTCTTCGGGAAGTCGAACAATGACGGAGTACTACTGCACTGGAGGAGTACTACAGTATGCTTCTGGCCATCTGACATTGATTGAGCTGCTGCATGTCCACCCCGTACGGGAGGGAGAGCGTGTAGCGAAAGCTTCTCCTAGTCTTGCCAGCCACCACGCTCATGGGCGAGGGAGGGACGCTCCTGCCTTTGCATGTATGACAGGTGGGACCGACAGGTGTGTGGCCAACCTGTCATACAGCCAAAGGCAGGTGCAGTTAAGTCCGCGAGGGAGAGGATAATCAAACTTCTCGTTGATGTACGAGTTGGCGCGACACATCAAAGCACTGCACTCGATATATTTCAATAATTTGTGTTTACCAATGCATTAACTACAACGCATGCATGCATGCCGTGACTCTCCTTTTGGCACTTGCATGTGTTGATTTAATGCACCTTGACGCCTCTAGTGTATGAGGTTCGAATACACCTTGTTCGTTCGGCTGATTGAGCAAGGTGCAGGTTTCTTGATTGATGTGATGTTCGATTGATTTCTGCAGTGCAAGGGAGGGCACCTGGCCTACGCGGACTGCCGCGTCGAGCGCCCTGAGAACCAGCGGCAGTGCAAGAAGTGCGAGCGCGGAGGTGGCTTCGACGTGCGGAACACGACGGTGGACTCCGTCCTTTCGTCGGTGAGGGTGGAGTGCCCGCACGAAGGCTGTGGGCTCTACGTCACTTACCACAAGCTCGCCGATCACCAGAGCGTGTGTCCGCTCGTGCCCTGCAAATGCCCCATGCCTGTCAGCGGCTATGAAGGCCCGCCGCCGGCGCTCTACCACCACATCAGCACCGCGCATCCCATGCCCGTGCACAGGATCCAGTACGGCAAGGTGCTCCAGCTGCAAGTGCCACTATCGGAGCCACGGCTCTTGCTGTTCGTGGAGGAGGACCGCCGCACGTTTTTCTTGGTTGGCGGCGTGCTCGACATCGGCGCGCCTATTGCCGTGTTGGTCGTCTGTATCAGAGCGGGGGCGTCCCCACTGCCGCACTACGTGGCCAAGCTGTGGGCGAACAGCCCGCCGGGGGAGCCCAAAGGCATGACCAACGCCGTCAAGGTGGAAATGGAGGTGACAAGCAGCAAGGATCCCGGCGACGTCGACGTGCAGGAGCTGACCTTCTTGACAGTTCCGCCCAAGCTGCTGGCCGGGGCTAAGCTTGTGTCCCTCCACATTCAGGTTGACAAGCTTATGTCCTAAATGTTTCTACAGTGCCTTTTGTTTATCTTAGTAATATGCTAATATAGGGATTACCTTGGTCTACTTTAGCTTAAGAAATGGTGGGTTTTGGTGGCGATGCAACAATTACTTCTACATCAGATCAGTAATTTCCAACAGTCAAACGGATATTTTGTGTATGTTGGATATAAAGTTCCTTTGGGTAAGAAGTACTACTTGTCATCAAAATGGATAAAAGGAGATGTATGTAGACGTATTTTAGTTCTAGATACGTCCCTTT
This sequence comes from Aegilops umbellulata, assembly GCA_032464435.1. Lineage (NCBI taxonomy): Eukaryota > Viridiplantae > Streptophyta > Magnoliopsida > Poales > Poaceae > Aegilops > Aegilops umbellulata. The sequence goes on along the minus strand of CP136055.1, from coordinate 242,308,803 downwards.
TTATCCATTTCGATGACAAGCACTCCCTCCGTTCCACAATACATGCCTACCATTTGTCAAAATATAGATGTATCTAGACATGTTTTAGTATATAGGTACATCCATGTTGTGGTGGTTTTCAGTAATGAAAATCGGAAGGGGCAAGCCCTTCTTTGATCAAAAATAATAATTAATCGTCCTTATATATTCATCAGTGTTGCTATAAGTCGCAGTAGATGCTACATAGGTCCGTAGGATCTTACATCAAGATCCGTGCTTTCAGATTTTCTTTTCTCTCTCTTAAATCTCAGTCGAGGGAGACATAGCCACGAACAGAGGCTCGGGCGCCATTAATGGAGACCTTGGGAGAGAGGTGGACGACAGATGGAGGTCAAAGGGCTCTCCTTCCGATAAGGACGCACAGGGGTCTGATCGCACGCCTCTCGTACTCAAATAGCTACCCTGCACGGCGCCTCCTAGCTAATAAAAAATGGGGATGTGTGGCGGCACGTAAATGGTACTAGTAAGTAGAACGCCCACGGTTTCAATAATACTTGTGTTTCCGATTGTAACGTGACAACACTTGTTCCAAAATGACTTTGTTGATTGTTAATGTGTGCGCCTTCGCAAATTGGACTGCAAATTTACCACAGCATGTTGGTGCCATGTCATGGCACCAAGCCAATTTTCATTATTTTCATGTGTGTTTTGGATTTACAGGAATTAAAAAACTAAGTTTCTCAATGTTTCCAACCCAGCCACGACGCCCAGAATTTTGAATTTCATTCCCATTTCTTGCATGGAACCTAGAAATTTACCCGAGGATACACATGTGATTTTTCAACCAAGTTTGGTGCACTGGAACGTGTGCTTGTATTTCAAATTTTAATTATGCACACAAAGGTGACACGTTCCCTCCCAGAACCACGAGCCTTCTTGAGAGAAGCTCCGATTTGCAAGAAGCTTATACCAAAATTTGTTCCTATTCGGCCATTTTTTTTACCATGACATGGTACTACCATGACATGACACCATGCCAAGTTTCATGATTTTAAAACCAAGTTCCTCAATGTTCTCGACCGAGCCACGATGCCCAGATGTTTGGATTTTATTCTCGTTTTTTGCATGGGACCTACTCCCTCCTTCCATCTATATAGGGCCTAATGTGTTTTCCAAGACAACCTTTGACTATTGACAAGATTAATAGCACATGAGATGTATACTATGAAAATTATATTATTGGAAGCTCCTTTGACATACAAATTTGAAGGTATGCTTTGTGTAAGTTGCATGTCATATATTATTGCTCCAACGTTTGGTGAAAGTTAGCCTTGAAAAATGCATTAGGACCTATATAGATGGAAGGAGGGAGTAGAAATTCACCCGAGGACACAAATGTGATTTTTCAACCAACTTTGGTGCACGGGAGCATGTGCTTGTAGTTCAAATTTGAATTATGCACATTAAATGACCAAAAACTCAATTTATGTTTAAATAAGGCCAAACGAAGCCGGAATAATTCCAAAATTTAATAGGGCACTCATGTAGTTCTATGTTGTCTTTGTAAATAAACTCAAGGGGGACAACGTATATCGTTTCGCACTCAAAGGTGGCACGTTCCCTCTCAGAACGACGAGCCTTCTTGAGAGAAGCTTCGGTTTGCAAGAAGCTTATACCAATCTGTTCCTATTCGGCCAATTTTTTACCACAATATGGTATTACCATGACATGACATCCATGCCAAGTTTCATGATTTTCAAACGTGTTTTGGATTTACAAGAATTTTAAAACCAAGTTTCTCAATGTTCTCGGCCGAGCCACGATGCCCAGATGTTTTAATTTTATTCTCATTTCTTGCATGGGACCTGGAAATTCACCCGAGGACACAAATGTGATTTTTTCAACCAACTTTGGTGCACGAGAGCATGTGCTTGTAGTTCAAATTTGACTTATGCACATTAAATGACCAGAAACTCAATTAATGTATAAAAAACGACAAACGAACCAGGAATAATTCCAAAATTTAACAGGGCACTAATGTAGTTCTATGTTGCCTTTGTTCAGAAACTCAAGGGGGGGGGGGCAGCGTATATCGTTTCACACTCAAAGGTGGTCCCTCTTAGAACCACGAGCTTACAAATCGGCCCAATTTTTTATCACAACATGTTAGTGCCATGACATGACACCATGCCAAGTTTCATGATTTCCAGGCGAGTTTTGGAGTTACATGAATTTAAAATCAAAGTTTCTCGATGTTCTCGGCCGAGTCATGACGCCCAGATGTTTGAATTTCATTCTCATTTCTTCCGTGGGACCTAGAAATTCAACCAAGGACACACATGTGATTTTTCAACCCACTTTGGTGCACCGGAGCATGTGCATGCAATTCATATTTAGATTATGCACATTAAAAGTCTAGAAACTCAGTTAATGTATAAAAAGGCCAAATGAACCTGAAATAATTCCAAAATTTAACAGGGCACTCATATAGTTCTATGTTGCCTCTGTAAATAAAATCAAGGGGGAGGCAGCGTATATCGTTTCGCACACAAAGGTGACACATTCCATCTCGGAACCACAAGGCTTGTTGAGAGAATCTCCGGTTTTGCAAGAGTCTTATACCAAAACTTGTCCCAATTCAGCCAAAAATTATACGTATGAAAACAGGGTTTAGATTATCCCAAACATCTCGCTACCTAGACCAATAATGTACTATGATTTGAATTCAACATAAAATGGATACAAATATTTGAATTGGAGAGCGTATGGTACATGTAGTTCATAGTGAAATATGATTACTGCTATATGTATGTTTTTTGTTATCAAGATAATATTTAAATTATTGTATAACTTGACAACAATCTTATTTAAATAAGGAAAATTGATTCAAATTTAGTCCATATGGTAGACGACAATATATATGTTCACATGGTGGAGTAAAATGTTCATATATGATGGAAGATCAAATGTACGACTACATCAATTATAAACCACAAGGTCGCCTAACGATATATTCGAATTCAACATAACGTGGATTCAAAAATTTAAATTCGAGATCATGGCATCTGTAATCATATAAAAAGGGACATTACTCTTTCTTTAGTGGGAATTGATTTGTTTTTTGTTGTTGTTGAGGGAAATGCGAATCGATTTGGTATTGTGCAGGGTAATCTTGTTCTCCCGATTTTTTTATTTTTCTTGTAGTTTTTTCAGTGGCGTCTATAGCAATATAGTAAAAGGGGACATGACTCTCTTGTGTCTTGTATGAATTGTTTTTTTACACGTTAAGTTTTTTCTGCCGGACAAGGAATCCGCACCTTGTTATCCTGAAATTTTCAAGCTCGAGTATCTTTTGTCTCACCTGCTTTGAAACTCCCGCTTCTTCAACCCACGACGCGCCTTGTTATCCCGAAATTTGGACGCGCGCGAGAACTCCCTCCTCATCCGAAATCGCTCCCGCAGCCCAGACACATGAAATCCCCCTTCTACCCCTCAGCAGGAAATGAAGGTCCACGCCGCGGTGTCAAAACCGGTGGGGGTACGCTGGTAACTTACCCTACATTTCGGACAAGCGCGTCCCTAAGCTTGGCTCCCCCTCCCCCTCCGCCCCCCATTCGTACACCAAGGCCGCCAAAACCCGCGAAACCCCACGCTCCTCCATCGGCCTCCCGACCGCCGCCCAGCCGGAGACTCTTCCCCGACTACGTCGTCCACCGCAACAACTCACCGTCCCTCATCCACCACACTGGATGAGGATCCGTTGTTGATCTCGTCGTCCTGCCGGATCAGCCGCCCCGTCCTCCACCTCCAAGGAGCTGCCCCGACGTTCGCCTCGTCTATCGCGCCACCTCAATCCCCACAGCGCCGTCTTGACCTGCCCCACCGAAACCGCAGCAGCCTCACCAATTCCTCCGATGAAGCCGAGGCCAACTCGGCGCCACCAAGGAGGTTTCTGCACTCATCGCTGCATTTTATCTTTTATTCGATCTCATGGGGCTGCCGGTGCTCGATACCGAGCAGACATGGCGTGTCTCCGTCGACAGCGCCGTCGTCGGCCACATCATCCATGGCGTCTCTCCCCCATGTCGTTGCTTCCTCGGCGGCGACTTCCACAACGGCACTAGCTGCAGTTGCTCCGGCTCTCGCTCGCGCTGCGGCTCTGTTCTTGCTGTCGGTCGCGCTGCTGCACTACTCCTGCTTTCGTTCGTGCTGCTGCTCTGCTCTTGCTCTTGCTTGCGCTGCTGCTGCTGCATGACCTTCGGCAGCTACAGGAGTTGCTGCTTTAGCACTCGCTCATCGTGCTACTGCATGACTTGCTCTCTGCTAGTGCGTTCCCTGCTCGAGCGTCAGGTGATTTAGATCACTGCTTCTCTACTACTAGTGCTCGAACACCCTAAACATCTATTGCAATGCTCTCTTACTAGTTCAATTAGTTTCGACAATAAAATTCATTTTCGACTGTGAAGTTCATTTTCTTCAGTTAAGTTCAGAGTAAACAGTACTTACAGCATCTATCGGAGCGGCCGTGGCGCAGCTGATGCGTTTTACATCTAGCACTTTTTGGTGATGTATTTTACATCATCTATTGCAGATGATATTAGGGGCCCACTTCAGATTAACGTTGTCTGTCTTGTCATGCTTCAGCCTCGTCGCCGTACACCTTAGCGAAGCTGCTCCAATGATGGAACCATCCATCACAGTGGAGCAGTACCCTCGGCGTCGTTTCCACAGGCCTCGGATCTTCTTCCCCAACTCCGACAGTCGCACCAGCATCATCACCATCCTCCACGTCCAACCCAATGATGCTGAGGTCCACAAGGCTATGCCAAAGAGGTTGTACACTCGCCACATCACTTTCTTTCTCCATTCCTCTGTTCTTCCAATTCATTTGAGCCAAACACCCAGGTTGACTGAAATCCTATGTTTCCAAATGCTCTGTTTTGCACGTGCATTCCTATCCTATTCGTGTGTTTTTCCTGTCCCTGCATTTGTAGAATCCTCCAATTCTAAGGAGCCCTTACAGATTTACTTCATTTTCAGATAGGCGTCAAAGAAAACTCTGTGTGTTATGTCCTGCTCCTGCCGTGCCGTCATCCACCCCACCTGAGGTGCACCATCGACAAAAGCATTCACTGCAGCAGAGAACCCCCCTGCAGACTTCCTTTCGCCGCCTCAGATCATCTTCCCCGTTGCCGGCAGCCATGCCAACTGCATTACCATCATTGACTGAGCAGATGAACCTGAGGACTACACAGTCCCAGAAGAGAGGTCGCAGTCTTTCGTGTTTGCTTACGTTATACATCGGTTATTATTACCTGCTACTTTATCGTTCAATCATGAGTTTTGAATTGCCCATGGGTCTCATACCGAGCCAGCAACGAATAGTATCTGTCTACTATCTGGTTCATTTGGGGTCTTCTATGTGGTTCATGTTGGGTGGGCAACAAACAATAGATGATCCATTGTCTATCTTTTTAAACTGAAGCTATAATCTACCTGCTATCATTAGTTTTGGATCCATCCACTCGTTTGCTACCATCATTCTTGATTTTTGCATGCACCCCTTAGGCCTTACAAAATCTAACTATTTTTTTATTATGCATGTCAGATATTGTACACAATCGTACTGAACATGTAGAGAAAAAGAGAAGACTATTGCGTGAGAATATAATTTCATACAGACGCCGCTCCATGGTGGGCGAAGTGCCCCCCCTCCTGCATTTCCAGATTGTATTCCAGAGCAAGATAACTGTTCAGATGGAGATTCAGAAGGAGCCGACCATGCCTATTTACCACCTGAGGTGCTTGCTCTAACCTGACATGCTGATGTTGGTCATATCATTCATATGGCGCCTTGCATTGCTTACATTATACATCTTATATGTCATCCTCTTAGTTTAGATTTGCTTTGCGTGAATGCCACCTGTTTGGTTTCTATATCATACTCCCACCATTCCTAAATATTTGTCTTTTTAGAGATTTCAACAAGTGACTACATACGGAACAAAATGAGTGAATCTACACTCTAAAATATGTCTATATACATCCGTATGTGGTAGTCCATTTGAAATCTCTAAAAAGATAAATATTTTGGAACGGAGGGAGTATATGGGAATTATGCAATGCCATCTTCTTTAGCCAGGCATCATATATGTGAATCATGCAATGCCATCCTGTTTAGCCAGTCATCGTATATGTGAATTGTATCGTGCCATATTTTTTTCCATAATGTATTCCATTTGTCAACAATGTTTATACATTCATCTACTCTTCCTGTGCATCAACCATTTGAGTCGGTCATTGGAAAATCTGGAGTGAAAACAAGGTCTTCTGAGCAGTTAGTGCTACCTGTCGATGCAGATTTCTTGCTGGTTACAGATAGCTCCTCAGAGGAGGATTCAGAGAGAGATGACTAGTCGTAACCCCCCCTAGGTGCATGCTCTAACTTGGCTGGGTTATATTGCTCATATCATGCATATGGTGTCTTGCATTGCCATGCCATCTGCTTAGATTAGACATGCTTTGTGTGAATGCCTCATGTTTGCTTTCTATATCAGACATGTGAATTATGCAATGCCATGTTTTTCAGCCAGTTATCATATATGTGAATTATGCACTGCCATGGAGCCAGGCATCATATATGTGAATTATCTCATGCCATCTTTTTTTTCATTACGTATTCCATTTGTCGACAATCTGTGTATATTGAACTACTCTTCATGTGTATCAGCCATTTGAGCCGGTTATGGAAAAAATCTGGAGTGAAAACAAGATCTTCAGAGCAGGCAATGGTACCTGTTGAAGCATATATCTCGATGGTTACAGGGAGCTCCTCAGAGGAGGATTCAGAGACAGATGACCAGTCCTATATCCCACCTGAGGTGGATTCTCTAAGTTGCAATGTTTATATTTCTCATATGATGCATATGATGTCTTGCATTGCTTAGTTTAGATATCATATGCACAATATTGAATTCTATCTGCTTAGTTTAGAGATCATACATGCGAGTTCCAGCTGCTTAGTATATCAATCAATTATGTCAATTATATCATGCCATCCTGTATACTTAGACAACATGTATGTGAATTATTTCATCCCAACCTATTTTAGAAAGACATCATATAGTTTTGTCATGTCATCCTGTTTAGGTACTCATCATATGTTGAATTATGCCATTATATCCTGTTAAGTTATCCATCATATATCTGAAACTGTGTCATGCTTTCCTGTTTAGTTAGGCATCATATATGTGAAATTGTGTCATGCTGTCATGTTTGGTTAGACAACACATATGTGAATTACCACATCTGTCTATCATACAATGTCTGTACGTTCAATTTCTTTTCTTGCTTATCAGCCATTTGAATTGGAGGGGGTGATGGCAGTATCTAAGGGAGCAAAACCCGTTCTTCACAAAAGACAGTGCTACCCTTCGATGCAGATAGAACCATGGTTGTACTGGCCCACAAACTAGCCCCAGCACACATAATCGAGACTCTTCCAGATTGCACACTTACACCATTGGGCAGAGAACCAGCTACAACCCATCTAACCGCAACCCCAGTGGATAGTAACCCATTTATAGTTGACAAAGCACCATGTCCACCACAGAGTACCCCCACACGAGCAGTTTGTAAAGCTACTGCAGTGCCCAAAGCACGAAGACCACCACAGCTAACCCAAACTCCACGTTTAAAGCAGAAGAGCTACTGTTCTCAGGTCAGATTACGTAGCTAAGGTCCATACTCCTTTGCTGTTGCATCACTGTATTTACTCATACCAACTACTTTCTAATTTGAAGGATCCAATTGAAACTCCAATGGCGCAACAGGTATGTTTTAAACCTATTTCTTTAACTGGATTGCTGTACTAAGTTCTTGCTCTATGTTGATTTCAATTTAAGTTGTATAAACAGTTATGTTCTCATGTGATGCACATTACAAGTGCTGCCAATGTTGTGTAGTTTCTCACACTTATATTCTGTCTATGCTCCTGTGTCTTAAAAATATATGAGTTGAACTGTGTCTCTATCTTGATTAGGGAACATAAACTAGAATGATATGGACGATACAGTGACCATAGTACATAGATATATGTTTGTTTCATGCCGTTATCCTGTCCACCTTACTACTGAACCGGTTTACCAAAATGAGTTTCGTATACGACAAGCTAAACCTGTGATGTGTCTGCTTGTTTCTCTTGTAGTATGCAAACAGAATATTGGAGAAGAGCACCCCACTATGCAATAGTAGAGAAAGTAATGCAGATAAGGTCCAAGATAGTGAGACAACCCTATTGGTCTCTAAGAAAGGTGATAAAAACGATCTTGTGGACAGTGAGAAAACCCCACAGTCCTGCGTTGATGTAGTGTTTGAGTTACTGGCCAGTACCGCTGGCACAAGCTCTTCGAACTCGCTGCCTGAATCACTTCGGCTTCTTCAGTCTCAGCTACAGGCTGAAAGGCATTAGTCAGCTGTGCTGCGGCAAGAAGCCGAAGGACTGAGGAAGTCCCTGCAGAATTCAGATGCGTACTTTCTTGTGCAACAGCAAGCGCTGGAGGATTTAAGCGCCAAACAAGAGAAAGTTAATAAGCTTGCTAAGCATCTTGCCAGCATTATGGGTACCCAGGATATTGTTTCTTGAACTCTTCTGAAGTGGTTTCAGTTCTGGACTTGTTTTGCTGCGGCGTTTATATGCTGCTTTGTTCCCTATATTTGCACTAGTGCGAACTTTGATGCCCAGTGGATGTAATATGTGTAATAGCCGTGATAGCCTAGCATAAGTTGCTTGCTTATTTATTTACTTGTTGTCTTGTTTATTTGTTTGCTTGTAGTCAGTGCAGTTCTTTTTCCGCGGTTTGCTAGTGGCTGCAATAACCTATTTTTTAAAACTAGGCCACAATAACCATTGGCTAATATTTACTATAGTGACACTGGGCCTCTTACGGGCCGTAGAAACAGTGGGCCTTCTACGGGCCGTAGAAACAGTAGGCCTTCTACGGGCCGTAGAAACAATGGGACTTCTACGGGACGTAGAAACAATGGGCCTTCTACGGACCATATCATCAATGGGCCTTATACGGGCCCTATGATCGATTGGCCAAACATGGGCCAATAACAGGCCGCATTATGGCCGTAAACGGGCTAGAGTTGGAATCGTTCGTTCATTGGCCGACCATAATGGGCCATTGTTAATAGGCCGTATTTGATGACGCTATGAAAATGACCCAACGTATTAACGGACCACAAACGGGCCGACTGTAACCACGGGCTGAATTTGGCCCACAAGCAGAAAATGACAGTAATGGGCCGTAAGTAAACGAATGATGGAAATGAGCCCAAGAATAAATGGGCTCTGAGAAGGCCGAAAGATAACATGGGCTGGAAACGACCCAACAGAATAACGGGCCGTTAATGGGTATAAAGTGATACACTGTTCATTACGGGCCAATTTCACCACGGGCCATTAATGGGTGTAAAGTGATACACTATTCATTACGGGCCAGTTTCACCATGGGCCGTTAATAGGCTAAGAGTTACATAGGGCCTCATATGGGCCGAAAGACGTCATGGGCCATACATGGGCTAGAAGTGAAAACGGGCTGGAATCATATTGGATGGCCCAGATGACGCTACTGGGCCTAATTCGGATATGGCGTAACGAGCCTTGTGTTAGCGGGCTGTAGATGGGCTATATGCGAACATGCCGTTAACAGGCTTTCCATGGGCCGGCCCGCCACCTTTTGACCAAGTCAAACGGGCCGGCCTTTTCACAGGAATGGGCCTCTGTTGGGCCGTTCCACGTGTCGACGTATCATAGGCGCGTTCTGTCCAATGAGTGGATGACATCTGTCCCAACGATGAGTCGACACGTGTTTCCTCCAGCCAATGATGATTTTACACATGGAAAATCCCCATTGGTCGGGGCTGTTAACGGGTTATTGGATCCAAAACCCGACCCGATAGCTTAACAGTGTTCCGTTACGGTGGATGCCACGTGTCGGTCACCCTTGACGAAAGCACTTCTGTGACGCGCGATTTATCGTCATGGAAGTGCACACTTCCGTGATGATAATTTTGGTAATGTCATGGAACACTTCTACGACAGCACAGGTATGACTATCTTGATTCTGTCATAAAACCGTCATGGATGTACATGCATGAAAAAAAACACGACCTACTGTGACAAACACGTATCATCACGGAAATGTTTTTTTGTAGTGCATAATGTGTAATAACAGCCCATAATGAAATAAATATCGATATAAAAGCATGATGCAAAATGGACGATTCAACTCCCCCAAGCTTAGACCTCGCTTGTCCTCAAGCGAAAGCCGATAACGATAAATATGTCCACATATTTAGAGGTAGAGGTGTCGATAAAATAAAATACGGACATGAGGGCATCATGATCATTCTTATAACAGCAACATATATGGATATTTTTGTATGACTTCTTATGCTCAAGTAACAATCTATTCACAATGCAAAGTATGAATCAGAAACTTTATTGAGAACTAACAAACTATAATCTCAGTCACTGAAGCAATTGCCATTTATCATAACATCAGAAAGAGTCTATGACAGAGCTTTTCAGCAAGTCCACATACTCAACTATCATTTAGTCTATCATGATTGCTAACACTCACGCAATACTTGTGGTTACGGAGTTTTAGTCAGACACAGAGAAAGATAGGGGCTTATAGTTTCGCCTCCCAACCTCTTACCTCAAGGATAATGTCAACTATAATAGCTCATGCTAACTTACATCTAATTAGATATATCTATCAGGATCTTTTCAACACACTGTACTTGCCAAAGGATAAAACGTAAAAAGAAAAGGTGAAGATCACCACGACTCTTGCATAAGGTAGAAGATAATAATAAAAGATAGGCCCTCTGCAGAGGGAAGCAGAGGTTGCCATGCGCTTTTATGGTTGTATGCACAAAATCTCAGTGCGAAAGAACGTCACTTTATATTGCCACTTGTGATATGAACCTTTATTATGCAGTCCGTCGCTTTTATTTCTTCCACGTCACAAGATCGTATAAAGCTTATTTCCTCCACACTAATCAATCATACATATTTAGAGAGCAATTTTTATTGCTTGCACCGATGACAACTTACTTGAAGGATCTTACTCAATCCATAGGTAGATATGGTGGACTCTCATGGCAAAACTGGTTTAAGGGTATTTGGAAGCACAAGTAGTATCTCTACTTGGTGCAAATAATTTGGCTAGCATGAGGGGGAAAGGCAAGCTCAACATGTTGGATGATCCATGAAAATATACTTTATCTCAGATATAAGGAAACATAACCCATTACGTTGTCTTCCTAGTCCAACATCAACTCTTTAGCATGTCATATTTTAATGAGTGATCCCAATCATAAAATATGTCCAAGATAGTATATTTATATGTGAAACCTCTCTTTCTTTATTACTTCCTATTAATTGCAACGATGACCAAAGCTATGTTTGTCAACTCCCAACAATTTTTAATCATCATACTCTTTCTATGTGAAGTCATTACTCTCCATAAGATCAATATGATCTCTTTGTTTCTTTTTGTTCTTTTCTCTTTTCTTTTATTCCCTCAAGATCATGAAAAAATAACCAAGCCCTTGACTCAACACTAATCTTTATTATATAGCTCACGGACTCAATTACATAGAGGGATCATAAAGCAAAACTCAAAACTAGATCATACGAAAAACTTTTATTCTACTAGATCGATATACTACTAAAAGGATCGAACTAAGAAAAACTGTAAATATAGGAGTGTGATGGTTATACGATACCGAGGCGCCTCCCCCAAGCTTGGCAGTTGCCAAGGGGAGTTCCCATACCCATGTGATTATATCTCCTTTGCTGGTGAAGGGGTTGTTGATGATGTAGGCTTGTCGTCCATCTTCCAAGGCATAGGCTCACAATCATAGAAGGATGATCAAGTCTCCGGGATCCTTAAATCTGCAGCCAAACTCATCCTCTTGAATCTATATTCGTACTCACAATTTTGGTTTTGTAGGTCGTAGGTTTGAGCTTGGAGGTGCTCGATTTTCTTGTGGAGCTTGAAGATGGCCTCCCCAATGTCCTTGGCATCCAACTTGTGGTTGTTGGTGAACTCCGCGATCATCATGTGATTGAAGTCAAGTCCATGCTCCACCATCTCCTGGCACTTGAAAACTTGTTGCTCCATTGCCTCGAGCCTTGTCTCCACGCTTTCGGTCCTCCTTGGTCCCTCAACATTGCGGATGTGCAGCACCCCCTCATGCAACTCAATGGTTTGAGGGTGTTGCAGCACCTCCGCGAGGTAGGGGTTGATGACCTTCTCAAAGAACTTGTCCTTGGGGGCACTTGGAGACATCATGATGATCTAGATCTGTCAAAAAAACAGCTCGAAACAAGAACAGTGGATATTTGCGTGAGACAGGAGGATATTCGGGAAATTATATAATGAATTTTTACCGACCAAAATACGTATCGTGCAAGAAAAAGGAGTCCGGAGAGCGCACGAGGTGCCCACGAGGCAGGGGGCGTGCCCAGGGGGGTAGGGTGCACCCTCCACCCTCGTGGAGGCCTCGTGTCCTTCCCGGACAGCTTCTTATTTTTCTATTTTTCTAAATATTCCAAAACGGAGAAAAATTACCTTTAGAACTGTTTTGGAGTCGGTTTACTTACTGTACCACATACCTATTCCTTTTCAGAGTCTGAAACGTTCTAGAAAGTGTCCCTTACGTATTCCTCCTGGGTTACTGTTTCAATAACATTAGTTTCAACATTTATAGGATTACCTGAGATGTAATGTTTGATTCTTTGACCGTTCACCACCTTCGGATTTGTGCCTTCGAAGTTGTTGATTTTTATGGCACCAGAACGATAGACCTCCTCGATAACGTAAGGTCCTTCCCATTTAGAGAGAAGTTTTCCTGCAAAAAATCTTAAACGAGAGTTGTATAGCAATACATAATCACCTACAATAAATTCACGCTTTTGTATCCTTTTGTCATGCCATCTTTTAACTTTTTTCTTTAAACAACGTGGCATTCTCATAGGCTTGGGTTCTCCATTCATGAAGTGAGCTAATGTCAAATAACCTCTTCTCACCGGCAAGTTTGAAATCATAATTGAGTTCTTTAATAGCCCAATTAGCCTTATGTTCTAGTTCGAGAGGTAAGTGACATGCTTTTCCATAAACCATTTTATACGGAGACATTCCCATAGGATTTTTATATGCAGTTCTATAAGCCCATAATGCATCATCAAGTTTCTTGGACCAATTGTTTCTAGATCTATTAACAATCTTTTGCAAAATTAATTTGAGTTCTCTATTGCTCAATTCTACTTGGCCACTAGACTGTGGGTGATAAGGGGATGCAATTCTATGATCAACATCATACTTAGCAAGCATTTTACGGAAAGCACCATGAATAAAATGTGAACCACCATCAGTCATTAAATATCTAGGGACTCCAAACCTTGGAGAAATAACTTCTTTAAGCATCTTAATAGAGGTGTTATGATCAACACTACTAGTTGGAATAGCTTCTACCCACTTAGTAACGTAATCAACAGCAACTAAAAAATGTGTGTATCCATTAGAGGCAGGAAAAGGTCCCATATAATCAAAGCCCCAAACATCAAATGGTTTAATAACAAGTGAATAATTCATAGGCATTTCTTGACGTCTACTAATATTACCAATTCTTTGACATTCATCACAAGATAAGACGAACTTATGGGCATCCTTGAAGAGAGTAGGCCAATAAAAACCGGATTGCAATACCTTATGTGCAGTTCTATCTCCAGCGTGGTGTCCTCCGTAAGCTTCGGAATGACACTTGCGTAGGATCTGTGTTGGGGAACGTAGTAATTTCAAAAAATTTCCTACGCACATGCAAGATCATGGTGATGCATAGCAACGAGAGGGGAGAGTGTTGTCTACGTACCCTCGTAGACCGAAGCGGAAGCGTTGACACAACGTAGAGGAAGTAGTCGTACGTTCTCCTCACGATCCAACCGATCACAGCACCGTTACTCCGGCACCTCCGAGTTCTTGGCACACGTTCAGCTCGATGACGATCCCCGGGCTCCGATCCAGCAAAGCGTCGGGGAAGAGTTCCGTCAGCACGACGGCGTGGTGACGATCTTGATGTGTTACCGGCGCAGGGCTTCGCCTAAGCACTGCAACGATATGATCGAGGTGGAATTTGGTGGAAGGGGGCACCGCACACGGCTAAGGAACGATCCGTAGATCAACTTGTGTGTCTTTGGGGTGCCCCCTGCCCCCGTATATAAAGGAGCCAAGGGGGAGGGGCTGGCCGGCCAAGCCTTGGCGCGCCAGAGAGTCCTACTCCCTCTGGGAGTAGGATCCCCCCCCCAATCCTAGTTGGACTAGGATTCTCCAAGGGGGAGAGAGAGGGAGAGGGGGGCGCCCACCTCTCCTAGTCCTAATAGCACTAGGGGAAGGGGGGGAGGCGCGCAGCCCCTAGGGCAGCCCTCTCACCTCTCCTACAAGGCCCATGTTGGCCCATTATGCTCCCGGGGGGTTCCGGTAACCCTCCCGGTATTCCGGTAAAATCCTGATTTCACCTGGAATGCATCCGATGTCCAAACATAGGCTTCCAATATATAATTCTTTATGTCTCGATCATTTCGAGACTCCTCGTCACGTCCGTGATCACATCCGGGACTCCGAACTCCTTCGGTACATCAAAATGCATAAACTCATAATAACTGTCATCGTAACGTTAAGCGTGCGGACCCTACGGTTCGAGAACAATGTAGACATGACCGAGACACGTCTCCGGTCAATAACCAATAGCGGGACCTGGATGCCCATATTGGCTCCTACATATTCTACGAAGATCTTTATCGGTCAGACCGCATAACAACATACGTTGTTCCCTTTGTCATCGGTATGTTACTTGCCCGAGATTCGATCGTCGGTATCCAATACCTAGTTCAATCTCGTTACCGGCAAGTCTCTTTTCTCGTTCTGTAATACATCATCTCGCAACTAACTCATTGGTTGCAATGCTTGCAAGGCTTTATGTGATGTGCATTACCGAGAAGGCCCTGAGATACCTCTCCGACAATCGGAGTGACAAATCCTAATCTCGAAATACGCCAACTCAACATGTACCTTCGGAGACACCTGTAGAGCACCTTTATAATCACCCAGTTACGTTGTGACGTTTGGTAGCACACAAAGTGTTCCTACCGTAAATGGGAGTTGCATAGTCTCATAGTTAAAGGAACATGTATAAGTCATGGATAAAAGCAATAGCAACATACTAAACGATCGGGTGCTATGCTAATGGAATGGGTCATGTCAATCAGATCATTCAACTAATGATGTGATCTCGTTAATCAAATAACAACTCTTTGTTCATGGCTAGGAAACATAACCATCTTTGATTAATGAGCTAGTCAAGTAGAGGCATACCAGTGACACTCTGTTTGTCTATGTATTCACACATGTATTATGTTTCCGGTTAATACAATTCTAGCATGAATAATAAACATTTATCATGATATAAGGAAATAAATAATAACTTTATTATTGCCTCTAGGGCATATTTCCTTCAGTCTCCCACTTGCACTAGAGTCAATAATCTAGATTACAAAGTAATGATTCTAACACCCATGGAGTCTTGGTGCTGATCATGTTTTGCTCGTGGAAGAGGCTTAGTCAACGGGTCTGCAACATTCAGATCCGTATGTATCTTGCATATCTCTATGTCTCCCACCTGGACCAAATCCCGGATGGAGTTGAAGCGTCTTTTGATGTGTTTGGTTCTTTTGTGAAATCTGGATTCCTTTGCCAAGGCAATTGCACCAGTATTGTCACAAAAGATTTTCATTGGACCCGTTACGCTAGGTACAACACCTAGGTCGGATATGAACTCCTTCATCCAGACTCCTTCATTAGCTGCTTCCGAAGCGGCTATGTACTCAGCTTCACATGTAGATCCCGCCACGACGCTTTGTTTAGAACTGCACCAACTGACAGCTCCACCGTTTAATGTAAATACGTATCCGGTTTGCGATTTAGAATCGTCCGGATCAGTGTCAAAGCTCGCATCGACATAACCGTTTACGACGAGCTCTTTGTCACCTCCATAAATGAGAAACATATCCTTAGTCCTTCTTAAGTACTTAAGGATGTTCTTGACCGCTGTCCAGTGATCCACTCCTGGATTACTTTGGTACCTTCCTGCTAAACTTACAGCAAGGCACACATCAGGTCTGGTACACAGCATTGCTTACATGATAGAGCCTATGGCTGAAGCATAGGGAACATTTTTCATTTTCTCTCTATCTTCTGCGGTGGTCGGGCATTGAGTCTTACTCAACTTCACACCTTGTGCCACAGGCAAGAACCCTTTCTTTGCCTGATCCATTTTGAACTTTTTCAAAACTTTGTCAAGGTATGTGCTTTGTGAAAGTCCTATTAAGCGTCTTGATCTATCTCTATAGATCTTAATGCCCAATATGTAAGCAGCTTCACCGAGGTCTTTCATTGAAAAACTTTTATTCAAGTATCCCTTTATGCTATCCAGAAATTCTATATTATTTCCGATCAGTAATATGTCATCCACATATAATATCAGAAATGCTACAGAGCTCCCACTCACTTTCTTGTAAATACAGGCTTCTCCAAAAGTCTGTATAAAACCAAATGCTTTGATCACACTATCAAAGCGTTTATTCCAACTCCGAGAGGCTTGCACCAGTCCATAAATGGATCGCTGGAGCTTGCACACTTTGTTAGCTCCCTTCGGATCGACAAAACCTTCTGGTTGCATCATATACAACTCTTCTTCCAGAAATCCGTTCAGGAATGCAGTTTTGACATCCATTTGCCAAATTTCATAATCATAAAATGCGGCAACTGCTAACATGATTCGGACAGACTTAAGCATCGCTACGGGTGAGAAAGTCTCATCGTAGTCAATCCCTTGAACTTGTCGAAAACCTTTTGCAACAAGTCGAGCTTTATAGACAGTAACATTACCATCAGCGTCAGTCTTCTTCTTAAAAATCCATTTATTCTCAATTGCTTGCCGATCATCAGGCAAGTCAACCAAAGTCCATACTTTGTTCTCATACATGGATCCCATCTCAGATTTCATGGCCTCAAGCCACTTTGCGGAATCTGCGCTCACCATCGCTTCTTCATAGTTCGTAGGTTCATCATGGTCTAGTAACATGACTTCCAAAATAGGATTACCGTACCACTCTGGTGCGGATCTTACTCTGGTTGATCTATGAAGTTCAGTAGAAACTTGATCTGAAGTTTCATGATCATTATCATTAGCTTCCTCCCTATTTTATGTAGGTGTCACAGGAACAGATTTCTGTGACGTACTATTTCTCAATAAGGGAGTAGATACTGTTATCTCATCAAGTTCTACTTTCCTCCCACTCACTTCTTTCGAGAGAAACTCCTTCTCCAGAAAGTTTCCGATTTTAGCAACAAAAATTTTGCCTTCGGATCTGTGATAGAAGGTATACCCAATAGTCTCCTTTGGGTATCCTATGAAGACACATTTTTCCGATTTGGGTTCGAGCTTATCAGGTTGAAGCTTTTTTACATAAGCATCGCAGCCCCAAACTTTAAGAAACGACAACTTTGGTTTCTTGCCAAACCACAGTTCATAAGGTGTCGTCTCAACGGATTTTGATGGTGCCCTATTTAACGTGAATGCGGCCGTCTCTAGAGCATAACCCCAAAAAGATAGCGGTAAATCGGTAAGAGACATCATAGATCGCACCATATCCAGTAAAGTACGATTACGACGTTCGGACACACCATTACGTTGTGGTGTTCCGGGTGGCGTGAGTTGCGAAACTATTCCGCATTGTTTCAAATGTAGACCAAACTCGTAACTCAAATATTCTCCTCCACGATCAGATCGTAGAAACTTTATTTTCTTGTTACGATGATTTTCCACTTCACTCTGAAATTCTTTGAACTTTTCAAATGTTTCAGACTTGTGTTTCATTAAGTAGATATACCCATATCTGCTTAAATCATCAGTGAAGGTGAGAAAATAACGATATCCGCCACGAGCCTCAACATTCATTGGCCCACATACATCAGTATGTATAATTTCCAATAAATCTGTTGCTCTCTCCACAGTACCGGAGAACGGTTTTTAGTCATCTTGCCCATAAGGCACGGTTCGCAAGTGCCAAGTGATTCATAATCAAGTGACTCCAAAAGTCCATCAGTATGGAGTTTCTTCATGCGCTTTACACCGATATGACCTAAACGGCAGTGCCACAAATAAGTTGCACTATCATTATCAACTCTGAATCTTTTGGCTTCAACATTATGAATATGTGTATTACTACTATCGAGATTAAGTAAGAACAAACCACTCTTTAATGGCGCATGACCATAAAAGATATTACTCATATAAATAGAACAACCATTATTCTCTGATTTAAATGAATAACCGTCTCGCATCAAACAAGATCCAGATATAATGTTCATGCTCAACGCTGGTACTAAATAACAATTATTTAGATCTAATATTAATCCCGAAGGTAGATGTAGAGGTAGCGTGCCGACCGCGATCACATCGACTTTGGAACCATTTCCCACGCGCATCGTCACCTCGTCCTTAGCCAATCTTCGCTTAATCCGTAGCCCCTGTTTTGAGTTGCAAATATTAGCAACAGAACCAGTATCAAATACCCAGGTGCTACTGCGAGAATTAGTAAGGTACACATCAATAACATGTATATCATATATACCTTTGTTAACCTTGCCATCCTTCTTATCCGCCAAATACTTGGGGCAGTTCCGCTTCCAGTGACCAGTCTGCTTGCAATAGAAGCACTCAGTTTCAGGCTTAGGTCCAGACTTGGGTTTCTTCTCTTGAGTAGCAACTTGCTTGCTGTTCTTTTTGAAGTTCCCCTTTTTCTTCCCTTTGCCCTTTTTCTTGAAACTAGTGGTTTTGTTAACCATCAACACTTGATGCTCCTTTTTGATTTCTACCTCCGCGGCTTTTAGCATCGCGAAGAGCTCGGGCATAGTTTTGGTCATCCCTTGCATATTATAGTTCATCATGAAGCTCTTGTAGCTTGGTGGCAGTGATTGGAGAATTCTGTCAATGACGCAATCATCCGGAAGATTAACTCCCAGTTGAATCAAGTGATTGTTATACCCAGACATTCTGAGTATATGCTCACTGACAGAACCGTTCTCCTCCATTTTACAGCTATAGAACTTATTGGAGACTTCATATCTCTCAATCCGGGCATTTGCTTGAAATATTAACTTCAACTCCTGGAACATCTCATATGCTCCATGGTGTTCAAAACGTCGTTGAAGTCCCGGTTCTAAGCCGTAAAGCATGGCACACTGAACTATAGAGTAGTCATCAGCTTTGCTTTGCCAGACGTTCACAACATCTGGCGTAGCTCTTGCACCAGGCCTGGCACCCAGCGGTGCTTCCAGGACGTAATTCTTCTGTGCAGCAATGAGGATAATCCTCAAGTTACGGACCCAGTCCGTGTAATTGCTACCATCATCTTTCAACTTTGCTTTCTCAAGGAACGCATTAAAATTCAACGGAACAACAGCACGAGCCATCTATCTACACAACATAGACAAGCAAGATACTATCAGGTACTAAGTTCATGATAAATTAAAGTTCAATTAATCATATTACTTAAGAACTCCCACTTAGATAGATATCTCTCTAATCCTCTAAGTGATCACGTGATCCAAATCAACTAAACCATGTCCGATCATCACGTGAGATGGAGTAATTTATATGGTGAACATCACTATGTTGATCATATCTACTATATGATTCACGCTCGACCTTTCGGTCTCCGTGTTTCGAGGCCATATCTGTATATGCTAGGCTCGTCAAGTTAAACCTGAGTATTCCGCGTGTGCAACTGTTTTGCACCCGTTGTATTTGAACGTAGAGCCTATCACACCCGATCATCACGTGGTGTCTCAGCACGAAGAACTTTCGCAACGGTGCATACTCAGGGAGAACACTTCTTGATAATTTAGTGAGAGATCATCTTATAATGCTACCGTCAATCAAAGCAAGATAAGATGCATAAAAGGATAAACATCACATGCAATCAATATAAGTGATATGATATGGCCATCATCATCTTGTGCTTGTGATCTCCATCTTCGAAGCACCGTCATGATCATCACCGTCACCGGCGCGACACCTTGATCTTCATCGCAGCATCGTTGTCGTCTCGCCAATCTTATGCTTCTACGACTATCATTACCGCTTAGTAATAAAGTAAAGCATTACATCGCGATTGCATTGCATACAATAAAGCGACAACCATATGGCTCCTGCCAGTTGCCGATAACTCGGTTACAAAACATGATCATCTCATACAATAAAATTTAGCATCACGTCTTGACCATATCACATCACAACATGCCCTGCAAAAACAAGTTAGACGTCCTCTACTTTGTTGTTGCAAGTTTTTACGTGGCTGCTACGGGCTTTAAGCAAGAACTCATCTTACCTACGCATCAAAACCACAACGATAGTTTGTCAAATAGACTCCGTTTTAACCTTCTCAAGGACCGGGCGTAGCCACACTCGGTTCAACTAAAGTTGGAGAGACAGTCTTCCGCAAGCCATCTATGTGCAAAGCACGTCGAGGGAACCGGTCTCGCGTAAGCGTACGCGTAAGGTTGGTCCGGATCGTCTCGTCCAACAATACCGCTGAACCAAAGTATGACATGCTGGTAGGCAGTATGACTTGTATCATCCACAACTCACTTGTGTTCTACTCGTGCAAATAACATCAAACCATAAAAACCTAGGCTCGGATGCCACTGTTGGGGAACGTAGTAATTTCAAAAAATTTCCTACGCACATGCAAGATCATGGTGATGCATAGCAACGAGAGGGGAGAGTGTTGTCTACGTACCCTCGTAGACCGAAGCGGAAGCGTTGACACAACATAGAGGAAGTAGTCGTACGTTCTCCTCACGATCCAACCGATCACAGCACCGTTACTCCGGCACCTCCGAGTTCTTGGCACACGTTCAGCTCGATGACGATCCCCGGGCTCCGATCCAGCAAAGCGTCGGGGAAGAGTTCCGTCAGCACGACGGCGTGGTGACGATCTTGATGTGTTACCGGCGCAGGGCTTCGCCTAAGCACTGCAACGATATGATCGAGGTGGAATTTGGTGGAAGGGGGCACCGCACACGGCTAAGGAACGATCCGTAGATCAACTTGTGTGTCTTTGAGGTGCCCCCTGCCCCCGTATATAAAGGAGCCAAGGGGGAGGGGCTGGCCGGCCAAGCCTTGGCGCGCCAGAGAGTCCTACTCCCTCTGGGAGTAGGATTCCCCCCCCCCCCCCAATCCTAGTTGGACTAGGATTCTCCAAGGGGGAGAGAGAGGGAGAGGGGGGCGCCCACCTCTCCTAGTCCTAATAGGACTAGGGGAAGGGGGGAGGCGTGCAGCCCCTAGGGCAGCCCTCTCACCTCTCCTCCAAGGCCCATGTTGGCCCATTATGCTCCCGGGGGGTTCCGGTAACCCTCCCGGTATTCCGGTAAAATCCTGATTTCACCTGGAATGCATCCGATGTCCAAACATAGGCTTCCAATATATAATTCTTTATGTCTCGATCATTTCGAGACTCCTCGTCACGTCCGTGATCACATCCGGGACTCCAAACTCCTTCGGTACATCAAAATGCATAAACTCATAATAACTGTCATCGTAACGTTAAGCGTGCGGACCCTACGGTTCGAGAACAATGTAGACATGACCGAGACACGTCTCCGGTCAATAACCAATAGCGGGACCTGGATGCCCATATTGGCTCCTACATATTCTACGAAGATCTTTATCGGTCAGACCGCATAACAACATACGTTGTTCCCTTTGTCATCGGTATGTTACTTGCCCGAGATTCGATCGTCGGTATCCAATACCTAGTTCAATCTCGTTACCGGCAAATCTCTTTTCTCGTTCTGTAATACATCATCTCGCAACTAACTCATTGGTTGCAATGCTTGCAAGGCTTTATGTGATGTGCATTACCGAGAAGGCCCTGAGATACCTCTCCGACAATCGGAGTGACAAATCCTAATCTCGAAATACGCCAACTCAACATGTACCTTCGGAGACACCTGTAGAGCACCTTTATAATCACCCAGTTACGTTGTGACGTTTGGTAGCACACAAAGTGTTCCTACGGTAAATGGGAGTTGCATAGTCTCATAGTTAAAGGAACATGTATA
Organism: Aegilops umbellulata; assembly: GCA_032464435.1. Taxonomy (NCBI): domain Eukaryota; kingdom Viridiplantae; phylum Streptophyta; class Magnoliopsida; order Poales; family Poaceae; genus Aegilops; species Aegilops umbellulata. The sequence continues at coordinate 242,286,562 of CP136055.1, read as the reverse complement.
AGTCATGGATAAAAGCAATAGCAACATACTAAACGATCGGGTGCTATGCTAATGGAATGGGTCATGTCAATCAGATCATTCAACTAATGATGTGATCTCGTTAATCAAATAACAACTCTTTGTTCATGGCTAGGAAACATAACCATCTTTGATTAATGAGCTAGTCAAGTAGAGGCATACCAGTGACACTCTGTTTGTCTATGTATTCACACATGTATTATGTTTCCAGTTAATACAATTCTAGCATGAATAATAAACATTTATCATGATATAAGGAAATAAATAATAACTTTATTATTGCCTCTAGGGCATATTTCCTTCAATCTGTTCCTGTTCATGCTCAGGTACACAACGTCTAATAACACCATCTACTCCTTCTTTATAGAGATGTGGGTCATCCTAGAAGTAATGTCTTAAATCATAGAAAAACTTTTTCTTTTGCTGGTATGTGAAATTAGGTGGTATAAATTTAGCAACAATGTAATTAGCATAATCAGCATACCATGGAGCAGTACGAGAAGCATTTATGACATTTCATTGTTCATCAGGAAAGCTATCATCAATAGGTAGTGGGTCATCAAGAACATTTTCTAACCTAGACAAGTTGTCTGCAACGGGGTTCTCAGCTCCCTTTCTATCAATAATATGTAAATCAAATTCTTGTAGCAAGAGAACCCATCTAATAAGTCTAGGTTTAGCATCTTTCTTTTCCATAAGGTATTTAATAGGAGCATGATCCGTGTGAATAGTTACTTTAGAATCAACAATATAAGGTCTGAACTTATCACAAGCAAATACAACTGCTAAGAATTCTTTTTCAGTAGTAGCATAATTTCTCTGGGCATTGTCTAGAGTTTTACTAACATATTCAATAACATTTAATTTCTAATCAACTCTTTGCACTAGAACAGCACCTACATCATAATCACTAGCATCACACATAATTTCAAAAGGTAAATTCCAATCAGGTGGCTGAACGATAGGTGTAGTGATCAATGCTTTCTTAAATATTTCAAATGCTTCTACACAATCATCATCAAAGACAAAGGGTATATCTTTTTGTAATAAATTAGTCAGAGGTCGAGAAAATTTTGAGAAGTCCTTAATGAACCTCCTATAAAAACCGTCATGACCTAGGAAACTTCTTATACCTTTGATGTCCTTGGGACATGACATCTTCACAATAGCATCAACCTTGACTTTATCAACTTCAATACCTCTTTCAGAAACTTTATGCCCCAAGACAATACCTTCATTAACCATAAAGTGGCACTTCTCCCAATTCATGACAAGGTTAGTTTCTTCACATCTCTGCAAAACTCGATCAAGGTTGCTTAAGCAATCATCAAAAGAGGATCCATAGACGGAGAGATCATCCATGAAAACCTCACAAATATTTTCACAAAAGTCAGAGAATATAGCCATCACGCATCTTTGAATGGTAGTAGGTGCATTACATAAACCAAAAGGCATATGTCTATAAGCTAAAGTACCGAAAGGGCAAGTAAAAGTGTTCTTTGATTGATCATCGGCTGATATAGGTATTTGCGAGAAACCAGAATAACCATCCAGAAAGCAAAAATGTGTATGTTTGGATAATCTTTCTAGCATTTGATCAATAAAAGGTAAGGGGTAATGATCCTTTTTAGTAGATTTATTTAATTTACGGAAATCAATTACCATCCTATAACCTGTAATAATTCTTTGCGGAATCAATTCATCTTTAACATTAGGAACGACAGTAATACCTCCCTTCTTAGGGACACAATGGACAGGACTTACCCACTGACTATCAGCAACAGGGTAAATTATATCTGCCTCAAGGAGCTTTAGTATTTCCTTTCTTACCACTTCTTTCATCTTAGGATTCAGCCGTCGTTGGTGATCACGAACTGGTTTGGCATCTTTCTCCAAATTTATTTTGTGTTAACATAGAGTGGGACTAATGCCCTTAAGATCATCAAGAGTATATCCAGTAGCAGCTCGGTGCTTCTTCAGAGTTTTCAATAATTTTTCCTCCTCCTTCTCTGAAAGGTTAGCACTAATAATAACATGATATATCTTCTTTTCATCAAGATAAGCATATTTAAGAGTACTAGGCAATGGTTTAAGCTCAAACACGGGATCACCCTTGGGTGGAGGAGGATCCCCTAGGATTTCAACATGCAAATTGTGTTTCGGGATGGGTTCCTGTTTAAAGAATACTTCATCTATTTCCCTTCTTTAATTCATAAACATATCATTTTCATGGTCTAGCAAATATTGTTCTGAAGGATCACTAGGAGGTACGATAATAGAAGCAAGACCAATAATTTCATGTTTACTAGGCAATTCCTCTTCACGGTGTTGTCTATGAAATTTAGAGAAATTAAACTCATGATACATATCACCCAAACCAATAGTAACGACATCCTTTTTGCAGTCTATCTTAGCATTAACAGTGTTCAAGAAGGGTCTACCAAATATAATGGGGCAAAAGCTATCTTGTGGGGAACCAAGAACAAGAAAATCAGCAGGGTATTTAGTTTTCCCACACAAAACTTCAACATCTCTAACAATTCCTATTGGTGATATAGTATCTCTATTGACAAGTTTAATTGTGACATCAATATCTTCTAACTCAGCAGGTGCAATATCATGCATAATTTCTTTGTATAAGTCAAAAGGTATTGCACTAGCACTAGCACCCATATCACATAAGCCATGATAACAATGATCTCCTATTTTAATAGAAATAACATGCATGCCTACCACAGGTCTATGTTTATCTTTAGCACAGAGTTTAGCTATTCTAGCAGTTTCATCACAGAAATAAATAACATGCCCATCAATATTATCAGCCAAGAGATCCTTAACGATAGCAATATTAGGTTCAAATTTAACTTTCTCAGGAGGTGTATAAGTTCTAATATTGCTTTTACGAACCACAGTTGAAGCTTTAGCATGATCTTTTATCCTAACAGGAAAAGGTGGTTTCTCAACATAAGCAGTAGGAACAATAGGATCATTATAAGTGATAGTCTTTTCTTCAACTTTAATAGGTGCCTCTACTTTTACTTCTATGGGAGGATGATAGGGAGATCAACGTGAGCAGCAAAAGATTCACACAAAGAAGCTACTATCTCAGAGTCAAGTCCATATTTAGTGCTAAATTTACGGAAAACATTGGTATCCATAAAAGATTTAACACAATCAAACTTGGGTGTCATACATGACTCCTTACCTTTGTCGAGGTCCCAATCTTCAGAATTGCGTTTAATTCTTTCCGATAAATCCCATTTGAATTCAATAGTCTTCATCATAAAAGAGCCAGCACAAGAAGTATCGAGCATGTTGCGATTGTTATCAGAAAGCCGAGCATAAAAGTTTTCAATAATTATTTCTCTTGGGAGCTCATGATTGGGGCATGAACATAACATTGATTTAAGCCTCCCCCAAGCTTGAGCGATGCTTTCTCCTTCGCGAGGCCAAAAATTATATATATAATTGCGATCACGATGAATAAGATGCATAGGATAAAACTTCTGATGAAATTCCAATTTCAATCGTTTGTAGTTCCATGATCCCATATCATCACATAGCCTATACCATGTTAATGCATCTCCCTTCAAAGATAAAGGGAAGACCTTCTTCTTAATAACATCATCGGGCACACCTGCAAGCTTAAATAATCCAAAAACTTCATCCACATATATTAGGTGGTCATCAGGATGCATTGTCCCGTCTCCTACAAAAGGATTAGCTAGCAGTTTTTCTATCATACACGAAGGAATCTCAAAGTAGACATTTTCATTTTCAGTAGGTTCAGTAGGTTGAGGAGCAACTCTTTGCTCTACTGGTCGGGGTGAAGATACCCCGAACAAGACCCTCAAAGGATTACTTTCTATAGTAACAAGTGACAGTAAATTTCAGCACACTATATAAAATTTTCCTTACCAAATTCCACCTACCAAAGGCCCTTCACTCCCAGGCAACGGCGCCGGAAAAGAGTCTTGATGACCCACAAGTATAGGGGATCTATCATAGTCCTTTCGATAAGTAAGAGTGTCGAACCCAACGAGGAGCAGAAGGAAATGATAAGCGGTTTTCAGCAAGGTATTCTCTGCAAGCACTGAAATTATAGATAACAGATAGTTTTGTGATAGGATAATTTGTAACGAGCAAAAAGTAACAAAAGTAAATAAAGTGAAGCAAGGTGGCCCAATCCTTTTTGTACCAAAGGAGAAACCTGAACAAACTCTTATATAGGGGAAATCGCTCCCGAGGACACATGGGAATTATCGTCAAGCTAGTTTTCATCACGTTCATATGATTCGCGTTCGGTACTTTGATAATTTGATATGTGGGTGGACCGGTGCTTGGGTGCTGTCCTTACTTGGAAAAGCATCCCACTTATGATTAACCCCTATTGCAAGCATCTGCAACTACAAAATAAGTATTAAGGTAAACCTAACCATAGCATGAAACATGTGGATCCAAATCAGCCCCTTACGAAGCAACGCATAAACTAGGGTTTAAGCTTCTGTCACTCTAGCAACCCATCATCTACTTATTACTTCCCGATGCCTTCCTCGAGGCCCAAATAATGGTGAAGTGTCATGTAGTCGACGTTCACATAACACCACTAGAGGAGAGACAACATACATCTCATCAAAATATCGAACGAATACCAAATTCACATGACTACTAATAGCAAGACTTCTCCCATGTCCTCAGGAACAAACGTACTACTGACAAAGCATATTCATATTCATAATCAGAGGAGTATTAATATGCATAAAGGATCTGAAAATATGATCTTCCACCAAATAAACCAACTAGCATTAACTACAAGGAGTAATCAACACTACTAGCAACCTACAAGTGCCAATCCCAGACTTTGAGACAAGAATTGGATACAAGAGATGAACTAGGGTTTGAGATGAGATGGTGCTGGTGAAGATGTTGACGGAGATTTCCCTCTCCCGATGAGAGGAGCGTTGGTGATGATGATGGCGATGATTTCCCCCTCCTGGAGGGAAGAGTCCCCGGCAGAATAGCTCTGCCGGAGCCCTAGATTGGTTCCGCCAAGGTTCCGCCTCGTGGCGGCAGAGTCTCGTCCCGAAATCTTGCTTATGATTTTTCTTCGGACGAAGGACTTCATATATCAGAAGATGGACACCGGAGGGCCACCAGGGGTCCCACGAGGCAGGGGGCGCACCCAGGGGATAGGGTGCGCCCCCACCCTCGTGGCCAGGGTGTGGGCCCCCTCTGGTATTTCTTCCGCCCAATATTTTTTATTATTTCCAAAAACGACTTTCGTGGAGTTTCAGGACTTTTGGAGTTGTGTAGAATAGGTCTCTAATATTTGCTCCTTTTCCAGCCCAGCATTCCAGCTGCCGGCATTCTCCCTCCTTATGTAAACCTTATAAAATAAGAGAGAATAGGCATAAGAATTGTGACATAATGTGTAATAACAACCCATAATGCAATAAATATCGATATAAAAGCATGATGCGAAATGGATGTATCAGGCGACGCAGCGACCTCCAAGGCTTCCCTTCTGACGTCCGCGCTGTGGTCCTCCCAGGTCGCGCATGACAAGCAGCGCCGCGATGTTGGTAACCCCGGACACCGCCACGGGAAGATACACCGCATCGTCCTTGAGATGCACAAGGCCAACAAGCACTAATGGGCAGCCAAGGCTCCGTATTCCTATTTTCTCATCTTTCCTTTTCACAATGGATAGACGGTTCCCTTGCGCGCAAGTTTGCCGGGGGGAATAGAGAGTGTGGATGCCAACAGGCGACGCCAACAGCTTCCGAAGAAGAATACATGAGCAAAAAGCTAAGTCACGAGACTTTGAGAAAATTTCATTTAATATCAGGTTTATTTTCCTCGAATGGTCTCAGTTTTGTATAAGGAAAACCTGCATGCAAAGGAACCTTGTCGGATTTGGTTGCGCCCTTGCTCCGTTTCGAGTCCGCACAACAGTTCAAGTGGTTGCACTAGAAACGGCAAGGTGCCTTGCGTGCAATGGCACCCCCAGCAGGCTGCTAAGTATCCGTCCTTAAAGCGCTCGCGGCTAGGGTGCACGCACCGGCAAGCCTTTCCCAGTAACGTGTAGGGTGCGTACCATACAAGGAGGAACCATACGAGGGGGATAACATGCATTCAATCCGCAAACATAGAAAGTTATATTACAGTAATATTTGTCGCATTTCTAACTTGAGCGGAATTGTTTTTGATATGGATCCACGGCAGCAAGGGGAAGCGGAGCGCCTAGTCCCGGCGCTGGCCCTCCACCCTCGTGACGTGGTCGACCAGGCTAACAATGGGCGTGACAAGCTCCTCAAGTGCCCTGTGGTCCGCGTCTGCCAGCAAGCTATCCTGGTTAAGGTCGCGGGTTCCTGTACGCCACCTTGGTGAGCACCTTGAAGAGGGCGCCTCGGTAAAGCTTCCAGGACGCGTAGGCTTGGTGGGTCGCTTGACGGTCGTGGAGTAGCTTCAAGGCATCAAGGACGGCCTCGAGGAACATGGTCACCCTCGCCCTCTCAGAAATCCTGTCGTCGTGGGAGTACCTAATGCTCGATAGCCCCATGGTGGATAGCTATGTGGTGAGCTTCTCCGAGACGTCGATGAGGCGTGCGGTCCAGATCTTCACGCTGCTCACAAAGTCTTTGTGCTCGGCAGCAACGCTCGCGAACAACTGCTCCCCATCCTCAACTTTCTTGGTCAGGGTTTTCTCGCGGGCTCTACTGCTCATGAGGGTCTCCTCCAGGGTGGCCAACTTCAGCTTCAGATCGGCAATATAGTCGTTGGCCTCGGAAAGCAGCTTGTTCGTATTGGATATGGTGACCTGCAAATCCGCCAAGGTGTCGATGGTCTTGTCCCTGTCGCTCTTGAGTGTCGTGACCTCTTTGCTATGCTTCTCCAGCTCCGCCCCCAGCTCCTCCACCTTGCCAGCTAGCTCGCTCTTGGCGGCCTCTGCCGCTTCAGCAGTATCAACGGCCTCCTTCAGCTTGCCGGCGTGATCCCGGACCAGAGCGGCAATTGCATCGTTGTGTTCATGCTCCAGTTCCTGGGTCCGCTGCGCGACGAGCTTCTCGATTTCTTCATCCTTGCCGCGGAGCTTGGCGACAAGCGCCTCCTCGTGAGCGGCAAGGTCTTCTTCTTGGGCATCGAGCGAGATGCGGCGCTCCCTCAGCTCACCGTCCTCCTTGGCGATCTATGCAGCGTCCTCCTCCTGGGCCTTCTCAATATCTGATTGCTTCAAAAGAAGCTCGTTCCACTAATGACCCAGCTGCTCTTGGCTGGCCTTCAAATCCTATCGAGCCTCCGTGAACCACACCTGTGTCTGCTCAACGCGCTCTTAGAGGCCTGCCTCCGCTGCGTCGACGACCGCCATCTTGGAGTCCAGCTTCTCCTTGCGGGTGTGGTGAAGCACTTGAAGCTTGTGGAAGCTGCTGCTAATAGCTTGGAGGAGCTGGCCCTCCTTGGAACTGCCGCTGCTGGCGCTTGGCTCATCAACAACTTGGATCCCATCGGTGATGATGACCTCTTAGTCGAAAACCTCCCCCTCAGTAGGCGCTCCGGTGCTTGCCGTCCACAGGAGGGTGACAAACAGGTCCTCACCGATCTTCATGTATCTTCCCAAGTGGGGGGCCTCGAAGGTGGACGGTTGGTCGCCAGCCACCATCGCCCCTGCAGTTGAAGGCTCCGGGACCGATGTAGCGCCAGGCGCTCCCGAGGCAGGGATGCTATCAGTACGATCACCGGTCCCCTCGCTCGCCTCCCCGGCAGATCCCCTGGCGGCCTCTTCGCGTGCTTCCTTGGCGGCCTCGTCGGCGGCAACCTCGTCGGCCTGAGCGGTGGCATCCTTGACGATCTCCTCGACGGTGCCATCGACATCAATTTGACCCGCCGAGGAGAGGTCTGAAAACCATGGAGGGGAATAAGATGAAACCAGGATCGAAGTTTAAAGAAAGAATAAAAAGATTACACTGGAGAACAGATCAAGGCCAGGAGGCAGGCGGCTTACCTACAACAAGTTGGGGAGGAGTGGTTCCCTCCCCGCCAACGCTCGTTGCCGGGGTGGGGCCGCCGGCACTTGTGCTTGCTAGCTCCTCCTCCGCACGCGAGGGCTCGTCGGGGGAGGGCCTTGGCAGCGTAGGCTCACCGGTGGAAGCCCTTGTTGGGGACCCGTCCTTGGGCGGTGTGGTGGTTGATGGAGGAGGCGTGCCGGGGGCGGCCCTTGACAGCCCCTCCTGTTGCCGCTCTTCCCCTACAAACCCGGCAAGACTGATGGTGTAAAGACACGCCCCAGCGCTCACCAACGGAAAGTGGGTAGTGGACTCACGCTGGGGGCTGAGTCGGGGGTTGCGTTGTGGGCTTGGACCCGGGCTGATCGTGATCACCTCTAGCTCGCTCGAGGTGCTTGCCGGGGGCTCATCGCCCATCGAGGTCTTGGCCCTCTTTGCCATCCTCTGCGCCAGTGTCTTTGTGTCCCTGCAAAACCAAGCCAAGATGAAGTTGAGTCAAGCAAGATAACCAAAACAGGAATCCAAGAGATGGGGAAGGTGGTGGAGCACTCGCTCATCCCTTTCTTCGTCCTCTTCCTTTGGCCCCCTCCTGTTCGGGCTCATGCCAGAGAGGTTGTAATCGGCCTCTGTTATGGTGTCCGTGCGAAGGGGTGGGGATGGAGACCTGCGTCGTTTGGCCGCAGCGGAAGCAGCGTCCGTTGCTCCCTCTGCCGACGCGGTCGTGCGCCTCGTATGACGCACGGGCTGTGCCTGGGCCCCTTGCCGCAGTGCGGCCTTGTCGGTTGCCTTCTTGGTGGGGACCTCTTTGGGCGAAGTGGCTCGCTGCACTAGCTCGCTGGAGCCAGGCCGCCGGAGGATGCACTTCCTCTTCCCCTTAACCGGGTGCTCCTCGGGCAGCTCCTCTTCGTTCGTGTCGTCGGCCGCCTCTTTGTCCGCCTCCTCGGCAGAAGGGCCCCCGGTGGCAGCGCCGCTGTGCTCCCCGGTGGACTCCACCTGCTCGGAAAAGTCTTCTTCGGCCCTGGCCTCGCTTTCCTGGAAGCAAGCGCTGCCGGCCGCTTCGGCAAGAGCCGCCTCCTCCGCCCTGTTGGCGATATATGCCACCTCCTCATCGGTGGTGTCGTGGACGAGCTGCTTCTCCTCACGGACAGGCCGCTCCGACAAACTGTCAAAGAACTCTTGCACCCGCGCTGCGTCCGGCTCGGCCCAGGTTTGGTCGATGCCGTGGGCGTCGAACACCGGCATCATGGCGATGATGGAGGTCTGGGCGGAGTTATTGGACATGGGGACCATGGCCGCCGGCAACTTGAACAACTTGCCGACCTCCTCAACCTTGCCGGCCTCCTCAGCCTTGCCGACCTTTTTCTTGCCGGCCTTGCCAGGTTTGTCGATCTTGAGCTGGAACAGCTTCGAGCAGATGGACGCGTGTTGCAACACTGTGAAGTTCTGATTCAGACTATGGCGCAAAATCATGACGTCCGCCGCGTTTCGGAAATCCCAAGACGACCTCCCTTTGTTATGCAGAGGGGCAATGCGGCGGCGGATGCAATCGGCCCTGATCATCTCCATGGTGAGCCCGACAGACTTGAGGCGGTGGATTCTGGTGATGGCAACTGTGAGCTTCTTGTCCTGAGGATCGAGGCTACCCCAGTTGCCGCGACAGACCACTTGCGCTTGCCGGGGGGTGCAGAATGGGTGCGGCTCCTTCTCCACAATCCAGCAGCACCTGTGCTGCCACTCCTCCCATTTCTCCTTCTGGGTCCCGTTTGGGTATGTCTCCTTGCAACAAGCCCTCGAGATCCAGGTGATGCAACCGGACAGCGCCCCTCCTGGCTGGATACGAGGGAGGAAATAGTGGCTGAAGAGCGCCGTGTTGGGGGTCACCCCGACAAAGTTCTCACAGAGGTGAGCAAAGATGGCCATACACGCCATGGCGTTCGGCGTGAAATCCAGAAGATGGAGGTCGAAGGTGTACATGATGTCGATGAAGAAACCCGAGAACAGGGGGCAGACCCCGTAGTAAAGATAATCAACAATAAAGGGATATCGATCTGGACCTGGCGCACCGTTGGGTCCGAGGATGACGCACGTGGCGGGATGCCCCATCGTCTCCCTCCCCCACATGAACTGGAACCGCTCGTTGAGCGCGCACGCGTCGAGCCCGGGAGCAAAGAAGGCGTGCTCTCTCCGCTTCATCACCAGTGCATCCTCCACCGCCTCGCTCCCCTAAAGCGCCCCCTTGTTCTTTTTTTGGGCGCCATGGCAGCCGACGGAGGGCAGGGGGGGGGGCGAAAGCAGTGAGGGCACGACGGCTATGGGTGGAGAAGGGAGCTTTGGATTGGGCTTGAGGAAGGAGAAGGGGCGGCTGTTTCCTAGATGGGAATGGGCAAAAGGGGTAAATGACCACGCCCCCTACAGTTTCCTCTTTTTATGGGGAAGGCGCGGGGCCGCCTCTTTACTATTCGGTGTGGAGGCATTGACGCAGGCACAGGCGTGCTGCAACTGCTCCACGCATGACCCCGACGACGTGCACTCAATGCAGATCATGGGGAAGCGCAACGGACGAGAAGATTATGGCAGTTATTCCCCTGCCACGTGTGCCCGTGCACTGTTTGGGCCTGGCCCAATGACACCTCACACCCGTGTACGGCCCAGGCCCGGGGGCTCCTTGATACGTCCATTTTGCATCATGCTTTTATATCGATATTTATTGCATTTTGGGCTGTTATTTCACATTATGTCACAATACTTATGGCTATTCTCTCTTATTTTACAAGGTTTACATAAGGAGGGAGAATGCCGGCAGCTGGAACTCCGGGCTAGAAAAGGAGCAAATATTAGAGACCTATTCTGCGCAACTCCAAAAGTCCTGAAACTCCATGGAATATCTTAAAATAAATAAATAAAAATCCTCGCCAAAGATGAAGTCCAGGGGGCCCACACCCTGCTCACAAGGGTGGAGGGCGCGCCCCCCTCCTAGGGTGCGCCCCCTACCTCGTGGGCCCCCTGGTGGGTCTCCGATGTCCATCTTCTGCTATATGAAGTCTTTCGATGAGAAAAAAATAAGAAGCAACCTTTCGGGACGAGACTCCGCCGCCACGAGGTGGAACCGAAGCGGAACCAATCTAGAGCTCCGACAGAGCTGTTCTGTCAGGGACACTTCCCTCCGGGAGGGGGAAATCATCACCATCGTCATCACGAACGCTCCTCTCATTGGGAGAGGGCAATCTCCATCAACATCTTCACCAGCACCATCTCATCTCCAAACCCTAGTTCATCTCTTGTATCCAGTTCTTGTCTCAAAGTCCGGGATTGGTGCTAGTAGGTTGCTAGTAGTGTTGATTACGCCTTGTAGTTGATGCTACTTGGTTTATTTGGTGGAAGATCATATGTTCAGATCCAATATGCATATTATTACCCCTCTGATTATGAACATGAATATGCTTTGTGAGTAGTTACTTTTGTTCCTGAGGACAAGGGAGAAGCCTTGCTATTAGTAGTCATGTTAATTTGGTATTCGTTTGATATTTTGATAAGATGTATGTTGTCTAGCCTCTAGTGGTGTTATGTGAACGTAGAATACATAACACTTCACCATTATTTGGGCCTAGAGGAAGGCATTGGGAAGTAATATGTAGATGATGGGTTGCTAGAGTGACCGAAGCTCAAACCCTAGTTTATGCGTTGCTTCGGAAGGGGCTGATTTGGATCCATATGTTTCATGCTATGGTTAGGTTTACCTTAATACTTTTGTTGTAGTTGCGGATGCTTGCAATAGAGGTTAATCATAAGTGGGATGCTTGTTCAAGTAAGAACAACACCCAAGCACCGGTCCACCCACATATCAAATTATCAAAGTACCGAACGCGAATCATATGAACGTGATGAAAACTAGTTTGAAGATATTCCCATGTGTCCTCGGGAGCGCTTTTCCTTATATAAGAGTTTGTTCCGGCTTGTCCTTTGCTACAAAAAGGATTGGGCCACTTTGCTGCACTTTATTTAGTTTTGTTACTTGTTGCTCATTACAATTTACCTTGTCACAAAACTATCTGTTACCACTTATTTCAGTACTTGCAGAGAATACCTTGCTGAAAACTGCTTATCATTTCCTTCTGCTCCTCGTTGGGTTCGACACTCTTACTTATCAAAAGGACTACGATAGATCCCCTATACTTGTGGGTCATCACTCCTCTCGGTGCACTAAAGTTTCGGCTCTTTAGCACCCCATACTTGTGCATGGGTAGTCGTAGCCACACCCGCGGCGAGGCCTGAAGGGGGGAGACCGAGAACAAGATACAAGGCGAGAAGAAGCAGCCAAGCTAGAGAGCAGAAGACAGAGGACGAGCTGGACCCCCGGAAAGATCCTTGCCGGGATGGCTCGTGAGACCCCGGCAAGATCCTTGCCGGGGACGATTTGCAGATCAATCACAAAGGCACCCTTGAGGTTGAGAGCTCTGACCCCATCGACAATGTTAAAACCAAGATCCAAGGGCGCGCGCGTAGTGGCGTGCAGATCTTTGTGAGGGCCTGGAGGCGAGGCTCCGGCAAGATCCTTGCTGGCGACGTCCGTGAAGCCCCGGCAGGATCCTTGCCGGAGGCACCGGCAAGACCGCGGAAAGACTCCGCCACCCCACCACCACTCCAGCACCGTGGCCAACCTGCCAGCTTGGCAAGCACCTGCGTGGTGAGATGCAGATCTTTGTGAAGACCTTGCCACCTCTCCAACGCAGCAGCTGGCCAGCCAACTTGGAACTGCATGCCTCATCGGCAAGGACGCGTGTCAAGACAAGGCGAGGCGGCAATGGACGGGACGGGTTCTCCTCCCGTCCCCGATAAAGCTAGAGGGCACGTAAGTAGTGCATTTATGGCGTTTGTCCTAAGACACCGACGATAAACATAGGTACTATAGCAGCTTTACTCCTCCTGTGTGTCACTATGGCAGCCCCTTGGACATATAAAAGGAGGCCCACGGCTTACTGGAGGAGGATTCGAACTTTTGAACCTCTCAGCCCAGCTTGCATGCGAGCAGCTAGCTGGAGCTCAAGGACACATAATACACAATCAAGCAGTACTAGGGTCTTAAGCTTCTCAGCGGCCCGAACCTGGATAAAAATCCATCATGTTGACCTTTAGATCCACTCTTTGCACCACTCCTCCTCCCTGCAGAACCATAGAAGGGACCCAAGTGATCCCATAGGTGTCGACCTGCTCTATGCACCGACACCTCACTTCAGGGCCAAAGTACTGCATCTCCACCTCGAGGTGCTCCTTCTCCTTAGTGTTGGAGCATATCCTCATGTTCTTCGGCGCAAGGAAGTGTGTGGCATCGGCATCCTCAGGGAACTCAATATGCACCTTATCCCCAAAGAGCTTGACCACTTTCAGATCATAGGAATGCAGGGAGCTCCAGGATGTGCTACTCCTGCTGTAGTTGTTGGGTTTCCCCGAAGATGAAGGGTGATGTAGCACAATAGCAGAGAGTATTTCCTTCAGTTAAGAACCAATGTTTATCGAACTAGTACCAGTAGGAGGCAACACATGTACAATGTTAGGAGCACCTACACACAAACGAAATAATTGCTTGCACCAAATAATGGCAAGGGGGTCGGCATCTCCTTGTTCTCGCTAGCCACATTGTTAAAAGTAAATTAATGATAGCAAAGCATGATAGTAAATAGGATAGCGATAGTAAATTGGTAGAAATTGTAAGAACTTATAAATATATGGAGAATGGACCCTGGGGCCATAGGTTCACTAGAAGCATCTCTCTCAAAAGCAAAATAGCTGAGGGTAAACAAACTGTTGTTGGGAAATTGACAAAATTGCGCGTAGTTATGAAGATCATCCAAGGCTTAATTGTCGGTGTACTAGAGTAGGGGTACCCTAGTATCCCAAACTTATGCACGGGCAGTCGCAGCGCCCCGCGGCAAGGCTTGCCGGGTGACCGCCAAGGACCCCCGTGGTTCCTTTGGAGCCATTCAAGAACAAAGTGTTTAAGCCAAGGAGACAAGGCCCCGGCAAGAGGAGCTTGCCGGGAAAGACACTCAAGGCACAAAGCCCCGGCAAGAGGATCTTGTCGGGAAGGCCAACCAAGGCATCTCAAGGAACTTGCCGCGATGCGCCACGCGTCCCGGCAAGACCCGGCGAGCGACAAGCTCCCGGACGCGGCAAGACAACGGCCGCGGCAAGGCGTTTGCCGCGGCTAGCAACCACTCTGTACCCGCGCTCCAGCACACCCACCAACGTGTCGCTCTGAGACCCTTCCAGGCATACGTGGCGGGAGGCTGTGCAGCCAGGGGTGCACTGTGGCAAGCGGCGCTGACAAGATCGCCATCGTGGCGAGCGGTGGCGTCCCTGACGGTCCCTTTTCTGCACTCTTTGGGCGACGTAGATAGGCATTTAATGCCCTTGTCCCCTGCCGTCAGGGTTAGGTATGATACACTATGTAGGTAGCTATACCTACCGCAGCACCCTTTCCATTTTTGCCCTTGCCTACGTTGCCACCTGTCGGTGACCCCTTGAGCATATAAAAGGAGGCCCATGCACAACGTAGAGGGAGGGGAGGAGAGGACGGTAGAACGCTCACGCTCGGTCTCGTTAGCTGCTGGTGCGTACTGTAGCACTCAGCGCTCCCGAGCAAGAACTCAATACAAACCACAAAGCAGCAGTAGGAGTATTATCTCTCCGGAGAGCTCCGAAGCTGGGTAAACTGCTCGTGTGCCTCGCTTCGATCTGCTCTTCGTGCGACCTCCGCCCCCCGCCGAACCGAAAGGGGCTCCGTCCCCATAGGTTCTCGCGGATCAGTTTCCCCGACATCTTTGGCGCGCCAGGTAGGGGGCGTCGAGGTTGTGTGAACCTGATCCGGCGTTCACACGAGCTAGATCTTCATCATCTTCATCGACATGCCACCGAAGAAGAAGGCTTCGGAGGCGGCTGCTCCGTCTGCAACAGACCCACCGCCGCCGGAGCAAACGGCTGGTGGGGAAGACGCCGGCGGAAGAACGGGTGTCGGCGAGGGAGCCCACGGTGCCGCCAGGTCCAAGGACAAGGCTACGCTGCCCATCAGCGGTGTAGCCGGCTCCCACGACGACCGAGCGTCCGTAGATGCACCGCGCCCATCTCAGGAGGCGCAGAACCGGCAGCGTCGTGGTACTCACGGTACCATACGCTCACTGGACCCAGATTGAGCTGGCGGATCTCGGGATGCTCCAGGCCAGCATGCGCGCCAACGTGCTGGCACGAGCGAAGCACGGTCGCGTGGACTGGATATTGCTCCTTCTAACGCAGTCAGAAGTCCGAGCATATCCTGCTCCTCGCACCGTTCTCCACCGCTACCCGCCACTCCAGCAGAAGCTTTGGCGCGAGCTCAACTGCTCCTAGACTTCCCTCCAATGCCAGACAAGATCGACAACTGGAGGGCCACCATTCAGAGTCTCATCAGCTTCGCCAACGGCGACACTCCACGGCAACCGACTACGTCGCAGCCGCGCAAGTCAGCCAGGCGCGACCCGATGGCGACAAGACCGGTGGGGGTGCAACCACCGTGCACTCTCCGCCCCGAAGGCCAAGATCACCGACTCGCCGGGTCCACCGCGACAGCGACTCCACTGCTTCATCAGATCCACGAGCTCGTCGCGATCAACACCAAGAGTGCTGGGGAGCAGTCTGCTCCGGCAAACCCCAGGGTTTGTTCCGTTGAAGCAGACGCTCCCGACAAGTTTTGCTCCGGCAAGCTTGCCAGGGAACGTCAAGCTCCGGCTGAGCCGCAGTTTCTCGCCGTAGAAGCGGATGTTTCCACAGCAGCAGATGTGCCTTTAGTCCTTGTTGTCGAGCCACAAGCTCCAGCATGGGCACAGCAGATCGTCCGTTTCCTTCAGACAGGAGAACTTCCCGAAGAACAAGAAGAAGCGGAAAGAGTAGCCCGACAGTCAAGTATGTACCAGTTTGTCGACAACGCACTGTACAGAAGAAGACTCAACGGTGTGAAATTGAAGTGTATTCACCGGGAAGATGGACAGAAGCTTTTGGCAGAGATACATGGAGGCATATGTGGTCACCACAGTGGCGCAAGAGCGCTTGCCGGCAAAGCTTTCCGGCAAGGTTTCTTTTGGCCGACAGCCCTCCAGGATGCGACTGCACAAGTAACCAAGTGTGAAGCGTGCCAGTTTCATTCCAAGCAGATACACCAGCCAACTCAAGCTCTCCAGACGATCCCTTTATCCTGGCCATTTTCGGTCTGGGGGCTCGACATCCTCGGCCCCTTCCCCCGAGCAGTCGGGGGCTTTGAGTACTTGTACGTCGCAATCGACAAGTTCACAAAGTGGCCAGAAGTGGAAGCAGTGAGGAAGGTGACAGCACAATCAGCAGTCAAGTTCTTCAGGTCAATTGTTTGCCGCTTCAGGATCCCTAACAGGATCATCACCGACAATGGTACGCAATTCACGAGCCGCACCTTCATGCAGTACGTCCAAGATCTTGGCGCCAAGGTCTGCTTCGCTTTTGTTGCTCACCCCAGGAGCAACGGTCAAGCGGAGAGGGCAAATGCTGAAGTGCTGCGTGGACTCAAGACCAGGACTTTCGACAGGCTGCACGGGTGCGGAAGAAACTGGATTGAGGAGCTGCCGGTGGTTCTTTGGTCGATCAGGATGACGCCAAATCGAGCCACTGGTGAAACGCCATCGATGCGGCTATATCTCCCACGTGTCGAAGCACGACTTAGAGGCATAACCGCATTGAAAGCAATGTCGCAAGTGAGGTAATCTTCACCCAACCCATGTAATACATAAGGGAAAAAGATACATAGTTGGCTTACAATCGCCACTTCACACAAATACATGAATAAAACATTACATCATACAGTTACAATCATGGCCTGACTACGGAGCCAAAATAAAAGAAGAAACCCCAAAAGCGACAAAAGGTCCTGATCGACCCCAACTGGCCTCCACTACTGATCGACTAGAACGAAACAACATAAAGGATGGAATCTTCATCGAACTCCTCCTTGAGCTCGGGTGCGTCACCTGCACGGATTCATCGGCACCTGCAAACTGGTTTTGGAAATATCTGGTGAGTCACGAGGACTCAGCAATCTCACACCCGCGAGATCAAGACTATTTAAGCTTATAGGTAGGGTAAAGGTATGAAGTGGAGCTGCAGCAAGCGACTAGCATATATGGTGGCTAACATACGCAAATGAGAGCGAGAAGAGAAGGCAAAGCACGGTCGAACAACTATGACCAAAAAGTGATCCTGAAACTACTTACGTCAAGCATAACTCCAACAACCGTGTTCACTTCCCGGACCCCGCCGAGAAGAGACCATCACGGTTACACACGCGGTTGGTGTATTTTAATTAAGATCAACTTCGGGTTTTCTACAACCTGACATTAACAAATTCCCATCTGCCTCATAACCGCGGGCACGGCTTTCGAAAGTTCAAAACCCTTCAGGGGTGTCCCAACTTAGCCCATGATAAGCTCTCGCGATCAACGAAGGATATTCCTTCTCCCCGGGAAGACCCGATCAGTCTCGGAATCCCGGCTACAAGACATTTCGACAGCAATAAAACAAGTCCAGCAAAACCGCCCGATGCGCCGACATCCTGATAGGAGCTGCACATATCTCGTTCTCAGGGAAACACCGGATGAGCTGTCCGTACAGCTAAAACCAAGCCTCAAGTTTCCTTGAGGGGGCGCTGCAAAGCGCTCTAGTTCGGACCAACACTTAGACAAGCATTGGCCCGGGGGGGGGGCTGAATAAAGATGACCCTCGGGTTGATCAGACCCAAGAGAAAGGGGTAGCTGGTAGGCAAATGGTAAAACCAATGTTGGGCCTTGCTGGAAGAGTCTTATTCAAAGCGAACTGTCAAGGGGGTCCCATAAATCACCCGACCGCGTTAGGGACGCAAAATCCGGGAACATAACACCGATATGATGGAAACTAGGGCGGCAAGAGTGGAACAAAACACCAGGCATAAGGCCGAGCCTTCCACCCTTTACCAAGTATATAGATGCATTAATTAAATAAGATATATTGTGATATCCCAACAAGTAAACATGTTCCAACAAGGAACAACAAGTCCATGTTCCAACAAGGAACAAGCTTCATCTTCACCTGCAACTAACAACGCTATAAGAGGGGCTGAGCAAAGCGGTAACATAGCCAAACAACGGTTTGCTAGGACAAGGTGGGTTAGAGGCTTGGTTTGAAAATATGGGAGGCATGATAAGCAAGTGGTAGGTATCGCAGCATAGGCATAGCAAAAGAGCGAGCAACTAGCAAGCAAAGATAGAAGTGATTTCGAGGGTATGGTCATCTTGCCTGAGATCCCACAAGGAAGAAGAACGAGTCCATGAAGAAGACAAACGGACGTAGATGGATGGATCCTCACAACTCCGGAATGAAACCGAAGCTAACGAGAGAAACAACCCGGAAACAAACAAACAACATAGTAAAGCAACCATCACATAAACATGGCATGATATGCGAGATGTGGTATGCAATGCATATGCATGCTTCGGAAGGAAAAAGATGAACCAGGCATAATCTTGGCAAACCAAGTATGCCACTGGAAAAAAGTGCAAAAGATAACAGGTTCACAGACTGTGAAAATACTAACATGCCAGAAATTAACATCAGGATGACATGTTTGGAACAAGCAAACAACATGCTACAGGATCAGGAAAAAGCAAAATAAGGCATGGATTGAAACTACTCAGAGCACTTAAAAAAAGTTCCTTACTGACCATAGGCCAAAAAGGAATAGAAAATATAATAACACCCATGTTAATTAAGCAAGTTTCACTACAGGTTTCAGACTTGGCAGAAAACTGGACATGTCAAAAACCAGATAACAAGTAGGCATGTTTACGAGCTCGATGCACTCACTACAGAGCATTGTATGATAAACTAAGCATACATACATCAAGAAGACATGGAATAGGAACTAGACATGGCAAGAATAACATCATAGCATGCAAGGATCAACTACAACAAGCTTGGCAAAATCGAATAACATGTAAACAATCTGCCAGTAACATTTCATAGCAAAAGTAGAGCTCGATTGACTCAAGCTATGGGACTCCATAAATACAAACAAAGGCATGGATGGATAGAGCAAATCCATATGTTCAAAACACTCTTACTGATCATGCTCAAAAGATGCATAGATCTCTCTGAAACAACATGAACACATGGCATAAAAATAACAGCAGAGAAGGACTTAGTGAAAATACTAACTCTGAAATCAGCAACATTAAGTAACCTAGTTTGCAGGCTTGTGCTAGTCACCACAAAGATCACAAAAATACATGGCATAAACCTATGGAAAGATAGCATGACATATTACAAAACACATGTAGGACTCAACTTCATAGGATGCACACGTCAATCATGGCAAAAATGACAAAAGTGCATGTTCTGATAAGAATCAGAAACTAACATCACATAGCCCTCTTCTAACAGCATTTCGGGCATCAAGATGAGCTCAAATGAAAATGATGCAATGAGAATAAATGATGTACTCATCGAGACAAACAATTTTACATATTATACGTCCAAAACGGAGCAGTATGCAGAGAGTTATGGCATGATGAACATGGCATGATAAAGTGGCAGATCCGGGGACTTGGAAGAAAATTATCCCGCGAAATCAGATCTAGGGTTCGGCACGGATTACGAAGTTCGCCGGAGTTGAGGGAGGAGACGGCCGGAGGAGCTCCGGCGGGGCGCGGCACCGGCGAACGGAGAGCGCGGCGGCGGGGAAGGCGGATGCGCGCGGGGGCGGTGAACGGAGGCGGCGGCGCAACGCGGTGGGGCGGCGCGGGCATGGCGGCGACGGCGGCGCGGCGAGCGGCGGGGTACGGCGGCGCGGGCGGAGCAGGCGGCGGCGGCGGAGCACGCGAGGAGGCGCGGGGCGGCGCGGGCTCGGGCTCGGGCGCGGGGGCAGCTCGCGGGCGGCGGCGGATCTCGGGCCCGCGCGGGCCGGCCTCGGGCCCCGCGGGCCGCGGCGGCGGAGGAGAGAGGAGGGGCCGGGAAGGCCACGTGGCGCCTCCGGATTGGGCGCGGGAGGCGGTGAAGGTGATGTGGCAGCCTCTGATAGGTCGGAGTGAGGTGGCGGCGCGGGATGGACACGTCCGGCGATGGAGCGGACGCGTCCGGCGGCGGAGAGGGAAGTTTGCTAGGGTTTCATCTGCCCGAAAATCCGAGGAGAGACACATATTTATAGGTAGAGGGGGCTAGGAAGCTCCAAATGGAGTGCGGTTTTCGGCCACGCGATCGTGATCGAACGACCGAGATGATGGAAGTGACTTTTGTGGGTTTTGGGCCACTTTGAAAGGGGTGTTGGGCTGCACCAAAAGAGGCATTTACGGTTACCCGGTTAACCGTTGGAGTATCAAACGGACTCCGATTGACCCGAAACTTGATAGGCGGTCTATCGGTGCCATACCAAGGCCGCTTGGCAAACCTCGGTCCATTCCGAGACCGTTTAACACCCGCACATGAAAAGAGGTAAAAGGGGACGCCGGGGAACATAGGAGCGCCGGATTGCAAAACGGACAACGGGGAAAATGCTCGGATGCATGAAACGAACACGTATGCGAATGCGATGCACATGATGACATGATAAGAAACGCAGATGATGACATGGCAAAGAGCGACACGCAAGCACATGACATGGCAACGGTGGCGAATAACTGACGGACACCTGGCGCATTAGATCCGGGGCGTTACAACTGGCCAGACACATTTCGCTCCAGTCGATGGAGCAGAGGCAGTTCTCCCCACGGAACTCGTATACGCGTCGCCTCGAGTGCTCGCTTATGATGAGCTTGAGCAAGAGCAGCTGCGGGAAGATGACGCGCTGCTCCTTGAGGAGGACCGTCTTCAGGCTGCTGTACGAGCTGCTCGCTACCAGCAAGCTTTGCGCCGCTACCATAGCCGCAAAGTTAACGCCAGAAGTCTCGAGGAAGGCGACCTTGTTCTTCGGCGCGTTCAGTCTGCCAAGAGTTCCAACAAGTTGACGCCAAAGTGGGAAGGCCCTTACCGGGTGAAACGAGTCACTAGGTCTGGCGCTGTCTGCCTTGAGACGGAAGATGGCATTCCGGTGAGCAACTCCTGGAACATTGAGCATCTTAGTAAGTTTTACCCGTAAGGCGCGGTTGCTGGAACCTATTCCGGCAACCACCTTTTGTACAAGTCTTGCCGCTGTTGCATGTAATCCTTGGTACAAAGCCAGGCGCAGAACCTGTGCATAAATAAAGCTCATGTGCTCCGCACATCTTGTCAATTTCATGCTTTTTATTTTTTGCATGAGTTATCTGACACTTTGTGCAGCGAACACCCCCGGTAAGCAATAACGAGCCATAAGGCTCCATATCATTATTTTCTCTACTTCCTTTTTTCTCAAGGAAATGAAGGTTCCTTCGCCCACAAGTTTGCCGGGGGGAAGGGGAAGATAATGGTATGGACCAGGCGTCGTTCAAGAAAGTTTTGCCTTGCCGGGAAGCAAAAGACAGAAAAGCTAAGTTACCAAAGTTTGATCAATCAGATGTTTTTAAATTTTTTTAAGTTATCTTCCTTGAACGACCATGCTTTGTGTGGAAAACCTGTGCGCGAAGGAACCGGCTCGTGGCTAGTTGCGCCCTTACTTTGTTTCGAGTTCACTCAATAGTTTAAGTGTGCTGCGACTAGAGTCGCGCCCTTACTTTGTTTCGAGTTCGCTCAACAACGTAAGCGAGCTGCGGCTAGTTACGACAAGGTTTCGTGTCGGCAAGGGCACTGCCAGCAGGCTACTGACGTCCCGCACTCAGCGCTCGCGACAAAGGTGCCTACGCCGGCAAGTTCCCTAAAAGCGTAGGGCAAAAACATACAAAGGAAGGAGTCAAGTAAAGGAAATAACATTGCAATCACTACCCAAATTAAGAGTTATATTAAAAAATAGCTTGTCGCGGCTCTAATAGACTGTTTTCATAACATGATCAGCAGCGACAAGAAAAGAAGGAAACGGGCGGCCTAGTCCACGCGATCGCCCTCAACCCTCTTGATCCCGCTCACCTTGTCCACATTGGGTGCGACAAGGTCCTTGAGCGCCTCCAGATCAGCTTCCGCCGGCAGGGATCTGAGGACGTTGGTGAGGTTGAGGCCCGGGTTGCGGAAGGCTACCTTCACCAACACTTTTTGAAGAGCTCCCGCGCAGATCTTGCGCGACTCGTCGGCCAGCTGCTTTGGGATCCTCTCCCGGAGTCGCTGAAGGGCCGTCGCCACGCCTTTGAAGAACAGAGTGAGCTTGGCCCTGGATTAGAGGTTCTCGTCGGAGGGATACCCGAGATCCTCCATCCCCAGCTGCGCCAGCTCCTTGTCGATGTCTGCGGCAGCATTCACAAGGCCCTCCGTCCACTGCTCCACAGTTTCTCTAAAATCGTTCTGGGTGGCGGCAATGCTCTCCAGCAGCGCCTTGTTGGCCTTGATCTCCTTCTTCAGGGCCGCCTCCTGCTCCCTGGCACCGTCCAGCGTCTTGGTCAAAGCAGCCAGCTTCAGCTCAAGATCGGCGTTGGAATCCTTGGCGGCGCTAAGCTCCTTGATCTTCTCGGCGAGACGACCCTGCAGCTTGCCAAAGGTGTAGGCGTCCTTCTCGCGCTCATGCTTGAGCGCGGCAAGCTCTTCACCGCTCGCCTTGAGACCAGTCTCCAGCTGCGCCACCTTCGTCTCCAGCTCCTTCTTGGCGGCCTCGGCAGCTGCGGCAGCGTCCTTTGCTTCCTTGAGAGCTCTGCTGAGTGTTTGCTCGTGCGCAGCAAGCTCCTCTTCGTGGCTGTCCAGGCTGACCTTCAGCTGCGCCAACTCGCCCTCCCGCGCAGATAGCTCCTCGGCGGCAAGCCGCTGTTGCTCTGCAACTTCTGCCTTCTCGAGTATGAAGGCCTTCTGTGCCTCATCGAGCTGCACACGCTCCGCCGCCAGCGACCGGAGAGTTGCGGAGCTCCTCCGCGCGCTTCTCCATGTCTACCCCCGCCTTCGCGACAAGCACTTCGCGGGACTCCAGTTTGGCTTGTCGAGCGCGGTAGAGCGACACCAGCCTCCGAAGCCGCCGCTGCTACTCGGCGCATCAACCAACGTCAGCCCAGCGGAGGCGAGCACCTCACCACCCATGATTTCTCCCACGACGCCGCAATTGACGCATGCCGTTCGGGGAGGGCGCGGTGGATGCGGAGTCAGATGCGGCGTGAGCCAGGCCGCGCGTGCCCGTGCCCTTTTTTGGGCCTAGCCCAACAGCGCTCGGCACCGTGTGTGGCCCAGGCCCAGGGGCTCCTGTCAGTGTACTAGAGTAGGGGTACCCTAGTATCCCGAACTTGTGCACGGGCAGTCGCAGCGCCCCGCGGCAAGGCTTGCCGGGTGACCGCCAAGGACCCCCGTGGTTCCTTTGGAGCCATTCAAGAACAAAGTGTTTAAGCCAAGGAGACAAGGCCCCGGCAAGAGGAGCTTGCCGAAAAGGCCACTCAAGGCACAAAGCCCTGGCAAGAGGAGCTTGTCGGGAAGGCCAACCCAGGCATCTCAAGGAACTTGCTGCGACGCGCCACGCGTCCCGGCAAGACCCGGCGAGCGACAAGCTCCCGGACGCGGCAAGACAACAGCCGCGGCAAGGCGTTTGCCACGGCTAGCAACCACTCTGTACCCGCGCTCCAGCACACCCACCAACGTGTCGCTCTGAGACCCTTCCAGGCGTACGTGGCGGGAGGCTGTGCAGCCAGGGGTGCACTGTGGCAAGCGGCGCTGACAAGATCGCCATCGTGGCGAGCGGTGGCGTCCCTGACGGTCCCTTTTCTACACTGTTTGGGCGACGTAGATAGGCATTTAATGCCCTTGTCCCCTGCCGTCAGGGTTAGGTATGATACACTGTGTAGGTAGCTATACCTACCGCAGCACCCTTTCCATTTTTGCCCTTGCCTACGTTGCCAACTGTCGGGGACCCCTTGAGCATATAAAAGGAGGCCCATGCACAACGTAGAGGGAGGGGAGGAGAGGACGGTAGAACGCTCATGCTCGGTCTCGTTAGCTGCTGGTGCGTACTGTAGCACTCAGCGCTCCCGAGCAAGAACTCAATACAAACCACAAAGCAGCAGTAGGAGTATTATCTCTCCGGAGAGCTCCGAAGCTGGGTAAACTGCTCGTGTGCTCCGCCTCGATCTGCTCTTCGTGCGACCTCCGCCCCCGCCGAACCGAAAGGGGTTCCGTCCCCATAGGTGCTCGCGGATCAGTTTCCCCGACAATAATCATTATATAGACATTATGTTAGTGACAAGTAGACCATTAATCCAACTGCATCTACTACTATTACTCCACTCCAAGACCACTGTCTAGCATGCATCTCAAAGTATTAAGTGCATACAACAATGTAACACATTAAGCAAGATGACATAATGTAGATAAAGTTAGACCAAACAATATGTTCGAGCCACGTTGTTTTACCCTCAGTAGCAACAGTACAAATACATGCCCTTATCCTTTCTTTCACTAGACGGGATCACCGCAAGATTGAACGTACTACAAAGCACCTCTCCCGCTGAAGATAAATCAACCAAACTTGGCCAAAGTAGACCGATTGATCAGAGAGAAATACAAAGCTATAAGATTATACAATAATGAAGGCTCGAGAATTCAAAATAAATCAATGAATAATCTAATCATAAACCCACAATTCATCGGATCATCAAATTGATCTTAGAGGAGATCATTGTATTGAAGATCAAAAGAGAGATAAAGAGAAAGCCATCCGGCTACAGCTACTGACCTGTAGGTCCTATAGGAACTATTCACACGTCATCATGGAGGCAACAAGGTTGATGAAGATAGACTCCCCAATGGTTTCCCCCTCCAACAGAGTATCGACAAAGGCTCCAGATGTGATCGCGTCGGAACAGAGGCTTGTGGTGGTGGAAGAATTTTTTCGGGTCTCTCTCCAAGAGTTTCATAATATTTGTGAATTTATATGCTAGAGATTAGGGCAAACGGAGCAACGAGGTGCCCACAAGTCAGGGGTCCCCCTACCCCCCCACCGGCGCACCGGCCAGTCTTGTGGGCCCCTCATGGGTCTTCTTGTCCTCCCTGAAGCTTGTAGGGTCTCTAATGTTCCAAAAAAATCACCGTAAAGTATCATCGTGTTTGGACTTTGGTAGGTATGGTTTTTCTACAAAACAAAATACAAGAAATGACAATGTGCACCAAGTTAATATGCTAGTCCATAAAAATAATATAAAATGGCACATAAAGCATACAAAAGTGATAATATAATAACATGGAACAATCAAAAATTGTAGTTATGCTGGAGAAGTATAAGCATCCCCAAGCTTAATTCCTACTCATCCTCGAGTAGGTAAATGATAACAAAAAGAATTTTTGATGTTGAATGCTACCCAACATGTTTTTGATCAAACGATGTAAGTTGGATATGAATATTGAGACACGAATGATGTGCTGCAGTAATCTACCAATTTGACACTAAAATAATAATACATATTAAGGAAATATGCCCTAGAGGCAATAATAAAAGTTGTTATTTTATATTTCCTTATTCATGATGATTTTTTATTATTCATGCTAGAATCGTATTGATCGGAAACCCAAATACATGTGTGAATACATAGCCAAACACTGTGTCCCTAGTGAGCCTCTACTTGACTAGCTTGTTGATCAAAGATGGTTAAGGTTTCCTAACCATGCACATGAGTTGTCATTTGATAACGAGATCACATCATTAGGAGAATGATGTGATGGACATGACCCATCGTTAGCTTAGCATATTGATCTTCAATTTCATTGGTATTGCTTTGTTCATGTCAAATACATGTTCCTTCGACTATGAGACTATGCAACTGCCGGATACCGAAGGTATACCTTATGTGCTATCAAACGTCACAACGTAACTGGGTGATTATAAAGATGCTCTACAGGTATTTCCGAAGGTGTTTGTTGGGTTGGCATAGATCGAGATTAGGATTTGTCACTCCGATTATCGGAGAGGTATCTCTGGGCCCTCTCGGCAATGCACATCATAAGAAGCTTTGCAAGCAAAGTGAATAATGAGTTAGTTACAAGATGATGTATTACAGAACGAGTAAAGAGACTTGCCTGTAACGAGATTGAACTAGGTATGTGGATACCGACGATCGAATCTTAGGCAAGTAACATACCGATGACAAAGGGAATAATGTATTTTGTCATAACGGTTCGACCGATAAAGATCTTCGTAGAATATGTAGGAGCCAATATGAGCATCCAAGTTCAGCTATTGGTTATTGACCGGAGAGGTGTCTCGGTCATGTCTACATAGTTCTCGAATCAGTAGGGTCCACACGCTTAACGTTCGATGGAGATTTAATATTATATGAGTTATGTGATTTGGTGACTAAATGTTGTTCGGAGTCCTGGATGAGACCACGGACATGATGAGGAGTCACAAAATGGCCAAGAGGTAAAGATTGATAAATAGGATGTTAGTATTCGGACACCGAAAGTGTTCCGGATAGTATCGAAGTACCGGGGGGGTTATCAGAACTCCCGGGGGAAACATATGGGCCATAGGAGGGGAGCATACTAGCCCACAAGGAGGCCGAGTGGGAGAAGGGAAAGAGGGGATTCGGCCCCTATCGGCGTTCTGGGAATGGGGGTCCCCAGACTTTCCTGCCTGCGGCCTGTGGCGTGGCTCAAAGGGGGCCCAGCACGGCCCATCTTCTTCAACACAGACCAAAGACCCTCGCGAGGGGCCAAGCCTCGTGGGGAGGACGACACGGAGCTTCCTCAGGCGCGGCCTCATCAGGCTGGCTCGCGAGGAGGCGGAGAGATCAAGGCAAGGTACCTCACGAGGTGCCCATGACGCAAGCCATGACGACCAAGGGCGCCTGGCGGGCGCCAGCCCGCGCAGTGTCCCCCTTTCCTCTTTGGTGCAAAGGGGGCAAGCGCAGGCGAGAGCTTCAAGCAAAGGCACCCATTTCGGTGCAACAAAACCAAGACCAGTCCAACGGAAGGAAGGAAGTCATTATGGAGCCCCAGCCAGCGTCACCACCAAAGCCTTTGGCAGGCGAGGACCAACTTTAGTCAGGATAAGTGTACCAGATGTTCCCCTTCGAAATGGCCAATTGTTGGCGCCCTTCCCGCTCAATATTTGGGAAGAGGCCCAGGGCCTTTGCCTATAAATAGGACTAGCCACCCCCAGAGTAGAGGGACGGATCGATCGGCAATCAAATCAGAGAGAGAGAGAGAAGGGCGACTGAACTCCTCCTAAGTAGTTCATCGCCCCGGCCAAGAACAGACCCTCGCGAGGCTGTTCTTCCTTGTATTGTTCATCATCATCAGGCCAAGAGGCAATCCACCACACTACCACACTGGAGTAGGGTATTACACCACATCGGTGGCCTGAACCAGTATAAACCCTGTGTCTCTTGTGTTGTTCTTCTCGTAGTTTAGATCTTTGCGAGGCGGAGGGGTACAGGTAGGTTGGAGGCGTAATCTCCGCGCGCACCCCAGAGTTCGAACCTCAAGGGTCTGCCGGAACCCGAAATCCGACATTTGGCGCGCCAGGTAGGGGTGCGCCGGAATCCACCTTCTACCGCTTCGTGCCCCGTCGCGTCGTCATCACCATGTCCAGCGACGAGGCGGGCAACCGAGATCCATGGGCGGCATGGCCCGCCCGCACAAAGCCGCTCGCCTCGGGCGACCCCGTGCCCCAGGCAGCTCGCGGTCCACAAGGCGCTGCGGGCCGCAGGCGACGCGGACAGGCTTCGACGGCTCTCACACCACGGCAGGCGCGGTCGGCAGCAAGGGCCTCCAATCACGCCGCGACCACGACACCGTACACTCGCCGGGAGCAGGCGAACTCGAGGGCCGCGCTCACGGTGGCCCGGGAGCTGCTGCAGTGCAGGCTGCTGGAGGGCGGCCGCGACGTGTTGCTGGAGCGGGTGGCAGAGCTCCTGGGCTTTGCCGCCTCGGGGGCTCACCCCTTCTGCATCCAGCTCCCAACTCAAGCCCAGGGCAGCCCGCGCGGGGGCTCCGCGCGCGCCCGCGGGCTCCAAGGCCACTCCAACGCCAGCGAGGCTGTTGGCACAGGACCGGCGGCGGCGCTACCCCCGCTCCCGGTCCGCGAAGAAGAAGGACTCGACATGGCCCACGGCCCCAGCGGGCAGCCGCGCTACCACCCCACGGTGGGCGCGTCAAGCAGAGCTGCATGGCACGCGGGGCACTACGACGTGGCCTTCGGGATGACGGCGCCAGAAGAATCCGTGCCCCACATGATGGACCAAGGGCACCCTCACGAGGGCGAACAAGGCTCGCTCCTCAGCCCAAGATGGGGGGACGAGGTGCCAGAAGCTGAGCTCTTCCAGGAGCCCCGAGACGGTCCCACTGGCCACGCTGGAGGCAATGAATATCGCGTACCGCTAATTCCTCAGGAGCAGGCATACGCTAATCATGGATCACAGGAGGTGCAGGTCGCCACAGCGAACAGCTGCCCTGCTCCCGCGGTCTCCTACCCCTCGGGAGGAGGACGCAGGGGGGTGCAGGAGAGGGGCAGAGATCCGACATCACCACCGCGGCGTTCGGAGCAAGGCGTTCTCAGGAGGTAGGCCCTCCGCTGGGGAGGTGCCTCAGGGCCTGCCCCTGGCGGAGGACCCGTGGTCGTCGGGGGAACCGCTGGCGACCGCTCTACCCCATCGGTGGCGTCCTGGTTTCCGGTCGTCGTCGATGGCACTAGAGTGTGGCGCAAGGCCGGTACCTGTGAAGAAGGGCCAGTGCCTGTGAAGCTCGCCGCGCCGTGACACTCTCACGTAATAATGAGTGGGGCTGTACACGCCCTAGAGTCTCAAGGGTGCCGGCCTCAGGCCCTGGGGCTCCCTCCCACGCCAAGTGGCAGCACTTAGCTCCGCGCTGGTGAGAAGACGTCCAAGACTAGATTAGGCGCCGGACGCGGCTTTTTGTCTGCTTTCATTGCCTTTTCCTTTGATTGTCACTTTCCCCCGTTGGATTTAAGTTGAATTCGAATTTGAGATTTGCGTGTGTTCGGGGAAGGGGTGTTTAGTCTCGTTCGAGCAATTTCTCGTGTTTTGATGACCACTTCGCCTCAGCTGCCTCCCCTCATGAGCCCCTCGCGAGCCGGGTCAGGCCCAGCTTGCGTGCAGCCCAGTCTGCCGCTGTCGCGTCCTCTCAGGAGGGTTCTTTACTGCAGATCCTACGGGTTTGATCGGGGAACACTCGGGACACCACAGCCTCCCACAGGCTACCTCAGGGCTCGCGCGGAACAAAGGTAAACTAGCCAACTAGCACGTCGCTTAGCCAACCGCTTGGCATGGGCGCATGGGTAATGTAACATCTGCTAATACGATGAATGCAAGTTTTACATGAGGGGCTCCCCCTCCCAAAATGCTCTCACATCTATCAGGCCAAAACCTGAGTTCTATTCATGCAGGGTACAGAAACAGGAACGATGCATAATCAGTCGGATAAATCCCCCAATGCGTCCTCAGGAGCGCCTCCCGAACCATTGCTGGCATCGCTGGGCTCGCTCTCGCTGTCTGCGTTGCCGCCAGTGGCGTCAGGGCCGTTCACCACACCGCCCTCGTCGGCAGCCACAATCACGCCGTCGTTGTCTGAAGTGAAGGTCCTGAAAAGAGCATCCACATTGTCCTCCACCCAGTGCTCCAGGTTGTCCCGGACGGCCTGGGGAACTGGGGCGATGGCAGCGTCAAAATCGAAGTGGGGATCCATGTTCCTGAGGTGGCTGTAGACGCGAGAAAAGGCGTGCCCGAGCAGGGCATGACTCCTCTCCTCCACTAACCTGTCGTCCCTGACCGACCGCGTCTCCAGCCGCGTCACCACGTCAGTGAAGAACTGAAGGTTGCCGGCGTTGTTGACTGCGTGCGGCTCGCCGACAGTCGCCTCACAGATGTTACCCAAGGCTGTGTTGGCTCTCTCCCGGAGCGTGGTGAGCATGGGGCCGTGCTCATGCTCCAGGATCTGTCGTTGGCGTATCTCGTCCTCATTTTGGCGCGCGACGGCTTCGGCCTCCTCCCCCCGATGGCGAAGAAGGAGCACTTGGGCCTGGGAGGTGGTTGACTCCCCTTGCGCCACCTCAAGGGCGGCCCGAAGAGCATCGGCCCGCCGCGTCGCTTCCTCCAGCTTGGCCCTCAAGGCAGCAGTCCTACCTTCAGCCTCGACCCGGATCAACTCCAGCTTTCCCTCGAACTCGCGCTCGAGGTTCAGGCGCGCAGTCGCCACCCGACGCCTGACCTCCTCCAGGACACAGGCTTCCCGTGCAGCGACATCATCTTCCGCCTGCGTCACCAAGCGCTCCCTCGTCTCCAGAGGCTCGTACTCGCGTGTACGTTCGGCGGCTTCCAGCATCAGCGCCTCCTCACGCTTCTGGAGCCCTGCCGGGTCGCCAGAGGCCACCTTCATCGACGCAAGGGCTACCTCGCGCAGCTCCACTTGCTCTTCCAGTGAGTGTCTCCGGGCTAGGAGCTCCCGAGCCCGCTCCTCCGCCGTCTCTCGCCGTCGGTCAGCTTCCCGGGCCTCCTCAGCGGCCCGAGATTGGGCCTCCCAAGAGGCCGCCAACGACGCCTTGGCCTTTTGATCATCAAGATCGCGCTGATGGCGCGCAAGGGCGACGGCGCACTCCAGCTCGCGCCTCTCTGCAGCCAAGAGCAGGCCCTCAGCCTCAAGGCGCGCGTCTTCATCAGCAAGCTCCTCACCAAGTAGGTCCACCGCGTCAGCCGCCCTTCGAAGGAATCCTTGGCGAAGAGCGCGACGCTCCCGAGCGCGCTCGCGCACGTCTTCCACACCATCACCTGCCCCAAGCAAGCGCCGGAGGCCACGAATCGGCACTCCCCCTCCGGGCAGGGGGCTGGTGGCTGGCACCCTCGCGATGGTCGGGCACACCACGCCAGAAGCCCGGCCTGGAGCCAGCCCATCCCCGGATGAAGAGCGCAGGGAGCGCCTTTGCCAATCGCAGTCCACGACCAGGCGAGAAGCCCACGGCAGGCTGGCTATGCCACGAGAAGGCCCGCGAGGGAAGACAATGGGGTGCGCAGGGCCTCGATGCACCTCGGGATGGTTCGCCCCTCCGATCGCCCTCACTACAAGGGCTGTGCTGCTCGGCGCGCTTGAGGATGGTGGAGGGAGCGAAGCCAAGGGGGACGGCACCTCAGCCTTCTCCGCGAGCTCGGCTAGATGGGGCCTGCAGAACAAGGATCAGCAATAGCAACAGAAAGACCGGGAGCTGGAAAAGGAGAAGGCGTACTCATCAGTGGCGAAGTACTTCCTACACTTCAGCAGGCGACAAGGGTAATCGTCGCCCAGGGCCTCCCTTTTCTTCCGGAGGGCCTCAAAGTCCACGCGGAAGCGGCCCAAGTGTTGAGCGTGGGGATCAGCCTGCGACGAGGACGGAGCGTCAAGGCGGTCCGCGTCAGGGACGCCTGCCTGATGTGCGCTGACAATCACCTCACCAGGAGAAGCAGCCGGAGCCTCAGGGGCCTCAGCCGCAGGCGCTGAGGGCAGCTGCTCGCCGCTCTCAGCC
The DNA here is from genome assembly GCA_032464435.1 of Aegilops umbellulata. Lineage (NCBI taxonomy): Eukaryota > Viridiplantae > Streptophyta > Magnoliopsida > Poales > Poaceae > Aegilops > Aegilops umbellulata. The sequence continues at coordinate 242,254,984 of CP136055.1, read as the reverse complement.
TCTGCGGCACGGGCCCCAGCAGCTGCTCCCTCATGAGCATCGCCCGGCGCTGTCACCCCGTCGGGAGGCCCCTCGGCCCCTAGCGCCTCATGCCTCCCTGCCCCGCCACTTGAGGAAGAGTCACCTTGGCCGACTGGAAGGGCAGTCACCATCACTGGGTTCTCGCGAGGCCCCTGGAGGCCGGCGGGGCGCGGCCCCCATTCATCAAAGATAGGCATCTGCTTCACAAAATCGTCCCTGTTCTGGCAGAGGTACAACAGGGCCCCTCCCCGCTGGATGCTGCCCGGGTTGGGGTCACCAGTCAGGATCAAGAGAATTGTCCTCAGCACTTCAGGCGTCAGGTCCTCTTCCTGGAGCCTCATACGATCACCATGCCCGCTGAAGGCCCACATCCGGCTGGAGTGGCGTTGGAGAGGAGAAATGTGGCGTAGCAGGAACTCCTTCACCACCTTGGGCGCTGTCACGCCGATAGACTTCAAGAACGCGAAGCGATGCCAAACAAAGGCGAGCCGGGGGCTCTCGAGCGTCTCCTGGCCCCAGCCCGAATTGGGGACAGCAGGCGAAGTTGGCTTCGACAGCAGGGGGCTAGGCACCCCAACATCCACATACAGCCACCGCTCACGGAACCCAGCCGAAGGCGAAGGGAGCCCGAAGTCGATCCCTGAGGCCGCCGTCTCAGACGCGGCGATGAAGCTCACGCACGCCGAGCACTGGGTAGGGTCGACAAGGCGCAGAGAGAAGAAGTGATGCAGCAAGGCAACCGAAGGAGGGATGCCCATCATTGCCTCGCAAACAAAGGCGAAGACCGAAAGAAGGGTGATGGATTCAGGACCCAGATGCATCATCTGGATCTAGTAGTGGGAAAGCACGGCATTGAGGAAATCAGAAAAAGGGGGAACCAGACCCGCCCACAGGGCATCAGCAAAACACTGGACCTCGGTGATTATCCTATCGGTGGGGAGGTGAGACGTGGGCCAGGCCGTCGTCCTCTCCCATTCATTGAAGATAGTAGCCAGAGTCGAGCTGACCTTGCCCAGGACCTCTCGATTGATTATGGTCGACCGGCCGATGGCGGGGGCCACCAGCGGTGGCGAGCGAGGCGGAGGCGTGGGTTTCTTCCCTCTTCCCTTCTTCGTCGGAGCCATGGCGATGGGAATGGGGAGAGAAGGTTCGAGACTGTGTTGAAAACAGGAGCTGGAGTTCGAACGGAGGAAGGACAGAGGGCGCTCGAACAAAAGAAAGGGAGCGGCTGTGTACAACTACGAGTCCGCCTAGCATGGCGCGGAATAAGGGGCGTGGGGGAACAGTGCCGCCCACGTCCAATCAACCGCCACGCGGCGCCCAAGGCCGCAGACTGTTAGGGCCCGTGGCGCTTCGCCCTTGCCCTTTCGCCTCCCTGCACGGCCAAGTCCAGGCGCGCCTTGGGCCCGGGGGCTACAGTCGGCGTTCTAAGAACGGGGGTCCCAGACTTGCCTGCCTGCGGCCTGCGGCGTGGCTCAAAGGGGGCCCAGCACGGCCCATCTTCTTCAACACAGACACAGACCATCGCGAGGGGCCAAGCCTCACGGGGCGGATGACACGGAGCTTCCTCAGGTGCGGCCTCATCAGGCTGGCTCGCGAGGAGGCGGAGAGATCAAGGAGGGGTACCTCACGAGGTGCCCATGACGCAAGCCATGACGACCAAGGGCGCCAGGCGGGCGCCAGCCCACGCAGTGTCCCCCTTTCCTCTTTGGTGCAAAGGGGGCAAGCGCAGGCGAGAGCATCAAGCAAAGGCACCCATTTTGGTGCAACGAGACCAAGACCAGTCCAACAGAAGGAAGGAAGTCATTGTGGAGCCCCAGCTAGCGTCACCACCAAAGCCTTTGGCAGGCGAGGACCAACTTTAGTCAGGATAAGTGTACCAGATGTTCCCCTTCAAAATGGCCAATTGCTGGCGCCCTTCCCGCTCAATATTTGGGAAGAGGCCCAGGGCCTTTGCCTATAAATAGGACTAGCCACCCCCAGAGTAGAGGGACGGATCGATCGGCAATCAGATCGGAGAGAGAGAGAGAGAGAGAGAGAGAGAGAAGGGCGACTGAACTCCTCCTAAGTAGTTCATCGCCCCGGCCAAGAACAGACCCTCGCGAGGCTGTTCTTCCTTGTAGTGTTCATCATCATCAGCCCAAGAGGCAATCCACCACACTACCACACTGGAGTAGGGTATTACACCACATCGGTGGCCTGAACCAGTATAAACCCTGTGTCTCTTGTGTTGTTCTTCTCGTAGTTTAGATCTTTGCGAGGCGGAGGGGTACAGGTAGGTAGGAGGCGTAATCTCCGCGCGCACCCCAGAGTTCGAACCTCAAGGGTCTGCCGGAACCCAAAATCCGACAGCCCCCTTTCCTTCTCGCCTTCCTCTTCCCTTTTCCCCCTCCGGCAAAAAAGGAAGGGGGGTGGCCGAATTGTGGAGGACCCCAAGTAGGATTCCTCCTACTTGGGGCGCACCCTTGCTGCTCCCCTCCCCCTCCCACCTATATATATGTGGGGAGGGGATGCCGAGAACAGACAACATCAATTTTTAGCCATGTGCGGCGCCCCCCTCCACAGTTTACACCCCCGATCATATTCTCGCGGAGCTTAGGCGAAGCCCTGCACGGATCACTTCACCATCACTGTCACCAAGCTGTCATGTTGACGGAACTCATCTACTTCCTCGACACCTTGCTGGGTCAAGAAGGCGAGGGACGTCATCGCACTAAACGTGTGCAAACATGGAGGTGTCGTATGTTCGGTGCTTGATCGATCGGAGCTAGAAGAAGTTTGACTACATCAACCGCGTTGTCAAACGCTTTCGCTTTCGGTCTACAAGGGTACGTAGACACACTCTACCCCTCGTTGCTATGCATCTCCTAGATAGATCTTGCGTGAGCGTAGGATTTTTTTTGAAATTACATGCTACGTTTCCTAACAGTGGCATCCCAGCCAGGTCTATGCGTAGTTGATATGCACGAGTAGAACACAAAGAGTTTGGGAAGTGATTGTCATACTACTTACCACCAATGTCTTATTTTTATTCGGTGGTATTGTTGGATGAAGTGGCCCGGACCAACCTTACATGGCCATGTTCACGAGATCGGTTCCACCGACAGACATGCAACTAGTTTTGCATAAAGGTGGTTGGCGGGTGTCTGTTTCTCCTACTTTAGTTGAATCGAATTTGCTTGCGGCCGGTCCTTGTTGAAGGTTAAAATAACAAACTTGATAAATCACCGTTGTGTTTTTGATGCATAGGTAAAAACGGTTCTTGCTAGAAACCTGTAGTAGCCACGTAAAACTTTCAACAACAAAGTAGAGGACATCTAACTTGTTTTTGCATGGCATGTTCTAATGTGATATGGTCAAGACATGATGTGATATACGTTATTATATGAGATGATCATGTTTTGTAAAAGTTATCAACAACCGCTAGGAGCCTTCTGGTTGTCTCTTTATTGTATCAAATGCAAACCCATGTAATTGCTTTACTTTATCACTATGTGTTAGCAGTAGTTGTAGAAGCAATACTTGGCAGACGACCACAAAGCAACCATGGAGATCAAGGTGTCGAGCCGGTGACGACAGAGATCATGATGATGCTTTGGAGATGGAGATCAAAAGCACAAGATGATGATGGCCATATCATGTCACATATTTTGATTGCATGTGATGTTTATCTTTTATGCATCTTATTTTGCTTAGTATGGCGGTGGCACTATAAGATGATCCCTTAACCAAATTTCAAGGTACAAGTGTTCTCCCTGAGTATGCACCATTGCGATAGTTCGTCGTGTTGAGACACCACGTGATGATCGGGTGTGATAGACTCTACGTTCACATACAACGGGTGCAAGACAGTTTTGCACATGCGGAATACTCGGGTTAAACTTGACAAGCCTGGCATGTATAGACATGGCTTCGGTACACTAGAGACCAAAAGGTCGAGCGTGAATCATATAGTAGATATGATCAACATAGAGATGTTCACCATGCATGACTACTGCATCTCACGTGATGATCGTACATGGTTTAGTTGATTTGGATCACGCATCATTTAGATGAATTGATGTCTATCTAAGTGTGAGTTCTTAAGTAATTTGATTAATTGAATTGAATTTACCATGAAATTAGCCCTGATAGTTTTTGCATATCTATGTTGTAGATCAATGGCCGTGCTACCGTTCCCTTGAATTTTAATGCGTTCCTAGAGAAAGCTAAGTTGAAAGATGATGGTAGCAACTACATGGACCGGGTCCGTAACTTGAGGATTATCCTCATTACTGCACACAAGAATTATGTCCTTGATGCACCGCTAGGTGAAAGGCCTGATGCGGGAGCAGATGCTGATGTTATGAACATCTGGCAAGCTCGATCTGATGACTACTCGATAGTTCAGTGTGACATGCTTTACGGCTTAGAATCGGGACTTCAAAGACGATTTGAATGTCATGGACCATATGAGATGTTCCAGGAGTTGAAGTTAACATTTCAAGAAAATGCCCGAGTTGAGAGATATGAAGTCTCCAACAAATTCTATAGCTGCAAGATGGAGGAGAACAATTCTATCAGTGAACACATACTCAAAATATCTGGGTCTCATAATCACTCGACTCAGCTGGGAGTTAATCTTCTAGATGATAGTGTTATTGACAGAGTTCTTCAATCACTGCCACCAAGCTACAAAGGCTTCATGATGAACTATAATATGCAAGGGATGGACAAGAATATTCCTGACCTCTTCGCAATGCTCAAAGCTGCAGAGGTAGAAATCAAGAAGGAGCATCAAGTGTTGATGGTTAACAAGACCACTGGTTTCAAGAAAAAGGGCAAGGGAAAGAAAGGGAACTTCAAGAAGAATGGCAAGCAAGTTTCCACTCCCGGGAAGAAGCCCAAAGCTGGACCCAAGCCTGAAACTGAGTGCTTCTACTTCAAAGGGCCTGGTCACTGGAAGCGGAACTGCCCCAAGTATTTGGCGGATAAGAAGGATGGCAAAGTGAACAAAGGTATATTTGATATATGTGTTATTGATGTGTATCTTACTAATGCTCGTAGTAGTGCTTGGTTATTCGTTATTGGTTCGTTGCTCATATTTGTAACTCAAAATAGGGGCTACGGATTAAACGAAGATTGGCTAAGGACGAGGTGACAATGCACGTCAGGAATGGTTCCAAGGTCGATGTGATCACCGTTGGCGTGCTACCTCTACATCTACCTTTGGGATTAGTTTTTGACCTGAATAATTGTTATTTGGTGCCAGTGTTGAGCATGAACATTATATCTAGATCTTGTTTAGTGCGAGATGGTTATTCATTTAAATTAGAGAATAATGGCTCTTCTATTTATATGAGTAATATCTTTTATGGTCATGCACCCTTGAAGAGTGGTCTATTTTTTATTGAATCTCGATTGTGGTGATACACATATTCATAATATTGAGGCCAAAAGATGCAAAGTTGACAATGATAATGCAATATATCTGTGTTACTGCCATTTAGGTCATATTGGTGTAAAGCGCATGAAGAAACTTCATGCACATGGACTTTTGGAATCACATGATTAAGAATCATTTGATACTTGCGAACCATGTCTCATGGGCAGGATGACTAAAATTCCGTTCTCCGTAACAATGGAGCGCGCTAATGACTTATTGGAAATAATACATACTGATGTATGCAGTCCAATGAGTGTTAAAGCTCGCGGCGGGTATCGTTATTTTCTGACCTTCACAGATGATTTGAGTAGATATGGGTATATCTACTTAATGAAACACAAGTATGGAAAATTTGAAAAGTTCAAAGAATTTCAGAGTGAAGTGGAGAATCATCGTAACAAGAAAATAAAGTTTCTACGATCTGATCACAGAGGTGAATATTTGAGTAACGAGTTTGGCCTTCATTTAACACAATATGGAATAGTTTCACAACTCACGCCACCTGGAACACCATAGCGTAATGGTGTGTCCGAACGTTGTAATCGTACTTTATTAGATATGGTGCGATCTAAGATGTCGCTTACCGATTTACCACTATTGTTTTGGGGTTATGCATTAGAGACAGCTGCATTCATGTTAAATAGGGCACCGTCTAAATCCATTGAGACGACACCGTATGAACTATGGTTTGGCAAGAAACCTAAGCTATCGTTTCTTAAAGTTTGGGGTTTCGACACTTGTCAAAAGGCTTCAACCTGATAATCTCGAACCCAAATCAGAGAAGTGCGTCTTCATAGGATACCCTAAGGAAACAATTGGGTACACCTTCTACCACAGATCTGAAGGCAAGATCTTTTTGCCAAGAATGGATACTTTCTAGAGAAGCAGTTTCTCTTGAAAGAAGTGAGTGGGAGGAAAGTAGAACTTGATGAGGTAATTGTACCTTCTCTCGAACTGGAAAGTAGCTCATCACAGAAAACCGTTCCCATGATGCCTAACCCAACTAGAGAGGAAGCTAATGATAACGATCATGAAACTTCAGATCAAGTTACTACCGAACCTCGTAGGTCAAGCAGAGCACATTCCGCACCAGAGTGGTATGGTAATCTTGTTCTGGAAGTCATGTTAGTAGACCGTGACGAACCTACGAACTATGAAGAAGCAATGATGAGCCCAAATTCCGATAAATGGCTTGAGGCCATGAAATCTGAGATAGGATCCATGTATTATAACAAAGTGTGGACTTTGGTTGACTTGCCCGATGATCAGAGAGCCATAGAGAATAAACGGATCTTCAAGAAGAAAACTGACGCTGATGGTAATGTTACTGTCTATAAAGCTCGACTTGTCGCAAAAGGCTTTCAACAAGTTCAAGGAGTTGACTACAATGAGACTTTCTCACCCATAGCGATGCTTAAGTCCGTCCGAATCATGTTAGGAATTGCCGCATTTTATAATTATGAAATCTGGCAAATGGACATCAAAACTACATTCCATAATGGATTTCTTAAAGAAGAGTTGTATATGATGCAACCAGAAGGTTTTGTCGATCCTAAAGGTGCTAACAAAGTGTGCAAGATCCAGCGATCTATCTATGGTCTGGTGCAAGCATCTCTGAGTTAGAATATATGCTTTGATCAAGTGATCAAAGCATATGGTTTTATACAGACTTTCGGAGAAGCCTATATTTACAAGAAAGTGAGTGGGAGCTCTGTAGCATTTCTAACATTATATGTGGATGACATATTGTTGATTGGAAATGATGTTGAATTTCACGATAGCATAAAAGGATACTTGAATAAAAAAATTCAATGAAAGACCTCGGTGAAGCTGCGTATATATTGGGATTCAAGATCTATAGAGATAGACCAAGACGCTTAAAAGGACTTTCACAAAGCACAAACCTTGATAAAGTTTTGAAGAAGTTCAAAATGGACCAGTCAAAGAAAGTGTTCTTGCCTATGCTACAAGGTGTGAACATGAGTCAGACTCAACGCCCGACCACTGTAGAAGATAGAGAAAAAATGAAAGTCATTCCCTATGCTTCAGCCATAGGTTCTATCCTGTATGATATGTTGTGTACCAGACCTGATGTGTGTCTTGCTATAAGTTTAGCAGCGAGGTACCAAAGTAATCCAGGAGTGGATCACTAGACAGCAGTCAAGAACATCCTGAAGTACCTGAAAAGGACCATGTTTCTCGTTTATGGAGGTGACAAAGAGCTCGTCGTAAATGGTTACGTTGATGCTAGTTTTGACATTGATCCGGATCACTCCAAGTCACAAACCGGATACGTATTTATATTGAATGGTGGAGCTGTTAGTTGGTGCAGTTCCAAGCAGAGCGGCGTGGCGGGATCTACATGTGAAGAGGAGTACATAGCTGCTTCAGAAGCAGCAAATGAAGGAGTCTGGATGAAGGAGTTCATATCCGATCTAGGTGTAATATCTAGTGCATTGGGTCCAATGAAAATCTTTTGTGACAATACTGGAGCAATTGCCTTGGTGAAGGAATCCAGTTTTCATAAAAGAACCAAACATATCAAGAGACGCTTCAACTCCATCCATGATCAAGTCAAGCAGGGAGACATAGAGATTTGCAAAATACATACGAATCCGAATGTAGCAGACCCGTTGACTAAGCCTCTTCCACGAGCAAAACAAGATCAGCACCAAGACTCCATGGGTGTTAGAATCATTACAATGTAATCTAGATTATTTACTCTAGCGCAACTGGGAGACTGAAGGAAATATGCCCTAGAGGCAATAATAATGTTGTTATTTATATTTCCTTATATCATGATAAATGTTTATTATTCATGCTAGAATTGTATTAATCGGAAACTTAGTACATGTGTGGATACATAGACAAACAGAGTGTCCCTAGTGAACCTCTAATTGACTAGCTCGTTGACCAAAGATGGTTAAGGTTTCCTAACCATGCACATGAGTTGTCATTTGATAATGGGATCACATCATTAGGAGAATGATGTGATGGACATGACCCATCCGGTAGCTTAGCATATAGATCGTTCAATTTCATTGCTATTGCTTTCTTCATGTCAAATACATATTCCTTCGACTATGAGATTATGCAACGTCACAACATAAGTGGGTGATTATAAAGATGATCTACAGGTATCTCCGAAGGTGTTAGTTGGGTTGGCATAGATCGATATTAGGATTTGTCACTCCGAGTATCGGAGAGGTATCTCTGGGCCCTCTCGGTAATGCACATCATAAGAAGCCTTGCAAGCAAAGTGACTAATGAGTTAGTTACAAGATTGTGTATTATAGAACGAGTAAAGAGACTTGCCGTTAACGAGATTTAACTAGATCCCTATGGAGGGGCTATTGCATTGGGATTTTGCACTAGGTCTAGCCCTGGCCGATCAGGTGAGAAGAAGGTTTGGTTCCACAGTTCATTTTTCTCCATCCAGAGACTCCAAGGAATTCTTTTTGGTGGTCTCTTTCTCCTCGGCTTCTTTTGCTCTCTATGTGGATTCGCTTGGAATTGCTCTCCAATGATGTATTGGGGGTATCAGCTCTGGATTTAACATGCATCAACTTAATTCTCGTTCTTTTCAATTCTTGGTGGCCAATAACAAAGTGGGGCACTTCATCCACCGTTTGAGAAACCGAGTCTGGCCAGATTTTGTTTGTCAATTCCACCTGTTCAATGGCCGTTTTGCTCTTGCACTGGTTGATGATTCTTGTTGGCATTGTGATGAGGAACTAAAGGATTTATCCGTTAGACGCCCTATGGCTATTAAATCTTCACTCAAGTTTCTACACTCGGGCTCATAGTTGAACTCAAATTCTAAGAAAGTGTTATGCAAGTTTGGTTTGGTTCCTATCCCATCCATGCGGTTTTCCAATCTGAATGTAGCTGAAGCGTCCACCTCTCTTGTGGATAAAGACATGAATGATCAACAGCTTGCCATACCCCATTCCGATCGTTGTTCTGTGGATCATGGTTCTTTGGATAATTCTTTGGATAATTATGCATGGTGAACATTTCATCGGACTCCAGACATCACTGATCGCGCATCTTTAATTGCGCATTTTCTCAGTCAGGCACAATATGATGAATCACCGTAGGTTAATTGCATTAAATTGTGTGCCTTTAATTGCCCACTACCTGTCCCTTACCCCCGCTGCTCCAATGTTTCCTCAAGTCGGCTTTCAAATATGCTCCCTTGCATGAATCTTGGCCCGCCACGCTCTCGACCCACCATAAAGCTGACCTGGCCCAAGCGAATTATTCAGCGGCTGAAATATCGAACTTATGCACTAATTGGGTGGTTTTATGCTCTCGCTGCCTGCAATGGGGTCATCACAAGATTTCATGCCAAGCTAGATTGATCTGTATTAACTGCTCAACACCCGGTCACAAGGCAATTGTTTGTCCATTATATGTCAAGTCCCAATCTGTCGGATTTCGGGTTCCGGCAGACCCTTGAGGTTCGAACACTAGGGTGTGCGCGGAGATTTCGCCTTCTACCTACCTGCACCCCACCGCCTCGCTAAGATCTAAGCTATGGAAAGAACTACACAAGAGACACAGGGTTTATACTGGTTCGGGCCACCGTTGTGGTGTAATACCCTACTCCAGTTTGTGGTGTGGTGGATTGCCTCTTGGGCTGATGGTGATGAGCAATACAAGTAAGAACAACCTTGCGAGGGTCTGTTCTTGGCTGGGGCGATGAACTGCTAGGAGGAGTTCAGTCACCCTTCTCTCTCTCTCTCTCTCTCTCTCTGTGTGTGTGTGTGTGTTTGTGTGTGTGTGTCTCCGATCTGATTGATTCGATCGATCCCTCTACCCTGGGGGTGGCTAGTCCTATTTATAGGCAAAGGCCCTGGGCCTCTTCCCAAATATTGAGCGGGAAGGGCGCCAACAATTGGCCATTTTGAAGGGGAACATCTGGTACACTTATCCTGACTAAAGTTGGTCCTCGCCTGCCAAAGGCTCTGGTGGTGACGCTGGCTTGGGCTCCACAATGACTTCCTCCCTGTCGTTGGGCTGGTCTTGGTGTCGTTGCACCGAAACGGGTGCCTTTGCTTGATGCTCTCGCCTGCGCTTGCTCCCTTTGCACCAAAGAGGAAAGGAGGACACTGCGCGGGCTAGCGCCCGCCTGGCGCCCTTGGTTGTCATGGCTTGCCTCACGGGCACCTCGTGAGGTACCCCGCCTTGATCTCTCCGCCTCCTCGCGAGCCAGCCTGATGAGGCCGTGCCTGAGGAAGCTCCGTGTCATCCGCCCCGCGAGGCTTGGCCCCTCGCGAGGGTCTTGGGTCTGTGTTGATGAAGATGGGCCGTGCTGGGGCCCCCTTTGAGCCACGCCGCATGCTGCAGGTAGGCAAGTCTGGGGACCCCCGTTCCCAGAACGCCGACACAATCCCGCTCTATTTTGCATTCAGATTTTGGTAACAAAAATCCCCAAGCCGGACAAATTGCTACTTCCATTTCAACGCAGAATCAGCGACAGCGCAAACCGACCGTCTGATGCTCTGCATGCGGGTTCTATGGCCACGTGGTGCAATCCTGCCGCAAACGTCGTTTCAACACAAAATGGCAGTGGGGACCAAAGAATGCCCAGTCTTCCTTCATTACCCCTCATGCTCTGCCTTTCGCCTCAGTTTCTTCCACATCGTAGCGCTGCCCAGTCACGTCACTTCACCAGCCACCACCACTGCCCTCCGTCGTTGCCCCGATCATGGCGAACTACCTGCTCAACCCGGTGTCGTTCCTCCCGTCGGACTTTGCCATCGAGCCCGGTCCGGCAGATCGTCTTGTGCACAGCCGCATGGTCGTTGGGCCCATTCCACCGCTCAACCACGACTTCCTCGTTGTCGCAGAATCCAGCCACTACGTCCCTGCATCGCAACACGACCATCAGCACCATGGTTCAAGGTCTACTTCATGAGTCCCAACTTTTTACCACTGAATCAAGCGATCATCCTTTCGGCATTGGCATATTCAGATTTGTGGATTCATTTATGAGGGGCACCGCAGTTAACACCCCTCTTGAACTTGAAGATGAGGATCTCCTAATAGCTTCTGTGCCGCACAATCAAGCCCTCAATCGCCGCACCACCTCTTTTGGCCCCGAGGTCTGGCTCATGTTTTCGGATTTCCCTACGATTATCAGACAGACTACTACATCACCAAACACCTAGGTGGCTATGGCTCTCTCGTCAGCTGGTATAATCCAAGGCAAGAAATGAGGTTCTTCTTGCTCAAGGCCAGCGTTCTGCGCATTTGCCTGATTCCGAAGAGTTTCGTAGTCTGGCAATTTGATGGTGTGAGGGATTGCTGGACCGTGCAGATCACCATCTTGAGGAGCAACGATTGGAATGGCCTACTGCCTGAGGTTCTCCCTGCTGGCGAAGAACCACCCTGACCTGACGGTAATCCACACCCGCAGTTTGGACCTGAACTGACCGCCGAGCAGCTCTACCAATAGCAGGTTCATAACTAGTTGGTTCAGAACGGTGCTCCTCCTGCCGACAACATGGACCAAGGGAATGGGCCTCCCAGAACAATGCTGGTTGGGGGGCATGGCCAATTCCTCCTTCTCCTCCATTGCTACGCCTCCCTCCACACCTAGTCAATTACCAAGCTTGGTTGGCTGTCAGGGTTTGACAGTGCAACATGGTCTTGTCCCAGAAGACAACATTTCTGATAATGCTATGGAAGCTTGGAACGATACCTTTTCTTCTGATGATGATAGCTCTGTTTCTGCTGGAGATGCTCTGCTTCTGCTACCTGTTGCTGCACCTGCCACCCAACAGTCTGAAGCACACGATTCAGTTACAGTTTCTTTCGGTCTGCATAAGCAGGGTATACAATTCGGCCTATCTACACAAGACTCTGAACTGATCAACCTCCTCCTGTCAGATCCGATACCCAGGTAGCAACTCAACACCTTCATCTTCCATGCCCTACGCCCAGCAATCGCCACAATTGGACCTTGGAGCAATGGTTACGGTATGCGATCCCCCAACTTGGAGGTTTCTGTCTTGGTCTCTGCTGTTGATAATGGCATCACTCTTGCCCAGCTGCCTCTCTCTCCAGCTTCTTCAGTAGCACTACTGCAGGATGGTCCAAACGCGACACTATGATCAGAGACCCTTCGACGAAACTATGCGCGATGCCATAATCGCAAACAGTGGTGTAAAAAACCCATCTAAAAATGTGTGAAATGTTAGCAATGACAGATGCATCAAACACGGTTTAGAATATAGCTGCGTGTGCGATGCATGGCATACGGTTCAGCTCAATTAACTGTTTGGGATGAGGTGAAACAAAAGAAACGGGCAGCGAGATGAAGGCGTGTGCGATGTACAGCATACGGTTCACTGGGATGAACTATGTGTGACTAGGCAACACAATGGAAATGGTTCAATTGAACAAGACGTGCGTGATACGCGGCAAACAGGTCAGTAATCAGAAATGTGTGCGAAGACCAATAATAACACAGACGATTGCTGCTAATAAGCCGTGTGAATTGCTCTGTCTATAGTAGAATAGCATGTATATATATAACTGAAATAAACATCCAATTACATAATGTCGGATTTCGGGTTCCGGCAGACCCTTGAGGTTCGAACACTGGGTGCGCGCGGAGATTTTGCCTTCTACCTACCTGCACCCCACCGCCTCGCTAAGATCTAAGCTATGGAAAGAACAGCACAAGAGACACAGGGTTTATACTAGTTCGGGCCACCATTGTGGTGTAATACCCAACTCTTGTTTGTGGTGTGGTGGATTGCCTCTTGGGCTGATGATGATGAGTAATACAAGGAAGAACAGCCTCGCGAGGGTCTGTTCTTGGCTGGGGCGATGAACTGCTAGGAGGAGTTCAGTCACCCTTCTCTCTCTCTCTCTCTCTCTGTGTGTGTGTGTGTGTGTGTGTGTGTGTGTGTGTGTGATGCTACTCGATCCGATCCCGACTTGTTTCTGGATTGGCCGACTCTTTCATTGCCTCTACGCTGGGGGTGGCTAGTCCTATTTATAGGCAAAGGCCCTGGGCCTCTTCCCAAATATTGAGCGGGAAGGGCGCCAACAATTGGCCATTTTGAAGGGGAACAACTGGTACACTTATCCTGACTAAAGTTGGTCCTCGCCTGCCAAAGGCTCTGGTGGTGACGCTGGCTTGGGCTCCACAATGACTTCCTCCCTGCCGTTGGGCTGGTCTTGGTGTCGTTGCACCGAAACGGGTGCCTTTTCTTGATGCTCTCGCCAGCGCTTGCTCCCTTTGCACCAAAGAGGAAAGGAGGACACTGCGTGGGCTGGCGCCCGCCTGGCGCCCTTGGTCGTCATGGCTTGCGTCACGGGCACCTCGTGAGGTACCCCGCCTTGATCTCTCCGCCTCCTCGCGAGTCAACCTGATGAGACCGTGCCTGAGGAAGCTCCGTGTCGTCCGCCCCGCGAGGCTGAGCCCCTCGCGAGGGTCTTGGGTCTGTGTTGATGAAGATGAGCCGTGCTGGGCCCCCCTTCGAGCCACGCCGCGGGCCACAGGCAGGCAAGTCTGGGGACCCCCGTTCCCAGAACGCCGACAGTAGCCCTCGGGCCCAAGGCGCGCCCGGACTTGGCCGTGCAGGGAGGCGAAAGGGCAAGGGCGAAGCGCCGCTGGCCCTAACAGCCTGCGGCCTTGGGCGCCGCGTGGCGGTTGATTGGACGTGAGCGTCTCCACTTCCCCACGACGCCTCGGCAACTGCACGGATTGGACAAGTCCCTGCATGCAAAGCGGGTCATGATTACCTGTGATCATGGAGGTCGGCGGTTGGCCTTCGCTGGCCATAAGTACGGAACGGCACACGCCCTTCCAGTCCATCTCTTCTTGCTTCTCCTTCTTCCCAGTCCTTGCTCCGTCTTGCTGTGATGGCTCCGATCCGCCGATTCTCGGCGGCAGAGAAGGGAAAGGCTCCCTGAGAGGAACCAGACCCGCTCCGGCCGAAGAAACGGCTCACCCTCTGCCGCCGGGACGAGGGGGCCCATCAGGTAGTGTCAAGGCCCTGGTGCGAGTGGCCACCGCCGGGGTTCCTGCTTCCATTGTACGCCAACATCGAGGGCTCTGAAGGAGTCGATGCCGATCGCCACAGGCGGCGCCGCCGTCGGCGCCAACGGGTCACAAAGGTGTGGGTCGTCCCCCCTGGGGTCCACACCGAGGGCTCCTCCCAAGAGTTCGTGCTCCACGCCGCCATGCCTCCTCAGTCTTGGATTCGCCTTCCTCCCTTCTTCGCCTCCATCATCCCGCAGGGAGAACTCCTGGAGCTTTGGCTGCAGCACGCCAGCTGCAGCACCCTCGCGACCGAGGCAGAGGTCGTGGCCGTTGCCTCGGGTGAGGACTTCATGACTCGAGGCTGGGGAGAAATCGCCCGAGTTTGCAGGACAAGAGGCGCCTTCGTGATCCACTTGGAGTACGACGGTGCTTCGGTGTTGTTCTTCAAGGTCTTCGATGCGAACGGGCGCCGGCTGGAGTGCTGCCCCAAGAGAGGTGGTCGGGACCCTGCTACGGCGAGGACTGGGCCCGCCGACCGCTCCCTTGGTGGCTCGTCAGGCGGCGGAGGCGTCGGAGGATTCAGCGACTCCGGAGAGCTCTTCGCGACTCCGAAGACGAGCGACGACAGCTACGAGCCCCCGAGCCGGCGCCGCTCCTGGAGCAGGGCGGGCTCGTCAGGCCGTCGCCGACTCTGATCTGGATGGGGTTGGCGCCGGTGCTTGACGGCCCACTGTTGATGATGGCGTCTTTTGCAGGGGTGCGTGTAGCTAGTGTCCTTTTAGGATCTGTTCCCTGTGAGGAATCAAAGACGCGTCCCGTGGGGGCTTGTAAGGTGCCTGTGATCCTGTTTGTTAATACAACCCTTGTCGTAGAATTGTGCGAGTTGCTCATTCCATCTTAGCTCAGTTCTCCCTTTCGAACCTCACGAGGGCTTGGTGCTCTGCGCCGACTGGTCCCAGTCCCAAGGCGGCTTCAGCCGTCGCTGGTATGCCAGGTCGCGATGCCGTGGTCAAGGCCAGGAGGTGAGCGACCCGGGGTCCGGTAAGAGCCCCTGAGTCGCGATGTTCAGGAGGTCCCCTTTGGCGCTCAAGCAGCCGTCGTTCGGTGAGAAAGGAGAGCGGCATCGCTAACACGGGATTGCATTAGGTGCGGGGACGGTGCCACGGTAGCTGGTGCTTACGGGTGGTGACTTATCTCGAGAATCAGGGACCGCTCCCTGGTGTGTCGACGGGTCCGTGCATCGGCAGGCGTGAGGTTGCTCGGCGAGGTCCTCGCGTGCCCCTCCCCTCTCACCTTTGCTCCCCTTTCTGCTCTACGTCCTCGGGTCCCGGCCCTCGAGCGAGTCTTAGCCGTCGCTGGTATGCCAGGTCGCGATGCCGTGGACAAGGCCAGAGGGTGAGGGCTAGAGAGCCAGTAGGAGCCCTTAGTCGCGATGCTCAGGCACCCCCCTTTAACGTGCAAGCGGTTTGCGCGGATGAGAGTGAAGGAGGCACCGCAAGGGCCTCGCCTGACGCAGCTCCTTTAGGAGATCCTGTAGAACCATCATAGAAAGAACGAGGGGTTGCCATGACAATTGACAGTCAGCCGTTGGTTGCTTCCGAGGGGTGATGAGGCACTGAAGGCTTGACGAGGTGGCGCCATGCGGGGCTGCCGCGGCCAGAGCTCAGCCATTCAGGTTTGTCGGCATTGCAGGGACGGACCCATGCGCAAGCGTCGTGCCATTTTGGGAGCAGCTCCGTCAGTTGGCGTCAGTTGAGTGGGCTACTAGGTCAAACACATTAGCCGCGAAGGAGCGGATTCATTCAAATAGATGCTGGGAAGGCGGACATCACTGGGTCAGGCCCGAGCGACTTGGGGATGATGCAGCCCGAGGGGCACCCCCAACAAAGTAACCTAACAACATGAAATAAAAGGGATACATGCCACAGGGACGGACCCACGCGGTCTGGGAATAATGCAGCCCTGGGGGGCGCTCGCGGCTGGAAATGAAACTTGAAAGATGTCACCTGATGATGTTGAGGACGAAGGAGTGTTGGTGTAGCAGACTGGGTGGGCCACGGAAGCCGATCCTCACGAGCCCCCAGGCCCAGGGGCCTCGGGAGGCTCCAGAGGCGCTGGTGGCTCCTCGCGGACCATCTCCATCTCCGCCAAGGCTGCGGAACGCCTGGCCTCTTGAGCCTGTGTGATGCCCCTCATGAGGCGCTGGTACATGGCAGCCGCGTTCGGCAAGCCGTAAGGCATGCGAATGTAGCTGTGGGGTGGACCTTCGCAGCGCCCCACTCGCGAGGGCCAGAGGCGCTCCGGAGAGGCGACTCGATTGAGCCCTGGTATGTCGATGCCGATGCGCAGCCCACCATCCTCGCCTGGATGGGGAGCCACAGCTGGTAGGCGGCGGCCGCCTCTCATGACTCTTGACTCCTGTAGCTCCTGAATGGCCTTGCTGACGAACTCCTGAGGGTCTGGCCCTCCTTGCCTTACTCCTTCTTGAGGGAAACGTGCTTCAAAACACGCCTCCATGTGGTGCCCAAGCGCCTCCCTCGTGACCTTAGCCAGGTCGGTGGCCCTCCAGGGGAGAGCCCCCGAGCCCTGCCTGAGGAGGGCGCCGTGCGCGCTTTCCTATGCGATGGAAGGAGGTTCCCCCTGGGCAGGCGCGGGCCCTGAGGGGCCTGCCTCCTGAGGGGCCGGGCCGGACGATGTCTTCTTCTTCTTGGGGGTGGTCTCGGGAAGCCTCCTGCTTCCGCGATCCGGGTCTTCCAGTGATGCGGCCTGAAAGGCTCGTTCCAGGGAACACACCACGTCCTTCTCTTCACAGGGCATCGTGATGACTCCGCCACTTCCTGGCATCTTGAGGACGTTGTAGCCATGGTGAGTTACGGCCATGAACTTGGCCAGCGCCGGGTACCCAAGGATGGCGTTGTACGACAGGCGAATGTGAGCGACGTCAAAATCGATGAGCTCGGTGCGGTAGTTGTCGCGTGCCCTGAAGTTGATAGGGAGGCGGACCTGCCCAATCGGGACCGTGGAGCCGTCGGTGACTCCGGAGAAAGGCTTGGTTGGCTGAAGCTAGTTGTAGTGCACTTGGAGATTGTTGAACGTTTCCACGGACAGGACGTTGAGCCTTGCCCCGCCATCGATGAGGGTCCTGGTGACCAGCACGTTGCTGATTGATTGGGGAACAAAGCATCGGGAGGTCTTCGGCTGTGGCCGCACACTTGAGCTGATCCGCTGAGCTGAATGTGATGGCGCACGCCGACCACCTGAGAGGGCGCGTGGCTTCGAGCTTGGGGAGGACTGCATTTACGTCGTGGGCGAACTGCTTGAAGATGCGCTGAGAGGCTGGGGCTTGAGCCCCGCCTAGGATGCAGGCGATCGCGCGCGGCTCCTGGAAGCCCCCAGCCCCCTCGTCCTGATGGCGGTCCTCGTTTCTCCTTGGCCGCAGCGGCAGCAGAGGGAGGCCTGCGTTGCCTTGCGGGCGATCCTCGCGAGGCTGATCTCTCCAGTCTCCCTCGCGAGGCGGGTCTTACCAGCGGTCCTCGCGAGGTTGATCGCGCCACCCTTGGCGCGGGCCGTGGTCCTCCTAGCATCCTGTGTTCCTTCCTCCTCCTCGGTCGTAGTCCCGGTCGCCGCGATTGGGACGATGACCGATCCTTCCTTCTCGCATGGCTCAGAGCTCTTGACATTCGTTGGTGTTGTGGGTGTGGAGGTCGTGGTACACACAGTACCGACTGCCCTTGGAAGACTCGGGCTGATCCCTGCCCCGCTTGGTGTCTGGTTCTGCCGCGAGCACGGTAGCCCCCTTGTGCTTGACATCCTTTTCCTTGGGCTTCTTCTCTTCCGAGTCTATGGCAGGCAACTTTAGGAGGGAGAGACGCCCTTCCTCAGCCCTGGCGCACTTGGTCGCCAAGTTGAACAGCTCCAAGGAAGTGCACAAGTCCTCATGCATCGCCAGCTCCTCCTTCATCTTGACGTCGCGCACGCCGTCGGAGAAGGCTGAGATGATGGCCTCCTCGGTCACCTTGGGAATCTTGAGGCGTGCGTTGTTGAAGCGCTGGATGTACTTTTGCAGGGTCTCTCCGAGTTGTTGCTTGATGTGGCGCATATCGCTCATGGCGGGTGGCCGGTCGCGAGTACCTTGGAATTTGGCGATGAAGCGGGTGCGCATCTCGTCCCAGGAGGAGATCGTGCATGGAGCCAGGTTCAGGAGCCAGGTGCGGGCCCCGTCCTTGAGCGCCATGGCAAAATAGTTCGCCATGACCTTCTCATCTCCGTTGGCAGCTTCGATGCCTAGCTCATAGAGCTGGAGGAACTCCGCAGGGTCGGCCGTGCCGTCGTAACGAGAAGGCAGGTCTGGCTTGAACTTGCCGGGCCACGTGACGCTGCGTAGCTCGGTGGTGAAGGCACGATAGCCTGCTGTGACCATGGGAGGCCTTGGGTGACAGAGAGCTTGGTCTTGCAGGTCCCTGTGCGCTGCAGCTGGGAGCAGCGCGGGGTCTTGACGTGCGGGAGCATGAGCATGGTCGCGACGTGCTGGAGCAGGGAGCGCCCGGGCAGCTTCTTGCGGGTGAGGGACTTCTTGGCAGCTCTGGTCTTGCCGCGCTGGCACCTGACAGAGCGGGTTCCGCCCAGGGGCCACGCGCCTTGGAGCCAGGGTGCCTTCTTGAGGACGAGGCGGCTGGGGCGCCCCCGGAGCTTCGTCGCCCGCGCAGGGCGGGGTGCGGTGCAGTGGAAAGGACGGCGCAGGAGAGCCCCCTGCGGCGCGGACGAGCTCAGCGACGCGGTCGAGCCATTCTTCATAGACGTCGTCAACGGGACGGTAGTGCAGGAGCTCGTTTGCCGTGATGAGCGCAGCTCGAGCCTCCATGGGTGCACGGAGCGCGCGCAACGAAGAACCAGTCGGGGCGAGCGATGAGCGCGCGGGCCCGACGAGCGTCAGACATGGACGCGATGGTCGGAGGAGAACTGGGCGGTGGAAGACGAATTCCGGCGCACCCCTACCTGGCGCACCAAATGTCGGATTTCGGGTTCCGGCAGACCCTTGAGGTTCGAACACTAGGGTGCGCGCGGAGATTTCGCCTTCTACCTACCTGCACCCCACCGCCTCGCTAAGATCTAAGCTATGGAAAGAACAACACAAGAGACACAGGGTTTATACTAGTTCGGGCCACCATTGTGGTGTAATACCCTACTCTTGTTTGTGGTGTGGTGGATTGCCTCTTGGGCTGATGATGATGAGCAATACAAGGAAGAACAGCCTCGCGAGGGTCTGTTCTTGGCTGGGGCGATGAACTGCTAGGAGGAGTTCAGTCACCCTTCTCTCTCTCTCTTTGTGTGATGCTACTCGATCCGATCCCGGCTTGTTTCTGGATTGGCCGACTCTTTCATTGCCTCTACCCTGGGGGTGGCTAATCCTATTTATAGGCAAAGGCCCTGGCCTCTTCCCAAATATTGAGCGGGAAGGGCGCCAACAATTGGCCATTTTGAAGGGGAAGATCTGGTACACTTATCCCGACTAAAGTTGGTCCTCGCCTGCCAAAGGCTCTGGTGGTGACGCTGGCTTGGGCTCCACAATGACTTCCTCCCTGCCGTTGGGCTGGTCTTGGTCTCGTTGCACCGAAACGGGTGCCTTTGCTTGATGCTCTCGCCTGCGCTTGCTCCCTTTGCACCAAAGAGGAAAGGAGGACACTGCGCGGGCTGGCGCCCGCCTGGCGCCCTTGGTCGTCATGGCTTGCGTCACGGGCACCTCGTGAGGTACCCCGCCTTGATCTCTCCGCCTCCTCGTGAGCCAACCTGATGAGACCGTGCCTAAGGAAGCTCCGTGCCGTCCGCCCCGTGAGGCTTGGCCCCTCGCGAGGTTCTTGGGTCTGTGTTGATGAAGATGAGCCGTGCTGGGCCCCCCTTCGAGCCACGCCGCGGGCAGCAGGCAGGCAAGTCTGGGGACCCCCGTTCCCAGAACGCCGACACATAATGACTGTACAGATCATTCCCACACACCTCAATAAACTATTGCATGCATTCTAAAGTAGGAGAAACGATCGTCTAGTCATCTACTTCTTGTGACGCTCCCGCCACTGCTATGTGGCTCTATCCCTCATCTTGGTTAGGAAGAAGACAGTTCCTCATGTCAACGATCCGCTTGTACATCTCGTAGCTTGTGTACGCGTCCATGGCCGCGTACTTGACATGTTGTTCACCTAGTCTCTCATGCCACACACTCTGCCAGACGTTCTTGTCCTTATTGCTCTCTTCCTTCATCAGTAGGGGTCGATGATGGACGAGGCGAGGTCAACTAGGGAGTTCAGTTTGTTTTTGCCGCTGCCCCAAACCTTGTAGTGGTGCTGGATGTTGACAAGATTCAAGCATTTTAAGTCCGAAACCTTGAGCGCTTTTAGATCGTTGGTGGTGTCCACCGTAGCGAAACTGTAGTCGGAGTTGTTGATAAACCTGGAGAAACGCTCCCAAGGCCTTGTGGCAAGGTGGTAGTGGTAGACAAGGACATCATGTCGCACACACAACTGGGCAACGACAACCTTCTGATCGTGCCCGACACGACCGATGGTGTACTCGAGGTCGAAGCCGACCACTCGGTACTTGCCCTCGGCAAGGAACTGCTCCATAGTTTGGATGGAGCACTCCATCAAGACTAGATCGTTCGTGTACACCACTGAGAGGGCCTTCCCCCTCACGTGGGTGTCCACTACATGATGCATGGTGAACTGCCCGCGTTATCGTCGTCGGCCGCTGGGAGCGCCATTGGAGCCACAGGGAGCACCATTGGAACCGCTGGATGTCCTCTGTGTGTGTGTCCTCGTGGGTGTGCTTTTTGTGTCGTGTGAGACGAGAGATGAAGGTAAATGGCTGCAGGAATAAAAGGGGGTCGGGCGGCGTGGATTCTCGGCGCGTCCACATGGCAGTTTTTGCAGCGGGTAACTGCATCGTCGCGCCGCGCTCGGCGCAACCGCTTGCACACGAACATGCGTGATCCTGCGCCGGCCCAAACACTGGCGGCGCGCGTGGAGGGACGAGGGCAGAGCACCCGCAGAGACGCGAGAGCAGAGCGCGCGCGGCGGGACGCGAGCAGAGCGCACCGCGGCCGCCTGAACCACAAGCAACCACACGCATAGAGTAGTTGAACACGCAGGAAATGGTCGCCTACAAGCCGGCCGACAGTTGCGTCGCTGCGTAGAGAGCGGTCGTGGGCTACCACCTCCGTCTAGTCTAAAGTCTCCTTTATATTCTGTGCCATACTTTGCCCTCAAATTTAACAAACAAAACGTTAATGCATGTTTCAAAAATTATATAATTGGAAACTATGTTCAAATACAAATCCAAATATATAATCTTTGGCGACAAGCATTCGTATTTTATTAGTTAAATCATACTTATAAACCAGGACGAGGATATAGTAGGTAATTAATTCGCAAACTCTAGGATCGGAAGTATGTCTAGAGGGGGGTGATTAGACTACTTGACCAAATAAAAATCTAGACTTTTCCAAATTTTAGTTCTTGGCAGATTTTAGCTATCTTAGAACAAGTCAAGCAATCTCCACACAATTCAAGCAAGCATGCAAAAGAGTATATGAGCAGCGGAAAGTAAAGCATGCAACTTGCAAGAATGTAAAGGGAAGGGTTTGGAGGATTCAAACGCAATTGGAGACACGGATGTTCTTGGCATGGTTCCGATAGGTGGTGCTATCGTACATCCATGTTGATGGAGACTTCAACCCACGGAGGGTAACGGTTGCGCGAGTCCACGGTGGGCTCCACCCACGAAGGGTCCATGAAGAAGCAACCTTGTCTATTCCATCATGGCCGTCGCCCACGAAAGACTTGCCTCACTAGCGGTAGATCTTCACGAAGTAGGCGATCTCCTTGCCCTTAGAAACCCCTTGGTTCAACTCCACAATCTTGTCGGAGGCTCCCAAGTGACACCTAGCCAATCTAGGAGGCACCACTCTCCAAGAAGTAACAAATGGTGTGTTGATGATGAACTCCTTGCTCTTGTGCTTCAAATGATAGTCTCGCCAACACTCAACTCTCTCTCACAGGATTTGGATTTGGTGTAAAGAAGATTTGAGTGGAAAGCAACTTGGGGAAGGCTAGAGATCAAGATTCATATGGTAGGAATGGAATATCTTGAGCTCAACACAAGGGTAGGTGGTTCTCTCTCAGAAAATGTGTATTGGAAGTGAAGATCTGTTCTGATGGCTCTCTCCACGAATGAAGAGTGGGTGGAGGGGTATATATAACCTCCACACAAAATCTAACCGTTACACAAAATTTGCCAAACTCGGTGGGACCGAATCGTTAAACTCGGTCGGACCGATTTAGCAAACCTAGTGACCGTTAGGATTTTCGGTGGGACTGAGATGCAACTCGGTAGGACCGATATGGTTAGGGTTTGGGCATAACGTAATCTCGGTGTGACCGATTACACAAACTTGGTGGGACCGATTTTGGTAATAAGCTAACCAAGGGTTGGTCAGGTAAACTCGGTGGGACCGATTCGCTCTTTTCGGTGAGACCGAAATGTTACGAAAGGGAAATAGTGAGTTTACATTGCAATCTCGGTGGGACCGATCGCTCACTTTGGTTGGACCGAAACGTTACGAAGGGAAACAGAGACATTGCAATCCCATCTCAGTGAGACCGAGATCCCTATCGGTGAAACCGATTTGCTAGGGTTTGTGGCAGTGGCTATGACAAATGAAACTCGGTGGCTCCGGATAGAAAAATCGATGGGGCCGAGTTTGACTTTTGGTTTAGATCATATGTGGATATGGAAAGGTAGTTGAGGATTTTGGAGCATATCACTAAGCACATGAAGCAAGAGGCTCATTAAGCAACACCTCATCCCTCCTTAATAGTATTGGCTTTTCCTATGGACTCAATGTGATCTTGGATCACTAAAATAGAAAATGTAGAGTCTTTTCCTTGAAGTTTGAGCCAATCCTTTGTCCTTATAATTTTGAGGGATCCACTTTCCTCATCCAAGCCATGCCATCCATTGAGCTTTTCCTGAAATATTAATCTTGGAATAATGATAGCTCAGTGAGCTATATGTTGTTAGGAATTACGAAAACCACCCAGGGATAGTTGCACTTTCAATCTCCCCCTTTTTGGTAATTGATGACAACATATAGATCAAAGCTTCGACAAAAGATAATAAGAATGAAATATATCGTCGCTTTAAGAAGTATGTGATAAGTAAGAGCTCCCCTAAATTTGTGCATGTTTTAAGATTTGCTTTGGACTGCAAATGCACAAAGAGTTAGAATCATGGGTTACTCTTCCATGTCACATACATCTTGGTGGAGCGCTCAAAATGATAAGAAATAAATACATGCACTCATCACCAAGCATAGTGAATGATCAAAATAAGGATAAACTGATAATGATATCCAACAAGCATTAAGTGTAGCTTATGATCAAACACACGATCATCAATGTCTCACAGATTAAGGCATAGTATCTCAAGCACTCAAAAGCAAATAAAGTTCGACCAAGAAGACAAGAGAGAACAAATGCAAACTCTCTCTCTCGAAGCCTATGATCTATACATTTTTCTCCCCCTTTGGAAACAAGTTACGAAAAGGTTCATAGAAAATGCATAGTACTAAACGACTCTCAGGCTTGGTCTTCAGTTGGTGGAGTCCGGATAACGCCAAGGACGAAGGCTTTGGTAGAAGTGGTTGGAGCTGCTGGGGTAGGAGCTGGAGCTGGTGGAACTGAGGCTGTAGCTGGTGCAGAAGTAGTGGCTCTGGTGTCAGCAACTGGTACTGCAGACGATCTCTGAGCTCTGGGCACTCTGGCAAATGCATCAGTTGTGGTCTTGCCCTTCCTCTCCTGCATATCATCTTGTAGTTGTTCCACGGCAGACTGAATCTCTGTTACTTTCACATCCAGGTCATAGAACTTTTGTTCCATGATTCTTTCCAATCTCTCTTGGTTTTGAGTCAGGGTGGCCAGTCCTTTCCCAATTCTCAGAGTGGATTCTATCAGGTAACTGAGCTCCTCCTGCTTGTTCTTCAAGAAGTACTCAGATGCCTCCTCTTGAGTTGGCATCCTGGCATCTTTCTCCATCTTTGCCTTCTCCTTCTTTGCTTGAGCATGTGCAGATGATGGTTCATTTTCATTCATGACAACTTGATTATCCTCAATGTCTTGACGGATGGGCAGGTGTTCCTTGTCCAGCAGGTATGTGCCTGTGCCCATCTTTGAGTTGATCAGCTCTTGAATTTGTGGGGCATATCCACAGCTCCTCTTCTGATCAGCTGTTGTCCTCTTAATGGACTCTACCATGAGGCTCATCACCTTGAATTTTTGTGGCACATCAAATATGTGGAGCATGTTTATTGCATGGCCTCGGATCATCTTGTGATCACCTGACTTGGGCAACAGAGTGTGCCTCAGAATCCAGTTGATAGTGGGCAGCCCTGACAGAAGGAAATGCACTGAGCCAAACTTGAAAGTGTCAACTGCTTTGCTTGGGATCTCCTTGTACATGTTGGACATGGAATTGTGATCCATCTTCTTCTTGGCATAGATGTGCAAGTCATCTTCCTGCTCTTCTGGGGCATTGATCAGCTGTGCCCATTCAGCAACTGTAGACTGATATCTGGTTCCTTCTGACATCCACACTATCCTGCCATCTGGATAGAAGTGTGCTGTGGAGTAGAATTGCATGATGAGCTCGTCATTCCACTTTGTGAGCTTTTGCCCAACAAAGTCTGCAACTCCACAAGCACTAAAGTTGTCATATACTCCAGGATAGTGTTCTTCGTGCTCCTTGATGTATTCCCAATCAACCCATCTCATGTCACATACTATGGGCTTCATATCCAGCGGCACTGTCTCATAGAAGTCATGTTGTTCCTTGGTGTGAAACCTGTATACTCCAGGATAGTGTTCTTCGTGCTCCTTGATGTATTCCTAATCAACCCATCTCATGTCACATACTATGGGCTTCTTATCCAGCGGCACTGTCTCATAGAAGTCCTGTTGTTCCTTAGTGTGAAACCTGTAATCCACAGCAGTTCTTCTCCTTGAAGCATATGGATCTGCTTCTCTCCACTTCCTCAGCTCTGAATCTCTTCTAATTTTCATGTCCTCGGCCACAGGATGAGCATCATTGTGGTCTGGGATCTTGGGCTTGAGCTTCCTGAGCACTTTTCTTCTTCTTCTTCAGCAGCAACATTAGGCACTGGGGCCTTGTTCTTTTCAGCAGCAAATATGTTCCTGGTGTTTCTCTTTGGTGCACTCTTGGGCTTAGGTTCAGCTTTGGGTGCTTCCTTGGGCTTGGATGCAGTAGCCCCTGTCCTTATGGCATCAACCATAAGCTTCTGTGCCTTGGGTGCTGGTGCAGCAATCTCTTCCTCTTCTTCTCCCTCAGAGTCTCTCCTCGTGGAGGGTTTGCCAATAACTCTGGCAGTGGTAGTTCTGACTCTCTTCTTCTTCTTATCCTGGCCACTTGCTTCCTCTTCTGATTCCATGACAAGCTTCATGGTTTCTTCAGTTACAGCCTTCCTAGGCTTAGAGGTGGGAACTCTTCTTGCAGGTGCCTTTTTCAGCATTCCAGGCTTGATGGCTGCAGCTGACCCATACTCTTTCTTGAGCACTTTCTTCTTAGATGTGGCTTCCTCTTCTGCCACATAGTCCTCATCCTATGACTCAGAAGTTCTCTTCTTATTTGCTCTAGTGGCAACTTTAGGCATATTGCTTGGGGTGCTCCTGCTACCCTCATCAGAACTGCTAGAGGGACTAGTGCCCTCACTCATATGAACCTGCTCCTCAGATTTCTTCTGGCTGTCACTCTGATCAAACATGTTGCAAACTCTGACTGCTGACCCTGTGAATAGATTATAGATGAGATGGAGTGGATGAGCATCACAAAATGCAGAGATTTTTGCAAAATAATGAGTCAAAAACTTAGTTTTAGTTTTCCACAGAAAGCATTTCGGATCAACCGATTTGCAAACTCGGTGATACCGAAGCAGCTTTTGGGACCAAAACTAGTGAACTCGGTCAGACCGAGCCACAGTTTGGTGGCACTAAGACTGCTAGGGTTTCACATAGTCCTGAACTCGGTCTCACCGATTTGTAATTCTCGGTCAGACCGAGAACCACATGTGCAATGGCCGTGGCCGAATCGGTGGAACCGAGTTCCGCAACCCGGTGGGTCCGAGATGGTTTCGGCGGAAACCTAAACCTAAATTTTCGAATCTCAACTATTCTACGGATTGTTTTGACTGGATAGGAGTGTTTCAATCGTAGCAAGAATCATAAAGAACACAATGTGCTAGGAATTGGACGGGGAATAGCACTGTGATCGAGTCCATACCCTAGTTTGGCGGCGGACTCGCTTCGGCGGCAACGGCGGAGACGAATTCCGTTGAGGGCGGCGGAGACCATCGACAGGAGGCGGCTGGCGACGAGGAGGACGATCTGGAGACCCAGGAGGCAGAGCGAGCTATGCGCGGGCGAAGAGGTTTTGGAGAAATTTCCAAAATTTTGCCCGTGAGTATATATAGCCCAACCCTGTCGGTGTGACCGAGTGGAACAACTCGGTGGCACCGAGATGCATGACTGTAGACAGTTATGGCAACTCGGTGTGACCGAACAGTTCAAATCGGTTGCACCGAGGTGAAAACCTAGATCGACTTAGTGATCTCGGTATGACCGAAATGGGGAAATCGGTTAGACCGAGAAGCACAAAGAAGTTTTGGAAGTTTAAGTCTATGACAAATCGGGGACTCCGAGTGCTCCTCACACAGAGTGGTTTGAATTTGACTTGATCAAATTTTGTGATGTAGCATGAATAGAGTTTGAGACGAGAAAAGCATAGATAGCTAGAGAGGGTTCTTAGGCATTCTTGTCCATCCACTTGGCAAAAGAAAAGAAAACCAATCAATCAAAACAACAAGTGGATGTCCTCGAATGAGTAAAATATGCAACCAACATGCTCACACAATAAAATGGCAATTGAAATATGTGGCAAAGCATGCACAACCAATTCTAGCATCTATAAAGCAATTGGCGATGACTAGGTCATCTATATGTGAGTATATTGACTTAGGAGTCAAATGAGAACATTTGATCATAGGTCATACTCATCGTTTAAGCACAAGTGGGGTTACCACTTTTACATAAAGCATTGTTGTGTTCACACCATTAGAGTTGCTTTAGCTCATGTCTTAGAGTAAAGCTCCCCCAAGATGTGATATCTCCTCTAAGAGGGATGAACTAACCTTGGGTTTTGTCTATGATGACTTCATGTAGATGTTGAAGATGTGGATGCTCAATGTTGATGTAGATCAATTGGAGCTATCCATTTGAGTGAGTTGCACTTTCAATACCTACATGGGTTAGTCCCACAAGGAACAAACAAGAATATCCATAGACATAGAGTGATGCACACATAAGATGATGTCTATGAAGGCTTTTAGGTTACCTTGTCCCTTGACTTACCAACAAGAGGGTTTGTGACTCCTTGAACTAGTGCAAGATATAGAAGTTGATTGCACTTGTTCTTGCCAAAATGATAAGAGTGAAGTATGTTGGCGGAGTCACCCTCAAGAACTCTCTAGTTCTTCTTCTTTTGGATCCACACCATCTTGATGGGAATCCTTGGAGTTGTAGTCATACTTTATGAAGTGGAACTTGAAGTAGTCTTGGGAATCCACTTGACTAAGGTCTTAGGAGCTTCTTCAAATGCATCAATTTCCTCTTGAAGCTTGTCCTTGCCTTTTTGCTTGTAGTCTTGTGGTTGAAGATCATCGTGAGCTTGTGTCCCTTTGAAACAAGTAGGATCATACTTCTCTTGTTGAGGAACAAACTTTGTCTTGGGGTATTGATCTTCTTCCCACTCAACTCCATTGGCATTGAACTTTCGTTCAAAACCAACACCTTGATTCTTCCGGTGCCTTCCTTGCTTGCGTACAATTTCCTCGAATTACTTACTCCCGGCAAGGCTCTTGTACACTCCTTTCTCTATAATCCCCTTCAATAGGCTATTTTCTTGCTCAAGTGTAACTTGGCTAAGAGAATCATTAGTGGAATCAAGAGAACTACTAGAAGCAACAATATTGGATTTAACATGATCATTGTTACTACTAGAGGAAGAATCTTTCTTGTTCTTGTTACTAGACTTGACTTGAGGCATGTAAGTGGATAAGAGTAAACGATTGGCAATGTAATAAGAACTTTTCTTACGAAGATCATCATTGATTGCCTTTAAGAACTCATGCTCTTGCTCAAGGTTGAGCTTTTCAAAGCATAATTTCTCATGTGTCCTTAAAAGTTCTCGATGATCTCCTAAGATAGTTTCATGAGCTAACTTAAGAGTGTTTAGTTCTTTAGTTAGAGACTCAATCTTCTCCTTATCATTGTCATTCGTTTTATCTTGATTAGCATGATTAATCGACGTTTCATCATAGTATTCATCAGTAGAGTTGTCAACTAGTAAATCATCATCACCTAACAAGTCATCTTCATCACGATTGAAATCAACATACTTGGGGTGTGATACCTTTGGGCCTTTAGCCATGAAGCATGTTCCAACTCCTTCATTTGGTGAGTCAAATATGTCGTAGGAGTTAGTTGACACAAGTGCTAGACCGGCAACACCTTCATCTTGTGTATATTCGGAATCGGAGTGATAACTTCTCTCGGAGTGGTTGTCGGAGTCGGAGCCGGATACCCATTCACCAACATGAGCTTGATGTTTTCGTTTTGTGTAGCTCCTTGATGAATTTTCTTTTCTTTCCGAATCCTTGCTTCTCTGTGAGTTTCTTCGTTCATAACGATCATCTCTACTCCTTCTTTCTCTAGATGGCGATTCTTCTCTTCTACTTCTTCTTTTGGGAGAGTCTTCTCTTCTCTTGTAGGGAGCCGTACACTCATTGGAATAGTGTCCAGGGCTTCCATAGTTATAGCAGTTTTGCTCTCGACTAGAAGATCTTTTGTCATTGTAGGACCTTGACTTGGAGCTTCTATCTTTGCTTCTACTTTTTGTAGAACTTGTTGAAGTTCTTCACCATTAAGCTCAATTCTTCATTGAAGGTTTGCTTCTCACTTGATGATGTGGGGGCTTCACATGAGGCTTTGTAAGCTCCACTTGATTTGTTGTGAAGTTCCTCTTTATCCTTGAGTGACATCTCATGAGCAACAATTCTTCCAATGACTTCCGTTGGCTTGAGATCTTTGTAATTGGGCATCATTTGGATCAATGTGCACACTGTATCATATTTTCCATCCAAGGCTCTTAGGATCTTCTTGATGATGAATCTATCAGTCATCTCTTCACTCCCTGAGCCGGCAATCTCATTTGTGATAAGAGCAAGCCTAGAGTACATTTCAGCGACACCTTCACCATCCTTCATTTTGAACTTGTCAAGTTGACTTTGAAGCACACCCAATTTGGATTCCTTGACGGAGTCGGTACCTTCGTGCATATCAATAAAAGTATCCCAAATTTCCTTCGCATTCTCAAGACGACTGATTTTGTTGAATTCTTCGGGGCACAATCCGTTGAAGAGAATATCACAAGCTTGAGCGTTGAATTGCAGCATCTTCAACTCTTCCGCGGTAGCTTCACCGTTTGGTTCTTTCCCATCAAAGAAGTCATGTTGCAAGCCAACCCACACAATAGCCCAAACGACAGGGTTATGTCCAAGAACATGCATTTTCATTTTATGCTTCCAACTAGCAAAATTAGTACCATCAAAGTAAGGACCTCTACGGTGGTAATTTCCCTCGCTAGACGCCATACTCTCCTAGGTTGTGAAACCAAGGCTATGACCACCAAAAGCTATGGAAATCAAAGAAAATGGATACCAAAGCTCTGATACCACTTGTAGGATTGGAATTACGTCTAGAGGGGGGGTGATTAGACTACTTGACCAAATAAAAATCTAGACTTTTCCCAATTTTAGTTCTTGGCAGATTTTAGCTATCTTAGCACAAGTCAAGCAATCTCCACACAATTCAAGCAAGCATGCAAAAGAGTATATGAGCAGCGTAAAGTAAAGCATGCAACTTGCAAGAATGTAAAGGGAAGGGTTTGGAGGATTCAAACGCAATTGGAGACACAGATGTTTTTGGCGTGGTTCCGATAGGTGGTGCTATCGAACATCCACGTTGATGGAGACTTCAACCCACGGAGGGTAACGGTTGCGCGAGTCCACGGAGGGCTCCACCCACGAAGGGTCCACGAAAAAGCAACCTTGTCTATTCCATCACAGCCGTCGCCCACGAAAGACTTGCCTCACTAGCGGTAGATCTTCACGAAGTAGGCGATCTCCTTGCCCTTACAAACTCCTTGGTTCAACTCCACAATCTTGTCGGAGGCTCCCAAGTGAAACCTAGCCAATCTAGGAGACACCACTCTCCAAGAAGTAACAAATGGTGTGTTGATGATGAACTCCTTGCTCTTGTGCTTCAAATGATAGTCTCCCCAACACTCAACTCTCTCTCACAGGATTTGGATTTGGTGTAAAGAAGATTTGAGTGGAAAGCAACTTGGGGAAGGCTAGAGATCAAGATTCATATGGTAGGAATGGAATATCTTGAGCTCAACATAAGGGTAGGTGGTTCTCTCTGAGAAAATGTGTATTGGAAGTGAAGATTTGTTCTGATGGCTCTCTCCACGAATGAAGAGTGGGTGGAGGGGTATAGATAGCCTCCACACAAAATCTAACCGTTACACACAATTTACCAAACTCGATGGGACCGAATCATTAAACTCGGTCGGACCGATTTAGCAAACGTAGTGACCATTAGGATTTTCGGTGGGACTGAGATGCAACTCGGTAGGACCGATATGGTTAGGGTTTGGGCATAACGTAATCTCGGTGTGACCGATTACACAAACTCGGTGGGACCGATTTTGGTAATAAGCTAACCAAGGGTTGGTCAGGTAAACTCGGTGGGACCAATTCACTCTTTTTGGTGAGACCGAAATGTTACGAAAGGTAAACAGTGAGTTTACATTGCAATCTCGGTGGGACCGATCGCTCACTTCGGTTGGACCGAAACGTTATGAAGGGAAACGGAGAAATTGCAACCCCATCTCGGTGAGACCAAGATCCCTATCGGTGAAACCTATTTGCTAGGGTTTGTGGCAGTGGCTATGACAAATGAAACTCGGTGGCTCCGGATAGAAAGAATCGGTGGGGCCGAGTTTGACTTTTTTTTAGATTGTATGTGGATATGGAAAGGTAGTTGAGGATTTTGGAGCATATCACTAAGCACATGAAGCAAGAGGCTCATTAAGCAACACCTCATCCCTCCTTAATAGTATTGGCTTTTCCTATGGACTCAATGTGATCTTGGATCACTAAAATAGAAAATGTAGAGTCTTGTCCTTGAAGTTTGAGCCAATCCTTTGTCCTTATAATTTTGAGGGATCCACTTTCCTCATCCAAGCCATGCCATCCATTGAGCTTTTCCTGAAATATTCATCTTGGAATAATGTTAGCTCAATGAGCTATATGTTGTTAGGAATTACCAAAACCACCCAGGGATAGTTGCACTTTCACAAACGTTTTTTTATTAACCGTATGTGTACGTGGCCTTTCGTCCTCCTCTCGCATGTCTTGTCACCCCGCTGTCGCAGACGGCTTACAGTGCAAGCTTGCACAGCGCGCGGGGGCGTTCTTTTGGCAAAACGGCGGCGCTAATGAATCGTCGATGGGCCCATTCCCGCGCAAGCTTCCCGCCCGACTCGGTGAAATCCCTCAAAATCCCAATGCTTACCGGCCTGCTATGAAAACCCTCACAGCCGGCAAGTCCTGCGTCACATTTTCCCCTCCCTCCCTGTAGCTTATCTCGTCTGCTTCTCCCACAATCGCCAATGGCACCGGTCCTTCGTCGTCGCTCAGTCACTCCGCCATCATCAGAGGACCACTCAAGCTGGGAGGCTACACCACGGTAGCGGCGCAGTCCCCGACGTAGTGTAGTGCGTGTGGCGTCCCTGCTGGGTGTGCGAAACACCCACCACACGCTCCGCCGCCGGTGCCCGTCGGCATCTGTTGTCGGCCGCCATTTCCGCCACACCAACGTCAAAAGCCAGGGCCATCGCCCGCTCCGCCGCCGCGGCCCGAAGGCGGGAGGTGCTCGTCGTGGCCGCCACCCCACTGCCGGCCACTGTGGCCATCACCCGATCCGCCACCGCGGCCTGAAGGCGGGTGGTGGTGGTTGTGACCGCCACCCCATCGTCGGCTGTCGTGGCCGCTAGCCCACCGTCGATCGCCGGGGTCATCACCCGCTCCGCCACCGCCGCCCGAAGGCGGGAGGCGGAGGTGGATGCCCGCACATGCGTCAGTGACCTTGCACGCTACACCGAGTTCCTGCGGGAGGAGGAGGAGCGCCTCGTCGAGCACACAAAGAGCCTTACTGCCGCCGTGGCCGCGACACATGCCACCTCAGAGGCGAGGAATCAAGAGATCTACGAGGAGAACCACCGATTCGAGAGGGGTTGTCTGCAGCGGCACAGGGCGTTCGAGGTGAGCGTCGCTGAAGCTGCAACAGTGGCAGGCACCGTAGTGCAGTTGCCCAGCTCGTCGGTAGGCTCCTCCTCCGCCTCTTACTGAGCGCGCTCGGCAGAGGAGAGGCAGCAGGAAATAGTACAAAGCCCCTCCGCAGCAGCAATAGTAGTATTTAGGGGCTATTTTGTTCAGTTCATCTGACTATAGATGTGATGGAACTGTACAACATACTTAAAATTAGTGAGTATACATAGTTGAACTAGCTATTTCAATACGTGGTTGGCAACAACTGGGGAAAAGTTTGGTCGGTTCAACTGTCGAGTTGAACTGTTTGTATAAATTAAGAATGACTGGTTAATCTATGACTGAAATCTATCCTTAATTACTGAATTTTAGTTGCAAAAATTAGATACTGCTAGTGATTTTTTAGCTTTATATTTTCACAAATCGCAGTGTTACAAGGATTGACAAATCTTACCAAATTGCTTGTATGTGGTTGCACACGGGTCATCCAAAACAACTGTTTGCGTTGAAGGGGTGCACAAATCCTGCGCTGCTCTCACTTTGCATACGGGTGTTCTATCTAAAACGTTTGCGATCAAGAGCTGCAGAAATCCTACTCAGCACATTTTCTCTTGGCTTCCTGGGGAAGCTGTCGGTTTGCATACAGGTGTTCTACCTAAAACGTTTGCGATGAATGTTTTATATTTAAAAAGCGAATTAAACTGCGGCTTGGGCACCATTAATGGAGAGGATGCGAGCAATGCGGGCGGCCATGGAAGTCAAAGGGCTCGCTTCCCAGTGAGCCCGTGCAGCGTACAGCTCGCACACTTCCCGGTGAGCCTGCGCACTCGAGGATAGCTTGCACGCCTCTCGGTCAGCCTGCGCACCGGACGGTGCTCGCACGCCTCCTGTTCAGGCAAGGTAAAGCAGTTGTCCGCCCGACACCTCCTACAGCCATTAAAACCAAGACACGTAGCGTCATGTGAATGGTTAGCAGAACGCACACGGTTTGAATTATACAAACGTTCGAGATATTAAAGTGGCAGCTATTTTTTCAAAATGCCTTTGTTGTCCGTCACTATTCGAGTGCGCCTTCTCTCAAAATGGACACGAAAAATACCACAGCATGTCAGGTCCCATTCCATGATAGAATGCCAAGTTTCATGAATTTCAGACGACTTTTGGATTTACTAGAATTTAAAAACCAGGCATCTCAGTGTTTTGTCGGCAATCAACGGTGCCCTGGTGTTTGAGATTCATTCCCATTTCTTGCATGGGTCCTAAGCATGCACCCAAAGACACATATTTGATTTTTCAACCAATTTATATGCACTGGAGCATGTGCATGCAGTTCAAATTTGAATTATGCACATAAATGCATTGAAAACTACGTTAATGCATGAACATGTCCAAACAAGCCCCGAAAAATCACAAAAATTCACACAACACTCCTGTTGTTCTATGTTGACACGAGAAAAATTTGAAAGCAATAAGAGGCAATGGATATCGTTTTGTCCCCAAAGGTGGGACGTTCCCTACCGAAAACCATCATGCTTGTTGTGAGAAGCTTCAGTTTGTGAGAAGTATATACCCAAACCTGCCCCAAATGGGACAAAAATTTTACCACGGCATGTTGATGCCGCTCCATGATAGCATGCCATGTTTCATGAATTTCATTCGAGTTTCGGATTTACTAGAATTTAAAAACCAGGCATCTCAATGTTTTTCCGGCAATCAACGGTGCCCTGGGACCTAAGCATGCACCCAAGGACAGATTTGATTTTTCAACCAATTTATATGCACTCAAGCATATGCTTGTAGTTCAAATTTGTGACGCCCCCGATTCAATCGTACACTAATCATACACGCAAACGTGTACGATCAAGATTAGGGACTCACGGGCAGATATCACAACACAACTATAAAAATAAAATAAGTCATACAAGCATCATAATACAAGCCAGGGGCCTCGAGGGCTCGAATACAAGTGCTAGATCATAGACGAGTCAGCGGAAGCAACAATATCTGAGTACAGACATAAGTTAAACATGTTTGCCTTAAGAAGGCTAGCACGAACTGGGATACAGATCGAAAGAGGCGCGGGCCTCCTACCTGGGATCCTCCTAACTACTCCTGGTCGTCGTCAGCGGGCTGCACGTAGCAGTAGGCACCTCCGGTGTAGTAGGAGTCATCGTCAATGGTGGCGTCTGGCTCCTGGACTCCATCGTCTGGTTGCAGCAATCGGGTAAAGGAAAGGGGAAAAGGGGGAACAAAGCAACCATGAGTACTCATCCAAAGTACTCGCAAGCAAGGAGCTACACTACAAATGCATGGATATATGTGTAAAGGGCCATATCAGTGGACTGAAGTGCAGAATGCCAGAATAAGAGGGGGGATAGCTAATCCTGTCGAAGACTACACTTTTGGCAGCCTCCGTCTTGCAGCATGTAGAAGAGAGTAGACTGAAGTCCTCCAAGTAGCATCGCATAGCATAATCCTACCCGGCAATCCCCTCGTTGCCCTATTAGAGAGCGATCACCGGGTTATATCTGGCACTTGGAAGGGCGTGTTTTATTAAGTATCCGGTTCTAGTTGTCATAAGGTCAAGGTACAACTGCAAGTCGTCCTGTTACCGAAGATCACGGCTATTCGAATAGATTAACTTCCCTGCAGGGGTGCACCACATTTCCCAACACGCTCGACCCCATTTGGCCGGACACACTTTCCTGGGTCATGCCTGGCCTCGGAAGATCAACACGTCGCAGCCCCACCTAGGCACAACAGAGAGGTCAGCACGCCGGTCTAAATCCTATGCGCGCAGGGGTCTGGGCCCATCGCCCATTGCACACCTGCACGTTGCGTACGCTGCCGGAGAGCAGACCTAGCAACCTCCATTACAAAGGAAGTCACGTTACACGGTCCAACCCGGCGCGCGCCGCTCAGTCGCTGACGTCACGAAGGCTTCGGCTGATACGACGACGTCGAGTGCCCATATCTTTCCCGCGTAGTTGGTTAGTGCGTATAGGCCAGTAGCCAGACTCAGATCAAATACCAAGATTTCGTTAAGGGTGTTAAGTATCCGCGAACACCGACCAGGGCCAGGCCCACCTCTCTCCTAGGTGGTCTCAACCTGCCATGTCGCTCTGCCACAAAGTAACAGTCGGGGGCCGTTGGGAACCCAGGCCCACCTCTACCGGGATGGAGCCACCTGCCCCTTCAGCCCCCATCTCCGAACAGTATCATAAACAATGTAACAGTATAAAGTATATAGCATATGCCCGTGATCACCTCCCGAAGTGATCACGACCCAGTAGTATAGCATGGCAGACGGACAAGAGTGTAGGGCCACTGATGGAACACTAGCATCCTATACTAAGCAGTAGGATAGCAGGTAAGGGTAAAAAATGTAGCAACAATGACAGGCTATGCAGCAGAATAGGATTAACCGAAAGCAGTAACATGCTGCACTACTCTAATGCAAGCAGTATAGAGAAGAGTAGGCGATATCTGGTGATCAAGGGGGGTGGCTTGCCTGGAAGCTTTGTTGTACAGGAAGAAGGGTCGTCATCGATGTAGTCGATCACAAGGGTACCAGCAGCGGTCTCGGAGTCTACCGGAAAGAAGTAATGGAGGGGGAACACAATAAATAACAGAGCAATCAAAGCATCACAAAGCATAACATGGCAATACGCGATGCTAGAGGTGACCTAACGCAATACTAGGCGATACTGGCGAAGAGGGGAAACATCCGGGAAAGTATCTCTGGTGTTTCGCGTTTTCGGATAGATGAACCGAAGGGGAAAGTTGAGGGTTCGCTATGCTAGGGATGCGTGGCGGATGAACGGGCTGCGTAATCGAATTCGTCTCGTTTTTCTGAGCAACTTTCATGTATAGAGTATTTTTATCCGAGATACGGTTTATTTTATATTGATTTTTGAAGTTTCAATAATATTTTAGAATTATTAATTAATTCCAAATAAATGGGGAAAATGCTATGGTTACAAGAAGTGTACCCAACACTATGTACATGCGGCTTACAGGTGGGTCTAGAGGGCTTAGTTAGCAGTGTGTCTCAACCATTGACCAGTCAGCAGTTGAACCGGTCAACTGGGTCAGGGGGCCTACATGTCATGGACTCAGGCATTTAACAAATTCTAATAACCAGTTTAACTAACTTGTGGGGCGAGACTGTTAGTGTCACAGGATTAGTTGACTTAATTAAAATGTTTGACCGGTGAATTAATCTAGTAGGGCCCATATGTCATACAAACAGAGTTAGTAAATTTATTTATCCATGTTTTATTAATAGGAGGACCCACATGTAAGTGACTACTTAGGATGGGGGTTAATTAGACCTACGACTAATCTAATCAGGGATTTGCCGCAACGGCTGTGGCACAGCCAGCTTGTTACGAGAGAGAATGAGAGGAAATAGACCACACTTCAGCCATAGGCAGTGAGTATACGTACCATCGTGGAGCCGCTCCTGGCCTAGTGGAGATCATGGGGTTGCCCACTACTCTAAGACGTGTGCACGAATACAAATTGCAGCACTACCATCTACTGCACCGTAGAGAATCATCTATACAAAAGCTCGTACACTACACATAACATATACACTAACACAGCCGCCCACGGTTGGGCACGCAGAGACGGCGACCAGGAGTTGCGCAGCCGACAGCAGGCGTGCGTGGGCGTGGCACGAGAGCGGGCCTCCCAGGCAGGGCGGCCAGGATTTGGTGAGGGCAGCAGCGACAGGAAGCAGCAGCAGAAGGCTGGGCGGACAGCAGCAGTTCAGTAAGCAGCCGCAAGCAGCGCAGGAGAAGGAGCAGTGCCGCGGTGCGGCAACAGCGGCGGCAGCAGCAAAAGGGGCAGCAGGGCACGTGGCCAGGAGTGGTGGGGGCGCGAACGGAGCGGCCGGGAGGCGCGGGAGCGCGAACACAGACGAGCACGGGAGCGGTGGTAAAACGATATAGATCGAAGGGATAAGCACGAGAATCGGTCGAGGGGCTCACCCCGGTGCTCGTGGACGAGGTAGGGAGGTCGGGGAAGCTCGGGAGGCGGCAAATCCGACGATGAACGGTGGCGGCCGTGGCAGGGAAGACGGCTCGATCCACGCGTGCGGTGCGGCTCCGGTTGAACTGATGCACGGGGATGACAGAGTCGACGACGAGGAAGTCCCTGGACGACCTCCTGGTCGCCGGGGAGGCCAGTGGCTGCAGGGACGGCGATGGCGCGTTGACGAAAGCTCGGACGCGAGGTTCAGACGAGATGCGCGAGTGGGAGAGGGGAATTTCGGGGCTAGGGTTCCAGAGGGGCCACGGGGTTTTCCTCTTGTAGGCGTCCAGGGGGAAGCTGGATGCTCAGCACGGGGAGATCCCCGGCCATGGACGTGCTCAGATCATCCACGGGGTATGCTGCGAACAGGAAGAAGAGGATGAGGTGAGTTGGGTTGGGCCAGTTATGGTGCTAGATGGGCTAACACTTCCACTAGATCAGGATCCATACTTTTGATCTTTCTTTCTTTTAAAATCATATTTCTGTATGTTTGCTCCTGTTTTGCATTTTATTTCTGTAGTAAAAGACTTTTCTTCGCATCAATACTTGGCACATAAATCAAATGCAATACTTTGAAGAAGCACCCAAAGTTTGAGGGCATTTGGAGATATATAACCATTTGTTTATTTTTGAAAATGTTATTTTTGTTATTTTGGACCACTTATAATTTTCTAGGGATTTATCTGTGAGCCAAATGATGTTGGATTCTACATCATACTGGATGGTGGAATTTTAGAATAATTTGAACATTCTAGTTTTTTTCTTGAGGAATTAATAAGTTGACTTTATTTTAAATTTGAATTTGAGCTCGGTTTGGGACAAAGTGATGATCAGAAAATTTTAATTATGATGACGTGGCATCATTAAAAGCAGTTTACTGTAGTATGTCACCCGGGTTGTTACAAATCTCCTCCACTACAAGAAATCTCGTCCCGAGATTTAAGAGGTTGTGTAGGGGGGAAGTTTCGGTTACGAAATTCTAACGAGTCTTCTCGGTCTTGGTAGCTCTTCTCGAAGAGGTCGATCCATTACGTTGATGTCTTCCTTTCTCTACTTGAGGTCATCATGATGAAGTCGACATCTTTTCTTCGGGAACTCCATCGTACTTACAAAAGAATAAAGGGTGGGTATTCCATAAGAACGGACCTCTGCATGCTTGACTATCTGGTCGATAACATTAGGGGAAGGTGGCTGAAAGTAACTCTTGAATTGAAACTTAAGAAAAATATTGAGAGCAAAGTAAGGAGGTATCATGGGAAGTATCAAGTAGGTAGTCAATCGTTCGTTGACTGAAACAAAGTGTGAAAGGGGTTCAGAGCAACGAAATTAAGTATTGTGTCTGATACCAGAATTGATGATCTGTCAGAAGGTGGCTCGTGAATCACATACGAAGCCAAGTGCGAGGAATTAGCTTTGGAAACCGGGGGTGTATAGGAGAGTCAGGTTTTGATCCTGTGGAACTGTGGGTTATGGGCCCACCATGTGGGTTAAAAATAAGGAGGGTGTTGGCATCTTGCATGGTCATGATAGCAAGGCATGTCAGAAAATAGTCTGTCAGTTATGTCGCCAACAACGTCGGGACCAAGGGCGAGGGACGAAGAGAACCATATTCCTGCTCGTTGAACGAGGCGGACCAATAGGTAAAGTTCTCGTTGTAAGTGCATCTAGTGCCCCTTAGTGATTTTGGTGTATTGAAGACTTATAGGTTAAGTATCTAATGCGTTTATGAGTGTACACAGATCTATAAGTCTATGAGGAGTTTGATATTTACAGAGAAAGTCGACCCCTAAAAATGAAGTTCTTCGACTGAAGACTTTGATATACTGAAGACTTTCTGAAGACTTTGAAAGTGAAGAAATTGGTGTGACCTTGAAGACTTGGTATTCATTCGAGGAACATGAAGCGTGAAGACTTTTGTATTCGTAGTTTCACTTTCTCTTTCTTGAGTCATAGGAAACACCGTACTGTTAAAGGGGGTCGAGGAAATACTAAGGAGAAAATTTTCATGTGATGCTCAACTCAAATCCTACACCTACCAATCCCTTCGAGTGAAGCCATTGGAAATCTCATACAGTTCAGTCAATTTCTTCAGTGACAGAGACGCAGTTCTTCTGGTCACTGAGGACTTTGCTCTGACTGAGGAGTTAGGAATTCGCCAGTGCGAATTACCTACACAGTGAGGAACATGAGAGCCCTGAGGAATTTGTACCTCAAATTTCCGACCGTTGCTGTGCTGCGCGCCAGCTGTCCGAAAATATCTTGTCCACCTAACGGTCATATCATTGAAGGGCATTTATGTCTTATCATGTCGGGCTGCTCCCTAGGCTATAAATAGCCGCCCCCTACAACCACTAGCTGGTTGGCTGCTCCGCGGGAACTTGACACTTGTCATTTGAGAGCAACCCATCCTCCGAGGACTTTGAGCGAAAATCATCAAGTGAGGAAAATCCAAACCCCAAACCCAAAACACCTACAAACCCAAAGTGATTGAGCATCACTGAAGAGATTGATCCTGCGTGGATCCGACGCTTGTTACCTTTGAAGACTGTGCTTCTTCCAGACGGTTAGGCGTCAAGGTCTAGAGCATCCAAGAGGAATTGTGGGTCGCCGAGTGACCAAGTCTGTGAAGGTTTGGAAGTCACCTGAAGACTTACCACGAGTGATTGGGCGAGGACTGTGTGTTCCTAGCTCAAGGAGAATACGGTGAGGACCG
The DNA here is from genome assembly GCA_032464435.1 of Aegilops umbellulata. Lineage (NCBI taxonomy): Eukaryota > Viridiplantae > Streptophyta > Magnoliopsida > Poales > Poaceae > Aegilops > Aegilops umbellulata. The sequence goes on along the minus strand of CP136055.1, from coordinate 242,214,276 downwards.
TGTGTCCGGGACTGGGTGTTCTCGAGTTTAAATACTCAGCCACTCCAACCAGATGTACAACTGAGACATCAGTTGGAACTGGTCTACCAAATCATTGTCTTCACCAAGCTTACTGGTTCTATTTCCTCAACTCTTTCATTTCCTCAGTAGTGTGATGTTTGTTTATCATATCTGTGTTTGAAGACTTTGACTGAAGACTTTCTCAATTTCCTCAGTTCAATTTCTTCAGTCTGTTTGTCTTCATCTTGTGTTATCCTGTGTTTACGCTTTCTGTACTCTGTGTTTGTCTTCATTTCATCATGATGACTATGCTTGAATTCTATTATGTTTTCATTTGAGTACTTATTCCGCTGCTAGTAGTTCTTCGCTAAGGAATTTCCTCACTAGCAAATTCCTCAGTGAAGAATTTCATAAATATCGCCTATTCACCCCCCCTCTAGTCGATATAACGCACTTTCAATTGGTATCAGAGCGAGGTACTCCCTTGTTCTGTGTGATTTTGGTTTAACCGCCTGGAGTTTTAGTTATGTCGACCGCAGGTATGATCAAGGTCTTTGCTGGGTGTCCTACCTTCGATGGGACAGACTACCCCTACTGGAAGAATAAGATGCGAATGCATCTTGAGGCAATTGATAATGATCTCTGGTACGTTGTGGAAAATGGTGTTACCTCCGTCACTCCCTCACTGAACGCTACCGATGTGAAGAGATTCAAGCAACTCGACTCCCAAGCGAAGAATATCATATGTGGCCATCTGAGTAAGGGTCAGTATGGTAGAGTGAGTGCTTTGGAAACTGCAAAGCTTATCTGGGATAGGCTATCCAAGGTCAATGAAGGAGTTTCAACTCAGCGTGACTCAAGAGTTGATGTTCTTCGTAATCTCTTCAATCGCTTCAAAAGACTCGACAATGAAAATGTGCAGCAAACCTTCGATCGCCTCACTGACATCTCAAATGAGCTTCAAGCACTTGGTGCCACTGACATCACCGACCATGAGGTGGTGAAGAAATTGCTGAGATCGCTTGATTCCTCATTTGACACTCTGGCACTGATGATACAAGAGCGTGGCGATTACAAGTCACTTGACCCCGCTGATATTCTCGAGAGGCTAAACACTCATGAGTTCCAGCTTGCTGAGAAGAGAGATCTCTACGGTACAAGCTATAGCAGATCACGTGCACTGAAGGCCAAGGTAGTATCTGAGTCCGAAGATGAAGACTCTGGTAGCAGCCTTGGTGATCCTGAAGAACTGAGTCGTGATATAGCACTGCTTGTGAAGAAATTCCAGAAGTTCTCAAGACGTGGTCGCTTTGGAAAACCCTCAAGGAGCAATGATTCCTCATCCAGTGACTATAAGAAGAGACTTTGTCACAAGTGCAAGAAACCAGGACATTACATCCAAGACTGTCCTCAGTGGGAAAAGGAATCAAAGAAGAAGAAATACAAGGATTACAGTTCTGATGATGTGAAGAAAAAGAAGAAGTCCTCAAAATCTTAATCATCAAAATCCTCAAAGTCTTCATCTCACAAGAAGAGCAGCTCCAAGAAGGCTCGGGCATTCATTGGCAAGGAAATGGACTCTGAGGCTGAATCTGAAGAAAATGAGGAAGAGGAACAATCTGAAGATTCTGAGTCTGGTGTGGCAAGCCTAGCCCTCGCTACTGCATTCGTCAGCAAATCCATCTTCAACACTGAATAAAGTGAACTCACCAACAAGGCTGATGAAAGGAGTGATGACTACGCTCCCACCTATTGCTTCATGGCAAAGGGTGCAAAGGTACTCAAATACGCCTCCTCTGAATCTAGCGATGACGAATCTGATGAAAAACTTAAGCCTAGCTACTCAAAACTTGCTAAGATTGCTGTGCAACAACAAAAGGCTTTTGAAAAGGTTCAAAACATGCTAGACAAAAGTGATGATATGTTGGGTGAAGAATTGGATCGCACTAAGGCCTTAACTGAAAATCTTCAGAGACTTCAGACCAGGTTTAACAACCTTCAAAATCATCATAACACTCTCTTATCTTACCATGAGAAGCTTTCTTATGAATATCTTCAAAAGAAGCAAGATCTTGAGAAGCTAAGAGAGAGTTATGAAGATCTTCAGAAGGAGCGCGATTCATTACTTGCTCAACAAATCAGCGCTGCTCAGGAAGAACTTATTCCTCCATGTTTAAAATGCATTGAACGAGAATCTGCTAATTCCTCACCTGAATGTTCAAATGCTTCAAATGTTACAAATTCTTCACCTGCCTCTGCTATCACTAATTCCTCATCTGAGGAAATTGCTAGTATTACTGACGATGCAGGACTGAAGGAATTGTACATTACAGGCATGTACAAAAGCCTCAAAGGGCATCAGACTCTTTGTGATGTGCTTAAAAAGCAGATCCTCAACAGGAACCCTAGGAAAGAGGGTATTGCCTTTGAGAGGAAACTCAAGGGTGATGGTACATATTGGAAGCCTGAGCAGTACCCCAAAACCTCATGGGTTGCTGCAAAGGGACCTCCAGTTGATCCATCTAATTTATCTGGCTATACATGTGAATCTTCTCATTCTTCTGATGAGTCTTTTGACTCCAACTATAAACTGTTCAAAAATCAGAATGGTGAAGTATTTGCTAGATATGTTGGCACTAACTGCAGGAACGGTTCTCCTATGAAGAAAATCTGGGTTCCCAAAAGGCGCCTTGAAAGTCTTTAGGTGAATGTCCTCATGACACCACCTATGAGGAAAAGGAACCTCAGATCAAATTCTTCATATGGACCAAATTCTTCATATGAGCATTATTCTTCATATGGATCCAAGTCCTCATACGGACCAAATTCCTCAAGGGATCAAATTCCTCACATGGATCAAAGTCCTCATATGAACATCATCGTGCTAACAACTCTGTTTTGCAGGGAAGAGCCAAGGGCTATGAATATGAGCATTATTCTTCAAATTATTATGTTCATAAGTCCTCGAAGAATTTCTCTGCTTATGCATATGCTTACCCTAACCCCTCTTATGTGAAACGAAATGGTTTGGCTGCTTTGCCACCATTCTCATATGGAGCTCGCAGAGTGATGAACTCTTTGCCACCCCTTCAGATGTGGGTGGTGAAGAAAAGGAACTAATCCCTTCTGCAGGGTCAGGTCTCCAGACGTGAAATAACGTCTGAAGAATTTGCTGGGGACCTGACAAAAAGTGCCTGAAAGGACGCAGGCTAACCATGATGAAATGAACTTTCATTTCACACGTCCTCCCTCTGTTTTATCTGTCTACTACTTGATGAAATTGATCTGATGAATTGTGATATCATATTCTTCACTGCTGAAGTATATGAGGTCATAAGTTGCACTAATTCATCTGCAGGATGATCAACCCAAAGCCACTGAATGGGTACTTGGTAGTGGATGTACAAATCACATGACTGGTGACAAGAATCTGTTAATGGATGCTCCCTTATCAGCGTCACACATGAAGCATGTCATCTTCGCTGATAAAAGCAAAAGTCAGGTATTGGGTCTTGGTAAGGTTGCTATCACAAAGGATCGACACATGGACAAAGTCATGCTTGTTGAGTCCTTAGGATATAATCTTATGTCTGTCTCAATGCTTTGTGATCTTGATATGGTTGTTGTCTTTGGCAAGTATCGTTGTGTTGTCATTATGGAAGCTGACAATTCCAAAGTCTTCAAAGGCTTTAGGAGAGGAGACTTGTATATTGTTGATTTCTCTGCAGATTCACAACCAACTGTGTGCCTACTTGCAAAAGCTTCAGAAGGATGGCTATGGCATCGACGACTTGGTCATGCAGGCATGAGGAATTTGAACACACTTGTGAAGAAGAAACATGTCATTGGCATTGAGAATGTCAAATTCCTCAAGGATCACTTGTGCGGTGCCTGTGAAGGTGGAAAGATGACAAAGGCCAAGCATCCAGCGAAGACTATCATGACCACTACTCGTCCATTTGAATTGCTTCACATGGATCTCTTCGGTCCTAACCATTATTCCTCTGTTTCGAATGAAGCATCTCAATATGGCTTTGTTATTGTTGAAGATTACTCTCGTTACACATGGGTACACCTTGTCTCTTACAAAACTGAAGTGCAGGAAGTCTTCAAACGATTTTCCTCGAGGGCTTTAATCAACTTTGGTGTGAAGATTAAGCACATCAGAAGTGACAACGGCACTGAGTTCAAGTATTCGGGTCTCGATGACTACCTTGATGAACTTGGTATTACTCATGAGTTATCTGCTCCTTATACTCCTCAACAGAATGGCGTCGTGGAGCGCAAGAACAGGACTCTTGCTGAGATGGCTCGCACTATGCTCGATAAGTACAAAACCCCTCGTCGTTTCTGGGTTGATGCAATTGATACTGCGTGCCATATCATCAACAGAGTATATCTTCACAAATTCTTCAAGAAGACTGCATATGAACTCCTCACTAACAAGAAACCTAATGTAAGTTATTTCAAAGTCTTCGGTGCTAAATGCTGGATTAGAGATCCTCATCACAACTCTAAATTTGCGCCGAAAGCACATGAAGGTTTTATGCTTGGTTACGGAAAGGACTCGCACACCTACAGAGTCTTCAACAATGTTCTTCACAAGATTGTTGAAACTGTAGATGTGCGGTTCGATGAAACTAATGGCTCGCAAAGAGAGCACCTACCTTCTGTGTTAGATGAACCTGCATCTGAGGATTCAATCAAGCACAAGGCTACAGAAGATGTCATTCCTACTGAAGAATCTGCTGAAGAATTCATTCCAGAACATGACGAACGTCAAGCTGATGCACCTGAAGAAAATGCTGAGGAAATTGATGGTGAAGAAAATGCTGATCAAATTCCTCAACGACAACCAGCTCACCCTCGCGTTGCAAAAGAAGTGCAAGTGGAGAAGATCATCGATGACATTAGAGCACCAGGTCCTCTCACACGCTCAAAATCTTCACATCTATCTAACTTTTGTGGGCACTTTGCTTTTGTCTTTATCACAGAGCCCACTAAGGTAGATGAAGCATTTCTGGAGCCTGAGTGGATTCAGGCCATGCAAGAAGAATTACATCAGTTCAAGCTCAACAACGTATGGGAACTAGTCGATCGTCCCGATCCTCGCAAGCATAACATCATTGGCACAAAGTGGATCTACCGCAACAAGCAAGATGAAAATGGTGTTGTGGTGAGGAATAAGGCACGACTAGTAGCTCAAGGCTACACACAGGTTGAGGGAATTGATTTCGATGAAACTTTTGCACATGTTGCTAGACTTGAGGCTATTCACATATTGCTTGCTTATGCTAACCATCATGATATCATCTTACACCAAATGGATGTGAAAAGTGCATTCCTCAATGGTAAGCTTGAGGAAGAAGTATATGTTGCTCAACCACCAGGTTTTGAAGATCCAAAGCATCCTGACAAAGTCTTCAGACTTAACAAGGCCCTCTATGGCCTCAAGCAGGCCCCACGGGCGTGGTATTATACACTGAAGAAATTCTTCATGAAGAAAGGCTTCACACCCGGTTCACTCGATCCTACTCTCTTTACTAAATCTTATGATGGTGAACTGTTTGTGTGCCAAATATATGTTGATGATATTATCTTTGGATGTACTGACCAACATTATAGTGATGAATTTGCATATATGATGAGAGAAGAATATCAAATGTCTATGATGGGAGAGTTGAAATTCTTCTTAGGTCTTCAAATTTGTCAACAGCGCAATGGCATATTCATATCTCAGGAGAAATACCTCAAGGATGTCCTGAAGAAATTCGGCATGCAAGATTGCAAAGGCATCAAAATTCCTATGCCCACAAATGGTCAACTATGCACTGATGAAAATGGTACTGACTTCGACCATAAGGTATACCGCTCCATGATTGGTTCTTTATTGTACTTATGTGCATCTAGGCCAGATATAATGCTTAGCGTTTGCATGTGTGCACGATTTCAAGCTGCACCGAAGGAATCACACCATAAGGCTGTGAAGCATATTCTTCGATATCTAGCTCACACACCAACACTAGGATTATGGTATCCCAAGGGCTCGGATTTTGATCTCATTGGATATTCAGTTTCTGACTATGCTGGTGACCGTGTGGATCGCAAGTCAACTTCCGGTACTTGTCATTTCCTCGGACGATCCTTGGTCTGTTGGTCCTCGAAGAAACAGAACTGCGTATCACTATCTACTGCTGAAGCTGAGTACATTGCTGCTGGTTCTTACTGTGCTCAACTACTATGATGAAGCAAACGCTCAAGGACTATGGCATCAACATGAAGAATGTGCCTCTCCTCTGTGACAATGAGAGTGCCATCAAGATTGCTCACAACCCAGTTCAGCACTCGAAGACAAAGCACATTCAAATTCGTCATCATTTTCTTCGTGATCATGTGTTGAAGGGCGACATTTCTATTGAACATGTGAAGACTGAAGAACAGCTAGCTGATATCTTCACTAAGCCCTTGGATGAGAAGAGATTTTGCAAGTTGCGGTGTGAGCTAAATATCTTAGAATCTTCAAATGTACTTTGAAAAGGCACTCATCCTAACACTTATGCAAAATTGATGACTTAGATGTGCAACACATGAAGAAAAGTTTTTCTTCAACCAATGAAGAATAACACTCTAAGTGTGAAGAAATTAATGAAGAATTTGATTCTCGGAACCCTACAACAATTGTATGCGGTGTCTGAAATCATCATTCTTACACGGTGGGTCACGCCACCACAAAAGTTGAAAATCTTCAATTTGAGTTTTTCCTCAACTTTTGAAATTCTTCAGTTTTTTTAAATTCTTCAAACTTTACAAAGTCTTCACTTGTGCCGTCGTTTTTCTTCATTGGCTATATATATATGGTTTTATGTCCTCTACAACATTCACTTATAGCTATTTCTTCAAGTTGGAACTTTTCTGCTAAGTGAATGTGATCGGACCCTTCCCCTCTATGCTACACTCAATCCAATCTATTCACAAATTCTTCATGTGTGTTCTATTTGAAACTCGTTCAAATTCTTCACTGTGTCCTTGTCAGCTGAAGAAATTGCGAACGGAAAGCTAAAACTAATCTTATCCAAACTTTTGGATTTGCCGCTCAAACCATTCTGCATCCCACGATGGATTATTTTATCCACCCACGATCTTACACGATCTCAACCACACAGTACGTGGGTGACACATGTCGCAAGAAGGAGAACGGCCAGCGGCACGTTCGTCCCAAATCTTCGGACAAATAGTTTTTCACTGCGGCTATAAATACCCCCCTTCGCCATCCTCACTTCTTTTACCCCGCTCGATCTCACTCCCTCGCTCTAGCTCTCCAAACCCTAGCGCCGTCGCTACTCCATCGTCGCCGGTGAGGAAAAGCTTCACTGCCTCGACCTCATCGCCGTCGTACTCGCACCGACCGTGGAAATCTTCACCTCCGCCGCCGCCGTAGACGTCTTCCTCCGCCAAGTTTGGGCGTGGAAGATCTGCATCGACGAACTTCACTGTTCCAACTCCCAGTTCGTCGTGTTCTTCGTTCAGGGTAATTAAAAGCTAATTTTACTGCCCTCGTTGATTCGAAATTTTTCTACAAAATCTTCAAGGGTGTTTTATTCTTCAAATCCTCGCACACAAAACACCTCACATGCTATCTGTTCTTGATTCATTTCCCTAAGCATATATAAAGCGCTTAGTGAAATTCCTCAAGACGAATCTGGTCAAATTCCTCAACCTTGTTCTTTGTGCAAAAACCTCTGAGAACGCATATGACCTCTTCAAATTCCTCGCAACTATACTCTGTTCACAGGTACACATGTCTACTGCTGAATCATTAGGTTCTCATCAACTTAACTCATTTGTAGCGTTCCTCGAAGAAAAGTTGCATACTTCTTCAGAGAGTTCAATTGTTCAAATTCCTCATCTGAAGAAAATGGCTGAAGGTAAAAGGCCACAGAAAGGAGGAAAGAAGCCTGAGGTGATGACAGATTTTGAAATACCTGAGGATATATACGATGAGTATTGCACGCCTGATGAAGCTAAGTTTGGCAAAGAAGATAAAAATCAGCGCAAGGTGCGAATCCAGAGGATTGAAAGGAGATGGGCACGTGAATGGAGGGAGTACAGATATGTTACTCCAAAATACATGAAGAAATTCGCTGTAAACCCTCCATGCCAAAGACCTCAATTGGCACCTAGCCAAGTGGCTGATCCCACCAGCATCAAGCATGGTGAGGAATTTCCTAAAGAATGGGCCAAGCGCCAAGCTAAACTGGCAAGGCAAGCCAGAGAAGTAGTGAGGAAATTCAATGAAGACTCCGCTGCTGCTGCTTCTACTGCCACTGAGGCCTCGGTCAAGCCGAAGAAAGCAATGCTAAAGAAGCCCGCTCGCAAGCCAAGTGCTTCATCTTAAATGCCCTCACGGCCAAGTTTCTCAGCTGCGCCCTTACGGCCGGAATCTTCAAAATCTTCAAAGCAAATTCCTCATGCTGCTCCTGCTCCACCAAAGTCCTCAGCACCTGTGCATCTGGCCTCATGCCAAAGGACGACTGGCATCTCTGTTGCCTCTGGTGTCTCAGCTAGTTCTTCAGCTGCACCAAATTCCTCAACAAGACCCTCACTGCTGAAGAAAAAGGCTACTGCTGGACGCGTCACTCGCACAAGTCCTCAGAAGAAGTAGGTAGTCTTCACTGTGCCATCTGATGATGATGAAGCTGATGAAGAAGAACTTACTGAAATCATCAGGGACCGACAAGAACGGGCTGCTAAAGCCAAAGGCACACATGTGCCCCTGCTATTGGATCCAAAAGCGATCCTAGATTATATTGATCTCTGGCATAAGGATCCTCACACACCTATGCCTGATTTCAAGCTGACACCTGGTCAAAGTCACATGCTGACTCACTTCATCCAAGAGGAGAAGTGGAAATATGATAAGGCCAGAGAGATCAAGAAATCACAGTACCGCAAGGAGAAGATACTGAAGAAAAATGTTCTCTCAATGAAGCCTGAGGAACTTGTCAAGATGCAGGCTGAGATCAAAGCCCTCAGCAACAAATTTGACTCCTACTCTGCTGATTGGAAAGGAGCCATGGTCAGATTTCTGAAGCATTTGTTCAGCAAACTGAAGAACATGCCAGCACCGCTGATGAAGTTCAGGCTGCTGAAGAAAATGCTAGTTCCAAGGCTGATGACTCTGCTCCAGCCGTTGATGAAATTGCCAGGGCATCCACTAGTGGTGCGCCTGAAGAAATTGAAGAAACCAGGGCAACTGCATCAGTTGCGCCTGAAGAAAATCAACCAGATTCCTCAGCTCCACCTGCGCCTACGCCAACTCCAATTCTTCCATCTGCATTAGATGTGAAGAAAACAAAGGTTGCAGAACGTGCTGCTGTGAAGAAAAGGAAGGCATCAAATGCTTCAGAATCTTCAGCTCCCAAGAAGATGAAGCCAATGACAAGCTCTTTTGCAAATCCCATTGATGTCGTTCCTATCTCCTCCGTTCCATCAAAGGACCTTGTTCCTTTTGGTGAAGATTATGAGATCCCTAGTGGATCAGATGAAGAAACTCAATCTGCTGCTTTGTCAGAGCAGATTGATGAAGAAATTGAAGCGGATGCAATCCCTTCAACCCCAATGGTCTCATCACCAATGCCTCAGTTTGATGCTGAAGAGGCTGGTGTTGAAGAAATTGATGAAGATGTGGATATTGGAAGCACCACTCCAGTGATGAATGACGACTTTTGGGAAAGTCAGCATCCCAATTCCCCACTCTTCACTCCCCTGCAGCAAATTCCTCACTCCCCTTCACCAACAGTACAATTGGGCTCTGAAGAAATTCATCCCACTGCATCTGTGAATGAAGAAATTCCAGCCACTAGCGGTGAAGAAACTGCTGCTGATACAGACAAGGTGACTGCACCTGAGGAAAATCCTGAAATTCCTCAGCCTGAAGAACCTGATATCGTGATTCCTGAGGTCGTGATGCAACTCACTGACACTCCTCTACCAAGGCCAAAGGATCCATTCTCACGAAAACAGAAATTCAAGGCTGAAGACTTCTTTGGTGAGCCCACGTGTTCTTCACTGAATACAACCCCTATGACTCTGCTCGCATAAGGAAGAGGCGTTTCTGGACAACAAGTCAAGCAAATTTCTATTCCTCAGTGCTTTTCAACAAGGACAAATTCTTCGACCATGCACATATTCCTCACGTGGATATGGAGTTTATGCCGTGCTTCACGCCAGTCCTCAGTGTTCTTCACGACGCTGGGCTGCTCAACTTCTGCACAGATATATGCGACTGGAATGAAGAGCTTATTCTTCAATTCTATGCAACATTGCACATCACCGGCAACTCTGAAGATATCAATTCATGGGTTTAGGACTGGATGACTGACAACACCCACCATAAGGCCCCTGCATCTGAATTGCTTCGGGTCCTTCCTCTGAGTCCACCCACTGAAGATGCTCGCTGTGTGTACAACGAACCTGAGCTTTCAAATCATTATATGCAAGTGCTGATGAAGCCTTTGAAGCCAGGGCAGGCTCCTAGAACCAATTTCCTCGTCAAGGAATTGCTGTATGTGCCAAGGACTGTCTATCGCATTCTGACAAAGACAATGAGTCCCATAAAAGGCCACGACTCGTCTGATGAAGAAGTCGTTGGCATCATGAAGAATCTGCTTTTCAACATCATTCATGGCGTTCCCGTCAATTTCCATGATTTCTTCATGAGGACTCTGGCCAACATTGCTATGTCACCATTTGAGCTGAAGCCTTATGCACCTTGGATAATGAAATTCATCAGGATAAGGTCTTCACTCAACTACAAAGCTGAAATGCTCAACCACTGCAGTTACTTGCCTCCCATTGAAGTCCTCAAACGGACATTTCCCTCAGCTGAAGAAAAAGGCAAGGCCACTGCTGTGATAGATGAAGGCATTCGTCCAATGGATGGCCAATTTCGCAAAGCTGCATCTTACTCCACCAATGATGACTCTGCCACACATGACTCTGCTGCTAACACTACCAAGCCAAATCCTCAAGCCACAGCACCCAGGGTGATGACTGACCGTGAGTTACTCCTGAGTCTTCATCAAAAGGTTGATCGCAATCACAAATGGGTCAAGCGTCAGTTTGGTTCAATTCTTCACAACATGACTTCCACACACAATGCAGTGAAGGAAAACCACTACTACCTTCATGAAACCCTCAATCGCACCTGGGCTGTTCTATCTCAAGTGTACAGTGCTGAAGACTTGGAGAAAATGGGTCTCAAAGAAGATTTTGACTGGTTTGCACCTCCTCCGAAGAAATACAAGAAGGTCAAGGTTCCTTCTTTGGTGGCCAGCTCATATTCTTCATCGCGTGCGACTGATGAAAATGAAGACTTGGACGACACTGCAGCAGGCCCTACTTCAATAACCGACCCCAACAACGCTGGCGCTCCTTCATCAACTTGAAAATCTTCAGGGGCGTTAGTCCTCAGTTTCGATCCTTTTGGTCATTTGATGACAAAGGGGGAGAAATCTAAGTTAGTCTTCAAGCGGGTCTATAATAAGGGTTTATTCGTTTTTTTTAAGTTACAACTCTCGTTCTTCCGAAACTTTTATTGGATCGAGTTGTAATCTTAAGTCCGATGGTGCGCTGATACTTTTGTTGCACTTTGCTTTGATACCTTGATGCGCTATTCTGCATGCTTATTCCTCGTTAATATTATTGCACGCATGCTGAATTACATCAGGCACCATATTTCATCATGCATTTCAAATTCTTCATATTATACATCAAATGCGTGTATGAATTACAAGATATAGGGGGAGATCTCCATGATTCAACTCTTCAAATGTGCATTGCTACAGAAGCAAATTCCTCACTATGCACATCTTCAGGGGGAGTTCTTCTATATCTTGCAATCAAATTCCTCAATATCAGTATTTACACTTCATATATTTATCCCCGTTGAAAACTTAACCTATGTTGTCATCAATCACCAAAAAGGGGGAGATTGTAAGTGCATCTAGTGCCCCTTAGTGATTTTGGTGTATTGAAGACTTATAGGTTAAGTATCTAATGCGTTTATGAGTGTACACAGAACTATAAGTCTATGAGGAGTTTGATATTTACAGAGAAAGTCGACCCCTAAAAATGAAGTTCTTCGACTGAAGACTTTGATATACTGAAGACTTTCTGAAGACTTTGAAAGTGAAGAAATTGGTGTGACCTTGAAGACTTGGTATTCATTCGAGGAACATGAAGCGTGAAGACTTTTGTTTTTGTAGTTTCATTTTCTCCTTCTTGAGTCATAGGAAACACCGTACTGTTAAAGGGGGTCGAGGAAATACTAAGGAGCAAAATTTCCATGTGATGCTCAACTCAAATCCTACACCTACCAATCCCTTCGAGTGAAGCCATTGGAAATCTCATACAGTTCAGTCAATTTCTTCAGTGACAGAGAGGCAGTTCTTCTGGTCACTGAGGACTTTGCCCTGACTGAGGAGTTAGGAATTCGCCAGTGCGAATTACCTGCACAGTGAGGAACATGAGAGCCCTGAGGAATTTGTACCTCAAATTTCCGACCGTTGCTGTGCTGCGCGCCAGCTGTCCGAAAATATCTTGTCCACCTAACGGTCATATCATTGAAGGGCATTTATGTCTTATCATGTCGGGCTGCTCCCTAGGCTATAAATAGCCGCCCCCTACAACCACTAGCTGGTTGGCTGCTCCGCGAGAACTTGACACTTGTCATTTGAGAGCAACCCATCCTCCGAGGACTTTGAGCGAAAATCATCAAGTGAGGAAAATCCAAACCCCAAACCCAAAACACCTACAAACCCAAAGTGATTGAGCATCACTGAAGAGATTGATCCTGCCTGGATCCGACGCTTGTTACCTTTGAAGACTGTGCTTCTTCCAGACGGTTAGGCGTCAAGGTCTAGAGCATCCAAGAGGAATTGTGGATCGCCGAGTGACCAAGTCTATGAAGGTTTGGAAGTCACCTGAAGACTTACCACGAGTGATTGGGCGAGGACTGTGTGTTCTTAGCTCAAGGAGAATACGGTGAGGACTGTGTGTCCGGGACTGGGTGTCCTCGAGTTTAAATACTCAGCCGCTCCAACCAGATGTACAACTGAGACAGCAGTTGGAACTGGTCTACCAAATCATTGTCTTCACCAAGCTTACTGGTTCTATTTCCTCAACTCTTTCATTTCCTCAGTAGTGTGCTGTTTGTTTATCATATATGTGTTTGAAGACTTTGACTGAAGACTTTCTCAATTTCCTCAGTTCAATTTCTTCAGTCTGTTTGTCTTCATCTTGTGTTATCCCGTGTTTACGCTTTCTGTACTCTGTGTTTGTCTTCATTTCATCATGATGACTATGCTTGAATTCTATTATGTTTTCATTTGAGTACTTATTCCGCTGCTAGTAGTTCTTCGCTAAGGAATTTCCTCACTAGCAAATTCCTTTGTGAAGAATTTCATAAAAATCGCCTATTCACCCCCCTCTAGTCGATATAACGCACTTTCACTCGTCCATTGGTGGTTACCGGAATGTTATCAACATAGTAACAGGGTCTTGCTGATAGAATTGTACATCGAGATGTTTGTACAAGCAGGGAATTATAACTGCTTATATCATATCGATCATAGAAAGGGTTTAAACAAACCAATGGAAAGGGAAAAATGTCTATCAGATTTAATCAGAACAATGGAAAGAACAATGTGTTTTAACACATATTTCGGGGGTATATCCTTCCCAAGGTCAAGCAGAGCACGATATCCATAACAGGATATAATGTAGAAAACTCTTTAGGTAAGGGGGATAAATTTCATGACATTACCCATACAACGGTGTTTGGATAATTGAGCAGGAAACATTTAGCATTGGGCTTTAAATGTTCTTATGGAAGGTCGGAGTACCACAGACATGCTTCGAGATAGCATTGACATGGTCTTCAGGTGAAGATCGGACTTTGTAAATACAAAGGATTCATCAGGAACAACATATAGAATAAGTCTTACGATTTCCTCATGGAAGAATGGTTAACCTTGCTAAGTAGGGAACTATAACAATAGGTTCTCCGGCCAGGTGTGTTAGGCATGGCATCACCTTACCGGGTCATAATAAGACCAATGTTATGACTGTTGGACAGAGTTCCAACCATCATATCTGCTCGAGATTCAGATCTGAATGGTGCCAGGATATGCCAGACTCGGGATGCCTGAGAAGAAAAAGGTGCAACACAAATTGACAATATGACAATGTAAGATCCTCAGGAAATGAACTATGGAAGCGAGTTCCGAAACAAGAGTGCATCATTAAACCAAGGAGAGGATGAGGAGGTGGCTGATGGACTCAGCGACAATCCATCGAAATCTTCAAAGGATGGATTTCCACAATTATGTGAACAAGGAGATAAAATTTTTCAGATCAAATGATATAATGAGATATGCTCGAGCAAAACATACCCAATTAAACATCAGTTGAAAGGTGCAACTGAAATGTGGGCTTATAGTATCATGATCAATGTTAGAATGGTGGTTCAGCAACCGATAGGCTAAGAATGAATTATCGATCATTAACTCCAAAGCAATAGGGTTGCTAGAAGTGCAGAATCCAAACAACACCGTTCACTTGTGGGAACCCCGGTTGGAATCAACACAAGGACCAAGGAAGAATGGTGATGGTGAGCACTATCATTATAGCAAGAATTTCTTAAGAGGTGGAGCAATCCTCACAACATTCTTGACATCAAAGATGGTAATACTCTGTGGTAGATCATAACATAAGTTGGATAGCAAGGAACTCAAGATACAACACAAAACAAGAACAAGTTTTGTGTTGGAGGGAATGCAATACTGATGTGGATGATAACCCAAATCATCGAGGGCAAAGGATGCTATTTCTCATCAAGAATTCGATAGATATCTTGGAAGACCTCAGAATGTTGATGATGATCACGACACATTTGTCGAGAGGTTTCGAGAAGATGTAACTGATCGGCGATGACATCAAGTCAACGAAATAATTAATTTAAGAGAAGCTTCCATGATAAGATCTACATCGTGTCCATGGGCATGAACACAAGTTCAAGGTCGACTCCCACTTCTCCAATGCATAACCTTTCATTCACTTCTCATTATCGAAGAGGTTGTAATGTTGAAATTTTATCTAGCAAAATACTAGAAGAGTATGACTCGTGAAAGCCTTCGAGTTCACACATATTAAGGAAGGCATAGGTTCAACCCATCGGGGCATCGTGGAAACATATACCACAAGCTTCAAGATTAAATACCACCAGCTCGATAGCAGAGCATTGTTGGTCAAATCAAAGAATAGGATTTACCAATGGCACTATATATTCGAGGGAAAACTGACAAGGTTATTGAATATGAAGGACACTGTTGGTTAAAATCCAACAAAGGGTCTTGTGGTCTACAACAGAGCTGATGCGAGTATCAGTACTCTATCAACGGAAGAAGGATAGAAAGGGCATCAGATTATAGAAACACCTGACTAATTCAAAGCTCAAATGCAAAGGAATTATGATCTTCAAATCAAGGGATCAGAAGCAAACACTCTGATCAAGGATGGATAAGTTGAGTAGGCTTAGGGTACCATCGATGGCAAATTTGATTGGTCAA
Organism: Aegilops umbellulata; assembly: GCA_032464435.1. Lineage (NCBI taxonomy): Eukaryota > Viridiplantae > Streptophyta > Magnoliopsida > Poales > Poaceae > Aegilops > Aegilops umbellulata. Next base: position 242,198,647 of record CP136055.1, on the reverse strand, counting down.
GAACCAGCTCATGTTTAAAAAGACATATGAGCCGGAGGGACAATTTTCAGGGAATAACTAATGATTGCATGCATTCACACACATGTTCAATCAACAGGATCAGAATGTCAATCACGAGGATTCTAATGGTTATTGCTAGACAAATAGAATTGTCTAGACTGCAAGAAGACAAGTATTTGCAAGGCAATAGTTGGCAGAGGATTACCGGAAGATCGGATAACCTCTCAATGTATCTTGTGAAACATATGAACAACGAGGGAAGAACGGATAGTCGGTAAGTGTGAGGAATTATCCGTAGGGGGTATTCTGGTGGCAAAAAACCGCAAGGTAGTAGGCACAAAATATTCTCAGAATAATAGAGAGGATTTCAGGGCATCTTGGAATAAAAAGATCAACAGGGAATAAAAGCAAGAACGACATGTGTAAGTATTTATCCATAGGGATATTTCGGTGGTAGGGAATTGCAAAAGCAACGAACACAAAGTCTCGAGAGAATATCAAAGAGTATCTTCGAAAATCTTCTGGTGCAGCCGGCGATCATCTGGACTGAAGGGGCTCTCCGGGAGAAAGTATTTTCGAGAACCTAAAGTTAGATTTAAAAAAATCATTTAACCCGAATAGAAGAGAGATTAGAATCCCAGAGTATAGACGAGGAATAAAAGATCCTAATACCATCCAATGGCGACGTGGGCCCATGGGCCGCACAGCCATGTTAGTAAAAGTTTTGTAAAGTCTAGACTCAACTTCGGCCAAGGAGTTGAAAGGGGGATTCCTACAGGCAGTCGGCTCTGATACCAACTTGTGACGCCCCCGATTCAATCGTACACTAATCATACACGCAAACATGTACGATCAAGATCAGGGACTCACGGGCAGATATCACAACACAACTCTAAAAATAAAATAAGTCATACAAGCATCATAATACAAGCCAGGGGCCTCGAGGGCTCGAATACGAGTGCTCGATCATAGACGAGTCAGCGGAAGCAACAATATTTGAGTACAGACATAAGTTAAATAAGTTTGCCTTAAGAAGGCTAGCATGAAATGGGATACAGATCGAAAGAGGCGCGGGCCTCCTGCCTGGGATCCTCCTAACTACTCCTGGTCGTCGTCAGCGGGCTGCACGTAGCAGTAGGCACCTCCGGTGTAGTAGGAGTCGTCGTCAACGGTGGCGTCTGGCTCCTGGACTCCATCGTCTGGTCGCAGCAATCGGGTAAAGGAGAGGGGAAAAGGGGGAACAAAGCAACCGTGAGTACTCATCCAAAGTACTCGCAAGCAAGGAGCTACACTACAAATTCATGAATATATGTGTAAAGGGCCATATCAGTGGACTGAAGTGCAGAATGCTAGAATAAGAGGGGGGATAGCTAATCCTGTCGAAGACTACGCTTCTGGCAGCCTCCGACTTGCAGCACGTAGAAGAGAGTAGACTGAAGTCCTCCAAGTAGCATCGCATAGCATAATCCTACCCGACAATCACCTCCTCACTCCCTGTTAAAGAGCGATCACCGGGTTATATCTGGCACTTGGAAGGGTGTGTTTTATTAAGTATCCGGTTCTAGTTGTCATATGGTCAAGGTACAACTCCAAGTCGTCCTGTTACCGAAGATCATGACTATTCAAATAGATTAACTTCCCTGGAGGGGTGCACCACATTTCCCAACACGCTCGATCCCATTCGGCCGGACACACTTTCCTGGGTCATGCCTGGCCTCGGAAGATCAACATGTCGCAACCCCACCTAGGCACAACAGAGAGGTTAGCACGCCGGTCTAAATCCTATGCGCACAGGGGTCTGGGCCTGTCGGTGTCAAAACCGGCGGATCTCGGGTAGGGCGTCCCGAACTGTGCGTCTAGGCGGATGGTAACAGGAGACAAGGGACACGATGTTTTTACCTAGGTTCGGGCCCTCTCGATGGAGGTAAAACCCTACTCCTGCTTGATTAATATTGACGATATGGGTAGTACAAGAGTAGATCTACCATGAGATCAAGGAGGCTAAACCCTAGAAGCTAGCCTATGGTATGATTGTTGTTCTGCCCTACGGACTAAAACCCTCCGGTTTATATAGACATCGGAGAGGGTTCGGGTTACACAGAGTCGATTAAAATGGTAGGAGATCTACATATTCGCATCGCCAAGCTTGCCTTCCACGCCAAGGAAAGTCCCTTCCGGACAATCTTGTATCTTCATAGTCCAGGAGTCCGGCTGAAGGTATAGCCCAGCTATCCGGACACCCCCTAATCCAGGACTCCCTCAGTAGCCCCTGAACCAGGCTTCAATGATGATGAGTCCGGCGCGCAGATTGTCTTCGGCATTGCAAGGCGGGTTCCTCCTCCAAGTATTTCATAGAAGATTTTGAACACAAAGGATAGTGTCCAGCTCTGCAAAATAAGTTTCCACATATTGCCTTAGAGAGAATAATATTTACACAAATCTAATCTGCTGACGTATTCCGTAGCGTGACATCACACTACGGCCAAGCCTTTATTTGAATCATTTTTACTCCCCCACCTCAGCGCGTTTCGCGAGGTGGTTTCCTTGGCACGTCTTGTCAAAGCAGAGATCGTGTCCCCTTTATTTACGGGATTCTCATCAATACGGACGTGGGTAACCCAATCGTGCCCGTTCGCATGTTTTCTCGATTAAAGTCGAGTCCCAAACAGTTACGGGGAGGGCCCTTGGTATTCAACCTCTTATAAAGAGACCAATGCCTTACTCCTTCTTGAATCTCAAACGAGTTCGCCCTTCGCCTCGAGTTCGAACACCCAAGGCTCCAGATTTCAGGCGCTTCGGATCTTCGACAATGTCCGGTTCCGACCTTCGAGGCCGATGGATGCCCTCCTCCGTTACGGAGGAGGGCGTGCTAAAGCTGAGAGAGGCCAGGTTTTTGACCGGCGAAATCTCACATAGGTTGTCTGGTCAAGGGCAGGCCATTCCCACTCCTAAGCCTGGTGAGAGCGTGGTGTTCATGTCTCACTTCCGTCGGGGGCTAGGCTTCCAGACGGATCCCTTCGTGAGGGGGCTCATGTTTTATTATGGGTTGGAATTTCACGACTTAGCTCCGGAATCAATCCTCCACATTTCCTCATTCATCGTCGTGTGTGAAGCCTTCCTCCGTGTTACTCCTCACTTCGGACTATGGCTCAAGACCTTCAAAGTTGAGCCGAAGATGATCGAGGGACGACACGCGGAGTGCGGAGGCGCTATTATAAGCAAGAATGCTGATGCTCCATGGCCCGAGGGCTCTTTTCAAGAGGAGCTCGGCTTATGGCAACAAGATTGGTTCTATATCACCGCTCCCAGGGGCACCAAGTGGGTGGCGCCACCTGCCTTTCGCTCGGGTCCCCTACCACAGCTAGCGTCATGGGTCAATAAAGGACTAGACTGGGGGCCATCCAAGGACGTGCCCTTGTTGCAGAGCCACATCTGGGATCACTTAGAAAGACACCTCATGAAAGTGCAACTATCCCTAGGTGGTTTTGGTAATTCATAACAACATATAGCTCACTGAGCTAATGCTATTCCAAGATGATTACTTCAGGAAAGCTCAATGATTGGCATGGCATGGATGATGAAAGTGGATCCCTCAAAATGCTAAGGGCAAAGGATTGGCTCAAGCTCAAAAGCTCAAGACTCTTCATTTTATATTTTAGTGATCCAAGATCACATTGAGTCTTTAGGAAAAGCCAATACTATCAAGGAGGGATGAGGTGTTGCTTAATGAGCCTCTTGCTTCATGTTCTTAGTGATATGCTCCAAAACCCTCAGCTACTTTCCCATATCCACACTTGACCTAAACCCAAAGCCAAACTCGGTCCTACCGATTCTTTCAACCCGGCGCCACCGAGTTTCACATGTCATAACCACTGCCAAACCCTAAGCAAATCGGTTCTACCGATAGGGATCTCGGTCTCACCGAGATGAGATTGGAATCTCTCTATTTCCTTTTCGTAACTTCTCGACCTCACAGAAAGAGCGGACCGGTCCCACCGAGATTGCAATGTAAACTCTCTGTTTCCTTTTTGTAACTTTTCGGTCTCACCGAAAGAGCAAATCGGTCCCACCGAGTTTACCTGACCGACCCTCTGGTTAGCTTATTACCAAATCGGTCTCACCGACTTTGTGTAATCCGTCTCACCGAGATTACGTTATGCCCTAACCCTAACCATATCGGTCCTACCGAGTTGCATGTCGGTCCCACCGAAAATCACTAACGGTCACTAAGTTTACTAAATCGGTCCGACTAAGTTTGTTGATTCGGTCCCACTGAGATTGGTAAATTGTGTGTAACAGTTAGATTTTGTGTGGAGGCTATATATACCCCTCCACCCACTCTTCATTCGTGGAGAGAGCCATCAGAACACATCTACACTTCCAACTCATATGTTCTGAGAGAGAACCACCTACCCTTGTGTTGAGCTCAAGATATTCCATTCCTACCATATGAATCTTGATCTCTAGCCTTCCCCAAGTTGCTTTCCACTCAAATCTTCTTTCCACCAGATCCAAATCCTATGAGAGAGAGTTGAGTCTTGGGGAGACTATCATTTGAAGCACAAGAGCAAGGAGTTCATCATCAACACACCATTTGTTACTTCTTGGAGAGTGGTGTCTCCTAGATTGGCTAGGTGTCACTCGGGAGCCTCCGACAAGATTGTGGAGTTGAACCAAGGAGTTTGTAAGGGCAAGGAGATCGCCTACTTCGTGAAGATCTACCGCTAGTGAGGCAAGTCCTTCATGGGCGATGGCCATGGTGGGATAGACAAGGTTGCTGTGGACCCTTCGTGGGTGGAGCCCTCCGTGGACTCGCACAACCGTTACCCTTCGTGGGTTGAAGTCTCCATCAACGTGGATGTAGGATAGCACCACCTATCTGAACCACGCCAAAAACATCCGTGTCTCCAATTGCGTTTGAATTCTCCAAACCCTTCCCTTTACATTCTTGCAAGTTGCATGCTTTACTTTCCGCTGCCTATATACTCTTTGCATGCTTGCTTGAATTGTGTGATGATTGCTTGACTTGTCCTAAAGTAGCTAAAATCTACCAAACTCTAAAATTTGGGAAAAGGTTAAGTTTTTATTGGTCAAGTAGTCTAATCACCCCCCCTCTAGACATACTTCAAGGTCCTACACCTCAGCCTGGTCAAAGTGACACAGGTCATGCTGATCCGCTGAACCCTGCCTGGCAAACGTCGCCCCTTCTCCTGTGGGAGTTTAATCGGAGGGACCGCAAGCTCTCCAGCATTTCATGGGCGCAACGCCCGTGGAGATGTATGAATTGTTCTTTGGATCACAAGCAACGTGTCCGGACTTGACCGAGGACGCAGGTCTGAGCTGCAACCGCCCGGATACTCAAGTAAGTAGCCTTGTGCCCGGACTCGCTATCCGTATATTTGTCATAAACTTGCCTCTAAAAGAGCTGTCCTTTAAACAGGAGTGGATAGCGAAAGCAAAGCTTATCAGGTGTCCGGCTCCCCTCCCCGAGACCACGCCGGATCCCGTGCTGGTCAGGATGTTGAAGATTGTGCCTTTGGAGGAAAGCAAGGGAGGGGACAAGGAAACTACGGCCTCCTCGAAGGAGGCTGTTCGGAAGGGAGGAATCGAAAATTCCTCTCCTTAGGGGAAGAAGAGGACCGCCTCTGAAGACCCGGAGACGATGGCCTCAAAGCGGGGGAAGAAATCCTCGTCAGAGGGTCCTGCGCCGGGGGATACCTCGGCCGAATTATGCCCTCAAGGGGACTAGCCGTTCACCGAGCCGTAAGTAGAGAGAGGTTTTCTTTTTAAGAGATAAGATAAATCCTTGATTTATATCTGAGAAAATTAACCGAAATTTTACCTTGTAGCTCGGACCTCAACCCTTCTCAGCAGGGCTCGTCTTCGGGGGCCCTTCTCTCGGAGATGATGGAGAGCGGAACGCCTTCCCCTGCCGTACCGCCTAGCGAGGCGGGCTACCCTGAGGTATCGTCGCGGAGGGTTTCTCCGAATCCGGCAGGGCCGAACGGTAGTCATCTGGGCCCCCAAAGCCCTCTGCGTCCTGCCTTCGAAAAGGGCCATCAGACGAGTCCAGCACCGTCCGGTGCGCGGTCGTAGGAGCTGAAAGATCTGCTAGGGCGAGCGTCTATCTCAGAGGAGCACCGTGCCTTGATGGGTACGGTGGTTGAGAGGATTTCGTCCGCGGAGAGCGGATTGCATGAGGCTGTCAGGAGTTTACTGACAGGTTTTGAGGTATACAGTTGCGCATGAACAAGATGCCCCCTGTGTAGATAGTAGCCCCTGAGACTCTGTGCGTTGTCAAAAGTGACGGCGCGCAGAGGATCATAACCCCAGGTCTAAAATGCCGCCTTCATGTGTAGGTGGCGAAGTGTCCGATGGCCAGCCGGACTGATGAATTTGCCGAGCTAAAGCGGCAACTTGACGTGGCAGATGTCGGCATCACGCTTGTTAACAGGCGGCTTGACGAGGCACAAGGTATGTAGTTCCTCTGGTGGCACCTAGTAAGAGGAGCTTTATGCCAGTATCTTACAATGTGTGTGCATAATGCAGATGGTGCTGCTGCCATGGAGAATCTTCGGGCGGAACTTGCCCGAGCCAAGGAGCAAGCCAGAAAAAGTGATCCGGCTGCCGGAAAGGCAATTGAAGAGCTGAAAGCCGAACAGGCTGCTCACTGCCGAAGCAAGAAGGAAATGGCCGAGATGGCCGTGAAGCTGAAGAGCGTTGCTGACCGTTGGAAGCTTCTTGAAAAAGAAGAACGGGCGAAACAGACGGACCTGGAGAAGGCCGTTGCTGATGCCAAGGATGCTCGCTCTGTGATGAGAGCTATGAAGGAGGAGCTGCATCAGGCCGGAGAGATCGCGACTGGGAAGCCCTTTATGCTGCGGAGGAAGTTCTGTGATCCTAAACATGCTTCGCTAGACCGAATGTGGAGTACGGCGGACACCTATCTGGATTTGGCAGCGAGTGCTGCAGATGCAACCGAACACTTTCGAGATCAAGAAGATCGCGAAGTGGAGAAGCTCTTCTGGTCGCAGTTCCATAATCCAGAGCGTCCGCTAACCGTAGCCGATCATCTGGACGAATGGGCTGAGCTGAATAGGTTGTCCGGACTCGCCATGAAGTGTGTCATGAGCCACCTGTGGCCGGAGAGGCCGGAGCCGAAAAGTTATTACAACTTGGTGCAGCAGTTCCTTGGTGCGGTGCCGCATATTAATGCGATGAAGAGGTCAACATGCATAGAGGGTGCACGGATGGCTCTTGCCCGTGTCAAAACATATTGGGCGGAGATGGAGACCACCGTTGTTGCATCCCGAGATTCGGACGAAAGCCGAGTACCTGCCGAGCACTATTTTCAGGAAGTTCTTCAAGGCGCTCATGTGATAGAGACGCAGTGCTCGAAGGATGTTATGTTTAAATAGCATATGTTATTGTAAAACAATTTTTTATAAATTGTAGAAGCTTTTTATACTTGCGCCTTTTAGTATTGTAACACCTCCTGTGCGGCCGTTTACGATATATGTATATGTAATCTGAAAGATGGCAGTCGTCGGCTTCAGCCCCCACGCAAATATTGCGGGGGTGTTCGCAGAAGGCGCGTTTTCACACTTGATCCAATGTCTTGGTCCTACAAAGGAGGTGATAGCGCAGCGAACTAGGCAATCGGACTATAATGCTTTAACACTTTCACTTAGCCATAGGAGTTTGATAGTGAGGCTACTTATATAGCCCCTGGTGGTGCCTGCGCTCGCCCAAACTCAGGGCGCGTATATGCCTGGCTGGTAAACGGCCCTTCGTTAATGCGGAGGAATCCTAAAGATTCCGGTGAGTCATCGAGTGTTTGACCAGTCTCTTGCTATATCATGACAGTCAGTTTTCGGCTTTCTCTACTGAGGTGCTCGCCTGGCCGAACCGGGGCACAATCGCAGTAGTTCTCCTGGTGCCACCTTAGCCGATAGAGCGGAACGTAAGGCAGCAAAACACAGGAGCCGGGCAACCCAACATTTGACCAAAGACATGATTCGGAGCTGATGCATATAAGGCCAAACTCGCGACGCGGAACACTCCCTAAGGTATTCAGTCTTTATGAAGGCGGGCGGGACAACGCCCTTAATTATAAGCCCCTGGTGTCCAGGTACGCGCAAAATTCTGACGTGGCCACATGACAAGACGCCAGCCTCCTCCTTGGTTATACCAAAAACCAGGGGATGTGTATCAACAAGAGACAGTAAAAAGGTTTACGCAGGGTCTTAATCTGAAAAGAATCCTTGGAACGGGTCCCTTCTGCGCGTCTGCGCCTGTGTCTCCGTTGTGCCGTATCCTGGACGGGCATAGCACGGTGTTCATCTGTAAAAGAGAGGAACTTAGTTGAAGAAAGGTCGTGCCGAATAGAAGTTATACTAAATAAACAAAGTATAAATTGAAATGGGTAAAACTGAGCTTGATTGTCTCTTTCTTTATATGCGCGGAGCCCCTAGTACAGGGGTGTATGGCTATTAAGCCTTTATCAATTGTATTTTTATGCCGGACTCGTCTAGCCGTGTCCGTGGTCTTAATGACCTGTTTAGATGTTTTTAGCTGGTGAAGCCATTTTATTGTGGGGCTGTTAAGGCAGCCGCACAATCTTCCGCGCGGGAGGCGTACTCAATGCTTTCCCTTTAATGAGATGATGCCTTGTGGACAGGGCATCTTAAGCGTAAGAGATGCATAGTGCGGAATTGCGTTAAAGCGGGCGAAAGCTTCGCGTCCCATTAGTGCTTGATAGCTGCTTGAGAATGGGGCGATATTGAAGGTTAGCCTTTCACGACGGAAGTTGTCGGGGGAGCCGAATTTAACTTCTAGCCGGAGAGAACCCGTGCAATCGGCATCCAGGCCTGGTGTTACTCCTTGAAAGGAGGTTTTGCTATGGCAAATTTTTGCTGGGTCTATCCCCATGTGGCGGATTGTGTCCTGATATATCAGGTATAGACCACTGCCGCCATCCATCGGTTTTAACAACCAGTGGCGAGACTCCTTCGGGATAGGCCGTATGGTGCGTACCTCTATGGGCGTCGCTTGTTTTGTTATGTGAAGTAAGTTTACTGTTTTGACTTCTTGTGGAAAATTGTTTTGTTTCCTGGTGATCTGCTTTTGGGGTTCGTCATCGTCTTCGCTTGGTGTGTCGAGCCCCTTGTGTTCGGCGTTGAGTTTGCCGGATTGCTTGAAAACCCAACAATCTCTGTGGGTATGGTTTGCAGGCTTCCCGAGAGTACTGTGTATTTGACATATCTTGTCCAAGATTTTGTTTAAGTTGGATAGCTCGTCCCTGTTATCCTTGAGGGGCGGATTTTTCTGAGTTTGCCGAGAGCTTTTGAATCCTGCATTGACTGTCGTGCTCTTCGGACTGCTTTCCTTAGTCTGGCGCTGGTCCTTGTTGCGTCGCGGTTTTCCGTTTCCATACCTTATTTTGGATGTACTTGGGTTGTTGGTGCTACATCTTGCCAACCAGCTGTCCTCTCCTGCACAAAAGCGGGTCATGAGGCTTGTTAATGCGGCCATTGTTCTTGGCTTTTCTTGGCCGAGGTGTTTGGCGAGCCATTCGTCTCGAACATTATGCTTAAAAGCTGCTAGGGCTTCGGCGTCCGGACAGTCGACTATCTGATTCTTTTTAGTAAGGAATCTGTTCCAGAATTTCCGGGTTGACTCTCCGGGCTGTTGAGTTATGTGACTTAGATCATCTGCATCTGGAGGGCGGACATAGGTCCCTTGAAAATTTGCCCGGAAAGCGTCTTCGAGCTCTCCCCAACTTCCAATGGTGTTTTCGGGAAGGCTTTGAGCCAATGCCGAGCTGGACCTTTAAGCTTGAGGGGTAAGTATTTTATGGCATGGAGGTCATCTCCTCTTGCCATGTGTATGTGGAGGATATAATCCTCAATCTAGACTCCAGGGTCTGTTGTTCCGTCGTACGCCTCTATGTTTACGGGCTTGAATCCCGCTGGAAATTCATGGTCCAGAACCTCATCGGTGAAACATAGGGGGTGTGCGGCACCCCTGTATTTGGGTGTGCCGTGATGTTAGGATATTGGTTGTGTTGCACTGCTTACAAGAGCTTGCTTTCTTGGCCCATAGATAGATCTAGCTGGGCCATCTTTTTGATGCGAATCCTTGAGTGGGTCACGTGCCGGCTTGTATGCGGCGCCGCTTGCCGCTTTCTGCTGACCATGGGGTCGTCTATCCAACCGGGTGGCTTTCTTATTTTTTGATTGTGGGGGCTCTATGGCCTCCTCGTCAAATTCCGGCAGTAGCTTTCACTTTGGATAGCTTTTGGTGTGGCGACTGCCGCCGTATTTGTCTGCGGTGTTGAGTACTTTGCTCCATCTGATTCTGAGTGCATCTTCCGCAGTTTTGAGCTTCCGCTTCTGCTTCTTTAGGCTACGCGTAGTGGCAACAAGCCTTCGGTGGAGGTTCTTCTGCTCCATTAGCTTGTCTGGCGTAAGGTCGTCCGGAATGCTGTTCTCGTCGGGGACAGGTTGTTCGGTTTATTTATTCTAGTTGCCATGTTCGTCGTCCGCCGGCTCGTCCTGCTCTACGGCTAGGTGTGTATAGCTGTTGTCTCTGTCGAGTCGTCAAAGGTGGCGTCTGGCTCCTGGACTCCATCGTCTGGTCACAGCTATTGGGTAAAGGAAAGGGGAAAGGGGGAACAAAGCTACCGCGAGTACTCATCCAAAGTACTCGGAAGCAAGGAGCTACACTAAAAATGCATGGATATATGTGTCAAGGGCCATATCAGTGGACTGAAGTGCAGAATGCCAGAATAAGAGGGGGGATAGCTAATCCTGTCAAAGACTATGCTTCTAGAAGCCTCCGTCTTGCAGCATGTAGAAGAGAGTAGACTGAAGTCCTCCAAGTAGCATCGCATAGCATAATCCTACCCGGCAATCCCCTCCTCGTTGCCCTGTTAGAGAGCGATCACCGGGTTATATCTGGCACTTGGAAGGGTGTGTTTTATTAAGTATCTGGTTCTAGTTGTCATAAGGTCAAGGTATAACTCCAAGTCGTCCTGTTACCGAAGATCATGGCTATTCGAATAGATTAACTTCCCTGGAGGGGTGCACCACATTTCCCAACACGCTCGATCCCATTCGGCCGGACACACTTTCCTGGGTCATGCCCGGCCTCGGAAGATCAACATGCCGCAGCCCCACCTAGGCACAACAGAGAGGTCAGCATGCCGGTCTAAATCCTATCCGCGCAGGGGTCTGGGCCCATCGCCCATTGCACACCTGCATGTTGCGTACGCGGCCGTAGAGCAGACCTAGCAACCTCCATTAGAAAGGAAGTCACGTTACGCGGTCCAACCCGACGCGCACCGCTCAGTCGCTGACGTCACGAAGGCTTCGGCTGATAGCACGACGTCGAGTGCCCATATCTTTCCCGCGTAGTTGGTTAGTGCGTATAGGCCAGTAGCCAGACTCAGATCAAATACCAAGATCTCGTTAAGCGTGTTAAGTATCCGCGAACGCCGACCAGGGCCAGGCCCACCTCTATCCTGGGTGGTCTCAACCTGCCCTGTTGCTCCGCCACAAAGTAACAGTCGGGGGCCGTCGGGAACCCAGGCCCACCTCTACCGGGATGGAGCCACCTGCCCCTTCAGCCCCCATCTCTGAACAGTATCATAAGCAATGTAATAGTATAAAGTATATAGCATATGCCCGTGATCACCTCCCGAAGTGATCACGGCCCAGTAGTATAGCATGACAGACAGACAAGAGTGTGGGTCCACTGATGGAACACTAGCATCCTATACTAAGCAGTAGGATAGCAGGTAAGCGTAACAAATGTAGCAACAATGACAGGCTATGCAGCAGAATAGGATTAACCGAAAGCAGTAACATGCTGCACTACTCTAATGCAAGCAGTATAGAGAAGAGTAGGCGATATCTGGTGATCAAGGGGGGTGGCTTGCCTGGAAGCTTTGTTGTACAGGAAGAAGGGTCGTCATCGATGTAGTCGATCACAAGGGTACCAGCAGCGGTCTCGGAGTCTACCGGAAAGAAGTAATGGAGGGGGAACACAATAAATAACAGAGCAATCAAAGCATCACAAAGCATAACATGGCAATACGCGATGCTAGAGGTGACCTAACGCAATACTAGGCGATACTGGCGAAGAGGGGAAACATCCGGGAAAGTATCTCTGGTGTTTCGCGTTTTCGGATAGATGAACCGAAGGGGGAAAGTTGAGGGTTCGCTATGCTAGGGATGCGTGGCGGATGAACGGGCTGCGTAATCGAATTCGTCTTGTTTTTCTGAGCAACTTTCATGTATAGAGTATTTTTATCCGAGATACGGTTTATTTTATATTGATTTTTGAAGTTTCAATAATATTTTAGAATTATTAATTAATTCGAAATAAATGGGGAAAACGCTATGGTTACAAGAAGTGTACCCAACACTATGTACATGCGGCTTACATGTGGGTCTAGAGGGCTTAGTTAGCAGTGTGTGTCAACCATTGACCAGTCAGCAGTTGAACCGGTCAACTGGGTCAGGGGGCCTACATGTCATGGACTCAGGCATTTAACAAATTCTAATAACCAGTTTAACTAACTTGTGGGGCCAGACTGTTAGTGTCACAGGATTAGTTGACTTAATTAAAATGTTTGACCGGTGAATTAATCTAGTAGGGCCCATATGTCATACAAATAGAGTTAGTAAATTTATTTATCCATGTTTTATTAATAGGAGGACCCACATGTAAGTGACTACTTAGGATGGGGGTTAATTAGACCTATGACTAATCTAATCAGGGATTTGCCGCATCGGCTGTGGCACAGCCAGCTTGTTACGGGAGAGAATGAGAGGAAATAGACCACACTTCAGCCATAGGCAGTGAGTATACGTACAGGTTGGAGCCGCTCCTGGCCTAGTGGAGATCATGGGGTTGCCCACTACTCTAAGACGTGTGCACGAATACAAACTGCAGCACTACCATCTACTGCATCATAGAGAATCATCTATACAAGAGCTCGTACACTACACATAACGTATACACTAACACAGCCGCCCACGGTTGGGCACGCAGAGACGGTGACCAGGAGTTGCGCAGCCGACAGCAGGCGTGCGTGGGCATGGCACGAGAGCGGGCCTCCCGGGCAGGGCAGCCAGGATTTGGTGAGGGAAGCAGCGACAGGAAGAAGCAGCAGAAGGCTGGGCGGACAGCAGCAGTTCAGTAAGGAGCCACAAGCAGCGCAGGAGAAGGAGCAGTGTCGCGGTGCGGCAATAGCGGCGGCAGCAGCAGAAGGGGCAGCAGGGCGTGCGGCCAGGAGTGGTGGGGGCGCGAACGGGGCGGCCGGGAGGCGCGGGAGCGCGACCACGAGCGGTGAGCGCGCCGGGAGCAGAGCTCTGACTATGGCGAACACGGACGAGAACGGGATGTTGGGGAACGTTGCAGAAAATTAAAATTTTTCCTATGGTTTCACCGAGATCCATCTATGAGTTCATCTAGCAACGAGTATTCAGATTAGATAGCATCTACATACCACTTTGTAGATCGCAACGGAAGCGTTCGAGTAAACGTGGATAAGGTAGTCGTACTTGCCGTGATCCAATTCACCGATGATCTAGTGCCGAACGGACGGCACCTCCGCGTTCAACACACGTACGGAAAGCGTGACGTCTCCTCCTTCTTGATCCAGCAAGGCAAAGGAGAGGTTGGGGAAGAAGGCTCCAGCAGCAGCACGACGGCGTGGTGATGGTGGAACTGCAGTACTCCGGCAGGGCTTCGCCGTGCACTTACGGAAGAGGAGGAGGTGTTGGAGAGGGAGAGGGAGGCGCCAGGGCATTGGGGTGCACTGCCCCCCTCCCCTGCCCCCTTTTACATAGGCCTCTTCGGGGGGGGGGGGGGGGGGCGCCGGCCCTGGGAGATCCAATCTCCCAAGGGGGCGGCGGCCAGGGAGGTTTCCCTCCCCCCCAAGCCATCTAGGAGGTGCCTTCCACCACTAGGACTCCTCCTAGATGGAACCCTAGGCGCATGGGCCCTTTGGGGCTGGTTCCCCTTGGCCCAAGCAGGCCAAGGCGCACCCCCTAAGGCCCATGTGGCCCACCAAGGCAGGTGGCCCCACCTGGTGGACCCCTCCGGTGGTCCCGGTACAATACCGATAACCCCGAAACTTGTCCCGATGGCCGAAACAGCACTTCCTATATATAATTCTTTACCTCCGGACCATTCCGGAACTCCTCGTGACGTCCGGGATCTCATCCGGGACTCCGAACAACATTCGGGTTACTGCACATACATATCCCTACAACCCTAGCGTCACCGAACCTTAAGTGTGTAGACCCTACGGGTTCGGGAGACATGCAGACATGACCGAGACGGCTCTCGGGCAATAACCAACAGCGGGATCTAGATACCCATGTTGGCTCCCACATGCTCCACGATGATCTCATCGGATGAACCACGATGTCAAGGATTCAATTAATCCCGTATACGATTCCCTTTGTCAATCGGTATTTTACTTGCCCGAGATTCGATCGTCGGTATCCCAGTACCTCATTCAATCTCGTTACCGGCAAGTCACTTTTCTCGTTACCGTAATGCATGATCCCGTGATCAAACACTTTGATCACATTGAGCTCATTATGATGATGCATTACCGAGAGGGCCCGGTGATACCTCTCCGTCAAGCGGAGTGACAAATCCCAGTCTCGATCCATGTCAACCCAACAGACACTTTCAGAGATACCCGTAGCATAACTTTATAGTCACCCAGTTACGTTGTGATGTTTGGCACACCCAAAGCACTTCTACGGTATCCGGGAGTTACACGATCTCATGGTCTAAGGAAAGGATACTTGACATTGGAAAACTCTAGCAAACGAACTATGCGATCTTATGCTATGTTTAGGATTGGGTCTTGTCCATCACATCATTCTCCTAATGATGTGATCCCGTTATCGATGACATCCAATGTCCATAGTCAGGAAACCATGACTATCTGTCGATCAACGAGCTAGTCAACTAGAGGCTCACTAGGGACATATTGTTGTCTGTTATTCACACATGTATTACGATTTCCGTATAACACAATTATAGCACGAATAAAGACAATTATCATGAATAAGGAAATATAATAATAATGCTTTTATTATTGCCTCTAGGGTATATTTCCAACACGGGAGCGGCGGTAAAACGATACAGATCGAAGGGATAAGCACGCGAATCGGTTGAGGGGCTCACCCCGGTGCTCGTGGACGAGGTAGGGAGGTCGGGGAAGCTCGGGAGGCGGCGAATCCGACGATGAACGGCGGCGGCCGTGGCAGGGAAGACGGCTCGATCCACGTGTACGGTGCGAATCCGGTTGAACTGATGCACGGGGATGACGGAGTCGACGACGAGGAAGTCCCTGGACGACCTCGCGGTCGCCGGGGAGGCCAGTGGCCGCAGGGACGGCGATGGCGCGTTGACGGAAGTTCGGACACGAGGTTCAGACGAGATGCGCGAGTGGGAGAGGGGAATTTCGGGGCTAGGGTTCCAGAGGGGCCGCGGGGTTCCTCTTGTAGGCATCCAGGGGGAATCTGGATGCTCAGCACTTGGAGATCCCCGGCCATGGACGTGCTCAGATCGTCCACGGGGTGTGTTGTGAACAGGAAGAAGAGAATGAGGTTAGTTGGGTTGGGCTGGTTATGGTGCTAGATGGGCTAACACTTCCACTAGATCAGGATCCATACTTTTGATCTTTCTTTCTTTTAAAATCATATTTCTATATGTTTGCTCCTGTTTTGCATTTTATTTCTGTAGTAAAAGACTTTTCTTCGCATCAATACTTGGCACATAAATCAAATGCAATACTTTGAAGAAGCACCCAAAGTTTGAGGGCGTTTGGAGATATATAACCATTTGTTTATTTTTGAAAATGTTATTTTTGTTATTTTGGACCACTTATAGTTTTCTAGGGATTTATCTGTGAGCCAAATGATGTTGGATTCTACATCATACTAGTTGGTGGAATTTTAGAATAATTCGAACATTTTAGTTTTTTTTGAGGAATTAATAATTTGACTTTATTTTAAATTTGAATTTGAGCTCGGTTTGGGACAAAGTGATGATCAGAAAATTTTAATTATGATGACGTGGCATCATTAAAAGGAGATTACTATAGTATGTCACCCGGTGTGTTACAAATCTCCTCCACTACAAGAAATCTCGTCCCGAGATTTAAGAGGTTGTGTAGGGGGGAAAGTTTTGGTTACGAAATTCTATCAAGTCTTCTCGGTCTTAGTAGCTCTTCTCGAAGAGGTCGATCCATTACGTTGATGTCTTCATTTCTCTACTTGAGGTCATCATGATGAAGTCGACATCCTTTCTTCGGGAAATCCATCGTACTTACAAAAGAATAAAGGGTGGGTATTCCAGAAAAACGGACCTCTGCATGCTTGACTATCTGGTCGATAACATCAGGGGAAGGTGGCTGAAATTAACTCTCGAATTGAAACTTAAGAAAAATATCGAGAGCAAAGTAAGGAGGTATCATGGGAAGTTTCAAGTAGGTAGTCAATCGTTCGTTGACTGAAACAAAGTGTGAAAGGGGTTCAGAGCAACGAAATTAAGTATTGTGTCTGATACCAGAATTGATGATCTATCGGAAGGTGGCTCGTGAATCACATACGAAGCCAAGTGCGAGGAATTAGCTTTGGAAACCGGGGGTGTATAGGAGAGTCAGGTTTCAGTCCCGTGGAACTGTGGGTTATGGGCCCACCATGTGGGTTAAAAATAAGGAGGGTGTTGGCATCTTGCATGGTCATGATAGCAAGGCATGTCAGAAAATAGTCTGTCAATTATGTCGCCAACAACGTCGGTACTAAGGGCGAGGGACGAAGAGAACCATATTCCTGCTCGTTGAATGAGGTGGACCAATAGGCAAAATTCTCGTCCATTGGTGGTTACCGGAATGTTATCAACATAGTAACAGGGTCTTGCTGACAGAATTGTACATCGAGATGTTTGTACAAGCAGGGAATTATAACTGCTTATATCATATAGATCATAGAAAGGGTTTAAACAAACCAATGGAAAGGTAAAAATGTCTATCAGATTTAATCAGAACAATGCAAAGAACAATGTGTTTTAACACATATTTCAGGGGTATATCCTTCCCAAGGTCAAGCAGACCACGATATCCATAACAGGATATAATGTAGAAAACTCTTTAGGTAAGGGGGAGAAATTTCATGACATTACCCATACAGCGGTGTTTGGATAATTGAGCAGGAAACATTTAGCATTGGGCTTTAAATGTTCTTATGGAAGGTCGGAGTACCACAGACATGCTTCGAGATAGCATTGACATGGTCTTCAGGTGAAGATCGGACTTTGTAAATACAAAGGATTCATCAGGAACAACATATAGAATAAGTCTTACGATTTCCTCATGGAAGAATGGTTAACCTTGCTAAGTAGGGAACTATAACAATAGGTTCTCCGGCCAGGTGTGTTAGGCATGGCATCACCTTACCGGGTCATAATAAGACCAATGTTATGACTGTTGGACAGAGTTCCAACCATCATATCTGCTCGAGATTCAGATCTGAATGGTGCCAGGATATGCCAGACTCGGGATGCCTGAGAAGAAAAAGGTGCAACACAAATTGACAATATGACAATGTAAGATCCTCAGGAAATGAACTATGGAAGCGAGTTCCGAAACAAGAGTGCATCATTAAACCAAGGAGAGGATGAGGAGGTGGCTGATGGACTCAGCGACAATCCATCGAAATCTTCAAAGGATGGATTTCCACAATTATGTGAACAAGGAGATAAAATTTTTCAGATCAAATGATATAATGAGATATGCTCGAGCAAAACATACCCAATTAAACATCAGTTGAAAGGTGCAACTGAAATGTGGGCTTATAGTATCATGATCAATGTTAGAATGGTGGTTCAGCAACCGATAGGCTAAGAATGAATTATCGATCATTAACTCCAAAGCAATAGGGTTGCTAGAAGTGCAGAATCCAAACAACACCGTTCACTTGTGGGAACCCCGGTTGGAATCAACACAAGGACCAAGGAAGAATGGTGATGGTGAGCACTATCATTATAGCAAGAATTTCTTAAGAGGTGGAGCAATCCTCACAACATTCTTGACATCAAAGATGGTAATACTCTGTGGTAGATCATAACATAAGTTGGATAGCAAGGAACTCAAGATACAACACAAAACAAGAACAAGTTTTGTGTTGGAGGGAATGCAATACTGATGTGGATGATAACCCAAATCATCGAGGGCAAAGGATGCTATTTCTCATCAAGAATTCGATAGATATCTTGGAAGACCTCAGAATGTTGATGATGATCACGACACATTTGTCGAGAGGTTTCGAGAAGATGTAACTGATCGGCGATGACATCAAGTCAACGAAATAATTAATTTAAGAGAAGCTTCCATGATAAGATCTACATCGTGTCCATGGGCATGAAGACAAGTTCAAGGTCGACTCCCACTTCTCCAATGCATAACCTTTCATTCACTTCTCATTTTCGAAGAGGTTGTAATGTTGAAATTTTATCTAGCATTATACTAGAAGAGTATGACTCATGAAAGCCTTCGAGTTCACACATATTAAGGAAGGCATAGGTTCAACCCATCGGGGCATCGTGGAAACATATACCACAAGCTTCAAGAGTAAATATCACCAGCTCGATAGCAGAGCATTGTTGGTCAAATCAAAGAATAGGATTTACCAATGGCACTATATATTCGAGGGAAAACTCACAAGGTTATTGAATATGAAGGACGCTGTTGGTTGAAATCCAACAAAGGGTCTTGTGGTCTACAACGGAGCTGATGCGAGTATCGGTACTCTATCAACGGAAGAAGGATCGAAAGGGCATCGGATTATAGAAACACCTGACTCATTTAAAGCTCAAATGCAAAGGAATTATGATCTTCAAATCAAGGGATCGGAAGCAAACACTCTGATCAAGGATGGACAAGTTGAGTAGGCTTAGGGTACCATCGATGGCAAATTTGATTGGTCAAGAACCAGCTCATGTTTAAAAAGACATCTGAGCCGGAGGGATAATTTTCAGGGAATAACTAATGATTGCGTGCATTCACACACATGGTCAACTAACAGGATCAGAGTGTCAATCACAAGGATTCTAATGGTTATTGCTAGACAAATGGAATTGTCTAGACTGCAAGAAGACAAGTATTTGCAAGGCAATAGTTGGCAGGGGATTACCGAAAGATCGGATAACCTCTCAATGTATCTTGTGAAACATATGGAGAACGAGGGAAGAACGGATAGTCGGTAAGTGTGAGGAATTATCCGTAGGGGGTATTCTGGTGGCAAAAAACCGCAAGGTAGTAGGCACAAATATTCTCAGAATAATAGAGAGGATTTCAGGGCCTCTTGTAATAAAAAGATCAACTGGGAATAATAGCAAGAACGACAGGTGTAAGTATTTATCCATAGGGATATTTCGGTGGTAGGGAATTGCAAAAGCAACGGACACAAAGTCTCGAGAGAATATCAGAGAGTATCTTCGAAAATCTTCTGGTGCAGCAGGCGATCATCTGGACTGAAGGGGCTCTCCGGGAGAAAGTATTTTCGAGAACCTAAAGTTAGATTAAAAAAATCATTTAACCCGAATAGAAGAGAGATTAGAATCCCAAAGTATAGACGAGGAATAAAAGATCCTAATACCATCCAAAGGCGACGTGGGCCCATGGGCCGCACAGCCATGTTAGTAGAAGTTTTGTAAAGTCTAGACTCAACTTCGGCCAAGGAGTTGAAAGGGGGATTCCTACAGGCAGTCGGCTCTGATACCAACTTGTGACGCCCCCGATTCAATCGTACACTAATCATACACGCAAACGTGTACGATCAAGATCAGGGACTCACGGGCAGATATCACAACACAACTCTAAAAATAAAATAAGTCATACAAGCATCATAATACAAGCCAGGGGCCTCGAGGGCTCGAATACAAGTGCTCGATCATAGACGAGTCAGCGGAAGCAACAATATCTGAGTACAGACATAAGTTAAATAAGTTTGCCTTAAGAAGGCTAGCACGAAATGGGATACAGTTCGAAAGAGGCGCGGGCCTCCTGCCTGGGATCCTCCTAACTACTCGTGGTCGTCGTCAGCGGGCTGCTCGTAGCAGTAGGCACCTCCGGTGTAGTAGGAGTCGTCGTCAACGGTGGCGTCTGGATCCTGGACTCCATCATCTGGTCGCAGCAATCGGGTAAAGGAGAGGGGAAAAGGGGGAACAAAGCAACCGTGAGTACTCATCCAAAGTACTCGCAAGCAAGGAGCTACACTACAAATGCATGGATATATGTGTAAAGGGCGATATCAGTGGACTGAACTGCAGAATGCCAGAATAAGAAGGGGGATAGCAAATCCTGTCGAAGACTACGCTTCTGGCAGCCACCCACTATACATAACGTATACACTAACACAGCCGCGCACGGTTGGGCACGCAGAGACGGCGACCATGAGCTGCGCAGCCGACAGCAGGCGTGCATGGGCGTAGCATGAGAGCGGGCCTCCCGGGAAGGGCGGCCAGGATTTGGTGAGGGCAGCAGCGACAGGAAGCAGCAGCAGAAGGCTGGGTGGACAGCAGCAGTTCAGTAAGCAGCCGCAAGCAGCGCAGGAGAAGGAGCAGTGCCGCGGTGCGGCAACAGCGGCGGCAGTAGCAGAAGGGGCAGCAGGGCGCGCGGCCAGGAGTGGTGGGGGCGCGAACGGGGCGGCCGGGAGGCGCGGGAGCGCGGCCACGGGCGGTGAGCGCGCCGGGAGCAGAGCTCCGACTATGGCAGACACGGACGACCACAGGAGCGGCGGTAAAACGATACAGATCAAAGGGATAAGCGCGAGAATCGGTCGAGGGGCTCACCCCGGTGCTCGTGGACGAGGTAGGGAGGTCGGGGAAGCTCGGGAGGCGGCGAATCCGACGATGAATGGCGGCGGCCGTGGCAGCGAAGACGGCTCGATCCACGCGTACGGTGCGGCTCCGGTTGAACTGATGCACGGGGATGACGGAGTCAAGGACGAGGAAGTCCCTGGACGACCTCCCGGTCGACGGGGAGGCGATTGGCCGCAGGGACGGCGATGGCGCGTTGACGAAAGCTCGGGCACGAGGTTCAGACGAGATGCACGAGTGGGAGAGGGGAATTTCGGGGCTAGGGTTCCAGAGGGGCTGCGGGGTTCCTCTTGTAGGCGTCCAGGGCGAAGCTGGATGCTCAGCACGTGGAGATACCCGGCCATGGACATGCTCAGATTGTCCACGGGGTGTGCTGTGAACAGGAAGAAGAGGATGAGGTGAGTTGGGTTGGGCCGGCTATGGTGCTATATGGGCTAACACTTCCACTAGATCAGGATCCATACTTTTGATCTTTCTTTATTTTAAAATCATATTTCTGTATGTTTCCTCATGTTTGCATTTTATTTCTGTAGTAGAAGACTTTTGTTCGCATCAATACTTGGCACATAAATCAAATGCAATACTTTGAAGAAGCACCCAAATTTTGAGGGCATTTGGAAATATATAACCATTTGTTTATTTTTGAAAATGTTATTTTTGTTATTTTGGACCACTTATAATTTCCTAGGGACTTATCTGTGAGCCAAATGATATTGGATTCTACATCATACTGGTTGGTGGAATTTTAGAATAATTCGAACATTTTAGTTTTTTTGTGGAATTAATAATTCAAATTTAATTTAAATTTGAATTTGAGGTCAGTTTGGGACAAAGTGATGATCAGAAAATTTTAATTATGATGACGTGGCATCATTAAAAGGAGTTTACTGTAGCATGTCACCCGGGGTGTTACAAAATTTGAATTGTGCACATAAATGCATTGAAACTTAGTTAATGCATAAAAATGTCCAAACGACCCCTCAAAAATCACAAAAATTCACACAACAGTCCTGTTGTTCTATTTTGACACGAGAATTTTTTTGAAAGCAATAAGAGTTAATGGATATCGTTTTGTCCCCAAAGGTGGGACGTTCCTTACCGAAAACCATCATGCTTGTTGTGAGAAGCTCCGGTTTGTGAGAAGCATATACCAAAACCTGTCCCAAATGGGACAAAAAATTTACCACGACATGTTGATGCCGCTCCATGATAGCATGCCAAGTTTCATGAATTTGAGACGAGTTTAGGATTTATTAGAATTTAAAAACCAGTCATCTCAATGTTTTACCGGCAATCAACGGTGCCCTGGTGTTTGAAATTCATTCCTATTTCTTGCATGGGACCTAAGCATGCACCCAAGGATACATATTTGTTTTTTCAACCAATTTATATGCACTGGAGCATGTGCATGTAGTTCAAATTTGAATTATGCACATAAATGCATTGAAAACTCAGTTAATGCATAAAAATGTCCAAACGAACCCTGAAAAATCATGAAAATTGACACAACACTCTTGTCGTTCTATGTTGACACGAGAAAAAATTTGAAAGCAATAAGAGGCAATCGATATCATTTCGTCCCCAAGGGGGGAACGTTCCTTACCGAAAACATCATGCTTGTTGTGAGAAGCTCTGGTTTGTGAGAAGCACATTCCCAAACCTGGCCCAAATGGGACAAAAAAATTACAACGGCATGTTGATGCCGCTCCACGATAGCATGCAAAGTTTGATGAATTTCAGACGAGTTTTGGATTTACTAGAATTTAAAAACCAAGCATCTCAATGTTTTGCCGGCAATCAACGGTGCCCTCGTGTTTGAAATTCTTTCCCATTTCTTGCATGGGACCTAAGCATGCACCCAAGGACACAAATTTGATTTTTCAACCAATTTATTTGCACTGGAGCATGTGCATGTAGTTTAATTTTGAATTGTGCACCTGAAATGGCTAGAAAACAAATTTAATGTATAAAATGTTCAAACGAACCCTGAATAATTCCAATTCTTTTACGAAACACATATAGTTGCATGTTCACTCCAGATAAAAGGTCTAGCAATTCAAACACCGCCCATTGCCGCTGTGACCCCATTATGTAATTCAAATCAATATGAAAAATCAAGTAGTTCCCACATAGCTTATTATCAGCAATCGTGTGAGATGTATCACAAAATTTCCTGGAGCACCGTCGGTGTATAGTACGCCTATGGCATACGCGAGTAGGTGCGTCGGCTATAGTCCACAGCCGGCGTCTCAAGCACACTAGCTCGCTCCCCAAATATCATTTCACTGTTCAATCGTCACCGGTGAAAGATGGACACATGGACCCGCGTCGTGAGGGAAACTTCGGTGGCCCACTCGGGCGAGAGCGCGGCCGCAGCCGCAGCCGCCATTCACATGCTAACAAGGTGCATGAGCGCGGCCTACCAGTTGTCCGTTCCATAGCTGCGGCCTTGGCCCCGATGGAGGCATCCCACGACCATGTCGAGGCCGCCCATGCCCAGCTCCTGGCGTTCACCGCACAAATCGAACGAAACTTCTCCGACAACAGTCGGCAACCCACGACCGAAGAGCTGGCAATCACCGAGAGCGTTCGAGCAGCCGTCCGTTCCTCCGCCGCATACCTTGCAACGAAGGAGCCTGTCCAAGCCCAGATCGCGTCCACCCATGCCCATCTCGTGGCAGACTTTTCCAAAGAGATGGCGGACGCGGAACACGAGATGCTTGCCGAGTATGGTGTGATGGATGCCATGGACCCCTTCCCCAGGAGACCATCGGGCGCGAGCTGGACATAGAGGCGGCAGCGGAGATCGACGAGCACCAGCCGTAGTAGTACTCTTTGTTTTTTTAATTAAGAGCGCTGGTCTTTAATTTGTTAGAGTAATGTTTAGGTCAGCAAGCTCTGTTTAATTGCTAAACTTGCTCGGTTAAGAAGTGTGGGTGTGTTGTAGTCTCCTTTGTGTACCCAAATTATGCAATGACGTGGATGACCACTGTAACCATAGAAATTCGAACCAAAACTTTTGACATTCAAACTCATCACACATGGGTTAAGCTATCTGAATCGTTTGTGATGTCCACATATCGTACATAGTTCTGAATAAGGGACCGTGTATGATGACACTTTGCGCGCCAGTTTTTTTGTTGAAGCGATTCCAAATTTTTGGCTTCCGCAGAAATATCTACCTCCCCGCCCCCTCCCCCTTACCAAAAGCCACATTTCCCCTCTTTTCGCCTTCCTTTACAAGTTGAAACCTTCACTCCTTGCTTGCAGCTCCGCCTCCTTGTTGGCGACCCTCCTTCACGCTGCTCGGCCTCGTCTATCCAGGCAGGTAATCCACACCCGACCACCATCCTCCTCCTCCTTCCACATCCCACATGCCCCGACCGCTGGTGCGAGCGTGACATCTTCCACCCAAATCACCGACCCCTCCACCAAATAAGCGCCGCCCTAAGCCATGGTGCATGCAGTATAGCCAGGATCTCAAGGAGCATTTGGCAGCAGAGAAGCAAATCGCGACCGCACGTGCGGATGAGGTCACGATGGCTGCCATTCGTGCCGACCCCCAGATCTTGGAGGAGCACCTTGCCATTTGCAATCTACGCCGGTTAAGCATGTTCGGTTTACCCGTTGCGTTTGCTGCTCCTGCCTTTCCTTCATAAATCCTAGTGAATTGTGCTATCTAATTTTACCATGCAATCTGTTGCTCTAGTGTATATGTTCTATATGTCGTGCAGTGTCGTGCTCACTTATTAACTGTTTTGTTAATTAGTTGTCGTCTTTAGTTAACTATTTGGTTCAGTTATGCAAATGCGATGTTCAATTCTTCAGGCTGCAATTTTGTATTGTCTTCCATGTGAGAAATAAATCGAATTTATCTTTACAAAATACATGAGAAACGAATACAATTGCTATATTTTCAATTTGTCAAGCATGCTTGGTTTGGTTATACACTGTGCAATGTGGTGCTTAGTTAACGTTTGGTTCATTTGTGTTGTGGTGTTTAGTTAACTGTTTGGTTCAATTCTAGAATGCGATGTTCAATAGTTGTGGGTGCATTATGTTATTGTATACCATGTGAGGAATAAATTGAATTTGGTTGTAGTAATTACATGAGAAACAAATACAATTGCTACAATTGGCTGTAGTTAACTGTTTGGTTGACTGTCTGATCTTCTATTACGAGTATGTTATATTGTGCAATGTGGTGCTGAGTTAATGATTGGTTCATTTGTTGTGGTGTTTAGTTAACTGCTTGGTTCAATTCTGCAATGCAATGTCCAATTGTCGTGGGTAGAATTTTGTATTGTCGTGCATGTGAGGAATAAATCGAATTTGGCTGCACTTAATACATGAGAAACATATACAAGTAATAAATTTCCTAGTTCTTAATCATGCTTGGTTTGGGTAAATGGGTTTTCCGTGTGGCTTGAATTAATCTAATGAATCTGCAATGTGCTTATTTTTCATCAACATATTTTACTGATAGCATGCGAACCCTTACTTAACCTGATGACTAACTACCTTATATATGTTACAGGGAAACAATGGGAAGCACTGAGGTTTACAATCGAGGTTAGCACATGCATGGTCCGTTCTCTAATAGCACATTATTGTGCAATTGCAGGAACCATCCTAATATTTTGGTTTTTAATAATTTGGTCTTGCACATGTAGGTCCTGCTGTCAGAGGTTTTGACCCACTGTTCGACCCTTTTTGCATATGGGGAAATGAGTTGTCCATGATTATCAATCAGATCAAGAAACTCAGAAAGATTGTTAGGATAAAGAAATTAGCGATAAAAACCAACAAGATCTTTGTCTGCACAACGAAGAAGACATCAGTTCATTACAAGATGGTACTAACTATTATACCGTGCCTTTTTTCATTCCTTTGCCCCATTTCCAATATAGGGAAGATATTTATGCACATTCTTGTTTTCAGGCCTTTCCAAAGCAATTCACTGATGATTACCTCTCAAACCACCTCTGTGGTCAGGAGGTGAGGAAGGTTTTCATACAACACCCACGGTTCAATATTGAAGTGTTCCTGAAGAGGATGAAGGACAAACGGTCAATCATCCACAGGTACTAGCCTAAAGTTGCAAAGACCTTCAACATGAATGAAGGCTCAATATTCGCCTTCCGCTTCAGCAGTTTTGCAGATGAGATGCTGTAAGTGCATCTAGTGCCACCCCTAGTTGGTTTTGGAGTATTGACGACAAACCTGGTTGAGGGACTAATGTGTTTGTGAGAATTGCAGGATAACACAAGTAGTAGTCCCTCATTGATTCGGTTTACCTACCGGAGATGACCCCTAAAAAAGTATGAAGAAATTGAAGACAATGGTGGTACGTGAAGATGTTCACATTGAAGACTATGACATGAGAAGACATAGCGTGAAGACCATGGAGCGCGAAGACTTAGTTGTTTTGTTGTTTCCTTTTCTTCTTTGTTGAGTCTTAGGAACCACCGTACTGTTAAGTGGGGTCCCAGTGAACAAAGTCATAGTGACTGAAGTGATGCTCAACCAAATCCTATGTCTTCGAGCGAAGACAATGATAGCAAATCTTATCTAGAGCTGGATGAGTCAGCTTTACTTGTATCCCAAGTCAAACGGCCGCGTGTGTTTGAAATCTGACCGTTGGAACACGTGTCAGTTCCTTAGTGACCCAGGGTCATTTCGGACAAATCAGGTCGGGTTGCCTAGTGGCTATAAATAGCCCACCCCCTACACCATAAATTGGTGGCTGCTCAGAGTAAGTGCACAACTTTTGTCGTTCGAGAGCAACCCACCTCCGAAGCTTTTGAGAGAGAGAAATCCTTGCGAGGACAAAGCCCAAACACCCAGAGCCAAAGAGTGTTAGGCATCACTGAAGTCTTTCTGTCCGCGTGACCTGAAGACTTGTTACACTTGAGGACTGTGAATCTTCCGGCCGGTTAGGCGTCGCGTTCTGAGCATCCAAGAGTCATTGTGGATCGCCGGTGAACGAACTATGTGAAGGTTTGGAAGTCTACCTTGAAGACTTACCATAGTGATTGGGCGAGGACTGGGTGTTCTTAGCTCAAGGGGACTGGTCTTCTGAGTTAAATCTCAGCCACCCTAACCAGACGTACAGTTGTCACAACAACTGGAACTGGTCCAACAAATCATTGTCTTCATCAAGTGCCTGGTTCTATCCTCTCCCTCTCTTTTCTTACGGTTTGTCTTCGTGAAGTCATTGCCTGCTTGCACTACCTGTTTGACTTCACTGTGTGACTACTATCCTTGTTTGGCTTCATACTATATTCCATCCTGATCTTTACTACCCTAGCTGCTATTAGTATTTTTGCTTTCACTTCATTGAATACGTGACTATGGCTTGCTTAGTGTAGTATACTTTCCGATGAATATCAATAGGTTCATTTCTATTATTTGTCTTCTAAACTCTCATGTTTTGAAGACTTTCATAAAAATCGCGTATTCACACCCCCCCTCTAGTCGATAACTAGCACTTTCAATTGGTATCAGAGCGAGGTACTCCCTTGTTTTGTGTGATTTGGTTTAACCACCTGGAGTTTTAGCTATGTCGACTGTAGGGATAATCAAAGTCTCCGCTGCGTGCCCCGTCTTCAATGGAACTGAATATCCCTACTGGAAGAATAAGATGCGCATGCATCTTGAAGCCATTGATGTTGACCTCTGGTATGTCATCAAGAATGGCATTCCCAAGACTGGTGAAGGTGTCACCCCTGCTGATGTCAAGAAGTTCATTCATCTGGATTCTACTGCCAAGAACATCATCTGTGGTCATCTGACCAAAGGACAGTATGGCTCTGTGAGGGCTCTGGAAACGTCGAAGCTAGTCTGGGACTGGCTCTCCAAGGTCAACGAAGGTGTGTCAACCCAGAGAGATCAAAGGATCGGTGTTCTTCGCAACCTCGTCAACCGCTTCAAGAGAAACGACAATGAGAATGTCCAGCTCACGTTTGATCGCCTCACTGACATCACAAATGAGCTTCGTGCTCTCGGTGCCACTGAGATCACCAAGCATGAAATCGTCAAGACACTGCTGAGATCACTTGACAGCTCGTTCGACACCCTTGCCCTGATGATACAAGAACGCCCTGACTTCAAGACACTCGATCCGTCTGACATACTTGAGAGGCTCAACACACATGAGTTCCAGCTATCTAAGAAAAGAGATATCTATGGTCCCAACTATGGACGAACTCGCGCTTTGAAGGCAAAAGTTGTTTCCTCATCTGAAGAAGAATCTGACCGCAGTTCTGGTGATCCTGAAGACATTGGAAAGGAGCTTGCTATGCTTGTGAAGAAGTTCCAGAAGTTCACTAAGAAGAAGGGCTTCACAAAGTCTTCACGATCCAGCTCAAGAAATGATGAAGCTTCCACTCATGGCTACAAGAGGAGAACATGTCACAAGTGCAAGAAACCTGGACACTACATCTCTGAATGTCCACAGTGGAACAATGAGAACAACAACAAGAAGAAGAGCAAGGAATATGATTCTGATGACAAGAAGAAGAAGAAATCCTCAAAGTCTTCTTCCAAGTCTTCGTCCAAGTCTTCATCACACAAGAAGAGCTCATCTGGCAAGGCTCATGCTTTTGTTGCCAAGAAGATGGATTCAGAGGAGGAGTCTGCTTCTGAGGAGGCGGAGGTGGAGTTTGAGGAGGAGTCCGACCCTGGTGTTGCAAGCCTGGCTCTAGCTACAGCCTATGTTGCCAAGTCCATCTTCAACACTGAAGAAAATGGCCCCTTCGCCAACGTTGATGCTAATGACAAAGACGACTCTGCTCCCACATGCCGCTTCATGGCACGTGGTGCCAAGGTAAAATCACGCAATGCTTACTGTCAAACATCAAGTGAAGATCAATCTGATTGTGAGTCCAAACCCAGCTACAAAACACTTGCTAAAATTGCAACTAAACTACAGAAAGCTATGGAACATACTCAAAAATTGTTAGACAAAAGCGATGACCTGTTGGACGCGGAAATGACCCGTTCTCAGTCCTTAATTGAAGATATAAAAACTCTTCATGTTAAGTACCAGGAACTTGAAAGTCGTCATGAAACGCTCTCAACCACTCATGAAAAGCTTTCCTATGATTATCTTCAAAGGAAGCAAGAGCTTGAGAAATTGAGAGTGGCTCATGAAGATCTTCTAAAAGAGAATGAGTCACTTCGCGCTCAACAGATCAGTCCCGCTCAGGAAGGATTTGAACCACCATGTCTAAAATGCCTTAAGCGTGATAACGCTACTTCTATTGCTGAATGTTCTACTGCTGCTACTGTTGCAATATCTTCAACTGTTTATGTGGTAACTAACCGCTCTGCTGAGGATACCACTACTATTGCTGATGAAAATGCTAGGTTGAAGACATTGCTTGAAACTGGGATGTACAAAAGTCTCAAAGGGCATCAGACACTTTGCGATGTCCTCAAAAAGAAGATTCTGAACCGAAACCCTAGGAAAGAGGGTGTTGGGTTCGAGAGGAAAATGAATGTTGATGGCTCCTACTGGAAGCCTGAGCAGTACCCCAAAACCACATGGGTTGCTGCAAAGGGGCCTTCAGTGGATCCATCCACCCTATCTGGCTTCACTTGTGCTAACCCTATTATCATTGATGAATCCTTTGATGCAAACTATAAACTGTTTAAGAATCAGAATGGTGAAGTGTTTGCCAGGTATATTAGTACTAACTGCAGGAATGGGCCACCTATGAAGAAGATCTGGGTTCCCAAAAGTTGTATTGAGAATCTTCCTGTGAATGTCATCATGACACCGTCTGGGAAGAAGACAAATCCCAGACCAAAAGTTTCATATGGTCCAAAGGCTTCATACAGATACATGACTCACCCGAGTCACCCTAACGCCAATGTTTTGTAGGGAAATCACACTCAAACTTATGGATATGAGCATGTGTCTTCAAACCGCTATGTTCATAAAACTAAGAACTTTTCAGCTTATTCATATGAGTAGCATTCATCTTCTGCAAGACTATTTGCTAGGGCTCCAAAGCCAAAGTTCTCAGATGCTGCACTTAGACTCATTGCTTCAAAGCCACCCCTGAAGATGTAGGTGGTTAAGAAGAATTAACTTTCTTTTGCAGGGAAAGGTCTCCAACCGGAAATCAAAGGCGTTTGATGCTATTGCTTGGGACCTAAAACATCTTGTAGGGCGGAAGATCAAATGCCCAAATGGTCTCACTATGTATTTTGTTCCTGAATCGCTTGCCAATCATCCTATCAGTCCTAATCTTGATCTAAGCTTTGATAATCCTCTTGTGCGTCAAATGTTTATGCTTCACAATAGTCTTGGTGAAGCCTATCCCCCTAACTGTACTGTAGGTATGACACCTCATGCTTCAGAATGGATTATGGACAACGGATGCACTAATCATATGACTGGTGATCGAAGTCTTCCCATGGACTCAACCTTACGTCCATCAGACAAGAGTCACATCACATTTGCTGAAACTGGTAAAAGCAAGGTATTGGATCTAGGTAGAGTTGCAATATCAAAGGATCAACACATGGATAAAGTGATGCTTGCCGAATCCCTTGGTTTCAACTTAATGTCTATCTCAATGCTTTGTGACTTGAACATGATTGTGATATTCGGAAAATATCGTTGCCTTGTACTAATGGAATCTGACAAGTCTCTAGTCTTTGAAGGGTATCGGAAAGATGATCTGTACATGGTAGATTTCTCAGCGGGGCCACCGATTGCCGTATGTCGTCTTGCAAAAGCTTTAGAGTGTTAGCTCTGGCATCGGAGGCTAGGGCATGCTAGCATGAGGAACTTACACACTCTCGCAAAGAAGAAGCATGTCATAGGCATCGAGGGCGTCAAGTTCAAGAAGGATCACTTATGCGGTGCCTGCGAAGCTGGAAAGATGACAAGGGCCAAGCATCCCTCGAAGACAATCATGATGACATCTCAACCCTTCGAGCTGCTACACATGGACTTATTTGGCCCTACTCACTACTCTACTCTCACTACTACTGCTTGTCTCTATGGCTTCGTCATTGTTGATGATTATTCAAGATATATGTGGGTGCATATAATTCTCTACAAAACTAAAGTACAGGATGTTTGCAGACGCTTCGCCAACCGTGCCATGAAATACTATGTCATCAAGATCAAGCATATCAGAAGTGACAACGACACAGAATTCAAGAACACCGGCCTCGACCTCTACATGGATACATTGGGCATCACTCATGAGTTCTCAGCTCCATACACACGTCAGCAGAATGGCATCGTAGAGCGCAAGAACAGAACACTCATTGAGATGGCTCAGACGATGCTCGATGAATACAAGATTACAAGAAAGTTCTGGCCTGAAGCCATCGATACTGCATGCCACGTCATCAACCGTGTTTATCTTCAGAAGCTTCTGAAGAAGACATCCTATGAACTCCTCACTGGTAAAAAGCAAAATGTCAGTTACTTCAAAGTATTTGGTGCTAGGTGCTGGATCAAGGATCCATGTCACACTTCAAAATTTGCACCGAAAGCACATGAAGGTTTTATGCTTGGTTACGGAAAGGATTCGCACTCCTACAGAGTCTTCAACATCTTTCACTATAAAGTGGTTGAAACTGTGGATGTGCGGTTTGATGAGACTAACGGCTCGCAAAGAGAGCACCTGCCAAATGTGCTAGATGAAGTTCCTCCTAGTGAATCCATCAAGCTTATGGGAACTGGAGAAATCATACCGTCTGAAGCACAGCCTGAAGAGGAACTTATCATTTCTGCTCCTAACCAACCTGAAGACAAAGCTCAGCATAAAGACAATCCTCCTGACGATAATAATGATCAGCATGAACAAAATCTTCGTCCGGTTCATCCTCGTGTTGCAAATGAAGTACATATTGAGAAGATAATTGACATCATCAATGCGCCTGGTCCACTCACTCGTTCAAGAGCAACACAGCTAGCAAATTTCTGTGGGCACTTTGCATTTGTCTCAATATCTGAACCCAAGAAAGTTACTGAAGCCTTCATGGAACCTGAATGGATTCAAGCTATGCAAGAAGAGCTTCAACAGTTCAAGCTGAACAATGTATGGGACAAGCACAACATAATAGGCACAAAATGGATATGTCACAACAAGCAAGATGAGCATGGTCAAGTTGTCAGAAACAAGGCTCGTCTCGTTGCTCAAGGATACACTCAAGTTGAAGGGATTGACTTCGATGAAACATTTGCTCCTGTGGCTAGGCTTGAAGCTATTCGCATATTGCTAGCCTATGCAAATCATCACAACATCCTTCTGTATCAAATGGATGTGAAGAGTGCATTTCTCAACGGCAAGATTGAAGAAGAAGTGTATGTTACACAACCTCCTGGCTTTGAAGATCCAAAACATCCTGATATGGTGTACAAACTAAACAAGGCACTGTATGGCCTCAAACAAGCCCCTCGCGCTTGGTATGACACACTCATAGACTTCTTAAAGAGCAAAGGCTTCAAACCTGGTTCCCTGTATCCCGCACTCTTCACGAAGACATATGATGGTGAACTATTTGTGTGCCATATATATGTGGATGACATTATCTTCGGCTGCACCAACCAGAAATACAGTGATGAGTTTGGACACATGGTGCAAGAGCAATATCAGATGTCCATGATGGGTGAACTGAAGTTCTTCCTTGGTCTTCAAATTTGTCAGCAAAGCAATGGCATATTCATATCTTAAGAGAAATACCTCAAAGACTGCCTGGAGAAGTCTGGAATGCAAGACTGCAAAGGTTACACGACGCCAATGCCAACCAAGAGTCATCTAGGTCCTGACGCCAATTATAAAGAGCTCGATCAAAAGGTATACCGCTCCATGATTGGTTCTTTACTTTATTTATGTGCATCTAGGCCAGATATCATGCTTAGTGTTTGCATGTGTGCTCGATTCCAAGCGGCACCAAAGGAATCGCATTACTTAGCTGTGAAGCGAATTCTTGGATATTTGGCTTACACCCCAACATTAGGATTATGGTATCCAAAGGGCTCATAGTTTGATCTAGTTGGATTCTCGCATGCTGATTATGCTGGTGACAAGGTGGATCGCAAGTCTACATCAGGCACATGTCACTTTCTGGGAAGATCACTTGTCTGTTGGTCTTCAAAGAAGCAGAACTGTGTATCTCTCTCCACTGCTGAATCTGAATACATTACTGCTGGATCTTGTTGCGCTCAGCTTCTATGGATGAAGCAAACACTCAAGGACTATGGCATCCATCTGAAACAAGTACCACTCTACTGCGACAACGAAAGCGCCATCAAGATTGCAAACAACCCAGTTCAGCACTCGAAGACAAAGCACATTGAAATTCATCATCACTTTCTCAGAGATCATGTCATGAAGGAAGATATTGATATCATACACGTCAAAATTGAAGAGCAATTGGCAGATATCTTCACAAAGCCCTTGGATGAGAAAAGGTTTTGCAAGTTGCGGTGTGAGCAAAAATTCTTGGAACCCTTGAATGTTCTGTGACCAGGCACACATCCTAACACTTATGCATGTTGATGACTTAGATGTGCAACACACGAAGTAATGTATATCTTCAATCAATGAAGACTTACACTCTGAGTGTGAATACATTAATGCGGAATTTGACATTGGAGCGCCACGATAATTGTGCGCCGTGTCTGGGTCTAATACTTCCTATACGGTGGGTAACGCCACCACCAAACTTTTGTTTGGAATGTTTTCTCTCGGTGTTACGTTTTCTAAGTCTTCATGTTTGATTTATCTTCAACATTGATTTGTCTTCATGTTTATCTTCACAATGTTGATTTGGCCTTATACTGATATATATATATATATATATATATATATATATATATATATATATATATATATATATATATATATATATATATATTAGTGTTCTCTACATCATTCACTTATAGCTATGTCTTCTTGTTTGAATCTTTTGAACTAAGTGAATGTGATCGGACCCTAACCTCTTTATGCTTCTACCTCAAATCTATCTATCCAAATCATATGCATTCTATTGAAACCATCGAATGTCTTCTCTGCGTCCTTCTCAACAGAAGATACAGAGACAAACATTAAATCTGTTTTAAATGCTCAATTCTTATTGCCTGAATCCCGGGGAAGCCGGAACGACCACCCGACAGTCCAGGCGTGCGTGGGAACATGGAACAACTCCCAATGTGTTGCATGTTCACCATGTGTCCCTCAGATGTGAACCGCCAGGGGCACCTGCGTAATTGCGTTGTGCCGTCCCTCTCCCTATAAATGCACATCCCATTGTGGTAAAAAATCTTTCTTCCACCTCGACAAACCCTAGCCCCACCACTAGCTCTCGACAACGCCGGCGACGAAGCGCTTAGCTGTCGCGACCTCACCGACGCCGTCTTCATGCCGGCTGCGGACATCGTCTTCTCCGCCACCGGCGTAGGTGTCCTCCGTCGCCAAGTTAGGGCATGGAAGATCGAACTGCTCGACCTCATCTTCTACTCCGTCTAGCAGTTCATCGTGTGGTAAATTAAAACTCTCTTTTTACCGTCCTTTTGATTCGACAGATTCAATCTTCTTACAAAAAGTGGTTTCTGCCTCCACAAATTTGGATCCATCCTATTTTGCATCTCATATGATGCCTAGTATATTCACTTATGCTTCACACATAGTTAGATTCCTCACTTGTAACTATTCTTGGATTCGTACAAATCTGGAACCAACTCTCAACATATAAGTGAATGTCTTCGCGCCATGAGGTCAATGTCTTCTAAACTGATTTATCTTCAAAATCTTCTGAGAATGCATATGACCTCTTCCCCTTCCCTCACATCTCTAATGCTGTCACAGGTACATGTCTGTGGGAGAATCCCTTCGTTCTCATAGTCTGTATTCATTTGCAGAATTCTTACAACATCATATCAACTCTCCCGAAGCCAGTTCCTATCTGACCAGCAGACGGAAGCCTTTGACAGTGTTGAAGCCATTCAGTCTGAACTACATGGCCACAGATAAGTCAGCAAGGAAGGGAGGCAGGCAACACCGTGGGGGAACATCAAGAGATTTGCCGCCTGGCCTCTATGAGCTGTACAAGACAGATCCTGGAGAGGACTACTGAAAGTGCTGGTTATCGACTAGAGGGGGGTGAATAGGCGATTTTTATGAAAGTCTTCAAAACATAAAAGTTTCGAAGACAAACATTAGAAATGAACCTATTGATATGCAACGGAAGATAAACTACACAAGGCAAGCCCTAGTCAAGTATGCAATAATGTGAGTGTACGATGACTAATGGCAACTAGGTAGTAAGGATCAGGGTGGAAGATAGTATGAAGCCAAACAGAAATAGTAGTCAAGCAATGAAGTCAAACAGGTATGGCAAGCAGGCATTGACTTCACGAAGACAAGCTGTAAGTAAAGGGAAGAGAGAATAGAACCAGTCACTCGATGAAGACACAGGATTTGTTTGACCAGTTCCAGTTGCTGTGACAACTGTATATCTGGTTAGGGAGGCTGAGATTCAACTCAGAAGACCGCGTCTTCACCTTATTCCCCTTGAGCTAAGGACACACAGTCCTCGTCCAATCACTCTGGTAAGTCTTCAAGGTAGACTTCCAAACCTTCACAGACTTCGTTCACCGGCGATCCACAATGGCTCTTAGATGCTCAGAACGCGACGCCTAACCGGCTGGAGGATTCACTGTCCTCAAGTGTAATAAGTCCTCAGGTCACACAGACAGAAAGACTTCAGTGATGCCTAACACTCTTTGGCTCTGGGTGTTTGGGCTTTGTCCTCGCAAGGATTTCTCTCTCTCAAAGGCTTCGAGGTGGGTTGCTCTCAAACAACAAAAGCCGTGCACTAACTCTGAGCAGCCACCAATTTATGGTGTAGGGGGTGGGCTATTTATAGCCAATAGGCAACCCAACCTGATATGTCCAAAATGACCCTGGGTCACTAAGGAACTGACACGTGTTCCAACGGTTAGATTTCAAACACACGCGGCAACTTTACTTGGGCTACAAGCAAAGCTGACTTATCCAGCTCTAGATAAGATTTGCTCTCATTGTCTTCGCTCGAAGACATAGGATTTGGGTTGAGCATCACTTTAGTCACTCTGACTGTATTCACTTGGACCCCACTTAACAGTACGGTGGTTCCTATGACTCAACAAAGAAGAAAAGGAAACAACGAAACAACTAAGTCTTCGCGCTCCATAGTCTTCACAGAATGTCTTCTCATGTCATAGTCTTCAATATGAATATCTTCATGTACCACCATTGTCATCAATGTGTTCACACATTTTTCGGGGTCATCTCCGGTAGGTAAACCGAATCAATGAGGGACACTACCTGTGTTATCCTGCAATTCTCACAAACACATTAGTCCCTCAACCAAATTTGTCGTCAATACTCCAAAACCAACTAGGGGTGGCACTAGATGCACTTACAATCTCCCCCTTTTTGGTGATTGATGACAAACTGGTTGAAGTTTTCAACGGGGATGAAGTATGTGAAATTGTAAAGGGTGGATGATTGTCTTCATAAGTTTCAAAGGCTCCCCCTGAAGATGTGCATATAAGTAATTTGCTTTTGGAATGCAAATGCACATGGCAGGTTGTACTTGTGGAGATCCTCTTCAACTTATGACGATAATTCATCATGCATGATAAGATATAACGAAGATTATGACATGCATAATGAAAAATGGACGTCTGCAGAATGACCTAAGTGCGGAAGTTATCATCGCACATGCGGAATTTATCATCGCATCACAGAATATCAAATAAGTAGCATACGACTATCAAGTTTAAGTGTTACAACTCAAAGAACCAAATGTATCAAAACGCGAGAGTTGTAAACACTAGGCAAAATATAAAGCAACCGCCCATATGAACCCGCTTGAAGACTATCAAACTCATACGCTTCTCCCCCTTTTGTCAGTAATGACCAAAAAGGTTTGAAGACATAGAGCATCTACTCGTCCTCACGAGGAGTAGGTGAAGCAGCAGGGTTGGTGTTGTCATTTGGCGGTGCAGACGAGCTTGGTGCAGTGTCGATTCTTGCAGAAGGGGTCGGTGAATTAGCATCGTCTTCTTCATCGATCACTTTGGCGTTAACAGTTGCAGCAGAAGAGGAATATTCAGAGTCTTCAAGAGATGGAGTGCGACATAGGACAACATTCCGTGGAGGAGTGGAGTCAAACTTCTCCTTCTGGAACGCTCGACGTGGTGACTTGAGGCCTTGGTCCTTTGCGAAGCCTGCGTAACGCTGGCGACGCCTTTGGAGATGGAGTTGGCTGGGCCTCAAAGTCGTCATCTTCATTTCGCACAGATGGGGTAGCTTGACGTTGGGGAGAACTTGGGGTGTCTTGTTGTTGTGGGTGATCAGCCCACGAAGCATCCTGTGCAATTGGCGTCAGAGGACGACCAATGCTGATGAGTTCGCTGTTCGTGAGAACAGGCGATGATACCAGGTTGTGTTCGATCTGAGGAAGGACTTCACCATCTTCAACATTGTTGTGGTGACCAATGTCTTCAGCAGCGGTGGGGTCAACTGCTGGAATGTCTTCAGCTTCATGATCCTCTGTGGAAGTAGGCTCATGAACTATCATCCATCGTTCTTGGTGTTCAAAGGCAGGGCGAACCATTGATATGGGTTCAACAACCAAGGGCTCTGAGGGAGCAGCCCTATGCTTCTTGGTTCTGCGCTTCTTCTTGGAGGGAGCAGCATCAGAGGCTTCAGTATTTTTCCTTTTCTTAGCTTCAGCCTCGGCAGTTCTCGTCTTCTTCAGCTCAGAAGCGGTTGATCTGACCTTTGGCTTTGAGCCGGTCATGCTAGTTGGGAAGACAATGCGCGGCTCTTCCTATCTTGAAGGAGCAGTTTGGTCAGTCGAAGGCTTCTTCTTCTTGGCAGCCATTCTTGGGTCGATTCCAGGACGACCAAGAGCCTTGCGCTTCTCAGCCTCATTGTAGGCTTGCACACACTTGTCAGCCAGGTTCTTCACGCGCTCTCGAGAACCTTTGGCTTCTTCCCTATTCTTGAGAAAGGCTTCCTTAAGCTCGTGCAGGATGGTCTTGAAGTTTTTGACATCTTGCACCCTGAGCTTAGCCACATGCTTCTTGAATTGGGCTTTCTCATGGTCGATCTTGTGCTTCAACTCAACGATGCGCTGAACGAGAGCTAGCTCAGAAGCAATGGCTCCATTGAAAGAAACGCTGAGGCCAATGGGAAGTTGCAGATCATCAAAGCTGAGATTTGGTGAGTCAAACCACTCATCAATGAAGTTGTGAATGATTGCCACATCAAAGAGAGGCAAATCATTGAAGATCTCTGCTTCTTCCTTGCTCTTG
Organism: Aegilops umbellulata; assembly: GCA_032464435.1. Classification (NCBI taxonomy): domain Eukaryota; kingdom Viridiplantae; phylum Streptophyta; class Magnoliopsida; order Poales; family Poaceae; genus Aegilops; species Aegilops umbellulata. The sequence continues at coordinate 242,160,393 of CP136055.1, read as the reverse complement.
ATCAGTTGCTCAAGGGCATCATCTGCAAGATCTTCATCACTGGACAGATCAATGTGCTCTTCACGCAGAATAGCAGCAGGGGTCAGTGCCTGATCAGTACGCTTGACAAGTTTCTTCTTCTTCTCCGTCTTCTTGGAGATGCGTGACAAATCTTTAGACTGCACACTGTCTTCAGGAGGTGCAGTGTCAAGTGGCTTCAAGTGCGAAGCTTTTGGTGATCAGTTGGTTTTGACGCCTTAGCCTTCTTCTGCTTCTGGGGCTTTGGGGCAGGAGGTGCTTCATCTATGTCAGCCTCTTCAGAAGCGTCCCCAACAGCAGCTCCTTGGACTGCAATGTAGGCGAGGAGACATTGAAAATCATAGAAGGGGCCAATCTCGTTTTGATCAGCTTCACGAGTGCCATCCTCCCTTGGAGCAGATGGGCCAGGGTTGAAGTTCAAACCCAGTGACTTCTTGTTCTCTTTTGCTGACGCCTTAGCAAATTGAAAGTTGCGTTTGAAAAGGTCGTCATCGCGACACCACAAGAGAGAAGTGGGGTCGGCATTGGCAGGCTGTGGTCCTCTGACCATGCACGGGGTAGAACCTTTGTGCAATAGCTTCAACTTTGCTCTTGGGTTGAAGACCTCTGTAAGTGATATCTCCCCAAGGACACTTTATCGCATTCTTCTCAGCGTATTCCTTGGTCACGAAGCGGTAGTTGAACCATTCCTCAGCCCAGTATCTTTGAATCCATTGGATTCGTGTCGTGCGCTGATTGTTATCCTCCTCGGGATCTGTTTTGTACTGAGCTGCTAGATCTGGTGGCAGATCTTTTGATGTGTTGCCACGGTGCTGTCTGCCACCCTTCCTTGCTGATTTTTCTGTAGCCATAAACTTCAAACTGAATGGTTTCAATACGTTCAAATGCTTCCTCTTGCTGGACAAACAGGAACTGGCTTCGGGAGAATTAATGTGATGCTTTAAAAATTCTGCAAATGAATGCAGACTATGAGAACCAAAGGATTCTCCCACGGACATGTACCTGTGATAGCATTAGAGGTGCGAGGGAAGGGGAAGAGGTCATATGCATTCTCAGAAGATTTTGAAGATAAATCAGTTTGAAGACATTGACCTCATGATGCAAAGACATTCACTTATGTGTTGAGAGTTGGTTCCAGATTTGTACGAATCCGCGAATAGGTACAAGTGAGGAATCTAACTGGTTATGAAGCTTAAGTGAATATGCTAGGCAGTATAAGATGCAGACAGAATGGATCTAACTTGTATAGGCAGAAACCTATTTTGGTAGACATGATGAATCTTTGAAGATCAAAAAGATGGTAAAAAGAGAGTTTTATTTACCACACGAAGAATTGCTAGATGGGGAGAGTAGGAGACCGAGCAGTTCAATCCACCGTGCCCTAACTTGGCGACGGAGGACACCTACGGCGGCGGCGGAGAGGACGATGTCCGCGGCCGGCATGAGGACAACATCGGAGAAGTCGCGGCAGCTAAGCGCTTCGTCCCCGGCGTCGTCGAGAGCTAGCGGTGGCGCTAGGGTTTTGACGAGGTGGAGAGGTGTAAGAAGTTTCTTTTACCGTAGGGGACAAGTATTTATAAGGAAGTGGGTGGCACAGCACAATTACGGAGGTGCCCCTGGCGGTTCACATCTGGCGGGCACATGGCGAGCATGCAACATACATAGAGTTGTCCCACGTTCCCACGCCTGCCAGGTTTGTCGGATAGACGTTCCGGCTTCTCCGGATTTCAGGCAATAAGGATGACACATTTAAAACAGATTTAATGTTTTTCTCTGTATCTTCTGCTGAAAAGGACGCAGAGAAGACATTCGACGGTTTCAATAGAATGCATATGATTTGGACAGGTAGAGGTTGAGATAGGAAGCATAGACAGATTAGGGTCCGATCACATTCACTTAGTTCAAAAGATTCAACAAGAAAACATAGCTATAAGTGAATGCTGTAGAGGACAGAACACTAGTATATATATATATATCAAATAGCAGTCGAATCAACGTAGTGAAGATAATCATGAAGATAAAGTGAATTTGAAGACAAACCGAATGCAAAGACATTCAAATGCAACGTCATGAGTGAAACACTTCGAACAGAAAAGTTTGGTGGTGGCGTTACCCACCGTATAGGAAGTATTAGACCCAGACACGGCGCACAATTATCATGGCGCTCTGAAGTCAAATTCCACTTTAATGTATTCACACTCAGAATGTAAGTCTTCATTGATTGAAGATATACTTTACTTCTTGTGTTGCACATCTAAGTCATGAACATGCATAAGTGTTAGGATGTGTGTCGGTGTACTAAAGTAGGGGTACCTTAGTACCCCAGACTTGTGCACGGGCAGTCGAAGCACCCTGCGGCAAGGCCCGCCCCGGAAGCGCCAAGAGAAGACCAAGCATTCAAGACAAGGCCCCCGGCAAGAGGAGCTTGCCGGGCCAAGAAGACAAGGCCCCCGGCAAGAGGAGCTTGCCGGGCCGAGAAGACAAGACCCCGGCAAGAGGAGCTTGCCGGGACGACTGAGCCCATGTAAGGCCATCCAGGAACAAAGTATAACAAGACAGAAGATCGAGCCCCCGACAAGAGGAGCTTGTCGGGAAGGCCGAACCCAGGCGCCACAAGAGAAGCCCGCCGTGGCGCGCCAAGCGCCCCGGCAAGGCCTGATAGCTGGCACGCTATCAGGCACAGGAAGACGACCCCCGCGGCAAGCCACTTGCCGCGGCAAGATCGCCACCTCAAGACTGCGCTCCAGCTCGCCCGCCACGCGTCGCTCCGGGGCTTCCCCCGAGGGCACGTGGCGAGGCACCGCGCAGCCTGGGGCTTGCGGTGGCATGCAGCCGCCATCGTGGCGAACGGTGGCGCACCTAACGGTCCGCCTCGGTGCTGTCCGGGCGACCGTGACGGGCATTTAATGCCCTTGTCCCCTACCGTCAGAAGTAGGTATGATAACACTGTGCCGCACTGTAGCACCACCGTTCCCGCACTATTACAGCTACCACCCCTTTTACACTTTTACCCCTTTCTCTTACGTTGACACCTGTCGGTGACCCCTTTGCGCTATAAAAGGAGGCCCGTGTGCAACGTAGAGGGGGTTCCGCGGTTCCGCAAGGGGTTCCGCGGTTCCGCAAGGGGCCCGGTTCCGCAAGGGGTTCCGGGGTTCGGAGACTCGGCATCCAGACGGCCGTACGCTCGGTGCAGCTAGCTCCCCAAGCTCCCGAGCTCCCCAGTTCAATACAACTAAGCAGGAGTAGGGTTTTACGCGTCCATCGCGGCCCGAACCTGGGTAAACCGCCCGTGTGCTCGCTTCGATCTACTCTCCGCGCTCCCTCCGCCCCCCTCGCCGGACAACGAAAGGGGCTCCGGCCCCATAGGTGCTCGCGGGGGGACGCCCGTCCGCCCCGACATCTTTGGCGCGCCAGGTAGGGGACAAGACGCCGAGGGACAGCCCGCTCCTGCGGATCCCAGGATCCGTCCAGTCGAAGCAGGTGTCCCCGGTGAGCCTTGCTCCGGCGAACAGACCAGCAATCTGAACGCCGAGGAACAGTCCGCTCCTGCGGATCCGAGGATCTGTCCAGTTGAAGCGGGGGTTCCCGACGAGCTTTGGCATTCCTTCCCACGGGCTCGTGCGCGGCCCTCCTCGAGTATCCACTCGCGCCGAGACTGGGCAAGAAGCAGCTGCTCCTTGAGGAGGCCCGCCTTCTGGCCGCTGGGCGAACGATTCGCCTCCAGCGAACTCTGCGCCGCCCTCGCGGCCGCAGAAGTTAGCGCCAGAAGTCACGAGAAAGGCGACCTCGTTCCCCCGGCGCGCCTCGCCCGCCGGGGTGCCGAACGAGTTGACGCCGACCGTGGGGAGAAGCCTTTCCAGCGCGGTAGTCGGAACATGTTTCCGCCAACCATCCCCTCTGCCCAAGTCTTGCCGCAGTTGCATGTGATCCTTGGCGCAGAGAGGGGCGCGGATCCCCAAGCATAGCTACGCCTAGCTCCGGAGGGTCGTGAGGCCCAGCCCCCTCACCTACCCCCAGGATGGGCTGGATGCTGCCCAAGGAGGTTTTACCCCACCGGGCGGCAAGCAATAAGAAAAGATAAGTTGCCGGAGCTCGAGCAATTGCTCCTTTAATTTTTAAGAGTTATCTCCCTCGAACGACCGAGCCTGGGTTGAGAGGCCTGAGCGCGGAAGGACCGGCACGAGACTGGTTGCGCCCTCGTTTCGTTTCGAGTCTGCTCAACGACTCGAGTGTGCTACACCCCGAGTAGCGTCCTCACTTTGTTTCGAGCTCGCCCGGCACCCTAAGCGTGCTGCGACCGCAGTCGCACCGTTTACTTTGCCTCGAGCCTGCTCAACAATCTGAGTGAGCGGCAACCAGCCGCGGCGAGGTTTCTTGCCGGTGGCAGCCCCGCCAGCGGGTCGCTGACGTCCCGCACTCGGCACCCGTGGCAAGGCGGAGGCCTACGCCGGCAAGTCCCCGAAAGCGTAGGGCGGAAACAAGCAAGGCGCCGGTCGAGTAGAGGGGATAACAGTGCGATGCATAGCCTAAGATGAAAAGTTATATTACAAAATGCCTTACTGCTGCCCTAACCAGCCGTTTCCGTGGCATATTTAACAGCGGCAGGGAAAGGGAGATAAAAGAAAGGGGCAGGCGGCCTAATCTACGCGGTCGCCCTCGATCCTCTTGACCCCGGCCGCCTTCTCGACGATAGGGGCGATGAGGGCCCGGATCCCCGTCAGGTCTGCGTTCTCCGGCAAGGGCCTGAGGATGTTGGTGAGCCTGATGTCGGGATTGCGGAAAACGATCTTCACCAGCACCCTCTCGAGGGCCCCAGAGATGGCCTTCCGCATCTCGTCGGCCCGCTCCTTCGGGAGCGACGTTCGGAGGTGCTGGAGCGCCTGCACCACCCCCTGGAAGAAGGAAGTGAGCTTGGCGCTGGGCGCGACGTCCTCGTCGGTGAGGGACTGGTGGCCCTCGATCCCCAGCAGCGTCATCTCCTTATCGATGGCGGCGGCGATGTCGACGAGGCCCTCGGTCCACCGCTCCACTGTATCCCTGAAGGTGTTCTGGGAAACGGCGGCGCGCCTCAGCAGCTCCTCGTTGCCGTCGACCTCCTTCCGTAAAGCCGCCTCCCGCTCCTTAGCGCTGTCCAGCGCCTTGCCGAGCGCCTCCAATTTCAGTTCCAGAGTGGAGTTGGAGTTCTTGGCGGCGTCGAGCTCCCGGATCTTCTCGGCGAAGCGACCCTGAAGCTCGCCAAGGGTGAGCGCACCCTTCTCGCGCTCCTGCCGGACCGCGGCGAGCTCCTCGCCCTTCGCCTTGAGGTCGGAATCGAGCTGCGCCACCCTCGCCTCCAGCCCCTTCTTGGTGATCTCAGCGGCTGCGGCAGCATCCCGCGCCTTCTTCAGGTCTCCGCTGAGCGCCCGCTCGCGCGCGGCGGCCTCTTCCTCGTGGTCGGCGAGGCTGGCCGTTTTCAGCACCAGCTCGCCTTCCCGCGCGGATAACTCCGCGGCGGCAAGCCTCTGCTGCTCCTCGGCCTCCCCGTCGCCCACAGGGATATCAACGCCGTCCGCCTCCTGAGCACCGGCAACGTCGTCGGCATCGCCACGCGCGCCCTCCTCGATGACGACCTCAGCCTTCGTCGGATCCGAGGCGGGCGCTGCGCTCGCCGCGGCAAGGGGATCGTCGGCCGCGTCCCCCGTCGGAAGGTCCTCCCTTGCCGGGGATCTCTCCCTTGGCGGGGTAGCAGACTCGGTCGGCACGGCGGAGGCGCCCTCTGGACGCGCCCGCCGTGGCTGCTCCGCTCCTGCCCAAAAGCAACAACTTCGCATCAACAACAAGAAGAGGGAGGGCTCGCGTACGCGCCATGCAGCAAGAGCGAGTCATGTGCTCACGCTGGGGGCTGCGTTGCGAGCTGCCCTGAGGGTCCCCTGCCGGGTCCGGGAAGGGCGCCTCCGACACGACCTCGCTTGCCGGGGGAGATTCGTCATCAAGGATGACCCACGGGATCCTCGATCTCTTCGCTCTCCTCTGGGCCAGGGTCCTGAAAAGGGGACCGGGTCAGGGGAAGGGCGAACGAGCTGTCGAACAGGACGAACCATCAGGGAAAAAGATATGAGCTCCATGGGGAACTTACTCTCCGTCCTCCTCGTCGTCGGAGCTGAGCGCAGAATAGTCGAAAGCCGGCTCGGCCCTGACGCGGGGAGGGAGGGGAGTGGGCTCCCGAGGCCGCTTGGCGGGGGCAGTAGACGACTCCGCCCCCGTCGACGCCGCGGCAAGGGGCGCAGCGGCAACCGAAGCCCCAGCACGCGAAGACCCCGCCCCCGCTGCCGACCCGGCCCTGCGGAGGCGCCTCCTTGGCTGGGCCGGGGGCTCCGCCTGCGACGAGCCGCCCGGAGGCCGCAGGAAGGCAACGCCGACCTCCGACAAGCCACTCGCGTCTTGGGCGGGCTCGTCCTCGCCGCCGTGCCCGGCTGGTTCCCCCTGGTCGACAAGTTCCATCGGGTCGGCGAGGCTCTCCGCCTCCGCCGCCTCCGCCTCGGCCACGGTGAACCCAGCTTCGCCCGCGGCCGCGGCGGCCGCCGCCTCCTCCAGCCTGGAGGCAATGTAAGCCAGCTCCGCCGCGGTGGTGGCTCGGATGAGGCCATCCTTCTCGGCGGGATCGACTGGCTCCTCCTCCAGGCCGTCGAAGAAGGCCCGCACGACATCATCCGGCGGCTCCTGCCAGGTCGCGTTGACCCCGTGCGAGTCGCACAATGGCATCACCGCAAGGATATGGCTGAGCGACGAGTTGTTGCACAAGGGAACGACGCCCGGCGGCAGCCGGAACCACTCCGGGTGGTTAGGGTCGTGCTTGAACAACTCCTTCAACATTGCGTCGTGCTCCAGCACGGTGAAGTTGAAATTGAGGCCCGGACGCAGCCTCATGATGTCCGCCGCGTTCTGGAACTCCCAGGCCGGCTTCCCCCTCTCTTGCAGGGGGGCGATCCGGCGGCGAAGGAAATCCGCGCCGACGGCGCCGACGGTGAGGCCGGCGAGCCTGAGACGCAGGATCCGGGTGATGGCGATCTTCAATCTGGCATCGTCCGGAGACACCTCGCTCCAGCCATCGCCGCGCACCACCGGAGTTCGGCGCACGGCGGTGAACGGCTGCGGATGGTCCTCGACAATCAAGCACCATTCCGCCCTCCACTCCTCCCACCTGCCGCGGAGGTCCCCGCCCAAGTAGGCCTCCTTCTTGCCGGACCGGGAAACCCAGGCGATCCCACCGGACAGCGGCTCTCCTTTCTCCACCCGAGGGACGAAGAAGTGCCGGAAGAGGGCCACGTTGGGACGAATTCCGACGAAGTTCTCACAGAGGTGCGTGAAGACCGCCATTGTGAGGACGGCATTGGGGGTAAAGTCGAGGAGGTGGAGGCCATAGGTGCTCATGATTTCAGAGAAGAACTCCGAGTAAGGCGGGCAGAGCCCGCAGTAGAAGAAGACGACGAAGAAAGGATACCCGGTCGGGTACTGCTTCTGGGCTTCGGCGGGGAGCACCCGCGTGCGCGGATGCGCTCGCGTCTTCGTCGACCAGAAAAGGGAGTACTTGTCCCTCAGCTCCACCGCACCGAGCTGGGGGGGGGGGGGGAACGTCGCCGCCCCCTTCCGAAGCACTTCAAGCCATAGCGCCTCGGCCGATTTCGCAGGCTTCCCCTTCGCCTTGTCGCTCTTCGGGGCCATGGCGGGGGCGGGGGAGGGGGATCGTCGAAGCTGACGACGACGGGCGCTCCAAGAACAGATCGCTGCTGCCCCTGGGAGAAGGAGGTGGCAGAGGTTTTAGAGAGATGGTAACCGAGGGAAAGGCGAACCGCCCCTACTTTCCTCCGCTATAAGAGGAAGAGGTGGGGGGGGGGGGGACGTTTCGCCTCTCCAAATCAAGAGATCGTGCGCGACGTGACGCGCGCCTGTGCGGTTCAGCCCCGCGCACGCCACCCACGTCACGCTCACCCCGCACGCCCCGCCCCCACGACGCCGCGGTAAGCGCGCGCCGCCTGGGGAAGGCGCGGCGGATGCGGAGTTAAGGAGCAGCGCGACCAAGGCCATGCGTGCCCGTGCACCGTTAGGGCCTGGCCCAACAACGCTCGGCACCATGTGTGGCCCAGGCCCGGGGGCTCCTGTCGGTGTACTAAAGTAGGGGTACCTTAGTACCCCAGACTTGTGCACGGGCAGCCGAAGCACCCTGCGGCAAGGCCCGCCCCGGAAGCGCCAAGAGAAGACCAAGCATTCAAGACAAGGCCCCCGGCAAGAGGAGCTTGCCGGGCCAAGAAGACAAGGCCCCCGGCAAGAGGAGCTTGCCGGGCCGAGAAGACAAGACCCCGGCAAGAGGAGCTTGCCGGGACGACTGAGCCCATGTAAGGCCATCCAGGAACAAAGTATAACAAGACAGAAGATCGAGCCCCCGACAAGAGGAGCTTGTCGGGAAGGCCGAACCCAGGCGCCACAAGAGAAGCCCGCCGTGGCGCGCCAAGCGCCCCGGCAAGGCCTGATAGCTGGCACGCTATCAGGCACAGGAAGACGACCCCCGCGGCAAGCCACTTGCCGCGGCAAGATCGCCACCTCAAGACTGCGCTCCAGCTCGCCCGCCACGCGTCGCTCCGGGGCTTCCCCCGAGGGCACGTGGCGAGGCACCGCGCAGCCTGGGGCTTGCGGTGGCATGCAGCCGCCATCGTGGCGAACGGTGGCGCACCTAACGGTCCGCCTCGGTGCTGTCCGGGCGACCGTGACGGGCATTTAATGCCCTTGTCCCCTACCGTCAGAAGTAGGTATGATAACACTGTGCCGCACTGTAGCACCACCGTTCCCGCACTATTACAGCTACCACCCCTTTTACACTTTTACCCCTTTCTCTTACGTTGACACCTGTCGGTGACCCCTTTGCGCTATAAAAGGAGGCCCGTGTGCAACGTAGAGGGGGTTCCGCGGTTCCGCAAGGGGTTCCGCGGTTCCGCAAGGGGCCCGGTTCCGCAAAGGGTAAGAGGTTCCGGGGTTCGGAGATTCGGCATCCAGACGGCCGTACGCTCGGTGCAGCTAGCTTCCCAAGCTCCCGAGCTCCCCAGTTCAATACAACTAAGCAGGAGTAGGGTTTTACGCGTCCATCGCGGCCCGAACCTGGGTAAACTGCCCGTGTGCTCGCTTCGATCTGCTCTCCGCGCTCCCTCCGCCCCCCTCGCCGGACAACGAAAGGGGCTCCGGCCCCATAGGTGCTCGCGGGGGGACGCCCGTCCGCCCCGACAATGTGTGCCTGATCACAGGACATTTGAGGATTCCAAGATATTTAGCTCACACCGTAACTTGCAAAACCTTTTCTCGTCCATGGGCTTTGTGAAGATATCTGCCAATTGCTCTTCTGTGTTGACGTGAATGATATCAATATCTTTCTTCATGACATGATGTCTGAGAAAGTGATGACGAATTTCAATGTGCTTTGTCTTCGAGTGCTGGACTGGGTTGTTGGCAATCTTGATGGCGCTTTCGTTGTCGCAGAAGAGAGGTACTTGTTTCAGATTGATGCCATAGTCCTTGAGAGTTTGCTTCATCCATAGAAGCTCAGCACAGCAAGATCCAGCAGCAATGTATTCAGATTCAGCAGTTGAGAGTGACACGCAGTTCTGCTTCTTTGAAGACCAACAGACAAGTGATCGTCCCAGAAAGTGACATGTGCCTGATGTAGACTTGCGATCCACCTTGTCACCAGCATAATCAGCATCCGAGAATCCAACCAGATCAAACTCTGAGCCCTTTAGATACCATAATCCTAGTGTTGGGGTGTGAGCCAAATATCGAAGAATTCGCTTCACAGCTAGGTGATGCGATTCCTTTGGTGCCGCTTGGAATCGAGCACACATGCAAACACTAAGCATAATATCTGGCCTAGATGCACATAGGTAAAGTAAAGAACCAATCATGGAGCGGTATACCTGTTGATCGAACTCTTTACCATTTTCGTCGGGACCCAGATGATGTTTGGCTGGCATTGGCGTCGTGTAACCTTTACAATCTTGCATTCCAAACTTCTTCAGGCAATCTTTGAGGTATTTCTCTTGAGATATGAAGATGCCATTCCTTTGCTGACGAATTTGAAGACCAAGGAAGAACTTCAGCTCACCCATCATGGACATCTGATATTGCTCTTGCATCATGTATCCAAACTCATCACTGTACTTCTGGTTGGTGCAGCCGAAGATAACGTCATCCACATAGATTTGGCACACAAACAGTTCACCATCATATGTCTTCGTGAAGAGTGTAGGATCGAGGGATCCAGGTTTGAAGCCTTTGCTCTTCATGAAGTCTTTGATTGTATCATACCAAGCGCGAGGAGCTTGTTTGAGGCCATACAGTGCTTTCTTTAGTTTGTACACCATATCAGGATGTTTTGGATTTTCAAAGCCGGGTGGTTGTGCAACGTATACTTCTTCTTCAATCTTGCCATTGAGAAATGCAGTCTTCACATCCATTTGATATAGCAGGATATTGTTGTGGTTAGCATAGGCTAGCAATATGCGAATAGCTTCAAGTATAGCCACAGGAGCAAATGTTTCATCGAAGTCAATCCCCTCAACTTGAGTATATCCTTGTGCAACGAGACGTGCTTTGTTTCTGATGACTTGGCCATGCTCATCTTGCTTGTTTTGATATATCCATTTTGTTCCAATGATGTTATGCTTGCGAGTGTCAGGACGCTTGACAAGTTCCCAAACATTGTTCAGCTTGAACTGTTGAAGCTCTTCTTGCATTGCTTGAATCCATTCAGGTTCCATAAAGGCTTCAGCAACTTTCTTGGGTTCTGATATTGACACAAAAGAAAAGTTCCCACAGAAATTTGCTAACTGCGTTGCTCTTGAACGAGTAAGTGGACCAGGTGCATTGATGCTATCAATTATCTTCTCAATTTGCACTTCACTTGCAGCATGAGGATGAGTTGGGCGAAGAATTTGTTCTTGCTGATCATTGTCATCATTGGGGGGATTGTCTTCAGGCTGAGCATTATCTTTAGATTGGTTGGGTGCAGAAATGATAAGTTCCTCTTCAGGTTGTGCTTCAGCAGGCATGATTTCACCAGTTCCCATTAGCTTGATAGACTCGCTGGGTGGAGCTTCTTCAAGATTACTTGGCAGGAGCTCTCTTTGTGAACCGTTGGTTTCATCAAACCGCACATCTATAGTTTCGATGATTTTATAGAGATAGAGGTTGAAGACTCTGTAAGAGTGTGAATCCTTTCCGTAACTGAGCATGAAGCCTTCGTGAGCTTTTGGTGCAAATTTTGACTTGTGATGGGGATCCTTTATCCAGCACCGTGCTCCAAATACTCTGAAGTAGCTTACATTTGGCTTCTTGCCAGTGAGGAGCTCATAGGATGTTTTGTTCAGAAGCTTATGGATATAAACACGGTTGATGACGTGGCATGCTGTATCAATAGCTTCAGGCCAGAACTTTCTTGGTGTTTTGTATTCGCCCAGCATCGTCCGAGCCATCTCAATGAGGGTTCTGTTCTTGCGCTCTACGATGCCATTTTGCTGAGGTGTGTAAGGAGCAGAAAACTCATGAGTGATTCCCATTGTATCCAGATAAAGATCAAGTCCGGTGTTCTTGAACTCAGTGCCGTTGTCACTTCTGACATGCTTGATCTTGACTCCATAATTGTTCATGGCACGATTGGCAAAACGTCTGAAAACATCTTGCACTTCGGTCTTGTAGAGAATTATGTGCACCCATGTGTATCTTGAGTAATCATCAACAATGACGAAGCCATAGAGACAGGCAGTCGTAGTGAGGGTAGAGTAGTGAGTAGGGCCAAATAAGTCCATGTGTAGCAGCTCGAAGGGTTGAGACGTAGTCATGATTGTCTTCGAGGGATGCTTGGCCCTAGTCATCTTTCCAGCTTTGCAGGCACCGCACAAATGATCTTTCTTGAACTTGACATCTTCAATGCCAATGACATGCTTCTTCTTGACGAGCGTATGTAAGTTCCTCATCCCAGCATGCCCCAGCCTACGATGCCATAGCCAGCATTCTGAAGCTTTTGTAAGAAGACATCTTGCAAGCTGTGGACCTGCTGAGAAATCTACCATGTACAGATCATCTTTCCTTTACCCTTCAAAGACTAGAGATTTGTCAGATTCCATTAGTACAAGGCAACGATGCTTTCCAAATATTACAACCATGTTCAGGTCGCAAAGCATTGAGACAGACATTAAGTTGAAACCAAGGGATTCAACAAGCATCACTTTATCCATGTGCTGATCCCTTGAGATTGCAACTCTACCTAGACCCAATACCTTGCTTTTACCAGTGTCAGCAAATGTGATGTGACTCTTATCAGATGGACGTAAGGTTGAGTCCATGAGAAGACTTTGATCACCAGTCATATGATTAGTGCATCCGCTGTCCATAATCCATTCTGAAGCACGAGGTGTCATACTCTGCATTACAGTTAGGAGGATAGGCTTCACCAAGAGTATTGTGAAGCATAAACATTTGACGGGCAAGAGGATTATGGAAGCTCAGATCAAGATTAGGACTGATAGGATGAATGGCAAGCGATTCAGGAACAAAATACATAGTGAGACCATTTGGGCATTTGATCTTGCGCCCTACAAGATATTTTAGGTCCCCAGCAATAGCATCAGACGCCTTTGATTTTCGGCTGGAGACCTTTCCCTGCAAAAGAAAGTTAATTCTTCTTAACCACCCACATCTTCAGGGGTGGCTTAGAAGCAATGAGTCTAAGTGCAGCATCTGAGAACTTCGGCTTTGGAGCCCTAGCAAATAGCCTTGCAGGAGATGAATGATACTCATATGAATAAGCAGAAGAGTTCTTAGTTTTATGAACATACCGGTTTGAAGATACACGCTCATATTCATAGGTTTGAGTACGGTTTCCCTGCAAAACATTGGCGTTAGGGTGACTCAGGTGAGTCCTCTGTCTGTATGAAGCCTTTGGACCATATGAAGCCTTAGGTCTGGGATCTGTCTTCTTCCCAGGTGGTGTCATGATGACATTCACTGGAAGCTTCTCAAGACAGCTTTTGGGTACCCAGATCTTCTTCATAGGTGACCCATTCCTGCAGTTAGTACCAATATATCTGGTAAACACTTCACTATTCTGATTCTTGAACAGTTTATAGTTTGCATCAAAGGATTCATCAATGATGACAGGGTTAGCACAGGTAAAGCCAGATAAGGTGGATGGATCCACTGAAGGTCCCTTTGGAGCAACCCATGTGGTTTTGGGATACTGCTCAGGCTTCCAATATGAACCATCAACATTCATTTTCCTCTCGAACCCAACACCCTCTTTCCTAGGGTTTCGGTTCAGAATCTGCTTTTTGAGGACACCGCAAAGTGTCTGATGCCCTTTCAGGCTTTTATACATCCCTGTTTCAAGTAATGTCTTCAACCTAGCATTTTCATCAGCAATAGTAGTGGTATCCTCCGCAAAGGGGTTAGTTACCACATCAGTAGTTGAAGACAATGCAACAGCAGCAGTAGTTGAACATCCAGCAACAGAGGTAGCGTTATCACGCTCAAGGCATTTTAGACATGGTGGTTCAAATCCATCCTGAGCGGGACTGATCTGTTGAGCGCGTAGTGACTCATTCTCTTTTTGAGGATCTTCATGAGCCACTCTCAACTTCTCAAGCTCTTGCTTCCTTTGAAGATAATCATAGGAGAGCTTTTCATGAGTGGTTGTGAGCGTATCATGACGACTTTCAAGTTCTTGGTACTTAGCATGAAGATTTTTTATGTATTCAACTAAGGACTGTGAACGAGTCATTTACATGTCCAACAGGTCATCGCTTTTGTCTAACAGTTTTTGAGTATGTTCCATAGCCTTTTGTTGTTCAGTTGCAATTTTAGCAAGTGTTTTGTAGCTAGGCTTGGATTCACAATCAGAGTCATCTTCACTAGATGGTTGAAAGTAAGCATCGCGTGATTTTACCTTGGCACCACATGCCATGAAGCAGTAGGTGGGAGTAGGGTCATCCTTATCATCAGCTTCAGCGTTGGCGTGGAAGTCATTGTCTTCAGTGTTGAAGATGGACTTGGCAACATAGGCAGTGGCTAGAGCCAGACTTGCAACACCAGGGTCGGACTCCTCCTCAGACTCCACCTCCGCCTCCTCAGAAGTAGACTCCTCCTCTGAATCCATTTCCTTCCCAACAAAAGCACGAGCCTTGCCAGATGAGCTCTTCTTGCGAGATGCAGACTTTGATGAGGACTTGGAAGAAGACTTTGAAGATTTCTTCTTTTTCTTGTCATCAGAATCATATTCCTTGCTCTTCTTCTTCTCGTTGTCCCACAGTGGACACTGAGAGATGTAGTGTCCAGGTTTCTTGCACTTCTGACATGTTATCTTCTTGTAGTCATGAGTAGAAGCTTCATCATTTCTTGAGCTGGATCGTGAAGACTTTCTGAAGCCTTTCTTCTTAGTGAACTTTTGGAACTTCTTCACAAGCATAGCAAGTTCCTTCCCAATGTCTTCAGGATCATCAGAACTGCAGTCAGATTCTTCTTCAGATGAGGAAACAACTTTTGCCTTCAAAGCGCGAGTTCGGCCATAGTTGGGACCATAGATATCTCTTTTATCGGATAGCTGGAACTCATGTGTGCTGAGCCTCTCAAGTATATCAGACGGATCGAGTGGCTTGAAGTCAGGACGTTCTTGTATCATGTGGGCAAGGGTGTCAAAGGAGCTGTCAAGTAATCTCAGTAGCGTCTTGACGATTTCATGCTTGGTAATCTCAGTGGCGCCGAGAGCACGAAGCTCATTTGTGATGTCAGTGAGGCAATCAAACGTGAGCTGGACATTCTCATTGTCGTTTCTCTTGAAGCGGTTGAAGAGGTTGTGAAGAACACTAATCCTTTGATCTCTCTGGGTTGAGACGCCTTCGTTGACCTTGGATAGCCAGTCCCAAACTAGCTTTGACGTCTCCAGAGCACTCACACGTACATACTGTCCTTTGGTCAGATGACCACAGATGATGTTCTTGGCAGTAGAGTCCAGTCGAATGAACTTCTTGACATCAGCAGGGGTGACACCTTCACCAGTCTTGGGAACGCCCTTCTTGACGACATACCAGAGGTCGACATCAATGGCTTCAAGATGGATGCGCATCTTATTCTTCCAGTAGGGATATTCAGTTCCATCGAACACGGGGCAAGCAGCGGAGACTTTGATTATCCCTGCAGTCGACATAGCTAAAACTCCAGGACGTTAAACTGAATCACACAGAACAAGGGACTACCTTGCTCTGATACCAATTGAAAGTGCTTGTTATCGACTAGAGGGGGGGTGAATCGGCGATTATTATGAAAGTCTTCAAAACATATAAGTTTCGAAGACAAACATTAGAAATGAACCTATTGATATGCAGCGGAAGATAAACTACACAAGGCAAGCCATAGTCAAGTATGCAATAATGTGAGTGTACGATGACTAATGGCAACTAGGTAGTAAGGATCAGGGTGGAAGATAGTATGAAGCCAAACAACAATAGTAGTCAAGCAATGAAGTCAAACAGGTATAGCAAGCAGGCAATGACTTCACGAAGACAAACTGTAAGTAAAGGGAAGAGAGAATAGAACCAGTCACTCGATGAAGACACAGGATTTGTTTGACCAGTTCCAGTTGCTGTGACAACTGTACATCTGGTTAGGGAGGCTGAGATTCAACTCAGAACACCGCGTCTTCACCTTATTCCCCTTGAGCTAAGGACACACAGTCCTCGTCCAATCACTCTGGTAAGTCTTCAAGGTAGACTTCCAAACCTTCACAAACTTCGTTCACCGGCGATCCACAATGGCTCTTAGATGCTCAGAACGCGACGCCTAACCGGCTGGAGGATTCACAGTCCTCAAGTGTAATAAGTCTTCAGGTCACACAGACAGAAAGACTTCTCATGCCTAACACTCTTTGGCTCTGGGTGTTTGGGCTTTGTCCTCGCAAGGATTTCTCTCTCTCAAAGGCTTCGAGGTGGGTTGCTCTCAAACGACAAAAGCCGTGCACTAACTCTGAGTAGCCACCAATTTATGGTGTAGGGGGTGGGCTATTTATAGCCACTAGGTAACCCGACCTGATATCTCCGAAATGACCCTGGGTCACTAAGGAACTGACACGTGTTCCAACGGTCAGATTTCAAACAGACGCGGCAACTTTACTTGGGCTACAAGCAAAGCTGACTTATCCAGCTCTAGATAAGATTTGCTCTCATTGTCTTCGCTCGAAGACATAGGATTGGGGTTGAGCATCACTTCAGTCACCCTGACTGTATTCACTTGGACCCGACTTAATAGTACGGTGGTTCCTATGACTCAACAAAGAAGAAAAGGAAACAACGAAACAACTAAGTCTTCGCGCTCCATAGTCTTCACAGAATGTCTTCTCATGTCATAGTCTTCAATATGAATATCTTCATGTACCACCATTGTCATCAATGTCTTCACATATTTTTAGGGGTCATCTCCGGTAGGTAAACCAAATCAATGAGGGACACTACCTGTGTTATCCTGCAATTCTCACAAACACATTAGTCCCTCAACCAAATTTGTCGTCAATACTCCAAAACAAACTAGGGGTGGCACTAGATGCACTTACAATCTCCCCCTTTTTGATGATTGATGACAAACTGCTTGAAGTTTTCAACAGGGATAAAGTATGTGAAATTGTAAAGGGTAGAGGATTGTCTTAATAAGTTTCAAAGGCTCCCCCTGAAGATGTGCATATAAGTAATTTGCTTTTGGAATGCAAATGCACATGGCAGGTTGTACTTGCACTACTAGAAAAAGGGCTATAGGTGGGATTGACACTAATGGCGCACCAGATAGGTGGTGCGCCATTAGTATATACTAATGGCGCACCACCTTCTGGTACGCCATTAGTGTTGAAAGTACTAATGGCGCACCTTGCCTAGGGTGCGCCATTAGTATCCAACTAGCGCGTCTGTCCAAACATACTAATGGCGCATCCTGGCACGGTGCGCCATTACTAGTTGTAACTAGTAATGGCGCACTAGTACCAGAGTGCGCCACTAATGCTGTTTTTTTAATTATATTTTTTATTCCTTTTGTTGGAAAACTACTAATGGCGCACTGTCCCACCGTGCGCCATTACTAGTTCAAACTACTAATGGCGCACCGTGGGAGAGTGCGCCATTAGTATGATTTTTTTCTTTTTTTTCGCAAAACTACTAATGGCGCATCAGGTATAGGTGCGCCATTAGTAACCTGGATTACTAATGGCGCATTTACTGCTGGTGCGCCATTAGTAAGTGGGCAGCAACAAGATATTTTGGGCAGCCTCTCCTACCCACACTCACTTTCTCCCCACTCCATTCTCTCCACCTCCTCCTTGTCTCGGGTGCCTCCTCTTTTTCACCTCATTTCCACCATAGATTCATTGAAATTAAGTGGTTAAATTACCTTGTTTTGATAGGTAAATATGGGGGGAAGCTATATTTATGTTCTTCTCCCTACAACAATTTGCACATGCACTTGTTATGGCCTAGCTAGATCTATGTATGTTCGTGGTGTTGCATATGTTTGTGGTGTTGCATATGTGTTTGTGTTTGGAGGTGTACCGGTATTTGAAATGCGATAGTTGCCAATATTTTGCCGGAATGTTGATTCATTTCCGTTTCGGCGATAATTTTGGCATTAAGCATTCTTTTTGGTCCTATTTTTAGGGAAAGTCATGCCAAAATTTTTCTTGGTTCTAAAATATCGTTTTGCTCTACCCCGCAGGCAACCATGGTTCGCACGATGACCGAAGGCATCGTGAATAGGTTTTTGAGGTCCGCGAAGGCCGAGATGCTTCAAAAGAACGAGACGGAGATAAGATGTCCGTGTCGAAGATGCAAGTTGGAGAACCTTATTGCGGACCCAGATTCCGGGCAGGTGCGGGACCACCTGCTCTTGCGTGGTTTCATGGATGGCTATCAGTGGCAAGGTGATGAAGATGACTACGAAGTCGTCCATGGGGGGCGGGCAAGAAATGAGGAAGGGCAGCAAGGCAACCACCGCGGCTCGGGCGGGTGAGAAGACGAAGAATCCCCAGGAGATGATCACGACGGTGATGCTGTACATAGTCATCATGTAGAAGATGCAGGACATGATGATGAGGAAGATGGCGCCGGAGCAGACGACGGGCATGATCATGAAGATGATGATGCCGGCGGAGCATACGACGGTGGACCATCGATGGGCTGGGTGCAGGACCCTTATATTCAAGAGCTGCTTCTCAAGCAGACGGATAACGCAAGAGCTGCCGCCCGAGAGAAAGCCAAGGTAGATCAACTTGAGTTAGACGCGGTTACTCCATTGTATGAAGGATGCAGGCCCGAGGATACCCGCCTGAAAGTAACGCTCATGGCTCTGGAGATGAAGGTAAAACACAAAATGACCGACGCATGCTTCGACGAGAACATGTCATTCTGGCACGAACGTCTTCCAAAGGGGAACAAGTGCCCGACCAGTTTGGAGGAGGCGAAGAAAATCGTGTGTCCTCTGGATTTACCGCATGTGAAATACCATGTCTGCATGAACAATTGCATCATTTATCGGGACGAGCACGCGGAGTCTACCATATGTCCGGTGTGCGGCGTCACTCGATACAAGAAGAGGAAGAAAGCTCCTCGAAAAGTGGTGTGGTACTTTCCGATCACTCCTCGTCTGTAGCGGTATTTCGCGGATCCTAAGGTAGCAAAGCTCCTGCGTTGGCACGCGGATAGGGAGGAGAAGAAGCGAGAAGATGACGCAAATGATCCGGAGATAGATAAAAAAGACAAGATGCTGAGTCACCCTAAGGATGCGAGCCAGTGGCAAGCGTTGAATTTTGAATACCCAGAATTTGGGAAGGATCCAAGGAACATCGTGCTGGGCGCGAGCACCGATGGAGTCAATCCGTTTGGCAGCCAGAGAAGCACACATAGCACCTGGCCTGTGTTTGTGTGGATGTACAACCTTCCCCCCTGGTTGTGCATGAAGAGGAAGTACATTCACATGAGTATGCTAATTGAAGGGCCGAAACAACCAGGGAACGACATCAATCTGTATCTGGGGTTGCTGAAGGAGGAGCTAGACACGCTGTGGAAAACGCCAGCCAATACGTGGGACGCCGCAGAGAAAGAATATTTCCCAATGAGAGCTGCACTGCTCACGACGATGCACGACTATCTCGGTTACGGATATCTCGCGGGGCAGGTAGTCCACGGATTTTCTGGATGCGTACGGTGCATGGATGA
The DNA here is from genome assembly GCA_032464435.1 of Aegilops umbellulata. Taxonomy (NCBI): domain Eukaryota; kingdom Viridiplantae; phylum Streptophyta; class Magnoliopsida; order Poales; family Poaceae; genus Aegilops; species Aegilops umbellulata. The sequence continues at coordinate 242,141,113 of CP136055.1, read as the reverse complement.
CACAACGTATCGCCATCTAGATAGAGATCCCGGGTCTTCGAAACCGTGTTCATGGGACATCGAAGGTGGCTTCGCGACGATGACCCGTGGAGGAAACGCAAGGATCTGTTCGATGGTGAAACCGAACCCCGAAAACGCCCGTGTACGAGGAGCGGCGAGGAAATAGACAAGTTGTTGAAAAATTGGAAAGACTGCCCACTGCCGGGAAAGAAGCAAAAGGCGCCAGAGCCGGGAAAAAAGCAAAAGGCGCCAGAGCCGCTGCTGAAGGTATGGAAAACGAGGTCTGTTTTCTGCGACTTGCCGTACTGGAAGATCCACCGTGTGCCTCATAGCCTTGATGTCATGCATATCACGAAGAACGTGTGCGAGAGTCTGCTTGGTACCCTGCTCAACATGCCAGAGAGGACCAAAGATGGGCCGAAAGCAAGGGCAGACTTGAAATCAATGGGCACCAGGCAGGAGCTTCACGCTATATATGATTATGATGATGATGATGATGATGATGATGAGGCGAAGCAGGACACAGAAAGTGGTCGCAAAGGCAAAAAGGCCAAGAAGACCGGAAATGACTACCCTCCCGCGTGCTTCACTCTAAGTCAGGAGGAGATCGAGCAGTTTTTCACCTGCCTCCTAGGAGTAAAACTTCCTTACGGTTACGCGGGGAAGATAAGAACATACCTAGACCCAGCGAAGCAGAAGTTCAGCGGGATGAAGTCTCACGACTGTCACGTGCTGATGACGCAGATACTTCCAGTTGCAATCCGTGGGATCATGGACGCGCACGTCCGTGAAACGCTATTTGGCCTATGCAACTTCTTCGACGTCATCTCTCGGAAGTCGATTGGCGTGAGGCAACTCAGAAGGCTACAGAAAGAGATCGTGGTGATACTATGCGAGCTTGAGATGTACTTCCCGCCCGCATTCTTCGATGTTATGGTGCATCTGCTGGTCCATATAGTGGAGGATATCATCCAACTCGGGCCGACGTTCCTGCACAGCATGATGCCGCTCGACAGGATGAATGGTGTCATCAAAGGATACGTTCGCAACATGTCACGTCCAGAGGGAAGCATAGCCAGGGGCTTTCTGACCGAAGAGTGCATGTCGTACTGCACGAATTATCTAGGCATCGAGAACCTCGTTGGTCTGCCCGTCAACAGGCACCTCGGCAGGCTCGCTGGATGGGGTCACCGTGAGGGTCGCCGCGAAATGCATGTCGACTTCGAGGGTCGACTCGCCGACTTTGAAAGAGCAAACCTAATCGCGCTACAACACATAGACGTGGTCGATCGTTTGGTGGTAGAGCACAAAACCTTTATTAAGAAGACGTACAATGACCGAGGCCAATAGAGGACGGACGGAGATATACTCAAAGAGCACAACTCATGTTTCACGCGTTGGTTCAAGCAGAAGCTTCCGTCGTACCCTTTACATGAGGATTCTTCCGCGGAAGAACAACTCATATTCGCCTTGTCACAGGGCGCCGAGCACAACCTGATGACCTATGAGGCGTACGATATCAATGGCTACACATTCTACACCGAGGCCAAGGACATGAAGAGCGATGGTTATCAGAACTACGGGGTAACGATGGAATCCTACACCGGTAACGACAAGGACAGATACTACGGAAGGATCGAGGAGATCTGGGAGCTGAGCTACGCTGGAGAGAAGGTCCCGATGTTCCGTGTCAGATGGGCCAAGAGCGTCCTAAAAGAAGACCGGTATTTCACCACCATGGTTATACCCGAAGCCAAATCCAAGACCGTGGGTGCAAACGTCACCGCGAAAAATGAGCCATGGGTACTGGCTTCCCAAGTGGACCAATGCTTCTTCATTACCGACCCGTCAAAGACCAGTCGTGTTGTCGTGAGGAGAGGCAAAAGGAAGATCATCGGAATGGATGGAGTAGCCAATGAGCAAGACTTCGACAAGTACGGCGACCCGAGGATCGAACATGACGACGATGATGAAGTAGCAGCATACACCACAAGAAGAAGCAGGACCACCCTACCTAAAGGACGTCCGTTCCACAGAAGAACTCCATTTGCCAAAAAGAAGGGCAAGAAGATTGTTAACAGATAGCTAGCTAAGATCGATTGTATTTAAATCGTAGCCTTCATTTCTCGATTGTATTTTATGGGCACTTTTTAAACTATCATGAATATTTTTAAATTTCATGGACACTCGATCTCGATCCCCCTCCATCTCGATCGCTATCCCACCTCGCCAGATCCGGTCCCCCTCGCCGCCGAGCACCCCCCGGTCCACCGGCCGCCGCCGCCGACCCCCCGGCACCCTCGATTCCCCTACTCAACCGCCGCCGCCGACCCCCCGCACCCCTCCCCTACTCAACCGCCGCCACCGACCCCCCTTTTAAAATTATTATTGTCTTATAAAAAAATTACTGTTATGATTTAAACAAGTTTGAACATATTTAAACACAAATAAGTATCAAACAGCATTTTAAATGCATAAATTTTTTTTGTGGAGCCTGGGAATCGAACCCAGGACCTCCTGGTGTGAGAACAGGCACCTGACCAGTCGAGCTAGTAGAGGAGAGTTGATGTGGATAAGGTCAGGTGGGAGATAACCTGTTGGCTTGAGCGGAAATAAAAAAAATACTAATGGCGCACCAGGTCGAGGTGCGCCATTAGCATGTATATACTTATGGCGCACCGAGGGGTGGTGCGCCATTAGTATTGTGCCCCCCTAATACTAACCCAGGATCCCCTCTCTCCCTCGCCCGAGCCCTCGCCCTCGATCCCCTCTCTCTCCCTCGCCCGAGCCCCTCGCCCTCGATCCCCTTCCCCTCTCCTCTCCCGACGCCGCCGCCCCGCCGCCCTCGACGCCGACGCCGCCGCCCCGCCGCCCTCGACGCCGACGCTTCCGCCCCGCCGCCCTCGACGCCGATGCCGCCACCCCGCCGCCCTCGACGCCGCTGCCACTCAACGGGACGCTCGCCTTCTGCGGCAACGCCCCTGGCGGTACCTGCTGCGATGCCGCCGCCAACAAGGCCCTGCGGGACCGGCTCCAAGCCGCCAACGTCTCCGACCAAGCCTGCGCCGCCGTCCTCAAGTCCCTCCTCTGTGCGGTGAGTGCCCGCCATGTGCTCGACGCTTTGCTGTTGCTGTTAGGGTGGATTTGGGTGGATTCGGTAGATGACCAGATGCCAGCTGCTCGATTGTTAACCTGTGCCGCCATTAATTAGTGTTAACTCTAGTATAATCAACTTCAACTTCAACTTCAGAGAGTGTCACACTCAGTTCAGTAGCTGGCAGACCAAGCGGCGCTCTCAACTTGTCTTTATCTCCATTTTTAAGCACACACCTAATTATGTATCATGTACAGTATGTAGTAGCAACATGCTGATGGAGAGGTGCAGCAGTATCATGACAAAATCTGTTGTTATCTTATTCCAGGATGCACATCTTCTCTGAAACTGACATGTTCTTAATATGGACTTTGTTTGATGATAGAGTAGAGGTGTAGCAAGTTAAGTTTTAAAAACCAAGATAGTTTAGTAGTACAACAAGTAGATGCAGCAACAATGCCATCATTAAATAAACAAGCTGGTGCTATGATTGTTAGTGACGATCCCATAAAAACTATTACTAGGCTGGTCCAGAAATTAGTATATATATGACTAATAAACCTAACATATAGTGAGTCCAAAGTCCGAGCTCTCAATATTATCAAGAAACCAACATGTGTTAGACAATCTCATGAAGCACGTTGCAACTATCTATCTAACTTCTAGATTACTTGAAATAATTAAATTTTCAGTTGAGCAGTGCACACTGTAGTTCTGTTTGGATTAAATTGAGACAATAAAATCACACCACTCTGCTGCAAACATGTCTTGTCTGTAGAAAAGCATATCGGAAGCTGTTCATGTATTGTTTGGACTAAAGAATCCTCAAGTCCTCCGGATATATGTTTGGATGCTAGATGGTTCATGCATATTTCTGTCAACTTCATGTAGAATTAGATGGATGTATATGTCTGTCTACTTCTTCTAGAACTAGTGTATTACCAAGATTCCAACACTATTTATGTTGTATCCAGATTGAAAATACCAACTAGCATTTTGCATTCTCTTTCAGATTCAATGTGACTAGAATTCACTTGTTCTTATATGGGTGAAACTTCACTTGTTTTTAGGCTAGTGTATGGTGTTTGCTTTATTCTGTCATCATTTGTAACTATGTCACAAATAAATTGTTCCTTGTTCTGTATTTGACAAGTAATGACTGTTGATAAGCTGAGGCATGTATTAAGCTATTTCTTTGCTCTGAATTACTTGTGATGCCTCTGAATTACTTGTGATCACATTGAGAAAGACTTGTAAAGATGATGATCATCTTTTACAGAAAACAATTTGTGATGATTTTGCTAGTTTGCTGGGTTTTGTCTCCGACCAGTGTGTCGTGATGAATTTGCAGGTACCCCGAGAGGCCCTTGAGTTTGCCGGAATGTCGATTAACTTCCGTTCCGGCAAATTCGGGTACTCCATATGTCTATTTTCAGCAAAGGTCATGCTGAAATTTTCCGTGAATTTTAGCATGACTTTGCTAAAAATAGGACATATGGGGTACTTGTGACTAATGCATGGGCCGGGGTATCTTAGTAGTTAATTAAGTAGTATCAAATGCCCCGGGGTACTTGTGACTAATGCATGGCTTTTAGGGTGCCTCGGCGTCGAAAAACCCTCAATGATAAAAGCTTAGATTTTAGGATGCCTTGGTGTCGACAAACCCTAAATGATGAGACCATGATCTTGTTCCTTGACAATAAACAACTTTTTGACCAAACTTTGTTTCTATTTAGAGAGAAACATGGCCCACAACGATGAGGCCGGGGGTTCGGGCGGCAAGGCATTCTGGGAGCTGTCCCAGGAGATGGAGGAACAACCTCACTTGTATGAGGACACCGCCTTCCCCACCGATCCTGAGACCACTGATGGTGCCGCCGAGGATGACCCCACTGATGCCACCACTGATGGTGCCGCCGAGGATGCCACCACTGATGATGGCGGCGCATGCACAGATGGCAGCCAGAAGAGGCAACGGAAGGACCGGCGCCCGACCGTGCTCCGCACCCTCAAGGAGGAAGTTACTGAAGTGGACTCCGACGGGAATCCAACGGCGCCCGAACGAATAGTCAAGGGGTACTCGCTTCAGCTCGGGTGCATTCTCCGGAGCACCATCTCGATCAACACCGAGAACCTGAGGCATCCTGACCGAGGGAATTTGCGCAACCTCCTCTTCACGAAGCTGCACGAACGATACAAGTTCCCCGCTGAATTTGAAAACACAAGCCTCAAAGGGAATAAAGTGAACAATGCTGCCCTCACGAAGATGAGCAAGGCCCTGTCTACTTGGAAAAGCAATGTGAAGAGAATGATCGAGAAAGCTGAGAGTTATGAGAAGATCAAGGAGAAAAATCCTTCGATCACCGAAGATGACTACAACGACTTCAAGATCAATTGCTCGAGCACCGCACACTCCCAATCAAGTCAGTGGGGGAAAGAAATGCGGGAGCTGAACTTAGGGGAACACACACTCGGTCCCGGCGGTTATAGAGTGGCGGAACCTATATGGGACAAGGAGGAGGCGGACCGTGCCGAGCAAGGCCTACCGCCCCTCTTCGATAAATACGGTGACAAGCTGACCAGGAACTATGTCAGGGCCCGGTACAAGAAGGACCCAAAAACAAAGGAGCTTACCATGGATTCGAAGACCAGGGCGCTTGAGCTTGTTCTGGTAAGGAATACACCCCCGCGTAATTAGCTCCATATGGTTGCATTCTAATTAATGAAGCCAAATTTCTAAATGCTTCACATTCCTTCCGCAGGCGACTGAAAGCAGTAGCGCGGGGTCGACTAAGAGCAACCCTTGGGACACCACTCTAAATAGGGCGTTGAATGTAATGAAGAACAAGGATAAGCTCAGTAAGCCGACGTCAGCTAGTCGTGTGGCCGGCAAAGGCTTGTCGACAAAATGGGGGTCATACTATAACACTGGTGGACGAAAGGAGAAAAAGACCAGCTCAGAAAGCCAGGCGCACGAGGTTCAAGAACTCAAGGCACAGGTGGCGCGGATTCCGGAGATTGTCCAAGAGCAAGTGCAACAACAACTCGGAGCGACGATCACCGCCATTGTGCCTACCTTGATCCAGGGGTTGAGTGCGTGGATTGCGGGCGGCCAACAGGGGCCGCCCCGATTCCTAGCTTCACGGCCAGCAACTCGCAGAACACGATGGCGGGGCAATTGGTGTCTCCGACGCCTGCACGGGAGCTTAATGCACCCGGGTGTACGCCGGCCGGCACCTCTGCAGCAAGCGGCCCCTCCGTCAACTACACGCCCGCCGTTGGCGGTGCCTCGACATTAGCCGAGCTCGACGCCATCATCACGGTAACTAATTAAGCCTCTCTCGGCCGAGGACTTCATCTCCTTGCCTTTGACTGGGCATCCCTGACGCCCTACATGTTTTCGCAGGGCGCCGCTGACGTTCCGTGCACTCTCCTGCACTTCGTGAACAATGAGTTGGTCGATGTCGCCAAGGGCAAAATCGTTCAACCGGGCAACCCCTTGTTCCACGGTACCCAGATGCCACCCAACTTGTTTAGGGTTCAACTGGTTCGAGTGCTGCCAGGCTGCGACGAGTTGTTACCTCCGATTCGACCCGTCGGGGCCGACGATGATGACGTGATGACCCTCAGCGCCTGCCTGAGCTGGCCCCTGCTTTGGCCGAAGAGCCAGATTCGTTTGGGGGCGGGGGACACCACCCCAAAGACAACACCGCCAGTCATGTCGGCGCCAAGTCGGCCCCATGGCAAGACCGCCGCAACGGTGCCGGACATACCTATGCCACTGGATCCAAACATGCATATGGCACAGGATCAGAACGACGACGACGACGATACATTTGCCAAAGTCGATCGGTACTTTGCCGATCATGGGTACGAGGGCGACTTCATGGGGCCTCCTTCTTAAGAACCCAACCCAACAAAAGACGTGCGCGATCTAGCTGGTACCACGGAGAAGCCAAGTTGCAACATGCGTCGTCTGCCGTTCAGCTCTCAGGAGACGCCTCCAGCTGCTGACTTCACCGAGCCTCAGATAGGCGAGGTGCGAAATATTCTCAGCCCCAACACACTCAAGAAGGCGGTCTATGAGAAGAACTCGGTCCCATTACAGGAGAAGAAGAAGGCACGCAAAAGAAAGACTAACAAGGGTGCGGGCCAGCCGGCACCGAGTACGATCCGTGCTCAGGACGGGCCACCTTCACCTGAGGATTTAATGAGGAGGGTGCATGTGGCGGGTAGGCCGATGCTACCGAGAAATATGCTCGATTTGCAGCCGGTGCTATGCGGAGTCTGCATGACAGTGTTCTTTCTTTGGAGAAGCGGCGTCTCAGAGAGAAGGATGTGGCATACCCGGTTTTCGTGGCCAAGGTGCCAAAGGGCAAGGGCTTTGTGGATAACTACATCGGGGGTACGATCGTCCTGCGGTTTGATGACATCCACGCTATGTTGAACCTTCATCCGCTGCACTACACCTTCGTTCGGCTATTTTCGCTGAGTATGGAGATGCGGATCATTCGCGACAAGACCCCGGACATCGTGATAGTCGACCCCTTCTACATGCGTGCCAAGATCTTGGGCAGCGCTGGGGACCGGCAAGTCGCGAGTTCTTACCTCGAAGGCGTCATTCTGGCAAACCCAGATAAGGATAACTTCCTCGTGCCTTACTTTCCCGAGTAAGTCCTCCCCTCAACCGCCCCGTAACATACGAATTCTTATATTTCGATCGTTTTTCTTTTAACATTCCGTGTTTTCTGAAGTGACACACATTGCACGCTCATCCTCCTAAGCCCCAAATATTCCATGGCCACGTATTTCGACCCGGACCGTCAGTCGAACATAGACTACACAAATGTCAAGAAGGTTCTTGATGATGTTCTCCCCGGCTACGCCCAATCTGGAGGCACCTTCAACAGGCCTATTCGTAAGTACGGCAAGCACGTGTTCTCCCACAATACGACGTTCTGCTGCGTCAAGCAGCCGCCTGGCGGTCAGAAGGGTGCCTACTACGTCATCCATCACATGCGGGCGATCGTACGGGACCATCATCAACTTCAGCTACCGAGTAAACTCAAAGATTGGGCCATGAGCGTGTCGGCAATCCAGGACGCGGACATCAGACAAGAATTCCTTCGCATCCAGTCGGAGTTTGCGGAAATCATCCATCAAGATGTCCTTCGTACCTCGGGGCAGTTCTACCTCAGAAATCAACCGTCCAACAGTGAGATAGTCGGAATGCTACAAATGCAGGCTGACAATGCCCGTAATTTCATGACTCCCACGATAGACGGCGGCTTCATCCATGCTCCGGTCCCTTGAGTCGAGTCGAAAGCAGTGATGATGTGTCTAGTTCTGAAACATCGATTGGCTCATGTTGTGATTAAACTTTAATGAACTTGTAGTATGTCACTTTGGTTTCGAGAGTCGTTCAACTTAGATGTAATTGATGCTATTAATGTCTTGCTTTTCTCTTCCGATCGTTCTGTTGCATACTTATATATTGCTTATGTATTGTCTGTGAATTGGTACTAACGTTTCATTTCGCTAGTGCATAGCGATGCCGTCGTACGTCGTGTACAAGGGTAAGGTTCCCGGAGTCTACGACGACTGGGAGGAGTGTCGGAGACAGGTTCACCGATTCAGCGGAAACAGTTACAAAGGGTACACCACTAGGGCCGAGGCCGAATCTAGATACGCCCGCTATCTAGCACGAGAGGGGAGGGAGCGTTGGAGGAACCGGATGAAGACGAGTTTCATCGTGATGATGCTCATCGTGATGACCGCAGCTCTCTTCTATGTGATGGTAGTTTAGATGATCGATATCGACTTGTAATGTGAAGACAAACTCGCTACTCGCGGTCTCGAGACTTGTAATATAATGTTCTATCTTTGTTCGGTCTTTTCAATTCAGAGACTAATGTGATGAATTGTATTTGGAGACTAATATGATGAAATGTATTCAGAGACTAATCTTCTATTGTATTCGATGAATCTGTTGTTGATGTGTGCTGTCTATATTTTGTCCAATTATACATTTTGTAACCTGTGCAAAAAAACAGAAAATTAAAAAATTAAAAAAAACCTAATATTCATACTAATGGCGCATCACATAACAGTGCGCCATTAGTATTCCAGAGGATACTAATGGCGCATCCTTAAGCAGTGCGCCATTAGTATGCCGAGGTTACTAATGGCGCATCACCCTGTGGTGCGCCATTAGTATACCAAAGCACCTGGCTATACATGGCCCTGGCAGGCATACTAATGGCGCACCGTGCCCTATACTAATGGCGCACCAGTGGTGCACCATTAGTATACCAGATACTAATGGCGCACCAGGGGTGCGCCATTAGTAAGTATTACTAATGGCGTGCTACTAATGGCGCACCACTAATGCGCCATTAATGGCCAAATTAGATGCGCCATTAGTATCCCTTTTTCTAGTAGTGTTGTGGAGATCCTCTTCAACTTATGGCGACAATTCATCATGCATGATAAGATATAACGAAGATTATGACATGCATAATGAAAAATGGACGTCTGCAGAATGACCTAAGTGCGGAAGTTATCATCGCACATGCGGAATTTATCATCGCATCACAGAATATCAAATAAGTAGCAGACGACCATCAAGTTTAAGTGTTACAACTCAAATAACCAAATGTATCAAAATGCGAGAGTTGTAAACACTAGGCAAAATATAGAGCAACCGCCCATATGAACCCGCTTGAAGACTATCAAACTCATACGCTTCTCCCCCTTTTGTCAGTAATGATCAAAAAGGTTTGAAGACATAGAGCATCTACTCGTCCTCATGAGGAGTAGGTGAAGCAGCAGGGTTGGTGTTGTCGTTTGGCGGTGCAGACGAGCTTGGTGCAGTGTTGATTCTTGCAGAAGGGGTCGGTGAAGTAGCATCGTCTTCTTCATCGATCACTTTGGCGTTAACAGTTGCAGCAGAAGAGGAATATTCAGAGTCTTCAAGAGATGGAGTGCGACGTAGGACAGCATTCCGTGGAGGAGTGGAGTCAAACTTCTCCTTCTGGAATGCTCGACGTGGTGACTTGAGGCCTTGGTACTTTGCGAAGCCTGCGTAACGCTGGCGACGCCTTTGGAGATGGAGTTGGCTGGGCCTCAAAGTCATCATCTTCATTTTGCACAGATGGGGTAGCTTGACGTTGGGGAGAACTTGGGGTGTCTTGTTGTTGTGGGTGATCAGCCCACGAAGCATCCTGTGCAATTGGCGTCAGAGGACGACCAATGCTGATGAGTTCGCTGTTCGTGAGAACAGGCGATGATACCAGGTTGTGTACGATCTGAGGAAGGACTTCATCATCTTCAACATTGTCGTGGTGACCAATGTCTTCAGCAGCAGTGGGGTCAACTGCTGGAATGTCTTCAGCTTCATGAGCCTCTGTGGAAGTAGGCTCATGAACTATCATCCGTCGTTCTTGGTGTTCAGAGGCAGGGCGAACCATTGATATGGGTTCAACAACCAAGGGCTTTGAGGGAGCAGCCCTATCCTTCTTGGTTCTGCGCTTCTTCTTGGAGGGAGCAGCATCAAAGGCTTCAGTATTTTTCCTTTTCTTAGCTTCAGCCTCGGCAGTTCTCGTCTTCTTCAGCTCAGAAGCGGTTGATCTGACCTTTGGCTTTGAGCTGGTCATGCTAGTTGGGAAGACAATGTGCGGCTCTTCCTACCTTCAAGGAGCAGTTTGGTCAGTCGAAGGCTTCTTCTTCTTGGCAGCCATTCTTGGGTCGATGCCAGGATGACCAAGAGCCTTGCGCTTCTCAGCCTCATTGTAGGCTTGCACACACTTGTCAGACAGCCTGAAGTCAATGCCACTGCTCCTGTACCGCCTCCAAGGCCACACACAATCGAGCAAGCATATGATCATGGTTAGCTGGTCACTGTCAGATGGCCCATCCTGGTTCCTCCGCCTGCTGCTGGTCCTCAATTTGACTACCATGTCGTGCATAGGCCTCAGGTCCAGAAGCCTAAGCCAAGATTGTGCAGGTTTCCAGGTACTGCCACTTCACCAGGGTCATTCAATGGAAATGGCTTCATTGCGCACAACACTTTCTTTGATAGTGCCAAGAACCCCTATTCCAAGCCAAGGATCTCATCTAATCGGTTCTGGAGCTATCAGCAGCGCAGTTACTATTCTTGTGTTCTCTATGACCAAGGGCGCATCTTTTCACATATGCGTCTATACTGTGAAGCCATTGCTGGACTGCCCTGCCTTGAAGAAGCCCTTGACTGCTTCCGTGATGCTGGTCTACTGAACTTTTTGACTGATAAGGAGCATTGGAATGAAGAGCTTCTGCTACAATTTTATGCTACCCTCCACATTCGCGGCTACAACAGGGATCCGAAGACTTGGGTCCTTGAGTGGATGACAGGCAATGTCCATCATGGAGCCAAATTTCTTGATATCATTGAGCTAACTGGCCAGCCCACTCCAGGTGAACTCTTCGAGCCTGGTTGTCAGCTTCACTGCAATGCATTGGAGAGCATCTTTCAGAAGCCAGAGCCCAACATGAGCCAAATGCTAAGCATGATGAAGCCTCTGCCACACGACACTAAATACCCAAGAGAGTTCTTTGTTGAAGACCTCGAGTATCGGCCCTGAACAATCTATCATATCATCAGGCGAACTCTATGGCCCGTCAAAGGACATTCTTCTGCAGCGAAGCTTGAAGGAGCAATGAAGACATTGGTCTTTTATATCTTCAATGGCATCAGCTTCAATGCTCAAGACTTCTTCATCAGAGAATTAGCCGCATCAGGCTTTGATCTCTTTGGTCTGAAGTTATACGCTCCATGGGTTATGCTCCTTATTAAGCTTCATTCAGCTGTCAACTATCATCCTTCTGCTCGCAACCATCTGATATTTTTGCCAGAGGTTGATATGTCAGTTGAAGCCATATACCCAGAGCCTGCCAAGGAGACTATTTGTCTTCACAATGCTGATCACCAAAGCTTCACACGGCCCATTAAAGGAGTCCAGGCCGTCACTCGTGTTTATCCTTTGGCTGGCAACACACGTGGCCCTCATCGTGCCAATACTGAAGCCACTGAGAGCACAATTGCACAAAGGCCTCGAAAGCGATCTCGTTTCCTCAATGACCGAGAGCTTCTCGTCGCCCTTCATCAGAAACAGGATAAGCATCACTACTGGCTGAAGCGACAGATTCAAAGCCTCTTGGTGGATGTCAATCGCATTCACAACCTGTCACCAAGAATGCTTTGTCACTCATGAAACCTATCGAAGGTCATGGAAGAGCTTGACATTGCTGAGTGCTGAAGCAGATCTTCAAGATGATGGCTTCACTGAAAGATTCAAGTTTGACTCCACTCCTCCAAGGAATGTTGTCTTGCGTCGGACTCCCTCTCTTGAAGACTCTGACTATTCCTCCTCAGCTGCAACGGTGAATGCCAGAGTCATAGATGATCAAGATGATGCTACTTCACCACCTCCAACTTCGGCGTGTATCGACACTGCACCAAGTTCTTCTGCACCGCCAAACGCCAACGACGACCCTGCAGCTTCTCCTACTCCTTCTGGGAATGAGTAGAGGCTCTATGTCTTCAAACCTTTTTGGTCCTTACTGACAAAAGGCGGAGAAGCATATGAGTTGATAGTCTTCAAGCGGGTCCATATGGGCGGTTGCTTTATATTTTGCCTACTGTTTACTGATACGTCTCCAATGTATCTATAATTTTCGATTGCTCCATGCTATATTATCTACTGTTTTGGACTATATAGGGCTTTATTTTCCACTTTTATATTATTTTTGGGACTAACCTATTAACCGAAGGCCCAGCCCAGAAATGTTGTTTTTTGCCCTATTTCAGAGTTTTGGAGAAACAAAATATCAAACGGATCCCAAACGGAATAAAATCTTCGGGAACGTGATTTTCTCACCGAACGTGATCTAGGGGACTTGGACCCTACGCCAAGGCATCAGAGAGGCGGTCATAAGGGTGGGGGGCGCCCCCCCTTAGGGCGCGCCCCCTGCCTCGTGGGCCCCTCAAAGCTCCACCGACGTACTCCTTGCTCCTATATATACCTATGTACCCCCAAACGATCAGAATAGGAGCCAAAAACCTAATTCCACCACCGCAACTTTCTGTATCCACGAGATCCCATCTTGGGGCCTATTCCGGTGCTCCGCCGAAGAGGGTCGTCATCACAAAGGGCTTCTACATCATCATAGACCCTTCGATGAAGTGTGAGTAGTTTACCTCAGACCTTCGGGTCCATAGTTAGTAGCTAGATGGATTCTTCTCTCTTCTTGGATCTCAATACAATGTTCTCCCCCTCTCTCGTGGAGATCTATTCGATGTAATCTTCTTTTTGCGGTGTGTTTGTTGAGACCGATGAATTGTGGGTTTATGATCAAGTCTATCTATGAATAATATTTGAATCTTCTCTGAATTCTTTTATGTATGATTGGTTATCTTTGCAAGTCTCTTCGAGTTCTCAGTTTGGTTTGGCCTACTAGATTGGTTTTTCTTGCCATGGGAGAAGTTCTTAGCTTTCGGTTCGATCTTGCGGTGTCCTTTCCCAGTGACAAAAGGGGCAGCAAGGCATGTATTGCATCGTTGCCATCGAGGATAACAATATGGGGTTTATTTCATATTGCATGAATTTATCTCTCTACATCATGTCATCTTGCTTAAAGCGTTACTCTGTTTTTAACTTAATACTCTAGATGCATGCTGGATAGCGGTCGAAGAGTGGAGTAATAGTAGTAGATGCAGGCAGGAGTCGGTCTACTTGTCTCGGACGTGATGCCTATATACATGATCATACCTAGATATTCTCATAACTATGCTCAATTCTATCAATTGCTCAACAGTAATTTGTTCACCCACCGTAGAATACTTATGCTCTTGAGAGAAGCCACTAGTGAAACCTATGGCCCCTCTCATCATATCAATCTCCATCACTTTAATCTTGCTTTGCTTTTTTACTTTGCCTTTTACTTTTTACTCTGCATCTCTATATCAAAAATACCAAAAACATTATCTATCAGTTCTCACTCTCGTAAGTGACCATGAAGGGATTGACAACCCCTAATCGTGTTGGTTGCGAGTAGCTATCGTTTTGTGCAGGTACGAGGGACTTGAGCATGGCCTCCTACTGGATTGATACCTTGGTTCTCAAAAACTGAGGGAAATACTTACGCAACTCTGCTGCATCATCCTCTCCTCTTTGGGGAAAACCAATGCAAGCTCAAGAGGTAGCATTTACAACTCTCGCTTTTGATACATTTGGTTCTTTGAGTTGTAACACTTAAACTTGATGGTCGTCTGCTACTTGTTTGCTATTCTATGATGCGATGATAAATTATGCATGTGCGATGATATTATCCCCGCATGCACGAGGTCCTATTGTAGACGTCCATTTTTCATTCTGCATGTCATTATCTTCATTATATCAAAACATGCATGACGAATTGTCTTCATAAGTTGAAGAGGATCTCCAAAAGTACAACCTGCCATGTGCATTTGCATTCCAAAAGCGAATTACTTATATGCACATCTTCAGGGGGAGACTGTTGCTACTTATGAAGACAATACCTTAATCCCTTACAATTTCACATACTTTTATCCCCGTTGAAAAATGCAACCAGTTTGTCATCAATCACCAAGAAGGGGGAGATTGTAAGTGCATCTAGTGCCACCCCTAGTTGGTTTTGGAGTATTGACGTCAAAGCTGGTTGAGGGACTAATGTGTTTGTGAGAATTGCAGGATAACACAGGTAGTAGTCCCTCATTGATTCGGCTTACCTACTGGAGATGATCCCTAAAAATATATGAAGACATAGAAGACAATGGTGGTATGTGAAGATATTCACATTGAAGACTATGACAAGAGAAGACATCGCGTGAAGACTATGGAGCGCGAAGACTTAGTTGTTTTGTTGTTTCCTTTTCTTCTTTGTTGAGTCATAGGAACCACCGTACTGTTAAGTGGGGTCCCAGTGAACAAAGTCAGAGTGACTGAAGTGATGTTCAACCAAATCCTATGTATTCGAGCGAAGACAATGAGAGCAAATCTTATCCAGAGCTGGATGAGTCAGCTTTACTTGTAGCCCAAGTCAAGCTGCCGCATGTGTTTGAAATCTGACCGTTGGAACATGTGTCAGTTCCTTAGTGACCCATGGTCATTTCGGACAAATCAGGTCGGGTTGCCTAGTGGCTATAAATAGCCCACCCCCTACACCATAAATTGGTGGCTGCTCAGAGTTAGTGCACGACTTTTGTCGTTTGAGAGCAACCCACCTCCGAAGCTTTTGAGAGAGAGAAATCCTTGCGAGGACAAAGCCCAAACACCCAGAGCCAAAGAGTGTTAGGCATCACTGAAGTCTTTTTGTCCGCGTGACCTGAAGACTTGTTACACTTGAGTACTGTGAATCCTCCAGCCGGTTAGGTATCGCGTTCTGAGCATCCAAGAGTCATTGTGGATCGCCGGTGAACGAAGTCTGTGAAGGTTTGGAAGTCTACCTTGAAGACTTACCAGAGTGATTGGGCGAGGACTGGGTGTCCTTAGCTCAAGGGGAATAAGGCGAAGACACGGTGTTCTGAGTTAATCTCAGCCTCCCTAACCAGACGTATAGTTGTCACAGCAACTGGAACTGGTCCAACAAATCATTGTCTTCATCAAGTGAATGGTTCTATTATGTCCCTCTCTTTTCTTACGGTTTGTCTTCGTGAAGTCATTGCTTGCTTGCACTACCTGTTTGACTTCATTGTGTGACTACTATCGTTGTTGGGCTTCATACTATCTTCCATCCTGGTCTTTACTACCCTAGCCGCTATTAGTCTTCGTGCTTTCACTTCATTGAATACTTGACTATGGCTTGCTTAGTGTAGTCTACCTTCCGCTGCATATCAATAGGTTCATTTCTATTGTTTGTCTTCGAAACTCTCATGTTTTGAAGACTTTCATAAAAATCGCCTATTCACCCCCCCCTCTAGTCGATAACTAGCACTTTCAGATGCATCTGTATATATACCATCTATGATGCTAATTTCTAATGGTTCCACATGTTGCATGTGGGACTTGCTGCTGGTGCAGTTGTGTAATGGGGTAGCTGAGTGCGGAAGCTATATCATGTTGTACTCTGATGTATTTCAATTATGAAATTTTGCTTCCTTAATATGGAAATGAAATATATTGTGTGCTTAATATGAAATGTCAATTAGATTAATAAATGGTTTGTGAGTAATTGGATAATTACCCTGCTAATTTGGTTTTGCTATTGCAAACGGTTGTTGAAAAAGTATCATGGGCGATGACCTCAGGCAACACACACAGTTTCTAGGAACAAACCGTGTTGGATCAATGAACAATCACACACGACTTTCTCTTGAAAACTTTTTGTGTTAGGCTACCTTGTGCAAATGTTTACCACATAAAAACTATGTGTGATGGACAGCCTTTGCCACACAGTTTCTTCTACAAACTGTGTATGATACATTCAATAACGAAAACGATTTAACGGGGAAAATTGTGTGTGGTGTACCTGTGAACGGTAATGTTTTGCTTGGAGCGACTGTGTGGGATGTACATACGAACGGAAACGTTTAGCGGGGACTGACTGTGTGGGATGTACTTGCGACCAAAAACAATTTTGCCATACAATTGAATTTTTTAGCTCTACTGTACGTATTTCTGTATTTGAGCGCTCGTCGGTCGCACACGACCTCATTTTGCCGAGCGTGTGTGCCAGGAGGGCATATCCCCGACGGTTTTTGGGTCGTGTGGGAAGGACCCCCTATCACCCACCACTACTAGGAAAAGGGCTAGAGATAGGATTGATACTAATGGCGCACCAGGGAAGCAGTGCGCCACTAGTATATAGTAATGGCGCACCTGTTGGTGATACGCCATTAGTGTGGAAGACACTAATGGCGCACCAGAAACGGGGTGCACCACTAGTGTTAAATATTTTTTTTCCATTTTTCCATACATACTAATGGCGCATCAGGTCGAAGTGCGCCATTACTAGTTCTAAATAGTAATGGCGCACCAAACAGACAGTGCGCCATTACTGTAAAAAAAATTATTCTTTTTTTGCAAAACTACTAATGGCGCATCGTTTCACAGTGCAGTCACGAGGAGATCGAGCAGTTTTTCACCTGCCTCCTAGGAGTAAAACTTCCTTACCGACGACCCCCCGCACCCTCCCCCACTCCACCGCCGCCGACGACCCACCGCACCCTCCCCCGCTCCACCGCCGCCGCCGACACCCCGCACCTTCCCCCGGCCCGCTCCACCGCCGCCGCTGACACCCGCACCCTCCCCACTTTTTGAAGATATTTTCAAAAAAAATGATGATATTTGATGATATCTTATGTTCTAGTCCTCATGAAAATAACAAATTTGATAAAAACAAATTATTAGATGCAACAAGAAATAATGAATTTTTTTTACTAATGGCGCACCAGAGGAGGGTGCGCCATTGCTATCAGAAAAAAATACTAATAGCGCACCAGAGGGTGGTGCGCCATTGCTATAGTGTCTAGCTGGATACCCCTTCGCCCGATCCCCCCTTCCCTCTCCCTCGTGAGATCCCCCTTCCCTCCCCCGCCGCCACACCCGCTCCGACGACCCCCGGCCCGCTCCACACCCCCTCCGGCTCCCCCGCGCCCGCTCCGACGACCCCCGCGCCCGCTCCACACCCGCTCCGGCTCCCCTCGCAGCCATCCCCAAGGTGAGCTATCTGGGCTAGCTAGGGGGTTCACCGCAAGCAAAGAAAGAGAGGAAGAAATCCCCCCGTCCCCCCGCCCCTTTGCTGAATGTCGATGGAATCAAATTTGCCGCCCCGCAGGTGAAGGAGGACGGTGCTTTCCTGCCGTGGCTGCGGAGCACGGCCGGGTCCGCCATCTCGTCGGCGCGGCGCATCGGGACCTCGCCGCTGGGAAGGTCTGTTCTTGGCTACTGTCGATTTGCTACATAGAGCAGAGCAGAGCAGAGCAGTAATAGTGTCCTTGTTCGCGTTGCAGCCGATCCAGGAGGGGGACTGCACCGGATCCGCCATCGCCGAGGAGCCGCACAGCACCGGATCCACCTCGTCCTCTTCCGCGGGTCGCCGTCGTCTTCCTCAACTCCGGCCACCTCAACTCCGGTCTCCGCTCCACCTTTGCTCCGTGGTTCAGTACACTAATCCTATTGTCTTTGACTACTTGATTTAACTTGCTGTACTTCCCACTACAAGTTGATTTACTGAAAATGCTACTCTAGTTCCCGGAGCTTGTTGTTTCTAGTTTGTGCATCACTATAAGAGGAGTGCATTTTTCTAGGTTCTCTCACAATCTCCATATGTTAGTTTGTTATCTTTTATACTTACAGTACAATAGGTTAACAGTTTGAAAGCCAGACAGTGAGGCTTTCTAGTGTATGGTCCTAACACACAACAATTTTATTAGTGAGGCTTTCTAGTGTATGGTCCTAACACACAACAATTTTATTAGTGTATGTACAAGATCAGTAAGATAATAGCTTGCTGTTTAAGCATCGTTGCAGTCAAACTCTGGAATATTTACAACGAAAATGACCAAAGGTATGGCCAGTGCCATCAGGAAATCACAGGTGAACCAATGCATCATAGTGGAACACTAAACTGACAATTCCATCATATGTATCACCAATCTTCTTGATTACTGATTATCTGAATTAGTTTGTAAACTGTAGAGGTGGTTAGGCTTTGGTTAAAAATAAAAACAATAATAGAAGTTTTGTATTTTCTAAGTAAAAAACCCCACATATGCACCAGGATGTGATCTGTCAGAACCAAAGTAGACCTAGCTCTGCATTAGTTGTTGCATACTTTTTTTACAAGTGCTGCAAATGCATACCTTTTTTTACAGAATGGTGTCATAATCAGAACAAAGCTGCTGCAAATGCATACTTTAACAGAATGGTGTCATAATCAGAACAAAGCTGCTGCAAATGCATACTTTTTTTACAAGTGCTAACGGAGAATATCAAAGCAGAGGCTGCCCTTTATTGGTGATCCCAATCACCTGGGATGCCCACTAAGACCATTGTAACATAAACTGAAAACCACCTCCTAGGAGGCATGTAATTTGTCCTGTTGTAGAAGAAAAACTTGTCAAACAAGATATTGAATTATTAGAGGATGACCACGATGAAACTATGATGCAATATGGTAGTGATGATGAAGATCACACTGGTCACAATATTGGTGATGATGACGAGTAGTTCTTATTATCTTCTGTGTTCACGTCTCTAGATTTTATCTCATGTGTTCACATCTGTCTTAATACCTTGCCTTGCCTTGTTCGGTTGTAAGGGTACTAATTGGTCTCTTCTGCTGCTTATCAGAGATGGCGGGAAGCAGCCACCGCTGCTCTGCGACACCGCAGTACAAGTTGGATGCTTCTGAGTTCTTCACTATCATACTTGGGATTTCAGTATCATCCATGACGCAGGTATATAAAATGAGAGATCTCCCCTAGCTTCACCCATCTCATTATGATATCTGTTGTTTGCCTACATCACTCATTGTCCCAAACTGCAGAGGCTGCCTGACAGTTTTAAGAACATGCTGATGGGTGAAGATCCGCCAAATAATGTGAAGGTGCGACAGGCCGGTAGCAGGTTTCGCAGGCTGTGGGATGTGGAGTTGGTGATCAAGGAGGGCCACATGTACTTGTCTCGTGGGTGGGAGAAGTTCTACCATGCCTACGACCTGCGGCTGGGGTACTTCCTTCTCTTTAGGTACGATGACGACGCCACCACGCTCATCGTGAAGGTGTTCAACGCGACTATGTGTCGCATGCGCTACGCTGAAGATTATGATGCCGGTACGTTCTGCCTCTTCTTATTCCTCTACATTTGGCTTTGTCTCACATTGATTGTTAACGGTCATTGTTGCATTTGGACAGGTAATGGGAGCAGCAGCAGCGACAATGGCTACAGCCAAAGCAGCAGCGACCATGGCTGTAGCGAAAGCACCAGCGACCATGGCTGTAGCGGAAGCAGCAGCGATTCTGGCAGCAACATAGACAACAAGAAGGATGATCCGGACTGGAGTGCGGGAGAAGAGGAGCAGAGTGGGGATGAGGAGCTGCAGGATGACGATGGGCATCAGGCTGAGGATGACCTAGCGCTGATGGTGGCTGACCAAGGGCAAGAGATGGTGGTGGCTGACCAAGGGCAAGAGATGGTGGTGGCTGACCATGTGCAAGAGATGGAGGTGGCTGAGGATGACCTAGCGATGGTCGTGCCTGAAGGTGGCCTCGCGATGGTGGTGGTGCCTGACAATGACCACGCACCGGTGGTGGCGCCGACGATCCCACAGCTGGGCGACATGACCACGCCAATTGAGGTAGAAGACTACATCCCACTGCCTCCACCGCCTCCACCGCCTCGCCGCTCTTGGCGCATCAGGCTGAGGAAGGAGAAGGAGAAGAACAATGCATGAGAACTGAACGTTGTTGGATGAACAATGTGAAACTTTTGTAATATGTAACGATGGAACTATGTGTTGGCTATGTATGTATATATGATGGAACTTGTGTGTTGGCTATCTATGTATATATGATGGAACTTGTGTGTTGGCTATGATTGTTATATGGATGCTTGTTGTATATCTCATAGGTGAAATAGTGACCTGAGATTAAGAAGAAAAAAATTAAAAAAATTGTTACTAATGGCGCATTACCGTGTGGTGCGCCATTAGTATAGCAGACACTAGTGGCGCACCGTGGGCAAAACTAATGGCGCACTACCTGGTGCGCCATTAGTATACCAGATACTAATGGCGCACCAGTGGTGCGCCATTAGTAAGATATACTAGTGGCATGCTACTAATGGCGCACTAGTAATGCGCCATTAGTAGGCAAAACCAGTGCGCCATTAGTAGGCCATTTCCTAGTAGTGCACACTCACTTGGCGATGGTTCCAAATGCCATCGCGGAAAGGGGTTAAAAAGCGTTTGTTTAGGACCGACACATACCAGTGTACTGCTGGAAGAAATCTCTGACAGACATCAGCAGTTATCTTTGCCAGTGCAGAAAAATTATCCTGAGCCTGCTCCAACCGAAGCTACATCTCTGCTAGCTGCTCAGCCTCTCGGGACGCCAGTTTCAGTCCACCTCAGTCGACTGATCGCAACCCTTGGCTTGCCTAGGACACGCTTGGTCTCGCTGCAGTTAGCTCCATCACTGAACCCGTTGGCCCTGTGGTGACTCGTGGCCATCGTGCTCGTGCTCCCGCTCCAATTTTCCACTGCTGAAGTCCGTCGTAGCAACAGGTCCAATAAATACAATGGCTTCAAGATCAACCAAGTGAGTGATGCTCGGCATACCATCTCTCGGGAGAAGCCACGGCTGATGCCTTTGATTGACTCTTCCTCCTCCACCCAAGAGACACATCCTGATGATGCACCACCCACACCAGTGCATGTCTTCCAGGAGATTGGAATCAATCGATGTGATGTACCTACTGCTGAACTTACTGAATAAATCCTCAATGCAGCTCCTGAACCTGCGTCCACTTCGACTGCACGCACAGGTAATCTGCTCGCTGATGATCTGACAGGCGAGGAGGACATTTCCAGGGCTTAGCTCCTCTTCAGCTCATGCCCCTTTTGTGTACTTGGTAGGTGCTCTGCTAGAATATCCGAGCTAGAGGTTGCTTGGTCGTTTGCCTTCAAGAGACAAAAAAGACCTCTTTCAAGTTATCTTTCATTAAGTCCTATTGCACTAAACAATTTGATCAATTTGCTTATGTTCCCTCTCAAGGCGCTTCAGGGGGTTTAATTACTATTTAGAAAAGTTCTGTCTTCACAGGCAATGTGGTGTTTTCGTCTGATTTTTCCTTGGTCATTAACTTCACTAGCATGCTCTCATCACACTCTTGGACACTAGTTAATGTGTACGGCCCATGTACTGGTGATGCACGTGTTACGTTCATGAATTGGCTCTATGATTTGGATATTCCTAGCATGCAAATTGGCTCTTAATTGGTTATTTTAATTACATTCGTGTTCCCGATAATCGCAACAAGCCTGGGGGGGTCCTAATGACATGTGTACATTTAATGACATTATCCGCAATCAAAGTCTCATTAAATTAACTATAAAGGGACGATCCTATACTTGGAGCAATATGCAATAAGACCCCCTCCTCGAACAGCTCGATTGGTTCTTCACATCTCTTCATTGGACCAACGTTTATCCGAACACTTTGGTTAAACTCCTTGGTAAGCCTGTCTCTGATCATGTGCCATGCGTTGTTTCCGTCCAAACTACCATTCCACGCAGCAAGATATTCCGTTTTGAACCTTTCTAGATTCTACACCCTGGTTTCATGGATCTTGTTCAAGAGGTTTGGAACAGACCGGTTAGAGCCCAAAATGCTGCATCCATACTCTGCCGCAAGTTTAAAGCTCTTCTCCACGCTCTTAAGATCTGGAGCGAAAACCTTTCCTGCCTATCGGTGGCCATTGCTAACTGCAACGATATGCTAGCCCATCTAGATGAACTTGAAAACAGCAGAAAGTTAACAATCTCAGAGACAAATTTTTGTAACATCCTCAAGAAGCACCTGTTGTGCCTTCTTAATTACCAAAATCAGTATTGGAAAAAATGCTGCACCATTCGGTGGATCAAGTTCGGCGATGACAATACAAAATTCTTCCAGTCAGTTGCCACTGAAAGATATCACCGTAACAACATCGCCAATTTCAGAAAAGATGATGGAACTCTTGTCGATAATCATTCAGGCAAAGAGGCGCTCCTGTTTCAAACTTACACTGATAGTTTGGGCACCTCGAGACCGACAGAAATGAAGTTCAACCTTTCAAACATCGTTCAGCGCCATCATGATCTGGACCAGTTAACTGAACCATTTACACACGATGAGATCGATGCAGTAATCAAAGAAATGTCAGCTGATCCAGTGCCCGACCCTGATGGTTTTAATGGAGTTTTTCTCAAAGAGTGCTGGCCTATCATCAAACAAGACTTTTTTAACCTTTGTGACAAATTTCATCAAGGAGAATTGGACCTCACAAGTATAAATGATGGACTCATAACCCAAATCCCAAAAACCAACTCGCCAGAGAATGTGAATGACTACAGACCGATCACGCTGCTCAATTGTTGCCTTAAGCTGATCACCAAGCTTCTCGCCAACCGCCTTCAACGTGTCATTTTAAAAATCATTCACACTAACCAGTATGGTTTCATCAAAGGGAAAAAGATACAGGATTGCTTGGTGTGGACCTTCCAATATATTCATCAATGTCACACCTTTAGGAGGGAGATTATTCTGCTCAAACTTGATTTCGCCAAAGCCTTTGACACGATTGAGCACGCACCCATGTTAAATATTATGAAGCAGATGGGTTTCAATGACAAGTGGCTATCTTGGATAAAATGCATTTTCTCCATGGGACGCTCATCGGTGTTACTAAATGGTGTCCCGGGCCGTCAGTTTCACTGTCGAACCGGGGTGCGACAAGGTGACCCGCTGTCCCCCATGATCTTTGTGATCGCAGCCGACCTCCTCCAAGCCGCCATCAACGATGCATATAGACGAGGCAAGATCCATCTACCATTCCGTTTCACGGGACAAATGGACTACCCGGTGATACAATATGCGGACGATACAATCTTGGCCATGCATGCATGCCCTCGTCAAGCAGTGATATGTCACCATCGTATCTATAACTTTTTATTGGTTCATGTCAATATTATACAACTTTTACATACTTTTGGCAACTTTTTATATGATTTATTGGACTAACCTATTGATCCAGTGTCCAGTGCCAGTTCCTGTTTTTTGCATGTTTTTTTATCGCAGAAAATCCATATCAAACGAAGTCCTAATGTAATAAAATTTCACGGAGAATTATTTTGGAATATATGTGATTTTTGGGAGTTGGAATCACCGCAAATGGAGGCCCACATAGCCCACAAGACACCAGGGCACGCCAGAGGCCCTTGGCGCATGGTGGTGGGTTGTGCCCTCCTCAAACGTCGGTTGGAGATCTACTTCGGGCGTAAGGAAGCTTATATCCGGAAAAAACGTGTTAAAATCTCAGCGCAATTGGAGTTACGGATCTCCCTGAATATAAGAAATGGTTTTCGGCCAGATCAGGAGAGCGCGAAACAGAAGAGAACAGAGTGGGATATCCAATCTCGGAGGGGCTCCCGCCCCTCCGGTGCCATGGAGGCCATGGACCAGAGGGGGAACTCTCCTCCCATCTAGGGGGGAGGCCAAGGAAGAAGAATAAGGAGGGGGCTCTCTCCCCCTCCCTCCTGGTGGCGTCGGAGTGCCGCTGGGGCAACGATCGTGACGACGATCTACATCAACAATCTTGCTACTGTCAACACTAACTTTCTCCCCCTCTATGCAGCGGTGTAACACCTCTTTCCCTAGCTGTAATCTCTACTTAAACATGGTGCTCAAGTCCATATATTATTTCCCAATGATCTATGGTTATCCTATGATATTTGAGTAGATCCGTTTTGTCCTATGGGTTAACCATGACTTGGTTGGTATGATTGCATATTTTATTTATGGTGATGTCCTATGGTGCCCTCCATTCTCGCGCAAACGTGAGGGGCCCTTGCTCTAGGGTGTTGCAATATGTTCATGTTTCGCTTATGGTGGGTTGCGAGAGTGACAGAAACTTAAACCCGAGTAATTGGAGTATGACATATGGGAGTAAAGAGGACTTGATACTTAATGCTATGGTTGGGTTTCACGACCTTAATGACCTTTAGTAGTTGCGGATGCTTGCTAGAGTTCCAATCATAAGTGCATATGATCCAAGTAGACAAAGTATGTTAGCTCATGCCTCTCCCACATATAAAATTGCAAGAATGATTACTGGTACTTGTTATCGATTGCCTAGGGACAAATAACTTTCTTGTTGACAAAAGCTATACACTTTTATTATCTTGCAATTTATTCATAGTTTTATTCTTGCAAAATAGTTTCATACTTGCCTCCGGTAAAGCAAACGTCAAGTGTGCATAGAGTTGTATCGATGGTCGATATAACTTGAGCGAATATTTGTTCTACTTTTAGCTCCTCGTTGGGTTCGACACTCTTACTTATCGAAAGAGGCTACAATTGATCCCCTATACTTGTGGGCTATCAAGACCTTTTTTCTGGCGCCGTTGCCGGGGAGCAATAGCGTGGGGTGAATATTCTCGTGTGTGCTTGATTGCTTTATCACTAAGTAGTTTTTATTACTTGTTCTAAGTTGTTCTCTATCTTTAGTGATGGATATGGAACACGAAACACAAAAAAAATTAGTTGTACCTACTACTCATGGAGATGGGGAACCTCCTAAAACCCTCGATGGTCATTATGTAAAAGATATTATGCACTACTTTGATAATCCTGAGAAAACCCCATTCAACTATATAATGGGAGTAACGTTCGATCAACGTGAATACTTTAGGGATTATCGCTTGACTCATAAAGGGGAATTGTTATGGTATCAAATTCATTGTTGCATCGGTATGCTCGAGAGCTATGCTTGAGATATGATTATACTTGTTGCTCTAGGATGAACGCTCCACATCTTCCCTTTTCATGTGAATTTAATGATAATGAAACCTTGGCTTCTTATGCTAGAGGTAATATGATTACTATGATGTGGAAAGAATAGAAGAATTTGTTGCTTTTAAGGGTGCTTATGAAATTGAATCTTTGTTTGAAAAGTATGATTTTTTTTATGATGATGTTTATAGAACTGAAAATTTTGCCATCCTTAAGTATTGCTATGATAATTATAAATGCAATTACGATATTGATGTGTTTATTGAGAAAGTCTCCGCTGTCCAAGAAGAGACTAATATTTTGCAGGAGTCTATGGAAGAAGAAATCGATGATATTATGAGCTCATCGAATGAAAAAGATGATGAGGAGAGCGAAGAACAAAAGGAGGAAGAGAAGATTGATCACCCGTGCCCACCTTCTAATGAGAGTAACTCTTCAAATCATACATTATTTAATTTCCCTTCGTTCTTACCGAAGGATGAATGCCATGATAATTGCTATGATCCCGTTGATTCATTTGAGATGTCCCTTTTTGATGATGCTTGCTATGATTGTGGCCATGATGCCAATGTAAATTATGCTTATGGAGATGAACTTGCTATAGTTCCTTATGTTAAGAATCAAATTGTTGCTATTGCACCCACACATGATAGTCCTGTTATCTTTTTGAATTCTCCAAACTACACTATATCGGAGAAGTTTGCACTTATTAAGGATTATATTGATGTGTTGCCTTTTACCGTTGCACATGATAATTTTGATGAATATAATATGCATGTGCTTGCTGCTCCTACTTGAAATTATTATGAGAGAGGAACTACATCTCCACCTCTCTATGTTTCCAACACAATAAAACTGCAAGAAAATACTTATGCTATGTATTGGCCTTTACTTGATGTGCATGAATTGTTCTTGTATGACATTCCGATGCATAGGAAGAGAGTTAGACTTCATCATTGCATGATATATGTTGCTTTGTGCTCACTGTTAAATGCCAAATTATTGTTAATTAAAATTGTCTTTGATATACCTTGGGATCCGGGTGGATTCATTACTTGAGCACTTTATGCCTAGCTTAATGGCTTTAAAGTAAGCACCGCCAGGGAGACAACCCAAAAGTTTTAGAGAGTCATTTATTTCTGTTGAGTGCTTTTATAAAGTTTAAAAACAAAAAATATAGAGGGGAACTTAAAACTTCACAAAAAGAAAAGTGAAAGTGAGATAGACGAGCACTGTGGAAGCGGGAGCATGCCTTGAACTTTGTTCATGCCCATGGAAACTTTGTGAATCTTAATTACAGAAAACTTTCAACAAAAATAATTATCCCCTTGTACAATTCCATTATATTATAAAAATAATGTGCCAAGGTTTGCCTTTAGGATTTTTTTTAAATTGCTTGTTGGTTTGTGCGATGCAAAACAGAAAC
Organism: Aegilops umbellulata; assembly: GCA_032464435.1. NCBI lineage: Eukaryota > Viridiplantae > Streptophyta > Magnoliopsida > Poales > Poaceae > Aegilops > Aegilops umbellulata. The sequence continues at coordinate 242,114,041 of CP136055.1, read as the reverse complement.
TTTGGCTGTAGTGCTCGATTTTACATTTTTTACTAGAACTTCAAACGGTTCTGAAACTTTTTGCACTGTCTTTCCGTACAAAATTTTCATTTTCCCTAATTTTTTCAGATTTTTTTGAGTTACTGAAGTATGGTGGATGTTCAAATCTTTACAGACTGTCCTGGTTTCACAGATTGCTGTTATAGCTTCATTATTTGCGTATGTTTGAATTCTTGTTGAAGCCTCCTTGACTTGGGGCCATAGAATTGTGATAGTATACAGTGGGTAATGTTTGTTTATAATTATGCAATAATGTTACAACAGTACATGATGGGATTTCATTGCCATATTAACTAACCCCGCCACTAAAAGTTTGGTTAAGTTTTGTGTGGATGAAGTGTTCGAAGATCGAGGAGGTCCCGATGTGAGGAGAAGGAGGAGAGGCAAGAGCTCAAGCTTGGGGATGCCCAAGGCACCCCAAGTAAATATTCAAGGAGACTCAAGCGTGTAAGCTTGGGGATGCCCCGGAAGGCATCCCATCTTTCTTCTACAAGTATCGGTACGTTTTTGGATTCATTTCGTTCATGCGATATGTGCAAATCTTGGAGCGTCTTTTGCATTTAGTTTTCACTCTTATTTTATGCACCATGCTAGTATGAGATAGTCCATGGTTGATTTATAGAATGTTCATTGCACTTCACTTATATCTTTTGAGTATGGCTTTATAGAATGCTTCATGTGCTTCACTTATATCATTTGAAGTTTGGATTGCTTGTTTCTCTTCACATAGAAAACCATTGTTTGTAGAATGCTCTTTTGCTTCACTTATATTTGTTAGAGCATGATCTTTTGCATAAATAATTAAGATCTCATGCTTCACTTATATCTATTTAGAGAGTCAAAAGGAATTGGTCAATTGCATGGTTAGTCATAAAATCCTACATAAAACTTGTGGATCACTGAATATGATATGTTTGATTCCTTGCAATAGTTTTGCGATATAGAGATGGAATATGTGGGAGGTACTAGTAAATGGTTGTGTTTAGTAGGAATATTGGTGTTAAGGTTTGTGATTCCCAAAGCATGCACGTATAGTCTCTCCTTATGCTATGAAGTTGGAGCATGATTTATTATTGATTGTCTTCCTTATGAGTGGCGGTCGGGACGAGCAATGGTCTTTTCCTACTGTCGGTGTACAAAAGTAGGGGATCTCCTTTTTTACCCCTCCACTTGTGCGCGGGTAGTCAGAGCCGCACCTATGGCCACACTTAGCGGGGCGGAGGAGGGAAGCCAAAGGCACAAGACGGGCAAAGCAACGTCAAGACTAGAGACACAAAGAGCAAGAGGGCGAGGTAGACTCTCCTGACAAGACCCTTGCCAGGGCGGCCTCCACAGCCCCGGCAAGGGCCTTGCCAAGGCAACTTTCCCAACGCCAGCAGAGCGCGCCACCCTTGAGCCCAAGGTTTCGAACACCAGCAACCACATTGGAACCAAGGCTCGGGAGGCACCTCCATGGTGGCATGCAGATCTTTGTGAAGATCATAAGCACACAAGATCAGATGAGGACCAGAAGACGACGATCCTCGGTGAGATCCTTGCCGAGGAAATCCACGAGACCCCCGGCAAGATCCTTGCCGGGGACGACCGCGATGCCATGGCAAGACCCTTGCTGAGGACACCTGTGGGGCCACAGCCAGGCCCACGCCTACCAAGACTCCACTGCCGTTCCCATACAGCTGCCAGCCCAACCAGCTGGGCAGGCACCTGCGTGGCGACGCGCGGCCTCCAGGCCAATTCAGCAAGCACCTACGTGGTGGCATGCAGATCTTCACGAAGACTTTGCCACCGCACCAGCCCAGCAGCTAGCCAACATGGCACTACAACGCCTCATCAGCTCGAACGCGCGTCGGAGCCAGGCGAGGCGGCGACAGTTGGGACGAGCTTCCTCGCCATCCCCGATAAAAGAAGAAGGGCACGTCGGCAGCGCATTAAATGCGTTTGTCTGACGGTGCCAGATGATAGGCTTAACCATTGTATACCTTTCCACCTCATGTGTGCCACTATGGCGACCCCTTTTAACTATAAAAGGAGGCCCGAGGCGTACTGGGGAAGGATTCGGATCTTTTGGACGACGCACGCGCCACAACTAGTTCAAGAACTCAAGATCACTCAAATATACACTAAAGCAGGACTAGGGTATTACACATCCTCGCGGTCCAAACCTGGGTAAACGATCTTTGTGTTGCCTGCCAGACCCGCTCTTTGCACAGCTCCGCGCCCGCCAACCGTAGAAGGGATCCCAGTGATCCCATAGGTGTCGTTCCCACCGACACCTACAAATCTATCCCCCTAGGGGCATGCGTAGTATTACTTTGCTTTGAGGGCTAATAAACTTTTGCAATACGTATATGAGTTCTTTATGACTAATGTGAGTCCATGGATTATACACACTCTTACCTTTTTGCAATTTGCTAGCCTCTACAGTACCGTGCATTGCCCTTTCTCACATCGAGACGTGGTGCAAACTTCGCAGGTGCATCCACACCCCGTGATATGATACGCTCAATCACACATAAGCCTTATTATATCTTCCTCAAAGTAGCCACCATACCTACCTATTATGGCTTTTCCATGGCCATTCCAAGATATATTTCCATGCAACTTCCACCGCTTCCATTTGATTAGTTGAGAATTCATTGTCATATTGCTTTGCATGGTTGTATAACTGACATAGTAGTTGTGGCTCAGCCACCGTTCATCATTTTTCATACATGTTATGCTAGATCATTGCACATCCGGGTACATTGCCAGAGGCATTCATATAGAGTCATATTTTTTCATAGGTTCGAGTTGTAATTTTTATTTCTTTTGAGTTATAAGTAAATAGAAGTGTGATGATCATCATTATTCATTTTTAGAGCAGTGCCCCAGTGAGGAAAGGATGATGGGGACTATGATTCCCCCACAAGTCGGGATGAGACTCCGAACAATGAGAGAAAAGGAAAAAGGAAAAAAGAAAAAAGAAAAAAGAAAAAATATATAAATAAACAAAGAGAGAAGGGGCATTGTTAGTATCCTTTACCACACTTGTGCTTCAAAGTAGCACCATGTTTTTCATAAGGAGAGTCTCCTATGTTGTCACTTTCATATACTAGTGGGAATTTATCATTATAGGATTATATGCACACCCACTAAGTTTTCATATTGAGCTTTCATACACTTATAGCTCTTAGTGCATCTGTTGCCTGGCAATCCCAACTCTTCACATTGATATCTATTGATGGGCATCTCCATAGCCCGTTGGTTAATTAGCCGCATCGGTGTGAGACTTTCTTACTTTTTATATTCTTTATATCCACCCGAAGTGCTATATCCATGGCTTGAGCTCATGTATTGCTTGAGAGTTGAAAAAGCTGAAGCGCGTTAAAAAGTATGAACCTATTGCTCGGCTTGTCATCGGGGTTGTGCATGATAAATACTTTGTGTTAAGAAGACAGAGCATGACAAGATTATATGATTTTGTAGGGTAGCTCACTTTAGCGTTGATATTTTGTAAGACATGATTCTTTGTTGGGATGCCTGAGTATTAATGTCTTTATGTCAAATTATAGACTATTGCTCCGAATCACTTATGTCTCAATATTCATGACATGATTAGACATATGATCAAGTTTATGCTAGGTAGCATTCCACATCAAAAATTATATTTTTATCATTTACCTGCTTGAGGACGACCAGGAATTAAGCTTGGGGACGCTGATACGTCTCCGTCGTATCTATAATTTTTTATTGTTTCATGCCAATATTACACAACTTTTACATACTTTTGGCAACTTTTTATATGATTTATTGGACTAACATATTGATCCAGTGCCCAGTGCCAGTTCCTGTTTTTTTGCATGTTTTTGTATCGCAGAAAATCTAAATCAAACAAATTCCAAATGCAATAAAATTTCACGGAGAATTATTTTGGAATATATGTGATTTTTGGGAGTTGGAATCACTGCAAACGGAGGCACACATAGCCCACAAGACACCAGGGCGCGCCAGAGGCCCCTGGCGGATGGTGGTGGGTTGTGCCCTCATTGAACGTCGGTTGGAGCTCTACTTCAGGCGCAAGGAAGCTTATATCCGGAAAAAAATCGTGTTAAAATCTCAGCGCAATCGGAGTTACGGATCTCCCGGAATATAATAAATGGTTTTCGGCCAGATCAGGAGAGCGCGAAATAGAAGAGAACAGAGAGGGAGATCCAAACTCGGAGGGGCTCCCGCCCCTCCGGCGCCATGGAGGCCATGGACCAGAGGGGGAACTCTCCTCCCATCTAGGGGGGAGGCCAAGGAATAAGAAGAAGGAGGGGGCTCTCTCCCCCTCTCTCCCGGTGGAGCCGGAGTGCCGCCGGGGCAATGATCGGGACGACGATCTACATCAACAATCTTGCTACCGTCAACACCAACTTTCTCCCCCTCTATGCAGCGGTGTAACTGAAGGAAATATGCCCTAGAGGCAATACTAAAGTTGTTATTTAGATTTCCTTATATCATGATAAATGTTTATTATTCATGCTACAATTGTATTAACCAGAAACTTAGTACATCTGTGTATACATAGACAAACAGAGTGTCTCTAGTGTGCCTCTACTTGAATAGCTCGTTGATCAAAGATGGTTAAGTTTCCTGGCCATAGACACGTGTTTTCATTTGATGAATGTGATCACATCATTGGAGAATGATGTGATGGACAAGACCCGTCCATTAGCTTAACATAATGATCGTTTAGTTTTCTGCTATTGCTTTCTTCATGGCTTATACATGTTCCTTAGACTATGATATTATGCAACTCCTGAATACCGAAAGAACACCTTGTGTGCTATCAAACGTCACAACGTAACTGTATGATTATAAATATGCTCTATAGGTGTCTCCGATCGTGTTTGTTGAGTTGGCATAGATCGAGATTAGGATTTGTCACTCCGTGTATGGAAGAAGTATCTCTGGGCCCTCTCGGTAATGGTCATAACTATAAGCCTTGCGAGCAATGTGTCTAATGAGTTAGTCATGGGATGATGCATTACAGAACGAGTAAAGAGACTTGCCGGTAGCGAGATTGAACTAGGTATGAGGATACCGACGATCAAATCTCGGGCAAATAACATACCTACAGTTGTTGTGGTTGTCCATGTCGGGCACGCGCATTCGATGCAGGGAACTGTTGAGTGGGGACTATAGCTCCCTTCTGGTGTATGCTTCCCTTGTTGGAGCACTTGCGGTGATCAGAAGACGGTGTGGCTGAAGATGCAGAAAACACATAATGTTAAGAATGACACATCTCTCTGATCTGAAGAAATACACTAAGAGATCAACAACAAGGTACAAGAGTGGTCACATGTCTGTTGACTGAAGACTAAATTGGGGTCACACAATTTTATTTTATTTTGGTATTGTCCGATCTACGTCGGATTGCTTGATGGCCGTCTTGTGCCTCCTGGCTGACACTATTCGGAATCTTCCCCGAAGAGCCAGCGACCACCGGTAGAGCAGCCTGCCTCCACCGTCCGTGGCCCCGACCAAAATCCCGCTCCCCGCCCCACCGCACTGTCGTGGTTGCGCCGTTGCCGGGCCAATCTACAAAGACTCGCCATCATCCAGATCCGGAGGCGGCAGTACCTTCAACCCACGCAACTCTAAGATAGCCATCTAAGCGCTGCTTCGGCGACGAACTTGTGCCCCCGCACCCTTACGTTAGACACCAGCCAATCGGCAACCTAGGATCCCCGCCGGCTCGAGGGGTGCTGCTTCCCATTGGGAATCTGATGTGGAGCATCCCTACGTCATCCCCATGGACTCTACTACAACTCGTCAAGCACCTTGTGGACCAATGACAAGAGCATGTGCACGCACCGTCGAAACCGAGGTTAATTCTTTCCTCTCTGAGTTTCGTCTGAATTCACTCAAGAACGGGATTCTACCTCAAAGCGACACATTATGCATTCGTAGGTTCTTCGGAGGTCGTCACGAGGAAGCATGGAGGAATCACCAAGTTCATCGGAGATCCAAGAAGAAGGAGAGGGAGAAGAACGCGAAGGTCCGGAGACCAACTAGACACCCCGGGTGCCCGGACACGAGGACCCCGGTTGCCCGGGCCTGCAGCCACAGGATGGGCGAAGCCCCTGGGCACCCTGGGCGCCCCGCCTCCTAGCCTCGGGTGCCCGGCCCTCCTCCTCCCACGCGAGACCCTGGGTGCTCGGCCCCTCCCGCGGGAGCTGCTGCCATCACCTCCGGGTGCCCAGGCCACCACACCCCGGGTGCCCAGGCCACCACACCCCGGGTGCCCGGCCCCGCCCAGCCGGAGGCCTGCTTGGTCCGAGTGCCCGGGACTTGGGCCCCCGGGTGCCCGTCCACCCGCGTCCAATCTCCTGGCGCCACCCTGGGTGCCCGGGCTTGGAATCCCCGGGTGCCCGGTCCACCTACAGCCACGACCACTAACTGGTCTGGGTGCCCGGACCCCTCCGAGATTGTCTCCGTTTTTATGGTTATTTTGGACCTTTGTATACCTCTCTCCCTCTATTTCGTCCCTAGAATATATATACCCCTTCCCTAGCTCATTTATAGGATAGCAAAGTATATGAGGAACATTAGGTAGCTTTGCTCCTTGTACCCACTCCTCTATGAGATTAAGACCTCCTAGGATAAGATCCCTAGTGGATATCAAGCCCCCACCTTGGGAAGGATCCCCATCATAGGATCATCAAGACCTCTCTCCTCATAGGATTGGGCTTAACTAGTTACCTTGTATCTTTCTTTTGTTGTCCTTGGATCATTGTGACCTCCCGTGTGTTCTTGGATCTAGCATATGTGTGATTGGATCTAGTCAATTTGAGTGTTTCCCCTCTCTTGTGTTCTTCGTGTTCTTGGGGATTTCCCCTCTAATTCATGAAAGATCTCCATCTAGGGTTCCACCCTACAACATCTTGGTAATATGAGCCATGGTTTCTCACGAAATTGGAGCCCCCCTTCTTGTTCTCTAGCCTAATTTTGTTGTGTTCTTCCCCAATTTCGAAAATTCCCCACCAAAAATAGCCCCATTTTTTGTGATTTGTTAGTTTGATGAGGTTTTGTTGGATTTTATCCCTGGATTTGCTTGGTTTCAAGTGGATCTAGCCTTCCCCCCTTCCATCTCCACCTTTCCCTCCATGAAATCCACCAATTTTTCCCATTTTCCACGAATTTCTGCCCAAATCCGTGACCCCGGGCACCTGGACCTCAAACCCCGGGCACCCGGACCCCTCGTGCATCCCCGCTGACCACCCCGGGTGCCCGCACCCCTTACCCCCGGGCACCCGGACCCCCGGGGCATCTTCTTCGCCCAACCACGCTGACCACCCCGGGTGCCCGCACCTTCCACCACCGGGCACCCGTACCCCCCGAATCAACCCAACACCAAAACTGTTTCAACCATAACTTTTGCTCCCGTAGTCTGATTTTGACGTTCTTTAGCTCGTTCAGTAGCTATTGACGTCCCCCATCCATATAAATAGGTTCCAACATCATTTGACTCCATCAAAATTTTGGAATTTTTGCATCTTTGCCTAGGCCATCCACCATATCAACCGCAAATCCACCATAGCTTTTCGCAACCTAACCCATTTTTGATCCATATAGTATTTGTGGTTGCTTGAGTGGTGACTTGAGTCTCCTAAGGTGTTTCGGCTACTTAGGGATGGTTGCTTCATCATAAAGCACCACCACCACTTCCGCATTGCTAACTCCGGAACCACCTACGCACTCCGCTACCACCATTTGACATTTTCCTTTGAGATTTTGAGTTTGTGGTTTTTTCATTTCCTAGCGTGGTTCGGCTAACTAGGAACGGTTCGACATCAAGAACACCGCCGCTCACCTTCAACAAGGATTCGACATCGACCACTTCACCATCTTGGCACCCTAACCATAAGCAAGAATGGTAACCTCTATACCATCTTCGTATCGTGGTATCCCATCATTGTATATTCTTGCCATTACATTGTTAACCCCTTAGCCCATTTTGCGTCACTTGCCTATCGAGACTAGCCATTTGAGTATTGCCGGCAACGTTACTTGTGCACATTAGTGATTCGTACCTTCCATTGCATACATGCCATATCATATTGGTATCATCTTGGTATCATATTATCCCTTGTGTCACAAGATTTTCCCCGCATATACACAATTGCTATCTTGGTTTGTGCATTTCGCATAAGTGGACATACAACAAAAAGAAAGAGAATAAGCTTTTAAGAAAAAAGAGAGAGCAAAGAAGCTTGTAAGCAAGTGACATAGCATCATACCACATTGCATATAAGATTGTCATATCTGATCATCTTCGATCATCTTGAGAGAAACATCGGGAACACCATACACATAGCATACTTGGGATAGGAAGTTGATCCATTTTGCATCTTATAGGTTGTGCACAAGTGTCGTATCCGCCTATTGAGCAATCGTGCTAGCGTCTCTCTAGAGTTGTGCAACACGAGCGTTTTCCGTGGATTCCACATTTTGTGCTCATTTCTTGGTTGCACGACCCCATTTATCTATTCGTGTGTGTGTGTGTGTGTGTTTCCGTGTGCCAACATTGCTTTTGGTCTACTTGTTTCACTTGCGAATTTGTGAATCTTTTCCAACATTATTGACTCTTGCTAACATTTTGCATCAAATTTTTGTGCCACTATCCTCACCGAGCTCCACCATAAGCCTTACTTGTGTAGCTATGAGAATTGACAAGATCCGGTACCAATTGTGTTATTTCCTTGTTACATTATTGAGTGATCATTGATCCATCTTCAACATTGGATAAGGTACATTGGTCTAGTTCTTTCCTTTCTTCCACTCACATTTGCTCGAGTCTTGTGAAGGATAGGCAAGGCAGTTCATCTCCGGTCTTCCACGACAATGACGGCATGAACAACTACATCGACAAAACATCCATCTTCGGACTACAACGAGCAATGCAAGGCATTGAGCAACTCGCCTTCGACATTTGCCAAAATGAAGCGAGGAAAATGGACTACATCGACACCAGGTTGGACGAACAAATGGATCAAGTAGGAGACATGTTGGCCAACTACAAGTCTTCTTCCCCTTCGTCATCTTCAAGGCGGCGACGCTCTAGTAGCAAATCTTCGGAACGCCATCGAGTTCAAGCACTACAACACCATCAAGATGAAGATGATCGACACGCAAAAACCTACAAGTACGAACATGCTCTACTTCAGGCCAAGGATAAGCTTCATGAGCAAAAGAGAAGACCGCGAGACAAGCACCCCCAAAAGGAAGCTCCGGCTACCATGACTACTTCGGCATCTTCACCAAGGGTTATCAAGGCATCTTCGCCTTCGGATGTACGACGTCTTCGCCTACTTCCCACGAGTACGCCTACTTCGACATCATCAAGTCCAAGGCGATCACCTACGAGCGAGGGCGACACTTCCATCTTCGGAAGCCCCTCAAGGAAGATGATCGAGCATGGGATTTTCCCTTCGGTCATGGAGGAGAGTGATGATGTGACATCTTCAACCTTCATCCACAGCGACGGTGACGAGATGATCGAGCATGGGATTTTCCCTTCGGTCATGGAGGAGAGCGATGATGTGCCATCTCCGGCCTTCATCCACAGCGACGATGACGAGATGGTTGAGCATGGGATTTTCCCTTCGGCCACGGTGACGTACGATGACATGAGTGACTTATGCCACCATATTGAGAGTGAGAGTGACTTCACCACCAGCCCCATATATGATGAGCTGCCCCAATTCCCATGTGAGGAGAGCCACCACCACCACCACCACTTGAGTGACTCCACCATATGTGATATTGAGTGCACCTGCCTTGAGGGAGTGAGTGTGCCACCACCACATAGAGAGAGTGAGATAGTTGATAGGCCATGTGAGGCCATTTCGATTTCTAACAACTTAACCTCTACCTCTATTGTGTCTTCTCATTTGGTGCTAGGTCTCATATATGATGACGCGCCGATTCTCAACGACTTCGTCCTTCCTTTGGACAAGATGATGGCCATGGTGGACGATGATGCACCTCCCACATGGTTCCATCAAGATGAAGATGATGACCACCATTTGGTATTTGCCACCTCACCTACACCACTTGAGTGGAATGAACAAGGTAATATAGGTGAAGGTGGTGCTCTAGTCCCACTAGCAGACATTTTCGACATTGATTGCTTACATGATGTTGATCCACCTATTGTCATGCTTCATGCTAGTTCGACTTCCCCATGCGACGATTTACCCATCTATGATGAGTTTGATGATTTCCATGTGGGTTCTATTAGTTGTGATGCCATGTTACATAGGATTTCTTGTGATAATTCTCTCGGTCACATCATGTTTCACAATCCGCTTGACATGCATATGTTATGCATGAGATCAATAATATGTCATATTTGCAATCTCATCGTAGTGAATATGCATGTGCCATCAACATCAACCCAATTTGCACATGTGGAATAGATGACAAGCCCATGGTTATTGGCATTTGTTTTTCTTGTGATGATGTTGATATACTTCCTTTGCATCATTTATGTCATATGCCACGGCCCTCACTTGGCTATGGGTTATTGTCCATTACATATTCTATGCCCATCTTGCCATGTTCACTTTGCATGATATGCTCATTCCTATGCATTCGCCATGCATTTGTGACCCATGCTTTGCATTACACATGATGATTGATTCTACTACGTGTATGTGTATTTGCAAGCTTGGTGGAGATATTGCTTGTTATTGCCATGTTTGCTATGTGCCCCATGCCTACGATGATACTACGATCTTGCTTTGTGTTCGTGCTTGCTATATGTCATGTGCACTTCCTATATCCATTATTTGCTCACATGACATGATTGCCATGATTTCCTCTAGTGTGTTGCATCTTCACTCCACTAGTTTGCATGACTTGATTTCTATGCTTTCTCACGTTGCATCCAATTCTTGGATTTCTTGCTCCTATCATATTGTTGGTTGCAACAATGTCATTACTTCACATATGACATGTCCCATTGCTTGTCACATGATAGAGGTAGATGCTTGTTTACTTGTCCCACATATTAGAATCTTTACCTCAAATTTGCATGATTGTTTCCATGATGCTTCCCCATGTGCTCAATTTATGTGCCTACATGCCCTGCCACACTCCCTTGTCACACCATATGCTATGCTTGATGACGACACTTGTTTGGTTAATCACCTCTTGAATGCTTGGTCTTGCTCTAACGGCAACCACATTTGTTTTTCCAAGTGCTTGTTATCTTTGCGACTTTTCAAGGAATCGCAAGACGGTGCGACATTGGAGAGTGACCATTTCGAGCTTCCACATGATAAGTCCTTGGTGAACGTCCACTACATGGCGACGCCCTCTCCTTCCCATGATGATGACGATCATGATCCATGGACGGATCTCTCCCAAGGGGAGGATGATGTGGAGACTCTACTACAACTCGTCAAGAACCTCGTGGACCAATGACAAGAGCACGTGCACGCACCGTCGAAACCGAGGTCAATTATTTCCTCTCCGAGTTTCGTCTGGATTCACTCGAGAATGGGATTCTACATTAAAGCAACACGTTATGCATTCATAGGTACTTCGGAGGTCGTCACGAGGAAGCACGGAGGAATCACCAAGTTCACCGGAGACCCAAGAAGAAGGAGAGGGATAAGAACGCGAAGGTCCGGATACCCACTTGACACCCCGGGTGCCCGGACGCGAGGACCCCGGTTGCCCCGGGCCTGCAGCCATAGGATGGGCGAAGCCCCTAGGCACCCCAGGTGCCCGGCCTCCAAGCCCCGGGTGCCCGACCCTCCTCCTCCCAGGCGACGCCTCGGGTGCCCGGCCCCTCCGCGGGAGCTGCTGCCATCACCTCCGGGTGCCCGGGCCACCACACCCCGGGTGCCCGGCCCCGCCCAACCGGCGGCCTGCTTGGTTTGGGTGCCCGGCCTCCCACCCCCCAGTCTCCTTGCGCCACCCCGGGTGCCCGATCCACCTGCAGCCCCGGCCACTGACCTATTCGGGTGCCCGGACCCCTCCGAGATTGTCTCCATTTTCAGGGTCATTTTGGACCTTTGTATCCCTATCTCCCTCTATTTCGTCCCGAGACTATATGTACCCCTTCCCTAGCTCATTTGTAGGATAGCAAAGTATATGAGAAACATTAGAGAGCTTTGCTCCTTGTACCCACTCCTCTAGGAGATCAAGACCTCCTAGGAGAAGATCCCTAGTGGATATCAACCTTGGGAAGGATCCCCGTCATAGGATCATCAAGACCTCGTAGGATTGCGATGAACTAGTTACCTTGTATATTTCTTTTGTTGTCCTTGGATCATTGTGACCTCAGGTGTGTTCTTGGATCTAGCATATGTGTGATTGGATCTAGTCAATTTGAGTGTTTCCCCTCTCTTGTGTTCTTCATGTTATTCGTGTTCTTGGGGATTTCCCCTCCAATTCGTGAAAGATCTCCATCTAGGGTTCCACCCTACAACAGAATCGATTGTCCCAAAATAAAAATTCAGACAATTGACGCCTAAATAAAGTGATTTGAGATGAGGGTGTGACCTATCTGGCGGCCCGGTGAAGTAGGCAGTTCCAGCTCCCGAATCGGTGAGGCCGGCGCGGTTGCGGTGGCTACCGGCGGCAGGGAAGCAGAGATGTCACGGTGGTCGACGGCTACGGGGAAGCACTGCCGGGGCTCTAGACGGGTCCAAAGTTGGAGCCGCTCTGGCGCCATGAACAACGGCGGGGGTGAATCAGCTCCGGTACGGTTCACGCGGCCGTCGTCGAGGCTGCTCCGGTAGCACGGAGTAAGAGGTACATGGACCAGTCTACGACGGCAAATGGACAGTGTCTCCGGGATTAGAGAGGAGGGCGGCCGTGAATTTGATGCAGTGGGGGCGCCATCGAGGAGGGGCTGAGGTTTCGCGGCTCAGGAGAAGGGAGCTTCCGGGAAGAAGGTGATTTGGTGCCCGGGGGGTATGAATGGGGAATTGGGTGGAGGAACCATGTATTACGGATGCATTTGTCTGAAATGTGGCGGGGAGTTACAGTTCTACCCCTGCCTTTAGGCTTCTCGGCTTGGGTCTGTGTACTGATGGGTCGGGGATAGTATAGTAACTTTGCTTCTCCCAAATAGTGGGTGCGGGCGATTTTAGACGAGGAGGGCGTGTTTTGAAATATAGTGGGCGCGAGCGATTTCGGGCGAGGAGGGCGTGTTTTGAAATATAGTGGGCGCGAGCGATTTCGGGCGAGGAGAGCGTGTTTTGTAATAGTGGGCACGAGCTGTTTCGGGCGAGGAGAGGGTGTTTTGCCGACCATGGTTTATGAATTATTCGGCACATGTCTCGGTGTATTAAAGTAGGGGTACCCTAGTATCCCGAACTTGTGCACGGGCAGTCGCAACACCCCACGGCAAGGCCTGCCAGGTGATCACCAAGGCCCTCTATGGTTCCTTTGGAGCCATTCAAGAGCAAAGTATTTAAGCCAAAGAGACAAGTCCCCGGCAAGAGGAGCTTGCCGGGAAGGCCATTCGAGGCACAAGACCCCGGCAAGAGGAGCTTGCCGGGAAGGCCAACCAGAGCATCTCAAAGAACTTGCCACGACGCGCCACGCGTCCCGGCAGGACTCGGCGAGCGACAAACTCCCAGACGCGGCAAGACAACGGCCGCGGCAAGGCACTTACTGCGGCGGGCAACCACTCTGTACCTGCGCTCCAGCTCACCCACCTACGTGTCGCTCCGGGACCCTTCTTGGCGTACGTGGCAGGAGGCTGTGCAGCTAGGGGTACACTGTGGCATGCAGCGCTGAAAAGATCGCCATCGTGGCAAGCGGTGGCGCCCCTGACGGTCCCTTTTCTGCACCGTCAGGGCGACGTAGATAGGCATTTAATGCCTTTGTCCCCTGCCGTCAGGGTTAGGTATGATACACTGTGTAGGTAGCTGTACCTACCACATCATATTTCCATTTTTTCCCTTACCTACGTTGCCACCTGTTGGAGACCCCTTGAACATATAAAAGGAGGCCCATGCACAACGTAGGGGAGGATCGGCCCCGGAGAGCGATCTCTGAGAGGAAAACAGAAGAACGCTTGGTCTTGTTAGCTGCTTGAGTGTACTGTAGCACTCAGCGCTCCCGAGCAAGAACTCAATACAATCCACAAAGCAGCAGTAGGAGTATTATCTCTCCGGAGAGCTCCGAAGCTGGGTAAAAAAACCGTGTGCTCCGCCTCGATCCGCTCTTCGCGCGACCTCCGCCCCCCGCCGAACCGAGAAGGGGCTCCGTCCCCATAGGTGCTCGAGGAGCCAGAAAACCCCGGCATCTTTGGCGCGCCAGGTAGGGGGCGTCGAGGTTGTGTGAACCTGATCCGGCGTTCACGCGAGCTAAATCTTCATCGACTTCATCGACATGCCGCCGAAGAAGAAGGCTACGGAGGCGGCTGCGCCGTCTGCGTCGAATCCACCGCCGCCGGAGCAAACGGCCGGTGGGGAAGACGCCGGCGGAAGAACGGGCGTCGACGAGGGAGCCCACGGTGCCACCAAGTCCAAGGACAAGGCTGCGCTGCCCGTCGGGGGCGTAGCCAGCTCCCACGACGATCGGGCGTCCGTAGACGCACCGCGCCCCTCCCAAGAGGCGCAGGACCGGCAGCGTCGTGGTACTCACGGTACCATACGCTCGCTGGACCCAAATCGAGCTGGCGGATCCCGGGATGCTCAAGGCCAACATGCACGCCATCGTGCTGGCGCGAGCGAGGCACGGTCGCCTGGACGGAATACTGCTCCTTCTAACATCGTTGGAAGTCCGAGCATATCCCGCTCCTCGCACCATTCGCCACCGCTACCCGCCACTCCAACAGAAGCTGTTGGCAGAGATACATGGAGGCATTTGTGGTCACCACATTGGCGCAAGAGCGCTTGCCGGCAAAGCTTTCCGGCAAGGCTTCTTTTGGCCGGCAGCCCTCTAGGATGCAACTGCACAAGTAACCAAGTGTGAAGCGTGCCAGTTCCATTCCAAGCAGATACACCAGCCAGCTCAAGCTCTCCAGACGATCCCTTTATCCTGGCCATTTTCGGTCTGGGGGCTCGACATCCTCGGCCCCTTCCCCCGAGCAATCGGTGGCTTTGAGTACTTGTACGTTGCAATCGACAAGTTCACAAAGTGGCCGGAAGTAGAACCAGTGAGGAAGGTGACAGCACAGTCAGCAGTCAAGTTCCTCAGGTCGATTGTTTGCCGCTTCGGAATCCCTAACAGGATCATCACCGACAATGGTACACAATTCACGAGTCGCACCTTCATGCAGTATGTCCAAGACCTTGGCGCCAAGGTCTGCTTCGCTTCTGTTGCTCACCCCAGGAGCAACGGTCAAGCAGAGAGGGCAAATGCTGAAGTGCTGCGTGGACTCAAGACCCGGACTTTCGACAGGCTACACAAGTGCGGAAGAAACTGGATCGAGGAGCTGCCGGTGGTTCTTTGGTCGATCAGGACGATGACAAATCGAGCCACCGGCCAGACACCTTTCGCTCTAGTCTATGGAGCAGAGGCAGTTATCCCCACGGAACTCGTATACGGGTCACCTCGAGTGCTCGCTTATGATGAGCTTGAGCAAGAGCAGCTGCGACAAGATGATGCGCTGCTCCTTGAGGAGGACCGTCTTCAGGCTGCTGTACGAGCTACTCAATACCAGCAAGCTTTGCGCCGCTACCATAGCCGCAAAGTTAAAGCCAGAAGTCTCGAGGAAGGCGACCTTGTTCTTCGGCGTGTTCATTCCGCCAAGAATTCCAACAAGTTGATGCCAAAGTGGGAGGGCCCTTACCGGGTGAAATGAGTCACTAGGCCTGGCGTTGTCCGCCTTAAGACCGAGGATGGCTTCCGGAAATTAAGGATCCTTCGCCCACAAGTTGACCGGGGGGAAGGGGAAGATAATGGTATGGACCCAGCGTCGTTCAGGAAAAATTTCGCCTTGCCGGGAAGCAAACGACAGAAAAGCTAAGTGCCAAAGTTTGAGCAATCAGTTTTTTTTAACTTTAAGTTATTTTCCTTGAATGACCATGCTTTGTATGGAAAACATATGCGCGGAGGAACCAGCTCGTGGCTAGTTGCGCCCTTACTTTGTTTCGAGTTCGCTCAACAGTTTAAGTGTGCTGCGACTAAAGTCGCACCCTTACTTTGTTTCGAGTTCACTCAGCAACTTAAGCGAGCTGCTACTAGTCACGACAAGGTTTCTTGTCGGTAACGGCACCGCCAGCAGGCTGCTGACGTCCCGCACTCAGCGCTCGCGGCAAAGGTGCCTACGCCGGCAAGTTCCCTAAAAGCGTAGGGCAAAAACACACAAAGGAAGGAATTGAGTAAAGGGAGTAGCATCGCAATCATGACCTGAAACAGAGTTATATTACAAGATAGTTTGTCGCGGCTCTAATAGACTGTTTTCATAACATGACCAGCGACGGCAAGAAAAGAAGAAAATAGGCGGCCTAGTCCGCGCGGTCGCCCTCAACCCTCTTGATCCCGCTCACCTTGTCCACAATGGGTGCGACGAGGGTCTCGAGCTCCTCCAGATCAGATCCCGGCGGCAGGGACCTGAGGATGTTAGTGAGGCGGAGGCCCGGGTTGCGGAAGGCACCTTCATCAGCACCTTTTTGAGAGCTCCCGCGCAGATCTCGCGCGACTCGTCGGCCAGCTGCTTTGGGATCCTCTCCCGGAGTTGCTGGAGGGCCGTCGCCACGCCTTTGAAGAACAAGGTGTGCTTGGCGCTGGATGGGAGGCTCCCGTCAAAGGAATACCCGAGATCCTCCACCCACAGGCCGCGCGTGCCCGTGCCCTGTTTTGGGCCTGTCCCAACAGCGCTCGGCACCGTGTGTGGCCCAGGCCCGGGGGCTCCTGTCGGTGTACTAAAGTAGGGGTACCCTAGTATCCCAAACTTGTGCACGCGCAGTCGCAGCACCCCGCGGCAAGGCCTGCCAGGTGATCACCAAGGCCCTCTATGGTTCCTTTGGAGCCATTCAAGAGCAAAGTATTTAAGCCAAAGAGACAAGTCCCCGGCAAGAGGAGCTTCCCGGGAAGGCCATTCGAGGCACAAGACCCCGGCAAGAGGAGCTTGCCGGGAAGGCCAACCAGAGCATCTCAAAGAACTTGTCGCGACGCGCCACGCGTCCCGGCAGGACTTGGCGAGCGACAAGCTCCCAGACACAGAAAGACAACGGTCGCGGCAAGGCACTTACCGCGGCGGGCAACCACTCTGTACCTGCGCTCCAGCTCACCCACCTACGTGTCGCTCCGGGACCCTTCCTGGCGTACGTGGCGGGAGGCTGTGCAGCCAGGGGTACACTGTGGCATGCAGCGCTGACAAGATCGCCATCGTGGCAAGCGGTGGCGCCCCTGACGGTCCCTTTTCTGCACCGTCAGGGCGACGTAGATAGGCATTTAATGCCTTTGTCCCCTGCCGTCAGGGTTAGGTATGATACACTGTGTAGGTAGTTGTACCTACCATAGCATATTTCCATTTTTGCCCTTACCTACGTTGCCACCTGTTGGAGACCCCTTGAACATATAAAAGGAGGCCCATGCACAACGTAGGGGAGGATCGGCCCCCGGAGAGCGATCTCTGAGAGGAAAACAGAAGAACGCTCGGTCTCGTTAGCTGCTTGAGTGTACTGTAGCACTCAGCGCTCCCGAGCAAGAACTCAATACAATCCACAAAGCAGCAGTAGGAGTATTATCTCTCCGGAGAGCTCCGAAGCTGGGTAAAAAAAACCCGTGTGCTTCGCCTTGATCCGCTCTTCGCGCGACCTCCGCCCCCCGCCGAACCGATAAGGGGCTCCGTCCCCATAGGTGCTCGAGGAGCCAGAAAACCCTGGCAACATGCCATTTCGGCCGAGGAGAAGGCACGCTTGGATGAAGTTACGAACCTACACTCGATGTGCAACGGGCCAATTGATGCGTGTCCCACTTAGGCCGGTAATTTCGCGTCTCCCATTTATTTGCTCGGGCGAATTCCACCGAGCAGAGGGTGTTTAACGGTTCGTTCAAATTTTGGGAGAACGAGCATCCACGTTTACCTTACCAAGTCGATTCGAATCAAATTTTGAAATATTAGCTTGCCACTTCTTTTTTAGATGGAGAGATGATGCTCGGGAGTAATGTGTTTTTACATGCTCGTTGCTAGCGATTTACTATATGACAAATAGTTGACCCACTCAAAAACGGGAATCAGACCCAAAATGAAATATCTCGATTCAATGAAATAGCCCGTTCACCAGATCAAAATAGTGAACTAAATCCAAAATTGAACACCTCAATCGAGTAGCATGTTGTACAGTATTATAGTACTCCATGAACATGTTGAAAGTCAAATTAATGAACTTGTTTGATATACTCATATCTCCGTTCATGTGTGGATTGCAGACGACATGTTCTCCAATTTAAAAATTGGAATGCAAGTTTATATCGAAACATGGTTTAAATCAGTCTTTGATGCATAAAATGCGACCTCCCCCTCTCTCGGACTCCTGCTCTCTCTCTCTCTCTCTCTCTCTCTCAGCGAAAATCTTCAATTATTTCGCACGCATCCAACACACAAACCTTGGTGGTTCCTCTCCCTCTCTCTCCATCTCTCTCTCTCTCTTTGTGTGTGTGTGGGGGGGGGTTCTAGTTCGCATGCATATATACTCCATCTATAGGTCTCTCTCGCATATTATGTATGGTTCTATAGTCCAAGCTAAATATCTTGGGTGCAGTCATCGTACGCACACAAATTCCTTGGCTCGTTGCCGGTAACTCTCTCACGTACCACTCTGTCGTCTCGGAGCTCTTCCCTCTCTCTCTCTCTCTCTCTCAAACTCTCCATCTACCTGGGTCACACATACACATGCATATCTCACTTGCACTCGATAGACCCATCTAAAATTCTATCTTTCTCCCTCATTCTCTCTCCATCTCACACGCACACACACACACAATCTCATGCCTAGCCAAGTATGATGGTCTCTCACTCAAATGTAGGCACACGCAGTCCCCCTATATGTATATGACTAGCTAATCTTAGTCTCCATCACAAACATGTGCATGGTCTATCTCGATTTCTCTCGGGGCATCTTTCTATCGTGCACGCACCTCCCTCGATCTGCCAGCCATATGGTCCCCTCACGATCTCGAGGGGATCTCTCTATCACAAACACACCCTCTCTCCCTCCCCATGTGTCCATGTTCTCCATGTGTCCCTCTCGACCTTTGTTCCTTGTTGGCCAGACCTCTATTGGATATGTGCTATAGGGGTGTCTCTCTCCGTTGCAAACAATCACGCACTAGCTATCTTCGTGTATCTCCTCACCTCGCTTTTCTATCTCACAGATGCATGTGTGATATGTTTGCATGAGAAACAAAAAAATACTCTCTCTCTCTCTAATTTATCGTTGGTTGTCCCTTTCTCTTTCACACACATACTCTTTTTGCACACTCACTCATTCTCCTTCACATGCACTTAGTCTCTATCGACTTACGCACTCTCTTCGGTCCATAGCATGTAGATTTATTGAAAAGTCAAACATCACAAAGTTTGACCATGTACGTGGAGAAAAACAATTACATCTAGAATGGCAAACATATACCATTAGATTCATCATGAGATGTAGTTTCGTATGATGTATCTTTGGTATTGTAGATATAAATAACATTTGCGTAAAACTGATCAAAGTTTCCGAAGTTCGACTTCTAAAAAATTTACATGAACTGCATTATCGAGCGGATGGAATATCTATTTCCCCCTCTCAGCTATCTGACGCACCACTCTGCCTTATCGAGGCTCCTCTATCTCTCTCAAACTTCATATCTCCCTGGTTCACACATACACATGTCTCGCTCGCGCTACATATAGACCCATCCAACACTCTCCGCCCTTGTTCTATCTCTATGTGACACGCACACCCCTAAGTACCATAATCCCTCACTCCATCATAGGCACACGCACTCCCCCCCCTAAGTATGATTATCTCCAACTAGCCATCAGGAACCCATGTATTGTCTCCTTCCATCCATATGTCTATCTCAATATCTCTCGGGGTATCTTCTATCGCGCACACACCTTGTCACTCAATCTCCCACCCATGTAGTCCCATCACGATCTCCAGCGGATCTCTCTATGACAAACATACACTCTCCCCTCCCTATGTCTGCATTTTCTCCGTACGTCTCTCTTGACCTCTCTCCCTTGTTTGTCAGACCCCTCTTGGACATGTGCTAGGGGTGTTTTTCTCTTGGTTGCAAACAACCACACACTATCTCCTCACCTTGCTTTCGTCGTCGAAGATGCATGTGTGATATGTTTGCATAAGACAAACACGCCTTTTCTCTACTTTTATCGTGTGTTGTCCATGTCTCTTTCACACACGCACAAACACTTTTTTCACCCACTCTTTCTTTCTCTCTCTCTCTCTCTCTCTCTAGTTAGGGACTCTCTCACATCCATAAGCATATGGATGTTTTGAAAAGTCAAACCTCAGAAAAGTTTGACCAGGTATATGTGGAGAAAAACATTTACATATGGAACGATCATTAGATTCATCACAACATGTACTTACTTCATACTATCATTTATCTTTGATATTGTAGATATAAGTAATTTCTTTATAAACTTGGTCAAAGTTTCAAAAGTTTGAATTTAGAAAAATGTTGGCACTACAATTTCGAACGGAGGGAGTAGCTCTTTCTCTCTCTCTCTCTCTCTCTCTCTCTCTCTCTCTCTCTGCTATCTCTCACGGGCCTCCCCTCTCACTCGAACTCTCTATACAGACGGATTATACGCTCACTGTGTCAACATACAACTCTGTATATTGTTTAGTTGACCGGTCAACTTGTCCACATGCTGCCTTGTTAGCTCGTGTTCTCTATCTTCGTGTGCTGGCCCATGTGGCAGTGGGTGAAAATAAGTAAACTAGAGGCCCATCTGACATGTGGTGAAGTAAACAAAGTTGAAACCACTCGGGGTAGCACCCCGCACGCTAGTAAATTGAGGGCGCATTGAGGACACACTTCTTTCGCGTGAAGGACACACTTGCGCACAATTCACCACTGCGCGGTGGCATGCACAGAAGGACGCACTCACGCACACCCAGCAGGCCAGCACACAACACACACCAGCACACGTGTACACCAGCGTCACCGCCGGTTGGTATGGATGGCGAGGCAGCCAACAAGCGGAGGCGGCTTGAGCCAGAACCGCATCTGGCAAGGCTGGACTTCATCAGCAGCCTCCCCGATGACATGCTGCTCGTCATCATCGGCCTCCTCCCCACCAAATTTGTCGTGCGGACCGCCCTGATCTCCCGGCGGTGGCACCCCCTCTGGCACCGCGTCCCCCTCAACCTCACCGTCGACAGCTGCCTGCCTCTGCGACAGGGATTGCAAATGCATGGCCGCAGTCTCCAAGATCCTTTCAACGCACCCTGGGCCAGCCAGACGCCTTGGCATCCGCATGTTCAGTACCAACTGCAAGGTTCAAGCCAAGTTCGACGAGTGGTTCTTATCCCCTGCCCTAGATCAGCTCGAGAAGCTCAGCTTTGAAGCTAGACGATGTCGCTCTCTGCCACCGTCCGCGCTCCGCCTCACGCCAACGCTGCGTCGTGCCAGCTTCAGCTCCTTCTATCTTCCCCAGATTAAAGTCACGCCTGCCCTTCTTCTCCCTCAACTCAAGCAGCTCGACCTCTTCGACGTTGGCATCTCAAAGCAGGCTATGGAGCACCTGCTAAGCAGCTCTACTACGCTCGAGTACCTTCGTCTTGAGCAGATCCACAGGTTCATTAGCCTCCACATCGCCTCGATGAATCTCCGACGGATTTATGTGTCTTGCTAGCCCCGCAACAAGATATCAATTGGGAAGAGATCACTCCAGCTATTCCATGTTATTGTCATTGATAATGCGCCTTTCCTTGAGAGATTGCTTGTATCTGATCTAGAAGGTCCAACAAAAATCAGGGTCATTGACGCGCCGAAATTGACAGCGTTGGTGTACTCGTCTACCAAATTCTTCGAACCCTTTATTGGATCCGGAATCGTTCAGGTACATCACTCATCTTCTTCTCCGTCTTCTTGAAATTCATATTTTTATTAATTTCTTCTTGATGTATTTACGATTGTCTTCTGGAAAATGATTCCCACAAGCTTGACCCAGTCTATGCACACAGTGAAGATCTTGGCAATAAAATATATCGGCCCCAATCTGGATCAAGTTGTTGGATTCCTTACATGCTTTCCGTGCACGGAGAAGCTACTCATCCAGGTGAAACTTCTTTCCTATTAGTAAATAGTAATCACAACGTAGCACAATTTTCTTGTAATTTTCCCAAATTACGATGACAAGTGTAGTGTTCAAAACTGCATCTACGCACTGCACCGAAAGAAATGCTATTAGTATTTTTTTTTCTCACGTGACCACCTGCATCATTTTTTTGTTGTACTACTATAGTAGCCTAGGCTATTCATAGTGAAAAGTAACTTAGACTAGTAACTCTATGGTTACCCTAAGAGAAAGTACTACCTCCGTCCAGGTTTACTCTTCCTATTTTGTAGTATCAAAATTTGACCATAGATTTAACTGACAAAATGTTAATGCATGTCACTAAAAATTATATCGTTGGATTCGTATTTGAACATAATTTCAAAAGGTATAATTTTTGGTGACATGGATTGGCATTTTCTTAGGTAAATGTATGGTCAAAATTTTACACTAAATATGAGGTAGTACAAAAGTGGGCTATAACGGCCCTCCGCTATGTAGGCCAAAACACGTGCCAAATTCACTTGAGATGCATTTGGCATCGATGCCCCTCCATTGCTCACCTGGTGCCCCAATCTGGATCACCTACTTTGCTACGGTGCCAAATTAACTCACGCAATGAAAAAACACTTGCGTGGGAGAGAGAGAGAGGACTGAGGCAATAAAAAACACTTGTTTCGGAGAGTGAGAGGCTGGTGTAGTTGGTTTGATTGATTTGTTTATACATGTGGGTCTGTGTGCACAGCGGTGCCAACTCTCTCACATCCCGAGAGCGATGCCAATTTTTTTTTATTTGACATCGATGTGTATTATGTGGCATACTTTTGAGAAATATGGCATCAGCCACATAGTGGAAGGCAACAAATGCCCAAGCTCTTCACGTGCTCCTAGGTAAATGAGAGGAAAGAGAAAGAGAGAGAGAGAGAGAGAGAGAGAGAGAGAGTGAAAAATATCACTAGCCAGCCAACCCTATCGTATGAGCGAATGATACTGGTACCTCTTGATGACACGGCAATCTTATACAGCCAGCTGCTCTCATATGTTCTCTTCTTTCGTAGATAAAAAAAGACCCGAAAGTGAAAAATGTGCTGCACTATAACAATCTCATCGAATGCCTTGATCTCCATCTTACAGAAATTGATTTGATCGACTACCGAGGCAACACATCTGAGATTAAATTGGCCAGGTTCTTTGTTCTGGAGGCAAGTGTGCTCAAGGTAATGAGGTTTGGCGTTCTCTGGTGCAACAATGAATGGCGTGCTGATCACTACAAGCGTCTAAGCCTAAATGACAAAGTCTCTGCAAAAGCTAAATTTGTTTTTGAAACATCAAGTGGCCAGAGACTCGAAAATTTATTTACCCATTAGTGACTTGTCAGGGCAATGGATTTTAGTTTGTACGATAATGCTGCATCCACCTAAAGTAACGAAAGTTCTTACGTAAACTTCCTAGATTCCCTCTTCGTAGGTGCAGCATTACTGCTAACATTTGTAATATCAATTTGAAACTTGTAATATTGTCGTGCCCTATTCCTGCGTTTTCAAAATCCCACAAATCAAAGAGGTCCTGAGTTGATGATGATGTTGTGCCTACCATCTTTCAACAATAGCCGTCGGATCTAGATTTGACGCATACAAACCAAACTTCTCCAGTTTTGCAAAAAGATGTCTGCAGTTGTTCCCTGTTTACAAACAACTCCTTGTCTCTCACAATCAGCCTTATCTCCTCCCCACCACTTCTAGAAGGCCATGGAAAAATCTGGCGCGATGGCCGCTGCCGGCGCCGTCCACCCCCAGTTTTGGTGTTCTATGCAATGCATGGGCATCTACGCACTGGAAATTATGTCGAACACGGCTAGTTGTAAGCAGGCTAGCTCTATAGCCATGATGATAGTGACTGTAGACGGTGAGGATGACTTACGTTATGCCGAATACGGCGCCTATACTCAGGTGTCATCTCCGGCGCAGGGTCTTGTCACTTCACTGCGAGGAGCAGCATGTAATAATTTGACCAATGGGTAGTATAGTGCTACTACATTGGTAGTACTACTACTAGTACTAGCACCACCGTCTGGATTTAGTAGTACTACCACGTCCATCTGGATTTAGTATTTGACTAGCAATATCTAGTAATGCATGTCACAAAAAATGTACTACTCCCTCTGTAAATAAATACATGGTGTATTGTTCTATTCCTTCCGGTAGATGGCTCAAATCTGAAGTCTCATCAATTAGACTACTATTGTACTCACCGAGCGCTCAGCTTTGTAAGCTACCAATAAAAAATTGCAATCAAAGACTACTATTGTACTCCCCCCGTACTGGTGCATTAGTCACGTTACGAAAACCAAATAGTAATCCCAAAACTTTTAGGCGCGGTGCATTAACTACCCACCTCGTTCCTTTTTTTTGCAACAAAAAAAGAAATCACCCAATACAAGACGTGGGGTGCGTATGCATCCAATGACTTGAGACTACTCCCTCCATCTAGGTGTATGACTAGCCACAGTGAAGAGTAACATACACTAGTAAAAAACACATATCCCTAAACTATGTTACTACCTTTCACAGTGGGTAGTAACATAAGTATGGTAACATGCAAAGCCTCATTTATTAGGTTATAGACTCATATTGCCTTGGGACATGTGATGTTACAGTAATAACTAGCTAAGTTACTCAAACTACCTCTCTCCTCATTAACTCATTGCCACATAAGAAAATTTGTTGAGTTGGACTCGATGTTACTGCTGAAGTTACTCCCACTGTGGCTAGTCTAAGTCATCTTAGAGCAAGTGAAAAAGAGGAGTGGGCTCTCGTGCAAGAGCCTAGCTATATGCGGATTCCTATGCCCATATACAATAAATATGAAGAAAGAGAGAGAGAAGATGAGAAAAAGTAGTACTCTTATTGCTAACCTTATTGTATGAGTGGTTACAAGTGATGGCTCTATATGACATGGAAACATCATATAGCAAGCAGCTGGCTATACTATTAATCATTTTTTGCGGGAAGGATATAATATTAACCATGCTCTTAGGTTGTGCACCGTGACCAAGACGAAGGGGAAAGCGAGAGAACTTAATGTCTTTTTGCTGATTAATATGATTACATGCAATGAACTAACCACTGCATGTCATGTTTGGTAGTCTCAAGTCATTGAAAGCATGCACGGCCCACATCTTTCATTGGTTGATATGTCACGAAATAAGAAACAAGGAGGGAGTTCATGTACCGTGCCTAAGGAGGGAGTTCATGCACGGCCCACATCTCTCATGCAGCTTCATTGACTTACTGCACCTGCGTTTGGGTGAATGACACATGGGCCCAACAGGTGGCTGGCCCACCTGTCATACAGCCAAAGGCAGGTGGAGTAGAGGGCCGGGGAGTAGATGGCCAACACACAGATGAATGCAACGCAATCTGCACTTCTCATATAAAGGCTCCCCGCCAGTCCAATCTACGAGATCCTACGCACCTACACACCCTAACCAAGGGCAAGAGTGATCACTCCAATTGCAAGATCAGTTGACTAGAAGCTGCACTCATGGAGGCAATGAGCACGAGCATCAGCCGGCTGCGCCAGATGGTCCACGATGCCGGCATGCGGCCTGGCACCGAGGAACGTCTCCAGGTCATGCTTGAGGCCGCCAGGGCAAGAGGCCTCTTGGATGATAGCTTCGTCTCCTTGTTGAACAAGGTCCTAGTTGGCTTCCTCGACAAGTTCACCGTCGTCAAGAAGCTCACAGACGACCTTGACGTACGCCTCCAGCCAACGCGCCCAGACTCTGTGATGCCTGCCACCCTCAACGGCCTCTATGGTGACAACCTCTTCGATGCACTAGTGGCCCTGCGACTGCCCGCCGTCACGCCAGAGAATGTCCACCTCGAGGTCGCGCTCGCCGCGCAGCGCCTGGCACAGCAAGACACCGTCAACATAATCACCCACGTCTACGCGCAAATCGTCCACAAGGACTACTACGTGCCAGAGGAGGACGATAGGTTGCTGGCCTTCTTGACCCGTAGGGCAACCTTGGGCAGCATTGTTCAGAAGCACGTTGAGCTCGCCGCCAACACCGCTGCTCCTCACACGCCGTCGGTGACCCGGCGCAATAGGGCATGAGGATGTCGTTGATGGATCCGTATGTATCTTTATCTTTCTGTCAAATCCATGTAGTAGTATATGGTACTACTAGTAATTATCTTACCTTTCGCATCAACTTCATAATTTTCGTATGTACTCCATGCATGAATCGCGCCAGAACCAAACTTCTCATTACTCCAGGGAAAATCGTTATTTCTATCTATCGGTCGCGCCATGGAGCAGAACCAAATTTTACAAGTTATAAGTTCAAAAGGAAAAGCCTGCCGTGTTTGCTTCGAACCCCCATATGGTTGGTCTGGCATGCCGCTCAAGGAGGAATGCGTGTTGTGTTGCATTTTCACTTACAAGTGGGATCGCAGTTGAGCAAACCGACTATCGGCAAACCTCCACCCCTCCCACCGCTAGATGGCTGAGAAAACAGGAGGGAGAAGAGATTGTTGTAGCACGAACTCCAAGAAAATTGGTGTCGAATGGGACTCGTGTGGGTGGCGTGTGCCGTACTGCTTGACGTGAATGCTATTTATGGCCCATGCCACCCCACTATATCGAGCCTATATCGAGGTGCTGGTTATGTAGAACAAATTTCCCGGAGTTCGTGCTCAGCCCTCCTCTATCTCTCTTCTCAGCCAGCCAGCAGACGCGTGGAACCCATCGTCTGTTTGCTCACATGCGGTCCCACATGTCAGTGAAAAAGCAAGAGGACCCACTGAACCTGCACATCTTTCACCTCGACGTGCTGGTGAGGAAAAACAAATCCAATAAAGATCTTCAGTGGCCGCTTTTAAAATTACTCAAGAGTAGTAAGATTCTATTTACAATTTAACCCAAGATGCACATCACGTGGCTTCAACTACCACTCCATTTTCTTGCATGACATGACCGGGATGCTGGATGTCCCACGTGTCAGCAAAAGGAGGAAGAACTCGACCAAATCTTCTCCACATTTAGACTGGAGGAGTAGGAAACACGGCAAGCCATGTGCCTACATCATACTACGTACAAGCCCACCTCACGCAGTCACGCTATCACCATATTTCTCGGCCTCCTGCGACACCTAGATCTAGTTGATCTAACTAGAACTAACTATTGGTTGGCTCTATGTGATGTGGCAACTTCATACTACTACGGATGCTGGCTATACTACTATGGCACTAACACTCCAAGAAGTGAGTCGAAAACCATTTATAAATTGAGTTTATGACATGCATATGCAAATGTACCATTCATTACATACAACAAGTCATCAACACACAACGACAACAAGGATACATATTGGATTATAGATTAGTTCCAACAAAACATTCTAGTAAATACTAAAGTTCTCATCACACAACAAATAACAACCAATGAAATGAACTTCAGCTCAACCACTCCTCGGCGTTGTAAACACTTGCTTTGAACCAGAAGTGTTTGTCTCGGAAGGGCCAGCTACTGTCAATCTCGAGACCAACGCAGGGCTGATCATCTAGGCTGAAGCGGCCTATTTCATGACCTATATTGTGATAGCTATGGTAGGGAAGCATAGCAATGTCCGAGGTATAGATACAGTTGCTTCTCAAAAATGGTAGTAGTAACGTTGTGTCAACAGCAGCTGGATCTCCTTTCACCATGATTGGATAGTTTGTCCAAGGAAGAGTCAGTTTCCTCCAAGAGTATCAATACTAAACCAGAGAGAAGGTGTTGGCTCTAGCACAGTAGTACCCATCCCGAATACCCTGCAACGTATGTTGGAATAGGTCCGGAGAGTGCGACCATGGGAGGCAACACCTGTCCTTAGTCACATCAGCGATGCCCTGTATACAGACAAGAAGAGGTGATCCATTGAACTAAGTTGCCAGGCGCCACTGAGTATATGGGTCCTCATGCTCGTCATCATCATCATCCTCATCTCCCCCTTGGTTATAAATTTTTTCAAGTATAGGTGGTGGAATGTTCACAGGACCTTCGAAACACAAGTAGGTTAATTCGTAGAGGGAAACTAGCTAACCCGCATGCATGTGGATGAAACAATTATAATTACAGTGGAAGACAAACGTACCGAAAGCATAAGGATTCCATGCAAAAACAGTGCCACGAGTGGTGGCAGGAAACACAAGACCCTCGTATTGAATTGCATCACAGTACTCATCCATGTATGGAAATTGATTTTTGAGCAATATCCATCCAGTCGAACTGGGAAGGAAGGCAACAAGCTTGTTGAAGATAGCAACAACTAGATATTCCATTAAATCCCAAGAGTGGTCGGGAACTTGACAAATTGCTATCTTCTGTAGACGACAGTCACCATGACCGTAGTTGAAAGTACGATCATAAAAGGTGTGCTCAACCTCTGGGCAGTCTGACATTTTTGGAAGTGGAACCCGGTGACGAGTGCACACATTCACAAGTTCCCACTCGCAGTTGGACCCAATATAAACAACCCAATCTCCATTTGCGCCTGCCCAAGCCTTACCCTCAAGCGATGGCATCTTAACATCATAGGTATCATTATCAAGCGGCACCAACTTGCACAAGCCGAGGCCTCCGTCGTCCGCGCGCCAGTGAGCAGGTTCATGGTGAAGAAGATAGGGGAGATCAAACCGCTCTTGGACCCTTGGGTTCCTTATAATGATGTTATTAGTTGAGTCGAGAATGGTCTTGAACGAACCTGCCATGCTAGCCGAGGTGATGACGTCGCACCGATCAATGAGTTCCTCCACCACGTCATCATTCAGATCGGGGCAAGAATAACGGGTTTGTTTCCGGTCAGTTCCCTCCATGGAGAAGACGATCGAACAATGGTAGAAGGAAGGGTGAAGGAAAATGGAGGAGGTAGGAAGAGCGTGCGAAAGCAGTTCCAAATCAAGAGGGAAAGGCGAAGAGTCAGTGGACGGTTGCCACGGTACACGAGGCGCCCCTGCCTACATAGACGTTCATTCGGAAATTATATGAAAGGACTCGCCGTCGTCTCACTGACATGTTGGAATGGGAACACATGTCAATGAAGAGGCTAGTGGGGAGCGGACGGTTGCCACATAGGTCACACACTGACGACAAGGCCGTCCTATCAGACCAAGCGCCTGCGCTGGATGGCTTGCGTCCCCCACACGAGCGAAGCCACTTCGCACCTCCACATGGTTGGTCCGCCACGCGTGCTCCCTCAGCCCCCTTTCCCTCGATGCCCCGGAGCTACCCAACCACGGCTACATGTTTTGCACACCCGGCGGCTGGGTTTGGAGCGGATCCGGTCAGGCTTGAGCTCTCCCGGCTTTGGGAGGCCGCGTCGCGCCATGGACTGGCCGGGCACCGGGCCGGAAGGCCCCGACAAGGCCGCAAGGCTGCATGCAGGTACTGACTCCTCCTCTAGCCGCTCGGATCTACACCGTCAGCAGTCCGCCGACAGATACATGAATGGCGGTCGGCCGGGCTCGGTGCTGGCCCAAAAGCTCGTCGGCGCACCGTTGCCACTCATTACGTTCGACGACTGCCCAAAGAAGGTCTTATGCTGCATGTCTACAATGCCGGAACATCCTGGATGGGTGTTCATCAAGTGCTCAACCGATGGGGTATGTGCTACTTTAGCTTCGGTTGTGCTCTCGGATTAGACTAGTTGTACTAACTTAAAATTTCATTGTGTAGAATGGATGCAAGTTTTGGTATTGGGAAGAAGAGTACATTGATATATTGATAGAGCGCAATTAGTAGATGTTCTAGCACTTTTAGCTAGCATAGAGGCTAGAGATGAGACTAGTGCACTTGTTGATAGAATAGAGGCTAGAAATGAGACTAGATGTGAGGAAGCAACATCTACTTCTTTACACTCAAATAAGAAAGAAGCACGCAAGATCGAGCCTCCGTAGATCAACAATGAATGCATCGAGAAGGCACTAATCCAACTTATAGGAGCAATTATGGAAGTTGGATATCTTCTAAAATGTATTCTTGTGGTTCTTGTTATCTTTGGTCTTGCTTTTCTAGTCATATTTTGGTGATGTATTTCCATGTACCAAAAATCAAAAAGATATGTGTTTGCAAACAAAAATGTACATAGCCAGGATGCGTCTCCGCGTTGGGCGCACGGCCACCGCATCCAAGAAATGGCCCGGACACGACCCCATTGCCCTACCCAAATGGACAGAATCCGGGCAAAACGAAGGTCCGTTTGGGGTCATGCGTTGGAGTTGGCCTTACAAGTGGGACCGCAGATTGGCAAATCCCCACCTCGCCCGCCGCGCGATGGCTGAGTTAGAGAAACGACGAGGTTGAAGAGATAGTTGTAGCATGGACTCCAAGAAATATGGTGTCATATGGAAGTCATGCTAGTGGCGTGTGCCGTACTCCTGGACGTGAATGCTTGTTCTGGACCATGCCACCCTACTATATATCGAGGATTCGAGGTGTTGGTTACGTACAATGAACACAATAGCATATGGCCCACCTCACACTATGGCCAAATTTCCTGGAGTATGTGCTAGGTTAAAAAGTGTTCTTTGTGAGGGTGGGTGGTTGGTCTCAAGTTTAAAACTTGTTGTATTGCGTATACGTAGACGTAGAGATAGTGCAGCAGTTTTGAAACTTTGAACCCAAACATCATAGTGCAATTTCTACTGGACTCATCGGAGGACCTAGGATGATGGGATTCGCAGCTACAGTAAAAACACCCGCCCGACACGCGAAGCATGTGAAGCTAGTACAAATAGTAGTAGTACTATTATTGATTGGACTCATCCAATAACCTGTTGCAATGCACGTACAATTATGTATTCGGAAAATATATTTTTTGCCTCGTCGCAGCACCCACTCAGAGAAGCGACTCGAAAGTTATTCATAAATCTAGTAAGTTTATCACAGGCATATAATTTTATTACGTACAACAGGTCATGAACCCACAGCGACAACGACGATACATTCTCGTAAATACTAAAGTTTTCATCACACAACAAATAACAAGCAATGAAATGAACTTCAGCTCAACCAATCCTCGGCGTTGGAAACGCTTGCTTTGAACCAGAAGTGATTCTCTTGGAAGGGGCAGCTACTGTCAATCTCGAGACCAACGGAGGACTGATCATCCAGGTTGAAGCGGTCTATGTCAGGACGCATATTGTGATAGCCACGGTAGGGAACCATAGTAATGTCCGAGGTATAGATACAGTTGCTTCTCATAAATGGTAGTAACATTGTGTCAACAACAGTTGGATCGCCTTTCACCATCATTGGATAGTTTTGTCCAAGGAAGAGCGAGTTTCCTCCAAGAGTATCAATACTAAACCAGGGAGAAAGTGTTGGTGCTAGCACAGTAGTATCCATCCCGAATACCCTGCAATGGATGTTGGAATAGGTCCGGAGAGTGCGACCATGGGAGACAACACCTGCTTCCTTAGTAATATCAGCAGTGCCCTGTATACAGACAAGAAGAGGTGATCCATCGGAATAAGTTTCCAGGCGCCACTGAGTATATGGGTCCCCATGCTCGTGATCCTCATCATTGTCATCTCCCCCTTGGTTATAAATTTTTTTAAATATAGGTCGTGGAATGTTCACAGGACCTTGGAAAGACAAGAAGGTTAATTAGTAAACAGAAACTAGCTAACCCGCATGCATGTGGATGAAACAATTATAATTATGGTGGAAGACAAATGTACCGAAAGCATAAGGATTCCATGCAAAAACAGTGCCACTAGTGGTGGCAGCAAACACAAGACCCTCGTATTGAACTGCATCACAGTACTCATCCGTGTATAGAAACTGATTTTTGAGCAATATCCATCGAGTCGAACCATGAAGGACGGCAACAAGCTTGTCGAAGATAGCGACAACACAAGCATTCCTATAACCCCAAGAGCGGTCGGGAACTTGACAAATTGTTATCTTCTGTAGACGACAGTCACCATGATCATAGTTGAACGTACATAGAATACCGGTGTGCTCAACCTCTGGGAAGTCTGGGATTTTTGGAATTGGAACCCGGTGACGAGTGTACATATTCACAAGTTCCGACTCGCAGTTGTACCCAGTATAAACAACCCAATCTCCATTTGCACCTGACCAAGCCTTACCCTCAAGCGATGGCATCTTAACATCACACGTATCATTATCAAGCGGCATCAACTTGCACAAGGTGAGGCCTCCGTCGTCTGCCCGCCAGTCAGCAGGGTCACGACGAAGAAGATAGGGGAGATCAAACCGCTCCTGGAAATGATGTTATTAGTTGAGTCGAGAATGGTCTTGAACGAACCTGCCATCCTAGCCGAGGTGATGATGTCGCTCCGATCAATGAGTTCCTCCACCGCGTCATCATTCAGATTGGGGCAAGAATAACGGGATCGTTTCCGGTCAATTCCCTCCATGGAGAAGACGATCGAACAATGGTAGAAGGAAGGGTGAAGGAAAATGGAGGAGGTAGGAAGAGTGTGCGACAACAGTTCCAAATCAAGAGGGAAAGGCGAAGAGTCGGTGGACGGTTGCCACCGTACACGAAGAGGCGCCCCGGCCTACATAGACATCCGTTCGAAAATTGTACAAAAAGGACTCGACGTCGTCTCACTGACATGTGGGAACGGGACCACATGTCAAGGAAACATGGTGTGTAATTTCTCGTGCAAAATGCGATCTGGCCGCGTTGGCCCGAGGTGCCGCATTAGTTATCGACCTTTATTTTTTTAATGGCATGCCGTTCAGTTTTGAAGCATGACTAACTGGTACTGTATGCAGAGAAAATGTAAACTACTCTACCACTACTCCACCTCTAGTACTAGTATAATAAAAAAGATATATAGGCTGGAGCTTTAGCGCTTTCTTGCTAAGGTCTGCCCACTTGCTTCTCACACAATCACCCTCTCTCCGGATCTAAAAAAGACGGCCTCTCTCCCTCCTCACCAGTGGTCACAGATCCGCCCGGGAAGAAAAGGACGTGCAGCGTTGACGCACTCGTCGTCGGCGAGCGAGGTCACGCACTGACGACAAGGCCGTCCTCTCAGACCTAGCGCCTGCGCGGGATGGCCTCCGTCCCCAAGCTCGCTGTCGTAGTGTGTGCGGAGGACGACGACCACGAGCGAAGCCACTTCCCACCGACCCTCAGGTATGCTACCTCTTTTCGACCCATACCCTTGTTCTATTGCCCCATCTGCCACATCGCTACATGTGGATCTTTTTCCAATCCACCATCTTCCCAATTTGCTATCCTCTGCTCTACTGGTCACGCAGACGAAAACCTTAACTTGCACTATTAAAGGAAACCCTACTTCATGCAGACTAATGAAGGAAATATGCCCTAGAGGCAATAATGAAGTTATTATTTATTTCCTTATATCATGATAAATGTTTATTATTCATTCTAGAATTGTATTAACCGGGAACATAATACATGTGTGAATACATAGACAAACAGAGTGTCACTAGTATGCCTCTACTTGACTAGCTCGTTAATCAAAGATGGTTATGTTTCCTAACCATGGACAAAGAGTTGTTATTTGATTAACGGGATCACATCATTAGGAGAATGATGTGATTGACATGACCCATTCCGTTAGCTTAGCACACGATCGTTTAGTATGTTGCTACTGCTTTCTTCATGACTTATACATGTTCATATGACTATGAGATTATGCAACTCCCGTTTACCGGAGGAACACTTTGTGTGCTACGTGCTACCAAACGTCACAACATAACTGGGTGATTATAAAGGTGCTCTACAGGTGTCTCCGAAAGTACTTGTTGGTTTGGCGTATTTCGAGATTAGGATTTGTCACTCCGATTGTCGGAGAGGTATCTTTGGGCCCACTCGGTAATGCACATCACTATAAGCCTTGCAAGCATTGCAGCTAATGAGTTAGTTGTGGGATGATGTATTACGAAACGAGTAAAGAGACTTGCCGGTAACGAGATTGAACTAGGTATTGAGATACCGACGATCGAATCTCGGGCAAGTAACATACCGATGACAAAGGGAACAACATATGTTGTTATGCGGTTTGATCGATAAAGATCTTCGTAGAATATGTGGTAGCCAATATGAGCATCCAGGTTCCGCTATTGGTAAAAACAGTCAGCCAAAATAATTAATTGGAATTCCAATTAATCATTGAAGAAATTAAAAATGGATTAAATAAAAAAAATCCAAGTCTTAAATGAAAGGATCTGGTTGGAATCTTAAAGTGTGGTAGAAAGAACTACATATAGTTTTTTCTACGACACTTTAGATTCTTTCTATTATTAGATTATTTCTATTATATTATCTTTGAATCTACATAGAATAGATTAGTAGATTGAAATAGTTAAGTAGTCTAATTCAATTTCTTTTTTCATTGCATCCACTTAATTTCAATCAGGTCAAAATAAAAAATCTAAGACAATTCTTGACCAAAGAATCCATGACCGGAGACCTGTCTCGGTCATGTCTACATAGTTCTCGAACCCGTAGGGTCCGCACGCTTAAAGTTTGATGACGGTTATATTATGAGTTTATGTGATTTGATGTACCAAAGGTAGTTCGGAGTCCCGGATGAGATCGGAGACATGACGAGGAGTCTCGAAATGGTCGAGACATAAAGATCGATATATTGGACGACTATATTCGGACATCGGAAAGGTTCCGAGTGGTTTGGGTATTTTTTGGAGTACCGGGGAGTTACGGGAATACGGGGGGAAGAAGTATATGGGCCTTATTGGGCTTTAGGGGAGAGGGAGAAGCAGGCTGCATGCCCCCCCATTGACTAGTCCGAATTGGACTAGGGGGAGGGGTGGCGCCCTCTCCTTCTTTCTCTTCCCTCTTCTTTTTCCTTGACTCCTACTCCTACTACTTGGAAGGGGGGAATTCTACTCCCGGTGGG
Source organism: Aegilops umbellulata (assembly GCA_032464435.1). NCBI lineage: Eukaryota > Viridiplantae > Streptophyta > Magnoliopsida > Poales > Poaceae > Aegilops > Aegilops umbellulata. Next base: position 242,078,851 of record CP136055.1, on the reverse strand, counting down.
AGTAGGACTCCTCCACGGCGCGCCATAGGGGCCGGCCCTCTCTCGCCCCTCCTCCACTCCTTTATATACGTGGCCAGGGGGCTGGCACCCCATAGACACAACAATTGATCTGTTTGATCTTTTAGCCGTGTGCGATGCCCCCCCTCCACCATAGTCCAGCTCGATAATATCGTAGCGGTGCTTAGGCGAAGCCCTGTGTCGGTAGAACATCAACATCGTACGTGGAGAGGCTAACAGCTGGGTCCACGGCCGCAGCAAGGAAGTGCCTCCTTATTACGCGCAAAATAATTATTCCTCCACCTGACAGCAGGGACCCACCGGACGGGCCACCGTATTTCACGAAAAAAAGTTTCCCCCTGAATGCTTGGACCCACCAGCTACATCTTCGCACGCAAGGAAGTGCCTGACAGTCGGGACCCACCTGGTCAAAGCGTACGTAGCGTTGTCATTCTGGTCGCGAATGTGTACGTACATACTGGTCGATGTAGAGGCATGCACGTAGCATGTACACGTACATACAACGACCAGGGTGCAAGAAAGAAAATACGACCACGTACGTACATACGGGCGGGGTCTCGAACGCCTACTCACGCATACGTACGGCCAGGGCTCGTGTACATGGCTGGGTCGGAATGGAGAAACTGCGTCGACGTCGTGTTCATGGGGAGGCAACGGAATGCGTCGTGTTCATCCGAGGCAACGGAACACGTGTTGTTCATCGGGAGCCAACGGGCTTGGACAGAACAAGCAATGGAAACGAGGCCTTGGCGTACCGCATAATGGAGGAAACAGCCTTGTTTCGACCGTCCACGGTTGAAACGGGATCCTGTTCATCGGGAGGGGTCTGGCGTACCGCAAAACGGAGGAAACGGACCTCCTACGGTCGAAACGGGGTCCTGTTGATCGGGAGGGGTGTGGCGTACCGCAAAACGGAGGAAACGGACTTGTGTTGGAGCGCTACGGTCGAAACAGGGGTCCTGTTCATCGGGAGGGGCGTACCACACAACAGGACTCCACGGGATACTGTTCATCTCCACCGTCGACTGCCTCCACGGGCTACTATGCATCCACCGTTGACCTCCTCAAGCCTCCACCTGCGACTGTTCATCCACGGGCTCATGTTCATCCAGCCTCCACCGCTCTTCCACAGGCTACTGTTCAACCACCCCTCTCCACGGGGTCCTGTTCAACCACCCCTCCACGGGCTACTGCTCATCCAGCCCTCCACCGGCTACTATTCAACCAGCCCTCCATGGGGTCCTGTTCATCCAGCCCTCCACGGGGTTCTGTTCATCCAGCCCTCCACGGGGTCCTGTTCATCCACTGGCTCGATTGATTGGGGTCCTATTCATCTAGCGGCAACGGCCTCTACTACCACGGGATCCTGTTCATCCAACCCCCCACCAGGAACTGTTCATCCAAACCCCCCAACAACGCTCACTATTCATCTAGAGGCAGCATTGATCGGCTTCAGTTAGCAGCAGTAGCGAAGGAATCACTGGGGTTCAGTTAACAGCAAGGGATCGATCGATCGCTTGGGTTTAGTAACGCGTAGCCTGCAGTGCAATCGCTCGGGTTCAGTTAGAGCCCAACGCCTCGCTCGGGTTCAGTTAGAGCACAACGCCTCGCACACACACGCGTACATATGAGAGAAACGTGCATCGCTCGGCCCACGACCACCCACCGTAACCGGGAACTCCCCGATATTTTCCTCGCCCTCGCTTCTACCACGATCTTTTTCCGTCAAGGACGGCCCAAAGAATGTCATGCACCTGCGTCTCCGGCCCGCCCAGGCTGAAAAGCCCATTTTATGTCATGATTTTTTTTCATAGAAGTAGGACCCCACTACATCTATGATGATACCAGGTTTTGTCACAATTATCGTCATAGAAGTGTCATAAGTATGACAGGAAAAAAATCCGTTCGGCCCAAAATGTCATGGATGTGTCTTTTTTGTAGTGAAGGGGGGGGACCGAATCCTACTTGGACAGGGAGTCCAAGTAGGACTCCCCCATGGTGCGCCCCCCCTTGGGCGGGCCACCTCTCCTCCCCCCTTTATATACGTGGGAGGGGGCACCCCCAAAGCCACACAAAGTCTTCTCTTAGCCGTGTGTGGTGCCTCCTCCACAGTTACACACCTCGGTCATATCGTCGTAGTGCTTAGGCGAAGCCCTACGCCGGTAACTTCATCAACACCGTCGCCACGCCGTCGTGCTGACGGAACTATCCCTCGACCTCAACTGGATCAAGAGTTCGAGGGACGTCACCGAGCTGAACGTGTGCAGATCACGGAGGTGTTGTACGCTCGGTACTTGGATCGGTTGGATCGCGAAGACGTTCAACTACATCAACCGCATTACTAAACGCTTCCGCTTTCGGTCTACGAGGGTACATGGACACAGTCTTCCCCGCTCGTTGCTATGCATCTCCTAGATGGATCTTGCGTGATTGTAGGTAATTTTTTGAAATACTACATTCCCCAATAGTGGCATCTGAGCCAGGTCTATGCGTAGATGTTATATGCACGAGTAGACGACAATGAGTTGTGGACGATAATAGTCATACTGCTTACCAGCAACGTCTTACTTTGATTCGGCGGTATTGTTGGATGAAGCGGCCCAGACAGACATACATGACTGCATTCGTGAGACAGGTTCTACCGACGTGATTCGCACACAGGTGGCTAGCAGGTTTCTGTTTGTCCAGCTTTAGTTGAATCGAGTTTGACTACGCCCGGTCCTTGTTGAAGGTTAAAACAGCACACTTGACGAAAAATCGTTGTGGTTTTGATGCGTAGGTAAGAACGGTTCTTGCTAGAAGCCCGTAGCAGCCACGTAAAACTTGCAACTACAAAGTAGAGGACGTCTAACTTGTTTTTGAAGGGCTTGTTGTGATGTGATATGGTCGAGACATGATGATATATAAATTGTTGTATGAGATGATCATGTTTTGTAATAGTTCTCGCAACTGGCAGGAGCCATATGGTTATCGCTTTATTGTATAAATGCAATCGCCATCTAATTGCTTTACTTTATCACTAATCGGTAGTCATAGTCGTAGAAGCAATAGTTCGCGAGAAGACAACGATGCTAAAATGGAGATCAAGGTGTCAAGCCGGTGACGATGGTGATCATGACGGTGCTTTGGAGATGGAGATCAAAGGCACAATATGATGATGGCCATATCATATCACATATTGATTGCATGTGATGTTTATCCTTTATGCATCATATTTTTCTTAGTACGGCGGTAGCATTATAAGATGACCTCTCAGTAAATTTCAAGGTATAAGTGTTCTCCCTGAGTATGCACTGTTGCTACAGTTCATCGTGCCGAGACACCACGTGATCATCGGGTGTGATAAGCTCTACATTCACATACAACGGGTGCAAGCCAGGTTTGCACACGCAGAATACTCGGGTTAAACTTTACGAGCCTAGCATATGCAGATATGGCCTCGGAACACTGAGACCGAAAAGTCGAGCGTGAATCATATAGTACATATGATCAACATAGTGATGTTCACCATTGAAAACTACCCCATCTCACGTGATGATCGGACATGGTTTAGTTGATATGGATCACGTGATCATTTACATGACTAGATGGATGTCTATCTAAGTGGGAGTTTTAAAGTAATATGATTAATTGAACTTTAATTTATCATAAACTTAGTACCTGATAGTATTTTGCATGTCTATGTTGTTGTAGATAAATGGCCCGTGCTCCTGTTCCTTTGAATTTTAATTCGTTCCTAGAGAAAGCTAAGTTGAAAGATGATGGTTGCAACTACACGGACTGGGTCCATAACTTGAGGATTATCCTCATTGCTACACAGAAGAATTACGTCCTAGAAGCACCGTTGGATGCCAAACCCGCCGCAGGAGCAACTCCGGACATTATGAACGTCTGGCAGAGCAAAGCTGATGACTACTCGATAGTTCAGTGTGCCATGCTTTACGGCTTAGAACAAGGAATTGAACATCGTTTTGAACATCATGGAGCATATGAGATGTTTCAGGAGTTGAAGTTAATATTTCAAGCAAATGCCCGGATTGAGTTTTATGAAGTGTGAATGCTAGCAAAGTGCACAAGTTTGATCAATGACAATTTTAGTCACTCTTCTTCGCATCATAACAACAATTCTTTCTCATAAAATTTCTCAGGTTAAAGTAGCAACCAATTCACATGTTAAGGTTCAAACAATGAATTCTCTTGAAACTCTACAACCTATATTATTAGTCACCAAACAATTGCAATTCAACTTATTCAACAGAGTCTAAGTAAGAGCTCCACATACTCAACCATCATATATTCTTCTATGATTGCTAACACTCACCACATACACATGAGTAAAACGTTTCAACTGGACACATAGAAAGATAGGGGCTTATAATTTCGCCTCCCAACATATTCACCTCAAGGGTGATGTCAACAATAATAACTCATGCTACCCATATCCAACTGGATATATGTGCCTAGATCTTTCCTCACCACATTATGCTTGCCAAAAGAGAAAAATAAAATGGAATAAGAGAAAAACTTTGACTCTTGCATGAAAGTAAATATATAAAAGTAAAAGATAGGCCCTTCGCAGAGGGAAGCAGAGGTTGCCATGCGCTTTTTATTTGGATGCCCAAGCTCTTAATGCAAAGGAACGTCAGGTTATACTGCCCCTTATGATAGCAACCTTTATTATGTAGTTCGTCGCTTTTATTACTTTGCCATCACAAGTTCGTACAATGATCAATTTTCCCTTACATTAAAATATCAAACATATTTAGGGGCAATTTTTATTGCCTTATTGCACCGATGACAACTTATTTGAAGGATCTTGCTCAATCCTTAGGTAGGTATGGTGGACTCTTGAAGATAAGATTTGGGTTTAAGGGTTTTTGGATGCACAAGTAGTATCTCTACTTGGTCCAGAATTTTTGGCTAGCAAAGATGGGGGGCAAGCAACACATGTTGAAGGATCTATGACAATATAACTTCTGTGTGAATATGAACAAACATAAACCATTACGTTTTCTTCCTTGTCCAACATCAACAATTTTGGCATATAATATTTTCATGGGGGCTCACAATCAAAAAATATTTCCAACATAGTGTATTTGCATATCAAGTGAAACAATACGATACCCCATTGCCACCACAGGTGTTCATAGCAAGACATACATCAAGTGCTCTCAAATCCATAAAAGTATTCAATCCGATAAAACGAAATCTGAAAGGGAAACCTCAATTCATCACAACAAGATAGAGAGGGGAAAACACTATATGATCCAACTATATTAACAAAGCCCACGATACATCAAGATTGTGACATCTCAAAAACACGAGAGAGAGAGAGAGAGAGAGAGAGAGAGAGAGAGAGATTAAACACATAGCTACTGGTACAAACCCTCAGCCCCGAGGGTCGACTACTCCCTCCTCATCGTGGTGGCCGCAGGGATGATGAAGATGGCCACCGGTGATGATTCCCCCCCCCCATCCGACGAAGTATCGGAATAGGGTCTAGATTGGTTTTCGGTGGCTACAGAGCCTTGCGGTGTCGAAACTTCTGATCTGGGTTAACCCCGAGGGTTTTTGGAATATTTGACTATTTATAGGGTGAAGAGGGGGTAAGGGAGGCCACCGAGGTGGGCATAGGCGCGCCCAGGCGGGTTGTGCTCCCCTCGAGGCACCCCCCAGGTGCTTCTGTGGCCCACTAGATGTCTTCTGGTCCATAAAAAATCCAAAAAAAGTTTTACGGTGTTTGGACTCCGTTTGATATTGATTTCCTGCGATGTAAAAAAACAAGCAAAAAAACAGCAACTGGCACTGGGCACTGGGTCAATAGGTTACTCCCAAAAATGATATAAAGTTGCTATAAAATGATTGTAAAACATCCAAGAATGATAATATAACAGCATAAATACTTCACAAATTATAGATACGTTGGAGACGAATCAGTTGGAGACGTATCAAGGGTCACCGCAATATATCTATGACGGGCATAGTAAGGCCTGCAACTAAAACACCCTGTAACAGTGGCTGCCCACCAGTGCTCACTTTTAGTACGCGGTCAAATTTGGGGGAGTTTGCTTGTGGCGGTCGCTCCTGTGCACCCGCGACTCCTAAGCTACCAGAACTGGCAGGTACACTTTATTACTTGCCACAGTTACGTATCCAAAATAGTTTTGGCAGGTGCGTGCTTGTGCCCACCACTAATTTGAGTTCACCTATAAGCCTTTTCCTAGTAGTGCAAAGTCGTCTGGATCACCACCATCGTTGTCCTCCTCCTGCTCCTGTTGTCCTGCGGCCCAATCCCGCTGTTATGTGTCTGGGTGTTCGTGTTAGACTAGGTGTAGCCCTGCTGCAAGCCCGACTAGGTGTATGAAATGGCCCGGGTAGGCTCCGAGTCATCCATCCGCCCGTCCTCGTAGAAACCTCCGTCTCCATCGTGAATGATCTCAAACAGCCCTCAGTCTGCGTCGTACGTCGGCTATGTCGGCTCGCCCGCTTAGGCATACTAGCAAATGGTGTGGGGCACCCATCTGCTCCACACCCAACATTCATGGTCGGACAAGCTGCAATGATGAACACTCCAAGAAACAAAGTGGTGTCACGTTGATGTCAACGATGAAGGGCACTTGTTGGGCGGCGGATGCTGGAGACAGCCTACCGAGCTGCCTGGAGGCGTAGCACTACAAGGCCTTGTAATGCTCCGGCCATGGTGGTGTTTGCATGCTCGGTGATGGTAGTGGGTCCCCGCGTCCTAGGCTGAGCCCTCCACCACGTCTGTCCACCACCACAACCTCCACCTCCGCCTCTGTCGGCCTTCTGCTTTTTGAGCGCTGCCACCTCTGCCTTCATTTTTAGGCGGTGATTTCGCCATGTCTCCAAGTTGATCTTCCAGACGAGTGTGATCGCCGGATCCTCGACCACCGCCATCTCTAGGAGCTTCTCTTGCGGGTCCATCCATCAGCGGCGACAAAAAAAGGTGGGAATTGTGTGGAGAGAGGCGAGATCGGAGAGGTGAGTGGGTAATTTTGCCGTGGAAACAACGGGGCCAGCTACAAAAGTACAGGCTCCCCCTTTGTTTAGGGTGTGCCAGTGGTGTCAGAGTCCTACACGGCTCATCTCTGGACTCCCACAAAGCCCACCTCGTTTGGTACCGATTTGCAGGAAAATTATGGTCCGTACCACTCAGCGGACCAATGGGGTCACCGTTGAATGGCTTGCGAGGTTCGTACAACTGTGTTCAGACGGATATGGGTGGTTTCAATGTTGGAGATGCCCTTATAGTATCATCAGACTGTAAAGTTTATGATTGTGGGAAACAACATGACACCCTAATATGGGTGTGGCTCTTTATATATATATATATATATATATATATATATATATATATATATATATAGGGGTACACCATGTGTACAAATACAATATACAGTTACGTACAGAAGCTCTATGTAAATATATAGTCTAACACCCTCCATCAATCTTAACTGTGACCTGAAGTACAAAGCAAGTTAAGATTGTGTCTACAACATTCGAACTGAGGTTGTGGAAGTGGCTTCGTGAAGATGTCATCAAGTTGATCTTTGGAGGAGATAAACTTGATCTGAAGAAGCTTTTGTGTAACACTTTCCCTTCCAAAATGACTAAGGGAGTCATGGATGTCGGTGTACAAAACTAGGGGCACATTTTTGTACCCCTTTACCTGTGCACGGGCAGTCAGAGCCATGCCCGCGGCCACACCAAGCAGAGCGAGGGAGGTGAGCCAAGGTAAGACCGAAGCCCAAGACGAAGCAAAGCAACGACAAGGACCAAGGCCACAAAGATCAGATGGGCGCAGCAGGTTTCCCCGGCAAGGACCCTTGCCGGGGGGCAGCCTCAGCGGCCCCGGCGAGATCCTTGCCGGGACAACTCACCCACGCCAGCCGAGCGAGCCACCCTCGAGCCCACCAACACTCAACAAATGCGTTGGGGCAGGGCTCGGGAGGCACCTCTGTGGTGGCATGCATATCTTTGTGAAGACAAAGAATAGTCAAGATCAACTGAGGATAGGAAGGCAGCCATCCTCACCCAAGAAACCCACAAGACCCCCGGCAAGATCCTTGCCGGGAACGCCTGCGCGCCACGGCAAGACCCTTGCTGGGCCACCCGACAAGACCCTTGCCGGGCCACCCGGCAAGGCCCTAGCCAGGCGCACCAGCAGGGCTACCGTCAGGCCCGCACCAGCCAAGTCTTCACCGCCGTTCGCATGCAGCTGCCGACCCAACCAGCTGGGCAGGCACCTATGTGGCAACATGCAACCCTTCATGGAGGTTCCACCACCACGCCACCTCAGCTGCCTGCCTGCCTACAATGAACCGCATGCATCGCTGGCCAGGGCGCGTGTCGAAGCTTGGAGGAGCGGCGACGGACAGGACAGGCGTCGCCCTCGTCCCCGATAAAGCAAGAGGGCACCTAAGCGATGCATTAAATGCACCTTGTCCTGTAATACGAGGGATAACCTCGTGCCACTGTAGACCTTTCCACCTCCTGTGTGCCACTGTGGCAACCCCTTTCCCCTATAAAAGGAGGCCCAAGGCGACCAGGAGAAGGATTCGTCTTTTTGGAGCTCGTTACACCCCGTAGCTAGCTCAAGAACTCAGAATACATCCACCAAAGCAGGAGTAGGGTTTTACGCATCCTTGCGGCCTGAACTTGGATAAACGAACCGCGTCCTCTCTGTTAGACCCGCTCTTCTCTCAACCCCGCGCCCTGCAACCGCAGTAGGGATTCTTGTGATCCCATAGGTTCGTTTCCCACCGACATCTTTGGCGCGCCAGGTAGGGGGCGCGTTTGTGAGAATCCGGTCTGGTAGTTAGCCTAGCGGTTCTTCGTCGCTATGGCCCCCAAGAAGAAGACGACCATGGCGATCGGCTCGTTGGGGGCCGAGCGGCCCGTGCCGGTGCGAACGAGCAGCGGTCCGGTCGCGGACAGGACTCGAGCCGCGGCCCGCGAACACTAGCACCACCCAAGCAGTCGGAGCCTGGCGAGCGGCGTCGTTCGTGCACCAGACGATCGGCCCCACGCCGCCGGACCCAAAGACGGAGCTGGGCCCCCTGCCGGCAGCGCAGGGCCCTCTGGGGGTCTCGTTGCACCGACTCCGGGCGGCGCGGCGACCTCCAGGACGCATACACCAGCGACCATCGTGCGTTCTTCCCATGGGTGCGCTCCGAGGAGCGTCACCACGTTGGTGACCATGGGCACCGCCGTGGGAAGAGCCCGGTGCGTCGTCAGCAAGACGAAGGAGTTCAACACGCTTGCCGAAGCGCTGGTGAAAATGGCACGCAGCCGTTGGGTCGTGACGGAGCTCCTTCTAACATAGTTAAAAGTTGAAGCGCGTCGCGATCCACTCAGCTGTCACCGCCACCCACGCCAGCGGAAGCCTTGGCGCGCGCATAGCTGCTCCTCGACTTCCCTCCTGCTGCGGAGAAGCTCGATGAGTGGAGGGCCACCATCTGGAGCCTCGTCGCCGTCGCGAACAAAGACGATCCGCGACCGGCGGGGCCCTTGGGTCGGCGCTCCACCGAACCACCGCATGCTGGCGCTGGGAGGACCGGGGGAGCTGCGGCCATGGTGCACTCTCCTCCTCCTCGCCAGCCGCCGCAGGTGTCGGCCTGTCGCGACGACGCTGGTGATAACATCTCCATAGCGTCGTCCGATCAGCCGACCCTCCGCGACCAGCGCCAGGTCCTTCGGGAGCGAGCTCACGAAGACGCTCGAACCACCGTCGAGCAGCGACGCGAAACGGGCCGCCGGTCGGACAAGCGGGCGGGACCCGCTACGGACCACCCGGCACCGGGGGGCCCCGGCGGCCTACCTTACGAGGTGGGCTGCCCAGCTATTACTCGTGAGATGAGGCAGTTCCAGTGGCCATCCCACCGCACATTCAAGCCCGACGTCGGCGAGAAGTACACCGGCAAGACCCATCCGTCCGAGATCCTCAGCATCTACACCATCGCGATGCAGGCCGCTGGGGCTCGCGACGACAAGGTGCTCGCCAACTACTTCCCGCTGGCGCTCAAGCCCAATGTAATGTCTTGGTTGATGCACTTGCCAGCGGACTCCATCTCTTCCTGGTCGGATATGTGCCACGAGTTCATTGGCGCCTTCACAGGAGGCCACCAAGCTCACGGCCAGGCCAGTGATCTCCATATCATTCCCCAGAAGGAAGGGGAGACCCTGCGCAAGTACATCCAGAGATTCAGCCGGGTGCATTACAACATCCCTGACGTCCATCCCGCCGTTGTGATTAGCGCGTTCCATCAGAACATGCGCAATCGCAAGATGCGCGAGGAGCTGGCGATGACCAAGGTTAAGGATGTGGCCGAGCTCTACGTTCTGGCCGATAGGTGCGCCTGGGCTAAAGAGGGAAGGAAGTACCCCGGCGAAGACGTCGGCGCGGGAACCGACTCTACCGATGAGGACGCCGCCGCCCTGACGAAAAAGGGTTGGCGTCGCAACAAGAAACGCATAGACAAGGTCGTGCTTGCCGTTGAGGGGTCTGACGATACCGGTGCCGGCAAGAAGGTCAAGGCAGACACCCCCTGCAAGGAAATTGCCGGGTGTGCCGCCTGCCAGGCCTTGGCGGCCACCGACAAGCCAGGAAGCTCCGGCAAGCAATACTGCAAGATCCACCGCACCAAGGGCCACGCTCTCCAGAACTGCCGACAAGTCGAGCTGCTTGCTGAGAAGCAAAAGTCTGAGTACGAAAGGCGGGACAAGGAGAAGGACCAGGATGGTGCTGAGGGATCTGATGTCTACTACGCAACCTTCTTCTTGTAGACGTTGTTGGGCCTCCAAGTGCAGAGGTTTGTAGGACAGTAGCAAATTTCCCTCAAGTGGATGACCTAAGGTTTATCAATCCATGGGAGGCGTAGGATGAAGATGGTCTCTCTCAAGCAACCCTGCAACCAAATAACAAAGAGTCTCTTGTGTCCCCAACACACCCAATACAATGGTAAATGTATAGGTGACTAGTTCGGCGAAGAGACGGTGATACAAGTGCAATATGGATGGTAGATATGGGTTTTTGTAAACTGAAAATATAAAAACAGCAAGGTAGCAAGTGATAAAAGTGAGCGTAAACGGTATTGCAATGATAGGAAACAAGTCCTAGGGTTCATACTTTCACTAGTGCAAGTTCTCTCAACAATAATAACATAATTGGATCATATAACTATCCCTCAACATGCAATAAAGAGTCACTCCAAAGACACTAATAGTGGAGAACAAACGAAGAGATTATGGTAGGGTACGAAACCACCCCAAAGTTATTCTTTCCAATCAATCCATTGGGCTATTCCTATAAGTGTCACAAACAGCCCTAGAGTTCGTACTAGAATAACACCTTAAGACACAAATCAACCAAAACCCTAATGTCACCTAGATACTCCAATGTCACCTCAAGTATCCGTGGGTATGATTATACGATATGCATCACACAATCTCAAATTCATCTATTCAATCCAACACAAAGTACTTCAAAGAGTGCCCAAAAGTTTCTACCGGAGAATCACGACGAAAACATGTGCCAACCCCTATGCATAGGTTCATGGGCGGAACCCGCAAGCTGATCACCAAAACATACATCAAGTGGCACGTGATATCCCATTGCCACCACAGATAAGCATGGCAAGACATACATCAAGTGTTCTCAAATCTTTAAAGACTCAATCCGATAAGATTACTTCAAAGGGAAAACTCAATCCATTACAAGAGAGTAGAGGGGGAGAAGAAACATAAGATCCAACTATAATAGCAAAGCTCGCGATACATCAAGATCGTATCACCTCAAGAACACGAATGAGAGAGAGAGAGAGAGATCAAACACATAGCTACTGGAACATACCCTCATCCCCGAGGGTGAACTACTCCCTCCTCGTCATGGAGAGCGCCGGGATGATGAAGATGGCCACCGGTAAGGGTTCCCCCTTCCGGCAGGGTGCCGGAACAGGGTCCCAATTGACTTTTGGTGGCTACAGAGGCTTGCGGCGGCGGAACTCCCGATCTAATCTCCGTTCTAGAAGTTTTAGGGTACGTAGGTATATATGGGTGCAGGAAGTACGTCGGTGGAGCTTCGGGGGCCCCATGAGGCAGGGGCGCGCCCCCCACCCTCATGAGCACATCCCTTCTCTCCTGACGTGGGGTCCAAGTCCATCCAGTAGCTTTCCTTCCAAACATAACTTCTCCAGTTGATTTCGTTCCGTTTCGACTCCGTTTGATATTCCTTTTCTTTGAAACACTGAAATAGGCAAAAAAAACAACAAATCTGGGCTGGGCCTCCGGTTAATAGGTTAGTCCCAAAAATAATATAAAGTGTATAATAAAGCCCATAAACATCCAAAATAGATAATATAATAGCATGGAACAATCAGGATCCGGCAAGAAGCATGGCGGCCAAGGAGGCCGCCCCGGCAAGGACAACCAGCAAGAGAGGCCCGCCCGAGGCCGCGACAAGAAACAAGAAGACGACGATCACAACGAGGACGACGAGTCCGGTGAGCAAGGGTTCCAAAAGGATACGAAGGCCATGTGCGTCGATGGCGGCGCCTCGCTGCATGCCTCTCACCGCCAACTCAAGCAGTGGTCGCGAGAGGTTACAGCGACGGAGCCGTCGTTCGGCGCTTAGAAGCCTCTAAAGTGGTCCGGCACACCCCTCATCTTTGACGCCGAGGACCACCCTGATCGCACTACCGCGGTTGGGTGTTTGCCGTTGTTGGTTTCGCCGACAATATGCAACCTCAGGGTGAACAAGATGCTGGTTTACGGCCGCCCGGCACTAGCCAAGTTCATGGCGGCATCACACTACGCCTACAACATGCTAAAGATGCCCGGGCCGTTGACCATCATCTCCGTCCCCTCCGACAAGAAGGACGCGTTGATCTGCGCTGAACAACTCTACCAGGAAGCAGTTGCAGCTGCTGCCATCAAGGCACCTGCTCCTGCCGCCGAAGGCCCAGGAGGAAAGAAGGAGCTCGGCAAGACCTCTCGCACCCACTCCGGCAAGCACACCTCTTTGGGTTGTTGTGCTACCATTGAGGACGTGCCAGAGAGCTCTGCTGACAAGAGCAAGAGAACCAGAGCCGAGCCGCCGCAGACCAAGAAGGTGCCCGTCGCGGAGACGGCACGGGAGGGGCCTTCATCATAGGCTCCACCCTCAACAGCAAATAGGAAGGCGAGCTCGTCACCTTCCTACGGGCAAATGTCGATGTGTTTGCATGGCAAGCATCCGACATCCCCGGTGTTCCCAGGGATGTGATTGAGCACCACCTAGCTGTCTGCCCCCACACGCAGCCCGTCAAGCAGAAGGTCAGAAAGCAGGCTCTGGAGAGGCAGGAGTTCATTATAGAGGAAATCAGGAAGCTAGAAGCGGCAGGTTTGGTGAGAGGGGTGCTCCATCCGATGTAGTTGGCCAATCCGGTAGTGGTGCGCAAGGCGAATGGGAAGTGGAGGCTGTGTATTGATTACATAGATATCAATAAGACTTGTCCTAAAGACCCCTTCCCATTGCCGCACATCGACCAGATTGTTGACTCCACGGCCGGGTGTGATCTGTTATCATTCCTCGATGCCTACTCAGGCTACCACCAAATCTTCATGACAAGAGAAGATGAAGAGAAGACAACATTCATCACCCCATGTGGTATGTATTGCTTTTTACGGAAGCTTTTCGGGTTGAAGACTGCTGGCTCGACGTTTGCAAGAGCGGTCCAAATTGGTTTTCAACCTCATCTCCATAGAAATATGGAAGCCTACATGGATGACATAGTGGTCAAAACCAAGGACGGATCAACTCTTGCGCAAGATCTGGAAGAGACATTTGCCAACCTGCGCAAGATCAACCTCAAGTTCAACCCTGAGAAGTGCGTCTTCGGTGTCCCGTCCGGCAAGCTTCTCGGGTTCTTCGTGTCATAGCGCGGGATCGAGGCAAACCAAGACAATATCAAGGCTATTGAGCAGATCGAGGCGCCCAAGCGGATCAAGGGTGTGCGTTGGCTCACCGGCTGCATTGCCGCCATGAGCCGGTTCATCTCCAAGTCCGTCGAGCGCGCCCTTCCCTTTTTCAAGATCTTGAAAAAGGCGGGCCCAATGGAGTGGACCCCAAAAGCCGAGGCCGCACTGCAGGACCTGAAGAAATACCTTTCCTCCACGCCAATACTAGTTGCGCCTAAACCACAAGAGCCGTTGCTGCTGTATCTGGCGGCGGCGAATCAAGTGGTCAGCGCCGCACTAGTGGTGCATAGGGAGGTCGACGAGGAGGCGGCAATGGCGGCAGGACCAGCAGATGGAAAGCCGGAGATTCCCCCGGCAGGGCCCGACGCCGACAAGGCGCAGCCCCCGGCAGAGTCTGGTGCCACCAAGGCGATGCCCGCGTAGTCGAGTGAAGTGGTGCCCAAGAAAAAGATGATGCAGCACCCGGTTTACTTTGTCAGCTCCCTCTTGCAGGGGGCTAGGTCAAGGTATTCAGGTGTGCAAAAATTGCTCTTCGGCCTCCTTATGGCCTCGAGGAAGCTGCGTCACTACTTCCAGGCCCACGAGATCACAGTCGTCACCCGCCTCCCGTTGCAACAGATACTGCACAACCCGGACGCAACTGGAAGGATTGTGGAATGGGCCTTGGAGTTGTCCAGCTTCGGTTTAAAGTTTGAGAGTACCTCGACAATTCAGAGCAGAGTCTTGGCGGAGTTCATCGCAGAATGGACCTCGACGCCTGACGAAGAAACCCAGGAGACTACTCTCCCCGGCAAGGAAGCAGACTGCAACTGGATCATGTACTTTGATGGAGCCTTTTCGCTGCAAGGCGCCGGTGCTGGTGTGCTGCTCGTCGCGCCCACCGGAGAGCACCTCAAGTACGTGATCCAGATGCACTTCCCCAGGGAGATGTCCACCAACAACACCGCCGAGTACGAGGGATTGCTTGCCGGTCTCAGGATCGCGGCAGACCTCGGGGTTAAGAAGCTCATCGTCAGGGGTGACTCGCAGCTCGATGTCAGGCAAGTCAACAAGGATTATTAGAGCCCACTGATGGAAGCATACGTAGATGAGGTGAGGAAGTTGGAGGAACGCTTTGACGGTATCCAGGCAGAGCACGTCCCCCGAGCGGAGAATGACATTGCCGATTACCTATCAAAGCGGGCCGCATTCAAGCTTCCTGTGGAACCAGGTACCTTTTTGCTCCGGTTAACTCAGCCATCCGTCAATCCATCAGCAGGGCAGAGCAAGCGGAGAAAATCAGGTCCCGGCAAGTACTTTCCTACCGAGCCCCCCCCCCCCCCCCCGGGCCGCCGGCAAGGGTGCTGCCATGGACGTTGAGCCTGCCCAAGAGCAACTGACTCCGGTGGGGCGTCAGGCCCTGGCCGTAGAGACAGTCGCTCCCATGGCGGAAGAGATGCCTTTGGTCCTTGTCGTCGAGCCTCGGGCTCCGGCATGGGCGCATCATACCGTCCAATTCCTCCAGATAGGGGAGCTTTCTGAGGAGCAGGAAGAAGCGGAGAAAGTAGCCCATCGGTCTGCCCCGTACGAGTTCGTCGATGACGTCCTGTACCAGAGGAGGCCGAACGGTGTGAAACTCAAGTGCATCCCCTGGGAGGAACGACTGGAGCTGTTGGCAGAGATACATGGAGGCATATGTGGCTCCCACATAGGGTCAGGGGCCCTTGCTGGGAAGGCGTTCCGGCAAGGTTTCTTCTGGCCCACAGCCTCCAGGATGTGACGGCACTAGTCACCAAGTGTGAAGCGTGCCAGTTCCATTCAAAGAAGCTTCATCGACCAGCTCAAGCCCTTCAAACAATCCCTCTCTCCTGGCCATTCTCGGTCTGGGGGCTCGACATACTGGGCCCCTTCCCTCACACTGTCGGAGGCTTTGAGTACTTGTACGTTGCAATCGACAAGTTCACAAAGTGGCCAGAGGTGGAAGCAGTGAGAAAGGTGACTGCTCAGTCAGCTGTCAAGTTTTTCAAAGGACTGGTCTGCCGTTTTGGTGTGCCAAATAGAGTCATCACCGACAACGGCACACAGTTCACAAGCCACACCTTCATGCAATACATTCAAGACCTCAGCAGCAAGGTCTGTTTTACTTCCGTGGCACACCCACAGAGCAACGGCCAAGCGGAGAGGGCAAATGCCGAAGTGTTGCGAGGCCTGAGGACAAAGACTTTTGACAAGCTGCACAAGAGCGAAAGGCGCTGGATTGATGAGTTGCCGGCGGTTCTTTGGTCAATCAGGACGACGCCAAATCGAGCCACCGACCAGACACATTTTTCCCTGGTATACGGGGCAGAAGCAGTTCTCCCCACGGAACTCATATACGGGTCACCTCGAGTGCTCGCTTATGATGAGCTTGAGCAAGAGTCGTTGCGCCAAGATGACGCGACGCTCCTTGAGGAAGATCGTCTTCGAGCAGCTGTGAGAGCGCCACGCTACCAGCAAGCCTTGCGCCGCTACCATAGCCGCAAGGTTCATGCCCGAAGCTTTGAGGAAGGCGACCTTGTTCTTCGGCGCGTTTTGTCGGCCAAGAATTCCAACAAGTTGACGCCAAAGTGGGAAGGCCCTTATCGGGTAATACGAGTCACCAGGCCTGGCCCAGTCCTCCTGGAGATGGAGGATGCCGTACCAGTGAGCAACTCCTGGAACATCGAGCATCTTCGCAAGTTTTACCCATAAGGCGCGGCTTGCCGGGCCTCCCGGCAAGCCACCTTTTGTACAAGCTTTGCCGCAAGGCATGTGACCCTTTGTACAAAGCCAGGCACAGACCCTGAGCGAGAATAAATGAAGCGCTGGCGCCCTAAGTTATAGCATGCATGCTAGGTCGAGTCTTGTTGGGGATATGGCTATTTGGGGTAAACCGGCTTACAGGGCCCGGGTTAGCTCCGTCAATGGACCCAAGATGTTAAAGCCCAAGGAGAAATAGAAGGGCCCAAGGCCTATAATCTGTTTAAAGGGTTTATGGCCGTAAACCGGCCTGAGGTAAACTTGCATTGTAAGTTAGGAATAGAGAGACCAACCCGGGCACGTTTATGAACCGGAGGTTGGGATTTTGTAGACCGACGGGCGTCACCCGTGTATGTAAGGGGACGACCCGACGACGGTTTAGGGACAGACAACAACAACTTGAGGTTTAGGCGAAGCTTATCACTCCCTAGCCCTCGAAACACATCAATCCCATCACAACTAGACGTAGGCTTTTACCTTCATCGAAGGGGCCGAACTAGTATAACACTGTGTCCTTGCGTCCGTTTTAACCCCTTCAAGTTAACCCATTCCGATGGCTCCACGACTAAGTCCTTTCGCTAGGACATCTGCCGTGACAAATCCACGACAGTTGGCGCCCACCGTGGGGCTATCGCGAGATGGTTTCAAGTTCTTGGAGGGCCGCTTTGAAGGACTCGAGGGCTACGCTGTGGGCCGGATGACCAAAAGTCGTCGCGGAAAACTCTACATCGACAGCACAGGCTGGGGCCCCGACGCCGGCTCGATCGAGTACGGGTACCGGGTCCCCTTTGGCGGCATCCATGTTTTCATCGGCAAGATCGGTGAACCGGGCCCCGAGCTGGGCGTTTGCACCGACCTCGTCGAGACAGCTCAGTGCACGAGATCGACCCTGGCTAAACCGACCAGGAAGCGCGCCTTCGTGGGAGTCATCCACGGAGGAAGCTACGAGGAAGGATCCGAATCCGGTGGCGAAACCGCCATCTACTTCGGCGATGAAACGTCAACCGGGGAAACCGAGTCTCTATACCAGCTGCAAGATGATCGGATTGGGGGCAGCTCCGATGGCGACAGTATTCCGGACCCCTCTGATCTGCCCAATCGAGTTGGGATCTTCATGGCTGGAACACAGGCGGCACCACATTCATCAACTGTGGCAGCAGTGATCTTCGGATCGGCAGCGGGAACAGCTGCGCGGGCAGGGGGCCCTGCGGACTCACCAGCCCAAGTATTGTCGGATCTGTTTGACGCACTGGCAGCGCTCATGGCGGAAGCCAACCCGGTGGATCAGGAGGTTCACAATGCCGAGATTGCCAAAGTGAGAGAACAGATCACTCAAGCTAAAGCGGGGCTGGCAGCAGAAGAGGCCAGGATGACGGCAGAGCGCGCTGCTTTAGATGCACAGGCTTACAGGCTCATGATGGACCAGAATGCGTCTCAGGAAGTCCTGAAGAGGAAATTCCGATCTCGATTGCCCGCAGCCCTCGATGCCAGAAATCTCTTCAACACCCCGGGAGTAAACCGTGCGGAAGCGACAGTTGGCGCCCCGGTTCAGCACCGTATAATAAACCTGCCTCGTCACAACACTGGTACACCACAGGCCGTGCCAACACCATCGGGCCATTATTCCAACCCGATGGATAACCTCGTTGCGGCGGCAGCTCGGTTGGAAGCCATTCCGATCGAAGGCGATTCACCGCAGGATGTACAGACACGCCGAGTCAAGGAGCTCCTTAGGACCGCTTTGGCCCAACAAGAAGCATATTCGCAAAGCCGTGATCGGATTCACTCCACCCCTCGCCCCAGCAGGAGCTATAGTAGGCGCATGGAGGAGCCGGCTGTCTCAAGTAATGCCAGGCGTGAAGCGCTCTGCGGCAACAATCCGGCGGGCGTCGACAATGCTCAGGAGAATGTGGATCGCGCCCGTGCGCAGGAGGCCGGATTAGCAGCGCAGCACCAGGCTCGTCAGCTTGCACCTATCTTCCCAACTGCTATGATTGAACCGGGGGTGGTTTCTAGTTCTTTGGGAGTATCGTGCCTTGTTCCCGCTTTGCGCAACGTACGCCTGCCTAAAGACTTCAAAGGCCCCGGCAAGGTACCAAATTACACGGCAGATCAGCCTCCGGAGACATGGGTGGAGAGCTATAAGATGGCTATGGAGATGCTGGATGTGGATGACACGGCGTGTGCGAAGTATTTTACCATGATGTTAGAAGGGACGGCCCGGACTTGGCTAAAAAGCCTACCGCCTAATTCCATTAATTCGTGGGCCCAGTTGCGAGCCCGGTTTATCAAGAATTTCAAGGACACGTGCAAACAACCAATGTCGATAGTTGACCTAGCAGCTTGCGTTCAGCAAGAAGGGGAGTCAACTACCCATTGGGTACGCCGGGTATCAGAAGTTTTACACTCGTCAGATCGCATCAACGCAGACACCGCCGTGGTGCTGTTGGAAGGCAACTGTCGGTTTGGCCCTTTGAAGCTAAAGTTAGGCCGGATGAAGCGTGATTGCACGGATATGGGAACGCTCATGACCGCTTTAGTGAAGTATGCGGATTCTGACAGTACCAAGGATCCTGACTCTGGTGACGACAAAGCAGGGAAGGGAAAGAAGAATAGCAACACCAAAGGCCAGCAGCATCAACCAACAGGCAATGGAGGCGGAGGTAAGCGTAAACCGGATGGGAGCGTGGATTTTGTGGCCAACACCAGTGCACAGAATAAGGGCCAGCGACATAAGGGGAAACAGCCAGGTTTTCACGGAAATCCCGGTCCTAATCCGGAGCGTTTGAACTTTTTCTTAAACCAGCCCTGTCCGAAGCATGGAACAAAAGAGGAGCCAGCAACCCATCTTTGGAAGGATTGTTACATCATGAAGGAGATCAAAAGCTCAAACATTTTCCAATATGATCACGGCTCTGGCGGCGGTTCAGGTTCCGGATCAGGGTACGGCGGCGGAAATTCCGGTCCAGGGTTCCATGGTAATCCGGGCGGACAGAGCAGCCAAAATAATCAAGGTAATCAAAGTGGTTACAGCCAGCAGCAGCAGCAGCAATCAGGTTATCAGAGCAACCCGAAACAGTTGAGTGGTGGACAGTATCATGTTTTTACTACAAGCTTGGATAAACGGGATAGAAAGCTTCAGAGGCGGGCAGTTAGTGCTGTTGAACCGACCACGCCTCAATATCTGCGCTGGTCGGAACAACCAATCATATGGAGCCGAGAAGATCATCCTCCCAGGGTTTATAATCCGGGTCAGTTAGCATTGGTGGTGGCGCCTCAGGTGGGAGGTTATAAGCTCACCAAGGTACTCATGGACGGAGGGAGCAGCATTAACATCTTGTATTATGAGACCTTCCGTCGCATGGGACTAGTGGATAAGGATCTCAAACCGACCAATACAGTGTTCCACGGGGTGGTGCCGGGCAAGTCTGCGTACCCTGTTGGTAAGATAGCCCTTGAAGTGGTTTTCGGCGATAGTCATGATTCCAGATCAGAGACACTAACGTTTGAAGTGGTTAAAATCCAAAGTCCATACCACGCTTTGTTCGGACGACCGGCCTATGCAAAATTTATGGCACGGCCCTACTATGTATATCTGCAACTCAAGATGCCGGGTTACAAGGGCACTATAACGGTTCATGGGAGCCGTCGAATCGCTTTGGAATGCGAGGAAGGAGATGCGACTTATGCAGAATCGGTTTGTGCTACGGAGGAGCTAAAGCAGTACAAAGACAATGTTGATCCGGAGGACATGACTTCATTAAAGAAGCCAAGTACGGACCACGATCCGGCCTTGAAGTTCAAATCAGCTGCCGAAACTAAGCTTGTTGACTTCGTACCTGGCGATTCGTCCAAGCAGTTCAGCATCAGTGCAAACTTGGATCCAAAATAGGAAAGCGCGCTCATCGAGTTCATCCATGAGAATCGGGACATCTTTGCATGGAAGCCGTATGACATGCCTGGTGTACCGAGGCGACTCGCTGAGCACACCCTTAATGTGGATCCTAAGTATAAACCGGTAAAACAGTTCCTACGCCGGTTTAACGAAGAAAGACGTAAAGCGATTGGTGAGGAAGTAGCCAGGCTCCTGGCAGCTGGTTTTAATTGAGGATGATTCCAATTACTTGGCCGTTTGCGACTTGGGGGCTCGATATGGTTGGGCCTTTTAAACGTTCCAAAGATAAGAAGACCCACCTATTGGTGGCGGTTGACAAATTTACAAAGTGGGTGGAGGCAGAACCTGTCAGTAAATGTGATGCGGCCACGGCGGTTCGGTTTATAAAGAAGGTGATCTTCCGGTTTGGTTTTCCACACAGCATCATCACAGATAATGGTACCAATCTATCCAAAGGTGCCATGAAAGAGTTCTGCGCACGTGAGCATATACGGCTTGATGTTTCTTCGGTAGCTCACCCACAATCTAATGGTCAAGCAGAACGAGCGAATCAAGAGATCTTGAGAGGTATCAAACCCCGGCTTCTGGTCCCTTTGCAGAGGACGCCGGGTTGTTGGGTTGAGGAGCTACCGTCTGTATTACGGAGCATCAACACCACGCCTAACAGATCCACGGGGTTTACGCCGTTTTTTATGGTCTATGGAGCAGAGGCGGTTCTCCCAAGTGATATACGACATGATTCACCTCGTGTGGCAGCTTATGTTGAAGCGGACAACGAGCAGGCACGGCAGAACGCTCTTGACTTGTTGGATGAGGAATGTGACTTAGCAGCTGCCCGTTCAGCGATTTACCAGCAAGATCTTCGCCGTTACCACAGCCGTCGGGTTAGAACCAGAACCTTTCAGGAGGGGGATTTGGTGCTCCGGCTCATCCTGGATCAGTCTGATATGCATAAATTATCCCCGCCTTGGGAAGGACCTTTTGTGGTCAGCAAGAATCTGAATAATGGGTCATACTACCTGATTGATATTCGAGAGCGCAAAGATTCACGCACATCAGAGGAGGAGACCAGCAGGCCGTGGAACATAGCTCATCTTCGACCTTATTATACATGAGCCTTGGGCTCTGTTTATGTACATATCATGACCATGTATATATTATGATCAATATAATTAACCGGAGCCTCGAGTAAAGCGGGGTCTTTGCTTTTCTTCACATCATGCGTGGTTACATGGAGTTGATTCGCTTTAGGGCAACCTCCGGTTTACCCCTTGAGGTCGCTTCACAGAAGATCAACAAAGTCAGTTGGGGACCTAGTTGACCTGAACCGTAGCTACACCTCCGGGGAGCTTGGTCATGTCTTGACGACGGTAATGCCTTCTGGCTGGCACATTTGCCACTAAGTCAGTTGGGGACCTAATCGACTTGAACCGTAGTTACACCTTATGGGAGCTCGGTCATGTCTTGATGATGGTAATGCCTTCTGATCGGCTTTTAAACAGCCAATAAGTCATTTGGGGGCTTGGTCGTGTCCGAACCAATGCAATGCCACTTGATTGCCCCTAGGCCACTGAGTCACTTGGGGGCTTGGTCGAATCCGAACCAATGCAATGCCATTTGACCGGCATATTTGCCACGATTCAGTTAGGAACCTAGTCGACTTAAACCGTAGCTACACCCCTTGGGGGCTTGGTTTTTTTGTCTTGACGATGGTAACGCCTTCTGAACGGTTCATAGCAACCACCATTTGCATGCGTTTTACTATTGCATTTCCTCTCGCATTTGGTTTTTTGTTATCTTCCTTCTTGTGGTGTTTTTGTTCTTCGGAACGACAAATACTTTTAAACCAATTCAGCTGACACAGCCTGGTCCGTTTTTTAACCCGGAGGCAAGTTGCCCGGTTTGGCAAAGGCGCAGCACGGTTCGTATGGTCGAAAGACCGTCCTTTGTACCCAGTAAAGACAGGAAACACAAGTTGGAAAAAGTCATGGCAAGGGCATCAGTACTCGTGCACAAAGACGCATTCAAAGGCAGAGGTATTAACTATCTTATTACAAGGCAGCGTAGTGCCTGATATATTGTTTTTTTTGACGGATTAACGTCACCAATTAAGGTGAACCGGAGTTTTGATTACGCCTGTTCGCCGCCTCGGTTCGAAGGTTGTGGATCATCTTGCGCCGCTTCAGCCTTCTCATGGCTACCCATTGGCTGGAAATCAGCAGTGGTCCAGTCGATTCCCATTAACGCTTGAAAAACAACTTCTTCATGAATCAGCAAAGACGGTTCAATGTCAGGGGCGTAGGTATGCTTACGGATTGGAGGAATAAGGTTTTCCGCTTCAGGGATCGGGGCAGCTACTCGCTTGTTCTGGTTATCATATTGGGCCTGATAATCTGTCAGATCTGCTTCTTCAGCAAATTGACAAGCTAGGGGGCGCACCGCCCGGTTTATCGCCCTCAAGTCATTTTCACCGAAATCTGAACCGTCTTCTTTCAAGCTGGGGTATCCTTGGGCCGCTTCGACAGGATCAAAGTCTGGTACCCACGCTTTGGCCCGGATCAAGGCAGTGATGGCTCCGGTTCGGGCAGCTGATCTTTTTAACTCTTCAATCCGGGCAGGAAGCATGGATAACCTTTTTAACGTGTCTTGAATCAGAGACGGTGCGGGGTTGTTATGCGATGCAGTGGTGATAGCTCTCTGTGCTCCGGTATACAACTGTTCAATCAAAGTATAAGCAGCTTTGAGTTTCATCCGCACATCAGAACCCAAGTGTCCAATACGTGTGCCTGCAGTGTTTCAAGATGGATTACAAACCGGACATAGGA
This sequence comes from Aegilops umbellulata, assembly GCA_032464435.1. Lineage (NCBI taxonomy): Eukaryota > Viridiplantae > Streptophyta > Magnoliopsida > Poales > Poaceae > Aegilops > Aegilops umbellulata. The sequence continues at coordinate 242,055,379 of CP136055.1, read as the reverse complement.
TATAGCAGACAAGGTGCAAATTGGAGGAAGGGCATCGAAAGAAATTTACCAAAGACGGCGGAGGTCATGGAGTGTATTTGTCGCTTTACGGTGGATAATTCATCAACCACCGGTTTGAGAGCAGCTTCGGCATTTTCAGCCCTTTTAATCAAAAGAGCCTTTTCAGTAGCCCAATCAGCTTGTTCCTTTTTGCGGTTTTCTTTCAGCTGTTCCATAACGTTTAAGGCATTGGTCAATTCTTCCTTCGCTGTTGCAGTTTCAGCCTGCTGGGTTTTTAGGATTTCCTGAAGGTCCGAGACTTGTTTCTCTTTGGTCTTCAGATCCCCCTGCAGCAGGTCATCAGCAGTGTTCAGAAAATATTGCACGGTTTGGAAGTATCAACCACACAAGCAAGTTATGTGCTCGATACTTGGGGGCTAATGCGTACTTGATCTTAACGCATGTTTTACATTACAAAAGTCCCAAGATTAATACAAGTATTTACACTTGGCACTTGGGGGCTAATGGTTATTTGATGATGTTTTCTGGTTACGACCTATGTTGAAGCCCTGTTTCTTTCAAACCGGACCTTGGTTGTCAAGGCAGCATGATTCGGATTACCATCTCGGATTGGAAGAAATTGAGAAGCTAAGTTGCAATAGAATGAAGCACAAGAGAGTTACCTCAAGTTTTTCTTTCATCATCCTGATCATGCCTGCTTCATAATCGCGACTGGTGTACAGTCGGTTCAGATACCCAGAATAAAGATCTTGGGCGCTTAAAGCGGCATACGTTGAGGAATCAGCGTCCCATTTGCCCTTTATGGTCGAGATTTCTTCCTTAGCAGTATGCTTGGCTAAGGTAGCAGAGTTCCCCGGTTCAGAGCGACCAATGCCGGTAATCACAACATCATCATCTTTGGAATCGCTGCTCTGCATTGGCACTGTCGGTTTATCAACAGTTCCAGAAGGGTGGATGGATTCCTCAACCCGAACAGGACTGGCAGGCTGATCGGTACGGCTGGCAGGATTGGTAGGCCTTTCTTCAGCATAGGCGTCATCTTGTGGAGGTAGGTAATTCTGAATGTCTTCACGAACTAGAGCATCAGCACCAGGAGTTTTCTCCGGTTCAGGAGCGGCAGTTCCTTCGGCCAGATTATCCAGACGAGCCTTCTTGCTCGGTCTAGGTTTAGCCCTGGGAGAGACCCAAAGATTGAAAGAACGATGTAGGATGGATTAAGAAACCCATATGGAAATATGTTGTGATCGGTCCAACTTACCCAATAACTGTCTTTAGCAGTGGCAGTTGAGTGGCTGAAGATTCACCAGAAGATGAATGGGAAGTGACCTGATAATCGGAGTCAGATGGATTAAGAGGCTGACGAATTAAACCTGCTTTAGGAGGAAAGCTAGCGCATAAATCGGAGACCTCTGAGCGGCGTTTTCGAACCGGGCTGTTCAGTAAACCGGCGGAGGTAACTACCTGGCCACTATGCCGGGTGGTGCGACGAGCTTCATGTTGCTGGGTCTTCACAAGAAATTTGGGATCCAAGTAAGCAAGAGGATGAGAAAATTTAACTTTCCGGTTTGCTTGGCGAGGTGTTTTCAAAGGCAAAGGAACTGTATCAGAAGAAAGAATAGTTACCTCTGGGCCTTCAGCATTACTCGCTTCAGCGTCGTCCTGACAAATATCATCATCAATAAGACGTATAAAAAGTAAGCCAACTGAATCGAGGTCTACCTCAAGGTCCGGATTACCCACATCATCCTCATCTAATTCCGGGGTAGAGGAAGCGGTGTTCCTTTTCTTTTGAGCAGGCTTCTTCACCCTTGTTTTGGGTCGGGTTACCTTTTCTGTTGGCTCTTGAAGCTTCTTGCTCCAAAACGGATCATCTCCCTGTTTCAGAAAGGACTGGAGTTAACAGTATACATATAAGGAGATCATAAATTCTATAACAAACAGAGGTGAGATGCTTACAGCAGGTGGTTTATTTGTGGCACAAAAGGGAAGCAGGCCGGTTCGGGCGCAAACATATTCCGGTTCATTCAGCATCTTTTTCACAGCTTCAGTAACTTCGTCTTCCGTCAGCTGAATGTTGCAGTGCCTCAAAGGATCATTAACCCGGCCCGTGTATTTGCACATTAAACCGGAGCGGATGCTAAGGGGCAGGATGCTCCATGAAATCTAGCAACGGGCAAGATCTACTCCTGTTAAACCGTTAGCCATGAAGGCTCTGAGCTTGGACAGTTGAGGGGCATACTTACTCCTCTCTTTGGCAGTTAGCCTTGGGGGGAAGGGGTGTGTATTGCTAAGTCTCTCTGGACGGAAGCCAGGCAGAGGATTTTCTTCAGCAGGGGAAGTATCCTTGCAATAGAACCAAGTGTGATTCCATTCTTGCGGATGACTATGTAGCTTGGCGTGAGGATAAGTCACTTCTTTCCTCTTTTGAATCGCCATACCACCCAGTTCCATATTAGGGCTGTCGGTGAATTCAGTACGTCGGTTCAAATGAAAACAGTCTCGGAACAACTCTACAGTAGGTTCCTCCTGGAAGTACACCTCACAAAGCACTTGAAAATGGCAGATATTCGTGACTGAGTTTGGACCAACATCTTGTGGGCGCAACTTAAAATTGGCCAGGACGTCCCGGTAAAATTTTGAACCGGGTGGATTAAAGCCCCGGGCCAGGTGATCCGCAAACACAACAACTTCTCCTTCCTGTGGGGTAGGAGGACATTCATTCCCTGGAACCCTCCAATGGATGGCATTTTTGCTACTCAAGGCGCCAGTCAGAACTAAGTTGTTTAATTGGGTCTCGGTGATGCGAGAGGGAACCCAGTTGCATTCGTATACCTGTTTTGCCATGAGGAAATCTACAAGACAAAGGTATTCCGGTTTGAGAACAGGTGTGATTGTAAACCGAAGATGCTCTTATATAGACCGGAGTTATCTAGAATGATATCATCTGGCGGTTCATCAAGGGGACTAATGGATATATAGTTTGGGTTGTTCGCTCTGCTAAAAGTTAAACGGACCAGATCTAACAGTTATGAATATGAAAGCAGAAACAGATCCCGTACGGATTCTTTCAAAACAATGGATCTACAGCTAGGGCAAAAAAGAAGTAAAAATATGAGGTTTGGCTCGCAGCAGAACAGCACAAGTTCGACAAGCAGGGAAATGAGTGGGATCTAAGGAGATGAGTACAGATTTATGGCGAATACTGAGAGTGACTACAAATCACAATATAAGTATCATAATCTGTTCACAAAAACTTGCTATGGAGATGAACAATGAACAGTGGCAGGATAAGGATGACGAACCCTAGAACAGATCTAAAGCAAGAAGAACAGGAGCCTTACCGGGATCCAAACGGATGCGGAGGGTCGCCGCGGTACTCTGGTCCGGTCAGGTTGATGCAGCGGCCTGAGTTGATGCAGTAGCTGACGGCGGCGGCGGAGCTCCGAAGTCTGAGTCGCGAGGAAGACGAAGAAGGGGACGAAAGGGAGGAAAGGAAGATGGCCTTCTAGTCCTATTTATAAGGCGCGGCGCGCGTGCCAGGCGCGCGAATCCAGGAGCCGGTGATTTCGGGAGCCCAGCTGACGCCTTGATTATTGCGGATTTAGCAAAAAGAAACGGTAACTTTGTGCTGACGTCATATCGGTTTATAGCAGCAAGAGGAGACGACGAAACGGCAGTTTAACAGTTACTGGAAGACATTTGAAGACAGAAACTCTTATTAAGGATTGACATGAACCTGTTCAAATCAATCTGGGGCCTAATGTTGGGGATATTGCTATTTGGGGTAAACCGGCTTACAGGGCCCGGGTTAGCTCCGTCAATGGACCCAAGATGTTAAAGCCCAAGGAGAAATAGAAGGGCCCAAGGCCTATAATCGGTTTAAAAGGTTTATGGCCGTAAACCGGCCTGAGGTAAACTTGCATTGTAAGTTAGGAATAGAGAGACCAACCCGGGCACGTTTATGAACCGGAGGTTGGGATTTTGTAGACCGACGGGCGTCACCCGTGTATATAAGGGGACGACCCGACGACGGTTTAGGGACAGACAACAACAACTCGAGGTTTAGGCGAAGCTTATCGCTCCCTAGCCCTCGAAACACATCAATCCCATCACAACTAGACGTAGGCTTTTACCTTCATCGAAGGGGCCGAACTAGTATAACACTGTGTCCTTGCGTCCGTTTTAACCCCTTCAAGTTAACCCGTTGCGATGGCTCCACGACTAAGTCCTTTCGCTAGGACATCTGCCGTGACAAATCCACGACAAGTCTCGTCCTTGGTTAGGGTTGATAGTGCTTAGCGGCGGCTAACCTCTAGCTTAGAGGTCGAGTGCGCGTCTCTCTGTTCTTCTTTGTCTTATTTGGTTTGTAGGACAGATGAATATCCTTGCCGAGCTGCTTTGGAAGAAAGGGGACGGACCGGCACCCGGGCCCCGCCAAGCCAGTATTGCCGGGGGGCTACAAGAGCAAAGATCCACCCGCAGCAAGCCAAGGTTGCCGGGGGCTGCAGACTCAGATAAGTCTTCTATCCCTTATCATGCGTTTCGTTCTGGACTCAGGTATGTGAAACCTCGTTTTATCCTTAAGCTATCGTGCTCCCCTCATTCCGGACCCTAGGACTCGTTTCCTGGGACCGAGTTTGGTTCTAGTCGCGGCAGCAAGGAAATGAAACGAGGAGCCTAAGCCCACCTCGCCTCTGCCTCCGCCAAGGGCGTGAGAAAGGTCGAGCGAAGTGGGGGGACGGCAAGGCCTATTGCCGGGCGAGAAAACGTTTATCTTAAAAGTAACAAGGATTTACTCCTTGTCGTGGGTTTTACCTGCGAACGAAAGACCCGGCAAACATCCCTTTTTGATTAAAAACATCCCGTACAGGTACAGTTCATACGAAATAAAAAACATGAAGAAGGGGATTACAAGCTCTGAAGTTAACAAAGGCCTGAAGGCTTACAAGACTAAAAAGAGATAAGATGCTCGTAATCCCTTTCTTGTCCCTCTCCTTAGGAGGCAGGTCAAGGAGGCGAAAAGGGCGAAAGGGGTGCCTAGGCGAGCTATGAGCAGCAGAAGACACCAAGAGAACACGCCGCCGGCCGCCCACGGGCAGGCCGGTGATGACGGTGCCAGGAAAAGAGCTGGAAGACGAGGCGGCAGGACCGGCAGTACACGACGAAGGCGTCGGTGCCCACGTACTCCGAGTTGACGGCCTTGCCACCCGCCCTCTTCCTCTTCCGCAGCCTCCCGGCGCCAGCCACCCAAGGAGACGGCCCTAAGAAGTTCAAGAAGCTGGCCCCGCCCTCGGAAACCCCTGCCGGAGGAGAGGCCAGGTGCAGATGTTGCTGCTGCCGGACCCGCCCAGGTACGGGGCGTCCGACGCTTAGTCGGACTCGTCCCCGCTATCCGCCCTGCTGTCCTCCTCGTCACTTTCGCTCGAGGAAGAGCTTCCATCGTTAGAATCTCCATCGGAGGAGCTCTCCACGCAGCACTTCAGGCGACTCCCGAACTCCCCGAAGACCTTGATGGAGAGCAGGCCATCCTCCATCAATTTGAAGTAGAGGATGAGCCCTGCCGTCAGGCTGTGGATGCGAGCGAACGTCTTCCACCCACGACGGAGGTACATGACTCAAGGAGCCGGGAAGTCAACGTCGACCTGCGTGCCCCCGTTCCCGCAACTCCTCATGTGTAATCTGAGGGATTGGGGCCGGTCACGCTCCATCTCCCGAGCAAACGGGGCGGGAAGACGAATACGGCGACACGGAGGCCGGCGCAGCCTAACGAAGAACGCACAGGGCTGGTCTCCAACATGGCCTTCCATCGGGAAAGGCACCATGGGCGGGGGCGAAGCTGGCGCACCGCCCCGTCCTCCTCTTCCCCGAGCACTGCGATCTCTGCCCCGGCCTCGCCCCCTCCCCTTCCCCTCGCGGCCGGCTCTACCACCACGGGCGCAGGAGGAGGAGGGACGCGTTGTCGAGCGGCGACCCTCGCCGCCACCGTCGAAGGACCGGGATTCCCTTTCTCCATGACAAATGAGAGGGAGGAGCAGAAGCAAAGGGAGGAAGAGGATGGAAGAATGCAGGATGCCATCTCCCCTTCCCGCTCTTTATAAAGGGACGGGGTTGGGGCTCGGCCGCCTCGCTCGGCCAATCAAGACACGGGAGGCGCAGGGAACCAGGACCAACCCGCTGCCCCAACCAGCGATGGCCCGGTTTCCCGCCTCCACCGTTTGCCACTCCAAGCGCATGCAAGACGCGTGGCAGACGTGCAGAACCAAGGCGACAGGTGAGCCGACCTCTTCCCACCCCGTGATCGTGGGGAGTGGATGCCTTGAAGACCGTGCCTCAGCCCCATTCAGTAAATGAGCCGCGCCTCCATGCCTTCCTCCCTTTACGGGGAAGGCGCGAGCCGCCTCTTTACTGCGATGTGACGCATGTGTGCGAAAACCGCTCCACGCATGCTGCCCACGTCACACACGCCCCTCCACGCCGCGCCACGCGCGCAAGTCGTGGGAAGCATAGCGCGCGAAAGATCTTACCACGGTAAAAACCACCCCGCCTGCCCGCGCACCGTTTTGGGCCTGGCCCAACAACGCGTCGCGCTTATATGTGGCCCAGGCCCGGGGGCTCCTGTCGGTGTACAAAACTAGGGGCACATTTTTCTACCCCTTTACCAATGCACGAGCAGTCAGAGCCACACCCGCAGCCACAACAAGCAGAGCGAGGGAGGTGAGCCAAGGTAAGACCGAAGCCCAAGATGAAGCAAAGCAACGACAAGGACCAAGGCCACAAAGATCGGATGGGTGAAGTAGGTTTCCCCGGCAAGGACCCTTGCCGGGGGGCAGCCTCAACGGCCCCGAGGAGATCCTTGCCGGGGCAGCTCGCCCACGCCAGCCGAGCGAGCCACCCTCGAGCCCACCAACACTCAACAAATGCGTTGGTGCAGGGCTCGGGAGGCACCTCTGTGGTGGCATGCAGATCTTTGTGAAGACAAAGAATAGTCAAGATCAACTGAGGATAGGAAGGTAGCCATCCTCACCGAAGAAACCCACAAGACCCCCGGCAAGATCCTTGTCGGGGACGCCTGCGCGCCACGGCAAGACCCATGCCAGGCGCACCAGCAGGACCACCGTCAGGCCCGCACCAGCCAAGTCTCCACCGTCGTTCGGATGCAGCTGCCGACCCAACCAGCTGGGCAGGCACCTGTGTGGCAACATGCAACCCTTCGTGGAGGTTCCACCACCGCACCACCTCAGCTGCCTGCCTGCCTACATGGCACCGCATGCATCGCTGGCCAGGGCGCATGTCGAAGCTTGGAGGAGCGGCGACGGACGGGCGGGCGTCGCCCCCGTCTCTAATAAAGCAAGAGGACACCTAAGCGATGCATTCAATGCACCTTGTCCTGTAATACGAGGTATAACCTCGTGCCACTATAGACCTTTCCACCTCCTGTGTGCCACTGTGGCAACCCATTTCCCCTAGCCCGAGGAGACCAGGAGAAGGATTCGGCTTTTTGGAGCTCGTTACACCCCGTAGCTAGCTCAAGAACTCAGAATACATCCACCAAAGCAGGAGTAGGGTTTTACGCATCCTCGCGGCCCGAACCTGGATAAACGAATCGCGTGCTCTTTGTTAGACCCGCTCTTCTCCCAACCCCGCGCCCCGCAACCGTAGTAGGGATTCTTGTGATCCCATAGGTGTCGCTTCCCACAGACACTGGATTAGGGGGTGCTCGAACAGTCGTACTATATACTCTAGCTGGAGTGTTGGACTATGAAGATACAAGATTGAAGACTTCGTATCGTGTCCGGATGGGACTGTCCTTGGCGTGGAAGGCAAGCTTGGCAATTCTGATATGTAGATCTCCTCCCTTGTAACCGACTCGGTGTAACCCTATCCCCCTCCGGCGTCTATATAAACCGGAGGGTTTAGTCTATAGGACAACAACAATCATACCATAGGCTAGCTTCTAGGGTTTAGCCTCTATGATCTTGTGGTAGATCAACTCCTGTAATACTCTTATCATCAAGATCAACCAAGCAGGAAGTAGGGTATTACCTCCATCGAGAGGGCCCGAACCTGGGTAAACATCGTGTCCCCCGCCTCCTATTACCATCTGCCTTAGACGCACAGTTCGGGACCCCCTACCCGAGATCCGCCGGTTTTGACACCGACATTGGTGCTTTCATTGAGAGTTCCACTGTATCGTCACCATAAGGCTTGATGGCCCGTCTTGTTGTCAAGGACAACATCACCTCCGGGTGAGCCCTGGCTATAGGCCAAACTCTCCGACTAGGCGACTTCATCATGACCGCCCGTTTAACTGCGGTGCCGACGATGACCTCTTGGGTCATCAAAAACTGCCTCCACGTCGGCTCGGGATTCGCCGAGCAGATGGATCCAATTGAGCTCTCCTCCTTGAACGAGCTCTTGGATCGCATCGCCGCTTTGGGAGTCGCGATGGACTATGATTGGATTGGGCTTAAACCCGACCAAAGGTAGATTAACTCTTCGTCGGTCACCCATCAGATAGCGGTGGTGGAGGAGCAACTCAGCGATTCTTCATCTATCTTGAGGACGAACTATGTCCGGATTCCTGAGCTCTCCAAGTCGGATACCCGTCTATGGGAGGACACGGCCCAAGCCTTGAACCTAGAATCAGGCACCGGGCTAGACCTAGCGGGCAACATCCCGGAGCCCGAACTTCCAAGATCGAAAACTCCTCCACCCCTGGGTCTCGGATCGGGTCAGGGTTCGGATCTCAATCTACCCACCCACCAAAATATAAGTGATCTTTCCCACATTAGACAAGAGCCCCAAGAGATAGTACACCACTATTGGGCCAGATTCCTCCTTGTAATGAACAAGGTTAAGGACTGTCGCGAGGAAAATGCAATCTCATTCTTTTGCAAAAATTGCACGGACAGGGGAATCCTCAACGCCATAAGTCGTTGTGACATAGCACACTTCACTGACATGGCGGCCATAGTACGGAAGTACTGTGCAATGGAAAGAGCCTGGAAAACCCAAAAAAAAAATTGGGATCTTCCGGCTCTGACAAAACCCCCGTCCGAACCAAAAGGGTGTACGCTCGTAAGTCACCCAATCCAACTACAAAGACGAAAAAGCCCACTACAGGGCGTGGAACCGTATTGGAGGGATGGCTTAATGGGCCATGCAAAATTCACAGCACAGCGGATACCATGCCAACACACAGCCTTAGAGCATGTTGGGTACTCCGGCAGGTGGCCAAGAGTGG